>CM060920.1:893994880-896666716 GCA_030737875.1 Allium sativum
GAAGACCACCCATTTTATTCCTGTGAAGTCGAATAGAACAGCTCAAAGTCTACCACAAATATATTATAAAGAAATTGTTAGACTGCATGGAGTGCCCAGTAGTATTGTAAGTGATAGAGATCCGATTGTCGCTAGTAAGTTCTGGGAAGCATTTCAGGAAGAGTATGGAACCAAGCTGAATCTTAGCTCCCCATATCATCCTCAGACAGATTGCCAAACTGAGAGGGTGAATTGTATATTAGAAGATTTATTGTGGGCTTGTATTCTCGATTTTGGAGGTTCTTGTGAAGATCACCTACATTTGGTTGAATTCTCATATAATAATAATAGCTATCAAGCGAGCTTCAAATTATCTCTATTTGAAGCATTGTATGGTAGACCATGTAGATCTCCTAGATGTTGGGTAGAACCTGGAAATCGACTAGTATTGGGTCCTGACATGGTTCGAGAAGCTTTAGATAAAGTGGATTTCATTAAGAAGCGACTGCAAGAAGCTCAAAGCAGACAAAAGAGTTATGCAGATTCTAAAAGAAGAGATCTGGCCTTTTCTTTTGTTGATTACATATATTTAAGAGTTTCTCAGATGAGAGGAATAGTTCGATTCGGGAAGACAGGGTAGTTGGCACCTAGATTTATTGGTTTGTTTCCTATACTTGAAAGGATTGAAACTCTTGCTTATAGGGTTCAATCGCCAGACTGGTTGCCCATAGTGCATGATGCGTTTCACGTTTTTCAACTTCGTAGACATGTGCATGATCCAGACTTGGTCGCACAAGAAGCATCACAATGAGATTTGGATATTACTCCGAGTCTAGTAGTGAAAAGAGAGCCACCAAAAAATATTGGCAAAGAAACCAAAGTTCTCAAGAAAAAGAGGGTGCATTTAGTCAAAGTGCAGTGCAGCGAAGATCCTAGAGACTATACATGGGAAACATAAGATAACATTAAGAAGGCTTATCCCAAGTGCAGAGTGGACATCTCTGATTAGCTCTGGTGAAAGGTACATTTACAATATATTCTATTTCGGTTTTGTTTCCTACTTTACTATTGTTTTCTTTTCAGGGACGAAGAGTATTAAGTGGGGGAGAATGTAATAACCCTGAAATTCAGAACCAATTTAAAAATTATTTTTAAGGTGATTTTAGCAAAAATTGAGTCAGAATTTAAAATTTCGATTTTTAAATTAGAATATAGCCCTTAAAAATAGTCGTTTGGCAAACGACCTCCGTTTTCGATGAAACCACTTAAATTGGATTTGGAATTTCAAATTATTTCTAGGTTTACCGATCTTCAAATCTACACCGTGTATTTGCAAAAATCCTGAGAGAATATTGTAGAGCTCACCGTGTTCTATAAATCCAATGGGAGGGATCTTTTATCGTTCAGTATTTTGCTCAAAATCACTCCCTGAAGTGGCGTCATTCATTCGTGAATAGCCACCAGAGACCGCCTCGAGTTCAACCAAAGGGGGAGGTGCAGGTGCAGATTTCGACGCTCTTCGACGTGGTGTGGTCCGATTGTCTTCTAGCTACACGGATTTTATGCAAAATGGAAATCTAGTTTCGAACTCAATTTAGAACGTGCTGCCTGTGTTTGTTTGGAGAAGAAGGTTTATTTTTTTAGTTAATTACCTTGTTAATTAATTAAAATTATCATTAACCTTCAAAATTACACCATTTGCTCATACGGTGTTGAAATCCAGTGAAACAAGTGACATTGGACTCGTGATAGTGTATTTTACGTTCTAGAAGTGACCGGAGGAATTTTAGAGCTATCCACCAATTAAGAAGGAGTGGAATCCAATGTGAGATCTCTAGATTCAATTGAAATGGAATATATATATATATATATATGTGTGTGTGTGTGTGTGTGTGTGTGTGTGTGTGTGTCATTTTCAATTTTTTTTTTAACATATGTATGAGTGTTAAAAATAACCATGTGTTGAAATAAATGTTTGATCATTAAAAATATCATTTTTAACATATGCATGAAGTGTTCAAAATAACCATGTGTTGAAATAAATGTTTGTTCCTTAAAAATATCATTTTTAACATATGTATGAAGTGTCAAAAATAACCGTTTGTTGAAATATATTTTGGATCGTTAAAAATATCATTTTTAGCATATGTATGAAGTGTTAAAAATAACCATGTATTGAAATAAATGTTTGATCATTAAAAATATTATTTTTAACATGTATATGAAGTATTTAAAATGGTCATGTGTTGAAATAAATATTTGTTCACTAATTTTTTTTTAAATTTAGATATGCATACATATATACACATGTTGAACAGGTAAATGGATTTGTTGTTGAGTAAAGAATTTATTTGCGTGCTTGATAAATAGGTACACCTTAATGAGTAGGATACACAATTTTATTATTATATAAACTCCTGTGAATGAAATTGGATACGGTGTGATGGTTGTTCTGTGTGAGATTATAAACCACGCCCATATCATCTCATGTTCCATATAAGCATTTGGAGCTTATATGACGAGGTTAGGATTACCATACGAGCGAGATGCTCGTATGGCGATGACTGTATTTCTGGTTGAACAAAAGAAAGATTATGGACATAATTAAGGAATACATGTAAGGTGCTCGAGGCAGGATTAATAAAAACCCCATACGGGTCTGGAGATAACAATAATTCACATCTCTCTTGATTTTAGATACGACACATGGATTATTTATTTCCAACACTAGACAAGTGGTGAGATATGATTGTTACACTCTCCCATGGGCATAGATAGGTCACTAAAAATTATGTATGCTTTTTCTGGATGTATTGGGTGCCTAATACGGCCCAATAAAATTTTCAGAACCCTCCCGAACAAAGGAGATTATGGCGAAATTTTTCAAAATATAAAGGCGTTAGCCAATTATTTGAAGAATTAAATGGTTTCGAAGTCGTCGAATAAATTAATAATTTATATATAATATAAATTAAAATTAAACGAACCGCGCGCGGTATTTCGTGTTTTGGAATCGTAATTTTAAATGATTATACCGAGAGATCCGACCATCGGATTTTTCGGAAACTGGAACCATTGGGTTCGCTTTGGAAAGATCTTTCCAAAGATATTAAATTTGTTAAGATCCAACGGTTAGATTTGAGAAATGTATAATTCAAATCAGAATGAAAACCGCGCCAGTGCCGCGTGGCTGCGTAGTGACCTGAAGCGTCGTTCGAATTAAATGGGTTATATTTATATAAATAAAAATAGCGATAAATCGTTATAAAATATAATAAACGATTTAGAATGGAAATAAACCAATTTCACTTGGTTTATAAAGTAGTATTGACGGTTAGATTTATTTAACATTAATATATAAAAATGAATTGAATTTTCCTAAGGAAAGAATTGATTTGAATTATATATGTTCGAGAATTATTTGAAAAGGCCGAGTTAAATCTCATTTCAAATAATTATACGATGACTAAAAGCCGAAGATATTGAAGGCGGTGGTTTAAGACCGGCGATCTTCACATCGAATGGATTACTATTGATGCCCTGGATTGGTTAGCTCAAAAGAAGGGGTTTAGTGGTAGTTGTCCGAACGTACTTGTCGATTGTTCGGATATGCGTGGTCCTCTCTTCCGTATTGGATATATGGAATGAGGAATAAGGCGCCTCCGGTTTCGTTCAGACCAAGAACGGACTTGTAAATGGACGTGTGTCTGACATTGGTATCATTCTGTGTTGATCGATTCCTATTAAATATATATATTTGTATGGTGGCGGAGAATTTATTCTCCTTCTTAACACCCTTCTCTAAGACGTACGAGCTTAGAGATTATATATTGGTAGACATCAGTCGTATGGCGTGAATTGTCAGTGTGGCATGCTGAGATGCAAATGAATAAGACTTTTGTTGAAAAGCAGAATCTTTTGGTTGATGATCAAAGCACAGCTTTAATTAGCATAGCTTTGTGCATAGCGTTAATTCATGAGCTTCACACCCCGGTATGAGTCAAAAACGGGAACGTGACTGCAGGTAGTGCACAACGTTTCTTTCTAACTAAAAGTGGCGTATCATGGTATGGAGACCAGACATTTTTACTTGTGTGGATGATAGAATGAGGAACCTCAGATATTGGTCGCTACTGGCCAAGTGAAAGGTCTGATAGGACCGGGAAACGTGTGTTCAAGAATAATTGATCCACTAAAGTAAGTGTGGACCGGCCCTGAAGATCCAAGAGTTGCCCGTAGGCGTGATCCTAAGGAATTTGCTAGAGTGTCTCGAATTGGGAGGAGGCATCCCTAGCCTTGACTCATGATGGAAACCCAATTTCCAATATGATATAGTGCGATTTTAATTATAAACATATACATGGCGACATAGTAGGATGAGGTACTATGTCGTCTAGGATTGAAACATTTATATTGAAAGTGTTTTAAACTGATTAGACACTAATAATAATATCAAATAATTTTTGTTTTATACGTATCAAGCATATTTGGCCATTATAAGGTAAAACTCTATCCTCCGACTTGCATTGTGTGATGGGACATGAGTCTTATAATGGCTTCATTTTTCCTAAAAAGCATTGCGTTGTTCAAATAATTTACTTTATTGCATGCAATGGCAATCCAATGGAGTAAACCCGTTCCGCGTTAGCGGCGTTGTCCTGTGATTAGCCTTATTATTAAATAAGTTAAGTAAGATTTCTCATACCAATCCCATGACTGACTCGTAGTTTGTTTTCACTTGCAAACCCGGGTGCCCTTATTTTTACATGGGCAGCCAAGTAAACAGGTAGCTGGATTTATTTTGGATATGCACCATTAGCATGGGGTGCTCTTTTGGCTGAAGACAGAGACTATCTTTTATCACATATTTTGGACATTTAGACATCAACTTATGTATGTTATATTTGATGATGTTGTAGACTTATTATCTACCTGATAGAACCTTTTATGTACTAAGTAGTATCCTTTATCTGTGTAACTCTGAGGATGACATTTATGATTCTGCTATTATGATGATGTATATTATTCTGTGATTTCATGTGTCATGCTATTATCTTTAATCTCCTGATATGATTAATGTGTTATATTCTAATGATTATCCTTGCTACCGTGGTATAGGGGTTTGGGTTCTCACATTTCCCTTTGTAACTGCTATGTTCATATTCAATTTCAAATGTCAGTGATAAAACCGATCTTACTTCTTTGTATAAATTCAGACTTATATTCTTACTTATCCAATGAAATATTTTTTTTTTCTTAATTTATAAACATCGTTTATAAATTATCCTTCTCAATTTATTTGTTAAAAACGTATTTCTATTCAACATCTACTTTAAATAATTCTTCTCATAATTCTTTTATAACTCGAAATTCCCTTTTCAAATTCTATTTATTACCCAAAAATAATATTTTACTCCATATAATCATTTATCAACTTCTTATTACTTTCATTAAGTATTTTGACCGAGAACGGCCTTTTAAAACTTCCGTACAACTGTTAATAATTTCCCCATAAATTTCTTATTTAATTTCGAAATATTTCCTTTTTACTGAATCCATTGATTTTATAAAAAAATTAAATTCAATCTCCACTTAAAAAATTCCTTTTTATATTCTAATAATTCATATGGTATTTAAAATACCAAATAAAAATGATCAATATCATCCAAACAGACATAATCAACAACAAATTATATATCACATCATATATCACAATATATGCAAAACAGTAATATAAATGTTGAGAAATCCAGTTGGATCCCTCCAACCTGTTTCCCTGCATCCACGGATGGTAATCAACATAAATAACATGAACATGAAATATTCAGATAAACAGAATCAATATTTATTTAATTAACAATTTATATATATATAAACTATATCTATAATTTCAACCAATTAACTAGCAATTCATTCAAACAATCATCACATAAAAATCAATCGTCATTTATCAATACTAAATTATGTTTATGAAATTGTAATCTGGACAGAGTTAGGGAGTTTACTCACTGTGGTCGTTATTCGTTAAATAAAGAATAATGGTCGATTTGTCCATCTAGGCATTTTATTCCACCATAAATTGAGATGAGCTCAAATTCGCTCTAAATCAGGTTTATTGTGAAGCCTACGTCCATACGATCCCAATGGATCTTATTTTGTCAAATTCTGATCATGTATGAGATAGTTATTGATTTTACAAGTTTATACACTATTTAATAGTCATTAATATTAATTTATAATAAAATTAGAAATCCTTAATTACAGTCACTTACGTTAACCAAGTACTCATTGTCTTTCTCCCCCGTTCACAAATGACGCAACCTGGAGCTTCCCAAACCATTAGCCGATTCCTTCCTCAACATAACTCCTCTATCCTTCATCATTAATCACAACTAAAATCGCCTATACTTCTCTTTTCGAATCCTCATTCCACTATACTGCTACCATCCAACTCGCTCCATTTAAACTGCTTGCTTTTACCAGCATACAACAGTGCAGACATCCACCCCAATCTCCTCCATACCTCCATTATATCCAAAACAAATGTCGCCGCTGGCCTCCTCTTCCCAATCTCTGTCTCCTCATCCCCTACATATTAACTCGAGATCATCTTCATTTTTATGGTTCCCAGTCTTCACCGCGTGAGAAAAGCTCACGAACGGGTAGTAGGATCGACACATATTATTACCATATATTGCCAAAAAAATCCAAATCGAAGCTACTCTCCCCTATAACCTGAATACATGCCTTATTTCGACTAAAACCAACTCCATTTTCTGAAAATCGAAGCACTAGAATAATCATCTTGCTGGGTATTTTTTTCCACGATCGAAACTATGCTCGAATCCAGCAAGTCTCAGATGAAGTAGGAGAAAATCAAAAGAGGAATTCAAATATAAAAATTTGGTGATTTATAGGAATATATATGAATTGTTATGATTTTCATATGAATTGTTTGAAGATTTTGAACTCACGAATTTCTTTCCTGGAAGTAGAAAACATAGCGGGTGGCGGCTACTGTATTTGACCAAGGGAGAAAAATGAATTAGGTATAAGGTGTTAGAGTATTATATATATAGGTTAACTAAGCTTCTTAGGTAAGATTCATGCATTAAAATAATATTTTATATTGTATTACTATCTATATTTATTTTTTAAATTTCATATGACCACACATGGTACCCAATTTTTATGAAAATGGACATACAACTATAGTTCGACATTACAGACCCAATGAAACTTGTTTCATCGAAATCCGAGTTCGTTTGCTCACATAATGTATTTTTAAAGTCAAATTAATGACTTTTTTCACATTTAAATACCGTATGTAACGACTCGGATTTCGCCCGACCCCAATCGATCGCAAGATCGATCAAGACCGTTCAAAACCCGCGTACGTTAACTTTGGGCATACAACACATCAGAACAACGACACAGACTTTTATAACATCAATAATAAATGTTACATCAGAGTATAGAATATATCGGAGTACATCAATAAATAATACAGCGGAATATACATTTACAATAAATTAAATACATTGCAGCGGAACTAATCTCAGTGGAAGGCCATCAATATTCTGGACCCAGCTTCAGACTTCAATCCAGGATCTTGCTTAACTATATCTGCAAAAAGCTACTCGACTGCCCATGTGGAAAGAGGGCACCCAAGTTTGCAAAGTGAAACTACAGGTCAGTCGTGGGACTGGTGTGAGAATACTATATTTAACCTATCTAATAAGTAGGCTAATCACAGGACCACGCCGCTAACGCGGAACAGGTTTACTCCATTGGATTGCCAGTGCTTAAATAAAGTAAATCGTCAAATAACGCAATGCTTTTTAGAAAAATGAAACCATTATAAGACCCAGGTCCCATCACACAATGCAACGCACACCAGAGGATAGGGTTTTACCTTATAATGGTCAAAAGATGCTAAATACGTAAAAATGATATTATTATTAGTGTGTATATATATTTATAAATCATTTCAATATAAATGTATTAATCTTCGACGGCATAGTACCCCATCCTACTATGTTGCCATATATAAGTTTACAATCAAAACTGTGGTGTCGTATTGGAAATTGGTTTTCTGTCATGAATTCGAGGCTAGGGATCGTCCTCTTCCGATTCGAGACACTCTAGCAAATGCCTCAGGATCCCCTGCAGTGAACCCTTGGATCTTCAGGGCCGGTCCCCACCTAACGGTAGTGGATTGGCAATTCCTGAACACACGTTTCCCGGTTCCTTTGAACCTATAGTATGACCACTTCCGGCCTATAAAAAAACCCGAGGTACCTCAATCCAAAATCCACATAAGTAAAATGCTGGGCCGTGTTAAAGCCCAAACACCACTAGCTAGAAAGAAACGTGTGCACTCCCTGCAGTTCTAATCCCGTTTTTGACTCATACCGGGGTGCGAGGCTCACGAAGTCACGCTATACACAAAGCTATGCATAAACAGGCTATGCTTTGATCATCAATCACAAGGCCTTCTTTTCTACAAAGCCTTGATCATTTGCATCTTAGCATTTCACATTTTCAGACCCTACCATATTATTGATCATCTACCAATATATATATATATATATATATATATATATATATATATATATATATAACCTCTAAGCTCATACGTCTTTGAGAAGGGTGATAAGTAAAGAATAAATTCCTCACCACCAAACAGAAATATATAATCAGTAGCGTTCAACAAATGCAGCAGAAATGAATACAATGTCAAACACACAATCCATTTACAAGTCCGCTCTGGGTCTGAGCGAAACAACGTGTCCGTTGATCTCCAAATGCGTTTGGACGATCATTACCAAATACCTTGCCTTGGAAGGCCAATCCCAATTCAAGATACCAGTCATCATCATCCCAACGATGTGAAAACCTTCGGTCTTCAATCACCATCTTCATCTTCGACTCTTGATCGTCGTGATGATTATTCAGAATGGGTTAAACCCGGCCTTTCTGAATAACTCGCGTATTTTGGGATTAAAAAGCAAATATTGGAAAATCACACATTACGCCACATTCGAACTCAGAATATTCTTTTAAATAAGATATTTGTATTAGGAGATTCTCATTAATTTTATCAAAGATAAAATTCTGAAAATAAAATCTATAAATCAATTTCCAAAATATGGAATTCCACAGAAATCAAATCAATACATAATCGATATAGATTTCTGTATCAGACCAATAATATAAATGGAATAACGGCAAAGCCTCTTAAATTCCATATATAATATCGGTCTTCTTTTACAGAAGCCCATTTCGATTATTACCAATCGAATTTCCACTTAATTCCAATTTAATATATTAAATTGAAAAACTTGATTTTTAGAAAATGCCCTTTTTAAATCTATAAAATAGATTCATACGTTCCAAATAATAATTTCAATGTAAATTGGATTAAAAGACAAATGTCGTTTAAAAACACCGTCCACGATAAATCCACTTCACATCTCCGTTTGTTTCATATCACAAAATATAATTGCAAATGCTAGTAATCTTTTAAAAACATATTTTAAAATAGACTCTAAATGAGGAGTATTCTTTATATTACAAATTCTTTATCTTTTACAAATATTCTTTGTTTTAACATATAGTTGATTAAAAATATATTATGAAAATATATGCACTTTATATAAAAAGGATTTCTATTGTAAAAATATTTTTATTTAAAAGAACATCTAAATCGAATTGCGACTCAAACATTTACCATGTAATTTTGGGTTACATGGATTTCACACACATCATGTATATGACGATAATAGTAAAATCATCAAATCATCCATCTACATCCAAAGTGTAAATTCCACTGCGTAAGCATTAAAATTAAATAATAATGCTCATCGCAGCCTGTCGATCTAACGATCAACATACAAACAAATAATAAACTAATTTGTGCACTTGGGCGATGTGTGAAAAATTATCGTCCCAATCACATACACAAGCCGGGTAACTTGTGAATGGAAGTGTAACACACAATACATATAATGACGACAAGAAAATATCTCTATTGCAATGAATGAATAACAATAATAACTTTGTCTCTATTGACAAATTCTATTTTGCAAATTTAACCTCTAAACAAAAATGGTTGTTTTGTTTGGAAATTCTAATGAGACAAAATGATAAATATTTTGATTTAACTAACCTATCTTGACAAGTATATATCTTGCCAAACATATATATATATATATATATATATATATATATATATATATATATAAATTGCTTCAACTAATTCATTTTGACAAAAATGAATATTTCTGACAAAATGTAAATTTTTGTTTAACTAGTATAAATTGACTAAAATGAATAATTATTTTAACTAATGTAAATTAACAAAAATGAATAATTGTTTTTAACTAATATAAATTTACCCAAATGAATAATTGTGTTTCAATTCTGATAAAATATGCCAATGCTATATTTTGTTTCATTCTTTTAATTTAGACAAAATGAGTGTTTTTGTCTATTCTTCTTTAATGATAAAAAATGTGAATGTTTAGTTATTAAAATGTAACTTTTAAATTTCACCTTTTATTTCAAACAATCTTTATTCATATCAAAATTATAAATCAAGAATATAATTTTAAATCTGATGGTTTGTTTGCATTAATGAATTGCAAACAAAGATGAACTTTATTTTAAGGTTTGTTTGCAACAAGGAATGCAAATAACAAATGTAGCTTTTATTTTTATTTAAAAGTATATTTGAGTGAATGTAAAAAGAACCTCATTTACAAAGTGTATTTACATTGTTGAATGTAAATAAAAGAAACAAATTTATTTAAATGAGTATTTGCATTTATGAATGCAAACAAAGAATAGTTTTGCTTACAAATTATATTTACATTAGTGAATGTAAACAAAAGAACAAAATTTATTTTTCAAAGTATATTTTAAACAAATTCTATTAGTTGCATAAAAGTGTGTACATTTGTATTGGTAAATGTAGATAAAGAAAATAGACTATAGTTTCATTGAATATTTGCATTGATAAATACAAATAAAAGAATAAACTTTAATTTCAATGCAGATATGTATTGATAAAAGCAAACAAAGAAATAAACTTTATTTTCAATATATTTGTATGTATTTGCATTGGTGAGTGCAAATGAATAATTTGTTTTCAATATACATTTGCATTGGTAAATGCAAAAAGAACAATTTCTATTTTCTATATATATTTGCATGGTTGAATGTAAATAGAAGTGCGAACTTTATTTTCGAAACATGTTTACATTTTTGAACACAAAACAAAGAACAAAACTTTATTTTCAATATATGATTTATTTTCTAGTTTTATTGGTGTTGTCGAACACAAATAAAAATGTACTTTTTTATTTTCAAGTTATATTTGCATAGGTAATTCCAAATAAAAGAACAAACTTTATTTACCAAGTAACTTCCGAAAATAATTTCCTTTTTACATAAAAAAAATGTAAACAAAATTGTTACTTTTATTTCAGTGCTCAAGTTTTGACAAAAATGATATTTTCAATTCAAAAATCAGATTTTGACAAGAATGAAAATTTCAATTCAATAGTCAAGGTTTGACAAAAATGATATTTTCTTTTCACTAATAAAGTTTTGGCCAAAATGTTCACTAATAAAGTTTGGCAAAAAATATGATCTCTTATTTCAATACTTATGCTTTAATCAAAATGTTGTTTTTATTTCAATATTAATTATATTGAAATTGTAATCATTCTACTTCAATTTTAATTACATTAAAAAAAATGTAATCATTTTATTTCAATTTTGATTACATTGAAAAATTTAATCTTTTTAATTTATTCTAATTACATTGAGAATGTAATCTTTTTGATTTATTTATAACATTTCAACAAAAACAAATAAAAAGGATAACTTTGTTTTTCGACAATTCTAACTAAACAATTTTCATATGACTCATTCTTTACATTAAAAATGCTTTTTTTTTATGTTTTCAACATTTTTACTTTAACATGAAATTTTTTCATATGAATAATTCTTTTCATTAAAAATAAGATTTTTAATGTTTCATGTTTCCATTTCAAATAGGTGAACATTTTTAATCTATTTTATATATATGGTAAAAATGTAAATTTTATCGTTAACATGGTTTCAATTCAAACAAATGAACGTTTTATGTTTTCATTGTAATTCATAAACCGTGTTCTAAATGTAAACAAACAAAAATAGGATTTTTATTAGTCAGCCAAATTCTGTCGTAATAAAAATATATTCTATTTGTTGTTCATATTCTATTGTGAATAAACAAATAAAAAGAATATTTTATTTGTCGTTCAAATCTTATTTAAAAGTAAACAAATAAAAGTAAGGTTTTATTTGTGGTTCATTTCCTGTTGCGAAGTAAACAAATAAACAAAAATAAAGTTTTTGTTTGTCGATCAACTTTAAATGTAATATAAACAAATAAAATAAAATAAGTTTTTATTTGTCGATCAAATTCTATTGTTCATCTCAGAATAATAAAAATAATATTTTTTTTCTTTTTCTTTTTTTTAAATAAACTAGAATAAACAGATCTGAATAAAATATGATTTAAATCTAAATTTAGATTTATTTTCTAATTGCAAATAAAATTCACCCATATATTAAATTCGACGTTGATCGAGCATATCATGAACAACAAACAAACCACCAACAAAAATCAACCGTTCATCAATCACAGAACATTTCAAATCTGAATTACATCACAATACAATTATTTTTAACGCAACAAAAATAATTTATAATTAATTAAATAATAAAATTCAGAATTCTCACATTGATTTTTGCTGAAAATTTGACTGTCTCGGAATCAGTTCTGGTCTATGCCATCACGAAGATCTCGGAAAGACGAGTCCAACGCAACTTACGGTTCGTCAATCAGACCTCGTATGAAAGAGATATTGATTTTTAAAGATCGGATAAATTAAATAATTAAATAAATAAAATAATAATATAATATACTTCTTCCTCGTGTTCACGACGCTTCAGCCGAACCCAACTTCGTCTTCCAACCCTTCTGCGCGCGCCACCCTCCAAGCCACCGCCCGCCGATCAGACCCCGCCACTCCGACGCTCCGCCCGCGAGCCACCCGCCCCCAAAAGCTCCGAACTCGGCCTCCTCCTCGTCCCAAAAATCAAACCCGAACCCGCCACGTTTCAGCCCAGAATTCGTGAAATCCGTGAACCAAAACCCGATCTTGACCGTATGGATTGAAAGATCTCTCTGAGAGCTTCGATTTGGTACCAAGTTTGTCGATTTTCGTTGAGCGGATCAAAAGTTATGAGCTTTTGAAATTGGAGAAATTCTGGCCTTCGGTTTAGGTGGCGGCAGCCATGAGAATTAGGGTTTCGGCCTGAATATTTTAATATTAAATCTCGAAAATTGTGCTTAAAAGGTGGATTTTTGGACTTTCTCTGATTTGGGCCTGCTTACTGTCGTTCATAAGGTTTTGACACCTTCTGAACGCAATGGGATAGGTCCCGTGGCCCAATTCCGAAATCTGTACGATTTTTATTTAAAATTACATTAAAAATTAATTAATTAAATATTGACCGTACATTAAAATATGCCGGGGCCACATACGACCTCTAAAAATTACAAAAAAAATATTTTTGGCTTTCTTCTGACGATACGGTTCTAACGAGACTAATTTCGTTGAATTCTGAGACTGTTTGGAAAGTGGCTATTTTTAAGGCGTTTAAATTTAACTAAAATAGTCAAAACACATTTTCTCTCACCACGCTCACATATTAATTCGAAAAATTCTGAAAATTGAAACCTAGCTATAATTTGACATTCCGGTTCCAACAAAAGTGGTTTCGTCGAAAACGGAGGTCGTTAGAAAAATGACTATTTTCAAGGCCAATATATTTAATGTTAAAAATACATTTTTAAACAAATAAATTCCGAAACTCAAAATATATAAGTGTTTACTGTTTTTCAATGCAGAAACGTCATTCTGAACTCAATGGAAGTGGTTTCGAGTCGAAATTCCTTCATATGTGAAAAGTAGCCTTTTGGGTCATTTATATTATATATATATATAAATCCTACAGCGACCTTTCTAAAAATTGAATTGGCCATAACTTTTGATTTCCGCTATGAAATTTCAATTTTTCAGATTCGTTAGAAAGACATGATGAAACAGATTTAAATATTTCAGGTTTCACTCAATTCTGATTTTTTTTTGAATCATGTACATTCAGTTAAAGTTCAAAATCAAATTTTCAAACTACCGCGCCATTTCTAACTCCTTTTATATTTAAATTAAATTTGTTCGTTTTAACTTCGATTAAAATGAATTCTAACCATTATTATTAATAATAAATTATATTATATCCTCAAAATTCATTAAAATTTTCTAAAATAAAATTTTTAAATTGGTTCAGAATTTGCGGGTTGTTACAATCTCCCCCACTTAAAATCTTTTTGTCCTCGAAAAGAAAATGAAGCTAAAGTTGTTTATTTAACTAATTTAATTTTCATTCTTTAAATGTTTAATAATTTTATTAGTTGAATTCATATTCATACAACACCATCATCAATCAATTAGTTGATTAAATTTTCAAAAATATATAACTTTTATATATTCAAAATCATATTTTCTAAAGTCGAACTATATATAATAACTAGTACGTTAATTATGAATTTTCCACTCTGACTCATTCTAGGGCGTTGCTAACCCCATCTCTAATGAGTATTCTCATTCTAGGATACTGCTAATCCTATCTCTAATGAGTATTCTTATTGGATATTACTAATCCAACCTCTGATGAGTCTTCTGTTTAGTTCTAACGAGTTGTACCCCAAAGATTTGAGCTAACCAGAGCTCTGATACCAGCTGTAACGACCGGATTTCGCCCGACCCCAATTGATCGCAAGATCGATCAAGACCGTTCAAAACCCGCGTACGTTAACTTTGGGCATACAACACATCAGAACAACAACATAGACTTTTATAACATCAATAATGAATGTTACATCAGAGTACAGAATATATCAGAGTACATCAATAAATAATACAGCGGAAGATACATTTACAATAAATTAAATACATTGCAGCGGAACTAATCTCAGCGGAAGGCCATCAATATTCTAGACTCAGCTTCAGACTTCAATCCAGGATCCTGCTTAACTATATCTGCAAAAAGCTACTCGATTGCCCGTGTGGAAAGAGGGCACCCGAGTTTGCAAAGTGAAACAAACTACAGGTCAGTCGTGGGACTGGTGTGAGAATACTATATTTAACCTATCTAATAAGTAGGCTAATCACAGGACCACGCCGCTAACGCAGAACGGGTTTACTCCATTGGATTGCCAGTGCTTAAATAAAGTAAATCGTCAAATAACGCAATGCTTTTTAGAAAAATGAAACCATTATAAGACCTAGGTCTCATCACATAATGCAACGCACACCAGAGGATAGGGTTTTACCTTATAATGGTCAAAAGATGCTAAATACGTAAAAACGATATTATTATTAGTGTGTATATATATTTATAAATCATTTCAATATAAATGTATTAATCTTAGACGACATAGTACCCCATCCTACTATGTCGCCATATATAAGTTTACAATCAAAACCGTGGTGTCGAATTGGAAATGGGTTTTCTGTCATGAAATCGAGGCTAGGGATCGTCCTCTTCCGATTCGAGACACTCTAGCAAATGCCTCAGGATCCCCCGCAGTGAACCCTTGGATCTTCAGGGCCGGTCCCCACCTAACGGTAGTGGATTGGCAATTCCTGAACACACGTTTCCCGGTTCCTTTGAACCTATAGTATGACCACTTCCGGCCTATAAAAAAAACCCGAGGTACCTCAATCCAAAATCCACATAAGTAAAATGCTGGGCCGTGTTAAAGCCCAAACACCACTAGCTAGAAAGAAACGTGTGCACTCCCCTGCAGTCCTAATCCCGTTTTTGACTCATACCGGGGTGTGAGGCTCGCGAAGTCACGCTATACACAAAGCTATGCCTAAACAGGCTATGCTCTGATCATCAACCACAAGGCCTGCTTTTCAACAAAGCCTTGATCATTTGCATCTTAGCATGTCACATTGTCAGACCCTACCATATTATTGATCATCTACCAATATATATATAACCTCTAAGCTCATACGTCTTAGAGAAGGGTGATAAGTAAAGAATAAATTCCTCACTACCAAACAGAAATATATAATCAGTAGCGTTCAACAAATACAGTAGAAATGAATACAATGTCAAACACACAATCCATTTACAAGTCCGCTCTGGGTCTGAGCGAAGCAACGTGTCCGTCGATCTCCAAATGCGTTTGGACGATCATTACCAAATACCTTGCCTTGGAAGGCCAATCCCAATTCAAGATACCAGTCATCATCATCCCAACGATGTGAAAACCTTCGGTCTTCAATCATCGTCTTTATCTTCAACTCTTGATCGTCCTGATGATTATTCAGAATGGGTTGAACCCGACCTTTCTGAATAACTCGCGTATTTTGGGATTAAAAAGCAAATATTGGAAAATCACACATTACGCCACATTCCAACTCAGAATATTCTTTTAAATAAGATATTTGTATTAGGAGATTCTCATTAATTTTATCAAAGATACAATTCTGAAAATAAAATCTATAAATCAATTTCAAAAATATGGAATTCCACAGAAATCAAATCAATACATAATCGATATAGATTTCTGTATCAGACCAATAATATAAATGGAATAACGGCAAAGCCTCTTAAATTCCATATATAATATCGGTCTTCTTTTACAGAAGCCCATTTCGATTATTACCAATCGAATTTCCACTTAATTCCAATTTAATATATTAAATTGAAAAACTTGATTTTTAGAAAATGCCCTTTTTAAATCTATAAAATAGATTCATACGTTCCAAATAATAATTTCAATGTAAATTGGATTAAAAGACAAATGTCGTTTAAAAACACCGTCCACGATAAATCCACTTCACATCTCCGTTTGTTTCATATTAGAAAATATAATTGCAAATGCTAGTAATCTTTTAAAAACATATTTTAAAATAGACTCTAAATGAGGAGTATTCTTTATATTACAAATTCTTTATCTTTTACAAATATTCTTTGTTTTAACATATAGTTGATTAAAAATATATTATGAAAATATATGCACTTTATATAAAAAGGATTTCTAATGTAAAAATATTTTTATTTAAAAGAACATTTAAATCGAATTGCGACTCAAACATTTACCATGTAATTTTGGGTTAAATGGATTTCACACACATCATGTATATGACGATAATAGTAAAATCATCAAATCATCCATCTACATCCAAAGTGTAAATTCCACTGCGTAAGCGTTAAAATTAAATAATAATACTCATCGCAGCCTGTCGATCTAACGATCAACATACAACAAAATCTTGGGATTAGTGTATGTAAATTTTCATCCCAACACCCGTGTGGGGTTTCAACTAACAAACAAATAATAAACTAATTTGTGTACTTGGGCGACGTGTGAAAAATTATCGTCCCAATCACATACACAAGCCGGGTAACTTGTGAATGGAAGTGTAATACACAATACATATAATGACGACAAGAAAATATCTCTATTGCAGTGAATGAATAAGCATAATAACTTTGTCTCTATTGACAAATTCTATTTTGCAAATTTAAACTCTAAACAAAAATGGTTGTCTTGTTTGGAAATTCTAATGAGACAAAATGATAAACATTTTGATTTAACTAACCTATCTTGACAAGTATATATCTTGCCAAACACACACACACACACACACACACACACACACATATATATATATATATATATATATTGCTTCAACTAATTCAATTTGACAAAAATGAATATTTCTGACAAAATGTAAAATTTTGTTTAACTAGTATAAATTGACTAAAATAAATAATTATTTTAACTAATGTAAATTAACAAAAATGAATAATTGTTTTTAACTAATATAAATTTACCCAAATGAATAATTTGTGTTTCAATTCTGATAAAATACGCCAATGCTATATTTTGTTTCATTCTTTTAATTTAGACAAAATGAGTGTTTTTGTCTATTCTACTTTAATGATAAAAAATGTGAATGTTTAGTTATTAAAATGTAACTTTTAAATTTCACCTTTTATTTCAAACAATCCTTATTCATATCAAAATTATAAATCAAGAATATAATTTTAAAGCTGATGGTTTGTTTGCATTAATGAATTGCAAACAAAGATGAACTTTATTTTAATGTTTTGTTTGCAACAAGGAATGCAAATAACAAATGTAACTTTTATTTTTATTTAAAAGTATATTTGAGTGAATGTAAAAAGAACCTCATTTACAAAGTGTATTTACGTTGTTGAATGTAAATAAAAGAAACAAATTTATTTAAATGAGTATTTGCATTTATGAATGCAAACAAAGAATAGTTTTGCTTACAAATTATATTTACATTAGTGAATGTAAACAAAAGAACAAAATTTATTTTTCAAAGTATATTTTAAACAAATTCTATTAGTTGTATAAAAGTGTGTACATTTGTATAGGTAAATGTAGATAAAGAAAATAGACTATAGTTTCATTGAATATTTGCATTGATAAATGCAAATAAAAGAATGAACTTTAATTTCAATGCAGATATGTATTGATAAAAGCAAACAAAGAAATAAACTTTATTTTCAATATATTTGTATGTATTTGCATTGGTGAGTGCAAATGAATAATTTGTTTTCAATATACATTTGCATTGGTAAATGCAAAAAGAACAATTTCTATTTTCTATATATATTTGCATGGTTGAATGTAAATAGAAGTACAAACTTTATTTTCAAAACATGTTTACATTTTTGAACAAAAAACAAAGAACAAAACTTTATTTTCAATATATGATTTATTTTCTAGTTTTATTGGTGTTTTCGAACACAAATAAAAATGTACTTTTTTATTTTCAAGTTATATTTGCATAGGTAATTCCAAATAAAAGAACAAACTTTATTTACTATGTAACTTCTGAAAATAATTTCCTTTTTACATAAAAAAAATGTAAACTAAATTGTTACTTTTATTTCAGTGCTCAAGTTTTGATAAAAATGATATTTTCAATTCAATAATCAGATTTTGACAAGAATGAAAATTTCAATTCAATAGTCAAGGTTTGACAAAAATGATATTTTCTTTTCACTAATAAAGTTTTGGCCAAAATGTTCACTAATAAAGTTTGGCAAAAAATATGATCTCTTATTTCAATACTTATGCTTTAACCAAAATGTTATTTTTATTTCAATATTAATTATATTGAAATTGTAATCATTCTACTTCAATTTTAATTACATTAAAAAAAATGTAATCATTTTATTTCAATTTTGATTACATTGAAAAATGTAATCTTTTTAAATTATTCTAATTACATTGAGAATGTAATCTTTTTGATTTATTTATAACATTTCAACAAAAACAAATAAAAAGGATAACTTTCTTTTTCGACAATTCTAACTAAACAATTTTCATATGAATCATTCTTTACATTAAAAATGTGATTTTTTTTTATGTTTTCAACATTTTTACTTTAACATGAAAAAATTTCATATGAATAATTCTTTTCATTAAAAATAAGATTTTTAATGTTTCATGTTTCCATTTCAAATAGATGAACATTTTTAATCTATTTTATATATACGGTGAAAATGTAAATTTTATCGTTAACATGGTTTCAATTCAAACAAATGAACGTTTTATGTTTTCATTGTAATTCATAAACCGTGTTCTAAAGGTAAACAAACAAAAATAGGATTTTTATTAGTTAGCCAAATTCTATCGTAATAAAAATATATTCTATTTGTTGTTCATATTCTATTGTGAATAAACAAATAAAAAGAATATTTTATTTGTCGTTCAAATCTTATTTCAAAGTAAACAAATAAAAGTAAGATTTTATTTGTGGTTCATTTCCTGTTGCAAAGTAAACAAATAAACAAAAATAAAATTTTTGTTTGTCGATCAACTTCTAATGTAATATAAACAAATAAAATAAAATAAGTTTTTGGGTGCGTTTTTTACAAGTCCCTATAAACTTTCTAAATGGGAAAAAAACCCGGTGATAAAAAGTATATAAAAAACATCCTTATTTTTGAAACACCGGTCTAAATATTCCACAAATACCCTTGTGACCGTTCAAAACATTTAAAAACGACTTAAACAATTAATCAGTCATCGCTCCTATAATTTCTCCCTAAACCCTAGAGAAAGAATTCCAGAAAACCCTAAAATGATCATTCAAGTTTCAGAAGCGAAAGCTGCCGTCCTGAAGCTTCTTCCAGAATCGTCAATCATTGCTTCTAATTTGAAGACGTCGCCGTCAAAGTAAAAAATGGCGAGAAAAAAGGTATAAATCAAACGTTTTTTCGTTCGTTTTCGACGGTAGATGATATCATCTTGTGAAAAAGTGTAGTATTTGTAAAAAAAACTTTGCAATTGGGTGTATAGTGTTCGTAATATATGTTTTTTTGAAAAATTTCGGAATTGTATAATTTGTTTTAGAAAATCTGAACACCCAAGGGGATGTGTAAGTTATTATAACCTGGTTAATAAATATGATTATGAATTTGTAAGGTATGTTAGCATAAATGTATGATATTTATGCGTATGATGTGTATAGCTGTATCGAAGATAGGGTAATAAAGGTTTGACTGCATGTTTTCGAAATATATGCATGCGGAAATGTTCAGTTTCAGAAGATTTGCTTGGTTGTGTGCATATTTATGAATTGGTCGCAGTTTTGAATTAATATTCTTAAAGAAACATGAGTAGATGGTTGAGCATTATTATAAAAGGGAGATAGAGTGGAGTAAATATAAAAATGGATTATGTAATTAATATCAATTATTATTCTTGTGTAATATGAAACATGTATCTTGCTACAGTAAAAGTAGTGGACAAATTTATGAGTAATTCAAGATTGAAGGAACTAATGTATACATTAGAATGTTAACTGCAGATTTTGTTGCAAGTTTTATAATTACTTGCATTGTTTTGTGATAATGTACAGAATTAGTGGACACATGCTAATGTTTGTATTAATTGCATGCGTGCGTAATTATTTATGAAATATTTGCACAACTTTGTAATAGTAATGTGGATGCATTGTTTGTCCATTACTGGTAGTAATTTTTTCACATTTGTGTACAGATATTAGGTTTTGTTGGACAAATTTGTGACAGAAGTTACACTAGTCAGAAATTTTGTACATATTTTAAGAATACAAACATTCATATATGACTTTATTCAGAATAATTGTATGGAGGTATGCATATATGTGATTACATTTAACGTTCTTGTAACAGAGAGCATTGGTCGAAGCGGACCATATTCCCAATGTAGAAAAAGGGAGAGCTATAGTACTTACGGAGCAACCGTGTAAATTGGACAGAATGGTAAAACAGAAAAAAGTTGAAGAATTAAAAAAGAAACCAAAGAAAGAAGGTGTGTATAGGAACAATCTGAAAGCATTTATAGAGCTGATTGAGGACCTGAAGAAGAAAGACTTGTATACGCATCATCATTCTGTATTTCTTGAGAAAATACCATTGAGTAAATTCGTAGACATGATTATTGATGGCATCATCTCTCCTGCAGAAGCCATTAAAAACTCAACAACTTTAGATATTATTTTCAAAGGTTATAAGAAGGATTTGAAGTATTTTCAGTTTGGAGATTTGATGCTAACATTTACAGAAGAAGATGTTGGAGATCTTTTGGGTGCTCCTGTCGAAGGTGAGTTGACTAAAACAAGTGGACATTTAAAAAATGATGACAAAGAAGATGAAGATTATAAAGCTTTTATAGAAAGACACTTTAGTGGAGAAGCTACGATTAACAAGAGAAATTTAGAACGACAAATTTTTGCAACAATTAAAGTTCAGACAGAAGTGGCATGTTTTGATACTGTTAAGCTTTTGCTTCTGTATGTAGTAGCCACATTCCTGGTATCTACTCCGAACTATTCTTTACCGTGGACTTTGGTGCCGTATTGTGTGTGCGAGAGAAAGTTAAGTACGATATCTTGGCCGAAAACTGTTCATCACCATCTAATCAGTCAAGTTGAAAAATATTATGAGGCACCACGGAAAATTACTGGTTGTGTGACATTGTTTTTGGTAATAATATCGTACTTATTATTTCTGATTGTTTAAAAAATATTGGTCTTGTTGTTTGTAATGTTTTGTTTATTTTGTGTTTATGCAGTGGTGGGTTTGTGACAAAACTCATATTCTGCCAACATCGAAACCTAATTACAATGAAGATGTTTTTCCACGAGCAGGAAAATGGGACCTTAAATTGCTAAAGCCAGCGATGATACTGGATATAAAATTCAACCATGTAAGTTTCGTGTAAATTGTTAACATTTATTTCTGTAAAATTAGTATTATAAATAACTGTAATGATATTGGATATTATGTGCGTAGTTGGTTGGATATAATGCCAATATGTACATTCGTGTATGCAAATATAAGGTATATCTGCATACTTGTATGCAGATATGAGATATAGTTGCATCATTCATTGCAAATTTTTGCAAGAAATGCATAATTTTCTGCAGATGTTACCTATACTTTATAATTTGTACACATGTTATCACAATATTAGCATGTAAATGTTCAAAAATTAACAATTGTATCATATTTGTAATATGTTGTAATTAGGAAAACTACATACTTATAAAAATTTGAAAAATTAAAAGATGAATATTTGACTGAAAAATTGATTAATATTTGCAGTAATATATGTAGATAATTTGTTTTAAGATGGATTATAGTCTTATGTAGTAGAAAGTGTTTCGTGAAATCAAAACTTAAGTTGAAATATTTTTTCGAATGAGTGCAAACAATAAGGATTTATGCATATATTTTTTGAGAAATTATGAAATGTAATACTAGGAATGTGGAAAAAGTAATTCTAATATTTACAAATTGAAGTTCAGGTAATTTGTACACTTGTAGTTTTTTAAGTTGGTTTGTCATAAACATGATAACACGATACTAAATATTGATTATGCAGTATTTACTGAATATAAGTTGTTTGATATGTTTGCAGGATGTTCAACGAAAGGAATTGAAGTTGCTGAAACAAGCCGTGGATAAAGATGAACAATATGACGCATATTTCAAAAAGAGGGAAAAACATTTGAAAGATATGATAACCGATTTGAAACAAGAGAATAGACAGTTACTAGAAGAAAACACAATGTTAAAAAGACGAATAAAAGAGCTTACTGCTTGCACGACATCAGAAAGTGCTGAAGATGATCTAGATGTAAGTAAAAAAAATGATGGCGAGGTTAGTACAGACAGTGAGGATAGTCATAAAGGCAATGAAAATGAAAATCAAGATCATGATGAAATGAATATTGATGAAGATGATGAGAAAACTGGAAGTGATAAAGAAGTGGAAGACGAAAACATTGATCAGGTGATTGATAATCTGGTGGAGAAAATTGATAAGATGCACAGTAAGAAAGATGCATAGAAGAAGAAGAAGCAGGGAAAAATAACAATATTGGGAGATATTAATGATAAAAATGATGAAGGAACAGATGTTGAAGGTATTCAGGGTAATGACAGTTTAGGTGATTGTGTAGAGAAGGATCGAAATAAGAATGTAGTGGATGAGCTTGAAGTGACAGAGATTGACAAGGCAGCAACCGAAAAAAATGAAGAAGAAAAAACGAGGGAAAATAAGCAGATTGTTAGTAGCAGAATTGAGACAGACCTAGGAAATGTAAAGGAGAAGCAGCAAGAGGTGGTTGAAACATGGAATAGAATGAAAGAAAAATCCAAAAATGTAAGAAACCAAAAAGAGCAAGAAAAAGTTAGTGTGAAGAACCAAATCGATGATACGGAAAAATTGAATAGGCGTTTAATTTAAGAAGCAGAAAAGGTGTGCTACATTTTATTGATTTAGTAATATTTATGAAATATAATTTCCAAAGTGTAATGGATGATAAATGTTATGTAATTTGTAGTTGTAGGAAAAGGAAAAAGGAAAGCGGATGAAATTGTTGAAGTTGAAGATTATGGAAAAGGACCACGAGATAAGGAAATGCCTATGAAAGTTAAACTGAGCATAAGGAAATTTAAGAATGTGCGGGAGTTGGAAGAGAACCAAATAGAATTATTAGAGCAATTTTTCGCAAAAACAAACATGAGGTATAATGTTTTCAGAATTTACTTAATTTTTGTTTCTGTTGACTTTTAGTTTTGTTTCTAATGAAGCAATGTTTTATAAAAATTTGCATAAAATTATGCAGAAAGTTGTCAAATTTGTATTCTAGTATACATATTCGAACATAATGTGCGAAATTGTATGCAGATGAGTAAAACAAGTGCAGATTTGTATGCATATTTTGGTAATATATGCATTCATGTATGAAGATGTAATGTTTATGTTTGATTTAATGATGTAGATCAGGAAAATGATTGCGTGCCTATATGTCGATGTAAATCGTTGTAAAGGATGGAGATCAAAAAAAATACCGAGTAGCTGAACATAAAACAAGTATTTGCTGATGATTGTCGTAGGCAAATATTGTAACATATTGTAGACAATTATGCAGCAGAAAATTTTATTTATTTGTATCAGTTTATAATTTGTTATTACGTATATTTTCAGAAAAAGCGCGTATTTGAATGGTGAAGATTCCATTTGCATTATTGGTAGTTCATTGGGTGATTTGTTAGCCGGAGGATTTATCGACGGACAGGTATGAGTATATATTATAAATCTTTTGCTGTGAATATTAGTTTATTAAAATTTTCTATTTGTTGTGCTAGATAACTGACTATGTGGGATACAATTTGAAGAAAAAACATCCGGAGTTGTTATACATTAGAGTTTCAGCTTCTGTAAGTAGTTTTATATTTTTTTGGTACGTAAAGTCGTGTTTGTAGTTACATTTGTCCACTGAATAGATTGCAATTACAGGCATTTGTAAATACGGATTCAGTAGACCAACTGGAGCATTTTATAGATCAACTGCTTGAAAAGGGATTCAAAGCTTGCAAGAAAGCGTTAATTCCTATTCATCAAAAGAATCATTTTTCTATATTGGAGTACATTAAAGATGATAGAAAATGGATCCATTATGATTCCAACAAACCACGGCGTGAAGGACCACATATAAAATTTGCGAAAGATATGGTATGTAAATTGTTAAAATTTTGATTTCAAGTTGTGGTTTATACCATAATAAAAATGTATAGATATAAATAAGTATACATATACATATATATGTATGTATATGTATATATATGTATATATTTGCTTGATTAAAAATTTAATATGTATGTGATTGTTTATATTTTGTTGTATGCAGATAAATTACGTTAGTGGGGTGATGAAAAAACTGGAGAAGAAAAAAATTTCAGGAACCAAAAGAAATCGAAATAGCGGATTGCCCACAACAAGGCTACACGTAAGAAAATAAGATAAGTTTGTTTTAGTGTTAGAAAATCAAAATTTTGAATATCTGCATGTTTCTATACAAATTATACATGTATTAGCATATAACTATACAAGTATCAATTATTTTCGTATATTTCATAAATGCTGGCATAAGCTTATATTGAAGAAATGAAAAATTATACACAGTTAAACTGTTTTTTTTGTCAACAAATTGGTAGTAACTTCGTATTTGTATGCAGTTAATGTGAATAATTGTGTACACGTATCCAGTTTTTATGAATAAGAACCGAATGTCGAACAAAGTGTTATTGATTAATAATTTCCTGCAGTGTCGATTGTGGGATGTTTGTTATCAACATAATGAAACAAAGATGCGAGGGGAATGAAATTGTTAAAGATGAAGGAATATTTGGCGCTGAAGCAATAAGTAAGCAACGTGCTGAGTTGGCTCATGAAATCCTTAGCTGCAAACTGTATAGCTGGACTGAGGAGACGCAGCTAACGCAGAAATATCTCAAGTCAGAATATAACAAACATGCTGTTTGAAATGAAAGAACAGGGAATTTTAGTTTGATTTGGTAATAATGAATGTTGTTTTGTTTGCCGGACCACGTGTAAATGGTTTTGTTTTGTTTGAACTGAAGTAGTTTGTATTTTTCTGCACTGAATTAAGTTTCGTTTGGTTGACGTGAAATTATGTGTTGAAGCATTCTTCTGTGTAGTTATTTGTTAATCTTTGTCTACTTTTGTGAAGGCATTACATATAATATGTAGAGGGAAAGGATACTTTTTTTCAGAAATAATACGGTTAGTAGATATTAGTTTAAAATGTTGATCATATTATCGGTATTGAAGCAACATTCAGTAAAAATATTT
Organism: Allium sativum; assembly: GCA_030737875.1. Classification (NCBI taxonomy): domain Eukaryota; kingdom Viridiplantae; phylum Streptophyta; class Magnoliopsida; order Asparagales; family Amaryllidaceae; genus Allium; species Allium sativum. The sequence continues at coordinate 894,021,192 of CM060920.1, forward strand.
CTGTTATCATTTGTAAAATTTTGTACAGCCTTGGTGGAATGTGTGTTGAAAAGTTGCTGTTCAATTTACAAATTAAGGAGGTTAAAATTTGTGTATTGAAGGCGGATTGAAAAAAAATTTGATTTTGATCTTAAAGTTAACTAATTCAAGTTTAAAAAGGTATTTATAATTAACAGGTATACCAGAGCATGTACGAAACCAAATATTTGAGTATGTTTTTGACAATAATTAAACTGCTTGAACAATTGTACGCCAATATAAATAAAACTGTAATACAGTATCAATTTGCGTTGAAAAATAATATACGGATATTTAGTTTGTTGTAATAATGTTAAATCAGTCACATTTGTGAATAAGAAACAAAGTAGGTACAAGTATGCAATATAATTGCATTTATGTATGTAAGAAAATTTAATAATTGCATGTTTGTAATCAGATAATTTCAAGAACAGGAGAAACAAAAGTAATGAACTGAATTAAGTGGTAATAAACAAGAATTTACGACAAATATAATGAACTAAAAGCAAAGGTGCATGGAAAATGTTCAGAACATTATTAATTCAAACAAAATGTACATTTATTTGTTATGCAAAAAAAAATTACTTCGCTATTGAAGAACATGTCCTCTTATTATGACCCAACTTATTGCACAATCCACATCTAGTAGTCTTCGTAAATTCACCTGCTGATTTCAGCCTTTTAGAAGATGATGGACGACCAGGCATTCTTCTACCTTTTGGAGGAAGTATAATTGCATCTTCAAAAGCCACATCTTCACCCATATAATTTATAACAGGAATGATTGGATGTGAGTAGGAGAGCTGAAAATGTCCAACTTTGAAATATGATTCAATGTAGTCATACAAAGACAAGGTTTCACAGCTTAAAATACTTCTAACGGCATGAGCGCAAGGAAAACCGCTGATTTGCCACACATTACATGTACAAACTCGATTGTATAAATCAACAAATTGATGTACGGGAGAATGAACTTCAAAATTATATTCACTTGATTTGATAACAAACCAAGAAGAACCTTCCAAATGTAGACTTCTTAATCAAGTTTCAATAGCAGGACATAAAACGCTGGTCCAAGTCGAAGCTACTTCACGACGATCAAACATGAGTTTCATTAACTTCATTCTTATTTTATCTAAACAAGCAGTGATTGGTAAATGTCGTTCTTCCGTAACGACAGTTCACCGTAAAACTTTTTGAACAATTAGAAGACAGTTCACCGTAACGACAACCAGGGAAGAATACGTTAGAAAATTTCTCAAATGGAATTCCACTCAAAAAGTTTGTTGCGGTCGATCCACCTACATCTCTAAAATTCTTCAAAGCAGCATTGAAATCAGTCAAATTATATGCATAAGCAATTCTGGAGAACGAATCCAACAACATCCTTTTATTCGTTTTAGAAAGTTGTGATTTTAAAGCAACTTTTAAATTGTTGGTCATATGATAAAAACAGGATCCATGGATTGAATTTGGAAACACCTGTGGAATTGCAGCAAGGATACCTGGATGACGATCAGATATGAAAACATAGCTTCTAGAATCTTCTTTAAGAAACGCTCGTAGTTGTTCACAAAACCAAATCCAATTAGCTTCATCTTCGCCAGATACAATTGCAATTGCTATAGGGTAAAAACCTGGTTTTTAAAAAAATTGTTTAATAGTGGAATATGGATCAGGAATATTTGTTTTGAAAAAAAGGATGAATGCGGCAAATTGAATAGGAATAATATAGTAGATGTTAAATGTTAGTATTTTTTTTTCTTGGAAAAAAATGCAGTCAATTTATTTTCCAATGGTACATAAGTAATAACAGACTTGAAAGTTGATGCAGGTTTTAAAAATAATTTCATTTAGAGTTGATAATGCAAAAAACAGTTGCTTGAGCGGCATACAGGCAGAATAATAGCATGACAGAATGCATATATTTATATAATTTGCATACTAACGTGAAAGAGTTTCGACTATTTTAGGAGTGGTCACAGAAATTGAAATAATTGAACTCGTATGTTAATTAATTGTACAGCATTTTAAGCAATTCTGAAACTAAAGAAACATGGTTATATTTGTAACTTCAGAATAATATCATAAATGGATGCAACTATTTTAAATAATGGAACATGTAAATGCACAGTTTCAAACAAACATCATTTTTAAGTGATAAAAAATAAGAATATTGATAGTCGAACAAAGAAAAATTAAAATAAAAAATACCTTCATTTCCATTTTTACCGGTAGCAGCCATTAAACATCCTTGAGCTCGTCCCTTCATGAAGGTAGCATCAACAAAAATTAATGGTCGACAAAATTGAAATCCAAATGCACAGGCCTCAAATCCAATAAAAACCCTCTCGAATTGACGGGTAGAATCATTGCACTCCAACACAACTGTACTTCCAGGATTAGTAGAAAGAACTGCATCACAAAAAGACTGCAAGTGATGGTAGGACATTACGTCGCTATCATGTAAATCATCTAATGCCAATTTCTTTCCAGTATAAGCGTAATAATACTTCAAGATGACATTGTACTCAGTTTGGAACAAGTTCATAATGTCCTTTGTTTTCATTAAAGGATTTGCATCAATATGGTCACAAACCAAAAGCTTAATCAATTTACTGGATATAACGGGATTGTTTATATCATGAATGCCAGCACCACAATTATGTTCTGGTTGTAAACGCTTTACAACAAAAAATCCTGGAAGATTAAACTTGAGTGAAGCATGAATCCTGAAAGAACAATTTTTTTTGGAGCAAACAGCAGTAACTCTTTCTTTATCATTTTCAAGCAAGTTAAGCTTATATCCAGTTTTCATGCTATACATCATCAAATAGAGTCTAAACTCAGTGACACCTCCTTTAAATTGTTGACCAACACCGGAGAAAACAGATTGATTCAAATCAGTTTTCAACAATTGCTTGAACTGGTTGTTTGACTCACTGCTACTACCAAAAGATGAATCACTAACTAAAGATGAATTGCCATCAGGAGCAGCAGAAGAATTAATTCGATTAACGTCTACAAAAAAAACCAAGTAATCTTCACGATAATGTGCAGCCAATAAAAGGATGGAATGAAGATCATAATTATTTTCTATATTTCTTCGCAAACCATCTCTAATGTGATAAAAGCACAACGACAACGGACTTAATTCAATCCATTTACCACAAGCAGCATCTATAATGGTATCAACTGTACTATCAAAATAGAGTCGAGTAGAAAAACTATCATTCCCATACTTGAGCAGCACCAACACACCAATATTTGAAGGACCACTGGAGGAAAAATGAAAAAAATAAAAAATAATCAGTAACATCAGCAATAGCCAAATAAAATTACAATAGCAAAAAACATAGGAATACAGTTAAATGCATACAAAGATGCAATAAACAGTAATAACTCCATATATATCTGCAAAAATTATATGTACATAGAAATTTTGAATTTTAAGAAAACCTGAACCCATGTATTATGCATAAATTAACCCAAAAGTAACAGAATGATAGAACTAATAAACAGACAGGCCGAGAAAAAAAATTAATTTCAGTAGTTTGCATAATTATAAACATAAAATTTACATACTTGCACACAAATTTGCTGATTACATCCAAACAGACTTAATATAAAAAATATTTGCTTTTACATATGCTCATATATAATATATATGCATACTTTTATACATGTACGTACAAAAGATGAACAGAAAATTTGCCAGACTAATTTATAATACTGTTAATACATCAAAAAAAAAAAAATGAAACTTTATAAATTATTGAAATCACACATCAATAACACTAGACAATTCCGTCAACTAAATCTATTGAATCAACAAATACATATTGAAGAATGAAAACCAGCAAAAAAAAGTTAAAAAAATAAACGCATATTTTACTTGAGACAAGATGAAGCCATTTCAAACACAGTCGTTCGATGTAAAAAATCAGTGGAAAATTTGCCAACCAATTTGAATATGAGCTGGACGGAAATGGAACCTCAAAAACGAAATGCAGCCGCCATTACCAGGAGTAAATTTTGGATGAAAAAACCTTAATCACGAAAAATCCTCAGAACTAATCGCAAGTTTTTTAAAATTGCCGAAAATTAAGGCGTAATTATCAGATAATTAAAGGAAAAAAATGACTGTAATGACATCCGTATGTCCAGCCGAAATATTGAATTTGGGCAAATTAGTCACATATAAGTGGTTAGTTTAAAAAGAAGGATGTAATTTATACTTTTTTATAGGGGAGGATGTGAGCTTAATTAAGATTAATTATAAGGATGTGACACTAATTTTCACTAAGTTTTTATTTGTCGATCAAATTCTATTGTTCATCTCAGAATAATAATTTTTTTTTTAAATAAACTAGAATAAACAGATCTGAATAAAATATGATTTAAATCTAAATTTAGATTTATTTTCTAATTGCAAATAAAATTCACCCATATATTAAATTCAACGCTGATCGAGCATATCATGAACAACAAACAAACCACCAGCAAAAATCAACCATTCATCAATCACAGAACATTTCAAATCTGAATTACATCACAATACAATTATTTTTAACACAAGAAAAATAATTTTTAATTAATTAAATAATAAAATTCAGAATTCTCACATTGATTTTTGCTAAAAATTTGACTGTCTCGGAATCAGCTCTGGTCTGCGCCATCGCGAAGATCTCGGAAAGACGAGTCCAACGCAACTTACGGTTCGTCAATCGGACCTCGTATGAAAGAGATATTGATTTTTAAAGATTGGATAAATTAAATAATTAAATAAATTAAATAATTAAATAAATAAAATAATAATATAATATACTTCTTCATCGTGTTCACGATGCTTTAGCCGAACCCAACTTCGTCTTCCAACCCTTCTGCGCGCGCCACCCTCCGAGCCACCGACCGCCGATCAGACCCTGCCACTCCGACGCTCTACCCGCGAGCCACCACTGCCCCCAATAGCTCCGAACTCGGCCTCCTCCTCATCCCAAAAATCGAACCCGCCACGTTTCAGCCTAGAATTCGTGAAATCCGTGAACCAAAACCCGATCTTGACCGTATGGATTGAAAGATCTCTCTGAGAGCTTCGATTTGGTACCAAGTTTGTCGATTTTCGTTGAGCGGATCAAAAGTTATGAGCGTTTGAAATTGGAGAAATTCTGGCCTTCGATTTAGGTGGCGGCTGCCATGAGAATTAGGTTTCGGCCTGAATATTTTAATAATATTTTAATATTAAATCTCGAAAATTGTGCTTAAAAGGTGGATTTTCGGACTTTCTCTAATTTGGGCTTGCTTACTGTCGTTCTTAAGGTTTTGACACCTTTTGAACGCAATGGGATAGGTCCCGTGGCCCAATTCCGAAATCTGTACGATTTTTATTTAAAATTGCATTAAAAATTAATTAATTAAATATTGACCGTACATTAAAATATGCCGGGGCCACACACGACCTCTAAAAATTACAAAAAAAATTATTTTTGGCTTTCTTATGACGATTCGGTTCTAACGAGACTAATTTCATTGAATTTTGAGACTGTTTGAAAAATGGCTATTTTTAAGGCGTTTAAATTTAACTGAAATAGTCAAAACACATTTTCTCTCGCCACGCTCACATATTAATTCGAAAAATTCTGAAAATTGAAAACTAGCTATAATTTGACATTCTGGTTCCAGCAAAAGTGGTTTCGTCGAAAACGGAGGTCGTTTGAAAAATGACTATTTTCAAGGCCAATATATTTAATATTAAAAATACATTTTTAAACTAATAAATTCCGAAACTCAAAATGTATAAGTGTTTCCTATTTTTCAATGCAGAAACGTCATTCCGAACTCAATGGAAGTGGTTTCGAGTCGAAATTCCTTCATATGTGAAAAGTAGCCTTTTGGGTCATATATATTATATATATAAATCCTAGAGCGACCTTTCTAAAAATTGAATTGGCCTTAACTTTGGATTTCCGCTATGAAATTTCAATTTTTCAGATTCGTTAGAAAGATATGATTAAACATATTTATATATTTCTGGTTTCACTCAATTCTGATTTATTTTAAATCCTGTACATTCAATTAAAGTTCAAAATCAAATTTTCAAACTATCGCGCCATTTCTAACTCCTTTTATATTTAAATTAAATTTATTCGTTTTAACTTCGATTAAAATGAATTCTAGCCATTATTATTAATAACAAATTATATTATATCCTCAAAATTCATTAAAATTTTCTAAAATAAATTTTTTAAATTGGTTCAGAATTTGCGGGTTGTTACACCGCACATCCCCATGCTAACTCCAAAAACTAGAAATTTGAAATTTAACAATAATTTAATATTCCGGATCCAACAAAATTAATTTCGTCGAAAACAGAGGTCGTTTGCGAAAATGGCTATTTTTTAAGGTCTAAATAAACCAATTAAACATTAATATATTTAATAATAATTTGTTTTAATATTAATAAATTAATATTATCATATATAAACGAATAGAATATTATACAGCTCCAAAACATACATATCTGGATTTATAACTCGATATTCAAAAATTCAAGTTAATCAGTATTAAATTTATAATAAAAATCCTTTTATTATATAAATAAATCGTTATTAATTATAAACGAATTCCATAGCGACTTTTTGAAAATTGGATTTGGACATAACTCACAATCTAGTAGATGAAATCTTGATTTTTCTCTTTTGTTAGAAAAATATCGTTCAACAGATTCGAACGTTTCTTGTTTCACAGAAATCCAACTTAAAACGGATTTTGTACATTCAATTGAAGTTCAAAACTCAAAATTACAAACTACCGCGATGTTACGAGCTCATTTTAAATATAATTATAGATTATACGCTTAAATGTCATATATAAATAAATTCGTTATAAAAATTCGAATATAAACTTAACCAAATCTCTTATACTATCCAATTCATACAATATTGCCAATACTACTATTTTCGATTATTTCAGAATTAAATACATTATTCTATTAATTATGTTAATTAAATATTCAATATAATTTAATCCAAGTCATTTAAAATTACGAAACCATTATTTAAAAAATTAAATAAATTAATTATTTAACCGTTAAAAATACGAGACGTTACATTAATGGTTTAGCCAAGTATTTGCAATTGAATGATGCTTCATGTTTGATTTTGGAGATTGGTGAAGTTATACTTGCTGATTAATGAAGTGCTGTTTAATATTTCATGAAATTGTTACTCATATGTCAAATTGAGTTGAGTACTGGTGTGCTAGATGGCTTTGAGGATTAGATTTTGGTTGAGTAGATCGCAACAAATTGAGCAAATATGCTCAATAGCGCTCGTAAAAATTACGCCTACGCGAAAATATAAATTTTGGTTTTTGAATTTTGTTTTCCGACCATGTGGGTTGATGTATATATATTATTTGTTCCTGCGATATCTCAGAAGTCCCTCCGTACATGGGAGACTCTGCCAATTTTTTTAGAAATTTAATATGATAGATTTTTTTGATATTAGTAAAATATTTATTTACAATAAAGATTTGGTTTTGGATTTAAAATAAGTTGGATTTCAAAAAAGATAATGGGTTTTAACATTTTTTTCTACCTTAGTAATTTTAGGGACGAAATTCTTTTAATGGAGAAGGAATGTAACAACCGTATTTATGGTTTTCAGATATTTAATATAATTTATTATTTTAAATATTTGTTTGGAATTTTAAATGGATTTGTCATATATAATTTGTTTATAAAATGAAGTTTAAATGTTTAGTTTATATATAATTATAAAACGAGCTCGAAACGTTGCGGTAGTTAGTAATATTGAGTTTTAACTTAAATTGAATATACAGAATTCTGTGAAACAAGAGAAAAATTGAGATTACATACTACAGATTGTGAGTTATGTCCAATTCAAATTTTCAAATAGTCGCTATGGGATCGTTTATGAATTTTAACGATTAATTATATAATTTAATTCGATTTAAAAGGAATTTATTGATAACTCCAGATAACAATCAAATAAAGCTACGAAATGAACTCCATTGAATTCGTATTGATGTTTAGAGTCGGGAAAGATATATTGTTTGTTATTTTTGAAGACCGAGTATTTTAGTGTCCAAAATAACGTTGTTTTACACATAAAATAGTATAACAGATAAACAAACGATCTCCGTTTTCGATGAAACTAATTTTATTAAATCCGTAATAGTTAGTATTTGCATTGTTTCAAGTTTCAAGTTATTTGGATTTATTTTGTGATCATGGACAATTTAAATGCTTGATCTTTCGCATGTGAATTATAAAGGGATTTTTACAAATGATGTCGGAATTCGACGAAACTTGTCCCACCATGCCCAGTATATTTTTTTTGCTACGATTACGAGTTTCATCTCGGTTGGAGATCTTATGTAGTTGTTTTTACATGTTACTTTACCATGAAGTTTTATTTAATATTATTTTATTAACACCCTCCCTATATAAATTGCAAGATTTTCCCCAAACCCAAAAGTTTTCGTGGCCTTCTTCCTACGTGATCGACGCAGATTTATGCCTCCACTTTCCATTATTGAACGAGTCAAAGGCTTCCATTTTCTCGTCCAATTTTCTTCAAATTCTTACACTAACATCAAAATGTTTCAACTACATAATCATAGAACTCAACGAGCTCAATAAATAGATCGACGGTGATCATTTTCTAGTTGGCGAGGCGGTCGGAATGGAGGTAGGAAGGCAAAGCGTTCGAAGATGAATCTGGGACGAATAGGGCATTTGATTTACGTGATGTTTAGGACGTGGAGCAAGGAGGCCAGGGCGAAGAGATCGTGGGTCAGTGAAAGCATGGCGATGCTGCAGCGTCATGGTCAGGGACGATGTGGATTCATTCGTTGGAATTGAAGATGACAGTAAGCAGAAAAATGGACCTGGGATTTGTAGTTTGAAGCAAAGGAAATCAGCCTGGGTAATTGTATAAGAGGGTGGCCTACCACTGGTGTGGTTTTTAATGTGAACAAGTTTATGCAATGGGAAGTTTGCTTACAAAGAAAGAAGATAAGATGGCAGGAATACACAGATCGTCGGTTTGCAAAGAAACTGGATCGACCAGGCTAATTATTTGCAAATGTAATAAGCATTAAACTAATCCTGCTTAAGTAATTTGTTATAAACATTTGTTAATATTCTACCTGTTGTGTTTTCAGAATCCAAAGAACGAACGAAGTGGGGGAGGATATATTCCGCCAGGATAATTGATAAAAGGGTCGGCCAAAAATTTTTGTAAACGTAATTGGTTTTAAGTTAATTATAATAATTAAGTAATTAAATTTTTTAATTAAACGTGTCTAACTTATAATGTTAATATCCCATTCTAATATTACCATAATCCGATGAAACAAGCTATACCAGAATCGTGGTAACGAGCAGAACATTATGGAACTGATCTGGATAGTGCAGGGCCCAACTGGGATTTACAATTAAATTAAACGACTATTTAATTTAACTTTAACCGAACTGTAAACGAATCAAACCGAAGTGAGTACAACTCACTTTATTATTACCAACTTATATTTTATATAAGTCGGGATTTATTTTGTGTGCTATGATTGATAATTGTTTGTTGTTTGCTGAATGTCTATATATATGTGTATATATATATATATATTGAATGAATTGGTTGATTTAAAATGTTAGTTTATTTTAAATAAAAAACTAATCGTTATTCTAACGACTATTTCCAAACGAGGTAACTTACCTTATTGGTTACGTTTGTATAAACGTACTAAATTAAAATATAGATGCTTGGATTATTGTTATTTATTTATTGTTGAATATTACATTTGTCTATCAAATTGAATAATATTATTTGAGGTAACGTATTTGGAAGCAGGGAAAAACAGTTTGGAGGAATCTAACTGGATTCCTCAAATTTATTGTTGTTTTCATATTACAATTATACGAACTGTTTAACCAATGTAGACTAGACAATTGATTTTGTTACTGATTGTAAATTCAACATTTGTGTGATTTTAACCAATGGGCAGTATTGGTCGTGTAATAACCCGGAAATCCGAGCAATTTAAAATTTTTATTTTGGCAATTTCCGTGAATTTTGAATATTTAAAATGAATTATTTTAAATAATAACGACGAGAAATTTATTTTGAATAAAATTAGAAGTATATATTTATATAAATCGTCGCTAGAATATAAATATTTATTTTATATTATAAAAGGAATATAAAATGGCGCGGTAGTTTGAAAATTCGATTTCAAATTTCAAATGAATGTATAGGATTCAAAATAAACCGGATTTTAGCGAAACCAAAAATATTAGAATCTATTTGAAAATATCTTTCCAAAGAATCCGAAAAATAAAAAATTCATAGCGGGAATCAAAAGATACGTCTAGTTGAAAATTCAGAAAACTCGCTATGGAAATATAGCCCTTAAAAATCGCCATTTTGCAAACGACCTTCGTTTTCAACGAAACCACTTTTGTTGGATCCGGGTCGTCAATTTTTTGCTAGATTCCAATTTGCATAATTTTCTGAATCAATATGTGAGCGTGGCGTAAGGAAAACGCGTTTGACCAGTTTCAGTTGATTTTAAACGACTGGAAAATGGCCATTTTTCAAATGGTCTCAGAATTTGACGAAATTAGTTTTGGTAGGACCGTATCGTCAATACAAAGCTAGAATTAATTTTTTTGGAATTTTTAGAGTCAGTATGTGGCCACAGTAAATTAAAACGTGTGTTCAAATTCAATATATACATGGAATTGTATTTTAATTTAATAGAAACCAGATTGTAACTATCGAATTGGATTGCGAAACATATTCCATTGTGTTCGGAATGGCGGTAATTAGCAAGAGATGACAGTCGATGGGTCTCGTTTGGGGGTCGAATGTGAAAGTTATATATATGTTTAGATGGCCATAATTTTCAAAAGGATTTTTTTTTAAAAAAAACCCTAAATTATAGCCGCCCCCCAGAATTTCCCGTCGCATCCCCTTGGCAGCCACCGCCCCCACCAGAGCCGCCACCCCCATGTGCACCGCCACCCTGGAGGACCGCCGCCCCTTCCCCCATCAGCTCCGGCCACCCTCCTCCCTTCTCTCTCCTCCCTCCTCACCACGACTGAACCAAAAACCCTCGAGCCACCTAATACCGCCATGTCAGTCCCCTAGCCGCCTCCACCGACTCACCGCCGCCCCCTTCCACCACCTGCACCCCTTCCCGCGCCACCTCAGCCCAACCCCGACCCCGTGGACCCCCCAACAGTGACAAAGGTTCAATCTTTGCAATGAAATGTAAGTTTTTACTTATAAAAATTAGATTTTTATAGTTTATAAATATTAGATCATTATAGTCAATAAAAATTAGATTTTTACGCTAAGAAAATTTCGATTTTTATTCAAGAAAAGTTTTAATTTTATATATATGAATGGTGACAGAAAGATTAGACTTTTAATGTAAGAAAAGATTTGATTTTTATTTGATTAAAGTTATGACTTTTATATATGAAGCGGAATAAAAATTCGATCTTTATTATGTAGAAGGTATAAAAATATGATTTTTATTATGTAGAAGAAGTGAAAATACGATTTTTATATGTATGTAGATTATATTTTCTATAGGAAAGATTACATTTTTATACTTAGAAAGCTTTGATTTTTGTAGTTAGAGAGTTCTGATTTTTAAATTAGAAAGGTTAGGATTTTTAAAGTAGAAAAGAAATGATTTTTAAATAAAGAAGTAGCGAAATAAAGATATGATTTTTATATACTAGAGAATATAAAAATGTGATTTTTTATATAAGTAGCGAATACGGGAGACGAAAGTGACAAAAGGCGAGCATGGCGAGATCTCCTACATATGAAAAGTCGCGGCGAATTGGTTTAGCTAATCTGTGAGAACTTCTCATTTCAATTCTTGCTTTCTAGTTAAAAATATACACTAGGATGCAGACGGTGCTTAGCAGCACCCGACACCCGTCGTCCACAGACCATGGACTACTTGTTTGATTTTGTTGTGTTGTGAAAATTGATTGTGATGTGGAATAGATGGAAATATATTCATGCGTTGAAATAAATTATTTATCGTTGAAAATATAAATTTAACGTGAATGTGAATAAATAAATATTCATTTACAAATCGAACGATTTGTTTATGTACACCCATTTGAAGGATATTGATTGGGACGATAAATTTTACACATCGCCCAACTGCACAAATAATATTCAATGTTTGTTGATTTGAAACCCCATACGGGCGTTCGGATGATATTTAGCGTAAACTAATCCCAATTATTTAGTTGTATGTCGATCGATTAGTTGACAGACTGTGTAAGCGTTAATTATTTATATTTAATGCTTATGCAGTTGTGTGGTGCACTTTGGACGATGGTTGATTATTTTATCATTGCTATTATATACATGTGTTGTATAGAATCCGTATAAATAGCATTATATGGTAATTGAGTGGGTCTCATTCCAATTTAGAAAATAAATTATATTCATGTGTTGAATAAACAAAATATTCATGTGTTGACAATACTCATGTGTTGAGAATATTCATGTGTTGAAACCATTCATGTGTTGAACCATTGATGTATTGAAAATATTCATGTGTTGAATAAAATATATATTCATGTGTTGAAGAAAATATTCATTTGTTGAATAGAATAACGAAGTTATTGAAATATATAAAGCCGTGTTGATTAGATTTGCGCCATTTTGACGCGAACGATATTTATATCGACTTTATTCATTTTTATAATGAATAGCGAAAAGGAAGTGATTTCAAAATATAACGTTTTGAAAATATTATCATTTATATATTAATGATATGGAATATTCAATTTTGATTTAAAATTGAATTTGAAGTTGAAATTGTTTTGAAAACGAATTTAAACTATTTATAAAATACGTTTAGAATTGAAATCGATGAAATATATATAATATATATATATTATATACATTAAATGGCATGAATAGAACGCGCCGCGCCGCGGCAATTCGCGAATTTCGACCATAGACTTCGAATTGACGTTACGGGAGATCCGACCGTCGGATTCTCCTGAAACCAGAACCATTAGGTTCGTATCGAAAAGAGCTTTCAAGTGAATATTAGAAATTCGAAATCTAATAGCTGGATTTGGAATTATGTCCAAATCAAATTTGGAAAAGGACGCTGTAAGTGCAGTTCGACGACCGTTATTGGAAATCGACTGAACGGGCCTTGATAAAATTACTAAAAATATCAATAATTTGTGTAAAATCATAGTAAATGATTTAGAAAGAATTGGGGTGAATAATCCCATATTTAAAAGGGATAAAAATATATTTTTATCGGAATAAACTAGTTATGAACTAGAATTATAATCCAATGTTTTTGAATAAATATATTGGATTGGAAGTAGTTTTAAAATAACCAGAATTTCCAATATACGAATTGGAATAGATTTGAATCGAAATTATCTTCGGAATATTTCGATGTTGCATTTCGTGATTATACAGATATGGTTGTGGAAATTTGAAAGATATATCTATATCGTTATTTCCAATATGATATTTGTTGGTTTTAGAATTTGATATTGAATATAAGCCGATATATTTTCTATTCAGAGCCTTGTATTTAATATCAAATGGGATTTTGGGTTCGTCGTGAATGGTGTTTTAAATAACACTGTTCTTGAACCCAGTTTAGAAAAGAATAAATCTTTTAATTAAGATTTGGTGAAATGGTACAGTTAATTAGTATTTAATTGGAATTGAATTTAAATTGGTTTTTGGGTTTATTGTGAGCGGTGTTTTGAATAACACATGTTCTTTAACCCGATTAACAATGGAATGGGATTTTGGGTTTGTCGTGGACCGTGTTTTTAAATGACATTCAGTTAAAGATAAGATTAACTTCTTAGCTTTGAATAACCATTAATATTGGTTGGTGGGAAGATTAAAACTAAGTGGAGTTTTAATGAATCTTTAATTAGATTGAAATGATCGAGAATGGAGTACCACCAGTTTTGCTCCAAAGCGATAGCTAATTCTTTAATTAGATTTGAACGTGAAATGGTAATTAATATTTACCGATAACACCGTGGTGTTAGATACGTAGTATTACCAATTTTTCTCCATGGGTTGAATAAGTTGGGATTGGAAAATAAAATAAATGATTACTTCAGTGTGGTTAGCTAGTCCCGACTAGTTTGGAAAACCTTAACATGGTTTGAAATGATATCCAAAGGAAGATTAAAGAATAAATTTAGAAGAATTTATCTTTGATAAAATTAATGGAAACCTTTCCCTAAGAATGTGAATATTTGAATAAAAGAATATTCTGAATTGGAATGAGGCATATGTTGTGTTTGCGCAACACTTGGTTATTATATATGCAGGTTATTCAGAAAGCCCGGGTTTATACCCATTCTGAATAACCGATTCGACGATAAGTCGAAGATGAAGACGGTGGTTGAAGACCGGAGGTCTTCACGTCATTTGGATGATTATTGATGATCTTGATTGGGCTGTACACCCAAGAGGAGGGAATCAGTTGGTGATCGTCCAGACGTACTTGGAGATCGATGGATATGCGAGGAATAAGGTTCCTCCGGTTTCGTTCAGACCCAGAACGAACTTGTAAATGGACCGTGTGTCTGACATTGGTTTTTTTCTGTGTGACTGATTTCTATTAAATATATATCTGTTTGGCGGCGGAGAATTTATTCTCTTGCTTAACGCCCTTCTCAGAGACGTACGAGCTTAGAGGTTATATATCGATAGATATCAGTCTCATGGCATGAATTGCCTGTGTGGCAAATGATCCTGGCTTTTGTTGAAAGGCAAAGTCTTGTGGTTGATGATCAAAGCATGGCCTATGTGGCATAGCTTTGTGTATGGCGTTAATTCGCGAGCCTCACACCTCGGTATGAGTCAAAAACGGGATAGTGACTGCAGGGAGAGCACGACGTTTCTTTCTAGCTATGGGCGATGTCAGTGACCTACCAGCCCTAACATTTATGTACTTTTTACCTGTGTGGTTGTTGGATGCGCGGCGCCTCGGATATAGGTCCTATAGGACTGGGAAACGTGTGTTCAGGAATAACTAACCCTCAAAAGTAAGAGAGGACCGACATTGAAGATCTAGGATCGCTGTGTGTGGTCCTGAGACATTTTCTAGAGTGTCTCGAATGGAGAGGAGCTTGCCCCTTGCCACGACTCCTGACGAAAATCCAATTTCCAATACGTGATATTTCAGTTTTATTTGAAGAGCGTAGTATAGCGACATAGTAGCATGGGATACTATGCCGTCTATGATTGGTACATTTATATTCGACTATGTTTTGACACTATACACTTATAATAGTATCAAATGATTTGTTTTAAACATATCAAGCATTATTTGGCTATTATAAGGGAAAACCCTATCCTCCGTCTTGCGTTGCATTATATGATGGGACCTGGGTCTTATAATAGCTTCATTTTTCTTTATTTAGCATTGCGCTGTTTGTTTTATGCACTGGTATTCTTGGGAGGAAACCTGTTCTGTGTTATACGGCGTGGTCCCTTGATTTACCTAACTTTAGAAATAAAGATTACTAACTGTTTTAGTTCTCACGCCAGTCACATGACTGACCTAGAGTTTATTGTTTTAACCTAAACTCTGGGTGCCCCTATTTTCCACACGGGCATCAAGAAGTTTTAGTTTTGCAGATTTATATTCATAGGATCCTGGTTTACAGCTGGAAAGGTACTCGAAAATCTCTGTATCCGTGTATTTCTTTCAGCTGTGTGTTGTATTATTTTTCCGCTGTTACGTATTTAAATGTAATTTAAATCTCTGATATTTGTCAAATGTGTAATATTTATTCATACTCTGTATATTCTTGTATTCTGATGGAATTGTTGTAATAAACAATGAAATGTTCTTCTGTTTGTGTTCTGATTTGTCTTGTCCTCAAAGCAATCCGGGGTTTCGAACGGTCTTGGTCGGTTTAGCGATCGATTCGGATCGAGCGAAATTCCCAATTATTACATTTGGTATCAGAGCTTTGGTTTACAGAGCTCGAGAACAAAACATATTAGAACCGAACGAAAGAATTCATCAGAGGTTGGATTAGAAATATCCAATAATAATAACTCGTTAGAGATGGGATCAGTAGCATCCTAGAACGAGTGTGAAGAGTATATTTTTAAAATAAAACTGAAAACAAACTTTGTTTTGAAAATTATATCTAATGGTACGTATTTGAATATTCTATTTTATATTGAATTTGGACAATCGAGTATATAAAGATTTTGCATATACGCGTCATGAACGTATATTCAAAATTTTAATATACTGGATAGATATAGAATCACTCTAGTCGCCCGGAGACGATCCTGATGATAGTCTAGACATCATCAGCGTTTGTGTTCGAGTTTCGAAAAGTGGAGTTTCTATATATTTCCATTAGACTGGTGTGAGAACAAAAAATAGATAGGATATATTGTTGAAATTTGCATCAATAATATGATTTTCTGTATATATATCAAAATTATGAATTTGAAACGATAATCCACTAATTGATTGCTGATTGTGTTGTTTGATTATTGTTTTGATTAATTAAAATTTTGAACCATTTAGCCTAATGGAACCAAATTTAGAACTGAATTGAAAATTGATTACAATTGCATGCATATACATGCATATCCATTGAACAGGTCATAGCAAGGAGGCTAGAGCAGAGAAATAAAATTGTTTCCCCGACAAATAGGTACATGTTTATTGTATTTCTTGGGGATTTGATGATTTTATGAGTCGATTGGCTAGCTGCTTGGCTTTTTCTTTTTCTTTTGGATTGGTGAGGGCCATGGGAGGCTATTTGAAATATCCCAAGCTCCCGGTGCAGGGGAGTTTATGGCGAAATTTTTCGAAAATTTAGGGTGTTAGCCAAATTTTTGAAAAATTTGAAAAGTTCTTAGAAACTGAAAAGTTGAAAAACTTAAGCCGGAAAGAAAATAATGAAAGTTGAGTTGATTAGTTAAACAACTTTCAGCTTCGTTCCTTTTCGGGGACGAAAAGTTTTAAGTGGGGGAGATTGTAATAACCCGGAAATCCGACTCAATTTAAAAATTTTATTTTGGCAATTTTGATGAATTTTGAATATTTAAAATGAATTATTTTAAATAATAACGATGAGAAATTTATTTTGAATAGAATTAGAAGTATATATATAAATATATAGATCGTCGTTAGAATATAAATATTTATTTTATATTATAACAGGAATAGAAAATGGCGCAGTAGTTTGAAAATTCGATTTCAAATTTCAAATTTCAAATGAATGTACAGTATTCAAAATAAACCGAATTTTAGCTAAACCAAAATTATTAGAATATATTTGAAAATATCTTTCCAACGAATCCGAAAAATTGAAATTTCATAGCGGGAATCAAAAGTTACGTCCAGTTGAAAATTCAGAAAAGTCGCTATGGAAATATAGCCCTTAAAAATAACCATTTTGCAAACGACCTTCGTTTTCGATGAAACTACTTTTGTTGGATCCGGGATGTCAAATTTTTGCTAAATTTCAATTTGCATAATTTTCTTAATCAATATGTGAGCATGGCGAAAGAAAAACGTGTACCGAAAAGGAATTTCGCTCGATCTGAATCAGTCGCAAAACCGACCAAGACCGTTCGAAACCCCTGATTGTTTTGAGAACACGACAAATTAGAATGCAAACTGAAGAACGTTTCATTGTATATTACAACAATTCCATCAAAATACAAGAATATACAGAGTATGGATAAATATTACATAGAAATATCCGAGATTTAAATTACATTTAAATACATCGCAGTGGAAAATAATACAAAACACAACTAGAAGTAATACACGGATACAGAGCTTTCCGAGTATCGTTCCATCTGTAAATCAGGATCTTGTGAATATAAATCTGCAAAACCAAAATAACTAGCTGCCCGTGTCGAAAATAAGGGCACCTAGAGTTTAGGTTAAAACAATAAACTCCAGGTCGGTCATGGGACTGGTGTGAGAACTAAAACAGTTATTTATCTTTATTTTAAAGTTAGGTAAATCAAGGGACCACGCCGTATAACACGGAATGGGTTTCCTCCCAAGAATACCAGTGCATAAAACAACAGCGCAATGCTAAATAAAGAACAATGAAGCTATTATAAGACCCAGGTCCCATCAAACAATGCAATGCAAGTCGGACGATAGGGTTTTACCTTATAACAGCCAAAGAATGCTTGATACGCGAAATTTTATCTTTTGATTCTTAATCAGACTCCAACCGTAAATTAGTAAGAGAATGATTCCCTAAGTATTAACCCCGAAGGCCGAAACCAACATCAGACCAATACCCAGGAAACCACCCATCTTAGCTCATTTCCAGTTAGTTTCTGATTTTATATACAATCATAAATATCAATCATAGACGGCATGAGCCCCCCATCCCACTATGTCGCCATACATAGGATTACAATAAATCTGAAACGTCATGTATTGGAAGTTGGATTTTCATCTGTGAACCGAGGCAAAAGATTGTCCTCTACCGATTCGAGACTGTCTAGCCCGAGTTTCAGGAACAGCCGCAACTGCCCCTTGGATCGTTAGGGCTGGTCCACCGATGTGGATTATAATGCTTGAACACTACGTTTTCCCGCCCTTTGGGGTGTAAATGAGCCAACAGATGACTCCATCGGCTTCACATAGTCACCGATATATCTGAGGCGCCTCGCAAACCAACAACCACATAAGTCAAACTCGTCAGGGCGTGTCAAACCACTGACGCCACTTCTAACAAGAAAGAAACACGTCCCTCATGAGGTCCCCTCCCGTTTTTGGTTCACCACTGGGGTCTGAGGCTCGCGAATTCACGTTACACAAAGCTATGCCACACAGGCCGTGCTTTGATCATCAACCGCAAGATCTGCTTTTGAACAGAAGCATTGATCATTTGCATCTTAGCACGACACACAGGCAAACCACTCTATGCAACCGATATCAGTCACAAAGAATGAAATCCAATGTCAGACACACAGTCCATCTACAAGTCCGTTCTAGGTCTGAACGAAACCGGAGGCACCTTATACCTCGCATTCCATCGATCTCCAAGTACGTCTGGACGACCACTAACTGATTCCCTCCTCTTGGGTGTACGGCCCAATCAAGATCATCAGTAATCAACCAAACGACGTGAAGACTTCCGGTCTTCGACCGCCGTCTTCATCCTCGACACCATGTCGAATCAGTTATTCAGAATGGGATAAACCCGGTCTTTCTGAATAACTCGCGTATATAATAAATACGTGTTACACAAACACAACATACACCTCATTCCAATTCACCGGTCACTAACCGTAAATTAGCAAGAGAATAATTCCCCAAATATTAACCCCGAAGGCCGAAACCAACATCAGATGAATATCCAAGAAATCATCCAACTTAGCTAACCTACAATTAGTTTCTAATTTCACATTCTTAGGGAAAGGTTCCCATTAATTTTATCAAAGATAAATTCTTTTACATTTATTCTTTAATCTTCCTTTGAATATCAAATCAAACTAGTCGGGATTAGCGAACCACACCGAAGTAATCATTTATTTTATTTCCCAATTCCAACCTATTCATCCCATGAAGTAAAACTGGTAATACCTTCATATCTAACACCACGGTGTCATCGGTAAATTCAATTACCATTTCACGTTCAAATCTAATTAAAGATTTAACTATCGCCTGGAGCAAAACCGATGATACTCCATTCTCGATCATTTCAATCTAATTAAAGATTCATTAAAACTCCACTTGGTTTTAATCTTTAACTGGGTTAAAGAATTGATGTCATTTAAAACACGGTTCACGATAAACCCCAATATCGTATCACATTTCAATCAGTCCCTAATCGTAAATTAGTAAGTGAGCAATTCCCTAAGTATTGACCCCGAAGGCCGAAACCAACATCAGATCAACACCCAAGAAACCATTCAACTTAACTAATCTCCAGTTAGTTTCTGATTTTCTTAACTCCGTTGGGTCTAAGAACAATATTATTGAAGATACCGTTCACGACAACCCAAAATCACATTCCATTAATTATCGGGTTAAAAAACAAGTGTTATTTAAAACACCGTTCACGATAAACCCAAAAATCAATCCTAATTCAATTCCAATTAAATATTATTTAATTGGTACACTTCATTAAATTTAAATAAAAAGATTTAATCTTTTTCTCAACTGGGCTTAAGAACAGTGTTAATGAAGACACCGTTCACGACAAACCCAAATCCCATTTGATATTAAATACAAGGCTCTGAATAGAAAATATATCGGCTTATATTCAATATCAAATTCTACGACCAACAAATATCGTATTGGAAATAACGATATAAATATATCTTTCAAATTTCCATAACAATATCTGTATAATCACGAAATCCAACATCAAAATATTCCAAAGACAATTTCTATTCAAATCCATTTCCACCTTATATATTGGAAATTATGGTTATTTTCAAAACCATTTCAAATCCACACTATTTATTTTAAAAATGAATTGAATTATAATTCATTCTAGTTCAAATCTAGTTCATTTCGATAAAAGTCTATTTTTATCATTTCAAATATGGAGTTTTTCATCCCAATTCTTCACAAATCATTTCTTATGATTTTACACAAATTATTACTATTTTTAATAATTTTATCAAGGCCCGTACAGTCAATTTCCATCAACGGCGATCGAACTGCACTTATAACGACCTTTTCCAAATTTGATTTGGACATAATTCCAAATCCAACCGTTAGATTCAAATCTCTAATATTCGTTAGAAAGCTCTTTTCGATACGAGCCCAAGGTTTCGGTTTTAGGGGAATCCGACGATCGAATCTCCCGCAATATCCATTCGAAATCAATGGTCGAAATTCACGAATTGCCGCGGTACGGCGCTTTCTATTCAGGCCATTATATATATAATATATATTATATATATTTCATCGATTTCCTTTTAAAACGTATTTTATAAATCGTTTTAAATTCGTTTTCAAAACGATTTCAACTTCATTTCAAATTCAAATCAAAATTGAATTTTTCCTTATAAATTTGTTTTAAATTCATTTCAAATTGATTTCTATTCAAATCGATTTTTAATTCAATTTCAGTTCGTTTTCAATTCAATTTGAATTTTAAATTTATTCAATTTCAATTCGAATTCATTTATATTCAATTTCAATTCGAATTCATTTCTAAATATTCGATTTTGAAATCACTTTCAATATTCATTATAAAATAGACAAAATTCCCGTTCGTGTTAAAATGGCGTGTAACTACTTAACACGGCTTCACATTTCAATATTCAAAGAATATTATTTTAAATTAGTCGATAATTCTGAACTGGAATCCGACACAGTCAATTACCATATAATTTCAGTTATATGGATTTCATCAAATTCATATATACAACAATGACGATAAACACACAACCATCATCCAAAGTGCGTTCTGCACTGTAATCAAACAACACAATCAGCAATCAATTAGTTGATTAACGTTTCAAATTCATAACTTCTATACATATCCAAAAATCAGATTTTTGATGCCAAATCACAACAATATATTCTAACTATATTTTTGGTTCTCACGCCAGTCTAATGGAAATATATAAAAATCCCACTTTCGGCACTCGAATTTAAATTCTGATGATACTCGAGTAATCATCAGAATCATCTCCGGGCGACTAGAGTGTGATTCTATATCTATCCAGTATATTAAAACTTCGAATACACGTTTGCAAGGCGTATATGTAAAATCTTTATATATTCAAATACGTATACAATGATTTAAATTTCAACAAAAAATTGTTTTCATTTTTATTTTTAAAAAACAACACTCTTCACACTCGTTCTAGGATACTACTGATCCCATCTCTAACGAATCATTCCCATTGGATATTACTAATCCAATTTCTGATGAATTCTTTTATTTGGTTCTAATGTGTCTTGTTCTCCGAGCTCGGTAAACCAAAGCTCTGATACCAAATGTAATGAAAAGGAATTTCGCTCGATTTGAATCAGTCGCTAAACCGACCAAGACCGTTCGAAACCCCTGATTGTTTTGAGAACACGACAAATTATAACGCAAACTGAAAAACATTTCATTGTATATTACAACAATTCCATCAGAATACAAGAATATACAGAGTATGGATAAATATTACATAGAAATATCAGAGATTTAAATTACATTTAAACACATCGCAGTGGAAAATAATTCAAAATACAACTAGAAGTAATACACGGATACAGAGCTTTCCGAGTATCGTTCCAGCTGTAAATCAGGATCCTGTGAATATAAATCTGCAAAACCAAAACTATTAGCTGCCCGTGTCGAAAATAAGGGCACCCAGAGTTTAGGTTAAAACAATAAACTTCAGGTCAGTCATGGGACAGGTGTGAGAACTAAAACAGTTATTTATCTTTATTTTAAAGTTAGGTAAATCAAGGGACCACGCCGTATAACACGGAACGGGTTTCCTTCCAAGAATACAGTACATAAAACAACAGCGCAATGCTAAATAAAGAACAATGAAGCTATTATAAGACCCAGGTCCCATCACACAATGCAACGCAAGCCGGAGGATAGGGTTTTACCTTATAACAGCCAAAGAATGCTTGATACGCGAAATTTTATCTTTTGATTCTTAATCAGACTCCAACCGTAAATTAGTAAGAGAACGATTCCCTAAATATTAACCCCAAAGGCTGAAACCAACATCAGACCAATACCCAGGAAACCACCCATCTTAGCTCGTTTCCAGTTAGTTTCTGATTTTATATACAATCATAAATATCAATCATAGACGGCATGAGCGCACCATCCCACTATGTCGCCATTTATAGAATTACGACTAAAACCGGAAACGTCACGTATTGGAAGTTGAATTTCCATCTGTGAACCGAGGCAAAAGATAGTCCACTACTGATTCGAGACTATCTAGCCCGAGTCTCAGGAACAGCCGCAACTGCCCCTTGGATCGTTAGGGCCGGTCCACCGATGTGGATTTTAATGCCTGAACACTATGTTTCCCCGCCCTTTGGGGCGTAAATGAGCTAACAGATGACTCCATCGGCTTCACATAGTCACCGATATATCTGAGGCGCCTCGTAAACCAACAACCACATAAGTCAAACTCGTCAGGGCGTGTCAAACCACTGATGTCACTTCGAACTAGAAAGAAACGCATGTCCCCCCAGAGGTCCCCTCCCGTTTTTGGTTCACCACTGGGGTGTGAGGCTCGCGAATTCACGTTACACAAAGCTATGCCACACCGGCTGTGCTTTGATCATCAACCACAAGACTCTGCTTTTCAAAAGAAGCCTTGATCATTTGCATTTTAGAATGCCAAACAGGCAAACCACTCTATGCAACCGATATCAGTCACACAGAATGAAATCCAATGTCAGACACACAGTCCATCTACAAGTCCGTTCTGGGTCTAAACGAAACCGGAGGCACCTTGTACCTCGCATATCCATCGATCTCCAAGTACGTCTAGACGACCACTAACTGATTCCCTCCTCTTGGGTGTACGGCCCAATCAAGATCATCAGTAATCAACCAAACGACGTGAAGACTTCCGGTCTTCGACCGCCGTCTTCATCCTCGACACCATGTCGAATCAGTTATTCAGAATGGGATAAACCCGGTCTTTCTGAATAACTCGCGTATATAATAAATAAGTGTTACACAAACACAACATAAGCCTCATTCCAATTCATCGGTCACTAACCGTAAATTAGCAAGAGAATAATTCCCCAAATATTAACCCCGAAGGCCGAAACCAACATCAAATCAATATCCAAGAACCTACAATTAGTTTCTAATTTCACATTCTTAGGGAAAGGTTCCCATTAATTTTATCAAAGATAAATTCTTTTAAATTTATTCTTTAATCTTCCTTTGAATATCAAATCAACAGCCTGTCAATCAATCGATCGACATACAGCTAATTATTGGGATTAGTGTACGTCATATATCATCCCAATACCCATGTGGGGTTTCAAACAATCAAACACAGATTTTATTTGTGCAGTTGGTCGATGTGTAAAATTTATCGTCCCAATCAATACCAGTCAAATGTGTGTATATAAACAAATCGTCCGATTTGTTTATATTTATTTCATTTTAAATACACGTTAAAAATTCTATTCTCAACTATAAAATATTTTTAACTATATAAATATTTTATTTCATTTCACATCACATCACACAATCAACTACACATCAAAATCAAACAAACAAACATACAAGCCGTCCATGGTCTGTGGACGACGGGTGTCGGGTGCTACTAAACACCGTCTGCATCCTAGTATATATTTTTAACTAGAAATTTAAATTAAAGGTAAGGAGTTCTCACCAAGAGCTAAACCAAACGCCACGACCCTTCATATGTAGAACATCTCGTCGTGCTCGCCTTTTGTCAATTTCATTGCCCGTAGCCACTACATATATAAAAATCACATTTTTATATTGTTGCTATGTATATAAAAATCACATTTTTATAATCACTCTATATGGATAAAAAATTCTATTTTTACAACGGTATTCATACAATAAAGATTATATTTTTTATCACTCCATTTCAATAAATAAAAATCATATTTTTATTTCTACTTCGTATGCATTTACAACGCTTCTTTCTATATAAAAATTATATTTTTATATTTCTACTTCATATATAAAGATCGAATTTTTATATCATCGCTATAAAAATCACATTTTTATTTCAACACATATATAATAAAAATCAAATTTTTATTTCGCTACATCTATAAAAATTATATTTTTATACTCTACATCATATAAAAATTATATTTTTGTCTCTTCTACATAATAAAAATCGAATTTTTAATACTTCTATAATATAAAGATTATATTTTTAACCTTTCTATAATATAAAAATTAAAATTTTAACCTTTCTATAATATAAAAATTATTTTTAACCTTTCTATACTCATATAATAAAAGGTCTAAATTTTCTCATGCTACTTCATATCAAAACTGACCTTTAATTTTATTTTTAAATTATTTACATTAAATAAACTAAAATAAATAACTAAATAAAATATAATTAAAAACTTACAGTCGGTCTCGGAGTGGAGAAGGGCGCTGACGGGCTCAGGGAGGCGTCGTGCGAATTGGGAGGGGGGTGCTTGCGCATCGGCAAGAGAGAGGGGGGTGCTCACGCGTCGGCAGGAGAGGGGGGGTGCTTGCGCGTCGGCAGGGGAGAGGGGGGGTGCTCGCGAGTCGGCAGGAAGGGGGGCACTTGCACGTCGGCAGGAGAGAGGGAGGGTGCTCGCCAGAGGGGGCGGTGGTGATGGAGGGGGGGCGTTCGTGGGTAGTGGCGATAGGGGCTCCATTTTTTTTATTCTGATAAATCGATTTGGTCAAAGGAGGTGGGGGGTGAGTATATAAAATATATGTTATTTTATTTAATTAATCTCAAAAAGCAACTTTTTATTTCAACCTCGAAATCGAACTCACCGACTGTCGCCCATAGCTAATTACCCCCATTCCGTACACAATGGGATATGTATCACAGGCTGATTCGATCGTTTCGATCAATTTTCATCAAAATAAACATATAACTCTATATATTGAATTTGAACGCGCCTTTCAATTTACCGGGGCCACATACTAACTCAAAAAATCCTTGAAAAATATTTTCTAGCTTCATATTGACGATACGGTCCTAACAAAACTAATTTCGTCAAATTCTAAGACCGTTTGAAAAATGGCCATTTTCCAGTCGATTAAAATCAATTGAAACTGGTCAAACGCGTTTTACTTTGCCACGCTCACATATCGATTCGAAAAATTACGAATTTTGGAAACTAGCAATAACTTGACATCACGGATCCAACAAAAGTGGTTTCATCGAAAACCGAGGTCATTTGCAAAATTCCTATTTTTAAGGGCCAGAATTCTATTGCGACTATTCTGGAATTTCAATTGGACATAACATTTGATTCCTGCTATGAAATTTCAATTTTTCGGATTCGCTGGAAAGATATTCTCAAGTAGATTCAAATATTTTTGGTTTCGCTAAAATCCGGTTTATTTTGCACCCGATACATTCATTTGAAATTTGAAATCGAATTATCGAACTACCGCGCCATTTTCTATTCCTTTTATAATTATAAATAAATTATTTATATTCTAACGACGATCTATATAAATATATACATTCCAATTCTATTCAAAATAAATTTCTCGTCGCTATTATTTAAAATAGTTCATTTTAAATATTCGAAATTCATTAAAATTGCCAAAATAAAAATTTTAAACTGGCTCAGAATTTTCGGGCCGTTACAATCTCCCCCACTTAAAACTTTTCATTCCCGAAAAGGAATGAAGCCGAAAGTTGTTTAACAAATCAACTCAACTTTCATTGTTTTCTTACGGCTTAAGTTCTTCAACTTTTTAATTTCTAAGAACTTTTCAAATTATTCAAAAATTTGGCTAACATCCTAAATTTTCGAAAAATTTCGCCATAACCTCCCCTGCACCGGGGACTTCGGGATATTTCATATAGCCTCCCACGGCCTTCTTCAATCCAAAAGAAAAAGCCAAGCGGCTAGTCAATCGGCTCATAAAATCGTCATCACCCAAACAAAACAGTAAATTATAGTAAACATGTACCTATTTGTCAGGCAAACAATTTTATTTTTCTGCTCTAGCCTCCTTGCTATGACCTGTTCAATGTAAGTACAAGTACATGCATGCAAATGCGATAAATTTTCAATACAATTTACTATTTGGTTCAATTAGGCTAAAGGTTCAACATTCAATTAATCAAAACAGTAATCAAACAACACAATCAACAATCAATTAGTTTATTAACGTTTCAAATTCATAACTTCTATACATATCCAAAAATCAGTTTTTTGATGCCAAATCACAACAATA
The DNA here is from genome assembly GCA_030737875.1 of Allium sativum. NCBI lineage: Eukaryota > Viridiplantae > Streptophyta > Magnoliopsida > Asparagales > Amaryllidaceae > Allium > Allium sativum. The sequence continues at coordinate 894,048,169 of CM060920.1, forward strand.
TATTCTAACTATATTTTTGGTTCTCACACCAGTCTAATGGAAATATATAAAAATCCCACTTTCGGCACTCGAATATAAATTCTGATGATACTCGAGTAATCATCAGAATCATCCCCGGGCGACTAGAGTGTGATTCTATATCTATCCAGTATATTAAAACTTCGAATACACGTTTGCATGGCGTATATGCAAAATCTTTATATATTGGATTGTCCAAATCAATTTAAATATTCAAATACGTGTACAACGATTTAAATTTCAAAACAAAAATTGTTTTCATTTTTATTTTTAAAAAACAACACTCTTCACACTCGTTCTAGGATACTACTGATCCCATCTCTAACGAGTCATTCCCATTGGATTTTACTAATCCAATTTCGGATGAATTCTTTCGTTTGGTTCTAATTTGTCTTGTTCTCCGAGCTCTGTAAACCAAAGCTCTGATACCAAATGTAACGAAAAGGAATTTCGCTCGATTTGAATCGGTCGCTAAACCGACCAAGACCGTTCGAAACCCCTGATTGTTTTGAGAACACGACAAATTAGAATGCAAACTGAAGAACATTTCATTGTATATTACAACATATCCATCAGAATACAAGAATATACAGAGTATGGATAAATATTACACAGAAATATCAGAGATTTAAATTACATTTAAACACATCGCGGTGGAGAATAATACAAAACACAACTAGAAGTAATACACGGATACAGAGCTTTCCGAGTATCGTTCCAGCTGTAAATCAGGATCCTATGAATATAAATCTGCAAAACCAAAACTACTAGCTACCCGTGTCGAAAATAAGGGCACCCAGAGTTTAGGTTAAAACAATAAACTCCAGGTCAGTCATGGGATTGGTGTGAGAACTAAAACAGTTATTTATCTTTATTTTAAAGTTAGGTAAATCAAGGGACCATGCCGTATAACACGGAACGGGTTTCCTCCCAATAATACCAGTGCATAAAACCACAACGCAATGCTAAATAAAGAACAATGAAGCTATTATAAGACCCAAGTCCCATCACACAATGCAACGCAAACCGGAGTATATGGTTCTACCTTATAACATCCAAAGAATGCTTGATACGCGAAATTTTATCTTTTGATTCTTAATCAGACTCCAACCGTAAATTAGTAAGAGAACGATTCCCTAAGTATTAACCCCAAAGGCCGAAACCAACATCAGACCAATACCCCGGAAACCACCTCCATCTTAGCTCGTTTCCAGTTAGTTTCTGATTTTATATACAATCATAAATATCAATCATAGACGGCATGAGCGCCCCATCTCACTATGCCGCCATATATAGGATTACAACTAAAACCAGAAACGTCACGTATTGGAAGTTGGATTTCCATCTGTGAACCGAGGCAAAAGATTGTCCTCTACCGATTCAAGACTGTCTAGCCGGAGTCTCAGGAACAGCCGCAACTGCCCCTTGGATCGTCAGGGCCGGTCCACCGATGTGGATTATAATGCCTGAACACTATGTTTCCCCGCCCTTTGGGGCGTAAATGAGCTAACAAATGACTCCATCGGCTTCACATGGTCACCGATTTATCCGAGGCGCCTCGCAAACCAACAACCACATAAGTCAAACTCGTCAGGGCGTGTCAAACCGCTGACGTCACTTCTAACTGGAAAGAAACGCATGTCCCCCCTGAGGTCCCCTCCCGTTATTGGTTCACCACCGGGGTGTGAGGCTCACGAATTCATGTTACACAAAGCTATGCCACACAGGCCGTGCTTTGATCATCAATCACAAGACTCTGCTTTTCAACAGAAGCCTTGATCATTTGCATCTTAGCATGCCAAACAGGCAAACCACTCTATGCAACCGATATCAGTCACACAGAATGAAATCCTATGTCAGACACACAGTCCATCCACAAGTCTGTTCTGGGTCTGAACGAAACCGGAGGCACCTTGTACCCCGCATATCCATCGATCTCCAAGTATGTCTGGACGACCACTAACTGATTCCCTCCTCTTGGGTGTACGGCCCAATCAAGATCATCAGTAATCACCAAAACGACGTGCAGACTTCCGGTCTTCGACCACCGTCTTCATCCTCGACAACATGTCGAATCAGTTATTCAAAATGGGATAAACCCAGTCTTTGTGAATAACTCGCGTATATAATAAATAAGTGTTACACAAACACAACATACGCCTCATTCCAATTCATCGGTCATTAACCGTAAATTAGCAAGAGAATAATTCCCCAAATATTAACCCCGATGGCCGAAACCAACATCAGATCAATATCCAAGAAACCATCCAACTTAGCTAACCTACAGTTAGTTTCTAATTTCACATTCCTAGGGAAAGGTTCCCATTAATTTTATCAAAGATAAATTCTTTTAAATTTATTCTTTAATCTTCCTTTGAATATCAAATCAAACTAGTCGGTATTAGCGAACCACACCGAAGTAATCATTTATTTTATTTCTCAATCCTAACCTATTCATCCCATGAAGTAAAACTGGTAATACTTCATATCTAACACCACGGTGTCATCGGTTAATTTTATTACCATTTCACGTTCAAATCTAATTAAAGATTTAATTATCGCTTGGAGTAAAACCGATGATACTCCATTCTCGATCATTTCAATCTAATTAAAGATTCATTAAAACTCCACCTGGTTTTAATCTTTAACTGGGTTAAACAATCGATGTCATTTAAAACACGGTTCACGATAAACCCCAATATCGTATCACATTTCAATCAGTCCCTAACCGTAAATTAGTAAGTGAGCAATTCCCTAAGTATTAACCCCGAAGGCCGAAACCAACATCAGATCAATACCCAAGAAACCATTCAACTTAACTAATCTCCAGTTAGTTTCTGATTTTCTTAACTCCGTTGGGTCTAAGAACAGTATTATTGAAGATACCGTTCACGACAACCCAAAATCACATTCCATTAATTATCGGGTTAAAGAACAAGTGTTATTTAAAACACCGTTCATGATAAACCCAAAAATCAATTCCAATTCAGTTCCAATTAAATATTATTTATTTGGTACACTTCATTAAATCTAAATAAAACGATTTAATCTTTTTCTCAACTGAGCTTAAGAACAGTGTTAATGAAGACACCGTTCACGACTAACCCAAATCCCATTTGATATTAAATACAAGGCTATGAATAGAAAATATATCGGCTTATATTCAATATCAAATTCTACGACCAACAAATATCGTATTGGAAATAACGATATAAATATATCTTTCAAATTTCCATAACAATATCTGTATAATCAAGAAATCCAACATCGAAATATTCCAAAGACAATTTCGATTCAAATCCATTTCCACCTTATATATTGGAAATTCTGGTTATTTTCAAAACCATTTCAAATCCACTTTATTTATTTTAAAAATGAATAGAGTTATAATTCTTGTTCAAATCCAGTTCATTTCGATAAAAGTCTATTTTTATCTTTTCAAATATGGAGTTTTTCATCCCAATTTTTCACAAATCATTTCTTATGATTTTACACAAATTATTACTATTTTTAATAATTTTATCAAGGCCCGTACAGTCGATTTCCATCAACGGCCATCGAACTGCACTTACAACGACCTTTTCCAAATTTGATTTGGACATAATTCCAAATCCAACCGTTAGATTTCAAATCTCTAATATTCATCAGAAAGATCTTTTCGATACGAACCCAACAGTTCCGGTTTTAGGAGAATCCGACGGTCGGATCTCCCGCAATATCCATTCGAAGTCAGTGGTCGAAATTCACGAACTACCGCAGCGCGGCGCGTTCTGTTCAGGCTATTATATATATAATATATATATATTATACATATTTCGTCGATTTCCTTTTAAAACGTATTTTATAAATCGTTTTAAATTCGTTTTGGAAACGATTTCAACTTCATTTCAAATTCAAATCAAAATTGAAATTTTCCTTATAAATTCGTTTTAAATTCATTTCAAATTGATTTCTATTCAAATCGATTTTTAATTCAATTTCAGTTCCCTTTCAATTCAATTTGAATTTTAAATTTATTCAATTTCAATTCGAATTCATTTCTATTCAATTTCAATTCGAATTCATTTCTAAATATTCGATTTTGAAATCACTTTCAATATTCATTATAAAATCGACAAAATTCCCATTCGTGTTAAAATGGCGTGTAACTACTTAACACGGCTTCACATTTCAATATTCAAAGAATATTATTTTTAAATTATTCGATAATTCTGGACTGGAATTAGGCACAGTCAATTATCATATAAATTCAGTTATATGGATTTCATCAAATTCATATATACAACAATGACGATAAACACCCAACCATCATCCAAAGTGTGTTCTACACTGTATAAGCATCAAATATAAATTTCTGACGCTTATAACAGCCTGTCAATCAATCGATCGACATACAGCTAATTATTGGGATTAGTGTATGTCATATATCACCCCAATACCCGTGTGGGATTTCAAACAATCAAACACAGATTTTATTTGCGCAGTTGGGCGATGTGTAAAATTTATCATCCCAATCAATACCAGTCAAATGTGTGTATATAAACAACAAATCGTCCGATTTGTTTATATTTATTTAATTTTAAATACACGTTAAAAATTCTATTTTCAACTATAAAATATTTTTAACCATATAAATATTTTATTTCATTTCACATCACATCACACAATCAACTACACATCAAAATCAAACAAACAAGCATACAAGCCGTCCATGGTCTGTGAACGACGGGTGTCGGGTGCTACTAAACACCGTCTGCATCCTAGTATATATTTTTAACTAGAAAATTAAATTAAAGGTGAGGAGTTCTCACCAAGAGCTAAACCAAAAGCCACGACCCTTCATATGTAGAACATCTCGTCGTGCTCGCCTTTTGTCAATTTCATTGCCCATAGCCACTACATATATAAAAATCACATTTTTATATTTTTGCTATGTATATAAAAATCACATTTTTATAATCACTCTATATGGATAAAAATTCTATTTTTGCAACGGTGTTCGTATAATAAAGATTATATTTTTTTTATCACTTCATTTCAATAAATAAAAATCATATTTTTATTTCTACTTCATATGCATTTACAATGCTTCTTTCTATATAAAAATTATATTTTTATATTTCTACTTCATATATAAAGATCGAATTTTTATATCATCGCTATAAAAATCACATTTTTATTTCAACACATATATAATAAAAATCAGATTTTTATTTCGCTACATCTATAAAAATTATATTTTTATACTCTACATCATATAAAAATTATATTTTTATCTCTTCTACATAATAAAAATCGAATTTTTAATACTTCTATAATATAAAGATTATATTTTTAACCTTTCTATAATATAAAATTTATATTTTTAACCTTTCTATAATATAAAAATTATATTTTTAACCTTTCTATACTCATATAATAAAAGGTCTAAATTTTCTCATGCTACTTCATATCAAAACCGACCTTTAATTTTATTTTTAAATTATTTACATTAAATAAACTAAAATAAATAACTAAATAAAATATAATTAAAAACTTACAGTCGGTCTCGGAGTGGAGGAGGGCACTGACGGGCTCAGGGAGGCGTCGTGCGAATGGGAAAAGGGGGTGCTTGCGCGTCCGCAGGAGAGAGGGGGGGTGCTCGTGCGTCGGCAGGAGAGGGGGGTGCTTGCGCGTCGGCATGAGAGGGGGGGTGCTCGCGCTTCGACCGGAGGGGGGTGCTTGCGCGTCGGCAGAAGAGAGGGGGGTGCTCACCAGAGGCGGCGGTGGTGATGGAAGGGGGGGGGGGGGCGTTCGTGGGTAGTGGCGACGGGGGCTCCATTTTTTTTATTATTCTGATAAATCGATTTGGTCAAAGGAGTTAAGGTGGGTGAGTATGTAATATATATTATTTTATTTAATTAATCTCAAAAAGCAACTTTTTATTTCGACCTCGAAATCGAACTCACCGACTGTCGCCCATAGCTAATTACTCTCATTCCGAACACAATGGGATATGTATCATAGGTTGATTTGATCGTTTCGATCAGTTTCCATCAAAATCAACATATAACTCTATATATAGAATTTGAACGCGCCTTTCAATTTACCAGGGCGACATACTAGCTCGAAAAATCCTCGAAAAATATTTTCTAGCTTCGTATTGATGATACGGTCCTAACAAAACTAATTTCGTCAAATTCTATATATAGAGTTATATGTTGATTTTGATGGAAACTGATCGATTGGTCAAACGCGTTTTCCTTTGCCACACTCACATATCGATTCGAAAAATTACGAATTTAGAAATCTAGCAATAACTTGACATCATGGATCCAACAAAAGTGGTTTCGTCGAAAACCGAGGTCGTTTGCAAAATTCCTATTTTTAAGGGTCAGAATTCCATAGCAACTATTCTGAAATCTCAACTGGACATAACTTTTGATTCCCGCTATGAAATTTCAATTTTTCGGATTCGTTGGAAAGATATTCTCAATTAGATTCAAATATTTTTGGTTTCGCTAAAATCAAAGATTTATTTTGCACCCGGTACATTCATTTGAAATTTGGAATCGAATTATCGAACTACCGCGCCATTTTCAATTCCTTTTATAGTTATAAAAATATTATTTATATTCTAACGATGATCTATGTAAATATATACATTCCAATTCTACTCAAAATAAATTTCTCGTTGCCATTATTTAAAATAATTCATTTTAAATATTCGAAATTCATTAAAATTGCCAAAATAAAAATTTTAAATTGGCTCAGAATTTCCGGGTCGTTACAAAACGCGTTTGACCAGTTTCAATTGATTTTAATCGACTGGAAAATGGCCATTTTTCAAACGATCTCAGAATTTGACGAAATTAGTTTTGCTAGGACCGTATCGTCAATATGAAGCTTGAAATAATTTTTCTGGAATTTTTAGAGTCAGTATGTTGCCCCAATAAATTAAAATGTGTGTTCAAATTCAATATACATGGAATTATATTTTAGTTTAAAAGAAAACTAATCGTAACTATCAAAATGGCTTGCAAAACATATCCCATCGTGTTCAGACTGAGGGTAATTAGCTAGGGATGACAGTCGGTTGGTCTCGTTTGGGGGTCGAATGTGAAAGTTATATATATGTTTAGATGGCCATAATTTTCAAAAGGAAGACAATATAATTTTTTTTAAAAAGAACCCTAAATTACAGCCACCCCCCCCCACCCCAGAATTTCCTGTCGCATCCTCTTTGCAGCCACTGCGCCCACCAAAGCCGCCACCCCTACGTGCGCCGTCACCCTGGACGACCGCCGCCCCTTCCCCCCATCAGCTCCGGCCATCCTCCCTTCTCTCTCCTCCCTCCTCCCCATGACCGAACCCAAAACCCTCGAGCCACCTAAAACCGCAATGTCAGTCCCCTAGCCGCCTCCACCGACCCACCGCCACCCCCTTCCACCACCTGCACCCCTTCCCGTGCTACCTCAGCCCGACGCCGTGGAACCCCCCCCCCCCAAACAGCGACAAAGGTTCAATCTTTGCAATGAAATGTAAGTTTTTACTTATAAAAATTAGATTTTTATAGTTTATAAATATTAGATCATTATAGTCAATAAAAATTAGATTTTTACGCTAAAAAACTTTAGATTTTTATTCAAGAAAAGGTTTGTTTTTATACATATGAATGGCGACAGAAAGATTAGACTTATAATGTAAGAAAAGATTTGATTTTTATCTGATTACAGTTATGATTTTTATATATAAAGTGGAATAAAAATTCGATCTTTATTATGTAGAAGGTATAAAAATATGATTTATATTATGTAGAAGAAGTAAAAATACTATTTTTATATGTATGAAGATTATATTTTCTACAGGAAAGATTACATTTTTATACTTAGAAAGCTTTGATTTTTATAGTTAGAGAGTTTTGATTTTTAAATTAGAAAGGTTAGGATTTTTAATGTAGAAAAGAAATGATTTTCAAAAAAAGAAGTAGCGAAATAAAGATATGATTTTTATATACTAGAGAATATAAAAATGTGATTTTTATATAAGCAGCGAAAACGGGAGATGAAAGTGACAAAAGGCGAGCATGGCGAGATCTCCTATATATGAAAAGTCACGGCGAATTGGTTTAGCTAATCTGTGAGAACTTCTCATTTTAATTCTTGTTTTCTAGTTAAAAATATACACTAGGATGCAGACGGTGCTTAGCAGCACCCGACACCCGTCGTCCACAGACCATGGATGACTTGTTTGATTTTGTTGTGTTGTGAAAATTGATTGTGATGTGGAATAGATGGAAATATATTCATGTGTTGAAATAAATTATTTATCGTTAAAAATATAAATTTAACGTGAATGTGAATAAATAAATATTCATTTACAAATATAACGATTTGTGTACACCCATTTGAAGGATATTAATTGGGACGATAAATTTTACACATCGCCCAACTGCACAAATAATATTCGGTGTTTGTTGATTTGAAACCCCCCACGGGTGTTGGGATGATATTTGGTGTACACTAATCCCGATTATTTAGTTGTATGTCGATCGATAGGTTGACAGACTGTGTAAGCATTAATTATTTATATTTAGTGCTTATGCAGTTGTGTGGTGCACTTTGGATGATTGTTGATTATTTGTCATAGCTATTTTATACATGTGTTGTTTAGAATCCATATAAATAACATTATATGGTAACTGAGTGGGTCTCATTCCAATTTAGAAAATAAATTATATTCATGTGTTGACAATACTCTTGTGTTGAGAATATTCATGTGTTGAAACCATTCATGTGTTGAAAATATTCATGTGTTGAATAAAATATATATTCATGTGTTGAAACCATTCATGTGTTGAAAATATTCATGTGTTGAATAAAATATATATTCATGTGTTGAAGAAAATATTCATTTGTTGAATAGAATAACGAAGTTATTGAAATATATAAAGCCATGTTGATTTGATTTGCGCCATAACGCGAACGATATTTATATCGATTTTATTCATTTTTATAATGAATAGCGAAAAGGAAGTGATTTCAAAATATAACGGTTTGAAAATATTATCATTTATATATTAATGATATGGAATATTCGATTTTGATTTAAAATTGAATATGAAGTTGAAATTGTTTTGAAAACGAATTTAAACGATTTATAAAATACGTTTAGAATTGAAATCGATGAAATAATTATAATATATATATTATATACATTAAATGGCCTGAATAGAACGCGCCTCGCCGTGGCAGTTAGCGAATTTCGACCATTGACTTTGAATTGACGTTACGGGAGATCCGACCATCGATTCTCCTTAAACCGGAACCATTGGGTTCGTATCGAAAAGAGCATTCTAATGAATATTAGAAATTTGAATTCTAACGGTTGGATTTCATATTTTGTCCAAATCAAATTTGGAAAAGGTCGATGTAAGTGCAGTTCGACGACCGTTATTGGAAATCGATTGAACGGGCCTGGATAAAATTATTAAAAATATCAATATTTGCGTAAAATCATAGTAAATGATTTAGAAAGAATTGGGGTGAAAAATTCCATATTTAAAAAGGATACAAATATATTTTTATCGAAATAAACTAGTTATGAACTAGAATTGTAAACCAATGTTTTTGAATAAATAAATTGGATTGGAAGTGGTTTTAAAATAATCAAAATTTCCAATATACGAATTGGAATGGATTTGAATCGAAATTATCTTTGGAATATTTCGATGTTGGATTTCGTGATTATACAAATATGGTTGTGGAAATTTGAAAGATATATCTATATCTTTATTTCCAATACGATATTTGTTGTTTTCAGAATTTGATATTGAATATAAGCCGATATATTTTCTATTCAGAGCCTTGTATTTAATATCAAATGGGGTTTTGGGTTCGTCGTGAATGGTGTCTTAAATAACACTGTTCTTGAACGCAGTTTAGAAAAGAATAAATCTTTTAATTAAGATTTGGTGAAATGGTCCAGTTAATTAGTATTTCATTGGAATTGAATTTAAATTGGCTTTTGGGTTTATTGTGAGCGGTGTTTTGAATAACACCTATTCTTTAACCCGATTAACAATGGAATGAGATTTTGGGTCTGTCGTGGACCATGTTTTTAAATGACATTGGTTTTTTAACCCAGTTAAAGATAAGATTAACTTCTTAGCTTTGAATAACCATTAATATTGATTAGTGGGAAGATTAAAACTAAGTGGAGTTTTAATGAGTCTTTAATTAGATTGAAATGATCGAGGATGAAGTACCACCAGTTTTTCTCCAAAGCGATAGCTAAATCTTTAATTAGATTTGAACGTGAAATGGTAATTAATATTTACCGATAACACCGTGGTGTTAGATATGGAGTATTACCAGTTTTGCTCCATGGGATGAATAGGTTGGGATTGGGAAATAAAATAAATGATTACTTCGGTGTGGTTCGCTAATCCCGACTAGTTTGGAAAACCTTAACATTGTTTGAAATGATATCCAAAGGAAAATTAAAGAATAAATTTATAAGAATTTATCTTTGATAAAATTATTGGAAACCTTTCCCTAAGAATGTGAATATTTGAATAAAAGAATATTCTGAATTGGAATGAGGTGTATGTTATGTTTGTGTAACACTTGTTTATTATTTACGCGGGTTATTCAGAAAGGCCGGGTTTATACCCATTCTGAATAACCGATTCGACGATAAGTCGAAGATGAAGATGGTGGTTGAAGACCCGAGGTCTTCACGTCGTTTGGACGATTACTGATGATCTTGATTGGGCTGTACACCCAAGAGGAGGGAATTAGTTGGTGATCGTCTAGACGTACTTGGAGATCGATGGATATGCGAGGAATAAGGTTCCTCAGACCCAGAACGAACTTGTAAATGGATTGTACGTCTGACATTGGATTTTATTCTATGTGACTGATTTCTATTAAATATATATCTATTTGGCGGCGGAGAATTTATTCTCTTGCTTAATGCCCTTCTCTGAGACGTTCGAGCTTAGAGGTTATATATCGATAGATATCAGTCGCATGGCATGAATTGCCTGTGTGGCATGCCTAAGTGGCAATTGATCAAGGCTTTTGTTGAAAAGAAAAGTCTTGTGGTTGATGATCAAAGCACGGCCTATGTGGCATAACTTTATGTATGGCGTTAATTCGCGAGCCTCACACCTTGGTATGAGTCAAAAACGGGATAGTGATTGGAGGGAGAGCACGACGTTTCTTTCTAGCTTCAATGACCAACCAGCCCTGACATTTATATACTTTTTACCTGTGTGGTTGTTGGATGTGAGGCGCCTCGGATATAGGTCCTATAGGACTGGGAAACGTGTGTTCAGGAATAACTAATCCTCAAAAGTAAGAGAGGACCGGCCCTGAAGATCCAGGATCGCTGTGTGTGGTCCTGAGACATTTGCTAGAGTGTCTCGAATGGAGAGGAGCTTGCCCCTTGCCTCGACTCATGACGGAAATCCAATTTCCAATACGTGATATTTCGGTTTTATTTGTGGAGCCTAGTATGGCGACATAGTAGCATGGGATACTATGCCGTCTATGATTGATACATTTATATTCGAAGATGTTTTGGCACTATACACTTATAATAGTATCAAATGATTTGTTTTAAATGTATCAAGCATTATTTGGCTATTATAAGGGAAAACCCTATCCTCCGGCTTGCGTTGCATTGTGTGATGGGACCTGGGTCTTATAGTAGCTTCATTTTTCTTTATTTAGCATTACGCTGTTTGTTTTATGCACTGTTATTCTTGGGAGGAAACTCATTCCGTGTTATACGGCGTGGTTCCTTGATTTACCTAACTTTAGAAATAAAGATTAATAACTGTTTTAGTTCTCACACCAGTCACATAACCGACCTGGAGTTTATTGTTTTAACCTAAACCCTGGGTGCCCCTATTTTCCACACGGGCAGCTATTAGTTTTGATTTTGCAGATTTATATTCACAGGATCCTGGTTTACAGCTGGAATGATACTTAGAAAGCTTTGTATCCGTGTATTTCTTTCAGTTGTGTGTTGTATTATTTTTCCGCTGCTATGTATTTAAATGTAATTTAAATCTCTGATATTTGTCAAATGTGTAATATTTATTCATACTCCGTATATTCTTGTATTCTGATGGAATTGTTGTAATAAACAATGAAATGTTCTTCTGTTTGTGTTATGATTCGTCTTGTCCTCAAAGCAATCCGGGGTTTCGAACGGTCTTGGTCGGTTTAGCGATCGATTCGGATCGAGCGAAATTCCCAATTGTTACTGGTCGAGTAATTGACATTAGATGGCTTAAAAATCAATCATTTTTAAATATGGATTTACCGTCATGTAAATCGATAGAAATGAAGTTATAAAATTTATTTTATAGCAGAAGATATAAGTTTGGAATCTATTAATTTGAATAAAACTTTGGAATCTATTAATTTGAATAAAAATTTATTACAAAGGAAATTTACATTTACATTTATTATTTAAGTTCACAAATAAATATTAAATGTTTTTATAAATGAAAGTCGTATGTCAATAAGATGTATAATTAGATGAGAAGAAATTAAAGTAATGATTAAGAGCAGGATTAATTGTTTACCAAAGACAATTAAATGGAATTATTTAAATTAATTATATTATCAATTAATTTAAAGGGAGAATTAATTGGAAGTGTTGAACGAGATAACCGTGTTTTGAGTTGACTAAGTCAACCGCTTTAACTGAGATTTGATTATTAAGTTAAATTAGTTTATTGTAAATTAATATATTGGAATAGCTTAACGAATATTTGTTTTAAATTTTAATAAGAGTTTAATAAGGAATTTACTATTTACTTTAGTTAATAAAGAATTTAACTACTTTTACAGTAGTTAATGATGAAATAAATTAATATTCTAACTAATAATTTCAGAGATTACTATTTAAATGAAATTTATTCATGTAAGTAATCAAGTTTACAATGATATCTAGTTGAATTATGAAAGGAGGTTGTGAACGGGTTTTATATCAAAACGCGAGTTTTATGAATTAAGTTATAAAAGGGATTTCAAGCGAATACGCTAGCTTAAAACAAGTATTTACTTAACATTTGAATTAAGTAAAAGAAGTCGAGATAAGAAGGGGTTTATATTAAAACCTGAAATTTTATACAAGGTTTATAAAGGAGACGTGATTTCGAAGTGTTGATTTTGAATTGGCGATACTCAATAATGAAATTAAGTTAAAGGAGTGGAACTGAAATGATTTTTTTCAAGTGCAAAATGGTTGAATGAATTAGAAGTGGAATATAATGGGTTGATTGCAAGTTAAGACAAAAATTGTAACCTAGCTGGAGATTGGTTGAGTTGAGTGATTCTATGAGTATTAATCTGATGTTGATTTCGGTCTTCGGGGTTGATACGTAGGGAATTATACTCTTACCAATTTACGGCCAGGGACTAGTGAATGTTGAGGTATAGAAATGCAGGAATAAAAAATAGAAATGTCTCCAACTTTAAAAAGGAAATAAAAGGCTTGAGAAAATATAATGAGATTTCCAAAGAATAAGGAAATAAAAGATTTAAGTTTATATAATGGGATATCCAAAGTAACGGAAATGAAAAGAACTGAGAATGTGTGTGTGTGTGTGTGTGTAATGATATCTCCAATATAAAGGAAATAAAAGGAAATTGTGTGAAAATATAACAATTTTTTTGAGGGAAAAAGGAAATGAAAATGGAGTTTTGGAATGGGAATATTCTTGTAGCGACCCGAACTTCACGGCAGGCCTAGACCGAACAACAAGGCGGATTTGTGACGATCCCAAAACCCCGTGACATGGTGTTAAGGATAATCATTGGAATATAACACATTAATCATCATTAGCAGATCACAGATAATCGCATAAACAGAAAATAGAATAATTTACACACATATGACAGCGGAATCATATAGATATCATCACATCAGAGAAGCACAGTACAGGATACAACTTAGTGCATAATGATACATAATCAGTCACCATCGCCTGAGGCGGAATCATACATAAAGAGTACACAAAAGGAATATCAGTCTACATCGCCAATGGCGGAATCATAATATAGATACAATAATGGCAGAGAAAATCCAAGTCAGCACGGTGTAGTCAAGCCTCGCCATGAGCCAAAAGGTGCGTCAGAAACCTATAACTAGGCTGCCCGTGTGAAAATGAGGGCACCCGAGTTTGCAAGGTGAAACAAACTACGAGTCAGTCATGGGACTGGTATGAGAAATCCACTCAACTTATTAACAACAATAATAAGGCAAATCAAAGGACCACGCCACTTTCGCGGAACGGGTTTACTCCAATGAGTGCTAGTACATGAGATAAAGTAAACGATTAAATCAACGCAATGCTTTTTATAAAATGAAGCCATTATAAGACTCAGGTCCCATCACACAATGCAACACAAGCCGGAGGATAGAGTTTTTACCTTATAATGGTCAAAGATGCTTCATACGTATAAAACAAAAGTGCTTGATATTATTACTAGTGCATATATGTTTCAAAAGCAAATTCAATCATAAATATCAATCCTAGGCGGCATAGCTACCATCTACTATGTCGCCATACTAGTAATACAATCACGTCCGCATATTTCGTATTGGGAATTGGATTCCTTCATGAGTCGAGGCAAAGGGCAAGCTCCTCTCCGATTCGAGACACTCTAGCAAATGTCCCAGGACCCCACTATGATCCTTGGATCTTCAGGGTCGGTCCTCTCTTACTTTTAAGGATTAGTTATTCCTGAACACACGTTTCCCGGTCCTTACAGACCTATATCGAGGCGCCTCGCATTCCAACAACCACACAGGTGAAAAGTATATATAATCTCAGGGCTGGTAGGTCACTGACACCACCTTAGCTAGAAAGAAACGCCGTGCTCTCCCTGCAGTCACTCTTCCGTTTTTGACTCATACCGAGGGGTGAGGCTCGCGAATTCACGTTATACACAAAGCTACGTCACACAGACCATGCTTTGATCATCAACCACAAGACTTTGCTTTGTAACAGAAGCCTTGATCGTATGCCACTTAGGCGTGCCACACAGGCAATCCACTCCATGCGACTGATTTCTGTCAATGTATAACCTCTGAGCTCGTACGTCTCAGAGAAGGGCGTTAAGCAAGAGAATAAATTCTCCGCCGCCAAACAGATATATATTTAACAGAGATCAATCAACACAGAACAAAATCCAATGTCAGACACACAGTCCATTTACAAGTCCGTTCTGGGTCTGAACGAAACCGGAGGCACCAATTCCTCGCATATCCGTACAATCAACAGTATGTTTGGATGGCTACTACTTCAATTCCTTCATGGTAGCTACTCCAATCACGAGCATCAGTAGCGCCCATCCATCCAATATGGAGATCGTCGGTCTTCAGCCGTCTTCGACTCTTCGACTTCTCAACGTCGATCGATTATTTGAAATGAGTTAAACTCGGCCTTTTCAAATAACCCACGTATATTTAGATTTTCAAATCAATTAATCACATGGTTGGACTATTCAACATTCACATTTCAGTTATTCAGGTATAATTTTCATGTCAAATACATTGAACCATCACATATCAAGCAAACACAACAAAATTGGTTTATTTCCACTCTATATCGTCTATAGTATTTTATAACGATATATCGCCATTTTTATTTAATTTAAAACGGCCATATTTAATTAAACGACGTTTCGGGTCGTGTCGATTCACTGGCGCTGCTTTTCACTAATTTTGTTTTACACATATCTGAAAATCTAACCGTTGGATCTTCCCAAATTTTACATCATTAGGAAGGTCATTTCAAAATGAATCCAACGGTTTCAGTTTTGGGAAAATCCGACGGTCGGATCTTCCACACTAGCCATTTGAAGTTACGACTTCAATTTACGAACTGCAGCGTCGTTATTCGATTTAATTAAATTACATATATATATATATATATGTATATAAATATAATCGTTTCTGGCGCTGTTTTTCTTCAGTTTTGAATTAAACATTCCAGACAATCCAACCGTCGGATCTTCACAAAGTTGGTGCCGTCGGAAAGATATTTCCAAGGCAAACCCAACGGTTGCGGTTTCGGGAAAATCCAATGGTCGGATTTACCGCACTAGTCATTTGAAATCACGGTTTCAAAACACGAACTGCACGGCCACGTTTCGTTTTAATTCTATTTATATTTATATATTTATATAAATATAGTTCATTTAAAAAAATTCCTATATCGTTTCCACTTCAATTATTTCACTAACGCCTTTAAATTTCGGAAAATTTCGCCATAACCTCCTTTGTACGGGAGGGTCTGGGAAAATTCCCAAATAGCCACACGGGCGTCTCATATCAAAAAGAAAAAGAAAAAGCCAACAGGCTCATAAAATAATCACCCAAACAAAGCAGTAAATGTGTACCTATTTGTCGGGCACAAAATTTTATTTCACTTCTCTAGCCCCTTTGCTTTAACCTGTTCAATAGATATGCATGTACATATATACAATTTCTATCACTTATCATTTTCCATTCAATTTCATACTTGATTTGCTTTGGTTTAAAAACACCATTCATTCTAATGTTGCATGCATAGGCTAAAACCATATCATTAGCTAATTAATGTATATTTCAACTCATGCACGTTTATTTGAACAAGTGGCTATTTTTAACACTTCACATTTCAAAGATGATAATTTTGGCGAACTAAAATAGATTTCAACACATGACTATTTTATTTATTTCCTATGCATGTTAAAAATAATATTTCTACCACAAATATTTATTTCAACGCCCGCATATCTTTAGCATATCATAAATATGATAAAAATGATATTTTTATCGTTCAAAATATTTATTCAACAAATGGATGTTTTGAATACTTCATAGTTTCAATAAAAATGTAATTTTTATTGTACGATCTTTTTATTCAACACATGAACCTTTCCACTACACACACTTCTCAACAAATGAGCATTTCCACACATGGACATTTTATTTACGTTGTTCGTATTGGAAAGATGGGATTTTTGTTGTTGAAATTATTTATATAAGGCGAATATTTTTCATACTTCATATATATATAAAAATGTGATTTTTATTGTTAACCCACTTCGTTCATTCACAAATGAATTTACTTTTCACACAACACTTTTCAACACACAAACATTTCCACACATGGATATAGTTTCAATATATGACTTTAATTTCAACACAAGAAAATAATTTCAACATATGGAAATAATTCTAACACACAAAGATTATTCAAAATTTCTGCAGCATAACGGCAGGGTAGTTAAAACCGGCACCGTCCCTAGTACGACTCCTCGCTCTACCTTAAAACCTCGCGGTTTTTGACAATGGGGATTCATGCATCTAATTCGCACGCAGGCGGCATGTTTATTTTTATTTCCACAAATATTTCCAATTCATTTCAATCACCAATGGGTATTTTTCAACCACAACCAAACAATATCAACCACAAACAATTATTCAACCATTCGTATTTTTCATCCAATATTTCACACCAATTCACCACAATAAATATCGTCCATGGTTTGTGGACGAGGATAGTATATATATATATATATATATATATATATATATATATATATATATATATATTTGCTATATTTCACTAGCATTTCAACACATATATCAATTATTCTATGCATGTAAAATTCATACTTCGCTTATATAGCTTACACTACGCATGTACATGAGGTATACGACACGTATGTAATTTATATTTCGCTAATATAAATTATACACGACATTTTCCATTCAATTTCATGTTAATTTAGATTTCTCACATTGGTTTTCGGAGCGCTAAAAATCGATACGATGTCAGAAAAATCCGCGGCTTCTTCTATTGGGTAGAGAGCTTCCTTGCGGTCCCGATGTTTCCTGTTTCATCGAATTTCGTCAACACACCAAAAAGATATGATTTTTCAAAGTGTAAAGATCAAAGAAAAACTCACTTTCACGAAGCTTCAAAACTAGGTTTACAGTTTTCGCGAAATCAATGGCTCGTGGGGACGATCGGGGGTGCTGACGTGGAAGAGGACGGCGAGGGCTTCACGGCGCCGGTGGTTTGAGGGGGTGCGGTGGCAGATCGGACCGGCGGCGGCGCTGGGAAGGTCGGGACTTCCTGGCCTCGATTCAGGCGGAGGAGGCGACGAGGGTGGCGATGCTGGGGTCGGATTTGAAGAGGGGGCTGAGACGCGTCGAATGGTGGCAGTGGCGAAGTCTGGAGGCGACTGTGACGGCGGCGGCGGAGGAGAGGTCGGGAGCG
The DNA here is from genome assembly GCA_030737875.1 of Allium sativum. Taxonomy (NCBI): domain Eukaryota; kingdom Viridiplantae; phylum Streptophyta; class Magnoliopsida; order Asparagales; family Amaryllidaceae; genus Allium; species Allium sativum. The sequence continues at coordinate 894,066,464 of CM060920.1, forward strand.
GGTTTCGCCGTTGATCGGGGGGGTTTTCTTCTTTTTTTTTTTTTAAAAAATTTATGAAAGAAAAATTCTGATTGGCCGAGGACTATATTAAATTTTTAAATAGTGTTTTCTCAAACGAACTCCTTTTTAAACCCAACGACTGTCGCCCCTAGCTAAATACCCCCATTCCGGACACAATGGGACATGTTTCGTAGGCCAATTCGACTGTTACAGTCAGTTATTTTTCAAATTAAAGTATAAAACATTTAATTTTTAACTTTCAACGTACATTTCAATTTGCTAGGGCCATAAACTGATTCGAAAAATTCCAGAAAAATAAATCTAGCTATGTTTTGATGCTACGGTCCCAACAAAACTAGTTTCGTCGAATTCTGAGATCGTTTGAAAAATGGCCATTTTCTGGTCGATCCAATTTAACAGAAATTGACCAGTCACATTTTCTTTTGCCACGCTCGCATACTAGCTTCAAAATTTATGAAATTTGAAACCTAGCAATAGTTTGACATCCCGGACCCAACAAAAGTGGTTTCGTCGAATTCCGAGGTCATATGCAAAATATCAATTTTCCAGGGCTATATATTCTATATACCGACCCTTCTGAAAATTCATTCGGCCATAACTTTTGATTCCCGTTATGAAACTTTAATTTTTCAGATTCGTTAGAAAGGTATTGACTAACAGATTTAAATATTTTTGGTTTCGCTAAAATCTGTTATATTTTCCACCCTGCACAGTCAGTCAAAGTTTGAATTCAAATTTTCAAACCGACTCACTATTCCTAATTCACTATTTTATTGAAATATTCTATTTCAATTGTTCAAATCCTTTTGAAATTACCAATTTAAAAATTTTAAATTGGCTCGTATTTTCCGGGTTATTACAATCTCCCCCACTTAAAACTTTTCGTCCTTGAAAAGGAAACAACAGTAAAGTAGGAAATAAAATGTAAATGCAAAGTATTGTAAAAGTACCTTGCACCGGAGTTAATCAGAGATATCCACTCTGCATTTGGGGTAAGCTTGCTTAATGCTTTCCTCAGTTTCCCAAGTACAGTCTCTAGGATCACTGCTCCACTGCACCTTAACTAAATGAACCTTTTTGCTTCTGAGTTCCCTAGTTTCTTTGCCAACAATTTTTAATGGCTCTCTTCTGAGTGCTAATTCTGGAGTTATCTCCACATCCCGTTGCGCTGCTTCTTCTACAACAAGATCCGGATCATGCACATGTCTTCTAAGTTGAGATACATGAAATACATTGTGCACTCCAGGCAACCAATCTGGCAATTGAACCCTATAAGCAAGAGTTCCAATTCGTTCAAGTATAGGAAAGGGACCAATAAATCTCGGTGCCAACTTCCCAGTCTTGCCAAATCTGATTACTCCTCTCATCGGAGAAACCTTCAAATAAACATGATCACCAACAGCAAATGTCAAATCTCTCCTTCTGGAGTCTGCATAACTTTTCTGTCGGCTTTGGGCGATTTTCAAACGCTTCTTGATGAAGTCGACTTTATCAGATGCTTCTCTAATCATATCGGGTCCTAGTACAAGTCTGTTGCCAGGTTCTACCCAACATGCTGGAGATCTGCAGGGTCTGCCATATAATGCTTCAAATGGCGACATTCTCAGACTTGCTTGATAGCTATTATTATATGAGAATTCTGCCAAATGCAAATGATCTTCCCATGACCCACCAAAATCAATTATACAAGCCCGCAATAAATCTTCTAGAATTCTATTCACCCGCTCAGTTTGGCCATCTGTTTGTGGGTGATAAGCGGTGCTCATATTCAGTTTTGTTCCCAATTCTGTCTGGAAAGCCTCCCAGAGTTTGCTAGCAAATAGGGGATCTCTATCACTGAATATGCTGATGGGAATTCTATGCAGCTTAACAATTCCTCTGAAATATATCTGTGCTAGACTTTGAGCAGTTCTATTGGATCTGACAGGTATAAAATGGGCAGTCTTCGTGAAGCGATCTACGATTACCCAAATGCTGTCATTACCTTTCTTGGTTCGCGGCAACCCATCTATGAAATCCATGGAAATCTGTTCCCATTTCCAGCCTGGGACTTCCAACGGTTGTAACAGTCCAGCTAGCTTCTGCTGGTAACTCTTGACCAACTGACAAGTAGGGCATCTACTAACATACAAAGAAATATCTCTTTTCATTGCCTTCCACCAAAAAGTACGTTAGATATCGTTGTACATTTTACTTACCCCAGGATGGATGCAAAATTTGGATTTATGGCATTCGTCCAGCACTTCTCTTCGAAGGCCAGGAATATTTGGAATGCAAATCCTATTATTTAACCTGAGAACCCCCTATTGTCAATACGGAAACTCGTGGTTTCACCTTCCTTGACTCTCTGACTGATTCTCCGAATGAATTCATCGTTTTTCTGAAGGGCTGAAATCCTATCAACCAATCCAGGTGTAATTATAAGATGGGCAACGATTGCGGTCTTTCTACTAAGCGCATCCGCTACCATGTTAGCCTTCCCCGGCGTATACAGGATATCAAGATCATACGCTGCAAGAAATTCTAGCCAACGCTGCTGTCGCAGATTCAGATCTTTCTGGGTATATAAATACTTCAACGATTGATGATCTGTGTACAGTATAAATTTCTCGCCCAATAAATAATGCCTCCAGATTTTCAAGGCAAAAACGATGGCTAGTAGCTCAAGATCATGAGTCACATAATTCTTCTCATGCGGTTTCAGTTGGCGGCTTGCATAAGCGACTACTTGGCCTCTCTGCATTAACACTGCACCAAGACCTCTAATAGAAGCATCTGTCCAAACCGTTAAATCCTGATTGCCATCAATAATAGTTAACACTGGAGCGGTGGTCAGCTTCGATTTCAATTCCTGGAAAGCTTCTTCACAGTCGGAAGTCCACTTAAACTTCTCATGTTTCTTTGTGAGCTTCGTTAACGGACCGGATATCTTCGAAAAATCCTTAACGAACTTCCGATAATAACTAGCCAACCCCATAAAACTTCTAACTTCTGTGGGGGTCGTGGGTTGTTTCCAGTCTTGAATCGCTGTTATTTTGCTTGGGTCAACAGAAATTCCTTTCTCTGACACGACATGGCCAAGAAATTTGACTTCTTCTTGCCAGAAGACACATTTAGAGAATTTGGCTTTGAAGACGTTCTTCCTTAGAATCTCCAATACTTGTTCTAAGTGTTTTTCATGCTCGGGTTTTGATTTGGAGTAGATTAAAATATCATCGATGAAGACGAGGACAAATTTATTCAGAACTCCCCTGAACACTCTATTCATTAGATCGACAAAGTATGCTGGAGCATTGCATAGGCCAAACGGCATTACTAACCATTCATAAAATATGTCTGGACCTCTGAAAGCTGTCAAAGGAACACACTCTTCTGCTATTCTCAATTGATGAAAACCTGTAGCTCGGTCCATTCGGGAAAATACTTTCGCCCCATTCAATTGGTCTAGCAAATCATCAATGCGGGGTAATGAATATTTGTTTTTGAGCGTCTGTTTGTTGAGGTCTCGGTAATCAACACATAATCTAAGAGTACCGTCTGACTTTGGGACAAACACAACAGCTGCTCCCCAATTAGAAAAACTCGGTCTGATTAGACCTTTCCACAACAATTGACGAGTTTGATCGCCTAATTCTTCTTTTTCTTTCGGAGTCATTCTGCGAATTGGATGTACCACTGGTCTGGCATTGGGATTTAGATCGATTCGGAATTCTATTTCTCTTTGCGGAGGTAAGTTTTCAACTTCTTCAAACACATCCGCATAATTTCTAACAATCGGAATCTTTTCCATGGAAGTGGGGATAAGTTCTAATGCTGACCAAAATTCTTCTCTATTCGGATTCGAACCATGACAGGGAACCGTAATATATCCAAGCTTCGTTCGAATTTTAACGATTCTTTCCGCACAATTCACCTCAGCTTCGTATTTCGTTAACCAATCCAGCCCGAGAATAATATCGAATTCGGGAAAATCCATAACGATTAAATTGAAAGGAAACTTGTAGGAAGAGTAAGAGACTGGCACTCTACAATATGAACCAAGAGTAATAGGGCCCCCTATCGGGTTATGAACTTCAACCGATTCTTTGAGCTTTCGCTGTTTTAACTTTAATTTGTGCACTGTGTTTCTAGCAATAAAACTACGTGATGCACCTGTGTCAAATAATACAGAAACAGGAATATTTTTAATTGTAAGGGTACCTCCCAAAACATCAGGTTTACCTGCTCCATCGGAAGCAGCTGGTGGACTCGACCCGTCATAGACGTGAGCTACTGTAGCTTTCTTCAGCAAAGGACAGTCTTTGACCAGATGATCGGTCTTGCGACAGTTGAAGCACGAGCGAGGGTTCTGAGAGCCTTGGCTCGAGCCTTGGCTCGAGCCTTGGCTCGAGCCTTGAGAGTTTGTCTTCTGCCTCTTCGGAGCTGTGCAGATGTTTGAGTAGTGCCCCGGCTTACCACAGTTAAAGCAATTTCCTCTTGGCGGCTTGCCAGTCTGAGGTTTTGAAGATGCTGCTTGGCTTGACTCGCCTTGATTTACAGCAGGCTTACGCTTGTTTCCGGCTTGGCTTCTAGCGCGATCCTGATCCAGATGCCTTTGATCAAGGTCTTCATAGTTGCATGTCATTTCCACCAGCTCGTTGAATTCCAGCTTGACATGGGCCATGGCTCTATCATGATATTGTCGCCTTAACCCAAGGATAAACCTCTTATTTTTGGATTTCGCAGTGGCGACGAGTTCCGGAGCATAGGGCGACGACATTGTAAATTTATTCAGATAATCTTGCACGGAAAGATCCCCTTGCTGGAGATTGGCGAAGTCATCGTGCATTCTTTCTAGAGCTTGTTCGGGGACATATTTCTCCTTGAAGAGTTCTTTGAATCCATCCCATGTTCTCCCAGCTTCTCTGTTTCCGGCGGTAAGAGATTCCCACCATAATTCAGTTTGTTCCTGCATAAGCCAGGCGCCCATAATAGCTTTGTCTTCGTCTCCAAGCCTTAGGCCTTCAAGAATTTTCTCGCATGTTTTGAGCCATGCAAGGGCCTCTATCACTGTGCCAGTTCCCGAGAAGGTCTTGCCTCCTAAGTTCTTATATCTCTTAGCTACACGGTCAAGCTCGAAGTATTGAGCTGCCGGAGGTTGTATCAAAGGTCCTTCTTGAGCTGGGACTTCTCCTCTTCCTCGGCCTCGGCCGGCACGGCCTCCTCTAGCGGCGGCTGCTCTAGTAGCCATTTTTCAAATTCTGTATAAGCAACGAAAAAGTCAGCTAACAGAAATGATAGTCTATTGCATAGTTAAGCAGAAAATTTTATGGAAAGATAACGATGGATTGATCAACTTGTTTTTGCTATTCTGCTCGGCTCGTTCTAGGACTTTACTAGTCCTATCTCTAATGGGCAACTCGCCTTAGAATTCTATTGATTCTATTTTGACGAAGTGTTTAATGTGTTAGACTCCAAAACTAAGGTTAACCAAAGCTCTGATACCAGCTGTGACGATCCCAAAACCCCGTGACATGGTGTTAAGGATAATCATTGGAATATAACACATTAATCATCATTAGCAGATCACAGATAATCGCATAAACAGAAAATAGAATAATTTACACACATATGACAGCGGAATCATATAGATATCATCACATCAGAGAAGCACAGTACAGGATACAACTTAGTGCATAATGATACATAATCAGTCACCATCGCCTGAGGCGGAATCATACATAAAGAGTACACAAAAGGAATATCAGTCTACATCGCCAATGGCGGAATCATAATATAGATACAATAATGGCGGAGAAAATCCAAGTCAGCACGATGTAGTCAAGCCTCGCCATGAGCCAAAAGGTGCGTCAGAAACCTGTAACTAGGTTGCCCGTGTGAAAATGAGGGCACCCGAGTTTGCAAGGTGAAACAAACTACGAGTCAGTCATGGGACTGGTATGAGAAATCCACTCAACTTATTAACAACAATAATAAGGCAAATCAAAGGACCACGCAACTTTCGCGGAACGGGTTTACTCCAATGAGTGCTAGTGCATGAGATAAAGTAAACAATTAAATCAACGCAATGCTTTTTATAAAATGAAGCCATTATAAGACTCAGGTCCCATCACACAATGCAACGCAAGCCGGAGGATAGAGTTTTTACCTTATAATGGTCAAAGATGCTTCATACGTATAAAACAAAAGTGCTTGATATTATTACTAGTGCATATATGTTTCAAAAGCAAATTCAATCATAAATATCAATCCTAGGCGGCATAGCTACCTTCTACTATGTCGCCATACTAGTAATACAATCACGTCCGCATATTTCGTATTGGGAATTGGATTCCTTCATGAGTCGAGGCAAAGGGCAAGCTCCTCTCCGATTCGAGACACTCTAGCAAATGTCCCAGGACCCCACTATGATCCTTGGATCTTCAGGGCCGGTCCTCTCTTACTTTTGAGGATTAGTTATTCCTGAACACACGTTTCCCGGTCCTTACAGACCTATATCGAGGCGCCTCGCATTCCAACAACCACACAGGTGAAAAGTATAGATAATGTCAGGGCTGGTAGGTCACTGACACCACCTTAGCTAGAAAGAAACGTCGTGCTCTCCCTGCAGTCACTCTCCTGTTTTTGACTCATACCGAGGGGTGAGGCTCGCGAATTCACGTTATACACAAAGCTACGTCACACAGACCATGCTTTGATCATCAACCACAAGACTTTGCTTTGCAACAGAAGCCTTGATCGTATGCCACTTAGGCGTGCCACACAGGCAATCCACTCCATGCGACTGATTTCTGTCAATGTATAACCTCTGAGCTCGTACGTCTCAGAGAAGGGCGTTAAGCAAGAGAATAAATTCTCCGCCGCCAAACAGATATATATTTAACAGAGATCAATCAACATAGAACAAAATCCAATGTCAGACACACAGTCCATTTACAAGTCCGTTCTGGGTCTGAACGAAACCGGAGGCACCAATTCCTCGCATATCCGTACAATCAACAGTATGTTTGGACGGCTACTACTTCAATTCCTTCATGGTAGCTACTCCAATCACGAGCATCAGTAGCGCCCATCCATCCAATATGGAGATCGTCGGTCTTCAGCCGTCTTCGACTCTTCGACTTCTCAACGTCGATCGATTATTTGAAATGAGTTAAACTCGGCCTTTTCAAATAACCCACGTATATTTAGATTTTCAAATCAATTAATCACATGGTTGGACTATTCAACATTCACATTTCAGTTATTCAGGTATAATTTTCATGTCAAATATATTCAACCATCACATATCAAGCAAACACAACAAAATTGGTTTATTTCCACTCTATATCGTCTATAGTATTTTATAACGATATATCGCCATTTTTATTTAATTTAAAACGGCCATATTTAATTAAACGACGTTTCGGGTCGTGTCGATTCATTGGCGCTGCTTTTCACTAATTTTGTTTTACACATATCTGAAAATCTAACCGTTGGATCTTCCCAAATTTTACATCATTAGGAAGGTCATTTCAAAATGAATCCAACGGTTTCAGTTTTGGGAAAATCCGACGGTCGGATCTTCCACACTAGCCATTTGAAGTTACGATTTCAATTTACGAACTGCAGCGTCGTTATTCGATTTAATTAAATTATATTTATATATATATATATATATATATATAAATATAATCGTTTCTGGCGCTGTTTTTCTTCAGTTTTGAATTAAACATTCCAGACAATCCAACCGTGGGATCTTCACAAAGTTGGTGCCGTCGGAAAGATATTTCCAAGGCGAACCCAACGGTTGCGGTTTCGGGAAAATCCAATGGTCGGATTTACCGCACTAGTCGTTTGAAATCACAGTTTCAAAACACGAACTGCACGGCCACGTTTCGTTTTAATTCTATTTATATTTATATATTTATATAAATATAGTTTCATTTAAAAAAATTCCTATATCGTTTCCACTTCAATTATTTCACTAACGCCTTTAAATTTCGGAAAATTTCGCCATAACCTCCTTTGTACGGGAGGGTCTGGGAAAATTCCCAAATAGCCACACGGGCGTCTCATATCAAAAAGAAAAAGCCAAGCGGCTAGCCAACAGGCTCATAAAATCATCACCCAAACAAAGCAGTAAATGTGTACCTATTCAAAATTTTATTTCTCTTCTCTAGCCCCTTTGCTTTAACCTGTTCAATAGATATGTATGTACATATATACAATTTCTATCACTAATCATTTTCCATTCAATTTCATACTTGATTTGCTTTGGTTTAAAAACACCATTCATTCTAATGTTGCATGCATAGGCTAAAACCATATCATTAGCTAATTAATGTATATTTCAACTCATGCACGTTTATTTGAACAAGTGGCTATTTTTAACACTTCACATTTCAAAGATGATAATTTTGGTGAAATAAAATAGATTTCAACACATGACTATTTTATTTATTTCCTATGCATGTTAAAAATAATATTTCTACCACAAATATTTATTTCAACGTCCGCATATCTTTAGCATATCATAAATATGATAAAAATGATATTTTTATCGTTCAAAATATTTATTCAACAAATGGATGTTTTGAATACTTCATAGTTTCAATAAAAATGTAATTTTTATTGTACGATCTTTTTATTCAACACATGAACCTTTCCACTACACACACTTCTCAACAAATGAGCATTTCCACACATGGACATTTTATTTACGTTGTTCATATTGGAAAGATGGGATTTTTATTGTTGAAATTATTTATATAAGGCGAATATTTTTCATACTTCATATATATATATATATAAAAATGTGATTTTTATTGTTAACCCACTTCGTTCATTCACAAATGAATTTACTTTTCACACAACACTTTTCAACACACAAACATTTCCACACATGGATATAGTTTCAATATATGACTTTAATTTCAACGCAAGAAAATAATTTCAACATATGGAAATAATTCTAACACACAAAGATTATTCAAAATTTCTGCAGCATAACGGCAGGGTAGTTAAAACCGGCACCGTCCCTAGTACGGCTCCTCGCTCTACCTTAAAACCTCGCGGTTTTTGACAATGGGGATTCATGCATCTAATTCGCACGCAGGCGGCATGTTTATTTTTATTTCCACAAATATTTCCAATTCATTTCAATCACCAATGGGTATTTTTCAACCACAACCAAACAATATCAACCACAAACAATTATTCAACCATTCGTATTTTTCATCCAATATTTCACACCAATTCACCACAATAAATATCGTCCATGGTTTGTGGACGAGGGGAGTATATATATATATAAATATATATTTGCTATATTTCACTAGCATTTCAACACATATATCAATTATTCTATGCATGTAAAATTCATACTTCGCTTATATAGCTTACACTACGCATGTACATGAGGTATACGACACGTATGTAATTTATATTTCGCTAATATAAATTATACACGACATTTTCCATTCAATTTCACGTTAATTTAGATTTCTCAAATTGGTTTTCGGAGCGCTAAAAATCGATACGATGTCAGAAAAATCCGCGGCTTCTTCTATTGGGTAGAGAGCTTCCTTGCGGTCCCGATGTTTCCTGTTTCATCGAATTTCGTCAACACACCAAAAAGATATGATTTTTCAAAGTGTAAAGATCAAAGAAAAACTCACTTTCACGAAACTTCAAAACTAGGTTTACAGTTTTCGCGAAATCAGTGGCTCGTGCGGACGATCGGGGGTGCTGACGTGGAAGAGGACGGCGAGGGCTTCACGGTGCCGGTGGTTTGAGGGGGTGCGGTGGCAGATCGGAGCGGCGGCGGCGCTGGGAAGGTCGGGACTTCGTGGCCTCGATTCAGGCGGAGGAGGCGACGAGGGTGGCGATGCTGGGGTCGGATTTGAAGAGGGGGCTGAGACGCGTCGAATGGTGGCGGTGGCGAAGTCTGGAGGCGACTGTGACGGCGGCGGCGGAGGAGAGAAGGTCAGGAGCGGGTTTCGCCATTAATCGGGGGGGTTTTCTTCTTTTTTTTATTTTTAAAATTTATGAAAGGAAAATTCTGATTGGCCGAGGACTATATTAAATTTTTAAATAGTGTTTTCTCAAACGAACTCCTTTTTAAACCCAACGACTGTCGCCCCTAGCTAAATACCCCCATTCTGGACACAATGGGATATGTTTCGTAGGCCAATTCGACTGTTACAGTCAGTTATTTTTCAAATTAATGTATAAAACATTTAATTTTTAACTTTCAACGTACATTTCAATTTGCTAGGGCCACAAACTGATTCGAAAAATTCCAGAAAAATAAATCTAGCTATGTTTTAATGCTACGGTCCCAACAAAACTAGTTTCGTCGAATTCTGAGGTCGTTTGAAAAATGGCCATTTTCTGGTCTATCCAATTTAACAGAAATTGACCAATCACATTTTCTTTTGCCACGCTCACATACTAGCTTCAAAATTTATGAAATTTGAAACCTAGCAATAGTTTGACATCCTGGACCCAACAAAAGTGGTTTCGTCGAATTCCGAGGTCATATGCAAAATATCAATTTTCCAGGGCTATATATTCTATATACCGACCCTTCTGAAAATTCATTCGGCCATAACTTTTGATTCCCGTTATGAAACTTCGATTTTTCAGATTCGTTAGAAAGGTATTGACTAACAGATTTAAATATTTTTGGTTTTGCTAAAATCTGTTATATTTTCCATCCTGCACAGTCAGTCAAAGTTTGAATTCAAATTTTCAAACCGACTCACTATTCCTAATTCACTATTTTATTGAAATATTCTATTTCAATTGTTCAAATCCTTTTGAAATTACCAATTTAAAAATTTTAAATTGGCTCGTATTTTCTGGGTTATTACAGGATTGCTTTGAGAACATGACTCATCAAAACACAAACAGGAGAACTTTTCATTATTATTTCAATGTTTACATCAGATTACAAGATATCAAAGTATAAATAAATGATTACAGTAGAAAAATATCATAGATTTAAATTACATAGCAGCGGAAATGTAATACATGAATATAATGTACAACGGAAAACATCAACTACCACAGTTGAAGGAAATATATAGATAAAAAGCATTCCATAATACAGCTCCAAGCGTAATCCAAGATCTTGTGAAAAGAAATATCTGCAAAAACCAAAACTACTAGTTGCCCGTGTGGAAAATATGGGCACCCAAAGTTTAGGTGGAAACAATAAACTCCGAGTTAGTCAGGGGACTGGTGTGAGAACAAAAAGCAATTATTATACTTTATTTTAAAAGTTGGGTAAATCACGGGACCACACCATATAACAAGGAATGGTTTTCCTCCACATGGATACCAATCATAAACCAATCGCAATGCTTTTTGAAAAAAATGAAGCTATTATAAGACTTAATCCCATCAAACAATGAAATGTAAATAGGAGGATAAAGAGTATTACCTTATAATAACCAAAAATGCCTGATACGCAATATGCTCCTATATTATATTAGTGCATAGTATAAAAATCATCTTCACAAATGAATATATCAGTCATAGTCGACGTAGTGTGAAACACCCCGCCTCTGTTAAGGTCACTCACAAAGGGAATGCCTTAACTTCGGTGGAGCATTATAGGCAAAAGATGTAGATAAATTACAAGACAGACAAATAAAATAGTGGAAAATAAAATTATTTTATAAACAACTTAACTCAGTCAAGCTTTTACAACAATTTTCTCAAATCACACTTAAAAGTAATACAAAGAACTTCTGTCTTGATTTAATAACTTCCAATTGTAAAAGAAGCACAAAAATAACAATGATATTCCCCAATAAAGTATGAACCAGTCATAGCAGTGGAAGAGAGAGTCCAAAGAAAAACATTGACCATCTTCGAGCTTGAAAAGAAAACTGAGCTAAGCGGCAACATTTCCTCCCTGTGAACCTGGGGGGAACGGAAGAAAAGAGGCGAAACAAAACTAGGTCAGACATAAGTCTGGTAAGTCCAGTGATTATTCAGTATATAAACAAGACGCAGGACAATAACAAAGAAATAAGGCAACATAGGCTAAGCAAAGCTATGATAAGGCAAGATAAATTGAATGCGCTTCTACTCTTTCTCTGCTTCCTACTACCTTGTTATTCTTATTTTTATATATATCTCTACACCACCTAGCTAGTGTCCCAACTAGAAATCTGTATAAAATGATAATGTGATCCCAATCCCCGTAATCATCGTAGCCTTTAGGTGTACATCTATCGTGAGGATTCCTCCTCAGTCAGCCTAATTGCCATGCACATGCTAGATGTACTTTTACTTCCCTATCGATCGGCTCCCTACTTGTATTCATTTCTCTTGTGTCTGTGTCAATCGGCCCTCTCTTGCATGTAGATACCCTGTGTTGGTCCCACCATAAGGTGTATCAATCCTTATGATAACGACCCGACACGATTCAAGATGCACAGTGTATAACTACTGGTACCCAGTGCCTGCTTTTTCCCACTCCGTAGTACGTGCACACCCGTAAACCGTCGGAACTACATTTACGTACCCCCTGGCGCTGCTTTGACCGCTTACAATCAGCCCAGTAATCGTGCCCCACCCTGCCTAGTCCAGGGTACCGTGATACATCAATGTGGGTTACTGCTGAAATGGGTCCCCGTTACTAGGGTTTCCTTATTGGTTAAGTTTGTGGGTCTATATATACAAATATTACCCACCTACACGACATGTACTTAACCCTCCCACTGGTTCTAGCATGTTTACTTAACAGTTAAGTTTGTGGGCCTATATGTACTAATATTACCCACCTATACGAGATGTACTTAACCCTCCCATCGATTCAAGTATGTTTGTTTAACGGTTAAGTTTGTGGGCCTATATTTACTAATATTACCCACCAACCCGATATGTACTTAACCCTCCCGCTCATTATGCCATATTGGTTAAGTGTCGCCCGTTCATGTTAACTTAACCTACCCACTAATCATGTCATGTTGGTTAAGTATTTCTTATTAACTTAACCCCCCTCACTTATCATGTTGAATTGGTTAAGTGTTTCCTATTAACTTAGCCCCGTTCGTCCATCAAGTTATATTGGTCAAGTGTTCCTTGTTAACTCAACCCCACGTGATCATCATGTTGTATTGATTAAGTGTCATCAATAAATTCAAGTTAACTTAACCCACCTACTTGTCATATTACTTTGTTTAAGTGTTGCCTTCTTGTGTTAACTTAACCCTACCACAAATCAAGTTATATTGGTTAAGTGTTGCCCTCTTATTTTAACTTAACCTTACCACAAATCAAGTTATATCAGTTAAGTGTTGCCCTCTTGTTTTAACTTAACCCTAACACAAATCAAGTAATATTGGTTAAGTGTTTCTTATTACTTAACCTTACCCATTCATCATGCTATACCGGTTAAGTGTTTCCTATTAACTTAACCCTAGTCATTCATCTTGTTATATTGGTTAAGTGTTACCTTAATTAACTTAACCCTACCATTCCTGTCTTAGCTTTAATTCATTCATTAAAGCACCAACCGCTCACATTAGATAGGTATTGTTGCGGTTACTGGATGTGCCGGGCGATTCCGGCCAGTTTTACACTGTAACTCAGTCTAACCTTTGGTCCTTTTGGGCTTGATACACTAACCTCTCACATTAGATATATATTGTTATGGTTGCTGGATGTGCCGGGCGATTCCGGGCAGTCTTACACCGTAACTCAATCTAACCTCGGGTTAGGCATATTTGTCTTTTCTAAATTTACATATTTATCTTCTATATTTATATGTAAACTATTGTCAATCAACTCATGCCCAATTTCTCTCTAAATCATGTTCATAATTTTAAGTATGTAAATTATACCATTTCAATGCCACTAATCATTTAAAATGTGAAAATAACATGCAACTTCATGTAACGTTCGCATAAATTTCATAGAATGTTAGGCTTCGCAATTTAGCCTAACTCAAAATCAAGAGGGGAAAAGGAAGAGACAAGTAGCATTCAAGACAAGCATAATATGGATCCAACATCTGTCACATAAATTTGGCATAGAATAAATACATGTTTAATTATGAACTTGAAATTTTGAACCTAATCAACACGAACCATATGCATATGGATGAGAGTTTACATAGAACTACACAATTCCAATTAGTCATATAATGGTGAACTTGCATTTTTTGATCTAATTAACATGGGTCTTAAACATATGAAATTACCCAAATCCAACTAGGCGTGTATATGCAAACTTTTATTTTGGGTTTAATGAACATAAACCTTAAGCATATAGAATTGCACAAGTTCAACTAGACATGCGAATGTAAACTTTAATTTGGATCCAATAATCATGAATCTTAAACATATGGAATTACACAGGTTTAGCAAGGCATGTAAATATGAACTTTTATTTTGGATCCAACAAACATGAGTCTTAAGCATATGGTTTTACACAAGTTTAACAAGGCATGTAAATATGAGCTTTAATTTTTAAATCCAATTTTCATAGATCTAATTGTGAATCTAAACATAATACATGTCTTAGCCTAACAACTTGCATGATTCAATAAACAGAGATCTAAATGTAATACATGCCTTAGCCTAACAACTTGCATAAACATAGCAAAATTCCCAAATTGACATACAATATATAGGTGTCATCATGATATGTCATCGCCAAAATTATACAACATGGTATGTCATCGCCAAATTACACAACATGATATGCCATTGTCAAATTATACAATAATATGTCATCGCCAATTTATTCAACATGATATGTCATCACCAAAGTATACAACATAATATGTCATCGCTAAATTACACAACATATATGTGTTTGCCAAATTATACAACATATGGATTCATTGCCAAACATTTAACATTTATCATCAAATCACATACAACATGGCCACAAACTTAATAATGATAAGAGTCATAGTCTTAATCAATTCAGTTTAACAAAAAGGATAGGCATAAATTTACATAGGGCGTTGTTCTACATCCAGTTAATTAGTCACAATTCTAATATCGTTTAGGTCTAAATGATAACTGGACTTACAAAAAGGAGACTAGTCTTGAGTTCTAGGATCTGTATTCTGAAATTGAGTAACTCTCCTTTGTTTTAGACATTGAATTCTCTTAGTTGAATTAGATTAGATTTGCAATTCCTAACTTGCTTTCTAGTTGAAGGAGAATGGCGGCTATTCTAGGCTAAGTACTGACAACATGATGGTCTTAGGAATATTTTTGCGTGGCTTAGGTTTTAGATTTAGTTTACTTATATAGAAGTTTGATTTAATAGGAGCTGTCAGATTAACCTAGAGCAAATCAAAGCCATTCAAACCTAAGAGAACCAACCGGAACTTGCCACACAAGCCCTAATAACACAACAAATCATCATAAGAAGAAAAACGTTAGTTTCAGATTTGACCCGATGTAACAACCCGCAAAAATCAGAACCAATTTAAAAATTTTATTTTAGAAAATTTTAATGAATTTTGACAATATAAAATAATCTATTTTAAATAATAATGATCACAAATTTGATTTAAATCGAAGTTAGAATGAATAATTTAATTTTAATTAACAAAAGAGTTAGAAATAGCGCGGTAGTTTGAAAAGTCAAACTTGAACTTTGACTGACCGTACAGGATGCAAAATTTAACGGATTTTAGTGAAACCAAAAATATTAGAATCTATTTAAAAATATCTTTCCAACGAATCCGAAAAATCGAAATTTCATAACGGGAATCAAAAGTTATGTCAAAATTAAAATCTAGAAAGGTCGCTATGAAATTTATAAAGGTCAAAATGCTACTTTTTGCATACGAAGGAATTTGAACTCGAAACCACTTCCATTGAGTTCAGAATGACGTTTCTGCATTGAAAAACAGTAAGCACATATATATTTTGAGTTTCGGGGTTTATTTGTTTAAAAATGTATTTTTAATATTAAATATATTGGCCTTAAAAATAGTCATTTTTCAAACGACCTCGGTTTTCGACGAAATCACTTTTGTTGGAACCGGAATGTCAAATTATTGCTAGGTTTCAATTTTCAGAATTTTTCGAATTAATATGTGAACGTGGGAAAAGAAAACGTGTTTTGACTATTTCAGTTAAATTTAAACGCCTTAAAAATAGCCATTTTTCAAAATGTCTCAGAATTCGATGAAATTAATTTTGTTAGAACCGTATTGACATAAGAAAGCCAAAAATAATTTTTCTGGATTTTTCTGAGCTAGTGTGTGGTCCCGGTAAAATCATTTGTATGGAAAAATTAGAAATAAAGGACTTAAATTTTAAAACTGCAAAACGGAGGCCTAGATGACAGTTTGGGCTGACGAGACATGTCTAGATGAGTTCGAAATGGGGGCTAAATGGTAGGAACGACAGTCGTTGGGCCTAAATCGGAGTTCGGGCCAAAACGGGCTTTAACGGGCTAATTAAATAATAATTAAATAACCCTAATATTATAATATTATAAAACGACGGGTTCTTCTTCCTCCAACGTGATGTAGCCGCTCCATGGAACCCATCATGGCCGAAACTTCTCTCCTCCCTATCTCCCAAACCACTAAGAATTAGACCATGCCGTAGTGAAACTTTTTGAAGCTCTTTTCTTCCTCTTTCTTCTCCAACAAATCTCACATCAAACCGTTGCCCGTAGCTCTCGATTCACCTCCGCAAAGTTCGGCCAAACATGCTGCCGCCACACCTCCTCCTTGCAGCCGCACCTCCTCCAACTCCCGGTGAAGATAGCCCTCTCGTAACTCTTCAATCTCCCGCAAACCGTTCGTAAAACCGTCGATTATAGCTCCCGAAATCCGCATTCAAAGTTTTGAACAATTCTGAAAATTGAGGTAAATAGCTCCAGATTTTGTCACGCTTTTAAGCGTCACTGTGTCAGTTGTTAAAGGCCAGAATTCTAATTTTTACATAAATTTCAATTTGAAATCTTTCAGATCCGTAACCGCTGTGACTCCAAACACGAGATCTGATTTAAATCACTTCATTTCAGAAACAAGCAAGGTGAGATTCTATATATATATATATATATATATATATATATATATATATATATATAATTAATTTAATTAATTATATTATCATTATACAAAATGAATGTTGTATGGATTGAATTGTTGTATGGTGGAAATTGATGTTTGTGGCCTATGTTGTTATTGATGTGTTGTATGATTGGTGTTGGAATTGATTGTGGAAATTGTTATTCGATGACAAGTAGAAAGATTATAATAAAAAGTTTAATCTTTGGTTTTGATTTATAAATAAAGTTTAATCTTTTATCATGATTGACAAATCAAAGTTTTGACTTTTATTTTGAAATGAATAACATTAATAAAGATTCGATCCTTATTTTTGATTCATTAAAATGAATCTTTATTTTTGTTTGTATAAAATGAATCTTTGTTTTATTTATAAAACATGAAATCTTTTTGTTTATTTATAAAGATGAAACCTTTTTTTTTATTCATAAAGACTAATTCTTTGTTTTTTTATAAAGGATGAAATTTTGTTTTGGTTACAAAAGAACAAATCTTTGATTTTGTTTACAAAGAACCAATCTTTATTTTTGTTTATAAAAGATTAAATCTTTGTTTTTGTTTATAAAGCTTGAAACTTTATTTTTGGTTATAGAGATTAAAACTTTATTTTTATTTATAAAAATTGAACCTTTGGTTTTGTTAATAAAGATTATACCTTTGGTTTTGTTAACAAAGGTTACAACTTTGATTTTGTTTGCAAAGATTATAACTTTGATTTCGGTTACAAAAATTACAACTTTGTTTTTTATTATAAAAAGTCGATCTTTTTGATGTTGAAAATGAAAAGACGATCTTTTTATATTTAAAATAAAAAGACAATCTTTTTATATTGAAAACAAAAAGATGAAATTCTAACGATAGAAATAAAAAAAAGATCTTTTTATATTTAAAATAAAAAGACAATCTTTTTATATTGAAAAGGAAAAGATGAAATTTTGACGATAGGAGTAAAAAGACGATCTTTTTATATTTAAAATAAAGAAGTTATTATTCTTACATTGTAAAATAGAAAATATTATATTTTTACATTGTGAAATATAAAAAGATGATATTTTTACATTGTACATAAAAAAAATTGTTTTTACATTGTATGAAATAAAACATATTTTATTATGGAATTTATGAGTGAATTTCCACAGCATGAAATAAATAACATTTTTATATGTTATTTATGAATGATTTTTCATTGCATGAAATAAATAACATTTTTATATGTTATTTATGAATGATTTTTCATCGTATGAAATAAATAACATTTTTATATGCATTTATGAATGAATTCACACCGTATGAAATAAATTACATTTTTTGTATGTTATTTATGAATGAATTTCCACCGTATGAATAAAATTACATTTTTATACGTAATTAAAAGGGTGAATTTACTTTGCATAACAAAAGTTACATTTTTATATGTAATTTATATATGAATTTGCACCGTATGACAAAAATTGCATTTTTCTATGATATAAAAATGTAAATTTACATTGCATCATTAAAATTACATTTTTCAATGTAATTTAGAGATGAAAAATAACGGTAGAATTAAAATTACATTTTTACATGTAATTAAAATGTGAATTTGCACTGTAGGATAAAAACTACATTTTTAGATGTAATTTAAATATGAATTTATGTCGTATGATTGGAATTACATTTTTCTATGTAATTAAAATATGAATTCCCATCGCATAATAAAGATTACATTTTTCTATGTAATTTAGATGTGAATTAGAACGATAAAATAAAAATGACATTTTTCTATGTAATTTATATATTAGTTATAACGCTATGATAAAAAATTATATTTTTCAATGTAATTAAAATATGAATTTGTATTGTATTATGGAAATTACATTTCTTTATGTAATTGGGACATGAATTTATAATGTAAAATAAAAATTACATTTTTTATAATGTAATAAAGAAGTAAGATTCACGAATAAATTAAATTACATTTTTATGTAATGAGATAAGAGAATTTGCATCGTGAATTAAAAAGTTACATTTTATGTAATTAGAAATGAGGATTTGCATTGTAAATTAAGAATTACACTTTTATATGTAACTGGAAATTTGAGAATTCGCATGATATGGAAATTACATTCTTATGTAATTAAAAGACGTGAAATTCGCATCGCATATACAATGCAATTATTTACATTCTCTTATGTAAATAAAAAGAATAAAATTTAGAAATATATTTGTTTACATTTTCTTGTGTAAATAAAAGAATAGAATTTGAAAATGCAATTATTTACATTCTCTTATGTAAATAAAAAGAATAAAATTTAGAAATATATATTATTTACATTTTTTTTTGTAAGTAAAAAGAATGAAATTTGAAATTACAATTATGTACATTTTCTTATGTAAATAAGAAGAATGGAATTTAGAAATACACATATTTACATTCCCTATTGTAAATGAAAAAGAACAAAATAATGTGAATCCTTTTATTTACATTTTCTATTGTAAAGAAAAAGAACAAAATTGTGTGAACCATTTTATTTACATTTTCTATTGTAAAGAAAAAGTAAAAAGAGAGTTATATTTCTTATTTGCATTTTTAGATGCAAATAAAGCATAGAAAGAAAATTATACTTTTATTTATCATTGTTTTGTTAAATAAAAGTAAAAGATTAAAAAGACATTTTATTTACCATTGTTTTGTTAAATAAAAGTACAAGATATAAAAGGACATTTTTATTAACATTGTTTTGTCAAATAAAAAGACAAATACATGAGGAACACTTTTATTTGTGTTTTATGTACAAATAAAAGTACAAGATTAGAAACACACTTTTATTTATATTGTATTTGTTGAAATAGAATTGTTAACGAAATGAGTATATCACTTTTACTCATCTTTGTTGAAAACAGGATTTATGTGCAAATATAAGAATCACTTTTATTTGCATAATATACAGTAGAATTTATACGCAAATGTAAAATCCAATTTTTATTTGCAAACTTGCATTAGAATTTATATTCTAATATACAATTGTATTGTTGGTCAAAATATACACTGAAAAGTATTGTTAAGAAACTTCATACAAATATAATGGAATATATATTCCATTTGTCATCCGCAATAAAGCTATATAAATAAATTACTGTTTATGTGACTTTAGAAGTATATAGGGAAGTCATACGAGTAAAATATATTTTACTCGATATAAGTGACATGTTTAGTGGAATTGAAATTGGTTAAACCTATTAACCAATTATATATTTACTTATTTATATGAACTGTTGTTGGCTGAAAACCCCACACGGGTATTGGGACGATACTTGACTGACACGAATCCCAATGTTTAATTATATGTCTATCGATTGATCGACAGGCTGCGATGATCGTTATTGTTTTATTTTAATGCTCACACAGTTGACATTGTCACTCTGGTTGTTAATGGAGGAATTGAGGATTATTTCCTGTTATTACCCTATACATGAAATGTATGAAACCCATATGACCCAAATTATATGGTACATGGTTGAGTCGCATTCCAATGCAGAATTTCTTTTTAAATAAAGAATGTTTACATAATAAAAGAATTTTTGTAAAATAAAAGATTTCGTATTCTAAAGAATATTTTACATAAATAATATTTTATTGATTATTTTAAATATTTTTAGGATAAATCTTTTATTTTAAGATCATTAGATCTTAACATTTATGTTTGGTGATTGATATGTAGATTGGATTTGTAGTGGACGATGTTTTAAATAACATTTATCCTTTAATCCAATTTACATTGAAATTATTATTTGAAATTTATAAATCTATTTTATAAATTTAAAAGAAGATTTTCTAAAATTAGAATTTCCCAATTTAATATATTAAATTGGAATTAAGTGGAAATTCGATTGATAATAATCAAGATGGGCTTCTGTAAAAGAAGACCGACATTATATATGGAATTTAAGAGGCTTTGCCGTTATTCCATTTATAATATTAGTCCGATACAGAAATTTATAACGATTATTTATTGATTTGATTTCTGTAGAAATTCCATATTTTGAAAATTGGTTTTGGGTTTTTCGTGAACTGTGTTTTAAATGACAATAGTTCTTTAATCCAATTTAAGACAAGATTGGCTTATTAAAATTAATAATCATGTAATAATGATTTTTGTATTAAAAATCAAAAGTTGGAATATTAATAAATCTTTTTAGAAAGATTAAAATGTAATTTATTTTATCTTTGATAAAATTAATGAGAATCTTTTAATATAAATAATATTTTTATTTAAAAAAGAATGTTCAGAGTTGGAATGTGGCGTATGGTTGATTTTAATTAAGAATACGCGAGTTATTCAGAAAGACCGGGTCTAACCCATTCTGAATAATCATCACGACGATCAAGAGTCGAAGATGAAGACGGTGACTGAAGACCGGAGAGCTTCGCATTGTTTGGTTGATGGTGACTGATATCTTGAATTGGGACTGATCCCCCAAGGCAAGGTAAAAAGTGATGATCTTCCAGACGTACTGCAGATCGACGGATACGTTGTTTCGTTCAGACCTAAAACGGACTTGTAAATGGATAGCACGCCTGACATTGAAATTTATTTAATTAAATTGGTTTTTATTTAATATATAAATGCATGGTGGCGGAGGATTTATTCTCTTGCTTAACACCCTTTTGTATGTTAAATAATTACCGATCGCATGATATGAGTTGTTGATGTGGTATGCCAAGTTGCACTTGATCAAGGCTTATTGTTGCAATGCAGAGCCTTATGGGATGATCAAAGCATAGTCTATTTAGGCATAGCTTTGTGTAACGTGACTTCGCGAGCCTCACAGCCCGGTAGAGTCTAAAACGGGAGAAGGGAACGCAGGGAGTGCACACGTTTCTCTCTAGCTAGAGTGGTGCCAGGGACCTACCAGCGCTGGCATTTATTCATTGTGGTTGTTGGATTTTTCGAGGCCTCGGTTTTATGCGGTCGCCACTGGCCGTATTATAGGTCCAAAAGGACCGGGGAACGTGTGTTCAGGCATTTCTAATCCACAAAAGTAAGTGTAGACCGGCCCTGCAGGATCCAAGTGTTGGACAGAGTACCAATCCTGGGGCATTGCTAGAATGTCTCGAATCGGTAGGGATCTCCTCCCTAGCCTTGACTCAGATGGAAACCCAAATTTCCAATATGATATCACGCGGTTTTGATTGTATACCTATATATGGCGACATAGTGGGATGGGGCACTCATGTCGTCTAGGATTAATACATTTACTTTGATGTATTTCAAATTAGTTGCACACTATTAATATATAATACCGTGTTTATCGTATCAAGCATCTTTTGATCATTATAAGGTAAAACCCTATCCTCCGGCTTGCGTGACATTGTGTGATGGGACCTGAGTCTTATAATGGTTTCATTTTTCAAAAAGACATTGCGTTATTCAACGATTTACTTTACTTTATGCACTGGCAATCTATAGGAGAAAACCCGTTCCGCGAAAGTGGCGTGGTCCTGTGATTAGCCTTATTATATTATATTGGTTAAGTAGAATTCTCACACCAGTCCCATGATTGACCTGTAGTTTGTCCACTGGCAAACTCGGGTGCCCATATTTTTCACACGGGCAGTCGAGTAGCTATTTTTGCAGATATATTAAACAGGATTCTGGGTTGAAGCTTAAAGCTGTGTCCAGAGATAGAGAGTCTTCCGCTGTGTTCTTCCGTTGCAGTATATTACATTTTTTGTATTTATCTTCCGCTGTAATTATATTCCAATGTACTCTGATATGTATATTCTGTACTCTGATGTAACATTTATTATAGTGTTATAAAAGTCTTCTGTTATCTGTTGTAATGTGTTGTATGCCCAAAGTTAAAGTATTCATAGATTTTCACTTTTTGGGTCAGACCTGTGTGGTTTATGGTTGATTCAAAGGGTGGGAATTTGCGGGTCTTTACACCCGAGGGGGAGGTCGACCCCCTGGTCGACCTGGCCTGGGGTAGGTCGACCCCCTGGTCGACCTGGCCTAGGGTAGGTCGACCCCCAGGTCGACCTGCCTTGGTATTTAATTTTCTGAATTGTTTTAAATAAATTCTTGAATCTTCTAAAGGTAATTGCCTTCATACGGAGTCCGATTTACGCAAACTCTATCTTAAGCAGAATTCTGAGACGAACGCAATGGCGTAACCCATTTCCCTTAATTCTTACGTTGAGATTAATTATTCTTTAATTCATTACTTTAATTTTTACAGAAAATACACGGAGTTTGTAATAACCCGGAAATCCGAGCCAATTTAAAAATTTTATTTTGGCAATTTTGATGAATTTTGAATATTTAAAATGAATTATTTTAAGTAATAACAATGAGAAATTTATTTTGAATAAAATTAGAACGTATATATTTATTTGAATCGTCGTTAGAATATAAATATTTATTTTAATTATAAAAGGAATTGAATATGGCGCGGTAATTTGTAAATTCGATTCCAAATTTCAAATGAAAGTACAGGATTCAAAATAAACCGGATTTTAGCGAAAACAAAAATATTAGAATCTATTTGAAAATATCTTTGCAACGAATCCAAAAAATCAAAATTTCATAGCGGGAGTAAAAAGTTATGCCCAGAGGAAATTTCAGAATAGTCGATATGGAATTTTTGGCCCTTAAAATGGAAATTTTGCAGACGACCTCGGTTTTCGATGAAACCACTTTTGTTGGATCCAGGATGTCAAATTATTGTTAGATTTCAAAATTCATAATATTCTGAATCAATATGGGAGCGTGGCGAAGTTAAACGTGTTTTAACAATTTCAGTCAATTTCGATCGACCAAAAAATGATCATTTTTCAAACGGTCTCAGAATTTAACCAAATTAGTTTTGTTAGGACCGTATCGTCAATACGAATCTAGAAATAATTTTTCTGGGATTTTTAGAGTCCGTATGTGGCCCCAGTAAATTAAAATGTGTTTTCAAATTCAATATACATGGAATTATATTTTAATTTAAAAGAAAAATGATTGTAACTATCGAATTGGCTTGCGAAACATATCCCATTGTGTTCAGAATGGGGGTAATTAGCTAGGGACGACAGTTGGTGGGTTCGATTTCGAGTTAAAAATAAAAAATTGCTTTTAGAATTTAAAATAATAAAAAAAAAAATTATATTATATAACCCCTCCCTCACACTCTCTTTCCCTCACTTGAGATCCAACCCGTCGTTCAGAAAAAACACCCAAATCCATCAACGAAATGCCGCCTCCCTCCCCCCACTGCCGCCGCGCCCATCTCCACCCTCCCCCACTGCTGCGCCGCCCCCTTCCTGGCCATCCCCTTCGCCTCCTCGTCCTTCTCTCTCTCCTCTCTTAAAATGAGTAAACCAGTCCAAGGCAACGAAACCCTAGCCGCCTGTGGCCCCACCTCAACATCCGCTCCTCCTCCCCTAAATCCCCGACCCCTGGCGCCTATCCTCCGACCATGGTTCGGACGTGGACCCCCCCTGCAACCACAACTTCGATTTTGACAACGAAAGTGAGTTTTTAATTTTCGTTTTATTTATTTTTGATTTGTTTAGTTAGGGTAATTGGTTTCTTAGAATAAAATTCAGTTTTCTTAATGTAATAGGAGAAAAGATTTGATTTTTATAAGTGTAAAGATTTGAATTTTAAAAATGTAAAGACATGATTTTTGAAAACGTGTAAAGGTATGATTTTATGGTGTTTAAGGTTTGATTTTTATGATGAATGTTTAGATTTTATTTATACGAATAGAAAATAAAAATAGGATTTTTATATCATAAAGAAAATAAAAATATAATTTTTATATATGTACGGTATTAAAAATATAACCTTTATAATGAAGTAGTGATAAAAAATTCGATTTTTATACATATGAAGTGAAGATAAGAATTTGATTTTTATATACGTGAAAGGTAGGATTTTTATAAATGAAAAGGAATGATTTCTATTTAGAGAAACATTATATCTTTGCAAAAGAAAAGACCATATTTTTATGAAAGGAAAAGGTTGTATTTTTAAAATAGAAAGATTAGATCTTTAATTTCGAAAAGGTTATATTTTTAAATATAAAAAGATTTGATTTTTAATTAAGCAAAGGTAAGATTTTTAAACCATATAAAGATGTTAATTTTTTATATGAATACCATATAAAAATGTGATTTTTAATAATCAACTGCATGAAACAGGTGGCGATGGATCAGACTGAGAACCGTTCAGAAATAAAGAATGGCGGAGTGGAACCCTCGGTGAGAACTTCTCACTTTAGTTCTTGTTTTCTAGTTAAATATATATACTAGGATGCAGACGGTGCTTAGAAGCACCCGACACCCATCGTCCATAGACCATGAACGACTTGTTTGATTTTGTTGTGTGGTGAAAACTGATTGTGATGTGGAATGAATGAAAATATATTCATGTGTTGAAATGATTTATTTGTTTTTAAAAATATAATTTTTAACGTGAATGTGAATAAATAAATATTCATTTACAAATTGAACTATTTGTTTAAGTACACACATTTGAAGGATATTGATTGGGGCGATAAATTTTACACATCGCTCAACTGCACAAATAATATTCAGTGTTTGTTGATTTGAAACCGCACACGGGGTTTGGAATGATATTTGGCGTACACCAATCCCATTATTTAGTTGTATGTCAATCGACAGGTTGACAGACAGTTGTGTGGTGCACTCTGGATGATGGTTGATTATTTACCATTACTATTATATACATGTGTTGTATAGAATCCATATAAATAACTTTATATGGTAATTGAGTTGGTCTCATTCCAATTTAGAAAATAAATTATATTCATGTGTTGAATAAACAAAATAGTCATGTGTTGACAATACTCATTTGTTGGGAATATTCACGTGTTGAAACCATTCATGTGTTGAAAATATTCATGTGTTGAATAAAATATTTATACAATAAAATTCACATTTTTATTGTAAGTAAGAATGAATAAATATTCATGTGTTGAAAATATTCATGTGCTGAAAATATTCATGTGTTTAATAAAATATTTATACAAGAAAATTCACATTTTTATTGTAAGTAAGATTGAATAAATATTCGTGTGTTGAATAAAATATATATTCATGTGTTGAAGAATATATTCATTTGTTGAACAGAATAACGAAGTTATTGAAATATATAAAGCCGTGTTGATTAGATTTGCGCCATTTTGACGTGAACGATATTTATATCGATTATATTCGTTTTTATAATGAATATAGAAAAGGAAATGATCTCAAAATAAAATGCTTTGAGAATATTTTCATTTATGTATTAATGATATGAAATATTCAATTTTGATTTAAAATTGAATATGAAATTGAAATCGTTTTTAAAACGAATTTAAACGATTTATAAAATACGTTTTGAATTGAAATCGACGAAATATATATAATATAATATATATATATATATATATATATATATATATATACACACTCTAATGGCCTGAATAGAACGCACCGCACCGTGGCAGTTCGCGAACTTCGACCATTGACTTCGAATTGACGTTATGGGAGATTCGACTGTCGGATTCTCCTGAAACCGAAACCATTGGGTTCATATCGAAGAGAGCTTTCCAATGAATATTAGATATTTGAAATATAACAGTTGGATTTGGAATTATGTCCAAATCAAATTTGGAAAAGGTCATTGTAAGTGTTGTTCGACGACCGTTATTGGAAATCGATTGTACGGGCCTTGATATAATTATTAAAAATATCAATAATTTGTGTAAAATCATAATAAATGATTTAGAAAGAATTGGGGTGAAAAATCCCATATTTAAAAAGGATAAAAATATATTTTTAATGAAATGAACTAGTTATGAACTAGAATTGTAATCCAATATTTTTGAAAAAATAAATTGGATTTGAAGTGGTTTTAAAAATAATCAGAATTTCCAATATACGAATTGGAATGGATTTGACTCGAAATTATCTTCAGAATATTTCGATGTTGGATTTCGTGATTATACAGATATGGTTGTGGAAATTTGAAAGATATATTTATATCGTTATTTCCAATACGATATTTGTTGGTTTCAGAATTTGATACTGAATATAAGCTGATATATTTTCTATTCAGAGCCTTGTACTTAATATCAAATGGGACTTTGGGTTCGTCGTGAATGTTGTCTTAATTAACACCTTGGTGTTAGATATGGAGTATTACCAGTTTTGCTCCATGGGATGAATAGGTTGGGGTTGGGAAATAAAATAAATAATTACTTCGGTGTGGTTCGCTAATCCCGACTAGTTTGGAAAACCTTAACACGGGTTGAAATGATATCCAAAGGAAGATTAAAGAATAAATTTAGAAGAATTTATCTTTGATAAAATTAATGGGAACCTTTCTTTAAAAATGTGAATATTTGAATAAAGAATATTCTGAATTGGAATGAGGCGTATGTTGTGTTTGTGTTACATTTGTTTATTATATACGCGGGTTATTCGGAAAGGCCGGGTTTATACTCATTCTGAATAACTGATTCGACGATAAGTCGAAGATGAAGATGGTGGTTGAAGACCGGAGGTCTTCACATCGTTTGGATGATTACTGATGATCTTGATTGGGCTGTACACCCAAGAGGAGGGAATCATTTGGCGATCGTCCAGATGTACTTGGAGATCGATGGATATGCGAGGAATAAGGTTCCTTTGGTTTCGTTCAGACCCAGAACGAACTTGTAAATGGATTGTGTGTCTGACATTGGATTTTATTCTGTGTGATTGATTTGTATTAAATATATATCTGTTTGGCGGCGGAGAATTTATTCTCTTGCTTAACGCCCTTCTCTGAGATGTACGAGCTCAGAGGTTGTATATTGATGGATATCAATCGCATGGCATGAATTGCCTATGTGGCATGCCTAAGTGGCAGATGTTCAAGGCTTCTGTTGAAAAGCAAAGTCTTGTGGTTGATGATCAAAGCACGGCCTATGTGGCACAACTTTGTGTATAGCGTTAGTTCGCGAGCTTCACACCTCGGTATGAGTCAAAAACGAGATAGTGACTGCAGGGAGAGCACGACGTTTCTTTCTAGCTATGGGTGATATCAGTGACATACCAGCCCTGACATTTATATACTTTTTACCTGTGTGGTTGTTTGATTCGAGGCGCCTTGGATATAGGTCTGATAGGACCGCGAAATGTGTGTTCAGGAATTGCTAATCCTCAAAAGTAAGGGAGGACCGACCCTGAAGATCCAGGATCGTTGTGTGTGGTCCTGAGACATTTGCCAGAGTGTCTCGAACAGAGAGGTGCTTGCCCCTTGCCTCGACTCATGATGGAAATCCAATTTCCAATACTTGATATTTCGGTTTTGATTGTAGAGCCTAGTATTGGCGACATGATATATGGTACCCATGCCGCCTATGATTGATACATTTATATTTGAAGTTGTTTTCTTCACTTATAGTAATAATAAAAGATGAAGTTTAACGTATCAAGCATTCTTTTTCAATTATAAGGTAAAACCCTATCCTTCGGCTTGCGTTGCATTGTGTGATGGGACCTGGGTCTTATAATAGCTTCATTTTTCTTTATTTAGCATTGCATTGTTTGTTTTATGCACTGGTATTCTTTGGAGGAAACCCATTCCGTGTTATACGGCGTGGTCTCTTGATTTACATAACTTTAAAAATAAAGATTAATAACTGTTTTTAGTTCTCACACCAGTCACATGACTGACCTGGAGTTTATTGTTTTAACCTAAACTCTGGGTTCCCCTATTTTCCACACGAGCAGCTAGTGGTTGGGTTTTGCGGATTTATATTCACAGGTTCCTGGTTTACAGCTGGAAAGGTACTCGGAAAGCTCTGTATCCGTGTATTTCTTTCAGTTGTGTTTTGTATTATTTTTCCGCTGCTATGTATTTAAATGTAATTTAAATCTCTGATATTTGGTAAATGTGTAATATTTATTCATACTCTGCATATTCTTGTACTATGGTGGAAATTGTTGTAATAGCAATGAAATGTTCTTCTGTTTGTGTTCTGATTCGTCTTGTCCTCAAAGCAATCAGGGGTTTCGAACGGTCTTGGTCGGTTTAGCGATCGATTCAGATAATTCCCAGTTATTACAGTTGGTATCAGAGCTTTGTTTACAGAGCTCGGGAACAAGACGTATTAGAACCGAACGAAAGGATTCATCAGAGATTGGATTAGTAAAATCCAATGAGAATAACTCGATAGAGATGGGATCAGTAGTGTCCTAGAATGAGTGTAAAGAGTGAAATTTTTTATATAAAAATTTGAAAACAAATTTTGTTTAGAAAATTTAAACCATTTTATACGTATTTGAATATTTTATTTGGATTGATTTTGGACAATCAGGTATATAGAGATTTTGCATATACGCATCATGAACGTATATTCGAAGTTTTGATATACTGGATAGATATAGAATCACACTCTAGTCGCTTGGAGATAATTCTGGTAATGCGTCCGCATTATCAGCATTTGTGTTCGAGTTTCAAAAAGTGGGATATCTGTATATTTCCATTAGGCTGGTGTGAGAACAAACTAGATAGGATCTATTGTTGTGATTTGGCATCAAACATGATTTTAGTAAATATAACAAATTATGAATTTGAAATGATAATCCACTAATTGATTGCTGATTGTTTGTTTGATTATTGGTTTCATTTATTAAAATTTTGAACCATTTAGCCTAATTGAACCGAATGTTGAACTGTATTGAAAAATGATTACAATTGCATGCATATACATGTATATCCATTGAACAGGTCATAGCAAGGTGGCTAGAGTAGAAGAATAAAAAATTTTGCCGGACAAATAGGTACATGTTTACAAATATATTGGGATTTGATGATTTTATGAGCCGATTGGCTCGCCGCTTGGCTTTTTCTTTTTCTTTTGGATTAGTGAGGGTCATGGGAGGCTATTTGAAATATCCCGAAGCTCCTGGTGCAGGGGAGGTTATGGCGAAATTTTTCGAAAATTTAGGGTGTTAGCCAAATTTTTGAAAAATTTGAAAAGTTCATAGAAACTGAAAAGTTGAAGAACTTAAGCCGTAAAGAAAATAATGAAAGTTGAGTTGATTAGTAAAACAACTTTCAGTTTCGTTCCTTTTCGAGGACGAAATGTTTTAAGTGGGGGAGATTGTAATAACCCGGAAATCCGAGCCAATTTAAAATTTTATTTTGGCAATTTTGATGAATTTTGAATATCTAAAATGAATTATTTTAAATAATAACGATGAGAAATTTATTTTGAATAAAATTAGAACGTATATATTTATTTCAATCATCGTTAGAATATAAATATTTATTTTAATTATAAAAGGAATTGAAAATGGTGCGATAGTTTGAAAATTCAATTTCAAATTTCAAACGAATGTACATGATTCAAAATAAACCGGATTTTAGCGAAACCAAAAATATTAGAATTTATTTGAGAATATCTTTCCAACGAACTCGAAAAACCAAAATTTCATAGTGGGAATAAAACGTTATGCCCAGATGAAATTTCATAATAGTCGCTATGGAATTTTTAGCCCTTAAAAATGGAAATTTTGCAAACGACCTCGGTTTTCGATGAAACCACTTTTGTTGGATCCGGGATGTCAAATTAGTATTAGGTTTCAAAATTCATATTTTTCTGAATAAATATGTGAGCGTAGCGAAGTTAAACGTGTTTTAACAGTTTCCGTCAATTTCGATCAACCAGAAAATGGCTATTTTTCAAACGGTCTCAGAATTTGACGAAATTAGTTTTATTAGGACCGTATCGTCAATACGATTCTAGAAATAAATTTTCTGGAATTTTAAGAGTCCGTATGTGGCCCCAGTAAATTAAAATGTGTGTTCAAATTCAATATACATGGAATTATATTTTAGTTTGAAAGAAAACTGATCGTAACTACCGAATTGGCTTGCAAAACATATCCCATTGTGTTCAGAATGGGTGTAATTAGCTTGGGACGACAGTCGGTGGGTTCGATTTCGAGCTAAAAATAAAATGTTGCTTTTAGAATTTAAAATAATAAATTATTTATATTATATTATATAACCCCTCCCTCACACTCTCTCTCCCTCACTTGAGAACCAACCCGTCGTTCAGAAAAAACCCCCAAATCCATCGACAAAATGTCGTCGCCCTCCCCCTACTACCGCAGCGCCCATCGCCACCCTCCCTTACTGCTGCGCTACCCCTTCCTTGCCATCCCCTCCTCCTCGTCCTTCTCTCTCTCCTCTCTTAAAATTAGTAAACCCATCCAAGGCAGCGAAACCCTAGCCGCCTGTGGCCCCACCTCAACATCTGCGCCTCCTCCCCTGAATCCCCGACCCCTGGCGCCTATCCTCCGACCATGGTTCGGACGTGGACCCCCTGCAGCCACAACTTCGATTTTGACAACGAAAGTGAGTTTTTAATTTTCGTTTTATTTATTTTTGTTTTGTTTAGTTAGGTTAATTGGTTTCTTAGAATAAAATTCAGTTTTCTTTATGTAATAGGAGAAAAGATTTGATTTTTATAAGTGTAAAGATTTGATTTTTAAAAATGTAAAGACATGATTTTTTAGAACGTGTAAAGGTACGATTTTTATGATGAAAGTTTAGATTTTATTTATACGAATAGAAAATAAAAATAGGATTTTTATATCATAAAGAAAATAAAAATATGATTTTTATATATGTATGGTATTAAAAATATAATCTTTATAATGAAGTAGTGATAAAAAAATTCGATTTTTATACATATGAAGTGAAGATAAGAATTTGATTTTTATATACGTGAAAGGTAGGATTTTTATAAATGAAAAAGAATGATTTCTATTTATAGAAAGATTATATCTTTGCAAAAGAAAAGACCATATTTTTATGAAGGAAAAGATTATATTTTTGAAATAGAAAGATTAGATCTAGAAAAGGTTATATTTTGAAATATAAAAAGATTTGATTTTTAATTAAGCAAAGGTAAGATTTTTAAACCATATAAAGATGTTATTTTTATTTATATATGAATACCATGTAAAAATGTGATTTTTAATAATCAACTGCGTGAAACAGATGGCGATGGATCAGACTGAGATCAAAATGAAGTCCGAACCGTTTAGAAATAAAGAATAGCGGAGTGGAACCCTCGGTGAGAACTTCTCACTTTAATTCTTGTTTTCTAGTTAAAAATATATACTAGGATGCAAACGGTGCTTAGCAGCACCCGACACCCGTCGTCCACAGACCATGGACGACTTGTTTGATTTTGTTGTGTGGTGAAAACTGATTGTGATGTGGAATGAATGAAAATATATTCATGTGTTGAAATAAATTATTTATTGTTAAAAATATAATTTTTAACGTGAATGTGAATAAATAAATATTCATTTAGAAATCAAGCGATTTGTTTATGTACACCCATTTGAAGGATATTGATTGGGACGACAAATATTACACATTGCCCAACTGCACAAATAATATTCAGTGTTTTTTGATTTGAAACCCCACATGGGTGTTGGGATGATATTTGGCGTACATTAATCCCAATTATTTAGTTGTATATCAATCGACAGGTTGACAGACAACTGTGTGGTGCACTCCAGATGATGGTTCATTATTTATCATTGCTATTATATACATGTGTTGTATAGAATCCATATAAATAACATTATATGGTAATTGAGTGGGTCTCATTCCAATTTAGAAAATAAATAATATTCTTGTTTTGAATAAACAAAATAGTCATGTGTTGACAATACTCATGTGTTGAGAATATTCCTGTGTTGAAACCATTCATGCGTTGAAAATATTCATGTGTTGAATAAAATATTTATACAATAAAATTCACATTTTTGTTGTAAGTAAGAATGAATAAATATTCATGTGTTGAAAATATTCATGTGTTGAATAAAATATTTATACAATAAATTCACATTTTTATTGTAAGTAAGAATGAATAAATATTCATGTGTTGAACAACATATTCATTTGTTGAATAGAATAACAAAGTTATTGAAATATATAAAGCCGTGATGATTAGATTTGCGCCATTTTGACGCGAACGATATTTATATCGATTTTATTCATTTTGTAATGAATAGCGAAAAGGAAGTGATTTCAAAATATAACGGTTTGAAAATATTATCATTTATATATTAATGATATGAAATATTCAATTTTGATTTAAAATTGAATATATTGTTGAAATTGTTTTGAAAACGAATTTAAATGATTTATAAAATATGTTTAGAATTAAAATCAATGAAATATATATAATATATATATTAAATGGCTTGAATAGAATGCGCCTCGCCGTGGCAGTTTGTGAATTTCGACCATTGACTTCGAATTGAAATTACAGGAGATCCGACAGTCGGATTCTCTTGAAACAGGAACCATTGGGTTTATATCGAAAAGAGCTTTCCAATGAATATTAGAAATTTGAAATCTAATGGTTGGATTTGGAATTATGTCCAAATCAAATTTGGAAAAGGTCGCTGTAAGTGTAGTTCGACGACCGTTATTGGAAATCGACTGTATGGGCCTTGATAAAATTATTAAAAATATCAATAATTTGTGTAAAATCATAATAAATTATTTAGAAAGAATTGGGGTGAAAAATCCCATATTTAAAAATGATAAAAATATATTTTTATTGAAATGAACTAGTCATGAACTAGAATTATAATCCAATATTTTTGAATAAATAAATTGGATTTGAAGTGGTTTTAAAAATAATCAGAATTTCCAATATACGAATTGGAATGGATTTGAATCCAAATTATCTTCGGAATATTTCGATGTTGGATTTCGTGATAATACAGATATGGTTGTGGAAATTTGAAAGATATATTTATATCGTTATTTCCAATACGATATTTGTTGGTTTCAGAATTTGATATTGAATATAAGGCAATATATTTTCTGTTCAGAGCCTTGTATTTAATATCAAATGGGATTTTGGGTTCGTCGGGAATGGTGTCTTAAAAAGCACTGTTCTTGGACCTAGTTTAGAAAAGAATAAATCTTTTAATTAAGATTTAGTGAAATTGTCCAGTTAATTAGTATTTAATTGGAATTGAATTTAAATTGGTTTTTGGGGTTTATCATAAGCGGTGTTTTGAATAACACCTGTTCTTTAACCCAATTAACAATGGAATGTGATTTTGGGTTTATTGTGAACCGTGTTTTAGATGACATTGGTTGTTTAACCCAGTTAAAGACAGGATATTGATTTTTGGGAAGATTAAAACTAAGTGGAGTTTTAATGAATCTTTAATTAGATTAAAGTGATCGAGAATGGAGTATCATCACCAGTTTTGCTCCAAAGCGATAGTTAAATCTTTCATTAGATTTGAACGTGAAATGGTAATTAATATTTACCGATAACACCATGGTGTTAGATATGGCGTATTACCAGTTTTTCTCCATAGGATGAATAGGTTGGGGTTAGGAAATAAAATAAATAATTACTTCGGTGTGGTTCGCTAATCCCGACTAGTTTGGAAAATCTTAACATGGTTTGAAATGATATCCAAAGGAAAATTAAAGAATAAATTTAGAAGAATTTATCTTTGATAAAATTAATGGGAACCTTTCCCTAAAAATGTGAATATTTGAATAAAGAATATTCTGAATTGGAATGAGGCGTATGTTGTGTTTGTGTAACATTTGTTTATTATATACGCGGGTTATTCGGAAAGGGCGGGTTTATACCTATTCTGAATAACTGTTTTGACGATAAGTCAAAGATGAAGACGGTGATTGAAGACCGGAGGTCTTCACATCGTTTGGATGATTACTGATGATCTTGATTGGGTTGTACACCCAAGAGGAGGGAATCAGTTGGTGATCGTCCATACGTACATGGAGATCGATGGATATACGAGGAATAAGGTTCCTCCGGTTTCGTTCAGACCTAGAACGAACTTGTAAATGGACTGTGTGTCTGACATTGGATTTTTTCTGTGTGATTGATTTCTATTAAATATATATCTGTTTGGCGGTGGAGAATTTATTCTCTTACTTAACGCCCTTCTCTGAGACGTACAAGCTCAGAGGTTGTATATTGATGGATATCAATCGCATGGCATGAATTGCTTGTGTGGCATGCCTAAATGGCAGATGATCAAGGCTTCTGTTGAAAAGCAAAGTCTTGTGGTTGATGATCAAAGCATGGCCTATGTGGCACAACTTTGTGTATAGCGTTAATTTGCGAGCCTCATAACTCAGTATGAGTCAAAAACGGGATAGTGACTGTAGGGAGAGCATGACGTTTCTTTCTAGCTATGGGTGATGTCGGTGACCTACCAGCCCTGACATTTATATACTTTTTACCTGTGTGGTTGTTGGATGCGAGGCGCCTCGGATATAGGTCTAATATGACCGCGAAACGTGTGTTCAGGAATTGCCAATCCTCAAAAGTAAAATAGGACCGACCCTGAAGATCCAGGATTGCTGTGTGTGGTCCTGAGACATTTGCTAGAGTGTCTCGAACGGAGAGGAGCTTGCCCCTTACCTCGACTCATGACGGAAATCCAATTTCTAATACGTGATATTTCCGTTTTGATTGTAGAGCCTAGTATTGGCGATATGATATATGGTACCCATGTCGCCTATGATTGATACATTTATATTTGAAATTGTTTTCTTCACTTATAGTAATAATAAAAGATGAAGTTTAGCGTATCAAGCATTCTTTGGCTATTATAAGGTAAAACCCTATCTTTCGGCTTGCGTTGCATTGTGTGATGGGACCTAGGTCTTATAATAGCTTCATTTTTCTTTATTTAGCATTGCGCTGTTTGTTTTATGCAGTGGTATTCTTGGGAGGAAACACATTTCGTGTTATACGGCGTGGTCCCTTGATTTTCCTAACTTTAAAAATAAAGATTAATAACTATTTTTAGTTCTCACACCAGTCACATGACTGACCTAGAGTTTATTGTTTTAACCTAAACTCTGGGTGCCCCTATTTTCCACACGGGCAGCTAGTGGTTGGGTTTTGCAGATTTATATTCACAGGATCCTGGTTTACAGCTGGAAAGATACTCGAAAAGCTCTATATCCGTGTATTTCTTTCAGTTGTGTTTTGTATTATTTTTCCGCTGCTATGTATTTAAATGTAATTCAAATCTCTCATATTTGGTAAATGTATAATATTTATTCATACTCTGTATATTCTTGTACTCTAATGGAAATTGTTGTAATAGCAATGAAATGTTCTTCTGTTTGTATTCTGATTCGTCTTGTCCTCAAAGCAATTATGGGTTTCAAACGGTCTTGGTCGGTTTAGCGATCGATTCGGATCGAGTGAAATTCCCAGTTGTTACAGTGTAACATAGTGTACTACGACTACATACACAGGTTACAATTAATATCACAAACGTTCGTACTTGAAATTGGGTTCCAACAATGACTGAGGCTTTCTTGTCATCACCAATCATCGCCTTTTTTGAGGCGAATCTGGATCGTTCATTCTACAATGGAGTCACCTTTAGCGGGCTCCCAGATCCTTCATGCTCAGTGGAGTCGCATTTATCGGGGCTCCCAGATCCCTTGGATCCTTCATGCTACAATGGAGTCACCTTTAGCGGGCTCCCAGATCCTTCATGCCTAGTGGAGTCACCCTTACTGGGGCTCGCAGATGCCAGATTCCATTTTTGGTGTGACGACCCAAATTTCCGGTACCTTTTTGAGCTGACCAAACAACCCAAATCCAACTCAAAATACACTGGAAACCCAGATGCCCATAGAAAGAAGTTAGAGGTGAGATAAGAAAGAAATATTAGAGTAGAAGAAGAAGAAGAACCAACGACACAACACAGAGTCTCACATTGCAGCGGAACAAAATATTAAATATACAAATAATTCTTTATTGCGAGCTTGAAAATATACTTACAATCATCAGAATACATCAACACATCTGGACAGTTATGTTAATTCGTCCTTATATGCAACACACAACGGAATAATAATTATATAATATCATACGCCTGAACTCTTCCTGCTCGTCTCTTCACAACATCAAATAACCATAACCTATGAAACCCGGTCTGACCCGAGCATTACAAACGTTGGATCAGTCTGATGAACCAGAGTAAGAAAAACACACCAAGTTTAAAAGCATCATCCAACTTGATTTTTAAGGTAAAAATCCTTTCGAAAGATAAAGATAACCGTAAGACCAAATCCACAAATAAATACATACGATTTTTACCTTACGATAACCCAAAACATTTTTGAAATCAATATCTTTTTTGATACTATAATAGTGTCTAAATACAAGTAAATATCAATTTAGCAGAACGCTTGAATATCACGCTCTACACACATAGTTTACAATCAAGACCGTACGATCTTATTGGAGAATTGGTTTTCCATGGCAAGGTATAAGCAACCACCTTTCCGACAATGTACCTCCAGAGATGAATACATTGGGGCTCAATAAGAACATCTTACATCCCAAGCTAAACATGATCGGGCCCCTCATTTCACTTGAGAGTACCGAATATATCATTACCACGGTTGGGGGCCAGCCAACTAAACCGATAGCATACGTACAAAAATAAAAGGGACAACCACATAGCCATGCGACCTTCCTAATTTTTACCATTCCCAGTTGATGAGGCTCGAGGTCATAATTACCTTTAGAACATCATATCATCATTCAATTTGAATGTCACATCGTCAGATCTGATAGGAATTCGCTAATTGACGTCCACAAAAATACTCTAGTTGGTAAGCTAAGAGAAGGGCCCCTCTTTGTCACTAACTATGGTACGTTTGAAGAAATCAACATACGTAATCCCTTTGGAAATATTCCGTCAAACTTATGTCCATACAAGTCTTTTACGAACAGGATAAACCGAAGGCACCCTCCTACAACATCCTTGAATTACCCTATGGATCAGTAGCGAGTAGTCCTTGCAATCCGCAAAATCTCAGTTACGACTGAATCACGTCATAATACCTCTGGTTGCAATCCAGAGAATATTCAACAAGTAATCCTTCCGCTTATGAAGATCCACAGTCTTGAATTGCTCCATCTTCAATCAACATCTTCACGTATTTGTTGGTTCAGAATAGGTCAGATTTGATAGTCAGTTATTTAACTATCAAATAACAATAATGAGAATAAATTGAGTTCACTGATTTAGTACTCAGCATTACTTAGCCTCTTTAATAATAATTTATGAATGTTTAATTAAACTTCTAAATCTTTATATATCTCGAATATGGCTTTCCACTTGTTATCATCTCACATAAGATTATTTTCAAAACTATTTAAATTTAATACTTAGGAAAATATTCTATAATCATAATCAATTTTATATCTTACTATCATTTTCAAAAAAATTGCTACCTCATTCTCATTATCTATAATTAGGAAAGTCAATTCTTCTTATCATTCGTAAAATAACGTTGTGAAATCTCTTTTGTTTTATTATTTGAAAACAATAACAAACCTTTATTCTTTTCGAATAAACTCACTCTAAAACTCAACTTTTTATTTTATTTTTACTTTTGGAAATATCATTTATAAATATTAATATATTCTCAAATCTTGCCATTTCCATTACTTTGGGAAATCTCATTTTATATATATATTCTCTAACCTTGCCATTTCCATTACTTTGGAAATATCATGAAACACCCCACCTCCATTAAGGTCACTCACAAAGGGAATGCCTTAACTTTGGAGGAGGGTTATAGGTAAAAGACACAGATAATTTACAAGACAGATATAAATAAGCAGCGGAAAAGAAAACAGTCATTTATTTAAATTTGGTTCATAACAAAAGCATTACAACAAATTATCTTAAAACAAACTTTCAAACCATTACATCATAATCTCTGTCTTGATTATCCATGAAGAAGCATAAAATAAAACAAAATAGCATAAGTCCCCATAGAATGTATCCAAAGCCATAATCCAAGGAAAGAGAGTCCAAATCATACATCCACTATCTTGAAGCTTGCAAAGAGTCCGACTAAGCTGGAATATTCCCTCCCTTGCGGACCGGGGGGGGGGGGGGGGGGAGGGAGGGAACGGAAGGAAAGAAGATGAAAGAAAAATAGAGTCAGACATAAAGCCTGAGTAAGTCTAGTGACTCTTCAGTGCATGAATAAGAGAAAGATCACGATAGGAATAAACTGTAAACAGGACAGTATCATCAACCAAGGTAAGACGGTTTAAACCGAATATACTATCGCACCCCATTCTATATCTCTGCACCTCCTAACTAGTGTCCCAACTAGTAATCTGTATAAATATAATCCCAATCCCCCGCAGTTGTGGTAGCCTTCAGGTGTACATCTATCTTGAGGATTCCACCTCAATCAGCCCAATTGCCATGAATATTTTAGATGTACCCTTACTACCCTATCGATCGGCTCCCTACCTGCATGCATGTGTCACGTGTGTCATACTACCCCAAAGAATTGTAGATACCTATGCTGGTCCCACCATGGGGTGTATCAAGACCCATGGTAGCCGCCCGATACAATTCTAGAATACATAGGTTATACTACTAGTGCCCCAGTGCCCTGTTTGTAT
This sequence comes from Allium sativum, assembly GCA_030737875.1. Classification (NCBI taxonomy): domain Eukaryota; kingdom Viridiplantae; phylum Streptophyta; class Magnoliopsida; order Asparagales; family Amaryllidaceae; genus Allium; species Allium sativum. The sequence goes on from CM060920.1 coordinate 894,106,056, forward strand.
GCTCCGGAGTGTGTGCACGCCCGCACCCTGTTAGAACCCACACTGTGCACCCACCGCCGTCGTTTTTGACCGCTTACAATCAGCCCAGTAATCGTGCCCCACCAGCCTAGTTTCAGGGTACCATGATACCTAATTGGGTTACTGCTGAAATGGGTCCTCGTTACTAGGGTTTCATACTGGTTAAGTTTGTGGGCCTATATATATACAGATATTACCCACCTACCTGTGATGTACTTAACCCTCCCACCAATTCAAGCATGTTTATTAATGGTTACTGATATTACCCACCATCCCGATGTGTACTTAACCCTCTTACTGATTCAAGTATGTTTATTAATGGTTAAGTTTGTGGGCCTATATTTACTGATAGTACCCACCAAACCGATATGTACTTAACCCTCCTACTCGTCATGCCATGTTGGTTAAGTGTTTCCTAATAAGTTAACCTTTCTCACTTATCATGTTGGATTGGTTAAGTGTGATTTATTAACTTAACCCTGTTCATTCACCAGGTTATATATATATATATATATATATATATATATATATATATATATATATTGGATAAGTGTTACCTTAGTTAACTTTAATCCTACCATTTGTTTCACTAACATGTTATAACGGTTAAGTGTTCTAAACTTACTTATCCTCACCCACTTGTCTAATTAACATGTTATAATAGTTAAGTATTCTAATTTTACTTAACCCCACCTTCTAGTCTAGTTAACATGTTAAATTTGGTTAAGTATTTATTTAATTGACTTAACCCTATCAATTCTAGCTTAGCTCTAATTGTCTTATTAAAGCACCAACCACTCACATTAGACAGGTATTGTTGTGGCTGCCTGTATGTCGGGTGGTTCCGGGCAGTCTTACGCCACAACTCAGTCTAACCTCGGGTCTTTATTGGGCTCAATGCCTTAACCTCCCACATTGGATAGGTATTGTTGTGATTACTGGACAGCCGGGCGGGTCCGGGCAGGTTTACGTCACAACTCAATCCAACCTCGGGTTAAGCATATTCGTCTTTTCTAATATTTCCCTTTTTATCCTTTTATATTTATATGTAAATTTGTCAAATATTTATTGACATGGCCTACTTTCCCTCTAATCAAGTTCATCATGTTTTGGTATATAAAATTTATACCATTAAATGTCACCAATATTTGGCATGTGCCAAACATGCCAATTTTCATATATTTTCATGTTTATCCCCACGATATCCCCTGCATTTACGTTTGCAAAATTACAAGGAACGTTGGGCTAAATATTTTAGCCCAACTTATAAACATAAAAGGGAAAAGAGAAAAACATGAATTATTCTAACAACATAACATATGTGACATATAGATTCTTCATGTGATGATGAACTTGCAACATGAATCATAAACATGTACAAAATTTACTTAGCATAAAAGGGGGAACTTGTACTTTTAGATCCAACTATCCTAAATCATAGCATATGAATTTACATAATTTAAACATGTCATGTTGAGGTAAGTTTGCATTGAAATAGGATCTAAATTAATAGGTGTCTCTTGAAATGGCAAGGAACAATATACTTTTAATTATGAACTTGCAAACTTAATTTATGCAACATGAATCATAACATAAGAGTTGTTCATAAAACTACGCCAAACCTAATTAAACATGTAGTAGTGAACTTGCATAGGGGTTGAATCAACTAGAATAGATCTTAACATAAAAGGTATATGAGACTATCATATGTGTCTACTAACACAAAAGTTGTAGATTTGTCATAAAAGCATATGAGTCTAACATATGTGTCTACTAACATAAATGTTGTAGATTTGTCATAAAAGCATATGAGTCTACTAACATAAAAGTTGTAGATTTGTCATAAAGCATATGAGTTTAACATATGTGGATCTAACGTAGAAGTCATAAATCTAGCATAAAGCATATGAGTTTGACATAAGCGTTGTAGATAAACATATGAGTCTAACATACGTTAACATAAAAGTTGTTGATTTAACATAAGAGCATATAGATCTAACATATGTTAACATAAAAGTTGTAGATTTAACATAAGAGCATATAGATCTAACATATGTTAACATAAAAGTTGTAGATTTATCATAAAAGCAAATGGATGCATCATGAAAGTTTACACAGTCATGTTAAGCCTATAGTTTGTATGTGTTATGACATGATGGCATCGTCTAATTTTGCATAAGGATTGCAAAATCCCAAAAACTTACATACAATACATAAGTACATAATATGTCATCGCCAAACAAATAATACATATGGTTATTTACAAGCTTTCAACAATAGTAATTCCATCGTAGATTCACATACAACATGGTCGCAAAAATACTCGTAATAAATCCATAATAACTCTTAAATAATCATGAATCAATTTCGCATATAACATGATTAAATAGATATGAATAACATGAATCAATTTCGCACATAACATGATACGAATTCTATTTACATTCCATTGCAAATCACATCTTTATTTCATTCATAACTAAAAAATAACCATACTTAATATTCAAAGGAATTCTTGGGTTCTGAAATCTGAGTTCTGAATTTGATTAGCACGCCTTTGATGTTGAATTCATTGTTAAGATTAGATTAGACTTAAGTTGAATTGATTTGATTATCTTCACTTAGCTTCTACTTTGTGGCGGCTACTCTAGGCTTTGGAGTGACAGCATGACGGCCATTGTTCTTATTTTTGATTAGGTTGCTTATATAGATTTTCAATTTTATTAGAGCCGTCCGTTCAAGCAAGGATCCATCAAGGCCGTCCACCTCAGAGGAAACCAATAAATGAATATTTCTAATCTAATGACATTCCCTAATAAATAACATTTTAAATCTAATGACCATTTCAATATAAGGACATTTCTAATCTAACATAAATGACATTTTTTTGAATCCTACATAAATGTCATTTTTTTTATTCTAGAATAAATGTTCTTTTTTATTCTCATGACATTTTTAATTTATTCTAATAAACCATTTATGACAAAATGACCACTTTATTCTAATAACACATTTATGACAACATGACAATTTTATTCAAATAACAGACAATTTCTATTATAACATAACATATTCTAACTAAACAACATATTTATTTACGCAATATGTCCTCTAACATAAGTGACATGTTAATTTGCCAAATATGATCCCTAACATATATGATGGGTTAATTTACATAATATGATCCCTAACATATAGGACATTTTTATTCTAATATAAATGACAACCTTGATTTCTAACATTAATGACACGATTGATTTCTAACAAATACGACAGATTTATCACTAAAATGATAATCTTATTTTAAATTATGTCATAATTACCATGCATGTAATTTTACGTTTTAGCATATATATATATATATATATATATATATATATATTCTATAATGTCGACATTTCTCATTTAGGACAAATTCTATATGTAAATAATTCCTAATTTACTTATGTCATAATTACTCTCTAAATGTACATTATCAACATTTATTATTTATTGCCAATCCATCAAACATAAATACGTATTTAATAGATACATCTTCCCTTTACCGTATACATATTCTTCCTCTTTAAAAAAACAAATCCTTGACAACCAAAAATGTGCAATGTACGCTATATGATGCGTACACGTCATATATATATATGCATATATATATATATATGTATGTATGTATGTATGTAGATATATTTAATTTCGTTTTCTTTTTATCTATCTTCCCAAATACCCATTTTCACACTAAACGACTTTTTGAAATGCGTTCACACTAGGCCATTTTGAGCCATTCCCCTAAAACAAAAATATATCGCTAGTAGGGATCGAACTCTGTACCTCTTGTATGCAAGTCACATGTTCTAACCAAATGAGCTACTAAGTCTTTTTGCTTATAGACCTTAGAACAATGCTAGACACTATTCTTTTCTCATTCTTTTTTTTCATGTTTTGCTGCAATATTTAATTCAAAGATATCTTCTTCATACGTTATCCGTTTTACGCAAACTCGGATTCTATCTCAAGCAGAATTCCGAGACGAACGCAATGGTGATGTCCGTTTTACTTAATTCTCATGTTTTAAATTAAGTATTCTTTAATTTGTTATTATAATGTTAACCGAAAATTCGGGGTGTTACATATCATTATATATATATATATATTTGTAGATTTTCGTTATTAATTCCCTTATGGAAATAATAAATTATTCATAACCTCTTTCCCATTACAAACTAATATTATCTTCAGATAATCCTGAAGCCGTTCAAGTTGGGGTATTTGTTTACCTCTTAGACCTTGATCAACAACGTTCTTATCTTAAGATAGGTATGGGTTGTAATTCAAAAACTGATATTCATTCCAATACCAAACACAACTCATTTAACTATTTTACTCAAATCATGACCTTTATAGTCCATTTCTTATTTTTGAAAATCTCCTTTTCAAACACAACTATTATTACTTAAGTCGTTGGTTAAGTAAATGCTTATTATACATCCCCTTTTTACTTTAAATTTCTTTAACTGATTTATTTCATAACATGGATTTTTATTACAAACTCGTATGCTTAAATCCTTTAACCCATACCATTTCAAAACAAATTCCTTTTCCAACCCATTTAACCATTTCCCCTTTTAGAATCCTATTTCAATGTCCTCCTTTACTCAATTCCATTTTTAAATAACCTTAATTTAAAATTAGCGCTTTAACTCCACATCTCTTTTATAAATCTCGTTTTTAAAACTCAGGTTTAATATAAACCCTTGTTATCTCAATTTCCCTTTACTTAATTCAAATATTAAGTAAACATTTAATTTAAGCTATCGTATTCGCTCAAAATTCCTTTTTATAACATCATTATAAAAACTCGGGTTTTATATTAAAACCCATTCATAAACTCCTTTCACAATTCAATTAGATTTCATTCCAACTACGCTTAAATTATTATTAATTGAAATAATAATTTACTTCATCATTAACTACTGTAAAAGTAGTAAACTTCTTTATTTACTTAAATCACTTGTAAATTTCTTTTAAAAATCTTATTAACTTTAAAACCAATATTAGTTAAACTATTTCATTAGATTAATTAAAAGTAAATAAATCAAATAACTAATTTGGCTCAAAACAGTTGACTTAGTCAACTTAAAACACAGTTATCTAGTCAACCAAATTCAATTGGTCCTTCCTTTGAATTAATTAATAATATAATTAATTTTAAATAATTCCATTTAATTGTTTACTTAAAAACAATTATCCAAATCTTAATCGTTAGGTTAAATTCTGCTTGTTCGCTTATAAATCTTATTAACATCATAATTTGCTTTATAAAATCATTTAATAATCACTTATAAATTTAAGTAATAAATAATAAATATTTATTTCTTTTAAAAAACATTTATTCAAAATAATATATTTCAAAATCTAACTTCAGTTAAAAATAAGTTCTATAACTTTATTTCTGTCGATTCATCTGATGATAAATCAATATTTATCAAATGATTCGTTTTTAGGTCATTTGCTGCCAATTACTCAACCAATTCTGCTCATTAGTTACAACAAAACAAACGTTGAATTTCCAGTCCACAACCAAATAAAGCACTTAATCAGAACAGTTCATATAATGATAATACGAGAATAAATAAGATCTAATATATTTAAGGAACCCAGTTGGATCCCTCTAACCTGTTCTTCCCTGCATTAAAATAGATTATCTCACATAAATTCATTCAATTCAATTTAACTGATAATTTCTGTAACAGTAAATAACGATTATTTAACATCAATCAATTAACAAAACAATTCAAACAATTAAACACGTTTATTAATAAACATGACCAACAAGGTAAGTTACCTTCATTGGGTACAATCGTTAAAATAACGATTTAGTGTTTCATTGAAATTAAACAACATTTAATTTCATCGGTTCAATCAATATATGAATTTAATTAACAAACAATCATCCATTAGCAAACACAACGCACACATTAAAAACCCAACTTATATAAAATATAAGTGGGAAGAACTGATTGAGTTTAACTCACCTTGATTCCATATGTTGCTTAAATGATTCATTTAATTAAATACACTAGTGCTTAATTTAATTAAAATTCTTAGAAGCTTCCAGATCTATCCAGCCGGACTCCAAAATTTAGATCTCGGCAATACGATTCCAACACAACTTGTTTGGTTCCATTCTGATAAGAAACGCACGAGTTATAAACAATATAAGTTATTTGATTTAATTTGATAACTAAAACCTTAAATTATAATTTAAATTAGTGTAATTACTTTCATTATCAGTTACTTAGGCTCGAACTAACCCTTTTGAATCGACCATAAACCACACAGGTCTGACCCAAAAGTTGGAAATCCTCGAATGCATTAACTTTGGGCATACAACACATCAAAATAAATAACAAAAGACTTTTATAAACATTATAATAATATCACATCAGAGTACAGAATATCAGAGTACATCGAATATATTACAACAGCGGAAGAATAAAATTACAATAGATTTAATACAATGCAGCGGAAATGAATAAACTGATACAGCGGAAGACTATCCATGCTTTGGACACAGCTTTAAGTATCGATCCAGGATCCTGCTAAAAATATCTGCAAAAAGCTCCTCGACTGCTTGTGTGGTAAATATGGGCATCCGAGTTTTCAAGTGAAACAAACTACAGGTCAGTCAAGGGACTAGTATGAGAAATCTTTATTAACTAACAATATGACTAATCACAGGACCACGTCGCTAATGCGGAACGGGTTTACTCCATTGGACTGCCATTGCGTAAGTTTTATAAATTTTAAGTCAAAAACAACGCCATGCTTTTTAGAAAATGAAATCATTATAAGACTCAATTCCCATCACACAATGCAACGCAAACCGAAGGATAGAGTTTTAGCTTATAATGATAAAAAATGCTTGATACGTAGAAAATAATATTTTTAATATTATTATTAGTGTCTAATATGTTTCAAAAATACTTCAAAGTAAATGTATCGATTCTAGACGGCATAGCTACCGTGTACTATGTCACCATATAGGTTTACAATCAAAACCATGATGTCGTATTGGGATTGGGTTTCCATCAAGAGTCATGGCTAGCACTACAACAAATATTACATTTTACAACATTGAATAAATGTTGTCAATGTATTTCGACAACATTTATCATAATGTTGTTATATCCACAGTTATGAAAGATAGGGTATTTTTTACAACAATTACCTAAGCGTTGTATAAAACGTTGTAGAAGAGTTAGTTATAACAAAATATAAATATAGTGAAAACACAAGAAAAAAATTAAAGAATTATATACGAAGTTGTTAGAAAGTTGTGAAATAGTCAATTACAACATATTTCAAATGTTAGGAGATGTTTTTTTAACGATGATACTTATATGTTATCACTACAATCTAAAGTGCCAAAAATTTTACATCGGTTAAAAAACGATGTCGAAGCAGTAGTAAGATATCATAAATTAACTAATTAACTGTTGTAATAAATGTTTTACCATATTAGCTTTTGACTGATGTTAATAAATGGCTTTATACTGATATCTATGATGGCTTGGATTGCAAGGCGCCTCGGATTTGAGTCCCTAGTGGCTCTTGATATGGTCGCATACTGACCAGATTTTATGCCCCATGCACACGTATTGTTCAGGAATTGCCAATCCACTAAAGTAATTGTGGACCGGCCCTGCCAAATCCCAGGGGCGATGCGTTCTGTTCCTGAGGCACGGGCTAGGGTGTCTCGAATTCGGTAAAGAAGATCCCTTGCCTTGGTTCATGACGGAAATCCAATTTCCAATACGGGATTGTGCGGTTGTGATTATAGAACAAGTATGGCGACATGATATATGGTACCCATGCCGTCTATGATTGATGCATTTATATTTGAAACTGTTTCGACACTATGCACTTATAGTATTATCAAAATGATTTTTTTTTAAAAGTACCAAACAAGTTTGGCTATTATAAGGGAAAACTCTATCCTCCGGCTTGCGTTGCAATTTGTGATGGGACCTGAGTCTTATAATAGTTTCGTTTTTCAAAAAGCATTACATTATTTTATGTTTTAAAGTATTCATGTGGGGTAAACCCATTCCGTATTGTACGGCGTGGTCCCATGATTTCCCAACTTTTAAAGTAAAAAGTTAATAACTGTTTTAGTTCTCAAACCAGTCCCATGACTAACTCGGATTTTATTGTTTCTACCTAAACTTTAGGTTCCCCTATTTTTCACACGGGCAGCTAGTAGTTTTGGTTTGCAGATATTTCTTTTCACAGGATCCTGGATTACAATTGGAGCTATATTCGAAAAGTATTATATTTGTGCATTTCATTCAGTTGTGATAGTTGTTATATTTTCCGCTGTACCTTGTATTTATACATTTAAATTTGTGTATTTTAATCTCTGATATTTATTTTTTGCTGTGTAATATTTATTCATACCCTAATATATTTTTGTACTCGTATGTAATTGTTGTAATAGCAATGAAATGTTCTATTGTTTGTGTCTAATGCGTCGTGTTCTCAAAGAAATCCGGGCTTTTCCGATAGGGGAAGTTTGGGTCGTTATAGTATGGTTTGGAATTTATAATCTTTTAATTAAGATTAATGGAATTTTCCAAAGTAAAGTTTTCTAATTTAATATATCGAGTTTGAATTGAATGGAATTCGATTTAATAATTGAGATGAGCTTCTATGAATGAAGACTGTTACTATTTATGGAATTTAGAAGGCCTTACTACTATTTTGTTTATAGTGCTGATTTAATACGGAAATTTATATCGATTATATATTGTAATGATTTCCGTGAAGATTCCATTTCGATGGAAGATGATTTTGGGTTTATCGTGAGCTTTGTTTTAAATGACATTGGTTCTTTGACCCAGTTAAAAGAAGGATTAATTTCCTAAGGTTTGAATAATCATTAAGTAATGATTTTTGAGATTAAAACTGAACAAGAGTTTTAATGAATCTTTAAATAGATTAAAGTGAGAATGGGATAAATAAATTTATCAAACTCATGAGATGATCGAGAATGGAGTACCACTAGTTTTACTCCAAGCGATAGTTAAATTTTTAATTAGATTTGAACGCGAAATGGTAATGACCGATAACACAATGGGTGTTAGATATGGAGTACTATCAGTTTTGCACCATGGGATGTGTAGGTTGGGATTGGAATAACAAAATAAATGATCACCTCGGTAAGATTCGCTAATCCCAACTAGTTGTTAAACCATAAATTGGTTTAGAATTGTTAAAGGATAAAGTAAAACCTTTTGAAATGATATCCAAAGGAAGATTAAAGAGAAAATTTTAAAAAAATTGTCTTTGACAAAATTAAGGGGAACCTTTTGCAAAAGATGTGAATATTTGAACAAAAGAATATTCTGAATTGGAATGAGGCGTATGATGTGTTTTTACAGCACTTGATTATTGATAATTAAAATGATGACTAAAACGATGACTAAATACGCGAGTTATTTGGAAAGACAGGGTTTATCCCATTCTTAATAATTAAAACGATGACTAAAAGTCGACGATGAAGACCGGGTTTATCCCATTCTTGATTGGGCTGTACACCCAAGACGAGGTAAAAAGTGGTGATCGTCCAGACGTACTTGGAGATCGACTGGATATGAGAGGGCCTCTCTCCTGTATTGGACATATGGGATGAGGAATAAGGTTCCTCCAATTTCGTTCAGACCCAGAACGGACTTGCAAATGGATAGTGTGTTTGAAATTGTATTCCTCTATACTGTATTTGTTGATCTCTACTAAATATATATATGTTTGTTGGCGGAAAATTTATTGTCTCGCTTAACACCCTTCGCTGAGACGTACGAGCTTAGAGGTTGTATATTGGTGGAAATCAGTGGTACGGTATGGTTTGACAGTGTGGCATGCTAAGATGCACGGATCAACACTTTTGTTGAAAAGTAGAGTCTTGTGGTTGATGATCAAAGCACAGCTTTAATTAGCATAGCTTTGTGTAGCGTTAATTCACAAGCTTTACACCTCGGTATGAACCAGAAACGGGATGAGGGATCGCAGGGAGGGCACGAGTTTCTTTCTAGCTAGGATTGGTGTCATAGTATGGAGCCTAGGCATTTTATTTATGTGGATATTGGAAAGCGATGTACCTCGGATTTGATGGTTGACATACTGACCAAATTTTATGCCCCATAGGGCAGGAAAACTTATTGTTTAGGAATAACTAATCCACTAAAGTAAGTGTGGACCAGCCCTGCCGCTCCTAGGGACGATGCGTTCTGTTCCTGAGGCACAGGCTACGGTGTCTCGAATTCGGTAAGGAGAGATCCCTTGCCTTGGTTCATGATGGAAATCCAATTTCCAATACGACATTGTGCGGTTTTATTTGTAAACCTATATGGCGGCATAGTGGCATGGGACGCTCATGTCGTCTATGATTGATACATTTATATTAAAAGTGTTTTAAACCGATTAGACACTAATAATAATATCAAATGATTTTTGTTTTATACGTATCAAGCATATTTGGACATTATAAGGTAAATCTCTATCCTCCGGCTTGCGTTGCATCGTGTGATGGGACCTGAGTCTTATAAAGGCTTCATTTTTCTAAAAAGCATTGAGCTATTTTATTTTAAACTGAGATTCAAGTGGAGTAAACTCGTTCTGTGTTATACGGCGTAGTCCCATGATTTTCCAACTTTTGAAGTAAAGATTTAATAACTGTTTTAGTTCCCACACCAGTCCCATGACTGACTCGGAGTTTATTGTTTCTACCTAAACTCCGGGTGCCCATATTTTTCCACACAGGCAGCTAGTAGTTTTGGTTTTTTAGATTTCTACTTAACAGGATCCTGGATTAAGGCTGGAGCTATATGTCAGAATGGTTTGTATCCGTGTATTTCTTTCAGTTGTGTTAGTTGATGTATTTTCCACAGCACATTATGTTTATGGATTTAAAATGTAATTTTAATCCCTAGTATTGTATTTTCGCTTTGTAATATTTATTCATACTCTGATATATTCTTGTACTCTGGTGTAGTCGTTGTAATAGCATTGAAATTTTCTCATGTTTGTGTTCTGATGTGTTGTGTTCTCAAAGCAATCCGAGCTCCTCCGTCTCTTCGGGGATCAGGGAAGTCTGGGTCATCTCAGTTGGTATCAGAGCTTTGGTTTACAAAGCTCAGAGAACAAGACACATTAGAACCAAACGAGATAATTCATCAGAGAGAGGATTAATAATATCCTATAGGAGTAACTCGTTAGAGATAGGATCAGTGGTATCCTAGAATGATTTCAAAGAGTGTTGGTTATTAACAAATAATTTAATTTTGAAAACTATACCTTATTGTACATATTTGGATACATATTTGGATCTATTATTTTATATTGAATTTGGACTATCGGGTATATGAAGATTTTGCATATACGCCTAGCTAGCGTATATACGAAGCCTCAAATATAATGGAACTCTAGTCGCCCAGGGATAATTCTGATGATCGTCTAGACATCATCAGACTTTATGTTCGAGTTTCGAAAGTGATATATCTATATATTTCCTTTTGACTGGTGTGAGAACCAAAACTTAGTTTGAATTTGTTGTTTGTGATTTGACACTAAAAATATGATTTTTAAGTATATAGAGTTATATATATGTTTGAAAATTTAATAAACTAATTGATTGCTAGTTAGTTGTATTGTCTGATTATTAGTTTAACTAATAAAAATATTGGAATGATAATTAATTTAACCAATATGAGAATGGATGATAAATTAAACCAAATCGAATTTAATATTAAACTGAATTGAAAATTGATTGAAATTGCATATATGTACATGTGTATATAATGAACAGGTCATAGCATGGGAGCTAAGAAGAGGAATAAAATTGTATGCCCGACAAATAGGTACACATTTACTGTATTTATTGGGTTTTGATGATTTTATGAGCCGATTGGCAAGCGCTTGGCTTTTACTTTTTCTTTTTAATTGATGAGGGCCTTGTGAGGTAAGTTGTGGTTTTACTGATTTGCCCGTACAATGGAGATTATGGTGAAAATTTTCGAATATTTTGGTGTTAGCCAAATTTTTGAGAAATTAGAAAATTCTTAGAAACTGAAAAGTTGAAGAATGAAAGCAGAATGAAAGTTGAGTTGGTTAGTTAAACAACTTTCAGCTTTGTTCCGTTTGGAGGACGAAAAGATTTTAAGTGGATTATAACAACCCGGAATTTCTGAACCAATTTAAAAATTGTAATTTAGCTATTTTAATGGATTTTGAATATTTAAAATGATATATTTTAAATAATAATGATTTAAAATCTATTTAAATCGAAGTTAGAATGTATAAATTTATTTTGATTATAAAACGAGCCTAAAATGGCGCGATAGTTTGAAAATTCGATTTTAAATTTCAATTGAATATAAAGAATTTAGTATAAATCATAATTGGACGAAACAAGAAACGTTAGAATCTATTTAATTATATCTTTCAAACGAATGTAAGAAATTGAGATTTCACTTTATAAAACATAAGTTATGTCCAGTTTAAATTTTAGAATAGTATAGAATTTATATATATATATATATATATATATATATATATATATATATATATATATATATATATATATATATATATATATATATATATATATATAATATAATATAAAGCCCTTAAAAATATCCATTTTGCAAACGACCTCCCTTTTCGATGAAACCACTTTTGTTGGATCTGTAATGTCAAATTACTGTTAGGTTTCAAATTTCATAACTTTTGGAATTAATATGTAAACGTAGTAAATTTAAACGTGTTTGCAATTTCAGTTTAAATTTAATTGACCGATTAAAAATGCCATTTTTCAAACAGTCTCCAAATTCGATGAAATTAGTTTTGTTAGGATTGTAACGTAAAACATAGCTAGATTTATTTTTCTGTAATTTTTGGAGTTAGTATGTGGCCTCGGTAAATTAAAATGTACGTTCAAATTCAATATTGATCGTTATATTAATTTATATTTTAATTTTGACAAAAACTAGTCGAAAATGTCCCATTGTGTCTACAATTGGGGTATTTAGTTAGGGCGACAATCACTGGGTTTGATTTGGAGTTCAGATTGATAAACACATATTATTGAAATTAAATATTAAAATAATATAAAAGAGGAGCATTAATATTAAATCCTAACCTAACTTTCCAGAACCCACCGCTATTTACAATCGAAGGCCAGAACCGTTCAAACCTAAATCGATTAATTTCTCCAAATCCCCTACGAATTAAAATATGAAATCAAAACGAAAATGATAGAGGCTTCTGAGATCTTCACATGTATAAGGATATGCTCTTAAATGGTGGGGATTTGAGCATGAATTTCGAGCCCAAAGGGGATGCCATCGATCTCGTTTTGCGGCATTGGGAGATGGCCGAGGCTGGACGTGGTAGAGGATGGCGCGATGGGCTTCAACGACGTGGGGCCGGATGGGATTCCGATCATCAGACTTTATGTTCGAGTTTCGAAAGTGGTATATCTATATATTTCCTTTTGACTAGTGTGAGAACCAAAACTTAGTTAGAATTTGTTGTTTGTGATTTGGCACTAAAAATATGATTTTTAAGTATATAGAGTTATATATATGTTTGAAAATTTAATCAACTAATTGATTGCTGGTTGTATTGTGTGATTATTAGTTTAACTAATAAAAATATTGGAATGATAATTAATTTAACCAATATGAGAATGGATGATAAATTAAATCAAATCGAATTTAATATTAAACTGAATTGAAAATTGATTGAATTGCATATATGTACATGTGTGCATAATGAACAGGTCATAGCATGGGAGCTAAGAAGAGGAATAAAATTGTATGCCCGACAAATATGTACAAATTTACTGTATTTATTGGATTTTGATGAGTTTATGAGCCGATTGGCAAGCGCTTGGCTTTTACTTTTTCCTTTTTGATTGATGAGGGCCTTGTGAGGCAATTTGTGGTTTTACCGATCTGCCCGTACAATGGAGATTATGGTGAAATTTTTGGAATATTTAGGTGTTAGCCAAATTTTTGAGAAATTTGCTAGAAAATTCTTAGAAACTGAAAAGTTGAAAAATGAAAGCAGAATGAAAGTTGAGTTGGTTAATTATACAACTTTCAGCTTCGTTCCGTTTGGAGGACGAAAAGATTTTAAGTGGAGGAGATTGTAACAACCCGGAATTTCTGAACCAATTTAAAAATTTTAATTTAGCTATTTTAATGGATTTTGAATATTTAAAATGATATATTTTAAATAATAACGATTTAAAATCTATTTAAATCGAAGTTAGAATGTATAAATTTATTTTGATTATAATACGAGCCTGAAATGGCGCGATAGTTTGGAAATTCGATTTCAAATTTCAATTGAATATAAAGAATTTAGTATAAATCAGAATTGGACGAAACAAGAAATGTTAGAATCTATTTAATTATATCTTTCAAACGAATGTAAGAAATTGAGATTTCACTTTATAAAACATAAGTTATGTCCAGTTTAAATTTTAGAATAGTATAGAATATATATATATATATATATATATATATATATATATATATATATGTTTAATATAATATAAAGCCCTTAAAAATAGCCATTTTGCAAACGACCTCCCTTTTTGATGAAACCACTTTTGTTGGGTCTGTAATGTCAAATTACTGTTAGGTTTCAAATTTCATAATTTTTGGAATTATTATGTAAGCGTAGTAAATTTAAACGTGTTTGCAATTTCAGTTTAAATTTAATTGACCGATTAAAAATGCCATTTTTCAAATAGTCTCCAAATTCGATGAAATTAGTTTTGTTAGGATTGTAACGTAAAACATAGCTAGATTTATTTTTCTGTAATTTTTGGAGTTAGTATGTGGCCTCGGTAAATTAAAAATAGCCATTTTGCAAACGACCTCCCTTTTTGATGAAACCACTTTTGTTGGGTCTGTAATGTCAAATTACTGTTAGGTTTCAAATTTCATAATCTTTGGAATTAATATGTAAGCGTAGTAAATTTAAACGTGTTTGCAATTTCAGTTTAAATTTAATTGACCGATTAAAAATGCCATTTTTCAAATAGTCTCCAAATTCAATGAAATTAGTTTTGTTAGGATTGTAACGTAAAACATAGCTAGATTTATTTTTCTGTAATTTTTGGAGTTAGTATGTGGCTTCGGTAAATTAAAATGTACGTTCAAATTCAATATTGATCGTTATATTAATTTATATTTTAATTTTGACAAAAACTAGTCGAAAATGTCGCATTGTGTCTGCAATGGGGGTATTTAGTTAAGGCGACAATCACTGGGTTTGATTTGGAGTTCAGATTGATAAACACATATTATTGAAATTAAATATTAAAATAATATAAAAAAGGAGCATTAATATTAAATCCTAACCTAACTTTCCAGAACCCACCGCTATTTACAATTGAAGGCTAGAACCGTTCAAACCTAAATCGATTAATTTCTCCAAATCCCCTACGAATTAAAATATGAAATTAAAACGAAAATGATAGAGGCTTCCGAGATCTTCACATGTATAAGGATATGCTCTTAAATGATGGGGATTTGAGCACGAATTTCGAGCCCAAATTGGATGCCATCGATCTCGTTTTGCGGCACTTGGAGATGGCCAAGATGGCCGAGGCTGGACGTGGTGGAGTATGGCGCGATGGGCTTCAACGACGTGGGGCCGGATGGGATTCCGATCATCCCTGGCGGCGGCGACGAAAATTATTTTTGGACGATGTATGGGTTTGAGCATTCGAGGAAGAAACGACAGGGGATTAGAAGTTAATAAAGTAATTAACTAATTAATGGTGTAATTAATTATTCAATTAATGTATAAAATGTATAAACTGCTACATATTTTTTCATACGAGCTCAGAATGCAACGAAACAAGTTGCGTTGCGATCGTGGTGATGAACACTACGCAATGGAACTGACCAGAACGGTAACGGAGCACATTATAACTTGGAGCTGATTTAAATCCAATCGGTACCACGATCATCAAATAAAGACTGACGGAATGGAAACCAATGTGAGAACTCCTTCTCACTCAAAATTTATTTTATCTTGTTTGTGACGGTCCGCCCCGCATTAACCGACATTTCCTCCGAAAGTGCGCTGTACACATGTCCGCTTGCATGGGACGGTCGTCAAAGAAAGGAAAGAAGATGAAAGAACTAACAAAGAAACCTGTAGAATGTCTCACAGCGCATGGAATAAAATATAATAGTAACATACTTGACATAAAACAGGCGAGACAGTGCATAAAATGAAAACTAAAACCATCATCATCATAGCAGCGGAAATCGAAAATACAGCTTATGATCCAACATCATTATTACAACTTTAAAACTGTCTCTAAAGCAAAAGAAAGTAAACGAAAGAGGTACACTACCAATGCCCAAGCAGTGACCTTCAACAACACAGGGAGAATATCTATATATCATACGTGGGAGCCTCCTGCTCGTCTCCGGTACAGCTACTCGTGCATACCGCCTAACCTGTCTCTAGTCTACTCGTTTAGGAGCACCCAGAGTAATAAGAAGAGACATAAAACTCTGGGTCAGACAAAAGTCTGGTATGAGCGATAAGCAACAAAATAGAACAATAACAGGTATAATCCAATCATACCTTAACCTGGACCTGCAACCAAAGAGTTAGCACTAAACACCGTCAATACTCTAAGGTGCCACTAACATATGGTGTAAAGATACGGGGAGGAGGTATGCATGTCATAGTGATGACAAACGATCAAGCATAGCAATCATCCTCACATCTCTCACTCAGTGCGTAAAGCATACGATATCCACTATTTGGTCACCTAATCCTTTGGGGCCTGACGGAGTCCAACCCCGTACAACTATCACTACGAGCCCACTATCCGTCTCTCAGTGGTGAAACAAAGTTATGAATACCGACAACCCCTTTGCAGACGTCCCGCAGCAAAGTCCAATCGTGAAGTTAACCCGTTGGTTCTTGTAACACCCCGTATTTCTATTAATACTATAGTAACAAATTAAAGAATAACTAATCTCATATGTGAGAATTAAGGGAAACGGGTTGCGCCATTGTGTTCGTCTCGGAATTATGGTTGAAATAGAGTCCGAGTTTGCGTGAATTGGAGTTCGTATGAAGAAGTTATGGCCATCGGAAGTTTCAGAAAAATCAAAACAGATTTCAAAAATTCAAAAATTCAAAAATTCAGAGTCAGATGGGCTATGCGGGAAATTTCCTGCCAGGGCCAAGTTGACCATAGGGTCGACCTTGGGGTCGAACTACCCCCCCCCCCCCTCTCCCGGGCAAATTTGATTGATGACCTGTTTGTGACTGTATGCTGACTCATTAGGGTTTCTGATCTGTTCTGATTGTCTGAGATTAATTCTGGGTTGATCGGATGGCTTAAACTAATCCTAGACTCTATAAAAAGACAAGTAGACTCAAACCCTAAAATCAAATTAAAATTAGATTCATGGCCTCCATGCCGTCACCTAGCAACCTAGAATAGCCACCACCAATTAGAGAGGAAGAAAGCCAATCAAATTCAAATCTATTCAACTCTAACAAAGAATCTACTACAAAGGAAAGCTAATTCAATTTCAGAACTCAGATTTCAAAATGCAAGACCATCTTTTTGTGAGTTCGATTTCTTTAATAAAATAATTAACAATTTAATTGGATTAAGCTATGATGCGGATTATATGGTTATGTTGTGGATCATTGACCGCATGTTATCATCTATTTTGTAAAATTGTGATGTTATCATTTATGTTGTAAATTCTATGATGTTATCATCTATGTTGTAAAGTTGTGATGTTATCATCCATGTTGTAATTCTATGATTATGTATTCATAGTGATGTTTCATATGCTAGTTTGGTTATGTTGGTTCATATGATAAATCAAATGTATATATGCAAGTTAGGATGTTAATTGAGACATAGATCATATGCAAGTTAGTGAAAATTTTATGCATAACCTTACATGTTTCATGACATCTATTTTAGATCTAAAGTTAGGCTATGACATGTGTGAGTTATATGCTAAATTTTACATGCTAGTTTATATGTTTAGATGTAAGTTTACACCATCGTTATGTTGCATAAATCACATATGCAAGTTTATACAAATATATGTGTTTGGAGTATGAATCATGTTATGTAAGTTTGTGGTTATTGCCTATGCAAGTTTACACGTTTAGATGTAGATCTATGACATACATGATTTATGCAAGTTTATGACTATTGCCTAAACAAGTTCACACCTTTAGATTTGGATCTATGACATATGTAGTTTTATGCAAGTTTGTAACTTTGGCCTGTGCAAGTTTTAGATGTAGAACATCATTCACACATGCAAGTTCACCCCTTATGTTTAGATCTAGTTTTATCTATATGTATGTTGTGATGTTTTCTCTTTATTCCATGAGTTAGACTATTCGAATCAAATGTATATTTTACGTTAAACGAACGAACGTATAACATGGGGTAATGGTATAATATTAAAAGATTTAATATTGAGAATTGACATAAATGACTTAAATGGCATAAAATAAATTTGTGATGAAATTGGTATGATTTTGCATACCATAAATAGATGGACATAATTGAGTCAATTATGGCCATAGTTAAATTTGGAATTGATTGATAATTTGAATAGGGAAATTAATTCAAATTGGAGAATAATTAATTTTGTGTAATTAATCATCTAAGACACGAGGTTAGGCTCTTTTGTGGTGTAAGACTGCCCGGACCCGCCCGGCAAATCCAGCTGCCACAAATGCTAGTCTAATGTGAGAGGTCTTAGGCATAAATTAAATACGTAACAGTTGTAAAGACACGAGGTTAGGCACTTTTGTGGTGTAAGACTGCCCGGACCTGCCTGGCAAATCCAGCTACCACAAATGCCAGTCTAATGTGAGAGGTCTTTACGATGTTATGGTCTTAATGAATTAAGAAACACTTAACCAGATAAATATGTGGTGGGACATAAGGGTTAAGTGGGTGCCTTGAGTGGCATGTGGAATTTAGAGGGTGCCTTGGGTGGCATTTGAAATACGAATAGGAACACTTAACCTAAATTGAAACATGTAAGTGAGCATGACTAAGAAGAGGGTTAAGTGGGATGTACTAGAGGGGACCAAGCTTAGGTGGATAGCTTGTGTCAAGTAATAGGGGCATGTTTCAACCAGTAACCCATACGTATCTTTGTGGGCTCTACTCAAGTCGAGGACGGGACACGCATACTGGGCTTGACTGTAAGAGGCCAAAACGGGTTAATGGTGGCAACGCAATTCCAACGGGTTCATATGCGTGTGTGGGCCCGAACTGGTAGGTAAGACGTTGTTGCATCGTGTAGGTATAAGCCGTGCATTGTTGGTGGTATCGGGTTGCCACTTTGGGGAGTGATACATCCCACTATGGGGCTAGCACGGGTATCTACGAGTTTGGGAGCCGATCGCATGGGGGTAGTGGGTACACCTAGTGGAGATAGGGGCAGGCGACACCTATGAAGGCAACTAGGGGTGCACGAAACTACCATTATTATTATTAAGTTCTGTAGGCGGGATCAACTTTAGGGTGACTTGGTGTGGTGCAGTATAGTAAATATCTTATAGTAGTTTAGGTGCGCCTTTAACGTTATCTTTGATCAACTTATTTCCTTGTTTACTCTGTTATACCCAATTGTTCACAGTCATTTCCTTATTTTCCAACTTATGCCTTCGCCTAGTTATTTGGTAATTATATTGTTAAAGTTATTGCACTCGCCAGACTTTATGTCTGACCCCCTTTGTTTCGTCCTCTTCTCTTCCTCCCCCTCCCCCAGGTGCTCAGGGTGGAACTAGCACTAGTGGAGCTTGATTTTGGACAGCTGTATCCCTTGCTTTTAGAAGTTGCTTGGATCGCTGAAGTAAAAGTTCAGCCTATCTTATTTTTGGCTATTTTGTATTGGGGCTATGTCTTTCAATTTATGTACTTTGATTTAGTCAAGATGGATATTATGTACTTTGACTCTGGTATTTGATGATGTAATCAACCTTATGTGTTTACCGCTGCAATGAATAAAGTTTTAAATTTTTAAGTACTGTTTATATTTGTCTTGTTGTTAATTTTATGTTCTATACTCACTCAAAACGCTCCATAGAAGTTAATGCATTTCCTTTGTGAGTGACATTAATGGACGTTGGGTATTACACGCGGTATCAGAGCTGAAGGTTACCAGAACAAATATGAATTTTGAAAAACTGTTTTTCAAAAAGCACTTTTATAAAGAAGTACCTTCAAAAGTATGTTTTAAGGAAAGTATTTTCAAGAGAAAAGCTTATTTTAGAAAGCATAACCCCAAGAGCCATATATCTTTCCTTCGGTTCTTTTGTATTGAATCTTTCCTTTTTCGTTTCAGCATGTCTGGAATTCCCGAGATACCCGAGGGGATACCGATACCAGGATGGTTTAGGAGGTATTTGGAGACTAGGGCCGCCACCGCAGAGCCAGTAAATGCTCCTACTCCTCCTCCTCCTCCTCGTGTCGATACTTTTGCTAAGATATGTAAGGACTTTCGAGCAATGGGTGGAAAACCTTTTCACGGGACAGAGACATTTGTTGAAGCTCGAAATTGGCTAAAGGCGGTGGAAGAATTATTTGGGATCTTTGAAGTGGAAGATGGAAGAAAGGTCCAGTTAGCTGCCTGGCTAATGAACGATGAGGTCTCGTTTTGATGGGAGGTCACTAATGGAGAACGTCCAGTCGATACATGGCCAGATTTTAGGCGGAGGTTTGAGGCGAAGTTTCTCTCACGGGCTGAAGAGAATCTATACATGTAAAGGTTTCTAGCATTGATGCAGGGGAATCTATCGGTGAAAGAATACATCAACAAATTCAATCATTTGGCAAGATTTGGCTTGGACTTGGTGAATACACCAGAAAAGAAGGCCCTATGATTTGTTAAGGGTTTGAACGAGCCGCTTCATGGGTTAGCTATGACCCACATCCCTATGGGGGCTACTTTTGAGAGACTAGTTGACATAGCGCTTATGCATGAAGAGGAGAAGGGCGCCAATGCTAATAAGGCACCCGAGAAGAAAGGGGATCAAAAGAAACCGCAACAGCAACAACAGAACAAGAAAGGTGGTAAAGGCAACAATGGTAAGGGAAAGAAAAGATGTTTTAACCGTAGGACACCTGGTCATCTAAGCAAAGATTGTAGGAAGAAAAAGAAGACTGGTTTCCACTGTGGCGATGCGGACACCTGATTAAGGACTGCCCAAGGAAAGGGCAGAGGGCAGGGTTTACCTCGGGAGGACAGGTGCAGGCTCTCATGGTACCAGGGCAGGCAAGGGGACAAGTTCAGTCTCTCGTGGTCCCACCGCTGCAAGAACGAGGTAGAGCAATTTCCGTTGAAAGATTAGTTTTTCTGTTTGATCATCCTGTCTGTACTTTATTCGATTCTGTCACATCACCTTCGTTTATTTCTACATCATTAGTTGAAACACTGCACCTAGATACTAGTTTAGTTACAGATCCCTTAGTAGTCTCAAATCCTATTGGTGGTTCGGCTCATCTTTCTTTGATTTGTCGGGATTTGAGAGTGTCTATCTTGAGCGTTGGGTTTGAATGCAACGCCTTTGTTCTTGGCTTCATGGGCTACGGCTTGATTCTAGGAATGGACTGGCTAACTAGATACGGGGCCATCCTAGATTGTGAAAGAAGGGTAGTTAGATTGATGACTTGTTGTGGAAAGACCCTTGATATTTCTTGTGACCCTAGAGGTCCAGTAATGCTTAGCTACCTAGAATCCCTTGACGCATCCAATGATGATTTATATTCTGTTCGTACAGTCCATGAATATGTTGATGTCTTTGATGAGGCAAGGGGTTTACTGTAACACCCCACATCTGTTAAGGTCACTCACAAAGGGAATGCCTTAACTTCGGTGGAGTATTATGGGTACTGGAACAGAAATATTACAAGACAGACAGCGGAAAATAAAGTGGAAGTACTTCAAAACCATTTATTAAATATAAATGTTTACAAGAAAAGCCCGTCAACTTCCAATACCCAATTTCATAGTGAAAATATATGTCTTGCTCAAAAACAAAGAAGCATAAGAACAAACTGCAGTATTCCCCAACAAAGCAAAGCAAGCCATCGCCAAGAGAAATCCAAGCCATACATGAAAGAGCCTTGGAGCTTGGTAAGATCCGAACTAAGCTGTATTCCCACCCTGTGAACCTAAGGGGGGGGGAACGGAAGAAAAAGAGGCGAAACAAAACGGGTCAGTCATAAAGACTGAGTAAGTCCTAGTGACTTTCAGCATAAAAATAGGTAAAGATAACATGGCATGAATAAACTGAAAGTAAACATAAGCATGATAACAAGGTAGGCAAGATAAACTAAGATATCAAGATAAACTATGATAACAAGATAAACTAAGGTAACAAGATAAACTTCGGGCATGATGAAATAATTATAACATCCGATAATTCCTATCAAGTAACCCACCGCATGGTTTCTATCAAGAATAACATCGCAAGGTTTCTAAACTTTACCATTAAAACGATATCTATTTGCTCTGCACCACCTAACTAGCATCCTCATAAGTGTCTTACATTGAATGATCTGTATTCCTACTAGTGTCCCAGCTAGTGTCCTGTGTAACAAGGATCCGTACCCCCTACTAGTGTCCCAACTAGTAGCCCGTGTTATATAATAATTACAACGTGATCACAATCCCCGCAATTATGGTAGCCTTCAGGTGTACATCGATTATGAGGATTCCACCTCGATCACCCCAATGGCCATGTATATATATGATGCACCCTTACTACCTTATCGATCGGCTCCCTACTTGACCTAGTTCTCGTTTGTGTCACGCGGCCCCCTACTTGTAGATACCTATGCTGGTCCTACCATGGGGTGTATCAAGTCCCATGGTGGCAACCCTGACACAATCAAGATGCACAGCTTTATACCTACTGATGCCCAGTGGCTAAATTTTCTGCGCCGAAGTGTGTGCATGCCCGCACTCCATTAGAACCTGCACTGCTGCACCAACCACCGCTAATTTGACCTCTTATAATCAGCCTAGTAATCGTGCCCTACCCTTCCTAGCTCAGGGTTCCGTTGATACCTAATGTGGGTTACTGCTGAAATGGTTCCCCGTTACTAGGTTTTTCTAATGGTTAAGTCTGTGGGCCTATATTCTCTGATATTACCCACCAGCCCTGATGTGTACTTAACCCCGCTACTGATTCAAGCATGTGTATTTAATGGTTAAGTGTATGTGGGCCTATATTTACTAATATTACCCACCAACCCGATATGTACTTAACCCTTCTACTCGTTATGTTACCATGGTTAAGTGTTTACCTTAGTTGACTTAACCTTTCTCGCTTATTATGTTTGATTGGTTAAGTGTGGTTTATTAACTTAACCCCGTTCGTCTATCTGGTTACATTGGTTAAGAATTTTCTTGTTAACTTAACCCCGTGTGTTACTTAACCCTACCACGCATCACATCAGATTGGTTAAGTGCATGTTAACTTAACCCCATCCACTAGTCATATTATAATGGTTAAGTGTTATCAACTTATTCAAGTTAACTTAGCCCACCCGCTTGTCCTGTTATGTTAGTTAAGGGTTACTACTTAACCGTAACCGCTTGTCTAATTAACCCATTGTATTAGTTAAGTGTCCTCATTAACTTAACCTCACTCTCTAGTCCAGTTTAATCATTTTATAATGGTTAAACATTTGCTTAACCTTACCTACTCCCGTAGTCAACATATTAATTTGGTTAAGTGTCCAGATTAACCTAACCCTACCCACCAATTTAGTTAACATGTTGAAATTGGTTAAGTGTTCTAGTTAACTTAACCCTACCAACCCTAGCTCAGCTCTAGTTGTCTTATTAGGGCACCAACCTCTCACATTAGACAGATATTGTTGTGGCTGCCGGTGTGTCGGTCGGGTCTGGGCAGTCTTACGCCACAACTCAGTCTAACCTCGGATCTTTATTGGGCCTAATGCTTAGCCTCCCACATTGGATAGGTATTGCTGTGATTACTGGACAGCCGGACGGGTCCGGGCAGGTTTACATCACAACTCAATCCAACCTCGTGCTAAGCATATTCGTATTTTCCAATTTACATTAATTATGTATATTATTCAAATTCATATTACTGCCCAATTTGTTTCCAATCAATCCCATTAAATTAGGTATATAATTAATACCATTTTATGCCATAATTCTAATTTACATTTTTAATTATGTAAATTGTTCAAGTTCAAATTTAATGCCCAATTTGTTTCCAATCAATCTCATTAAATTAGGTATATAATTAATACCATTTTATGCCATAAATCACTTATGTGATAAATGACCAATTTATGGCAAGTTTTGCTATAATTAATCGTTTTAACCCACCGTTACCCCATCTAATATTAGGCTAATTATCTTAGCCTAATTTACGTTCGTATGATTTTTGAGTATAAAGTTTAGGCTAAAAACTTAGCCTAATTTAATGTACACAAATTCACAATCATAAACATGACAAAGGTATAATTTTGACATTGATGGCATAATTAATGTGAACATAATGGGGTGAACTTGCAAAATGACATCATGAACATTACAGGGGTGAACTTGCAAAATGACATCATGAACATTACAGGGGTGAACTTGCAAAATAACCATTATGAACATTATAGTGTCATAAGTGTGAACTCGCATTAATAAGCTAATTCAACATATATGTGTATTTTTAACATAGGCCATATTAATATACATACATGAGAATTAGCAATATGAACTAATCAATATACATATGTTAATTTGCAACATAGGCAAATCAACATACACATGCGTTACTTGGAAACATAGATTAAATTAACATACTCACAAGCCAATAAATATATGATAAGTGTGGCATAGGTTTTTCTTATACATAAACTTGTAGATTTGACAATTTGTCGCATGAATCTACAACATAAACTTGCATAATAAACTTATCAATAATTCCCAATTAAACATGATAATAGAATCAAATCACTGGCGTATTATACAACATGACAAACATTGTACTCAATAATTCCCAATCCAACATGATAATAGAATCAAATCACTGGCATAATATTATACAACATAACCAAACATAATAAGCATCATACTATTTTCATTTGACCGCAAAACATGATTTTAATCTTAATTCACATTCCGCAAATATAGCTAAACTTACATCAATTTCACTTTATTCCATCGCCATATTATAATTAAATATTTAAATCTGAAAATAACTAGAACTTATAGAGAACGGCTAATGAATTAGGGAGTGAATTTGTCGTAGAAAGTTGCAGCGTCATTGATCTATCCTTTTGAATTTGTTGTAGAAGCATTGATCTTTGATTTGATTTGAGTTTGAACGCTTAAGCTTTAATTTGGAGACGGCGGCCATGGCTCAAGAGAGATTCCAGCAGCACTTAGGTGTAAGAATGATTTGTTATGAATTAGGTTAGGTCTAGGTATTATTTTATAGGTGTAGCAATTCATTTCAGCCATCGGATTAACCCTAAAACCCATCCGGACCATCAAAACTCGTCCCGGGCCTCAAAAATGGGTTCTGGGCCACCCCAGGCCGACCAGGTCGACCTGTACGGGGGGGAGTCGACACTACAGTCCACACAGGGGGGGACAGGTCGACTTAGGTGTCGACACTACAGTCGACACGGGTAGTCTGCTAGAAAGTCTGTTGAAATCTTGTTTTGGCCATATCTTGGTCATACGGACTCCGATTTTCGTAAACTCGGACTCTATTTCGCGTATTTTTCCAAGATGAACGCAATGGTGATGTACATTTTACCTAATTCTTGATTCTTGAATTAGTTATCCTTATTTTACTATCTTTTCCGTTACATACGCCATTATCGAACTAATTTTTCTTCTCTTCCATGTATTAATTAATTCTCCTTATGCATCACCATTATTTACCTATCATAAGCATATTTTCATATATTTTATTTCATTTTTAATTATAAAAAAAAATACGGGGTGTTACATTTACCCCCAAAATGTAAGATAAACTTTCGAATATATCTAGTAGATAATGCAAAGCCTGTTGCATTGCCAGTGCGCCACATGGCTCTAAGAGAGAGAAGAGAACTCAGTAAGCAAGTGAAAGAATTGCTTGAGAAGGGGTTCATAAGACGTAGTATATCGGAGTGGAGTGCTCCAGTAGTATTTGCCACAAAGGCGGATGGATCCCTTAGACTTTGTGTGGACTATAGAAAACTTAATGAGCTTACTAAGAAGAATTGGCACCCACTGCCGAGGATTGACGATCTCTTCGATCAGTTACTTGGCGCCTCACTGTTTTCGCAGTTGGACTTAGCCACGGGTTTTCATCAGTTAAGAGTGGCTGAGGATAACATAGACAAGACTGCTTTTAGGACTCCGGACGGTTTCTTTGAGTGGCTTGTGATGCCCTTCGGTTTGACAAACGCCCCTGCATACTTTGTTTACTTGATGAGTAGGGTGTTTAGGGAGTACCTTAATAAATTCGTGGTAGTCTTTGTGGATGACATCTTGATCTTTTCTAAAAGCGAGGAAGAGCTTGCCCTACACCTTAGGGAAGTGTTGGAGACCCTTCGAGCGCATAGCCTTAAAGCTAAATTTTCTAAATGTCACTTTTGGAGGAAGGAAGTGCGATTCTTAGGGCACGTGGTTTCCAAAGAAGGGATAGCTATGGATCCCGCAAAGGTAGTGGTCATCCAAGATTGGAAGGTCCCTAAAAATGCTACCGAGTTGAGGTGTTTCTTAGGGTTAGCTGGCTACTATAGGAAGTTTATCAAAGACTTCGCAAAAATATCAGCCCCATTAACACGCTTGACGAAGAAGAACTTAGTTTTCACGTGGGACTTAGATTGTGATGATGCGTTCCAACGTTCAAAGAGGGCTTTGAGCACAGCCTTAGTCTTAGTGTTGCCAGATGTGAGTAAGCCATTTACTGTTTATACCAATGCTAGTGGGACAGGACTAGGCATAGTCTTAATGCAAGAGGGAAGGGTAATAGCCTATGGAGGGAGGCAGTTGAGAGTGCATGAGAAAAATTACCCTACACACGACCTAGAGTTGGCCGCTATTGTTTTCGCGCTTAAGTCTTGGCTCCATTATCTTCTTGGCGAGAAATTCGAATTGTTCACTAACCACAAATCGCTAAAATACTTGTTCTCTCAGAAGGACTTGAACTTAAGGCAGCAAAGGTGGATGGAATTCTTAGCGTCCTACGATTTCGAGATAGCATATACCCCTGGCAAGGGTAACGTGGTGGCAGACGCCTTAAGTAGGAAAAGGTTATCCTTGAGTCCGTTGTTTGTTGAGCAGCGAAGCTCGGAGTTCATCTCTACGTTTGACTTTAGACCTTCCATTGACTTTGTACCCGGTTTGCTAGCATCCTTAGAGGTCAGACCTACGCTTTTGGAACAGATTGGTGAGGCACAGCGAGGTGACCCACAGTTGGTTGAGTTAGTAGAGAAGCTCAAAAGAGGGGAGTCATCGAGCCATCTCCGTAGGTATACCCTAGATGATAAGGGTTGGTTACGTAGGGACGGTAGACTTTGTGTACCACGGGACAAGAATTTGAGGAAGACCATTCTTGATGATGCACATCGTTCGAAGATGACCATCCATCTCGGCGGGGACTCAGTTATGTTTGAGCACCGCATATCATCCTCAGACGGACGGCCAGACCGAGAGGGTGAATCGTATTCTAGAGGACTTATTGAGGTTGTGTGTCTTAGACTTCGTATGTACATGGAAGGAACATCTTCCGCTGGTGGAGTTCGCATATAATAACAGCTTTCAGTCTAGCATTGGCATGGCATCGTTCGAGGCTCTTTATGGACGGCCGTGTCGTTCGCCTACATGTTGGTGGGAGACTACAGATAAGATCTTGCTTGGGCCCGATATGATTTGAGAGACTTCGGAAAAGATCAATTTGATTCGAAGGAGGATGAAGACGGCACAAGATAGGCAGAAATCTTATGCGGACAAGAGGAGGACAGATCTTGAGTTTGATATTGGGGACATGGTCTTTGTCAAGGTGTCTCCATTACGGAATGTGGTTCGCTTTGGGTCTGTTGGGAAATTAGCACCAAGGTTCGTAGGGTCGTTTCCTATTAAGGAGAGGATTGGACAGATGGTGTATAGAGTGGAGTTGCCCGAGAGACTTAGTGGTGCACACGATGTATTCCATGCATCACATTTGAGGAAGTTCTTGCACAAGACCGTGGAAGTGGTAGAGCCGAGCTTGCTTAGAGAGGTGGAGATCGAGCGTGATGCGACGATTCGACGAGCTCCTACGTGCATTCTTGGGTCAGAGATTAAGAAGTTGAGGAAACGAGAGGTCAAGCTAGTCAAAGTGCAATGGGGAGATGATGAGAGCAACGCTACTTGGGAGACGGAAGAGAAGATGCGTTCATTGTACCCTTTTCTTTTCGAGGGTATGTCTTTTAATTTCTCCTATATCGCTTAGCTTGTACTTGTTTTATCTTTAGTATGTCCTCTCGCTAGTATCTTTGACCTTTAGATAGGGTAGTCCAATGGTTGAAACATGTGTTTGAGACATGTTATGTGTAATGGATGCATGTGGATGCAAATGGTTGCTAGTGGCTGCTCGTGGATACATATACACACACTTTAGGCACTAGATCGGCTTAGTCACTTCATATTGCATATTGCATATAAATGTGTGTGCATATTTAAGTTAATGGATGTATAATGGTTGTACTATCATATGGATGCTGCATTTTGGTGAATGGTTGTGCACACATATAGAAATAATATGTATCGATAGGATTCTTTCGCATACATAATGGACGCATGGCCACTATCATAGTTTGCATTAAGGAGGTCAACTGAATCAGTAGACCGCCTGATTTTGCATTAGATAGAGAGCATATACACACACTTCTTGCATATGTTCATACAGCATTAGGAATTTTATAAGGACAATGGATGCTGGTGTTTGATGGTTGAGTAGATGGTTGTTTGGATGTTAGGATATGCATTCTCCTTAACTTGGAGATTTCGAGGGCGAAATCCTTTAAGGAGAGGAGAATGTAACTCCCCATATTTCTGTTAACACTATAGTAACAAATTAAAGAATAACTAATCTCAAATGCGAGAATTAAGGGAAATGGGTTGTGCCATTGTGTTCGTCTCGGAATTCTGGTTGAAATAAAGTCCGAGTTTGCGTGAATTGGACTTCATATGAAGAAGTTATGACCATCAGAAGTTTCAGAAAATTCAAAACAGATTTCAAAAATTCAAAATTTCAGAGTTAGATGGGCTAGGCGGGAAATTTCCCGCCAGGTCCAGGTCGACCATAGGGTCGACCTGGGGGTCGACTTACCCTGACCAGGTCGACCATAGGGTCGACCTGCCCCCCCCCCCCCCCCACCCCTCCCGGGCAGATTTGATTGATGACCTGTTTGTGACTGTATGCAGACTCGTTAGGGTTTCTGATCTGCTCTGACTAGCTGGGATTAATTATGGGTTGATCGGACGGCCTAAACTAATCCTAAACTCTATAAAAAGACATGTAGACTCAAACCCTAAAATCAAATTAAAATTAGATTCTTGGCCTCCATGCCGTCACCTAGCAACCTAGAATAGCCGCCACCAATTAGAGAGGAAGAAAGCTAATCAAATTCAAATCTATTCAACTCTAACAACGAATCTACTACAAAGGAAAGCAAATTCAATTTTAGAACTCAGATTTCAGAACGCAAACCTTCTTTTTGTGAGTTCGATTTCTTTAATAAAATAATTAACAATTTAATTGGATTAATCTATGATGCGGATTATATGGTTATGTTGTGAATTATTGACTGCATGTTATCATCTATGTTGTAAAATTGTGATGTTATCATTTATGTTGTAAATTCTATGATGTTATCATTTATGTTGTAAAGTTGTGATGTTATCATCCATGTTGTAATTCTATGATTATGTATTCATAGTGATGTTTCATATGCTAGTTTGATTATGTTGATTCATATGATAAATCACATGTATGTATGCAAGTTACGATGTTAATTGAAACATAGATCATATGCAAGTTAGTGAAAATTTTACGCATAACCTTACATGTTTCATGACATCTATTTTAGATCTAAAGTTAGGCTATGACATGTGTGAGTTATATGCTAAATTTTATGTGCTAGTTTATATGTTTAGATGTGAGTTTACACCATCGTTATGTCGCATAAATCACATACGCAAGTTTATATAAATATACGTGTTTGGATTATGAATCATGTTATGTAAGTTTGTGGTTATCGCCTATGCAAGTTTACACCTTTAGATGTAGATCTATGACATACATGATTTATGCAAGTTTATGACTATTGCCTAAACAAGTTCACACCTTTAGATTTGGATCTATGACATATGTAGCTTTATGCAAGTTTGTAACTTTGGCATGTGCAAGTTTTAGATGTAGAACCTCATTCACACATGCAAGTTCACCCCTAATGTTTAGATCTAGTTTTATCTGTATGTATGTTGTGATGTTTTCTCTTTATTCCATGAATTAGACTATTCGAGTTTAACGTATATTTTACGTTAAACGAACGTACAACGTGCGGTAATGGGATAATATTAAAAGATTTAATATTGAGAATTGGCATAAATGCCTTAAATGGCATAAAATAAATTTGTGATGAAATTGGTACGATTTTGCATACCATAAATAGATGGACATAATTGAGTCAATTATGGCCATAGTTAAATTTGGAATTGATTGATAATTTGAATAGGGAAATTAATTCAAATTGGGGAATAATTAATTTTGTGTAATTAATCGTCTAAGACACGAGGTTAGGCACTTTTGTGGTGTAAGACTGCCCGGACCCGCCCGGCAAATCCAACTACCATAAATGCCAGTCTAATGTGAGAGGTCTTAGGCATAAATTAAATACGTAACAGTTGTAAAGACACGAGGTTAGGCTCATTTGTGGTGTAAGACTGCCCGGACCCGCCCGGCAAATCCAGTTGCCACAAATGTCAATCTAATGTGAGAGGTCTTTACGAGGTTACGGTCTTAATGAATTAAGAAACACTTAACCAGATAAATATGTGGTGGGACATAAGGGTTAAGTGGGTGCCTTGAGTGGCATGTGGAATTTAGAGGGTGCCTTGGGTGACATTTGAAATACGATTAGGAACACTTAACCTAAATTGAAACATGTAAGTGAACATGACTAAGAAGAGGGTTAAGTGGGATGTACTAGAGGGGACCAAGCTAAGGTGGATAGCTTGTGTCAAGTAATGGGGGCCCGTTTCAACCAGTAACCCATACGTATCTTTGTGGGCTCGACCGAAGTCGAGGACGGGGCACACATATTGGGCTTGACTGTAAGAGGCCAAAACGGGTTAGCGGTGGCAATGCAAGTCCAACGGGTTCGTATGCGTGTGTGGGCCCGGGCTGGTAGGTAAGACGTTGTTGAATCGTGTAGGTATAAGCCGTGCATTGTTGGTGGTATCGGGTTGCCACTTTAGGGAGTGATACACCCTACTATGGGGCCAGCATGGGTATCTACGAGTTTGGGAGCCGATCGCATGGGGGTAGTGGGTACACCTAGTGGAGATAGGGGCAGGTGGCACCTATGAAGGCAACTAGGGGTGCACGAAACTACCATTATCGTTATTAAGTTCTGTAGGCGGGATCAACCTTAGGTTGACTAGTGGTGGTGCATTATAGTAAATATCTTATAGTGGTTTAGGAGTGCCTTTAACGTTATCTTTGATCATCTCATTTCCTTGTTTACTCTGTTATACCCAATTGTTCACAGTCATTTCCTTATTTTCCAACTTATGACTTAGCCTAGTTATTTGGTAATTATATTGTTAAAGTTATCGCACTCGCCAGACTTTATGTCTCACCCCCTTTGTTTCCTCCTCTTTTCTTCCTTCCCTCCCCCCCCCCCCCAGGTGCTCAGGGTGGAACTAGCACCAGTGGAGCTTGATTTTGGAAAGTTGTATCTCTTGCTTTTAGAAGTTGCTTGGATCGCTGAAGTAAAAGTTCAGCCTATCTTATTTATGGCTATTTTGTATTGGGGTTATGTCTTTCAATTTATGTACTTTGATTTAGTCAAGATGGATATTATGTACTTTGACTCTAGTATTTGATGATGTAATCAAACTTATGTGTTTATCACTGCAATGAATAAAGTTTTAAATTTTTAAGTACTGTTTATATCTGTCTTGTTGTTAAGTTTCTGTTCTATACTCACTCAAAACGCTCCATAGAATTTAATGCATTCCCTTTGCGGGTGACATTAATGGACGTGGGGTGTTACAGTTCCCAACTAGATCCTGAGTAAAAACTTCCTATTTGGACTACCTTTGCATCTCAGGTTTTGGTCATCATCTCCGGATCGGTTCAGAAATCAGCTTCTGTTTGGATCAATCCTCCTCTCCTCATTCAGTCCATGGTCATCCACCTTGTTCAGATCGGGTCGTTAGTTCCTCAGGTCGGGTCGTGGCTCGCGATGATGCCTCTAGAACAACGGATCAGTTCAGCTTCCCAGTTCGTGGACGCTCCGGTTCGGGATCGGGCTTCTTCACTCGATCGGTTCGGATCGTGGTGCCAGCTCCAGAGCATCGGATCGTGACTTGCTTCTTCAGGCGGTTCGTGGTTGGTTCTCGTGAGTTTCATGTAGGTGGTTCGGGTTGGGTCGTGATCCCTCCATCGGATTGGGTCGAGGCTTCTGGTTCATCACGTCTCGGATCGGCCAAAGTACATCACGAGCGGTTCGTTTATGGGGAGCGATCCGATCCGTTTTCTTACATATTTTCCTGCAACTTTCCAGCGACTGTTTTACGCCACACGACCGCGTTTTCGACCATTCTAACTGTTCTAAACAATCACAAAGCATACCATACAGCCATAGCAACATGTATAAACATCCACAAACATCAAAACAGCAATATGATATGTCAAAACGGATCAAACATACCAAAAAACACTTATTTTCCCCTTAAGCATGTTTAACAACAACTAACGATAAGATTAGTAAAACTTAACCAAATCAACCCAAATTTCTATCCGAGCCCTAAAATAATATTTTAGAACTTTACAAATTTTTCCAGATTTTTATGATGCGAGATTTCGCTAATTATCACTAATCACCCCTTAATCACCTAAATTCTGGGATTAGCAAAATTAGTCCAAATTAAGCCAAATTCATATCAGAGGCATAAAATAATATTCTGGAATTTTACAAAATTTTCTAGATTTTTCTGAATTATAATTTTGCTAATCTTCGCTATTTACCCTAATTAGCCATAATTAGTGAAAAATAGTGCAAATCACTCACCTTAGCCACAAATAAAATATCAAATCTGAAATGATTCTCTATTTGGCGCTGTTCCCAAGGCTATACAGCAGTTCTATCTCTATTCTTGTGCTAATCCGCTTTGATTTGATGTAGATTTGGCTTAATTAGCGATTAGAAGGTGATTTGGGGTGTTCTAGAAAGTGGAGGCCATGGCTAAACTTGAAGGAACAAAAAGTGGCGGTTGCAGAGTGATAGAAATTGAATTTCCTAACCGTATGGGCATTCCCAAAACCCTAATCCCGAAATGAGTTATGGGCCCACTCACTAATCACCCATATTAGGCCCGGTTAAGTTGTTTTTCACCATTTGAAACCTTTTTCAGCCATATCTCCCAAACGGTGAGTCCGTTTGGCCAATGTGACCACTCTATGGAAAGATAAACCATCATCCGAATCTAGTGGAAGTGGTTTCAGGTCAAAACTCCTTTCCAATCAAAAGTTATGACCAAAACAAGATCGGCTTGGGGCAAACGGTCATTTAAAAATCGGAAAAAATCATGAACATGGGAAATGACCCCAATAGTCATCTCCCAAAGTTACATGACCATGCGACTTAGTATGTGAAAGAAATAAATATTCTACGATCCTTCGATACGTAGAATGCGGGTCGTTACAATGTTATTGTATTCATGTATAAAAATATATAAAATTGCCAGTGTAGATTTTTATCAGATTTAATCATTATAAATTGTTATGGTGCCTGTTAGCTCACCTCCCTCGTCCACAAACCATGGACGATTTAACTTGCTGTATTATGTTTTGATTGTGATGCTGAAATGTTTGACATTAATGTGGTAGTTGAAATTAAATTATAAATATCCATTTATAATTTAAACAGTGAAAATTGGTTAATTAGAAATATAATTCAAATTGATTTAGAACTGGTTAAATTAATTAACCAGTGATTATTTTAAATAGACTGTTGTTGTTTGAAAACCCCACACGGGTATTGGAATGACATTTGACATACACTAATCCCAATATTTACTTTTATGTCAATCGATTGGTTGATAGACTGTGATAAACGTTATTTAATTATTTAATGCTTATATAGTTGTAAATTGCACTCTGGATGTGAATTGATTATTGGATGATTATTTATCATTATTGTTGAATACATGCAATGTATGAAATCCAAATAAATAAAATTATATGGTAACTAATTGAGTCACATTCCGATTTTGAATAATAAGGAATATTTTAAAATAATATTCAGTGAAGAATTGATTTCAAAATCAGATATTCTGAAAATATTATCATTTTAATATTATAATAATATAGAATATTCAATTTTGATTCAAAATTGAAAATGAATTTGAAATCATTTTAAATTAAACGAATTTAATAAATTACGTTTTAAAATGGAAATCGATGATACTACACACACACACACGCACACACACACACACGCACATACACACACATATATAATGCCCTGAATAAAACGCGACGCGCAGCGACCGTTCGCGAATTTCGACCATTAACTTCGAATTAGCATAACGGGAGATCCAACCGTCGGATCCTCCTAAAACCGGAACCATTGGGTTCATATAGAAAAGATTTTTCCAATGACTATAAGAAATTTGAAATCTAATGGCTGGATTTGGAAATATGTCCAAATCAATTTCATAAAAAGTTGTAATGGATGCAGTTCGGTGATCGTTATTGGAAACCAAATGTAAAAGCCTTAATAAAATTATTAAAAATATGGAAATTTTTTGTAAAATCATAATAAGTGATTTGAAAAGATTTTAGATGAAAAATTACAAGTTTGAGTCGATAAAAATATATTTTTATCGAAATGAACTAGTTATTAACTAGAATAATAATCCAATGTTTTTAAATAAATAAATTAGATTTGTCAAAGGTTTTGATATAGCAAGAATTTTCCAACTTAGGAATTGGAAAGGATTTAAATGGGAATAATCTTCAGAATATTTCAATATTGGATTCTGTGATTATACGGATATGGTTGAGGAATTTGGATGAGACAGATATCATTATTCCCAATATGATATCCGTTGGTTTTAGAATTTGATATTGAATATAAGCCAATATTAATTTCTATTCAAATCCTTGTATTTAATATCAAATTGGATTTTGGGTTTATCGTGAATGGTATCTTAAAGAACACTGTTCTTAATCCCAATTGAGTAAAGAATAGATCTTTTAATTAAGATTTAGTGAAGTCTACCAGTTAATTAATTTAATTGGAATTGGATTGAAATTGGATTTTGGGTTTATCATGAGCGATGTTTTAAATAACATCAGTTCTTTAACCAATTAACAGAGAAGATATGATTTGGAATTTAAAATCTTTTAAATAAGATTAATGGAATTTTTCCAAAGTAAAGTTTTCCAATTTAATTTATCGAACTAGAAATGAACGGACTTCGATTTAATAATTGAGATGAGCTTCTATGAATGAAGACCGTTACTATTTATGGAATTAAAAAGGCCTTGCCGCTATTCCGTTTATAGTATTGATTTGGTACGGAAATTTATATCGATTGTATATTGTTATGATTTCCGTGAAGATTCCATTTCGATGGAAGATGATTTTGGGTTTATCGTGAACTTTGTTTGAAATGATATCCAAAGGAAGATTAAAGAGAAAATTTAAAAGAATTTATCTTGGATAAAATAAATGGGAACCTTTCCCTAAAGGTGTGAATATTTGAATAAAAGAATATTTTAAATTGGAATGAGGCGTATGATGTGTTTTTACAGCACTTGATTATTGATTATAAAATACGCTAGTTATTCGGAAAGATCGTGTTTATCCCATTCTGAATAATTAATACGACGACTAAAAGTCGATGATGAAGATGGTGGTTGAAGACTGGAGATTTTCACATCATTTGGATGATAACTGATGTCTTGATTGGGCTGTACACCCAAGACGAGGTAATAAGTGGTGATCATCCAAACGTACTTGGAGTCGACCGGATATGAGAGGGCCTCTCCCCTACATTGGACATATGGAATCAGGAATAAGGTGCCCCCGGTTTCGTTCAGACCTAGAACGGACTTGCAAAAGGATAGTGTGTCTAACATTATATTCCTTTACACCGTATTTGTTGATCTCTGCTATATATATATATATATATACATATATATATATACATATATATATATATATATATATATATACATATATATAGCGGAGAATTTATTCTCTTGCTTAATAACCTTCTCGAAGACGTACGAGCTTAGAGGTTATATATTGGTGGAAATCAGTATACGGTATGGATTGATAGTGTGGTATGCTGAGATGCATGGATCAAGGTTGTTTTTGAAAAGCAGAGTCTTGTGGTTGATGATCAAAGCACAGCTTTAATTAGCATAGCTTTGTGTAGCGTTAATTCGCGAGCTTCACGCCCCGGTATGAACCAGAATTGGATGAGGGACCGCATGGAGGTTATGCGTTTCTTTCTAGCTAAGAGTGGTGTCATGGTATGAAGCCCAGATGTTTTACTTATGTGGATATTGGAAAGCGAGGTACCTCGGATTTGATGGTCAACATACTGATCAGATTTTATGCCCCATAGGACAGGAAACGTGTTGTTCAGGAATAATTAATCCACTAAAGTAAGTTTGGACCAGCCCTGCCGCTCCTAGGGGCGATGTGTTCTGTTCCTGAGGCACGGGCTAGGGTGTCTCGAATTCGGTAAGGAAAGATCCCTTGCTTTGTTTACGACGGAAATCCAATTTACAATATGACATTGTGCGGTTTTGAGTGTAAACCTATATGGCGGCACAGTGGCATAGGACGACATTCGTCTATGATTGATACATTTATATTGAAAGTGTTTTAAACTAATTAGACACTAATAATAATATCAAATGATTTTTGTTTTATACGTATCAAGCATATTGGCAATTATAAGGGAAAACTTTATCCTCCGGCTTGCTTTGCATTGTGTGATGGGACCTGAGTCTTATAATAACTTCATTTTTCTAAAAAGCATTGCGTTGTTTAATTTTAAACTGAGATTCATGTGGAGTAAACCCGTTTCGTGTTATACGGCGTGGTCCCATGATTCCCAACTTTTAAAGTAAAGATTTAATAACTGTTTTAGTTCTCACACCAGTCCCATGACTAACTTAGAGTTTATTGTTTCTACCTAAACTCTGGGTGCCCATATTTTTCCGCACGGGCAGCTAGTAGTTTTGGTTTTGCAGATTTCTACTTAACAGGATCTTGGATTACGGCTGGAGCTATATTCAGATTGCTTTGTATCTATGTATTTCATTCAGTTGTGTTAGTTGATGTATTTTCCGCTGCACATTATGTTTATGGATTTAAAATGTAATTTTAATCTCTAATATTTATTTCCGCTGTGTAATATTTATTCATACTCTGATATATTCTTGTACTCTGGTGTAATCGTTCTAATAGCAATGAAATGTTCTTGTTTTGTGTTCTGATGCATCGTGTTCTCAAAGCAATACGGGCTCCTCTGTCTCTTTAGGGATCGGGGAAGTCTGGGTCATCTCAAACAGAATGAATCAGAACGAATGATTTTTGAAATAAAATCAGAATTGGATTATGAAATGAAAGTGGAATAATTGAATATGAAACGGTACTTAACTTTGTTAAGTGGAATTAAGAATGATATTGAAATCAAATAAAATTATATTAAATAGATCGGAATTTAGAAATTGAATTAATGAAGAATAATTAAATAGAAATTAGTTGAATATTACCCGATTGATGTTCAAATATGTTAAACCAAGGTAAATATTAATACAGAACGTAAATTCAATTGAATTGGTTATGATGATTATGAATTGTTTGTCATTGGATGATAAATTGTTTGAATAGAAATAATCAGCATTTTAATGGAGATGAATGAATGGTAAATTGAGAAATGAATTCTAGGATTATAAATTGGAATGAAACCGCATATGCATTAAAATTGGGTAATATAACCTTGGATTGTATAAACTGAATTGATATTTCATGTTTAGTTGTTGGAATTTGTGAAGATATAATTGTTAATCAATGGAATATCATTTAAATTTCATGAAATGTCATTTAAACTAGAAGGCCATGAGGATTGCTGTTGAGAAAATATGCTCAATAGCGCTCATAAAAAGTATGCCTACGCGAAAATATATATTTTGGGTTTTTGAATTTTGTTTTTCGACCGTGTGGGTCAATGTGTGTGTGTGTATATTGATCGTGCAATAATGCAGATGTCACTCCGTACAGGGGAGACTCTACCGAATTTTTCCGGGAATTCAAAGTATTAGAAAATTTTCGATATTTTTGAAAATTTATATTGGTAATAATAAATTAGTTTTTGATTTAATATAAATTGGATTTCTGAAACGTTAATGGGTTTGTAAGATTTTTTCTACCTTAGTAATTTCGAGGCGAAATTCTTTTAAGTGTGGAAGAATGTAACAACCCAGATTTTTCGGTCATTTAAAGTTGAATATTTGAATATGTTTTAAATATTATATTTGGAATATTAATGGATTTTAATATTGAATTCGTCTATTAAAACAAAGTTTGAACATTAAAATTATATATATAATTTAAAACGAGCTCGAAATGGCGTGAAAGTTCGTAATATTGAGTTTTGAACTTTAATTGTTTCAGTTTATAGATTGTTAGTTATGTCCAATTCAATTTTTAAAATAGCCGCACCGTTATTAAAATATAACGTTCATTTAATAAATTATAAGGGTTTTAATATAATTTTGACACCATTTTAACTTGATATTGATGATATTGAGTTGTATATTCCATATTAGTAATATTTGAAGCTAATATATGTTTTATTTGGATATTAAAGATAATAATAATTTATTATTATTTTATTTGATTATATTGTATTTTTAATAATATTTTAATAGATATTATTATTATAAGCTTTAAAAATGATCCTTTCGCAAATGACCTCAGTTTTCGATGAAATTAGTTTCATTGGAACTGTAACATTAAATTGTTGTACAGCATTAAATTTCGTGGCAAACCGATGTTGTATATGACAACGGCCGCCGTAAACACCCAATCATTTTATATCACGCATAATTAAATTAATTTAAGTTAATGGAGGGGTATTTGTGTATAACTTGAGCCGACGATTGAATTAAGCCATGAAACCAATACCGTTGAGTTCGTAATGACGATTAGAGTCAGGGTAGGTAGGTTGTTTGTTATTTTTGGATAGATCGGGTGTTTCGGTGTCCAAAATAGCGTAGTTTGGTGTATAAAAACAGCGTACCAGTAAAACAGTCTCAGAATGCGATGAAATTCGTTCCGTTGGATTCGTATTAATTATTATTATAAGATTTCAATTTTTGTGTCCATCAGACTTACCATTTGATCGTGGCAATGATAAACGCCTTAACCGTTTATATTATTTTGGATAATTTAGACAGGGGTAACTTTAAAGGAATGAATGACCAGCCAAACGAACTCTGATTTTAACGAAACAAATGTCATTGGATCCATAAAGAATAGGACTAGTAGAATTTCAAAGCTTCAAGTTGGTTGGATTTATTTTGTGATCGTGGAAAAATTAAATGCATGATTTTTCACCTGTGAATTATAAAGGGGTTTTTACAAACGATCTCGGAATACGATGAAACCTGTCCCATCGGGTCCATAATATTTTTTTATGCTAGGATTAGAAGTTTCATCTCGATCGGAGTTCGTATGTGCATGTTTAACGTGATACTTCACGGTTAAGTTTCATGTATAATATATATTAATATAAAATCCACTGTCCTTACAAATACTTCAGCAAAACCCTAACAAAATGGGTCAAAATATTTCTACTTGGTCAACCTTCAAAATCACCGCCTTACTCCATTCGAACGGTAGATGCTATCCTAACTATATCTACTTTTTCTCCACATCTACGCACTGAATCAAAAGATCCCCAACTACAAAAGTCTTCAGCTCTTCGAGCTCTCTCTGATGAATGGTGACGATGAAGTTTCATGCGTTGGCGTGGCCGGAAAACATGCTCGAAGCAGATGTGTTCGTGGAGGTGCTGCAGTTGATAGACGATGCCAGGGGTAATGGGATCGGGGACGAAGATGGAGCAGGGTCAGGAGCTTCTTCTGGTACAATCGGATTGAACTTCGACTGTAACAACCCGGTTTTTCATAACAGGTTTAAAATTTTTATTTTAGCAAACTTAATGGGTTTAGAATATTTAAAATGACTTATTTTAAATAATAATGACTAAAATTTATTTAAATCGAAGTTAAAATGTATAAATTTATTTTAAATTGAATAGAGCCTGAAATGGAGCGGTAGTTTGAAATTTTGATTTTAAATTTCAAATGAATATACATAATTCAATATAAATCAGAATTGGACGAAACAAGAAACGTTAGAATCTATTTAGCTATATCTTTCTAAAGAATGTGAATAATTGAGATGTCATTATATAAATTGAAAGTTATGTCCATTTTAAAATTTAGAATAGTCGCTATGGAATTTATATATATTTTATATAATATACAGCCCTTAAAAATAGCGATTTTGCAAATGACCTCTATTTTCGATGAAACCACGTTTGTTGGATCCGGAATGTCAAATTATTGTTATATTCCAATTTTCATAATTTTTGGAATTAATATGTGGGCGTGGTGGATTTAAACGTGTTTGGCAATTTCAATTTGAATTTAATCGACTGGAAAATGACCATTTTTCAAACGACCTCCAAATTCGATGAAATTAGTTTTTTTAGGACCATATCATCAAAACATAGCTAGATTTATTTTTTGGGAATTTTGGAGTTAGTATGTGGCCTCAGTAAATTAAAATGTACGTTGAAATCAATGTGGAACGTTGTATTAATTTATATTTTAATTTTAACGAAAACTGATTGAAATAGTCGAATTGGCTTATGGCACATATCTCATTGTGCCCGAAATGGGGATAATTGGCTAGTGGCGACAGTCGTTGGGTTCGATATGGAGTTCGAATGAAAAATCTAACTTTTTGGAAAACTAAAATAATAAATATATGGCTTGGTCAACCCTCACCCTCAACCTCATCCTTCAAACAAGATTAAAAAAAAGAAGAAAAGCTAGTTGCCTTCCCCAGACTGCCGCTAGCCGCGCCGCCACACCGGACCACCGCAGCCCCATCGCCAGACCGTCGCTCCCCCTCCTGCCCCACCGTCGTCGCCCTCCTCTATCCCCCCTTCTCTGGTCACGAAACCCTTGCCAAATCAGCCATAATTCACC
Source organism: Allium sativum (assembly GCA_030737875.1). Classification (NCBI taxonomy): domain Eukaryota; kingdom Viridiplantae; phylum Streptophyta; class Magnoliopsida; order Asparagales; family Amaryllidaceae; genus Allium; species Allium sativum. Next base: position 894,147,726 of record CM060920.1, read on the forward strand.
GCCGTGACCCACCTCCGACCACCGCGACCGCCTCTGCCACCTCCCCTCAGCCCAGCGATGCCTCCCATCACCTCAGGCCGACCGTGAACCCCTCCGCTTTTTAAAAATCATTTTTTTTTTAATTTTCAGTGTTTGCAAATAACACCCTGAGCTTCCACAGCTCATATCTCTCCAACCGTGCACTTCTGGCTAAAACTCCACACTGTCAAAGTCGAAGAGCACAATTTTCTCTTCGATTTGAGTATATCAAAGTCGTATTTTGGAATGAGGAGCCCCGCCCGGAAAACGCGTCGAAAATTTGCTATCCAAATACTGTCTTTTCGCGATTTCCAGCGAAATGGAGCGTTTTTGAAAGAAAGGCCACTAGGCGAAAGTTTTCCTGAATGGCGCGTTTAAGTTAAGAAAAAAGATCGTGTGAAGATTGGAGCTCATTTGCAAATTTTGGAACCAGAACAGCAAATCAGAGCATCAGAAAATAACGGTGGAGTGGATCCCAATGTGAGAACTCTTTCTCACACAAATTATTTCACAGTTAAATATATCCTAGGTTGCAGACGGGGCTTAGTAGCTCCTGACACTATTTATTGTACAAACCATGGTTTTTGTTGGGGTCGTATTATGGGAAAATTGACTATATTATGGTTATTGATTGTATTGCGGTTTTGTTGATTGGATTGATTATTGTGTATGGCACGAGCCAGTATCAGGAAAGGGGTAATGCTAGACATTACTCCGGTTCTAATATCGCGTCGTTATAATGCCGAATTTTTCTGAAACTAAAATGTATATGAAATTTCTTGAAATAAACTATATAAAATAATCATATGTTGAATAAAATGTTTAAACAATAAAAATATCATTTTTATGGTACAAATGAACTACAGGAAATGGTCAAGTGTGAACGGCATAAAATTCTCCTGAAATGAAAATAAATATTAATTTAAATATCGGACGATTTGTTTATGTACATCCATTTAACTAACATTGATTGGGACGATAAATTTTACCCATCGCCCAACTACATAAATAATATTCATTATTTGTTAGTTGAAACCCCATAGGGTATTGGGATGATATTTGACATACACTAATCCCAATTGTTTAGTTGCATGTCAATTGATGGTTGACAGACTGTTGTAAGCATTAAACATTTATATTTAATGCTTATGCACTTGTGTGATGCACTTTGGATGATGGATGATTGTTTATCATTGTTGTTGTGTACATGTGATGTATGAAATCCATATAACTGAAATTATATAGTAATTCGTTGGGTCTGATTCCAGTTCAGAAATAACGAATATTTTTAAATAATATTCAGTAAAGGATTAAAATGTGAATATGACGTCAAAGTTTGGATGGACGTAAAAATATTGAAATATGTGATGCCGTGTTGATTAGATTTACGCCATTTTAACGCGAACGATAATTATATCGATTTTATTCATTTTTATAATGAATATAAAAAAGGAATTGATTACAAAATCTGATATTTTGAAAATATTATTATTTAAATATTATAACAATAAGGTGTATTTAATTTTGATTTAAAATTGAAATTGTTTTTAAAAGGAATTTATAAATGCATTTTGAACGAAATATTATATATATATATATATATATATATATATATATATATATATATATATTAATAGCTTGAATAGAACGCGCCGCGCTGCGACTTTTCGCTAATTTCAACCGTTGACTTCGAATTGACATTACGGGATATCCGACCGTCAGATTCTCCTAAAATTGAAACCTTTGGGTTCATATCGGAAAGAGCTTTCCAATAAATATAAGAGATTTAAAATCTAACGGTTGGATTTGGAATAATGTCCAAATCAAATTTGGAAAAGGTCACTATAAATGCAGTTCAACGACCGTTATTGGAAGCCGACTATACGGGCCTTGATAAAATTATTAAAAATAGTAATAATTTGAGTAAAATCATAATAAATGATTTGGAAATAATTTAGATGAAAAATAACACGTTTGTAAAGATAAAAATAAATTTTTATCAAAATTAACTAGTTATTAACTAGAAAGATAATCCAACGTTTTTAAATAAATAAATTGGATTTGTGAATGGTTTTAATCTAACCAGAATTTTCCAATGTATAACTTGGAATGGATTTTAATAGAAATCATCTTTGGGATATTTCGATATTGGATTCCACGACTATACGGGTATTGTGGAGGAATTTGGAAGATTTGAATAGAAATCATTTTCCATATATATCGTTATTCCCTATACGATATGTGTTGGTTTTAGAATTTGATATTGAACGTAAGCCAATATAATTTTTGTTTATAGCCTTATATTTAATATCAAAGTGGATTTTGGGTTTGTCGTGAATTGTGCCTTCAATAACACTGTTTTTAAATGTAATAACCCGGAAAATCCGAACCAATTTTAAAAATTTATTTTGGCAATTTTAATGAATTTTGAATATTTAAAATAATTTATTTTAAATAATAACGACGAGAATTTATTTTGAATAGAATTAGAACATATATATTTATTTGAATCGACGTTAGAACATAATTAATTATTTTTAGTTATAAAAGGAATTGAAAATGGCGCGGTAGTTTGAAAATTCGATTTCAAATTTCAAGTGACTGTACAGGATTCAAAATAAACCGGAATTTAGCGAAACTAAAAATATTGGAATCTATTTGAAAATACCTTTTCAACGAATCCAAAAAATCAAAATTTCATAGCGGAAATAAAAAGTTAAGCCTAGTTGAAATTCAGAATAGTCACTATGGAATTTTGGCCCTTTAAAATAGTCATTTTGCAAACGACCTCTGTTTTCGACGAAACTATTTTTGGTTGATCCGGGATGTCAAGTTATTGCTAGATTCCAAAATTCGTAATTTTCTGAATCAATATGTGAGCGTGGCGAAAGAAAATGTGTTTTGACAATTTCGATCGACCAGAAAATGGCCATTTTGCAAACGATCTCAGAATTTGACGAAATTAGTTTTGTTAGGACCATATCGTCTATACGAAGCTAGAAAATATTTTTCGGGAATTTTTAGAGTCCGTATGTGGCCCCGGTAAACTGAAATGTACGTTTGAATTTAATAGATATGGGTTTAAATTTTAATTTAAATCAAAACTGATCGATACAATAGAATTGGCTAGCGAAACATATCCCATTTTATTCGGAATGGGGGCAAAATACGCTTGGGATGACAGTCATTAGGCCTCATATGGGGTTAATATACAAATTCACCTTTTTGGAGAAAAAAATAAAATAAAATAATTAATATAAATACTCCCTCCCCCTTGGTCAAAGCCCTAAAAATAAAATCCCACGGTCAAGATGGAAAAATCCTGCCTCCACTCCAAATCTCATCGCTTCTAGTTTCCCATGCCACCATTGCTTCCAGCCGCCATCGCTCCTCCGTCGCAGCACCCCTCCAGGCGAGCTCCGACCCCAGTGAGGCCGCCTCATCTCCAGCACCCCCCTCCTTGTCCCGATTTCGCTACTCTCTATTCCCCTAATTTAGACAACCGCACCCAAACCTGACCGCCGCCGCGGCGTCTTTAGCTTCCTCCCGCCACCACTGACTCCTACGTGCCCCACTTCTACACCGCAGAACCAAAGGACCATCCTTCGAAAGGTTGCAGTGCTGGAGTTCGCCAAAGCTGCTGCTTTACAGTTCAGAACACTGAACGATGGGTTTAAAAACCCTAAGGAAATCATTAACTGCTAATCAAGGTAATTAATTAACTTAATTAATTAGTTAGTAATTAATTTGGTTTAAATAAAAGTGTTAGATTTTTTTATATGAAATAATACGAAATAAAAATATAATCTTTATTATATGTAGAGATATAATAATACAATTTTTATGTATATAGCGAAGTAAAAATATAATTTTTATATAGAAAGTAGCGTTGTAAAAATCTGCTTTTTACAATGTAGTTTTAAAATTAAAATATGATTTTTAATATATAAACATCCTATTAAAAATGTGATTTTTACTATAAACAGTGTGAAACTGATTTCGATGGGACCGAGGGGAATCAAATCCAAATCTGAACCGTTCAGTGATAAAGAATGGAGTAGTGGAAACCCAAAGGTGAGAACTCTCTCACTGAATTTATCTATATAGTTATTTATTATGTAAATGCATATATGAACTGTTTCCCCGTCGTCCACAGACCATGGATGACTTGTGTGTTTGTTTGGTTATACTGTGTTGTGGTTTTTGGTTGACTGGTTTGTTTATTTGGTTTGGTTTGGGGAAATGAAATGAAATTGAATAGAATTGGTATATGTATGGCGTGGGCCATGTAACGACCCAGAAAATCTGAACCAATTTAAATTTTTTAAATTGGCTAAAATAATAGATTATAAATATTTTAAATAATAGCAATGAAAAGTGAGTTTGAATCGATGTTTGAAAACGAATATAATTAATTCTAATTATAAACAAGGCATGAAATGGCGCTACAGTTTCAAAAATTGAATTCAAACTTTGTCGGACTGTACCGGGTGCAAAACAAAACGGATTTGAGTGAATCAAAAAATATTTAAATCTATTAGTGAATACCTTTCTAACGAATCTGAAAAATCGAAGTTTCATAGCGGAAAGCAAAAGTTATGGCCAAATGAATTTTCAGAAAGGTCGCTATGGAATTTATATAGCCCGTGAAATTGGTCATTTTGCAAACGACCTCGGGATTCGACGAAACCACTTTTGCTGGATCCGGGATGTGAAGTTATTGCTTGGCTTCAAATTTCATAATTTTTGAAGCTAGTATGTGAGCGTGGCAAAGGAAAACATGTTTTGGTCAATTACAGTTAAATTGGATCGACCAGAAATGGGCCTTTTTGCAACGGTCTCAGAATTCTACGAAACTAGTTTTGTTGGGACCGTATCGTCAAAATATAGCTAGATTTATTTTTCTGGAATTTTTCGAATCAATTTGTGGCCTTGGAAAATTGAAATGTACGTTCAAATCGAATATTGAATGTTATATATTTTAAATTGAATGAAAACTGACTGAAACAGTCGAATGGGCCTTCGAAACATATCCCATTGTGTTCGGAATGAGGGTAAAACGCTAGGGACGACAGTCGTTGGGTTTGAATTGGTGTTCGTGTGTGAAAGAGGATATTTTCGGATTTTTAAAATATATAAATAAACAAAAAAATATCATTGGTCAGAAAATTTATTTTCTCTCTCCCTGAAGTTCGACTGAAGGAAGAAACACGTTCAAACCTTCCCCCTCATTTTCCGATCAATCCACGCCGAATTAGCTCGTGCCACAGTTGAACTTTTTGAAGATCTTCTCAAGATCTTCAAATCCATATAAAGTTTGGAATTTTTCGTGGCCTGTGGAGTGCGAATCGACGCCAGGAAGTTTGGCCATTCAAACCACCGCCGCCGTCAACCAGGGCCACCGAAGTGGACCCCGCTCCAGGCGCCAGTGCGCCTCTCTCCCCTCTTCCTCGCTGCGCTGGCCAATTGACGAATAGCTTCACGAATCGAAAGAAAATTCAAAACCTAGTTTTGAACAAATCAGTTGAGGTACGACCATATTTAATTTTAACAGTTTTAACACCTTTAAACCGTTGCAAACTTTGAAAAATCATATCTTTTTCGTGTATTGACGAAATTCAGTGAAACAAGCGACAGTGGACTCGTGTGGACGTCTTCTACATTCTAGAAGAGACCGCATATTTTTCTGAGCCTTCTGCTATTTTTGGTGGAGTGGAACACAATGTGAGACTTCTAATTTATAAACGATATGGAAAACGACGATGTATAAATTATATAGTCGATGTATGAGTTATATAAGCGTTGTATAAGTTGTACGTTCGATGTATAAGTTGTACATGCGTTGTAAAAATTATATATGTGTTGAAATAAAAGTGAATTGCTATATATAAATATAAATAAATAAATATATATATATATATACACGCCCCTCGTCCACAAACCATGGATGATATTTATTGGTTGTGATTGGTGTGAAAATTGATTGATAGCGAATGGTTGATTGGAATTGTTTGTGGTTGATATTGATTGATTGTGGTTGAAAAATACCCGTTTGTGGTTGAGAAATATTTGGTTGAAACCACATAGGATTAGTTTGTGGAAATGAAAAATATATACATGCCGCCTGCGTGCGAACTAGATGCATGATTCCCCATTGTCAAAAACCGCGAGGTTTTAAGGTAGAGCGAGGAGCCGTACTAGGGACGGTCCCGGTTTTAACTACCCTGCCGTTATGCTGCCGAAATTTTGAATAATATTCATGTGTTTGAATTATTTTCATTTGTTGAAACTATATTTATTCGTTGAATAGAAAACCTTCATGTGTTGAGTCGATATTCATTCGTTGGATAGAAATTCATGTGTTGAATGGTATTCGTGTTTTAAATATAAAAATCACCTTTTTATCGATATATAAGGGTGCGTTTTTTACAGGTCCCTGTTAAGGTTTTAAATTAGGCTCACATCCGGTCATAAACTTATTGTAAATTAGGTCCCTATTTTCTGAAAATTCATCAAAAAAATATATAAAAAAATCACGTAAATTCGAAATTAATTAAAATAATTATTCGGGAAAAAAATTAGACCTAAAAAACATCAAAAACAACGTCAAAATAAAGAATTACGTAAAAAACAACGAAATGCAGTAAAATGCATCAAACGATGCATATAATTCAATAAGTTGCATACATGTATGCATTAATTTTAATTCTACGTCACAACTACAGTAAAAACTCATACATGTATGCATATATTGTAAAAACATGCATCTATCCATGCAATTATTTGAAAACAGCGAACTGTGGAGAAACTTTTCAATTTTGCATATATTTTCACCTGTATGCATACATATATGCAGTTATACAAAAAAATTGCATATATGTATGTAGATATTCAATAGGAGGGTCTGCCTACGTGCAAGTATATTCAAATAGTTGCATATATGTATGCAACTAATAGCAATAGTTGCATACATGTATGCAACAATTTTTTTTTCTTTGCGTGGACTTCTGGGATTACTTCAAGATTTTAGAATTTTTTTTTTTTTTATTCATAGCCGCCTTTTTTTGCCAGAAAATGAAAAATGCGAAGCATGTAAAATGGGAAGGCGGAAGTACCTGAAAATGTGGAGGCGGCAGCAAAAACAGGGGGCGGGTTTGAATATTAAACTATGGCTGGATGTGAGGTGTATTAAGTTTGGAAATAGGGATGTGAGCCTAATATTCACTATAGGTATAAACTATAGAAAACCTTCATGTGTTGAATCGAAATTCATTCGTTGAATTGAAATTCATGTGTTGAATGGTATTCATATTTTGAAAGAAAGTGTTTTATAATGAAAATCCAATTTTTATCATCGATATGAACTATATAAAATGATCTCGTTTTGAAATAAATTGTTTTATAATAAACATCATACCTTTATTACCTATATGAACTATATAAAATAATAGTGTTTTGAAATGAATTGTTTTACAATAAAAATCACATTTTTATTATATACATGAGTTGTTAAATATAGTGAAGCGTTGAAATAGAAGATAGTTAGATAAAAATATCATTTTTATCAAATGTATGAAAAGAATATAGTTTGGAAATCGAAGAATCGATATATATATATATAAATAGAATTGAAATATATCGAAAAACGACGCTGCAGTTCGTATTTTGAAACCGTGACTGCAAACGATTAGTACGGGAGACCCGACCATAGGATTTTCCTGAAATCGCAACCGTTGGGTTCGCTTTGGAAATATCTTTCCAACGGCACCAACTTTGTAAAAATCCAGCGGTTGGATTGTCTGGAATGTTTAATTCAAATCTGAAGAAAAATAGCGCCAGAATCGATTATATTTATATATATATATATATATATAATTATATTTAATCGAATAACGACGCTGTAGTTCGTATTTTGAAATCGAAACTTCAAACAATTATACCGGGAGATCCGACCGTCGGATTTTCCCGAAACTGGAACCGTTGGATTCGTTTTGAAAAGATCTTTCTAATGATGTAAATTTTGTGAAGATCCAATAGTTAGATTTTCAGATATGTGTAAATCAAATCTGAAGAAAAATAGCGCCACGGCCACATTATGGCCCGAAGCGTCGTTTTGAATAAATTGACTATTTTAAAATAAATAAAAATAGCGATAAATCATTATAAAATATTATAAACGATATGGATGTGAAATTTAGAAATTAACTGAAGGTTGGCTAAGCCGAATGGTTTCCTGGGTGTTGATCGATGTTGGTTTCGGCCTTCGGGGTTAATATTTGGGAAATCGTTCTCTTACTGATTGACGGTTAGTGACTAGTGAATCGAAATGATGCGTGTGTATGTTAGTGTTGCACTTGTTTATTACATACGCGAGTTGTTCAGAAAGACCGGGTTTATCCCATTCTGAATAACTGAATCGACGATAAGAAATCGAAGATGAAGACGGTGGTCGAAGACCGGAGATCTTCACCTCGTTTGGATGGTAACCGAGGTCCTGATTGGGAGGCATCCCAAAATATGAATAATGAGTGGGGATCGTCCAGACGTACGTGGTGATCGATGGGTTTGCGAGGTATATAGTGCCTCCGGCTTCGTTCAGACCCAGAACGGACTTGTAAGTGGACTGTGTGTCTGACATTGGATTTTATTCTGTGTTGATTGATCTCTATTAAATATACATCTGTTTGGCGGCGGAGAATTTATTCTTTTGCTTAACGTCCTTCTCTGAAACGCACGAGCTCAGAGGTTGTATATCGATGGACATCAGTCGCATGACATGAATTGCTAGTGTGGCATGCCTAAGTGGCAAATGATCAGGGCTTCTGTTGAAAAGCAAAGTCTTGTGGAGATGATCAAAGCACTGCCTGTGTGGCGTAGCTTTGTGTATAAAGTAAATTCGCGAGCCTCACACCCCGGTATGAACCAGAAACGGGAGAAGGACCTCAGGGAGGGCATGCGTTTCATTCTAGCTAGGAGTTGTGTCGGTGTTTTTACACGGCCTGACATTTTACTTGTGTGGTTGTTATAGTTGCGAGGCGCCTCGATTAGATCGGACTATCCGGGTCCGATGGAGTCATTCGTTGGCTCATTTGCACCCCACAGGGTGGGGAGACGTGTTGTTCAGGCGTAATAATCCACATCGTTGGACCGACCCTGACGATCCAGGGGGCAGTTGCGGATGTTCCAGAGACATGGTAGGCTAGATTGTCTCGAAGTCGGTAAGGACTATCTTTTGCCTTGGTTCATGACGGAAATCCAATTTCCAAATACGTGACTATGCGGTTTTGATTGTATACCTATATATGGTGACATAGTGGTATGGGGCATTAATGCCGTCTATGATTGATAGTTATGATTGAATTTGTTTTTGAAACATATAAACACTAGTAATAATATCAAATGCTTTTGTTTTATTCGTATCAATCATATTTTGGCCATTATAAGGTAAAAACTCTATCCTCCGGTTTGCGTTGCATTGTGTGATGGGAACTGAGTCTTATAATGGCTTCATTTTTAAAAAAAGCATTGCGATGTTTAAAAGAATGATTTGTTTTAAAGCACTGGCAATCCGATGGAGTAAACCCGTTCCACGAAAGTGGCGTGGTCCTGTGATTAGCCATATTTGAAATGTGTTGGGTAGATTTCTCATATCAGTCCCATGATTGACTCATAGTTTGTTTCACTTTCGAACTCGGGTGCCCCTTTTTCTACATGGGCAGCCTTGTATTTAGGTTTAGCTGGTTCTTTCTGGATAGCTGGAGCTAAAGATGGATTCTATCATTTATCTATTTTATGCTGTTCAGCTCCTATTGTACATATGATGTTTGTTTTCCGCTGTAGACATTTATGTATAGCCGAATTGTATTTGTACTAAGTATGATCCTGTATACTATGTAACTCTGATGATTACGTTTATCCAGTATATTCTATTATTCATTATCTGGTGTATTTATTTATTTCTGTTCTGCTATTATCTGTTTATGTGTAAATTCCAAGAATTACCCTTGCCACCGTCAGTACGGTGTTTGGGGTCGTCTCAGGCCATTATTAGACCGGGGATAAGGTTGGGTCTTATCCCGTTTCTAGTATCGCGCTGTTATGCCGCCAAAATTTTCTAAAACATGTCAAAACAATAAAAATATCATTTTTATTGTGTAAATGAACTGAATAAATATTTTATCATTAAAAATATAATTTGTAACGTGAAAATGAATAAAATAAATATTCATTTACAAATCAAACGATTTGTTTATGTACACCCATTTGACTAATATGGATTAGGACGATAAATTTTACACATCGCCCAACTGCACAAATAAATCTGCGTTCGTTGTTTGGAAACCCCACATCGGTATTGGGATGATATTGGACATACACTAATCCCAATAATTAGTTGTATGTAAATCGATTAGTTGACCGACTGTTATAAGCGTTAAATATTTAAATTTGATTCTTATGCAGTGTAGAATGCACTTTGGATGATGGTTGACTGTGTTTGATTGTTGTTCTGTGCATGTGTGTATGAAATCCATATAAATCACATTATATGGTAATTGACTGTGTCTGATTCCAGTTCAGAATTATCGAATATTTTAAAATAATATTCAGTGAATATTGAAATGTGAAGCCGTGTTAAGTAGTTAAACGCCATTTTAACACGAACGGGAATTTTATCGATTTTATTCATTTTACAATGAATATCAAAAAGTGATTTCAAAATCTGATAAATTGAAATGATTTGAAATTCGAATTAAATTGAAATAGAATTGAAATTCGAATTAAATTCGAATTGAATTGAAATGGATTTGAAATTCGAATTGAATTGAAATGAATTTGAAATTTTGATTTTAATTTGAAATGGAAGTTGAAATTGTTTTTGAAAATGAATTTAAAACGATTTATAAAATACATTTTAAATGGGAATCGATGAAATATATATTACATATTATATATATATAATATAATGGCCTGAATAGAACGCGCCGCGCTACGGCAGCTCGCGAATTTCGGCCATTGAATTCGAATGGACATTATGGGAGATTCGACCGTCGGATTCTCCTAAACCCTGAACCGTTGGGTTTGTATCGAAAATAGCTTTCTAACGAATAAAAGAAATTATAAATCTAATGGTTGGATTTGGAGTTATGTCTAAATCAAATTTGGAAAAGGTTGCTGTAAGTGCAGTTCGATGGCCGTTGATGGAAACTGACTGTAGGGCCTTGATAAAATTATTAAAAATATCATTAATTAGTGTAAAACCATAAGAAATGATTTGGAAAGAACTGGGATGAAAAATTCCATATTTGAAAAGATAAAAATAGATTTTTATCGAAATGAACAAGTTTTGAACAAGAATTATAATCCCATTTATTTTTAAATAAATAAAGTGGATTTGAAATGGTTTTAAAAATAATCAGAATTTCCAATATATAAAGTGGAAATGGATTTGAATCGAAGTTGTCTTTGGAATATTTCGATGTTGGATTTCATGATTATACAGATATTGTTATGAGAATTTGAAAGATATATTTATATCGTTATTTCCAATACGATATTTGTTGGTCGTAGAATTTGATATTGAATATAATCCTATACATTTTCTATTCAGAGCCTTGTATTTAATATCAATTGGGATTTGGGTTTGTCGTGAATGGTGTCTTCATTAACACCGTTCTTAAACCCAGTTGAGAAAAAAAATTAAATCTTTTTATTTAGATTTAACGAAGTATACCAATTAAATGATATTTAATTGGAATTGAATTGGAATTGATTTTTGGGTTTATCGTGAACAATGTTTTAAATAACACTTATTCTTTAACCTGATAATTAATGGAATGTGAATTGAGTTTATGGTGAACTGTGTTTCTAACGACATTCGCTCTTTAACCCGATTTACAGTGAAATGGAATTTAGAATTTATAAATCTTTTATTAAGATTTTATGGGATTTTCCAAAGTAAATTTTTCCAGTTTAATTTAATTAAATTGGAATGGAATGGAATTCGATTTGGTAATAATCGAAGTGAGCTTCTGTGGAGGAAGACCGTTACTATATATGGAATTTAAAAGGCTTAGCCGTTATTTCATTTATATTATTGGTTGGATATGGAAGTTTATATCGTTTATATATATATTGATCTGTTTTCCGTGAAGATTCCATAATCAATGGAATGTGATTTTGGGTTTATCGTGAGCTGTGTTTTAAGTGACACTAGTTCGTTAACCCAAGTAAAGATAAGATTAATTTCTTAACTTTGAAAAATCACTAAGTAATGATTTTAGGAGATTAAAACTGAATTAGAGTTTTAATGAATCTTTAATTAGATTAAAAAGTGAATGTGATAATTAAAATTATCAATTTAGGAAAATGATCGAGAATGGAGTATCACCAGTTTTGCTCCAAGCGATAGTTAAATCTTTAATTAGATTTGAACGAGAAATGGTAATTAAATTTACCGATAACACCGTGGTGTTGGATATGGAGTATTGTCAGTTTTGCTTCATGGGATGAATATGTTGGGATTAGGAAATATATAAATGATTACTTTGGTAAGGTTCGCTAATCCCAACTAGTTTGGATAAACTTTAAAATGGTTTAAAAGCTGACATACGAGGGGTACTGGTAAAGGAGCTAATAATGGGAATGCTCCTGATATGAGGACGATGTTCACTGACTTCATAAGGGAGATGCTTAGAAATGTGCAAGGAGCAATTACCAATGCTACAAATGGTGGTGGTGCAGTGGTGCAGGCACCTTACCATTTCTAAAATATACCCAAAAAACATATCAAAACATATTTTTGGGTATATTTGATTTAAAATATTTCATGTGAATGATGTTTTAATGTTTTTGATTGATTCTATATGTTGTTACCGCTGTTTGGAATGTTTTGTGATGTCATAGAAAGGTTAGAATGGTTGAAAACGCCGTCGTTTGTCTAAAATAGCTTGATGGAAAAATTTCAGAACCGGTTAGGAGGAACACCCGATCCGATCCGGATAGGAGCAAGGCATCCGATTCGATCCGGATAGGAGCAAGACACCCGATCCGATCCGGATAGGAGAAAGACACCTGATCCGATCCAGATTGGAGAAAGACACTCGAACTGATCCGGATAGGAAAAAGACACCCGAACCGATCCGGATAGGAGAAAGACACCCGAACTGGTCCGCATAGGAGGAAGACACCCGAACCGAACCGGATAGGAGAAGGAGAGAAGGAGACCCGAACCGAACCGGATAGGAGGAGGAGGAGACCCGAACCAAACCGGATAGGAGGAAGAGACCTGAACCGATGGAGGAAGACCCGAACCGAACCGGATGAGAGGAGGAGATCCGAATGGAACAGGATAGGAGGAGGAGACCCGAACCGATCCGGAGGAGACCAAAACCCGAGATGCAAAGGTACTCTAAATGGGAAGTAGAACTCAGGATCCAGATGGGAAACAACGAGTTGACTTCATGATTGGACTTTGCTGCGGGACGTGTGATAAGGGGTTATCGATGTCTATAGCTTTGACTCACCGCGGAAACACGGATATTGGCTACGGATCAATGCAGTGAAGTGGAGTCATGACTTCATGGGGCAGAGTGATCGTAGCAAGGCTATGAGCCAGTGCAGTGGAGCCATCATGACTCCACGGGGTAGAGTGGATATATCAAAAGATTAGTGGCTACGAATCAGTGCAGTGATGTCATTACGACTCCATGGGGCAGAGTGATCATAGAAAGGTATAGGGTGATCAAAGTGGTGGATGTGTGTCTGACGTTGTAGATTGACAACGTGGCATACCGAGATGCAGTGATAAAAGATTTTGTTGAAAAGCAGAGCTTTGTGGTTGATGATCAAAGCAGGGCTTTAAATAGCTAGCTTTGTGTTTAGCGTTGTTTCGCGAGCCTCACACCCCGGTATGAGCCAAAAACGAGAGATGGATCCTGGGAGAACATGCGTTTCTTTCTAGCTAGTAGTGGTGTCAGTGTTTTACACCCCCTAACATTTTACTTATGTGGATGATGGATAGCGAGGCGCCTCGGTTATATTGGTCGCTCTAGGCCGATGGTTTGTCCGGTATATGACTAGTTTACGCCCCATAGGGCGGGGAAACGCAGTGTTCAGGCATTATAATCCATGCCGTGTGGACCGGCCCTGTGGCTCCTAAGGCTTGATAGAGTACTTGCCTGAGACTCGGGCTAGACAGTCTCGAAGCGGTAAGGACGATCCCTTGCCTTGGTTCATGACGGAAATCCAATTTCCAACTACGACGTCGTGCGGTTTTGATTTTATACTTATGTATGGCGACATAGTGCTACGAGCATTAATGTCGTCTATGATTGATGCTTATGATTGAAATTGTTTTTGAAATATATAAGCACTAGTAATAATATCAAATGCTTTTGTTTTATCCGTATCAAGCATATTTTGGCCAATATAAGGTAAAACTCTATCCTCCGGTTTACGTTGCATTGTGTGATGGGAACTGAGTCTTATAATGGCTTCATTTTTATAAAATGCATTGCGATGTTTAAATGATTTATTTGTTTTTAAGAATTGGAAATCCAATGGAGTAAACCTGTTCCGCGTTAGCGGTGTGGTCCTGTAATTGGCCTTATTGTAAAATATGTTAAGTAGATTTCTCATACCAGTCCCATGACTGACTCGTAGTTTGTTTCACTTGCAAACTCGGGTGCCCTATTTTCTATACGAGCAGCCTTGTATTCAGGTTTTAGCAGGCTCTTTCTGGAAAGCTAGAGCTAAAGATGGATTCTATCATTTCTTTCTTTTTATGTTGTCCAGCTCCTATTGTACATATTATGTTTTGATTCCGCTGTAGACATTTATGTAAAGTTGAACTGTATTTTGTACTAAGTATGATCATGTATACTGTGTAACTCTGATGATTATGTTTATCCAGTGTATTATTTGTACATTATCTAGTGTATTTATTTATTTCTGTTCTGCTGTTATCTGTTTATGTGTTATATTCCAAAAGATTACCCTTGCCACCGTGGAACGGGGTTTGGGGTCGTCTCATTTCTATTTAACATGAACTTATTCTACATAAATGACATTCATTCTAATATGACATTATTCTACATAAATGATATTTATTCTAATGTGGCATTATTCTACATAAATGACATATATTCTAATATGGCGTTATTCTACATAAATGACATATATCCTAATATGATATTATTCTACATAAATGACATTTATTCTAATATGACATGTTTAACAATAATGATATTATTGTTCTAATAGGACATTTCTAATAACAGTGACATGTTTAATCTAAATAAACATTTTAACTAAAATGTTATTTTTAATTTAAATAAACATTTCTATTTAAAATGATCTTTTTATTCTAATGTAACATTTTCTAACAAAATGTTCTTTTTATTCTAATGTACATTTTCTAACAAAATGTTCTTTTTATTCTAATGTACATTTTCTAACAAAATGTTATTTTTATTCAAATGTTGATTTTCTAAATGAATGATATGTTTATATCAACCTAATGTTTATAAATAAATGACATTTATAACATATGTTTATTCTAATAAATGACAATTTAATATTGTTAATCCTAATTCAGTAAAAGATGACAAGTTTATATTGTAAATTATAATTCAATAAAAGGTGACAAATTTTATATCGTCAATTCAAATTTTACAAAATAAATAAAAGTGATGGCTACCTATTGTTAACAATTATCTAACTAAACAAATTGACATAAAAGAAAAATATAATGAAAATTATAATTTTCGTTGTCTAATCTTTTTAATGAAAACAACCTACAATAAAAATGAAGTTTTATCGTCAAATCTTTTTATTGCAAAACAAATGACAACAAAAATGTGAACTTTATATTCTAATCTTTTTATTGTAACAAAAAGACATTAAAAATATAAACTTTAATAACTATACTTTTTATTGTAACAAATCGACAATAAAAATTTAATCTTCTATTTCAATTCTTTTTATTGTAAACAAATGACAATAAAAATCTAATCTTCTATTTCAATTCTTTTTATTGTAAACAAATGACTATAAAAATCTAATCTTCTATTTCGATACTTTTGATTGAAAACAATGTCACATAAAAATGTCACATTAAAAGGTTACATAAAAATGTAACCTTTTAAATCTACTCTTTTTATTACATCTAAAATGTCGATAAAAATGCAACTTTTAAAGTATATTCTTTTAGTTGTCTCTAATTTGACAATAATAATATTTCTTTTAAATCTAATCTTTTTATTTGAACAACTTTAAAAGTATGTTCTTTTTAGTTGAGAAGAAAATGACAACAAAATATGTTCTTTCTACATTTTAACTAATTGAAAAATAAAAATGAAATCTCTTATTTCAACTCTAATTCATTTACAAGAACCATATTTCATGTAAAAATAAAAATGAGATTTTTATTGTTAAGTTAATTCCTATGTTCACGTGCCAAAATAAAGATGAAATCTTTAATCTAAAATAATGTCATGTTCATGAATCAAAACAAAGATGAAATCTTTAATCCAACTCTCAATCCAAATTTTACGTATTCAATAAAAACTATATTTTTATGAATAAATCACATCAATATTAACGGATTTAAAAATAAAAGTTGAAATTCTAATTTCAATCAAATCTGTACGTATGGATCTAAAATGAAAGACATAGATCTGAATGATAGAAGGTAAATCTAGAAAATAGAAGAACGATTTTATTGTAAACTATAATCGTATACATAGATTTAAAATATGATTTTATTTTAGATATGTATTTAACCGCAACTAGAGATTCAACAAAAAAAATTGAAATTTCATCATAGATTTTGCAATTTATGACCATTATAATATACCACGAACAACAATCAATAAATTCTAAATCACAAACATCGCAGATCTAAATCATTAACCTACATACAATGATTTTAAAAGCGAGAAAAATAATTAAATTATAATTAATTATTTAAATCAGAAATCTCACCTAGTTTGAAGCGGATCTAAAATTCTGAAGGGTTCAAAATCTGTTCCATCGCGAAGATATTTCCACCATGATTCCAACGCGACTGATTTTGCAATTTTCTAACAACGTATGCAAAAGTTATGATATTTTTTTCCATTTGATGATTAAATAATTAATTAAATTAAATAATAACCTTTTAATCCACCCTTAATAATGTTGGAATTAAAATGCTGCGCCATCCTCTTTGTTTCCCTTCCGTCGAACTGTACCCAAAAAGTCGGCCTCCTTCTTTGAAAGTCGCGCCACCTACAATTCTCTTTTTCGATCACCACCTTTGTAGTTGTTCATCTCCCTTTGCTCTTTATTTTTGCCTTTGGAAATTTCGGATTTTGTATAGTGGATTGAACTATTAAGGAATGAATATCGGAGGAGATAGGCCATTGAAGAATGAAGGCGGCGGCTTGAAATTGAAATTAGAGTTTCCATTTAAGATACAGGTCTATATATAATAATATATATCAAATACTATTTAATTTAATAATTGTTTACCTTATTTTTTTATCTTGTATTTATAAAAGGTATAAAATATGGTATATATGTATATGAAAGGAAGAGAGAGAACATAAAAGAATTGGAGGATATGAATGAAACGCATGCGGCAATTTTTTATCATTATGTTTCTTTTTTTTTCTTGCCATGAATGATGCACCTCTAATTTCCATTGAATATAATTTCAAATGTTATTTATTTATTTTATGAAGGATGCGACTTTCTCTTTTTTTATTATGATTTTTTATTTCACTAATATTATAATAGCGATGCTTTTGTCTTACAAAATATATTTTTAACTAACTAATGAATACTTTATTTCATGACCATTTTATATATCGCATATATGTATGTTCATATATCGTATATGTATATTTTCATACAACGCTTATACATATTTTCATTTAATGTCTATATATATTTTCACACAACGCTTGTATAGTTTATAAAACGCATATATATATTTTCTATACGGCCTACATACGTTAAAAATCGTATTTTTAATGAACTAGTAATTTTTCCTTAGCATGACTATTTTTTATATATATAGCATATTTACGTTAAAAAAATAATATTTTAACGGCCTAATGATTTTTCTATGAAATGTCTATATTATGTGACTCATGTATATGTCAAGGATAATATTTTCAATCAACTAGCATTTATTTCATTTCCCTAGTGTGTCTCATTACATATAATAGGTTATAAAAGAATTAAATTAGCTGACTAGGCATGATGGGAAGTAAAGAACAATGAGAGAGAAAATAAATGGAAAGAGATGAATGCTAGATTAATGCTAATTACTAGAAAGTTTGCAACTTTTCAAATTTCAAAACATATAGTATTAAATACCATGCGTTATTACATAAATAACATTTAAAAGTTTTACGAAATACATATATATAACAAAATGGAGAAAGGAGATTTAAAGTGATGTAGATTTAAGAAATGTGAATATAAAATAAGATACATGTAAACAGAATGTAGGGAAGTAAATTAATGAATGTAGGGGTGGCATTGAAAATGAATGCAGCCATTAACATTTTAAAATTTATTAATTAATGACCGTTACACTTTGGATAGACAAGGAAAGTATTACAGATGACATTTTTTCTATCTAACAATGACAAATTTACAAAATGACATTTTTCTCTAACAATGCATATTATATCATAATGACATTTTGTCTAACAATACCTATTATAACATGATGACATTATGTCATAATTTATTTCATTTTGAATATATATATATATATATATATATATATATATATTAAATCAACCTATCAGCACATGTAAATAACAACATAATTATATTTAAAACTTTTTTTTATAATTTATTTTAATAATGGAATTTTTTAAATTCTAACAAAATTCCATTAAAATAAAATTTTAAATTGGTTCTGATTTTCCGTGTTGTTACATTGTTCCCATACTAGTCTCTTGCTTTCCCTTGCATTCTCTTTGTATTGAATGTCATGCTTCTGGCTTTAGATATTCAATTATGCCTCTGTTGTCTTTATGTTTTTGTCTTCCTTGTCCGGTACTGGAATCAAGTTATTTGCTTGCTATATAGGTTTGTGTCGGCATCGAGCATTTGTGGTCATCCTTTTAGTACCGGCGACAAGCTATTAGTTTCCCCTTGTTGGTGCCGATAGCTTATGTGTCAAGTCCTCACTTTATTACCATCCTCCTTTATTTTCGGTGACGGTATCGACTTTGCTGTTGTTAGTCCACTTCTTTGGTGTCGATCCTGCCTGCCATGGTTCTTCCTCTAGCTTTCAGTGTTAGCTTAACTCTTCCTGTTGTTGCTACTTCGGTACTAGCTTCATTGTGATACCCCTTCATATCCATCTGGTTTCGATATCGAAATCAGTTGGTAATATTTGCCCCCTAGTACTTAAGGGGTATTTTTTACTTTTCAAGTTAGTGGCTCAAACTCCTTCCTGCTTATAAGTACTTGTCCCATTCTCTTTTACGAGCTCCTTTCATTTTTCTCATCAACTCCCTGCGTTTAAAAATTTCCTAGCATGAGTATCAGTAATTTCAACATTCATAACTACATCGATCTTGGTAAGCTTCACTTCATTTCTTTCGAAATGATTTGAAGGGTTTGCCAATTTAGTTCCACTATCACAATTAAATTTTTGATATTTCAGCTATATGATTTGAATTCATGCATAATAATTTCATTTTGATTTTGAGAGGGTGGTTCCAAAGAGTTGTTAGTATGCACAAATTAGTTATCCAAGCGAATTTCCCGTTTAACTATCAAGCAATGTTATTTGACTAAGTTGATGCAATCGCTGAATTGATTAATGCACAAATTAAGTCCTTCACTTCTCGATTACTTTGTCCGTCCTTCTAAGCTTAATGACGTGAACTGCCAAATGTTTCGTGCTAATCCCACAAAAAACTGCTATTTGAAGGAACGGTCAGATTCAAAGACTAGGAGACTCAGTTTTTTTTTATACGCTGCCCTTCTGGTATCTTTGGAAATTTCAGCGCCCCAAGTATGGAATTAGATTATGTCTCCTTTTTACTCTTCTCAATCACTTTTATTATACATATTTATTTATATGTATATATATATTATTTTATTATAGATGTTGCTCCTAAGTTCTCTAGCTTTGCAGACAAGGGGTTAGTGAATCGTCTTATTATTGCTTCTGAGAAATTTGTAATAGGTCTTCATTTTTGACCAGAACATTATCGGTCAACCCTGTTTAATCTCTCTTAGTAAAGGGATACTTTCTCTATTGGTGGGGAAGAATGCTCCTTTCTCCTCCAACTCTCCTATACTTCCTGACATTTCAAGTAAATAATTTATATAACAACTCGAAATTTAGTAATAGCTTGGCCCCATTTTGGCTCCTTTGCTTGATATGTTATTTTTGGTGCACTAAATGTCGTTCACTCCGAGCCAAGTAAGAACAATTCATCTTCTTCAGTCCCAAAAGCAGGACCTTCCTCCTTGAGGAATGCTTTACTCAAATCTCAAGAAATTACAAAAAGAAAACCCGTAGACGTGATTTCTGAGTGTTCTCCTCCAAGAGACCCAAGGGTACTGTGGATCAAACCCCTTGTCTTGATGCAAATGTCAACTTGCCTATAACACTTCTCCGAAGATAACTTCTCAAATGGATGCTTACTTATATGAATCTCTTGGAGCTTTTGCTTCGATCCGTCATGCGATGGGGTTTTCTTCTTCTGAGGATCTTAATCCTCAAGGACCTCCAATACCTCCCACCATTGAGGGTTTTGTTGAGTTGGTCAAACAGATTATGTCTTCTTCCTCATTTTCTAGTATTGGTCTTCCATCCTTTATTTATGATTTCTATCGCTTTCGCCATTCCCTAGTTGAGCAACAACTCTTGGTATGAACCTTATTTCCTACTTCTTTTGGCTTTGTGATTGTGCTCCTTATTTCTACTATGTCTTTATTTCTTTTAGGTCATCAAACAATGGTTCTTACTACGAGAAGATGTTTCCAAAGCATATTTGGATTTATCGAAGCTTAAGGGAAATAATCTTTCATTGAAAGAAGAGAATGTCGCTCTTACGGATGATAAAGAGGGTATGATGAAGAAACATGAATCATTAGAAAATGCCCTTATTGAAGCAAAGTCTTTGGTAGCTAAGGAGAAAAGAATCAATCTGTCTTTAACTGAGAAATTTAGAACTCTAAAAGAGACTTTGGAAAAGTCTAAGGAAGAAATCACTGCACTTAATTCCAACCGCTCTTCTTTACAAGAAGAGAATTCTCTTTTCAAGAAGAAGAATGTTTCTCTTAGGATCAAACTTGACAAGAAAGCGGACTCCCTGACAAAATCTATTGGTGTAATTAATGATGCCAAGCAAAGGCTCTCTTGCTGGATTTGCTATAAAAAATAATTTTGGTTATCGTAGAGTAAAAACGCGTGCCAAGTTTATGTGTGGTTGTGTCTTACAAGAGTTCCATTCTTTTAAAAGATTTTCTAAAGTTAAGTAAGTTTTTTGCAACATGAATTTATCATTGAAAGTATTCCAGACAGATCCGGATTGATTTTTCTTTGCATCAAAATGTGCTCGGGTCAGACCGAGTATATTTCCAGGTTAGGTTTCGCTTGGAACTTCAGGAAAGAAGCGGGAGTCGAGACATATTCCCGTGTTTTCTAGTAATATTTTATTTCCGTAGTATGTGTTGTATTATCAGATTTTATAATCTGAATTGTTGTGTTTTCTAATGTTGAATCATATATATACTATTTCTTTTTGTGTAAAGAGTTTTGATATATTATATTTTATTCATTCCGTTGTGAGGTTCTATTTCTATTCTGACTCTATAAGTGTTGACATTCTTGTCCTTCTTCTTCTAATATAATATTTCTTTCTTCCTTTTCTCAAACTCTAATTTCTTTCAATTATCCATCCGGGTTTTCAATAATTGAGTTTTTACAAGTAATGCAGGAATATGTATTATTGTCGAAATTCAAGCTTCGAATTTCCATTGGGTTATTACATCAAACTCTATTTTTCACTTTAATTTTACGATCGACCTAGGGATTTCGATTTACTTTGGGGTTTTCCTTAACTTTTCGATTTCCTAATGATTGGAAAATCGTAATGGACCCAATGACGCAATCCACGTTGCCAAATTACCATTATTTTTTAACTTGTTTTTTAATTAATCAATTTGTTAATCAGTCTATGTTTGTTAAAACTTAGGTTGTTACAATTTATGACTATGCTTCATTCCTCATTTTGTTGACTAAATTTCTAGTTTAATTTGTGAACTGAATCTGCATTCGTTTTAATGACTTTCTAATCACATGAACTTTTGAAATCCTTCTATGATTCTAGAAGATTTTTTCTAATTTGATCTATCAGATAAATAATTTATGCATTTTTTGTTATGTTTCAACTTTGCATTGCTCATGATTTAGCAATCGTGAACCATTAGTCGATCCAGAGGAACATCAAACTGGGGTGGTTGATCTGGAGAGGGCGATCCAGAAAGGTCAAACCAGAATAGTTGAGCCAGTTTTACACTTCATCAAACACTCAACTGTTTTAGGCATGCTAAGTGATGTCATTTGAACCTTAAGTGATAGCCGGACTAAGTAACTAGTGAGGAATAAACATGTAATATCATAAAACCAAACAAATAAACTTAATATCTAGGCAGTTAGGATAGAACATATCAGATTTTCTGTACTTGTATATGAACATAGCTGGACTTGCATATAACTCAAAACTGCCCAATTAACATAACACTACTCGTTGCAAAATTTTGACTTGGCATTATTCACAATTGTGATTAGATAGGACGACCGACTATTGAGTCGATCTTCATCGCAAATTTTTAACATTTATTTATGTTGTAGTCTTTTCACAACATCCAATGCATGCGCTGAACTAGTTTTCACACAAGGGATATAGGTTAATCACTCTAACCAGTAACATTTATTGGGTAGCATAGCCATCATGTCATGATGATATCCGACAAGAGCTTCTATGCCTGGGAATGGAGAAATTATCCATAAGATCCTAACACGAATTCAAATCCAAGGACCGAATTGGAAGTAGATTCACAATTTATCGTCTAGCCTCATGATGAGGGACAAACTACTTCAACGTCCTAAAAAGAATCTTCATCGGAGAAGGAGGTGCTGATGGTGAAGGAGCCCCTGACTCCTTCCTGCGGCCATCTTCCTAGATAACCTGATTGATTCTTGGCCTATCTCTATGGATGAACCAAAGTTGAGGCAATTGTGCGTGAAGCACATAATTCCATTCAATGAGGTTCGACTGTCAACTCCGAGTGAAACTGCACATAGTCCTCCAGAGGGTTACGTGGCCTACAGCCTTCAAATGTGCACGATGGGGTGTATTTCTCCATTCAGGTCATTGATCCGTGACTTTCTCCATTGTATGAAGCTAGCGCCCAAGGCAGCTACATCCCACATCATATGTCTACCTCTTTGGCTTGCATATATTATATAAAGAGCACTTTTTTCAAGAGTTTACCTTTGATGACATTATCTTCTTTTACAACTTTAAGCATCAACGAAATAATTTGTCTCTTCTTTATTTCGAAGCCATCCCAGGAAATCGAGTTATATTGGATGGCTAGAGCAATCTAGGGAATATGAAACAAGATTGGTTCCACATTCCATAGCAAAAAGCCTTTGCCATATGGTGGGTCCACTGCAATAAGTGTTTGGTCGAAGTTTATTCCTTCCAATCCTACTCGAGTGTTACTAAAGGTGCTACTTTTTCCCAAGCGAGAGCCCGGGTAAGCCCACTAGCAACGTTATCACGTGGCGTTGGTTGCTTTAAGGAATGTTCTAGTAGACGATCAGAGTATTAGGAGGTGCATTACCGATGAATTTCAACATCGATTCCACCTGCTTGACACAAATTGGAGCCTTCACACAGGCGACGTCTGATCTCCAATAGTCATGCTTCCAACAACTGTGCCCCTAGTAGTTGAACCCATAGTCATGAGCCCAGCAGTTGTTGTAACTCATCCTCTGGTCCGAGTCAAGGGTGTCAACAAGGGAGCAGCAACCTGAGGGTCCAGTCAGGAATCGACGAAAGGGGACAGAGAGGTTTCATGAGAAAGGAATTGAGGTAGAAATTAAGACCTGCTCTCTAGAGAAGCCAGTTGCTGAAAAGTCTCCGTTAGAACTTCAACCCCGGCTAAGTCTCCATTACATAGTGCCCAGTCAGGGTGCACCGAGTAGCCATTCGGGGGCTTAAGGGATTTTTCGTTGCCGAATGTTGTATACTCTACCCAAAGTTTGGACCCTATTGTATTCTTCCCAATCCAAAGAAGAGATAACTCCTTTTAATGTTGGGAAGGCAATTCCAACAAACCAAACTTCAGGCCTGGATTAATTGGGGTGTTCACTAGGAAACACATGACATGAACACTGCACGTCACAATTCATCATATGTTTGCCGAATTCTAACTTAAATGCTTCTTGAATTGTTGGCTCTATGACTAAAGGGAAAAGGTACCTTGAAACTTTGGAAGTCTCTCTAGAAGTGGTTATGCTCACAAAATCTCCTATGAGCGTGAATACTAGGAGAGGCGTGACTAGGAAGACAGGAGCATGAAAGGGGAAAAGAGTGGGAGGAAGAGGAGACAGAACGTGACCTAGAGAGGGGATGCGAAAGAGAAATACGCCACCGTGAATATGCTTATCGCCATCATGATAAAAGCTCTCGATCTCATGATAAGACGCTTAGTGAGCACTCTCAAATTAAGGGCCCCATCACACTAAAGATTTTCTACTGAACCAACTCTGCAATTCAAACCTGCGCCGTCCAAGGGTTGGCGATCGTCGTGCTCAGCAGCGAAAGGAGAACGAAATTCAGGTTGCATTCACTCACGAACAAGAGATAACGAATAAGCATCAAATAAAGATGTTGGAAAAGGCTTTTCCACAAAACTATTTTTCATGTATTCAGCTCTTGCCTACTCTACACCAAGTGCTAGAATCTTTTGATGTTAACGACATACTCTCCTAATACCTGGAAATTATCAAGTATTTGAGGAGGTAATCCGAAGTCATTAGTAATACTGAGTAAAATATCGATAACATGAAACAGTTGTAGGAATGCGACAGAAGGGCCTTGTACCATACCAAGAAAGATCTAGCAGATTGTGAGGCCTAACTCACGAATACAAAAAAATTACATGAGAAACCCAGGCCTAAGCTTGACGAGCTTCGAGCATGATTCAATAATGAACTTAATATATGGTCGCTCAAAACCAAAGTTTTGTTAACGATGAGATGAAGCGTGTTGAGAAGGAGAATATATCTATTAAGGCCAAAAATGAGGCATTCAAGAAGGAGAAAAAGCCGTATGCCCAGGAGAAGAATAAATTGGGGTCCAACAGGCCACCTCTAAAGAATCCATGAAGAAACCTGAAGAAAGCAATCATGTCGCCCTTGAGTTTGTTGTTAATAATTCTCAAGCTCAACCTGAAAAAGAAATTCAGAAGCTCAAGGATAAAGTGGTAGAGGTTCATAAGATGGAAGAGGAGTTCGGCTCCTAAGTGTTGGCTTTTTACGCCTAAGTCATTAGGTATCAGGATATGACATTTGTCGAAGATTACTCACAAACCCTAGCCGACAGTTGGGACCGATTTTTAGAGGAGGAGATAATGGCTTTGGAGGATGGTGTGGTAATAAAGAAGAATTTAGGGCCAAATATTTGAAGGGCGATGAGCTAGAAGTTCTCATAGAAAGTCGACGGTTGCTCAAGGCGGAGGAGAATGCGAAATGGCTCCAACACAAAGGAAAATCTGTTGTCGAGGGTAAACCTGACGTAGCAAAGGATGATGCAACTTCTGCTCAATTGACCACCCATCCTGTCCATGCTGGGGACCCATTTATATCAGGACCAGTGGTCCTGTCTTCGTTTGATCAGGGATCCGAGGGTGTAGAAGAGTAATCCCAGATGAACCGATCCTCGTTCCATATATGCTTTAACTCCGATTCCTGAGATCAAGACTCCTACAACTCTTGGGGGTTGTTCTATTGAAGGTATTTGACTACTTTATCCATAGTTTAAGAAAGTTATTAAGGATGTCGCCAAGCTATAGGTTTTCCAAATGAGAGACCCGTTATCCCACTTAGATTGGCAATCATTGCTCTTCCTGCTTTAGGTACAGCGTTGGTCAAGACTGCTCCCGAAGCAGAAGAAAAAGTGGGGGATGAGCCTCAAGTGCCTCTTGGTGACGCTACAGCCAAAGAGGATGGGAAGATAGATGCCCTAAAGAATTAGATGGAAAGGAGGCTCACGCCAAAGGCGATGATGATGTAATTTATCCCATGAGTCTAGAAAGTCTGAAGCCTTGGGCATGGCAGAGTTGAAGGCAATGCACTAAGGGAAATTCATTGAGCTTAAAGCCGAGTCAGTGTCAGGGACTATCCCGGTCGATCCCTTACATATTATCCCTCCTTTCGTCATTTACGTGTCGACTGAGTAACCCAAACTTTCTTCCTAAGAAAATTGTTCCAAGAAGAAACACGGCCAACCCACTTCGTGGGCAGAGGAGACTTCTAGTGAGAAGTCTCGAAAATGCTTTCTTTAGGAGCCTGAGATTGAGAAGAATAAGATGAAGCCAAAGACCAAAAGGTCTGTTATCATGTGATATTTGTTTTGTTGTCCTGTTGTGGTTTGTGCAAGTGTGGCACCTGCTTTTTTGACTTATCCATATGTATAAATCAATAATGTAAATAAAATACTTTGTATTTGCAAGCTTATTTCTCTTTCCATTCAATGTACTTGCAATTTAGTTTTTACTAAGTCTCACTTAACTTGTATGTTGTCTCTCCTAGAATGAGCAAGTGTTATGAATGCACTGTATATGCCCCCAGTTAACTTTGAGTCGCGCACCATGCCAACGTGTTCGAAAATTAATTTTGAAAGTCTGCGCTCATCCCCTCAACGTCGAGGGGGCGTTATGCTAAGTCTCCGCCATTAATTTGGGTTAATGTTGTGGGCTAGCGCACTGCTTATGCTAATCTAATTTTTTTACACTCTCTCTCAAGTCGTGACTCTCTCTCAAGTCGTGAGAAGCAGAGTTGGGTGTGGGAATGGTCATTTCACATTCGTTTGGGTGTCGTTCCCATACTTTAATCCTCAAAGTGAGGGTCTCCTCGTTGAGCGTTAGAGTCAAGCTCGAACTTTGTTAACTTTTATCTGACTATTCGTGGAGTTGAGTAAGCTCGTCGAAACGTGAGCGAATGAACATTGTTGAGTAATTAGTCGTCCTCTTCGTTCAAGTTTTGGCATAGGCCGGTCGAATTATAAGACTCACAGGATATGGAAGGAGCTTTTATTTATAACACAATGGCAATCGACAAGTTAAGCATTATTACATAGTTCGGAAGTGAAATGATATTCATTAAATTACAGAGTTGATCGCCATCAATAGTGATCATCAACCTGAAAGCTCTATTATCAAATTTTTAATTGATGACATAGAGTCCTTCCCACTACAGGGCCATGTGGACAATGTCAGGAAAGTCACCTTCAGGATGAGGTCGCCAGGTTCAAAGGTTCTAGGTTGAACGTTTATATTATAGTAACGGGTGACCCGATATCTGTGTGTTGAAGCATTTAATTCTGCCTCCTCTCTCTCTCCTCGTCAATCATGTTAAGCGATTCCAAGAGAAGTTCTATATTTTTTTAAGGGTCGTTGTACATCATCTGGTGAGAGGGGGCTTCAAGCTCCACTAGTATTACAGCGCTATTGGAGTCAGGCCAGTCGTCGACCTATGGGCCGTTTGGTATGCCCAAAGGGCCAACAGAAGGTCATCGACCTATTTACCTTTAGCCTTCTCCAATATTTTCTTCAAGATGGACTTTATGATTTTGTTTATGGCATCAACTTATCCATTTGATTGAGGGTGAGCGATTGTGGTGTATTTCATCTCAATGAAATGTCGTTGGCTGAAATCCTAGAATTCAGTGCTATCGAATCGGGTCTCATTATTAGTTTTGATAAACCAATGTAGTCTAAATTGACATATGATGTTTTCGACAATAAAGTGGATCACTTGCTTCATCGAGATCGTGATCAGTGGTTCAGCTTCAGCCTGGTTTATGATGTAGCCAACTACCGCAGTCACCATAATTTGGTACACCCTTGTTTATCGAAAGGTTACCAAGGATGTCTACTCTCCACATTGGGAATGACCAAGGACTAATCATCTGGGCGAGCTGTGTTGGTAGAGCTCTTGAATTCTTGGCAAATCTCTAGCACTCATCGCAATGATCATGAATAATCCGCTGCATCTCAATTGATGGTAGGTTATAAGTAGCCATATCGAAGCACCTTCTTTGTTAGAGTTTGCCCCATGGTATGATCGCAGCACTCTCCTTCGTGCACCTCTTGCAGTACTCGTTTAGTGTCGGCCTAAGCTATACAACAAAACAGAGGGATGGAGAGACCCTTTCAATATAACACGTCTCCCTAGAGGAGGTAACTTGAAGCTTTACATAGGAGAGCACATTTCTTATTCTTTCGCTCAAATACGGTTCCATGCTAGTGGAAGTCGTTGATGGGAGTCATCCATGATTCCCTTTCGAATTCAACATCCAGTGTATAATCAACCTCCATCTGATCTAAGCTCGGTGTGGCCAACGTCTCTATTGGGACCAACCACGTTTGTGTCGGAGAAAGAGTCAGCTTTCTCATTTTGTTCCCATTGGATGTAAAAGATGCCATAAAATTTAGATCAATCTAACAGCTCTTCCACCCGATCAAGATCAATGGCAAGTCCTGCCCTTTTGTTCAGAATTCCTTCATGACCTGAAATACGAAGACTTGTGTGTCTTAGAAAATGTCAACTACTTTGCCTCCCAATTCGTTCGTGATTTTAAGTCAGCCAATCAAGGCTTTGTACTTGGTCAAATTATTGGTCATTGGGAAGTTCAATCTCAATGCATAACAGATCACTCACTTCTCAAGAGTTAGCAAGACAACTCTTGTGCCAAAACATAGATCGTTTCAAGCTCCATTAGTGAATAGCTTCCAAATAGCAGTTGACGGATCAACCTATTTAGCATAATCATCTGGAGCTGTGAATTCCGCTATAAAGACCCGCAGTTCATGTCCTTGAATTGCTCATTGAGGAATGAATGTAATATCGAACTGACTAAGTTCCATATTCCATTTGAGCAGCCTTCCAAATGCCTTAGGTTGTTGAAGGACCTGTCGTAGCAGTAATTCAGTATATACGCTTTGGTAGGATGAGCTTGGAAGCAGTGACGTAACTTACTCAAGGCTATCAGGAGGTTGTAAGCAAGCTTCTTGATCCCCGGGTAGTTCGCTCAACCCTTGACTATCTCTTGCTTACATATTATGTAACGACCCGCATTATATGCATCGCAGGATCATAGAATATTTATTTCTTTCACATACGGAGTCGTATAGTCATGTAACTTTGGGAGATGACTATTGGGGTCATTTCCCATGTTCATGATTTTTGCCGATTTTTAAATGACTATTTTTCCCCTAGCTGATCTTGTTTTGGCCATAACTTTTGATTGGAAAGGAGTTTTGGCCTGAAACCACTTCCATTGGATCCGGATTATTGTTTACAATTCCATAGAGTGGTCACATTAGCCAAACAGACTCACCGTTCGGGAGATATGGCTAAAACGAGTTTCATAAGGTGAAAAACTGCTTTACCGGGCCAAATGAGGTGATTAGTAAATGGGCCAAAATCCATTTCGGGATTTGGGTTATGGGGATGCTGAAATGGGTTAGGTTTTCATTTCATTTCAGTTTTCAGCTGCCATTTACCTCCTAAGAACCCTAATAATGGCCTCTAACCTCTCCAAATCACTTTCTAATCAAGGATTAAGCTTAGCAACATCAAATTAAAGAGGATTAGCACCAAAGCAAGGTTAGAGCTGCTGTGTTGCATTGGGAAGAGCGCCATACAGAGACTCATTTCAAATTTGGTATTTTATTTGTGGCCAAGGTGAGTGATTTGCATAGTTCCTCACTAATTATGGTTAATTAAGGATAATTAGTGTTGATTAGCGAATTTAAACATGATTAAAATCTGGAAAAATATTTATAAATTTCGAAAAATTGTTTTAGACCTCTGTTAGAAGTTTGGGTTAATTTGGTTAAGTTTTGCTAATCATATAATTAATTTTGCTTAAACATGCTTAAGGGAAAATATGAGATTTTGGCTATGTTTGATCCGTTTAACCTTGTCATACTGTTGTTTTTGTGCTTGTGGTCACTTCTATTTGTTGCAATGACTGTATGGTATGCTTTGTGATAGATTGGTCGAAAACGCCGTCGTATGTCGTAAAACAGTCGTTGGAAATTTGCAGGAAATATGCAGGGTTTCGAACCGGATCGGATCGGATCATTGGGCTCGGATCGGATAGGAGAACCGGGGAGGTGGACCTGATTCGGATTGGAACTTAGCATAAGGGGCTTGGCGAG
This sequence comes from Allium sativum, assembly GCA_030737875.1. NCBI lineage: Eukaryota > Viridiplantae > Streptophyta > Magnoliopsida > Asparagales > Amaryllidaceae > Allium > Allium sativum. The sequence continues at coordinate 894,178,230 of CM060920.1, forward strand.
AAGGAAGATCATTTGCTTAGAGTTGGAGTTGGGCAGGGGATTGGATCGGAAAGACTAAAAAGGGATCAGATCGGAGGGACAAAAAGGGGATCGGATCGGAGCAAAGAGGGGAAGACCGGAACTGATCTAAGACATGAGGAAGCACACCCGAACCGAACCGGCGTCTGAAGGAGGAGAACCACCGGACCGAACCGCACCCTGGAGCATATTAGGAAGCATTGGACCAAACCGAACCGATGAGGACTAGAGCATTGTGCATATCCAAACCGAACCAGACGTGCGCTATTACTACTACGCGACGACTCTTTTGAAGACCAACTCCAATTCGACCAAAACCCAAGATGCAAAGGAAGTCCAAATAAGAAGTAGAGCTCAGGATCCAGTTGGGAACCAACGAGTTAACTTCACGAGTTGGACTTCGCTGCGGGACATGTGCTAAGGGGTTGTCGATGCATATAACTTTGGATCACTATGTGTAGGGGGTATGTGAACGGATTCAGGGCCACAGTGGCCTAGGTACGACTAAAGAGCTATAGGCCAATGAAGTGGGGTCATTTGTAAAGATTTGGTCATGACTCCATGGGGCGGGCAAGCTTGGTCGTAGCAGTAGTTCTACAAGTCGAACTCCGTCACTACTTCGATGGGTCTAGTGATTGAAAGTGGTGGACATCGTATGCTTTACGCACTGAGTGGGAGATGTGAGGATGGTTGCTATGTTTGATTTGTTTTCCATCATTATGACATGCACACCCCCCACCCCTGTTATCTTTACACCATCTGTTCAGTGGCAACTTATAGTATTGTACAGTATGTAGTGCTAACTCTTTGGTTGCAGGTCCAGGTTCAGGTATGGTTTAGTATACCTATTATAGTTTTGTTTTGCTGCTTATCGCTCATACCATACTGTTGTCTGACCCAGATTTTTATGTCTCTTCTTATTACTCTGGTTGCTCTCACGAGCAGACTAGAGACAGGTTAGGTGGTATGCATGAGTAGACGTATCGAAGACGAGCAGGAGACGTATGATGCATATATATAAATATTCTCCCTGTGTCGCTGCGGTCACTACTTTGGGCATTAGTGTTGTACTTTTCTTTCTTTTGTTTAGAGACAGTAATTTTAAAAGTTGTAATAAGTTGTATCTGGATTTCCGCTACTCTGATGTTCATGTTGGTTTTAGTTATCAGCTTATACATTGTCTCACCTGTTTATTGTCAAGTACATTATTATTATATTTTGTTCCATGCACTGTGAGACATTCTACAGGTTTTCGATTAGTTCATTCTCTTTTTTCCTTTCTTTGGCGACCGTTCCGTGCTAGTCGGGCATGTGTACAACGCACTTTCGGAGGAAATGTCGGCTGGTGCGGGGCAGGCCGTCACACTTGGTATCCGAGCTCAAGGTTGTGTAGTTAACCTAGGGAAAGACACCAGGGAGAGATAATACGTATATGAGAGCGCGTATTTGTGATTATTTTGGTTTTCAAAAGCTATATATATACTATTATTATAGTTAAGGATGAAGTCACACTGCACTGACACCACTATAGGGATGGTTAATCATTTTCTCTTTACATATTGAACGATGAGCCGATATGCAAGGGGTACCGGAAGAGGAGCCAATAATGGGAATGTTGCTGACATGAGGACGATGCTTACTGACATCATGAGAGAGATGCTTAGAGATGTTCAGCGGGCAGCTCCCAATGATGGTAATGTTGGTGGTCCAATAGTGCAGACGCCTAGGGCCGATTTCGCCAAGCTGAACAAGGATTATACTAGTCTTGGTGGGAAGTTGTTCTACGGAACGGAGTCGGCTACGGATGTTCAGGATTGGTTGGATAGCTGCAAGCGTATCTTCAAAGATTTGGGTATCGAGGATGCGATGAAAAGAAGGCTAGCATTCCGTCAGCTGCAAGGACGAGCAATGAATTGGTGGAATGCTATAAAGGCAGCTACTCCCGAGGATCAGATTACTTGGAATTAGTTTAAGGTTCGCTTTAGCGATAAGTTCATTCCAGCTGCTCAGAAATCATTGTTTTTTAAGAAATTCTTGGAACTCAAGCAGAATGGTAGAGCTGTCTCGGAGTATATTGCTGAATTCGACACTTTGTCAAAATATGGGTTATCCCTAATAGATACTGCCGAGAAGAAGAACAAGAAGTTCATAACTGGCTTGGATCAGTACATGGGGAAAGGCTTATTAACCGCATCGATGAGACGTTTGAATCGGTTATGGGGAAACCATTGAGTCAGAGAGTCTTTACCCTAAGTCGAAGACTGAGTTTGTATCTGCAGAGGAGCCAAAGCCGCAAGCAAGTGGCAGAGGCAAGAGTGGTTCCCAGAATAAGAGGAAGTAGAACCAGAATAAGTATGGCCAGAAAAAGAATAAAAAAGATGTTGAGTGCTTCAACTGTTATAAGAAGGGCCATTATGCTAGTAATTGTCGGGCTAAGCCAGCGGATAGGAAGTGCTTAACTGTGGCCAAGTGGGACATCACAAGGACAAGTGTCCGCAACCCCCTAAAGAAAAGCAGATGGTGAAAGCATATGCCCTTAATGCTATTCCTTCTTCGTCAAATGCCCCAACTGCGGCGGAGAAGGGAAAGAATGTCGTTATTCAAGGTATGCTTTCAATTTATGATGTTCCGATTAGAGTTTTGTTTGATACCGGAGCTTCCAGTTCTTTTATATCTAGTGACCTGGTAGATAGGTTGAGATTGGAGCCCGAAATTGTCGATAGACCTGTAGTAGTGACGAACCCGATTGGTGGTTCGACTAACCTTAACATGATTTGTCGTAATGTGGTCTTATCGAGTCATGGATGCATGTTTGTTTGTGATTGCTTTGTTTTGGGCTTTACTGGGTTTGGCATTATTTTGGGAGTCGATTGGCTCCAAAGATACTGGGTGGTGGTAGACTGTGAGGGCTTTTTGGTGACAGCTAGAACGGATGATGGGAAGAGGGTAGTGTTTGGTGGTCTACTAGTGATGGGGTAATGGCTAGTTTTCTAAATTCCCTCGACATCCCGCATAGTGAGTTGTCAGGTTTGCCCGTGGTTGGCCAGTATCCGGACGTCTTCGAAGAAGTGATCGGGCTTCCACCACACCGAGAGATTGAGTTCCGTATTGATTTAGTGAAAGATGTCAGACCTATAGCGATGCCACTTCGTCGTATGGCACCAAGGAAGCAGTGGGAGCTCGAGGTGCAAGTCAGCGATCTTTTGAAGAAGGGATTTATCAGAAGGAGTGTTTCTGAATGAGGAGCACCAGTTGTGTTTGCTAAAAAGGCGGATGGTTCCCTTCGATTGTGTGTGGACTACCGCGAGTTGAATAAAGTGACGAGGAAGAACAAGTATCCTCTACCGCGGATAGATAATTTGTTTGATCAATTGAGTGGCACGAGAGTATTCTCTCAGTTGGATCTTGCGATAGGTTTTCATCAGCTTAGAGTGGAAACTGAGAGTATAACTAAAACGACATTTCGGACGCCTTCTGGATTTTATGAATGGTTGGTCATGCCACTTGGGTTGACCAATGCACGGGCATATTTTGTGGATCTTATGAATAGAGTATTCAGAGATCAGTTGAATAAGTTTGCTCTTGTGTTCGTGGACGATATACTTGTTTATTCGAGGACAGAGAAAGAACACAAGGAACACTTAAGAATAGTGTTGGAGGTGTTGAGAAAATACCAATTGAAAGCAAAGTTTTCTAAGTGTCACTTCTGGAGGAGGGAAGTGAGATTCTTGGGCCATGTTGTTTCAGAGAATAGTATTGCCGTGGATCCTACGAAGGTGACTACGGTGCAAAATTGGTCTACGCCCAAGAATGTAACGGACCAACGGAGTTTCTTGGGATTAGCTGGATATTTTCGTAAGTTTATCCAAGACTTTTCCAAGATAGCAGCACCATTGACTCAGTTGACCAAGAAGAATCAAGCATTCGTCTGGGACGAAAAGTGCGAGAAGGCATTCAAGAGTTTAAAGGCAAAGTTGACATGTCTACCAGTATTAGTCATTCTTAAGGGGAATGAAGAGATGACGATATATATGAACGCATGTGGTACCGGACTAGGTGTTGTATTGATGCAAGGAGGTAGGGTTATAGCTTATGCAAGCCGACAACTGAAACCGCATAATAAAAGATAACCTATCCATGATTTGGAATTGGCAGCGATCGTGTTCGCACTGAAGATGTGGAGACATTATCTCTTGGGAGAAAGATTCGAGTTGTTTACTGATCATAAGTCATTAAAGTATCTCTTCTCTCAGAAAGATCTAAATCTTCGGCAGCAAAGATGGTTAGAATTCTTAGCTTCCTATAATTTCGACATCGCATATACACCAGGAAAGGGCAATGTGGTGGCTGATGCATTGAGTAGACGACATGCTAGTTTAGGGGCTATGTTTCTTGAATGGAAGCAACTGGAGTACATCGTTGGGTATGATTTCAAACCAAAGTGCGAGTTGAATCCAGAAATGTTAGCAAGTTTGACGATCAGACCCACTTTGATTGAGCGGATTGGTTCCAGTCAGAGGGACGATCCTAACCTATTGGAAATCATCTCAAAGTTAGAGATGGGAATCGACGAAGAGATGAACAAGTATGGGCTTGATCGAGATGGATGGCTTAGAAAGAATGGAAGACTTGTTGTACCCAATGTCAATGGATTGAGAATGAAGTGCTTAGATAATGTCATCACTCAAAACTGACTATACACCCCGGTGGTAACAAGATGTATCGAGACATGAAGCAGACCTACTACTGGAAGGGATGAAAAGAGACATTGGGAAGTTTATATCCAAATGCATGAATTGCCAGCTAGTTAAAGCTGAGCAAAAGAAGCCTAGTGGTTTGTTGCAACCATTAGAGATTCCAGAATGGAAATGGGAACAAGTCTCGATGGATTTCATTGATGGGTTACCAAAAACTAGGTCGTGCCATGATAACATTTGGGTGAATGCGGGCCGATTGACTAAGAGTGCAATGTTTATACCCGTCAAGTCAAATAAGACAACAGCTAAGTTAGCTGAACTATATGAAAAGTGGATAGTGAGATTTCATGGAATACCCAAAGGCATTGTAAGTAACCGAGATCCGTTGTTCACTAGTGGATTTTGGAAAAGCTTACAAGAGGCGTTTGGATTAGAATTACATCTCAGTACCGCGTATCATCCTCAAACCGACGGACAGACAGAGAAGGTGAATCGAGTGCTGGAAGATCTCTTGAGTGCTTGCATATTGGATTTTGGTGGATCATGGGATGGCCATTTTCATCTAGTAGAGTTTACATATAATAATAGTTATCAATCCAGTATTGGTATGGCTCCATTTGAAGCTTTGTACGGAAGACCGTGCAACTCACCACCATGTTCGTTAGAGACCGGTAAGAAATATGTGCTTGGACCAGAAGTAATAAGAGAAACATTAGACAAGATTAAGGTTTTCCAACAGCTAATGAAGGCTTCCCAAGATAAGCAGAAGAGTTATGCTGATAAAAGGAGAAGAGAATTAAAGTTCTCCATTGGCGACTTGGGGTTTGTCAAGATTTCTTCGTTGAAGAGCGTGATACGATATGGCAGGAGAGGCAAGTTAGCACCAAGATTTGTTGGTCCATTCCCAGTTCTTGAGAAAATAGGGAATTTGGCATACAAAGTTGAATTGCCAGAAAAGATGATAGGATTTCACAACGAATTTCACGTTTCCCAATTAAGGAAGTTCATACACGACCCAGATGTGACTATTTCACTTGATCAGTTGGATGATATCGAAGATGAACCCGAGGCGGTTGGGAACCGCAAGCCTATGCATATTGTTGGGAATGATACGAAGCGACTTTGAAGGAAAGGGATGAATCTAGTCAAAGTTCAGTGGGGCGAGGATGAGAATGACTGTACTTGGGAGACAAAGGAAACCATTAGGAAGACGTATCCAGAACTCTTCGCCTGCTAAGATTTCAGTTTCGACTTAGTCTTTTTGCATGCTAGGATAGACTTATTTTGTTTGGTTTGCATGTTTGATTGTTGTATGTGGATGGTAGGCATGCAGGATCCTTTGTATGTTTTTGGTTAAGGAATTTCGGGGACGAAATTTCTTAAGGGGGGAAGAGTGTAACGACCTGCATTCTACGCATCGCAGGATCGTAGAATATTTATTTCTTTCACATACGGAGTTTTATGGTCATGTAACTTTGGGAGATGACTATTGGGGTCATTTCCCATGTTCATGATTTTTGCCGATTTTTAAATGATAATTTTGCCCCTTGCTGATCTTGTTTTGGCTATAACTTTTGGTTGGAAAGGAGTTTTGACCTGAAACCACTTCCATTGGATCCGGATGATGGTTTACAAGGTCACACTAGCCAAATGGACTCACCATTTGGGAGATATGGCTGAAACGAGTTTCAGAAGGTGAAAAACTGCTTAACTGGGCCAAATGAGGTGATTAGTAAATGGGCCCATAACCCATTTCGGTATTAGGGTTATGGGGAGGCTGAAATGAGTTAGCTTTTCATTTCATTTCAGATTTCTAGCCGCTATTTACCTCCTAAGAACCCTAATAATGGCCTCTAACCTCTAAAACATCTCCAAATCACTTTCTAATCAAGGATTAAGCTTAGCAACATCAAATTAAAGAGGATTAGCACCAAAGCAAGGTTAGAGATGCTGTGTTGCATTGGGAACAGCGCCAAATAGAGATTCATTTCAGATTTGGTATTTTATTTGTGGCCAAGGTGAGTGATTTGCATAGTTCCTCACTAATTATGGTTAATTAAGGATAATTAGTGTTAATTAGCGAATTTAAACATGATTAAAATCTGGAAAAATATTTATAAATTTCGAAATATTGTTTTAGACCTCTGTTAGAAGTTTGGGTTAATTTGGTTAAGTTTTTCTAATCATATAATTAGTTTTGCTTAAACATGTTTAAAGGAAAATATGGGATTTTGGTTATGTTTGATCCGTTTAACCTTGTCATACTGTTGTTTTGGTGTTTGTGGTCACTTCTATTTGCTGCTATGACTGTATGGTATGCCTTGTGATTGATTAGAGCTGTTAGATTGGTCAACAACGACGTCGTATGGCGTAAAACAGTCGCTGGAAAGTTGTAGGGTTTCAAACCGGATCGGATCGGATCATTGGGCTCGAATTGGATAGGAGAACTGGGCAGGTGGACCTGATTCGGATTGGAACTTAGCATAAGGGGCTTGGCGAGAAGGAAGGCCATTTGCTTAAAGTTGGAGTTGGGCAGGGGAACGGATCAGAGAGACTAAAAAGGGGATCGGATCGGAGGGACAAAAGGGGATCAGATCGGAGCTAAGAGGGGAAGACCGGAACAGATCTGAGACATGAGGAAGCACACTCGAACCGAACCGGTGTCTGAAAGAGGAGAACCACCAGACCGAACCGCACCCAGGAGCATACTAGGAAGCATTGGACCTAACCGAACCGGTGAGGACTATAGCACTATGCATATCCGAACCGAACCGGACGTGTGCTATTACTACTACGCGATGACTCTTTTGAAGGCCAACTCCAATTCGACCAAAACCCAAGATGCAAAGGAAGTCCAAATAGGAAGTAGAGCTCAGGATCCAGTTGGGAACCAACGAGTTAACTTCACGAGTTGGACTTTGCTGCAGGACGTGTGCTAAGGGGTTGTCGATGTCTATAACTTTGGATCACTATGTGTAGGGGGTATGTGAATGGATCAGGGCCACGGTGGCCTTGGTACGACTAAAGAGTATAGACCAAAGAAGTGGGGTCATTTGTAAATATTTTGTCATGACTCCATGGGGCAAGCTTGGTAGTAGTAGTAGTTGTACAAGTCGAACGCCGTCACTACTTCGATGGGTCTAGTGATTGACAGTGGTGGACATGGTATGCTTTACACACTGAGTGGGAGATGTGAGGATGGTTGCTATGTTTGATTTTTTTCCCATCATTATGACATGCACACCCCCTACCCCCGTTATCTTTACACCATCTGTTCAGTGGCACCTTAGAGTATTGTACAGTATGTAGTGCTAACTCTTTGGTTGCAGGTCCAGGTTTAGGTATGGTTTAGTATACCTGTTATTGTTCTGTTTAGCTTCTTATCGCTCATACCAGACTTTTGTCTGACCCAGAGTTTTATGTCTCTTCTTATTACTCTGGGTGCTCTCACGAGAAGACTAGAGACAGGTTAGGTGGTGTGCATGAGTAGACGTATCGAAGATGAGCATGAGGCTTCCACGTATGATGCCTATATATATATATATTCTCCCTGTGTCGTTGCGGTCACTACTTTGGGCATTAGTGGCGTACCTTTCTTTCTTTTGTTTAGAGATAGTAATTTGAAAAGTTGTAATAAGCTGTATCTGGATTTCCGCTACTCTGATGTTGATGTTGGTTTTAGTTATCAACGTATACACTATCTCGCCTGTTTATTGTCAAAGACATTATTATTATATTTTGTTCCATGCGCTGTGAGACACTCTATAGGTTTTCAATTAGTTCATTCTCTTCTTTCCTTTCTTTGGCGACCGTTCCGTGCTAGTCGGGCATGTGTACAGCGCACTTTCGGAGGAAATGCCGGCTGGTGCGGGGCGGGCCGTCACATATTACACCGGTCACTGAACTTGATTCTCTTCGCAAATAAATTCTGAGTTGATAACATACAACGATACCACCAGATACACAAATAGGTCTTCGTGATCAATTAGCTTTGACAATATCAGAGGTGAGTTCTCTTCGCGTGATTCAGCAACTTTTGGAAGGTTTTGATACAATCGGGAGTCCAGACGAAGTTGCGCTTTCCTCGCTTTATTAAGTCAAAGAAAGGAATGCACTTGTCGTCGTCTTGGATATAAATCGGCATAGGGCTGCCACCTTCCCATTTAGGCCCTTTGCACATCTCTAGTCTTACGAGGCTCCTGAATGTGTAATATAGCTTCTATTAAGGGTAAACTTCAATGCATCAAGAGTTGACGTTGAAACCAAAAAATTTCCTTGATGCAATGCCAAAAGAGCATTTCAAAGGATTGAGTTTCATCACGTATCCATCATTCTTTTGCCCGTGTGGCATGACCACATAATATTATCACCCACGTTCCATTATAAAGCTAGTGTCTTCTTAGATCGGCACATGCATCGGGTTTTGACTCTACCTATAATATACGTCCCCGAAGGAAAGAAGCTCATGTCCAACTATCGAGTCCACGAGCTGATAATTTCTTATAGGCATAAAGTGGTCTTTAGGGCAAGCCTTGTTCAATTTCGAGAAATCTTTGCACGTCTGCCACTTCCCGTTTTACTTCTTCACATCTACCGAATTCGATGCCCATGTATAATATAGCGAATCGTGGATAAACCCATTATTATTTAGCCTCTTTACTTCTTCTTGAAATGTTGTCGACCTCTCGGGACTAAGCATTCGTCCCTTCTACTTCACCGAGACATACTTTGGATTAATGTTTGGTAAATGACTCGTAATAGTCGGTGATATGCAACCCCAGTCGGTATGGATCTAGGAAAAAACGTCATGGTTTGAGTGGAGAAAGTTAGTCAATTCCCTCGTCTAGAGGGGTCCAAGGTAGGATTCTATTTTCAAGACCATAGAAGGGTGGTCGTTATAAATCGAGATAACCAACGTCATTTCATTGGGGGTCTCCCTTTGTTCTTCTACCTCCTCGTCTTTCCTTGGATCAATGTCTTTGAATTGACGGTTGTATTGTCCGAGACAGGATTTTCACTTTACTTGCTATGCAGCAGCCTCCGGGATGCGAAGGGAATTATCTACAACTTTCGCTTTCTCCTTGCTTCGGGCGTCTTTACATTCTTTCTACCAAATAGCACTCCCGTCCTACTATTTGGTCTCCTCACACGAGTCCAACCCCATTCTCTCTCGGAAACTTCAGGTGCAAGCACCAAGGAGCTATGCATGCTCAGAATTTAGCAAGGGTCGTTCGGCCGTAGAAAGTGTTGTATGAAGAGTAAATATCCAGGAAACGAATTGGATGGATCCGTACTCTCCGACCATCCCCCTCGCTTAATTTAACTGGCAATTCCATCATTCTCACTAGAATGTTTTCTGAGCCATTGAACCCATGAATTCTCGCCTTACATGGCTTTAAATGCATGGCCTCCAATGTTGTTTGATTGTAGGCTTTTTTAAACATAGCGTTTAGGAAATTCCAACAATCAATAAGGACCTTCAATACATACCAATGTAGGGAAAAAATCACATGTGGATCATTACTTGGTGCATCTACCCCATCAACATCTCTGTTTCCAAAGACGATTTCATCCATCATGGTCTTTCTTAGTTTCACGGGAGCAACATCGTCAGTCGTGTTGCATTCTTCCACCTCGACATGCTTCTCTGCGTTTGCATATTGCTCCATAGTCCGAAGATTATAAAACCAGCCAGATGTGGTCCTCAAACAATAATGTTGATTACAATTCCTTTACTTTTTCGCCAGGTGGTAGTTTTGGAACTAATTGACCTTGACGATTGGTGTCCAAAGTCACCTACCCCATGTCTCGCAGGGCCACTGTATATATTCATCCAACCTTCCTTCATGAATTAACTTCTCCACAAGATCTTATAGACGATGACATTCATTAGTTGTATAGACGTAGATTTCATTGAAGACAAAGCATTCTCTGTATGTTTCTTTTTCTATGTGGAATCCCATGAGGGGGTTTTCAGTATTGCATCACATTACAAGTGTCAACATGAATGTTTTCCAAAGTGTCATTTAGAGGCGTGTAATTGTCCAAGGTCTGGAACCCGCATCGCATTTTAGCATCCCCTTTCTGATTATGGCCTCTTGTATTGTCATTTCTGTGTTGATTGCCATTCGTTTTGTTTTGGTTTTGAACATTGACCCGAACTTTTCTAAAATTTTCTCTAGTATGTTTCACCACTACATTTCCAGAACTCCCTCATTCAACATGTCACTAATTCTCCTCACTCGATTCCTATTTATTTGCCTCTTCAATTGGCAAAAACACATTGGCCTTGTCACAAAAATGATCTAAGGTATAGGGATGCTTCGCAGTTAATTTTCTTCCAAACTCAGTTTCTGTGTCGACGCCATCAACTAGCGCCATTAGTTCTGTCTCATGATTAAAGTTACTGATCTTACTGATGGCATAATCGAAGCGTTTCATGTAATCCTTGAGCGATTCTCCACAGGCCTGATTCACGCGAGAAACGGTCATAACACGCTTTGATTTGAAGGCATAGAGGCCACACGGGCGTAACTTCATCAAGGTAGATTGGAAAAGTTTTGCATTATATTGCATCCGGGGCAACGGATGTATCCATAAACTATGAATATCTAATAAATTGCTAGCTAGGATTGGTCTTGCCTGAGTAATGACTCATTTGAGGCAAGTTAAACCTTTGAGAGAATTCATCTTGCAAGATGTAATTGGAGAATAATGGTGTATAACTGTGATGACCCCAAATTTCCATGGAATGAAAGTAAGGAATAATCATTAGCAGATTTAAATATTTTTGGTTTCACCAAAATTCGGTTTATTCTGCATCCTGTGTGGTCAGTCAAAGTTCAGGTTTGACTTTTCAAACTACCGTCCTTTTCTAATTCCTTTTATAATTAAATTAAATATATTCGCATTAAATTCAGTCAAAATAATTTTCTAGTCATTTTTATTTAAAATAATTCATTTCAACTATTTAAACACCTCTAAAATCTCTAAAATGAAAATTTTAAATTGGCCCCATATACCGGGTTGTTACAATCTCCCCCGCTTAAGAACTTTTCGTCCTCGAAAAGGAAAAGGGAAGAATTGAAGGGTAGGAACCAACATAAAGAATGGAAAATATTTTAAGCGTACCTCAAAATAAAAACTAATCGGAGATATCCACTCTGCATTTGGGATAGGCTTGTTTGATACTCTCCTCGGTTTCCCAAGTGCAGTCTCTAGGATCACCGCTCCATTGCACCTTGACTAGGTTGATACTTTTATTTCTCAGCTTCCTAGTCTCCTTGCCAAAAAATTTCAGTGGTTCTCTTCTCACTGCAAGGCTTGGGGTAATCTCCAAATCTTGCTGTGCTCCTTCTTCCACAATCAGATCTGGATCATGGACATGCCTTCGAAGTTGAGACACATGGAATACATCGTGCACTCCAGGCAACCAGTCGGGCATCTGAATTCTATAGGCTAGGGTGCCAATCTTTTCAAGAATAGGGAAGGGGCCGATGAATCTAGGTGCTAATTTTCCTGTCTTTCCAAAACGGATTACACCTCGCATTGGAGCAACTTTCAGATAGACATAGTCGTCACCCACTTCAAAAGCCAACTCTCTCCTTCTTACATCTGCATAGCTCTTTTGTCTACTTTGGGCAGCCAATAATCGCTTCTTAATAAAATCAACTTTGTTCGAAGCTTCTCGGATCATGTCTGGACCCAATACAAGCCGATATCCTTTTTCAACCCAACACGCAGGCGACCTACATGGCCTACCATATAAGGCTTCAATTGAGGACATTTTCAAACTTGCTTGATAGCTATTGATATGTGAGAATTCAACTAAATGCAAGTGATCCCCCCAAGAACCTCCAAAATCGAGTATGCAAGCTTGCAATAGATCTTCAAGAACGCGATTCACCCGCTCAGTTTGGCCGTCAGTCTGAGAGTGATATGCGGTACAAAGATTTAACTTCGTTCCCAACTCATTTTGGAATGCTTCCCAAAATTTGCTAGCAAAGATAGGATCACGGTCGCTAATAATGCTACTAGGAATTCTGTTTACAACAAAAGACTATTATTTCATTTGGAAAGATTTAGATTATGATGAAAAGGAAAGATTTAGTTTTATTACCCATGTAGCCTGACGATTTCTTTGAAATAGATTTGCGCCAGACTTTGAGCAGTTCTAGTGGACTTGATAGGAATGAAATGAGCGGATTTCGTGAAGCGATCCACGATCACCCATATGCTGTCATTTCCTTTCCTAGTTCGAGGCAGACCATCTATAAAATCCAAGGAGATTTGGTCCCATTTCCAATCTAGAACTTCATATGGCTGCAACAACCCCGCAAGCTTTTGTTGATCACTTTTTACTTGTTGGCATGTGGGACATCTACTCACATAAATGGATATATCCCTCTTCATAGATCTCCACCAAAATGTGCCCTTTAAGTCTTGATACATCTTGCTTACACCGGGATGGATGCAAAGCTTTGATTTGTGACCCTCATCCAAAACTTCCCTTATGAGGTCTTTGATATAAGGAACACAAATCCGCCCTTGAAATCTAAGAATTCCCTTGCCATCTATTTGGAAGTTCGTGTTTTCACCTGCTTCAATTCTCTTAATCATTATTTGAATGAATTTATCATCCTTTTGAAGAGCAGAAATTTTATCAATCAAGGAAGGGGTAATGATGAGGCTTGCGACAATGACGTCCTTTCTACTGAGCGCGTCCGCCACAACATTTGCTTTCCCTGGCATATATAAGATGTCAAGATCGTATGCCGCTAGAAATTCTAGCCATCGTTGCTGCCTTAAATTTAGATCCTTTTGATCGAAGAGATATTTCAAAGATTGATGGTCTGTGAATAATTCAAATTTTCACCCAAAAGACAATGTCTCCAAATTTTTAAAGCAAAGACTACGGCCAACAACTATAAGTCGTGGACACGATAGTTTTTGTCATGTGGCTTTAATTGACGACTTGCATATGCAACAACCTTGCCCCTTTGCATCAGTACTGCTCCAAGACCACCACTTTGAGAAGCATCCGTATAAACTTTTAAGTCTTGGTTGCCATCGATGATGGTTAGTACGGGTGCAGTGGTCAAACTCACTTTTAGCTTTTGGAATGCTTCCTCACAATCCAATGTCCAATTGAACTTGTTATGCTTCTTGGTGAGCTTTGTTAATGGGCTAGACAGCTTGGCGAAATCTTTAACAAATTTCCTGTAACATCCAGCCAATCCTAGGAAGCTTCTTACTTTAGTGGGTGTACTGGGCTGCTTCCAATCTCGAATGGCGGCAATTTTACTTGGGTCAACAACAATTCCTTCTTTTGACACAACATGGCCCAAGAATTTTACTTCCTCTTGCCAAAATGTGCATTTGGAAAACTTTGCTTTTAAAACATTTCTTCGCAAAATTTCAACACTTCCCTTAAATGCACTTCATGCTCCTCCTTAGTTTTAGAATAGATTAGAATATCACAATGAAGACTAGGACGAATTTATTTAGGACCTCACGGAATCCCCTATTCATCAAGCCAACAAAGTAGGCTGGAGCATTGCATAGACCGAACGACATCACTAACCATTCGTAGAATATGTCGGGACCTCTGAAGGTGGTCAAAGGTATGCATTCTTCGGCTATGCGGAGTTGGTGGAAACCTGTGGCAAGGTCCATCTTTGAAAATACCTTGGCTCCATTTAATTGGTCCATTAAATCATCTATGCGGGGCAAGGGGTATTTGTTCTTCAATGTTTGCTTGTTAAGATCGCGGTAATCAACATAGAGTCTTAGAGTACCGTCCGATTTGGGGAAAAACACCACAGCTGCACCCCAATTAGAAAAGCTAGATCGGATGAGTCCTTTCCACAAGAGCTGCTTAGTTTGGGTTTGCAATTCTTCCTTTTCTTTGGGGGTCATCCGTCTGATATCATGAACTACAGGTCTTGCATTTGGAACGAGATCAATCTTGAAATCGATTTCCCTTCGCGGGGGTAGGCTGTCTACTTCTTCAAATACATCCGCGTAATTTTTGACCATGGGGATCTTTTCTTAAGAAATAGGAGTGACTTCGAGGGAAGACCAAAATGCCCTTCTATCAGATTTTGAACCATGGCAAGGTATGGAAATAATATCCCCAAACTTTGTTTTGATTTCAACTATTCTATCCGCACACCTTACTTCGGCATCAAATTTTGTTAGCCAATCCAGACCAAGGATGATATCAAATTCGGAAAAATTCATAATGGTCAAATCAAAAGGAAACTGAAAGTAAGAGTAGGAAGTAGGCACCCGACAGTACAAATCAAGGATGATAGAGCCTCCTACAGGATTATGAACATTAATCGGCTCTTTAAGATTTCTTTGTTTTAGTTTCAATTTCTGGACTGTGTTGCTAGAAATAAAACTTCTTGATACACCCGTATCAAACAAGGCAGTAACAGGGATGTTTTTAACAGAAATGGTACCATCTAAAACATCAGGCTTACCTGCTCCTTCAGAAGAAGTTGGAGCGGAAGAAGATGGTGCACTTGCCCCCTCATACACATGTGCAATCTACGCTCCTTTCAACAGCGGACAATTAGGCTTGATATGACCCTTCTTGTGGCAGTTATAACATTCCTTGGTGTCGTCGCTTCGGGCCTTCTTTGGATTTCTGCAGTCCTTGCTGTAGTGTCCAAACTTTTGGCAGTTGTAGCATTGCACCTTAGAATTATCATGAGTCTTAGCAGCTCCAGAATTGCTTCCTTCAGTCTTCTTCTCTGTTTGCTTCCTTTTATTGTTGGCCAAGCTCCTTTCTCTGTCTTGTTGGGAGTTCTTCTTATCATTTTCCTCATATCGATAAGCAAACTCCACCAGCCTATTGAAAGAAAGGTCGATGTGGGCAGTGGCTCTATCAATATACTTCCTCACAAGCCCATTTATGCACCTCTTGTTCTTCTGAAAGTCATCCTGAATCAACTCATGGTCATAGCGGGAGAGGTCTTCAAATCTTCGTACATATTCTGAGATGGTCTTGTCGCCTTGCTTCCGATTGGCGAACTCGTCATGTAGTCTTTTCTACCTCCCGCCTTGGAATGTATTTGTCATTGAAAAGCTCCTTAAACCTTGTCCAAGTCATATTATCTGCAATCCCTCCAACCGTGACGTGTCCCACCAGATTTGAGCTTCCTCTTGTAGCAACCAAGAAGCCACTAATCTTTTCCTATGATCCTCCAGCTCTAATCCTCCAAAAATCTTTTCGCAGTTCCTCAGCCAAGCTTGAGCTTGTGTCACAGTCGCAGTACCCTTGAATGGCACTCCTCCCAGGTTTTTGTACTTCTTTGTCACCTTATCCAAATCAAAGGGCTGCGGTGGTGGCTGTTGAACTGTGGCCTCCTCAGTTTCAGCAATATTTTGTCTCCTTGCTCTAGCTCTAGCGACAGCGGTTCTCATTTCTAGTTAGTTCTGTACGATCAAGGAAAGAGTCAGAACAACTATAATGGTGATCTGAAGAAATGATAAGGATAATAGGACGGATGAAAAGATTCTGGCAGAATGACTGACTATTATGTATTCACATGAAATGTTCGCCATAGAATATTGTGATTCTATGTAAACGAATTATCATAAATATGTTATATTCCAAAGCTAAGTTTAACCAATGCTCTGATACCAACTGTGATGACCCCAAACTTCCATGGAATGAAAGTAAGGAATAATCATTAATAGATTTAAATATTTTTGGTTTTGCCAAAATCTGGTTTATTCTGCATCCTGTGTGGTCAGTCAAAGTTCAGGTTTGACTTTTCAAACTATCGTCCTTTTCTATTTCCTTTTATGATTAAATTAAATATATTCGCATTAAATTCAATCAAAATAAATTTCTAGTCATTTTTATTTAAAATAATTCATTTCAACTATTTAAACACCTCTAAAATCTCTAAAATGAAAATTTTAAATTGGCTCCAAATTCCGGGTTGTTACAATAACTGTGGTTAATTCTCGAGTCTTCATTGCAGAATCCACTACTGTCGTTCATGATCTGCCTCACCATGGTAGTCAAATCTGTAGTTTTGAAAATAAAACTTTGACTCTAAACTCTCTCCCTGTCCAGCCTTTTCTACTTCTGCTGCAGGTGACGTCGCTTGAGTTGCCGTCCGAGCGGTACATCCCTGACCCCTGTTGTCTCGGTCGATCACATGACGTATGGGAGGAATCACGTGAGCACGAGTGTTTACGAGGGTAGTGTGATTTGAGGGGTGGATTCTAGTTCAATGAGTGCAATTCCAGCTCAACATTTTCCCATTCAACATGGTCGAACCGAGCAAGATCGGCATGTCGAACCTGGATATCAATGAATTGGAGCTCTCAAACATTCTAAGGCCTTGTGACCTAATGTTGTCCTGATGCTTCGCCACTCCTTTATGATGAACATGAAGCTTCTGACTGGTTGAATGCTGGGGCAGGAGCTCTTTGGTTCCTAAACTCATCATATTGAGCAACCATACTTTTTATATCTGGTCTCAAAGATTTGTTCATGCGCATCAGATCGTTCAATGCGCTAGTTGTCACATTTAACTTCACCATGAGTTTCATATAATCATCACAGGTGAAAAATGCAGAGGCTGGAGTTTGATTGGCAGGAGCAATTGTCAAAAAAGGGACATTCCCGGTCCAATTTGGCATAGTTGAACTAAATTCTAGAGTAGCAACAGGTTAGTTAGCTTCTTCCTGGGAGCGAGTGGAAGGCCTAGAGGATGTAGAATTTCTATTAGATACCATTTTAGTTGAAATTGAAAGGTTAAAAGGATTTTTTTTCTTCGAACTTGATGCTCCAAATAGCAGACACACATCTTAAACATGGAGAATTCATGATTTCTCCGTGAAAGCGCCAAAATGTATGTACCAAAAATAGCACATACACCCAAAGATTGTAGAGAATAGAATAATAGTGAAGAAAATACCAATGAAAATGAAGAACAAGAGCATACGAAGAATTTATTGTTGTTCAACTATGAACTACCTACGTCCGCATTATAACTTTACCTTAAAAATTACAATGGAATATGATAATAAAATTTTGAGTACATAATGCTTGCAAAAAAGTAAAATACGTAAAAGAAGTCAAAAGATCCATTTGGGGGATATTTATCGGTGAAGTTCAAATCTGGTTTGTCTTGGACACGTAGAGGTCGATCCAGGAGTAGTGGTGATCGTGGGTTTGGTCACGCTATAGCAGTAGTGGAGCTAGCCAGCAGCAACTTCCCAACACGGGATGGCACTAGTCGGTTTGACATAGTCGAAATGGAACTTGGTCGAACTGAAGACACACTCCATCATCTTTTGCCGATCCAGGCTTTTGTTGAACTTGGATCTCTTGTCTTAATTCTTTGCTAATACGGAGGTAGGTCAAGTCGGGTTTACTTTGCAACATAGTCTTAACCGAATTGGGTCTTGGCCAATCAGGATAATCATGAAAGCCTTGAAGTTGTTCCCAAATCATGGTTGCCTTGAACATGAGTTTCTAAGCGCTTGTCAAAAGGCAGGTCAACAACCGAGAATCATCGAACATCGTACAAATAAAAAAGAACTTTCGATAGAGAGAATAATGGTTTAATCAAAAGAATTGATTGGACAGTTTTCAATTATTTACCCAAATATCTAGTATCCTAGGCTGAAGCCAAAAACTAACATCTATTGGAAATTAACAAAAAGTTCGAACTTCGATCCAAAAGAAATTTCTTCAATAACTAAAAATTAATTCGAAGTTCGAATTTCAGCATGATTAACTAAGAATGCCTGGAGAATCCACGATTTAACCTCAAATCGTTTATCAGATAACCAGTTCAAGGTCGAAATCAGGTAATCTCGATTTCTAGAAGAAACATACTAATCAATTCTTAAGATTTGAATACTAAATTAGAATTGGAATTATTACCTTAATTTTCGGATTGATGTATTTGAATGATTTGAAAACTCCTTGAAAACTAGGATACTGGTGCAAAAATCTTGTTAAATGCAGAAAATTGGGAATGAAGATGATGAAGAGTCTATTTATAAAGAAGAATCACCTAATTATGTGAACATTGGATCATATCTAGACGGAAAAATAATAGTACCAAAAGGCAAGAAAGTTAAATCATCACTGAAGTTAGATGTCAACTTGAGACGACCCAAACTCCCCCATGAAGAAAAGCCCGGATTGCTTTGAGAACATGACAAATCAGAATACAAACAGAAGAACATTTCATTGTTTATTACAACAATTTACATCATAGTACAAGAATATAACAAAGTATGAATGAATATTATATATTCGATAAGTATCAGAGATTTAAATTACATTAAAATACACAGCAGAAAAATAATACAAAGCACAACTGAAAGAGATACATGGATACACCGAACATCATTCCAGCTGTAAATCATGATCTTTTGAATATAATTCTGCAAAACCAAAACTACTAGCTGCCCATGCAGAAAATAGGGGCACCCAGAGTTTAGGTTAAAACAATAAACTCCAGGTCAGTCTTGTGACTGGTGTGAGAACTAAAATAGTTATTAAATCTTTACTTTAAATATAAAGTAAATCAAGGGACCACGCCGTATAACACGGAACGGGTTTCCTCCCAAGAATACCAGTGCATAGAATAAACAGCGCAATGTTTTTTGGAAAAATGAAGCTATTATAAGACTCAGGTCCCATCACACAATGCAACGCAAGCCAGAGGATAGAGTTTTACCTTATAATAACCAAACATGCTTGGTACGTTTAAAACAAATCATTTTGATACTATTATAATGTAAAGTGTATGAAAACAACTTCAAATATAAATGTATCAATCATAGACAGCATATTGCCCCATCCCACTATGTCGCCATACTAGGCACTACAAATAAAACCGAATGTCACGTATTAGAAATTGGATTTCCGTCATGAGTCGAGGCCAGGGATGGCTCCTCACCGCTTCGGGACACTCTAGCAAATGTCTTGGGACTACACACTCTGGGTAACCCCTGGAATCGGTTGGGCCAGTCCACACTTACGTTAGTGGATTGGCAATTCCTGAACACACGTTTCTCGGTCCTATCAGACCTATCCATCGGCTCCAAAGAGACCGATATATCTGAAGATCCTTGCAATCCAACAACCACATAGGTAAAAATAATATAAATGTTAGGGCATGTAAAACGTTGACACCATCCATATCTAGAAAGAAACGTCATGTTCTCCCAACGGTACGATCTCGTTTTAAACTCATACCGAGGTATGAGGCTCGCGAATTAATGCTATACACAAAGCTACGCCATTTAAGGCTGTGCTTTGATCATCAACCACAAGACTCTGCTTTTCAACAAAAGCCTTGATCATTTGCATCTCAGCATGCCACACAGGCAATTCACGCCATGCAACTGATGTCAATCGATATATAACCTCTGAGCTCGTCTGTCTCAGAGAAGGGCGTTAAGCAAGAGAATAAATTCTCCGCTGCCAAACAGATATATATTTAATAGAAATCAATCAACACAGAAAATCTAATGTCAGACACACATCCATTTACAAGTTTGTTCTGGGTCTGAACGAAACCGGAGGCACCGTATTCCTCGTCTCGTATGTCCAATACAGAAGAGAGGTCCTCGCATATCCGGTCGGTCTCCAAGTATGTCTGCACGATCACCACTTATTACCTTGTCTTGGGTGTACAGCTGTAATGACCCGCATTCAACGCATCGAAGGATCGTAGAATATTTATTTCTTTCTCACACAAGGTCGTATGGTCGTGTAACTTTGGGGAACGACTATTGGGGCCATTTCCCATGTTCACGATTTTTGCCGATTTTTAAATGACCGTTTTGCCCTTAGCTGATCATGTTTTGGCTATAACTTTTGATTGGTAAGGAGTTTTTACCTAAAACGACTTCCATTGGATTCAGATGATAGTTTACAATTTGGTAGAGTTGTCACATTAGCCAAACGAGCTCACCGTTTGGGAGATATGGCTAAAACAAGGTTTAGAAGGTGAAAAACAGCTTAACTGGGCCTAATTAGGGTGATTAGCAACTAGGCCCATAACCCATTTCGGGATTTGTGTTATGGGGAGGCTGAAATCATTTAGGAAACGATCTATTTTCATTTTCTCTACCGCTTAAAATATTTCTCTAACCCGAGCCATGGCCTCCACCTTCTAAAATCATTCTAAATCACCTTCTAATCACTAATTAAGAAGATCTACATCAAATCAAGGCAAATCAACACCAAATCAGGTTGGAGCTGCTGCTATACATTGGAATTCGATCCAAACAGCTGCATTTCATAACTAATGTTTTATTTGTAGCTAAGGTGATTGATTTGTATTGTTTTTCACTAATTACGACTAATTATGGGTGATAAGTGATAATTAGCGAAATTTTAACTCAGAAAAATCTAGAAAAAAATTGTAAAATTCAAAAATATTATTTTTTGGCTCTGATAGAAATTTGGGCTAATTTGTATAAGTTTTGCTAATTGTATGCTTAAACGTGGTTAAGGGGGATTAAGGGAAAATATAGGTTTTTGGGTATGTTTGATCTATGTTATCATGATTATTTGTTGTTTTAATGTTTTGGATGACTATACATGTTGCTATGACTGTTTGGAATGTTTTGTAATTACTTAGAACAGTTAGAATGGTCGAAAACGCCGTCGTGTGGCGTAAACAGTTGCTGGAAAAGTTGTAGGAAACAGTGCAGGATTTTGATCCGAACCGGATCGGATCGACGGGGGACAAACCGACCCGGAGCGATGCCTGTATATTCGATCCGACCCGCTCGTGGGGTATTTCACGACCCGGACCACCTCTCAGGACTGCTGCTTCACGAACCAGAGCGTGCGACTGAACCGATGCACCATAACTGAACTGTCACGAATCTAGGAGCTTGACCCGACCCGGAGTGATGTCTGTATATCCGATCCGACCCGCTACTCCTAACCGAACCAGTGTGGCACCTTGACCCAGTTTGGAGCACCACGATTCGACCCGGTGGAATGAACACAAACCGATCCGACCTTGGCATGATCACATGACACGACCCAAACAGGGCAGATGACTACGAACTGAACAAGGAGAAGAGGATTAATCCAAATGGAAGCTTGTTTCCGAATCGATCCGGAAGAGACCAAAACCCGAGATGCAAAGGTAGTCCAAATGGGAAGTAGAACTCAGGATCCTGCTGGGAACCCACGAGTTAACTTCATGAGTTGGGATTTTCTGCGGGATGTGTGCAAAGGGGTTATCAATGTCTATAGCTTTGATCCACCACCGAGACGGATGTTAGGCTACGGACAAGTGCAGTGGGGTAGTTATTACTTCATGGGGCAGAGTGATCGTAGCATGGCTATGAGCCAGTGCAATGGAGTCGTCATGACTTCATGGGGCAGAGTGGACAAAACAAGGACTAGTGTCTATGGATCAGTGCAGTGGAGTGACCATGACTCCATGGGGCAGAGTGATCATAGCAAGGATTTGGGTGATCAAAGCAGTGGATATCGTATGTTTTACGCACTGAGTGAGAGATGTGAGGATTGTTGCTACGCTTGATTGTTTGCCATCATAATGACATGCACACCCCCATCCCCGTATCTTTATACCATGTGTTAGTGTCACCTTAGAGTATTGTACATCTTGTTGTGCTAACTCTTTGGTTGCAGGTCCATGTTCAGGTATGGTTTAGTATACCTGTTATTGTTCTATTTTGCTGCTTATATCGCTCATACCAGACTTTTGTCTGACCCAGATTTTTATGTATCTTCTTATTACTCCGGGTGCTCTTAAACAGGCAGACTAGAAACATGTTAGGTTGTATGCATGAGTAGCTATACCAGAGACGAGCATGAGGCTTCCACGTATAATATATATATATATATATATATATATATATATATATATATATATATATATAGAGACATTCTCCCTGTGTCGCTGCTGGCCACTACTTTGGGCATTAGTATCAGAGCTGGTGCGAGGCGGGCCGTCACATTTGGTATCAGAGCTCTAGGTTGCATAGTTAACCACGGGAAAGATACCATAGAGAGATAGTATACGTATATGAGAGCACGTTTTGTGATTATTTATTTTGGTTCTCCAAAGTTATATATACTATTAGTATATCTAAGGATGGAGTCGCATTGCACTGGCACCACTGTGAAGATGGTTAATCGTTTCTCTTTACAGATCGAACGATGAGCCGATATACGAGGGGTACTGGTAGAGGAGCTAATA
The DNA here is from genome assembly GCA_030737875.1 of Allium sativum. Lineage (NCBI taxonomy): Eukaryota > Viridiplantae > Streptophyta > Magnoliopsida > Asparagales > Amaryllidaceae > Allium > Allium sativum. Next base: position 894,201,184 of record CM060920.1, read on the forward strand.
ATGGGAATGCTCCTGATATGAGGACTGAGACACCCCACCTTCATTAAGGTCACTCACAAAGGGAATGCCTTAACTTCAGTGGAGGTTTATAAGTAAAAGTCACAAATAAAACATAAGACAGATATATAAACATATATATAAGCAGCGGAAAACAAACGGACTTTTATTTCATAAATACGTGTTCATACAAAACATTTCCATAATTGTCTCGTAATAACTTCCAAAACATTACATCATCATTTCTGCCTTGATTATTAAATAAAGAAGCATAAAACATAATAAAAGCTGCATAAATCCCCATAGAACGTGTCCAAAAGCCATATCCAAGGAAAGAGAGTCCAAACCATCATCTACTATCTTGAAGCTTGCAAAGAGTCTAACTAAGCTAGGTTGTTTCCTCCCTGTGGACCGGGGGGGGGGGGGGGGGACGGAAGAAAAGAAGACGAAAGAAAAATAGAGTCAGACATAAAGCCTGGTAAGTCTAGTGACTCTTCAGTATGAAAATAAGAAAAAGGGCATGATAGGTATAAACTGAAAATAAGAAAGCATCATATACTAAGATAAAGTAGTTTGAAACGAATATACTATCGCTCCCCACACAATATCTCTGCACCTACTTGCATTGTCTCAGCTGGCACCCCATGATCGAGGTGAAGTGATCCACTTTCTAAAGATTGGCTCCTACTCGCAAAATCATATGTGTCATACGGCCCCCAATGATTGTAGATACCTATGTTGGTCCCAACATGGGGTGTATCAAGTCCGATGGTGGCGGCCCGACACAATCCTAGAATGCATAGGTTATACTACTGGTGCCCAGTGCCCTGTTTGTCTGCTCTGAAGTGTGTGCACGCCCGCACACCGTTAGAACCCACACTGCTGCACCCACCGCCGTCGCTTTTGACCGCTTACAACCAACCCAATAATCGTGCCCCACCCTGCCTAGTTTCAGGGTACCATGATAACTAATTGGGTTACTACTGAAATAGGTCCCCGTTACTAGGGTTTTCTAGTCAAACATGTTATGTGGTTAAGTGTCTGTATTTACCTAACCCCACCCATCCGTTTAATTAACATGTTGAATTGGTTAAGTGTTTTAGTTAACTTAACCCTACCATCTTGACTTGTCCTTATCCTTAATTAGCTAAAGCACCGACCACTCACATTAGACAGGTATTGTTATAGTTACTGGATGTGCCGGTCGGTTCCGGGCAGATTTACACCGTAACTCAGTCTCACCTCGGGTCCATATTGGGCTCAATGCTTAACCACCCACATTGGATAGGTATTGTTGTGATTACTGGATAGCCGGGCGGGACCGGGCAGGTTTACATCACAACTCAATCCAACCTCGGGTTAAGCACACTCGTATTTTCTAAATTTACATATTTGTCTCTATTACTTGTTATGTGTAAATTTGTTAACAATTAAATGTTATGGCCCACTTTCCAAGTTCATCATTTTTGGTACAAGGATTTATACCATTTAAATGCCACAAATTTTGGCATGTGACAAACATGCCAACTTCATATGTCAAGTTTCCTATAATTACCAATTTTTTCCAACGTTACCCCGTCTAATTATTAGGCTTATAATCTTAGCCTAATTTTTCGTCCGCATGATTTTTAACATATAATATTAGGCTAAAAACTTAGCCTAATTTAGCGTATGCAAAATTGGCATTCATTAACATAAACATGACATAGGTGTAAACTTGGCATTTTCAGCATAGTCAATATGAACATCATAGGTGTGAACTTGCAACGTAGACTAAATCAACATACATATATGTGAAATTGCAATATAGGCTAAATCAACTTACATATATGTGAACTTTGCAACATAGACTAAATCATGGGTTTCAACTTGTCATGTGATGTAATGACCCGGGTTTTTTCGACCTTTGTTATCGCCATAACTCAATGATGACTAACCAAACATCGAAAAGTACCGGATGATTAATGAAAGAAATTAGAGGGTGAGGAAAGATAAGATAGAAACTTAGAATAGAAGAAGAACACAACATCAGAGTAACACGAACCTCACAGCGGAATGAATAACATATAATAGATAACATATCTTTGAAATAAAAGATTGTACTTGAATATACACATATCATTTTCAAAGTACAACACTTACAACACAGCGGAAATAAACTATAGCTATATGATCCTGAAGCCTCCTGCTCCAGCTCTTCAAGTATCTGTAAATCCCGACTACTAGACTGCCCATACAAAATTGGGCACTCAAGAGTTTAGGGAAACAAAACAAAATAAACTCCGGGTGAGTCATGGGACTGGCATGAGTAAAACAGTTTAAAACAGTTTAAGCCATTGAACGATATCTCATAAGACCACGCCGTATAACGGAACGGGTTTTTCCCTTATGAGAATCCAAAATATCTTTATATCAAAAACCTTTTGATATTATAATAATGTTTATCAACCACAATATAATAATCATCTAGCAGAAACGCTTTCATCTCACGTTCTACATATATAGTATACAATCAAAACCGCAAGCACGTATTGGGTAATGGATTTCCAACTATGACAAGGTATGTAACCACCTTTCGCTAGTGTACCTCTAGAGAGGAATACACTGGGTTCAACAAGAACATCTTGCAACACGGCCACACATGACCGACCACTCATTTCGCTTGAGTGTATCGAATGTATATCACCAACGGTTGGGATCAGCAACCGTTTCTCGAATGGGACAGCATCAACAATAGATTTTTAGAAGTAAATGAAACTCTAGATCTGGTGATTATAAACCCTACTTCGGAGCGACCGACTTAGCCATGCTGCCTGCCCGATTTCTGTCATTTACCGGTTGATGAGGCTTGAGGTTACGCTTCATCATCACATCAGATTCACTTCGAATGCCACATTGTCAGATCCATCAAAAATCACTAATTGACGTCTATAACAGTACATTACGTGTTAGCTAAAGAAGTTACCTTCTCCGCTTCCACTCTTGGTACGGTTGAAGAGATCAATGTACATGACCTTTCTGGAAATACTTTGTCAGAAATTCATCCATACAAGTCATCCAGGAATTGGATGAACCGAAGGCACTATTCAGTTTATCCATCTTAGGCACTGTTATCTAAGATTTATACAACAGCCCTTGCACTTTACTCCGTCTTCAATTATCTTTGGCATATATGATTCACAAAGCTTATGCCAATACAGAGTGGTTCTTTGGATAATAATCCAACCGGTCTCTCCATATTAACAACGTTAAAATGGTCAAAAACTTTGATAGTCGGTGAGTTAACTATCAAAGAAAAATACGTGTGCAAACAACGATATTATTTCCAGATGGAAATTCTATCAAATCAATCATCAATCATATATATATATATATATATATATATATATCCTTATTCTCTATGTTTATAAAATATATGTTATTAACACTGGAAAACATTTCCATTGTTTATTTATATATCACTATCATTTCACAACTATCAGTCCCTGACTGTAAACTAGTAGGAGAACAATTCTCTAAGTATAAACCCCGAAGGCCGAAACCAACATCAGATCGATACTCAGAAAACTATTCAAATTAACTAATCTCTAGTCAGTTTCTAATCTTGTTTAACTATATTTCTTTTAACTATGTTCGATTAACTTCTTTTGAATAACTATGTTCAATTGACTCCTTTCGAATAACTATAATCAATTGACTCCTATTTGATGACTCTATTTGATAACTCTAATCGACTAACTCTTTTCTATCTCATTAATTTCCTTTTATAATCCTATTTATTTTCCCAATAAATATTCCTTTATTCTATTTATTTACTTTCTGAATAAATATCCCATTTCAATTCTATTTATTTATCAAATAAATATTCCTTTATTCTATTTATTTACTTTATACGTAAATATCTTTCTTTATACTTCTATTTACTTGCTAAGTAAATAATCGTTTTATAAAAATTCTTTGATTTTAAAATTATTCCCTTTCTAAATATCTCCTATTTATAAATATTCAAATTTATAAATATTTTTTATTTATAAATATTCCAGTTTATAAATATTTTATTTTCAATATCACTTTGAAAATTCCCTTATCAACATTCCGGTATGTTATGGTATTCAACATATCAAATCACGATGATCAATATCGTCCAAACACATATAATTGACAACAGATTATATATCACATCATATAACACAATATATAAAAACAAACAGTATTTATATATTGAGGAACCCAGTTGGGTCCCTCCAACCTGTTTCCGTGCATCCACAGATGTTACACAATATAATCAACATCACTTTCAGTTCAATATGAAATATTCTGTTAACAGAATCAACTTATATAGATTTAATGGTTTATATATAATTTCCACTAACTGACTAGCAGTTCAATCAACAGTCAACACACAATCAATCAGACAATTTTTATCAGTTCTAAAAATACTACATGAAATTATAAACTGTTCAGAGTTAGTGAGGTTTACTCACATTGGCAGTTCATCGTTAAAGAACGATAAACTGTTGTTTGATTTGAATCAAACAATTCTTTTCGCCATAAATCCAAACGAGCTCAAATCGACTCCCAGTTAGTTCCATGGTGTAGCCGTCGTCCATACGATCCCAACGCAACTGACCACGTCCAATTCTGATAACGTATGCAACAGTTATGGATTTTACAAGTTATACGGTATTTAAATTAAATTCCAAACTAATTATATATATATATATATATTGGGCTCACCCTCTTACCCAAGGCCCAACCCATTTCCACTTATACCCGTCTTCCCCATTTGCTTTGAAAAACCCAACTCCAGAAATTTCCCAACGCGAGTTCTTCCAAAGTCTCCATTTCAATCGAAAACTCAAACTCCACTTTCACTTCATTATACATCAAACAGTATACACTAAAATCTCCTTCGAACGCTGATCATCTTCATCCCAATTTCAAGCAGCTCGAACCACCATTTCCTGACCCGTGTTCGAACAGTACCTCGTAATCCCAGGAGCAGTTATCGACACTGATTCGAACGGAATCCCTCAAATTTCCTCTTACAGGTGCGAAATCACCCCCTAAATCCCAAATCAACCTCGAAATGATTTACAACAACTTCACTTTTCCAAATGATCGAACCCTAATTTTCCGCGGCTTACAAACCAACCGGCGAAACTAGTGTCGAGCTCCCCAAATTTACTACTGGGTTGAAGAGCTTCCCTTGGTGAATCCATAAATACATATAAATTGATTTTACGATTTTACTTTGATGTATTCATGAATTTTGAAGTCATCCTTTTTGCTATAAAAAAGAAAATGAGGAACGGCGGAAAATGTGTTGACTGTTGAATGAATTTTCTAGGTTAAAACTTGTAAAGGGGTGTATTTATAGTAAGTTTAGATATTTTAGATATTTTGTAGAATGGAATATTCCCGGTATATTCTCATTTCTATATTCATTTTGCTTTCTAAAAATTCGTGTGATCACACGATATCCAAAAATCATGAAAACTGGCATGCAGCTACAGTTTGACATTACAGTCCCAAGGAAACTGGTTTCGTCGAATTGCGACTCCGTTTGCTCACACAGCGTATTTTTAACTATCGAAATACTGACTGTTTCTCACTCTAAAAATCCGTACGACCACACAGTGATCTAAAAATCACGAAACTTGACATCTAACAATAATTTGATATTGCGGATCCAACAAAATTGGTTTCGTTGAATTCCGACTTCATTTGCAAAAGTGGCTATTTTTAAAGTCCTAAATAACCCATTTAAATATATAAATATAATTAGAAATAATTAAATTAAATATTTATAAATAAATATTATCGTATATATTCACAATGGAATACCATATAGCTTCAGAAAAATCCTATATGGATTTCTAACTCGATATTTCAAATCTGGATCAACCTGATATTCGGTTTATATTGAAATTCCTTTTTTTAAAATATAAATAATTCCTTTATAAATTATAAAGGAATTCCACAGCGACTTTTCTAAAATTTGATTTGGACATAAATCAAAATCTACACGACGAAATCCCGATTTTCCTCTTCCACTAGAAAGATATACTTCCCCAGCTCCTAACGTTTCTTGTTTCACAGAAATCCGATTTAAAACGAACTTTGTGCATTCAGTTGAAGTCCAAATCGCCAAATTACGAACTGCAGCGCCATTTCAAGCTCGATTTTAATTATAATATAATTATACGTTCAATCTGTCGTTCAAATAATATATTCGCTATTCTAATTCAATTCTAAACTGAATTATATATCACAGATGATCCAGTTCACACCATATCGCCATTTCAGCCAATTCTAATTATTTCAGAATTAAATATATTATTTAATTTATTATTTTAATTAAATATTCACCATTATTTAATTCAATGACCATGAAATCCTTTTAATCACCCTTTAAATAATTAAATAAATTAATTATTATACCGCTGAAGATGCGGGTCATTACATTCTTCCCCACATAAATTATTTCGTCCTCGAAATTGCTAAGGTAGAGAACGAACCTATCGACTGGTTAGAACATATTTGTTCACTTCTTAACTTCGGTTTCAACTGAACCCATTTATCTTTAATTAAATTATTTAATTAATCCTTATCAACGAAAATTTCCAAAAATCCTGAAAATTTTCTAACGCCTTAACTTTTCAAAAAAATTCGCCAGCACCTCATTTGTGCTGGTCAATCGGTCAAACTCCAACTTGCCACTCTGGGCCATCTCTAACCCAAAAGAAAATCAAACAGCCAAGCGGCTTGCCAATTCGGCTCATAAATCTTATATCCAATAGAAATATAAACTTGTACCTTTTTGTCGACATATCATTATATCCTTTCCATCTGTTATCAATTCAGCAGATACAAGGGTCATCCCAATCAAATTCCAATCTGCTTTTATCCACAACACAACCATTCGCTTATATCCGGGCCAAATATCATTTCAACTCGAGTTTCTTCTCGATTCCCAACTCTTAACTTAATTATCACATTACACTTCAAATTTGAATCTCACAATCCAATTTGTCTTGATATCATTCTAATTCAATCTCAGTTACCACTTTACTGGCTTTACTTTAATTCAAATTTGCTTTCACAAATTTCTGTTAAATTTGTTTTTAATTAAAACAGTCTTTCCCTGGGAGTTTTTAAACAGATTACACTTTTCAAAAATCAAATTTTCCTTTTTGAAATTCAACACAACTTGTCTTTTCCAAAACAAATTCAAAACAGTATCTCTGGTAGTAATTAGTCACTTACAACTCGAAAATGAATATTGATGATGCAGCTGTCATCATTGGAATCTATTTTCCAGCGATCGAAGTGTGTTCAATACTATAAAACCAATTCTAAACATTTCCGCTTTGAAATTCATTTCCACTTTGAAATTCATTTAAAAATATAATTCACACTGCTTGTAAAACAATTTAAAATCTCCCGGGATCTTAAATTTTCCTTATTTTTAATCCAAATCCATTTACAAACACTTATCCAATACTCCAGAGTTTTAATTCAATTTCCCATTTAAATTCAGATTTAACTCATTTCAATTTCATATATTTCACTTATATGAATTCTGATTGGTTATTTACATAACCATTTAATTTATAATCTTACTCGATTATAATAACAACCAATATATCCAATATATTATAATCATTCCAATATAAATCCTTTATATCAAAATATAATTTGGGTAAAATTATTTCATTTACCCTCTTTACAAAACATACCATGACGGTCCATCGTATTCAAGTGTTTACCAACTCCTACCGATACAGTGGATCAAACTGATCGACCAGAACTCATAAACGACTCAACCAATATATCTCCACAATATAAAACAAATTTTTTCGTATATGTACACTCAACTCAATCTAGGGTATTACTAACCCCATCTCTACTGAGTCACGCCACAAAGCCAAGGTAATCCACTTACCTTAAGCTCTGATACCAACTGTAATGACCCGGGTTTTTGTCGACCTTGGTTATCACCATAACTCAATGATGACTAACCAAACATCGAAAAATACCGGATGATTAATGAAAGAAATTAGAGGGTGAGGAAAGATAAGATAGAAACTTAGAATAGAAGAAGAAGAAGAACACAACATCAGAGTAACACGAACCTCACAGCGGAATGAATAACATATAATAGATAACATATCTTTGAAATAAAAGATTGTACTTCAATATACATATCATTTTCAAAGTACAACACTTACAACACAGCGGAAATAAACTATAGCTATATGATCCTGAAGCCTCCTGCTCCAGCTCTTCAAATATCTGTAAATCCCGACTACTTGACTGCCCGTACAAAATTGGGCACCCAAAAGTTTAGGGAAACAAAACAAAATAAACTCCGGGTCAGTCATGGGACTGGTATGAGTAAAACATTTTAAGCCATTAAACGATATCTCATAAGACCACGCCGTATAATGGAACGGGTTTTTCCCTTATGAGAATCCAAAATATCTTTGTATCAAAAACCTTTTGATATTATAATAATGTCTATCAACCACAATATAATAATCATCTAGCAGAAACACTTTCATCTTACGTTCTACATATATAGTATACAATCAAAACCGCAAGCACGTATTGGGTAATGGATTTCCAACTATGACAAGGTATGGAACCACCTTTCGCTAGTGTACCTCTAGAGAGGAATACACTGGGTTCAACAAGAACATCTTGCAACATGGCCACACATGACCGACCACTTATTTCGCTTGAGTGTATCGAATGTATATCACAAACGGTTGGGATCAGCAACCGTTTCTCGAATGGGACAACATCAACAATAGATTTTTAGAAGTAAATGAAACTCTAGATCAGTTGATTATACACCCTACTTCGGAGCGACCGACTTTGCCATGCTGCCTGCCCGATTTCTGTCATTTACCGGTTGATGAGGCTTGAGGTTACGCTTTGTCATCACATCAGATTCACTTCGAATGCCACATTGTCAGATCCATCGAAAATCACTAATTGACGTCTACAACAGTACATTACGTGTTAGCTAAAGAAGTTTCCTTCTCCGCTTCCTCTCTTGGTACGGTTGAAGAGATCAATGTACATGACCTTTCTGGAAATACTCTGTCAGACATTCATCCATACAAGTCATCCAGGAACAGGATGAACCGAAGGCACAATTCGGTATATTTATCTTAGGCACTGTTATCTAAGATTTATACAACAGCCCTTGCACTTACTCCATCTTCAATTATCTTTGGCATATATGATTCGCAACGCTTATGCCAATACAGAGTGGTTCTTTGGATAATAATCCAACCGGTCTCTCCATGTTAACAACGTTAAAATGGTCAAAAAATTTGATAGTCGGTGAGTAAACTATCAAAGAAAAATACGTGTGCAAACAACGATATTATTTCCAGATGGAAATTCTATCAAATCAATCATCAATCACATTTATATATATATATATATCTATATATATATATATATATATATCCTAATTCTCTATGTTTAGAAATATATGTTATTAACACTGGAAAACATTTCCATTGTTTATTTATATATCACTATCATTTCACAACTATCAGTCCCTGACTGTAAACTAGTAGGAGAACAGTTCTCTAAGTATAAGCCCCGAAGGCCGAAACCAACATCAGATCGATACTCAGAAAACTATTCAACTTAACTAATCTCTAGTCAGTTTCTAATCTTGTTTAACTCTATTTCTTTTAACTATGTTTGATTAACTTCTTTTGAATAACTATGTTCAATTGACTCCTTTCGAATAACTATATTCAATTGACTCCTATTTGATGACTCTACTTGATAACTCTAATCGACTAACTCTTTTCTATCTTGTTAATTTCCTTTTATAATCCTATTTATTTTCCCAATAAATATTCCTTTATTCTATTTATTTACTTTCTGAATAAATATCCCATTTCAATTCTATTTATTTATCAAATAAATATTCCTTTATTCTATTTATTTACTTTCTACATAAATATCTTTCTTTATACTTCTATTTACTTGCTAAGTAAATAATCATTTTATAAAAATTCTTTGATTTTAAAATTATTCCCTTTCTAAATATCTCCTATTTATAAATATTCCAATTTATAAATATTTCTTATTTATAAATATTCCAGGTTATAAATATTTTATTTTCAATATCACTTTGAAAATTCCCTTATCAGCATTCCGGTATGTTATGGTATTCAACATATCAAATCACTATGATCAATATCGTCCAAACACATATAATTGACAATAGATTATATATCACATCAAATAACACAATATATAAAAACAAATAGTATTTATATATTGAGGAACCCAGTTGGGTCCCTCCAACCTGTTTACGTGCATCCACAGATGTTACACAATATAATCGACATCACTTTCAGTTCAATATGAAATATTTTGTTAACAGAATCAACATATATAGATTTAATGGTTTATATATAATTTCCACTAACTGACTAACAGTTTAATCAACAGTCAACACACAATCAATCAGACAATTTTTAACAGTTCTAAAAATACAACATGAGATTATAAACTGTTCAGAGTTAGTGAGATTTACTCACATTGGCAGTTCATCGTTAAAGAACGATAAACTGTTGTTTGATTTGAATCAAACAATTCTTTTCGCCATAAATTCAAACGAGCTCAAATGCACTACCAGTCAGTTCCATGGTGTAGCCGTCGTCCATACGATCCCAACGCAACTGACCACGTCCAATTCTGATAACGTATGCAACAGTTATGGATTTTACAAGTTATACGGTATTTAAATTAAATTCCAAACTAATTATATATATAAATTGGGCTCACCCTCTTACCCATGGCCAAACCCATTTCCACTTATACCCTTCTTCCCCATTTGCTTTGAAAAACCCAACTCCAGAAATTTCCCAACGCGTTCTTCCAAAGTCTCCATTTCAATCGAAAAGTCAAACTCCACTTTCACTTCATTATACATCAAACAGTATACACCAAAATCTCCTTCGAACGCTGATCATCTTCATCCCAATTTCAATCAGCTCGAACCACCATTTCCTGACCCGTGTTCGAACAGTACCTCGGAACCCCAGGAGCAGTTATCGACACTGATCCGAACGGAATCCCTCAAATTTCCGCCTACAGGTGCGAAATCACCCCCTAAATCCCAAATCAACCTCGAAATGATTTACAACAACTTCACTTTTCCAAATGATCAAACCCTAATTTTCCGCGGCTTACAAACCAACCGGCGAAACTAATGTCGAGCTCCCCAAATTTACTACTGGGTTGAAGAGCTTCCCTTGGTGAATCCATAAATACATATAAATTGATTTTACGATTTTATTTTGATTTATTCATGAATTTTGAAGTCATCCTTTTTGCTGTAAGAAAGAAAATGAGGAACGGCGGAAAATGTGTTGACTGTTGAATGAATTTTCTAGGTTAAAACTTGTTAAGGGGTGTATTTATAGTAAGTTTAGATATTTTAGATATTTTGTAGAATGGAATATTCCCGGTATATTCTCGTTTCTATATTCATTTTGCTTTCTAAAAATTCGTGTGATCACACGATATCCAAAAATCATGAAAACTGGCATGCAGCTACAGTTTGACATTACGGTCCCAAGGAAACTGGTTTCGTCGAATTGCGACTCCGTTTGCTCACACATCGTATTTTTAACTGTCGAAATACTGACTGTTTCTCACTCTAAAAATCCGTACGACCACACAGTGACTCTAAAAATCACGAAACTTGACATCTAACAATAAATTGATATTGTGGATCCAATAAAATTAGTTTCGTTGAATTCCGACTTCGTTTGCAAAAGTGGCTATTTTTAAAGTCCTAAATAATCCATTTAAATATATGAATATATTTAAATATAATTAAATTAAATATTTATAAATAAATATTATCGTATATATTCACAGTGGAATACCATACAGCTTCAGAAATATCCTATATGGAATTCTAACTCGATATTTCAAATCTGGGTCAACTCGATATTCGATTTATATTGAAATTCCTTTTTTTTAAATATAAATAATTCCTTTATAAATTACAAAGGAATTCCACAGCGACTTTTCTAAAATTTGATTTGGACATAAATCAAAATCTACACTACGAAATCCCGATTTTCCTCTTCCACTAGAAAGATATACTTCACCAGCTCCTAACATTTCTTGTTTCACAGAAATCCGTTTTAAAACGAACTCTGTGCATTCAGTTGAAGTCCAAATCACCAAATTATGAACTACAGCGCCATTTCAAGCTCGATTTTAATTATAATATAATTATACGTTCAAACTGTCGTTCAAATAATATATTCGCTATTCTAATTCAATTCAAAACTGAATTAAATATCACACCATATCGCCATTTCAGCCAATTCTAATTATTTCAGAATTAAATATATTATTTAATTTATTATTTTAATTAAATATTCACCATTATTTAATTCAACGACCATGAAATCCTTTTAATCACCCTTTAAATAATCAAATAAATTAATTATTATACCGCTAAAGATGCGGATCATTACATGTGAACTTGCATTGAAAAGGGAAATCTAACTAAACAGGTGTCACATGAATTAACATATGATTCAGACAACATAAGCCCAAACATGGTTAGATCTATGCATAACATCGAACATCACTAGCATATGACAAGAGTATGACATGTCCATAAAGTATATATAATTTTATCACATGTGTGTGAACTAGATCAAATCATGTTTACTACTATAACATGAAACTTGTATTAAAATGGATCTTGGCATTGATCCAATTATGACTTGCAACTTTTGTATAACCATATGAGCATGTATATAAACTTAATCATTTAGGCATAGAGGTTCTATTGTACAACATATAACTTGTCATAATCACCTAAACATATAGGTGTAGATATGAACCAAATGACTTGTATGTGAATTTGAATAGATCCAACATCAACTAGATTAATCCACAAACATTCTAATGGATCCAACATCAAGTCAATTATACCACTAACATCCCAATACCATTCACAACACAATCATTACAACACATAGATATGAATTAACATTGTCGTTATACAATAGCACAATTCCATTTCCATTTTACATCGAATCAAATCTTAATTTTATTCCCATCGGAAAAATCACTATACTTACGACAAACGACGAACTTGAATTTTGGATTCTAAGTTCTGAATTTGCAATGCTTTCCTTTGGGAAGATAAACGTTGATTGATTCTTGTTTTTACTTTAGTTTTGCTCGTCTCTAATCTTTCTTCAAGTGGAGGCTACTCTTGGCTTCCTTCTAGCAGCATGGCGGCTCTATCTCTATTTGATTTGTGTGAATTTAGGTTAAGACTAAGGTTGTTTATATAGGATTTCAAACTAATTAGAGTCGTCGATGAAGCTAGAGTTAATCGAGGCAATCCGTCTCAAGAGAAGCCAATCAGAAAGTGACTAGTCAGCCCTAGTGACACAGTCAAGCCCCAGAAACCGAGCCAGGACCAGACCAAGCAGGTCAGGTCGACCTGTAGGTCGACCCCCAGGTCGACTACATAGTCTACCTAGGTACCCAGGTCGACCCCCTAGTCGACTTGGGTTGTAACACCCCGTGTATTCTATAACAGTGTAATTCACAAATTAAAGTATAACTAATTTCAAAGAAAAGAATTAAGGGAAACGGGATACGCCATTGCGTTCATCTCGGAATTCTGCTTGGGATAGAGTCTGAGTTTGCGTAAAACGGACTACGTATGAGGAAGATATGGCCTCCGGAAGTTTCAGAATTCAGTTTAAAACTTGAACAGACTAAAACAGCTTAGAAAACAAATTTAAAATTCAAAAATCAGGCCGGATTGGCCAGGGTGGGAATTTTCCCGCCCAAGACACCCAGGTCGACTGGGTAGTCGACCTGGGCTACCCAGGTCGACTGGGTAGTCGACCTGGGGCACCCAGGTCGACTACATAGTCGACCTAGGGGTCGACCAGGGGGTCGACCTGGCCCCTGAGCCTGGTCGAACACAGCCCCCCCGGCTGGCCTGGTCTGTGTTTGGTCGATTTTCTGAGCCTTGCCTTGTCACTAGGGCTAGGTGTCAGCTCCTGGTTGGTCTCTCCTTCAAAAGAACGGCTATTATAAAACCAAGCTCCATCGACGGTCCTAATCAACTCACAAACTCTATAAAAAGGACCTAAGACTCACCCTAATTCATACAAACAAAAATGGAGATGTGAACGTCATGCTGCTGAGGAAAGACTAGGAATAGCCATCAGAAATTGAGAGACAATTAGGAGACAATTCGAAAGCTCAAAGCAACGTCAATTAAATCAAAACAACGTCTACAACAAAGGATAGCATCTCCAAATTCAGAATTCAGATTTCTGAATTGAAGATTCGTCATACGTTGTAAGTAGAGTGCTATTCCGATGTGAATAAATAATTGTGTTTTGATTTGTGTAAAGTGAGAAAAGGAATTGTGGCGATAATAATCTATATTTGTATGTTGCTTTGATTCTAAACGAGTTGGAAATGTTGTGGTATGCGATTGGATATTTGCAAGTATGTGATTTATGTTGGAAGATAACAACCATATGTTGTGATATTTTATTTGGGATTCATACAAGTATATGATTCACTATTATGCCAATATGATGTACATACTCTTATGACCACTTTTAGTGTAATTGAATTCAACTAGGTACTATAGTTTATATGAATCTATGTTGGAATTGGTATCGTGATTCAAGTATAAAATCATACTTTTGTATTAGAGACAAAAGTAAGCACCTTTATGAACATGACTAAACTATGTTTGGGATTATGCCTAGTTGAAACCATGTTTTAGGCCTATGTTTTTATAAAAATCATATGGTGATATATGTAACACATAAATTAAGTTAGATTCACATTCCAATTGCAAGTTTACATGAATAGATTAAAAACCATGATTCATGTTTAGGTATGTTTATGCTATGATCATATGAATAAAATGATTCATGTTTAAGTATGTTTATGCCATGATTATATGCTATTACCATGCAAGTTCACATATGCCTAATTCATGTTAATTAGATCGTTATGTTGCAAGTTCATGCGTTCACACTCCCCTTTTTATGTCACTTAGAATATATAAACACCATGTTATAAGCCTCTCCTTTTCATGTGGCTAAGTTGGGTTTAAATGTTAAACCCAGCATATGTTATATTTTAGTGAACGTATAAAACGGGGGTAATGACGATGGGGTTAAAACATAGAACATATGTGTGGCATGTTTGACGCATGCCAACAACCTTGAAAAACAGTTAAGTGGTATAAATTAATCTTACCCAATAAAGATGAATTTGAATAATGGGCCGCAAATATTTACATATAAAAAGGAAAGAGACAAAATATGTAAATGTAGAAAATACGATGTGTTTAACCCGAGGTTGGATTGAGTTGTGATGCAAACCTGCCCGGAACCGCCTGGCTGTCCAGTAGTCACAACAATACCTATCTAATGTGGGTGGTTAAACACGGAGCCGAATAAGGACCCGAGGTTAGACTGAGTTGTGGCGTAAGACTGCCCGGACCCAACCGGCAACAGGCAGCCACAACAATACCTGTCTAATGTGAGAGGTCGAGGCTTTAATAAGACAATTAAGGCTGAGTCAGGATTGATAGGATTAAGTAAATTATATTAATACTTAATCAAAATGGAACATGCTAAACTATACAGACTGATTGGGGGTTAGGTTTACAAAACACTTAACCAACTTAGCATGTTGGCTAGAAATAGAAAACCTAGTAGCGGGGGACCCTTTTCAGCAGTAACCCTACAAGGTGTATCAGGATACCCTGAACTAGGCAGGGTGGGGCACGATTACTGGGCTGACTGTAAGAGGTCAAATCGACGGCGGTGGTGCAGCAGTGTAGGTTCTAACGGGGTGCGGGCGTGCACACACTCCGGCGCAGAAAAATAAGGCACTGGGCACCAGTAGCATACCTGTGCATTCTAGGATTGTGTCGGGCCGCTACCATGGGACTTGATACACCCCATGGTGGGACCAGCATAGGTAACTACAACATCGGGGGCCGTAAGACACATGTAACTATGCGAGTAGGAGCCGATCATTGGAAACGAATCACTTCACCCTAATTATGGGGTGCCTGTTGGGAACTAGTTTATATGGATGTAGAGATTAATATGGGGTACGATAGTATATTCGACTCTAGACAACTTAACTCGGTTTAGGGTGCTTTCTCATTTCCAGTTTATACTTATCATACCCAGTTCTTTATTCATAGACTGAATAGTCCTAGACTTACTCAGGCTTTATGTCTGACTCTACTTTTCTTTCGCCTTCTTTTCTTTCGTCTCCCCCCCCCCCCAGGTCCGCAGGGAGGGAATACCGCAGCTTGACCAGTTTCCACATCCAGCTTGAAGAGAAAGAATGTATTGCTTGGATCTTTTTCGTTTTGGTCTATGGCTTTGGACAGCAATTGTGGGACTTATGCAGTTTACTTATGTTTTTATGCTTCTTTAAATAATGTAATCAAGACAGTTATGTGGATGTTATGTTTTTGGAAGTATTGTAAGACAAATCATGACATGGTTTATGTAACACGTATTTTGTTGAATTAAAAATAGCTGTTGTTTTCCGCTGTTCAAAAATATGTGTATTTATATCTGTCTTGTATATCTGTGACTTATACTTATAAACCTCCACCAAAATTAGGGCATTCCCTTTGAGAGTGACCCTAACGGAGGTGGGGTGTTTCACTTGGTATCAGAGCATAGGTTTACCAGATAAGATAAAAAGTTTTGAAAATTTATTTTCAAAAGAAAATTTAAAGAAGCATTTTTAAAGATAAAATATTATTTTAAAAAGGCATAGTCCCCCCCCCCAAAGCCATAGGTATTATCTTTTATCCTTCGTTTTGAATCTATCCTTTTTGTTTCAGCATGTCCGAAGAACTTAACTTGCCAGAGGGTGTACCAATACTTGGTTGGTTTAGACGATTCTTAGAAGCCAGGTCCTACCGTTCCTCCTCCCCCAGCTGCAGGAAATCATCCAGCTGCAGCAACACCTCTTCTTCCACCTCCTCCGCGGGGATATACTTTTGCTAAGATATGTAAAGATTTTAAAGCTATGGGAGGAAAGGACTTTCATGGAACCGAGTCATTCGTGGTAGCTAGGAATTGGCTGAAGGAAACCGAGGACCTATTCGTCATTTTTGAGGTAGAAGATAGGCAGAAGGTACAACTGGCAGTATGGCTACTTAATGGCGAGGCTTCCAACTGGTGGGAAGTCACTAATGCAGAAAGATCGATGGAAACATGGGAGGACTTTAGGGCAAGGTTTGAGGCTAAATTTCTCTCAGAAGATGAAAGGAGTCTTCAGTTGGAAAAATTCTTATTTCTTAAGCAAGGGAATATGACAGTCAAAGAGTATGTTAACCAGTTCGATCAGCTGGCTAGGTTCGGACTGGACCTAGTCAACACCTCGCACAAGAAGGCTCTCCGCTTTGTCAAGGGGTTGAATGAGCCATTACACAGTTTGGCCATGACCCATATACCCATGGGAGCTACGTATGAAAGGTTGGTGCAGATGGCATTGCTGAACGAAGAGGATAAGGGCAAGAAGGAGACAAAGGCAGAAATCTCTCAAGGGAAGAAATAGGGTTTGCAGCCTAAGAAGACAGACTTTAAGAAGGGCAGGAAAGACAACAAAGAGAAGAGGAAGTGTAATTTCTGTGGCAAAGTGGGGCACTTAGTGAAAATTTGCCGGAAAAAGAAGGCCAAGATGAATGGTGGGTGCTTTTCTTGCGATGAGACAGGCCACCTGGCTAAGGATTGCCCAAAGAAGCGAGGGCAAGGGCTGGATCCACCTCAGAGGCACAAGTTCATGCGCTAGAAGCGCCACCTCTGCAGCAGCGAGGTATAAATACTTCTGTAGAAAGTGTAGTTTATCTTTATGATCACCCAGTTCGCACTTTATTCGATTCTGGCGCATCACACTCCTTTATCTCATCTGCTTTAGTAGAATCTCTGCACCTAGAAACTAGAATGGTAGAGGACCCCTTAATTGTTTCAAATCCAATTGGGGGCCCAGCTTATTTATCTATGATCTGTGTGGGATTGAAAATTTCTATTCTAAGCATA
The DNA here is from genome assembly GCA_030737875.1 of Allium sativum. NCBI lineage: Eukaryota > Viridiplantae > Streptophyta > Magnoliopsida > Asparagales > Amaryllidaceae > Allium > Allium sativum. Next base: position 894,219,321 of record CM060920.1, read on the forward strand.
GAATTTAAATGTAGTGCCTTTGTTTTGGGCTTTTCGGGATATGGTTTAATTTTGGGCATGGATTGGCTATCCAGTAATGGGGCCATCCTTGATTGTGACAAAAAGGTGGTTAGGCTTCTGACCCAACTCGGTAATACTCTGGAAATTACTTGTAATCTCTCGTACGCGGTTATGCTTAGTTATCTTGAATCGCTAGATGCTTCTGTTGAGAGTTTGCAATCGGTTAGAGTGGTCCGGGAATATCCGGATTTCTTCGAAGAGGTGAAGGGCTTGCCTCCGAAGCGGGAGATAGACTTCTGCATATATCTTGTAGATAATGCAAAGCCCGTTGCGTTGCCCGTTAGACACATGGCTCCACGGGAAAGGAAGGAGCTCAGTAAATAAATTAAAGAGCTTCTAGAAAAGGGGTTCATTAGAAGGAGCATTTCAGAATGGGACGCTCCAGTGGTGTTCGCTACAAAGGCGGATGGTTCACTCCGTCTATGTGTTGACTATAGGGAGCTCAACAAACTAACGAAAAAGAATAGGCACCCTCTCCCCAGAATTGACGATCTGTTTGACCAGCTTGTAGGAGCGTCTGTTTTCTCCCAACTCGATTTAGCGACTGGGTTTCATCAGCTAAGGGTGGCTGAAGATAGTATCGATAAGACAGCATTCAGAACCCCAGACGGCTTCTTTGAATGGCTTGTTTGACAAAACGCACCCGCTTACTTCGTGGACCTAATGAGTAGGGTGTTCAGAGAATTCCTCAATAAGTTCGTAGTGGTCTTCGTAGATGATATCTTGATCTTCTCAAAGAGTGAAGAAGAGCATGCTCAGCACCTAAGGGCAATCATGGAAACTCTGCAAGTCCATCAGCTAAAAGCCAAATTCTCCAAATGCCACTTTTAGAGAGAAGAAGTGAGGTTCCTTGGGCACATAGTATCCAAAGAAGGGTTAGCTGTAGACCCGGCTAAAGTAGTAGCAGTACAGGACTGGAAGACACCAAAGAACGCAACAGAAGTCCGAAGCTTTCTCGGGCTAGCAGGTTTCTATCGGAAATTCATCAGAGACTTTGCAAAGATATCAGCTCCGCTCACAAAGCTGACCAAGAAGAATCTAGTGTTCAATTGGGACTTGGATTGCGAGTTTGCTTTTCAACGACTAAAAAGGGCTCTTACAACAGCCCCAGTTTTGACGTTGCCAGATGGAAGCAAGATGTTCACAGTTTATACAGATGCATGTAGGACAGGGCTAGGCGCTGTCTTGATGCAAGAGGCGAGGGTAGTAGCTTATGGTGGAAGGCAGTTGAAAGTGCATGAAAAGAACTACCCGACCCACGATCTTGAGTTAGCTGCCATCGTCTTTGCACTCAAGTCTTGGCGACACTATCTCCTAGGTGAGAAGTTCGAACTTTACACTGACCATAAATCGTTGAAATATCTTTTCTCGCAGAAAGATCTTAACTTGAGGAAACAGAGATGGATGGAGTTTCTTGCCTCATACGATTTCGAGATCTCCTACACTCCGGGCAAAGGCAACGTAGTGGCAGACGCGTTAAGCCGAAAGAAACTAACCCTAAGCCCGCTGTTTGTTGAAAGACAAAGCCTAGAGTTTATAGCCAGCTTTGACTTTAGGCCCTCCTCCGATTTTGTACCGGGCTTGCTAGCATCTCTCGAAGTACGCCCGACTTTAGTGGACGCCATAGGGACAGCACAACGCGAAGACCCTCAGCTTGTAGAGACGATTGATAGGCTCATTAGGGGTGAGACTTCGAGTCACCTCAGCAGATACTCCATCGATGACAAGGGTTGGCTAAGGCGAGACGGAAGACTATGCGTCCCACAGTCAAAGGATTTAGTAAAGAAGGTTCTCGAGGAAGCACATCACTCCAAGATGACGATACGCCCAGGCGAGGATAAAATGTATAAGGACATAAAGAGGACTTTCTTTTGGAACGGCATGAAGAAGGACATGGCAGATTTCATTTCTAAGTGTATAGTGTGCCAACAGGTTAAGGAGGAACAGAAAAAGCCTAGCGGTCTGCTCCATCCTCTAGAGGTCCCGCAGTGGAAGTGGGATAGTATTTCAATGGACTTCATTGATGGGCTGCCTAGGTCTAGAAGAGGCAACACTAGCATTTGGGTAATAGTGGATAGGCTTACTAAAAGCACCCACTTTTTAACTGTCAAAAGTGAAAGAACTGCCTCATCCCTAGCATCTCTTTACCTCAAGGAAATTGTTCGACTCCATGGAATACCATCCAGCATTGTTAATGACCGAGATTCTATCTTCACAAGTGAGTTTTGGCGGAGTCTGCAAGAAGCGGTAGGCACACAGTTATGCTTGAGCACAACCTATCATCCCCAAGCCGACGGCCAGACAGAAAGAGGGAACAGAGTTTTGGAGGACCTTTTAAGGCTGTGCGTCCTTGACTTCGGAGGGACGTGGGAAGACCATCTTCCTTTGGTGGAATTTGCCTACAACAACAGCTACCAAGCAACCATCGGAATGGCGCCCTTCGAAGCTTTATATGGAAGACCGTGCCGATTGCCCACTTGTTGGTGGGAGTCTACTGACAAGCTCATACTTGGACCGGATATGATCCGAGAGACTTCAGAAAAAGTAGACTTAATACGGAGAAGAATGAAAATAGCCCAAGACAGACAAAAATCCTACGCAGACAAGAGGAGGACCGACCTTGAATTTGAGTTTGGGGATAGAGTTTTTCTTAAGGTATCTCCGCTAAGGAACGTTGTTCGTTTTGGAACCACAGGAAAGCTAGCACCAAGGTTCGTAGGGCCATTTCCTATCATCGAGAAGATTGGGAAAATGGCCTATAGATTGGAGCTACCCGAAAAGCTGGCCGGAGTTCACAACGTTTTCCATGTTTCGCACCTCCGAAAATGTCTACATGAATCTGCTGAAGTGGTAGAGCCAAATATTCTTGAAGAAGCTGAAGTGGAACACGAAGCAACCGTGAGGAAAGTTCCAACCCGCATATTAGGAATGGAAGTGAAGAAGCTACGCAACCGCGAAGTCAAGCTCGTCAAAGTTCAGTGGAGCGACGCCGAGGGAGACGCAACTTGGGAAACTGAAGCCAGAATACGCGCTGCCTACCCTTTTCTTTTCAAGGGTACATCTTTGATCTTTCTTTTTCCTTAAGTTGCGTTTTTATCAATCTTTTTAGGTATATCTCCTCGACCTTATCTTTTAGAAAGAAACCCTTTGGATGAAAACATGTAATTGAAACATGTTATGGATGATGGTTGCAAGTGGTTGCAAGTGATTGCTAGTGGTTGCTCGTGGTTGCATATACACACACAATCTAGGTTTTAGATCGGCTCAATCACTTCATACTGCATATGTATAAATGTATTTATATTCGTATATGGTTGAAGTTTAATGTGTTGTCATATGGATGTTGCATTTATATATGAATGATTGCGCACTCATGTAGAATCATGAATAGGAAAATTTGCATACATAATGGATTCATGGCACTTACATAATTTGCATTAAGGAGGTCAACTGAATCAGTAGACCGACTGATTTTGCATTAGATAAGTACATATACACACACTTCGCATATGATCATGAAGAATTAGAAGTCTTGTAAGGGCAATGGATGCTCGTGTTTGATGGATGAGTAGATGGATGTTTGGATGTTAGGACATACATTCTTCCTGAACTTGAAGATTTCGGGGACAAAATCCTTTTAAGTGGGGGAGAATGTAACACCCTGTGTATTCTATAACAGTGAAATTCACAAATTAAAGTATAACTAATTTCAAAGCAAAGAATTAAGGGAAACAGGATACGCCATTGCGTTCGTCTCGGAATTCTGCTTGGGATAGAGTCCGAGTTTGCGTAAAACGGACTCCGTATGAGGAAGATATGGCCTTCGGAAGTTTCAGAATTCAGTTTAAAACTCAAACAGACCGAAACAGCTTAGAAAACAAATTTAAAATTCAAAAATTGGGCCGGATTGGCCAGGGCGGGAATTTTCCTGCCCAAGACACCCAGGTCGACTAGGTAGTCGACCTGGGCTACCCAGGTCGACTGGGTAGCCGACCTGGGGGCACCCAGGTCAACTACATAGTCGACCTGGGGGTCGACCTGGCCCCTGAGCCAGGTCGAACCCAACCCCCCTGGCTGGCCTGGTCTGTGTTTGGTCGATTTTCTAAGCCTTGCCTTATCACTAGGGCTAGGTGTCAGCTCCTGGTTGGTCTCTCCTTCAAACGAACGGCTATTATTAAACCAAGCTCCATCGACGGTCCTAATCAACTCACAAACTCTATAAAAATGACCTAAGACTCACCCTAATTCATACAAACAAAAATCGAGATGAGACAGTCATGCTGCGGAGGAAAGACTAGGAATAACCGTCAGAAATTGAGAGACAATTAGGAGACAATTCGAAAGCTCAAAGCAACGTCAATTAAATCAAAACAACGCCTACAACAAAGGATAGCATCTCCAAATTCAGAATTCAGATTCCTGAATTGAAGATTCATCATACGTTGTAAGTAGAGTGCTATTCCGATGTGAATAAATAATTGTGTTTTGATTTGTGTAAAGTGAGAAAAGGAATTGTGGCGATAATAATCTATATTTGTATGTTGCTTTGATTCTAAATGAGTTGGAAATGTTGTGGTATGCGATTGGATATTTGCAAGTATGTGATTTATGTTGGAAGATAACAACCATATGTTGTGATATTTTATTTGGGATTCATACAAGTATATGATTCACTATTATGCCAATATGATGTACATACTCTTATGACCACTTTTAGTGTAATTGAATTCAACTAGGTACTATAGTTTATATGAATCTATGTTGGAATTGGTATCGTGATTCAAGTATAAAATCATACTTTTGTATTAGAGACAAAAGTAAGCACCTTTATGAACATGACTAAACTATGTTTGGGATTATGCCTAGTTGAAACCATGTTTTAGGCCTATGTTGTTATAAAAATCATATGGTGATATATGTAACACATAAATTAAGTTAGATTCACATTCCAATTGCAAGTTTACATGAATAGATTAAAAACCATGATTCATGTTTAGGTATGTTTATGCTATGATCATATGAATAGAATGATTCATGTTTAAGTATGTTTATGCCATGATTATATGCTATTACCATGCAAGTTCACATATGCCTAATTCATGTTAATTAGATCGTTATGTTGCAAGTTCATGCGTTCACACTCCCCTTTTTATGTCACTTAGAATATATAAACACCATGTTATAAGCCTCCCCTTTTCATGTGGCTAAGTTGGGTTTAAATGTTAAACCCAGCATATGTTATATTTTAGTGAACGTATAAAACGGGGGTAATGACGATGGGGTTAAAACATAGAACATATGTGTGGCATGTTTGACGCATGCCAACAACCTTGAAAAACAGTTAAGTGGTATAAATTAATCTTACCCAATAAAGATGAATTTGAATAATGGGCCGCAAATATTTACATATAAAAAGGAAAGAGACAAAATATGTAAATGTAGAAAATACGATGTGTTGAACCGGAGGTTGGATTGAGTTGTGATGTAAACCTGCCCGGAACCGCCCGGCTGTCCAGTAGTCACAACAATACCTATCCAATGTGGGTGGTTAAACACGGAGACCAATAAGGACCCGAGGTTAGACTGAGTTGTGGCGTAAGACTGCCCGGACCCAACCGGCAACAGGCAGCCACAACAATACCTGTCTAATGTGAGAGGTCGAGGCTTTAATAAGACAATTAAGGCTGAGTCAGGATTGATAGGATTAAGTAAATTATATTAATACTTAATTAAAACGGAACATGCTAAATTATACAGACTGATTGGGGGTTAGGTTTACAAAACACTTAACCAACTTTGCATGTTGGCTAGAAATAGAAAACCTAGTAGCGGGGGACCCTTTTCAGCAGTAACCCTACAAGGTGTATCAGGATACCCTGAACTAGGCAGGGTGGGGCACGATTACTGGACTGACTGTAAGAGGTCAAATCGACGGCGGTGGTGCAGGAGTGTAGGTTTTAACGGGGTGCGGGCGTGCACACACTCCGGCGCAGAAAAATAAGGCACTGGGCACCAGTAGCATACCTGTGCATTCTAGGATTGTGTCGGGCCGCCACCATAGGACTTGATACACCCCATGGTGGGACCAGCATAGGTAACTACAACATCGGGGGCCGTAAGACACATGTAACTATGCGAGTAGGAGCCGATCATTGGAAACGAATCACTTCACCCTAATTATGGGGTGCCTGTTGGGAACTAGTTTATATGGATGTAGAGAATAATATGGGGTACGATAGTATATTCGACTCTAGACAACTTAACTCAGTTTAGGGTGCTTTCTCATTTCCAGTTTATACTTATCATACCCAGTTCTTTATTCATAGACTGAATAGTCCAAGACTTACTCAGGCTTTATGTCTGACTCTACTTTTCTTTCTCCTTCTTTTCTTTCGTTTCCCCCCCAGGTCCACAGGGAGGGAATACCGCAGCTTGACCAGTTTCCACATCCAGCTTGAAAAGAAAGAATGTATTGCTTGGATCTTTTTCGTTTTGGAATATGGCTTTGGATAGCAATTGTGGGACTTATGCAGTTTACTTATGTTTTTATGCTTCTTTAAATAATGTAATCAAGACAGTTATGTGGATGTTATGTTTTTGGAAGTATTGTAAGACAAATCATGACATGGTTTATGTAACACGTATTTTGTTGAATTAAAAATAGCTGTTGTTTTCCGCTATTCAAAAATATGTGTATTTATATTTGTCTTGTATATCTGTGACTTATACTTTATAAACCTCCAACAAAATTAGGGCATTCCCTTTGAGAGTGACCCTAACGTAGGTGGGGTGTTTCATGGGTCCTGTGCGGGAAAATTCCCGCCCAGCCCAGTTCTGGCCCAGATTTGAATTTTGAATATGTTTTTGGGCTGTTTGAATTTTAAATCGAATTCTGAAACTTCCGGAGTTCATAACTCCTTCTACGGAGTCCGATTTACGCAAACTCAGACTCTACCTCAAGTAGAATTCCGAGACAAACGCAGTGGCGTAACTGTTTCCCATAATTCTATCATTTAGAATTAATTATACTTTAATTTGTTAATTTACTATTAATAGAAAATTCGGGGTGTCACATTCTCCCCTCCTTAAAGGATTTCGCCCCCGAAATCTTCAAGTCTTAAAGAACGTATATCCTAACATCCAATCGTCCATCTACTCAACCAACAAACATAGGCGTCCATTGTCCTTAAAAGACATCTAGTACTTCATGATCATATGCATAGTGTGTCTATATGTCCTTATCTAATGCAAAAATTAGGCGGCCTACTGATTCAGTTCACCTCCTTAATGTGAATCCTGTAAGTGTCATGAATCCATTATGTATGCAAATTTTCCCTACTCATAATGAGTGCGCAATCATTCATACAAATGCGACATCCATATGACAACATATCAAGTTTCAACCACATACAAATATGAATACATATATGCATATGCAATATGAAGTGACTAAGCCGATTTAAAAACTAGGTTGTGTGTGTATATGCATCCACGAACCGCTAGCAACCACTTGCAGCCATCAACCATAACATGTTTCAATTACATGTTTACATCCAAAGGGGTTTCTACCTAAGGAAAAGGATAATATCGAGGGGATATGCCTAAAAGGATAGATACAAGCACAACTTAAGGAAAAAGAGAAATGAAAGATGTACCCTCAAAAAGAAAAGGGTAGGCCGCGCGTATTCTGTCCTCAGTTTCCCAAGTCGCGTCTTCTTCGGCGTCGCTCCACTGAACTTAAGGAAAAAGAGAAATGAAAGATGTACCCTCAAAAAGAAAAGGGTAGGCCGTGCGTATTCTGTCCTCAGTTTCCCAAGCCGCGTCTTCTTCGCGCGGTTGCGCAGCTTTTTCACTTCAGTTCCTAAGATGCGGGTTGGAACTCTCCGCACAGTTGCTTCACGTTCTACTTCGGCTTCTTCTAGAATGCTTGGCTCCACTACTTCAGCGGTTTCATGTAAACATTTCCGGAGATGAGAAACGTGAAAGACATTGTGAATTCCAGCCAACCTTTCGGGCAGCTCTACTCTATAAGCCATCTTCCCAATCTTCTCGATGATAGGGAATGGTCCTACAAATCTTGGTGCTAGCTTTCCGGCTGATCCAAAGCGAACAACGTTCCTTAAAGGAGATACCTTAAAGAAAACCCTGTCCCCAACCTCAAACTCAAGGTCGGTCCTTCTTTTGTTTGCGTAGGATTTCTGTCTATCTTGGGCAGTCTTCATTCTCCTTCGTATCAAGTCCAATTTTTCTGAAGTCTATCTAATCATGTCTGGTCCAAGTATAAGCTTGTCTGTAGACTCCCACCAACAAGTTGGTGATCGGCACGGTCTTCCATATAGAGCTTCGAAGGGCGCCATGCCGATGGTGGCTTGGTGGCTGTTATTGTAGGCGAATTTCTCTAAAGGATGATGAACCTCCCATGTCCCTCCAAAGTCAAGAACGCACAGTCTCATAAGATCTTCTAATACTCTGTTCACCCTTTCCGTCTGACCATCGGTTTGGGGGTGATAGGCCGTGCTCAAGCATAACTTTGTGCCTACACCTTCTTGCAGACTCCGCCAAAATTCGCTTGTAAAGATAGGATCTCGGTCACTCACTATGTTGGAGGGTATTCCATGGAGTAGAACTATTTTCTTGAGATAAAGAGAGGCTAGAGACAAGGCAGTCCTTCTACTCTTGACGGGTATAAATTGGGCGCTTTTTGTGAGCCTATCCACTATTACCCAAATGCTAGTATTATCCCTTCTTGACCTAGGCAACCCATCTATGAAGTCCATTGAGATGCTATCCCACTTCCACTGCGGGACTTCTAGAGGATGAAGCAGTCCTCTAGGCTTCTTGTGTTTCGCCTTGACCTGTTGGCATATCACGCACTTAGAAATGAAATCTGCCACATCCTTTTTCATGCTACTCCAAAAGAAAACCCTCTTTACGTCCTTGTACATCTTGTCTCCACCTGAGTGTATTGTCATCTTGGAATGATGTGTTCCTCGATAACCATATTTACTAAATCCCTTGCTTGTGGGACGCATAGTCTTCCATCCTGCCTTAGCCAACCCTTATCATCGATGGAGTACCTATTGAGGTGACTGGAAGTTTCGCCTCTAATTAGTTTATCAATCACATCCACAAGCTGAGGGTCTTCACGTTGTGCGGCCCCTATTGAGTCTAAAAGAGTGGGTCGTACTTCTAGTGATGCCAACAAACCAGGTACAAAATCAGAGGAGGGCCTAAAGTCAAAACTGGCTATATACTCCAAACTTTGCCTTTCTACAAAGAGAGGGCTTAAGGTTAGCTTATTTATGCTCAAGTTGTCTGCTACAACGTTGTCATTGCCAGGAGTATAGGAAATCTCAAAGTCGTATGAGGCAAGGAACTCCATCCACCTTTGCTGCCTCAAGTTAAGATCTTTCTGCGAGAAAAGATACTTCAACGATTTATGGTCAATATAAAATTCAAACTTCTCACCTAGGAGATAATGGTGCCAAGACTTAAGCGCAAAGATGATGGCGGCCAACTCAAGATCGTGGGTTGGGTAGTTCTTTTCATGAACTTTCAGTTGTCTTCCACCATAAGCTACTACCTTGCCTTCTTGCATCAGAACAGCGCCTAGTCCCATACCACAAGCATCCGTATATACTGTGAACATCTTACTTCCACCAGGCAAAGTCAGAACTGGGGCTGTTGTAAGAGCCTTTCTAAGCGTCGGAAAGCAATATCACAATCCAAATCCCAAGCGAACGCTAGATTCTTCTTTGTTAGCCTTGTGAGTGGATCTGAGATTTTCGCGAAATCTCTATTGAATTTTCGGTAAAAACCGCTAGCCCAAGAAAGCTTCGGACTTCGGTTGCATTTCTTGGTGTCTTCCAATCTTGTACTGCCACCACTTTCACGGGGTCCACAGCTAACCCCTCTTTGGACACTATATGTCCAAGAAACCTCACTTCTTCTCTCCAAAAGTGGCACTTGGAGAATTTGGCTTTTAGCTGATGAACTCGAAGGGTTTCCATGATCTCCTTCAGATGCTTGGCATGTTCTTCCTCATTCTTTGAGAAGATCAAAATATCATCTACGAAGACAACCACAAACTTGTTGAGGAATTCTCTGAACACCCTGCTCATTAGGTCTACGAAATAAGCGGGTGCGTTTGTCAAGCCGAAAGGCATGACAAGCCACTCAAAAAAACCGTCTAGGGTTCTAAACGCCGTTTTATCAATGCTATCTTTAGCTACCCTTAGCTGATGGAACCCAGTAGCCAGATCAAGTTGGGAGAAGACCGACGCACCTACAAGATGATCAAACAAATCGTCCATTCGGGGAAGCGGGTGTCTATTCTTTTTAGTCAGCTTGTTTAGCTCCCTATAGTCCTCACAAAGACGTAGTGAACCATCTGCTTTGGTGGAAAACACCACTGGAGCACCCCATTCCGAGATACTCCACCTTATAAACCCCTTCTCGAGAAGCTCCTTAACTTGCTTACTGAGCTCCTTTCTCTCCTTTGGAGCCATGTGTCTGACAGGTATAGCTACGGGCTTTGCATTATCAATAAGATATATGCGGAAGTCTATTTCCCGCCTCGGAGGTAAGCCCTTTACCTCTTCAAAGACATCTGGATATTCCCGGACCACTCTAACCGACTGCAAGTTCTCAACAGAAGCATCAAGCGACTCTAGATAACTAAGCTTAACAGCAATCAAGGGATTACAAGAAATTTCTAGAGTATTACCGAGCCGAGTCAAGAGTCTAACCACTCTTTTCTCACAATCAAGAATGGCACCATTACTGGATAACTAGTCCATGCCTAAGATCAGTCCATATCCCGAGAAGCCCAAAACAAAGGCACTACATCTAAACTCAATGCTTAGAATAGAGATTTTCAGATCCACACAAACCATTGACAAATAAGCTGAGCCCCCAATTGGATTTGAAACAAGCAAGGGATCTTCTATCATACTAGTGTCTAGGTGCAGAGATTCTACTAAAGTAGATGAAATAAAGGAGTGTGATGCACCGGAATCAAAGAGAGTGCGAACTGGATGATCATAGAGATAAACTAAGCTTTCTACAGAAATATTTCTACCTCGTTCCTGTGGAGGTACCACAGCGCGTGAACCTGTCCCCCTGAAGTGGATCCAGTTCTCTGTCCCTGCCCTCGCTTCTTTGGGCAGTCCTTAGCCATGTGTCCAGTTTCTCCACAATGGAAACAACCACCATTCATCTTTGCCTTCTTCTTCCCTACAGTCTTTCGCTATATGTCCAACAATGCCACATAAATTCCATCTTCTCTTTTCACGGGTTTTGTTGTTCTTCCCGCCTTTCTTGAAGTCGGTTTTCTTAGCCTGTAAACCCTCTTTCTTTTCTTGAGGCACTTCCATCTTTGCCTCTTTCTTGCCTTTATCTTCCTCGTGTACCAGCGCCATGTCCACCAAGCTTTCATAAGTCGCTCCCATAGGTATACTATGTAGAGGCTCATTCAGACCTTTGACAAAGCGAAGGGCCTTCTTGTGTTGGGTGTGTACTAAATCCAGCCCAAATCTGGCCAGCTGATTAAACTGATTGACATACTCCTTGATCGTGGTACTTCCTTGTTTAAGAGTTAGGAACTTCTCCCTTTGCAGGCTTCTTTCAGCTTGGGAGAGGAATTTCATCTCAAACCTCATCCTGAAATCTTCCAAAGTCTCCACTGGCCTCTCAGCATGGGTAACTTCCCACCAATAAGAAGCTTCGTCTTTAAGCAACCACACTGCTAGCTGTATCTTTTGCCTGTTGTCAACTTCGAAGATGACGAACAAGTCTTCGGTCTCCTTCAGCCAGTTCCTTGCTACTACAAAAGATTCAGTTCCAAAAAAGTCCTTCCCACCCATAGCCGAGAAGGAGGAGGAGGAACCGCTGCCACTATGGGAGGAGGAATGTCTGCTGGGCCCGCACAATTGGCCCTAGCCTATAGATACCATCGTAACCAGCCAGGTATCGGTACTCCTTCTGGAAGGTTAAGTTCTCCAGACATGCTGGAACAAAAAGGAAAGTATTCAAGACAAAGGATAGAGAGATAGTGCATATGGCTTGGGGAATTATTCCTTTTAAAACAACGCTTTTTATTGAAAACAATGCTTCTTTAAACTTCTTTTTGAAGATGGTTTCAAAAACCTTTATCTAATCTAGTAAATCTGTGCTCTGATACCAAGTGAAACACCCCACCTCCATTAAGGTCACTCACAAAGGGAATGCCTTAACTTCGGTGGAGGTTTATAAGTAAAAATCACAGATGAAATACAAGACAGATATATAAACACATATATATAAGCAGCGGTAAACAAACGGACTTTTATTTCATAAATACATGTTCATACAAAACATTTCCATAATTGTCTCATAATAACTTCCAAAACATTACATCATCATTTCTGCCTTGATTATTAAATATAGAAGAATAAAACATAATAAAAGCTGCATAAATCCCCATAGAACATGCCCAAAAGCCATAGCCAAGGAAAGGGAGTCCAAACCATACATCTACTATCTTGAATCTTGCAAAGAGTCTGACTAAGCTAGGTTGTTTCCTCCATGTGGACCCTGGGGGGGGGGGGGACAGAAGAAAGGAAGACGAAAGAAAAATAGAGTCAGACATAAAGCCTGGTAAGTCTAGTGACTCGTCAGTATGAGAATAAGAAAAAGGGCATGATAGGTATAAACTGCAAATAGGAAAATATCATATACTAAGATAAAGTATTTGAAACGAATATACTATCGCACCCCACACTATATCTCTGCACCTACTTGCATTGTCTCAGCTGGCACCCCATGATCGAGGCGAAGTGATCCCCTTTCTAAAGATCGACTCCTACTCGCAAAATCATATGTGTCATACAACCCCCAATGATTGTAGATACCTATACTGGTCCCACCATGGGGTGTATCAAGTCCCATGGTTGCGGCCCGACACAATCCTAGAATGCATAGGTTATACTACTGGTGCCCAGTGCCCTGTTTGTCTTCTCTGAAGTGTGTGCACGCCCGCACTCCGTTAGAACCCACACTGCTGCACCCATCGTCGTCGCTTTTGACCGCTTACAATCAGCCCAGTAATCGTGCCCCACACTTCCTATTTACAAGGTACCATGATACCTAATTGGGTTACTGCTGAAATGGGCCCCCGTTACTAGGGTTTTCTAGTCAAACATGTTAAGTGGTTAAGTGTCTGTATTTACCTAACCACACCCATCAGTTTAATTAACATGTTGAATTGGTTAAGTGTTTCAGTTAACTTAACCCTACCATCCTGACTTGTCCTTAACCTTAATTAGTTAAAGCACCGACCACTCACATTAGACAGGTATTGTTACGGTTACTCGATGTGCTGGTCGGTTCCAGGCAGGTTTACACCGTAACTTAGTCTAACCTCGGGTCCTTATTGGGCTCAATGCTTAACCACCCACATTGGATAGGTATTGTTTTGATTACTGGACAGCCGGGCAGGTCCGGGCAGGTTTACATCACAACTCAATCCAACCTCGGGTTAAGCACACTCGTATTTTCTAAATTTACATACTTGTCTCTATTACTTGTTATATGTAAATTTGTTAACAATTAAATGTTATGGCCCACTTTCCAAATTTATCATTTTTGGTGTAAGGATTTATACCATTTAAATGCCACAAATTTTGGCATATGACAAACATGCCAACTTCATATGTCAAGTTTCCTATAATTACCAATTTTTCCCAACGTTACCCCGTCTAATTATTAGGCCAACAATCTTAGCCTAATTTTTCGTCCGCGTGATTTTTAACATATAATATTGGGCTAAAAACTTAGCCTAATTTAGCGTACACAAAATTGGCATTCATTAACATAAACAAGACATAGGTGTAAACTTGGCATTTTCAGCATAGTCAATATGAACATCGTAGATGTGAACTTGCAACGTAGACTAAATCAACATACATATATTTGAATTTGCAACATAGGCTAAACCAACTTACATATATGTGAACTTTGCAACTTAGACTAAATCATGGGTTCCAACTTGTTATGTGAACTTGCATTGAAAAGGGAAATCTAACTAAACAGGTGTCACATGAATTAGCATATGATTTAGACAACATAAGCCTAAACATGTTTAAATGTAGGCATAACATCAAACATCACTAGCATATGACAAGAGTATGACATGTCCATAAAGTATGTATAATTTTATCACATGTGTGTGAACTAGATCAAATCATGTTTACTACTATAACATGAAACTTGTATTAAAATGGATCTTGGCATGGATCCACTTATGACTTGCAACTTTTGTATGAACATATGAGCATGTATATGAACTTAATCATTTATGCATAGAGGTTCTATTGTACAGGATATAACTTGTCATAATCACCTAAACATATAGGTGTAGATATGAACCAAATGACTTGTATGTGAATTTGAATAGATCCAACAGCAACTAGATTAATCCACAAACATTCTAATGGATCCAACATCAAGTCAATTATACCACAAACATCCCAATACCATTCACAACACAATCATTGCAACACATAGATATGAATTAACATCGTCGTTATACAATAGCACAATTCCATTTCCATTTTACATCGAATCAAATCTTAATTTTATTCCCATCGGAAAAATCACTATACTTACAACAAACGACGAACTTGAATTTTGGATTCTAAGTTCTGAATTTGCAATGCTTTCCTTTGGGTAGATAAACGGTAATTGATTCTTGTTTTTACTCTAGTTTTGCTCATCTCTAATCTTTCTTCAAGTGGAGGCTACTCTTGGCTTCCTTCCAGCAGCATGACGGCTCTAGCTCTATTTTATTTGTGTGAATTTAGGTTTAGACTAAGTTTGTTTACATAGGATTTCAAGCTAATTAGAGCTGTCGATGAAGCTATAGTTAATGAAGGCCATCCGTCTCAAGAGAAGCCAATCAGAAAGTGACAAGTCAGCCCTAGTGACACAGCCAAGCCCCAGAAACCGAGCCATGACTAGACCAAGCAGGTCAGGTCGACCAGGCAGGTCGACCCCCTGGTTGACCTGGGTCGTGGGCGGGAAAATTCCCGCCCAGCTCAGTTCTGGCCCAGATTTGAATTTTGAATATGTTTTTGGGCTGTTTGAATTTTAAATCGAATTCTGAAACTTCCGGAGGTCATAACTCCTTCATATGGAGTCCGATTTATGCAAACTCGGACTCTATCTCAAGCAGAGTTCCGAGACGAACGCAATGGCGTAACCCATTTCCCTTACTTCTATCATTTAGAATTAATTATACTTTAATTTGTTAATTTACTGTTAACAGAAAATTCGGGGTGCTACAAGGACGATGATCGCTGACTTCATGAAAGAGATGCTTAGGGATGTTTAGAGGGTAGCTCTTAATGTTGCAAATGGTGGTGGTGCAGCGGTGCAGGCGCCTAGGGCCGATTTCGCCAAGCTTTGCGAGGATTACACTAGTCTTGGTGGGAAGCCGTTCCACGGAATGGAATCAGCTACAGAAGTTCAGGATTGGTTGGGTAGATGTGAGCGTATCTTCAAAGTCTTGGGTATCGAGGATGCGACGAAGAGGAAGCTAGCATCCCGTCAACGGCAAGGACGAGCAATGAATTAGTGGAATGCTATTAAGGCAGCTACTCCTAAGGATCAAGTTACTGGGGATCAGTTCAAGGTCCGATTCGGTGATAAGTTCATCCCAGCTGCCCGGAAGTCAAAATTGTTTAGGAAGTTCTTGGAGCTTAAGCAGAACGGTAGAGCTGTCTCGGAGTATATTGCTGAGTTCGATACTCTATCCAAATATGGATTTGTGGTAGGGCTAAGTTAACACTTAACCAATATAACTTGATTTGTGGTAGGATTAAGTTAACACAAGAAGACAACACTTAACCAAAGTAATATGACCAGTAGGTAGGTTAAGTTAACTTGAATTGATTGATGACACTTAACCAATACAACATGATGAACATGTGGGGTTAAGTTAACTTGAATTGATTGACGACACTTAACAAATACAACATGATAAACATGTGGGGTTGAGTAAACAAAGAACACTTGACCAATATAACTTGATGGACGAACGGGGTTAAGTTAATAGGAAACACTTAACCAATTCAACATGATAAGTGAGGAGAGTTAAGTTAATAAGAAACACTTAACCAACATGACATGATTAATGGGTGGGTTAAGTTAACATGAACGGGCGACACTAAACGAATATGGCATAATGTGCGGGAGGATTAAGCACATATCGGGTTGGTGGGTAATATTAGTAAATATAGGCCCACAAGCTTAACCGTTAAATAAAAATGCTTGAATCGATGGGAGGGTTAAGTACATCTCGTGTAGATGGCTAATATTAGTACATATAGGCCCACAAACTAAACCGTTACGTAAACATGCTAGAACCGGTGGGAGGGTTAAGTACGTCACGTGTAGGTGGGTAATATTTGTATATATAGGCCCAGAAACTTAACCAACAGGAAACCCAGTAACGAGGACCCATTTCAGCAGTAACCTACATAGATGTATTATGGTACCCTAAAACTAGGCAGGGTGGGGCACGATTACTGGGCTCATTGTAAGCGGTCAAAGCAACGGCACGGGGTACGTCAGTGTAGGTTTCGACAGTTTATGGGCGTGCACGTACTTCGGAGTGGGAAAAAGCAGGCACTGGGTACCAGTAGTTATACACTGTCCATCTTGAATCGTGTCGGATCGCTGTCATAAGGATTGATGCACCTTATGGTGGGACCAGCGCAGGATATCTACGCGCAAGAGAGGGTCGATTGACACAGATACATGGAACATGAATATAAGTAGGGAGCCGATCGATAGGGTAGTAAGGGTACATCTAGCATGTTCATAGCAATTAGGCTGATTGAGGTGGAATCCTCTCGATAGATGTACACCTGAAGGCTACCACAATTATAGGGACTGGGATCACGTTATCATTTTATATGGATTTCTAGTTGGGACACTAGTTAGGTGGTGCAGAGATAGATATAAAAATCAGAATAACAAGGTAGTAGCGAAGTAGAGAAAGAGTAGGAGCGCATTCAGTTTATCTTGCCCTATCATGCCGTATGCTTATCCCAAGTTACCTTATTTCTTTGATATTGTCATGCGTCCAGTTTATTCATGTCATGATTCTCTTACCAGTTTATATGCTGAATAATCACTGGACTTATCAAACTTATGTCTGACCTAGTTTTGTTTCGCCTCTTTTCTTCCTTCCCCCCCTCAGGTTCACAGGGAGGAAATGTTACCACTTAGCTCAGTTTTCTTTTCAAGCTCGAAGATGGTCCGTGTTTTGCTTTGGACTCTCTCTTCCACTGCTATGGCTGGTTAATGCTTTATTGGGGAATATCATTGTTATTTTTGTGCTTCTTTTATACTTGGAAGTTATTAAATCAAGACAGAAGTTCTATGTATTACTTTTAAGTATGATTTGAGAAAATTGTTGTAAAAGCTTGACTGAATTAAGTTATTTATAAAATGACCGCTGCTTTATTTGTCTGTCTTGTAATTTATCTACATCATTTACCTATAATGCTCCATCGAAGTTAAGGCATTCCCTTTGTGAGTGACCTTAACGGAAGTGGGGTGTTTCACTTGGTATCAGAGCTGAAGGTTACCGGATCAGATAAAAGATTTGAAAATTATTTTCAAAACGGTTTTAAAAGAAGCATTTTCAAAAGAAAAGTTTTGTTTTAAAGGCATATTCCCCAAAGCCATATGCACTATCTTTTGATCCTCTATTTGAATCCTTGTTTCCCTTTTTCCTGAGTCTCCGGGGCTCCTGGCTTTCTGGGAGGTAACCTCATCGTGACATGGTTCCGTAGGCTCGATGAGACTACGACACTTGTCAAACGGCAAATAAGTGCCCAACTTCCATCTATAGCCGTAGTAGTTTCACTTGCGGCTGATTTTCTTTCGAGCTTTGTAGGATTCTCCGTGTGATGGAGGCAGCTTTCGAGAGACTTGTTAACGTGTTACATAAGGATAGTAAAGATGGTACTGAGGGAGTTTTGCTAAGGAGCACAACCCAAGGATGAGGAACTCATGGATATAGACTTGGTTCACAAAGGAGGGGAGGAAAGAGTGGTAAAACCTAAGACAAGAGGAAGTATCTTTATTATGGTATAAAGGGTCGTATAATTAAAGACCAGGGGCAAGAACAAAGGACAGGATTTTCAGAAGGGCAAATACATGCTCTCACCGCAAGCATACCTGAGAGGGAGGTAGTAAGGTTTCTGTTGAAAGAGTTTAGTTTTCTCTTTGATCATCCTGTTAGTACTCTTTTTTATTTTAGCGCTTCATATTCGTTTATATCTGCTTCCATAGTTGAGTCTCTGCAACCTAGTACTTGTATAGTAGAAGATCCCATTATTGTCTCAAATCCAATTTGTGGTTCGGCTCATTTATCTTTGGTTTGTAACGATTTGAGATACTTATGTTTTCGGTTTCATGGGCTATGGGTTGATTCTAGGCATGGATTGATTACCTAGTAATTGTAAAAGGATGGTAGTTAGACTTTTGAATTGCCTCCGGAATACCCTCGAAATTTCGTGCGATCCTAAGGGATCATTTTGTCTTAGCTACCTAGAACCACTTTATGTATTTACCCACGATTTTCGATCTGTTGGAGTAGCCCATGAGTACGCATATGTTTTTGATTTAGGTTAGGGGTTAGTCTCCTAAAACGTGAGGTAGACTTCCACATATATCTAGTTTACAATGCAAATCCCGTTATGCAATCAACGATAGTTTTGGAGCAAGATTGGCGAGGATAGCCAAAGTTGGTTAAGTGCTCAATTGATTGGTTATTTTGCTAGTATCATCTCACATAGATCGTCCAAAGGTATTCCTTGGGTGCTTGTCTGATATTGGTTTAGGCTTTTGGGGCTTGTACTTAATGGATGTCAAGTTCGACTAGGATGGTTTGCATGAGAGATATCGACCCTCAGATTTGTGACATGATGGATAAGCTAAGTAGAAGAGAGACCTCTAATCATCTTAGTATATACACTTGGTATTATGGTTAACACATGTTTATCTTGGAAATGTAGTTCGACTACATTGGATACCCTCTAGCATGGTAAGTGATCGAGGCCCTATCTTTACTAGTGAGTTTTGGAAATGGAGGTCAAGAAGCTGCGCAACCGTTAAGTTAAATTAGTTAAGTGGGGTGAAGCTCAAGAAGACGCGACGTGGGAGACTGAAGATAAGACACGCGCATCATACCCTTTTTCTTGAGGGTATATGCTTGATCTCTTTTTCTAGGAATTCTATGCATATTTGTTTCTATCTTTTTAGGTATATCTTCTAGGTCATATCTTCAATCCTTAGGTAGAAGCCAATGGATGTAAACATGTGTTTGAAACATTTTATGATTGATGGTTGCAAGTGGTTGCTAGTGATTGCTCGTGGACGCATATACACACATTAGGCACTAGATCGACTCAGTCACTTTCATATTGCATATGCATGAGTGAACTTATATATATATATATATATATATATATATATATATATATATATATAAGGATGAAACTTGGTGTGTTATCATATTGATGTTGCATTTGTATGAATGATGAAGCACTCATGTAAAAATTATAAAGTACGATTAGGAATAATAATTGCATACATGATGGACTCATGGCACCAACATAATCCGCGTTAAGGACGTCAACTGAATCAGTAGACTGCTTGATTTTGCATTAGATAAGGACATGTACACACACTATGCATATGATCATGAAAGCATTAGAAATCTTTTTGAGGACAATGGATGCCTATGTTTGATGGTTGAGTAGATGGACGATTAGATGGTAGGGTATACGTTCTTCTTGACTTGAAGATTTTGGGGACGAAATCCTTTAAGGAGGCGAGAATGTAACACCCCGTATTTTCTGTGAACATTAAAGTAACGAATTAAAGAATAATTAATTACAAATTTGAGAATTAAGGGAAACACGATACGCCACTGCGTTCGTCTCGGAATTCTAATTGAGATAGAGTCCGAATTTGCGTAAATCGGACTCCGTATGAAGGAGTTATGACTTTCAGAAGATTCAAAAATTTAAATAAAAACTCAGATAAAAGTTCAGAAAATTCAAATTTCGAAATCAGAAGCAGAAGAGGGCTGGGCGGGAATTTTTCCGCGCAAAGCCAGGTCGACCAGGAGGTCGAGCAGGGGGTCGACCTCCCCCCATATAGGTCGACCAGGGGATCGACCTCCCTCTCGGGTCAGATCTGAAATCAAACGTGTTTCTTCCTATGACAATTTGTTGTGTCATTAGGGCTTGTGTGGCAAGTTATGGTTGGTTCTCTTAGGTTTGAGTGGCTTTTATTTGCCCAAGGTTGATCTGACGGCTCCTATTAAATCAAACTTCTATATAAGCAACCTAAATCTAAACCCTAAGCCACACAAAAATATTGCTAAGAACGTCATGCTATCAGAACTCAACCTAGAATAACAACCATTCTCCTTCAACTAGAAAGCAAGTTAGGAATTGCAAATCAAATCTAATTCAACTAAGAGAATTCAACGTCTACAACAAAGGAGAACTATTCAATTTCAGAATACAGATCCCAGAACACAAGTCTAGTCTCCTTTTTGTAAGTCCAGTTATCATTTAGACCTAAACGATATCAGAATTATGACTAAATAACTGGATGTAGAACAACACCCTATGTAAATTTATGCCTATCCTTTTTGTTAAACTAAATTGATTAAGACAATGACTCTTATCATGATTAAGTTTGTGATCATGTTGTATGTGATTTGATGATAAATGTTAAATACTGGCAATGAATCCATCCATATGTTGTATAATTTGGCAAAGACATATATGTTGTGTAATTTAGCGATGACATATTATGTTGTACACTTTGGCGAGGACATATCATGTTGAGTAAATTGGCGATGACATATTATTGCATAATTTGGCAATGGCATATCATGTTGTGTAATTTGGCGATGACACACCATGTTGTATAATTTTGGCGATGACATATCATGATGACACATATATGTTATATGTCAATTTGGGAATTTTGCTATGTTTATGCAAGTTGTTAGGCTAAGACATGTATTATGTTTAGATCTACATTTAGATCTATGTTTATTGAATCATGCAAGTTGTTAGGCTAAGACATGTATTATGTTTAGATTCACATTTAGATCTATGAAAATTGGATTCAAAAATTAAAGCTCATATTTACATGCCTTGTTAAACTTGCGTAAAACCATATGCTTAAGATTCATGTTTGTTAGATCCAAGATAAAAGTTCATATTACATGCCTTGTTAAACCTGTGTAATTCCATATGTTTAAGATTCATAATTATTGCATCCAAATTAAAGTTTACATTCACATGTCTAGTTGAACTTGTCCAATTCTATATGCTTAAGATTTATGTTCATTGGACCCAAAATAAAAGTTTGCATATACATGCCTAGTTGGGTTTGGGTAATTTCGTATTTTTAAGACCCATGTTAATTAGATCGAAAAATGCAAGTTCACCTTTATATGACTAATTGGAATTGTGTAGTTCTGTGTAAACTCCTATCCATATGCTTATGGTTCATGTTGATTAGGTTCAAAATTGCAAGTTCATAATTAAACATATATTTATTCTATGCCAAATTTATGTGACATATGTTGGATCCATATTATGCTTGTCTTGAATGCTACGTTTCTCTTCCTTTTCGCCTCTTGATTATGAGTTAGGCTAAATTGCAAAGCCTAACATTCTATGAAATTTATGCTTACGTTTAGTGGGGGTAACGTTGGGAAAAACATGAAGTTACATGTTATTGGCATATTTTAAATGATTAGTGGCATTGAAATGGTATAATTTATATACCTAAAATTATGAACATGACTTAGAGAGAAACTGAGCATGACTTGAATGACAATAATTTACATATAAATATAGAAGGTAAATATGTAAATTTAGAAAAGACAAATATGCCTAACCCGAGGTTAGATTGAGTTACAGTGCAAGACTGCCCAGAACCGCCCGGCATATCCAGCAACCGTAACAATATATATCTAATGTGAGAGGTTAGTGCATCAACCCCAAAAGAACCCGAGGTTAGACTGAGTTGCGGTGTAAAACTGCCCGGAACTGGCCGGCACATCCAGTATCCGCAACAATACCTGTTTAATATGAGTGGTTGGTGCTTTAATGAATGAATTAAGACTAAGACAGGAATGGTAGGGTTAAGTTAATTAAGGTAACACTTAAGCAATATAACTAGATGAATGACTATGGTTACGTTAATAGGAAATACTTATCCAGTATAGCATGATGAATGGGTAGGGTTAAGTAATAAGAAACACTTAACCAATACAATTTGATTTGTGGTAAGGTTAAGTCAAAACAAGAGGGCAACACTTAACCAATATAACTTGATTTGTGGCAGGGTAAAGTTGACACAAGAAGGCAACAATTAACCAAAGTAATATGACAACTAAGTGGGTTAAGTTTACAATTGATTGATGACACTTAACCAATACAACATGATGAACACATGGGGGTTAGTTAACTTGAATTGATTGATGACACTTAACCAATACAACATGATGAACACGTGGGGCTGAGTTAAAAAAGAACACTTGACCAATATAACTTGATGGACGAACGGGGTTAACTTAATAGGAAACACTTAACCAATTCAACATGACAAGTGAGGAGGGTTAAGTTAATAAGAAACACTTAACCAACATGACATGATTAATGGGTAGGTTAAGTTAACATGAACGGGCGACACTTAACCAATATGGCATAATGTGCGGGGGAGGGGGGTGTTAAGTACATATCGGGTTTGTGGGTAATATTAGCAAATAGAGGCCCAAAAACTTAACCGTTAAATAAAAATGCTTGAATCGATGGGAGGGTTAAGTACATCTCGTGTAGGTGGGTAATATTAGTACATACAGGCCCACAAACTTAACCGTTAAGTAAACATGCTAGAGCCGGTGGGAGGGTTGAGTACAAACTTAGCCAACAGGAAAACCCTACTAACGAGGACCCATTTCAGTAGTAACCCACATAGATGTATCATGATACCCTGAAATTAGGCAAGGTGGGGCACGATTACTGGGCTGATTGTAAGCGGTCAAAGCAGCGATAAGGGGTACATCAGTGTAGTTCCGACGGTTTATGAGCATGCACGTACTCTGGAGTGGGAAAAAGCAGGCACTGGGTACAAGTAGTTATACACTGTGCATCTTGAATCGTGTCGGGTCGCTATCATAAGGATTGATACACCTTATGGTGGGACCAACACAGGGTATCTACACACTAGAGAGGGCCGATTGACACATACACATGGAACATGAATACAAGTAGGGAGCCGATCGATAGGGTAGTAAGGGTACATCTAGCATGTTCATGGCAATTAGGCTGATTGAGGTGGAATCCTCACGATAGATGTACACCTGAAGGCTACCATAATTACGGGGATTGGGATCACGTTATCATTTTATACGGATTTCTAGTTGGGACACTAGTTAGGTGGTGCAGAGATAGATATAAAAATCAGAATAACAAGGTAGTAGCGAAGTAGAGAAAGAGTAGGAGCGCATTCAGTTTATCTTGCCTTATCATACCTTATGCTTATCCTATGTTACCTTATTTCTTTGTTATTGTCCTGCGTCCAGTTTATTCATGTCATGGTTCTCTTACAAGTTTATATGCTGAATAATCACTGGACTTACCAGACTTATGTCTGACCTAGTTTTGTTTCGCCTCTTTTCTTCCGTTTCCCCCTCCCCCAGGTTCACAGGGAGGAAATGTTACCACTTAGCTCAGTTTTCTTTTCAAGCTCGAACATGGTCGATGTTTTTCTTTGGACTCTCTCTTCCACTGCTATAGCTGGTTCATGCTTCATTGGGGAATATCATTGTTTTTTTTTGTGCTTCTTTTATACTTGGAAGTTATTAAATCAAGACAGAAGTTCAATGTATTACTTTTAAGTATGATTTGAGAAAATTGTTGTAAAAGTTTGACTGAATTAAGCTGTTTATAAAATGACTTTATTTTTCTGCTGATTTATTTGTCTGTCTTGTAATTTATCTGCATCTTTTACCTATAATGCTGCACCGAAGCTAAGGCATTCCCTTTGTGAGTGACCTTAACAGAGGCGGGGTGTTTCAGCTGGCCAGTATCCAGACGTCTTCGAGGAAGTGACCGGACTTCGACCACACCAAGAGATTGAGTTGCGGATTGATTAAGTGAAAGATGCCAGACCTATAGTGATGCCACTTTGTTGTATGGCGCCAAGCGAGCAGAGAGAGCTCGAAGTGCAAGTAAGCGATCTTTTGAAGAAGGGATTTATCCGAAGAAGTGTCTCCGAGTGGGGAGCACCAATTGTGTTTGCTACCAAGGCAGATGGTTCCCTTCGATTGTATGTGGATTACCGCGAGCTGAATAAGGTGACATGGAAGAATAAGTATCCTTTACCGTGGATAGATGATTTGTTTGGTCAGTTGAGTGACGCGTGAGTGTTCTCCCAGTTGGATCTCGCGACAAGTTTTCATCATCTTAGGGTGGAAGCTGAGAGTATAGCCAAAACGACCTTTCGGATGCCGTTTGGATTCTATGAGTGGTTGGTCATGCCATTCGGGTTGACCAATGCACCAACATATTTTGTGGATCTTATGAAATGGGTATTCGAAGATCAATTGAATAAGTTTGTTCTTATGTTCGTAGGCGATATCTTGGTTTATTCGAGGACAGAGGAAGAACACAAGGAACATTTGAGGATAGTGTTGGAGGTGTTGAGAAAACACCAATTGAAAGTAAAGTTTTCTAAGTGTCACTTCTGGAGGAGGGAAGTGAGATTCTTGGGCCATGTTGTTTCATAGAATGGTATTGTCGTGGATCCTGCGAAGGTGGCTACAGTACAAGATTGCTCTGCACCCAAGAATGCAATAGACGTAAAAAATTTCTTGGGATTAGGTGGATATTATCATAAGTTTATTCAAGACTTCTCCAAGATAACGGCACTGTTAACTCAATTGACCAAGAAGAATCGAGCTTTCATTTGGGACGAAAGGTGTGAAAATGCATTCAAGAGTCCAAAGGAAAAGTTGTCACATGCACCAATGTTAGCCATTCCTAAAGGGAATGAAGAGATGACGGTATACACGGATGCCTGTGGTACTGGACTAGGTGTTGTGTTGATGCAAGGAGGTAGGGTTGTATCTTATGCAAGTCGGCAATTGAAACCGCATGAGAAAAGATATCCTACCCATGATTTGGAATTGGCAGCGATCGTGTTCGCATTGAAGATGTGGAGACATTATCTCTTGGGAGAAAGATTCGAGTTGTTTACCAATCATAAATCGTTAAAGTATCTCTTCTCTCAGAAGGATCTAAATCTCCGATAGCAAAGATGGTTGGAATTCTTGGCTTCCTATGATTGTGATATTGCATATACACCAGGAAAGGGCAATGCGGTCGCTGATGCATTGAGTAGAAGACATGTCAGTTTAGGGGCTATGTTTCTTGAGTGGAAGCAACTGGAGTACATCCCTGGGTATGATTTCAGACCAAAGTGCGAATTGAATTCAGAAATGTTAGCAAGTTTGACGATCAGACCCACTTTGATTGAGCAGATTGATTCCAATCAGAGGGACGATCCTTGTAACACCCCTTACTTTCTTTTAATGTTATAGTAACGAATTAAATAATAATTAATTTAAAATGTGGGAATTAAGGGAAATGGGTTACGTCATTGTGTTCGTCTCGGAATTCTAGTTAAGATAGAGTCCGAGTTTGCATAAATTGGACTTCGTATGAAGAGGTTATGGCCTCCAGAAGTTTCAGAAGTTCAAAATAAATCCAAACAGCTCGAGCCAGATTTCAAAATTCAAACAGAAGTCAAAAGCGGGCTGAGCGGGAAAATTTCCGCCCAGGTAAGTCGACTAGGGGGTCGACCCTAGTGTCGACCTCCCCCCTAGAGGTCGACCTGGGGGTCAAACTGGCCCCCAGCCAGATCTGAATTTTGAACGACTGATGACTTGCTGCTGAGTCACTAGGGTTTCTAGATGGTCCTGATCTGGTCTGAGTGACTGTGATTAACCCTAGGTTCTTCTAACGGCTATAATTAAACTGAAATTCTATATAAACAACTCAATGCTCAACCTAAAAACACACAGAAAAATAATCCTAGAACTGAAATGCCGTCAGTAGAGAACTTGGAGTAGCCTTCACCGTTTTCAATTCAAAGACGAGTTAAAAGCTTACATCTAAAATCAAATTAAAACTAGTCTAATTCAACGATCTTCATCAAAGGCGCGCATCTCCAATTTCAGAAATCAAGAATTCCCTTTAGTTTGTAAGTTGGTTATTACATATATTTAAACATTCTTTCGATTGAATCATGACACATTGTAATTGGGATATAGAATGATGCTTATGTATATGGTTTGATTCTCGTTTATCTTAAAGTATCATTGTAATTAATCATGTAAATATTCTTATGGCGATGAACATGTTGTATATTTCATGTCTATATGCTTGTGGCGATGAACATGTTGTATATTTCATGTCTATATGCTTGTGGCGATGAACATGTTGTATATTAATCATGTCTATATGCTTGTGGTGATGAACATATTGTATGTTATTAAAATCTATTATGATTTGGGTAATGGATTTATTCTGCCAATTAAATGGTAAAACATGTCATTCTATAATTTGGTGGTTATTTGCAAGTTTGTGGTCTAAAACACATGCTTATATGTTAGATCAACACTCATGTATATTCATGTTAGGTTGAATCTAATTATGTTGTAAAAGTGGAATTGTAGTCCTCTTATTTTTTTAACATCATGCTAAATTGTGATTAAAAATGATTATAATAGCTTTCTTATGTTTTGACATACATAAGATTATATGCTAAGTTGTAGGTTGAAACTGTGATTATATGTTAAACTTCCAGGCTAGACCTTTCTCAAGTTTACATGACCATTAGACCCAACTTAGTTACAAGTTCACCTTTACCCATTTAATTAAAGTTAATGATACCTCTATGCCAAGTTACACATGACAAGTTGAAATGTATGTTATTTTATCTTTATTTCATGCCTCTTGTTTATTACCCATTTTCTTGTTTATGGGTTGGGCTAACTTACTAGCCCAACATTTTGTGTGATTCGTGCGTACGTTCCATGGGGTAGCGATGGGAAATATGAAAATTCATGGCATAGATTTTTTCATTAAATGGTATATTTGATATACCATTTATGTTGGGCATAGTCAAAGGATAATTATGGCGTGATTAAATTAAATTTAATCCACATAAAGAAATTAGACATATATATAGAAAAATATGAATTTAGAAAAGATGAATATGCCTAACCCGAGGTTAGACTAAGTTGTGGTGTAAATCTGCTCGGAACCGCCGGCATATCCAGTGACCACAACAAGACCTATTTAATGTTGGTGGTTAGTGCATCAGGCCCAAAAAGAACCCTAGGTTAGACTGAGTTGTGGTGTAAATCTGCCCGGAACTGACCGGCACATCCAGTGACCACAACAAGACCAGTCTAATGTGAGTGGTTGGTGCTTTAATAAATTAAAGCTAAGTCAGGATCGGTAGAGTTAAGTAAATTAGGAAAACACTTAACCGATTCAACATGTTAACTAAACGAATGGGCGGGGTTAGGTAAACTTGGACACTTAACCAAATAAACATGTTTATTAGAAAACCCTAGTAACGGGGACTCATTTCAGCCGTAACCTACAAATATGTATCATGGTACCCTGAAACTAGGCAGGGTGGGGCACGATTACTGGGCTGAATTATAAGCGGTCAAAACGTCGGCGGTTGGTGGGTCAGTGTAGGTTCCGACGGAGTATGGGCATGCACGTATTCCGGAGTGGAAAAATCAGGCACTGGGCATCAGTAGTGTACACTGTGCATCTTGAATCGTGTCGGGTTGCCACCAGAGGGACTGATACACCCCATGGTGGGACCGGCACAGGTAGCTACAGTCAAGCAGGGCCAAATGACACAGGATATGAATGCATGAGAGTAAGCCAATCATTACCGGAATCGTTTGTTATAAACACGTGGGGCTGGTTCAATGGTTAAGTTGGTGCAGAGACTATAGTAATGGGTGCGATCACATGTTCCTATTATCTTATATTAGGGTATTGTCCTATGTTCTGTTATCACTGTCATGATTCCTTTTCTTGTTTAAATACTAGTATTCAATGAACTTACCAGACTTATTGCCTAACCCATTTTCTCTCGTCCTCTTTTCTTCCGTCCCCCCCCCCCCCCCCAGGTCCACAGGGTGGGAATAATGCAGCTTAGTCAGACTCTTTGCAAGCTTCAAGAATGTAGATGTATGATTTGGACTCTCTCCTACCTTGGCTATGACTCTTGGACATTATCCTTGGGGATTCATGCATTTTTACTTTTGGTTTATACTTCTTTATTGAATAATCAAGACAGAAATTATGGTGTAATGTTTTGAAGTTATTTTGAGACAATTTGATGTAATGCATTTGTATTGAACTATGTATGCAATAAATATTTGAATTCCGCTGCTTAAATTTATCTGTCTTGTAAATTTTTCATTGCCCTGTACCTATAACCCTCCAGCAAAGTTAAGGCATTCCCTTTGTGAGTGACCTTAACGGAGGTGGGGTGTTTCACTTGGTATCAGAGAAAAGGTTTACTAGATCATATAAGAATTTTTGAAAAACTATTTTCAAACAAAATATAAAGAAGCATTTTATAAGAAAGTGTGTTGTTTTAAATTTAAAAAGGCATAATCCCCAAAGCCATATACATTATCTTTCTATCATTCGTTTTGAATCTTTTCTTTTTCAGTTCAGCATGTCGTGGAATCTTAACCTTCCAGAGGGTGTACCGATACCTGGCTGCTTCAGGAGGGTACTTAGAAGCTAGGGCCAATGACGCAGGCCCAACAGATATTCCTCCTCCTCCGGCTGCAGCAGCTCCTCCTCCTCCTCCTCCTCCTCCTCGTGCGAATGCTTTCTCAAAGAGTTGTAGGGACTTTAGGGCCATGGGTGGAGAGGATTTCAAGGGAACTGAATCATTCGTAGAAGCAAGGAATTGGCTCAAAGAAACTGTGGATCTGTTCGTTATCTTCGAGGTGGACGATAGGCAGAAGATACAGTTAGCTGTATGGTTGCTCAAAGATGAAGCTTCCTATTGGTGGGAAGTCACTAACGCTGAAAGACCAGTTGACACGTGGATGGATTTCAGGATAAGGTTAGAGATGAAATTCCTCTCACAAGCTGAACGAAGTTTACAGTTGGAAAAGTTCTTTTCTCTTAAGCAAGGAAGTATGACGGTCAAGGAGTACGTCAATCAATTCAATTAGCTGGCCCGATTCGGACTGGACTTAGTGAATACTCCTCATAAGAAGGCTCTCCGTTTTGTCAAGGGATTGAATGAGCCACTTCACAGCTTGGCTACGACCCATATACCTATGGGGGCTACTTACGAGAGGTTAGTAGACATGACACTCTTACATGAGGAAGACAAGGGCAAGAATGAGGCAAAAGTGGAAGTGCCTCAAGATAAGAAGGGGGAAGGGTCGCAGAACAAGAAGGATGATTCAAAGAAGGGCGGGAAGACCAACAAACCCCATGAAAAGAGAAAGTGTAATTTTTCTGGCATTCCCGGGCATCTGATCAAAGACTGCAAGAAGAAGAAACGGAAGATGGGTGGCTGTTTCCATTTTGGTGGGACAGGACACATGGCTAGGGCCTGCCCAAGGAAGCAAGGGCAGGGAGCTGGATCTTCTTCTGGAGGACAAGTTCACACTCTCACGGCACCTCCACAAGAACGAGGTAGAAATATTTCTGTCGAAAGTTTATTCTATCTTTTTGATCATCCTGTTCGTACACTATTTGATTCTGGTGCATCACACTCTTTTATATCTACTGCTTTAGTGGAATCTCTGCACCTAGACACCAGTATAGTAGAGGATCCCTTGGTTGTTTAAAATCCAATTGGGGGCTCAGCCTATTTGTCAATGGTTTGTTTGGATTTGAAAATATCTATTCTAAGCGTTGAGTTCAGACGTAATGCCTTTGTTTTGGGCTTCACGGACTATGGGTTGATTCTAGGCATGGACTGGCTATCCAGTAATGGTGTCGTCCTCGATTGTGAAAAGAGAGTGGTTAGACTTATAACTCGTCTCGGTAACACTCTCGAAATTTCTTGTAATCCCATGAACTCTGTTATGCTTAGTTATCTAGAATCTCTTGATGCGTCTGTTGAGAACTTGCAGTCTATAAGGGTAGTCCGTGAATACTCGGATATGTTTGAAGCGGTAAAGGGCTTACCTCCGAAGCAGGAGATAGACTTCTGCATATACCTCGTTGATAATGCAAAGCCCGTTGCTTTACCCGTTAGGCACATGGTCCGAAAGGAGAGAAAGGAGCTCAGCAAGCAAATCAAAGAGCTGCTTGAGAAGGGGTTTATAAGGCGGAGTATTTCTGAATGGGGTGCTCCAGTAGTGTTCGCCACTAAAGCGGACAGTTCGCTTCGGCTGTGCGTTGATTATAGGGAGCTAAACAAGCTGACCCAAAGGAATAGGCACCTACTCCCGAGAATTGATGATTTGTTAGATCAACTTGTAGGTGCATCAGTTTTATCCCAATTAGATTTAGCTACCGGGTTTCACCAGCTAAGAGTGGCTGAGGACAGCATTGATAAGACAGCATTCAGAACTCCAGACGGTTTCTTCGAGTGGCTTGTCATGCCTTTTGGCTTGACAAACGCACCCGCTTACTTCATTGATTTAATGAGCAGGGTGTTCCGAGAGTTCCTCAATAAGTTTGTGGTGGTCTTCGTAGACGATATTTTAATCTTCTCAAAGAATGAGGAAGAGCATGCTCAACATCTAAAGGAAGTCATGGATACTCTCCGTGCACATCAGTTGAAAGCTAAATTCTCCAAATGCCATTTCTGGAGAGAAGAAGTCAGGTTCCTTGGACATGTGGTGTCCAAAGAGGGGATAGCTGTGGACCCTGCAAAAGTGGTTGCTGTGCAAGATTGGAAGGTTCCTCGAAATGCAACCGAAGTCCGAAGCTTTCTCGGGCTAGCAAACTTTAATAGAAAGTTCATCAAAGATTTTGCAAAAATCTCAGCTCCACTAACAAGATTGACAAAGAAGAACCTAGCTTTCAATTGGGATTTGGATTGCGATATTGCTTTCCAACGTTTGAAAAGGGCTCTAACAACAGCCCCAGTTCTGACATTGCCAGATGGAAGCAAGATGTTTACAGTATACACAGATGCATGCGGAACGGGACTAGGCACTGTTTTGATGCAAGAAGGGAAGGTGTGGCTTATGGTCCAAGACAGTTGAAAGTACATGAGAAAAACTACCCAACCCACGACCTAGAGTTGGCAGCCATCGTTTTTGAGCTTAAGTCTTGGCGTCATTATTTCCTAGGTAAGAAATTTGAACTGTATACTGACCATAAATCGTTGAAATACTTATTCTCGCAGAAAGATCTCAACATGAGGCAACAAAGATGGATGGACTTTCTTGCCTCGTACGATTTTGAGATTTCCTACACTCCTGGTAAGGACAATGCAGTAGCAGACGCCTTGAGTAGAAAGAAACTGACCTTAAGCCCTCTATTTGTGGAAAGGCGAAGCTGGGAGTTCATAACAAGCTTTAACTTCAGACCCTCCACTGACTTTGTACCTTGCTTGCTAGCAACGTTAGAAGTGCGGCCAACTCTATTAGACTCAATCGGAGCCGCGCAAAGAGAAGGCCCTCAGCTAGCCGAAGTGATGGACAAGTTAATTAGGGGTGAGACTTCTAGTCACCTCAATAGATACTCCATTGATGCCAAGGGCTGGTTGAGATGAGATGGAAGACTATGTGTCCCACAAGCAAGAGGCTTGGTAAAGGCGGTTCTAGAAGAGGCACACCATTCCAAACTGACCATACACCCAGGCGGAGACAAAATGTATAAAGACATCAAAAGAGTTTTCTTTTGGAATGGCATGAAGCAAGACGTAGCTAAATTTGTTTCTAAGTGTTTAATATGCCAACAGGTCAAGGCGGAGCAGAAGAAGCCTCGTGGTCTGCTCCATCCTCTAGAGGTCCCACAGTGGAAATGGGATAGTATCTTGATGGACTTTATAGATGGGTTGCCTAGGTCAAGAAGGGGCAATAACAGCATTTGGGTAATAGTGGACAGGCTCACAAAAAGAGCCCACTTTATACCCGTCAAGAGTAGAAGGACTGTCTCATCTCTAGCATCCATATATCTTAAAGAGATAGTTCGACTCCAATGGATACCCTCCAGCATAGTGAGTGACCGAGACCCTATCTTCACGAGCGAGTTTTGGAAGAGTTTACAAGAGGCTGTAGGCACACGGTTATGCTTAAGCACGGCCTATCACCCTCAAACCGATGGCCAGACAGAAAGGGTCAACAGATTATTAGAAGACCTCTTGAGACTATGCATTCTTGACTTTGGAGGTACATGGGAGGATCATCTACCTTTGGTGGAATTTTCTTACAACAATAGCTACCAAGCTACCATAGGCATGGCGCCTTTCGAAGCTCTATATGGAAGACTGTGCAGGTCACCAACTTGCTGGTGGAAGTCCACAGGGAAGCTCATACTTGGACCAGACATGATTAGGGAAACTTCAGCGAAAGTAGACTTGATACGAAGAAGAATGAATACTGCTTAAGACAGACAGAAGTCCTACGCAGACAGAAGAAGAACTGACCTTGAGTTCGAAGTTGGAGACACGGTGTTCCTTAAAGTATCTCCTTTGAGGAACGTCATTCGCTTTGGATCCGCAGGAAAGTTAGCACCAAGATTTGTAGGGTCGTTCCCTATCATCGAGAAGATTGGGAAGATGGCTTATAGGGTACAGCTGCCCGAAAGATTGGTCGGGGTTCATAATGTCTTTCATGTCTCTCACCTGCGGAAGTGCTTACACGAGTCTGCGGAAGTGGTGGAACCAAGAATGCTAGAGGAAGTAGAAGTTGAACGAGAAGCAACTGTGAGAAGAGTTCCAACCCGTATCTGGGAACAGAAGTCAAAAAGCTACGCAACCGTGAAGTTAAGGTCGTCAAAGTTCAATGGAGCGACACCGAGGAAGACGCGACTTGGGAAACTGAGGAAGAATACGTGCAGCCTACCCTTTTCTTTTTGAGGGTGCATCTTTAATCTCTCTTTCCTTAAGTTTATGCTCGTATCTATCTTTTTAGGTGTATCTCCTATCCTTTATCCTTAGGTAGATACCTTTTTGGATGTAAACATGTAATTGAAACATGTTATGGTTGATGGTTGCAAGTGATTGCAAGTGGTTGCTAGTGGATGCATATACACACTAATTAGGTATTAGATCGGCTCAGTCACTTTCATATTGCATATGCATATATGTATTTGTATATGAATTGAAACCTGCTGTGTTAGCATATGGACGTTGCATTTGTATGAACGATTCTGCACTCATATAGGAAATTTTGACTAGGAAAAATTGCATACATAATGGATTCATGGCACCGACATAATTGCAATAAGGTGGTCAACTGAATCAGTGGACCGCCTGATTTTGCATCAGACAAGGACATGTACATACACTATGCACATGATCATGAAACATTAGAAACCTTTTAAGGACAATGGACGCCTGTGTTTGATGGTTGAGTAGATGGGTGATTGGATGGTAGGATATAAGTCCTTCCCGACTTGAAGATTTCAGGGACGTTGTAATTAATCATGTATATATTCTTATGGCGATGAACATGTTGTATATTTCATGTCTATATGCTTATGGCGATGAACATGTTGCATATTTCATGTCTATATGCTTGTGGCGATGAACATGTTGTATATTAATCATGTCTATATGCTTGTGGTGATGAACATATTGTATGTTATTAAAATCTATTATGATTTGGGTAAAGGATTTATTCTGCCAACTAAATGGTAAAACATGTCATGCTATAATTCGGTGGTGATTTGCAAGTTTGTGGTCTAAAACACATGCTTATATGTTAGATCAACACTTATGCATATTCATGTTAGGTTGAATCTAATTATGTTGTAAAAGTGGAATTGTAGTCCTCTTATGTTTTTAACATCATGCTAAATTGTGATTAAAAATGATTATAATAAGTTTCTTATGTTCTTACATACATAAGATTATATGCTAAGTTGTGGGTTGAAACTGTGATTATATGTTAAACTTCCATGCTAGACCTTTCTCAAGTTTACATGACCATTACACCCAACTTAGTCACTAGTTCACCTTTACCCATTTAATTAAAGTTATTGATACCTCTATGCCAAGTTACACATGACAAGTTGAAATGTATGTTATTTTATGTTTATTCCATATCTCTTGTTTATTACCCCTTTTCTTGTTTATGGGTTGGGCTAACTAACTCTCCCAACATTTTGTGTGATTCGTGCGTACGTTCCACAGGGGTAGCGATGGGAAATATGAAAATTCATGGCATAGATTTGTTCATTAAATGGTATATTTGATATACCATTTATGTTGAGCATAATCAAAGGATAATTATGGCGTGATTAAATTAAATTTAATTCACATAAAGAAATTAGACATATATATAAAAAAATATGAATTTAGAAAAGACGAATATGCCTAACCCGAGGTTAGACTAAGTTGTGGTGTAAATCTGCCCGGAACCGACCGACATATCCAGTGACCACAACAAGACCTGTCTAATGTGGGTGGTTAGTGCATCAGGCTCAAAAAGAACCCGAGGTTAGATTGAGTTGTGGTGTAAATCTGCCTGGAACCGACCGGCACATCCAGTAACCACAACAAGGCCTGTCTAATGTGAGTGGTTGGTGTTTTAGTAAATTAAAGCTAAGTCAGGATTGGTACGTTTAAAAGTAAATTAGGAAAACACTTAACTGATTCAACATGTTAACTAAACGAATGGGCGGGGTTAGGTAAACTTGGACACTTGACCAAATAAACTTGTTGATTAGAATACCCTAGTAACGGGGACCCATTTCAGCAGTAACCCACGTAGATGTATCATGGTACCCTGAAACTAGACAGGGTGGGGCACGATTACTTGGCTGAATTATAAGCGGTCAAAACGCCGGCGGTTGGTGGGCCAGTGTAGGTTCCGACGGAGTATGGGCGTGCACGTACTCCGGAGTGGAAAAATCAGGCACTGGGCATCAGTAGTGTACACTGTGCTTCTTGAATCGTGTCGGGTTGCCACCAGAGGGACTGATACACCCCATGGTGGGACCAACATAGGTAGCTATAGTCAAGCGGGGCCGAACGACACAGGATATGTATGCATGCGAATAGGAGCCGATCATTAAGGGGATCGTTTGTTATAAACACGTGGGGCTGGTTGACCCAATGGTTAAGTAGGTGCAGAGATTATAGTAATGGGTGCGATCACATGTTCCTCTTATCTTATATTTGGGTATTGTCCTATTTATGTTATCACTGTCATGATCCCTTTTCTTGTTTACATACCAGTAATCACTGAACTTACCAGACTTATTGTCTGACCCATTTTCTCTCGTCCTCTTTTCTTCCGTTACCCTCCCCCCAGTTCCACAGGGAGGGAATACTGCAGCTTAGTCAGGCTCTTTGCAAGCTTCAAGATAGTAGATGTATGATTTGGACTCTCTCCTACCTTGGTTATGGCTTTTGGACACGAAGCATACTTACTACTAGGAAGGGATGAAAGAGATGTTGGGAGGTTTATATCCAAATGCATATATTGCTTGCTAGTTAAAGCCGAGCAAAAGAAGCCAAGTGGTTTGTTACAACCGTTAGAGATTCCAGAATGAAAATGGGAGCAATTATCAATGGATTTCATTGATGGGTTACCAAGGACTAGATCGGCCACGATAGTATTTGGGTGATTGTAGACAGATTGACCAAGAGTGCGAGGTTCATACTCATTAAATCGAATAGAACAACAACTAAGTTAGCAGAATTGTATATGAAGTGGTAGTGAGAATTCATGGAGTACTTAAAAGCATTGTGAGTGACCAAGACCCGTTGTTTACTAGTGGGTTTTGGAAGAGCTTACAGGAGGCTCTAGGGTCAGAATTATATCTCAGTACTGTGTATCATCCTCAAACAGATGGTCAAATAGAGAGAGTGAATTGTATATTAGAAGATCTCTTAAGAGCATGTATATTGGATTTTGGTGGATCATGGGATGACCATTTGCATCTAGCAGAGTTTGCATATAATAATAGTTATCAATCCAGTATTGGTATGGCTCCATTTGAAGCTTTGTACGGAAGACCGTGCAACTCACCATCATGTTGGTTAGAAACTGGAGAGAAGTTTGTGCTTGGACCAGATGTGATAAGAGAGAAACTTCAGACAAGATTAAGATCATTCAACAGTGAATGAAGGCTGCCCAAGATAGGCAAAAGTGATTCTCCGTTGGCGACCTAGTATTTGTCAAGCTCTCTCCGTTAAAGAATATTATTCGATATGGAAGGAGAGGAAAGCTGGCACCAAGATTTGTTGGTCCATTCCCAGTCCTCGAGCAAGTTGGGAATTTGGCATATAAAGTTTAATTACTAGAGAAGATGGCAGGAGTTTATAACGTATTTCATGTTTCCCAGTTAAGGAAATTCGTGCACGACCCCGATATGACTATTTCACCTGATCAGTTGGATGATATCGAAGTAGAACCCGAGGCGGTTGGGAACCGCAAGCCGATTCGTATTGTCGAGCACGATACGAAGCAACTTCGAAGGAAAACGTTGAATCTAGTCAAATCAGTGGGAAGTGAATGAGAATGACTGTACTTGGGAGACAGAGGAGAGCATTAGGAAGACGTATCCAGAACTCTTTGCCTAGTAAGATTTTAATTGCGACTTAGTTTTCAGCATGCTAGGATAGACTTGTTTGTTTGATTGGTGTGAATGGGTGGTAGGCATGCGGGATCCTTCGCTTGCTTTTTAGTTAAGGAATTTCGTGGGCGAAATTTCTTAGGAGGGAGGGGGGAGTGATGTAACGACCCGCATTCTACGCATTGAAGGATCGTAAAATATTTATTTCTTTCTCATATGAAGTCATATGGTTGTGTAACTTTGGGGAAGGACTATTGGGGCCATTTCCCATGTTCACGATTTTTGCCGATTTTTAAATGACCGTTTTACCCCCAGCTGATCTTGTTTCGGCCATAACTTTTGATTAGAAAGGATTTTTGACCTGATAAACTTCCATTAAATCTGGATGATGGTTTACCTTTTCGTAGAGTGGTCACATTAGCCAAACGGACTCAATGTTTGGGAGATATGGCTGAAACAAGGTTTAGAAGGTGAAAAACAACTTAACCGGGCCTAATTAGGATAATTAACAGCTAGGCCCATAACCCATTCCGGGAGTAGGATTATGGGGAGGCTGAAATCAGTTAGGAAATGATCAATTTTCATTTTCTCAGCTGCCAAAAATATTTCCCTAACCCTAGCCATGGCCTCCACCTTCTAATATCATTCCAAATCACCTTTTAATCACTAATTAAGAAGATTTACATCAAATCAAGGCAAATCAACACCAAATCAGAGTTGGAGCTGGTACTATACATTGGAATTCAACCCAAAATAGCAGCATTTCATATATAAAGTTTTATTTGTGGCTAAGGTGAGTGATTTGCATTGTTTTCCACTAATTACAGCTAACTAGGAGTGATTAGTGATAATTAGCGAAATTTTAACTCAGAAAAATCTAGAAAAAAATTTGTAAAATTCTAAAATATTATTATGTGACTCTGATAGAAATTTGGGTTAATTTGGATAAGTTATGTTAATTGTATGTTAAACATGATTAAGGGGGATTAAGGTAAAATATGGGTTTTTGGGTATGTTTGATCTATATATTATCATGATTATTTGTTGTTTTAATGTTTTGGATGACTATACATGTTGCTATGACTATTTGCAATGTTTTGTAATTAATTGCGTAGAACAATTGAATGGTCGAAAACGCCGTCGTGTGGTGTAAATAATTGCTGGAAAAGTTGTAGGAAATAGTGCAGGATTTTGATCCAAACCGGATCAGATCGATGAGGGACGAATCGACCCGGAGTGATGCCCGTATATTCGACCCGACCCGCTCG
Source organism: Allium sativum (assembly GCA_030737875.1). Classification (NCBI taxonomy): domain Eukaryota; kingdom Viridiplantae; phylum Streptophyta; class Magnoliopsida; order Asparagales; family Amaryllidaceae; genus Allium; species Allium sativum. Next base: position 894,257,512 of record CM060920.1, read on the forward strand.
TGGGGTATTTCACGACCCGAACCGCCTCTTAGGACTGCTGCATCATGAACTAGAGTGTGCGACCGAACCGATGCACCATAAGTGAACTGTCACGAATCGAGGAGCTCGACCCGACCCGGAGTGATTTATCTGATCCGACCTGCTACTCTGAACTGAACTAGTGTGGCACCATGACCCAGTTTGAAGCACCACGATTCGACCCGGTGGAAGGAACACAAACCGATCCGACCTTGGCATGACAACACGACCCGACTCGAACGGGGCAGATGACCACGAACTGAACAAGGAGAAGAGAACCGATCTGAATGGAAGCTTGTTTCCGAACCGATCTGAAGGAGACCAAAACCCGAGATGCAAAGGTAGTCCAAATGGGAAGTAGAACTCAGGATCCAGTTGGGAACCCACGAGTTAACTTCAGGAGTTGGGCTTTGCTGCGGGATGTGTGCAAAGGGGTTATCGAACAAAGATTTAATTGGACAAGGCTTGCCTATAAGAAATTATCAGCTCATGGACTCGATAATTGGACAAGAGCTTCTTTCCTTCGGGGAAGTATATTATAGGTAGAGTCAAAACCCGATGCATGTACCCGATCTAAGAAGACACTAGCTTTATAACGGAACTTGGGTGATGTTATTATGTGGTCATGCCACTCGGGCAAAAGAATGATGGATACGTGATGAAACTCAATCTTTTGAAATGCTCTTTTGGTATTGCATCAGGGAAATTTTTTGGTTTCATCATCAACTCTTGATGCATTGAAGTTTACCCTTAATAGAAGCTATATTACACATTCAGGAGCCTCGTAAGACTAGAGATGTGCAGAGAGCCTAAATGGGAAGGTGGCAGCCCTATGCTGATTTATATCCAAGACGTTGAAAAGTGCATTCCTTTCTTTGACTTAATAAAGCGAGGAAAGCGCAACTTCGTCTGGACTCCCGATTGTATCGAAATCTTCCAAAAGTTGTTGAATCACGCGAAGAGAACTCACCTCTGATATTGTCAAAGCTAATTGATCACGAAGACCTATTGTGTATCCGGTGGTATCCTTGCATGTTATCAACTCAGAATTTATTTGCGAAGAGAATCAAGTTCAGTGACTGGTGTAATATGTAAGCAAGAGATTGACAAGGGTTGAGCGAACTACCCGGGGATCAAGAAGCTTGCTTATAACCTCCTGATAGCCTTGAGGAAGTTACCTCACTACTTCCAAGCTCATCCTACCAAAGCGTATACACTGAATTACTGCTACGACAGGTCCTTCAACAACCTAAGGCATTTGGAAGGCTGCTTAAATGGAATATGGAACTTAGTCAGTTCGATATTACATTCATTCCTCAACGAGCAATTCAAGGACATGAACTGTGGGTCTTTATAGCGGAATTCACAGCTCCAGATGATGATGCTAAAGAGGTTGATCCGTCAACTGCTACTTGGAAGCTATTCACTAATGGAGCTTGAAACGATCTATGTTTTGGCACAAGAGTTGTCTTGCTAACTCTTGAGAAGTGAGTGATCTGTTATGCATTGAGATTGAACTTCCCAATGACCAATAATGTGATCGAGTACGAAGCCTTGATTGCCTGACTTAAAATCACGAACGAATTGGGAGACAAAGTAGTTGACATTTTCTGAGACACACAAGTCGTCATATTTTAGGTCATGAAGGAATTCTAAACAAAAGGGCAGGACTTGCCATTGATCTTGATCGGGTGGAAGAGCTGTTATATAGATCTGACTTTTATGGCATCGTTTACATCCAATGGGAACAAAATGAGAAAGCTGACTCTTTCTCCGACACAAACGGGTTTGGTCCCAATAGAGACATTAGCCACACCGCGCTTAGATCAGATGGAGGTTGATTGGACACTGGATGTTGAATTCGAAAGGGAATCATGGATGACTCCCATCAAGGACTTCCACTAGCATGGAACCGTATTTGAGCGAAAGAATAAGAAATGTGCTCTCCTTGTAAAGCTTTAAGTTACGTCCTCTAGGGAGACATGTTATATTGAAAGGGTCCCTCCATACCTCTGTTTTGTTGTATATCTCAGGGCAACACTAAACGAGTACTGCAAGAGGTGCACGAAGGAGAGTGCGGCGATCATACCATTGGGCAAACTCTAACAAAGAAGGTGCTTCGATATGGCTACTTATAACCTACCCTCAATTGAGATGCGGTGGATTATTCATGATTATTGTGACGAGTGCTAGAGATTTGCCAAGAATTCAAGAGCTTTACCAACACAGCTCGCCCAGATGATTAGTCCTTGGTCATTCCCAATGTGGCGAGTAGACATCCTTGGTAACATTTCGATAAACAAGGGCGTACCAAATTATGTGACTGCGGTAGTTGGCTACGTCATAAACCAGGCTGAAGCCGAACCACTGACCATGATCTAGATGAAGCAAGTGATCCACTTTATTGTCGAAAACATCATATGTCAATTTAGACTACCTTGGTTTATCAAAACTAATAATGAGACCCGATTCGATAGCACTGAATTCTAGGATTTCGGCCAACGACATTTCATTGAGATGAAATACACCACAATCGCTCACCCTCAATCAAATGGATAAGTTGATGCCATAAACAAAATCGTAAAGTCCATCTTGAAGAAACGATTGGTGAAGGCTAAAGGTAAATGGGTCGATGACCTTCCGTTGGCCCTTTGGGCATACCAAACGACCCATAGGTCGACGGCTGGCCTGACTCCAATAGCGCTATACTAGTGGAGCTTGAAGCCCCCTCTCACCAGATGATGTACTACGATCCTTAAAAAAAGATAGAACTTCTCTTGGAATTGCTTGACATGATTGACGAGGAGAGAGAGAGGAGGCAGACTTAAATGCTTCAACACATAGATATCGGGTCACCCATTACTATAATATAAACGTTCAACCTAGAACCTTTGAACCTGGCAACCTCATCTTGAAGGTGTCTTTCCTGACGTTGTCCACATGGACCTATAGTGGGAAGGACCATATGTCATCAATTAAAAACTTGCTAATAGAGCTTTTAGGTTGATGACTATTGATGGCGATCAACTCTGTAATTTAATGAATATCATTTCACTTCCGAACTATGTAATAATGCATAACCTGCCGATTGCCATTGTGTTATAAATAAAAGCTCCTTCCATATCCTGTGAGTCTTATGATTCGACCGGCCTATGCCAAAACTGGAACGAAGAGGATGACTAATTACTCAACAATCTTCATTCGCTCACGTTTCGACGAGCTTACTCAACTCCACGAATAGTCAGATAAAAGTTAACAAATTTCGAGCTTGACTCTAACACTCAACGAGGAGACCCTCACTTTGAGGATTAAAGTATGGGAACAACACCCAAACAAATGTGAAATGACCATTCCCACACCCAACTCTACTTCTCACGACTTGAGAGAGAGTGTAAAAAAAATAGACTAGCATAAGCAGTGCGCTAGCCCACAACGTTAACCCAAATTAATGGCGGAGACTTAGCATAACGCCCCCTCGATGTTGAGGGGATGAGCGCAGACTTTCAAAATTAATTTTCGAACATGTTGGCATGGTGCATGACTCAAAGTTAACTGGGGGCATATACAGTGGATTAAGAACACTTGCTCATTCTAGGAGAGACAACTTACAAGTTAAGTGAGACTTAGTAAAAACTAAATTACAAGTACATTGAATGGAAATCGAAATAAGCTTGCAAATAAACAAAGTATTTTATTTACATTATTGATTTATATAGTTGGATAAGTCAAAAAAGCAGGTGCCACACTTGCACAAACCACAACAGGACAACAAAACAAATATCACATGATAACAGACCTTTTGGTCTTTGGCTTCATCTTATTCTTCTCAATCTCAGGCTCCTAAAGCAAGCGTTTTCGAGATTCTCACAAGAAGTTTCCTCTGCCCACGAAGTGGGTTGGCCGTGTTTCTTCTCGGAGGGCTTTTCTTAGGAAGAAAGTTTGGCTTACTCGGTCGACACGTAAATGACGAAAGGAGGGATAATATGTAAGGGATCGACCGGGATAGTCCCTGACACTGACCCGTCTTTAAGCTCAATGAATTTCCCTTAGTGCAGTGCCTTCAACTCTGCCATGCCCATGGCTTCGGACTTTCCAGACTCATGGGATAAATTACATCATCATCACCTTTGGCGTGAGCCTCCTTTCCATCCAATTCTTTAGGGCATCTATCTTCTCATCCTATTTGGTTGTAGCATCACCAAGAGGCACTTGAGGCTCATCCCCCACTTTTGCTTCTGCTTCAGGGCAGTCTTGACCAATGTTGTACCTAAAGCAGGAAGAGCAACGATTGCCAATCTGAGTAGGATAACGGGTCTCTCATTTGGAAAACCTATAGCATGGCGACATCCCTAATAACTTTCTTAAACTATGGATAAAGTAGTCAAATACCTTCAACAGAACAACCCCCAAGAGTTGTAGGAGTCTTGATCTGAGGAATCGGACTTAAAGGAGTATGTGGAACGAGGATCGGTTCATCTGGGATTACTCCTCTACACCCTCGGATCCCTTAGCAAACGAAGATAGGACCACTAGTCCTGATATAAATGGGTCCCCAACATGGGCAGGATGGGTGGTCAATTGAGTAGAAGTTGCATCATCCTTAGCTACGTCAGGTTTACCCTCGACAACAGATTTTCCTTTGTGTTGGAGCCATTTCGCATTCTCCTCCACCTTGAGCAATCGTCGACTTTCTACGAGAACTTCTAGCTTATCGCCCTTCAAATATCTGGCCCTAAATTCTTCTTTATTACCACACCATCCTCCAAAGCCATTATCTCCTCCTCTAAAAATCGGTCCCAAGTGTCGGCTAGGGTTTGTGAGTAATCTTCGACAAATGTCATATCCTGATACCTAATGACTTAGGCGTAAAAAGCCAACACTTAGGAGCCGAACTCCTCTTCCATCTTATGAACCTCTACCACAAACTCAATGGCGACATGATTGTTTTCTTCAGGTTTCTTCATGGATTCTTCAGAGGCGACCTGTTGGACCCCAATTTATTCTTCTTCTGGGCATACGACTTTTTCTCCTTCTTGAATGCCTCATTTTTGGCCTTAATAGATATATTCTCCTTCTCAACATGCTTCATCTCATCGTTAACAAAACTTTGGTTTTGAGCGACCATATATTAAGTTCATTATTGAATCTTGCTCGAAGCTCGTCAAGCTCAAGCCGGGGTTTCCCATGTAATTTTTTGTATTCGTGAGTTAGGCATCGTAATCTACTAGATCTTTCTTGGTATGCTACAAGGCTCTTCTGTCGCATTCCTACAACTGTTTCATGTTATCGATATTTTGCTCAGGATTCCTAATGACTTCGGATTACCTCCTCGAACACTAGATAATTTCCAAGTATTATGAGAGTATGTCGTTAACATCCAGTTGCAGCTTATCATCAAAAGATTCTGGCACTTGGTGTAGAGTAGGCAAGAGGTGAAGACATGAAAAATAGTTTTGTGGAAAAGCCTTTTCCAACATTTTATTCGATGCTTGTTCGTTATCTCTTATTCGTGAGTGAATGCAACTTGAGTTTCTTTCTCCTTTCGCTGCTGAGAACGACGACCGCCAAACCTTGGACGACGCAGGTTTGAATTGCAGAGTTGGTTCAGTAGAAAATCTTTACTGTGATGGGGCCCTTAATTTGAGAGTGCTCACTAAGCGTCTTATCATGAGATCGAGAGCTTTTATCATGAGGGCGAGAAGCATATTCGCGGTGGCGTATTTCTCTTTCGCATCCCCTCTCCAGGTCACGTTTTGTCTCCTCTTCCTCCCACTCTTTTCCCCTTTCATGCTTCTGTCTTCCTAGTCATGCCTCTCGTAGTATTCACACTCATAGGAGCTTTTGTGAGCATAACCACTTCTGGAGAGACTTCCAAAGTTTCAAGGTACCTTTTCCCTTTAGTCATAGAGCCAGCAGCAATTCAAGAAGCATTCAAGTTAGAATTCGGCAAACATATGATGAATGAGTTTGTGACGTGCAGTGCTCGTGACATGTGTGTCCTAGTGAACACCCCAATTGATTCGGGCCTGAAGTTTGGTATGTTGGAATTGCCTTCCCAACATTAAAAGGAGTTATCTCTTATTTTGATTGGGAAGAATACAATAGGATCCAAATTTTGGGTAGAGTATACAACATTCGACAACGAAAAATCCCTTAAGCCCCCGAATGGCTACTCGGTGCACCCTGACTGGGCACCATGTAATGGAGACTTAGCCGGGGTTGAAGTTTTAACAGAGACTTTTCAGCAACTAGCTTCCCTAGAGAGCAGGTCTTAGTTTCTACCTCAATTCCTTTCTCATGAAACCTCCATGTCCCCTTTCGTGGATTCCCGACTGGACCCTCGGGTTGCTGCTCCCTTGTTGACACCCTTGACTCGGACCAAAGGATGAGTTTCAACAACTACTGGGCTCATGACTAGGGGTTCAACTACTAGCGGCACAGTTGTTGGAAGCACGACTATTGGAGATCAGACATCGCCTATGCGAAGGCTCCAATTTGCGTCAAGAAGGTGGAATCGATGCTGAAATTCATCGGTAATGCACCTCCTAATACTCTGATCGTCTACTAGAACATTACTTAAAGCAACCAACGCCACGTGATAACGTTGTTAGTGGGCTTACCCGGGCTCTCGCTTGGGAATAAGTAGCACCTTTAGTAACACTCAAGTAGGGAAGGAATAAACTTCGACCAAACACTTATTGCAGCGAATCCACCATCTGGCAAAGGCTCTTTGCTACGGAGCGTGGAACCAATCTTGTTTCATATTCCCTAGATTACTCTAGCCGTCCAATATAACTCGATTTCCTGGAATGGCGTCGAAATAAAAAAGAGGCAAATTATTTCATTGATGCTTAAAGTTGTAAAAGAAGATAATGTCATCAAAGATAAACTCTTGATAGAAGTGCTCTTTATGTAATATATGCAAGCCAAAGAGGTAGACATATGATGTGGGATGTAGCTGCCATGGGCGCTAGCTTCATACAATGGAGAAAGTCACGGATCAATGACCTGGATGGAAAAATACACCCCATCGTGCACATTTGACGGCTGTAGACCACGTAACCCTCTGGAGGATTATGTGCAGTTTCACTCGGAGTTGACAGTCGAACCTCATTGACTGGAATTATGTGCTTCACGCACAATTGCCTCAACTTTGGTTCATCGATAGAGATAGGCCAAGAATCAATCGGGTTATCTAGGAAGATGGCCGCAGGAAGGAGTCAGGGGCTCCTTCACCATCAGCACCTCCTTCTTCCGATGAAGATTCTTTTTAGGACATTGAAGTAGTTTGTCCCTCATCATGAGGCTGGACGATAAATTGTGAATCTACTTCCGATTCGGTCCTTGGATTTGAATTCGTGTTAGGATCTTATGGTTAATTTCTCCATTCCTAGGCATAGAAGCTCTTGTCGGATATCATCATAACATGATGGCTGTGCTACCCAAGAATTGTTACTGGTTAGAGTGATTAACCTATATCCCATTAGATTTCAAATCTTTAATATTCATTAGAAAGCTCTTTTTGATACGAACCCAACGGTTCCTGTTTTAGGAGAATCCGACGGTCGGATCTCCCGTAATATTCATTCGAAGTCAATGGTCGAAATTCACGAACTGCCGCAGCGCGGCGCGTTCTGTTCAAGCCATTGTATATGTGTATATATATATATATATAATATATAATATATTATATATATTTCGTCGATTTCCTTTTAAAACGTATTTTATAAATCGTTTTAGATTCGTTTTCAAAACGATTTCAACTTCCTATTCAATTTCTAATCAAAACTGAATATTCCATATCATCGATATATAAATGATAATATTTTCAAAATATTATATTTTGAAATCAATTCCTTTTCGATATTCATTATAAAAACGAATAAAATCGATATAAATATCGTTCACGTCAAAATGGCATCATTCTAACCAACACGGCTTTATATATTTCGATAACTTCGTTATTCTATTCAACAAATGAATATTTTCTTCAACACATGAATATATATTTTATTCAACACATGAATATTTATTTTATTCAACACATGAATTTTCTTTTATTCAATACATGAATATATATTTTATTCAACACATGAATATTTATTTTATTCAACACATGAATATTTATTCTATTCAACACATGAATTTTCGTTTATTCAACACATGAATATATATTATTTTATTTTCCAAATTGGAATGAAGCCCAATCAATTACCATATAATGTTAATTATATGGATTTCCATACAATACATGTATATAATAGCAGTGATAAATAATCAACCATCATCCAAAGTGCACCACACAATTGCATAAGCATTAAATATAGATAAGTAACGCTTATACAGTCTATCAACCCATCGGTCGACATACTACTAAACAACTGGGATTAGTGTATGTCAATATCATCTCCAAACCCTTGTGGGGTTTCAATCAATCAAACACATATTTTATTTGTGCAGTTGGGCGATGTGTAAAATTTATCGTCCCACTCTATGTCAGTCAAATACGTGTACATAAACAAATCGTTCTGATTTGTAAGTATCTATTTTATTCACATCAACGTTAAAAATTATATTTTTAACTATAAAATATTTTATTCCATTCCACATCACACAATCAACTTTCACAACACATCAATTAAACAAACAAGTCATCCATGGTCTGTAGACGACGGTGGTCGGGTGTTACTAAGCACCATCTGCATCCTAGTATATATTTCAAACTAGAAAACAATTAAAAGTGAGGAGTTCTCGCATTGGGGTTCCACTCCGCCATTTCATTTCTGAATTTCTGAACCGTTTGAATTCCTTTTTGATTTCAATACGTTCCATCGTACTCCTTTTCACGCTGTTCATAGTAAAAATCATATATTTATCTCAACGCTATGTGGATAAAAATCACATTTTTCTACCACTGTTATATAGATAAAAATTCTATTTTTATGCCGCTACTATATAAATAAAAATTCTATTTTTATACCGCTACTATATAGATAAAAATTCTATTTTTATACCTCTACTATATAGATAAAAATTCTATTTTTATACCGCTACTATATAGATAAAAATTCTATTTTTATAACGATGTTCACATAATAAAGATCATATTTTTATCACGCTAAGTTCATAATAAAAATTATATTCTTATATCGCCACTTATATAAAAATCACATTTTTAAATTCTCTATTATATAAAAATCATATTTTTATTATCTCCGTAATATAAAAATTATATTTTTATTCTTTCTATAATATAAAAATCATATTTTTACTTCGTTAAAAATCTAATCTTTTTCATTCTAAAAATCAGATCTTTTTATTCATATCCACATTATAAAAATCTTATCTTTACTCAGGTAAAAATCTCACCTTTGTTCAAATAAAAATCTCATCTTTGTTCGAATAAAAATCTCATCCTTGTTCGAATAAAATCTCATCTTTGTTCGAATAAAAATCTCATCTTTGTTCGAAAAAAAATCTCATCTTTAACTTAACAAAAAGCATGTTTTTAATTTACAAAAACAATGCCACATACATTGTAAAAACCTGAAATTTTAACACCTTGCTTTTTAATTAAACTGAACTGAATATTTAAAATAAATTGAAATAATAAAAAGAAAAGCTTACAGCGTTTGGAAGGGGAGGGGGTCTACAATTGGTAGAGGGGTCTGAGGAGGGCGCGAGGTGGTCTGTAGGTCGGAGGCGGTCCCAGGCAGGTGGCGGCGCTATCTCAATTTAGGGGTTTAGGGTTGGTTGCGGGTTTATTGAAGAGGGAGAGAGGAGGGGAGAGAAGGGGGAGTCAGGGTGCTGCTGTAATAACCCGGACAACCCGAACCAATTTAAAAATTTTATTTTAAATAATTTGGTGGAAAAGTGTGGTAGAAATTAAAAATGGGATTAATATGGGCGGACAGGTTAAACTTCGGATTATTCTTGTCAATTAATCCTAAATAATATTAAAGCCAGTGAAAATAGTCAATTTTCAAATGACCTCTGTTTTCGACGAAACCACTTTTGTTGGAACCGGAATGTCAAATTATTGCTAGGTTTCAATTTTTAGAATTTTCCGAGTTAGTATGTGAGCGTGGCGAAGGAAAATGTGTTTTGTTCAATTCGGTCAAATTAAATCGACTGAAAAATAGTCATTTTTCAAACAGTCTCAGAATTCGACGAAATTAATTTTGTTAGACAGTATCGGCCTAACGAAGCCAAATATTTTTTTTTTTTTTTGGATTTTTCTAAGTCCATATTTGGCCTCAGTGAATTTATTTATGCGGACGAATTAAATTAATAAAGGATTTAATTATTAAATTTACATAAAACAGGCCATAGACAGCCGTTTGGGCTGACGGGACCTGTCCCGTTGGATCCGGAATATGGGCTATTGGCTAGGGACACCTTCTGCTGGATTGGATTTGAAACGGTTAAGAAGATTTGGATTAATTTGTTAAAATACATAGAAAATAGTATAAAAATAGGAAGTTTAAAACCCTAAACTACTATTCATCCTTCTTCTCAGCCACCGCCCCCTTAAACAATGGCCACCCTTCTCTGATCCTTCTTCCTCAATTTCTCTTCCATCTCCTCGAATTAGACCCCCTCACATACACCATATCGAAGAGATTTCCACCTCCATTTCCATACGGTTTGATCATCACCTAGAGGCCCGACCGCCGAGCTTCATACCCCCAAACTCCGGCCGAACGCAGCCAAGCCGCCACCCTAGGGTGCGATCGCACCTGACGCAGGTGGGCCCCCTGGTGTGCCACTGGTTGCTCTTCGCTGTGGCAACCCCTGATCTTCGAATCGCTGCATCAATTGTCTGAAATTCCTTGACCTAGGATCGAACAAAAGTTGAAAGGCACGGCCGGGCTTCTGTAAAGAAGAAGAAGGTTAATACCTTAAGTTAATTATTAATTTAATTATATTTATAATAATACCAATCTTGTTTTAATCGTAATTAATTCATATGAACTCGAAAATTAACAATTAACAGTTCTGAGATCTACGACTCTGAACTGAAACGGGACAATTCTGGACTGTTGGAATTGTGGACTAAATCGCGAACGACGGTGAGATTTCTTATCTTTAAAATAATTAAATAATTTAATTATTGTTTCGTGATGGTTTGAATCATGTAGATCTGCGATGTAATGGTATGGTTATATGTTCATATGTTGATGAATGATGCTTTATCTGTTTGTTTATTATTCTATTAACTAAGATCTGTATGTTATTGATAGATCAGTTGTTGAATCACACATTTTGATGTAATCTCATATAAGTTCCCACCTTTATTTTCTTTTTTATTTTATGCCTTTCTTAAAGTTGAATCTTTTATTTTGATTTACAACATAAAAGAAAGTTGAATCTTTTATTTTGATTACAACATAAAAGAAAGTTGAATCTTTTATTTTGATTTACAACATAAAAGAAAGTTGAATCTTTTATTTTGATTTACAACATAAGAGAAAATTGAATCTTTTATTTTGATTTACAACATAAGAGAAAGTTGAATCTTTTTGATTTATTAAAATAAAAGAAAGATTAGATCTTTTCTTTTGATTTATAAGGTAAATGAAGTTTAGATATTTTATTTTGATTCACAAAATAAAATAAAGACGGGACCTTTATGTTGATTCATGAAAGATACACCAAATCATATGTTGTTGTTGTATGTGTTGACATGAAACTTGACCCCAAATTATATGTTGCTATCGTTTGTGTTGACATGAGAACTTCACACCAAATGACCCATTGATTTCATATATCGTGATATTGAATTGGACGTGTTAGTCAACGCACAAAACCTAAAAGGGAATTTTTATTTACATCTACATTTGTAAATAGAAAAGAACAAAATAGGAGAACATTTTTTTTTCTATGCAAATAAAAGTAGGAATTTAACATTGATATTTTATTTACATTTTTCTATGTGAATAAAAGGATAAAATTTAGCAATGTATTTTATTTACATTTTTTTCTATGTAAATAAAAGAACCAAATTAGCGATGAAATCTTATTCACATTTTTGCTATGTAAATAAAAGAACCAAATTAGCGACGAAATCTTATTTACGTTTTTGCTATGTAAATAAAAGAACCAAATTAGCGATGAAATCTTATTTGTATTTTTCTTTGTAAATAAAAGAACAAAGTTAGCGACTGAACCTTATTGATACATTTCATAGGTTGATAAAAAGAACAAGTTTAGCGATTGAATTTTATTTGCATTTCATATGTAGATAAGAAGAACAAATTTAGTGGTAAGTAAAAATTGTGATCATTAGAAAAAGATCAAATTTTGATCATTAGAAAGAGATCAAATTTTGGTCATTAGAAAATGAACAAAATTTGGATCATTAGAAAAAGTACAAAATTTGATAATTGGAAAAAGAACAAATTTTGTGATGCTATTTTATTTACATTTATTTGTGTAAATGAAAAGAACGAACACTATATTTTCATTGTTATGTAAATAAGAAATAGAGAAAGTTATATTTATTTACATGTAGTGTAAATAAATAAAAAATAGAAAAAGTTATATTTATTTACATGTAGTGTAAATAAATAAGAAATAGAAAAAGTTATAATTATTTACATTGGTGTGAGAACCGAAACTAGATAGGGCTTATTGTTGTGATTTGGCATCAAAAATCTGATTTTTTGACTACATATCAAAGTTATGAATTTGAAAAGCTAATCAACTAATTGATTGCTGGTTGTGTTGTTTGATTATTGTATGATTAATAAAATGTTGAGCCATATAGCCAAATTGAATCAAATTGTGAGTTATATTGAAAATTGGTCGCATTTGCTTACATATACATGTATTACATTGAACAGGTCATAGCAAGGAGGCTAGAGAAGAGAAATAAAATTGTTTGCCTGACAAATAGGTACATGTTTATCATAATTTACTATTTTGTTTGGGTGATGATGATTTTATGAGCCGATTGGCTAGCCGCTTAGCTTTTTCTTTTTGAGATCAGAGGGCCTGTATGGCAATTTCGGGATTTTCCCGGTGCTCCCGGTGCAGGGGAGGTTATGGCGAAATTTTTCGAAAATTTAGGGTGTTAGCCAAATTTTTGAAAAATTTGAAAAGTTCTTAGAAACTGAAAAGTTGAAGAACTTAAGCCGTAGTCAAAATAATGAAAGTTGAGTTGAATAGTTAAACAACTTTCGGCTTCGTTCCTTTTCGGGGATGAAAAGTTTTAAGTGGATGAGATTATAATAACCCGGAAATCTGAGCCAATTTAAAAATTTTATTTTGGCAATTTTAGCGAATTTTGATTATTTAAAATGAATTATTTTAAATAATAACGACGAAAATTTTATTTTGAATAGAATTCGAATGTATATATTTATTCGAATCGTCGTTAGAATATAAATATTTATTTATATATATAAAAGAAATTGAAAATGGCGCGGTAGTACGATAATTCGATTTCAAAATTCAAATGAATGTACCGGGTGCAAAATAAACCGGATTTTAGCGAAACCAAAAATATTAGAATCTATTTTTAAATATCTCTCCAACGAATCTGAAAGATTGGAATTTCATAGCGGGAATCAAAAGATATGTCCAGTTGAAATTTCGGAATAGTCGCTATGGAATTCGGGCCATTGAAAATAGCCATTTTGCAAACGACCTCGGTTTTCGACGAAACCACTTTTGTTGGATCCGTGATGTCTAGTTATTGCTAGGTTTCAAATTTCATAATTTTTCGAATCAATATGTGAGCGTGGCAGAGAAAAACGCGTTTGACCAGTTTTAGTTGATTTTAATCGACTGGAAAATGACCATTTTTCAAACGGTCTCAGAATTCGATGAAATTAGTTTTGTTAGGACCGTATCGTCAATACGAAACCGGAAAATATTTTTCGGGAATTTTTCTAGTTAGTCTGTGACCCCGGTAAATTGAAATGCGCGTTCAAATTCAATATATAGAGTTATATTTTGATTTTGATGAAAATAGCTCGAAATGATCGAATCAGCTTACGATACATATCCCACTGTGTTCGGAATGGGGGTAATTAGCTATGGATGACAGGCGGTGGGTTTCGTTTCGAGTCCGAAATTTTAAGTTGCTTTTTGGAGAGCAAAAATTAAATTAAATATATATATAAATTTTATATATTGGCCCCCCTATATCTCTCCCCTTCATCCATTGACCCAAATTAGAAAAAAAAAAGAAAAAAGGGGAAAGAGGGCGGAGCCCCGCCCTTGGACGTCGCGCGCCATCGGCGGCCGACCGTTCCTCGGCGCCTCCCCTTCCCGACTGCCCTCTCCGCCTGCTGTCACCCCCCTCTTCTTCTTCCCCTCCGCTACCCCTTCCCCCCATCTCCTCGACGTCAGCAAAACCGCGCCCTACTCCTCCACGCGCGCCTCCCCCTCCTCGTCAGTCGATCCCCATCCTCTTCCTTCCTTCACCTATCTCGCTCCAGACCCCGTCGCCACCTGACAGCGCCCCCCTCCTCCTCGATTCACGCAGACCATCCCCTCGCCGCCCTGAACCGCCCATTCTCGCCCCTCCTCCGACTGTAAGTTTTTATTATTTATATTTATTTTTATTTAATGTAATAAGTGTTTTTAAAATAGTTTTTATAAAAAAAAGCATGTTTGAAAAATCAGTTTTTTTATGATCAGAGATGAAATAAAGAAGTGACTTTATTTATGTGAACTACTTTAAATATTAAAAGACATGATTTTTAACTATAAAAGATATGATCTTTAACGGTGTAAAAATATAATTTTTATTTATAGAAAGGTTAAAAATATGATTTTTATCATATGTGAAATATGAAATTTTGATCTTTATATATGTAGCGAAATAAAAATCTGAATTTTATTATATCTATGTTGAAATAAGAATGTGATTTTTTATAACGATGAAATAAAAATTCGACTTTTATATGTGTAGTAAAATAAAAATTCAATCTTTATATAAGAAGTAGAAATATAAAAATATAATTTTTATATAAGAAGAAGCGTTGTAAAAATATATAAAGTAGAAATAAAAATATGATTTTTATTTATTGAAATGAAATGATAAAAATATAATTTTTATTATAAACAGCGGGACAAGGACTGCATAGGAATTTCAAAGGAATCCAGACGGTTCAGCAGTTCAAAAGCAAAGCACGACGGAGTGGAACCCTCTGTGAGAACTTCTCACCTTTAATTTTTATTTCTAGTTTGAAATATATACTAGGATGCAGACGGTGTTTAGTAGCACCCGACACCCGTCGTCCACAGACCATGGACGGCTTGTATGCTTGGTTGTTTGATTTTGATGTGTAGTTGGTTGTGTGATGTGATGTGAAATGAAATAAAATATTTATATAGTTGAAAATATTTTATAGTTAAAAATAGAATTTTTAATGTGTATATGAAATGAAATAAAAATAAACAAATCGAACGATTTGTTTATATAGACACATTTGACTGACATTGATTGGGACGATAAATTTTACACATCGCCCAACTGCACAAATAAAATCTGTGTTTGATTGTTTGAAACCCCACACGGGTATTGGGATGATATTTGACGTACACTAATCCCGATTGTTTAGTTGTATGTCGATCGATTGATTGACAAACTGTTATAAGCGTCGAATGTTTATATTTGATGCTTATACAGTGTAGAATGCACTTTGGATGATGGTTGATTATTCATCGTTGTTATTGTATACATGTGTTGTAAAAAATCCATATAATTAACATTATATGGTAATTGATTGGGCCTCATTCCAGTTTTGAAAAAGAAATATTTGAATAGAAATATTTGAAAAAGAAATATTTAAAATAGAATATTTGAAAATAGAAATATATGAAACCGTGTTGATTAGATTGACGCCATTTTGACGTGAACGATATTTATATCGATTTTATTCATTTTATAATGAATATCGAAAGTGATTTCAAAATCTGATATTTTGAAAAGAATTGAAATTCGAATTAAACTGAATAGAAACGAATTCGAATTAAACTGAATAGAAATGAATTCGAATTGAAATTGAATAGAAAGGAATTTGAATTGAAATTGAATTGAATTGAAAACGAACAGAAATTGAATTCAAAATCGATTTGAATTGAAATCAATTTGGAATGAATTTAAAACGAATTTATAAGAGAAAATTCAATTTTGATTTGAATTTGAAAAAGAAGTTGAAATCGTTTTGAAAACGAATTTAAAACGATTTATATAATACGTTTTAAAAAAGGAAATCGACAAAGTATATATTATATATATTATATATATAATATATTGGCTTGAATAGAACGCGCCGCGCTGCGGTAGTTCGTGAATTTCGACCATTGACTTCAAATGGATATTGAGGGAGATCCGACCGTCGGATTCTCCTAAAATCGGAACCGTTGGGTTCGTATCGAAAAGAGATTTCCAATGAATATTAGAGATTTGAAATCTAACGGTTGGATTTAGAATTATGTCCAAATCAAATTTGAAAAAGGTCGCTGTAAGTGCAGTTCGATGGCCGTTGATGGAAATCGACTGTACGGGCCTTGATAAAATTATTAAAAATATCAATAATCTGTGTAAAATCATAAGAAATGATTTGTGAAGAACTAGGATGAAAAACTCCATATTTGAAAAGATAAAAATAGATTTTTATCGAAATGAACTAGTTTTGAACTAGAATTAAAATTCTATTCATTTTTAAATAAATAAATTTGATTTGAAATGGTTTTAAAAGTAACCAGAATTTCCAATAATTGAATCGGAATGGATTTGAATCGAATTTTTTTTTGGAATATTTCGATGTTGGATTTCGTGATTATACAGATATTGTTATGGAAATTTGAAAGATATACATATATATATATATATATATATATATCGTTATTTCCAATACGATATTTGTTGGTCGTAGAATTTGATATTGAATATAAGCCGATATATTTTCTATTCAGAGCCTTGTATTTAATATCAAATGTGATTTGGGTTTGTCGTGAATGGTGTCTTCAAAAACACTGTTCTTGAACCCAATTGAGAAAAAGATTAAATCTTTTTATTTAGATTTAATGAAGTGTACCAATTAAATAATAATTAATTGGAATTGAATTGGCATTGATTTTTGGGTTTATCGTGAACAGTGTATTAAACAACACTTGTTCTTTAACCCGATAATTAATGGAATGTGATTTTGGGTTGTCGTGAATGGTATCTTCAATAATACTGTTCTTAGACCCCAAAGGAGTTAAGAAAATCAGAAACTAACTGGAGATTAGTTAAGTTGAATGGTTTCTGGGGTATTGATCTGATGTTGGTTTGGGCCTTCGGGGTTAATACTTAGGGAATTGCTCACTTGCTAATTTACGGTTAGGGGCTGATTGAGATGTGATGCGATTTTGGGTTTATCGTGAACCGTGTTTTAAATGACACTGATTCTTTAACCCAATCACAGATTAAAACTAAGTGGAGTTTTAATGATACTTTAATTAGATTGAAAAGATCGAGAATGGAGTATCACCAGTTTTGCTCCAGGCGATGGTTAAATCTTTAATTAGATTTGAACGTGGAATGGTAATTGAATTTACCGACAACACCATGGTGTTAGATATGAAGTACTACCAGTTTTACTTCACGGGATGAATAGGTTGGGATTGGGAAAATTAAAACAAATGATTACTTCGGTAAGGTTCGTTAATCCCGACTAGTTTGAATTGATATTCAAAAGTAGATTAAAGAATAAATTTAAAGGATTTATCTTTGATAAAATTAATGGGAACCTTTCCCTATGAATGTGAAATTTAGAAACTAACTGTCGGTTAGCTAAGCAGAATGGTTTTCTGGATATTGATCTGATGTTGGTTTCGCCCTTCGGGGTTAATATTTGGGGAATTATTCTCTTGTTAATTTACGGTTAGTGACTGATGAATTGAAATGAGGCGTATGTTGTGTTTGTGTAACACTTGTTTATAATATACGCGAGTTATTCGGAAAGACCGGGTTTATCCCATTCTAAATAACTGATACGACGATAAGTCGAAGATGAAGACGGTGGTCGAAGACCGGAGGTCTTCACGTCGTTTGGGTGATTACGGATGATCTTGATTGGGATGTACACCCAAGAAGATGGAAACAGTTGGTGATCGTCCAAACGTGCTTGGAGATCGATGGATATGCGGGGTACTAGGTGCCTCCGGTTTCGTTCATACCCAGAACGAACTTTTAAATGCACTGTGTGTCTGACATCGGATTTCATTCTGTGTGACTGATATCGGTTGCATAGAATGGTTTGCCTGTGTGGCATGCTAAGATGCAAATGATCAAGGCTTCTGTTGAAAAGCAAAGTCTTGTGGTTGATGATCAAAGCAAGGCCTGTGTGGCGTAGCTTTGTGTAACGTTGATTCGTGAGCCTCACACCCCGGTGGTGAACCAAAAACGGGAGAGGACCTCAAGGAGGACATGCGTTTCTTTCTAGCTAGAAGTGGCGTCAATGGTTTTACACGCCCTGACGAGTTTGACCTATGTGGTTGTTGCTGTTGCGAGACGCCTCGGTTTGATCGGACGATCCGGGTCCGATGGAGTCATTCGTTGGCTCACTTATGCCCCAAAGGGCGGGGAAACGCAGTGTTCAGGAATTTTAATCCACATCGGTGGACCAACCCTGACGATCCAAAGGCTTGACTGAGTACTTGCCTGAGGCTCGGGCTAGAGAGTCTCGAATCGGTAGAGGACTATCTTTTGCCTCGGTTCACAGACGGAAATCCAATTTCCAAATACGTGACATTTGCGGTTTTATTTGTAGAGCCTAGTATGGCGACATAGTGGGATGGGGCGCTTATGCCGTCTATGATTGATACTTATGATTTGAAATTGTTTTATACACTATGCACTTATAATAGTATCAAATGATTTGTTTTAAACGTATCAAGCATTCTTGGCTATTATAAGGTAAAAACCCTATCCTCCGGCTTGCGTTACATTGTGTGATGGGACCTGGGTCTTATAATAGCTTCATTTTTCTTTATTTAGCATTGCGCTGTTGTTTTATGCACTGGTATTCTTGGGAGGAAACTCGTTCCGTGTTATACAACGTGGTCCCTTGATTTATCTAATTTTAAAATAATGATTAATAACTGTTTTAGTTCTCACACCAGTCCCATGACTGACCTGGAGTTTATTGTTTTAACCTAAACTCTGGGTGCCCTTATTTTCGACACGGGCAACTAGTAGTTTTGGTTTTGCAGATTTATATTCACAGGATCCTGGTTTACAGCTGGAATGATATTCAGAAAGCTTTGTATCCGTATATCTCCTTCAGTTGGGTATTGTATTATTTTCCGCTGCTTTGTAATTTATTGTAATCTCTGATATTTTTCTGTTGTGTAATATTTATTCATACTCTGTTTATTCTTGTATTCTAATGGAATTGTTGTAATAAACAATGAAATGTTCTTCCTTCTGCGTTCTAGTTTGTCGTGTTCTCAAAACAATCAGGCATTTCGAACGGTCTGGGTCGGTTTAGCGACTGATTCGGATCGAGCGAAATTCCTTGTTGTCACACCTACCATGTCTCAGGCTACAGCCGCAACTGCACCTAGGAGCCACAGGGCCGGTCCACCGATGTGGATTAAAATGCCTGAACACTGGGTTTCCCCTCCCTTTGGGGGCATAAATGAGCCAATTGACTCCATCGGCTCCACATAGTCACCGATATATCCGAAGCGCCTAGCAACAACAAAAACCACACAGGTGAAAATAATATTAATGTCAAGGCTGGTAGGTCACTGACACCACCCTAGCTAGAAAGAAACGCATGACCTCCCTGGATCCTTCTCCCGTTTCTGGTTCACAACCGGGGTGTGAGGCCCGCGAATCCACGCTACACAAAGCTATGCCACACAGGTCGTGCTTTGATCATCAACCACAAGACTTTGCTTTTTAACAGAAGCCTCGATCATTTGCCACTTAGGCATGCCACACAGGCAATTCACTTCATGCGATTGATATCCATCAATATATAACCCCTGAGCTCGTACGTCTCAGAGAAGGGCATTAAGAAAGAGAATAAATTCTCCTCCGCTAAACAGATATATATTTAATAGAAATCAATCACACAGAATAAAATCCAATGTCAGACACACAGTCCATTTACAAGTTCGTTCTGGGTCTGAACGAAACCGGAGGCACCTTGTACCTCGCATATCCATCGATCTCTAAGTCCGTCTGGACGATCACCAACTGATTCCCTCCTCTTGGGTGTACAGCCCAATCAAGATCATCAGTAATCAACCAAACGATGTGAAGACCTCCGGTCTTCAACCACCGCTTCATCCTCGACACCACGTCGAATCAGTTATTCAGAATGGGATAAACCCGGTCTTTCTGAATAACTCGCGTATATAATAAACAATTGTTGCGCAAACACAACATACGCCTCATTCCAATTCAGAATATTCTTTTATTCAAATATTCTTACACTTTGGGAAAGGTTCCCATTAATTTTATCAAAGATAAATTCTTTAAATTTATTCTTTAATCTTTTGAATATCAATTCAAACTAGCTAGGATTAGCAAACCACACGGAAGTAATCATTTATTTTATTTCCCAATCCCAACCTATTCATCCCATGAAGTAAAACTGGTCATACTTCATATCTAACACCACGGTGTTATCGGTAAATTCAATTACCATTTCACGTTCAAATCTAATTAAAGATTTAACTATCGCCTGGAGCAAAACTGGTGATACTCCATTCTCGACCATTCCAATCTAATTAAAGATTCATTAAAACTCCACTTGGTTTTAATCTTCCCAAAAATCAATATTAATGATTATTTAACTTGGGAAATCACCTCCTGTCTTTAACTGGGTTAAAGAACCAATGTCATTTAAAACACTGTTCACTATAAACCCAAAATCACATTCCATTAATTATCGGGTTAAAGAACAAGTGTTATTAAGACACCGTTCACGATAAACCCAAAAATCAATTCAAATTCAATTCCAATTAAATACCATTTAATTGGTACGCTTCATTAAATCTAAACAAAAAGATTTAATCTTTTTTCTCAACTGGGTTTAAGAACAGTGTTAATGAAGACACCATTCACGACAAACCCAAATCACATTTGATATTACTGAATAGAAAATATATCGACTTATATTCAATATCAAATTCTACGACCAACAAATATCGTATTTGAAATAACGATATAAATGTATCTTTCAAATTTCCATAACAATATCTGTATAATCACGAAATCCAACATCGAAATATTCCAAAGACAATTTCGATTCAAATCCATTTCCACTTCATATATTGGAAATTCTGGTTATATTTCAAAACCATTTCAAATTCACTTTATTTATTTCAAAAATAAATGAAATATAATTCTAGTTCAAAACTAGTTCATTTCGATAAAAATCTATTTTTATCTTTTCAAATTTGGAATTTTTCATCCCAATTCTTCACAAATAATTTCTTATGATTTTACACAAATTATTACTATTTTTAATAATTTTATCAGGACCCGTACAGTCGATTCCCACCAATCGCCATCGAACTGCACTTACAGCGACCTTTTCTAATTTGGTTTGGACATAATTCCAAATCCAACCGTTAGATTTCTAATTTATAATATTCTTAGAAAGCTCTTTTCGATACGAACCCAACGGTTCCGGTTTTAGGAGAATCTGACGGTTGGATCTCCCGTAATATCAACTCGAAGTCAATGGTCGAAATTCGTGAACTACAGCGGCGCGACGCGTTCTATTCAGGCCATTCTATATATATAATATATATATTATATATATATTTCATCGATTTCCTTTCAAAACGTATTTTATAAATCCTTTTAAATTCGTTTTCGAAACGATTTCCACTTCATATTCAATTTCGAATCAAAATTGAATATTCCACATCATCGATATACAAATGATAATATTTTCAAAACGTTATATTTTGAAATCACTTCCTTTTCTATACTCATTATAAAAATGAATCAATCGATATAAATATCGTTCACGTCAAAATGGCGTCCATCTAATCAACACGGCTTTTATTCAACACATGAATATTTTATAATTTAACACATGAATTTATTTTCAATTCAATACATGAATTTATTTTCAATTCAACACATGAATTTATTTTCTATATGGAATAAGGCCCAATCAATTAACATATAATGTTAATTATATGTATTTTCTACAACACATGTATATAATAACAACGATAAATAATCATCCATCATCCAGAGTGCACTACACAACTGCATAAGCATTAAATATAAATAATCAACGCTTACATAGTCTGTCAACCCATTGATTGACATACAACTAAACAATCGGGATTAGTGTACGTCAAATATCATCCCAATACCCGTGTGGGGTTTCAAATCAACAGACACAGATTTTATTTGTGCAGTTGGGCAATGTGTAAAATTTATCATCCCAATCGATATCAGTCAAATCAGTGTATATAAACAAATCGTCCGATTTGTTTATAAATATTTATTTTATATACACTTTAAAAATATATTTTTAACTATAAAATATTTTCCATTACAAAATATTTTATTTCATTTTAAAAATATACTCTTCACACTCGTTCTAGGATACTACTGATCCCATCTCTAACGAGTCATTCTCATTGGATATTACTAATCCAATCTCTGATGAATTCTTTCCTTACCCGGAAATCTGAGCCAATTTTAATATATTTTTTTTTGGCAATTTTGATGAATTTTGAATATTTAAAATGAAAATAGTAACAACGAGAAATTTATTTTGAATAGAATTAGAACGTATATATCTACTTGAGTCGTCGTTAGAATATAAATATTTATTTATATATATAAAAGGAATTGAAAATGGTGCGGTAGTTCGAAAATTCGATTTCAAATTTCAAATGAATGTACAGGATTCAAAATAAACCAGATTTTGGCGAAACAAAAAATATTAGAATCTTATTGAGAATATCTTTCCAACGAATCAGGAAAATCGAAATTTCATAGCGGGGATAAAAAGTTATGCCCAGTTGAAAATTCAGAATAGTCGCTATGAAATTCTGGCCCTTAAAAATGGAAATTTTGCGAACGAGCTCGGTTTTCGACGAAACCACTTTTGTTGGATCCGTGATGTCAAATTATTGCTAGATTTCAAAATTCATAATTTTCTGAATCAATATGTGAGCGTGGCAAAGGAAAACACGTTTGGCAGTTTCAACTGATTTTAATCGACTGGAAAATGGTCGTTTTTCAAACGGTCTCAGAATTCGATGAAATTAGTTTGTTAGCACCGTATTGTCAGTACGAAGCTAGAAAATATTTTTCGGGAATTTTTAGAGTTAGTATGTGACCCCAGTAAATTGAAATGTGCGTTCAAATTCAATATATAGATTTATATTTTGATTTTGACGAAAACTGATCGAAACGGTCGAATTGGCCTACGATACATATCCCATTGTGTTCGGGATAGGGGTAAAATACCTATGGACGACAGGCGGTGGGTCTCGTTTCGAGGTCAAAATAAAAAGGTACCTTTTTGAAATTAAATTAAATAAAAAAACCTCTCTCTAACTCCCTCCCCTTTCCTACTTGGTCAACCCGACTTTTAGTAATAATTAAAAAAAAATAAGAAAGGGGGGGGGGGGGGGCAAATCGCGATCGACGATCGCAGGGGGGCTCGCCGCCGCCTCCCCTGCCGTGCGTCTCCTCTCCTCTTTTATAATTGAAACCGACCTCCTCCTCCTCCACGCGAGACCGAGCCCTTTTCCAGAACCACCAAACCGCCACGCACCCCCCTCTCACCGCCACTACCAGGCCTGCGCCGTCCCATGCTACCACCAGCGCCGCTTCCGATGATCCTTCACCCTCCTCTGATCAATAAAAAGTGAGTTTTCCCCATTTAATTATTTATTTAGTTTGTTTTTATTTGTTTAAGCACCAAAAATCTGATTTTTCTACACTATAAAATTCTGATTTTTGGTAGATATAAAGTTATAATTTTTATTTAGAGAAAGTTATAATTTTTACAATAGAAAAGATTGAATTTTTATAATAGAAAAGATTGAATTTTTATAATAGCAAAGATCGAATTTTTATAAGAGAAAAGATGGAATTTTTGTTATAGAAAAGATCATATTTTTGAAACAGAAAAGATTAGATTTTTAGTTATGTAAAGGTATGATTTTTATTTATAACATAGCATAATAAAAATGTGATTTTTATATACGGACGAGAAAGTGATAAAAGGCGAGCGGCGAAGATTTTCCACATTTGAAGAATCCTGACGTTTAGTTTAGCTAACTGGTGAGAACTCCTCACTTTTATTTCTATTTCTAGCTTCAAATATATACTAGGATGCAGATGGTGCTTAGCAGCATCCGACACCCGCATGGATGACTTGTTTGTTTGGTTGCTGTGTTGTGAAATTTGATTGTGTGATGTGAAATGAAATAAAATATTTTATAGTGGAAAATATTTTATAGTTAAAAATATGATTTTTAACGTGTATATAAAATAAATAGAAATAAACAAATTGGACGATTTGTTTATATACACTGATTTGACTGATATTGATTGGGACGATAAATTTTACACATCGCCCAACTGCACAAATAAAATCTGTGTTTGTTGATTTGAAACCCCACATGGGTATTGGGATGATATTTGACGTACACTAATCCCGATTGTTTAGTTGTATGTCAATCGATGGGTTGACAAACTGTGTAAGCATTAATTATTTATATTTAATGATTATGCAGTTGTGTGGTGCACTCTGGATGATGGTTGATGATTTATCGTGGCTGTTATATACATGTGTTGTAGGGAATCCATATAATTAACGTTATATGGTAATTGATTGGGCCTCATTCAAATTTGGAAAATTAGAAATATATATTCATGTGTTGAATAGAAAATATATATTCATGTGTTGAATGGAAAATATATATTCATGTGTTGAATAAAATATATATTCATGTATTGAAGAAAATATTCATTTGTTGAATAGGATAACGAAGTTATTGAAATATATAAAGCCGTGTTGATTAGGTTGACGCCATTTTAACGTGAACGATATTTATATCGATTTTATTCATTTTTACAATGAATATAGAAAAGAAAGTGATTTCAAAATTTAACATTTCGAAAATATTATCATTTGTAGATCAATGATGTGGAATATTCAATTTTGATTCGAAATTGAATATGATATCGTTTTGAAAACAAATTTAAAACGATTTATAAAATACGTTTTAAAAGGAAATCGATGAAGTATATATTATGTATATTATATATAATATAATGGCCTGAATAGAACGCGTCGCGCTACGGCAGTTCGCGAATTTCGACCATTGACTTCGAATGGACGTTACGGTTGATCCGATCGTCGAATTCTCTAAAACCGGAACCGTTAGGTTCGTATCGAAATGAGCTTTCTAAGAATATTAGAAATTTGAAATCTAACGCTTGGATTTGGAATTATGTCCAAATCAAATTTGGAAAAGGTCGTTGTAAGTGCAGTTCGATGACCATTGGTGGAAATTGACTGTACGGGCCTTGATAAAATTGTTAAAAATAGTAATAATTTGTGTAAAATCATAAGAAATGGTTTGTGAAGAATTAGGATGAAAAACTCCATATTTGAAAAGATAAAAATAGATTTGTATCGAAATGAACTAATTTTGAACTAGAATTATAATTCTATTTATTTTTAAAATAAATAAAGTGGATCTGAAATGGTTTTAAAAGTAACCATAATTTCCAATAATTGAATTGGAATGGATTTGAATCGAAATTGTCTTTGGAATATTTCGATGTCGGATTTCGTGATGAAACTGATATTGTTATGGGAATTTAAAAGATATATTTATATCGTCATTTCCAATACGATATTTGTTGGTCATAGAATTTGATATTGAATATAAGCCGATGTATTTTCTATTCAGAGCCTTGTATTTAATATCAAATGTGATTTGGGTTTGTCGTGCCCAGTTGAGAAAAAGATTAAATCTTTTTATTTAGATTTAATGAAGTGTACCAATTAAATGGTATTTAATTGGAATTGATTTTTGGGTTTAACGTGAATGGTGTTTTAAATAACACTGGCTCTTTAACCCGATAATTAATGGAATGTGAATTTGGTTTATAGTGAACCGTGTTTTAAATGACATTGGTTCTTTAACCCAGTCAAAGACGGGATATTGGTTTTTGGGAAGATTAAAACTAAGTGGAGTTTTAATGAATCTTTAATTAGATTGAAATGGTCGAGAATGGAGTATCACCAGTTTTGCTCTAGGCGATAATAAACCTTTAATTAGATTTGAATGTGAAATGGTAATTGAATATACAGATAACACCGTGGTGTTAGATATGAAGTATGACTAGTTTTACTTCATAAGATGGATAGGTTGGGATTGGGAAATAAAATAAATGATTACTTCGGTGTGGTTCGCTAATCCCGACTAGTTTGAATTGATATTCAAAAGAAGATTAAAGAATAAATTTAAAGAATTTATCTTTGATAAAATTAATGGGAACCTTTCCCAAAGTATAAAAATATTTGAATAAAAGAATATTCTGAATTGGAATGAGGTGTATGTTGTGTTTGTGTAACACTTGTTTATTATATATGCGAGTTATTCAGAAAGACTGGGTTTATCCCATTCTGAATAACTGATTCGACGTGGTGTCGAGGATGAAGACGGTGGTCGAAGACCGGAGGTCTTCGCATCATTTGGGTGATTACTGATGATCTTGATTGGGTTGTACATCCAAGAGGAGGGAATCAGTTGGTGATCGTCCGCACGTACTTGGAGAATGATGGATATGCGAGGTACAAGGTGCCTCCGGTTTCGTTCAGACCCAGAACGAACTTGTAAATGGACTGTGTGTCTGACATTGGATTTTAGTCTGTGTGATTGATTTCTATTAAATATATATCTATTTGACGGCGGAGAATTTGTTCTCTTTCTTAACGCCCTTTTCTGAGACGTGCGAGCTTAGGGGTTATATATTGATGGATATCAATCGCATGGAGTGAATTGCCTATGTGGTATGCCTAAGTGGCAATTGATCAAGGCTTCTGTTGAAAAGCAAAGTCTTGTGGTTGATGATTAAAGCACCGCCTGTGTGGTATAGCTTTGTGTAACGTTGATTCGCGAGCCTCACACCCCGGTTGTGAACTAGAAACGGGAGAGGACATCAAGGAGGGCATGCGTTTCCTTCTAGCTAGGGTGGTGTCATTGACCTACCAGCCCTGACATTTATATTATTTTCACCTGTGTGGTTGTCGATGTTGTGAGGCGCCTCGGATATATCGGTGATTGTGTGGAGCCGATGGAGTCATTTGGCTCATTTACGCCCCAAAGGGCGGGGAAACGTAGTGTTCAGGCATAATAATCCACATCGTTGGACCGGCCCTGACAATCCAAGGCTTGTCTACGCGCTTGCCTGAGGCTCGGGCTAGAGAGTTTCGAATCGGTAGAGGACGATCCCTGGCCTCGGTTCATAGATGGAAATCCAATTTCCAAATACGTGACTTTGCGGTATTATTTGTAGAGCCTAGTATGGCGACATGATATATGGTACCCATGCCGTCTATGATTGATATTTATGATTGAAATCGTTTTGACACTATACACTTATAATAGTATCAAGTGATTTGTTTTTAACGTACCAAGCATGTTTGGCTATTATAAGGGAAAACCCTATCCTCCGGCTTGTGTTGCATTGTGTGATGGGACCTGGGTCTTATAATAGCTTCATTTTTCCAAAAAGCATTGCGCTGTTTTGTTATATGCACTGATATTCTTGGGAGGAAACCCATTCCGTGTTATACGGCGTGGTCCCTTGATATATCTGATTTAAGTAAAGCTTTAAATAACTGTTTTAGTTCTCACGCCAGTCCCATGACTGACCTGGAGTTTATTGTTTTAACCTAAACTCTGGGTGCCCTTATTTTGACAAGGGCATCTAGTAGTTTTGGTTTTGTAGATTTATATTCACAGGATCCTGATTTATAGCTTGAATGATACTCGGAAAGCTCTGTATCTGTGTATTACTTCTTCTTGTGTATTGTATTATTTTCCGCTGCTATGTCATGTATTGTAATCTCTGGTATTTTATGATGTGTAATATTGATTTATACTCTGTATATTCTTGTATTCTGATGGAATTGTTGTAATATACAATGAAATGTTCTTCTGTTTGCGTTCCGATGTGGCTTGTTCTCAATTCAATCCGGGCTTTCCTTACCGGGGAAGTTCGGGTCGTTTTAGCTTGGTATCGGAGTTTTGGTTTACAGAGCTCGGAGAACAAGACACGTTAGAACCAAACGAAAGAATTCATCAGAGATCGGATTAGTAATATTCGATGAGAATGACTCGTTAGAGATGGGATCTGTAGTATCCTAGAAAGACTGTGAAGAGTATATTTTTAAAATGAAAACAAATTTTGTTTTGAAAATTTAATTCAATTATTCGTATTTGAATATTTATTTATATTGAATTTTGACAATCCAGTATATATAGATTTTGCGTATACGTCTGATCCGCGTGTATTTGGAGTTTTAATATACTGGATAGATATAGAATCACGCTCTAGTCACCCGGAGATGATTCTGATGATTGACTAGTCGTCATTAGTATTCATGTTCGAGTGACGAAAGTGGGATAACTATATGATTCCAATTGACTGGTGTGAGAACCAAAACTAGATAGGCCTATTGTTGTGATTTGGCACCAAAAAACATGATTTTTGTATATGTATCAAAATTATGAATTCAAAAAGCTAATCAACAAATTGATTGTTGATTGTGTTGTTTGATTATTGTTTGATTAATTAGAATTTGAACCTATAGCCCAATTGTACCAAAAAGTGAACTGTATTGAAAATTGTTTGAAACTGCATGCATATACATATACTTACATTGAATAAGTCATAGCAAGGAGGCTAGAGCAGAAGAATAAAATTGTTTGTCCGACAAATAGGTACATGTTTACTAATTTATTGGGTTTTGGATGATTTTATGAGCCGATTGGCTAGCCGCTTGGCTGTTTCTTTTTCTTTTTTGATTGATGAGGGTCATGGGAGGCTATTTAAAATATCCCGAAGTCCCCGGTGCAGGGGAGGTTATGTCGAATTTTTTTGAAAATTTAGGGTGTTAGCCATGGAAAGTTCTTAGAAACTGAAAAGTTGAAGAACTTAAGCCATAAAGAAAATATTGAAAGTTGAGTTGATTAGTAAAACAACTTTTGGCTTCGTTCTTTTTCGGGGATGAAAAGTTTTAAGTGGGGGAGATTGTAATAACCCGGAAATCTGAGCCAATTTAAAATTTTATTTTGGCAATTTTGATGAATTTTGAATATTTAAAATGAATTATTTTAAATAATAACGATGAGAAATTTATTTTGAATAGAATTAGAATGTATATATCTACTTGAGTCGTCGTTAGAATATAAATATTTATTTATATATAAAAGGAATTGAAAATGGCGTGGTAGTTCGAAAATTCGATTTCAAATTTCAAATGAATGTACAAGATTCAAAATAAACCGGATTTTGGCAAAACCAAAAATATTAGAATCTAATTGAGAATATCTTTCCAACGAATCCGGAAAATCGAAATTTCATAGCGGGGATAAAAAGTTATGCCCAGTTGAAAATTCAGAATAGTCGCAATGGAATTCTGGCCCTTAAAAATGGAAATTTTGCAAACGACCTCGGTTTACGACAAAACCACTTTTGTTGGATCCGTGATGTCAAATTATTGCTAGATTTCAAAATTCATAATTTTCTGAACCAATATGCGAGCGTGGCAAAGGAAAACGCGTTTGGCAGTTTCAGTTGATTTTAATCGATTGGAAAATGGTCATTTTTCAAACGGTCTCAGAATTCAATGAAATTAGTTTTGTTAGGACTGTATCGTCAATACGAAGCTGGAAAATATTTTTCGCGAATTTTGAGAGTTAGTATGTGACCCCGGTAAATTGAAATGTGCGTTCAAATTCAATATATAGATTTATATTTTGATTTGGACGAAAACTGATCCAAACGGTCGAATGGCCTATGATACATTTCCCATTGTGTTCGGGATAGGGGTAAATAGCTATGGATGATAGGCGGTGGGTCTCGTTTCGAGGTCAAAATAAAAAGGTACCTTTTTGAAATTAAATTAAAAAAAACCTCTCTTTAACTCCCTCCCCTTTTCTACTTAGTCAACCCGACTTTCAGTAATAATTAAAAAAGGGGGGGGGGGCAAATCGCAATCGACGATCGCAGGGGGGGCTCGCCCCACCTCCAGGTGGAGCGTCACCGCCTCCCTTGGCGTGCGCCTCTTCTCCTCTTCTCTAATTGAAACCGACCTCCCCCTCCTCCACGCGAGACCGAGCCCCTTTCCTGAACCCCCAAACCTCCATGCACCCCCTTCCACCGCCACCACCCGGCCTGCGCCGTCCCCTGCTACCACCAGCGCCGCTTCCGACGATCCTTCACCCTCCTCCGATCAATAAAAAGTGAGTTTTCCCCCTTTAATTATTTATTTAGTTTGTTTTTATTTGTTTAAGCATCAAAAATCTGATTTTTCTACACTATAAAATTCTGAATTTTGGTAGATATAAAGTTACAATTTTTATTTAGAGAAAGTTATAATTTTTATAATAGAAAAGATTGAATTTTTATAACAGAAAAGATTGAATTTTTATAATAGCAAAGATCGAATTTTTATAAGAGAAAAGATGGAATTTTTGTTATAGAAAAGATTATATTTTTGAAACAGAAAAGATTAGATTTTTAGTTATGTAAAGGTATGATTTTTATTTATACCAGAGCATAATAAAAATATGATTTTTATATATGTAGCGTACACGGACAACGAAAGTGATAAAAGGCGAGCAGCGAAGATTTTCTACCTTTGAAGAGTCATGATGTTTGGTTTAGCTAATCGGTGAGAACTCCTCACTTTTATTTCAATTTCTAATTAGAAATATATACTAGGATGCAGACGGTGCTTAGCAGCACCCGACACCCGTCGTCCACAGACCATGGATGACTTGTTTGTTTGGTTGCTGTGTTGTGAAATTTGATTGTGTGATGTGAAATGAAATAAAATATTTTATAATGGAAAATATTTTATAGTTAAAAATATGATTTTTAATGTGTATATAAAATAAATAGTAATAAACGAATCGGACGATTTGTTTATATACACTGATTAGACTGATATTTATTGGGACGATAAATTTTGCACATCGCCCAACTGCACAAATAAAATCTGTGTTTGTTGATTTGAAACCCCACACGGGTATTGGGATGATATTTGACGTACACTAATCCCGATTGTTTAGTTGTATTTCAATCGATGGGTTGACAGACTGTGTAAGCATTAATTATTTATATTTAATGATTATGCAGTTGTGTGGTGCACTCTGGATGATGGTTGATGATTTATCGTGGTTGTTATATACATGTGTTGTAGGGAATTCATATAATTAACGTTATATGGTAATCGATTGGGCCTCATTCCAATTTGGAAATATATATTCATGTGTTGAATAGAAAATATATATTCATGTGTTGAATAGAAAATATAAATTCGTGTGTTGAATAGAAAAATAAAAATTCATGTGTTGAATAAAAATATATATTCATGTGTTGAATAAAATATATATTCATGTTTTGAAGAAAATATTCATTTCTTGAATAGGATAACGAAGTTATTGAAACATATAAAGCCGTGTTGATTAGATTGACGCCATTTTGACGTGAACGATATTTATATCGATTTTATTCATTTTTATAATAAATATAGAAAAGAAAGTGATTTCAAAATTTAACGTTTTGAAAATATTATCATTTGTAGATTGATGTTGTGGAATATTCAATTTTGATTCGAAATTGAATATGAAGTTGAAATCGTTTTGAAAACAAATTTAAAACGATTTATAAAATACGTTTTAAAAGGAAATCGACGAAGTATATATTATATATATAATATAATGGCCAGAATAGACGGGCCGCTCTGCAGCAGTTCGCGAATTTCGACTATTGACTTCGAATGGACGTTACGGGAGATCCGACAGTCGGATTCTCTAAAACCGGAACCGTTGGGTTCGTATCGAAAAGATCTTTGTAACGAATATTAGAAATTTTAAATCTAACGGTTGGATTTGGAATTATGTCCAAATCAAATTTGGAAAAGGTCGCAGTAAGTGCAGTTCGATGGCATTTGGTGGAAATCGACTGTACGGGCCTTGATAAAATTATTAAAAATAGTAATAATTTGTGTAAAATCATAAGAAATGGTTTGTGAAGAATTGGGATGAAAAAATCCATATTTGAAAAGATAAAAATAGAATTTTATCGAAATGAACTAGTTTTGAACTAGAATTATAATTCAAATAAATAAAGTGGATCTGAAATGGTTTTAAAAGTAACCAGAATTTCCAATAATTGAATTGGAATGGATTTGAATCGAAATTGTCTTTGGAATATTTCAATGTTGGATTTCGTGATGAAACAGATTGTTATGTGAATTTGAAAGATATATTTATATCGTTATTTCCAATACGATATTTATTGGTCGTAGAATTTGATATTGAATATAAGCCGATTTGGGTTTGTCGTGAATGGTGTCTTCATTAACGCTGTTCTTAAGCCCAGTTGAGAAAAAGATTAAATCTTTTTATTTAGATTTAATGAAGTGTACCAATTAAATGGTATTTAATTGGAATTGAATTTGAATTGATTTTTGGGTTTATCGTGAACGGTGTTTTAAATAACACTGGTTCTTTAACCCGTTAATTAATGGAATGAGATTTTGGGTTTATAGTGAACCGTGTTTTAAATGACATTGGTTCTTTAACCCAGTTAAAGACGGGATATTGGTTTTTGGGAAGATTAAAACTAAGTGGAGTTTTAATGAATTTTTGATTAGATTGAAATGGTCGAGAATGGAGTATCACCAGTTTTGCTCCAGGTGATAATAAATCTTTAATTAGATTTGAACGTGAAATGGTAATTGAATTTACCGATAACACCATGGTGTTAGATATGAAGTATGACCAGTTTTACTTCATAGGATGAATAGGTTGGGATTGAGAAATAAAATAAATGATTACTTCGGTGTGGTTCGCTAATCCCGACTAGTTTGAATTGATATTCAAAAGAAGATTAAAGAATAAATTTAAAGAATTTATCTTTGATAAAATTAATGGGAACCTTTCCCAAAGTATAAGAATATTTGAATAAAAGAATATTCTGAATTGGAATGAGGCGTATGTTGTGTTTGTGTAACACTTGTTATTATATACACGAGTTATTCAGAAAGACCAGGTTCATCCCATTCTGAATAACTGATTCGACGTGGTGATGAGGATGAAGACGGTGGGCAAAGACCGGAGGTCTTCACATCGTTTGGGTGATTAGTAATGATCTTGATTGGGCTGTACACCCAAGAGGAGGGAATCAGTTGGTGATCGTCCAGACGTACTTGGAGATCGATGGATATGCGAGGTACAAGGTGCCTCCGGTTTCGTTCAGACCCAGAACGAACTTGTAAATGGACTGTGTGTCTAACATTGGATTTTAGTCTGTGTAATTGATTTCTATTAAATATATATGTGTTTGACGGTGGAGAATTTGTTCTCTTGCT
Source organism: Allium sativum (assembly GCA_030737875.1). NCBI lineage: Eukaryota > Viridiplantae > Streptophyta > Magnoliopsida > Asparagales > Amaryllidaceae > Allium > Allium sativum. Next base: position 894,291,159 of record CM060920.1, read on the forward strand.
TAACGCCCTTCTCTGAGACGTGCGAGCTCAGGGGTTATATATTGATGGATATCAATCGCATGAAGTGATCGCATGAAGTGAATTGCCTGTGTGGCATGCCTGAGTGGCAATTGTGCAAGGCTTCTATTGAAAAGCAAAGTCTTGTGGTTGATGATCAAAGCACCGCCTGTGTGGCATAGCTTTATGTAACGTTGATTCGCGAGCCTCACACCTCGGTTGTGAACCAGAAACGGGAGAGGACATCAGGGAGGGCATGCATTTCCTTCTAGCTAGGGTGGTGTCAGTGACCTACCAGCGCTGACATTTATATTATTTTCACTTGTGTGGTTGTTGTTGTTGCGAGGCGCCTCGGATATATCGGTGACTGTGTGGAGCCGTTGGAGTCATTTGGCTCATTTACGCCCCAAAGGGCGGGGAAACGTAGTGTTCAGGCATAATAATCCACATCGGTGGACCGGCCCTGATGATCGAAGGCTTATCTGCGCGCTTGCCTGAGGCTCGGGCTAGAGAATCTCGAATCGGTAGAGGACGATCCCTGGCCTCGGTTCATAGATGGAAATCCAATTTCGAAATACGTGACTTTGCGATTTTATTTGTAGAGCCTAGTATGGCGACATGATATAGGGTACTCATGCCGTCTATGATTGATATTTATGATTGAAATCATTTTGACACTGTACACTTATAATAGTATCAAGTGATTTGTTTTTAACGTACCAGCATGTTTGGCTATTATAAGGGAAAACCCTATCCTCCGGCTTGTGTTGCATTGTGTGATGGGACCTGGGTCTTATAATAGCTTCATTTTTTCAAAAAGCATTGCGCTGTTTTGTTATATGCACTGATATTCTTGGGAGGAAACCCGTTCTGTGTTATACGGCGTGGTCCCTTGATATATCTGATTTAAGTAAAGCTTTAAATAACTGTTTTAGTTCTCACACCAGTCCCATGACTGACCTGGAGATTATTGTTTTAACCTAAACTCTGGGTGCCCTTATTTTGACACGGGCAGCTAGTAGTTTTGGTTTTGCAGATTTATATTCATAGGATCCTGATTTACAGCTGGAACGATACTCATAAAGCTATGTATCCGTGTATTACTTCTAGTTGTGTATTGTATTATTTTCCGCTGCTATGTCATGTATTGTAATCTCTGATATTTTATGATGTGTAATATTGATTCATACTCTGTATATTCTTGTATTCTGATGGTATTGTTGTAATATACAATGAAATGTTCCTCTGTTTGCATTCCGATGTAGCTTGTTCTCAATTCAATCCGGGCTTTCCTTACCGGGGAAGTTCAGGTCGTTTTAGCTTGGTTATTGGAAATTCCGGTTATTTTCAAAACCATTTCATATCGACTTTATTTATTTCAAAAATAAATGGTTTTTAATTCTAGTTCAAAACCAGTTCATTTCGATAAAAATCTATTTTTATCTTTTCAAATTTGGAATTTTTCATCCCAATTCTTCACAAATCATTTCTTACGATTGTACACAAATTATTACTATCTTTAATAATTTTATCAAGGCCCGTACAGTCGATTTCCATCAACGGCCATCGAACTGCACTTACAGCGACCTTTTCCAAATTTGATTCGGACATAATTCCAAATACAACCGTTAGATTTCAAATCTCTAATATTTGTTAGAAAGCTCTTTTCGATACAAACCCAATGGTTCCGGTTTTAGGAGAATCCGATGGTCGGATCTCCCGTAATGTCCACTCGAAGTCAATGATCGAAATTCACGAACTGCCGCAGCGCGGCGCATTCTATTCAGGCCATTATATAATATATATATATATATATATATATATTATATTTCGTCGATTTCCTTTTAAACCGTATTTTATAAATCGTTTTAAATTTGTTTTCAAAACGATTTCAACTTCATATTCAATTTCGAATCAAAATTGAATATTCCACATCATCGATCTACAAATGATAATATTTTCAAAACGTTAAATTTTGAAATCACTTTCTTTTCTATATTCATTGTAAAAATGAATAAAATCAATATAAATATCGTTCATGTCAAAATGGCGCCAATCTAATAAGCACGGCTTTATATGTTTCAATAACTTCGTTATCCTATTCAACAAATGAATATTTTCTTCAACAAATGAATATATATTTTATTCAATACATGAATATATATTTTTATTCAACACGTGAATTTTTATTTTTCTATTCAACACACGAATATATATTTTCTATTCAACACATGAATTTATATTTTCCATTCAACACATGAATATATATTTCTAATTTTCCAAATTGGAATGAGGCCCAATCAATTATCATATAACGTTAATTATATGGATTCCCTACAACACATGTATATAACAGCCACGATAAATCATCAACCATCATCCAGAGTGCACCACACAACTGCATAATCATTAAATATAAATAATTAATGCTTACACTGTCTATCAACCCATCGATTGACATACAACTAAACAATCGGGATTAGTGTACGTCCAATAGCTTGTTCATAGTTTTTATTTATTTATTTCCAGGTTTATATTACTTACATTCCTGGGTCTCTACAGGTCCCCTTTCCTTCATTTGGGTCGAGTGGTTTGTGAGCGAGTTGTGAGTGAATTTGTGTGGTCTATGTGTGTATTTATAGGTCGAAAAAGAATAAACTAATGAGGTGTCTACTTGCTCATAGGCAATGAAACAAGAGGGTGGCTGTGTCAGTTATTAGTAGCTATGTTCCTACTGTTTGGAGGGATTATGTCATAGCTGTGCAATCAGATTTTAGAGAAGGATTTTTAAAGCCCTTTCAAAGTCTAAATCACCCGATCCCAGGCATATATGGCCAGGTTTATTGAAGTACACAATATGTGTACAAAGCACATGCATGAACCATACTTTGTCCTTAAGCAACAGGCTTCCTTTCCTAGATATAAGCTCATAGCTATACTATCATTTATTTCTAGTGCTTAGGCATTTGCTATGTCTACTGCTAGAAGCCCGGACATGTCAAGTATGAGAGATACAAAAACAAAACTTAGTTCTTAAGTTCTTGGGCTGTCACATTGTTTTGAAAAGAGATGTGTAGCAGTGAATATTTCATTGATCTTCTCTTCCTTTAAACTGCACGGCTATCAATGTGTTTATATACACATGTGTACTGGCCAAATGGTAACATGTTTTGCAAAAGCTATCCTAGTTTCAAGGCAATCTAAGCTATTGAATGTTATTGATTGACAAAATAGGGCTGTTCTTATTTGATTGGCAAAACAGGGTATGGTCATCTCATCTCTTCTATGTGAAGTGCACAACTAGCATATGCTGATGTACATTGTACAAGCTCCATGTACATAAATTATTTAAAGCAAACTTAGTTTCCATGTATTTAACATATATGTGTTTGATATGGCTGTCCATATTTGAAAAGAGGTGCTAGTATATATTTCATTTGTCCTTTTCCAGTGTCTAGTATGGCCAGGTTATGCACAAGCCATGTGCTAGTGTTTTTAATAGGTTTACAAATTTATACTCAATCAGAAAAGCAAAATTCAAGTCATTCCTGTATTGGATTTATTTCCAGTATTAACAATTCGATGCCATATCTAGAAATCAATGAATGTGTCCTTAAATTTTGTCACATAAATGGCAAGTACTAAATAGATTGTAAATGGCACGTATTTGTACACAACAATATCCACATATTTTTCATTGGATTTAATTTTATTTAAATAATTTTAATGAAGTGTCCTTTTTTCATTAATAGCCATGTTCTCGGATCCCTTCTTTATGAAATAAACCAATTGTGCTTATGACAATTAAATTCACATGAGTTTAAAACTATATTAAAACATGAAACAAAATACAAGGTATATTATTTAGTTGTTAATTTTCATATAAATACATATAAGTATACGCATTGGTTAAGGAAATTAAAACAACTTTCAAGATAAACCAATGATGTTAAAATAGCACTGATTTGTTAATGTATAAATAAAACAAATTAAATATATGCATATATGATTTTAAACTAATGATTATATCTAAATTTATTTATAATATTCAATCCAATACTATTTAATTAAATTACAGACAAATATATAATCGAACAAAATTAATCAAAAACCAGGGATATTACACCATTTATATTATCAGTTGGATATGGACGTTTATGCCGATTATATATATCGATCTGTTTTCCATGAAAATTCCATTGTTAAGGGAATGAGATTTTGGGTTTATCGTGAGTTGTGTTTTAAATGACATTAGTTCTTTAACCCAGTTGAAGATAAGATTAATTTCATAACTTTGAACAAAATCATTAACTAATGATTTTTGGAAATTAAAACTGAATTAGAGTTTTAATGAATCTTTAAATAGATTGAAAGATGAATTTGATAACTAAAATTATCAAATTCAAGAAATGATCGAGAATGGGGTACCACCAGTTTTACTCCAGGCGATAGTTAAATCTTTAATTAGATTTGAACGTGAAATGGTAATTGAATTTACCGATAACACTGTGGTGTTAGATATGAAGTATTACCAATTTTGCTTCATGGGATGAATAGGTTAGGATTGGGAAATTAAACAAATGATTACTTCGGTAAGGTGCGCTAATCCCGACTAGTTTGGAAAACCTTAAAATGGTTGGAAATGATATCCAAAGGAAGATTAAAGAATAAATTTAAAGAATTTATCTTTTATAAAATTAATGGGAACCTTTCCCAAAGGATATGAATATTTAAATAAAAGAACATTCAGAATTGCAATGAGGCGTATGTTTTGTTTTTATAACACTTGTTTATTATATACGCGAGTTATTCAGAAAGACCGGGTTAATCCCATTCTGAATAACTGAATCGGCGATGAGTCGACGATGAAGACGGTGATTGAAGACCAAAGGTTTTTACATCGTTTGCATGATTACCGATGTCTTGATTGGGCTGTGCACCCAAGACAAGGTAATAAGCGGTGATTTTCCAGACGTACTCGGAGATCGACCGGATATGCGAGGAGCTCTCTCCTGTATTGGACATACGGGACGAGGAATAAGGTGCCTTCGGTTTTGTTCAGACCCAGAACGAACTTGTAAATGGATGTGTGTCTGACATCGGATTTCATTCTGTATGATTGATAGACATCGGTCGCATAACATGAATTTCCTGTGTGGCATGCTGAGATGCAAATGATCAAGGCTTCTGTTGAAAAGCACAGTCTTGTGGTTGATGATCAAAGCACGACTTTAATATAGCATGGCTTTGTGTAGCATTAATTCGCAAGCCAAACACCTCAGTGTGAACAAGAAACGGGAGAGGACCTCAGGGAGGGCATGAGTTTCCTTCTAGCTAGGAGTGGTGTCTGGGTTTTGCATGCCCAGGCGTTTTACTTATGTGGATGATGGATAGCGAGGCGCCTCGATTATATCGGCACTGCGGGGCCGATGGATGATATGGTCCTTATATAGACCAGACTTACGCCCCATAGGGTGAGGAAACGCATGTTCAGGCATTTCAATTCACCCTTTGCACTTCGGGTGGACTGGCCCTGGCGATCCAAGGCTTCTCTGCGCGCTTACCAGAGGCTCGGGCTAGAGAGTCTCGAAGCGGTAAGGACGATCCCTTGCCTTTGTTCGCAGATGGAATCCAACTTCCAATACGACATTTTGCGGTTTTGATTGTAGAGCCTAGCATGGCGACGTAGTGGGATGGGGGCACTCATGCCGTCTATGATTGATACATTTATATTGGAAATTGTTTCGACACTATACACTTATTATAATAGTAAAATATGAAATTTCACATATCAAGCATTTTTGCCTATTATAAGGTAAAAAATCTGTCTTCTGGCTTGCGTTGCATTGTGTGATAGGACCCGAGTCTTATAATAGCTTCATTGTTCTTTATTTAGCATTGCGCTGTTTGTTTTATGCACTAGTATTCTTGGGGTTAAACCCGTTCCATGTTATACGGTGTAGTCCCTTGATTTATCTAACTTTAAAATCAAATTAATGACTGTTTTAGTTCTCACACCAGTCACATGACTGACCTGGAGTTTATTGTTTTAAACTAAACTCTGCGTACCCCTATTTTCCACACGGGCAGCTAGTAATTTTGGTTTTGCAGATTTATATTCACAGGATCCTGGTTTGCAGCTGGAATGATATTCGGAAAGCTCAGTATCCATGTATCTCTTTCAACTGTGTTTTGTATTATTTTCCGCTGCTGTATAATGTATTGTAATCTCTGATATTTTTACAATGTATAAATTATTCTTACTCTGTATATTCTTGTACTCTAATGTAAATTGTTGTAATAAGCAATGAAATGTTCTTCTGTTTGTGTTCTGATTTGTCATATTCTCAAAGCAATCCGGGCTTTCCTTTTCGGGTCGTTATATATGGTATCGGAGCTTTGGTTTACAGAGCTCGAGAACAAGACATATTAGAACCGAACGAAAGAATTCAACAGAGATTGGATTAGTGATATCCAATAAGAATGGCTCGTTAGAGATAGGATCAGTAGTGTCCTAGAACGAGCGAGAAGAGTGAATTTTTAAATAAAAATGAAAACAAATTTGGGTTTGAAAATTTAAACCATATTATACGTGTTTGAATATTTTATTTTAAATAAATTTGGACAATCAAGTATATAAAAGATTTTGCATATACGTCTGATCCACGTGTATACGAAGTCTTAATATACTGGATAGATATAAAATCACATTCTAGTCGCCCGGGGATGATTCTAATGATGACGTACAGCATCAGTAGTTTATGTTCGATTTTCGAAAGTGAGATATCTATATATTTCCATTAGACTGGTGTGAGAACCAAAACTAGAGATAGGGTTTATTGTTGTGATTTTGGCATCAAATACATGATTTTTTGTATATATATCAAGATTATGAATTTGAAATGCTAATAAATTAATTGATTGCTGGTTGTGTTGTGTAATAATTAATTTGACTAATCAAATTATTAGAATGATAAAATTAACATTTTTATCATGTATATGAAGTGCTAAAAATAGCTGTGTTGTGAAATAGATGTTTGTTGGCTAAAAGTATTATTTTTAGCTTAGATGTGCATATATATACATGTTGTTAAATAGGTGAATGGATTTGCTATTGAGTAAAGAATTTATTTGCATGCCCGACAAATAGGTAAACCTTATTGAGTTGGGTGCGCAATTTTATTTATTATACAAACTACTGTGAATGACATTGGATGCGGAGTGCTGGTTGTTCTGTGTGAGATTATAAACGTCGCCATAGGTTAGTAATAATTAATTTTGAACTACACTACATGGCATACTGCGTGAAGATAGCATACTCTATCATATACCACATAAGCATTTGGAGCTGATGTGACGAGGTTGAAGATTTACAATACAAGCGAGAGGTTTGTATGGCGATGACTATATTTCAGGTTGAACCGAAGACTGATATGGGCTATATAAACTATAACTGTAAAATTGCCAGATTAATAAAAACCCCACACGGGTCTAGAGTTGACAATAATCACGTCTCTCAAGTTGGTAAGGCACAAAAACTATTTATTAGGGGAAGAGAATTTATTCTCTGGAGTTATGATCTACACATACTCCCCTGTGGACACTATAAATATGTGTGCTTTTTATGATTTATCAGGTGTCTAATATGGCCCAATAAATTTCCAAACCCCTCTCAGTACAAACGAGGTTATTGCGAAATTTTTCAAAAATTTAGGGTGTTAGCCAAATTTTTGAAAAATTAGAAATTCTTAGAAACTGAAAAGTTGAAGAATGAAAGCCAAACTGAGAGTTGAGTTGATTAGTAAACAACTTTCAGCTCCGTTCCTTTTCAAAGACGAAAAGATTTTAAGTGGGGGAGATTGTAACAACCCGGAAAATTGGAACCAATTTAAATTTTTTATTTTGGCAATTTAAATGAATTTTGAATATTTAAATGATTTATTTTAAGTAATAATGATAAGAAATTTATTTTTGAACAGAATTAGAATGTATGAATTTATTTAAATCAAAATTAGAATACAAATATTTAATTTTAATTATAAAAGGGATTGAAAATGGCGCGGTAGTTTGAAAATTCGATTTCGAATTTCAAATGAATGTACAGGTTTCAAAATAAACCGGATTTTAGTGAAACTAGAAATATTTGAATCTGTTTGAAAATATCTTTCTAAGAATCCGAAAAATTGAAATTTCATAGCGAGAATAACAAGTTATGTCCAGTTGGAAATTCAGAATAGTCGCTATGGAAATATAACCCTTAAAAATAGCCATTTTGCAAACCCCCTTCGTTTTTGACGAAACCACTTTTGTTGGATCCGGAATGTCGAATTATTTCCAGATTCCAATTTTTATAATTTTTTAAATTAATATGTGAGCGTGGCAGAAGGAAACGTGTATTGTCAATTTCAGTCAATTTGGATCGACCAGAAAATGGCCATTTTTCAAACGGTCTCCAAATTTAACCAAATTAGTTTTCTTAGGACCGTATCGTCAAAACATAGCCAGATTTATTTTTTTGGAGTTTTTGGAGTCAGTATGTGGCCCCTGTAAATTAAAATGTGCGTTTGAATTTAAAATGTAAAATTGGCTTGCGGGACATGTCCCATTGCATTCGGAATGGGGGTATTTAGCTAGAGGCGACAGTCGTTGGATTTGGAGTTCTAACGTGAAATGTCACATTTAAAACGAAAATGGAATTAAAATATTAATATTTAATTTAAATATAAGGGTAAAACCTAGCCCTAACTTCAGAACTAAAGGGCGCCGCCGTCTCATTTTCAACGGGCGGAAAAGCTCGAAACTTTATCCCTAAATTCCAATCAATTCACGCAATAGATTGAAGAGGTCCTAAAGGGAAAATTCAAGATGGAAGCACGAGCTTTCAATCCCTACTGGTGTGATCGAAAACCATGGAGAAACGGGCTCGAATTCCAAGCAAGATGGACCGTCGTTCATGGCGGATTTCATGGGTCCAAGGCCCATCGAACTAGCGGTGGTGGCCAGCTCTGGTAGGCGATGCCAAGCCATGTCGGGGCCTCACCTATGATCATCGTCCACCACCTAGGATGGCGTGCGCAAGTGGAGAAGATTTTAGAGCGGGTGGTGGCTGTATCTTGAAGGAAGATGAAGAGTAAAGGGTGATTAAAAATTTAATTAATTTAATTAATTATTCCATTAAAGTGCACAATGTAAGTAATATCGTATCTCCTTCATACTAGGTCCAAATCATGCGAAATTGGATCCTTGCGATCGTGGGGACGAGAGCTTCACAACAAAACCGACCGCATCCAAAACGGAGCACACGGGAATTTCAAGCAATTTCGAATTCGAACAGGAATTCAAAAATAAAAACCAAAGTGAGAACTTCTCACTAAATTATTTCTATACAGTTATTTATTTTATAACTTCATATATGACCTGTACCCCATCGTCCACAGACCATGGACGACTTGTTTGATTGTATTCTTTGTGAAAATTGATTATGTTGTGAAATGGACTTTATAAAATATTTATATGTTGAATATAATATTTGAAGAATAAAAATATCATTTTTGTTGTATAAATGGAATGTATAAAATATTCATGTGTTGAAATAAATTATTTATCGTTAAGAATATAATTTTTAACATGTATATGAATGAGAATAAATATACATTTACAAATCGGACTATTTGTTCGTGTACACCCATTTGACTGATACGGATTGGGATGATAAATGTTACACATCGCCCAACTGCACAAATAATATTCAATATTTGTTGGTTGAAACCCCACACTGGTGTTGGGATGATATTTGATGTACACTAATCCCAACTGCTTAGTTGTGTGTCAATCGATTGGTTGACAGACTGTTGTAAGTGTTAAATATCTATATTTAATGCTTATACAGTGTAGAATGCACTGTGGATGATGGATGATTGTTGATTATGGTTGTTATATACGTGTGTTGTATGAAATCCATATAAACGACATTATATGGTAATTGACTGTGCCTGATTCTAGTTCAGAAAGAATGAACATTTTAAAATAACGAATATTTTAAAATAATGAATATTTTAAAATAATATTCAGTAAAGGATCAAAATCTGATTTTAATGTTCGATTTGGGATGGACAAGAATATATTTAAATATATATATATCTGTATTGATTAGATATGCGCCATTTTGACGCAAACGATATTTATATCGATTTTATTCATTTTTATAATGAATATCGAAAAGGAAGTGAATTCAAAATATGATATTTTGAAAATATTATCATTTATATATTAATGATATGGAATATTCAACTTTGATTGAAAATTGAATATGAATTTGAAATCGTTTTTAAAACGAATTTAAAATGATTTACAAAATACGTTTTAAATGGAAATCGATGAAATATATATTATATACATAATATAATGGCCTGAATAGAACGCGCCGCGCTGCGATAGTTCACGAATTTTGACCATTGACTTAGAATGGACATTACGGGAGATCCGACCATCGGATTCTCCTAAAACGAAACCGTTGGATTCGTATCGAAAAGAGCTTTCTGATGAATACAATAATTTGAGTATAATCATAATAAATGATTTGGAAAGAATTGGGATAAAAATTTCCATATATGTAAGGAAAAAAATTATTTTTATCAAAATGAACTAGTTATTAACTAGATTTGAAATCCAATGATTTTTAAATAAAATAAATTGGATTTGGAATGGTTTTAAAAATAACCAGAATTTCCAATATATGAATTGGAATGGATTTGGATCGAAATTATCTTCGGAATATTTCGATATTGGATTCTGTGCTTATATGGACATTGTGGAGGAATTTGGAAGATGTGTATATATATATATATATATATGTATATCTTCAAATATATATATATATATATATATATATATCGTTATTCCAATATGATGTTTGTTGAGTTCAGAATTTTATATTGAATATAAGCCGATATATTTTCTATTCAGAGTCTTGTATTTAATATCAAATGTGATTTTGGGTTTGTCGTGAACGGTATCTTCAATAACACTGTTCTTGAACCCCATGTGAAGAGAATAAATCTTTTAATTAAGATTGTTAGAGTTTCCAATTATATTTAATAATTGGAATAAAATGGAGTGTGAATTGGGTTTATCGTGAACTGTGTTTTAACAGCATTCTTTCTTTAACTCGATTTACAGTGAAATGTGATTTGGAATTTATAAATCTTTTGCTAAGATTTAAAGGAGATTTTTCCAAAGTAAAGTTTTCCAATTTAACTTATTAAATTGGAATTGAATGCAATTCGATTTGGTAATAATCGAAGTGAACTTCTGTGGAGGAAGGCTGTTACTATATATGGAACTAAAAAGGCTTTGTCGTTATTCCATTTATATTATCGGTTGGATATGGAAGTTTATATCGATTATATATATTGATCTGTTTTCCAAGAAAATTTCATTGTTAATGGAATGAGATTTTGGGTTTAACGTGAGTTGTGTTTTAAATGACATTAGTTATTTAACCCAGTTGAAGATAAGATTAATTTCTTAACTTTGAATAAAATCTTTAACTAATGATTTTTGGAAATTAAAACTGAATTAGAGTTTTAATGAATCTTTAAATAGATTGAAAGGTGAATTTGATAACTAAAATTATCAAATTTAAGAACTGATCGAAAATGGGTACTACCAGTTTTACTCTAGGCGATAGTTAAATCTTTAATTAGATTTGAACGTGAAATGGTAGTTGAATTTACCGATAACACCGTGGTGATAGATATGAAGTATTACCAGTTTTGCTTCATGGGATACATAGGTTGGGATTGGGAAATTAAACAAATGATTACTTCGGTAAGGTGCTCTAATCCCGACTAGTTTGGAAATCCTTAATATGGTTTGAAATGATATCCAAAGGAAGATTAAAGAATAAATTTAAAGAATTTATCTTTGATAAAATTAATGGGAACCTTTCCGAAAGGATATGAATATTTAAATAAAAGAATATTCAGAATTGGAATGAGACGTGTGTTGTGTTTTTATAGCACTTGTTTATTATATACACGAGTTATTCAGGAAGATCGGGTATATCCCATTCTGAATAACTGAATCGGCGATGAGCCCGATAATGAAGACGGTGGTTAAAGACCGGAGGTCTTCACATCGTTCGGATGATTACTGATGTCTTGATTGGGCTGTACCCCCAAGACAAGGTAATAAGTGGTGATCGTTCTAGACGTACTTGGAGATCGACTGGATATGCGAGGACCTCTCTCATGTAATGGACATACGGGACGAGGAATATGGTGCCTTCGGTTTCGTTCAGACCCAGAACGAACTTGTAAATGGATGTGTGTCTGACATTGGATTTCATTCTGTGTGATTGATAGACATCGGTTGCATAGCGTGAATTGCCGATATGGCATGTTGAGATGCATATGATCAAGGGTTCTGTTGAAAAGCAGAGTCTTGTGGTTGATGATCAAAGCACGGCTTTAATATAGCATAGCTTTGTGCAGCGTTAATACGCGAGCCTCACACCCCAGTGTGAACTAGAAACAGGAGAGGACCTCAGGGAGGGCATGCGTTTCCTTCTAGCTAGTAGTGGTGTCTGGGTTTTGCACGCCCAGGCATTTTACTTATGTGGATAATGGATAGCGAGGCGCCTTGGTTATATCGGCACTGCGTGGCCGATGGATGATATGGTCTTTATACATACCAGACTTACGCCCCATAGGGCGGGGAAACGCATGTTCAGGCATTTTAATTCACGCTTTTTACTTCGGGTGGACCGGCCCTGATTATCCAAGGTTTGTCTGCGCGCTTGCCTACGACTCGGGCTAGAGAGTTTCGAAGCGGTAAGGACGATCCCTTGCCTTGGTTCACAGATGGAAATCCAACTTCCAATACGACATTTTGCGTTTTTGATTGTAGAGCCTAGTATGGCGACATAGTGGGATGGGCATTCATGCCGTCTACGATTGATACATTTATATTTGAATTTGTTTTGACACTATACACTTATAGTAATAGTAAAATAAGAAATTTCACGTACCAAGCATTTCTGGCTATTATATGGTAAAAACTCTATCCTCCAGCTTGCATTGCATTGTGTGATGGGACCTGAGTCTTATAATAGCTTCATTGTTCTTTATTTAGCATTGCGCTGTTTGTTTTATGCACTGGTATTCTTGGGGGTAAACCCATTCCGTGTTACACGGCGTGGTCCCTTGATTTACCTAACTTTAAAATCAAATTAATAACTATTTTAGTTCTCACACCAGTCACATGACTGACCTGGAGTAATGGTTTTAACCTAAACTTTGGGTGCCCCTATTTTCCACACGGGAAGCTAGTAGTTTTGGTTTTGCAGATTTATATTCACAGGATCCTGGTTTGCAGCTGGAAATTTATTCGGGAAGCCCTGTATTCGTGTATCTCTTTTAGTTATGTTTTGTATTATTTTCCGCTGCTATGTAATGTATTGTAGTCTCAGATATTTTTACAATGTATAAATTATTCATACTCTATGTATTCTTGTACTTTGATGTAAATTGTTGTAATAAGCAATGAAATGTTCTTCAGTTTGTGTTCTGATTTGTCGTGTTCTCAAAGCAATCCGGGCTTTCCTTTATGGGAATTTCGGGTCGTTATAGTTAACTTTGAGGATTTGGTTCCGGAAAATTTTGAAATCAATGTTTTGGAATGTTGTACCACTAGTAGTTTGAATATACACATATTCAGAGTGCATAGCGGAAGCATGATTATATTTTTGAATAGAAATGTTTTCCAGATATTTTCCTGAGTATAGAAAACGTGACCTTTCCAAACATGATTTGTTATTTGAAATGGATATGAATATAAAGTCTTATATTGTTGTGAAATGGATTTAGAAAGGCGATGTGTTGAAATAATGTTTAGAAAGGGAAGAATTCAATTATGAATTGTAAATGATTTAGAAGATATTGGCTTGAAATTCTTGAAAATTCTATATTATGAGAATATGAAATTTGTTTAGAAATCACGGAAATGTTTCGAAACAATTTGAAAATGGAAATTTGATCTAACGAAAGATTGTTATGACTTATGTATATATTCTAAACGATTATCATAAGCTTTTTAAATTTGAAATCTTACTTGATTTGAAAGAACGATAAGAAAATCGTATTGATCAAATTTGATTCCAATTGTTGAAAGGAAAATTTTATGGCAAAATGAATCTCTTAGAAGATATCAACTTATGTATAATTGTCGAAATTGTTATTTCGAAATAAATTGAAATTCATGAATCTTGATAAGATTTTAATGATTATTAAAAGTCTTTGATTTAGAGTTGAAATATTTGAATAATATCATTGATTTCGAAATATGAAACATAAGTTGTATGTTTGGAAGTTGAAAGTTTTACTTTTAATTGATCGAATTAATTTTCAATTATTGAACGAAATTGGTTTTCCAATTATTTTGGATATGATGAATAGTTTATAAAAGTAGTTTATAAACAAGAGAAATTTTGATGACTTGAATCCCAACATTTGAAATGTTTGAAAGTGTAACAACCCGGAAAATCAGAACTAATTTAAAAATTTTATTTTAGCAATTTTAATGTATTTTGAATATTTAAAATGATTTATTTTAAATAATAACGACTAGTAATTTATTTTGAATAGAATTAGAATGTATAAATTTATTTAAATCAAAATTAGAATATAAAAATTTATTTTAATTATAAAATCTATATCAGATAAATAATAACGGTCAACCGCCGTTTCTTTTACTGGAAAACCCAAAAATCGTGTGTTACAAATTCTTTAAAAAAAAAATCAAAACAAAGGGAATAAAAATCCTGTAAATCAAAAGCTTTGATTTTTGAACTCATATAAGCTCTCTTCACATTTGCACTCATTTTGGTGCTTGCGATGGGGTTGTGGGAATGTCGACGGTGAGTGACATGAGCTAGGGTTGGATGTTTCGAAAAATTGGAGCTCCGATTCAAGTTTCTAATGTTATATTTGGATTGCTGGGATGGAGAAGCATCTAGTGGCAAAGTTTGGTGAATTTTTAGCATAAAAATTTTCGATCATTTACCTTGCGTGAGGAAGGGTAATGAGCGATGCATTTTGGAGCTCACGCAGGTGGTAAATGATATTTATATGTGGTGGAAGAAGAGTTGATGAGAGGATTTGTGATGAATTTAGTTTGATTTTAAATGAAGTAGATAAGGAGGATGGATTGGAAAATGGCATGTGCGTTTTCTTTCTTGAGGGAAGGCTGTTGCGTGAGTCACCTGGGAAGAAGAAGGAGATTGGCGCGCTGTTTAAGTTTTAAACGTGATTAGTAAGGGTTAATTAATGTGGAATTATCTATTAATGACCTTAAAATGGTACACAAACGTATAAAATTAGTATCTTTTTCATACTTTATCAGAATTCAGCAAAACAGGTTCTGTTGGAACCGTATTGACGAGAGCTTCGCAACAAAACTGACGGTTTGATTGTATTGTGATTGCACATATGAACTGCTCCCCGTCGTCCACAGACCATGGACGACTTATTTGATTGTATTGTGATGAAGAAATTTATTGTGATTTTCATGTATTGATATTGTTGTATATAAAAATTTATTTGTATAAAATAAATTTATAAATTATTGTGAAATGAAAATAAAATAAATATTCATTTACAAACTGGACGCACTTATTTATCTGATATAGATCGGGACGATAAATTTTACGCATCGCCCAAGTGCACAAATAATAAACAATGTTTGTTGTTTGAAAACCCCACACGGGTATTGGGGTAATATTTAACATACACTGATACCAATAATTAATGGTATGTCAATCAATGGGTTGACAGACAGTATAAGCGTTATTTATTTATTTTTATGCTTATACAATTGAAGAATGCACTCTGGTTGTGTAACGACCCGTATTCTACGCATCATAGGATCGTAGAATATTTATTTCTTTCACATACGAAGTCGTATGGTCATGTAACTTTGGTAGACGACTATTGGGGTCATTTCCCATGTTCATGATTTTTCCCGATTTTAAATGACCATTTTACCCCTAGTTGGCACTGTTTTGGCCATAACTTTTGACTGGAAAGGAATTTTGGTCTGAAACCACTTCTATTGGCTCCGGATGATGGTTTAAAATTCTGTAGAGTGGTCACATTAGCCAAACGGACTCAGCGTTTGGGAGATATGGCTGAAACAAGTTTCAGATGGTGAAAAACAGCTTAATTGGGCTTAACCGGGTGATTAGCAGCTAGGCCCAGAGGGGAATTTCGGGTTTAGAGGCATAGGAGGGCTGATTAGGGTTAGTAGTATAAGAATGAAGTCGTGCTGCACTAGCACCACTATGGGGTCGTTAATCGTTTCCTTTTTCAGATTGACGATGAGCCGATATGTTAGAGGTACCGGTAGAGGGGCCAATAATGGGAATGCTGCTGACATGAGGGCGATGTTTACTGACCTCATGAGAGAGATGCTTAGAGATGTACAGAGGGCAGCTCCCAATTGTGGAAATGGTGGTGGTCCAATAGTGCAGGCGCCGAGAGTCGACTTTGCCAAGCTGAATAAGGATTATACTAGCCATGGTGGGAAGCCGTTCCACGGAACGGAGTCGGCTACGGATATTCAGGATTGGTTGGATAGTTGCGAACGTATCTTCGAGGATTTGGGTATCGAGGATGCGATGAAGAGAAAGCTAGTGTCCCGTCAGCTGCAAGGGCGGGCAATGAATTGGTGGAATGCTATAAAGGCAGCTACTCCCGAAGATCAGATTACTTGGGAGCAGTTTAAGGCTCGCTTTAGCGAGAAGTTCATTCCAGCTGCTCAGAAGTCAGTGCTGTTTAAGAAATTCTTGGAGCTCAAGCAGAATGGCAGAGCTGACTCGGAGTATATTGTTGAATTCGATACTCTGTCGAAATATGGGTTATCCCTTATTGATACTGCCGAGAAGAAGAATGAGAAATTCATAACTGGTTTGGATCAGTACCTGGGGGAAAGGCTTATTAACCACATCGATGAGACGTTTGAATCGATTATTGGGAAAGTATTGAGATCAGAAAGTCTCTACCCTAAGCCGAAGACTGAGGTTGCATCCGCAGATGAGCTAAAGCCACAAGCAAGTGGTGGAGGCAAGGGTGGTTTCCAGAATAAGAGAAAGTAGAGTCAGACTAAGGATGGCCAGAAGAAAAAGAATAAACAAGATGTTGAGTGCTTCAGCTGTGGTAAGAAGGGCCATTATGCTAGTAATTGTCGGGCCAAGCCCACGGATAGGAAGTGCTTCAGCTGTGGCCAAATGGGACATCACAAGGACAAGTGTCCACAGCCCCCTAAAGAAAAGCAAATGGTGAAAGCATATGCTCTTAATGCTATTCCTTCTTCGTCGAATGCCCCAACTGCGGCGGAGAAGGGAAAGAATGTCGTCATTCAAGGTATGCTTTCTGTTTATGATGTTCCTGTTAGAGTTTTGTTTGATACCGGAGCTTCCAGTTCTTTCATATCTAGTGACCTGGTAGATAGGTTGGGATTGGAGCCCGAGATTGTCGATAGACCTTTAGTAGTGACGAACCCGATTGGTGGTTCGACCAGCCTTAGCATGATTTGTCGTAATGTGGTCTTGTCGAGCCATGGATGCATGTTTTTTTGTGATTGCTTTGTTTTGGGCTTTACTGGGCATGGCATTATTTTGGGAGTAGATTGGCTCCGAAGATACGGGGTGGTGGTAGACTGTGAGGGCTTTTTGGTGACAGCTAAGGCGGATGATGGGCGGAGGATAGTGTTTGGTGGTCTACCCAGTGAGGGGGTATTGGCTAGTTTTCTAAATTCCCTCGACATTCCGCATAGTGAGTTGTCAGGTTTGCCCGTGGTTGGCCAGTATCCGGATGTTTTCGAAGAAGTGACCGGACTTCCACCACACCGAGAGATTGAGTTCCGCATTGATTTGGTAAAAGATGCCAGACCTATAGTGATGCCACTTCGTCGTATGGCACCAAGGGAGCAGCGAGAGCTCGAGGTGCAAGTCAACGATCTTTTGAAGAAGGGATTTATCAGAAGGAGTGTTTCTGAATGGGGAGCACCAGTTGTGTTTGCTACCAAGGCAAATGGTTCCCTTCGTTTGTGTGTAGACTACCGCGAGTTGAATAAAGTGACGAGGAAGAACAAGTATCCTCTACCGTGGATAGATGATTTGTTCGATCAGTTGAGTGGCACGAGAGTATTTTCTCAGTTGGATCTCGCGACAGGTTTTCATCAGCTTAGAGTGGAAGCTGAGAGTATAGCAAAAACGGCATTTCGGACGCCATATGGGTTTTATGAGTGGTTGGTCATGCCATTCGGGCTGACCAATGCCCCAGCATATTTTGTGGATCTTATGAATAGGGTATTCAGAGATCATTCGAATAAGTTTGTCCTTGTGTTCGTTGATGATATTTTGTTCTACTCGAGGACAGAGGAAGAACACAAGGAACATTTAAGAATAGTGATGGAGGTGTTGAGAAAACACCAATTGAAAGCAAAATTTTCTAAGTGTCACTTCTGGAGGAGGGAAGTGAGGTTCTTGGGCCATGTTGTATCAGAGAATGGTATTGCCGTGGACCCGGCGAAGGTGGCTACGGTACAGGATTGGCCTACGCCCAAGAATGCAACAGATGTAAGAAGTTTCTTGGGGTTAGCTGGATATTATCGTAAGTTTATCCAAGGTTTCTCCAAGATAGCGGCACCATTGACCCAGTTGACTAAGAAGAATCAAGCTTTTGTCTGGGATGAAAGGTGCGAGAATGCATTCAAGAATCTAAAGAACAAGTTAACATGCGCACCAGTGTTAGTCATTCCTAAGGGGAATGAAGAGATGACGGTATACACGGATGCATGTGGTACCGGACTGGGTGCTGTATTGATGCAAGGTGGTAGGGTTGTAGCTTATGCAAGTCAGCAATTGAAACCGCACGAGAGAAGATACCCTACCGATGATTTGGAATTGGCGGCGATCGTGTTCGCATTGAAGATGTGGAGACACTATCTCTTGGGAGAAAGATTTGAGCTGTTTACAGATCATAAGTCGTTGAAGTATCTCTTCTCCCAGAAGGATCTAAATCTCCGGCAACAAAGGTGGTTAGAATTCTTGGCCTCCTATGATTTCGACATCGCATATACACCGGGAAAGGGCAATGCGGTGGCTGATGCATTGAGTAGGAGACATGCCAGCTTAGGGGCTATGTTTCTAGAATGGAAGCAACTGGAGTATATCGTTGGGTATGATTTCAGACCAAAGTGCGAATTGGATTCAGAAATGTTAGCAAGTTTGACGATCAGACCCACTTTGATTGAGCGGATCGGCTCTAGTCAGAGGGACGATCCTAACCTATTGGAAATCATCTCCAAGTTAGAGATGGGTATCGATGAGGAAATGAACAAGTATGGGCTTGATCGAGAAGGATGGCTTAGAAAGAATGGAAAGCTTGTTGTACCCAATGTCAATGGATTGAGGGATGAAGTGCTTAGAGAGTGTCATCACTCAAAACTGACTATACACCCCGGTGGTAATAAGATGTATAGAGACATGAGACAGACTTATTACTGGGAAGGGATGAAAAGAGACGTTGGGAAGTTTATATCCAAATGCAAGAATTGCCAGCTAGTTAAAGCCGAGCAAAAGAAGCCTAGTGGGTTGTTACAGCCATTAGAAATTCCCAAATGGAAATGGGAGCAAGTCTCGATTGATTTCATCGATGTTTTACCAAGGACTAGATCGGGATGATATAGCATTTGGGTAATCGTGGACCGATTGACTAAGAGTGCAAGGTTTATACCAGTCAAATCGACCAGAACGGCAGCTAAATTAGCAGAATTGTATATGAAGAAGTGGGTAGTGAGATTTCATGGAGTACCTAAAAGCATTGTGAGCGACCGAGACCCGTTGTTCACTAGTGGGTTTTGGAAGAGCTTACAAGAGGCTCTAGGGTCAGAGTTACATCTCAGTACCGCATATCATCCTCAGACCGACGGTCAGACGGAGAGGGTGAATCGTATTTTGGAAGATCTCTTGAGAGCATGTATATTGGACTTTGGTGGATCATGGGATGACCATTTGCTACTAGTAGAGTTTGCATATAACAATAGCTACCAATCCAGTATCGGTATGGCTCCGTTTGAAGCTTTGTACGGAAGACCGTGCAACTCACCATAATGTTGGATAGAGACTGGCGAGAAGTTTATGCTTGGACCGGATGTGGTGAGGGAAACTTCAGGTGAGATTAAGATCATTCAACAACGAATGAAGACTGCACAAGATAGGCAGAAGAGTTATGTTGATAAGAGGAGAAGAGACTTAAAATTCTCCGTTGGTGACTTGGTGTTTGTCAAGATTTCTCCGTTGAAGAGCGTAATACGATTTGGCAGGAGAGGCAAGTTAGCACCAAGATTTGTTGGCACATTCCCTGTTCTTGAACCAATCGGGAATTTGGCATACAGAATTGACTTACCAGAGAAGATGGCGGGAGTTCACAACGTATTTCATGTTTCCCAACTAAGGAAGTTCGTTCACGACCCAGATATGACTATTTCACCTGATCAGATAAAGGACTTCGAAGTAGAACCCGAGGCGGTTGGGAACCGCAAGCCGACCCGTATTGTCGAGCACGACATGAAGCAACTTCGAAGGAAGGCGGTGAAGCTAGTCAAGGTTCAGTGGGGCGAGGATGAGAATGATTGTACCTGAGAGACAGAGGAGGACATTAGGAAGACACACCCAGAACTCTTTGCCTGGTAAGATTTTGACTTCGGTTTAGTTTTCTGCATGCTAGGATAGGCTTGTTTGCTTATTTTGCATGTTTGATTGTTGTATGTTGTTGTTAGGCATGCGGGATCTTTTGTATGCTTTGGGTTACGGAATTTCGGGGACGAAATTTCTTAAGGGGGGGGAGAGTGTAACGACCCGTATTCTACGCATCGTAGGATCGTAGAATGTTTATTTCTTTCATATACGAAGTCGTATGGTCATGTAACTTTGGGAGACGACTATTGGGGTCATTTCCCATGTTCATGATTTTTCCCGATTTTAAATGACCATTTTACCCCTAGTTGGCACTGTTTTGGCCATAACTTTTGACTGGAAAGGAATTTTGATCTGAAACCACTTCTATTGGCTCCGGATGATAGTTTACAATTCTGTAGAGTGGTCACACTAGCCAAACGGACTCACCGTTTGGGAGATATGGCTGAAACAAGTTTCAGATGGTGAAAACAGCTTAATTGGGCTTAACCGGGTGATTAGCAGCTAGGCCCAGAGGGGAATTTCGGGTATAGAGGCATAGGAGGGCTGATTAGGGTTAGGAAATCACTTTCATTTCAGTTTTGAGCCGCCACAAATCTTCTTGAGACCTTAGTAATGGCTTGCATCCTCTAAAACCACTCCAAAACACATTTTTAGTGAAGATTAAGCCTAAACTACATCAAAACAAGGCCCAATAGCAACAGAGCAAGGTTGGAGCTGCTGCTATACATAGGAATTCGACCCAAACAGAGAGTATTTCAGATTTGGTGTTTTATTTTATGGCCAAGGTGAGTGATTTGCATAGTTTTTGCACTAATTACGGTAATTATGGGTAATTAGTGAAGATTAGCGAATTTACACACTAATAAATTCTGGAAAAATGTTTAGAAATTTGAAAATAATATTTTATACCTCTGTTAGAAAATTTGGACGATTTGATTAAGTTTTACTAAGTATGTGCTTAAACATGATTAAGTGGGATTTTGGGAAAATGTGGGGTTTTAGCCACTTTTGATCCAATTTGATTCATTTGAATTGTTGTTTTGCTGTTTGTGGTTGCTATTACATGTTGCTATGACTCTATAGTGTGTTTTATGATTGATTAGAAGTGTTAGATTTGTCAAAAACGTCGTCGAATGGCGTAAATTACTTGCTGGAAGAGTTACAGGAAAAGTACAGGTTCTGGACCGGATCAGATCGGATATGGAGGCTCGGATCGGATGAGTTGAACTGGGCAAGGGATCTGATCGGATCGGAACTTGAAACTTGAGACAACTGGCAAAAAGGAAGGTCACGCTAATTGAACTGGGATCGGATCGGATAAAGGAGGAGAGATCGGATCGACTTAAGGACGAAGGGCTCGGATCGGATCGACTGAAGGATGAAGGGCTCGGACTGAAGTAAGGCGAAGGAGTCGGATCGGAGCACGTGAAGAATGAGGGAGCGGATCGGAGCGGAAGCACGAACTGGAAGGGAGATGACACCCGACCCGGAGGAGGACACCAGACCCGACCCGAAGTGGAATACCCGACCCGAACCGATGCGACGCTGTGGACCCGAACCGAACCGCTACAGGAGAAGACTACGAACCGACCCGAAGTAGAGGACCCGACCCGAACCGATGGCTAGAAGGAGAACCCGACCCGACCCAGTATTGACCAATAACCCGAGATGCAAAAGTGGCCCAATATGTGAAGTTAGAGCTCAGGATCCAGTTGGGAACCGATGAGTTCACTTCATGATTGGACTTTACTGCGGGACGTGTGCCAAGGGACAGTCGATGTCTATGACTTTGGATCACTATGTATGGGAGGTACATGAACGGATTCAGGGCCATAGTGGCCTAGGTACGACTAAAGGGCTATAAACCAATGAAGTGGGGTCATTTGTAAAGATTTGGTCATGACTCCATGTGGTAAGCTTGGTAGTAGCAGTAGTTGTACAAGTCGAACTCCGTCACTACTTCGATGGGTCTAGTGATTGACAGTGGTGGACATCCTATGCTTTACGCACTGAGTGAGGGATGAGAGGATGGTTGCTATGGATGATTTGTTTGCTATCATTGTGACATGCACACCCCACCCCCGTATTCGTTACACTACTTATTCTGGCACCTTAGAGTATTGTACGGTATGTGGTACTAACTCTTTGGTTGCAGGTTCAGGTATGGTTTAGTATACCTGTTATTATTCTGTTTAGATGCTTATCGCTCATACCAGGCTTTTTGTCTGACCCAGAGTTTTATGTCTCCTCTTATTACTCTGGGTGCTCACACGAGCAGACTAGAGACAGGTTAGCTGGCGATGCACGGGTAGATGATCCGGAGACGAGCAGGAGGCTTCCACGTAATACATATATATAGTATTCTCCCTGTGTTGTTGAAGATCACTTCTTGGGCATTGGTGGTGCATCTTCTGCTTTAGCCTTCTTTTGTTTTGAGACAGAAAATTTGGAAAGTTGTAATAAGCTGTATTTGGATTTTCGCTGCTCTGATGTTGATGTTGATTTTAGTTATCAGCTTATGCACTGTCTCACCTGTTTTATGTCAAGTATGTTACTATTATTATATTTTACTCCATGCGATGTGAGACATTCTACAGGTTTCTTGTTAGTCAATTCTCTTCTTTCCTTTCTTCTGACGACCGTCCCGTGCTAGTTGGGCATGTGTACAGCGCACCTTCGGAGGAAATGCAGGCTGGTGCGGGGCGGGCCATCACAGGTTGTTGTTTGAATTTTTAATGATTGTTTGTCATTATTGTTGTATATATATATATGATGTTGAAATCCATATAAATAAAATTATATGGTAATTGATTGAGTCTGATTCCAGTTCAGAATTAACAAATATTTTAAAATAATATTTAGTGAATATTGAAATATGAAGTCGTGTTAAGTAGTTAAACGCCATTTTAACATGAACAGGAATTTTGTCGATTTTATTCATTTTACAATGAATATCGAAAAGTGATTTCAAAATCCGATATTTTGAGAATATTATCATTTTAATATTGAAATGATATGGAAAATTAAATTTTGATTTACAATTGAAAATGGAATTGAAATCGATATGAAATGAATTTAAAATGAATGATATGGAAAATTAAATTTTGATTTAAATTTGAAAATGGAATTGAAATCGATTTGAAATGAATTAAAAACAAATTTATAAATAATATTTAATTTTGATTTAAATTTGATAATGGAATTGAAATCGATTTGAAATGAATTTGAATTTGAAATTGAATAGAAATCGATTTAAAATGAATTTATAATGGAATATTCAATTTTGATTTGAAATTGAAATGGAAGTGGAATTCGTTTTTAAAACAAATCTAAAACAATTTGTAAAATTCGTTTCAAATGGGAATCGATGAAATATATAATATATACATACATACATATATATATATATATATATATATATATATATATATATATATTATAATGGCTAAATAGAACGCACCGCGCAGCAACCATTCGCGAATTTCGACCATTAACTTCAAATTGATGTTACGTGAGATCCGACCGTCGGACTCTCCTAAAACTGGAATCGTTGGGTTCTTATCGAAAAGAGCTTTCCAATGAATACAAGAGATTTGAAATCTAATGGTTGGATTTGAAATTATGCCCAAATCAAATTTGGAAAAGGTCGTTGTAAGTGCAGTTCGATGACCGTTTATGGAAACCGATGGTACGGGCCTTGATAAAATTATAAAAAATATCAATAATTTGTGTAAAATCATAATAAATGATTTGGAAAGAATTGGGATGAAAATCCATATTTGAAAACATGAAAATATATTTTTATCGAAGTGAACTAGTTATGAACTAGAATTATAAAACCAATGTTTTTAAATAAATAAATTGGATTTGAAATGGTTTTAAAGATAACTAGAATGTAACAACCCGGAAATCTGGGCCAATTTAAAATTTTTATTTTAGCAATTTAGGTGAATTTTCAACATTTAAAATGATTTATTTAAATAATAACGACGAGAAATTTATTTTGAATAGAATTCGAACGTATATATTTATTTGAATCATCGTTAGAATATAAATAACTATTTATAATTATAAAAGGAATTGAAAATGGCGCGGTAGTTGGAAAATTCAATTTCAAATGAATGTACCAGATTCAAAATAAACCGGATTTTAGCAAAACCAAAATTATTAGAATCTATTTGAGAATATCTTTCCAACGAATCCGAAAAATTGAAATTTCATTGTGGGGATAAAAAGTTATGCCCAGTTGACAATTCAGAATAGTCGCTATGGAATTCTGGCCCTTAAAAATAGCCATCATGCAAACGACCTCGGTTTTCGATGAAACCACTTTTGTTGGGTCCGGGACGTCAAATTATTGCTAGATTCCAATTTGTATAATTTTCTGAATCAATATGTGAGCGTGGCGAAGTTAAACGTGTTTTGACCATTTCAGTTGAATTTAATTGACTGGAAAATGGTCATTTTGCAAGCGGTCTCAGAATTTGATGAAATTAGTTTTGTTAGGACCGTATCGTCAATACAAAGCTAGAAATATTTTTTCTGGAATTTTTAGAGTTCGTATGTGGCCCCGGTAAATTGAAATGTGCGTTTAAATTGAATATATATAGATTTATATTTTAATTTAAACGAAAACTGATTGTAACGTTCGAATTGGCTTGCGAAACATATACCATTGTGTTCGGAATGGGGGTATTATGCTAGGGGCGACAGTCGGTGGGCTTGATTTCGAGTTCGAATTTAAAACTAACTTTTTGGAGTTGAAAATTAATATAATATATATATTTTTTAATAAAACCCTTCTCCACTCCTTTTCCCTCATTCTCTCCTTATAGCTCGTTTCTGGAAAATAGAAAAAAAGGGACATAAAATATATATAAAAGCGGATCTCGTTCGACCCGTGCTCTCCTCCAATCGCTAGACGCCGGAGGTGGGTGATGTGACGGCCGGGAATTTCGCTCGATCCGAATCAGTCGTTAAACCGATCTAGACCGTTCGAAACCCCTGATCGTTTGAGAACAGGACAAATCAGAACCCAAACAGAAGAACATTTCATTGTATATTACAACAATTCCATCAGAATACAAGAATATACAGAGTATAGATGAATAAATTACATTCGATAAATATCATAGATTACAATAAATTACATAGCAGCGGAAAATAATACAAAGCACAACTGAAGGTGATACACGGATACAGAGCTTTCCGAGCATAGTCCCAGCTGTAAATCAGGATCCTGGGAATATAAATCTGCAAAACCAAAACTACTAGATGCCCGTGTCGAAAATAGGGGCACCCAGAGTTTAGGTTAAAACAATTAACTCCAGGTCAGTCATGTGACTGGTGTGAGAACTAAAACAGTTATTTAAAGCTTTACTTTAAAAGGGAGTAATTCAAGGGACCACGCCGTATAAAACGGAACGGGTTTCCTCCCAAGAATACCAGTGCATAGAATAAACAACGCAATGCTTTTCGAAAAATGAAGCTATTATAAGACCCAGGTCCCATCACACAATGCAACGTAAGCCGGAGGATAGGGTTTTCCCTTATAACAGCCAAACATGCTTGGTATGTTTAAAACAAATCATTTGATACTATAATAAGTGTACAGTGTCAAAACAATTTCAATCATAAATATAAATCATAGACGGCATAGCATCCTATGCTACTATGTCGCCATACTAGGCTCTACAAATAAAGCCGAAATATCTCGTATTGTAAATTGGATTTCCGTCATGAGTCGAGGCAAGAGACAAGCTCCTCACCGCTTCGAGACACTCTAGCAAATGCCTCAGGACTACACACTCTGGGTAACCCTGGGATCCTCCAAGGCCGGTCCTCTCTTACGTTTGAGGATTAGTTATTCCTGAACACACGTTTCCCGGCCCTATAGGACCTATAATCGAGGCGCCTCGCATCCAAACCACAAAGGTGAAAAGTATATAAATGTCAGGGCTGGTAGGTCACTGACACCACCCATAGCTAGAAAGAAACGTCGTGCACTCCTTAGGTCCTCATCCCGTTTTTGACTCATACCGAGGTGTGAGGCTCGCGAATCCACGCTAAACACAAAGCTGCCACGTAGGCCGTGCTTTGATCATCAACCACAAGACTTTGCTTTTCAACAGAAGCCTTGATCCATGCAACTCAGCATGCCACACAGGCAATTCATGCCATGCGATTGATATCTATCGATATATAACCTCTAAGCTCGTACGTCTCAGAGAAGGGCGTTAAGCAAGAGAATAAATTCTCCGCCGCCAAACAGATATATATTTAACAGAAATCAATCAACACAGAATAAAATCCAATGTCAAACACACAATCCATTTACAAGTTCGTTCTGGGTCTGAATGAAACCGGAGGCTCTTTCCTCGCATATCCATCGATCTCCAAGTACGTCTGGACGACCACCAACTGATTCCCTCATCTTGGGTGTACAGCCCAATCAAGATCATCAGTAATCACCCAAACGATGTGAAGACTTCTGGTCTTCCACCACCGTCTTCATCTTCGACATATCGTCGAATCGGTTATTCAGAATGGGTATAAACCCGGACTTTCCGAACAACCCGCGTATATTAAAAACAAATGTTACACAAACACAAAATACGCCTCATTCCAATTTAGCAGCCACTAACCGCAAATTTCATATTCTTAGGGAAAGGTTCCCATTAATTTTATCCAAGATAAATTCTTTAAAATTTATCCTTTAATCTTCCTTTGGATGTCATTTCAAACCAAATTATGGTTTTCTAAACTAGTCGAGATTAGCGAACCACACCGAAGTAATTATTTATTTTATTTCCCAAATCCCAACCTATTTATCCCATGAAGCAAAACTGGTAATACTCCATATCTAACACCACAGTGTTATCGGTAAAATTAATTACCATTTCACGTTCAAATCTAATTAAAGATTTAACTATCGCTTTGGAGCAAAACTGGTGATACTCCATTCTCGCTTATTTTTCAAATTTGATAATTTAGATTATCAATCCACATTTCAATCTAATTGCAGATTCATTAACACTTCTTTTACTGGGTTAAAGGACTAATGTCATTTAAAATATAGTTCACGACAAACCCAAATCACATTCTATTTATTATCGGGTTAAAGAACAAATGTTATTTAAAACATCCTTCACGATAAACCCACTAATCAATTCTATTTAAACCCATTTCAAATCCAATTTATTTATTTAAAAATAAATGGGTTTTAATTTCAGTTCAAAACTAGTTCATTTCGATAAAAATCTATTTTTATCTTTTCAAATATGGAGTTTTTCATCCCAATTTTTCCCAAATCATTTCTTATGATTTTACACAAATTACTACTATTTTTAATAATTTTATCAAGGCCCGTACAGTCGATTTCCATCAACGGCCATCGAACTGCACTTACAACGACCTTTTCCAAATTTGATTTGGACGTATCTCCAAATCCAACCGTTAGATTTCAAATTTCTGTTATTCGTTAGAAAGCGCTTTTCGATACGAACCCAACGGTTCCGGTTTCAGGAGAATCCGACGGTCGGATCTCCCGGAATGTCTGTTCGAAGTCAATGGTCGAAATTCACGAACTATCGCGGCGCGGCGCGTTCTATTCAGGCCATTATATTATATATATAATATATATTTCGTCCATTACTACTTAAAACGAATTTTATGAATCGTTTTAAATTCGTTTCAAAAACATTTTCAACTTCCATTTCAAATTCAAATCAAAATTGAATTTTCTATTATAAATCCTTTTTATTTTCATTTCTATTTGATTTCAATTCAAATCGATTTTAATTCAATTCAAATTCATTTTTATTTTCAATTCAATTCGAATTCGTTTCCTTGTCAATTCAATTCAAATTCGTTTTCTTTTCAATTTAATTCAATTCGAATTCGTTTCCTTTTCAATTCAATTCAATTCGAATTCGTTTTCTTTTCAATTCAATTCAAATTCGTTTTCTTTTCAATTCAATCAAATTCGTTATATATTCAATTCAAATCAAATTCGTTATATATTCAATTCAAATCAAATTCGTTTTATATTCAATTCAAATCAAATTCGTTATATATTCAACTCAAATCAAATTCGTTTTCTATTCAAATTCAATTCGAATGTAATCGATATAAATATCGTTCGCGTCAAAATAGCGCATCTCTAATCAACACGACTTTATATTCAACAAATGGATCTATATTTCTTTCTATACACGACTCTATATCTTTGTCAACACACGACTAATCTCAACGAATGAGTACTGTCCACGTGCGACTATTTTTGTTATTTAATATATATTTTATAAAAATAAAGATGCAAATTTTATTGTTAAAATATTTCGTTCAACACATGGCTAATCTCAACGAATGAGTATGGTCAACACATGAACCTTTATTTTATAGTATTCTTTATCTTCTAAATTGGAATGAGGCCCAATCAATTACCATATAAGGTTAATTATATGGATTCCATACAACACATGTATATAATAGCAACGATAAATAATCAACCATCATCCAAAGTGCACTACACTGTATAAGCATCAAATATGGATATCTAACGCTTATAACAGCCTGTCAATCAATCGATCGACATACAACTAATTATTGGGATTAGTGTATGTCGTATTTCGTCCCAATACCCGTGTGGGGTTTCAAACAATCAAACACAGATTTTATTTGTGCAGTTGGGCGATGTGTAAAATTTATCGTCCTAATCAATGTCCTTCAAATAGGTGTACATAAACAAACCGTCCGGTTTGTAAATGAATATTTATTTATTACATTCACGTTAAAAATTATATTTTTAACGATCAAATATTTTATTTTAACACATGAATTTTTATTCAGTTCATTTATTAAATAAAATGATATCTTTATTTTTCTAACTTATTTTAGAAAATTTCGGCGGCATAACGGCACGATACTAGAAACCGGACAAGGCCTAACCTTATCCCCGGTCTAGTGAAGGCCCACGCCATTCACACATCAATCAAATCAATTCCATTTCACCAAACAATTCAATTCAAACCAAATAATCTAACAAACTACACAGCCAAACAAACAAGTCCATGGTCTGTGGACGATTGTGTCGGGTGCTACTAAACACCGTCTGCATCCTAGTATGTATATAACTAGAAAAAGAAATTGAAGAGTAAGAAGTTCTCACCAATAGCTATTCCAACTCCACGACACTTCATTTAGGGAAATCATCGCCATTCTCGCCTTTTTGTCGCTTTCGTTGCCCGTAGCCACTATATATAAAAAATCACATTTTCACTTCGCTATTCAATATATAAAAATCGAATTTTTACTTCGCTATTCAATATATAAAAATCGAATTTTCACTTTGTTATTCAATATATAAAAATCGAATTTTCACTTTGTTATTCAATATATAAAAATCGAATTTTCACTTTGATATTCAATATATAAAAATCGAATTTTTACTATCACGCTATATGGATAAAATTCTATTTTTACACTGCTACTATATAGATAAAAATTCTATTTTATCACGCTATTCTCTATATAAAGTTTCCGCCTTTTCAAAAATAAATCTTTCACCTTTTCTAAAATAAAGATTTCGCCTTTTCTAAAATAAAGATTTCGCCTTTTCAAAAATAAAGATTTCGCCTTTTCAAAAATAAAGATTTCGCCTTTTCAAAAATAAAGATTTCGCCTTTTCTATTTTACATAGCTTTTGTCGAATAAAAATCATATTTTTCTGTGCTATACGAATATATAAAAATCATAGACAATAAATAAAAATAAATAAAGAAGCTTACAGTGTTTGGATCAGAAAAGAAAGAGGGATAGAGGTCAGAGGGATCGTCGGAGGGTGGTGGCTGGGGTGGCGTGGGTCGTGCGTTCGATTTGGGGGGTTAGGGTTTTCAGGGGGGGGGGGGGGGGAGGCTGCGCGATGCGCTAGGGAAGAGGGGGGAGGAGGCTGTTGCGAGGTCGAGGTGGGGAGGGGGGGTCTCGATTCCGATTGGAAGAGGAGAGGAGGGCGGAGGCGATGGGGAGGGCGGAGCCTTGCCTGGCGACGGTGGCGGCGATCAATCGGGGGGGGGGGAAGAGAGAGCGACGCGAGGTAGGGGGGTCTAGGCGGAGGGCGGCGACGCGATTAGAGGGGGGGGGGGTCGGTTACGCGTCCTTCTTCTCTTTTTTTTATTTTTTTTAATTTTAAAATCGATTTGAAAATGAATCGGGGGGGGGGGGGCAGAAGTTATAGAAGGAGAAGGGGAGAGTTTTTTAATTTTTAATTATTTTCACCAAAAAGGCACTTTTATTTTCGACCTCAAAACGAGGCCCACCGCCTGTCGTCCATAGCGTTTCACCCCCATTCCGAACACAATGGGATATGTATCGTAGCATAATTCGATCGTTACAATCAGTTTTCGTCAAAATCAGCATATAACTCTATATATTGAATTTGAACGCGCATTTCAATTTACCGGGGCACATACAAACTTTAAAAATTACAGAAAAATATTTTCTAGCTTCGTATTGACGATACGGTCCTAACAAAACTAGGTTCGTCGAATTCTGAGACCGTTGGAAAAATGGCCAATTTCCAGTCGATTAAAATCAACTGAAACTGGTCAAACACGTTTTCTTTTGCCACGCTCACATATTGATTCGAAAAATTATGAAATTTGAAACCTAGCAATAGTTTGACATCACAGATCCAACAAAAGTGGTTTCGTTGAAATCCGAGGTCGTTTGCAAAATTTCCATTTTTCAGGGCCTGAATTCCATAGCGACTATTCAGAATTTTCAACTGGACATATCTTTTGACTCCCGCTATGAAATTTCAATTTTTTGGATTCGTTGGAAAGATATCATCAATTAGATCCTATTATTTTTGGTTTCACTAAAATCCGGATTGTTTTGCACCCGGTACATTCAATTGAAGTTTGAAATCGAATTATCGAACTACCGCGCCATTTTCAATTCTATTTATAATTATATATAAATATTTATATTCTAACGACGACGTACATAATATATACGTCGAATCCTATTCAAAATAAATTTTTCGTCGATATTATTTAAAATAATCCATTTTAAATCTTCAAAATTCGTCGAAGTTGCCAAAATAAAATTTTTAAACTGGCCCAGATTTTCGGGTTGTTACAGGTGACCCCCCTCCGATCGACGCCGCGCTGCTGTCCCCGCCTCCCCCTCTTCTGTTGTGAACCGACGCGGTTTCCCCCCTCCAATCGAATAAAAGCCATGCCAGATCCGGTCGCGCCCCCCTCTCGTGCGCCACACCCCTCTCAGCTACGCTCCTCTCCATCCAGTTGAAGGCGTAATCCCCCAAACCCGCGAGCAATGCGACCCGTAGAACCGCCGTCTCCCCTGCTGACTGCAACCGCCACCAACGGCGCCGCCAACAGCCATCCATCGCCTCTCCCTCTCTCAACAACCACCACGACACCTCCTCCTTTTCCGATCGAAGTAAGTAAATCCAATATGAAATTTATGTTCATATTTTTACATAAGGAAAGTTTATATTTTTACATAAGGGAAGTTCACATTTTTACATAAAGAATGTTCACATTTTTATAGGAGTAAAGTTTAGATTTTAATATGTAGTAAAAATAGAATTTTTATCATGAAGATTAGATAAGTAAAAATATAATTTTATATAATGTAGAGATTAAAAATATGATTTTGTATTATAGAAAGAATAAAAATATGATTTTTATATTGGTGGAGTATTAAAAATATGATTTTTAATGTATAGAACATCATATTAAAAATGTGATTTTAATATGAACAGCGTGGAGAGGACTGCATTGGAATTTCAAACAAATCCAAACGGTTCAGAAGTTCAGAAGTAAAGCACGACGGAGTGGAACCCTCTGTGAGAACTCCTCACTTTTATTTTGATTTCTAGTTGAAATATATACTACGATGCAGACGGTGCTTGTAACACCCCGTATTTTTAATGTAATTAAAAATGTATATATATCCACAGATAGGATTAATATGGTGATGTATAATGAAAATTAATTAATATATGAAAAAAAAAAGATTGGTTGCATGCGATGTAAATATGTTGCATGCACTGATTTGCAAACATAATGCATTAACATTAAAAAAAAAGATTCATGCATTGGTTTAATTTAAGTATTGTAACTAACATGAAAAAGAGAAGTAAGGAAAGAACAATAATTATCATTGTTCTAAGACTTTGTAGCTCAGTTGGTTAAGGCATTGGATTTGTAACATGGAGGTCGGGGGTTCGAACCCCGGTGGCAGCATAATTTTTATCTCTGTTTTAAAGAGGGCCAACTGAACATGCAAATATATGTACATATACAAATTCAAAATTTGAAAGGATAAGAACGTACATATAAGGAAATAAAGAAAATATATGTATATACATTAGAATATATATATATATATATATATATATATATGCAGAAATATATATATACGAAAGATAAAATTTAAGATAAGGCTATATAGTAAATGAAATATGGCAAGAATTAAATAACGGTGCAACATCGTTTGAATTTTGAAAATAAAATGAAAGTTGTGTGTATATATATATACGCGTAAAATGGTTGTTAAAGGAATTGTATACATATAAGAATATTTCATGTGAATAAAACAGTTAAATAAATTTCAGGAATTCAAAAGTTCGAAATTCAAATTTCTACGCCAAAACAGCTTGTCGGACCCAATGCTGACTTAGCACTGCATGTACGATAAGATTTGGCTAGATTCATCTGCGAACCTGGACTATTTTCTTAACTAGGTTCAATGCTGACTCAGCACTGCGTGTACGATAAGGTCTTGAGCAACTATATAAACAGCCCTGGTCTTCTTCTCTATTCACAATTCTTCTCTACCCTTATGCTGCAAAGATTCTTAGTAAACATGGCTTCCTCTCCTCCTCTTAATCAAATAATAAATAAAATAATATATATAAAATAAATCAAGACGAGGAGGTGCTGCTCAAAGACTTTCAAAGAGGAGATTCAAGCTAGAATTCAAGTGAAGATTCGAACGACTGCAATGACCGTTTTTCTACGAATCATAGCAACGCCATCTTTCTATTCTAATCTAATCTCTGTAAGTCAGTTGTTTCTAGATTTGAACGTTTTTCCTCTGTTCGTGACATGAAATTAAAGGAATAAAAGAATATGTCAAATCTCTCTCTCTCTATTCGAATCAGTGCCTATACTCTTAGACCTAATTAAGAACTGTTGTGATTCAAGGACAAATAAGACTATGACTATGAAACTATGGACCTTAGAACCATATGCCTCTTTGACTATGAACATTTGCCTATGGACATTGTCTATGACTACGAACATTGCCTATGACTGTTACTGTGACTATGAGGATTATTTCCTTGACTAAACCTATGCCTTTGATTAGAAAACATAAACTATTGCCTATGACATAACAAGGACATCTGTGATTAAACACCTATGATTCATGACTAGGAAAATGTTGCTTAAGTTTTGTGATTATGAGATTGGGTCTAAACCCGATTATTTATTCTGCCTATCCTTGATTTTCTTTGGTTTTAGACCTTGGGAATTTACCTATTAAGTTAGGTCTACCCATGTTCTTGAACCTACTCTGTCTATTCTTGGTTTTAGACCTTGGGAATTTACCTATTAAGTTAGGTCTACCCATGTTCTCGAACCTACGTCGTTATTCAAAACCATTTTATGCCAGTTGTTATATCTATCCTTTTCATAGCAATCTTTGGTTCATTCCCTATTTGCTACGAATCTAGATTTATCTAGATTGAAACACAATTATACGAACGGTGGGAATGCGGTTTGGGGCAAAATATAAATGTATTTTCATGCTTCTTTATTTTGTAAGACAGATGACACTCTGATATTGTAAAGAAATCTTTGTGCAAACTATTTTATCAATAAAGCATAGTTTTATTTTCCGCTGTTTAAATTCTGTCTGTCTTGTAATTTATCTGCATCTTTTACCCTAAATGCTCCACAGAACTTAGTGCATTCCCTTTGTGAGTGACACTAACGGACGTGGGGTGTTACACGTGGTATCAGAGTTGAAGGTTACCGGATCAGATAAAAGATTTGAAAAATTATTTTCAAAACGGTTTTTAAAGAAGCATTTTCAAGAGAAAAGATTTGTTTTAAAGACATATTCCCCAAAGCCATACGCACTATCTTCTCTTCCTCTGTTTAAATTCTTGTCTCCTTCTTTCTTGAGTCTCTGGGGCTCCTGGCTTTCTGGGAGGTAACCTCATCGAAGGGCAAAGTAGTGCCCGGCTTCCATCCATAGCTGTAGTTGTTTCATCTACGGGCAGTTTTCTTTCGAAGCTTATAGGGTTTTCCGGACGATGGAGGCAGTTTTCGATCGATTTGTCAACATGACTACACACGGAAGGGGATGAGGAGTTTGGCTAAGGAGCATAACCCTGGATGAGGAATTCATGGATGTAGACTTAGCACACGAAGGAGGAAGAAACTATAAAACCTAAGACAAGAGGAAGTATCTTTACTAGGGTATGATAGGGCATATACTTAAGGACAAGGGCAAGAACGAGGACGAGATTTTCAGAAGGACAAGTACATGCTTTCGCCACCAAGCGTACCTAGGAGAAAGGAAGTCCGGTTGGAAGAGTCTAGTTTTCTGTTCGTACTATTTCCTTAGGTTCTAGCGCTTCTCATTTGTTCATATCCACTTCCATAGTTGGGTCTCTGCACCATAGTACTTGTATAGTAGAAAGATCCCACTAGAGTCTCAAATCCAATTGGTGGTCCGATCAGTTTATTTTTGGTTAGTAGGAATTTGAGAATAACTATCGAGTTTGCTTATATCATCTCACGTAGATCGTCTAAATTCGGGGGAGATATTCCTTGGGTGCTTGTCTGATATTGGTTTAGGCCTTTGGGGCTTGTACTTGAGGAATGTCGAGTTCGGTTTGGATGGTTTGTGTGAGAGATGAATAGTTGTGGCAGGCACTCCAAAGAGCACGTAGTGACCTTTCGACTCTTATAATTATGGCATGGCGGATAAGAGGGAAACCTCTAATCATCTTAGTACATATACTTGGTACCGTGATTGACATCTGTTTATTTTGGAAATGGAGATTCAAAACTTCACAATCGTGAAGTTAAATTAGTTAATATACAGTGGGGTAAAGCTCAAGAAGGCAAGATGCTAACGTCATACCCTTTTTCTTAAGGATGTATCCTTGATTTCTTTGTTTAGGAGCTTTGCGCATAATTGTTTCTCTCTTTCCAAAGTATATCACCTAGGTCGTATCTTCGATCCTTATGTAGAAGCCAATGGATGTAAACATGTATTTGAAACATGTTATGGTTGATGGTTGCAAGTGGTTGCTAATGGTTGCTTGTGAATGCATATGCATACGTATTAGACACTAGATCAGTTCGGACGTTTTCATATTGCATTTACAGATATGTATTTAAGTTGAGCCTGATATGTTATCATATGGATGTTGCATATGGATGAATGGCCGTGCACGCATGTAGTATTTACGTAACTAGGGATGCTTGCATACATGATTGGACGCATGGCACCGACATGATTCGCATTAAGGAGGTCGACTGAATCAGTAGACCGCCTGATTTTACAGTAGATAAAGACACATGCACACACTATGCATATGAACCTGAAAGCATTAGAAATCTTTTAAGGACAATGGATGCCTGTGATTTGATGGTTGAGTAGATGGGTGATTGGATGGTAGGACACATTCTTCCTAACTAGAAGATTTCAGGGACGAAATCCTTTTAAGTGGGGGAGAATGTAACACCCCGTATTTTTAATGTAATTAAAAATGTATATATATCCACAGATAGGATTAATATGGTGATGTATAATGAAAATTAATTAATATATGAAAAAAAAAGATTGGTTGCATGCGATGTAAATATGTTGCATGCACTGATTTGCAAACATAATGCATTAACATTAAAAAAAAAAAAGATTCATGCATTGGTTTAATTTAAGTATTGTAACTAACATGAAAAAGAGAAGTAAGGAAAGAACAATAATTATCATTGTTCTAAGACTTATTAACAAAAGACTTTGTAGCTCAGTTGGTTAAGGCATTGGATTTGTAACATGGAGGTCGGGGATTCGAACCCCGGTGGCAGCATAATTTTTATCTCTGTTTTAAAGAGGGCCAACTGAACATGCAAATATATGTATATATACAAATTCAAAATTTGAAACGATAAGAACGTACATATAAGGAAATAAAGAAAATATATGTATATACATTAGAATATATATATATATATATATATATATATATATATGCAGAAATATATGAATACGAAAGATAAAATTTAAGATAAGGCTATAGTAAATGAAATATGGCAAGAATTAAATAACGGTGCAACATCGTTTGAATTTTGTCGGATAAAATGAAAGTTGTGCGTATATATATATATATATATATATATATATATATATATACACGTAAAATGGTTGTTAAAGGAATTGTATACATATAAGAATATTTCATGTGAATAAAACAGTTAAATAAATTTCAGGAATTCAAAAGTTCGAAATTCAAATTTCTACGCCAAAACAGCTTGTGGGACCCAATGCTGACTTAGCACTGCATGTACGATAAGATTTGGCTAGATTCATCTGCGAACCTGGAATATTTTCTTAACTAGGTTCAATGCTGACTCAGCGCTGCGTGTACGATAAGGTCTTGAGCAACTATATAAACAGCCCTGGTCTTCTTCTCTATTCACAATTCTTCTCTACCCTTATGCTGCAAAGATTCTTAGTAAACATGGCTTCCTCTCCTCCTCTTAATCAAATAATAAATAAAATAATATATATAAAATAAATCAAGACGAGGAGGTGCTGCTCAAAGACTTTCAAAGAGGAGATTCAAGCTAGAATTCAAGTGAAGATTCGAACGACTGCAATGACCGTTTTTCTACGAATCATAGCAACGCCATCTTTCTATCCTAATCTAATCTCTGTAAGTCAGTTGTTTCTAGATTTGAACGTTTTTCCTCTGTTCATGACATGAAATTAAAGGAATAAAAGAATATGTCAAATCTCTCTCTCTATTCGAATCAGTGCCTATACTCTTAGACCTAATTAAGAACTGTTGTGATTCAAGGACAAATAAGACTATGACTATGAAACTATGAACCTTAGAACCATATGCCTCTTTGACTATGAACATTTGTCTATGGACATTGTCTATGACTACGAACATTGCCTATGACTGTTACTGTGACTATGAGGATTATTTCCTTGACTAAACCT
Source organism: Allium sativum (assembly GCA_030737875.1). Taxonomy (NCBI): domain Eukaryota; kingdom Viridiplantae; phylum Streptophyta; class Magnoliopsida; order Asparagales; family Amaryllidaceae; genus Allium; species Allium sativum. The sequence goes on from CM060920.1 coordinate 894,329,194, forward strand.
ATGCCCTTGATTAGAAAACATAAACTATTGCCTATGACATAACAAGGACATCTGTGATTAAACACCTATGATTCATGACTAGGAAAATGTTGCTTAAGTTTTGTGATTATGAGATTGGGTCTAAACCCGATTATTTATTCTGCCTATCCTTGATTTTCTTTGGTTTTAGACCTTGGGAATTTACCTATTAAGTTAGGTCTACCCATGTTCTTGAACCTACTCTGTCTATTCTTGGTTTTAGACCTTGGGAATTTACCTATTAAGTTAGGTCTACCCATGTTCTCGAACCTACGTCGTTATTCAAAACCATTTTATGCCAGTTGTTATATCTATCCTTTTCATAGCAATCTTTGGTTCATTCCCTATTTGCTACAAATCTAGATTTATCTAGATTGAAACACGATTATACGAACGGTGGGAATGCGGTTTGAGGCAAAATATAAATGTATTTTCATGCTTCTTTATTTTGTAAGACAGATGACACTCTGATATTGTAAAGAAATCTTTGTACAAACTATTTTATCAATAAAGCAAAGTTTTATTTTCCGCTGTTTAAATTCTGTCTGTCTTGTAATTTATCTGCATCTTTTACCCTAAATGCTCCACAGAACTTAGTGCATTCTCTTTGTGAGTGACACTAACGGACGTGGGGTGTTACAATGCTTAGTAGCACCCGACACCCGTCGTCCACAGACCATGGACGGCTTGTATGCTTGTGTGATTGTCTGTGTTGTGGAATAAAATATATATTCATGTGTTGAAATAAAATATATATTCATGTGTTGAAGTAAAATATATATTCATGTGTTGTAGTAAAATAAATGTTCATTTACAAATCGAACGATTTGTTTATGTACGCCGATTTGACTGATATTGATTGGGATGATAAATTTTACACATCGCCCAACTGCACAAATAAAAATCTGTGTTTGTTGATGTGAAACCCCACACGGGTATTGGGATGATATTTGACGTACACTAATCCTGATTGTTTAGTTGTATGTCAATCGATGGGTTGACAGACTGTGTAAGCGTTAATTATTTATATTTAATGCTTATGCAGTTGTGTGGTGCACTCTGGATGATGGTTGATGATTTATCGTTGCTATTATATACATGTGTTGTAGAAAATCCATATAATTAACCTTATATGGTGATTGATTGGGTCTCATTCCAATTTGGAAAATAAGGAATATTATAAAAATAAATTCGAGTGTTGAATAGAATAAATATTCATGTGTTGAATAGAAAATAAATTCATGTGTTGAATAGAATAAATTCATGCGTTGAATAGAATAAATTCATGTGTTGAATAGAAATAAATTCGTGTGTTGAATAGAAATAAAAATTCATGTGTTGAATAGAAAATAAATTCATGTGTTGAATAGAAATAAATTCATATGTTGAATAGAATAAATATTCATGTGTTGAATAGAATAAACATTCATGTGTTGAATAAAAGCCGTGTTGACTAGATTCACGCCATTTTGACGTGAACGATATTTATATCGATTTTATTCATGTTTATAATGAATATAGAAAAGAAAGTGATTTCAAAATATAACGTTTTGAAAATATTATCATTTGTATATCGATGATGTGGAATATTCAATTTTGATTTGAAGTTGAATGTGATGTTGAAATCGTTTCGAAAACGGATTTAAAACGATTTATAAAATATGTTTTGAAAGGAAATCGATGAAATATATATAATACGTATATTATATATATATAATGGCCTGAATAGAACGTGCCGCACCGCGGCAGTTCGCGAATTTAGACCATTGACTTCAAATGGATATTACGGGAGATCCGACGATCGGATTCTCCTAAAATTGGAACCGTTGGGTTCATATCGAAAAGCGCTTTCTAATGGATATTAGAGATTTGAAATCTAACGGTTGGATTTGGAATTATGTCCAAATCAAATTTGGAAAAGGTCGTTGTAAGTGCAATTCGATGGTCGTTGATGGAAATCGACTGTACGGGCCTTGATAAAATTGTTAAAAATTGTAATAATTTGTGAAAATTCATAAGAAATGATTTGTGAAGAATTGGGATGAAAAACTCCATATTTGAAAAGATAAAAATAGATTTTTATCGAAATGAACTAGTTTTGAACTAGAATTAAAATCCATTCATTTTTGAAATAAATAAACTGGATTTGAAAGGGTTTTAAAAGTAAACAGAATTTCCAATAAGTGAATTGGAATGGATTTGAATCGAAATTGTCTTTGGAATATTTCGATGTGGGATTTCGTGATTATACAGATATTGTTATGGAAATTTGAAAGATATATTTATATTGTTATTTCCAATACGATATTTGTGGGTCGTAGAATTTGATATTGAATATAAGCCGATATATTTTCTATTCAGAGCCTTGTATTTAATATCAAATGGGATTTGGGTTTGTCGTGAATGGTGTCTTCATTAACACTGTTCTTAAACCCAGTGGAGAAAAAGATTATATCTTTTTATTTAGATTTAATGAAGTATACCAATTAAATGATATTTAATTGGAATTGAATTTGAATGTGATTTTGGGTTTATCGTGAACCGTGTTTTAAAATGACATTGGTTCTTTAACCCAGTTAAAGACAGGATGTGATTTCCCAAGTTAAATAATCATTAAAATTGATTTATTGGAAGATTAAAACCAGGTGGAGTTTTAATGAATCTTTAATTAGATTGAGGTGATCGAGAATGGAGTTTCACCAGTTTTTCTCCAGGCGATAGTTAAATCTTTAATTAGATTTGAACGTGAGATGGTAATTAAATTTACCGATAACGCAGTGATGTTAGATATGAAGTATTACCAGTTTTACTTCATGGGATGAATAGGTTAGGATTGGGAAATTAAAATAAATAATTACTTCAGTGTGGTTCGCTAATTCCGACTAGTTTGAATCGATATTCAAAGAAGATTAAAGAATAGATTTAAAGAATTTATCTTTGATAAAATTAATGGGAACCTTTCCCAAAGTATAAGAATATTTGAATAAAAGAATATTCTGAATTGGAATGAGGCGTATGTTGTGTTTGTGTAACACTTGTTTATTATATACGCGAGTTATTCAGAAAGACCGGGTTATCCCATTCTGAATAACAGATTCGACGTGGTGTCGAGGATGAAGACGGTGGTCGAAGACCGGAGGTCTTCACATCGTTTGGGTGATTACTGGTGATCTGGATTGGGTTGTACACCCAAGAGGAGGGAATCAGTTGGTGATAGTCCAGATGTACTTGGAGATTTATGGATATGCGAGCTACAAGGTGCCTCCGGTTTCGTTCAGACCCAGAACGGACTTGTAAATGGACTGTGTGTCTGACATTGGATTTTATACTTTGTGATTGATTTCAATTAAATATATATCATTTTGGCGGCGGAGAATTTATTCTCTTGCTTAACGCCCTTCTCTGAGACGTACGAGCTCAGAGGTTATGTATTGATGGATATCAAACGCATGGAGTGAATTGCATGTGTGGCATGCCTAAGTGGCAATATGATCAAGGCTTCTGTTGAAAAGCAGAGCCTTGTGGTTGATGATCAAAGCACGGCCTGTGTGGCATAGCTTTGTGTAGCGGTGATTCGCGAGCCTCGCACCCCGGGTTTGAACCAGAAATGGGAGAGGACATCAGGTAGGGCATGCGTTTCCTTCTAGCTAGAAGTGGCGTCAGTGGTTTTACACGCCCTGACGAGTTTGACTTATGTGGTTGTTGCTGTTGCTAGGCGCCTCGGATATATCAGTGACTGTGTGGAGCCGATAGAGTCATTGGACTCATTGACACCCCAAAGGGTGGGGAAATGCAGTGTTCAGGCATTTTAATCCACATCGGTGGACCGGCCCTGACGATCCAAGGGCCCACCTGAGTCTGGGTCCTGAGGGGCGGGCTAGAGCATCTCGAATCGGTAGAGGACTATCTTTTACCTCGGTTCACAGATGGAAATCCAACTTCCAATACGTGACTTTGCGGTTTTGATTGCAGAGCCTAGTATGGCGACAAAGTGGGATGGGGCACTTATGCCGTCTATGATTGATACTTATGATTGAAATGGTTTTAATACTATGCACTTATAGTAATAATAAAAGATGAAATTTAGCATATCACACATTATTTGGCTATTATAAGGTAAAACCCTATCCTCCGGCTTGTGTTGCGTTGTGCGATGGGACCTGGGTCTTATAATAGCTTCATTGTTCTTTATTTAGCACTGCGCTGTTGTTTTATGCACTGTTATTCTTGGGAGGAAACCTGTTCCGTGTTATACGGCGTAGCCCCTTATTTACTGAACTTTAAAATAAAGATTAATAACTGTTTTAGTTCTCACACCAGTCACATGACTGACTTGGAGTTTATTGTTTTAACCTAAACCCTGGGTGCCCTCATTTTGACATGGGCAGCTAACAGTTTTGGTTTTGCAGATTTATATTCAGAAGAACCTGGTTTCAGCTGGAACGATATCCGGAAAGCTCTGTATCCGTGTATCTCTTTCAGTCGTGTATTGTATTATTTTTCCGCTACTATGTAATTTATTGTAATCTTTGATATTTATCGAATGTATTTTATTCATTCATACTCTGTATATTCTTGTAATCTGATGAAATTGTTGTACTATACGATGAAATGTTCTTCTGTTTGTGTCCTGATTCGTCTTGTCCTCAACTCAATCTGTGAAATCCCGTAAGGGGGATTTCGGGTCGTTTCATTTTGGTATCAGAGCTTTGGTTTACAAAGCTCGAGAACAAGTCACATTTGAACCATTCGAAAGAATTCATCAGAGAATGGATTAGTAATATCCAATAGGAATGACTCGTTAGAGATGGGACCAGTAGTATCCTAGAATGAGTGTGAAGAGTATATTTTTAAAATGAAAACGAAGTTTGTTTTGAAAATTTAAATTAATTATACGTATTTGCATATTTAGTTGTATTGATTTGGACAATCAAGTATATAAAGATTTTGTATATACGTCTGATCCACATGTATTCGAAGTTTTAATATACTGGATAGATATAGAATCACAGTCTAGTCGCCCGGAGATGATTTTAATGATGGAGCTCCATCAGCAGGATTTATGTTCGTGTTTCGAAAGTGAGATATCTATATATTTCCATTAGACTGGTGTGAGAACCAAAATTAGATAGGGCCTATTGTTGTGATTTGGCATCAAAAACGTGATTTTTTGACTATGTATCGAAGTTATGAATTTGAAAAGCTAATCAACTAATTGATTGCTGATTGTGTTGTTTGATTATTGTTCGATTAATTAAATGTTGAACCTTTAGCCAAATTGAACCAAATAGTGAGTTGTATTCAAAATTAGTCGCATTTGCATGCATATACATGTACTTACATTGAACAGGTCATAGGAAGGATTCTAGAGAAGAGGAATAAAATTGTTTGCCCGACTAATAGGTAAATGTTTATTGTATTTCTTTGGGTTTGGATGATTTTATGAGCTGATTGGCTAGCCGCTTGGCTTTTTCTTTTTCTTTTGGATTGATGAGGGCCATGGGAGGCTATTTGAAATATCCCGAAGCTCCCGGTGCAAGGGAGGTTATGGCGAAATTTTTCGGAAATTTAGGGTGTTAGCCAAATTTTTGAAAAATTTGAAAAGTTCTTAGAAACTAAAAAGTTGAAGAACTTAAGCCGTAATAAAAATAATGAAAGTTGAGTTGATTTGTTAAACAACTTTCAGCTTCGTTTCTTTTCGGGAACGAAAAGTTTTAAGTGGGCGAGATTGTAACAACCCGGAAATCTGGGCCAATTTAAAAATTTTATTTTAGCAATTTAGGTGAATTTTGAACATTTAAAATGATTTATTTTAAATAATAACGACGAGAAATTTATTTTGAACAGAATTCGAACGTATATATTTATTTGAATCGTCGTTAGAATATAAATAATTATTTATAATTATAAAAGGAATTAAAAATGGCGCGGTAGTTTGAAAATTCGATTTCAAATTTCAAATGAATGTACAGGATTCAAAATAAACCGGATTTTAGCGAAACCAAAAATATTAGAATCTATTTGAGAATATCTTTCCAACGAATCCGAAAAATTGAAATTTCATAGCAGGGATAAAAAGTTATGCCCAGTTGAAAATTCAGAATAATCGCTATGGAATTCAGGCCCTTAAAAATAGTCATTTTGCAAACGACCTCGGTTTTCGACGAAACCACTTTTGTTGGGTCCGGGACGTCAAATTATTGCTAGATTCCAATTTGCATAATTTTCTAAATCAATATGTGAGCGTGGCGAAGTTAAACGTGTTTTGACCATTTCAGTTGAATTTAATCGATTGGAAAATGGTAATTTTGCAAACGGTCTCCAAATTTGACGAAATTAGTTTTGTTAGGACCGTATCGTCAATACAAAGCTAGAAATAATTTTTCTAGAATTTTTAGAGTTTGTATGTGGCCTCGGTAAATTGAAATGTGCGTTTGAATTGAATATAGATATATTTATATTTTAATTTAAACGAAAACTGATCGTGACGTTCGAATTAGCTTGTGAAACATTTCCCATTGTGTTCGGAATGAGGGTATTACGCTAGGGGCGACAGTCGATGGCATGATTTCGATTTCGAATTTAAAACTAGCTTTTTGGAGTTGAAAATTAATATAATATATATATTTTATAATAAAACCCTTCTACATTCCTTTTCCCTCATTCTCTTGCAGTAGTTCGTTTCTGGAAAATATAAAAAAAGAAAAAAAATAAATATAAAAGCAGATCCCGTTAGACCCGCGCTCTCCTCAATTGCCAAACGCCGGAGGTGGAAGGCCCCCCTCCGATCGACGCCGCGCTGCTGGCCTCGCCTCCCCCTCTTCTTCTGTGAACCGACGCGGTTTCCCCCTCCAATCGAAGAAAAGACACGCCAGATCCAGTCGCGCCCCCCTCTCGTGCACCACCCGCCTCCTCAGGTTGTCGCCCCCTCTCAGCTATGCTCCTCTCCATCCAGTTTAAGGCGTAATCCCCCAAACCCGCGAGCAACGCAAACCCTAGAACCACCGTCTCCCCTGCTGACTGCAACCGCCACCAACAGCGTCGCCAACAGCCATCCGATCGAAGTAAGTAAATCCAATTTGAAATTTATGTTCATATTTTTACATAAGGAAAGTTCATATTTTTACATAAGGAAAGTTTACATTTTTACATAAAGAAAGTTCACATTTTTATAGGAGTAAAGTTTAGATTTTAATATGTAGTAAAAATAGAATTTTTATCATGAAGATTAGATAAGTAAAAATATAATTTTTATATAATGTAGAGATTAAAAATATGATTTTTATATTATAGAAAGAATAAAAATATGATTTTTATATTGGTGGAGTATTAAAAATATGATTTTTAATGTATAGAACATCATATTAAAAATGTGATTTTAATATGAACAGCATGGAGAGGACTGCATTGGAATTTCAAACAAATCTAAACGGTTTAGAAGTTCAGAAGTAAAGCATAGCGGAGTGAAACCCTTTGTGAGAACTCCTCACTTTTATTTTGATTTCTAGTTGAAATATATACTAGATTGCAGACGGTGCTTAGTAGCACCCCACACCCGTCGTCCACAGACCATGGATGACTTGTATCCTTGTGTGATTGTCTATGTTGTGAAATCAAATATATATTCATGTGTTGAAATAAAATATATATTCATGTGTTGAAATAAAATATATATTCAAGTGTTGAAATAAAATATATATTCATGTGTTGAAATAAAATATATATTCAAGTGTTGAAATAAAATATATATTCACGGGTTGAAATAAAATATATACATTCATGTGTTGAAATAAAATATATATTCATGTGTGTGTTGAAGTGAAATAAATATTCATTTACAAATCGAACGATTTGTTTATGTACACCGATTTGACTGATATTGATTGGGACGATAAATTTTACACATCGCCCAACTGCACAAATAAAAATCTGTGTTTGTTGATGTGAAACCCACACGGGTATTGGGATGATACTTGACGTACACTAATCCCGATTGTTTAGTTGTATGTCAATCGATGGGTTGACAGACTGTGTAAGCGTTAATTATTTATATTTAATGCTTATGCTGTTGTGTGGTGCACTCTGGATGATGGTTGATGATTTATAATTGCTATTATATACAGGTGTTGTAGAAAATCCATATAATTAACCTTATATGGTGATTGATTGGGCCTCATTCCGATTTGGAAAATAAGGAATATTATAAAAATAAATTCATGTGTTGAATAGACTAAATATTCATGTGTTGAATAGAAAATAAATTCATGTGTTGAATAGAATAAATTCATGTGTTGAATAGAATAAATTCATGTGTTGAATAGAAATAAATTCATGTGTTGAATAGAAATAAAAACTCATGTGTTGAATAGAAAATAAATTCATGTGTTGAATAGAAATAAATTCATGTGTTGAATAGAATAAATATTCATGTGTTGAATAGAATAAACATTCATGTGTTGAATAAAAGCCGTGTTGACTAGATTGACGCCATTTTGACGTGAACGATATTTATATCGATTTTATTCATTTTTATAATGAATATAGAAAAGAAAGTGATTTCAAAATATAACGTTTTGAAAATATTATCACTCGTATATCGATGATGTGGAATATTCAATTTTGATTCGAAATTAAATGTGAAGTTGAAATCGTTTCGAAAACGGATTTAAAACGATTTATAAAATACGTTCTGAAAGGAAATCGACGAAATATATATAATATATATATAAATATATATATATTATATATATATATATGTTTTATATATATATATATATATATATAATGGCCTGAATAGAACGCGCCGCGCCGTGGCAGTTTGCGAATTTCGACCATTGAATTCAAATAGATATTACAGGAGATCCGACCGTCGGATTCTCCTAAAACAGAAACCGTTGCGTTCGTATCGAAAAGAGATTTCTAACGTATATTAGAGATTTCAGATCTAACGGTTGGATTTTGAATTATGTCCAAATCAAATTTGGATAAGGTCGTTGTAAGTGCAGTTCGATGGCCGTTAATGGAAATCGACTGAACGGGCCTTGATAAAATTATTAAAAATAGTAATAATTTGTGTAAAATCATAAGAAATGATTTGTGAAGAACTAGGATGAAAAACTCCATATTTGAAAAGACAAATATAGATTTTTATCGAAATGAACTAGTTTTGAACTAGAATTAAAATCCATTCATTTTTGAAATAAATAAATTGGATTTGAAAGGGTTTTAAAAGTAAATAGAATTTCCAATAAGTGAATTGGAATGGATTTGAATCGAAATTGTCTTTGGAATATTTCGATGTGGGATTTCGTGATTATACAGATATTGTTATGGAAATTTGAAAGATATATTTATATTGTGATTTCCAATACGATATTTGTGGGTCGTAGAATTTGATATTGAATATAAGCCGATATATTTTCTATTTAGAGCCTTGTATTTAATATCAAATGGGATTTGGGTTTGTCGTGAATGGTGTCTTCCTTAACACTATTCTTAAACCCAGTGGAGAAAAATATTAAATCTTTTTATTCAGATTTAATGAAGTATACCAATTAAATGATATTTAATTGGAATTGAATTTGAATGTGATTTTGAGTTTATCGTGAACCGTGTTTTAAAATGGCATTAGTTCTTTAACCCAGTTAAAGATAGGATGTGATTTCCTAAGTTAAAATAATCATTAAAATTGATTTTTGGGAAGACTAAAACCAGGTGGAGTTTTAATGAATCTTTAATTAGATTAAAGTGATAGAGAATGGAGTATCACCAGTTTTTCACCAGGCGATAGTTAAATCTTTAATTAGATTTGAACGTGAGATCGTAATTAAATTTACCGATAACACCATGGTGTTAGATATGAAGTATTACCAGTTTTACTTCATGGGATGAATAGGTTGGAATTGGGAAATTAAAATAAATAATTACTTCGGTTTGGTTCGCTAATCCCAACTAGTTTGAATTGATATTCAAAGAAGATTAAAAATAGATTTAAAAAATTTATCTTTGATAAAATTAGTGGGAACCTTTCCCAAAGTATAAGAATATTTGAATAAAAGAATATTCTGAATTGGAATGAGGCGTATGTTGTGTTCGTGTAACACTTGTTTATTATGTACGCGAGTTATTCAGAAAGACCGGGTTATCCCATTCTGAATAACTGATTCGACGTGGTGTCGAGGATGAAGACGGTGGTCCAAGACCGGAGGTCTTCACATCGTTTGGGTGATTACTAGTGATCTTGATTGGGATGTACACCCAAGAGGAGGGAATCAGTTGGTGATCGTCCAGACGTATTTGGAGATCAATGGATATGCGAGGTACAAGGTGCCTCTGGTTTCGTTCAGACCCAGAACGGACTTGTAAATGGATTGTGTGTCTGACATTGGATTTTATTCTTTGTGATTGATTTCTATTAAATATATATCTGTTTGGCGGCGGAGAATTTATTCTCTTGCTTAACGCCCTTCTCTGAGATGTACGTGCTCAGAGGTTATGCATTGATGGATATCAAACGCATGGAGTGAATTGCCTGTGTGGCATGCCTAAGTGGCAATATGATCAAGGCTTCTGTTGAAAAACAGAGTCTTGTGGTTGATGATCAAAGCATGGCCTGTGTGGTATAGCTTTGTGTAGCGTTGATTCACGAGCCTCACACCCCGGTTGTGAACCAAAAACGGGAGAGGACATCAGGTAGGGCATGCGTTTCCTTCTAGCTAGAAGTGGCATCAGTGGTTTTACGCACCCTGACGAGTTTGACTTATGTGGTTGTTGCTATTGCGAGGCACCTCGGATATATCGGTGACTGTGTGGAGCCGATGGAGTCATTGGACTCATTGACACCCCAAAGGGTGGGAAAACGCAGTGTTCAGGCATTTTAATCCACATCGATGGGCCAGCCCTGACGATCCAAGGGCCCACCTGAGTCTGGGTTTTGAGGGGCGGACTAGAGCGTCTCGAATCGGTAGAGGGCTATCTTTTGCCTCGTTTCACAGATGGAAATCCAACTTCCAATACGTGACTTTGCGGTTTTGATTGTAGAGCCTAGTATGGCGACATAATGGGATGGGGCACTTATGTCGTCTATGATTAATACTTATGATTGAAATGGTTTTAATACTATGCACTTATAGTAATAATAAAAAATGAAATTTAGCGTATCAAGCATTCTTTGGCTATTATAAGGTAAAACCCTATCCTCCGGCTAGTGTTGCATTGTGTGATGGGACCTGGGTCTTATAATAGCTTCATTGTTCTTTATTTAGCATTGCGCTATTGTTTTATGCACTGGTATTCTTGGGAGGAAACCCATTCCGTGTTATACGGCGTGGCCCCTTGATTTACCGAACTTTAAAATAAAGATTAATAACTGTTTTAGTTCTCACACCAGTCACATGACTGATTTGGAGTTTAGTGTTTTAACCTAAACTCTGGGTGCCCTTATTTTGACACAGGCAGCTAGTAGTTTTGGTTTTGCAGATTTATATTCACAGGAACCTGGTTTACAGCTGCAACGATATCCAGAAATCTCTGTATCCGTATATCTCTTTCAGTTGTGTATTGTTTTATTTTTCCGCTGCTATGTAATTTATTATAATCTCTGATATTTATCGAATGTATTTTATTTATTCATACTCTATATATTCTTGTAATCTGATGAAATTGTTGTAATATACGATGAAATGTTCTTCTGTTTGTGTCCTGATTCGTCTTGTCCTCAACTCAATCTGTGAAATCCCATAAGGGGGATTTCGGGTCATTTCATAGGATTTCCAATATATGAATTGGAATGGATTAGAATCAAAATTATCATTGGAATATTTCGATATTGGATTCCGTGATTATACGGATATTGTGGAGAAATTTGGAAGATATATATATCGTTATTCCCAATAAGATATTTGTTGATTTCAGAATTTGATATTAAATATAAGCCGATATAAGTTCTATTCAGAGCCTTGTATATAATATTGAATTGGATTTTGGGTTTGTCGTGAACTGTGTTTTAAATGACACTGTTCTTAAACCCAGAGTGAAAAGAATTAATCTTTTAATTAAGATTTAAAGAAGAATTACCAATTAATTATCATTTAATTGGAACTGAAAAATGAATGTGAATTGGGTTTATTGTGAACCGTGTTTTTAACGACATTAGTTCTTTAACAAAATTAAGAGTGTAGAATATGATTTGGAATTTATAATGTTTTAATTAAGATTAATGGAATTTTCCAAAGTAAAGATTTCCAATTTAATATATTGAATTGGAATTGAATTGAATTCGATTTGATAATAATCGAAATGAGCTTCAATGGAGGAAGACTACTAATATATATGGAATTTAAAAGGCTTTGTCGTTATTCTATTTATATTATTGGTCGGATATGGAAATTGATATCAATTATATATTGATCTGTTTCTGTGAAGATTCCATGGTTAATAGAATGTGATTTCGGGTTTATCATGAACCGTGTTTTAAATGATACTGGTTCTTTAACCCAGGTAAAGATAGGATTACATGTCTAACATTGTATCTTTATATTGTATTCGTTGGTCTCTGCTAAATATATATCTATTTGGTGGCGGAGAATTTATTCTCTTGCTTAACACCCTTCTTTGAGACGTACGAGCTCAGAGGTTATATATCGGTAGAAATCAATGGTATGGTGTAGATTTTTGATGTAGCATGTTTGATTTCCAGAAGTTAAATAATCATTAATATTGATTTTTGGGAAGATTAAAACTAAGTGGAGTTTTAATGAATCTTTAATTAGATTGAAAAGTGAATGTGATAATTAAAATTATCAATACAAGAAAATGATCGAAAATGGAGTATCACCGGTTTTGCTTCAAGCGATAGTTAAATCTTTAATTACATTCGAATGTGAAATGGTAATTAATTTTACCGATAACACCGTTGTGTTATATATGGAGTATTACTAGTTTGCTCCAAGGGATGAATAGGTTGGGATTGGGAAAATAAAAAAATGATTACTTCAGTAAGGTTCCTAATCCCGACTAGTTTGGAAAATCATAATTTGGTTTAGAATTGAAAAGATAATGAAATCTTTTGCAATGAAATCCAAAGGAAGATTAAAGAATAAATTTAAAGTATTTGTCTTTGATAAAATTAATGGGAACCTTTCCCACAGGAAAAGAATATTTGAATAGAAGAATATTCTGGATTGGAATGAGGCGTATGATGTGTTGTTATAGCACTTGATTATAAGACACGCGAGTTATTCGGAAAGTTCGGGTTTATCCCATTCTGAATAACTAATACGACGAAAAGTTGAAAAGATTGAAGACGGTGCAAGACCGACGATCTTCACATCGAATGGATAGGTTGCTACTATTGCTCATGATGGGAGTAGCTACCATGAAGGGGCTACAGTAGTAGCAGTTCAGACGTACTTGTTGATTGTACGGATATGAGAAGGTCTCTCTGCTGTATTGGACATACGGGACGAGGAATAAAGTGCCTCCAGTTTCGTTCAGACCTAGAATGGACTTGTAAATGGATGGTGTGTCTGACATTGTATTTTTTATGCTGTATTCGTTGATCTCTGCTAAATATATATCTGCTAAATATATATTAGTTTGGTGGTGGACGAGGAATAAGGTGTGTAACGACCCGGAAAATCTGAACCAATTTAAAAATTTTAAATTGGCTAAAATAATGGATTTTAAATAATAACGATGAAAAGTGAGTTTGGATCGACGTTTGAAAACAAATATAATTAATTCTAATCATAAACAAGGCCTGAAATGGCGCGGTAGTTTCAAAATTTGAATTCTAACTTTGACTGACTGTACCGGGTGCAAAACAAAATCGATTTGAGTGAATCCAAAAATATTTAAATCTGTTAGTGAATACCTTTCTAACAAATCTGAAAAATCGAAGTTTCATAGCGGGAAGCAAAAGTTATGGCCAGATGAATTTTCAGAAAGGTCGGTATGTAATTTATATAGCCCGTGAAATTGGCCATTTTGCAAACGACCTCGGAATTCGACAAAACCACTTTTGTTGGATCCGGGATGAGAAGTTATTGCTAGGTTTCAATTTTCATAATTTTTGAAGCTAGTATGTGAGCGTGGCAAAGGAAAATGTGTTTTGGTCAATTACAGTTAAATTGGATCGACCAGAAATGAGCCATTTTTCAAACGGTCTCAGAATTCGACGAAACTAGTTTTGTTGGGACCGTATCGTCAAAACATAGCTAGATTTATTTTTCGGGAATTTTTAGAATCAGTTTGTGGCCCTGGCAAATTAAAATGTACGTTCAAATTAAATATTGAATGTTATATATTTTAAATTGAAGGAAAACTGATTGAAACAGTCGAATGGGCCTACGAAACATATCCCATTGTGTTCGGAATGGGGGTAAAACGCTAGGGACAACAGTCGCTGGGTTTGGATTGGAGTTCGTGTGCGAAAACCCTATTTTTCGAATTAATATAAATATCGGCCAATCAGATTTTTATAAAATAAAAAAAAGGAAATTCCGCTTTCTCTCTCCCCGACGTCGATTAAAGGCGGAAGTCCATTCCAACCTTCCAGCCCCGATTCCGACCGCCACACGCCGAATTAGCACTCCACCTAGTTGAGGATTTTGTAGCCCTCGTCGAGCTCTTCAAATCCATAGCCGCTTTGCCTCCTGCCATCGCTTGTGCGCGGAGATCAGACGCCCAGAAGTTCGTCACTTCAAGCCGCCGATTCTCCTCCACCGCAGGTCCGAGTTGACCGCGCTTCCAGGGGGTGGTGCGCCTCTCCTAGCCCGTCAACGTGGCACAAGCCGATCGCGCTCAAGTGCTTCGGATTCAAAGAAAATTGAAGACCTAGATTTGAACATTTCAAAGAGGTATACGGTTTATATTATTTAAACTGATTTTCACACATTTAACCGGTGCAAACTTTGAAAAATCATATCTTTTTCATGTGTTGACGAAATACAGTGAAACAAGAGAAAGTGGACTCGTGTGGACGTCTTCTACCTTCTAGAATAGACCGCATATTTTTCTGAGCCTTCTACAATTTTTGGTGGAGTGGAAACCCAAAGTGAGATTTCTAATTTATAAACGATATGGAAAACGACGATGTATAAATTATATAATCGATGTATGAGTTATATAAGCGTTGTGCACATCTTGTATAAGCGTTGTATAAGTTGTACGTTCGATGTATAAGTTGTATATGCGTTGTAAAAATTATATATGTGTTGAAATAGAAGTGAAATGCTATATATATATATATATATATATATATATATATACACACACGCCCCTCGTCCACAAACCATGGACGATATTTATTGGTTGTGATTGGTGTGAAAATTGATTGATAGCGAATGGTTGATTGAAATTGATTGTGGTGGAAAAATACCCGTTTGTAGTTGAGAAATATTTGGTTGAAACCACATAGGATTAGTTTGTGGAAATGAAATAAATATACATGCCACCTGCGTGCAAACTAGATGCATGATTCCCCATTGTCAAAAACGGCGAGGTTTTAAGGTAGAGCGAGGAGCCGTACTAGGGACGGTCCCGGTTTTAACTACCCTGCCGTTATGCTGCCGAAATTTTGAATAATATTCATGTGTTAGAATTATTTTCGTTTGTTGAAACTATATTTATTCGTTGTATAGAAAACCTTCATGTGTTTAATTGAAATTCATTCGTTGAATAGAATTCATGTGTTGAATGGTATTCGTGTTTTTAAATATAAAAATCACCTTTTTATCTATATATACAAACTATAGAAAACCTTCATGTGTTGAATCGATATTCATTCGTTGAATAGAAATTCATGTGTTGAATGGTATTCGTGTTTTAAATATAAAAATCACCTATATATATATATATATATATATATATATATATATATACACAAACTATAGAAAACCTTCATGTGTTGAATCGAAATTCATTCGTTGAATAGAAATTCATGTGTTGAATGGTATTCGTGTTTTAAATATAAAAATCACCTTTTTAGCTATATATATAAACTATAGAAAACCTTCATGTGTTGAATCGAAATTCATTCGTTGAATTGAAATTCATGTGTTGAATGGTATTCATATTTTGAAATAAATTGTTTTATAATAAAAATCATATTTTTATCATCTATACGACTATATAAAATAATCATGTTTTGAAATAAATTGTTTTATAATAAAAAACAAATCTTTATCATCTGTATGAACTATATAAAATAATCGTGTTTTGAAATGAATTGTTTTACAATAAAAATCACATTTTTATTATATACATGAATTGTTAAAAATAGCGAAGTGTTGAAATAGAAGACAGTAAGATAAAAATATAATTTTTATCAAATGTATGAAAAGAATATAGCTTTGAAATCGAAGAATCGATATATATATATATATATATATATATATATATATATATATGAATAGAATTAAAATATATCGAATAACGAAGCTGCAGTTCATATTTTGAAACCGTGATTTCAAACGATTAGTGCGGGAGATCCGACCATCGGATTTTCCTGAAATCGCAACCGTTGGGTTCGCTTTGGAAATATCTTTCCAACGGCACCAACTTTGTAAAAATCCAACGGTTGGATTTTCTGGAATGTTTAATTCAAATCTGAAGAAAAACAACGCCAGAATCGATTATATATATATATATATATATATATATATATATATATATATATATATATATATATATATATATATTTAATCGAATAACGACGCTGCAGTTCGTATTTTGAAATCGAAACTTCAAACGATTATACCGGGAGATCCGACCGTCGGATTTTCCCGAAACTGGAACCGTTGGATTCGTTCTGAAAAGATCTTTCTAATGATGTAAATTTTGTGAAGATCCAACAGTTAGATTTTCAGATATGTGTAAATCAAATCTGAAGAAAAACAGCGCCACGGCCATGTTATGGCCCGAAGCGTCGTTTTGAATAAATTGGCTATTTTAAAATAAATAAAAATAGCGATAAATTATTATAAAATATTATAAACAAAATGGATGTGAAATTTAGATACTAACTGAAGGTTGGCTAAGTCGAATGGTTTCCTGGGTGTTGATCTGATGTTGGTTTCGGCCTTCGGGGTTAATATTTAGGAAATCGTTCTCTTACTGATTGACGGTTAGTGACTAATGAATTGAAATGATGCGTATGTATGTTAGTGTTGCACTTGTTTATTACATAAGCGAGTTGCTCAGAAAGACCGGGTTTATCCTATTCTGAACAACTGAATCGACGATAAGAAATCGAAGATGAAGACGGTGGTCGAAGGCCGGAGATCTTCACCTCGTTTGGATGGTAACCGAGGTTCTGATTGGGAGGCATCCCGAAATATGGATAATGAGTGGTGATCGTCCAGACGTACGTGGTGATCGATGGGTTTGCGAGGTATATAGTGCATCCGGTTTCGTTCAGACCCAGAACGGACTTGCAAATGGACAGTGTGTCTGACATTGGAATTTATTCTGTGTGATTGATAGCCAGCAGTTGTACAGTGTGAATTCCCTGTGTGGCATGCTAAGATGCAGTGATCAGGGCTTCTGTTGAAAAGCAAAGTCTTGTGGTGATGATCAAAGCACCGCTTGTGTGGCGTAGCTTTGTGTATAACGTGAAATCGCGAGCCTCACACCCCGGTATGAACCAGAAATGAGAGAGGACATCGGGGAGGGCCTGCGTTTCTAGCTAGAAGTGGCGTCAGTGGTCGCCCTGACGAGTTTGGCTTATGTGGTTGTTGCTATTGCGAGGCGCCTCGGTTAGATCGGACGATCCGGGTCCGATGGAGTCATTCGTTAGCTCGTTGACGCCCCAAAGGGCGGGGAAACGTAGTGTTCAGGCATAATAATCCACATCTGTGGACCGGCCCTGACGATCTAAAGGGTTGATGCGTTCTGATCCTGAGACACGGGCTAGAGCATCTCGAATTCGGTAAGGACTATCTTTTGCCTTGGTTCATGACGGAAATCCAATTTCCAAATACGACATCTTGCGGTTTTGATTGTATATATATATGGCGACATGATATATGGTACCCATGCCGTCTATGATTGATAGTTATGATTTGAAATTGTTTTTGAAACTTATAAACACTAGTAATAATATCAAATGCTTTTGTTTTATTCGTATCAAGCATATTTTGGCTATTATAAGGTAAAACTCTATCCTCCGGTTTGCGTTGCATTGTGTGATCGAAACTGAGTCTTATAATGGCTTCATTTTTATAAAAAGCATTGCGATATTTAAAAGAATAATTTGTTTTAAAGCACTGGCAATCCAATGGAGTAAACCCGTTCCACGAAAGTGGCGCGGTCCTGTGATTAGCCATATATTAAATGTGTTGAGTAGATTTCTCATACCAGTCCCATGACTGACTCGTAGTTTGTTTCACTTTCAAACTCGGGTGCCCCTTTTTCTACACGGGCAGCCTTGTATTCAGGTTTAGCTGGCTCTTTCTGGATAGCTGGAGCTGAAGATGGATTCTATTATTTATCTCTTTTTATGCTGTTCAGCTCCTATTGTACATATTATGTTTGTTTCCGCTGTAGACATTTATGTATAGCTGAACTGTATTTGTACTAAGTATGATCCAATATACTGTGTAACTCTGATGATTACGTTTATCCAGTATATTCTATTGTGCATTATCTGGTGTATTTATTTATTTCTATTCTGCTATTATATGTTTATGTGTTATATTCCAAGGATTACCCTTGCTGCCGTCTGTACGGGGTTTGGGGTCGTCTCAAGGTGCCTCCAGTTTCGTACAATATGGACTGATAGTGTGGCATGCTGAGATGCAGTGATCCAAACTTTTGTTGAAAAGCAAAGTTTGGTAGATGATGATCAAAGCACAGCTTTAATATAACACAGCTTTGTGTAGCGTTAATTCGCGAGCCTCACACACCGGTATGGTGGTAAACTGATGGTTAGATCAGTATACTTTAGAGATGAGGATAGATATCCTATGGTTTGTCATGGATTCGGTCGACCGAGGTGATAATGGGTGTGGTTGCCTCACACTAGTAGGGATAGGGTACAACCCCCGATTTCCAAATAGATAGAGTTAGCGGTGTTTTCCAGTGCTTGGACGTAAGCCGCGGCAACTTGTTTCCTGGAAAGTGCGGATTTGCACTACGGCGTTTTTGCACGCCTACGACGTAAGCCGTTGGGAATTTTACTATGCGATAGATCTTTTGGATCAAGAGCCACTATGATGGAAATCCAAACTTCCAAATACGACATTTTGCGGTTTTGATTGTAGAGCCTAGTATGGCGACATGATATATGGTACCCATGCCGTCTACGATTGATACATTTATATTTGAAGTTGATTTCTTCACTTATAGAAATAATAAAAGATTTTTTTAAAAACGTATCAAGCATATTTGGCTATTATAAGGTAAAACTCTATCCTCCAGCTTGCGTTGCATTACGTGATGAGACCTGAGTCTTATAATAGCTTCATTTTTCTTTATTTATTATTGCGCTGTTTGTTTTAGGCAATGGTATTCTTGGGGTAAACCCGTTCCGTGTTATACGGTGTGTTCCCTTGATTTACCTTATTCTAAAGTAAAGTTTTAAATAACTTTTTTAGTTCTCACACCAGTCGCATGAGTGACCCGGAGTTTATTGTTTTGTCCTAAACTCTAGGTGCCCATATTTTCCACACGGGCAGCTAGTAGTTGGGTTTTGCAGATATTATATTCACAGGATCGTAGTTTATGGCTGAAGGGATATTCAGAAAGCTCTGTATCCGTGTATTTCTTTCAGTTGTGTTTTGTATTATTTTTCTGTTGCTATGTATTTAGATGTAATTCGAAACTCTGATATTTTCTGTTGTATAATATTTATTCATTTATACTCTGTTATATTCTTGTACGCTGATGTAATTGTTGTAATACATAATGATATGTTCTTTTGTCTGTGTTCTGCTTTGTCGTGTTCTCAACTCAATCCGGGCTTTCCTTTACGGGAAAGTTTGGGTCGCTTCATTTGGTATTAGAGCTTTGGTTTACAGAGCTCGAGAACATGACATATTAGAACTGAATGAAAGAATTCATCAGAGATTTGATTAGTAATATCCAATGAGAATGACTCGTTAGAGATGGGATCAGTAGTATCCTAGAATAAGCGTGAAGAGTGTTATTTTTTTTAAAAAAAAAGATGAAAACAACTTTTGTTTTGAAAATATTTATCTAATTATACGTATTTGATTATTTATTTTATATTGAATTTGGACAATCGAGTATCTTAAGTGTTTGAATATACGTCTTGCAAGCGTGTATTCGAAGTCTCGAATATACTGGGTAGATATAGAGTCACACTCTAGTCGCCAGGAGATGATTCTAATGATAGCGATCACATCATCAGCATATGTGTTCGAGTTCGAAGGTGGGATATCTACATATTTCCAATCGACTGGTGTGAGAACAAAAACCTTATATGTTTGTAATTTGACGCTAAAAATATGATTTTGAATATATATATATATATATATATATATATATATATATATAAGTAATGTGTTTCAAACGATGATCAACTAATTGATTGCTGATTGTGTTGTTAGATTATTGGTTTGATTAACTAAAATTTTAAACAATTTAGCCAAATTGTGTCAAATATCGAACTGAAGTGAAAATTGTTTGAAATTGCATACATATACAAATATATGGTTGAACAGGTCATTGCAAGGAGGCTAGAGCAGAGGAATAAGATTGTATGCCCGACAAATAGGTACATGTTTACTAATTTATTGGGTTTTGGTGATTTTCTGAGCCAATTGGCTAGCCGCTTGTGTAACACCCCGTGTATTCTATAACAGTGAAATTCACAAATTAAAGTATAATAAATTTCAAATCAAAGAATTAAGGGAAACGGGATACGCCATTTCGTTCGTCTCGAATTCTGCTTGGGATAAAGTCCGAGTTTGCGTAAAACGGACTCCGTATGAAGAAGATATGACCTCTGGAAGTTTCAGAATTCAGTTTAAAATTCAAACAGACCAAAACAGCTTAGAAAACAAATTTAAAATTCAAAAATCGAGCCGGATTGGCTAGGGCGGGAATTTTCCCGCCCAAGACACCCAGGTCGACTGGGTAGTCGACCTGGGGCACCCAGGTCGACTGGGTAGTCGACCTGGGGCACCCAGGTCGACTACATAGTCGACCTGGGGGTCGACTGGGGGGTCGACCTGGCCCTTGAGCCAGGTCGAACCCAGCCCCCCCGGCTGGCCTGGTCTGTGTTTGGTCAATTTTCTGAGCCTTGCCTTGTCACTAGGGCTAGGTGTCAGCTCCTGATTGGTCTCTCCTTCAAACGAACGGCTATTATTAAACCAAGCTCCATCGACGGTCCTAATCAAATCACAAACTCTATAAAAAGGACCTAAGACTCACCCTAATTCATACAAACAAAAATGGAGATGAGACCGTCATGCTGTTGAGAAAAGACTAGGAATAGCCGTCAGAAATTGAGAGACAATTAGGAGACAATTCGAAAGATTAAAGCAACGTCAATTAAATCAAAACAACGCCTACAACAAAGGATAGCATCTCCAAATTCAGAACTCAGATTCCTGAATTGAAGATTCGTCATATGTTTTAAGTAGAGTGCTATTCCGATGTGAATAAATAATTGTGTTTTGATTTGTGTAAAATGAGAAATAGAATTGTATTCGATTTGCGGTGATAATAATCTATATTTGTACGTTGCTTTAATTCTGAATCGATTTGGGATATTGTGGTATAACGATTGGATACTTGCAAGTATATGATTCATGTTAACGACCATATGTTGCGGTAGTTTATTTGAGATTCATGCAAGTATATGATTCACTATTATGCCAATATGATGTACATACTTTTATGATCACTTTTAGTGTGTAATTGGATTCAACTAAGTACTATGGTTTATATGAATTTATGTTGGAATTGGCATCGTGATTTAAGTATGAAACCATACTTTTGTATTAGAGACAAAAGTAAGCATCTTGATGAACATGACTAAACTATGTTTGGTGTTATGCCTAGTTGAAACCATGTTTTAGACCTATGTTGTTATCAAAATCATATGGTGATACATGTGACACATAATTAAGTTAGATTTACATTCCAATTGCTAGTTTACATGAATAGATTAAAAACCATGATTCATGTTTAGGTATGTTTATGCCATGATTATATGAATAGAATGACTCATGTTTAAGTATGTTTATGCCATGATTATATGCTATTACCATGCAAGTTCACATGTGCCTAATTCTGATAATTAGATCGTTATGTTGCAAGTTCATGCATTCACACTCCTCTTTTTAGGTTACTTAGAATATATAAACACCATGTTATAAGCCTCCCCTTTTTCATGTGGCTAAGTTGGGTTTAAATGTTAAACCCAACATATGTTATATTTTAGTGAACGTATAAAACGGGGGTAATGACGATTGGGTTAAAATATAGAACATATGTGTTGGCATGTTTGACGCATGCCAACAACCTTGAAAAACAATTAAGTGGCATAAATTAATTTTACCCAATAAAGATGAATTTGAATAATGGGCCGCAAATATTTACATATAAAAAGGAAAGAGACAAAATATGTAAATGTAGAAAATACGATGTGTTTAACCCGAGGTTGGATTGAGTTGTGATGTAAACCTGCCCGGAACCGCCCGGCTGTCCAGTAGTCACAACAATACCTATCCAATGTGGGTGGTTAAACACGAAGCCCAACAAAGACCAGAGGTTAGACTGAGTTGTGGCGTAAGACTGCCCGGACCCAACCGGCAACAGGCAGCCACAACAATACTTGTCTAATGTGAGAGGTCGAGGCTTTAATAAGACAATTAAGGCTGAGTCAGGATTGATAGGATTAAGTAAATTGAATTAATACTTAATCAAAATGGAACATGCTAAACTATACAGACTGATTTGGGGGGTTAGGTTTACAAAACACTTAACCAACTTAGCATGTTGGCTAGAAATAGAAAACCTAGTAGCGGGGGACCCTTTTCAGCAGTAACCCTACAAGGTGTATCAGGATACCCTGAACTAGGCAGGGTGGGGCACGATTACTGGGCTGACTGTAAGAGGTCAAATCGACGGCGGTGGTGCAGCGGTGTAGGTTCTAACGGGGTGCGGGCGTGCACACACTCCGGCATAGAAAAATAAGGCACTGGGCACCAGTTGCATATCTGTGCATTCTAGGATTGTGTCGGGCCGCCCCATGGGCCTTGATACACCCCATGGTGGGACCAGCATAGGTAACTACAACATCGGGGGCCGTAAGACACACGTAACTATGCGAGTAGGAGCCGATCACTGGAAACGAATCATTTCACCCTGATTATGGGGTGCCTGTTGGGAACTAGTTTATATGGATGTAGAGATTAATATGGGGTACCATAGTATATTCGACTCTAGACAACTTAACTTAGTTTATGGTGCTTTTCCATTTCCAGTTTATACTTATCATACCCAGTTCTTTATTCATAGACTGAATAGTCCTAGACTTACTCAGGATTTATGTCTGACTCTACTTTTCTTTCGTCTTCTTTTCTTTCCTCCCCCCTCCCCCCCCCCCCCCCAGGTCCACAGGGAGGGAATACCGCCGCTTGACCAGTTTTCACATCCAGCTTGAAGAGAAAGAATGTATTGTTTGGGTCTTTTTCGTTTTGGACTATGGCTTTGGACAGCAATTATGGGACTTATGCAGTTTACTTATGTTTTTATGCTTCTTTAAATAATGTAATCAAGACAGTTATGAAGATGTTATGTTTTTGGAAGTATTGTAAGACAAATTATGACATGGTTTGTCTAACACGTATTTTGTTGAAATAAAAATTGCTATTGTTTTCCGCTGTTTCAAAAATATGTGTATTTATATCTGTCTTGTGTATCTGTGACTTATACTTATAAACCTCAACCAAAATTAGGGCATTCCCTTTGAGAGTGACCCTAACGGAGGTTGGGTGTTTCACTTGGTATCAGAGCATAGGTTTACCAGATAAGATAAAAAAAAAGTTTTGAAAATTTATTTTCAAAAGAAAATTTAAAGAAGCATTTTTAAAGATAAAATATTATTTTATTTTAAAAAAGGCAAAGTCCCCCAAAAGCCATAGGTACTATCTTTTATCCTTCGTTTTGAATCTATCCTTTTGTTTCAGCATGTCCGAAGAACTTAACTTGCCAGAGGGTATACCCATACCTGGTTGGTTTAGACGATTCTTAGAAGCAAGGGTCACTCAGCCAGGTCCTACCGTTCCTCCTCCCCCAGCTGCAGGAAATCATCCAGCTGCAGCGGCACCTCTTCCTCCACCTCCTCCGCGGGGAAATACTTTTGCTAAGATATGTAAAGATTTTAAAGCTATGGGAGGAAAGGACTTTCATGGAACCGAGTCATTCGTGATAGCCAGGAATTGGCTGAAGGAAACCGAGGACTTATTCGTCATCTTTGAGGTAGAAGATAGGCAGAAGGTACAACAGGCAGTATGGCTACTTAAAGGCGAGGCTTCCTACTGGTGGAAAGTCACTAATGCAGAAAGACCAGTAGAAACATGGGAGGACTTTAAGGCAAGGTTTGAGGCTAAATTTCTCTCAGAAGCTGAAAGGAGTCTTCAGTTGGAAAAATTCTTATTCCTTAAGCAAGGGAATATGACAGTCAAAGAGTATGTTAACCAGTTCGATCAGCTGGCTAGGTTCGGACTGGACCTAGTCAACACCCCGCACAAGAAGGCTCTCCGCTTTGTCAAGGGGTTGAATGAGCCATTACACAGTTTGGCCATGACCCATATATACCCATGGGAGCTACGTATGAAAGGTTGGTGCAGATGGCATTGCTGAACGAAGAGGATAAGGGCAAGAAGGAGACAAAGGCAGAAAGCTCTCAAGGGAAGAAAGAGGGTTTGCAGCCTAAGAAGACAGACTTTAAGAAGGGCGGGAAAGACAACAAAGAGAAGAGGAAGTGTAATTTCTGTGGCAAAGTGGGGCACTTAGTGAAAGATTGCCGGAAAAAGAAGGCCAAGATGAATGGTGGGTGCTTTTCTTGCGGTGAGACAGGCCACCCGGCTAAGGATTGCCCAAAGAAGCGAGGGCAGGGGCAGAGGGCTGGATCCACCTCAGAGGCACAGGTTCATGCGCTAGAAGCGCCACCTCTGCAGCAGCGAGGTATAAATACTTCTGTAGAAAGTGTAGTTTATCTTTATGATCACCCAGTTCGCACTTTATTTGATTCTGGCGCATCACACTCCTTTATCTCATCTGCTTTAGTAGAATCTCTGCACCTAGAAACTAGAATGGTAGAGGACCCCTTAATTGTTTCATATCCAATTGGGGGCCCAGCTTATTTATCTATGATCTGTGTGGGATTGAAAATTTCTATTCTAGGCGTAGAATTTAAATGTAGTGCCTTTGTTTTGGGCTTTTCGGGATATGGTTTGATTTTGGGCATGGATTGGCTATCCAGTAATGGTGCCATCCTTGATTGTGAGAAAATGGTGGTTAGGCTTCTGACCCAACTTGGTAACACTCTGGAAATTACTTGTAATCCCTCGTATGCGGTTATGCTTAGTTATCTTGAATCGCTAGATGCTTCTGTTGAGAGTTTGCAATCGGTTAGAGTGGTCCGGGAATATCCGGATGTCTTCGAAGAGGTGAAGGGCTTGCCTTCGAAGCGGGCGATAGACTTCCGCATATATCTTGTAGATAATGCGAAGCCCGTTGCGTTGCCCGTTAGACACATGGCTCCACGGGAAAGAAAGGAGCTCAGTAAACAGATTAAAGAGCTTCTAGAAAAGGGGTTCAATAGAAGGAGCATTTCAGAATGGGGCGCTCCAGTGGTGTTCGCTACAAAGGCGGATGGTTCACTCCGTCTATGTGTTGACTATCTGTTTGATCAGCTTGTAGGAGCGTCTGTTTTCTTCCAACTCGATTTAGCGACCAGTTTTCATCAGCTAAGGGTGGCTGTAGATAGCATCGATAAAACGACATTCAGAACCCCAGACGGCTTCTTTGAATGGCTTGTCATGCCTTTCGGCTTGACAAACGCACCCGCTTACTTCGTGGACCTAATGAGTAGGGTGTTCAGAGATTGCCTCAATAAGTTCGTAGTGGTCTTTGTAGACGATATCTTGGTCTTCTCAAAGAGTGAAGAAGAGCACGCTCAACACCTAAGGGCAATCATGGAAACTCTGCGAGTTCATCAGCTAAAAGCCAAATTCTCCAAATGCCACTTTTGGAGAGAAGAAGTGAGGTTCCTTGGGCACATAGTATCCAAAGAAGGGTTAGTTGTGGACCCTGCTAAAGTAGTAGCGGTACAGGATTGGAAGACACCAAAGAACGCAACAGAAGTCCAAAGCTTTCTCGGGCTAGCAGGCTTCTATCGGAAATTCATCAGAGACTTCGCAAAGATATCAGCTCCGCTCACAAAGCTGACCAAGAAGAATCTAGTGTTCAATTGGGACTTGGATTGCGAGTTTGCTTTCCAACGATTAAAAAGGGTCCTTACAACAGCCCCAGTTTTGACGTTGCCAGATGGAAGTAAGATGTTCACAGTTTACACAGATGCATGTAGGACAGGGCTAGGCGTTGTCTTAATGCAAGAAGGAAGGGTAGTAGCTTATGGCGGAAGACAGTTGAAAGTGCACGAAAAGAACTACCTGACCCACGATCTTGAGTTAGCTTCCATCGTCTTTGCACACAAGTCTTGGCGACACTATCTCCTAGGTGAGAAGTTCGAACTTTACACTGACCATAAATCGTTGAAATATCTTTTCTCGTAGAAAGATCTTAACTTGAGGCAACAGAGGTGGATGGAGTTTCTTGCCTCGTACGATTTCGAGATCTCCTACACTCCAGGCAAAGGCAACGTAGTGGTAGACGTGTTGAGCCGAAAGAAACTGACCCTAAGCCCGTTGTTTGTTGAAAGACAAAGCCTAGAGTTTATATCCAACTTTAACTTTAGGCCCTCCTCCGATTTTGTACCGGGCTTGCTAGCATCTCTTGAAGTACGCCCGACTTTAGTGGACGCAATAGAGACAGCACAACGCGAAGACCTTAGCTTGTAGAGACGATTGATAAGCTAATCAGGGGTGAGACTTCAAGTCACCTCAACAGATACTCCATCAACGATAAGGGTTGGCTAAGGCGAGACGGAAGACTATGCGTCCCACATATAAGGGATTTACTAAAGAAGGTTCTCGAGGAAGCACATCACTCCAAGATGACGATACATCCAGGCGGAGATAAAATGTACAAGGACATAAAAAGAACTTTCTTTTGGAACGGCATGAAGAAGGACGTGGCAGATTTCGTTTCTAAGTGTATGGTGTGCCAACAGGTTAAGGCGGAACAGAAAAAGCCTGGCGGTCTGCTCCATCCTCTAGAGGTCCCGCAGTGGAAGTGGGATAGCATCTCAATGGACTTCATTGATGGGCTGCCTAGGTCTAGAAGAGGCAACACTAGCATTTGGGTAATAGTGGATAGGCTTACTAAAAGCGCCCACTTTTTACCTGTCAAAAGTAAAAGAACTGCCTCATCCCTAGCATCTCTTTACCTCAAGGAAATTGTTCGACTCCATGGAATACCATCCAGCATTGTTAGTGACCGAGACCCTATCTTCACAAGTGAGTTTTGGCGGAGTCTGCAAGAAGCGGTAGGCATACAGTTATGCTTGAGCACAGCCTATCATCCCCAAACCGACGGCCAGACAGAAAGGGTGAACAGAGTTTTGGAGGACCTTTTAAGACTGTGCGTCCTTAACTTCAGAGGGACGTGGGAAGACCATCTTCCTTTGGTAGAATTTGCCTACAACAACAGCTACCAAGCAACCATCGGAATGGTGCCCTTCGAAGCTTTATATGGAAGACCGTGCCGATCGCCCACTTATTGGTGGGAGTCTACTGACAAGCTCATACTTGGACCGGATATGATCCGAGAGACTTCAGAAAAAGTAGACTTAATACGGAGAAGAATGAAGACAGCCCAAGACAGACAAAAATCCTACGCCGACAAGAGGAGGACCGACCTTGAATTTGAGGTTGGGGACAGAGTTTTTCTTAAGGTATCTCTGCTAAGGAACGTTGTTCGTTTTGGAACCACAGGAAAGCTAGCACCAAGATTCGTAGGACCATTTCCTATTATTGAGAAAATTGGGAAAATGGCTTATAGATTAGAGCTACCCGAAAAGCTGGCCGGAGTTCACAACGTTTTCCATGTTTCGCACCTCCGAAAATGTCTACATGAATCTGCTAAAGTGGTAGAGCCAAATATCCTAGAAGAAGCTGAAGTGGAACGCGAAGCAACCGTGAGGAAAGTTCCAACCCGCATATTAGGAACGGAAGTGAAAAAGCTACGCAACCGCGAAGTCAAGCTCGTCAAAGTTCAGTGGAGCGACTCCGAGGGAGACTCAACTTGGGAAACTGAAGCTAGAATATGCGCAGCCTACCCTTTTCTTTTCGAGGGTACATCTTTGATCTTTCTTTTTCCTTAAGTTGCGCTTTTATCTATCTTTTTAGGTATATCTCCTCGACCCTATCTTTTAGGTAGAAACTCTTTGGATGAAAACATGTAATTGAAACATGTTATGGATGATGGTTGCAAGTGGTTGCAAGTGATTGCTAGTGGTTGCTCGTGGTTGCATATACACACACAATCTAGGTTTTAGATCGGCTCAGTCACTTCATACTGCATATGCATAAATGTATTTATATTCGTCTATGGTTGAAGTTTAATGTGTTGTCATATGGATGTTGCATTTATATGAATGATTGTGCACTCATGTAGAATCATGAATAGGAGAATTTGCATA
The DNA here is from genome assembly GCA_030737875.1 of Allium sativum. NCBI lineage: Eukaryota > Viridiplantae > Streptophyta > Magnoliopsida > Asparagales > Amaryllidaceae > Allium > Allium sativum. Next base: position 894,358,013 of record CM060920.1, read on the forward strand.
CATAATGGATTCATGGCACTTACATAATTTGCATTAAGGAGGTCAACTGAATCAGTAGACCGACTGATTTTGCATTAGATAAGTACATGTACACACACTTCGCATATGACCATGAAGCATTAGAAGTCTTTTAAGGACAATGGATGCTCGTGTTTGATGGATGAGTAGATGGAGTTTGGATGTTAGGACATACATTCTTCCTGAACTTGGAGATTTCGGGGACGAAATCCTTTTAAGTGGGGGAGAATGTAACACCCCGTGTATTCTATAACAGTGAAATTCACAAATTAAAGTATAAATTTCAAATCAAAGAATTAAGGAAAACAGATACGCCATTTCGTTCGTCTCGGAATTCTGCTTGGGATAGAGTCCGAGTTTGCGTAAAACGGACTCCGTATGAAGAAGATATGACCTCCGGAAGTTTCAGAATTCAGTTTAAAATTCAAATAGACCAAAACAGCTTAGAAAACAAATTTAAAATTCAAAAATCGTGCCGGATTGACTAGGGCGGGAATTTTCCCGCCCAAGACACCCAGGTCGACTGGGTAGTCGACCTGGGCTACCCAGGTCGACTGGGTAGTCGACCTGGGGCACCCAGGTCGACTACATAGTCGACTTGGGGGTCGACCTGGCACCTGAGCCAGGTCGAACCCAGCCCCCCCTGGCTGGCCTGGTCTGTGTTTGGTCGATTTTCTGAGCCTTGCCTTGTCACTAGGGCTAAGTGTCAGCTCCTGGTTGTTCTCTCCTTCAAACGAACGGCTATTATTAAACCAAGCTCCATCGACGGTCCTAATCAACTCACAAACTCTATAAAAAGTACCTAAGACTCACCCTAATTCATACAAACAAAAATGGAGATGAGACCGTCATGCTGCTGAGGAAAGACTAGGAATAGCCGTCAGAAATTGAGAGACAATTCGAAAGCTTTAAGCAACGTCAATTAAATCAAAACAACGCCTACAACAAAGGATAGCAACTCCAAATTCAGAACTCTGATTCCTGAATTGAAGATTCGTCATACGTTGTAAGTAGATTGCTATTCCGATGTGAATAAATAATTGTGTTTTGATTTGTGTAAAATGAGAAATAGAATTGTATTCGATTTGCAGTGATAATAATCTATATTTGTACGTTGCTTTAATTCTGAATCGATTTGGGATATTGTGGTATAACGATTGGATACTTGCAAGTATATGATTCATGTTAACGACCATATGTTGCGGTAGATTACTTGAGATTCATGCAAGTATATGATTCACTATTATGCCAATATGATGTACATACTTTTATGATCACTTTTAGTGTGTAATTGGATTCAACTAAGTACTATGGTTTATATGAATTTATGTTGGAATTGGCATCGTGATTTAAGTATGAAACCATACTTTTGTATTAGAGACAAAAGTAAGCATCTTTATGAACATGACTAAACTATGTTTGGTGTTATGCCTAGTTGAAACCATGTTTTAGGCCTATGTTGTTATCAAAATCATATGGTGATACATGTGACACATAATTAAGTTAGATTTACATTCCAATTGCAAGTTTACATGAATAGATTAAAAACCATGATTATATGAATAGAATGATTCATGTTTAAGTATGTTTATGCCATTATTATATGCTATTACCATGCAAGTTCACATGTGCCTAATTCATGATAATGATTGTTATGTTGCAAGTTCATGCGTTCACACTCCCTTTTTATGTTACTTAGAATATATAAACAGCATGTTATAAGCCTCCCCTTTTTCATGTGGCTAAGTTGGGTTTAAATGTTAAACCCAACATATGTTATATTTTAGTGAACGTATAAAACGGGGGTAATGACGATTGGGTTAAAATATAGAACATATGTGTTGGCATGTTTGACGCATGCCAACAACCTTGAAAAACAATTAAGTGGCATAAATTTAATTTACCCAATAAAGATGAATTTGAATAATGGGCCGCAAATATTTACATATAAAAAGGAAAGAGACAAAATATGTAAATGTAGAAAATACGATGTGTTTAACCCGAGGTTGGATTGAGTTGTGATGTAAACCTGCCCGGAACCGCCCGGCTGTCCAGTAGTCACAACAATACCTATCCAATGTGGGTGGTTAAACACGGAGCCCAACAAAGACCCGAAGTTAGACTGAGTTGTGGCGTAAGACTGCCCGGACCCAACCGGCAACAGGCAGCCACAACAATACCTGTCTAATGTGAGAGGTCGAGGCTTTAATAAGACAATTAAGGCTGAGTCAGGATTGATAGGATTAAGTAAATTGAATTAATACTTAATCAAAATGGAACATGCTAAACTATACAGACTGATTTGGGGGGTTAGGTTTACAAAACACTTAACCAACTTAGCATGTTGGCTAGAAATAGAAAACCTAGTAGCGGGGGACCCTTTTCAGCAGTAACCCTACAAGGTGTATCAGGATACCCTGAACTAGGCAGGGTGGGGCACGATTACTGGGCTGACTGTAAGAGGTCAAATCGACGGCGGTGGTGCAGCGGTGTAGGTTCTAACGGGGTGCGGGCGTGCACACACTCCGGCATAGAAAAATAAGGCACTGGGCACCAGTTGCATATCTGTGCATTCTAGGATTGTGTCGGGCCGCCACCATGGGCCTTGATACACCCCATGGTGGGACCAGCATAGGTAACTACAACATCGGGGGCCGTAAGACACACGTAACTATGCGAGTAGGAGCCGATCACTGGAAACGAATCATTTCACCCTGATTATGGGGTGCCTGTTGGGAACTAGTTTATATGGATGTAGAGATTAATATGGGGTACCATAGTATATTCGACTCTAGACAACTTAACTTAGTTTATGGTGCTTTTCCATTTCCAGTTTATACTTATCATACCCAGTTCTTTATTCATAGACTGAATAGTCCTAGACTTACTCAGGCTTTATGTCTGACTCTACTTTTCTTTCGTCTTCTTTTCTTTCGTTCCCTCCCCCCCCCCAGGTCCACAGGGAGGGAATACCGCAGCTTGACCAGTTTTCACATCCAGCTTGAAGAGAAAGAATGTATTGTTTGGGTCTTTTTCGTTTTGGACTATGGCTTTGGACAGCAATTATGGGACTTATGCAGTTTACTTATGTTTTTATGCTTCTTTAAATAATGTAATCAAGACAGTTATGAAGATGTTATGTTTTTGGAAGTATTGTAAGACAAATTATGACATGGTTTGTGTAACACGTATTTTGTTGAAATAAAAATTGCTGTTGTTTTCCGCTGTTTCAAAAATATGTGTATTTATATCTGTCTTGTGTATCTGTTTCAAAAATTCGACGAAACCACTTTTGTTGGATCTGAAATGTCAAAATATTGCTAGGTTTCAAATTTCATAATTTTTGGAATCAATATGTGAGCGTGGTGAATTTAAATGTGTTTGGTCAGTTTAAATTTGAATTGGATCGACCAGAAAAGGCCCATTTTTCAAACGGTCTCCAAATTCGACGAAATTAGTTTTGTTAGGACCGTATCGTCAAAGCATAGCTAGATTTATTTTTCTGGAATTTTTGAAGTCGGTTTGTGGCCTCAGTAAATTAAAATGTGTGTTTGAATTAAAATATAATGATTTATATTTTAATTTTAGCGGAAACTGATCGTAACTTCGAATTGGCTTACGAAACATATCCTATTGTGTTCGAAATGGGGGTAATTAGCTGCGGGCTACCGTCATTACGTTTAATTTGGAGTTCGAAATGACAAACAATTAGAAATCAAATCAAATAAAAAATATTTCTTCCTCTTATATAACATCTTAACTTTCCCCTAAACCTGTTTCTTCACTTCACACGGTCAACCGCCGTTTCTTTTACTGGAAAACCCAAAAATCGTGTGTTACAAATTCTTTAAAAAAAAAAATCAAAACAAAGGGAATAAAAATCCTGTAAATCAAAAGCTTTGATTTTTGAACTCATATAAGCTCTCTTCACATTTGCACTCATTTTGGTGCTTGCGATGGGGTTGTGGGAATGTAGACAGTGAGTGACATGAGTTAGGGTTGGATGTTTCGGAAAATTGGAACACCGATTCAAGTTTTTAATGTTATATTTGGATCTCTGGGATGGAGAAGCATCTAGTGGCAAAGTTTGGTGAATTTTTGGCATAAAAATTTTCGATCATGTACCTTGCGTGAGGAAGGGTCATGAGTGATGCATTTTGGAGCTTGGGCAGGTGGTGATGATATGTATATAGGGAGGAAGAGGAGTTGATGAGAGGATTTGTGATTAATTTAGTTTGATTTTAAATGAAGTAGATAAGGAGGATGGATTGGAAAATGGCGTGTGTGTTTTCTTTCTTGAGAGAAGGCTGTTGCGTGAGTCACCTCGGGAGAAGAAGGAGATGGGCGCGCTGTTTGAGTTTTAAACGTGATTAGTAAGGGTTAATTAACGTGGAATTATTTATTAATTACCTTAAAATGGTACATAAACGTATAAAATTAATATCCTTTTCATACTTTATCGGAATTCAGCAAAACAGGGTCCATTGGAACCGTATTGATGAGGGCTTCGCAACAAAACTGACCGGGTCCAATTTGGAGCTCGTTGGAATTTCCGGCAAATCCGAACTATACTGAAATTCAGATAAAAACTGATGGAGTGGAAAGCCAATGTAAGGACTTCTCACTATTATTTTTGTACAGTTATTTAATTTATTTTGTAACTGCACATATGAACTGCTCCCCGTCGTCCACAGACCATGGACGACTTATTTGATTGTATTGTGATGTAGAAATTGATTGTGATTGTTATGTATTAATATTGTTGTATATAAAAAATTATTTATATAAAATAAATATATATTATTGTGAAATGAAAATAAAATAAATATTTATTTACAAACTGGACGGTTTGTTTATGTACACTTATTCATCCGATATTGATTGGGACGATAAACTTTACACATCGCCCAACTACTCAAATAATAAACAGTATTTGTTGTTTGAAAACCCCACACGGGTTTTGGGATAATATTTGACATACATTAATCCCATTAATTAGTGTGTCAATCGATAGGTTGACAGACTGTATAAGCGTTGTTTATTTATTTTAATACTTATACAGTTGTAGAATGCACTCTGGATGTTGTTTGAATTTTAATGATGGTTTATCATTATTGTTGTATATATATGATGTTGAAATCCATATAAATATAATTATATGGTAATTGATTGAGTCTGATTCCAGTTCAAAATTAACAAATATTTTAAAATAATATTCAGTGAATATTGAAATGTGAAGCCGTGTTAAGTAGTTAAACGCCATTTTAACATGAACGAGAATTTTATCAATTTTATTCATTTTACAATGAATATCGAAAAGTGATTTCAAAATCCGATATTTAGAAAATATTATCATTTCAATATTGAAATGATATGGAAAATTAAATTTTGATTTAAATTTGAAAATGGAATTGAAATCGATTTGAAATGAATTTAAAACAAATGATATGGAAAATCAATTCTTGATTTAAATTTGAAAATGGAATTGAAATCAATTTGAAATGAATTTATAAAGAATATTCAATTTTGATTTAAATTTGATAATGGAACTGAAATCGATTTGAAATGAATTTGAAATTGAAATTGAATTGAAATCGATTTAAAATGAATTTAAAACGAAATTATAATGGAATATTCAATTTTGATTTGAAATTGAAATGGAAGTGGAAATCGTTTTTAAAACGAATTTAAAGCGATTAATAAAATTCGTTTTATATGGAAATCGACGAAATATAATATATATATATATATGTATGTATGTATATATATATTATATATTATAATGGCCTGAAAAGAACGCGCAGCGACCTTTCGCGAATTTCTACCATTATCTTCAAATTGATGTTACGGGAGATCCGTCCGTCGGATTCTGCTATAACTGGAACCATTGGGTTCATATCGAAAAGAGCCTTCCAATGAATACAAGAGATTTGAAATCTAATGGTTGGATTTTGAATTATGACCAAATCAAATTTGGAAAAGGTCGTTGTAAGTGCAGTTCGATGACAGTTTATGGGAACCGACTGTACGGGTCTTGATAAAATTATTAAAAATATCAATAATTTGTGTAAAATCATAATAAATAATTTGGAAAGAATTAGGATGAAAAATCCCATAGTTGAAAAGATAAAAATATATTTTTATCGAAATGAACTAGTTATGAACAAGAATTATATATCCAATATTTTCAAATAAATAAATTGGATTTGAAATTATTTTAAAAATAACCATAATTTCCACTATATGAATTGGAATGGATTAGAATCAAAATTATCATTGGTGTAACAACCCGAAAATTCTGAGCCAATTTAATTTTTTTTTTATTTTGGCAATTTAAATGATTTTTGAATATTTAAAATGATTTATTTTAAATAATAACGACGAGAAATTTATTTTGAATAGAATTAGAACGTATATATTTATTTGAATCGACGTTAGAATATAAATATTTATTTTTAATTATAAAAGGAATTGAAAATGGCGCGATAGTTTGAAAATTCGATTTCGAATTTCAAATGAATGTGCAGGATTCAAAATAAGCCGAATTTTGGCGAAACCAAAAATATTAGAATCTAATTGAGAATATCTTTCCAAGAATCCGAAAAATCGAAATTTCATAGCGGGAATAAAAAGTTATGCCTAGTTGAAAATTCAGAATAGTCGCTATGGAATTTTGGCCCTTAAAAATGAAAATTTTGCATATGAGCTCAGAGTTTGACGAGATAAATTTTTCTGGATTCATAATGACAAATCATTGTTTAGTTCCAAAGGGCGTGTCAAACGGAGTTAGTATGTGGCCATGCGAGTTAAAACAGTTCAGAGTAAAACAGGCAGTCATTTTACAAAGGAACGTTATTGATACGACCTCAGAATTCGATTCCGTTTTTTTTTCTAGATTTGTATCATCTAATAATGATTAAATCCAAATGGGCATGATTTTTACGGTTAGCATGTGAGCGTGTAAGAAGAAATGGTGCGTCAAAATCGCATTTTTAGAGCTTATTTGAGCATTTTTGAGAATTTTAACGGACGGTCAAACGAACTCGGAATTCGATGAAACTTGTTTCGTTGGACTCGTCTTCACATTTACTATGTCGTATCCGAAATCTGCGGCAATTGGATAGCGTTGGTGTTCGAACGATAGGCGAGAAACAAGCATATAACCACTTTACTTCCTTTTTCCTCTTCATTATTTCTCTTTTCCTCCTACCTTCTAAAAACTAAAAAATGGAGAGCTCCTCCCTCCCCTTGGCTGCCGCACCCCCCCTCAGGCCGCACCCCACCTCCGGCCACCACCACCTACCTCCGGCCACTCCCTCTCCTCCTCCTCTTCTCTCTCCTCTTCTCTTTCTCTCTATTTGCCCTCTTTCAAAACCCTACACCCAAACACCACCACTGCCACCACTCCGTGCTCTACCACCACCACCAGCAGCCTCCCCTATGTCAATCAGGTCCGGCGCCCCCCTCCTGCCACCTAGCTCCGGCCGTGGGCCCCTCCTCCTTAAAAATCACATTTTTTAACAAATTTCCCGTTTTGCAAATAACCTGTCACTATTTCGCCAATAATTTACAAACCATGCAATTTTGGCCAAGACTCCACTAGACCAAAGTCGAAGAGCACTCTCTCCTCTTCGATTTGGCTATATGGAAGTCTTATTTTGGATTGCGTAGCTGTCCGAAAAATGCGTCCGAATTCGACGGACCTGCTACTGTTTTTGGCGATTTCCGGCGAATAGGTGCAGTTTTGGAAGAAAACCCCTAGACCAAAGTAGTCCGGAATGGCGCGTTTAGGCTAGTGACAAAGTTTGGTGAAGTTTGGAGGCCGTATGCAAGTTCTAGAGCCAAAGAGGCGAATTCGAGTGCGGAGAACGACAAAAGCGAGCCCGGCGACAAAGATTTTCTACATTAGAAGAATCGTGACGAACTGGTTTAGCTTATGGGTGAGAACTTCTCCCTTTAAATTTTCTTTTCTAGTAAAAATATATATTATGATGCAGACGGTGCTTAGCAGCACCCGACACCCATCGTCCACAAACCATGGATGACTTGTTTGTGTGTTTATTTGGTTGTTTGGTGGTTGATTGGGATATTTGTTTGAATTTGGTTTGGGAAGAATAATGGAATTGATTAGATTGGTATGCGTATGGCACAAACCATTATTAGACTAGGGATAAGGCTAGGCCTTATCCCGTTTCTAGTATTGCGCTGTTATGCCACCGAATTTTTCTAAAATATGTTAGAAAAATAAAAATATCATTTTTATTAAATAAATGAATAAAATAAATATCCATTTATAAATCAGACGATTTGTTTATGTACACAAATTTGATTGATATTGATAGGGACGATAAATTTTACACATCGCCCAAATGCACAAATAAAAATCCGTGTTTGTTGATTTGAAACCCCATACGGGTATTGGGATGATATTTGATGTACACTAATCCCAATTATTTAGTTGTATGTCAATCGATAGATTGACAGACAGTGGTGTAGTGCACTTTGGATGATGGTTGATTATTTATCATTTCTATTATATACATGTGTTGTATGAAATCCATATAATTAACATTATATGGTAATTGATTGGGCCTCATTCCAATTTGGAAAATAAAGAATATTATAAAATATAGATTCATGTGTTGAATAGAAAAAATAGTCATGTGTTGACGATACTCATGTGTTGAGAATATTCGTGTGTTGAAAGAAATATATATATTCATGTGTTGAACAAAATATTTTAATAACAAAACTCACATTTTTATCATATATAAAATTAGAAACTAGCTGGAAACTAGTTAAGATGAGTGGTTTCCTGGGTATTGATCTGATGTTGGTTTCGGCCTTCGGGGTTAATACTTAGGGAATCGTTCTCTTACTACGATGTGAATATAGGTAATAAAGGGAATGCCATATTAATTTATATCTCGAGTAAGTTATATTTTATATCGATATTGGAATTAAATGACCTGCTCATAATCATCAATTGTTAGCATAATTTAAATTGGTTAAATCCATTAACCAATTATTTATTTGTATATCTATATGAAGTGTGTTGGCTGAAAACCCCACACGGGTATTGGGATGATATTTGACTGACACAAATCCCAATGTTAAATGGTATGTCTATCGTTAGATCGACAGGCTGCGTTAAGCGTTATTATTTAATTTTAACGCTTACACAGTGAAATTTACACACTGGATGTAAATGGATGACTTGATGAATATATTGTTATTGAAATATATATGATGCGTGTGAAATCCATATAATCCAAATTATATGGTGAATGATTGAATCACACTCCGATTCAAGTGTTCTTTTAAGAAGAATATTTGTACATTAAAAATCTTTTTATATAAAGAATATTTTTAATAATTATTTTAAAATCTGTTTTCTTTATAATGAATTAACATTTAAAGAGAAATCTTTTAATTAAGATTATTAGATTTTGAATTTATATTTAGTGATATGAAATAAATTGAGATGTGAAGTGGATTTATCGTGGACGATGTTTTTAAATGACATTTGTCCTTTACATTGAAATTATTATTTGGAATTTATAAATCTAGTTTATAGATTTTTAAAAAGGGCATTTTCTAAAAATCAAGTTTTCCAATGTAATATATAAAATTGGAATTAAGTCGAAATTCGATTGGTAATAATCGAAATAGACTTCTGTAATAGAAGACCGATATTATATATGGAATTTAAGAGGCCTTACCATTATTCCATGTATACTGTTAGTCCGATACAGAAATTTATAGCGATTATGTATTGATTTGATTTCTGTGGAATTCCATATTTTGAAAATTGATTTGTGGGTTTATCGTGAACTGTGTTTTAAAAGACACTAGTCCTTTAACCCGTTTAAGACAAGATTTATTTCTTAAAATAAATAACCTTGTAATAATGATTTTTGATATCAAATTAAAAACTGGAGTTTTAATAAATCTTTTAAGAAAGATTTAAAATTTTATTTTCAAAGTTTATCTTTGATAAAATGAGAACCTTTTAATATGAGTATTCTATTTAAAAGAATATTCGGAGTTGGAATGCGGGGTAATGTGTGATTTCCAATATTTGATTTTTAATCACAAATTACGCGAGATATTCAAGAAGACCGGGTTTAACCCATTCTGAATAATCATCACGACGACCAAGAGTCGAAGATGAAGACGGTGGTAGAAGACCGAAGGTTTTCACATCGTTGGGATGATGATGACTGGTACCTTGAATTGGGACTGGACACCCCAAGGCAAGGTATTTGGTAATGATCGTCCAAACGTATTTGGAAATCGACGGACACGTTGTTTCGCTCAGACCCAGAGCGGACTTGTAAATGGATTGTGTGTCTGACATTGTATTCTTTTCTAACGATTTGTTGAACGCTACTGATTATATATTTCTGTTTGGTGGTGACGAATTTATTCTTCACTTAACACCCTTCTCTAAGACGTATGAGCTTAGAGGTTATATATATATATATTGGTAGATGATCAACGATATGGTAGGGTCTGACAATGTGGCATGCTAAGATGCAATTGATCAAGGCTTTGTTGAAAAGCAGGCCTTGTGGTAGATGATCAAAGCATAGTCTATTTAGGCATAGCTTTGTGTATATCGTGACTTCGTGAGCCTCACACATCGGCGGAGTCTAAAATGGGAGAAGGGAACGCAGGGAGAGCAGCATGTTCCTTTCTAGCTAGAGTGGTGTCAGTGACCTACCAGCCCTGACATTTTACTTATGTGGATGATGGAATGAGGCGCCTCGGATGATAGGTCCTATAGGACCGGGAAACGTGTGTTCAGGAATAACTAATCCACGAAGTTGTATGTGTGGACCGGCCCTGCAGGATCCAAGGGTTAACTGCGGGGAATCCTGAGACATTAGCTAGAGTGTCTCGAATCGGTAAGGAGCTCCTCCCTAGCCTTGACTCATGATGGAAACCAAAATCCAGTACGCCTCATGCGGTTTTGATTGTATTACTAGTATGGAGGCATAGCATATGGTACCTATGCTTCCTAGGATTGATACATTTACTTTGAAATGTTTTGAAATATATATACACTAATAATAATATCGTTTTTATCGTATCAAGCATCTTTTGACCATTATAAGGTAAAACCCTATCCTCCGGTTTGCGTTGCATTGTGTGATGGGAACAGGGTCTTATGATGGTTTCATTTTTCTAAAAAGCATTGCGTTGTTTTGGCGATTCACTTTAATCTATGCACGGCAATCCATTGGAATAAAACCCGTTCCGCTTTAGCGGCGTGGTCCTTGGATTTGCCTTATTACTATTAGTTATATTAGTTAAGAATTCTCACACCAGTCCCACGACCGACCCGTTGTTTGTTTCCACTTTTGCAAACTCGGGTGCCCTCTTTTCCACACGGGCAGTCGAGTAGCTTTTCGCAGATATTCATCTCTTTAGCAGGATCCTGGATTGAAGCCAAAAGCTATGTCCAGAGCATAGGAAAAGTCTTCCGCTGTTTTATTTATTTCCGATGCACTGTATTGTATTTAATGTAAAATTTATCTTCCGCTGTAATTAATGTACTCTGATATATATTCTGTACTCTGATGTAACATTTATTATGCTGTTATAAAAGTCTGTTGTATTTGTTTTAATGTGTTGTATTCCCAAAGTTAACGTATGCGGGTTTTGAACGGTCTTGGTTGATTTTGCAATCGATTTAGGTTGGGCGAAATCCGTGTCATTACACACATCATCCATTAGGGCGAATCGGGCCACGGGTTGACAGCCAAACACCCTGGATCGACCCCTAGTCGACCCAGCGGAGCTCATGTCGACTCCAAAAATGGTGCCGTTCGGCTATTTCCCCTCCCGATTCGTTGTTTTGAACTTTTTTTGAATATTACATATATATATATATATATATATATTTCTCTCATATGCGTACAAACTTCAAGGCTTAATAACTTCTTCATAAGTTATCCGTTTTGTGCAAACCAAATGTCTATCTTGACCCGAAATTTTGAGACGAACATAATAACGCAACCCATTTCACTTAATTCTTCTTTTAAATTTAAGTATACTTTAATTTGTGAATTTTAATGTTATAAAATTACGGGGTGTTACACGGTTTTTCTGATCACCCCGTACAAAAGAGGTTATGGTGATTTTTTTTGAAAATTTAGGATGTTAGCCAAATTTTTGAGAAATTAGAAAATTCTTAGAAACTGAAAAGTTGAAGAATGAAAGCCAGAATGAAAGTTGAGTTGATTAGTTAAACAACTTAGATAAAATTTTAGCTTCAGGGACAAGAAGTTTGTATTTTAGGCTCGTAGACACTTTTTAGTGTAAATCAAGGAATTCAGGGCACACCGTCATTTCTTCGTTTACATTAAAGTTTGTCCTTCATGCTAAAATACAAACTTATTGTCCTTCAACCTAATTTTTTTCTCATACTTTTTCCTTCTTTCTATTTTCCTGTTTTGAGAATTAACAATTTAAAATTTTTTAAATCGAAGTTAGAACAAATAAATTTATTTTAATTATAAAACGAACTCGAAATGGCACGGTAGTTCAAAAATTAGATTTTAATTTTCAACTGAATATATAGAATTCAAAATAAATCAGAATTGGATGAATCAAGAAACATTAGAATCTGTTTAACTTGATCTTTCTAACGAAGTCAAGAAATTGATATTTCACTTTATAAATTGTAAGTTATGTCCAGTTAAAGATGGGATTTTTTTCCTAAATTGGAATAATCATTAAATAATGATTATTGGAGATTAAAACTAAGCGGAGTTTTAATGAATCTTTAATTAGATTGAAAAGTTATTGTGGTGATTAAATTTGCCAAATTTGAGAAGCGATCGAGAATGGAGTACCACCTGTTTTACTCCAAGCGATAGTTAAATCTTTAATTAGATTTGAGCATGAAATGGTAATTAAATTTACCAATAACATAGTGGGTATTAAATATGAAGTACTACCAGTTTTGCTCCATGGAATGAATAGGTTGGGATTGGAAAGATAAAGTAAATGGTTACTTCGGTAAGGCTCAATAATCCGGACTAGAATAAAATCTTTTGAAATTGATATCCGAAGGTGGATTAAAGTATAATTTTAAAAGAATTTATCTTTGATAAAATTAATAGGAACCTTCCCCCAAAGAAGTGAATATTTGAATAAAAGAATATTCTGAATTGGAATGAGGCGTATGATGTGTTTTTATAGCACTTGATTATTGATTATAAAATACGTGAGTAATTCGGAAGGAATGGGTTTAACCCATTCTAAATAATGAATACGACGACTAAAAGTCGACGATGAAGACGGTGGTTAAAGACCGAAGATCTTCACATCGTTTGGATGATTACTGATGTCCTGATTGGGCTGTACACCTAAGACAAGGTATAAGTGGTGATCGTCCAGATGTACTTGGAGATCAACTTGATATGCGAGGACCTCTCTCCTGTATTGGACATATGGGATGAAGAATAAGTTGCCTCCGGTTTCGATCAGACCCAGAACGGACTTGTAAATGGATGTGTGTCTGACACTGGATTTCATTATGTGTTGATTGATTTCTACTAAATATATATTTGTTTGGTGGCAGAGAATTTATTCTCTTGCTTAATACCCTTCTCCGAGACTTACGAATTTAGAGATAATATATTGATAGACAGCAGTTGTATGGCGTGAAGTGTCAGTTGACATGCTTAGATGCAAATGATTAAGGCTTTTGTTGAAAAGCAGAATCTTGTGGTTGATGATCAAAGCACGACTTTAAATAGCATAACTTTGTGTATAGCATTAATTCGCGAGCCTCACACCTGGTATGAGTCAAAAACGAGATCGTGACTGCAGGGAATGCATGCGTTTCTTTCTAGCTAGAAGTTGTGTCATGGTATGGAGCCCAGATATTTTTACTTATGTGGATGATGGATTGCGAGGCACCTCGGATTGAGTCCCTAGTGGCTCTTGATATGGTAGACGTATTGACTATTTTGGAGGTCCGATAGAACTGGAAAATGTATTATTCAGGAATAATTAATCCAATAAAGTATGTATGGACCGGCTCTGAAGATCAAAGGGTTGACCCTAGGTGTGATCCTGAGGCATTTGATATAGTGTCTCGAATTGGAGTAGCCATCCCTTACCTCGACTCATAGATGGAAATCCAATTTCCAATACATGACTTTTAAGTTTTAATTGTAGAACTAGTATGATTGATACATTTAATTGTAGAATTAGTATGATTGATACATTTAAATTTGAAGTTGATTTCGACATTATGCACTTAAAGTAATATAAAAAGATGATTTGTTTTAAACGTACCAAGCATGTTTGGCTATTATAAGGGAAAACTCTATCCTTCGGCTTGCGTTGCACTGTGTGATGGAACCTGAGTCTTATAATAGCTTCATTTTTTCAAAAAGCATTGCGTTGTTTAATATTTTAAATTAGTATTCATGTGGAGTAAACCCGTTCCATACTATACGGCGTGGTCCCATGCTATACGGCGTGGTCCCATGCTATACGGCGTGGTCCCATGATTTCCCTACTTTTAAAGTAAAGATTTAATAACTGTTTTAGTTCTCGCACCAGTCTCATGACTGAGTCGGACTTTATTGTTTCTACCTAAACTCTTGGTGCCCATATTTTCCACATGTCCAGTCAGTAGTTTTGGTTTTGCAGATTTCTGTTCACAGGACCCTGGTTTACATCTGGAGCTATATTCGGAAAGCTTTGCATTCGTGTATTTCTTTTAGTTACGTAAGTTGTTATTTTCTGGTGCTATGTATTTAAATGAAATTTGTAAATCTTTAATATTATTTTGTTTCCGTGGTGTAATATTTATTCATACTCGGTTATATTTTTGTACACTGATGTAAATTATTGTAATAGCCATGAAATGTTCTGTTGTTTGTGTCCTGATGCGACGTGTGCTCAGCTCAATCCGGGCTTTCTTTTGAGGGAAAGTTTGGGTCGTTTAATCGTGGTATCAAAGATTTAGTTTACAGAGCTCGAGAACAAGGCACGTTAGACCAAATGAATGAATTCATCAGAGATAGGATTAGTAATATCATATAAGAATAACTCGTTAAAGATAGGGTTAGAAATACCCTAGAATGTGTTACAAGAGTTCTATTCATTTACAAAACGAATTTAGTTTTGAAATTTATATCTTATTATACGTATTTGAGTATTTTATTGTGACGGCCAGCCCCGCACTAGCCGACATTTCCAATGAAACACGCTGTAACGATGTCAAACCTGCATGGGACGGTCGTCAAAAGAAAAAAAAAGACGATAAGTCATCAAAGAACCTGTAGTATATCTCACAGGGCATAGAATAAAATATAATAATAACATAACTTGATATAAAACAGGCGAGACAGTGCATAAGCTGAAAACTAAACCGTCATAACAGCGGAAAGATTCAAAATACAGCTTATGATCTAAAACATCATTACTACAACTTTTAAAAACTGTCTCTAAAGAAAAAGAGGAAGGTACACTTCTAATGCCCAAATTAGTGACCAGCAACAACACTGGGATAATATATAGGAACAATACGCGTAAGCCTCCTGCACGTCTCTGGACAGCTACTCGTGCATAACCAGCTAACATGTCTCTATTCTGCTTGTTTAGGAGCACCCAGAGTAATAAGAAGAGACATAAAACTCTGGGTCAGACAAAAGTCTGGTATGAACGATAAGCAGCAAAAATATAACAATAACATGTATACATAACCATACCTGAACTTGGACCTGCAACCAAAGAGTTAGCACAACAGGATGTACAATACTCTAAGGTGACATTAACACATGGTGTGGAAATAATGCGGAGGGGGTGTGCATGTCATGGTGATAGCAAACATCAAACATAGCAATCGTTCTCACATCTCTCACTCAGTGCGTAAATTTACCAATAACATAGTTCGGTTCAGAGCAACAGGTCGGTTCGTGATGGTGTTCCATGGTTCGGTCCTTCTCTTCAAGCATCGGATCGGTCGTGGTCTTCAGTTCAGGCTCGATGCACTGGTTCGTGGTGCAGCAATTCGGAGGAGCGGTTCGTGGGAAGGAGTGCTTCACGAGCGGGTCGGTTCGTGCCTCCTTCCCCCAATCCAATCCGGTTCAGATCAAATTCCTGCAACTTTTCCAGCAAGCTATATTCGCAATACGACGACGTTTTCGACCACTCTAACTTTTCTATGCAATCACAAATCATTCCAAACAGTCATAGCAACATGTAAAATCAACCATAAACACCAAAACAACAATATAACATGTTAATATGGATCAAACATACCCAAAAACCCATGTTCTCCCCTTAATACCCTTAATCGTGATTTGGCCATACGATTAGCAAACCATGTCCAAATTAACCCAAATTTTTATCAGAGCCCTAAAATAATATTTTAGAATTTTACCAATTTTTCCAGATTTTTCTGAGCCATAATTTCGCTAAATATCACTAATCACCCCTAATTAGCCATAATTAGTGAAAAACAATGCAAATCGCTCACCTTAGCCACAAATAAATCTTTAGATCTGAAACTCTACTATTTTGGGGTGTTTTCCAATGCAACACAGAAGCTCCGACTCTGATTTGATACTAATCTTCCTTGATTTGACATAGATTTGGCTAATAAATGATTTAGAAAGCGAATTGGGATGAATTTAGGAGGTAGAGGCCATTGTTAGGGTTTCATGGAGCTAAAGTGGAGGCTGGAAATTGAATAAAAACTGGATTCCTAACCCGATCAGCCCTCTCATAACTCTAATCCCAAAATGGGTTATTGGCATAGCTGCTAATCACCTTAATTAGGCCCAGTTAAGCTGTTTTTCACCTTCTAAACATTATTTCAACCATATCTCCGAAACGGAAAGTTCGTTTGACACATGTGACCACTCTACGGAAAGGTAAACAATCACTCGAATCAATGGAAGTAGTTTCAGGTCAAAACTCAATACCAATCAAAAGTTATAGGTTAAACAATACTCGCCAGGGGCAAAACGGTCATTTAAAAATCGGAAAAAATCGTGAACATGAGAAATGACCCCAATAGTCATTCCCCAAAGTTACACGACTATATGACCATGCACGAAAATGAAATAAATATTCTACGATCCTCCTGTGCGTAGAATGCGGGTCATTACGTTTATTTTATATTGAATTTGGACAATCTAGTATATGAAGATTTTGCATATACGCATCATGAACGTATATTCAAAGTCTCAAATATACTAGGTTGATATAGAATCACACTCTAGTCGTCCGGAGATGATCCTGCTAATTGTGATCACAGTATCAGTGCTTATGTTCGAGTTTCGAAAGTGGGATATCTATATATTTCCATTTGACTAGTGCGAGAACCAAAACTTAGCTAGAATTTATTATTTGTGATTCGGCCTAAAAATATGATTTTTGGAGTATATATAAAGTTATGTGATTGAAAAGATAATCAATTATTGATTGTTGGTTGTGATGTATGGTTATCAGTTCAACTAATTAAATTATTGTAATGATAAAAACCAATAAGAAAATGAAAGGTAAATTAAGCCAAATCGAATCAAATATTGAATTAAATTGAAAATTGATTGGAATTGCATATATGTACATGTATATATACAATGAACAGGTCATAGCATGGAAGCTAAAAAGAGGAATAAAATTGTATGTCCGACAAATAAGTACATATTTACTGTATTTCTTGGGTTTTGGTGATTTTATGAGCCGACTAGGAAGCCGCTTGGCTTTTTCTTTTTGGCTGATGAGGGCCCTGTGAGGCAAGTTGCAGTTTTACTAATCAGCCTGTACAAAAGAGGTTATGGTGAATTTTTTTGAAAATTTAGGATGTTAGCCAAAGTTTTGAGAAATTAAAAAATTCTTAGAAACTGAAAAGTTGAAGAATGAAAGCCAGAATGAAAGTTGATTTGGTTAGTTAATCAACTTAGACAAAAATTTAGCTTCAGGGACAAGAAGTTTGTATTTTAGGCTCACGGACACTTTTTAGTGTAAATCAAGGAATTCAGGGCACCACCGTCATTTCTTCTTTTACATTAAAGTTTGTCCTTCAGGCTAAAATACAAACCTATTGTCCTTCAACCTAATTTTTTCTCAAACTTTTTTCTTCTTTCTATTTTCCTGTTTTGAGAATTAACGATTTAAAATTTATTTAAATCGAAGTTAGAACGAATAAATTTATTTTAATTATAAAACGAACTCAAAATGGCGCGGTAGTTCGAAAATTAGATTTTAATTTTCAATTGAATATACATAATTCAAAATAAGTCAGAATTGCACGAAACAAGAAACAATTGAATATGTTTTAACTTGATCTTTCTAACGAAGTCAAGAAATCGAGATTTCACTTTATAAATTGTAAGTAATGTCTAGCTCAAAATTTAAAATAGTCGCTATGGAATTTATATATATTTTAATATAATATATAGCCCTTAAAAAAAGCCATTTTGCAAATGACCTTCGTTTTCGACGAAACCACCTTTGTTGGATCCAAAGTGTCAAATTATTGTTAAGTTTCAAATTTCATGATATTTTGAATTAATATGTGAGCGTAGTGAATTTAAACATGTTTTGTCAATGCAATTTGAATTCAAATGACTAGAAAATGGTCATTTTTCAAACAGCCTCCAAATTTGACGAAATTAGTTTTATTACGACCATATTGTCAAAACATAGCTAGATATATTTTTCTGTAGTTTTGGAGTTAGTATATGTCCTCGGTAGATTACAATGTATGTTGAAATCAATTTTGAACGTTATATTAATTTATATTTTAATTTTGATGAAAACTAAACGAAACAGTCAAATTGGCTTATCGGACATATCCCATTGTGTTCGGAATGGGGTATTACACTAGGGATGATAGTCATTGGGTCTAATTTGGAGTTCGAATTAAAAACTAACTTTTTGGAATTTAAATTAAATTAAATATATAATTATATAAGTCAACCTTTATCCTCTCTCTCCCATTATTGTTCGTACCCGTGGAAACAAAAAAAAGCCTGTCACCTACCCCACTGCTGCCGCAATCTCCGATCGCCGCTCCTACCCCGCACCGGCGCTGTCCCCCTCCACCCCCTCCTCCTTCCTCCGCCCTCCATTCTCTCTCCTTCTCCTGAAATGAAAATAAATATTCATTTACCAATCGAACAATTTGTTTATGTACACCCATTTAACAAACATTGATTAGGACGATGAATTTTACACATCGCCCAACTGCACAAATAATATTCAGTATTTGTTGGTTGAAACCCCACACGGGTATTGGAATGATATTTGATGTACACTAATCCTAATTGTTTAGTTGTATGTCAATCGATTGGTTGACAGACTGTAGTAAGCTCTAATTATTTATATTTTATGCTTATGCAGTTGTGTAATGCACTCTGGATGACGGATGATTAGTCGTCATTGTTGTTGTATACATGTGTTGTAAGAAATCCATATAAATAACATTATATGGTAATGGGTTGGGTCAGATTCCAATTCGGGAATAACGAATATTTTAAAATAACGAATATTTTAAAATAATATTTAGTAAAGGATTAAAATGTGAATTTGATGTCCGATTTTGGATGGACACGAATATGTTGAAGTATGTGAAGCCATGTTGATTAGATATGCGCCATTTTAACGTGAACGATATTTATATATATATTTATATATATATATATATATATATATATATATATATATATATCGATAAGAAAATGATTTCGAAATCTGATATTTTGAAAATATTATTATTTAAATATTATAATGTTAAGGGGTATTCAATTTTGATTTAAAATGGAAATGAAAGTGGGAATCGTTTTAAAATGAATTTGTAAAATACGTTTTGAACGAAATATATTATATATATATATATATATATATATATATATATATATATATATATATGGCTTCAATAGAAAGCGCCGCGCTGCGACCGTTCGCGAATTTCAACCATTGACTTCGAATTAACATTGCGGGAGATCCGACCGTCAGATTCTCCTAAAATCAAAACCGTTGGGTTCATACCGGAAAGATATTTCCAATGAATATAAGAGATTTGAAATCAAATGGTTGGGTTTGAAATTATGTCCAAATCAAATTTTGAAAAGGTCGCCATGGATGTAGTTCGTTGTCCGTTATTGGAAACCGACTGTACAGGCCTTGATAAAATTATTAATAATTCGTGTAAAATCATAATAAATAATTTGGAAAGAACTTGGATGAAAAATTCCATGTTTGTATAGATAAAAATATATTTTTATCAAAATGAACTAGTTATTAACTATAAAGATAATCCAACTTTTTTAAATAAATAAATTGGATTTGTGAATGGTTTTAATCTAACTAGAATTTTCCAATGTACGAATTGGAATGGATTTGAATAGAAATCATCTTCGGAAAATTTCAATATTGGATTTCATGACTGTACGGATATTGTGGAGGAATTTGGAAGATAGATATATATTATTATTCCCCATACGATATGTGTTGGTTTCATTTTTGATTTTGAATGTAAGCCGATATAATTTCTGTTTAGAGCCTTATATTTAATATCAAAGTGGATTTTGGGTTTGTCGTGAATGGTGTCTTTAGTAACACTGTTCTTAAACCCCATGTGAAAAGAATAAATCTTTTAATTAAGATTATTAGAGTTTCCGGTTATATTTAGTAATTGGAATAAAATGGAATGTGAATTGGGTTTATTG
This sequence comes from Allium sativum, assembly GCA_030737875.1. Lineage (NCBI taxonomy): Eukaryota > Viridiplantae > Streptophyta > Magnoliopsida > Asparagales > Amaryllidaceae > Allium > Allium sativum. Next base: position 894,378,742 of record CM060920.1, read on the forward strand.
TGGACTGTGTTTTTAACGACATTCGTTCTTTAACCCGATTAACAATGAAATGTGAGTTGGAATATATAAATCTTTTATTGAGATTTAATGGAAATTTTCCAAAGTAAAATTTTCCAATTTAATATATTAAATTTAAATTGAATGGAATTCGATATAGTGAAAATGGTGTGAGCTTCTGTGGAGGAAGGTGGTTACTATATAGAATTTAAAAGGCTTTTTCGTTATTCCATTTATATTATTAGTCAGATGCGTAAATTGATATCGATTATATATTGATCTATTTTCCGTGAAGATTCCATGGTTAATGGAATGTGATTTTGGGTTTATCGTGAATTGTGTTACAATTGACGTTGGTTCTTTAACCTAGTTAAAGACGGGATTTTTTCCTAAATTTGAATAATCATTAAATAATGATTTTTGGAGATTAAAACTAAGCGGAGTTTTAATGAATCTTTAATTAGATTGAAAAGTTATTGTGTTGATTAAATTTGCCAAATTTGAGAAGCGATCGAGAATGGAGTACCACCAGTTTTACTCCAGGCGATAGTTACATCTTTAATTAGATTTAAGCGTGAAATGATAATTAAATTTACTGATAACACAGTGGGTGTTAGATATGAAGTACTACCAATTTTGCTCCATGGGATGAACAAGTTGGGATTGGAAAGATAAAGTAAATGGTTACTTCGGTAAGGCTCGATAATCCCTTTTGAAATTGTTATCCGAAGGTAGATTAAAGTATAATTTTAAAAGAATTTATCTTTGATAAAATTAATGGGAACCTTCCCCCAAAGAAGTGAATATTTGAATAAAAGAATACTCTGAATTGGAATGAGGCGTATGATGTGTTTTTATAGCACTTGATTATTGATTATAAAATACGCGAGTTATTCATAAAGACCGGGTTTAACAAGTTTTGAATAATGAATATGATGACTAAAAGTCGACAATGAAGATGGTGGTTGAAGACCAAAGATCTTCACATCGTTTGGATGACTACTGATGTCTTGATTGGGCTGTACACCCAAGACAAGGTAATAAGTGGTGATCGTCCAGACGTACTTGGAGATTGACTGAATATGCGAGGACCTCTCTCCTGTATTGGACATATGGGACGGGGAATAAGGCGCCTCCGGTTTCGTTCAGACCTAGAACAGACTTGTAAATGGATGTGTCTGACATTGGATTTCATTCTGTGTTGATTGATTTCTATTAAATATATATCTGTTTGGTGGCGGATAATTTATTCTCTTGCTTAACACCCAACTCCAATTTCCAATACGTGACTTTTCGGTTTTAATTATAGAACTAGTATGGCAGCATAATATATGGTACCTATGTCATCTATGATTGATACATTTATACTTGAAGTTGATTTTGACACTATGGACTTATAGTAATATTAGAAGAAGGATTTGTTATAAATGTACCAAGCATGTTTGGCTATTATAAGGGAAAACTCTATCCTCCGGCTTGGTTGCATTATGTGATGGGACCTGAGTCTTATAATAGCTTCATTTTTTAGAAAGCATTGCGTTGTTTTATGTTTAAACTAGTATTCATGTGGAGTAAACCTGTTCCGTGTTATACAGCGTGGTCCCATGATTTCCCAGCTTTCAAAGTAAAGATTTGACAACTGTTTTAGTTCTCACACTAGTCCCATGAGTGACTCGAAGTTTATTGTTTCTACCTAAACTTTATGTGCCCATATTTTCCACATGGGTAGTCAGTAGTTTTGGTTTCGCAGATTTCTTTTCACAGGACCCTGGTTTACAGCTGGAGCTATATTCAGAAAGCTTTGTATCCATGTATTTTTTTCAGTTGTTATTTTCCGCTGCTATGTATTTAAATGAAACTTGTCAATCTCTGATTTTATTTTGTTTCCGCAGTGTAATATTTATTCATACTCTATTTATATTCTTATACTCTGATGGAAATTGTTATAATATCCATGAAATGTTCTGTTGTTTGTGTCCTAATGCGTCGTGTTCTCAACTCAATCCGGGCTTTACCTTAAGGGGGAGTTTGGGTCGTTTCACCAATTCTTTTAACAATCCCTACTTTTGAAATATCTAACTTCAAAATATAACTTTTATTCGTTAATTTGAATAAATAATAATTCATTTATTTATTAAATAAATAAATCTTGATTTAAAAATGGAAAGTAAATAGTACTTTCCTACATTCGGTATAGTTGAATTCTAATGCATAACTCTCTCTCGAATAATCTCTATTCGATTAACGTTCCGAACTTTGGAGTAAATTACCATTTCAGGTTAACTCAATTCCCATTTTCGTTCTAAATTCACCTTTTAATTTATCACTTTCAATTCTTTAACCATTTCATTTTATGATCGTTTTAATCTGCAAAATGTTTCCTTTACAGAAACTGAACTTGTTTTATCAAATCAAAATTTGATTTCAATTTATAAATATTATTACAGGTTCAAATTCTGTTTATCGAGTCATTTTATAAGTCCACAACTAATCTATTTTTCCCCAAATTGAATCCATTATTTTATTTTAACGCAATTTCCTATCTCATTCAAATTCCTATTTCAAAACCGAATTTCCTTTATAAATGTTTTTATTTGCAAAATATTTACTTTAATTCGTTATTCATGTTGAATGTGAATAATATTTCTTTTATATAATCAATTCAGTTTAATTTCTTATTTTAAAATAATATCCCATTTCCAAATTCTGTTTATACTTTTGTTTATAGAATTATTCACACAAAATCTTATTTTTTTATTTCCAACACTTATAATTTCATTGATGTTTCCTATAACAACCCTGAAATTCAGAACCAATTTAAAAATTATTTTTAAGGTAATTTTAGCAGAAATTGTGTTAGAATTTAAAATTTCGATTTTTAAATTAGAATATAACACTTAAAAATAGCCATTTAACAAAAGACCTCTGTTTTCGATGAAACTACTTTTGTTGGATCTGGAATGTCAAATTATTGCTAGGTTTAAATTTCCATAATTTTTGGAATTAATATGTGAGTGTGATAAATTAAAACGCGTTTGGTAATTTCAGTTGAATTGGATTGACCAATAAAAAGTCCATTTTTCAAACGGTCTCCAAATTCGATGAAATTAATATTTTTAGGATCGTATCGTCAAATCATAGCTAGATATATTTTTCGAGAATTTTTGGAATCAGTTTGCGGTCCCGGTAAATTAAAATGTACATTCAAATCTAAATATTTAACGTTATATATTTTAATTTTGAGAAAAACTGACTGAAGCAGTCGAATTGGCTTACGAAAAAAATTCCATTGTGTCTGGAATAGGGGTATTTAGCTAGGGCGACAGTCGTTGGGTTTGATTTGGAGTTAGGATGTAAAAACCAACATTTGTGGAATTAAATAAATAAAATAATTTAAATATAAATAGGATGGGCTAATCACGTTTCTCCAGCCCTAATATCATTTTCTTCAGCAAACACGCCGCCTTCAATAACAATCAACACGATAAATCATTCGAGATAAAACTCCTCCGATCTTCAAATCTACACAATGAATTACCAAAATTCCTGAGAAAATATTATAGAGCTCACTGTGTGCTATAAATCCAACGGGAGGGATCTTTTATCGTTCAATATTTTGCTCGAAATCACTCCCTAAAGTGGCGTCGTTCGTTCGTGAATAGCCACAGAGGTCGCCGTCGAGTTCAACCAAAGGGGGAGGCGCAGGTGCGAATTTCGACGCTCTTCGACGTGGTGTGGTCCGATTGTCTTCTAGCTACACAGATTTTATACAAAATGGAAACCTAGTTTCGAACTCAAATTAGAACGGGCGGCCTGTGTTTGTTTGGAGAAGAAGGTTTATTTTTTTAATTAATTACCTTGTTAATTAATTAAAATTGTCATTAACCTTCAAAATTACACCATTTGCTCATACAATGTCGAAATCCAATGAAACAGGAGACATTGGACTCGTGACAGTGTATTCTACATTCTAGAAGTTACCAGAGGAATTTTAGAGCTAAGCACCAATTAAGGATGAGTGGAACCTAATGTGAGATCTTTAAATTCAATTAAAATGGAATATACATACATACATATATATATATATATATATATATATATATATATATATATATGTGTGTGTGTGTGTGTGTGTGTGTGTGTGTGTGTGTGTTGGAAAATCATTATAAATTGTATATAGTGCCTGTTAGCTCACCTCCCTCGTCCACAGACCATGTACGATTTAAATTGATTGTATTTTGTTGTGATTGTGATATAAAATGGAGTAAATTATATATGCGTAGTATAATATATATATGCGATGTATTATATATATATATATATATATATATATGAGTTGTAGAAAACGTATATGCGATGTATAAAAATTGGTTATGCGTTGTATAAATTGGAAATGCAACAATATTGATTGTGTTGTGGAAAATTTGGTTGAATATGGGTTTGTCAACCCTATGATTGATTTGATTGAATGGAATGGTTATGTATGGCGCGAGCCAGTATTAGTAGAGGGATAATATAACGACCCGCATTCTACGCATCATAGGATCGTAGAATATTTATTTCTTTCACATACGAAGTCGTATGGTCATGTAACTTTGGGGGACGACTATTGGGGTCATTTCCCATGTTCATGATTTTTCCCGATTTTTAAATGACCATTTTACCCCTAGTTATCACTGTTTTGGCCATAACTTTTGACTGGAAAGGAATTTTGACCTGAAACCACTTCCATTGGCTCCGGATGATGGTTTCTCTTTCGTAGAGTGGTCACATTAGCCAAACGGACTCACCGTTTGGGAGATATGGCTGAAACAAGTTTCAGATGGTGAAAAACAGCTTAATTGGGCTTAAACGGGTGATTAGCAGCTAGGCCCAAGGGGAATTTCGGGTTTAGGGGTATATAGGTGCTGATTAGGGTTAGAAAACATTTCTTTAGACATTTTCCAGCCGCCACTTTCATTCCTCTTAACCTAGCCATGGCCTCCACTATCTAAATCTCTCTAAAACACCCAAAATCACTTCCTAATCAAGGATTAAGGCTTAGAGGCAGCAAATCAAGGAGGGTTAGCACAAGGACCGAGGTAGAGCTGCTGTTATATATTGGAATTCGTGCAAATCAGAGGTTCACTTCAGATTTGGAAGTTTTATTGTGGCAAAGGTGAGTGATTTGCATAGTTTTTGCACTAATTACGGTAATTAAGGGTAATTAGTGAAGATTAGCGAATTTATACACTAATAAATTCTGGAAAAATGTTTAGAAATTCGAAAATAATATTTTATGCCTCTGTTAGAAATTTGGTTCGATTTGATTAAATTTTGTTAACCCTATGATCAGTTTTACTTAAACATGCTTAAGGGAAAATAAGGAGCTTTGGCCACTTTTGATCCATTTTGATTCATTTGAGTGATTGTTGCTGTTGTGGTTGCTATTACATGTTGCTATGACTCTATGGTGTGTTTTGTGATTGCTTAGAAGTGTTCGTTTGGTCAAAAACGCCGTCGAATGGCGAGAAACTGTCGCTGGAATGAGAAGCAGGAATTTATCCGGATCGGATCGCCCCCATGCCCACGAACCGACCCGCCTTTTCGAACCGCGCCACATGCCAGAGCTCGGAGCCACGAAGGGAAGACCACGATCCAACTTGGAGAGGAAGCGCCACGAGCTGATGAGGCGCCACGATCCAGATGGGTAGCTCGACCCGAACCAGTGGATTGCCACGAACTGATAAGCCCGAACCGACCCGACAAGGTGCCACGAGCTGACGAGGTGCGATCCATATGGTGCGACACGATCCGACGCTGGCGAACCGAACCAGGAAGGCTTCCACGATCCGACCCGAGCGTGAAGGATGATCCGAACCGATCCGAGGTTGATGGCTACGAGCTGGTGACTGCGAACCGAACCAGGAAGTTACGAACAGAATGAAGACCAATCCGGAGGGTGATGACAGAAACCCGAGATGCAAAGGAAGCCCAAATGAGAAGTTAGAGCTCAAGATTCAGATGGGAATCAACGAGTTCACTTCATGGTTGGGTTTTGCTGCGGGACGTGTGCCAAGGGGTTATCGACGTCTATAGCTTTGGACCACTATGGTAGGAGGTACGAAGGCGGATTCAGGGCCATTATGGCATCGGTAGAACCGAGGGCTACGACCAATGAAGTGGGTCATTGAAATGTTTGGTCATGACTCCAAGTGTTTGGCTTGGTCACAGCAGGGTTTCTACAAGTCGGGATTCGTCGTTACCTCAGTTTGTCTAGTGTTCCAAAGTGGTAGATGTCGTATGCTTTACGCACTGAGTGAGAGATGTGAGGATGGTTGCTATGAATGGTTTGTTTGCTATCATTCACCCCACCCCTGTATTCTTACACTATTTATTATGGCACCTTAGAGCATTGTACGGTATGTGGTACTAACTCTTTGGATGCAGGTCCAGGTTCAGGTATGGTTTAGTATACCTGTTATTGTTCTGTTTAGATGCTTATCGCTCATACCAGGCTTTATGTCTGACCCAGAGTTTTATGTCTCCTCTTATTACTCTGGGTGCTCACACGAGCAGACTAGAGACAGGTTAGCTGGTGATGCACGGGTAGATGATCCGGAGACGAGCAGGAGGCTTCCACGTAAAATATATACATAATATTCTCCCTGTATTGTTGAAGATCACTGCTTGGGCATTGGTGGTGTATCTTCTACTTTAGCTTTCTTTTGTTTGGAGACAGTAAATTTGGAAAGTTGTAATAAGCTGTATTTGAATTTCCGCTGCTCTGATGTTGATGTTGATTTTAGTTATCAGCTTATGCACCGTCTCGCCTGTTTTATGTCAAGTATGTTATTATTATATTTTATTCCATGCGCTGTGAGACACTCTACAGGTCCCTTGATTAGTTCATTTCCTTCCTTCCTTTCTTTGGCGACCGTCCCGTGCTAGTCGGGCATGTGTACAGCGCACTTTCGGAGGAAATACAGGCTGGTGCGGGGCGGGCCGTCACACTTGGTATCAGAGCTCTAGGTTGCGTAGTTAACCTAGGGAAGTTATCAGGGAGAGATAATATACGTATACGAGAGAGCGTATTTGTGATTACTTTGGTTTTTAAAAGCTATATATATATACTATTACTATTATAAGGATGAGGTCGTACTGCACTAGCACCACTATGGAGTCGTTAATCGTTTCCTTTTTCAGATTGACGATGAGCCGATATACTAGAGGTACCGGTAGGGGAGCCAATAATGGGAATGCTGCTGATGTGAGGACGATGTTTACTGACCTCATGAGAGAGATGCTTAGAGATGTACGGAGGGCAGCTCCCAATTGTGGAAATGGTGGTGGTCCAATAGTGCAGGCGCCGAGGGTCGACTTCGCCAAGTTGAATAAGGATTATGCTAGCCTTGGTGGGGAAGTCGTTTCATGGAACGGAGTCGGCCACGAATGTTCAAGATTGGTTGGATAGTTGCGAACGTATCTTCGAGGATTTGGGTATCGAGGATGTGATGAAGAGAAAGCTAGCGTCCCGTCAGCTGCAAGGGCGGGCAATGAATTGGTGGAATGCTATAAAAGCAACTACTCCCGAAGATCAGATTACTTGGGAGCAGTTTAAAGCTCGCTTTAGCGAGAAGTTCATTCCAGCTGCTCAGAAGTCAGTGCTGTTTAAGAAATTCTTGGAGCTCAAGCAGAATGGCAGAGCTGTCTCCGAGTATATTGCCGAATTTGACACTTTGTCAAAATATGGGTTATCTCTTATTGATACTACCGAGAAGAAGAATGAGAAATTCATAACCGGTTTGGATCAGTACTTGGGGGAAAGGCTTATTAACCACATCGATGAGTCGTTTGAGTCGATTGTAGGGAAAGCATTGAGGTCAGAAAGTCTCCACCCTAAGCCGAAAACTGAGGTTGCATCTGCAGAAGAGCCAAAACCACAAGCAAGTGGTGGGGGCAAGGGTGGTTCCCAGAATAAGAGAAAGCAGAATCAGACTAAGGATGGCCAGAAGAAAAAGAACAAGCAAGATGTGGAGTGCTTCAGCTGTGGTAAGAAGGGACATTATGCTAGTAATTGTCGGGCCAAGCCAGCAGATAGGAAGTGCTTCAACTGTGGCCAGATGGGACATCACAAGGACAAGTGTCCACAGCCTCCTAAGGAAAAGCAAATGGTGAAAGCCTACGCTCTTAATGCTATTCCTTCTTCTTCGAATGCCCCAACAGCGGCGGAGAAGGGAAAGAATGTCGTCATTCAAGGTATGCTTTCTGTTTATGATGTTCCTGTTAGAGTTTTGTTTGATACCGGAGCTTCCAGTTCTTTCATATCTAGTGACCTGGTAGATAGGTTGGGATTGGAGCCCGAGATAGTCGATAGACCTTTAGTGGTGACGAACCCGATTGGTGGTTCGACTAGCCTTAGCATGATTTGTCGTAATGTGGTCTTATCGAGTCATGGATGCATGTTTGTTTGTGATTGCTTTGTTTTGGGCTTTACTGGGTTTGGCATTATTTTGGGAGTAGATTGGCTCCGAAGATACGGGGTGGTGGTAGACTGTGAGGGCTTTTTGGTGACAGCTAGAGCGGATGATGGGCGGAGGATAGTGTTTGGTGGTCTACCCAGTAAGGGGGTATTGGCTAGTTTTCTAAACTCCCTCGACATTCCGCATAGTGAGTTGTCAGGTTTGCCCGTGGTTGGCCAGTATCCGGATGTTTTCGAAGAAGTGACCGGACTTCCACCACACCGAGAGATTGAGTTCCGTATTGATTTGGTAAAAGATGCCAGGCCTATAGTGATGCCACTTCGTCGTATGGCACCAAGAGAGCAGCGAGAGCTCGAGGTGCAAGTCAGCGATCTTTTGAAGAAGGGATTTATCAGAAGGAGTGTTTCTGAATGGGGAGCACCAGTTGTGTTTGCTACCAAGGCGGATGGTTCCCTTCGTTTGTGTGTAGACTACCGCGAGTTGAATAAAGTGACGAGGAAGAACAAGTATCCTCTACCGCGGATAGATGATTTGTTTGATCAGTTGAGTGGCGCGAGAGTATTTTCTCAGTTGGATCTCGCGACAGGTTTTCATCAGCTTAGAGTGGAAGCTGAGAGTATAGCTAAAACGGCATTTCGGACGCCGTCTGGGTTTTATGAGTGGTTGGTCATGCCATTCAGGCTGACCAATGCCCCAACATATTTTGTGGATCTTATGAATAGGGTATTCAGAGATCAGTTGAATAAGTTTGTCCTTGTGTTCGTGGATGATATTTTGGTCTATTCGAGGACAGAAGAAGAACACAAGGAACATTTAAGAGTAGTGATGGAGGTGTTGAGAAAACACCAATTGAAAGCAAAATTTTCTAAGTGTCACTTCTGGAAGAGGGAAGTGAGGTTCTTGGGCCATGTTGTATCAGAGAATGGTATTGCCGTAGACCCGGCGAAGGTGGCTACGGTACAGGATTGGCCTACGCCCAAGAATGCAACAGAGGTAAGAAGTTTCTTGGGATTAGCTGGGTACTATCGTAAGTTTATCCAAAGTTTCTCCAAGATAGAAGCACCATTGACCCAGTTGACCAAGAAGAATCAAGCTTTTGTCTGGGATGAAAGGTGCGAGAATGCATTCAAAAGTCTAAAGGACAAGTTGACAAGCGCACCAGTGTTAGTCATTCCTAAAGGGAATGAAGAGATGACGGTATACACGGACGCCTGTGGTACCGGACTGGGTGCTGTATTGATGCAAGGCGGTAGGGTTATAGCTTACGCAAGTCGGCAATTGAAACCGCACGAGAGAAGATACCCTACCCATGATTTAGAATTGGCAGCGATCGTGTTCGCGTTAAAGATGTGGAGACACTATCTCTTGGGAGAAAGATTTGAGCTGTTTACAGATCATAAGTCGTTAAAGTATCTCTTCTCTCAGAAAGATCTGAATCTCCGTCAGCAGAGATGGTTAGAGTTCTTAGCTTCCTATGATTTTGACATCGCATACACACCAGGAAAGGGCAATGCGGTGGCTGATGCATTGAGTAGAAGACATGCCAGCTTAGGGGCTATGTTCCTTGAATGGAAGCAACTGGAGTTTATCGCGGGGTTTGATTTCAGACCAAAGTGCGAATTGGATCCAGAAATGTTAGCAAGTTTGACGATCAGACCCACTTTGATCGAGCGGATCGGCTCTAGTCAGAGGGACGATCCTAACCTATTGGAAATCATCTCCAAGTTAGAGATGGGTATCGATGAGGAGATGAACAAGTATGGGCTTGATCGAGATAGATGGCTTAGAAAGAATGGAAAGCTTGTTGTACCCAATGTCAATGGATTGAGGGATGAAGTGCTTAGAGAATGTCATCACTCAAAGCTGACTATACACCCCGGTGGTAATAAGATGTATAGAGACATGAAACAGACTTACTACTGGGAAGGAATGAAAAGAGACGTTGGGAAGTTTATATCCAAATGCATGAATTGCCAGCTAGTTAAAGCCGAGCAAAAGAAGCCTAGTGGATTGTTACAGCCATTAGAAATTCCCGAATGGAAATGGGAGCAAGTCTCGATGGATTTCATCGATGGTTTACCAAGGACTAGAACGGGACATGATAGCATTTGGGTGATTGTGGATCGATTGACCAAAAGCGCAAGGTTTATACCAGTCAAATCGACCAGAACAGCAGCTAAGTTAGCAGAGTTGTATATGAAGTGGGTAGTGAGATTTCATGGAGTACCTAAAGGCAATGTGAGCGACCGAGACCCGTTGTTCACTAGTGGGTTTTGGAAGAGCTTACAAGAGGCTCTAGGGTCAGAGTTACATCTCAGTACCGCATATCATCCTCAGACCGACGGTCAGACGGAGAGGGTGAACCGTATTTTGGAAGATCTCTTGAGAGCATGTATATTGGATTTTGGTGGATCATGGGATGACCATTTGCACCTAGTAGAGTTTGCATATAATAATAGCTACCAATCCAGTATCGGTATGGCTCCATATGAAGCTTTGTACGGAAGACCGTGCAACTCACCATCATGTTGGATAGAGACTGGCGAGAAGTTTATGCTTGGACCAGATGTGGTGAGGGAAACTTCAGATAAGATTAAGATCATTCAACAACGAATGAAGGCTGCCCAAGATAGGCAGAAGAGTTATGCTGATAAGAGGAGAAGAGACTTAAAATTCTCCGTTGGTGACTTGGTGTTTGTCAAGATCTCTCCGTTGAAGAGCGTAATACGATTTGGCAGGAGAGGCAAGTTGGCACCAAGATTCGTTGGCCCATTCCCTGTTCTTGAACTAGTCGGGAATTTGGCATATAGAATTGACTTACCGGAGAAGATGGCGGGAGTTCATAACGTATTTCATGTTTCCCAACTAAGGAAGTTCGTTCACGACTCAGATATGACTATTTCACCTGATCAGTTGGAGGGCTTCGAAGTAGAACCCGAGGCGGTTGGGAACCGCAAGCCGGTCCGTATTGTCGAGCACGACATGAAGCAACTTCGAAGGAAGGCGGTGAAGCTAGTCAAGGTACAGTGGAGCGAGAACGAGAATGATTGTACTTGGGAGACAGAGGATAACATTAGGAAGTCACACCCAGAACTCTTTGCCTGGTAAGATTTTGACTTCGATTTAGTTTTCCGCATGCTAGGATAGGCTTGTTCGCTTGTTTTGCATGATTGATTGTTGTATGTGGTTGTTAGGCATGCGGGATCCTTTGTATGTTTTGGGTTAAGGAATTTCGGGGGCGAAATTTCTTAAGTGGGGGAGAGTGTAACGACCCGCATTCTACGCATCATAGGATCGTAGAATATTTATTTCTTTCACATACGAAGTCGTATGGTCATGTAACTTTGGGGGACGACTATTGGGGTCATTTCCCATGTTCATGATTTTTCCCGATTTTTAAATGACCATTTTACCCCTAGTTATCACTCTTTTGGCCATAACTTTTGACTGGAAAGGAATTTTGACCTAAAACCACTTCCATTGGCTTCGGATGATGATTTCTCTTTCCGTAGAGTGGTCACATTAGCCAAACGGACTCACCGTTTGGGAGATATGGCTGAAACAAGTTTCAGATGGTGAAAAACAGCTTAATTGGGCTTAAACGGGTGATTAGCAGCTAGGCCCAAGGGGAATTTCGGGTTTAGGGGTATATAGGTGCTGATTAGGGTTAGAAAACATTTCTTTAGACATTTTCCAGCCGCCACTTTCATTCCTCTTAACCTAGCCATGGCCTCCACTCTCTAAATCTCTCTAAAACACCCAAAATCACTTCCTAATCAAGGATTAAGGCTTAGAGGCAGCATATCAAGGAGGGTTAGAACAAGGACCGAGGTAGAGCTGCTGTTATATATTGGAATTCGAGCAAATCAGAGGTTCACTTCAGATTTGGAAGTTTTATTGTGGCAAAGGTGAGTGATTTGCATAGTTTTTGCACTAATTACGGTAATTAAGGGTAATTAGTGAAGATTAGCGAATTTATACACTAATAAATTCTGGAAAAATGTTTAGAAATTCGAAAATAATATTTTATGCCTCTGTTAGAAATTTGGTTCGATTTGATTAAGTTTTGTTAACCCTATGATCAGTTTTACTTAAACATGCTTAAGGGAAAATAAGGAGCTTTGGCCACTTTTGATCCATTTTGATTCATTTGAGTGATTGTTGCTGTTGTGGTTGCTATTACATGTTGCTATGACTCTATGGTGTGTTTTGTGATTGCTTAGAAGTGTTCGTTTGGTCAAAAACGCCGTCGAATGGTGAGAAACTGTCGCTGGAATGAGAAGCAGGAATTTATCCAGATCGGATCGCCCCCATGCCCACGAACCGACCCGCCTTTTCGAACCGCGCCACATGCCAGAGCTCGGAGCCACGAAGGGAAGACCACGATCCAACTTGGAGAGGAAGCGCCACGAGCTGATGAGGCGCCACGATCCAGATGGGTAGCTCGACCCGAACCAGTGGATTGCCACGAACTGATAAGCCCGAACCGACCCGACAAGGCGCCACGAGCTGACGAGGTGCGATCCATATGGTGCGACACGATCCGACGCTGGCGAACCGAACCAGGAAGGCTTCCACGATCCGACCCGAGCGTGAAGGATGATCCGAACCGATCCGAGGTTGATGGCTACGAGCTGGTGACTGCGAACCGAACCAGGAAGTTACGAACAGAATGAAGACCGATCCGGAGGGTGATGACAGAAACCCGAGATGCAAAGGAAGCCCAAATGAGAAGTTAGAGCTCAAGATTCAGATGGGAATCAACGAGTTCGCTTCATGGTTGGGTTTTGCTGCAGGACGTGTGCCAAGGGGTTATCGACGTCTATAGCTTTGGACCACTATGGTAGGAGGTACGAAGGCGGATTCAGGGCCATTATGGCATCGGTAGAACCGAGGGCTACGACCAATGAAGTGGGTCATTGAAATGTTTGGTCATGACTCCAAGTGTTTGGCTTGGTCACAACAGGGTTTCTACAAGTCGGGATTCGTCGTTACCTCAGTTTGTCTAGTGTTCCAAAGTGGTAGATGTCGTATGCTTTACGCACTGAGTGAGAGATGTGAGGATGGTTGCTATGAATGGTTTGTTTGCTATCATTCACCCCACCCCTGTATTCTTACACTATTTATTATGGCACCTTAGAGCACTGTACGGTATGTGGTACTAACTCTTTGGATGCAGGTCCAGGTTCAGGTATGGTTTAGTATACCTGTTATTGTTCTGTTTAGATGCTTATCGCTCATACCAGGCTTTATGTCTGACCCATAGTTTTATGTCTCCTCTTATTACTCTGGGTGCTCACACGAGCAGACTAGAGACATGTTAGCTGGTGATGCACGGGTAGATGATCCGGAGACGAGCAGGAGGCTTCCACGTAAAATATATACATAATATTCTCCCTGTATTGTTGAAGATCACTGCTTGGGCATTGGTGGTGTATCTTCTACTTTAGCTTTCTTTTGTTTGGAGACAGTAAATTTGGAAAGTTGTAATAAGCTGTATTTGAATTTCCGCTGCTCTGATGTTGATGTTGATTTTAGTTATCAGCTTATGCACTGTCTCACCTGTTTTATGTCAAGTATGTTATTATTATATTTTATTCCATGCGCTGTGAGACACTCTACAGGTCCCTTGATTAGTTCATTTCCTTCCTTCCTTTCTTTGGCGACCGTCCCGTGCTAGTCGGGCATGTGTACAGCGCACTTTCGGAGGAAATACGGGCTGGTGCGGGGCGGGCCGTCACAGATAATGCCAGACATTAATCCTGTTCTACATATCGCACCGTTATGATGCCGAAAATTTCTGAAATAGTTGAATAAAGTGGCTATGTGTTGAAATAAATATTTTTGTTCATTAAAAATATCATTTTTAACATATTTAGAAAATAATAAAAATAACCATGTATTGGAATATATTTTTGTTAATTAAAAATCTCACTTTTATCATGTAATGAAGTAATATAAATAACCACGGATTGAAATATATTTTTGTTAGTAAAAACATATCATTTTTAACATATATAGGAAGTAATAAAAATAACCATATGCTGGAACAAATGTTTAATCATTAAAAATAACATTTTTAACGTATGTATGAAGTGTTAAAAATAACCATGTGTTGAAATAAATGTTTGATCATTAAAAATATCATTTTTAACATATGTATGAAGTTTTAAAAATAACATTTGTTGAAATAAATGTTTGACCATTAAAAATATCATTTTTAACATATATATAAAGTGTTAAAAATAACCGTGTGTTGAAATATATTTTTGATCATTAAAAATATCAGTTTTAACATATGTATGAAGTGTTAAAAATAACCATGTGTTGAAATAAATGTTTGATCATTAAAATATTATTTTTAGCATGTATATGAAGTATTAAAAATGGTTATGTGTTAAAATAAATATTTGTTCGCAAAAAATATTATTATTTTTTGCTTAGATATGCTTACATATGTACACATGCTGAACTGGTAAATGGATTTGCTGTTGAGTAAAGAATTTATTTGCGTGCCCGACAAGTAACCAAAAAGAAAATGGAGTCTTTTCTTGAGAAAAGTAATTTTTACTAAAAAAATTTTTGTAATGTAATAATAATAACAAAAGCAAGATTCTGATTCCTTCATTACCAAAAATTTTTGGTATACCTTAATGAGTTGAATGCACAATTTTATTATTATATAAACTCCTATTAATGAAATTGGATGCGGTGTGATGGTTGTTCTATATGAGATTATAAAACACGCCATAGGATAAAAACAACTAAATTTTTAACTACACCACCTGGCATACTGCATGAAGATAGCATATCATCTCATATTCCATATAAGCATTTGGAGCTTACATGACGAGGTTGGGATTACCATACGAGCGAGATGCTCGTATGGCGATGACTGTATTTCAGGTTGAACAGAAGAATGATTATGGACATAATTAAGGAATACATGTAACGGTGTTCGGGGTAGGATTAAAAAAACCCCACATGGGTCTGGAGATGACAATAATTCACATCTCTCTTGATTTTAGATATGACACATGGATTATTTATTTCCAACACTGGACAAGGTGGTGAGATATGATTTTTACACTCTCCTTTGGGTACAGATAGGTCACTGAAAATTATATATGCTTTTTATGGATTTATTGGGTGCCTAATACGGCCCAATAAATTTTTTAGACCCCTCCCGAACAAAGGAGGTTATGGCGAAATTTTCCAAAATGTAAAGGCGTTAGACAATTATTTGAAGAATTAAATGGTTTTGAATTCATCAAATAAATTATATAATTTATATATAATATAAATTAAAATTAAACGAATCGCATGCAGTAGTTCGCGTTTTGGAATCGTAATTTTAAACGATTATACCGAGAGATCCGACCATTGGATTTTCCCGAAACTGGAACCGTTGGGTTCGCTTTGTGTAACAACCCAGAAATTCTTAACCAATTTAAATTTTTTATTTTGGCAACTTCGATGAATTTTGATTATTTAAAATGATTTATTTTAAATAATGACGACGAGAAATTTATTTTTGAATAGAATTAGAATGTATATATTTATTTGAATCATCGCTAGAATATAAATATTTTGTTTTAAATATAAAAGGAATAGAAAATGGCGCGGTAGTTTGAAAATTCAATTTCAAAGTTCAAATGAATGTGTAGGATTCAAAATAAACCGGATTTTGGCGAAACCAAAAATATTAGAATCTATTTGAAAATATCTTTCCAACAAATCCGAAAAATTGAAATTTCATAGCGGGGATAAAAAGTTATGCCCAGTTGAAAATTCAGAATAGTCGCTATGGAATTCTGGCCCTTGAAAAGGGAAATTTTGCAAACGACCTCGGTTTTCGACAAAACCACTTTTGTTGGATCCGGGATGTCGAATTATTGTTAGATTCCAAAATTCATAATTTTTTGAATCAATATGTGAGTGTGGCAAAGTAAAACGTGTTTTAACAGTTTCATTCAATTCCGATCGACCAGAAAATGGCCATTTTTCAAACGGTCTCGGAATTTTATGAAATCAGTTTTGAAAGGACCGTATCGTCAATACGAAGCTTGAAAATATTTTTCAGGAATTTTTAGAGTCCGTATGTGGCCCCGGTAAATTGAAAGGCGCGTTCAAATTCAATATATGGATTTATATTTTAATTTTGACTGAAATTGATCGAAGCGATCGAATTAGTTTACAAAACATATCCCATTGTGTTCGGAATGGGGGTAATTAGCTAGAGGCGACGGTCGTTGGGTCTCGTTTGGAGGTCAAATAAAAAGTCAACTTTTTGGGAATTATAAAATAAAAATTATATAAACTAATACACTCACCCCTCTCTCTCTCTCTCCTCATTCTTCAGATCGAATGGAAAATGAAAAAAAAATAAAAAAATAAAACCGCTCTTACTCAAATCGAACCCCCTCGTCGTCGCCCTCCCGACCGCCACCACTGATGCCACCGCGTCACCCCCTCTTCGATCTCCTCCGGCCAGGCTGGCCTCTCCGCAACCGTCTACACCGATTAAACCCCCCCAAACTCATTTGAAACCCTAGCAGCAGCACCCACCATCGCTGGGGAACCCCGCTGCGCCCGAGCCCCACCAAACCGCGCACCAGACCCCCCTGACCACCTGCGGTGGACTGAACCACCCCTCCTTCCCATTTCGCTGTTAGTTTCAATTTTAAAATCTGAGTTTTTATTATTATTATGAAGTTAAAGTTTATATTTTTATTATGTTGATGTTCATATTTTTATGATGTTAAAGTTCATATTTTTATGAGGTAAAAGATTAAATTTTTATTCTTTAAAAGATTATGTTTTTATACATGAAGTGATTTTTAAATAAATAAACAAAAGATATGATTTTTGGTTTAGTAAAAATATGATTTTTAGTTCGATAAAAATATTATTTTCATCGTATGTATGATATGACTTTTTAGAAAGCTAAAAATAGAATTTTTATCGAGTTAAGAGGTTATTTTGAGAAGGATAAAAATATAATAATTATGGTATATATGAAATAATATTTTTAGAAGAATAAAATTTTGATTATTTATATATATCGTTTTAGAGTAAAAATATGATTTTTATATATTTAACAACCATGTAAAAATGTGATTTTTATAGAAAAGGTTTAGAATAAAAATATAATCTTTATAATGCAGATATCGTGTTAAAGATGCTATTTTTATCATCTTGAAAGCGAAGTAAAAATATGTGATTTTTATATATCTAGTGAATACCGGCAACGAAAGTGACAAAAGGAAACACAGTGAAGATTTCTACGTATGAAGAGTGGTGGCGTTTGGTTTAGCTTCTAGATGAGAACTTCTTACTTTAATTCTTGTTTTCTAGTTAAAAATATATACTAGGATGCGGACGGTGCTTAGCAGCACCCGAAACCCATTGTCCACAAACCATGGACGACTTGTTTGATTTTGTTGTGTGGTGAAAATTGATTGTGTGATGTGGACTGAATAAATATTTTATAGTTAAAAATATAATTTTTAACGAGTACAAAAAATAATTAAATATTTGTAGACAAATCAGACGATTTGTTTTTGTACACTGATTTGACTGATATTGATTGGGATGATAAATTTTACACATCGCCCAACTGCACAAATAAAAATCTGTGTTTGTTGACTGAAACCTCACACGGGTATTGGGATGATATTTGAAGTACACTAATCCCGATTGTTTAGTTGTATGTCAATCGATAGGTTGACAAACAGTTGTGTAGTGCACTTTGGATGATGGTTGATTATTTATCATTGCTATTATATACATGTGTTTTATGGAATCCATATAATTAACATTATATTGTAATTGATTGGGCCACATTCCAATTTGGAAAATAAAGAATATTATAAAATAAAGATTCATGTGTTGAATAGAATAAATAGTCATGTGTTGACGATACTCACGTGTTGAGAATATTCATGTGTTGAAACTTGTCATGTGTTGAACGAAATATTTTAACAATAGAATTTACATCTTTATCATATATAAAATTAGAAACTAACTGGAAACGAACTAAGATGAGTGGTTTCCTGGGTATTGATCTGATGCTGGTTTCGGCCTTCGGGGTTAATATTTAGGGAATCATTCTCTTACTCATTTACGGTTGGAGTCTGATTAAGAATTAAACGATAGAAATCATAATTTTATGAAATATATTAAATAACATAAATAGTCATGTGTTGACAATACTCATGTGTTGAGAATATTCATTTGTTCAAAATATTCATGTGTGAAATAAAATATTTGTACAATAAAATTCACATTTTTATTGTAAGTAAGAATTAATAAATATTCATGTGTTGAATAAAGTATATATTCATGTGTTGAAGTAAATATCCATTTGTTGAATAGAATAACGAAGCTATTGAAATATATAAAGCCGTGTTGATTAGATTTGCGCCATTCTGACACAAATCATATTTATATCAATTATATTCGTTTTTATAATGAATACAGAAAAGAAAGTGATTTCAAAATATAGCGTTTTGAAAATATTATCATTTATATATTAATGATATGGAATATTCAATTTTGATTCAAAATTGAATATGAAGTTGAAATTGTTTTGAAAAACGAATTTAAAACGATTTATAAAATATGTTTAGATATGAAATCGACGAAATATATATAATATATATATTATATATATTAAATGGCCTGAATAGAGCGCGCCGCGCCGCGGTAGTTCGCGAATTTCGACCATTGATTTCGAATTGACGTTACGGGAGATCTGACCGTCGGATTCTCCTGAAACCGGAACTGTTGGGTTCATATCGAAAAGAGCTTTCTAACGAATATTAGAAATTTGAAATCTAATGGTTGGATTTGGAATTATTTCCAAATCAAATTTGGAAAAGGTCGCCGTAAGTGCAGTTCGACGACCGTTATTAGAAATCGACAGTACGGGCCTTGATAAAATTATTAAAAATATCAATAATTTATGTAAAATCATAATAAATGATTTAGAAAGAATTGGGGTGAAAAATTCCGTATTTGAAAAGATAAAAATATATTTTTATCGAAATGAACTAGTTTTGAACTAGATTTGAAGTGATTTTAAAAATAATAAAAATTTCCAACATACAAATTGGAATGGATTTGAATCGAAATTATCTTCGGAATATTTCGATGTTGGATTTCATGATTATTTAGATATGGTTGTGGAAATTTTAAAGATATATTTATATCGTTATTTCCAATACGATATTTGTTGGTTTCAGAATTTGATATTGAATATAAACCGATATATTTTCTATTCAGAACCTTGTATTTAATATCAAATAGGATTTTGGGTTCATCGTGAATGGTGTCTTAAATAACACTGTTCTTGAACCCAGTTTAGAAAAGAATAAATCTTTTAATTAAGATTTAGTGAAATTGTCTACTTAATTAGTATTTTATTGGAATTGAATTTAAATTGGTTTTTGGGGTTTATCATGAGCGGTGTTTTGAATAACACCTGTTCTTTAACCCGATTAACAATGGAATGTGATTTTGGATTTATCGTGAACCGCGTTTTAGATGACATTGGTTCTTTAACCCAGTTAAAGACAGGATATTGAATTTTGGGTATATTAAAACTAAGTGGAGTTTTAATGAATCTTTAATTAGATTAAAGTGATCGAGAATGGAGTATCACAAGTTTTGCTCCAAGCGATAGTTAAATCTTTAATTAGATTTGAGCGTAAAATGGTAATTAATATTTACCGATAACATCGTGGTATTAGATATGGAGTATTACCAGTTTTGCTCCATGGGTTGAATAGGTTGGGATTGGGAAATAAAATAAGTGATTACTTCGGTGTGGTTCGCCAATCCCGACTAGTTTTGAAAAACCTTAATATGGTTTTAAATGATATCCAAAGGAAATTAAAGAATAAATTTAGAAGAATTTATCTTTGAAAAAATTAATGGGAACCTTTCCCTAAGAATGTGAATATTTGAATATAAGAATTGGAATGAGGTGTATGTTGCGTTTGTGTAACACTTGTTTATTGTATACGCAGGTTATTTGGAAAGGCCGGGTTTATACCCATTCTGAATAACCGATTCGACGATAAGTCGAAGATGAAGACGGTGGTTGAAGACCGGAGGTCTTCACATTATTTGGATGATTATTGATGATCTTGATTGGGACAAGAGGAGGGAATCAGTTGGTGATCGTCCAGACGTACTTGGAGATCGATGGATATGCGAGGAATATGGTTCCTCTGGTTTCGTTCAGACCCAGAACGAACTTGTAAATGGAATGTGTGTCTGACATTGGATTTTATTTTGTGTGATTGATTTCTATTAAATATATAGGCGGAGGAGAATTTATTCTCTTGCTTAACGCCCTTCTCTGAGACGTACGAGCTCAGAGGTTGTATATTGATGGATATCAATCGCATGGCATGAATTGCCTGTGTGGCATGCCTAAGTGGCATATGATCAAGGCTTCTGTTGAAAAACAAAGTCTTGTGGTTGATGATCAAAGCACGGCTTGTGTGGCATAGCTTTGTGTATGGCGTTAATTCGCGAGCCTCACACCTCGGTATGAGTAAAAAAGGGGATCGGACTGCAGGGAGAACACGACGTTTCTTTCTAGCTATGGGTGGTGTCAGTGACATACCAGCCCTGACATTTACATTATTTTTCATCTGTGTGGTTGTTGGAATGCGAGGCGCCTCGGATATAGGTCTGATAGGACTGGGAACGTGTGTTCAGGAATAATCAATCCTCAAAAGTAGGAGTGGACCGGCCCTGAAGCATCCAGGATCGTTGTGTGTGGTCCTAAGACATTTGCTAGAGTGACTCGAATGGAGAGGAGCTTGCCCCTTGCCTCGACTCATGACGGAAATCCAATTTCCAATACGACCTTTGCGGTTTTAATTGTACAACTAGTATGGCGACATGATATATGGTACCCATGCTGCCTATGATTGATACATTTATATTTGAAGTTGTTTTCTTCACTTATAGTAATAATAAAAGTTGAAATTAAGCGTATCAAGAATTCTTTGGCTATTATAAGGTAAAACCCTATCCTCCGGCTTGTGTTGCATTGTGTGATGGGACCTGGGCGTTATAATAGCTTCTTTTTTCTTTATTTAGCATTACGCTATTTGTTTTATGCACTGGTATTCTTGGGAGGAAATCTGTTCCGTGTTATACGGCGTGGTCCCTTGATTTACCTAACTTTAAAATAAAGATTAATAACTGTTTTGGTTCTCACACCAGTCACATGATTGACTTGGAGTTTATTGTTTTAACATAAATTCTGGGTGCCCCTATTTTCCACACGGGCAGCTAGTAGTTTTTGGTTTTGCTGATTTATATTCACAGGATCCTGGTTTATAGCTTGAACGATATTCGGAAAGCTCTGTATCCGTGTATTTCTTTCAGTTATGTTTTGTATTATTATTCCGCTGCTATGTATTTAAATGTAATTTAAATCTCTGATATTTATCAAATGTGTAATATTTATTCATACTCTGTATATTATTGTACTCTGATGGAATTTTTGTAATAGACATTGAAATTTTCTTCTGTTTGTGTTCCGATGTGTGTTGTTCTCAAAGCAGTCAGTGCTTCCCTTAATAGGGAAGTTACGAGTCCTTACACTTTGGAAAGATCATTCCAACGATATTAAATTTGTTAAGATCTAACGGTTAGATTTTAAGAAATGTGTAATTCAAAGCTGAACGAAAACATCGCCAGTGCCACGTAGTGACCTGAAGCGTCGTTCGAATTAAATGAGCTATTTTTATATAAATAAAAATAGCGATAAATCTTTATGAAACATAATAAACGATTTGGAACAGAAATAAACCAATTTCACTTGATTTATAAAGTAGTACTGACAGTTAGATTTATTTAATATTAATCTATAGTAATGAATTGAATTTAACCAAGGAAAGAATTGATTTGAATTATATATATTCGAGAATTATTTGAAAATGCCAAGTTAAATCTCATTTCAAATAATTATACGACGATTATAGTCAAAGATATTGAAGGCTATGATTGAAGACCGGCGATCTTCACATCGAATGGATTACTACTGAAGCCCTGGATTGGTTAGCTCCTAGGAAGGGGTTATAGTGGTAGTTGTTCGGACGAACTTATTGATTGTTCGGATATGCGAGGGCCTCTCTTATGTATTGGATATGTGGAACGAGAAATAAGTTGCCTCCGGTTTTGTTCAGACTCAGAACAAACTTGTAAATGGTTGTGTGTCTGACATTCGATTTCATTCTGTGTTGACTGATTCCTATTAAATATATATCTGTTTGGTGATAGAGAATTTATTCTCTTGCTTAACGCCCTTCACTAAGACGTACGAACTTAGAGGTCATACATTGATAGACATCAGTCATATGGCGTGAATTGTCAGTGTGGCATGCTGAGATGCAAATGAACAAGGCTTTTGTTAAAAAGCAGAGTCTTGTGGTTGGTGATCAAAGCACAACTTTAATTGGCATAGCTTTGTGTATAGCGTTAATTCGTGAGCCTCACAACTCGATATGAGTCAAAAACGGGATCGTGACTGCTGGGAGTGCAAGACATTTCTTTCTAGCTAGAAGTGGTGTCATGGTATAGAGCCTAAACATTTTTACTTATGTGGATGATGGAATGAGTTGCCTTAGATATTGGTTTCTAATGGCCAAGTGGAAAGTTCGATAGGACCAAGAAACGTGTGTTCATGAATTAAAGTGAGTGTGATCCTGAGGGTGGACCGACCATGAAGATCCAATATCCAATATCCAATACGGTATGAGTCAAAAACGGGATCCACTAAAGTGAGTGTGGACCGACCATGAAGATCCAAGGGTTGCCCGTAGGTGTGATCCTGAGGCATTTGATAGGGTGTTTTGAATCAGGAGGAGCCATCCCTAGCCTTGACTCATGATAGAAATCCAATTTCCAATACGATATGGTGCGATTTTAATTCTAAACATATATATGGCGACATAGTAGGATGGGGTACTATGCCATCTAGGACTGATATATTTATACTGAAAATGTTTTAAACTGACTAGACACTAATAATAATATCAAATGATTTTTTTTATACGTATCAAGCATATTTGGGCATTATAAGGTAAAACTCTATCCTCCGGCTTGCATTGCATTGTGTGATGGGACCTGAGTCTTATAATGGCTACATTTTTCCAAAAAACATTGCGTTGTTCATATGATTTACTTTATTTCATGCACTGGCAATCCAATGGAGTAAATCCGTTCCCCGTTAGCGGCGTGGTCCTGTGATTAGCCTTATTATTAAATAAGTTAGTAAGATTTCTCATACTAGTCCCATGACTGACTCGTAGTTTGTTTTCACTTGCAAACTCGTGTGCCCTTATTTTTACACGGGCAGCCGAGTAAACAGGTAGCTGGATTTATTTTGGTTATGCACCATAACATGGGGTGCTCTTTTGGCTGAAGACGAAGACTATCTTTTATCACATATTTCGGACATTTAGACATCACCTTATGTATGCTATATTTGATGATGTTGTAGACTTATTATCTGCCTTATAGAACCTTTTATGTACAAAGTAGTATTCTATACTTTGTAACTCTGATGATGATGATGACATTTATGATTCCGATGTTATGATGATGTATATTATTCTATGATATCATGTGTTATGCTTTTATATGTAATCTGCTGATATGATTAATGTGTTATATTCCAATGATTATCCTTGCTAACATAGTACGGGGGTTTGGGTTCTCACGAACATGGTATCAGAGCATTAGTTAACCTTAGCTCTGAAGTATAACATATTTAAAACAACCCTTCAGAAATAGAATCGGTATTATTCTAGGACGAGTAACTCATTAGAGATAGGATTAGTAATGTCCTAGAATGAGTGCAGCAGAATCGCATTATAACTTGATCATCACATCATTATCTGTGCATTGTCTTTATGCTTTTACCATTCCTTAAGATATCTTTTCTGTTGGCCTGACTCTTTTCTTAATATTGGAAGAACTAACAGAAAATGAGCGGAAGAGAAAGAGGCAGGAGAGGCAGAGGCCAAGGAAGGGGTAATATCCCCGCTGCTCCAAATTAGCCCAAACTTGAAGAAGTCGAAACAGACAATAACATTGAAGCTGTAGTGTGACACCCTGTATTTTCTGTGAACATTAAAGTAACGAATTAAAGAATACTTAATTTTAAAAGTGGGAATTAAGTAAAATGGGTAAAGCCATTGCGTTCGTCTCGGAATTTTGCTTGAGATAGAGTCCGAGTTTGCGTGAATCGGATTCCATATGAAGAAGTTATGGGGGTTGGAAGATTTCAAGTCTAATCAGAAATTAAATAAAAATTAAAAACCAGATCAAATTTCAAATTCAGAAGAAAACAGGCTGAGCGAGAAATTTCCCGCTCAGGGTGTCGACCACCCCCTGGGGGGAGTCGACATAGATGTCGCCCCCCTATTGGGGAGTCGACATAGTTGTCAACCCCCCTGTAGGGAGTTGACCCCTTTTTGATCTGGTTCCTATGACGATTTTTCTAAGCCCTGAGCTGATGTGGCCTTCACTGTTTGGCCTGATGGTCAATTTCTGAGTCATTAGGGCATATATGGCGACTTCTGCTAGGCTCTATTTGGTCTGGATGGCTCTAATTACTCATAGGTTGATCTAACTGCTCACATTTATCTAAACTTCTATATAATCAACCAAAACCTCAACCCTAAACCTCATAATCTAGCTCTAAGAAGCTGTCATGCTGTCCATGGCCAACCTAGCAAAGCCTCCATTTTTCTCTAAACTAGAAATCAAGTTAGAAAGCCCTAAATCAGATCCAAACTAGTAAAAGATTAGAAGAACTTCAAATCAAATGCCTACATCAAAGGATAGCTTTTCAAATTCAGAAATCAGATCCCAGAATACAAGATTCATTCTTTTCTGTAAGTTCACGTTATTTTCATATTTAAATACCTAATTGTAATCTTGGCATGTAATAAAATGAATCTAAGTCCATGCTTGATGATAAGACAATCTTTTCAGATTTATCCCTAT
This sequence comes from Allium sativum, assembly GCA_030737875.1. Lineage (NCBI taxonomy): Eukaryota > Viridiplantae > Streptophyta > Magnoliopsida > Asparagales > Amaryllidaceae > Allium > Allium sativum. Next base: position 894,404,241 of record CM060920.1, read on the forward strand.
CTTTCTATCGAATCCACGATTTTACATGCCTAAGAAGTTATTATATCGATACAATCATTCCTGTCTTTGTTGTACATCAGGCATATAGTCCTTTTTGGTTCATCATATTATTTTTATACTTGCGATAATGATTGTATCAATTTATTCAAGAATCTATCTTTGTTGGATCTAAATTTCCTGTATTAAGTCTATTGTTACATGCCTATTTTTATGCCTATTCTTATTTTATGCCCCTTATCTCTCTTCCGCTATTTCCTTTTTCTTTTACAAACCTGGGTTACCTTAGAACCTAGGCTGAAATCGCGAAATACGAACGATTGGAATATGGGAAATATTCGGGCATAACCTGTTTTGGTTAAATATTGGGCATATTTGGTGAAATAATTCGGTGAAATTGTTAGGCATAACATGTAATTGCTATTAGAGCATTATTATCATTATAACTGCAAGTTTGGGTTAATTGGCATGTAAACCAAGTTTTGGGTGTAAACTGCAAACTAAAATATTAAAACTAGATTGGGCATAACTATTGGTTGGGATGCCAAGCATAATGTATATTATGATCTTGGAGCATGACTATTATTGAAAATTTGGGAAGATTGGTTGTAGCCTATTTAATTAATAACTTGTAATTGAATTTGTTGGGTATAACCTGAGAATTGAAACATGACTAGTTTTGTGAAATTGGGATAATTAGCATGTAAAATCCAGACTTGGACATGTATGGTGAATATGTAATTTGGCTAAAAGATGAACATGCCTAACCCGGGGTTAGATTGAGTTGGCACATCTAGTAACCGCAACAACACAGATCTAATGTGAGAGGTTATCGCATTAAGCCCAAAAACCCGAGGTTAGATTGAGTTGCGGTGTAAGAATGCCCGGAACCGCCCACACATCTAATGACTGCAACATTATAGATCTAATGTGAGAGGTTGGTTCTTTAATGAATGGATTAAAGCTAAGAAACAGACAGAATAAGAATGGTAGGGTTAAGTTAATTAAGGCAACACTTAAGCAATACAACATGTTAATTAGACAAGAAGGTGGGGGTTAAGTAAATTTAGAACACTTAAACGTTATAACATGTTAATTAGATAAGAAGGTTGGGTTAAGTAAATTTAGAAACACTTAACCAATATAGCATGATGAACGAGTAGGGTTAAGTTAATAAGAAACACTTAACCAATATAGCATGATGAACGAGTGGGGTTAAGTTAATAAGAACCACTTGACTAATATAACATGATGGACGAGTGGGGTTACGCTAATGGGAAACACTTGACAAATATAACATGATGAATGAACAGGGTTAAGTAAAAAAGGAAACACTTAACCAATACAGCATGATGTGTGGGTGGGTTAAGTTAACATGAATGGACAACACTTAACCAATATTACATGAACAAAGTGGATACAGTTAAGGCAAGCTTAACCAACAATACATATTGACTTGATAAGTGGAAGAGTTAAGTACATCTTGGGTAGGTGGGTAATATTTGTATATATAGGCCCACAAACTTAACCGTTAAATAAACATGATTGAATCAGTGGGAGGGTTAAGTATATCTCGTGTAGGTCGGTAATATTTGTATATGTAGGCCCACAAACTTAACCAGTAGGAAACCCTAGTAACGGGGACCCATTTCAGCGGTAACCCACATAGATGGATCATGGTACCCTGAACTGGGCAGGGTGGGGCACGATTACTGGGCTGATTATAAACGGTCAAAATAGCAATAGGGGGTGCAGCTGTGTAGTTCCGATAGAGTATGAGCATCCACGTTCTATGGAGTTGAAAAGCATGCATTAAGCATTAGTAGTATACACTGTGCATCTTGAATCGTGTCGGGTTGCTATCATAGGGATTGATACACCTTATGGTGGGACCAGCACAGGGTATCTACACGCAAGAGAGGGCCGGTTTACACAGACACAAGGAAAATTAATACAAGTAGGGAGCCGATCGATAGGGCAGTAAGGGTACATCTAACATCTTCATGACAATTAGGCTGATTTAGGTAAGATCCTCATACTAGATGTACACCTGAAGGCTACCACAATGCGGGGGTGGGATCACCTTATTATATATAACACAGGATCCTAGTTGGAACACTAGTAGGGGATACAGATCCTTTTTCACAGGATACTAGTTAGGACACTAGTAGGGGATACAGATCATTCTATAAAAGACACTAGTTAGGATACTGGTTAGTTAGTGCAGAGAAAATAGGAAATCAGAGATATTAAAATCAGAATAACGGGGTAGTAGCGAAGCAGAGAAAGAGTAGAAGCACATTCGGTTTATCTTGCCTTATCATATCTTATGCTAATCTTAGGTTATCTTGTCATCCCTGTTATCACGGTATTGTCTTATATTCAGTTTATTCATGTCATGTTACTATTACCTGTTTACATATTGAAAATCACTGGACTTACCAGACTTATGTCTGACCTAGTTTTCTTTCGCCTTCTTTTCTTCCGTTCCCCCTCCCGGTTCACAGGGAGGGAATATCACCACTTAGCTCAGTTTTCTTTCCAAGCTCGAAGATAGACGATGTATTGCTTTGGACTCTCTTTTCCACTGCTACGGCTGGTTCATGCTTTATTGGGGAATATCATTTCATGCTTCTTTATTTTGTTAAACAAGACAGATGCTTTGTTGTAATGGGTATTGGAAAGCAACCTTTGTACAAGCTATTTTATCAAGCTGTTGTTTATCAATAAAGTAAAGTTTTATATATTTTCCGCTATTTAAAATTTTGTCTGTTTTGTAATTTATCTGTTCTATACACTTATGACGCTCCAGTGAAGTTAATGCATTCCCTTTGTGAGTGACCTTAACGGAGGTGGGGCGTTACACGTGCTATCAGAGCTAAAAGTCACCAGAACGAATAAAAGACTTTTCAAAAGCATATTTTAAAAAGGGGTGTTTTTCTAAAACATGTTTTGAAGAAGCGTTTTTCTGAAGAAAAGTTTTGTTTTAAAGGCATATTCCCCAAAGCCATACGCACTATCTTTTCATCCTCTGTTTGAATCCTTGTTTCTTTCTTTCCTAAATCTCTGAGGGCTCCTAGCTTTCTGGGAGGTAACCTCATCGCGGTATGGTTCCACAGGCTTGATGAGACTACGACACCTGTTAAAGGGAGAAGGAATGCCCAACTTCCATATATAGTCACAGTAGTTTCACCTACTGCTAATTTTCTTTCAAGCTTTGTACGGTTTTCCGTGCGATGGAGGCAGCTTTCAAGAGACTTGTCAACAAGTTACACAAAGATGGCAAAGATGAGAATAAGAGTATTTGGCTAAGAAACACAACCCAAGGATGAGAAACTCATGGATATGGATTTGGTTCACGAAGGAGGAAAGAATAGAAAAATCTAAGACAAGAGGAAGTGTCATTATTATGGTATAACGGGTCATATAATTAAGGACAAGGGCAAGAAAAAAGGACAGGATTTTCAGGAGTGCAAGTGCATGCTCTCACCCCCAGCATACCTAAGAGAGAGGTAGTAGAGTTTCTGTGGAAAAAGTCTAGTTTTTCTTTTTGATCATCTTGTTAGTACTCTTTCTGATTTTAGCGCTTCACATTCATTTATATCTGCTTCCATAGTTGAGTCTCTGCACCTTAGTGCTTGTATAGTAGAAGATCTCATTATTGTCTCAAATCCAATTGATGGTTCGGCTCATTTATCTTTGGTTTGTAAAGATTTGAGAATAGCTATATTAAGTATTGAGTCTAAGTGTAATGCTTATGATTTTTGTTTCATGGGCTATGGGTTGATTCTAGGCATGGATTGGTTAGCTAGTAATTGTGAAAGGAGGATAGTTAGACTTTCGACTTGCCTCGGGAATGCCCTCGAGATTTCGTGCGATCCTAAGGGATTAGTTTGTCTTAGCTACCTAGAATCACTTGATGCATATATCGATGATTTGCGATCCGTTGGAGCAGTCCATGAGTACGCAGATGTTTTTGATTAGGCTAGGGGGTTTGTCCTCTAAACCGCGAGATAGACTTCCGCATATATCTAGTTGACAATGCAAAGCCAGTTGCATTACCTATATGACACATGAATCCAAGGGAAAGGAAGGGCTCGGTAAACAAGTAAAAGAGTTACTTGAAAAAGGGTTCATAAGGCGAAGTATTTCTGAATGGCGGTACTCCATCCGTTTTCGTTACAAAGGCGGATGGTTCACTTCGCTTGTGCATAGATGATATTTTGGAATGAGGAAGATCATGCTTTGCATCTAAGGGAAGTCTCGGATACCCTCTAAGTGCATCAGCTTAAGGCGAAGTTCTCCAAAATGTTATTTTTGGAGGGAAGAAGTAAGGTTTCTAGGACATGTGGCGTCCAATGAAGGGATAGCAGTAGATCCCACAAAAGTAGCTGCGGTGCAAGACTGAAAGAAAAAGCTTTCTTGGACTAATGGGTTAATATAGGAAGTTCATTAAGGACTTTGCGAAGGTATTAGCCTCACTTACAAGATTGACGAAGAAGAATCTAACTTTTGCTAGGGATATTGATTGGGATGTCGCTTTCCAACGTTCGAAGAGGGCTCTTACAACGGCCCCAGTTTTGACTTTTATTGTAACGACCCACATTCTACGTATCGAATAATCATAGAATATTTATTTCTTTCTCATATGAAGTCATATAGGCATGTGACTTTGGAAGACGACTATTGGGGTCATTTCCCATGTTCATGATTTTTGCCAATTATTAAATGACCATTTTGCCCCTAGCCGATCATGTTTCGGCCATAACTTTTGATTGGAAAGGTGTTTTGACCTAAAATATCTTCCATTAGATCCGGATGATGGTTTAACTTTCCGTAGAGTGGTCATATGTGAAAAACGTACTTACCGTTTGGGAGATATGGTTGAAACAAAGTTTAGAAGGTGAAAAACTACTTAACCGGGCCAAATGAGGTGATTAGTGAATGGGCCCATAACCCATTTCGGGATTAGGGTTATGGGGAGGCTGAAATGAGTTAGGTTTTCATTTCATTTCAGTTTTCTAGCCGTCATTTACCTCCTAGGAACCCTAACAATGGCCTCTAATATCTAGAATCACCTCTAATCACTTTCTGATCAAGTATTAGCCTAATCTACGTCAAATCAAAGGGAAATATCACCAAATCTAGGTTGGAACTGCTGTGTAGCTTTGGGAACCACACCAAACAGAGGATAATTTCAAATTTTGTATTTTGTTTGTGGCTAAGGTGAGTGATTTGCATAGTTCCTCACTAATTATGGTTAATTAAGGGTAATTAGTGTTAATTAGCGAATTTAAACATGTTTAAAATCTGGAAAATATTTATAAATTTTGAAGTATTGTTTTAGGCCTCTGTTAGAAAATTTGGTTAGTTTGGTTAAGTTTTACTAATCCTGTCATTAGTTTTGTTTAAACATGCTAAAGAGAAACTATGGGATTTTATCTATGTTTGATCCATTTTAACCTATCAAGTTGTTGTTTTGGTGTTTATTGTTAATTCTCTATGTTGCTATGACTGTATGGTTTGTTTTGTGGTTGATTAAAAAAGTTAGATTAGTCGAAAACACCGTCGAATGGCGCAAAACAGTCGCTGGAAAGAAGTGCACGAAATTAGCCGAACCGGATCGGATCGGAGAAGGGGAGCATGAACCGAACCGCTCCCTTCGAACGGTTGCATCACGAGCCGATCTGAGGAATTGGGGAGATCATGACCTAACCGACCCGAATGGTGGCACCGAACCGACCCACTCACCTGGAGAGCCCCACGATCTGAACCGTGTCACTCAACCCGAATCCCTTTCACGAGCTGATGGCCAAAGGAGATCACGAATCGGAGCACCACACCACGACCCGACCCAGATGAACGACCCAAACTGATCAAGAGAGGGTGCTACCAACCAAACCGCTTGGTGGCTATGAAGTGGAGAATCCTGACCTGATCCGTATAGCGCGATCCAAACCGAACCCGAGTGGTGACTGTGAACCGAACCAAGGAGCTTGGACGCGTGGCATGATCTATGAACCAAATGAAGACCGATTCGGTAATGACCAAAACCCGAGATGCAAAGGTGGTCCAAGTAGGAAATTTGCACTCAGGATCCAGTTGGGAACCAACGAGTTGACTTCATGATTAGACTTTACCGTGGGACGTGTGCTAAGGGGTTATCGATGTCCATAACTTTGATTCACCACCAAGATGGATGTTAGGCTACGGATCAATGTAGTGGGGTAGATGTTACATCATGGGGCAGAGTGATCGTAGCATGGCTATGAGCCAGTGCAGTGGAGTCGCCATGACTTCATGGGGCAGAGTGGACATAGCAAGGACTAGTGGTTACGGATCAGTGCAGTGGGGTTGGCATGAATACATGGCCCAGAGTGATCATAACAAGGAATAGGGTGATCAAAGTGGTGGATGTCATACGTTTTACGCACTAAGTGAGAGATGTGAGGATGGTTGCTATGATTGATTGTTTGCCATCACTATGTCATGCACACCACTACCCCCGTATTCTTTACACCATATGATAGTGACACCTTAGAGTATTGTGCAGTATGTAGTGCTAACTCTTTGGTTGCAGGTCCAGGTTCAGGTATGGTTTAGTATACATCTTATTGTTTTGTTTTGCTGCTTATCGCTCATACCATACTTTTGTTTTACCCAGAGTTTTATGTCTCTTCTTATTACTCTGGGTGCTCTTAAACGTGCAGACTAGAGACAGGTTAGTTGGTTGTGCACGAGTAGCTGTACCGGAGACGAGCAGGAGGTTCCTATGTATTATCTACATATATTCTCCTTATGTCGCTGCTGGTCACTCCTTTGGGCATTAGTAGCGTACCTTCCTTATTTGCTTTAGAGACAGTTTTCAAAAGTTGTAATAATGATGATGTGGAACATAAGCTGTACTTGGATCTTCCACTGCTATGATGTTTAGTTTTCAGCTTATGCAGCCTGTTTTATGTCAAAGTATGTTATTACTATATTTTATTCCATGCGTTGTGAGACATTCTACATGTTGCTTGTTTGTTCAAATACCCTTCCTTTCCTTTCTTTGGCGACCGTCCCGTGCTGGTTAGACATTGGCATAGCGCACTTTCATTGAAATGTCGGCTGGTGCGGGCGGGCCATCATCACATTTGGTATTAAAGCTCTAGGTTGCATGGTTGACCTTGGGAAAGACACCAGGGAGAGATAATACGTATATGAGAACGCGTACTTGTGATTATTTTCGTTTTCAAAGCTATATATATATATATATATATATACTATTAGTATAGCTAAGGATGAAGTCGCACTGCACTGACACCACAAAGAGGATGGTTAATCGTTTCTCTTTACAGATTGAACGATGAGCCGATATACGAGGGGTGCTGGTAGAGGAGCCAATAATGGGAATGCTCCTGACACGAGGACTATGTTCACTGACTTCATGAGAGAGATGCTTAGAAACGTGCAAGGAGCAGTTCCCAATGTTGCAAATGGTGGTGGTGCAGCAGTGCAGGCGCCTAGAGTCGATTTCGCCAAGCTTTGCAAGGATTACACTAGTCTTGGTGGAAAGCCATTCCACGGAATGAAATCGGCTATAGAAGTTCAGGATTGGTTGGATAGCTGTGAGCGTATCTTCGAAGACTAAGGTATCGAGGGTGCGATGAAGAGAAAGCTAGCATCCTGTCAGCTGCAACGGCGAGCAATGAATTGGTGGAACGCTATTAAGGCAGCTACTCCAGAGGATCAAGTTACATGGGATCAGTTTAAGGCCCGATTCGGTGAAAAATTTATCCCAGCTACTCAAAAATCAAAGTTATTTAGGAAGTTCTTGGAGCTTAAGTAGAATGGTAAGGCAATCTTGGAGTACATTGCAGAGTTCGATACTCTATCGATATATGGATTATCCCTTATTGATACTGCCGAGAAGAAAAATGAAAAGTTCATAACAGGCTTAGATCAGTACTTGGGGGAAAGGCTTATAAACCATGTCGATGAGACATTTGAATCGATTATGGGGAAAGCTTTGAGATCAGAGAGTCTATACCCTAAGTCGAAGGCTGAGGTTGCATCTGCAGAAGAGCCAAAGCCGCAAGCGAGCGGTGGAGGCAAGAATGGTTCTCAGAATAAGAGAAAGCAGAATCAGACCAAGGATGGACAAAAGAAAAAGAATAAGAAAGATGTTGAGTGCTTCAGCTATGGTAAGAAGGGCCACTATGCCAAAGAATGTCGGGCCAAGCCAGCTGATAGGAAGTGCTTCAACTATGGCCAAGTGGGTCATCACAAGGACAAGTGTCCGTCACCCCCTAAAGAAAAGCAGATTGTGAAAGCAAATGCTACCAATGTTGTTCCTTCTTCGTCGAATGCCCCAACCGTGGCGGAGAAAGGAAAGAATGTTATTATTCAAGGTATGCTTTCTGTTTATGATGTTCCTGTTCGATTATTGTTTGATACCGGAGCTTCCCGTTCCTCCATATCTAGTGACCTGGTAGATAGGTTGGGATTGGAACCCGAGATAGTCGATAGACGTGTAGCAGTGACGAACCCGATTGGTGGTTCGACTAGCCTTTAGATGATTTGTCGTAATGTGGTCTTATCGAGTCATGGATGCATGTTTATTTGTGATTGCTTTGTTTTGGGCTTTACTGGGTTTGGCATTATTTTGGGAGTCGATTGGCTCCAAAGATACGGGGTGGTGGTAGACTATGAGGGCTTTTTGTTGACAGTTAGAGTGAATGATGGGCGGAGGGTAGTGTTTGGTGGTCTACCTAATGATGGGGTAATGGCTAGTTTTCTAAATCCCCTCGACATCCCACATGATGAGTTGTCAGATGTGCCCGTGGCTGGCCAGTATCCGGACGTCTTCGAGGAAGTGACCAGACGTCCACCACACCGAGAGATTGAGTTCCGTATAGATTTAGCAAAAGATGTCAGAACTGTAGTGATGCCACTTCGTCGTACGGCACCAAAGGAGCAGCGAGAGCTCGGGGTGCAAGTAAGCGATCTGTTGAAGAAGGGATTTATGAGAAGAAGTGTTTCTGAGTGGGAAGCACCAGTTGTGTTTGCTACCAAGGCCGATGGTTCCCTTCGATTGTGTGTAGACTACCGCGAGTTAAATAAGGTGACGAGGAAGAATAAGTATCCTCTACCGCGAATAGATGATCTGTTTGATTAGTTGAGTGACGCGAGAGTGTTCTCCCAGTTGGATCTCGTGACAGGTTTTCATCAGCTTAGAGTAGAAGCTGGTAGTATGGCTAAAACGGCATTTCGTATGCCATTTGGACGTTATGAGTGGTTGGTCATGCCATTCGGGTTGACCGATGCACCAGCATATTTTGTGGATCTTATGAATAGGGTATTCAGAGATTAGTTGAATAAGTTTGTTCTTGTGTTCATGGGCGATATACTTGTTTATTCGAGGACAGAGGAAGAACACAAGGAACACTTGAGGATAGTGATGGAGGTGTTGAGAAACACCAATTGAAAGCAATGTTTTCTAAGTGTCATTTCTGGAGGAGGGAGATGAGATTCTTGGGCCATGTTGTTTAAGACAATGGTATTGCCGTGGACCCTGCGAAGGCGGCTACGGTACAAGATTGGTCTACGCCCAAGAATGCAACGGATGTAAGAAGTTTGTTGAGATTAGCTGGATATTATCGTAAGTTTATCCAAGACTTCTCCAGGATAGCAACACCGTTGACTCAGTTGACCAAGAAGAATCAAGCTTTCGTCTGGGACGAAAAGTGTGAAAATGCATTCAAGTTTCTAAAGGAAAAGTTGACATGTGCACCATTGTTAGTCATTCCTAAGGGGAATGAAGGGATGACAGTATATATAGTTGCATGCGGTACCGGACTAGGTGTTGTACTAATTAATGCAAGGAGGTAGGGTTGTAACTTATGCAAGTCGGCAATTGAAACCGCACGAGAGAAGATACTCTACCTATGATTTGGAATTAGCAGCGATCGTGTTCGCGTTGAAGATGTGGAGACATTATCTCTTGGGAGAAAGATTCGAGTTGTTTACCGATCATAAATCGTTAAATTATCTTTTCTCCCAAAAGGATCTAAATCTCCAATAGCAAAGGTGGTTAGAATTCTTGGCTTCCTATGATTTCGATATTGCAAACACACCAGGAAAGGGAATTGCGGTAGCTGATGCATTGAGTAGAAGACATGCCAGTTTAGGGGCTATGTTTCTATAATGGAAGCAACTAGAGTACATCGCTGGGTATGATTTCAGACCAAAGAGCGAACTGGATCCAGAAATGTTAGCAAGTTTGATGATTAGACCCACTTTGATTGAGCGGATTGGTTCCAGTCAGAGGGACGATCCTAACCTATTGGAAACCATCTCAAAATTAGAGATGGGAATCGACGGAGAGATGAACAAGTGTGGGCTTGATCGAGATGGATGAACAAGTGTCAATGGATTGAGAGATGAAGTGCTTAGAGAATGTCATCACTCAAAACAGACTATACATCCCGATGGTAACAAAATGTATCGAGACATGAGGCAGGTTTACTACTGGGAAGGAATGAAAAGAGACGTTGGGAAGTTTATATCCAAGTGCATGAATTGCCAGCTAGTTTTTTTTTGAATGAGATAAAAAAAGGCCCAAGGCCCAACAGCCAAACGGGTAAATACCCAATACAACACGAGACAGCCAATCGGGTAAATACCCAATACAACACGAGATAACTAAAGCTCTCATTCTCTCTGTTACCAAACCCTAGCCGCCTCTCAAAGACCAAAAAAAGAAGAAAAATGGCGGACGGAAAGGGTAATCGCCCATGAGCATGGCAAATCAGATCGTCATGGTGGGTTCCAGACTTTGTCTTCACACTTGTTGGTCTCCTCTATGGTGCGAGGTTTCAGGAAGACGTTTCTGTTCCAAGTTTCAGCTTCAATCTCCTTCCTATCATCAGATCTGAAGTCTCTGATGCTAATTAATCTATCGTTTTCCCTTCTGTGTCTCTTTGAGCTTCGAGTTGCCAACTAGTTAAAGCTGAGCAAAAAAAGCCTAGTGGTTTGTTGCAACCATTAGAAATTCCAGAATGGAAATGGGAACAAGTCTTAATGGATTTCATTGATGGGCTACCAAGGAATAGATCAGGCCATGATAACATTTGGGTGATTGTGGACCGACTGACCAAAAGTGCTAGGTTTATACCTATCAAGTCGAGTAGAACGTCAGCTAAATTAGCTGAACTGTATATGAAGTGGATAGTGAGGTTTCATGGAATATCCAAAGGCATTGTGAGTGACACAAATCCGTTGTTCACTAGTGGATTTTGGAAGAGTTTACAAGAGGCGTTAGGATCAGAATTACATCCCAGTACCGCAAATCATCCTTAAACCGGCGGATAGACAGAGAGGGTGAATCGAGGGTTAGAAGATCTTTTGCGAGCTTCTGTATTGGATTTTGGTGGATCATGGGATGACCATTTACATCTAGTAGAGTTTGCCTATAATAACAGTTATCAATCCAGTATTGGTATGGCTCCATTTGGAGCTTTGTACGGAAGACCATGCAACTCACCGTCATGTTGGTTAGGAACTGGTGAGAAGTTTGTGCTTGGACCAGATGTGATAAGAGAAACTTCAGACAAGATCAAGATTATTCAACAGCGAGTGAAGGCTGCCCAAGATAGGCAGAAGAGTTATGCTGATAAGAGGAGATTTAAAGTTCTCCATTGGCGACTTAGTCTTTGTCAAGATTTCTCCGTTAAAGAGCGTGATTCGATTTGGCAAGAGAGGCAAGTTAACACCAAAATTTGTTGGTCCATTCCCAGTTCTTGAGCAAATTGGTCAATTTGGCATATAAAGTTGAATTACCAGAGAAGATGGCAGGAGTTCATAACGTATTTCATGTTTCCTAGTTATGGAAATTCGTGCACGACCCCGATATTGCTATTTCACCTGATCAGTTGGACGACATCGAAGTAGAACCCGAGGCGGTTGGGAACCGCAAGCCCATTTGTATTGTCGAGCACGATGCGAAGCAACTTTAAAGGAAAGCGGTGAATCTAGTCAAAGTTCAGTGGGGCGAGAATGAGAATGACTGTACTTGGGAGACAGAGGAGAGCATTAGGAAGACTGTACTTGAAACTACTGTATAGCCTTGGGAACAACGCCAAACAGAGGATAATTTCAAATTTGGAATTTTTTTGTAGCTAAGGTGAGTGATTTGCATAGTTCCTCACTAATTATGGTTAATTATGGGTAATTAGTGTTAATTAGCGAATTTAACATGATTAAAATCTGGAAAATATTTATAAATTTCGAAATATTGTTTTAGGCCTCTGCTAGAAAATTTGGTTAAGTTTTACTAATCCTATCATTAGTTTTTCTTAAACATGCTTAAGGGAAAGTATGGGATTTTGGCTATGTTTGATGTGTTTTAACATATCAAGTTGTTGTTTTGGTGTTTATTGTTGATTCTCTACGTTGCTATGATTGTGTGGTATGTTTTGTGGTTGATTAGAAAAGTTAGATTGGTCGAAAACGCCGTCGAATGGCGTAAAACAGTCGTTGGAAAGAAGTGCAGGAAATTAGCCGAACCGGATCGGATCGGACCGGAGAAGGGGAGCACGAACCGAACCGCTCCCTTCAAACTGTTGCATCACGAGCCGATCTGAGGAATTAGGGAGATCATGACCGAATCGACCCGAATGGTGGCACCGAACCGAACCACTCACCTGGATAGCCCCATGATCCGAACCGCGTCACTCGACCCGAACCCCTTCCACGAGCTGATGAGTAGCCACGACCCGAACCGATCCAAGGAGGGTGCTACGAACTGAACCGCTTAGTGGCTACGAAGTGGAGAATCCCGACCCGATCCGTATGGCGCGATCCGATCCGAACCGAACACGAGTGGTGAGTGCGAACCAAACCAAGGAGCTTAGACGCGTGGCATGAGCTATGAACCAAATGAAGACCGATCCGGTGATGACCAAAATCCGAGATGCAAAGGCGGTCCAAGTAAGAAATTTGCACTCAGGATCCAGTTGGGAACCAACGAGTTGACTTCATGATTGGACTTTGCTGCAGGACATGTGCTAAGGGGTTATCGATGTCCATAACTTTAATTCACCACCAAGACAGATGTTAGGCTACGGATCAGTGCAGTGGGGTAGATGTTACTCCATGGGGCAGAGTGATCGTAGCATGGCTATGAGCCAGTGCAGTGGAGTCGCCAAGACTTCAGGGGCAGAGTGGACATAGCAAGGACTTGTGGCTATGGATCAGTGCAGTGGGGTTGCCATGACTCCATGGGGCAGAGTGATCATAGAAAGGAATAGGGTGATCAAAGTGCTGGATGTCGTATGCTTTACGCATTGAGTGAGAGATGTGAGGATGGTTGTTATGAATGATTGTTTGCCATTACTATGTCATGCACACCCCCGCCCCCCGTATTCTTTACACCATCTGTTAGTGGCACCTTAGAGTATTGTACAGTATGTAGTGCTGACTCTTTGGTCGCAGGTCCAGGTTCAGGTAAGCTTTAGTATACCTCTTATTGTTCTCTTTTGCTGCTTATCGCTCATACAAGACTTCTGTCTGACCCAGAGTTTTATGTCTCTTCTTATTACTCTAGGTGCTCTTAAACGGGTAGACTAGAGACAGGTTAGCTGGTTGTACACGAATAGTTGTACCGGAGATGAACAGAAGGTTCCTACGTATTATCTACATATATTCTCCCTATGTTGCTGCTGGTCACTACTTTGGACATTAGTAGTGTACCTTCCTTATTTGCTTTAGAGAGTTTTCAAAAGTTGTAATAATGATGATGTGGAACATAAGCTGTACTTAGATCTTCCGCTGCTATGATGTTTAGTTTTAAGCTTATGCACTGTCTCGCCCGTTTTATGTCAAAGTATGTTTTTATTATATTTTATTTTATTCCATGCGCTGTGAGACATTCTACAGGTTCCTTGTTAGTTCAAATACCTTTCCTTTCCCTTCTTTGGAGACTGTCCCGTGCTGGTTAGACATATTGGCACAGCGCACTTTCATTGAAATGTCGGCTGGTGCAGGCGGGCCGTCACATTTACCTTACAGTAGTAAAAGGTTTACGGTATAAACGGATGCATGCGGCACAGAACTAGGTGCCATTTTGGTGTGAAAAAGAAGGGTAAGGTCATAGCGGATGCCTAAAGAAGAAAAAAAAGTTGACCTCAAGTCCTCTTTATGTGAAAAGGAAAAGTTCAGAATACATATCCAACTTTGATTTTAAAACTTTCGGTTAAGTTAGTTGGCATCGCTAAAAGAGCGGCCTACGCTTTTGGATCAGATAGGAGCGGCATGACATGAAGGCCCTCAGATTTGTGACATGATGGGTAAGTAAAGTAGAGATGAGACCTCTAATCATCTTAGTATATACACTTAGTAACATGGTTAGCATCTGTTTATTTTCAAGAGATAGTTCTTCTACATGGAATACCCTCTAGTGAATTTTGGAAGAAGCCATGAGTACGCAGTTATTTTTGAGCACCGCTTATCATCCTCTGACAGAAAGGTTGAATAGGATTTTGGAAGACCTTTTGAGGAAATGTTAGCATGACACAGTAGGAATTGTAGTACCGAGTATACAAGAAGAAGAAGTGGAAAGCGAGGCGACAGTGAAATGAGTTCCAACTCATTTTCTGGAAACAGAAATTAAGAAGCTACGCAATAGTGAAGTTAAGATAGTCAGAGCACAACAGAGTGAATCTCAAGAAGATGCGACTTAGAAGACTGAAGACTAGGTACATCATACCCTTTTTGAGGGTATATCCTTGATCTCTCTTTTTTTGTGGAATTTATTTGCATGCTAGTCTTTATCTTTTAAGTATATCCTCTCGGTCCTATACTCGATCCTTAGGTAGAAGCCAATGGATGTAAACATGTGATTGAGACATGTTATGTTTTGTGGGTGCAAGTGGATGAAAGTATTTGCATATACACATACATTAGGCACTAGATCGGCTCCGTCACTTCCATATTGCATATGCATGAGTGAGTTTATATATATATATATATATATATATATATATGTATATATATATATATATATATATATATATGGATTGAAACTTGATGTGTTATCATATGAATGTTGCATTTGTATAAATGATTGTGCACTCATGTAGACGTTATAACGTACAATTAGGAATAATTGCATACATGATGGACTCATGGCACTGACATAATCCGCATTTAGGAGGTCAACTGAATCAGTAGACCGCCTGATTTTTCATTAGTATTGGGACATGTACACACACCCTTGCATATGTTCATAAAGCAATAGAAATCTTTCTAAGGACAATGGATGCCTGTGTTTGATGGTTGAGTAAATGGACGATTGGATGGTAGGATATACATTCTTCCTGACTTGAAGATTTCAGGGACGAAATCCTTTAAGGAGGGGAGAATGTAACACCCCGTATTTTCTATGAACATTAAGGTAACGAATTAAAGAATACTTAATTTTAAAAGTGGGAATTAAGTAAAATGGGTTACGCCATTGTGTTCTTCTTGGAATTTTGCTTGAGATAGAGTCCGAGTTTGCGTGAATCGGACTCCATATGAAGAAGTTATGGGGGTTAGAAGATTTGAAGTCTAATCAGAAATTAAATAACAATTAAAAACCAGTTCAAATTTCAAATTCGGAAGAAAATAGGCTGAGTGGGAAATTTCCCGCTCAGGGTGTCAACCTCTCCCGGGGGAGTCGACATAGGTGTCGACCCCCTTATAGGGGAGTCGATATAGGTGTCGACCCCCTGTAGGGAGTCGACCCCTTTTTGATTTGGTTCCTATGATGATTTTTCTGAGCCCTGAGCTGATGTGGCCTTCACTGTTTAGCCTGATGGTTGATTTCTAAGTCATTAGGGCATACGTGGCGACTTCTGCTTGGCTCTATTTGGTCTGGATGGCTCTGATTACTCCAAGGTTGATCTAACGGCTCACATTTATCTAAACTTCTATATAATCAACCTAAACCTCAAACCTAAACCTCGTAATCTTGCTCTAAGAAGCCGTCTTGCTGTCCTAGGCCAACCTAGCATAGCCCCCATTTTTCTCTAAACTAGAAATCAAGTTAGAAAGCCCTAAATCAAATCCAAACTAGTAATCGATTAGAAGAAGTTCAAATTAAACACCTACATCAAATGATAGCTTTTCAAATTCTGAAATAAGATCCCAGAATACAAGATCCATTATTTTCTGTAAGTTCACGTTATTTTTTGATTTAAATACATAATTGTAATCTTGGCATGTAATAAAATGAATCTAAGTCCATGTTTGATGATAAGACAATCTTTTCAGATTTATCACTATCTTTCTATCGAATCCACGATTTTACATGCCTAAGAAGTTAATATATCGATACAATCATGCCTATCTTTGTTGTACATCAGGCATATAATCCTTTTTGGTTCATGATGTTATTCTTATGCCTACGATAATAATTGTATCAGTTTATTCAAGAATCTATCTTTGTTGGATCTAAATTTCCTGTATTAGGTCTGTTGTTTCATGCCTATTTTTATGCCTATTCTTATTTTTATGCCCCTTCTCTCTGTTCCCCTATTTCCTTTTTCTTTTATGAACCTGGGTTACATTCGAACCTAGGCTGAAATCGCGAAATACGAACGATTGGAATACGGGAAATATTTGGGCATAACCTATTTTGGTTAAATATTGGGCATAATGTATTTGGTGAAATAATTCGGTGAAATTGTTGGGCATAACTTGTAATTGCTATTGGGGCATTATTATCATTATAACTGCAAGTTTGGGTTAATTGGCAGATAAACCAAGTTTTGGGTGTAAACTGCAAAGTAAAATATTTAAACTAGATTGGGCATAACTATTGGTTGGGATGCCAAGCATAATCTATATTGTGATCTTGGAGCATGACTATTATTGAAAATATGGGAAGATTGGGTTTAGCCTATTTTGATTAATAACTTGTAATTGAATTTGTTGGGTATAACTTGAGAATTGAAACATGACTAGTTTTGTGAAATTGGGATAATTAGCATGTAAAATCTAGACTTGGATATGTATGGTAAATATGTAATTTGGCTAAAAGATGAGCATGCCTAATCCAAGGTTAGATTGAGTTGCGGTGTAAAACTGCCCGGAATCACCCGGCACATCCAGTAACTGAAACACCCCACCTCCATTAAGGTCGCTCACAAAGGGAATGCCTTAACTTCGGTGGAGGTTTATAAGTAAAAGTCACAGATAGAACACAAGACAGATATATAAACACACACACACACACACACACACACACATATATATATATATATATATAAGCAGCGGAGAAAAAAAGACTTTTATTTCATAAATACGTGTTCATACAAAACATTTTCATAATTGTCTCATAATAACTTCCAAAACATTACATCATCATTCTGCCTTGATTATTAAATAAAGAAGCATAAAACATAATAAAAGCTACATAAATCCGCATAGAACGTGAAACACCCCACCCTCCATTAAGGTCACTCACAAGGGACTGCCTTAACTTTGGTGGAGGTTTGTAAGTAAAAGTCGCAGACAAAACACAAGACAGATATAAACACATATATATAAGTAGCGGAAAACATCAGACTTTTATTTCATAAAATACTTGTTCATACAAAACATTTCCATAATTGTCTCATAACAACTTCCAAAACATTACAACATCATTTCTGTCTTGGTTATTAAATAAAGAAGCATAAAACGTGATTAAAACTGCAAAAATCCCCATGATTTTATCCTACTGCCCTAGCCAAAGCAAGAGAGTCCAAACCGTACATCTGCTATCTCGAAGCTTGCAAAGAGTCTGACTAAGCTGGGTTGTTTCCTCCCTGTGGACCTGGGGGGGGGGGGGGGGGGGAACAGAAGAAAAGAAGACGAAAGAAAATAGGGTCAGACATAAAGCCTGGTAAGTCTAGTGACTCTTCGGTATGAGAATAAGAATAAGGGCATGATAGGTATAAACTGGAAACAGGAAAGTATCATAAACTAAGATAAAGTAGTTTTGAAACGAATATACTATCGCACCCCACACTATATCTCTGCACCTACATGCATTAGTTCTAAACTGACACCCCATGCTGAGGGTGAGGTGACCCCCTTTTTCTAAAGATCGGCTCCTACTCGCATAATTACATGTGTCTTACGGCCCCCAAAGATTGTAGATACCTATGCTGGTCCCACCATGGGGTGTATCAAGTCCCATGGTGGTGGCCCGACACAATACTGGAATGCATAGGTTATATTACTGGTACCCCCAGTGTCCTGTTTGTCTGCTCCGAAGTGTGTGCACGCTCGCACTCCGTTAGAACCCACACTATTGCACCCACCGCCGTCGCTTTGACCGCTCACAATCAGCCCAATAATCGTGCCCAACCCTGCCTAGTTTCAGGGTACCATGATACCTAATTGGGTTACTGTTGAAATGGGTCCCCGCACTAGGGTTTTCTACTCAAACATGTTAATTGGTTAAGTGTCTGTATTTACCTAACCCCACCCATCAGTTTAATTAACATGTTGAATTGGTTAAGTGTTTTAGTTAACTTAACCCTGCCATCCTGACTTGTCTGTCCTTAGCTTTTTAAAGCCCCGACCACTCACATTAGACAGATATTGTTACGGTTACTGGATGTGCCGGTCGGTTCCGGGCAGATTTACACCGTAACTCAGTCTAACCTTGGGTCCTTATTGGGCTCAATGCTTAACCACCCACATTGGATAGGTATTGTTGCGACTACTGGACAGCCGGGCGGGTCCGGGCAGGTTTACATCACAACTCAATCCAACCTCGTGTTAAGCATATTCGTATTTTCTAAATTTATATATTTGTCTTTTTTACTGGTTATATGTAAATTAAATGTCATGGCCCACTTTTCCAAGTTTAACGTTTTTGGTATAAGGAATTATACCGTTTAAATGCCACTAATTTTGGCATGTGACAAACATGCCAATTTCATATATTTTTATGTCAAGTTTTACCAATATTCCCAACGTTACCCCTTTTAAATATTAGGCTAACAACCTTAGCCTAATTTTCGTTCGCATGTTTTTTAACATATAATATTAGGCTAAAAACTTAGCCCAAAATTGGTACAAGGGAATTCATAAACATAAATATGACATAGGTGTAAACTTGGCATTTTTGGCAAAGTCAATATGAACATCATAGGTGTGAACTTGCAAAATAGTCAACATGAATGTCATAGGGGTGAACTTGCATTGAAACAGGGACCTAACCAAATAGGTGTCACATAAATTAGCATATGATTTAGACAACATAAGTCTAAACATGTTTAGGATCTAGGCATAAGTATGTATAACTTTATGACAAGGGTGTGAACTAGATCCAATCATATATCTAATTACATCATGAAACATGTACTAAAGTGGATCTTGACATGGATCCAATTAGGAACTTGCAACTTTTGTATAAACATAGGAGCATGTATATGAACTTAACCATTTAGGCATAAAAGTTCTAGCATAAAGTATATACATGAGGTTCTAATCACAAACAACCTATATAATCACATAAACATGAACTATACAACTTTCTTGTGATGTTATTGTCATTCTAAAAGTATAATAGGATCAACATCAATCTTAATTATACAACAAACATCCCAATTCGATTCACAACACAATCATTTCAATACATAGATATGAATTAACATCGTCGTTACATAATAGCACAATTCCACTTCCAATTTACATCGAATCAAGTCTTAATTTTATTCTCATCGGAAAAATCACTATACTTACAACAAACAACGAACTTTGAATCCTGGATTCTGAGTTCTGAATTTAATATGCTTTCCTTTGGGTAGACTAACGTTGTTTTGATTCGTGTTTTACTTTAGTATTGGCTTGTCTCTAAGCTTTCTAACTGACGGCCACTCCTAGTTTCTTTCCAGCAGCATGGCGGCTCTAGTACTATATTATTTGTGTGAATTTAGGTTTAGACTTGAGTTGTATTTATTGAATTTTAAACTAATTAGAGCCGTTGATGAAGCTAGAGTGAATCCAGACCATCCATCTCAGGAGAAACCAATCAGAAAGCGACATGTAAGCCCTAGTGACTCAGCCAAGCCTCAGAAATCGACCAGAACCAGACCAGGCCAGCCAGTGCCTGACCAAGAAGGTTTTCTGGCCTAAGCGCACTTGGCAGGTGCGCCAGTGCAAATTTGTACTGGCGCACTTCCCAAGTGCGCCAGTGCAATTTTGTTTTGGCGCACTTCCCAAGTGCGCCAGTACATTTTGACCCATTTCTGGTTTTTCTGCCCAACTTCGTTCGTCCATATCTTCTTCATATGGTATCCGTTTTTCGCAAACTCGGTATCTATCTCGAGCAGAATTCCGAGACGAACGCAATGGAATAACCCATTTCCCTTAATTCCATCATTTAGAATTAATTATACTTTAATTTGTTAAGTTACAGTTAACTGAAAATTCGGGGTGTTGCATTCTCCCCTCCTTAAAGGATTTCATCCTCGAAATCTTCAAGTCTAGGAGAACGTAAGTCCTAACTTCCAATCGTCCATCTACTCAACCAACAAACACAGACGTCCATTATCCTTAAAAGACTTCTAATGCTTTATGATTATATGCACAGTGTGTGTATATGTCCTTAACTAATGCAAAATCTGGCGGTCCACTGGTCCAGTTGACCTCCTTAATGCAAATCATGTAAGTTTCATGAATCCATTATGTATGCAAATTTGTCCTTACTTATAATTCTACATGAGTGTGCAACCATCAATACAAATGCGACATCCATATGACAACTTACCAAGTTTCAACCACATACAAATATGAATACATATATGCATATGCAGTATGAAGTGACTGAGCCGATCTAAAACCTAGGTTGTGTGTGTATATGCATCCACGAGCAACCACTAGCAACCACTTGCAGCCACTTGCAGCCATCAATCATAACATGTTTCAAATACATGTTTACATCCAAAGGGGTTTCTACCTAAGGATAAAGGATAATATCGAGGAGATATACCTAAAAAGATAGATACAAGCACAACTTAAGGAAAAAGAGAGATCAAAAATGTACCCTCAAAAAGAAAAGGGTAGGCCGCGCGTATTCTGTCCTCAGTTTCCCAAGCCGCGTCTTCCTCGGCGTTGCTCCACTGAACTTTAACGAGCTTTACTTCGCGGTTGCGTAGCTTTTTGATTTCAGTTCCTACGATTAGAGTTGGAACTCTCCTCACAGTTGCTTCGCGTTCCACTTCAGCTTCTTCTAGAATGCTTGGCTCCGCCACTTCCGCAGATTCATGTAGACATTTTCGGAGATGAGAAACGTGAAAGATATTGTGAATTCCAGCCAATCTTTCAGGCAGCTCTACTCTATAAGCCATTTTCCCAATCTTCTCGATGATAGGGAACAGTCCTACAAATCTTGGTGCTAGCTTTCCTGCGGATCCAAAACGAACGACGTTCCTTAGAGGGGATACCTTAAGGAAAACCCTGTCCCCAATCTCAAACTCAAGGCCGGTCCTTCTTTTGTCGGCGTAGGATTTCTGTTTGTCTTGGGCAGTCTTCATTCTCCTTTGTATCAAGTCCACTTTTTCTGAAGTCTCTCTAATCATGTCTGGCCCAAGTATAATCTTATCAGTAGACTCCCACCAACAAGTTGGTGATCGGCACGGTCTTCCATACAAAGCTTCGAAGGGCGCCATACCGATGGTGGCTTGGTAACTATTGTTATAGGCGAATTCCACTAAAGGAAGGTGATCCTCCGAAGTCCCTCCGAAGTCAAGAACGAACAGTCTTAGAAGATCTTCTAGTACTCTATTCAGCCTTTCTGTCTGACCATCAGTTGTGGTTGATAGGCCGTGCTCAAGCATAACTGTGCGCCGATAGCTTCTTGCAGACTCCGCCAAAATTCGCTCGTGAAGATGGGGTCTCTGTCACTCACTATGCTGGAGGGTATTCCATGGAGTCGAACTATTTCCTTGAGATAAAGAGAAGCTAGAGACGAGGCAGTTCTTTTACTCTTGATAGGTATAAAGTGGGCGCTTTTAGTAAGCCTGCCCACTATCACCCAAATGCTAGTATTGCCTCTTCTTGACCTAGGCAACCCATCAATGAAGTCCATCGAAATGCTATCCCACTTCCATTGCGGGATTTCTAGAGGATGAAGCAGTCCTCCAGGCTTCTTTTGTTCCGCCTTGACCTGTTGGTATGTCACACACTTAGAAACGAAATCTGCCACGTCCTTCTTCATGCCGCTCCAATAGAAAACTCTCTTTACGTCCTTGTACATCTTATCTCCACCTGGGTGTATTGTCATCTTATAATGATGGGTCTCCTCGAAAACCTTCTTCACTAAATCCCTAGCTTATGGGACGCATAGCCTTCCATCCCGTCTCAGCCAACACTTATCATCGATGGAGTACCTATTGAGGTGACTGGAAGTTTCACCCCTAATTAGTTTATCGTTCACATCCACAAGCTGCGTGTCTTCACGTTGTGCGGCCCCTATCGAGTCTAAAAGAGTGGGCCATACTTCTAGGGATGCCAATAAACCAGATATAAAATCTGAGGAGGGCCTAAAGTCAAAACTGGCTATATACTCCAAGCTTTGCCTTTCTACAAAGAGATGACTTAGGGTCAGCTTCTTTCTGCTCAACGCGTCTGCTACTACATTGCCTTTGCCAGGAGTATTGGAAATTTCAAAGTCATACGAGGCAAGGAACTCCATCCACCTTTGTTGCCTCAAGTTAAGATCTTTCTGCGAGAAAAGATATTTCAACGATTTATGGTTAGTATATAATTCGAACTTCTCACCTAGGAGATAATGGCGCCAAGACTTAAGCGCAAAGACGATGGCGGCCAACTCAAGATCGTGGGTTGGGTAGTTCTTTTCATGCACTTTCAATTGTCTTCCACCATAAGCTACTACCCTCCCTTCTTGCATCAGAACAGCACCAAGCCACGTACCACAAGCATCCGTATATACTGTGAACATTTTGCTTCCGTCCGACAAAGTCAGAACTGGGGCTGTTGTGAGAGCCCTTTTTATTCGTTCGAAAGCAAACTCGTAATCCAAATCCCAAGCGAACGCCAGATTCTTCTTTGTTAGCCTTGTGAGTGGAGCTGAGATTTTCGCGAAATCCCTAATGAACTTTCGGTAAAAACCGGCTAGCCCAAGAAAGCTTCGGACTTCGGTTTCATTTCTTGGTGTCTTACAATCTTGCACTACCACCACTTTCGTGGGTCCACAGCCAACCCCTCTTTGGACACTATATGCCCCAGAAATCTTAATTCTTCTCTCCAAAAGTGGCACTTGGAGAATTTGCCTTTTAGCTGATGTGCACGGGGAGTATCCATGATCTCTTTCAGATGCTGAGCATGTTCTTCCTCATTATTTGAGAAGATTAAATATCGTCTACGAAGACCACCAAGAACTTATTGAGGAATTCTCTGAACACCCTGCTCATTAGGTCCACGAAATAAGCGGGTGCATTTGTCAAACCGAAAGGCATGACAAGCCACTCGAAGAAACCATTTGGGGTTCTAAACGCCGTTTCATCAATACTATCTTCAGCTACCCTTAATTGATGGAACCCAGCAGCTAGATCAAGTTGGGAGAAGACCGACGCACCTACAAGCTGATCAAACAAATCGTCTATTCTGGAAAGTGGGTGTCTACTCTTTTTGGTCAGCTTGTTTAGCTCCCTATAGTCCACACAAAGACGTAGTGAACCATTTGCTTTGGTGGAGAACACCACTGGAGCACCCCATTCCGAAATACTTCTCCTTATAAACCCCTTCTCGAGAAGCTCCTTAACTTGCTTACTGAGCTCCTTTCTCTCCTTTGGGGCCATGTGCCTAACAGGAAGAGCTACGGGCTTTGCATTATCAACAAAATATATGCGGAAGTCTATTTCCCGCTTCAAAGGTAAGCCTTTCACCTCTTTAAAGACATCTGGATATTCCCGGACTACTTTAACCGACTGCAAATTCTCAACAGAAGCGTCAAGCGACTCTAGATGACTAAGCAAAAAAAAATTCAAGGGATTACAAGAAATTTCTAGAGTGTTACCGAGCCGAGTCAAGAGCCTAACCACTCTCTTTTCACAATCAAGAATGGCACCATTACTGGATAACCTGTCCATGCCTAAGATCAGTCCATATCCTGAGAAGCCCAAAACAAAGGCACTACATCTAAATTCAACACTTAGAATAGAGATTTTCAAATCCAAGCAAACCATCGATAAATAAGCCGAGCCCCCAATCGGATTTGAAACAACCAAGGGATCTTCTACCATACTAGTGTCTAGGTGCAGAGATTCTACTAAGGAAGATGAAATAAAGGAGTGTGATGCACCAGAATCAAAGAGAGTGCGAACTGGATGATCATAAAGATAAACTAAGCTTTCTACATAAATATTTCTACCTCGTTCCTGTGGAGGTGCCACCAGTGCGTGAACTTGTCCACCTGAGGTGGAACCAGTCCTCTGTCCCTGCCCCCGCTTCTTTGGGCAGTCCTTAGCCAAGTGTCCAGTCTCGCCACAACTGAAGCAATCACCATACATCTTTGCCTTCTTCTTTCTGCAGTCTTTTGCTATATGTCCCACAATGCCACATAAATTGCACTTTCTCTTTTCACGGGATTTGTTGTTCTTCCCGCCTTTCTCGAAATCTGTTTTCTTAGCCTGTAAACCGTCCTTCTTTTCTTGAGGCACTTCCGCCTTTGCCTCTTTCTTGCCTTTATCTTCCTCGTGTAGCATCGCCATGTCCGCCAAGCTTTCATAGGTTGCCCCCATGGGTATATGGGTCATAGCAAGGCTGTGTAGAGGTTCATTCAGGCCTTTGACGAAGCGAAAGGCCTTCTTGTGTTGGGTGTTTACTAAATCCAGCCCAAATCTGGCCAACTGATTAAACTGATTGACGTACTCCCTGATCGTCATACTCCGTTGCTTAAGAGTTAGGAACTTATCCATCTGCAGGCTTCTTTCAGCTTGGGAGAGGAATTTCATCTCAAACCTCATCCTGAAATCTTCCCTTGTTTCCACTGGCCTCTCCGCATGCGTAACTTCCCACCAATAGGAAGCTTCATCTTTGAGCAACCACACTGCTTGCTGTATCTTTTGCCTGTCATCAACTTTGAAGATAATGAATAAATCTTTAGTCTCCTTCAGCCAGTTCCTTGCTACCACAAATGATTCAGTACCATAAAAGTCCTTTCCTCCCATAGCCTTGAAGTCTCTACACGTCTTAGCGAAAGTGTTCCCACGAGGAGGAGGAGGAGGGGGAGGAGGAACCGCTGCCACCGTAGGAAGAGGAATGTCTGCTGGGCCCGCACCATTGGCCCTAGCCTCTAGGTACCTTCGGAACTAGCCAGGGATCGGTACTCCTTCTGGAAGGTTAAGATCTCCAGACATGCTGGAACAAAAAGGAAAGTATTCAAGATAAAGGGATAAAGGGATAGTGCATATGTGTGATGACCCCAAACCTCCACGGAATGAAAGTAAGGAATAATCATTTGGAATACAACATAAATACAATAATACATATCATAGATACAAAATAGCATAGGAAATTCATAGAGTAACAACATCATATCAGCGGAAATATAATGTCATCAATCCACAGAAAATCCACAGTCACAGAATTCTACATTATTACATCAAATTCGCAGAAAAGAAATAAGTTCCAACTCCAAATTAAACACGTGGAATAAACCATGTTTTATGTCTGAAATAAAAAGAAAGAGAAAAATGCAAGAGCAGTGAATGATAAGTCTTCAAACTCCTAGTCATCACCTCTCCACAAGCAAGTCCAAGAGAAATAATAAGCAGCTCCAAGGAAAGGCTCCAAGCGAAAGATAAACCTGTTTACTTGGCTGCCCGTGTAGAAAGGAGGGCACCCGAGTTTGCAAAAAGGTGGAAACAAACAAATGGTCAGTCGTGGGACTAGTGTGAGAATTCTTATCTAATTAATCACTATTAATAGGGAAAATCCAAAGACCACGCCGCTAATGCGGAACGAGTTTACTCTAATGGATTGCCGTGCATAAAAGTGTCAGAATAAATGATAAGTAAATCGTACAACAACGCTATGCTTTTTAGAAAAATGGAATCACCATAAGACCAAGGTACCATCACACAATGCAACACACACCAGAGGATAAGGTTTTACCTTATAGTGATTAAACATGATAAATACGGCAAATACGAGTTTAATATTATTATTAATATATTAAAACATTTCAAAGTAAATGTAGAAATCCTAGGAAGAATAGTATCCCATACTACTATGCCTCCATACTAGTAATACAATCAAATTCGTAGGGTCGTATTTGGATTTTGGTTTACATCATGAGTCAAGGCTAGGGAGGAGCTCCTACCGATTCGAGACACTCTAGCTAATGTCTCCGGATCCCCCGCAGTGAACCCTTGGAAAGCTGCAGGGCCGGTCCGCCATACGAATTGCGGATTAGTTATTCCTGAACACACGTTTCCCAGTCCTATAGGACCTATCATCCGAGGCACCTCATTCCATCATCCACATAAGTAAAATGTTGGGCCGTGTTAAAACCCAATCACCACTTCTAGCTAGAATGAAATGTGCTGCTCTCCCTGCGTTCCCTTTTCCCGTTTTAGACTCCGCCGGTGTGTGAGGCTCGCGAAGTCACGTTGTACACAAAGCTATGCCTAAACAGGCTATGCTTTGATCGTCCCACAAGGCCTGCTTTTCAACAAAACCTTGACCATATGCATCTTAGCATGCCACATCATCACCCCATACCGTACTATCAACCCTTTGCCGAAATATATGAACGGGTGTTAAGCAAGAGAATAAATTCCCCGCCACCAAACATCCATACCTTCGACAAAAGATCAATAACGTGATATTTGATAGAGTATGATGTCAGACACACAATCCATTTAATAGCTTATGCTCTGGGTCTGAGCGAAAGCCAAACCCGTGAAATCAACACGTACGTTCGGGCAATGACCATGACCTTTGAATTGGGAGCAAGTCAAGGCCTCGATCGTTGTCCATTCGAGAGAAGATTTACGGTCTTCATTCACCATCTTTATACTTCAAGTAACGTCGTTTGATTATTTAGAATGAGAGAACTCAGTCTTTCCAAATAATCCTCGTATATATATATATATATATATATATATATATATATATATATATTGAAATCCTTCTTATACATTAATAATTATTATTAACGATTCATTCCCATATTAATTATTTAAAATGATTAAATTTTAATATAACGACGCCTTAAGTCCATAGGCGACTATGGCGCTGCATTCCAATAATTTTGATTTTCACATTTCTCAGAATCTAACCGTTGGATCTTAACGTAATATATATCATTGGAAAGATTTTTCCAAGACGGTCTTAACGGTTTCAGTTTCAAGAAAATCCGACGGTCGGATCTTCTTGTATAGTCGTTTAAAAGTATGATTTCAAAACGCGAACTACCATGCCATATTCGTTTAATTTTAATTATATATATATATATATATATATATATATATATATAATCATTGAATCGTAATAATGTCGTTTGATTAAAACAATGCCCTACACAACTACCGACACGCTCCAAATTTTTAATTCATTTGAAAAAATGAAAATAATATCACCGCATCCTAAATTCATTTTTTTCTTACATTGAAAATGTAAATTTTGATACACTCAAAATCTTTATATTACATATAAAAATATAATTTCTAATGACAATGCAAACTCTACTCTTAATTCACATTGTGAAAATATGATTTGTAATTACAATGCAAACACTACATCTAATTTACATTGTAAAAATATAATTTTTAATTACAATGCAAACACTACATCTAATTTACATTGTAAAAATATAGGAAAATGTAATTTTTAACATACAATATCATTTCACTTTATATGTACATATAAAAATGTAAAATTTGACATACGATGAAATTCGCCTTTTAATTACAAAGAAAAATGTAATTTTTAACATTCAACGTTGATTCACTTTATAATTTACATATAAAAATGTAAATTTTGACAAACGATGAAATTTCCCTTTTAATTTACATAAATAAAAAAAATGTAAACTTTACATACGGTGAAAATTCCTTTATTAACATTAATAAAAATGTAAATTTTTCCTACAGTGTACATTCTTATTTATTTACATCAACAAAAATTGTAAATTTTCCATACGGTGAAAAGTTCTCTTATTCACATTAATAAGAATGTAAAATTTCCTATGGTGAATATTCTATGTATTTACATTGGCCAAAAATGTAAAATTTCCATGCGGTGAATATTTCTTTTAATTTATATTAATAAAAAGTAAACTTTGTCATACGGTGAAATTCTATACATTTACATTAAGAAAAATGTAAACTTTGTCATACGGTGAAATTCTATACATTTACATTAAGAAAAATGTGAACTTTGTCATACGGTGAAATTCTATACATTTACATTAAGAAAAATGTAAGTTTTATTTCATGTCACATTCCTTATTGTTATTACATTATAAAAATGTAAATCGTAATTTCATGAGACCTTTATTTTGTATTTACATTATAAATCCTACTTTAATTTTCCATATAAAATACTACTTAATAATTTAATGAAAAATCTATTCTTTAATGATTCATTGAAAAATTCATTATTTAATAATTCATTGCAAAAAAAATTCATTCCTCAATAATTCATTGCAAAAATTCATTCTTTAATAATTCATTGCAAAAATTCAGTATATAAAAGTTAGTCTTTCTATTTACAATGTAAAGATTAAGCCTTTACCATTTACCACATCGTATTTCATGTCACATCCAATCAACAACAACATTCAAATAAACCAACATGACTAAATCTAACAATTCATGTAACACCCCATGTCCATTAATGTCACTCACAAAGGGAATGCATTAACTTCTATGGAGGTTTTAGGTGGATATAGAACAATAAAATTTCAACAAGACAGATATAAAATAGTACTTGGAAATTTAAAAAACTTTATTTCAATTGCAGCAGAAGTCAAAACATGTTTGATTACATCATAACACCATAATCAAAGTCAAGTACAATATCTGTCTTGATAAAACAAGTACATAATCCCATTACATAAATAGCCATTAAAAAGAAAGATAACAAGCTGGACTTTACTTCAGCAGTCAAAGCTTTCCAAGAGATAAGCAATCCAATCAGACTCCACTGGAACTTGGCCCAACCTGAGGACCTGAAGGGAGAAAAAGATGAAAAAGAGGGGGGGTCAGACATAAAGTCTGGCGAGTATGATAATTCTACAATACTATTATCAAAATAACTGGACTAAGGCATAAGCTGGAAAACAAGGAAATGTCTATGAAAGAGCAGATTAAGGACATAGACAATCGCTAAAGGAAACGTTATAGGCGCTCCTAAATACTAAAGGATAAACACTATACTGCACCACACCAGTCACCCTAAAGATTGATTCCACTTAGCTTCACTTAGAAACTTTCTTAATGGCTTTACGTACTCCTAGCTGACTACATAGGTGCCGCCTGCCCCTATCTCCACTAGGTGTACCCCACTTTCCATTTTTCGATTGGCTCCCTACTCGTAGATACCCGTGCTGGCCCCACAGTGGGGTGTATCATTCCCTTAAAGTGGCAACCCGATATAACGGAGATGCACGGCTTATACCTACACGATGCAACAACGTCTTACCTACCAGCCCGGGTCCACACACGCATATGAAACCCGTTGGACTTGCGTTGCCACCGCTCCCTGTTTTGGCCTCTTATAGTCAAACCCAGTATGTGTGTCCCGTCCTCGACTTGGGTCGAGCCCACAAAGGTACGTTTTGGGATACTGGTTGAAATGGGCCCCCATTATTTCCCACAAGCATTCCACCTAAGCTTGTCCCATTAGTCCATCCACTTAACCCACTTAGTCATGTTCATTTACATGTGTATTTGGTTAAGTCTAATCGTATTTCAAATGCCTCTAAAGGCAACCACTAGATTCCTCATGCCACCCAAGGCACCTACTTAACCCCTATGTCCCACCTTACATGATTATCTGGCTAAGTATTTCTTAATTCATTAAGGCCATAACCTCATAAAGACCTCTCACATTAGACTGGCATTTATGGCAGCTGGATTTGCCGGGCGGGTCCGGGCAGTCTTACACCATCAAAGAGTCTAACCTCGTGTCTTTACAACTGTTATGCTTTAGTTTGGGCCTAGGACCTCTCACATTGGGCCGACATTTGTGACTACTGGATTTGTCGGGCGGGTCCGGGCAGGTTTACGTAACAAACGGGTCCAACCTCGTGTCCTAAGCATTGATTATTATTAATAATCCACTTTCCCCAATTATAATAATTCCCTACTTGAATTATTAATTAATTCCAAATTTAACAATGTCCATAATTGACTCAATTATGGACATCCATTTAAGGCATGCAAAATCATATCAATTGCACCCCAATTTATTAATTTCCTAATATTACCCCTACCCCACATTTGAACGTTTATTCGCAAAATGTATGCTAGACCCGATTAGTCTAACTCATAGCATAAAAGAAAATATTCACAACAACAACATATATATATGTGACTAAATAAATCATAATAAGGGGTAAAACTTGCACACATTACAACTTGCATAAGGTTATACATGTCATGGATCTAAGGGTGTCAACTTATTCATAATTCACATAATATGATTTTGATCAAATTTCATAAACTTGTATAGGACATGTGTGAATCAACATCATTAACAATATGGTTTTATATGGGTACACCTAACTCAATAAGCAAATTCCCAAAAATCAAAATTCATTTAATCATAGATTCATGTATATGGGTACACCTAACTTAATAGGCAAATTCCCATATTCAAGATCCAATTAATTTGTAGATTCATGTATATGGGTACACCTAACCCAATAGGTAAACTCCAATAATCAAGATCTATTATAAAAAAAACATAAACTTTAAACATGATCCAATTCGCATAAATACTAACATCATGATTTTACAACTTGTATGATTCAACACAACTTAACATGACATCATTATCATATAACATAAGTATTTCAACATATGTGATAATATGAGGTCTACAACATATATAAGATTTACAACATAGCATATCATAATTTGCAACATAGCATGATATGATTTACAACATAGCATAGCATGATTAATCACATATGACATAGCATAGGATTATTTACAACATAATCATAACAACATATATATGATAACATAATAGCATAACAAGAGATCCACAACATAATTTACAAATACATAACAATTCATATCACTTTCTTGTGATCCATTCATAACTTAATCAAATTATTTTATAATAATATTGTGAGATTCATCATACTCACAATTTTAAAGAAGAGAAATAGAAAGAGAGAGAGCTTTTGATTTGATTTGAGTAGATTTAGTTTGTAGATTAGGCCTTCTTCTTCTTTAGTTTGTGACGGCTATGCTGAACTCCATGGCAACGGCATGTCGGTAGCTCTCCAATTTTTCAAGTGATTTAGGGTTAGAGTCTACCCACTTATTTATAGATGTTAGGATTCATTTAGGCCATTAGATTTAACCTAGAAATAACCGCAGCCATTCAGACCAGATGGGGTTTATCTTATTGACTCAGCAATGAGTCAGAAGTGACTCAGCAAACACTCAGCAAATTAATAAACTTCTATTCATGTTTACATTAACTGTCCATATATATATATAAATATATATATACACACACACACGCACCTATTCATGAATTCAAATTAATCCATAATTAACTTATGACCATTTCTACACATTAATTTTCCAATTAATGTCTTAATTCCATTTTTCGCCTTTTAAGGCAATTCACATATCTCAAATTTGTTATATGCCTTTTTAAGGCAATTTCGTGCAAATTCTCAATATTAATTCTTTTAATTTGTGAATATTAGTATTAACAGAAATACGGGGTGTTACATTCTCCCCTCCTTAAGGGATTTCGACCCCGAAATCTTCAAGTTTATATCCTATCATCAACCATCTACTCAATCAACAAACACTGGCATCCATTGTCCTTATAGACTTCTAATGCTTTCATGTTTAAATGCACAGTGTGTGTCTATGTCCGTATCTAATGCAAAATCAGGCGGTCCACTGATTCAGTTGACCTCTTTGATGCAATTCATGATAGTGCCATGCATCCATTATGTATGCAAAAGATCCTAATTGCTTACAAACTACTTCTATATGCGTGCACATCCATTCAACCGAATGCAGCATCTATATGATGGTACAACCATTATACATCCATTATACTAAATACATTCATTTATGCAATATGCAATATGTAGTGACTGAGCCGATCTAGTGCCTAAAGTGTGTGTATATATGCATCCACGAGCAACCACTAGCAACCACTTGCATCCATTTTGCATCCATCATATATAACATGTCTCAAACACATGTTTCAACCATAGGATTATCCTAACTAAAGGTCAAAAATACTAATGAGAGGACATACTAAAGATAAGATAAGATAAGCTAAGCGATAAAGGAGAAATTAAAAGACATACCCTAAAAAAGAAAAGGGTATAGCGAACTCATCTTCCCTTCTGTCTCCCAAGTAGCATTGCTCTCATCATCTCCCCATTGCACTTTAACTAGTCTGACCTCTCGATTTCTCAACTTTTTGATCTCCGACCCAAGAATGCATGTAGGAGCTCGTCTAATTGTTGCATTACGCTCTATTTCCACCTCTTTAAGCAAGCTCGGCTCTACCACCTCCGCGGTCTTGTGCAAACACTTCCTCAAATGTGATACATGGAATACGTCGTGTACTCCACTAAGTTTCTCAGGCAACTCCACCCTATACGCCATCTTCCCAATCCTGTCTTTTATAGGAAACGGCCATACAAACCTTGGCGCTAATTTCCCAACGGACCCAAAGCGAACAACATTCCGTAACGGAGACACTTTGATAAAAACCATGTCCCCAATGTCAAACTCAAGATCTGTCCTCCTCTTATCAGCATACGATTTCTGCCTATCTTGTGCTGCTTTCATCCTCCTTCGAATCAAATCAATCTTCTCCGAGATTTCCCTAACCATATCGGGCCCAAGTAGGATTTTATCGGTAGATTCCCACCAACATGTAGGCGAACGGCAAGGCCTTCCATAAAGAGCTTCGAAAGGTGCCATGCCAATACTAGACTGAAAGCTATTATTATATGCGAATTCTACCAACGGAAGGTGCTCTTCCCATGTACCCCTAAAGTCTAGGATACAAAGCCTTAAAAGATCCTCTAGAATACGATTCACCCTCTCGGTCTGGCCGTCCGTCTGAGGATGATATGCGGTGCTCAAACATAGCTGAGTCCCTACCGCCTCTTGTAAACTCTTCCAAAATTCGCTAGTGAAGATGGGATCACGGTCGCTTACTATACTAGAAGGAATACCGTGCAAACGAACTATCTCTTTAACGTATACAGAAGCCAACCACGGAGCAGTCCTCTTACTTTTCACGGGAATAAAATGGGCGCTCTTAGTAAGTCTATCTACTATAACCCAAATCCCCGTATTACCCTTCCTTGATCTTGGTAATCCATCCACAAAATCCATTGAGACGCTTTCCCATTTCCATAGTGGAACTTCCAATGGGTGAAGCAACCCACCGGGTTTCTTTTGTTCCGCTTTTACTCGTTGGCACACCAAGCATCTAGCGACGTACTCGGCCACATCCTTTTTCATACCGGCCCAAAAGAAAACCCGCTTCATATCTTTGTACATCTTGTCTCCGCCGGGATGAATGGTCATCTTTTAGCGATGAGCATCATCAAGAATGGCCTTCCTTAAGTCTTCGTCTTGTGGTACACAAAGTCTATTATCCCTTCGTAACCAACCCTTATCGTCTAGGGTATACCTACGAAGATGGCTAGACGACTCCCCTCCTTTGAGCTTTTCTACTATCTCAACCAACTGGGGGTCGTCTTGCTGTGCCTCACCAACTCGTCCTAGAAGTGTAGGTCTAACCTCCAAGGATGCTAACAAACCAGGTACTAGGTCAACGGAGGGTCTAAAGTCAAACATGGAGATGAATTCTAAGCTTCGTCGTTCAACAAACAACGGACTCAAGGACAACCTTTTCCTACTTAAGGCGTCTGCTACCACGTTACCCTTGCCCGGGGTATATGCTATTTCAAAATCGTAGGAGGCTAGGAATTCCATCCACCGTTGCTGCCTTAAATTCAAATCCTTCTGAGAGAATAAGTATTTTAATGATTTGGGGTCAGTGAACAGTTCGAATTTCTCACCAAGAAGATAGTGACGCCAAGACTTAAGCGCGAAAACAATTGCGGTTAACTCAAGGTCATGCGTAGGGTAATTCTTTTCATGAACCCTCAACTGCCTTCCACCATAGGCTATTACTCTTCCCTCTTGCATGAGGACCGCGCCAAGTCCCGTCCCACAAGCATCAGTATAGACGGTAAACGGTTTATTCCCGTCTGGCAGCACTAAGACTGGGGCTGAAGTTAAGGCTCTCTTTAAACGTTGGAACACATCATCACAATCTTCGTCCCACGTAAAAACCAGGTTCTTCTTCGTTAACCGTGTTAATGGAGCTGATATTTTTGCGAAGTCTTTCATAAACTTCCTATAATAGCCAGCCAACCCCAAGAAACTTCTTACTTCGGTTACATTTTTAGGGACCTTCCAATCTTGGATGGCCACCACCTTTGCGGGATCCACTGCTATCCCTTCCTTGGAAACCACGTGCCCTAAGAACCGTACTTCTTTCCTCCAGAAGTGACACTTAGAAAATTTTGCCTTAAGGTTATGCGCTCGAAGGGTTTCCAACACTTCCCTAAGATGTAGGGCATGCTCTTCTTCATTCTTAGAAAAGACTAAGATGTCATCCACAAAGACTACCACGAATTTGTTAAGGTACTCCCTAAACACCCTACTCATCAAATCAACAAAATATGCGGGGGCGTTTGTCAAACCAAAGGGCATCACTAGCCATTCATAGAATCCGTCAGGAGTCCTAAAAGCAGTCTTATCTATACTATCCTCAGCCACTCTCAGTTGATGAAAGCCAGTGGCTAAGTCCAACTGCGAAAACACTGAGGCGCCAACTAACTGATCAAAGAGATCGTCAATCCTCGGCAGTGGGTGTCGGTTCTTTTTAGTAAGCTTGTTTAGTTCTCTATAGTCCACACAAAGTCTAAGGGACCCATCCGCCTTTGTAGCAAATACTACTGGAGCACCCCACTCTGATATACTACGTCTTATGAACCCCTTCTCAAGCAACTCCTTCACTTGCTTATTGAGTTCCCTCCTTTCACGAGGAGCCATGTGGCGCACTGGCAAAGATACGGGTTTAGCATTATCCACAAGATAAATTCGAAAGTCTATCTCCCGCTTTGAAGGTAAGCCCTTCACCTCCTCAAACACATCCGGATATTCCCGGACCACCTCTACCGTTCGCAGATTCTCTACAGACGCGTCAAGCGATTCAAGATAACTTAGCATAACGGAATTTATGGGACTACAAAAGATGTCGAGAGCATTACCAAGGCGAGTCACAAGCCTAACTACTCTCCTTTCACAATCAAGAATGGCCCCATTTCTAGATAACCAATCTATTCCTAAAATTAGCCCATAGCCCGTGAAGCCCAATACATAAGCATCACATCTAAATTCAACGCTAAGTATAGAGATTTTCAAATCCAAACATATCATGCTCAAATGAGCCGAACCCCCAATTGGATTTGAAACAACCAAGGGATCCTCTACTAAACTGGTGTTCAAGTGCAGTAATTCAACTAATGATGCAGAGATAAACGAATGAGATGCGCCAGAATCGAATAAGGTACAGACAGGATGATCAAACAGAAAAACTAAGCCTTCAACAGAAATTGTTCTACCTCTTTCTTGCAGCGGTGGGGCCGCAATAGCCTGAACTTGCCCCCTTGCCTGCCCTGGTGCCATAAGAGCCTGCACCTGTCCTCCCGAGGTAGACCCTGCCCTCTGCCCCTTCTTTGGGCAGTCCTTCACCAAATGTCCCGCATCTCCACAATGAAAACAACCAGTCTTCTTTTTCTTTCTACAATCTTTGCTGAGATGGTCAGGCGTCCCACAATTGAAGCATCTCTTCTTCCCTTTGCCATTATTGTTTTTACCACCCTTCTTATTTTGCTGTTGGGGTTTCTTCTGATCCCCTTTCTTTTCAACTGCCTTATCCTCATGCATAAGTGCCATTTCTACTAGCCTTTCAAAGGTGGCTCCCATAGGGATGTGGGTCATAGCCAACCCTTGCAACGGTTCATTCAAGCCTCTAACGAACCTCAAAGCTTTCTTCTCTGGCGTGTTCACCAACTCCAAGCCAAACCTTGCTAACTGATTAAATTTATTGACATACTCCTTCACTGATAAGCTCCCTTGCTTTAATGTCAGGAATTTTTCCATATTTAAATTCTCCTCTGCCCTTGAAAGAAACTTTGCCTCAAACCTTCGTCTGAAATCCGCCCATGAATCAACTGGACGTTCCCCATTAGTGACCTCCCACCAAAACGAGGCCTCTCCCTTAATTAACCAAGCAGCTAAACGGGCTTTCCTCCCATCTTCCACTTCAAAGATATCCAACAATTCCTCAGTCTCCTTAAGCCAGTCTCTGGCCTCCACAAACGTCTCAGTCCCTTGAAAAGTTTTTCCTCCCATAGCCTTAAATTCCTTGCACGTCTTTGCAAAAGTGTCAACACGAGGAGGAGGAGGAGGAATGTGTGCAACTGGGGGTGAAGGAACATCTGCTGGGCCTGCAGTGGTGGCCCTAGCCTGCAAATATCTCCTAAACCACCCTGGAACCGTCACACCTTCTGGGAGATTAAGATCTTCAGCCATGCTGAAACGAAAAAGGAAAGATTCAAAATGGAGAATTTGAAAGATAAAGATAAGGATATGGCTATTTGGGATTATTTTTTTCATAAAGACTTTCTCTAAATAACATGTTTTTGAAAGCACTTCTTCCAAAATTACTTTAGAAAAACATTTTTCTAAAAATTTTATCTGTTCTGGTAACCTTATGCTCTGATACCACATGTAACACCCCACGTCCATTAATGTCACTCACAAAGGGAATGCATTAACTTCTATGGAGGTTTTAGGTGGATATAGAACAGTAAAATTTCAACAAGACAGATATAAAATAGTACTTGGAAATTTAAAAAACTTTATTTCAATTGCAGCAGAAGTCAAAACATGTTTGATTACATCATAACACCATAATCAAAGTCAAGTACAATATCTATCTTGATAAAACAAGTACATAATCCCATTACATAAATAGCCATTAAAAAGAAAGATAACAAGTTGGACTTTACTTCAGCAGTCCAAGCTTTCTAAGAGATAAGCAATCCAATCGGACTCCACTGGAACTTGGCCCAACCTGAGGACCTGAAGGGAGAAAAAGATGAAAAAGAGGGGGGTCAGACATAAAGTCTGGCGAGTATGATAATTCTACAATACTATTATCAAAATAACTGGACTAAGGCATAAGCTGGAAAACAAGGAAATGTCTATGAAAGAGCAGATTAAGGACATAGACAATCGCTAAAGGAAACGTTATAGGCGCTCCTAAATACTAAAGGATAAACACTATACTGCACCACACCAGTCACCCTAAAGATTGATTCTACTTAGCTTCACTTAGAAACTTTCTTAATGGCTTTACGTACTCCTAGCTGACTACATAGGTGCCGCCTGCCCCTATCTCCACTAGGTGTACCCCACTTTCCATTTTTCGATCGGCTCCCTACTCGTAGATACCCGTGCTGGCCCCACAGTGGGGTGTATCATTCCCCTAAAGTGGCAACCCGATATAACGGAGATGCACGGCTTATACCTACACGATGCAACAACGTCTTACCTACCGGCCCGGGTCCACACACGCATATGAAACCCGTTGGACTTGCGTTGCCACCGCTCCCTGTTTTGGCCTCTTATAGTCAAACCCAGTATGCGTGTCCCGTCCTCGACTTGGGTCGAGCCCACAAAGATACGTTTTGGGATACTGGTTGAAATGGGCCCCCATTATTTCCCACAAGCATTCCACCTAAGCTTGTCCCATTAGTCCATCCACTTAACCCACTTAGTCATGTTCATTTACATGTGTATTTGGTTAAGTCTAATCGTATTTCAAATGCCTCTAAAGGCAACCACTAGATTCCTCATGCCACCCAAGGCACCTACTTAACCCCCATGTCCCACCTTACATGATTATCTGGCTAAGTATTTCTTAATTCATTAAGGCCATAACCTCATAAAGACCTCTCACATTAGACTGGCATTTATGGCAGCTGGATTTGTCGGGCGGGTCCGGCCAGTCTTACACCATAAAAGAGTCTAACCTCGTGTCTTTACAACTGTTATGCTTTAGTTTGGGCCTAGGACCTCTCACATTGGGCCGACATTTGTGACTACTGGAATTGCCGGGCGGGTCCGGGCAGGTTTACATCACAAACGGGTCCAACCTCGTGTCCTAAGCATTGATTATTATTAATAATCCACTTTCCCCAATTTTAATAATTCCCTACTTGAATTATTAATTAATTCCAAATTTAACAATGTCCATAATTGACTCAATTATGGACATCCATTTAAGGCATGCAAAATCATATCAATTGCACCCCAATTTATTAATTTCCTAATATTACCCCTACCCCACATTTGAACGTTTATTCGCAAAATGTATGCTAGACCCGATTAGTCTAACTCATAGCATAAAAGAAAATATTCACAACAACAACATATATATATGTGACTAAATAAATCATAACAAGGGGTAAAACTTGCACACATTACAACTTGCATAAGGTTATACATGTCATGGATCTAAGGGTGTTAACTTATTCATAATTCACATAATATGATTTTGATCAAATTTCATAAACTTGTATAGGACATGTGTGAATCAACATCATTAACAATATGGTTTTATATGGGTACACCTAACTTAATAGGCAAATTCCCATATTCAAGATCCAATTAATTTGTAGATTCATGTATATGGGTACACCTAACCCAATAGGCAAATTCCCATAATCAAGATCTATTATAAAAAAAACATAAACTTTAAACATGATCCAATTCGCATAAATACTAACATCATGATTTTACAACTTGTATGATTCAACACAACTTAACATGACATCATTATCATATAACATAAGTATTTCAACATATGTGATAATATGAGGTCTACAACATATATAAGATTTACAACATAGCATATCATAATTTGCAACATAGCATGATATGATTTACAACATAGCATAGCATGATTAATCACATATGACATAGCATAGGATTATTTACAACATAATCATAACAATATATATATGATAACATAATAGCATAACAAGAGATCCACAACATAATTTACAAATACATAACAATTCGTATCACTTTCTTGTGATCCATTCATAACTTAATCAAATTATTTTATAATAATATTGTGAGATTCATCATACTCACAATTTTAAAGAAGAGAAATAGAAAGAGAGAGAGCTTTTGATTTGATTTGAGTAGATTTAGTTTGTAGATTAGGCCTTCTTCTTCTTTAGTTTGTGACGGCTATGCTGAACTCCATGGCAACGGCATGTCGGTAGCTCTCCAATTTTTCAAGTGATTTAGAGTTAGAGTCTACCCACTTATTTATAGATGTTAGGATTCATTTAGGCCATTAGATTTAACCTAGAAATAACCGCAGCCATTCAGACCAGATGGGGTTTATCTTATTGACTCAGCAATGAGTCAGAAGTGACTCAGCAAACACTCAGCAAATTAATAAACTTCTATTCATGTTTACATTAACTGCCCATATATATATATATATATATATATATATATATATATATATATATATATATATATATATATATATATATATATACACACACACGCACCTATTCATGAATTTAAATTAATCCATAATTAACTTATGACCATTTCTACACATTAATTTTCCAATTAATGTCTTAATTCCATTTTTCGCCTTTTAAGGCAATTCACATATCTCAAATTTGTTATATGCCTTTTTAAGGCTATTTCGTGCAAATTCTCAATATTAATTCTTTTAATTTGTGAATATTAGTATTAACAGAAATACGGGGTGTTACAATTCACATCAAGGTAATATACAGGGTGATGTTTATATTGGCATATGATATATCAACGAGGCATGATTCAATAAAATTAACAAATAATTAATTCTAATTAATCAATAAATTCAGATCTAATATTTAGATTTGCAGATCTAACATTATGCGGTATAAACAATTCAGATCCATATTTAAAATATCACGACATAGCAGATCTATCAATAAATATTTTTAATAAATAAGAATTAATAATTAAATAAATTAAATTAAATTAAAAAAAATAAATTCTCACCTAGGCCGGATCTGAAATGAATTGTCAACTTTGATCAGATCTTGTGTTTGAATTCAAAATGATTTCGGATCCGAAAGATTTCGAATTCAAGTTCATATGAATAATTAAAAATCAACTTTTAACAACTGGCGCAACGACGTTTAAAAGTGTCACAAAATTGAAATCAGAAATTACCTTGAAACCCAATATTGTTCAAATTTTTGATTCCAGTTTTCCGGAACTATAGTTGATGGATCGACGAACCGATTGCTGGAGG
Source organism: Allium sativum (assembly GCA_030737875.1). Lineage (NCBI taxonomy): Eukaryota > Viridiplantae > Streptophyta > Magnoliopsida > Asparagales > Amaryllidaceae > Allium > Allium sativum. The sequence continues at coordinate 894,444,930 of CM060920.1, forward strand.
TTGAAGGGGAGGAGAGGGCTATCGGCGCCGGGAAGTGGGGGGGAGGGGGGTGCGCACGTTGCTGGTGGGCCCGGTTCACCTCGAACGGCGGCGGGTTTAGGGGGGTAGGGCGGCGGCTACAGTCCTTGAGACGGGGAGAAATGGGTATGGAATCGAAGTGCTCTGAAATCTCTTCGAAACGTGACAAACGGCGAAGGTTTTCGTTGAGAAACGAAGGAAGAACCGGTGTTTGAAATTTTGAAGGCTTATGGGTTTGTGGCGGCTGAAGTAACGTGGAAGTAGAACGATGAATAGTGTTTTATATTATAATATTAGGTTTAACTAATTAATTATTTAATTAGCCCAATAAAGGTCCATTTGGCTAGTAACTCAGAATTCGGCCTGCTTACTATCGTTCTTAAGGTTTTGACACTTTCTGAATGCAATGGGACAGGTCTCGTGGCCCAATTCCGAAATCTGTAAATATTTCATTTAAATTTACATTAAAAATTAATTAATTAAATATTTACCGTTCATTTAAATATGCCGGGGCCACATACTAACTCAGAAAAATACAGAAAAATCATTTTTGGCTTCATGACGACGATACGATCCTAACAAAATTAATTTCGTCGAATTCTGAGACTGTTTGAAAAATGGCTATTTTCTGGTCGATCCAATTTAACTGAAATTAACCGAAACGCATTTTCCTTTGCCACGCTCACATATTAACTTTAAAAATCATGAAATTTGAAACCAAGCAATAATTTTACATCCCGGATCCAACAAAAGTGGTTTCGTCGAATTCCGAGGTCGTATGCAAAATGTCTATTTTCAAGGGCGATATATTCTCTATAGCGACCTTTCTGAAAATTCATTTGGCCATAACTTTTAATTCCCGCTATGAAACTTCGATTTTTCAGATTCGTTAGAAAGCTATTTATTAACAGATTTAGATATTTTTCGTTTCATCAAAATTCGGTTTATTCTGCATCCTAGGTAGTTAGTCAAAGTTCAAGTTTGACTTTTCAAACTACCATCCTATTTCTAATTCTTTTTGTAATTTATTTGAATATGTTTGCATTAACTTTGCTCGAAGTAAATTGCTATTCATAATTATTTGAAATAATTCATTTTAAATATTTAAACACCCCTAAAATCTCTAAAATGATAATTTTAAATTGGCCCCAAATTCCGGGTTGTTACAGTCTCCCCCGCTTAATAACTTTTTGTCCTCGAAAAGGAAAAGAGAAGAGTAGAAGGGTAGGAACCAACATAAAGAACAGAAAATATTTTAAGCGTACCTCAAAATAAAACTAATCGGGGATGTCCACTCTGCATTTGGGATAGGCTTGTTTGATACTCTACTCGGTTTCCCAAGTGCAGTGTCTAGGATCACCACTCCATTGCACCTTGACTAGGTTAATTCTTTTATTTCTCAGCTTCCTAGTCTCCTTGCCAATAATTTTCAGTGGTTCTCTTCTCACTGCAAGGCTTGGGGTAATCTCCAAATCTTGCTGTGCTGCTTCTTCCATAATCAGATCTGGATCATGGACTTGCCTTCGAAGTTGAGATACACGGAACACATCGTGCACTCCAGGCAACCAGTCTGGCATCTGAATTCTATGAGCTAGGGTGCCAATCTTTTCAAGAATAGGGAAAGGGCCGGTGAATCTAGGTGCTAATTTTCCTGTCTTTCCAAAACGGATAACACCTCGCATTGGAGCGACTTTCAGATAGACATAGTCACCCACATCAAAAGCTAGCTCTCGCCTTCTTACATTTGCATAACTTTTCTGCCTACTTTGGGCAGCCAATAGTCGCTTCTTAATAAAGTCAACTTTGTCCGAAGCTTCTCGGATCATGTCTGGACCCAACACAAGCCGGTTTCCTTTTTCAACCCAACAAGTTGGCGATCTACACGGCCTACCATATAAGGCTTCAAATGGAGACATTTTCAAACTTGCTTGATAGCTATTGTTGTACGAGAATTCAACTAAATGCAAGTGATCCTCCCAAGACCCTCCAAAATCGAGTATGCAAGCTCGCAATAGATCTTCAAGAATGCGATTCACTCGCTCAGTCTGGCCGTCAGTCTGAGGGTGATACGCGGTGCTGAGATTCAACTTCGTTCCCAACTCATTTTGGAATGCTTCCCAAAATTTACCAGCAAAGATAGGATCACGGTCGCTAACGATGCTACTAGGAACTCTGTGAAAAAGAGAACAATTAATATTTTTTTTGCAAAAGAAAATTTCCATTCAGATTATGAGGAGAAGGATAGATTTAGTTTATTACCCATGTAGCCGGACGATTTCTTTGAAATAAATTTGCGCCAGACTTTGAGCAGTTCTAGTGGATTTGACAGGTATGAAATGAGCGGACTTGGTGAAGCGATCCACGATCACCCATATGCCGTCATTTCCTTTCCTAGTACGAGGAAAACCATCTATGAAATCTATGGAGACTTGGTCCCACTTCCAATCTTGAACTTCTAATGGCTGCAACAACCCTGCTAGCTTTTGTTGATCACTTTTTACTTGTTGGCATGTGGGGCATCTACTCACAAAAATGGATATATCCCTCTTCATAGACCTCCACCAAAATGTGTGCTTTAAGTCTTGATACTTTTTGCTCACACCGGGGTGGATGCAAAGCTTTGATTTGTGACCCTCATCTAAAACTTCTCTTATTAGCTCGGGGACACTTGGAACACAAATCCGCCCGTGCAATCTGAGAACTCCCTTGTCATCAATTTGGAAGTCCGTGTTTTCACCTCCTTGAATTCTTTCAATCATTTCCCGAATAAAAGCATCACTTTTCTGAAGAGAGGCGATCTTATCAATCAAAGAAGGGGTGATGATGAGGCTTGCGACAATGACTTCCTTTCTACTAAGCGCGTCTGCCATAACATTGGCTTTCCCTGGCGTATATAAGATGTCAAGATCGTAGGCCGCCAGAAATTCTAGCCATCGTTGCTGCCTTAAATTCAGATCCTTTTGATCGAAGAGATATTTCAAAGATTGATGGTCTGTGTATAATTCAAATTTTTCGCCCAAAAGATAATTCTCCAAATTTTTAAAGCAAAGACTATGGCCAACAACTTTAAGTCATGGATACGATAATTTTTCTCATGCGGTTTTAACTGACGGCTTGCATATGCAACAACTCTGCCCCTTTGCATCAGTACCGCACCAAGACCACCACTTTGAGAAGCATCTGTGTAGACCTTTAAATCTTGGTTGCCATCGATGATGGTGAGTACGGGAGCAGTAGTCAAACTCACCTTTAGCTTTTGGAATGCCTCCTTACAATCTGATGTCCAATTGAACTTGGCATGCTTCTTGGTAAGCTTTGTTAATGGGCTAGACAGCTTGGCGAAACTCTCGACAAATTTTCTATAATATCCGGCCAAACCTAGGAAGCTTCTTACTTCAGTGGGTGTACTGGGTTGCTTCCAATCTCGAATGGCAGCAATTTTACTTGGATCAACTGCGATTCCTTCCTTTGACACAACATGGCCCAAGAATTTTACTTCCTCTTGCCAAAATGTGCATTTGGAAAACTTTGCTTTTAGAACATTTCATCGCAGAATTTCCAACACTTCCCTTAAATGCCCTTCATGCTCCTCCTTAGTTTTAGAATAGATTAGAATATCATCAATGAAGAGTAGGACGAATTTATTTAGGACCTCCCTGAAGACCCTATTCATCAAGTCAACAAAGTAGGATGGAGCATTGCATAGACCGAACGACATCACTAACCATTCGTAGAATATATCGGGACCCCTGAAGGCGGTCAAAGGTATGCATTCTTCAGCTATGCGGAGTTGGTGGAAACCTGTGGCTAGGTCCATCTTTGAAAACACCTTGGCTCCATTCAATTGGTCCATCAAATCATCTATGCGGGGCAAGGGGTATTTATTCTTCAATGTTTGTTTGTTAAGATCGCGGTAATCGACACAAAGTCTTAGCGTACCGTCCGATTTGGGGACAAACACCACAGCTGCACCCCAATTTGAAAAGCTAGGTCGGATGAGTCCCTTCCACAGAAGCTGCTTGGTTTGGGTTTGCAATTCTTCCTTTTCTTTAGGAGTTATCCTTCTGATAGCATGAACTACAGGTCTTGCATTAGGAACAAGATCAATCCTGAAATCGATTTCCCTTCGCAGGGGTAGGCGGTCCACTTCTTCAAATACATCCGCGTAGTCTTTGACCACGGGAATATTTTCTAAGGAAATAGGAGTGATCTCTAGGGAAGACCAGAATGCCTTGCTGTCAGATTTTGGCCCATGGAAAGGTATAGCAACAATGTTTCCAAAACCTGTGTTCACCTTAACCACTCTTTCTGAACATAACACTTCAGCATCATATTTGGTCAGCCAATCGAGACCGAGGATGATATCAAACTCGGAGAAATTCATAATGATCAAATTAAATGGAAATTTGAATTAGGAGTAAGATACAGGCACTTTACAAAATAAATCTAGAGTGGTAGAACCTCCTACAGGGTTGTGAACATTTAGGGGTTCTTTAAGACTTCTTTGCTTTAGTTTCAATTTTTGAACCGCATTGCTAGAAATAAAGCTTCTCGATGCACCCGTATCAAATAAGGCAGTAACAGGGATATTTTTAACAGAAATGGTACCGTCTAAAACATCAGGCTTACCTGCTCCTTCGGAAGAAATAGGAGCGGAAGAAGATGGTGCACTTGCCCCTTCATACACATGTTCTACCTGCGCTCCTTTCAACAGCGGACAGTTTGGCTTGATGTGACCCTTCTTGTGGCAATTGTAACATTCCTTGGTGTCATCGCTTCGGGCCTTCTTAGGATTCCCGCAGTCCTTGCTGTAGTGCCCAAATTTTTGGCAGTTGTAGCATTGCACCTTTGACATATCGCGCCCTCTAGCAGCTCCAGAGTTGTTTCCTCAGTCTTCTTCTCTGTTTGTTTCCTCTTGTTGTTAGCTAAGCTCCTTCCCTGTCTTGTTGAGAATTCTTCCTATCATTTTCCTCATAACGACAAGCGAACTCCACCAGCCTATTGAAGGAGAGGTCGATGTGGGCAGTGGCTCTATCAATATACTTCCTCACAAGCCCATTTATGAATCTCTTATTCTTCTGAAAGTCATCTTGAACCAACTCAGGGGCATAGCGGGAAAGGTCTTCAAATCTTCGTACATATTCTGAAATGGTCTTGTCGCCTTGCTTCAGATTGGCGAACTCATCATGTAGCTTCTCTACCTCTTGCGTTGGAATATATTTATCATTGAAAAGCTCCTTAAACCTCGTCCAAGTCATATTGTCTGCAATTCCTCCAACCGTGACAGTGTCCCACCAGTTTTGAGCTTCTTCCTGTAACAGCCATGAAGCCACTAGTCTTTTCCTATGATCCTCCAGCTCTAATCCTCCAAAAATCTTTTCACAGTTCCTCAGCCAAGCTTGAGCTTGTGTCACAGTCTCAGTACCCTTGAATGGCACCCCTCCCAAGTTTTTGTACTTCTTTGCCATCTTATCTAAATCAAAGGGCTGCGGTGGTGGTGGTTGCTGAACAGTAGCCTCCTCAGTCCCAGCAGCATTCTACCTCCTTGCTCTAGCTCTAGCGGCTCTAGCGGCAGCGGTACTCATTTTTAGTTAGTCTTGTACGATCAAGGAAAGAGTCAGAACAACTATAATGGTGATTTGAAGAGTTAATCAAGATAAAAGTACGGATAAAAGATAATGATAGAATGACTGACTATTATGTATTCACATGAAATGTTCGCCATAGAATATTGTGATTCTATGTAAACGAATTATTGTAAATATGCTATATCCCAAAGCTAAGTTTAACCTAAGCTCTGATACCAACTGTGATGACCCCAAACCTCCATGGAATGGAAGTAAGGAATAATCATTTGGAATACAACATAAATACAATAATACATATCACATATACAAAATAGCATAGGAAATTCATAGAGTAACAACATCATAGCAGCGGAAATATAATGTCATCAATCTACAGAAAATCCACAGTCACAGAATTCTACATTATTACATCAAATTCGCAGAAAAGAAATAAGTTCCAACTCCAACTCAAACACGTGGAATAAACCAAGTTTTATGTCCGAAATAAAAAGAAAGAGAAAAATGCAAGAGCAGCGAAGGATAAGTCTTCAAGCTCCTAGTCATCACCTCTCCACAAGCAAGTCCAAGAGAAATAATAAGCAGCTCCGAGGAAAGACTCCAAGCGAAAGATAAACCTGTTTACTTGGCTGCCCGTGTAGAAAGGAGGGCACCCGAGTTTGCAAAAAGGTGGAAACAAACAACGGGTCAGTCGTGGGACTGGTGTGAGAATTCTTATCTAATTAATCACTATTAATAGGGCAAATCCAAAGATCACGCCGCTAATGCGGAACGGGTTTACTCTAATGGATTGTCGTGCATAAAAGTGTCAGAATAAATGACAAGTAAATCGTACAACAACGCTATGCTTTTTAGAAAAATGGAATCACCATAAGACCCAGGTCCCATCACACAATGGAACACACACCAGAGGATAGGGTTTTACCTTATAGTGATTAAACATGATAAATACGGCAAATACGAGTTTAATATTATTATTAATATATTAAAACATTTCAAAGTAAATGGAGAAATCCTAGGAAGAATAGTATCCCATACCACTATGCCTCCATACTAGTAATACAATCAAATTCGTAGGGTCGTATTTGGATTTTGGTTTCCATCATGAGTCAAGGCAAGGGAGGAGCTCCTACCGATTCGAGACACTCTAGCTAATGTCTCCGGATCCCCCGCAGTGAACCCTTGGAAAGCTGCAGGGCCGGTCCGCCATACGAGTTGCGGATTAGTTATTCCTGAACACACGTTTTCCAGTCCTATAGGACCTATCATCCGAGGCGCCTCATTCCATCATCCACATAAGTAAAATGTTGGGCCGTGTTAAAACCCAATCACAACTTCTAGCTAGAAAGAAACGTGTTGCTCTCCCTGCGTTGCCTTCTCCCGTTTTAGACTCCGCCGGTGTGTGAGGCTCACGAAGTCACATTGTACACAAAGCTATGCCTAAACAGGCTATGCTTTGATTGTCCCACAAGGCCTGCTTTTCAACAAAACCTTGACCATATGCATCTTAGCATGCCACATCATCACCCCATACCGTACTACCAACCCTTTGCTGAAATATATGAACGGGTGTTAAGCAAGAGAATAAATTCCCCGCCACCAAACATCCATACCTTCGACAAAAGATCAATAACGTGATATTTGATAGAGTATGATGTCAGACACACAATCCATTTAATAGCTTATGCTCTGGGTCTGAGCGAAAGCCAAACCCGTGAAATCAACACGTACGTTTGGGCAATGACCATGACCTTTGAATTGGGAGCAAGTCAAGTCAAGGCCTCGATCGTTGTCCATTCGAGGGAAGATTTACGGTCTTCATTCACCATCTTTATACTTCAAGTAACGTCGTTTGATTATTTAGAATGAGAGAACTCGGTCTTTCCAAATAATCCTCGTATATATATATATATATATATATATATATAGAAATCCTTCTTATACATTAATAATTATTATTAACGATTCATTCCCATATTAATTATTTAAAATGATTAAATTTTAATATAACGACCCCTTAAGTCCATAGGCGACTATGGCGCTGCATTCCAACAATTTTGATTTTTACATTTCTCAGAATCTAACCGTTGGATCTTAACGTAATATATATCGTTGGAAATATTTTTCCAAGACGGTCCTATCAGTTTTAGTTTCAAGAAAATCTGACGGTCGGATCTTCTTGTATAGTCGTTTAAAAGTACGATTTCAAAACGCGAACTACCACGCCCTATTCGTTTAATTTTAATTATATTTATATATATAATCATTGAATCGCAATAACGTCGTTTGATTAAAACAACGCCCTACACAACTACCGATACTCTCCAAATTTTTAATTCATTTGAAAAAATGAAAATAATATCACCGCATCCGAAATTCATTTTTTTTCTTACGTTGAAAATGTAAATTTTGATACACTCAAAATCTTTAAATTACATATAAAAATATAATTTCTAATGACAATGCAAACTCTACTCTTAATTCACATTGTGAAAACATGATTTGTAATTACAATGCAAACACTACATCTGATTTACATTGTAAAAATATAATTTTTAATTACAATGCAAACACTACATCTAATTTACATTGTAAAAATATAGGAAAATCCATTTTGACATGTAAATTCATTGTTTTGGTGTTTGTGGTTAGTTTGCTATGTTGCTATGACTGTTTGACATGATTTGTGATTGATTAGTATAGTTAGATTTGTCGAAAACGTCGTTGAATGGTGTAAACAGAGTTGCTGGAAAAAGTTGCAGAAAGTTGTGCAGGGTTTCAGATCGGATCGGATATGGGCTCGGATCGGATTGGAGACCTGGGCAAGGAACCCGACCCGAACTGGAGTCTGGCACAAACGAGGCTTGGCAAAAAGGAAGGCCATGTTGGTTAAGCTGGGGATCGGATCGACCCAGGGACGAAGGGCTCGGATCGGAACTTGACACTTGGGAGGACTGACAAGAGGGAAGGCCACGTTAATTGAACTGGGATCGGATCAGACGAAGAAGGAGGGATCGGATCGGAGCACGTGAAGAACGAGGGAGCGGATCGGAGCGGAAGCACGAACTGGAAGGGAGATGGCACCCGACCCGACCCGGAGGAGGACACCCGACCCGACCAGAAGTGGGACGCCCGACCCGAACCGATGCAACGCTGTGGACCCGAACCGAACCGCTACAGGGGAAGACTACGAATAGAGCCAATTCAAAGTAGAGGACCCGACCCGAACCGATGGCTAGAAGGGGAACCCGACCCGATCCAGTATTGACCAATAAGCCGAGATGCAAAGGTAGTCCAATATGGGAAGTTAGAGCTCAGGATCCAGTTGGGAATCGATGAGTTCACTTCATGATTGGGCTTTGCTGTGGGACGTGTGCCAAGGGGCAGTCGATGTTTATGACTTTGGATCACTATGTATGGGAAGTACGTGAACGGATTCAGGGCTGAAATGGCCTAGGTACGACTAAAGGGCTATAAACCAATGAAGTGAGGTCATTTGTAAAGATTTGGTCATGACTCCATGTGGTAAGCTTGGTAGTAGCAGTAGTTGTACAAGTCGAACTCCATCAGTACTTCGATGGGTCTAGTGATTGACAGTGGCGGACATCGTATGCTTTACGCACTGAGTGAGAGATGTGAGGATGGTTGCTATGGATGATTATGCCATGCACACCCCACACCCCCCCCCCCGTATTCTTTACACTATTTATTATGGCACCTTAGAGTATTGTACGGTATGTGGTGCTAACTCTTTGGTTGCAGGTCCAGGTCCAGGTATGGTTTAGTATACCTGTTATTATTCTGTTTAGATGCTTATCGCTCATACCAGGCTTTATGTCTGACCCAGAGTTTTATGTCTCCTCTTATTACTCTGGGTGCTCACACGAGCAGACTAGAGACAGGTTAGCTGGTGATGCACGAGTAGATGATCCGGAGACGGGCAAGAGGCTTCCACGTAATATATATATATATAGTATTCTCCCTGTGTTGTTGAAGATCACTGCTTGGGCATTGGTGGTGCATCTTCTACTTTAGCTTTCTTTTGTTTAGAGACAGTAAAATTGGAAAGTTGTAATAAGCTGTATTTGGATTTCCGCTGCTCTGATGTTGATGTTGATTTTAGTTATCAATTTATGCACTGTCTCACCTGTTTTTTGTCAAGTATGTTATTATTATTATATTTTATTCCATGCGCTGTGAGACATTCTACAGGTTCCTCGTTAGTTAATTCCCTTCTTTCCTTTCTCCTGACGACCGTCCCGTGCTAGTCGGGCATGTGTACAGCGCACTTTCGGAGGAAATGCAGGCTGGTGCGGGGCGGGCCGTCACACTTGGTATCAGAGCCAGGTTGCGTAGTTAACCTGGGGAAGTTATAAGGGAGAGATAATATACGTATACGAGAGAGCGTATTTGTGATTATTTTGGTTTTTAAAAGCTATATATATATATACTATTAGTAGTATAAGAATGAAGTCGTGCTGCACTAGCACCACTATGGGGTCATTAATCGTTTCCTTTTTCAAATTGACGATGAGCCGATATGTTAGAGGTACCGGTAGAGGGGCCAATAATGGGAATGCTGCTGACATGAGGACGATGTTTACTGACCTCATGAGGGAGATGCTTAGGGATGTGCAGAGGGCAGCCCCCAATGGTGGAAATAGTGGTGGTCCAATAGTGCATGCGCCGAGAGTCGACTTCGCCAAGCTGAATAAGGATTATACTAGCCTTGGTGGGAAGCCGTTCCATGGAACGGAGTCAGCTACGGATGTTCAGGATTGGTTGGATAGTCACGAACGTATCTTCGAGGATTTGGGTATCGAGGATGCGATGAAGAGAAAGCTAGCGTCTCGTCAGCTGCAAGGGCGGGCAATGAATTGGTGGAATGCTATAAAGGCAGCTACTCCCGAAGATCAGATTACTTGGGAGCAGTTTAAAGCTCGCTTTAGCAATAAGTTCATTCCAGCTGCTCAGAAGTCAGTGCTGTTTAAGAAATTCTTGGAGCTCAAGCAGAATGGCAGAGCTGTCTCGGAGTATATTGCTGAATTCGACACTTTGTCAAAATATGGGTTATCTCTTATTGATACTGCCGAGAAGAAGAATGAGAAATTCATAACTGGTTTGGATCAGTACTTAGGGGAAAGGCTTATTAACCACATCGATGAGACATTTGAATTGATTGTGGGGAAAGCATTGAGATCGGAAAGTCTCTACCCTAAGCCGAAGACTGAGGTTGCATCCGCAGATGAGCCAAAGCCACAAGCAAGTGGTGGAGGCAAGGGTGGTTCCCAGAATAAGAGAAAGCAGAATCAGACTAAGGATGGCCAGAAGAAAAAGAATAAGCAAGATGTTGAGTGCTTCAGCTGTGGTAAGAAGGACCATTATGCTAGTAATTGTCGGGCCAAACCAGCGGATAGGAAGTGCTTCAACTGTGGCCAAATGGGACATCACAAGGACAAGTGTCCGCAACCCCCCAAAGAAAAGCAAATGGTGAAAGCCTATGCCCTTAATGTTATTCCTTCTTCGTCGAATGCCCCAACTGCGGCGGAGAAGGGAAAGAATGTCATCATTCAAGGTATGCTTTCTGTTTATGATGTTCCTGTTAGAGTTTTGTTTGATACCGGAGCTTCCAGTTCTTTCATATCTAGTGACCTGGTAGATAGGTTAGGATTGGAGCCCGAGATTGTCGATAGACCTTTAGTAGTGACGAACCCGATTGGTGGTTCGACTAGCCTTAGCATGATTTGTCGTAATGTGGTCTTATCGAGTCATGGATGCATGTTTGTTTGTGATTGCTTTGTTTTGGGCTTTACCGGGTTTGGCATTATTTTGGGAGTAGATTGGCTCCAAAGATACGGGGTGGTGGTAGACTGTGAGGGCTTTTTGGTGACAACTAGAGCGGATGATGGGCCGAGGATAGTGTTTGGTGGTCTACCCAGTAAGGGGATATTGGCTAGTTTTCTAAACTCCCTCGACATTCCGCATAGTGAGTTGTCAGGTTTGCCCGTGGTTGGCCAGTATCCGGATGTTTTCGAAGAAGTGACCGGGCTTCCACCACACCGAGAGATTGAGTTCCGTATTGATTTGGTAAAAGATGCCAGACCTATAGTGATGCCACTTCGTCGTATGGCACCAAGGGAGCAGCGAGAGCTCGAGGTGCAAGTCAGCGATCTTTTGAAGAAGGGATTTATCAGAAGGAGTGTTTCTGAATGGGGAGCACCAGTTGTGTTTGCTACCAAGGCGGATGGTTCCCTTCGTTTGTGTGTAGACTACCGCGAGTTGAATAAAGTGACGAGGAAGAACAAGTATCCTCTACCTCGGATAGATGATTTGTTCGATCAGTTGAGTGGCGTGAGAGATTTTTCTCAATTGGATCTCGCGACAGGTTTTCATCAGCTTAGAGTGGAAGCTGAGAGTATAGCTAAAACGACATTTCGGACGTCGTCTGGATTTTATGAGTGGTTGGTCAATCCATTCGGGCTGACTAATGCCCCAGCATATTTTGTGGATCTTATGAATAGGGTATTCAGAGATCAGTTGAATAAGTTTGTCCTTGTGTTCGTTGATGATATTTTGGTCTACTCAAGGACAGAGGAAGAACATAAGGAACATTTAAGAATAGTGATGGAGGTGTTGAGAAAACACCAATTGAAAGCAAAGTTTTCTAAGTGTCACTTTTGGAAGAGGGAAGTGAGGTTCTTGGGCCATGTTGTTTCAGAGAATGGTATTGTCGTGGACCCGGCGAAGGTGGCTACGGTACAAGATTGGCCTATGCCCAAGAATGCAACAGATGTAAGAAGTTTTTTGGGGTTAGCTGGATATTATCATAAGTTTATCCAAGGTTTCTCCAAGATAGCAGCACCATTGACCCAGTTGACCAAGAAGAATCAAGCTTTTGTCTGGGATGAAAGGTGCGAGAATGCATTCAAGAGTCTAAAGGACAAGTTGACATGCGCACCAGTGTTAGTCATTCCTAAGGGGAGTGAAGAGATGACGGTATACACGGATGCTTGTGGTACCGGACTGGGTGCTGTATTGATGCAAGGCGGTAGGGTTGTAGCTTATGCAAGTCGGCAATTGAAACCGCACGAGAGAAGATACCCTACCCATGATTTGGAATTGGCAGCGATTGTGTTCGCGTTAAAGATGTGGAGACACTATCTCTTGGGAGAAAGATTTGAGCTGTTTACAGATCATAAGTCGTTGAAGTATCTCTTCTCCCAGAAGGATCTAAATCTCCGGCAACAAAGGTGGTTAGAATTCTTGGCTTCCTATGATTTTGGCATCTCATATACACCGGGAAAGGGCAATGCGGTGGCTGATGCATTGAGTAGGAGACATGCCAGCTTAGGGGCTATGTATCTAGAATGGAAGCAACTGGAGTACATCGCTGGGTATGATTTCAGACCAAAGTGCGAATTGGATCCAAAAATGTTAGCAAGTTTGACAGTCAGACCCACTTTGATTGAGCGGATCGGCTCTAGTCAGAGGGACGATCCTAACCTATTAGAAATCATCTCCAAGTTAGAGATGGGTATCGATGAGGAGATGAACAAGTATGGGCTTGATCGAGATGGATGGCTTAGAAAGAATGGAAAGCTTGTTGTACCCAATGTCGATGGATTGAGGGATGAAGTGCTTAGAGAATGTCATCACTCAAAACTGACTATACACCCCGGTGGTAATAAGATGTATCGAGACATGAAGCAGACCTACTACTGGGAAGGGATGAAAAGAGACATTGGGAAGTTTATATCCAAGTGCATGAATTGCTAGCTAGTTAAAGCCGAGCAAAAGAAGCCTTAGTGGGCTGTTGCAACCATTAGAAATTCCCGAATGGAAATGGGAGCAAGTCTCGATGGATTTCATCGATGGTTTACCAAGGACCAGATCGGGACATGATAGCATTTGGGTGATTGCGGACCGATTGACTAAAAGTGCAAGATTCATACCGGTCAAATCGACCAGAACGGCAGCTAAGTTAGCAGAATTGTATATGAAGTGGGTAGTGAGATTTCATGGGGTACCTAAAAGCATTGTGAGTGACCGAGACCCGTTGTTCACTAGTGGGTTTTGGAAGAGCTTACAAGAGGCTCTAGGGTCAGAGTTACATCTCAGTACTGCATATCATCCTCAGACCGACGGTCAAACGGAGAGGGTGAATCGTATTTTGGAAGATCTCTTGAGAGCATGTATATTGGATTTGGTGGATCATGGGATGACCATTTGCATCTAGTAGAGTTTGCGTATAATAATAGCTACCAATCCAGTATCGGTATGGCTCCGTTTGAAGCTTTGTACGGAAGACCGTGCAACTCACCATCATGTTGGATAGAGACTGGCGAGAAGTTAATGCTTGGACCAGTTGTGGTGAGGGAAACTTCAGATAAGATCAAGATCATTCAACAACGAATGAAGGCTGCCCAAGATAGGCAGAAGAGTTATGCTGATAAGAGGAGAAGAGACTTAAAATTTTCCGTTGGCGACTTGGTGTTTGTCAAGATTTCTTCGTTGAAGAGTGTAATACGATTTGGCAAGAAAGGCAAGTTGGCACCAAGATTTGTTGGCTCATTCCCTGTTCTTGAACTAGTCGGGAATTTGGCATACAGAATTGACTTACCAGAGAAGATGGCGGGAGTTCACAACGTATTTCATGTTTCCCAACTAAGAAAGTTCGTTCACGACCCAGATATGACTATTTCACCTGATCAGTTAGAGGACTTCGAAGTAGAACCCGAGGCGGTTGGGAACCACAAGCCGGCCCGTATTATCGAGCACGACATGAAGCAACTTCGAAGGAAGGCGGTGAAGCTAGTCAAGGTTCAGTGGGGCGAGGACGAGAATGATTGTACTTGGGAGACAAAGGAGAACATTAGGAAGACATACCCAGAACTCTTTGCCTGGTAAGATTTTGACTTCGGTTTAGTTTTCCGCATGCTAGGATAGGCTTGTTTGCTTGTTTTGCATGTTCGATTGTTGTATGTGGCTGTTAGGCATGCGGGATCTTTTGTATGTTTTGGGTTAAGGAATTTCGGGGATGAAATTTCTTAAGGGGGGGAGAGTGTAACGACCCGTATTCTACGCATCATAGGACCGTAGAATATTTATTTCTTTCACATACGAAGTCGTATGGTCATGTAACTTTGGGAGACGACTATTGGGGTCATTTCCCATGTTCATGATTTTTCCCGATTTTTAAATGATCATTTTATCCCTAGTTTTGGCCAAAACTTTTGACTGGGAATGAATTTTGACCTGAAATGACTTCCATTGGCTCTAGATGATGGTTTACAATTCCGTAGAGTGGTCACATTAGCCAAACGGACTCACCGTTTGGGAGATATGACTGAAACAAGTTTCAGATGGTGAAAAACAGCTTAATTGGGCTTAACCGGATGATTAACAGCTAGGCCCAATGGGGGATTTCGGGATTAGGGTAAGGAGGAGGCTGAAATATGTTAGAGAACGATTTTATTCTCATTTCCCAGCCGCCACTTTCTTTCTTGCAACCCTAGCAATGGCCTCCAACACCCAAATCACCTTCTAATCACTTTCTAATCAAATTTTGGCTTAATCTACATCAAATTAAGGAGAGAAGACACGAAAGCAAGGTTGGAGCTGCTGTTAGACGTCAGTATTCGCCCAAATCAGCAAGGTTTCAGTTCTGAGAATTTCGTTTGTGGCCAAGGTGAGTGATTAGCATCATTTTGACACTAATTACAGTTAATTAAGGGTAATTAGTGAAGATTAGCGAATTTACACACTAATAAATTCTGGAAAAATATCTATAGATTCGAAAATAATATTCTATCCCTCTGGTAGAAATTTGGTTTAATTTGATTAAGTTTTGTTAACCCTATAATTAGTTTTGCTTAAATATGCTTAAGGGAAAATAAGGGGTTTTGGGTATATTTGATCCATTTTGACATGTAAATTCATTGTTTTGGTGTTTGTGGTTAGTTTGCTATGTTGCTATGACTGTTTGACATGATTTGTGATTGATTAGTATAGTTAGATTTGTCGAAAACGTCGTCTAATGGTGTAAACAAGTTGCTGGAAAAAGTTGCAGAAAGTTGTGCAGGGTTTCGGATCGGATCGGATATGCGCTCGGATCGGATTGGAGACCTGGGCAAGGAACCCGACCCGAACTGGAGTCTGGCACAAACGAGGCTTGGCAAAAAGGAAGGCCATGTTGGTTAAGCTGGGGATCGGATCGACCCAGGGACGAAGGGCTCGGATCGGAACTTGACACTTGGGAGGACCGGCAAGAGGGAAGGCCACGTTAATTGAACTGGGATCGAATCAGACGAAGAAGGAGGGATCGGATTGGAGCACGTGAAGAACGAGGGAGCGGATCGGAGCGGAAGCACGAACAGGAAGGGAGATGGCACCCGACCCGACCCGGAGGAGGACACATGACCCGACCAGAAGTGGGACGCCCGACCCGAACCGATGCAACGCTGTGGACCCGAACCGAACCGCTACAAGGGAAGACTACGAACAGAGCCAATTCAAAGTAGAGGACCCGACCCGAACCGATGGCTAGAAAGGGAACCCGACCCGATCCAGCATTGACCAATAACCCGAGATGCAAAGGTAGTCCAATATGGGAAGTTAGAGCTCAGGATCCAGTTGGGAACCGATGAGTTCACTTCATGATTGGGCTTTACTGCGGGACGTGTGCCAAGGGACAGTCGATGTTTATGACTTTGGATCACTATGTATGGGAAGTACGTGAACGGATTCAGGGCTGAAATGGCCTAGGTACGACTAAAGGGCTATAAACCAATGAAGTGGGGTCATTTGTGAAGATTTGGTCATGACTCCATGTGGTAAGCTTGGTAGTAGCAGTAGTTGTACAAGTCGAACTCCGTCACTACTTTGATGGGTCTAGTGATTGACAGTGGCGGACATCGTATGCTTTACGCACTGAGTGAGAGATGTGAGGATGGTTGCTATGGATGATTTGTTTGCTATCATTATGACATGCACACCCCACCCCCCGTATTCTTTACACTATTTATTATGGCACCTTAGAGTACTGTACGGTATGTGGTGCTAACTCTTTGGTTGCAGGTCCAGGTTCAGGTATGGTTTAGTATACCTGTTATTATTCTGTTTAGATGCTTATCGCTCATACCAGGCTTTATGTCTGACCCAGAGTTTTATGTCTCCTCTTATTACTCTAGGTGCTCACACGAGCAGACTAGAGACATGTTAGCTGGTGATGCACGAGTAGATGATCCGGAGACGGGCAAGAGGCTTCCACGTAATATATATATATATATATATATATATATATAGTATTCTCCCTGTGTTGTTGAAGATCACTGCTTGGGCATTGGTGGTGCATCTTCTACTTTAGCTTTCTTTTGTTTAGAGACAGTAAAATTGGAAAGTTGTAATAAGCTGTATTTGGATTTCCGCTGCTCTCATGTTGATGTTGATTTTAGTTATCAGCTTATGCACTGTCTCACCTGTTTTATGTCAAGTATGTTATTATTATTATATTTTATTCCATGCGCTATGAGACATTCTACAGGTTCCTCGTTAGTTAATTCCCTTCTTTCCTTTCCCCTGACGACCGTCCCGTGCTAGTCGGGCATGTGTACAGCGCACTTTCGGAGGAAATGCAGGCTGGTGCGGGGCGGGCCGTCACAAGTATTCACAATGCATCTTGAGTCATGTTGGGTTGCTATCATAGGGATTGATACACCTTGTGGTGGGACTAGCACAGGGTATCTACACGCAAAAGAGGGCCGATTTACACAGACACAAGGAAAATTAATACAAGTAAGGAGCTGATCGATAGGGTAGTAAGGGTACATCTAACACCTTCATGGCAATTAGGCTGATTGAGGTAAGATCCTCATACTAGATGTACACCTGAAGGCTACCACAATTACGGGGGTGGGATCACCTTATTAGATAACACAGGATACTAGTTGGGACACCAGTAGGGGATACAAATCTTTTTCACAGGATACTAGTTGGGACACTAGTAGGGGATACAAATAATTCTGTAAAAGACACTAGTTAGGATACTGGTTAATTGGTGCAGAGAAAATAGGAAATCAGATATATAAAAATCAGAATAACGGGGTAGCATCGAAGGAGAGAAAGAGAAGAAGCGCATTCGGTTTATCTTGCCTTATCATATCTTATGCTAACCTTAGGTTATCTTGTAATCCCTGTTACCACGGTATTGTATTTTATTCAGTTTATTTATGTCATGTTACTATTACCTGTTTACATACTGAAAATCACTGGTCTTACCAGACTTATGTCTGACCTAGTTTTCTTTCGCCTTCTTTTCTTCTGTTCCCTCCGCACCCCCCCCCCCCCTCAGGTTCACAGGGAAGGAATATCACCACTTAGCTCAGTTTTCTTTCCAAGCTCAAAGATAGACGATGTATTACTTTGGACTCTCTTTTCCACTGCTATGGTTGGCTCATGCTTTATTGGGGAATATCATTTCATTCTTCTTTATTTTGTTAAACAAGACAGATGCATTGTTGTAATGGGTATTGGAAAACAATTTTTGTACAAGCTGTTTTATCAAGCTGCTGTTTATCAATAAAGTAAAGTTTTATATATTTTCCGCTGCTTAAAATTTTGTCTGTTTTGTAATTTATCTGTTCTATACACTTACGACGCTCCACTGAAGTTAATGCATTCCCTTTGTAAGTGACGTTAACGGAGGTGGGGTGTTACATGCAGTGCCACAACAACCCCCACAACCCGTGTTTGATCTTGATAGGGTTGCTAAGAAGTACAAGAATTTGGGTGTTGTGCCATTTACTGGCAGTGGAACAGTAACCGAGACTCAAGCCTTGTTAAGGTCGTGCGAACAGATCTTCGCGGGCCTAGAGTTAGAAGGCCACAGGAATAGGTTTATGGCTTCTTGGCTACTTAAGGATGAAGCCTTGATATGGTGGGATGCAGTGACTATTGGCGATCTTGATGTTGACATGATGACATAAGCTAAGTTCAAAGAAATTTTTAATGAAAGGTTTGTCCCTCAACAAGAAGTCGAGCCTTGCACGATGAGTTTGCTAACTCTAGAAAGGAGATCGAACCATTCATGAATATGTGAATAAATTTGAAGAACTCTCTCGCTATGCACCCGAATTGATTTAGGAACCGCTTCAAAAGAACAACTGAGTGACTACACACATCGAGCTTCCATTTACCAAGGCGGTTGAAATGGCCTGTAGGTATGAAGGTATTGACAAGAAGAATTCTCAAGAAGACCGCGAGAGAAATCAAGCTAGTGATAAACGGAAATATTCTAGTAAGAAGCCCAAAGCTAGCGACACTGAACCAGCTAAAGCTCAAGAGGAAAGGCGGGCAAAGACTAAATGCTGTAATCGCCACCAGTTTGGACATTACACTAGTGAATACAATGCTCCTAAGATGCCAAAGAGAAATGAATTAGGGCCTAGTCAGAATCCTCGGTATACTAGAGAGTGCTACAATTGCCACAAGATGGGACATTTTATTAGGAACTGTCCACTGCTGAAAAAGTCTGAAGTGGCTCATGTTTGTGATGGGGTGAGTGCGCCAGCTTCTTCTGAAGGAGCAGGTAAACCAGATGTTTTGGGAGGTACCCTTACTATTAAAAATATTCCTGTTACAGTATTAATTGACACTGGTGCATCACGAAGTATCATTTCCAGTAACACAGTTTAGAACTTAAAGTTAAACCCAAGAAATCTTAAAGAATCGATTAGTGTTCATAACCCGATAAGGGTTCTCTTATTCTCAGTTTATATTGTAAAGTGTCGATCTCCTATTCTTGTTACCATTTTCCTATTAATTTGATCACTATGAATTTTTCGGAGTTCGATATTATTCTTGGGCTGGAATGGTTAGTAAAATATGAGGCCGAAGTTAAATGTGCCGAAAGAATTTTTAAGTTTAAAACGAAGCTAGGTGATATTGTTATACCATGCGAAGGCTCAGAATCAGATAAAAAAGAATTTTGGTCTGATCTTGAAGTTTCTCCTACTTTTCATGAGAATATTCCTGTAGTTAAAGATTATGCGGATGTGTTCGAAGAAGTTGATAGCTTACCTCCACGAAGAGAAATTGACTTCAGGATCGATTTAATTTCGAATGTAAGGCCAGTTGTGCATGCAATTCGGAGAATGACATTGAAAGAGAAAGAAGAATTGGGCGATCAAACTCGACAATTGCTATTGAAATGTCTAATCAAGCCTAGCTTCTCGTGTTGGGGAGCATACATGGTATTTGTTCCTAAGTCAGACGGTACCCTTAGGTTATGCGTGGATTATCATGACTTAAATAAGCAGACATTGAAGAATAAATATCCATTACCGCGTATTGATGATTTATTGGATTGCTTGAATGGAGCGTAAGTATTTTCGAGAACGGACCTAGCTACAGGTTTCCATCGATTGTGGATAGTCGAACAATGTGTTCCTTTGATAGCTTTCAGAGTTCCAGACTTGTTTTACGAGTGGTTAGTAATGCCGTTCGGCTTATGTAACGCTCCTGCTTACTTTATCGATTTAATGAATCGATTATTTCGCGATGTCTTGAATAAATTTTTGCTGGTTTTCATTGATGATATTTTAATCTTCTCTAAGTTAGCTAGCTAGCATGCGAAGCATTTGGAAGAAGTTTTGGAAATTCTAAGAAAGAACGTATTAAAAGCCAAATTTTCTAAATGCATATTCTGGCAAGAAGAAGTGAAGTTCCTCGGTCATGTAGGAATTTTGGTGGATCTAGGCAAAATCACAGCCATTTGAGATTGGATGCAGCCTAGCACTCCCACAGAAGTCAGAAGTTTTCTGGGATTCGCTGGCAATTGTCGGAAATTCATTAAGGATTTTTCGAAGCTATCTAGTCCATTAACGAAGCTTATTAAGAAGCATGCAAGGTTTAATTAGACAACTGATTGCGAGACAACTTTCCAAGAGCTGAAATTAAGGTTGACTACAACTCCAGCGTTGACTATTGTCGATGGCAATTTGACAGTCTATATAGATGCTTCTCTTGAAGGAGTAGGTGCGGTATTAATGCAAAGAGGCTTAGTGGTTTCTTATGCTAGCCGTTAGTTGAAGCCGCATGAGAAGAGATATGTTACTCACGATCTTGAGTTGTTAGCCATCGTGTTTGTTTTGAAAATTTGGAGGCAATATCTGTTGGGTGAGAAGTTCGAATCATATACAGATCATAAGTCATTAAAATATCTGTTCACCCAGAAAGACTTGAATTTGAGACAACAGCGTAGGTTAGAATTTCTTGCAGCGTACGATCTAGATATTTTGTATACTCCAGGGAAAGCCAATGTTGTAGCAGATGCACTTAGCAGAAAGAATGTAATCATCGCTAATCTTATTGCTAAGCCTTCTTTGATTGATGAGATCTATGCTCTTTAGAAAGATGATAAGTTTATTCAGATGATCAAGTGAACGAGTACAAAAAGGCGAATTTCCAAGCTTCCAAATTGATGGCAAGGGAAACCTTAGATTGAAAGGAAGAATCTGTGTACCGGATATTCCCGAGCTCAAAAGAGAGATAATGGATGAATGTCACAAATCCAAGCTTAGTATACATCCAAGAGTAAGTAAGATGTATCACGATCGTAAGCGCACAATTTGTTGGAAGGCGATGAAAAGAGACATTTCTATATATGTTAGCAGGTGTTCTACTTGCCAACAGGTCAAGAGTGATCAGCAGAAACTCGCATGATTGTTGCAACCATTAGAGGTTCCAGATTGGAAGTGGGATCAATTGTCCGTGGATCTCATTAATGGTTTGCCTAGAATCAAGAAAGGCAATGACAATATATGGGTGATCGTAGATCGTTTCACGAAGACCAACCATTTTATTCCTGTGAAGTCGAATAGAACAGCTCAAAGTCTACCACAAATATATTATAAAGAAATTGTTAGACTGCATGGAGTGCCCAGTAGTATTGTAAGTGATAGAGATCCGATTGTCGCTAGTAAGTTCTGGGAAGCATTTCAGGAAGAGTATGGAACCAAGCTGAATCTTAGCTCCCCATATCATCCTCAGACAGATTGCCAAACTGAGAGGGTGAATTGTATATTAGAAGATTTATTGTGGGCTTGTATTCTCGATTTTGGAGGTTCTTGTGAAGATCACCTACATTTGGTTGAATTCTCATATAATAATAATAGCTATCAAGCGAGCTTCAAATTATCTCTATTTGAAGCATTGTATGGTAGACCATGTAGATCTCCTAGATGTTGGGTAGAACCTGGAAATCGACTAGTATTGGGTCCTGACATGGTTCGAGAAGCTTTAGATAAAGTGGATTTCATTAAGAAGCGACTGCAAGAAGCTCAAAGCAGACAAAAGAGTTATGCAGATTCTAAAAGAAGAGATCTGGCCTTTTCTTTTGTTGATTACATATATTTAAGAGTTTCTCAGATGAGAGGAATAGTTCGATTCGGGAAGACAGGGTAGTTGGCACCTAGATTTATTGGTTTGTTTCCTATACTTGAAAGGATTGAAACTCTTGCTTATAGGGTTCAATCGCCAGACTGGTTGCCCATAGTGCATGATGCGTTTCACGTTTTTCAACTTCGTAGACATGTGCATGATCCAGACTTGGTCGCACAAGAAGCATCACAATGAGATTTGGATATTACTCCGAGTCTAGTAGTGAAAAGAGAGCCACCAAAAAATATTGGCAAAGAAACCAAAGTTCTCAAGAAAAAGAGGGTGCATTTAGTCAAAGTGCAGTGCAGCGAAGATCCTAGAGACTATACATGGGAAACATAAGATAACATTAAGAAGGCTTATCCCAAGTGCAGAGTGGACATCTCTGATTAGCTCTGGTGAAAGGTACATTTACAATATATTCTATTTCGGTTTTGTTTCCTACTTTACTATTGTTTTCTTTTCAGGGACGAAGAGTATTAAGTGGGGGAGAATGTAATAACCCTGAAATTCAGAACCAATTTAAAAATTATTTTTAAGGTGATTTTAGCAAAAATTGAGTCAGAATTTAAAATTTCGATTTTTAAATTAGAATATAGCCCTTAAAAATAGTCGTTTGGCAAACGACCTCCGTTTTCGATGAAACCACTTAAATTGGATTTGGAATTTCAAATTATTTCTAGGCTTACCGATCTTCAAATCTACACCGTGTATTTGCAAAAATCCTGAGAGAATATTGTAGAGCTCACCGTGTTCTATAAATCCAATGGGAGGGATCTTTTATCGTTCAGTATTTTGCTCAAAATCACTCCCTGAAGTGGCGTCATTCATTCGTGAATAGCCACCAGAGACCGCCTCGAGTTCAACCAAAGGGGGAGGTGCAGGTGCAGATTTCGACGCTCTTCGACGTGGTGTGGTCCGATTGTCTTCTAGCTACACGGATTTTATGCAAAATGGAAATCTAGTTTCGAACTCAATTTAGAACGTGCTGCCTGTGTTTGTTTGGAGAAGAAGGTTTATTTTTTTAGTTAATTACCTTGTTAATTAATTAAAATTATCATTAACCTTCAAAATTACACCATTTGCTCATACGGTGTTGAAATCCAGTGAAACAAGTGACATTGGACTCGTGACAGTGTATTTTACGTTCTAGAAGTGACCGGAGGAATTTTAGAGCTATCCACCAATTAAGAAGGAGTGGAATCCAATGTGAGATCTCTAGATTCAATTGAAATGGAATATATATATATATATATATATATATATATATATATGTGTGTGTGTGTGTGTGTGTGTGTGTGTGTGTCATTTTCAATTTTTTTTTTAACATATGTATGAGTGTTAAAAATAACCATGTGTTGAAATAAATGTTTGATCATTAAAAATATCATTTTTAACATATGCATGAAGTGTTCAAAATAACCATGTGTTGAAATAAATGTTTGTTCCTTAAAAATATCATTTTTAACATATGTATGAAGTGTCAAAAATAACCGTTTGTTGAAATATATTTTGGATCGTTAAAAATATCATTTTTAGCATATGTATGAAGTGTTAAAAATAACCATGTATTGAAATAAATGTTTGATCATTAAAAATATTATTTTTAACATGTATATGAAGTATTTAAAATGGTCATGTGTTGAAATAAATATTTGTTCACTAATTTTTTTTTAAATTTAGATATGCATACATATATACACATGTTGAACAGGTAAATGGATTTGTTGTTGAGTAAAGAATTTATTTGCGTGCTTGATAAATAGGTACACCTTAATGAGTAGGATACACAATTTTATTATTATATAAACTCCTGTGAATGAAATTGGATACGGTGTGATGGTTGTTCTGTGTGAGATTATAAACCACGCCCATATCATCTCATGTTCCATATAAGCATTTGGAGCTTATATGACGAGGTTAGGATTACCATACGAGCGAGATGCTCGTATGGCGATGACTGTATTTCTGGTTGAACAAAAGAAAGATTATGGACATAATTAAGGAATACATGTAAGGTGCTCGAGGCAGGATTAATAAAAACCCCATACGGGTCTGGAGATAACAATAATTCACATCTCTCTTGATTTTAGATACGACACATGGATTATTTATTTCCAACACTAGACAAGTGGTGAGATATGATTGTTACACTCTCCCATGGGCATAGATAGGTCACTAAAAATTATGTATGCTTTTTCTGGATGTATTGGGTGCCTAATACGGCCCAATAAAATTTTCAGAACCCTCCCGAACAAAGGAGATTATGGCGAAATTTTTCAAAATATAAAGGCGTTAGCCAATTATTTGAAGAATTAAATGGTTTCGAAGTCGTCGAATAAATTAATAATTTATATATAATATAAATTAAAATTAAACGAACCGCGCGCGGTATTTCGTGTTTTGGAATCGTAATTTTAAATGATTATACCGAGAGATCCGACCATCGGATTTTTCGGAAACTGGAACCATTGGGTTCGCTTTGGAAAGATCTTTCCAAAGATATTAAATTTGTTAAGATCCAACGGTTAGATTTGAGAAATGTATAATTCAAATCAGAATGAAAACCGCGCCAGTGCCGCGTGGCTGCGTAGTGACCTGAAGCGTCGTTCGAATTAAATGGGTTATATTTATATAAATAAAAATAGCGATAAATCGTTATAAAATATAATAAACGATTTAGAATGGAAATAAACCAATTTCACTTGGTTTATAAAGTAGTATTGACGGTTAGATTTATTTAACATTAATATATAAAAATGAATTGAATTTTCCTAAGGAAAGAATTGATTTGAATTATATATGTTCGAGAATTATTTGAAAAGGCCGAGTTAAATCTCATTTCAAATAATTATACGATGACTAAAAGCCGAAGATATTGAAGGCGGTGGTTTAAGACCGGCGATCTTCACATCGAATGGATTACTATTGATGCCCTGGATTGGTTAGCTCAAAAGAAGGGGTTTAGTGGTAGTTGTCCGAACGTACTTGTCGATTGTTCGGATATGCGTGGTCCTCTCTTCCGTATTGGATATATGGAATGAGGAATAAGGCGCCTCCGGTTTCGTTCAGACCAAGAACGGACTTGTAAATGGACGTGTGTCTGACATTGGTATCATTCTGTGTTGATCGATTCCTATTAAATATATATATTTGTATGGTGGCGGAGAATTTATTCTCCTTCTTAACACCCTTCTCTAAGACGTACGAGCTTAGAGATTATATATTGGTAGACATCAGTCGTATGGCGTGAATTGTCAGTGTGGCATGCTGAGATGCAAATGAATAAGACTTTTGTTGAAAAGCAGAATCTTTTGGTTGATGATCAAAGCACAGCTTTAATTAGCATAGCTTTGTGCATAGCGTTAATTCGTGAGCTTCACACCCCGGTATGAGTCAAAAACGGGAACGTGACTGCAGGTAGTGCACAACGTTTCTTTCTAACTAAAAGTGGCGTATCATGGTATGGAGACCAGACATTTTTACTTGTGTGGATGATAGAATGAGGAACCTCAGATATTGGTCGCTACTGGCCAAGTGAAAGGTCCGATAGGACCGGGAAACGTGTGTTCAAGAATAATTGATCCACTAAAGTAAGTGTGGACCGGCCCTGAAGATCCAAGAGTTGCCCGTAGGCGTGATCCTAAGGAATTTGCTAGAGTGTCTCGAATTGGGAGGAGGCATCCCTAGCCTTGACTCATGATGGAAACCCAATTTCCAATATGATATAGTGCGATTTTAATTATAAACATATACATGGCGACATAGTAGGATGAGGTACTATGTCGTCTAGGATTGAAACATTTATATTGAAAGTGTTTTAAACTGATTAGACACTAATAATAATATCAAATAATTTTTGTTTTATACGTATCAAGCATATTTGGCCATTATAAGGTAAAACTCTATCCTCCGACTTGCATTGTGTGATGGGACATGAGTCTTATAATGGCTTCATTTTTCCTAAAAAGCATTGCGTTGTTCAAATAATTTACTTTATTGCATGCAATGGCAATCCAATGGAGTAAACCCATTCCGCGTTAGCGGCGTTGTCCTGTGATTAGCCTTATTATTAAATAAGTTAAGTAAGATTTCTCATACCAATCCCATGACTGACTCGTAGTTTGTTTTCACTTGCAAACCCGGGTGCCCTTATTTTTACATGGGCAGCCAAGTAAACAGGTAGCTGGATTTATTTTGGATATGCACCATTAGCATGGGGTGCTCTTTTGGCTGAAGACAGAGACTATCTTTTATCACATATTTTGGACATTTAGACATCAACTTATGTATGTTATATTTGATGATGTTGTAGACTTATTATCTACCTGATAGAACCTTTTATGTACTAAGTAGTATCCTTTATCTGTGTAACTCTGAGGATGACATTTATGATTCTGCTATTATGATGATGTATATTATTCTGTGATTTCATGTGTCATGCTATTATCTTTAATCTCCTGATATGATTAATGTGTTATATTCTAATGATTATCCTTGCTACCGTGGTATAGGGGTTTGGGTTCTCACATTTCCCTTTGTAACTGCTATGTTCATATTCAATTTCAAATGTCAGTGATAAAACCGATCTTACTTCTTTGTATAAATTCAGACTTATATTCTTACTTATCCAATGAAATATTTTTTTTTTCTTAATTTATAAACATCGTTTATAAATTATCCTTCTCAATTTATTTGTTAAAAACGTATTTCTATTCAACATCTACTTTAAATAATTCTTCTCATAATTCTTTTATAACTCGAAATTCCCTTTTCAAATTCTATTTATTACCCAAAAATAATATTTTACTCCATATAATCATTTATCAACTTCTTATTACTTTCATTAAGTATTTTGACCGAGAACGGCCTTTTAAAACTTCCGTACAACTGTTAATAATTTCCCCATAAATTTCTTATTTAATTTCGAAATATTTCCTTTTTACTGAATCCATTGATTTTATAAAAAAATTAAATTCAATCTCCACTTAAAAAATTCCTTTTTATATTCTAATAATTCATATGGTATTTAAAATACCAAATAAAAATGATCAATATCATCCAAACAGACATAATCAACAACAAATTATATATCACATCATATATCACAATATATGCAAAACAGTAATATAAATGTTGAGAAATCCAGTTGGATCCCTCCAACCTGTTTCCCTGCATCCACGGATGGTAATCAACATAAATAACATGAACATGAAATATTCAGATAAACAGAATCAATATTTATTTAATTAACAATTTATATATATATAAACTATATCTATAATTTCAACCAATTAACTAGCAATTCATTCAAACAATCATCACATAAAAATCAATCGTCATTTATCAATACTAAATTATGTTTATGAAATTGTAATCTGGACAGAGTTAGGGAGTTTACTCACTGTGGTCGTTATTCGTTAAATAAAGAATAATGGTCGATTTGTCCATCTAGGCATTTTATTCCACCATAAATTGAGATGAGCTCAAATTCGCTCTAAATCAGGTTTATTGTGAAGCCTACGTCCATACGATCCCAATGGATCTTATTTTGTCAAATTCTGATCATGTATGAGATAGTTATTGATTTTACAAGTTTATACACTATTTAATAGTCATTAATATTAATTTATAATAAAATTAGAAATCCTTAATTACAGTCACTTACGTTAACCAAGTACTCATTGTCTTTCTCCCCCGTTCACAAATGACGCAACCTGGAGCTTCCCAAACCATTAGCCGATTCCTTCCTCAACATAACTCCTCTATCCTTCATCATTAATCACAACTAAAATCGCCTATACTTCTCTTTTCGAATCCTCATTCCACTATACTGCTACCATCCAACTCGCTCCATTTAAACTGCTTGCTTTTACCAGCATACAACAGTGCAGACATCCACCCCAATCTCCTCCATACCTCCATTATATCCAAAACAAATGTCGCCGCTGGCCTCCTCTTCCCAATCTCTGTCTCCTCATCCCCTACATATTAACTCGAGATCATCTTCATTTTTATGGTTCCCAGTCTTCACCGCGTGAGAAAAGCTCACGAACGGGTAGTAGGATCGACACATATTATTACCATATATTGCCAAAAAAATCCAAATCGAAGCTACTCTCCCCTATAACCTGAATACATGCCTTATTTCGACTAAAACCAACTCCATTTTCTGAAAATCGAAGCACTAGAATAATCATCTTGCTGGGTATTTTTTTCCACGATCGAAACTATGCTCGAATCCAGCAAGTCTCAGATGAAGTAGGAGAAAATCAAAAGAGGAATTCAAATATAAAAATTTGGTGATTTATAGGAATATATATGAATTGTTATGATTTTCATATGAATTGTTTGAAGATTTTGAACTCACGAATTTCTTTCCTGGAAGTAGAAAACATAGCGGGTGGCGGCTACTGTATTTGACCAAGGGAGAAAAATGAATTAGGTATAAGGTGTTAGAGTATTATATATATAGGTTAACTAAGCTTCTTAGGTAAGATTCATGCATTAAAATAATATTTTATATTGTATTACTATCTATATTTATTTTTTAAATTTCATATGACCACACATGGTACCCAATTTTTATGAAAATGGACATACAACTATAGTTCGACATTACAGACCCAATGAAACTTGTTTCATCGAAATCCGAGTTCGTTTGCTCACATAATGTATTTTTAAAGTCAAATTAATGACTTTTTTCACATTTAAATACCGTATGTAACGACTCGGATTTCGCCCGACCCCAATCGATCGCAAGATCGATCAAGACCGTTCAAAACCCGCGTACGTTAACTTTGGGCATACAACACATCAGAACAACGACACAGACTTTTATAACATCAATAATAAATGTTACATCAGAGTATAGAATATATCGGAGTACATCAATAAATAATACAGCGGAAGATACATTTACAATAAATTAAATACATTGCAGCGGAACTAATCTCAGTGGAAGGCCATCAATATTCTGGACCCAGCTTCAGACTTCAATCCAGGATCTTGCTTAACTATATCTGCAAAAAGCTACTCGACTGCCCATGTGGAAAGAGGGCACCCAAGTTTGCAAAGTGAAACTACAGGTCAGTCGTGGGACTGGTGTGAGAATACTATATTTAACCTATCTAATAAGTAGGCTAATCACAGGACCACGCCGCTAACGCGGAACAGGTTTACTCCATTGGATTGCCAGTGCTTAAATAAAGTAAATCGTCAAATAACGCAATGCTTTTTAGAAAAATGAAACCATTATAAGACCCAGGTCCCATCACACAATGCAACGCACACCAGAGGATAGGGTTTTACCTTATAATGGTCAAAAGATGCTAAATACGTAAAAATGATATTATTATTAGTGTGTATATATATTTATAAATCATTTCAATATAAATGTATTAATCTTCGACGGCATAGTACCCCATCCTACTATGTTGCCATATATAAGTTTACAATCAAAACTGTGGTGTCGTATTGGAAATTGGTTTTCTGTCATGAATTCGAGGCTAGGGATCGTCCTCTTCCGATTCGAGACACTCTAGCAAATGCCTCAGGATCCCCTGCAGTGAACCCTTGGATCTTCAGGGCCGGTCCCCACCTAACGGTAGTGGATTGGCAATTCCTGAACACACGTTTCCCGGTTCCTTTGAACCTATAGTATGACCACTTCCGGCCTATAAAAAAACCCGAGGTACCTCAATCCAAAATCCACATAAGTAAAATGCTGGGCCGTGTTAAAGCCCAAACACCACTAGCTAGAAAGAAACGTGTGCACTCCCTGCAGTTCTAATCCCGTTTTTGACTCATACCGGGGTGCGAGGCTCACGAAGTCACGCTATACACAAAGCTATGCATAAACAGGCTATGCTTTGATCATCAATCACAAGGCCTTCTTTTCTACAAAGCCTTGATCATTTGCATCTTAGCATTTCACATTTTCAGACCCTACCATATTATTGATCATCTACCAATATATATATATATATATATATATATATATATATATATATATATATATATATAACCTCTAAGCTCATACGTCTTTGAGAAGGGTGATAAGTAAAGAATAAATTCCTCACCACCAAACAGAAATATATAATCAGTAGCGTTCAACAAATGCAGCAGAAATGAATACAATGTCAAACACACAATCCATTTACAAGTCCGCTCTGGGTCTGAGCGAAACAACGTGTCCGTTGATCTCCAAATGCGTTTGGACGATCATTACCAAATACCTTGCCTTGGAAGGCCAATCCCAATTCAAGATACCAGTCATCATCATCCCAACGATGTGAAAACCTTCGGTCTTCAATCACCATCTTCATCTTCGACTCTTGATCGTCGTGATGATTATTCAGAATGGGTTAAACCCGGCCTTTCTGAATAACTCGCGTATTTTGGGATTAAAAAGCAAATATTGGAAAATCACACATTACGCCACATTCGAACTCAGAATATTCTTTTAAATAAGATATTTGTATTAGGAGATTCTCATTAATTTTATCAAAGATAAAATTCTGAAAATAAAATCTATAAATCAATTTCCAAAATATGGAATTCCACAGAAATCAAATCAATACATAATCGATATAGATTTCTGTATCAGACCAATAATATAAATGGAATAACGGCAAAGCCTCTTAAATTCCATATATAATATCGGTCTTCTTTTACAGAAGCCCATTTCGATTATTACCAATCGAATTTCCACTTAATTCCAATTTAATATATTAAATTGAAAAACTTGATTTTTAGAAAATGCCCTTTTTAAATCTATAAAATAGATTCATACGTTCCAAATAATAATTTCAATGTAAATTGGATTAAAAGACAAATGTCGTTTAAAAACACCGTCCACGATAAATCCACTTCACATCTCCGTTTGTTTCATATCACAAAATATAATTGCAAATGCTAGTAATCTTTTAAAAACATATTTTAAAATAGACTCTAAATGAGGAGTATTCTTTATATTACAAATTCTTTATCTTTTACAAATATTCTTTGTTTTAACATATAGTTGATTAAAAATATATTATGAAAATATATGCACTTTATATAAAAAGGATTTCTATTGTAAAAATATTTTTATTTAAAAGAACATCTAAATCGAATTGCGACTCAAACATTTACCATGTAATTTTGGGTTACATGGATTTCACACACATCATGTATATGACGATAATAGTAAAATCATCAAATCATCCATCTACATCCAAAGTGTAAATTCCACTGCGTAAGCATTAAAATTAAATAATAATGCTCATCGCAGCCTGTCGATCTAACGATCAACATACAAACAAATAATAAACTAATTTGTGCACTTGGGCGATGTGTGAAAAATTATCGTCCCAATCACATACACAAGCCGGGTAACTTGTGAATGGAAGTGTAACACACAATACATATAATGACGACAAGAAAATATCTCTATTGCAATGAATGAATAACAATAATAACTTTGTCTCTATTGACAAATTCTATTTTGCAAATTTAACCTCTAAACAAAAATGGTTGTTTTGTTTGGAAATTCTAATGAGACAAAATGATAAATATTTTGATTTAACTAACCTATCTTGACAAGTATATATCTTGCCAAACATATATATATATATATATATATATATATATATATATATATATATATATATATATATATATATATATATATATATATATATATATATAAATTGCTTCAACTAATTCATTTTGACAAAAATGAATATTTCTGACAAAATGTAAATTTTTGTTTAACTAGTATAAATTGACTAAAATGAATAATTATTTTAACTAATGTAAATTAACAAAAATGAATAATTGTTTTTAACTAATATAAATTTACCCAAATGAATAATTGTGTTTCAATTCTGATAAAATATGCCAATGCTATATTTTGTTTCATTCTTTTAATTTAGACAAAATGAGTGTTTTTGTCTATTCTTCTTTAATGATAAAAAATGTGAATGTTTAGTTATTAAAATGTAACTTTTAAATTTCACCTTTTATTTCAAACAATCTTTATTCATATCAAAATTATAAATCAAGAATATAATTTTAAATCTGATGGTTTGTTTGCATTAATGAATTGCAAACAAAGATGAACTTTATTTTAAGGTTTGTTTGCAACAAGGAATGCAAATAACAAATGTAGCTTTTATTTTTATTTAAAAGTATATTTGAGTGAATGTAAAAAGAACCTCATTTACAAAGTGTATTTACATTGTTGAATGTAAATAAAAGAAACAAATTTATTTAAATGAGTATTTGCATTTATGAATGCAAACAAAGAATAGTTTTGCTTACAAATTATATTTACATTAGTGAATGTAAACAAAAGAACAAAATTTATTTTTCAAAGTATATTTTAAACAAATTCTATTAGTTGCATAAAAGTGTGTACATTTGTATTGGTAAATGTAGATAAAGAAAATAGACTATAGTTTCATTGAATATTTGCATTGATAAATACAAATAAAAGAATAAACTTTAATTTCAATGCAGATATGTATTGATAAAAGCAAACAAAGAAATAAACTTTATTTTCAATATATTTGTATGTATTTGCATTGGTGAGTGCAAATGAATAATTTGTTTTCAATATACATTTGCATTGGTAAATGCAAAAAGAACAATTTCTATTTTCTATATATATTTGCATGGTTGAATGTAAATAGAAGTGCGAACTTTATTTTCGAAACATGTTTACATTTTTGAACACAAAACAAAGAACAAAACTTTATTTTCAATATATGATTTATTTTCTAGTTTTATTGGTGTTGTCGAACACAAATAAAAATGTACTTTTTTATTTTCAAGTTATATTTGCATAGGTAATTCCAAATAAAAGAACAAACTTTATTTACCAAGTAACTTCCGAAAATAATTTCCTTTTTACATAAAAAAAATGTAAACAAAATTGTTACTTTTATTTCAGTGCTCAAGTTTTGACAAAAATGATATTTTCAATTCAAAAATCAGATTTTGACAAGAATGAAAATTTCAATTCAATAGTCAAGGTTTGACAAAAATGATATTTTCTTTTCACTAATAAAGTTTTGGCCAAAATGTTCACTAATAAAGTTTGGCAAAAAATATGATCTCTTATTTCAATACTTATGCTTTAATCAAAATGTTGTTTTTATTTCAATATTAATTATATTGAAATTGTAATCATTCTACTTCAATTTTAATTACATTAAAAAAAATGTAATCATTTTATTTCAATTTTGATTACATTGAAAAATTTAATCTTTTTAATTTATTCTAATTACATTGAGAATGTAATCTTTTTGATTTATTTATAACATTTCAACAAAAACAAATAAAAAGGATAACTTTGTTTTTCGACAATTCTAACTAAACAATTTTCATATGACTCATTCTTTACATTAAAAATGCTTTTTTTTTATGTTTTCAACATTTTTACTTTAACATGAAATTTTTTCATATGAATAATTCTTTTCATTAAAAATAAGATTTTTAATGTTTCATGTTTCCATTTCAAATAGGTGAACATTTTTAATCTATTTTATATATATGGTAAAAATGTAAATTTTATCGTTAACATGGTTTCAATTCAAACAAATGAACGTTTTATGTTTTCATTGTAATTCATAAACCGTGTTCTAAATGTAAACAAACAAAAATAGGATTTTTATTAGTCAGCCAAATTCTGTCGTAATAAAAATATATTCTATTTGTTGTTCATATTCTATTGTGAATAAACAAATAAAAAGAATATTTTATTTGTCGTTCAAATCTTATTTAAAAGTAAACAAATAAAAGTAAGGTTTTATTTGTGGTTCATTTCCTGTTGCGAAGTAAACAAATAAACAAAAATAAAGTTTTTGTTTGTCGATCAACTTTAAATGTAATATAAACAAATAAAATAAAATAAGTTTTTATTTGTCGATCAAATTCTATTGTTCATCTCAGAATAATAAAAATAATATTTTTTTTCTTTTTCTTTTTTTTAAATAAACTAGAATAAACAGATCTGAATAAAATATGATTTAAATCTAAATTTAGATTTATTTTCTAATTGCAAATAAAATTCACCCATATATTAAATTCGACGTTGATCGAGCATATCATGAACAACAAACAAACCACCAACAAAAATCAACCATTCATCAATCACAGAACATTTCAAATCTGAATTACATCACAATACAATTATTTTTAACGCAACAAAAATAATTTATAATTAATTAAATAATAAAATTCAGAATTCTCACATTGATTTTTGCTGAAAATTTGACTGTCTCGGAATCAGTTCTGGTCTATGCCATCACGAAGATCTCGGAAAGACGAGTCCAACGCAACTTACGGTTCGTCAATCAGACCTCGTATGAAAGAGATATTGATTTTTAAAGATCGGATAAATTAAATAATTAAATAAATAAAATAATAATATAATATACTTCTTCCTCGTGTTCACGACGCTTCAGCCGAACCCAACTTCGTCTTCCAACCCTTCTGCGCGCGCCACCCTCCAAGCCACCGCCCGCCGATCAGACCCCGCCACTCCGACGCTCCGCCCGCGAGCCACCCGCCCCCAAAAGCTCCGAACTCGGCCTCCTCCTCGTCCCAAAAATCAAACCCGAACCCGCCACGTTTCAGCCCAGAATTCGTGAAATCCGTGAACCAAAACCCGATCTTGACCGTATGGATTGAAAGATCTCTCTGAGAGCTTCGATTTGGTACCAAGTTTGTCGATTTTCGTTGAGCGGATCAAAAGTTATGAGCTTTTGAAATTGGAGAAATTCTGGCCTTCGGTTTAGGTGGCGGCAGCCATGAGAATTAGGGTTTCGGCCTGAATATTTTAATATTAAATCTCGAAAATTGTGCTTAAAAGGTGGATTTTTGGACTTTCTCTGATTTGGGCCTGCTTACTGTCGTTCATAAGGTTTTGACACCTTCTGAACGCAATGGGATAGGTCCCGTGGCCCAATTCCGAAATCTGTACGATTTTTATTTAAAATTACATTAAAAATTAATTAATTAAATATTGACCGTACATTAAAATATGCCGGGGCCACATACGACCTCTAAAAATTACAAAAAAAATATTTTTGGCTTTCTTCTGACGATACGGTTCTAACGAGACTAATTTCGTTGAATTCTGAGACTGTTTGGAAAGTGGCTATTTTTAAGGCGTTTAAATTTAACTAAAATAGTCAAAACACATTTTCTCTCACCACGCTCACATATTAATTCGAAAAATTCTGAAAATTGAAACCTAGCTATAATTTGACATTCCGGTTCCAACAAAAGTGGTTTCGTCGAAAACGGAGGTCGTTAGAAAAATGACTATTTTCAAGGCCAATATATTTAATGTTAAAAATACATTTTTAAACAAATAAATTCCGAAACTCAAAATATATAAGTGTTTACTGTTTTTCAATGCAGAAACGTCATTCTGAACTCAATGGAAGTGGTTTCGAGTCGAAATTCCTTCATATGTGAAAAGTAGCCTTTTGGGTCATTTATATTATATATATATATAAATCCTACAGCGACCTTTCTAAAAATTGAATTGGCCATAACTTTTGATTTCCGCTATGAAATTTCAATTTTTCAGATTCGTTAGAAAGACATGATGAAACAGATTTAAATATTTCAGGTTTCACTCAATTCTGATTTTTTTTTGAATCATGTACATTCAGTTAAAGTTCAAAATCAAATTTTCAAACTACCGCGCCATTTCTAACTCCTTTTATATTTAAATTAAATTTGTTCGTTTTAACTTCGATTAAAATGAATTCTAACCATTATTATTAATAATAAATTATATTATATCCTCAAAATTCATTAAAATTTTCTAAAATAAAATTTTTAAATTGGTTCAGAATTTGCGGGTTGTTACAATCTCCCCCACTTAAAATCTTTTTGTCCTCGAAAAGAAAATGAAGCTAAAGTTGTTTATTTAACTAATTTAATTTTCATTCTTTAAATGTTTAATAATTTTATTAGTTGAATTCATATTCATACAACACCATCATCAATCAATTAGTTGATTAAATTTTCAAAAATATATAACTTTTATATATTCAAAATCATATTTTCTAAAGTCGAACTATATATAATAACTAGTACGTTAATTATGAATTTTCCACTCTGACTCATTCTAGGGCGTTGCTAACCCCATCTCTAATGAGTATTCTCATTCTAGGATACTGCTAATCCTATCTCTAATGAGTATTCTTATTGGATATTACTAATCCAACCTCTGATGAGTCTTCTGTTTAGTTCTAACGAGTTGTACCCCAAAGATTTGAGCTAACCAGAGCTCTGATACCAGCTGTAACGACCGGATTTCGCCCGACCCCAATTGATCGCAAGATCGATCAAGACCGTTCAAAACCCGCGTACGTTAACTTTGGGCATACAACACATCAGAACAACAACATAGACTTTTATAACATCAATAATGAATGTTACATCAGAGTACAGAATATATCAGAGTACATCAATAAATAATACAGCGGAAGATACATTTACAATAAATTAAATACATTGCAGCGGAACTAATCTCAGCGGAAGGCCATCAATATTCTAGACTCAGCTTCAGACTTCAATCCAGGATCCTGCTTAACTATATCTGCAAAAAGCTACTCGATTGCCCGTGTGGAAAGAGGGCACCCGAGTTTGCAAAGTGAAACAAACTACAGGTCAGTCGTGGGACTGGTGTGAGAATACTATATTTAACCTATCTAATAAGTAGGCTAATCACAGGACCACGCCGCTAACGCAGAACGGGTTTACTCCATTGGATTGCCAGTGCTTAAATAAAGTAAATCGTCAAATAACGCAATGCTTTTTAGAAAAATGAAACCATTATAAGACCTAGGTCTCATCACATAATGCAACGCACACCAGAGGATAGGGTTTTACCTTATAATGGTCAAAAGATGCTAAATACGTAAAAACGATATTATTATTAGTGTGTATATATATTTATAAATCATTTCAATATAAATGTATTAATCTTAGACGACATAGTACCCCATCCTACTATGTCGCCATATATAAGTTTACAATCAAAACCGTGGTGTCGAATTGGAAATGGGTTTTCTGTCATGAAATCGAGGCTAGGGATCGTCCTCTTCCGATTCGAGACACTCTAGCAAATGCCTCAGGATCCCCCGCAGTGAACCCTTGGATCTTCAGGGCCGGTCCCCACCTAACGGTAGTGGATTGGCAATTCCTGAACACACGTTTCCCGGTTCCTTTGAACCTATAGTATGACCACTTCCGGCCTATAAAAAAAACCCGAGGTACCTCAATCCAAAATCCACATAAGTAAAATGCTGGGCCGTGTTAAAGCCCAAACACCACTAGCTAGAAAGAAACGTGTGCACTCCCCTGCAGTCCTAATCCCGTTTTTGACTCATACCGGGGTGTGAGGCTCGCGAAGTCACGCTATACACAAAGCTATGCCTAAACAGGCTATGCTCTGATCATCAACCACAAGGCCTGCTTTTCAACAAAGCCTTGATCATTTGCATCTTAGCATGTCACATTGTCAGACCCTACCATATTATTGATCATCTACCAATATATATATAACCTCTAAGCTCATACGTCTTAGAGAAGGGTGATAAGTAAAGAATAAATTCCTCACTACCAAACAGAAATATATAATCAGTAGCGTTCAACAAATACAGTAGAAATGAATACAATGTCAAACACACAATCCATTTACAAGTCCGCTCTGGGTCTGAGCGAAGCAACGTGTCCGTCGATCTCCAAATGCGTTTGGACGATCATTACCAAATACCTTGCCTTGGAAGGCCAATCCCAATTCAAGATACCAGTCATCATCATCCCAACGATGTGAAAACCTTCGGTCTTCAATCATCGTCTTTATCTTCAACTCTTGATCGTCCTGATGATTATTCAGAATGGGTTGAACCCGACCTTTCTGAATAACTCGCGTATTTTGGGATTAAAAAGCAAATATTGGAAAATCACACATTACGCCACATTCCAACTCAGAATATTCTTTTAAATAAGATATTTGTATTAGGAGATTCTCATTAATTTTATCAAAGATACAATTCTGAAAATAAAATCTATAAATCAATTTCAAAAATATGGAATTCCACAGAAATCAAATCAATACATAATCGATATAGATTTCTGTATCAGACCAATAATATAAATGGAATAACGGCAAAGCCTCTTAAATTCCATATATAATATCGGTCTTCTTTTACAGAAGCCCATTTCGATTATTACCAATCGAATTTCCACTTAATTCCAATTTAATATATTAAATTGAAAAACTTGATTTTTAGAAAATGCCCTTTTTAAATCTATAAAATAGATTCATACGTTCCAAATAATAATTTCAATGTAAATTGGATTAAAAGACAAATGTCGTTTAAAAACACCGTCCACGATAAATCCACTTCACATCTCCGTTTGTTTCATATTAGAAAATATAATTGCAAATGCTAGTAATCTTTTAAAAACATATTTTAAAATAGACTCTAAATGAGGAGTATTCTTTATATTACAAATTCTTTATCTTTTACAAATATTCTTTGTTTTAACATATAGTTGATTAAAAATATATTATGAAAATATATGCACTTTATATAAAAAGGATTTCTAATGTAAAAATATTTTTATTTAAAAGAACATTTAAATCGAATTGCGACTCAAACATTTACCATGTAATTTTGGGTTAAATGGATTTCACACACATCATGTATATGACGATAATAGTAAAATCATCAAATCATCCATCTACATCCAAAGTGTAAATTCCACTGCGTAAGCGTTAAAATTAAATAATAATACTCATCGCAGCCTGTCGATCTAACGATCAACATACAACAAAATCTTGGGATTAGTGTATGTAAATTTTCATCCCAACACCCGTGTGGGGTTTCAACTAACAAACAAATAATAAACTAATTTGTGTACTTGGGCGACGTGTGAAAAATTATCGTCCCAATCACATACACAAGCCGGGTAACTTGTGAATGGAAGTGTAATACACAATACATATAATGACGACAAGAAAATATCTCTATTGCAGTGAATGAATAAGCATAATAACTTTGTCTCTATTGACAAATTCTATTTTGCAAATTTAAACTCTAAACAAAAATGGTTGTCTTGTTTGGAAATTCTAATGAGACAAAATGATAAACATTTTGATTTAACTAACCTATCTTGACAAGTATATATCTTGCCAAACACACACACACACACACACACACACACATATATATATATATATATAAATATATATATATATATATATATATTGCTTCAACTAATTCAATTTGACAAAAATGAATATTTCTGACAAAATGTAAAATTTTGTTTAACTAGTATAAATTGACTAAAATAAATAATTATTTTAACTAATGTAAATTAACAAAAATGAATAATTGTTTTTAACTAATATAAATTTACCCAAATGAATAATTTGTGTTTCAATTCTGATAAAATACGCCAATGCTATATTTTGTTTCATTCTTTTAATTTAGACAAAATGAGTGTTTTTGTCTATTCTACTTTAATGATAAAAAATGTGAATGTTTAGTTATTAAAATGTAACTTTTAAATTTCACCTTTTATTTCAAACAATCCTTATTCATATCAAAATTATAAATCAAGAATATAATTTTAAAGCTGATGGTTTGTTTGCATTAATGAATTGCAAACAAAGATGAACTTTATTTTAATGTTTTGTTTGCAACAAGGAATGCAAATAACAAATGTAACTTTTATTTTTATTTAAAAGTATATTTGAGTGAATGTAAAAAGAACCTCATTTACAAAGTGTATTTACGTTGTTGAATGTAAATAAAAGAAACAAATTTATTTAAATGAGTATTTGCATTTATGAATGCAAACAAAGAATAGTTTTGCTTACAAATTATATTTACATTAGTGAATGTAAACAAAAGAACAAAATTTATTTTTCAAAGTATATTTTAAACAAATTCTATTAGTTGTATAAAAGTGTGTACATTTGTATAGGTAAATGTAGATAAAGAAAATAGACTATAGTTTCATTGAATATTTGCATTGATAAATGCAAATAAAAGAATGAACTTTAATTTCAATGCAGATATGTATTGATAAAAGCAAACAAAGAAATAAACTTTATTTTCAATATATTTGTATGTATTTGCATTGGTGAGTGCAAATGAATAATTTGTTTTCAATATACATTTGCATTGGTAAATGCAAAAAGAACAATTTCTATTTTCTATATATATTTGCATGGTTGAATGTAAATAGAAGTACAAACTTTATTTTCAAAACATGTTTACATTTTTGAACAAAAAACAAAGAACAAAACTTTATTTTCAATATATGATTTATTTTCTAGTTTTATTGGTGTTTTCGAACACAAATAAAAATGTACTTTTTTATTTTCAAGTTATATTTGCATAGGTAATTCCAAATAAAAGAACAAACTTTATTTACTATGTAACTTCTGAAAATAATTTCCTTTTTACATAAAAAAAATGTAAACTAAATTGTTACTTTTATTTCAGTGCTCAAGTTTTGATAAAAATGATATTTTCAATTCAATAATCAGATTTTGACAAGAATGAAAATTTCAATTCAATAGTCAAGGTTTGACAAAAATGATATTTTCTTTTCACTAATAAAGTTTTGGCCAAAATGTTCACTAATAAAGTTTGGCAAAAAATATGATCTCTTATTTCAATACTTATGCTTTAACCAAAATGTTATTTTTATTTCAATATTAATTATATTG
Source organism: Allium sativum (assembly GCA_030737875.1). Lineage (NCBI taxonomy): Eukaryota > Viridiplantae > Streptophyta > Magnoliopsida > Asparagales > Amaryllidaceae > Allium > Allium sativum. Next base: position 894,485,727 of record CM060920.1, read on the forward strand.
AAATTGTAATCATTCTACTTCAATTTTAATTACATTAAAAAAAATGTAATCATTTTATTTCAATTTTGATTACATTGAAAAATGTAATCTTTTTAAATTATTCTAATTACATTGAGAATGTAATCTTTTTGATTTATTTATAACATTTCAACAAAAACAAATAAAAAGGATAACTTTCTTTTTCGACAATTCTAACTAAACAATTTTCATATGAATCATTCTTTACATTAAAAATGTGATTTTTTTTTATGTTTTCAACATTTTTACTTTAACATGAAAAAATTTCATATGAATAATTCTTTTCATTAAAAATAAGATTTTTAATGTTTCATGTTTCCATTTCAAATAGATGAACATTTTTAATCTATTTTATATATACGGTGAAAATGTAAATTTTATCGTTAACATGGTTTCAATTCAAACAAATGAACGTTTTATGTTTTCATTGTAATTCATAAACCGTGTTCTAAAGGTAAACAAACAAAAATAGGATTTTTATTAGTTAGCCAAATTCTATCGTAATAAAAATATATTCTATTTGTTGTTCATATTCTATTGTGAATAAACAAATAAAAAGAATATTTTATTTGTCGTTCAAATCTTATTTCAAAGTAAACAAATAAAAGTAAGATTTTATTTGTGGTTCATTTCCTGTTGCAAAGTAAACAAATAAACAAAAATAAAATTTTTGTTTGTCGATCAACTTCTAATGTAATATAAACAAATAAAATAAAATAAGTTTTTGGGTGCGTTTTTTACAAGTCCCTATAAACTTTCTAAATGGGAAAAAAACCCGGTGATAAAAAGTATATAAAAAACATCCTTATTTTTGAAACACCGGTCTAAATATTCCACAAATACCCTTGTGACCGTTCAAAACATTTAAAAACGACTTAAACAATTAATCAGTCATCGCTCCTATAATTTCTCCCTAAACCCTAGAGAAAGAATTCCAGAAAACCCTAAAATGATCATTCAAGTTTCAGAAGCGAAAGCTGCCGTCCTGAAGCTTCTTCCAGAATCGTCAATCATTGCTTCTAATTTGAAGACGTCGCCGTCAAAGTAAAAAATGGCGAGAAAAAAGGTATAAATCAAACGTTTTTTCGTTCGTTTTCGACGGTAGATGATATCATCTTGTGAAAAAGTGTAGTATTTGTAAAAAAAACTTTGCAATTGGGTGTATAGTGTTCGTAATATATGTTTTTTTGAAAAATTTCGGAATTGTATAATTTGTTTTAGAAAATCTGAACACCCAAGGGGATGTGTAAGTTATTATAACCTGGTTAATAAATATGATTATGAATTTGTAAGGTATGTTAGCATAAATGTATGATATTTATGCGTATGATGTGTATAGCTGTATCGAAGATAGGGTAATAAAGGTTTGACTGCATGTTTTCGAAATATATGCATGCGGAAATGTTCAGTTTCAGAAGATTTGCTTGGTTGTGTGCATATTTATGAATTGGTCGCAGTTTTGAATTAATATTCTTAAAGAAACATGAGTAGATGGTTGAGCATTATTATAAAAGGGAGATAGAGTGGAGTAAATATAAAAATGGATTATGTAATTAATATCAATTATTATTCTTGTGTAATATGAAACATGTATCTTGCTACAGTAAAAGTAGTGGACAAATTTATGAGTAATTCAAGATTGAAGGAACTAATGTATACATTAGAATGTTAACTGCAGATTTTGTTGCAAGTTTTATAATTACTTGCATTGTTTTGTGATAATGTACAGAATTAGTGGACACATGCTAATGTTTGTATTAATTGCATGCGTGCGTAATTATTTATGAAATATTTGCACAACTTTGTAATAGTAATGTGGATGCATTGTTTGTCCATTACTGGTAGTAATTTTTTCACATTTGTGTACAGATATTAGGTTTTGTTGGACAAATTTGTGACAGAAGTTACACTAGTCAGAAATTTTGTACATATTTTAAGAATACAAACATTCATATATGACTTTATTCAGAATAATTGTATGGAGGTATGCATATATGTGATTACATTTAACGTTCTTGTAACAGAGAGCATTGGTCGAAGCGGACCATATTCCCAATGTAGAAAAAGGGAGAGCTATAGTACTTACGGAGCAACCGTGTAAATTGGACAGAATGGTAAAACAGAAAAAAGTTGAAGAATTAAAAAAGAAACCAAAGAAAGAAGGTGTGTATAGGAACAATCTGAAAGCATTTATAGAGCTGATTGAGGACCTGAAGAAGAAAGACTTGTATACGCATCATCATTCTGTATTTCTTGAGAAAATACCATTGAGTAAATTCGTAGACATGATTATTGATGGCATCATCTCTCCTGCAGAAGCCATTAAAAACTCAACAACTTTAGATATTATTTTCAAAGGTTATAAGAAGGATTTGAAGTATTTTCAGTTTGGAGATTTGATGCTAACATTTACAGAAGAAGATGTTGGAGATCTTTTGGGTGCTCCTGTCGAAGGTGAGTTGACTAAAACAAGTGGACATTTAAAAAATGATGACAAAGAAGATGAAGATTATAAAGCTTTTATAGAAAGACACTTTAGTGGAGAAGCTACGATTAACAAGAGAAATTTAGAACGACAAATTTTTGCAACAATTAAAGTTCAGACAGAAGTGGCATGTTTTGATACTGTTAAGCTTTTGCTTCTGTATGTAGTAGCCACATTCCTGGTATCTACTCCGAACTATTCTTTACCGTGGACTTTGGTGCCGTATTGTGTGTGCGAGAGAAAGTTAAGTACGATATCTTGGCCGAAAACTGTTCATCACCATCTAATCAGTCAAGTTGAAAAATATTATGAGGCACCACGGAAAATTACTGGTTGTGTGACATTGTTTTTGGTAATAATATCGTACTTATTATTTCTGATTGTTTAAAAAATATTGGTCTTGTTGTTTGTAATGTTTTGTTTATTTTGTGTTTATGCAGTGGTGGGTTTGTGACAAAACTCATATTCTGCCAACATCGAAACCTAATTACAATGAAGATGTTTTTCCACGAGCAGGAAAATGGGACCTTAAATTGCTAAAGCCAGCGATGATACTGGATATAAAATTCAACCATGTAAGTTTCGTGTAAATTGTTAACATTTATTTCTGTAAAATTAGTATTATAAATAACTGTAATGATATTGGATATTATGTGCGTAGTTGGTTGGATATAATGCCAATATGTACATTCGTGTATGCAAATATAAGGTATATCTGCATACTTGTATGCAGATATGAGATATAGTTGCATCATTCATTGCAAATTTTTGCAAGAAATGCATAATTTTCTGCAGATGTTACCTATACTTTATAATTTGTACACATGTTATCACAATATTAGCATGTAAATGTTCAAAAATTAACAATTGTATCATATTTGTAATATGTTGTAATTAGGAAAACTACATACTTATAAAAATTTGAAAAATTAAAAGATGAATATTTGACTGAAAAATTGATTAATATTTGCAGTAATATATGTAGATAATTTGTTTTAAGATGGATTATAGTCTTATGTAGTAGAAAGTGTTTCGTGAAATCAAAACTTAAGTTGAAATATTTTTTCGAATGAGTGCAAACAATAAGGATTTATGCATATATTTTTTGAGAAATTATGAAATGTAATACTAGGAATGTGGAAAAAGTAATTCTAATATTTACAAATTGAAGTTCAGGTAATTTGTACACTTGTAGTTTTTTAAGTTGGTTTGTCATAAACATGATAACACGATACTAAATATTGATTATGCAGTATTTACTGAATATAAGTTGTTTGATATGTTTGCAGGATGTTCAACGAAAGGAATTGAAGTTGCTGAAACAAGCCGTGGATAAAGATGAACAATATGACGCATATTTCAAAAAGAGGGAAAAACATTTGAAAGATATGATAACCGATTTGAAACAAGAGAATAGACAGTTACTAGAAGAAAACACAATGTTAAAAAGACGAATAAAAGAGCTTACTGCTTGCACGACATCAGAAAGTGCTGAAGATGATCTAGATGTAAGTAAAAAAAATGATGGCGAGGTTAGTACAGACAGTGAGGATAGTCATAAAGGCAATGAAAATGAAAATCAAGATCATGATGAAATGAATATTGATGAAGATGATGAGAAAACTGGAAGTGATAAAGAAGTGGAAGACGAAAACATTGATCAGGTGATTGATAATCTGGTGGAGAAAATTGATAAGATGCACAGTAAGAAAGATGCGTAGAAGAAGAAGAAGCAGGGAAAAATAACAATATTGGGAGATATTAATGATAAAAATGATGAAGGAACAGATGTTGAAGGTATTCAGGGTAATGACAGTTTAGGTGATTGTGTAGAGAAGAATCGAAATAAGAATGTAGTGGATGAGCTTGAAGTGACAGAGATTGACAAGGCAGCAACCGAAAAAAATGAAGAAGAAAAAACGAGGGAAAATAAGCAGATTGTTAGTAGCAGAATTGAGACAGACCTAGGAAATGTAAAGGAGAAGCAGCAAGAGGTGGTTGAAACATGGAATAGAATGAAAGAAAAATCCAAAAATGTAAGAAACCAAAAAGAGCAAGAAAAAGTTAGTGTGAAGAACCAAATCGATGATACGGAAAAATTGAATAGGCGTTTAATTTAAGAAGCAGAAAAGGTGTGCTACATTTTATTGATTTAGTAATATTTATGAAATATAATTTCCAAAGTGTAATGGATGATAAATGTTATGTAATTTGTAGTTGTAGGAAAAGGAAAAAGGAAAGCGGATGAAATTGTTGAAGTTGAAGATTATGGAAAAGGACCACGAGATAAGGAAATGCCTATGAAAGTTAAACTGAGCATAAGGAAATTTAAGAATGTGCGGGAGTTGGAAGAGAACCAAATAGAATTATTAGAGCAATTTTTCGCAAAAACAAACATGAGGTATAATGTTTTCAGAATTTACTTAATTTTTGTTTCTGTTGACTTTTAGTTTTGTTTCTAATGAAGCAATGTTTTATAAAAATTTGCATAAAATTATGCAGAAAGTTGTCAAATTTGTATTCTAGTATACATATTCGAACATAATGTGCGAAATTGTATGCAGATGAGTAAAACAAGTGCAGATTTGTATGCATATTTTGGTAATATATGCATTCATGTATGAAGATGTAATGTTTATGTTTGATTTAATGATGTAGATCAGGAAAATGATTGCGTGCCTATATGTCGATGTAAATCGTTGTAAAGGATGGAGATCAAAAAAAATACCGAGTAGCTGAACATAAAACAAGTATTTGCTGATGATTGTCGTAGGCAAATATTGTAACATATTGTAGACAATTATGCAGCAGAAAATTTTATTTATTTGTATCAGTTTATAATTTGTTATTACGTATATTTTCAGAAAAAGCGCGTATTTGAATGGTGAAGATTCCATTTGCATTATTGGTAGTTCATTGGGTGATTTGTTAGCCGGAGGATTTATCGACGGACAGGTATGAGTATATATTATAAATCTTTTGCTGTGAATATTAGTTTATTAAAATTTTCTATTTGTTGTGCTAGATAACTGACTATGTGGGATACAATTTGAAGAAAAAACATCCGGAGTTGTTATACATTAGAGTTTCAGCTTCTGTAAGTAGTTTTATATTTTTTTGGTACGTAAAGTCGTGTTTGTAGTTACATTTGTCCACTGAATAGATTGCAATTACAGGCATTTGTAAATACGGATTCAGTAGACCAACTGGAGCATTTTATAGATCAACTGCTTGAAAAGGGATTCAAAGCTTGCAAGAAAGCGTTAATTCCTATTCATCAAAAGAATCATTTTTCTATATTGGAGTACATTAAAGATGATAGAAAATGGATCCATTATGATTCCAACAAACCACGGCGTGAAGGACCACATATAAAATTTGCGAAAGATATGGTATGTAAATTGTTAAAATTTTGATTTCAAGTTGTGGTTTATACCATAATAAAAATGTATAGATATAAATAAGTATACATATACATATATATGTATGTATATGTATATATATGTATATATTTGCTTGATTAAAAATTTAATATGTATGTGATTGTTTATATTTTGTTGTATGTAGATAAATTACGTTAGTGGGGTGATGAAAAAACTGGAGAAGAAAAAAATTTCAGGAACCAAAAGAAATCGAAATAGCGGATTGCCCACAACAAGGCTACACGTAAGAAAATAAGATAAGTTTGTTTTAGTGTTAGAAAATCAAAATTTTGAATATCTGCATGTTTCTATACAAATTATACATGTATTAGCATATAACTATACAAGTATCAATTATTTTCGTATATTTCATAAATGCTGGCATAAGCTTATATTGAAGAAATGAAAAATTATACACAGTTAAACTGTTTTTTTTGTCAACAAATTGGTAGTAACTTCGTATTTGTATGCAGTTAATGTGAATAATTGTGTACACGTATCCAGTTTTTATGAATAAGAACCGAATGTCGAACAAAGTGTTATTGATTAATAATTTCCTGCAGTGTCGATTGTGGGATGTTTGTTATCAACATAATGAAACAAAGATGCGAGGGGAATGAAATTGTTAAAGATGAAGGAATATTTGGCGCTGAAGCAATAAGTAAGCAACGTGCTGAGTTGGCTCATGAAATCCTTAGCTGCAAACTGTATAGCTGGACTGAGGAGACGCAGCTAACGCAGAAATATCTCAAGTCAGAATATAACAAACATGCTGTTTGAAATGAAAGAACAGGGAATTTTAGTTTGATTTGGTAATAATGAATGTTGTTTTGTTTGCCGGACCACGTGTAAATGGTTTTGTTTTGTTTGAACTGAAGTAGTTTGTATTTTTCTGCACTGAATTAAGTTTCGTTTGGTTGACGTGAAATTATGTGTTGAAGCATTCTTCTGTGTAGTTATTTGTTAATCTTTGTCTACTTTTGTGAAGGCATTACATATAATATGTAGAGGGAAAGGATACTTTTTTTCAGAAATAATACGGTTAGTAGATATTAGTTTAAAATGTTGATCATATTATCGGTATTGAAGCAACATTCAGTAAAAATATTTCTGTTATCATTTGTAAAATTTTGTACAGCCTTGGTGGAATGTGTGTTGAAAAGTTGCTGTTCAATTTACAAATTAAGGAGGTTAAAATTTGTGTATTGAAGGCGGATTGAAAAAAAATTTGATTTTGATCTTAAAGTTAACTAATTCAAGTTTAAAAAGGTATTTATAATTAACAGGTATACCAGAGCATGTACGAAACCAAATATTTGAGTATGTTTTTGACAATAATTAAACTGCTTGAACAATTGTACGCCAATATAAATAAAACTGTAATACAGTATCAATTTGCGTTGAAAAATAATATACGGATATTTAGTTTGTTGTAATAATGTTAAATCAGTCACATTTGTGAATAAGAAACAAAGTAGGTACAAGTATGCAATATAATTGCATTTATGTATGTAAGAAAATTTAATAATTGCATGTTTGTAATCAGATAATTTCAAGAACAGGAGAAACAAAAGTAATGAACTGAATTAAGTGGTAATAAACAAGAATTTACGACAAATATAATGAACTAAAAGCAAAGGTGCATGGAAAATGTTCAGAACATTATTAATTCAAACAAAATGTACATTTATTTGTTATGCAAAAAAAAATTACTTCGCTATTGAAGAACATGTCCTCTTATTATGACCCAACTTATTGCACAATCCACATCTAGTAGTCTTCGTAAATTCACCTGCTGATTTCAGCCTTTTAGAAGATGATGGACGACCAGGCATTCTTCTACCTTTTGGAGGAAGTATAATTGCATCTTCAAAAGCCACATCTTCACCCATATAATTTATAACAGGAATGATTGGATGTGAGTAGGAGAGCTGAAAATGTCCAACTTTGAAATATGATTCAATGTAGTCATACAAAGACAAGGTTTCACAGCTTAAAATACTTCTAACGGCATGAGCGCAAGGAAAACCGCTGATTTGCCACACATTACATGTACAAACTCGATTGTATAAATCAACAAATTGATGTACGGGAGAATGAACTTCAAAATTATATTCACTTGATTTGATAACAAACCAAGAAGAACCTTCCAAATGTAGACTTCTTAATCAAGTTTCAATAGCAGGACATAAAACGCTGGTCCAAGTCGAAGCTACTTCACGACGATCAAACATGAGTTTCATTAACTTCATTCTTATTTTATCTAAACAAGCAGTGATTGGTAAATGTCGTTCTTCCGTAACGACAGTTCACCGTAAAACTTTTTGAACAATTAGAAGACAGTTCACCGTAACGACAACCAGGGAAGAATACGTTAGAAAATTTCTCAAATGGAATTCCACTCAAAAAGTTTGTTGCGGTCGATCCACCTACATCTCTAAAATTCTTCAAAGCAGCATTGAAATCAGTCAAATTATATGCATAAGCAATTCTGGAGAACGAATCCAACAACATCCTTTTATTCGTTTTAGAAAGTTGTGATTTTAAAGCAACTTTTAAATTGTTGGTCATATGATAAAAACAGGATCCATGGATTGAATTTGGAAACACCTGTGGAATTGCAGCAAGGATACCTGGATGACGATCAGATATGAAAACATAGCTTCTAGAATCTTCTTTAAGAAACGCTCGTAGTTGTTCACAAAACCAAATCCAATTAGCTTCATCTTCGCCAGATACAATTGCAATTGCTATAGGGTAAAAACCTGGTTTTTAAAAAAATTGTTTAATAGTGGAATATGGATCAGGAATATTTGTTTTGAAAAAAAGGATGAATGCGGCAAATTGAATAGGAATAATATAGTAGATGTTAAATGTTAGTATTTTTTTTTCTTGGAAAAAAATGCAGTCAATTTATTTTCCAATGGTACATAAGTAATAACAGACTTGAAAGTTGATGCAGGTTTTAAAAATAATTTCATTTAGAGTTGATAATGCAAAAAACAGTTGCTTGAGCGGCATACAGGCAGAATAATAGCATGACAGAATGCATATATTTATATAATTTGCATACTAACGTGAAAGAGTTTCGACTATTTTAGGAGTGGTCACAGAAATTGAAATAATTGAACTCGTATGTTAATTAATTGTACAGCATTTTAAGCAATTCTGAAACTAAAGAAACATGGTTATATTTGTAACTTCAGAATAATATCATAAATGGATGCAACTATTTTAAATAATGGAACATGTAAATGCACAGTTTCAAACAAACATCATTTTTAAGTGATAAAAAATAAGAATATTGATAGTCGAACAAAGAAAAATTAAAATAAAAAATACCTTCATTTCCATTTTTACCGGTAGCAGCCATTAAACATCCTTGAGCTCGTCCCTTCATGAAGGTAGCATCAACAAAAATTAATGGTCGACAAAATTGAAATCCAAATGCACAGGCCTCAAATCCAATAAAAACCCTCTCGAATTGACGGGTAGAATCATTGCACTCCAACACAACTGTACTTCCAGGATTAGTAGAAAGAACCGCATCACAAAAATACTGCAAGTGATGGTAGGACATTACGTCGCTATCATGTAAATCATCTAATGCCAATTTCTTTCCAGTATAAGCGTAATAATACTTCAAGATGACATTGTACTCAGTTTGGAACAAGTTCATAATGTCCTTTGTTTTCATTAAAGGATTTGCATCAATATGGTCACAAACCAAAAGCTTAATCAATTTACTGGATATAACGGGATTGTTTATATCATGAATGCCAGCACCACAATTATGTTCTGGTTGTAAACGCTTTACAACAAAAAATCCTGGAAGATTAAACTTGAGTGAAGCATGAATCCTGAAAGAACAATTTTTTTTGGAGCAAACAGCAGTAACTCTTTCTTTATCATTTTCAAGCAAGTTAAGCTTATATCCAGTTTTCATGCTATACATCATCAAATAGAGTCTAAACTCAGTGACACCTCCTTTAAATTGTTGACCAACACCGGAGAAAACAGATTGATTCAAATCAGTTTTCAACAATTGCTTGAACTGGTTGTTTGACTCACTGCTACTACCAAAAGATGAATCACTAACTAAAGATGAATTGCCATCAGGAGCAGCAGAAGAATTAATTCGATTAACGTCTACAAAAAAAACCAAGTAATCTTCACGATAATGTGCAGCCAATAAAAGGATGGAATGAAGATCATAATTATTTTCTATATTTCTTCGCAAACCATCTCTAATGTGATAAAAGCACAACGACAACGGACTTAATTCAATCCATTTACCACAAGCAGCATCTATAATGGTATCAACTGTACTATCAAAATAGAGTCGAGTAGAAAAACTATCATTCCCATACTTGAGCAGCACCAACACACCAATATTTGAAGGACCACTGGAGGAAAAATGAAAAAAATAAAAAATAATCAGTAACATCAGCAATAGCCAAATAAAATTACAATAGCAAAAAACATAGGAATACAGTTAAATGCATACAAAGATGCAATAAACAGTAATAACTCCATATATATCTGCAAAAATTATATGTACATAGAAATTTTGAATTTTAAGAAAACCTGAACCCATGTATTATGCATAAATTAACCCAAAAGTAACAGAATGATAGAACTAATAAACAGACAGGCCGAGAAAAAAAATTAATTTCAGTAGTTTGCATAATTATAAACATAAAATTTACATACTTGCACACAAATTTGCTGATTACATCCAAACAGACTTAATATAAAAAATATTTGCTTTTACATATGCTCATATATAATATATATGCATACTTTTATACATGTACGTACAAAAGATGAACAGAAAATTTGCCAGACTAATTTATAATACTGTTAATACATCAAAAAAAAAAATGAAACTTTATAAATTATTGAAATCACACATCAATAACACTAGACAATTCCATCAACTAAATCTATTGAATCAACAAATACATATTGAAGAATGAAAACCAGCAAAAAAAAGTTAAAAAAATAAACGCATATTTTACTTGAGACAAGATGAAGCCATTTCAAACACAGTCGTTCGATGTAAAAAATCAGTGGAAAATTTGCCAACCAATTTGAATATGAGCTGGACGGAAATGGAACCTCAAAAACGAAATGCAGCCGCCATTACCAGGAGTAAATTTTGGATGAAAAAACCTTAATCACGAAAAATCCTCAGAACTAATCGCAAGTTTTTTAAAATTGCCGAAAATTAAGGCGTAATTATCAGATAATTAAAGGAAAAAAATGACTGTAATGACATCCGTATGTCCAGCCGAAATATTGAATTTGGGCAAATTAGTCACATATAAGTGGTTAGTTTAAAAAGAAGGATGTAATTTATACTTTTTTATAGGGGAGGATGTGAGCTTAATTAAGATTAATTATAAGGATGTGACACTAATTTTCACTAAGTTTTTATTTGTCGATCAAATTCTATTGTTCATCTCAGAATAATAATTTTTTTTTTAAATAAACTAGAATAAACAGATCTGAATAAAATATGATTTAAATCTAAATTTAGATTTATTTTCTAATTGCAAATAAAATTCACCCATATATTAAATTCAACGCTGATCGAGCATATCATGAACAACAAACAAACCACCAGCAAAAATCAACCATTCATCAATCACAGAACATTTCAAATCTGAATTACATCACAATACAATTATTTTTAACACAAGAAAAATAATTTTTAATTAATTAAATAATAAAATTCAGAATTCTCACATTGATTTTTGCTAAAAATTTGACTGTCTCAGAATCAGCTCTGGTCTGCGCCATCGCGAAGATCTCGGAAAGACGAGTCCAACGCAACTTACGGTTCGTCAATCGGACCTCGTATGAAAGAGATATTGATTTTTAAAGATTGGATAAATTAAATAATTAAATAAATTAAATAATTAAATAAATAAAATAATAATATAATATACTTCTTCATCGTGTTCACGATGCTTTAGCCGAACCCAACTTCGTCTTCCAACCCTTCTGCGCGCGCCACCCTCCGAGCCACCGACCGCCGATCAGACCCTGCCACTCCGACGCTCTACCCGCGAGCCACCACTGCCCCCAATAGCTCCGAACTCGGCCTCCTCCTCATCCCAAAAATCGAACCCGCCACGTTTCAGCCTAGAATTCGTGAAATCCGTGAACCAAAACCCGATCTTGACCGTATGGATTGAAAGATCTCTCTGAGAGCTTCGATTTGGTACCAAGTTTGTCGATTTTCGTTGAGCGGATCAAAAGTTATGAGCGTTTGAAATTGGAGAAATTCTGGCCTTCGATTTAGGTGGCGGCTGCCATGAGAATTAGGTTTCGGCCTGAATATTTTAATAATATTTTAATATTAAATCTCGAAAATTGTGCTTAAAAGGTGGATTTTCGGACTTTCTCTAATTTGGGCTTGCTTACTGTCGTTCTTAAGGTTTTGACACCTTTTGAACGCAATGGGATAGGTCCCGTGGCCCAATTCCGAAATCTGTACGATTTTTATTTAAAATTGCATTAAAAATTAATTAATTAAATATTGACCGTACATTAAAATATGCCGGGGCCACACACGACCTCTAAAAATTACAAAAAAAATTATTTTTGGCTTTCTTATGACGATTCGGTTCTAACGAGACTAATTTCATTGAATTTTGAGACTGTTTGAAAAATGGCTATTTTTAAGGCGTTTAAATTTAACTGAAATAGTCAAAACACATTTTCTCTCGCCACGCTCACATATTAATTCGAAAAATTCTGAAAATTGAAAACTAGCTATAATTTGACATTCTGGTTCCAGCAAAAGTGGTTTCGTCGAAAACGGAGGTCGTTTGAAAAATGACTATTTTCAAGGCCAATATATTTAATATTAAAAATACATTTTTAAACTAATAAATTCCGAAACTCAAAATGTATAAGTGTTTCCTATTTTTCAATGCAGAAACGTCATTCCGAACTCAATGGAAGTGGTTTCGAGTCGAAATTCCTTCATATGTGAAAAGTAGCCTTTTGGGTCATATATATTATATATATAAATCCTAGAGCGACCTTTCTAAAAATTGAATTGGCCTTAACTTTGGATTTCCGCTATGAAATTTCAATTTTTCAGATTCGTTAGAAAGATATGATTAAACATATTTATATATTTCTGGTTTCACTCAATTCTGATTTATTTTAAATCCTGTACATTCAATTAAAGTTCAAAATCAAATTTTCAAACTATCGCGCCATTTCTAACTCCTTTTATATTTAAATTAAATTTATTCGTTTTAACTTCGATTAAAATGAATTCTAGCCATTATTATTAATAACAAATTATATTATATCCTCAAAATTCATTAAAATTTTCTAAAATAAATTTTTTAAATTGGTTCAGAATTTGCGGGTTGTTACACCGCACATCCCCATGCTAACTCCAAAAACTAGAAATTTGAAATTTAACAATAATTTAATATTCCGGATCCAACAAAATTAATTTCGTCGAAAACAGAGGTCGTTTGCGAAAATGGCTATTTTTTAAGGTCTAAATAAACCAATTAAACATTAATATATTTAATAATAATTTGTTTTAATATTAATAAATTAATATTATCATATATAAACGAATAGAATATTATACAGCTCCAAAACATACATATCTGGATTTATAACTCGATATTCAAAAATTCAAGTTAATCAGTATTAAATTTATAATAAAAATCCTTTTATTATATAAATAAATCGTTATTAATTATAAACGAATTCCATAGCGACTTTTTGAAAATTGGATTTGGACATAACTCACAATCTAGTAGATGAAATCTTGATTTTTCTCTTTTGTTAGAAAAATATCGTTCAACAGATTCGAACGTTTCTTGTTTCACAGAAATCCAACTTAAAACGGATTTTGTACATTCAATTGAAGTTCAAAACTCAAAATTACAAACTACCGCGATGTTACGAGCTCATTTTAAATATAATTATAGATTATACGCTTAAATGTCATATATAAATAAATTCGTTATAAAAATTCGAATATAAACTTAACCAAATCTCTTATACTATCCAATTCATACAATATTGCCAATACTACTATTTTCGATTATTTCAGAATTAAATACATTATTCTATTAATTATGTTAATTAAATATTCAATATAATTTAATCCAAGTCATTTAAAATTACGAAACCATTATTTAAAAAATTAAATAAATTAATTATTTAACCGTTAAAAATACGAGACGTTACATTAATGGTTTAGCCAAGTATTTGCAATTGAATGATGCTTCATGTTTGATTTTGGAGATTGGTGAAGTTATACTTGCTGATTAATGAAGTGCTGTTTAATATTTCATGAAATTGTTACTCATATGTCAAATTGAGTTGAGTACTGGTGTGCTAGATGGCTTTGAGGATTAGATTTTGGTTGAGTTAGATCGCAACAAATTGAGCAAATATGCTCAATAGCGCTCGTAAAAGTTACGCCTACGCGAAAATATAAATTTTGGTTTTTGAATTTTGTTTTCCGACCATGTGGGTTGATGTATATATATTATTTGTTCCTGCGATATCTCAGAAGTCCCTCCGTACATGGGAGACTCTGCCAATTTTTTTAGAAATTTAATATGATAGATTTTTTTGATATTAGTAAAATATTTATTTACAATAAAGATTTGGTTTTGGATTTAAAATAAGTTGGATTTCAAAAATGATAATGGGTTTTAACATTTTTTCTACCTTAGTAATTTTAGGGACGAAATTCTTTTAATGGAGAAGGAATGTAACAACCGTATATATGGTTTTCAGATATTTAATATAATTTATTATTTTAAATATTTGTTTGGAATTTTAAATGGATTTGTCATATATAATTTGTTTATAAAATGAAGTTTAAATGTTTAGTTTATATATAATTATAAAGCGAGCTCGAAACGTTGCGGTAGTAAGTAATATTGAGTTTTTAACTTAAATTGAATATACAGAATTCTGTGAAACAAGAGAAAAATTGAGATTACATACTACAGATTGTGAGTTATGTCCAATTCAAATTTTCAAATAGTCGCTATGGGATCGTTTATGAATTTTAACGATTAATTATATAATTTAATTCGATTTAAAAGGAATTTATTGATAACTCCAGATAACAATCAAATAAAGCTACGAAATGAACTCCATTGAATTCGTATTGATGTTTAGAGTCGGGAAAGATATATTGTTTGTTATTTTTGAAGACCGAGTATTTTAGTGTCCAAAATAACGTTGTTTTACACATAAAATAGTATAACAGATAAGCAAACGATCTCCGTTTCCGATGAAACTAATTTTATTAAATCCGTAATAGTTAGTATTTGCATTGTTTCAAGTTTCAAGTTATTTGGATTTATTTTGTGATCATGGACAATTTAAATGCTTGATCTTTCGCATGTGAATTATAAAGGGATTTTTACAAATGATGTCGGAATTCGACGAAACTTGTCCCACCATGCCCAGTATATTTTTTATGCTACGATTACGAGTTTCAGCTCGGTTGGAGATCTTATGTAGTTGTTTTTACATGTTACTTTACCATGAAGTTTTATTTAATATTATTTTATTAACACCCTCCCTATATAAATTGCAAGATTTTCCCCAAACCCAAAAGTTTTCGTGGCCTTCTTCCTACGTGATCGACGCAGATTTATGCCTCCACTTTCCATTATTGAACGAGTCAAAGGCTTCCATTTTCTCGTCCAATTTTCTTCAAATTCTTACACTAACATCAAAATGTTTCAACTACATAATCATAGAACTCAACAAGCTCAATAAATAGATCGACGGTGATCATTTTCTAGTTGGCGAGGCGGTCGAAATGGAGGTAGGAAGGCAAAGCGTTCGAAGATGAATCTGGGACGAATAGGGCATTTGATTTACGTGATGTTTAGGACGTGGAGCAAGGAGGCCAGGGCGAAGAGATCGTGGGTCAGTGAAAGCATGGCGATGCTGCAGCGTCATGATCAGGGACGATGTGGATTCATTCGTTGGAATTGAAGATGACAGTAAGCAGAAAAATGGACCTGGGATTTGTAGTTCGAAGCAAAGGAAATCAGCCTGGGTAATTGTATAAGAGGGTGGCCTACCACTGGTGTGGTTTTTATTGTGAACAAGTTTATGCAATGGGAAGTTTGCAAACAAAGAAAGAAGATAAGATGGCAGGAATACACAGATCGTCGATTTGCAAAGAAATTGGATCGACCAGGCTAATTCTTGGATTCGATGCTTTTGATGTATTGCTTGGCGGCGATTGGTTGAAGAAGTTTGAAGCTGTTATTTCTTGTAAAGACCGAGTTGTTTCTCTGATTGATAATGAGGGTGTTCCTTTGGTGATTAAATGTCAAATGCCTCAGAATTTCGCGGGCAGTTTTATCTTTTCTCTTGATTCCCAGCCTAGCGATCTTGATTCTACTCCTGTCGTTAAACTCTTCTCTGATGTTTTCGGTGAAGTTACTTCTCTCCCTCCTCAACGGGAAATTGAATTCCGCATTGATCTTGTTCCCGGAGCTCGACCAGTAGTACTTCCCCCAAGAAGGATGGCACCTAAAGAGAAAATTGAATTGAAGAAGCAGATAGAAGACTTATCCTCGAAGGGATTAATTAGGCAGAGTTATTCAGAATGGGGCGCGGCAGTTGTATTTGTGACCAAGTCAGATGGTTCTTTAAGGATGTGTGTAGATTATAGAGAGTTGAATAAACTCACACTCAAGAACAGATATCCGATGCCAAGGATCAATGATATGTTTGATCAGCTCCACGGAGCTAAGGTGTTCTCTCAGCTAGATCCTGCCACGGGATTCCATCAGCTTAGAGTGGCTGAGGAAAGCATACCTAAGACAGCTTTTCGTTCGGAGAATGGTTTTTCTATGAGTGGTTAGTTATGCCGTTTGGTTTAACTAATGCTCCAGCTTTCTTTGTCGGTCTTATGAACCGTGTTTTCCGAGATGTTCTCAACAAATTTCTTCTTGTCTTTGTTGATGATATACTCGTCTATTCCAAATCAGTGGACGAGCATAAGTCGCATTTGAGTTACGTTCTTGATACTCTAAGGAAACATCAATTAAAAGCCAAGTTTTCGAAGTGCCATTTCTGGAAAGACGAAGTTAGATTTCTTGGCCATATTGTTTCAGAGAATGGGGTTTCGGTTGATCCTGTGAAGATCGCCGCGATCAATGATTGGGAAAGGCCCAAATCCCCTATAGATATTCGTAGCTTTCTTGGTCTTGCTGGTTATTATAGGAGATTTATTGAGAATTTCGCTCGGATTGCCGCACCTCTCACTGCTTTAACCCGCAAAAATACTAAGTTTGTTTGGAACTCGAAGTGTGAAGCAGCTTTCATTGAGTTAAAGCGGAAGCTTACTTCTGCTCCTGTTCTTACCGTCCCGAATGGAAATGATGGATTGACGATATATACTGATGCTAGTCGAGAGGGTTTGGGGGTTGTTCTGATGCAAGATAGAAAAGTCATTGCATATGCCAGTCGTCAGCTGAAAACTCATGAAGCCAACTATGCAGCTCATGATTTGGAATTGCTCGCTGTGGTTTTTGCTTTGAAGCTGTGGAGACACCATCTTTTGGGGACCAAATTTGTGTTATTCACCGACCACCAGTCATTGAAGTATATATTCAGCCAGAAGGATCTTAACCAGAGGCAGGTTCGATGGTTGGAGTTCCTAGCTGCTTATGACTTGGATATTAATTATACTCCTGGAAAAGCTAATGTGGTAGCCGATGCTTTGAGTCGGAAGAAGGCAATGCTGTATCAGATTGTCGTTTCTTCGCCTCTTATGGATCGCATAGCAGCTAAGCAAGATGAGGACAATGTGCTTAGGCTTATGAAGGAAAATGTTCAAAGGCGAGAAGGAGGTAACCAAGGCGATATGGATGCTCAGATTGATGCAAGAGGGATTTTGAGGATTAATGGTCGTATTTGTGTTCCTAATGTTGATGGATTGAGGCAGGAGGTACTTAAGGAGAACCATCGGTCTAGACTCTCTATTCATCCAGGTGTGACGAAGATGTACCAGAACATGAAGAAGTTGTATTGGTGGAATGGTATGAAACAGGATGTTTCTGTTTATGTGAGTAGGTGTGCCACTTGCCAGCAGGTTAAGGCTGACCATCAAAAGACCGCATGATTGTTACAACCGCTTGAGATTCCCAATTGGAAGTGGGAACAAGTTTCTATGGATTTTATCGACGGTCTTCCCAGGACGAGAAAAGGAAATGAGAGCATATGGGTAATGGTTGACAGGTTAACCAAGTCTGCTCATTTCATTCCAGTTAGAGCTAATCGTACTGCTTCGAGTTTGGCTCAGATTTATATGCGAGAGATTGTCAGATGCACGGAGTTCCGAAGAGTATTGTGTGTGACCGAGATCCTATCTTTACCAGCAACTTTTGGAGAGCTTTTCAGGACGCTTTAGGAACTCGTCTAAGTCTCAGCACTGCTTACCATCCGCAGACCGATGGTCAAACGGAAAGGGTGAACCAAATTTTAGAAGACCTTCTTCGTGCTTGTGTTCTTGATGATTATGGTGGGTCTTGGGAAGATCATCTCCATCTTGTCGAATTCACCTACAATAATAGTTATCAGGTATCGATCTATCTTCGAATTTAGTCTTTCATTTTAAAATTCTATCTTTTGAATCCATTGTTGATTTCAGGCTAGTATTAAAATGTCACCATTTGCTGCTTTGTACGGACTTTCGTGCAATTCTCCGTCGTGTTGGATTGAGTCTGGAGATCAGTTAGTACTTGGACCGGATATGATATTAGAAGCTTCTGAGAAAGTTGAGGATATTAGGAAGAAGATGAGGATTGCTCAGGATCGACAGAAGAAGTATGCCGATAGACGACGAAGGGCTTTAGTGTTTGATGTTGGAGATCAGGTCTTTCTGAAGATTTCTCCATTGAAGAACGTTATTCGTTTTGGTCGGAAAGGGAAGCTTGCGCCTAGGTACATTGGTCCTTTCCGGATATTGGAGAGAGTTGGTCCGCTTGCTTATCGTGTTGAGTTGCCTGAGAAACTCTCGGGCGTGCATAACGTATTCCACGTTTCACATCTCCGTAAGTATCTCCACGATCCTTCCTTGATCGTCCAACCAGCTTTGATTGACAATTTAGAGTTGGAGCCAAACCTGACTGTTGAAAGGAAACCACTTTGTATCATTGATAGAGGCACGAAGCAACTGAGAAGAAAGTCTGTTAGCTTGGTCAAGGTACAATGGAGTACTGACGATCGAGATTGCACTTGGGAGACGGAGGAAAGCATGCGTGCTTCGAATCCGGAGTTGTTTGTCTCAGGTATTATTCATTTGAATCTTGTTTATCTCTCTATTCATTGATTCGTTCTTTGATTCCCTTATCTCGTTCTTTTCGAGGACGAAAAGTTCTGAGTGGGGGAGAGTGTAACGACTCGTAAAATTTTTGCATTGAAATTTAACCGATTATCTTAATAAAAAAAAAACTGAAACTTAAAAATTTGTTTTGTTTGGAGAACGCCGTTTGTTTATTTTTCTGTGCGTGATAATTCGACGGTTTCCGTTGTTCGATTTATTTAAATTAAATTTTACGTCGCTCGGAAAGAAATTACAAGTTTAAGCGCGTAGCGCGTTAATTCAGATTTAATAATATTTTTTTTCTTTCCGTTGACGCGTTGTAAGTTTAAATTTGTTTCGGACAACCACGTGTTGAAACATCGTTGAATTTTTACGGTTGGATACCGTCCGTATCCGTAACATTCATGCGTTGGTTTGATTTTATTTGTTCAAATTCTAGAACCATCTCTTTCCCCTTGTCCAAGACAAATGAAAATCACACAACTTCCGTTGGTCTTTCTTTTCTGAAATGGGTTAGTAAAAAAGTAACCTTGCAGCATGCCCTTCACGTGATTCACTGCACCGTTAGTTTCCTTTTAACTAAGACAGCTTCTTCATTTTTTCACATTAGCCTCAGTTCATCTTCCCCATTAATTCTTCTTTTTCCTTCCTCATCAATCAGACGCTCTTCCAAGAAAAAAAAAAGAAGCTAATACTTTTCCAACTATCTTATCCTCCTCCTCTTCACTGCACCTACTTCACGGTGGCCGAAACAACCGAGCTTCCTTCATTGAAGAATCCTTCCACCGCATCTCATCTCCAACTTCCACTTAGTCACCTGGTTTTGCTCGGTGAGATTTCTTATTTGCTGTTTTGCTTCATCAAATAAAAGGAAAAACTGTAGCCCATTAGTATGTCTGCCTGCTTGCAAGAGGCATAGGTTAGTAGGTTAGTGTTTATTTCAAATCAAACTAACGTGTTTTATGTTGTTCATGTTTCCTTCTTTCAAAAAAAAAAAAAAAAAAGTAACGCATTTTTTTT
Organism: Allium sativum; assembly: GCA_030737875.1. Taxonomy (NCBI): domain Eukaryota; kingdom Viridiplantae; phylum Streptophyta; class Magnoliopsida; order Asparagales; family Amaryllidaceae; genus Allium; species Allium sativum. The sequence goes on from CM060920.1 coordinate 894,506,032, forward strand.
CTGGCCTACTGTATGTAGTTGGCATGCAGTCCGAACATTTGTGCAATTCACATTTGCTTTACATTCTATGGAAACAGATAGCTTAACGTTTGAACCGGTCATACTTTCATTGATTTAAGGTGACAAAAGACTCACATATGACCCATACGTTGGTCGAGTTGCATCTTTTCATTGATTTAACATATAAATTTTGTTGTTTTTTTTTTCCTTGTTTGTTTTGCTGTCTTAAAAAAAAAAGAAAAAAAAAGAGGAATGTTGAACACACATGGGTTTCACGCATGCCATGCAACATGCGTTTTGGACCAACCTGGAGCATGCATTTGGGAGGAATGAACGTCCCATGCGTTCCTTACTTGGCCTTCCCTATGTATTTGTTGCATTCGTTGGTGTTCCTAGAAGAAAAATCATTTCTAACATTTTTTTTTTTTGTTTTGTTTGTTTTGAAAAAAAAAAACTTTGTTTTGTTTTGTTTGCAGAAAAAAAAGAGAATGTAACATGCGTTAGTTGCATGCTCTATGTAACATGGATATGTGCATGCTTACGGTACAAAAGGCTTCCATGCGTTAGTAACCAAATTTAGTTGCAATATAGAAATAGTAAATAGTGATGTCCACCTGTCCATTTCCCAAAACAAGACAACACGTTGGTTCCATGTAGCATGCATTTGAATTTTCATGCATGTTGTCCCATGAATGTGTCCATGTGTTTTTTGTTAAGTTTTTTTTCTATCATATTGCGAATGTAAAAAAAAAAAAAATTAATTTTGTGTACACTTCTTGTTGGCGTGAACAGACTTGGTCCGCTCGTAGTTGCTTTGATTCGGTTTCGAGTGCACTCGGATTTCGTCGTCATCTCTTGTTTCGTCCATACCGTTATCTTTTTCCGTACCACGAAAGGTGAGTTTATCTCACACCTGACTCACATTATTCATGACCGTAAATTTAACTTTATTGAAATGTTGATTGAAATGCGTAGGACTTGTTTGTAGAAAATCACGTTATTGATATATGAGTTGCTCACATATGACACGTTATGTCACGACATTTATATGACACAAAATTTATGCACAAGTGATATGTGATTGTAATGTGATGATATGTATGTTATGTGATGTTGCATCGATGTTTATTTATGTTACTTTCACACTGCGAGTTCCTTTTGTTTTAGGAAATCACCCTGGGTTGAAATGATACACACCCGAACGATCTTATAGATTAGGAAAAATCGTTATGGGTTGAAATGATAAACCCGAGCGGTTTTATTGATTTTGGGATTACGGGTTGAAATGATACATACCCGTAAATATTGAATTAACTAGTACTGAATTGATCACTTGACCCTAGGTAGAAAACTATATACGGACACCGTGGTTGATTTCGAAATGTTTTGAAATAAATTGATTTTAAAAATTTCAAGTGATATAAAGTTTCAAAAATGAAGTTGTTTTAAGATTTTATTTTATTTTAAAAAAGTATTTTTTTAAGTTATATTTAATAAATGAATTATTTTGGAAAAAAAAATCAATTTTGAAATGATTTCGACTTGTACAAACTTAACGATTTCAAAGATGTTAAAAATAGAAAATTTTCAAGTACATTAAAGCTAATATTTTGAAGTTGATTTTATTTGATAACTTGTGATTTCAAATATTCAATTTGATTTATAAAAATGACCACGGTGTGAAATAAGCGATGGGTTGTTAAAGAGACCGGAGTCGGTATTAACATACTCTCTGTCAATACCGATACCACTTTAACAACTGTATACGCGGTGGAGAATCAAGAACGAAGTAGGTTGGATTTGACGAACGATACTGGAATGAAGTAAGAGAACGATGATGGATAGCCTTGACTTTCGAGTCATAATTAAAATGACTAAAACAGGAGCTATACCGTGATTAATGGGGTCGCACCCTTTATCGAACACGCTTCTTCAAACCATATCTATTACTTAGTGATTTGATCGGTGGATCCACCCTTGATTTTGGGAGTGTGTTCGAGGTGGGCGATAGTGACTGCTATGCGTCACCACCGGTCCGGGAGTGCAATTGGTAGATCCTTCCCTGGGTATTTCCTCGAGTGCCTTGTCATATTACCTTGATCGCGCCTATTACGAATTTGTTTTGCGTTGTACCTATGGAGTGCTCCCTGATAGCCCACCGGTTTGGTGGAGTTTACAGTACTGTGTAGAATACAACGTTTATAAACGATGTAAGGGTAATAATGGTAATCCCGCTTACGCTATTTTCGATATTATATTTCCCGTAGACATTATTATAATGCATAGCGTATTATATGATATAGTTTATCGGATCCTTAGAGGATGGAAATCCCAAACATCTTCTAAGTTATTTATGCGTTTCAGTTGAATGTTTCAATTAAGTTAAATTTCTGTTATGAGAATGTTAGTCCTGATCCGAGTGTTTTGTCTTTCCAATTTGCTCGGGTCAGCCTGAGTAGCACAACATTGGAGTCTTGTTTGGAGCTAGAGACCCTTTTGGAGCTGTAGCTGTTATCTGTCTTTTCCTTCATTTATTTTGATCCTAGTTGACTTGGCATTGGTATGTACTGATATATCATTTATTCGTCTGAGACTTGATGTATTTGCTATGTCTATGTCACTTATGTACTTCTTTGAGACTATTTTATGTAGTAGCTTCATGAACTACTATGGTTTTATTTTCCGCTGCGAGTTATTCTGTGTTTGTGATCTGTTTATGATTCTGTGATTGGTTTTATTTTACCCCGAATTATATTAACAATCTATTGTTTTGGATGATTCAAGTCTGACATGTGAGGTTTATTGTCGATTTGAATGGTTCAAAATAGTGGGTCGTTACATTCAGAATTTGCGGGTTGTTACACCGCACGTCCCCATGCTAACTCCAAAAACTAGAAATTTGAAATTTAACAATAATTTAATATTTCGGATCCAACAAAATTAATTTCGTCGAAAACAGAGGTCGTTTGCGAAAATGGCTATTTTTTAAGGTCTAAATAAACCAATTAAACATTAATATATTTAATAATAATTTGTTTTAATATTAATAAATTAATATTATCATATATAAACCAATAGAATATTATACAGCTCCAAAACATACATATCTGGATTTATAACTCGATATTCAAAAATTCAAGTTAATCAGTATTAAATTTATAATAAAAATCCTATTATTATATAAATAAATCGTTATTAGTTATAAACGAATTCCATAGCGACTTTTTGAAAATTGGATTTGGACATAACTCACAATCTAGTATATGAAATCTTGATTTTTCTCTTTTGTTAGAAAAATATCGTTCAACAGATTCGAATGTTTCTTGTTTCACAGAAATCCAACTTAAAACGGATTTTGTACATTCAATTGAAGTTCAAAACTCAAAATTACAAACTACCGCGATGTTACGAGCTCATTTTAAATATAATTATAGATTATACGCTTAAATGTCATATATAAATAAATTCGTTATAAAAATTCGAATCTAAACTTAACCAAATCTCTTATACTATCCAATTCATACAATATTGCCAATACTACTATTTTCGATTATTTCAGAATTAAATACATTATTCTATTAATTATATTAATTAAATATTCAATATAATTTAATTCAAGTCGTTTAAAATTACGAAACCATTATTTAAATAATTAAATTAATTATTTAACCGTTAAAAATACGAGACGTTACATTAATGGTTTAGCCAAGTATTTGCAAATGAATGATGCTTCATGTTTGATTTTGGAGATTGGTGAAGTTATACTTGCTGATTAATGAAGTGCTGTTTAATATTTCATGAAATTGTTACTCATATGTCAAATTGAGTTGAGTACTGGTGTGCTAGATGGCTTTGAGGATTAGATTTTGGTTGAGTAGATCGCAACAAATTGAGCAAATATGCTCAATAGCGCTCGTAAAAATTACGCCTACGCGAAAATATAAATTTTGGTTTTTGAATTTTGTTTTCCGACCATGTGGGTTGATGTATATATATTATTTGTTCCTGCGATATCTCAGAAGTCCCTCCGTACATGGGAGACTCTGCCAATTTTTTTAGAAATTTAATATGATAGATTTTTTTGATATTAGTAAAATATTTATTTACAATAAAGATTTGGTTTTGGATTTAAAATAAGTTGGATTTCAAAAAAGATAATGGGTTTTAACATTTTTTTCTACCTTAGTAATTTTAGGGACGAAATTCTTTTAATGGAGAAGGAATGTAACAACCGTATTTATGGTTTTCAGATATTTAATATAATTTATTATTTTAAATATTTGTTTGGAATTTTAAATGGATTTGTCATATATAATTTGTTTATAAAATGAAGTTTAAATGTTTAGTTTATATATAATTATAAAACGAGCTCGAAACGTTGCGGTAGTTAGTAATATTGAGTTTTAACTTAAATTGAATATACAGAATTCTGTGAAACAAGAGAAAAATTGAGATTACATACTACAGATTGTGAGTTATGTCCAATTCAAATTTTCAAATAGTCGCTATGGGATCGTTTATGAATTTTAACGATTAATTATATAATTTAATTCGATTTAAAAGGAATTTATTGATAACTCCAGATAACAATCAAATAAAGCTACGAAATGAACTCCATTGAATTCGTATTGATGTTTAGAGTCGGGAAAGATATATTGTTTGTTATTTTTGAAGACCGAGTATTTTAGTGTCCAAAATAACGTTGTTTTACACATAAAATAGTATAACAGATAAACAAACGATCTCCGTTTTCGATGAAACTAATTTTATTAAATCCGTAATAGTTAGTATTTGCATTGTTTCAAGTTTCAAGTTATTTGGATTTATTTTGTGATCATGGACAATTTAAATGCTTGATCTTTCGCATGTGAATTATAAAGGGATTTTTACAAATGATGTCGGAATTCGACGAAACTTGTCCCACCATGCCCAGTATATTTTTTTTGCTATGATTACGAGTTTCATCTCGGTTGGAGATCTTATGTAGTTGTTTTTACATGTTACTTTACCATGAAGTTTTATTTAATATTATTTTATTAACACCCTCCCTATATAAATTGCAAGATTTTCCCCAAACCCAAAAGTTTTCGTGGCCTTCTTCCTACGTGATCGACGCAGATTTATGCCTCCACTTTCCATTATTGAACGAGTCAAAGGCTTCCATTTTCTCGTCCAATTTTCTTCAAATTCTTACACTAACATCAAAATGTTTCAACTACATAATCATAGAACTCAACGAGCTCAATAAATAGATCGACGGTGATCATTTTCTAGTTGGCGAGGCGGTCGGAATGGAGGTAGGAAGGCAAAGCGTTCGAAGATGAATCTGGGACGAATAGGGCATTTGATTTACGTGATGTTTAGGACGTGGAGCAAGGAGGCCAGGGCGAAGAGATCGTGGGTCAGTGAAAGCATGGCGATGCTGCAGCGTCATGGTCAGGGACGATGTGGATTCATTCGTTGGAATTGAAGATGACAGTAAGCAGAAAAATGGACCTGGGATTTGTAGTTCGAAGCAAAGGAAATCAGCCTGGGTAATTGTATAAGAGGGTGGCCTACCACTGGTGTGGTTTTTAATGTGAACAAGTTTATGCAATGGGAAGTTTGCTTACAAAGAAAGAAGATAAGATGGCAGGAATACACAGATCGTCGGTTTGCAAAGAAATTGGATCGACCAGGCTAATTATTTGCAAATGTAATAAGCATTAAACTAATCCTGCTTAAGTAATTTGTTATAAACATTTGTTAATATTCTACCTGTTGTGTTTTCAGAATCCAAAGAACGAACGAAGTGGGGGAGGATATATTCCGCCAGGATAATTGATAAAAGGGTCGGCCAAAAATTTTTGTAAACGTAATTGGTTTTAAGTTAATTATAATAATTAAGTAATTAAATTTTTTAATTAAACGTGTCTAACTTATAATGTTAATATCCCATTCTAATATTACCATAATCCGATGAAACAAGCTATACCAGAATCGTGGTAACGAGCAGAACATTATGGAACTGATCTGGATAGTGCAGGGCCCAACTGGGATTTACAATTAAATTAAACGACTATTTAATTTAACTTTAACCGAACTGTAAACGAATCAAACCGAAGTGAGTACAACTCACTTTATTATTACCAACTTATATTTTATATAAGTCGGGATTTATTTTGTGTGCTATGATTGATAATTGTTTGTTGTTTGCTGAATGTCTATATATATGTGTATATATATATATATATATATTGAATGAATTGGTTGATTTAAAATGTTAGTTTATTTTAAATAAAAAACTAATCGTTATTCTAACGACTATTTCCAAACGAGGTAACTTACCTTATTGGTTACGTTTGTATAAACGTACTAAATTAAAATATAGATGCTTGGATTATTGTTATTTATTTATTGTTGAATATTACATTTGTCTATCAAATTGAATAATATTATTTGAGGTAACGTATTTGGAAGCAGGGAAAAACAGTTTGGAGGAATCTAACTGGATTCCTCAAATTTATTGTTGTTTTCATATTACAATTATACGAACTGTTTAACCAATGTAGACTAGACAATTGATTTTGTTACTGATTGTAAATTCAACATTTGTGTGATTTTAACCAATGGGCAGTATTGGTCGTGTAATAACCCGGAAATCCGAGCAATTTAAAATTTTTATTTTGGCAATTTCCGTGAATTTTGAATATTTAAAATGAATTATTTTAAATAATAACGACGAGAAATTTATTTTGAATAAAATTAGAAGTATATATTTATATAAATCGTCGCTAGAATATAAATATTTATTTTATATTATAAAAGGAATATAAAATGGCGCGGTAGTTTGAAAATTCGATTTCAAATTTCAAATGAATGTATAGGATTCAAAATAAACCGGATTTTAGCGAAACCAAAAATATTAGAATCTATTTGAAAATATCTTTCCAAAGAATCCGAAAAATAAAAAATTCATAGCGGGAATCAAAAGATACGTCTAGTTGAAAATTCAGAAAACTCGCTATGGAAATATAGCCCTTAAAAATCGCCATTTTGCAAACGACCTTCGTTTTCAACGAAACCACTTTTGTTGGATCCGGGTCGTCAATTTTTTGCTAGATTCCAATTTGCATAATTTTCTGAATCAATATGTGAGCGTGGCGTAAGGAAAACGCGTTTGACCAGTTTCAGTTGATTTTAAACGACTGGAAAATGGCCATTTTTCAAATGGTCTCAGAATTTGACGAAATTAGTTTTGGTAGGACCGTATCGTCAATACAAAGCTAGAATTAATTTTTTTGGAATTTTTAGAGTCAGTATGTGGCCACAGTAAATTAAAACGTGTGTTCAAATTCAATATATACATGGAATTGTATTTTAATTTAATAGAAACCAGATTGTAACTATCGAATTGGATTGCGAAACATATTCCATTGTGTTCGGAATGGCGGTAATTAGCAAGAGATGACAGTCGATGGGTCTCGTTTGGGGGTCGAATGTGAAAGTTATATATATGTTTAGATGGCCATAATTTTCAAAAGGATTTTTTTTTAAAAAAAACCCTAAATTATAGCCGCCCCCCAGAATTTCCCGTCGCATCCCCTTGGCAGCCACCGCCCCCACCAGAGCCGCCACCCCCATGTGCACCGCCACCCTGGAGGACCGCCGCCCCTTCCCCCATCAGCTCCGGCCACCCTCCTCCCTTCTCTCTCCTCCCTCCTCACCACGACTGAACCAAAAACCCTCGAGCCACCTAATACCGCCATGTCAGTCCCCTAGCCGCCTCCACCGACTCACCGCCGCCCCCTTCCACCACCTGCACCCCTTCCCGCGCCACCTCAGCCCAACCCCGACCCCGTGGACCCCCCAACAGTGACAAAGGTTCAATCTTTGCAATGAAATGTAAGTTTTTACTTATAAAAATTAGATTTTTATAGTTTATAAATATTAGATCATTATAGTCAATAAAAATTAGATTTTTACGCTAAGAAAATTTCGATTTTTATTCAAGAAAAGTTTTAATTTTATATATATGAATGGTGACAGAAAGATTAGACTTTTAATGTAAGAAAAGATTTGATTTTTATTTGATTAAAGTTATGACTTTTATATATGAAGCGGAATAAAAATTCGATCTTTATTATGTAGAAGGTATAAAAATATGATTTTTATTATGTAGAAGAAGTGAAAATACGATTTTTATATGTATGTAGATTATATTTTCTATAGGAAAGATTACATTTTTATACTTAGAAAGCTTTGATTTTTGTAGTTAGAGAGTTCTGATTTTTAAATTAGAAAGGTTAGGATTTTTAAAGTAGAAAAGAAATGATTTTTAAATAAAGAAGTAGCGAAATAAAGATATGATTTTTATATACTAGAGAATATAAAAATGTGATTTTTTATATAAGTAGCGAATACGGGAGACGAAAGTGACAAAAGGCGAGCATGGCGAGATCTCCTACATATGAAAAGTCGCGGCGAATTGGTTTAGCTAATCTGTGAGAACTTCTCATTTCAATTCTTGCTTTCTAGTTAAAAATATACACTAGGATGCAGACGGTGCTTAGCAGCACCCGACACCCGTCGTCCACAGACCATGGACTACTTGTTTGATTTTGTTGTGTTGTGAAAATTGATTGTGATGTGGAATAGATGGAAATATATTCATGCGTTGAAATAAATTATTTATCGTTGAAAATATAAATTTAACGTGAATGTGAATAAATAAATATTCATTTACAAATCGAACGATTTGTTTATGTACACCCATTTGAAGGATATTGATTGGGACGATAAATTTTACACATCGCCCAACTGCACAAATAATATTCAATGTTTGTTGATTTGAAACCCCATACGGGCGTTCGGATGATATTTAGCGTAAACTAATCCCAATTATTTAGTTGTATGTCGATCGATTAGTTGACAGACTGTGTAAGCGTTAATTATTTATATTTAATGCTTATGCAGTTGTGTGGTGCACTTTGGACGATGGTTGATTATTTTATCATTGCTATTATATACATGTGTTGTATAGAATCCGTATAAATAGCATTATATGGTAATTGAGTGGGTCTCATTCCAATTTAGAAAATAAATTATATTCATGTGTTGAATAAACAAAATATTCATGTGTTGACAATACTCATGTGTTGAGAATATTCATGTGTTGAAACCATTCATGTGTTGAACCATTGATGTATTGAAAATATTCATGTGTTGAATAAAATATATATTCATGTGTTGAAGAAAATATTCATTTGTTGAATAGAATAACGAAGTTATTGAAATATATAAAGCCGTGTTGATTAGATTTGCGCCATTTTGACGCGAACGATATTTATATCGACTTTATTCATTTTTATAATGAATAGCGAAAAGGAAGTGATTTCAAAATATAACGTTTTGAAAATATTATCATTTATATATTAATGATATGGAATATTCAATTTTGATTTAAAATTGAATTTGAAGTTGAAATTGTTTTGAAAACGAATTTAAACTATTTATAAAATACGTTTAGAATTGAAATCGATGAAATATATATAATATATATATATTATATACATTAAATGGCATGAATAGAACGCGCCGCGCCGCGGCAATTCGCGAATTTCGACCATAGACTTCGAATTGACGTTACGGGAGATCCGACCGTCGGATTCTCCTGAAACCAGAACCATTAGGTTCGTATCGAAAAGAGCTTTCAAGTGAATATTAGAAATTCGAAATCTAATAGCTGGATTTGGAATTATGTCCAAATCAAATTTGGAATAGGACGCTGTAAGTGCAGTTCGACGACCGTTATTGGAAATCGACTGAACGGGCCTTGATAAAATTACTAAAAATATCAATAATTTGTGTAAAATCATAGTAAATGATTTAGAAAGAATTGGGGTGAATAATCCCATATTTAAAAGGGATAAAAATATATTTTTATCGGAATAAACTAGTTATGAACTAGAATTATAATCCAATGTTTTTGAATAAATATATTGGATTGGAAGTAGTTTTAAAATAACCAGAATTTCCAATATACGAATTGGAATAGATTTGAATCGAAATTATCTTCGGAATATTTCGATGTTGCATTTCGTGATTATACAGATATGGTTGTGGAAATTTGAAAGATATATCTATATCGTTATTTCCAATATGATATTTGTTGGTTTTAGAATTTGATATTGAATATAAGCCGATATATTTTCTATTCAGAGCCTTGTATTTAATATCAAATGGGATTTTGGGTTCGTCGTGAATGGTGTTTTAAATAACACTGTTCTTGAACCCAGTTTAGAAAAGAATAAATCTTTTAATTAAGATTTGGTGAAATGGTACAGTTAATTAGTATTTAATTGGAATTGAATTTAAATTGGTTTTTGGGTTTATTGTGAGCGGTGTTTTGAATAACACATGTTCTTTAACCCGATTAACAATGGAATGGGATTTTGGGTTTGTCGTGGACCGTGTTTTTAAATGACATTCAGTTAAAGATAAGATTAACTTCTTAGCTTTGAATAACCATTAATATTGGTTGGTGGGAAGATTAAAACTAAGTGGAGTTTTAATGAATCTTTAATTAGATTGAAATGATCGAGAATGGAGTACCACCAGTTTTGCTCCAAAGCGATAGCTAATTCTTTAATTAGATTTGAACGTGAAATGGTAATTAATATTTACCGATAACACCGTGGTGTTAGATACGTAGTATTACCAATTTTTCTCCATGGGTTGAATAAGTTGGGATTGGAAAATAAAATAAATGATTACTTCAGTGTGGTTAGCTAGTCCCGACTAGTTTGGAAAACCTTAACATGGTTTGAAATGATATCCAAAGGAAGATTAAAGAATAAATTTAGAAGAATTTATCTTTGATAAAATTAATGGAAACCTTTCCCTAAGAATGTGAATATTTGAATAAAAGAATATTCTGAATTGGAATGAGGCATATGTTGTGTTTGCGCAACACTTGGTTATTATATATGCAGGTTATTCAGAAAGCCCGGGTTTATACCCATTCTGAATAACCGATTCGACGATAAGTCGAAGATGAAGACGGTGGTTGAAGACCGGAGGTCTTCACGTCATTTGGATGATTATTGATGATCTTGATTGGGCTGTACACCCAAGAGGAGGGAATCAGTTGGTGATCGTCCAGACGTACTTGGAGATCGATGGATATGCGAGGAATAAGGTTCCTCCGGTTTCGTTCAGACCCAGAACGAACTTGTAAATGGACCGTGTGTCTGACATTGGATTTTTTTCTGTGTGACTGATTTCTATTAAATATATATCTGTTTGGCGGCGGAGAATTTATTCTCTTGCTTAACGCCCTTCTCAGAGACGTACGAGCTTAGAGGTTATATATCGATAGATATCAGTCTCATGGCATGAATTGCCTGTGTGGCAAATGATCCTGGCTTTTGTTGAAAGGCAAAGTCTTGTGGTTGATGATCAAAGCATGGCCTATGTGGCATAGCTTTGTGTATGGCGTTAATTCGCGAGCCTCACACCTCGGTATGAGTCAAAAACGGGATAGTGACTGCAGGGAGAGCACGACGTTTCTTTCTAGCTATGGGCGATGTCAGTGACCTACCAGCCCTAACATTTATGTACTTTTTACCTGTGTGGTTGTTGGATGCGCGGCGCCTCGGATATAGGTCCTATAGGACTGGGAAACGTGTGTTCAGGAATAACTAACCCTCAAAAGTAAGAGAGGACCGACATTGAAGATCTAGGATCGCTGTGTGTGGTCCTGAGACATTTTCTAGAGTGTCTCGAATGGAGAGGAGCTTGCCCCTTGCCACGACTCCTGACGAAAATCCAATTTCCAATACGTGATATTTCAGTTTTATTTGAAGAGCGTAGTATAGCGACATAGTAGCATGGGATACTATGCCGTCTATGATTGGTACATTTATATTCGACTATGTTTTGACACTATACACTTATAATAGTATCAAATGATTTGTTTTAAACATATCAAGCATTATTTGGCTATTATAAGGGAAAACCCTATCCTCCGTCTTGCGTTGCATTATATGATGGGACCTGGGTCTTATAATAGCTTCATTTTTCTTTATTTAGCATTGCGCTGTTTGTTTTATGCACTGGTATTCTTGGGAGGAAACCTGTTCTGTGTTATACGGCGTGGTCCCTTGATTTACCTAACTTTAGAAATAAAGATTACTAACTGTTTTAGTTCTCACGCCAGTCACATGACTGACCTAGAGTTTATTGTTTTAACCTAAACTCTGGGTGCCCCTATTTTCCACACGGGCATCAAGAAGTTTTAGTTTTGCAGATTTATATTCATAGGATCCTGGTTTACAGCTGGAAAGGTACTCGAAAATCTCTGTATCCGTGTATTTCTTTCAGCTGTGTGTTGTATTATTTTTCCGCTGTTACGTATTTAAATGTAATTTAAATCTCTGATATTTGTCAAATGTGTAATATTTATTCATACTCTGTATATTCTTGTATTCTGATGGAATTGTTGTAATAAACAATGAAATGTTCTTCTGTTTGTGTTCTGATTTGTCTTGTCCTCAAAGCAATCCGGGGTTTCGAACGGTCTTGGTCGGTTTAGCGATCGATTCGGATCGAGCGAAATTCCCAATTATTACATTTGGTATCAGAGCTTTGGTTTACAGAGCTCGAGAACAAAACATATTAGAACCGAACGAAAGAATTCATCAGAGGTTGGATTAGAAATATCCAATAATAATAACTCGTTAGAGATGGGATCAGTAGCATCCTAGAACGAGTGTGAAGAGTATATTTTTAAAATAAAACTGAAAACAAACTTTGTTTTGAAAATTATATCTAATGGTACGTATTTGAATATTCTATTTTATATTGAATTTGGACAATCGAGTATATAAAGATTTTGCATATACGCGTCATGAACGTATATTCAAAATTTTAATATACTGGATAGATATAGAATCACTCTAGTCGCCCGGAGACGATCCTGATGATAGTCTAGACATCATCAGCGTTTGTGTTCGAGTTTCGAAAAGTGGAGTTTCTATATATTTCCATTAGACTGGTGTGAGAACAAAAAATAGATAGGATATATTGTTGAAATTTGCATCAATAATATGATTTTCTGTATATATATCAAAATTATGAATTTGAAACGATAATCCACTAATTGATTGCTGATTGTGTTGTTTGATTATTGTTTTGATTAATTAAAATTTTGAACCATTTAGCCTAATGGAACCAAATTTAGAACTGAATTGAAAATTGATTACAATTGCATGCATATACATGCATATCCATTGAACAGGTCATAGCAAGGAGGCTAGAGCAGAGAAATAAAATTGTTTCCCCGACAAATAGGTACATGTTTATTGTATTTCTTGGGGATTTGATGATTTTATGAGTCGATTGGCTAGCTGCTTGGCTTTTTCTTTTTCTTTTGGATTGGTGAGGGCCATGGGAGGCTATTTGAAATATCCCAAGCTCCCGGTGCAGGGGAGGTTATGGCGAAATTTTTCGAAAATTTAGGGTGTTAGCCAAATTTTTGAAAAATTTGAAAAGTTCTTAGAAACTGAAAAGTTGAAAAACTTAAGCCGGAAAGAAAATAATGAAAGTTGAGTTGATTAGTTAAACAACTTTCAGCTTCGTTCCTTTTCGGGGACGAAAAGTTTTAAGTGGGGGAGATTGTAATAACCCGGAAATCCGACTCAATTTAAAAATTTTATTTTGGCAATTTTGATGAATTTTGAATATTTAAAATGAATTATTTTAAATAATAACGATGAGAAATTTATTTTGAATAGAATTAGAAGTATATATATAAATATATAGATCGTCGTTAGAATATAAATATTTATTTTATATTATAACAGGAATAGAAAATGGCGCAGTAGTTTGAAAATTCGATTTCAAATTTCAAATTTCAAATGAATGTACAGTATTCAAAATAAACCGAATTTTAGCTAAACCAAAATTATTAGAATATATTTGAAAATATCTTTCCAACGAATCCGAAAAATTGAAATTTCATAGCGGGAATCAAAAGTTACGTCCAGTTGAAAATTCAGAAAAGTCGCTATGGAAATATAGCCCTTAAAAATAACCATTTTGCAAACGACCTTCGTTTTCGATGAAACTACTTTTGTTGGATCCGGGATGTCAAATTTTTGCTAAATTTCAATTTGCATAATTTTCTTAATCAATATGTGAGCATGGCGAAAGAAAAACGTGTACCGAAAAGGAATTTCGCTCGATCTGAATCAGTCGCAAAACCGACCAAGACCGTTCGAAACCCCTGATTGTTTTGAGAACACGACAAATTAGAATGCAAACTGAAGAACGTTTCATTGTATATTACAACAATTCCATCAAAATACAAGAATATACAGAGTATGGATAAATATTACATAGAAATATCCGAGATTTAAATTACATTTAAATACATCGCAGTGGAAAATAATACAAAACACAACTAGAAGTAATACACGGATACAGAGCTTTCCGAGTATCGTTCCATCTGTAAATCAGGATCTTGTGAATATAAATCTGCAAAACCAAAATAACTAGCTGCCCGTGTCGAAAATAAGGGCACCTAGAGTTTAGGTTAAAACAATAAACTCCAGGTCGGTCATGGGACTGGTGTGAGAACTAAAACAGTTATTTATCTTTATTTTAAAGTTAGGTAAATCAAGGGACCACGCCGTATAACACGGAATGGGTTTCCTCCCAAGAATACCAGTGCATAAAACAACAGCGCAATGCTAAATAAAGAACAATGAAGCTATTATAAGACCCAGGTCCCATCAAACAATGCAATGCAAGTCGGACGATAGGGTTTTACCTTATAACAGCCAAAGAATGCTTGATACGCGAAATTTTATCTTTTGATTCTTAATCAGACTCCAACCGTAAATTAGTAAGAGAATGATTCCCTAAGTATTAACCCCGAAGGCCGAAACCAACATCAGACCAATACCCAGGAAACCACCCATCTTAGCTCATTTCCAGTTAGTTTCTGATTTTATATACAATCATAAATATCAATCATAGACGGCATGAGCCCCCCATCCCACTATGTCGCCATACATAGGATTACAATAAATCTGAAACGTCATGTATTGGAAGTTGGATTTTCATCTGTGAACCGAGGCAAAAGATTGTCCTCTACCGATTCGAGACTGTCTAGCCCGAGTTTCAGGAACAGCCGCAACTGCCCCTTGGATCGTTAGGGCTGGTCCACCGATGTGGATTATAATGCTTGAACACTACGTTTCCCCGCCCTTTGGGGTGTAAATGAGCCAACAGATGACTCCATCGGCTTCACATAGTCACCGATATATCTGAGGCGCCTCGCAAACCAACAACCACATAAGTCAAACTCGTCAGGGCGTGTCAAACCACTGACGCCACTTCTAACAAGAAAGAAACACGTCCCTCATGAGGTCCCCTCCCGTTTTTGGTTCACCACTGGGGTCTGAGGCTCGCGAATTCACGTTACACAAAGCTATGCCACACAGGCCGTGCTTTGATCATCAACCGCAAGATCTGCTTTTGAACAGAAGCATTGATCATTTGCATCTTAGCACGACACACAGGCAAACCACTCTATGCAACCGATATCAGTCACAAAGAATGAAATCCAATGTCAGACACACAGTCCATCTACAAGTCCGTTCTAGGTCTGAACGAAACCGGAGGCACCTTATACCTCGCATTCCATCGATCTCCAAGTACGTCTGGACGACCACTAACTGATTCCCTCCTCTTGGGTGTACGGCCCAATCAAGATCATCAGTAATCAACCAAACGACGTGAAGACTTCCGGTCTTCGACCGCCGTCTTCATCCTCGACACCATGTCGAATCAGTTATTCAGAATGGGATAAACCCGGTCTTTCTGAATAACTCGCGTATATAATAAATACGTGTTACACAAACACAACATACACCTCATTCCAATTCACCGGTCACTAACCGTAAATTAGCAAGAGAATAATTCCCCAAATATTAACCCCGAAGGCCGAAACCAACATCAGATGAATATCCAAGAAATCATCCAACTTAGCTAACCTACAATTAGTTTCTAATTTCACATTCTTAGGGAAAGGTTCCCATTAATTTTATCAAAGATAAATTCTTTTACATTTATTCTTTAATCTTCCTTTGAATATCAAATCAAACTAGTCGGGATTAGCGAACCACACCGAAGTAATCATTTATTTTATTTCCCAATTCCAACCTATTCATCCCATGAAGTAAAACTGGTAATACCTTCATATCTAACACCACGGTGTCATCG
Organism: Allium sativum; assembly: GCA_030737875.1. NCBI lineage: Eukaryota > Viridiplantae > Streptophyta > Magnoliopsida > Asparagales > Amaryllidaceae > Allium > Allium sativum. The sequence goes on from CM060920.1 coordinate 894,522,301, forward strand.
GTAAATTCAATTACCATTTCACGTTCAAATCTAATTAAAGATTTAACTATCGCCTGGAGCAAAACCGATGATACTCCATTCTCGATCATTTCAATCTAATTAAAGATTCATTAAAACTCCACTTGGTTTTAATCTTTAACTGGGTTAAAGAATTGATGTCATTTAAAACACGGTTCACGATAAACCCCAATATCGTATCACATTTCAATCAGTCCCTAATCGTAAATTAGTAAGTGAGCAATTCCCTAAGTATTGACCCCGAAGGCCGAAACCAACATCAGATCAACACCCAAGAAACCATTCAACTTAACTAATCTCCAGTTAGTTTCTGATTTTCTTAACTCCGTTGGGTCTAAGAACAATATTATTGAAGATACCGTTCACGACAACCCAAAATCACATTCCATTAATTATCGGGTTAAAAAACAAGTGTTATTTAAAACACCGTTCACGATAAACCCAAAAATCAATCCTAATTCAATTCCAATTAAATATTATTTAATTGGTACACTTCATTAAATTTAAATAAAAAGATTTAATCTTTTTCTCAACTGGGCTTAAGAACAGTGTTAATGAAGACACCGTTCACGACAAACCCAAATCCCATTTGATATTAAATACAAGGCTCTGAATAGAAAATATATCGGCTTATATTCAATATCAAATTCTACGACCAACAAATATCGTATTGGAAATAACGATATAAATATATCTTTCAAATTTCCATAACAATATCTGTATAATCACGAAATCCAACATCAAAATATTCCAAAGACAATTTCTATTCAAATCCATTTCCACCTTATATATTGGAAATTATGGTTATTTTCAAAACCATTTCAAATCCACACTATTTATTTTAAAAATGAATTGAATTATAATTCATTCTAGTTCAAATCTAGTTCATTTCGATAAAAGTCTATTTTTATCATTTCAAATATGGAGTTTTTCATCCCAATTCTTCACAAATCATTTCTTATGATTTTACACAAATTATTACTATTTTTAATAATTTTATCAAGGCCCGTACAGTCAATTTCCATCAACGGCGATCGAACTGCACTTATAACGACCTTTTCCAAATTTGATTTGGACATAATTCCAAATCCAACCGTTAGATTCAAATCTCTAATATTCGTTAGAAAGCTCTTTTCGATACGAGCCCAAGGTTTCGGTTTTAGGGGAATCCGACGATCGAATCTCCCGCAATATCCATTCGAAATCAATGGTCGAAATTCACGAATTGCCGCGGTACGGCGCTTTCTATTCAGGCCATTATATATATAATATATATTATATATATTTCATCGATTTCCTTTTAAAACGTATTTTATAAATCGTTTTAAATTCGTTTTCAAAACGATTTCAACTTCATTTCAAATTCAAATCAAAATTGAATTTTTCCTTATAAATTTGTTTTAAATTCATTTCAAATTGATTTCTATTCAAATCGATTTTTAATTCAATTTCAGTTCGTTTTCAATTCAATTTGAATTTTAAATTTATTCAATTTCAATTCGAATTCATTTATATTCAATTTCAATTCGAATTCATTTCTAAATATTCGATTTTGAAATCACTTTCAATATTCATTATAAAATAGACAAAATTCCCGTTCGTGTTAAAATGGCGTGTAACTACTTAACACGGCTTCACATTTCAATATTCAAAGAATATTATTTTAAATTAGTCGATAATTCTGAACTGGAATCCGACACAGTCAATTACCATATAATTTCAGTTATATGGATTTCATCAAATTCATATATACAACAATGACGATAAACACACAACCATCATCCAAAGTGCGTTCTGCACTGTAATCAAACAACACAATCAGCAATCAATTAGTTGATTAACGTTTCAAATTCATAACTTCTATACATATCCAAAAATCAGATTTTTGATGCCAAATCACAACAATATATTCTAACTATATTTTTGGTTCTCACGCCAGTCTAATGGAAATATATAAAAATCCCACTTTCGGCACTCGAATTTAAATTCTGATGATACTCGAGTAATCATCAGAATCATCTCCGGGCGACTAGAGTGTGATTCTATATCTATCCAGTATATTAAAACTTCGAATACACGTTTGCAAGGCGTATATGTAAAATCTTTATATATTCAAATACGTATACAATGATTTAAATTTCAACAAAAAATTGTTTTCATTTTTATTTTTAAAAAACAACACTCTTCACACTCGTTCTAGGATACTACTGATCCCATCTCTAACGAATCATTCCCATTGGATATTACTAATCCAATTTCTGATGAATTCTTTTATTTGGTTCTAATGTGTCTTGTTCTCCGAGCTCGGTAAACCAAAGCTCTGATACCAAATGTAATGAAAAGGAATTTCGCTCGATCTGAATCAGTCGCTAAACCGACCAAGACCGTTCGAAACCCCTGATTGTTTTGAGAACACGACAAATTATAACGCAAACTGAAAAACATTTCATTGTATATTACAACAATTCCATCAGAATACAAGAATATACAGAGTATGGATAAATATTACATAGAAATATCAGAGATTTAAATTACATTTAAACACATCGCAGTGGAAAATAATTCAAAATACAACTAGAAGTAATACACGGATACAGAGCTTTCCGAGTATCGTTCCAGCTGTAAATCAGGATCCTGTGAATATAAATCTGCAAAACCAAAACTATTAGCTGCCCGTGTCGAAAATAAGGGCACCCAGAGTTTAGGTTAAAACAATAAACTTCAGGTCAGTCATGGGACAGGTGTGAGAACTAAAACAGTTATTTATCTTTATTTTAAAGTTAGGTAAATCAAGGGACCACGCCGTATAACACGGAACGGGTTTCCTTCCAAGAATACAGTACATAAAACAACAGCGCAATGCTAAATAAAGAACAATGAAGCTATTATAAGACCCAGGTCCCATCACACAATGCAACGCAAGCCGGAGGATAGGGTTTTACCTTATAACAGCCAAAGAATGCTTGATACGCGAAATTTTATCTTTTGATTCTTAATCAGACTCCAACCGTAAATTAGTAAGAGAACGATTCCCTAAATATTAACCCCAAAGGCTGAAACCAACATCATACCAATACCCAGGAAACCACCCATCTTAGCTCGTTTCCAGTTAGTTTCTGATTTTATATACAATCATAAATATCAATCATAGACGGCATGAGCGCACCATCCCACTATGTCGCCATTTATAGGATTACGACTAAAACCGGAAACGTCACGTATTGGAAGTTGAATTTCCATCTGTGAACCGAGGCAAAAGATAGTCCACTACTGATTCGAGACTATCTAGCCCGAGTCTCAGGAACAGCCGCAACTGCCCCTTGGATCGTTAGGGCCGGTCCACCGATGTGGATTTTAATGCCTGAACACTATGTTTCCCCGCCCTTTGGGGCGTAAATGAGCTAACAGATGACTCCATCGGCTTCACATAGTCACCGATATATCTGAGGCGCCTCGTAAACCAACAACCACATAAGTCAAACTCGTCAGGGCGTGTCAAACCACTGATGTCACTTCGAACTAGAAAGAAACGCATGTCCCCCCAGAGGTCCCCTCCCATTTTTGGTTCACCACTGGGGTGTGAGGCTCGCGAATTCACGTTACACAAAGCTATGCCACACCGGCTGTGCTTTGATCATCAACCACAAGACTCTGCTTTTCAAAAGAAGCCTTGATCATTTGCATTTTAGAATGCCAAACAGGCAAACCACTCTATGCAACCGATATCAGTCACACAGAATGAAATCCAATGTCAGACACACAGTCCATCTACAAGTCCGTTCTGGGTCTAAACGAAACCGGAGGCACCTTGTACCTCGCATATCCATCGATCTCCAAGTACGTCTAGACGACCACTAACTGATTCCCTCCTCTTGGGTGTACGGCCCAATCAAGATCATCAGTAATCAACCAAACGACGTGAAGACTTCCGGTCTTCGACCGCCGTCTTCATCCTCGACACCATGTCGAATCAGTTATTCAGAATGGGATAAACCCGGTCTTTCTGAATAACTCGCGTATATAATAAATAAGTGTTACACAAACACAACATAAGCCTCATTCCAATTCATCGGTCACTAACCGTAAATTAGCAAGAGAATAATTCCCCAAATATTAACCCCGAAGGCCGAAACCAACATCAAATCAATATCCAAGAACCTACAATTAGTTTCTAATTTCACATTCTTAGGGAAAGGTTCCCATTAATTTTATCAAAGATAAATTCTTTTAAATTTATTCTTTAATCTTCCTTTGAATATCAAATCAACAGCCTGTCAATCAATCGATCGACATACAGCTAATTATTGGGATTAGTGTACGTCATATATCATCCCAATACCCATGTGGGGTTTCAAACAATCAAACACAGATTTCATTTGTGCAGTTGGTCGATGTGTAAAATTTATCGTCCCAATCAATACCAGTCAAATGTGTGTATATAAACAAATCGTCCGATTTGTTTATATTTATTTCATTTTAAATACACGTTAAAAATTCTATTCTCAACTATAAAATATTTTTAACTATATAAATATTTTATTTCATTTCACATCACATCACACAATCAACTACACATCAAAATCAAACAAACAAACATACAAGCCGTCCATGGTCTGTGGACGACGGGTGTCGGGTGCTACTAAACACCGTCTGCATCCTAGTATATATTTTTAACTAGAAATTTAAATTAAAGGTAAGGAGTTCTCACCAAGAGCTAAACCAAACGCCACGACCCTTCATATGTAGAACATCTCGTCGTGCTCGCCTTTTGTCAATTTCATTGCCCGTAGCCACTACATATATAAAAATCACATTTTTATATTGTTGCTATGTATATAAAAATCACATTTTTATAATCACTCTATATGGATAAAAAATTCTATTTTTACAACGGTATTCATACAATAAAGATTATATTTTTTATCACTCCATTTCAATAAATAAAAATCATATTTTTATTTCTACTTCGTATGCATTTACAACGCTTCTTTCTATATAAAAATTATATTTTTATATTTCTACTTCATATATAAAGATCGAATTTTTATATCATCGCTATAAAAATCACATTTTTATTTCAACACATATATAATAAAAATCAAATTTTTATTTCGCTACATCTATAAAAATTATATTTTTATACTCTACATCATATAAAAATTATATTTTTGTCTCTTCTACATAATAAAAATCGAATTTTTAATACTTCTATAATATAAAGATTATATTTTTAACCTTTCTATAATATAAAAATTAAAATTTTAACCTTTCTATAATATAAAAATTATTTTTAACCTTTCTATACTCATATAATAAAAGGTCTAAATTTTCTCATGCTACTTCATATCAAAACTGACCTTTAATTTTATTTTTAAATTATTTACATTAAATAAACTAAAATAAATAACTAAATAAAATATAATTAAAAACTTACAGTCGGTCTCGGAGTGGAGAAGGGCGCTGACGGGCTCAGGGAGGCGTCGTGCGAATTGGGAGGGGGGTGCTTGCGCATCGGCAAGAGAGAGGGGGGTGCTCACGCGTCGGCAGGAGAGGGGGGGTGCTTGCGCGTCGGCAGGGGAGAGGGGGGGTGCTCGCGAGTCGGCAGGAAGGGGGGCGCTTGCACGTCGGCAGGAGAGAGGGAGGGTGCTCGCCAGAGGGGGCGGTGGTGATGGAGGGGGGGCGTTCGTGGGTAGTGGCGATAGGGGCTCCATTTTTTTTATTCTGATAAATCGATTTGGTCAAAGGAGGTGGGGGGTGAGTATATAAAATATATGTTATTTTATTTAATTAATCTCAAAAAGCAACTTTTTATTTCAACCTCGAAATCGAACTCACCGACTGTCGCCCATAGCTAATTACCCCCATTCCGTACACAATGGGATATGTATCACAGGCTGATTCGATCGTTTCGATCAATTTTCATCAAAATAAACATATAACTCTATATATTGAATTTGAACGCGCCTTTCAATTTACCGGGGCCACATACTAACTCAAAAAATCCTTGAAAAATATTTTCTAGCTTCATATTGACGATACGGTCCTAACAAAACTAATTTCGTCAAATTCTAAGACCGTTTGAAAAATGGCCATTTTCCAGTCGATTAAAATCAATTGAAACTGGTCAAACGCGTTTTACTTTGCCACGCTCACATATCGATTCGAAAAATTACGAATTTTGGAAACTAGCAATAACTTGACATCACGGATCCAACAAAAGTGGTTTCATCGAAAACCGAGGTCATTTGCAAAATTCCTATTTTTAAGGGCCAGAATTCTATTGCGACTATTCTGGAATTTCAATTGGACATAACATTTGATTCCTGCTATGAAATTTCAATTTTTCGGATTCGCTGGAAAGATATTCTCAATTAGATTCAAATATTTTTGGTTTCGCTAAAATCCGGTTTATTTTGCACCCGATACATTCATTTGAAATTTGAAATCGAATTATCGAACTACCGCGCCATTTTCTATTCCTTTTATAATTATAAATAAATTATTTATATTCTAACGACGATCTATATAAATATATACATTCCAATTCTATTCAAAATAAATTTCTCGTCGCTATTATTTAAAATAGTTCATTTTAAATATTCGAAATTCATTAAAATTGCCAAAATAAAAATTTTAAACTGGCTCAGAATTTTCGGGCCGTTACAATCTCCCCCACTTAAAACTTTTCATTCCCGAAAAGGAATGAAGCCGAAAGTTGTTTAACAAATCAACTCAACTTTCATTGTTTTCTTACGGCTTAAGTTCTTCAACTTTTTAATTTCTAAGAACTTTTCAAATTATTCAAAAATTTGGCTAACATCCTAAATTTTCGAAAAATTTCGCCATAACCTCCCCTGCACCGGGGACTTCGGGATATTTCATATAGCCTCCCACGGCCTTCTTCAATCCAAAAGAAAAAGCCAAGCGGCTAGTCAATCGGCTCATAAAATCGTCATCACCCAAACAAAACAGTAAATTATAGTAAACATGTACCTATTTGTCAGGCAAACAATTTTATTTTTCTGCTCTAGCCTCCTTGCTATGACCTGTTCAATGTAAGTACAAGTACATGCATGCAAATGCGATAAATTTTCAATACAATTTACTATTTGGTTCAATTAGGCTAAAGGTTCAACATTCAATTAATCAAAACAGTAATCAAACAACACAATCAGCAATCAATTAGTTTATTAACGTTTCAAATTCATAACTTCTATACATATCCAAAAATCAGTTTTTTGATGCCAAATCACAACAATATATTCTAACTATATTTTTGGTTCTCACACCAGTCTAATGGAAATATATAAAAATCCCACTTTCGGCACTCGAATATAAATTCTGATGATACTCGAGTAATCATCAGAATCATCCCCGGGCGACTAGAGTGTGATTCTATATCTATCCAGTATATTAAAACTTCGAATACACGTTTGCATGGCGTATATGCAAAATCTTTATATATTGGATTGTCCAAATCAATTTAAATATTCAAATACGTGTACAACGATTTAAATTTCAAAACAAAAATTGTTTTCATTTTTATTTTTAAAAAACAACACTCTTCACACTCGTTCTAGGATACTACTGATCCCATCTCTAACGAGTCATTCCCATTGGATTTTACTAATCCAATTTCGGATGAATTCTTTCGTTTGGTTCTAATTTGTCTTGTTCTCCGAGCTCTGTAAACCAAAGCTCTGATACCAAATGTAACGAAAAGGAATTTCGCTCGATTTGAATCGGTCGCTAAACCGACCAAGACCGTTCGAAACCCCTGATTGTTTTGAGAACACGACAAATTAGAATGCAAACTGAAGAACATTTCATTGTATATTACAACATATCCATCAGAATACAAGAATATACAGAGTATGGATAAATATTACACAGAAATATCAGAGATTTAAATTACATTTAAACACATCGCGGTGGAGAATAATACAAAACACAACTAGAAGTAATACACGGATACAGAGCTTTCCGAGTATCGTTCCAGCTGTAAATCAGGATCCTATGAATATAAATCTGCAAAACCAAAACTACTAGCTACCCGTGTCGAAAATAAGGGCACCCAGAGTTTAGGTTAAAACAATAAACTCCAGGTCAGTCATGGGATTGGTGTGAGAACTAAAACAGTTATTTATCTTTATTTTAAAGTTAGGTAAATCAAGGGACCATGCCGTATAACACGGAACGGGTTTCCTCCCAATAATACCAGTGCATAAAACCACAACGCAATGCTAAATAAAGAACAATGAAGCTATTATAAGACCCAAGTCCCATCACACAATGCAACGCAAACCGGAGTATATGGTTCTACCTTATAACATCCAAAGAATGCTTGATACGCGAAATTTTATCTTTTGATTCTTAATCAGACTCCAACCGTAAATTAGTAAGAGAACGATTCCCTAAGTATTAACCCCAAAGGCCGAAACCAACATCAGACCAATACCCCGGAAACCACCTCCATCTTAGCTCGTTTCCAGTTAGTTTCTGATTTTATATACAATCATAAATATCAATCATAGACGGCATGAGCGCCCCATCTCACTATGCCGCCATATATAGGATTACAACTAAAACCAGAAACGTCACGTATTGGAAGTTGGATTTCCATCTGTGAACCGAGGCAAAAGATTGTCCTCTACCGATTCAAGACTGTCTAGCCGGAGTCTCAGGAACAGCCGCAACTGCCCCTTGGATCGTCAGGGCCGGTCCACCGATGTGGATTATAATGCCTGAACACTATGTTTCCCCGCCCTTTGGGGCGTAAATGAGCTAACAAATGACTCCATCGGCTTCACATGGTCACCGATTTATCCGAGGCGCCTCGCAAACCAACAACCACATAAGTCAAACTCGTCAGGGCGTGTCAAACCGCTGACGTCACTTCTAACTGGAAAGAAACGCATGTCCCCCCTGAGGTCCCCTCCCGTTATTGGTTCACCACCGGGGTGTGAGGCTCACGAATTCATGTTACACAAAGCTATGCCACACAGGCCGTGCTTTGATCATCAATCACAAGACTCTGCTTTTCAACAGAAGCCTTGATCATTTGCATCTTAGCATGCCAAACAGGCAAACCACTCTATGCAACCGATATCAGTCACACAGAATGAAATCCTATGTCAGACACACAGTCCATCCACAAGTCTGTTCTGGGTCTGAACGAAACCGGAGGCACCTTGTACCCCGCATATCCATCGATCTCCAAGTATGTCTGGACGACCACTAACTGATTCCCTCCTCTTGGGTGTACGGCCCAATCAAGATCATCAGTAATCACCAAAACGACGTGCAGACTTCCGGTCTTCGACCACCGTCTTCATCCTCGACAACATGTCGAATCAGTTATTCAAAATGGGATAAACCCAGTCTTTGTGAATAACTCGCGTATATAATAAATAAGTGTTACACAAACACAACATACGCCTCATTCCAATTCATCGGTCATTAACCGTAAATTAGCAAGAGAATAATTCCCCAAATATTAACCCCGATGGCCGAAACCAACATCAGATCAATATCCAAGAAACCATCCAACTTAGCTAACCTACAGTTAGTTTCTAATTTCACATTCCTAGGGAAAGGTTCCCATTAATTTTATCAAAGATAAATTCTTTTAAATTTATTCTTTAATCTTCCTTTGAATATCAAATCAAACTAGTCGGTATTAGCGAACCACACCGAAGTAATCATTTATTTTATTTCTCAATCCTAACCTATTCATCCCATGAAGTAAAACTGGTAATACTTCATATCTAACACCACGGTGTCATCGGTTAATTTTATTACCATTTCACGTTCAAATCTAATTAAAGATTTAATTATCGCTTGGAGTAAAACCGATGATACTCCATTCTCGATCATTTCAATCTAATTAAAGATTCATTAAAACTCCACCTGGTTTTAATCTTTAACTGGGTTAAACAATCGATGTCATTTAAAACACGGTTCACGATAAACCCCAATATCGTATCACATTTCAATCAGTCCCTAACCGTAAATTAGTAAGTGAGCAATTCCCTAAGTATTAACCCCGAAGGCCGAAACCAACATCAGATCAATACCCAAGAAACCATTCAACTTAACTAATCTCCAGTTAGTTTCTGATTTTCTTAACTCCGTTGGGTCTAAGAACAGTATTATTGAAGATACCGTTCACGACAACCCAAAATCACATTCCATTAATTATCGGGTTAAAGAACAAGTGTTATTTAAAACACCGTTCATGATAAACCCAAAAATCAATTCCAATTCAGTTCCAATTAAATATTATTTATTTGGTACACTTCATTAAATCTAAATAAAACGATTTAATCTTTTTCTCAACTGAGCTTAAGAACAGTGTTAATGAAGACACCGTTCACGACTAACCCAAATCCCATTTGATATTAAATACAAGGCTATGAATAGAAAATATATCGGCTTATATTCAATATCAAATTCTACGACCAACAAATATCGTATTGGAAATAACGATATAAATATATCTTTCAAATTTCCATAACAATATCTGTATAATCAAGAAATCCAACATCGAAATATTCCAAAGACAATTTCGATTCAAATCCATTTCCACCTTATATATTGGAAATTCTGGTTATTTTCAAAACCATTTCAAATCCACTTTATTTATTTTAAAAATGAATAGAGTTATAATTCTTGTTCAAATCCAGTTCATTTCGATAAAAGTCTATTTTTATCTTTTCAAATATGGAGTTTTTCATCCCAATTTTTCACAAATCATTTCTTATGATTTTACACAAATTATTACTATTTTTAATAATTTTATCAAGGCTCGTACAGTCGATTTCCATCAACGGCCATCGAACTGCACTTACAACGACCTTTTCCAAATTTGATTTGGACATAATTCCAAATCCAACCGTTAGATTTCAAATCTCTAATATTCATCAGAAAGATCTTTTCGATACGAACCCAACAGTTCCGGTTTTAGGAGAATCCGACGGTCGGATCTCCCGCAATATCCATTCGAAGTCAGTGGTCGAAATTCACGAACTGCCGCAGCGCGGCGCGTTCTGTTCAGGCTATTATATATATAATATATATATTATACATATTTCGTCGATTTCCTTTTAAAACGTATTTTATAAATCGTTTTAAATTCGTTTTGGAAACGATTTCAACTTCATTTCAAATTCAAATCAAAATTGAAATTTTCCTTATAAATTCGTTTTAAATTCATTTCAAATTGATTTCTATTCAAATCGATTTTTAATTCAATTTCAGTTCCCTTTCAATTCAATTTGAATTTTAAATTTATTCAATTTCAATTCGAATTCATTTCTATTCAATTTCAATTCGAATTCATTTCTAAATATTCGATTTTGAAATCACTTTCAATATTCATTATAAAATCGACAAAATTCCCATTCGTGTTAAAATGGCGTGTAACTACTTAACACGGCTTCACATTTCAATATTCAAAGAATATTATTTTTAAATTATTCGATAATTCTGGACTGGAATTAGGCACAGTCAATTATCATATAAATTCAGTTATATGGATTTCATCAAATTCATATATACAACAATGACGATAAACACCCAACCATCATCCAAAGTGTGTTCTACACTGTATAAGCATCAAATATAAATTTCTGACGCTTATAACAGCCTGTCAATCAATCGATCGACATACAGCTAATTATTGGGATTAGTGTATGTCATATATCACCCCAATACCCGTGTGGGATTTCAAACAATCAAACACAGATTTTATTTGCGCAGTTGGGCGATGTGTAAAATTTATCATCCCAATCAATACCAGTCAAATGTGTGTATATAAACAACAAATCGTCCGATTTGTTTATATTTATTTAATTTTAAATACACGTTAAAAATTCTATTTTCAACTATAAAATATTTTTAACCATATAAATATTTTATTTCATTTCACATCACATCACACAATCAACTACACATCAAAATCAAACAAACAAGCATACAAGCCGTCCATGGTCTGTGAACGACGGGTGTCGGGTGCTACTAAACACCGTCTGCATCCTAGTATATATTTTTAACTAGAAAATTAAATTAAAGGTGAGGAGTTCTCACCAAGAGCTAAACCAAAAGCCACGACCCTTCATATGTAGAACATCTCGTCGTGCTCGCCTTTTGTCAATTTCATTGCCCATAGCCACTACATATATAAAAATCACATTTTTATATTTTTGCTATGTATATAAAAATCACATTTTTATAATCACTCTATATGGATAAAAATTCTATTTTTGCAACGGTGTTCGTATAATAAAGATTATATTTTTTTTATCACTTCATTTCAATAAATAAAAATCATATTTTTATTTCTACTTCATATGCATTTACAATGCTTCTTTCTATATAAAAATTATATTTTTATATTTCTACTTCATATATAAAGATCGAATTTTTATATCATCGCTATAAAAATCACATTTTTATTTCAACACATATATAATAAAAATCAGATTTTTATTTCGCTACATCTATAAAAATTATATTTTTATACTCTACATCATATAAAAATTATATTTTTATCTCTTCTACATAATAAAAATCGAATTTTTAATACTTCTATAATATAAAGATTATATTTTTAACCTTTCTATAATATAAAATTTATATTTTTAACCTTTCTATAATATAAAAATTATATTTTTAACCTTTCTATACTCATATAATAAAAGGTCTAAATTTTCTCATGCTACTTCATATCAAAACCGACCTTTAATTTTATTTTTAAATTATTTACATTAAATAAACTAAAATAAATAACTAAATAAAATATAATTAAAAACTTACAGTCGGTCTCGGAGTGGAGGAGGGCACTGACGGGCTCAGGGAGGCGTCGTGCGAATGGGAAAAGGGGGTGCTTGCGCGTCCGCAGGAGAGAGGGGGGGTGCTCGTGCGTCGGCAGGAGAGGGGGTGCTTGCGCGTCGGCATGAGAGGGGGGGTGCTCGCGCTTCGACCGGAGGGGGGTGCTTGCGCGTCGGCAGAAGAGAGGGGGGTGCTCACCAGAGGCGGCGGTGGTGATGGAAGGGGGGGGGGGGCGTTCGTGGGTAGTGGCGACGGGGGCTCCATTTTTTTTATTATTCTGATAAATCGATTTGGTCAAAGGAGTTAAGGTGGGTGAGTATGTAATATATATTATTTTATTTAATTAATCTCAAAAAGCAACTTTTTATTTCGACCTCGAAATCGAACTCACCGACTGTCGCCCATAGCTAATTACTCTCATTCCGAACACAATGGGATATGTATCATAGGTTGATTTGATCGTTTCGATCAGTTTCCATCAAAATCAACATATAACTCTATATATAGAATTTGAACGCGCCTTTCAATTTACCAGGGCGACATACTAGCTCGAAAAATCCTCGAAAAATATTTTCTAGCTTCGTATTGATGATACGGTCCTAACAAAACTAATTTCGTCAAATTCTATATATAGAGTTATATGTTGATTTTGATGGAAACTGATCGATTGGTCAAACGCGTTTTCCTTTGCCACACTCACATATCGATTCGAAAAATTACGAATTTAGAAATCTAGCAATAACTTGACATCATGGATCCAACAAAAGTGGTTTCGTCGAAAACCGAGGTCGTTTGCAAAATTCCTATTTTTAAGGGTCAGAATTCCATAGCAACTATTCTGAAATCTCAACTGGACATAACTTTTGATTCCCGCTATGAAATTTCAATTTTTCGGATTCGTTGGAAAGATATTCTCAATTAGATTCAAATATTTTTGGTTTTGCTAAAATCAAAGATTTATTTTGCACCCGGTACATTCATTTGAAATTTGGAATCGAATTATCGAACTACCGCGCCATTTTCAATTCCTTTTATAGTTATAAAAATATTATTTATATTCTAACGATGATCTATGTAAATATATACATTCCAATTCTACTCAAAATAAATTTCTCGTTGCCATTATTTAAAATAATTCATTTTAAATATTCGAAATTCATTAAAATTGCCAAAATAAAAATTTTAAATTGGCTCAGAATTTCCGGGTCGTTACAAAACGCGTTTGACCAGTTTCAATTGATTTTAATCGACTGGAAAATGGCCATTTTTCAAACGATCTCAGAATTTGACGAAATTAGTTTTGCTAGGACCGTATCGTCAATATGAAGCTTGAAATAATTTTTCTGGAATTTTTAGAGTCAGTATGTTGCCCCAATAAATTAAAATGTGTGTTCAAATTCAATATACATGGAATTATATTTTAGTTTAAAAGAAAACTAATCGTAACTATCAAAATGGCTTGCAAAACATATCCCATCGTGTTCAGACTGAGGGTAATTAGCTAGGGATGACAGTCGGTTGGTCTCGTTTGGGGGTCGAATGTGAAAGTTATATATATGTTTAGATGGCCATAATTTTCAAAAGGAAGACAATATAATTTTTTTTAAAAAGAACCCTAAATTACAGCCACCCCCCCCCACCCCAGAATTTCCTGTCGCATCCTCTTTGCAGCCACTGCGCCCACCAAAGCCGCCACCCCTACGTGCGCCGTCACCCTGGACGACCGCCGCCCCTTCCCCCCATCAGCTCCGGCCATCCTCCCTTCTCTCTCCTCCCTCCTCCCCATGACCGAACCCAAAACCCTCGAGCCACCTAAAACCGCAATGTCAGTCCCCTAGCCGCCTCCACCGACCCACCGCCACCCCCTTCCACCACCTGCACCCCTTCCCGTGCTACCTCAGCCCGACGCCGTGGAACCCCCCCCCCCAAACAGCGACAAAGGTTCAATCTTTGCAATGAAATGTAAGTTTTTACTTATAAAAATTAGATTTTTATAGTTTATAAATATTAGATCATTATAGTCAATAAAAATTAGATTTTTACGCTAAAAAAGTTTAGATTTTTATTCAAGAAAAGGTTTGTTTTTATACATATGAATGGCGACAGAAAGATTAGACTTATAATGTAAGAAAAGATTTGATTTTTATCTGATTACAGTTATGATTTTTATATATAAAGTGGAATAAAAATTCGATCTTTATTATGTAGAAGGTATAAAAATATGATTTATATTATGTAGAAGAAGTAAAAATACTATTTTTATATGTATGAAGATTATATTTTCTACAGGAAAGATTACATTTTTATACTTAGAAAGCTTTGATTTTTATAGTTAGAGAGTTTTGATTTTTAAATTAGAAAGGTTAGGATTTTTAATGTAGAAAAGAAATGATTTTCAAAAAAAGAAGTAGCGAAATAAAGATATGATTTTTATATACTAGAGAATATAAAAATGTGATTTTTATATAAGCAGCGAAAACGGGAGATGAAAGTGACAAAAGGCGAGCATGGCGAGATCTCCTATATATGAAAAGTCACGGCGAATTGGTTTAGCTAATCTGTGAGAACTTCTCATTTTAATTCTTGTTTTCTAGTTAAAAATATACACTAGGATGCAGACGGTGCTTAGCAGCACCCGACACCCGTCGTCCACAGACCATGGATGACTTGTTTGATTTTGTTGTGTTGTGAAAATTGATTGTGATGTGGAATAGATGGAAATATATTCATGTGTTGAAATAAATTATTTATCGTTAAAAATATAAATTTAACGTGAATGTGAATAAATAAATATTCATTTACAAATATAACGATTTGTGTACACCCATTTGAAGGATATTAATTGGGACGATAAATTTTACACATCGCCCAACTGCACAAATAATATTCGGTGTTTGTTGATTTGAAACCCCCCACGGGTGTTGGGATGATATTTGGTGTACACTAATCCCGATTATTTAGTTGTATGTCGATCGATAGGTTGACAGACTGTGTAAGCATTAATTATTTATATTTAGTGCTTATGCAGTTGTGTGGTGCACTTTGGATGATTGTTGATTATTTGTCATAGCTATTTTATACATGTGTTGTTTAGAATCCATATAAATAACATTATATGGTAACTGAGTGGGTCTCATTCCAATTTAGAAAATAAATTATATTCATGTGTTGACAATACTCTTGTGTTGAGAATATTCATGTGTTGAAACCATTCATGTGTTGAAAATATTCATGTGTTGAATAAAATATATATTCATGTGTTGAAACCATTCATGTGTTGAAAATATTCATGTGTTGAATAAAATATATATTCATGTGTTGAAGAAAATATTCATTTGTTGAATAGAATAACGAAGTTATTGAAATATATAAAGCCATGTTGATTTGATTTGCGCCATAACGCGAACGATATTTATATCGATTTTATTCATTTTTATAATGAATAGCGAAAAGGAAGTGATTTCAAAATATAACGGTTTGAAAATATTATCATTTATATATTAATGATATGGAATATTCGATTTTGATTTAAAATTGAATATGAAGTTGAAATTGTTTTGAAAACGAATTTAAACGATTTATAAAATACGTTTAGAATTGAAATCGATGAAATAATTATAATATATATATTATATACATTAAATGGCCTGAATAGAACGCGCCTCGCCGTGGCAGTTAGCGAATTTCGACCATTGACTTTGAATTGACGTTACGGGAGATCCGACCATCGATTCTCCTTAAACCGGAACCATTGGGTTCGTATCGAAAAGAGCATTCTAATGAATATTAGAAATTTGAATTCTAACGGTTGGATTTCATATTTTGTCCAAATCAAATTTGGAAAAGGTCGATGTAAGTGCAGTTCGACGACCGTTATTGGAAATCGATTGAACGGGCCTGGATAAAATTATTAAAAATATCAATATTTGCGTAAAATCATAGTAAATGATTTAGAAAGAATTGGGGTGAAAAATTCCATATTTAAAAAGGATACAAATATATTTTTATCGAAATAAACTAGTTATGAACTAGAATTGTAAACCAATGTTTTTGAATAAATAAATTGGATTGGAAGTGGTTTTAAAATAATCAAAATTTCCAATATACGAATTGGAATGGATTTGAATCGAAATTATCTTTGGAATATTTCGATGTTGGATTTCGTGATTATACAAATATGGTTGTGGAAATTTGAAAGATATATCTATATCTTTATTTCCAATACGATATTTGTTGTTTTCAGAATTTGATATTGAATATAAGCCGATATATTTTCTATTCAGAGCCTTGTATTTAATATCAAATGGGGTTTTGGGTTCGTCGTGAATGGTGTCTTAAATAACACTGTTCTTGAACGCAGTTTAGAAAAGAATAAATCTTTTAATTAAGATTTGGTGAAATGGTCCAGTTAATTAGTATTTCATTGGAATTGAATTTAAATTGGCTTTTGGGTTTATTGTGAGCGGTGTTTTGAATAACACCTATTCTTTAACCCGATTAACAATGGAATGAGATTTTGGGTCTGTCGTGGACCATGTTTTTAAATGACATTGGTTTTTTAACCCAGTTAAAGATAAGATTAACTTCTTAGCTTTGAATAACCATTAATATTGATTAGTGGGAAGATTAAAACTAAGTGGAGTTTTAATGAGTCTTTAATTAGATTGAAATGATCGAGGATGAAGTACCACCAGTTTTTCTCCAAAGCGATAGCTAAATCTTTAATTAGATTTGAACGTGAAATGGTAATTAATATTTACCGATAACACCGTGGTGTTAGATATGGAGTATTACCAGTTTTGCTCCATGGGATGAATAGGTTGGGATTGGGAAATAAAATAAATGATTACTTCGGTGTGGTTCGCTAATCCCGACTAGTTTGGAAAACCTTAACATTGTTTGAAATGATATCCAAAGGAAAATTAAAGAATAAATTTATAAGAATTTATCTTTGATAAAATTATTGGAAACCTTTCCCTAAGAATGTGAATATTTGAATAAAAGAATATTCTGAATTGGAATGAGGTGTATGTTATGTTTGTGTAACACTTGTTTATTATTTACGCGGGTTATTCAGAAAGGCCGGGTTTATACCCATTCTGAATAACCGATTCGACGATAAGTCGAAGATGAAGATGGTGGTTGAAGACCCGAGGTCTTCACGTCGTTTGGACGATTACTGATGATCTTGATTGGGCTGTACACCCAAGAGGAGGGAATTAGTTGGTGATCGTCTAGACGTACTTGGAGATCGATGGATATGCGAGGAATAAGGTTCCTCAGACCCAGAACGAACTTGTAAATGGATTGTACGTCTGACATTGGATTTTATTCTATGTGACTGATTTCTATTAAATATATATCTATTTGGCGGCGGAGAATTTATTCTCTTGCTTAATGCCCTTCTCTGAGACGTTCGAGCTTAGAGGTTATATATCGATAGATATCAGTCGCATGGCATGAATTGCCTGTGTGGCATGCCTAAGTGGCAATTGATCAAGGCTTTTGTTGAAAAGAAAAGTCTTGTGGTTGATGATCAAAGCACGGCCTATGTGGCATAACTTTATGTATGGCGTTAATTCGCGAGCCTCACACCTTGGTATGAGTCAAAAACGGGATAGTGATTGGAGGGAGAGCACGACGTTTCTTTCTAGCTTCAATGACCAACCAGCCCTGACATTTATATACTTTTTACCTGTGTGGTTGTTGGATGTGAGGCGCCTCGGATATAGGTCCTATAGGACTGGGAAACGTGTGTTCAGGAATAACTAATCCTCAAAAGTAAGAGAGGACCGGCCCTGAAGATCCAGGATCGCTGTGTGTGGTCCTGAGACATTTGCTAGAGTGTCTCGAATGGAGAGGAGCTTGCCCCTTGCCTCGACTCATGACGGAAATCCAATTTCCAATACGTGATATTTCGGTTTTATTTGTGGAGCCTAGTATGGCGACATAGTAGCATGGGATACTATGCCGTCTATGATTGATACATTTATATTCGAAGATGTTTTGGCACTATACACTTATAATAGTATCAAATGATTTGTTTTAAATGTATCAAGCATTATTTGGCTATTATAAGGGAAAACCCTATCCTCCGGCTTGCGTTGCATTGTGTGATGGGACCTGGGTCTTATAGTAGCTTCATTTTTCTTTATTTAGCATTACGCTGTTTGTTTTATGCACTGTTATTCTTGGGAGGAAACTCATTCCGTGTTATACGGCGTGGTTCCTTGATTTACCTAACTTTAGAAATAAAGATTAATAACTGTTTTAGTTCTCACACCAGTCACATAACCGACCTGGAGTTTATTGTTTTAACCTAAACCCTGGGTGCCCCTATTTTCCACACGGGCAGCTATTAGTTTTGATTTTGCAGATTTATATTCACAGGATCCTGGTTTACAGCTGGAATGATACTTAGAAAGCTTTGTATCCGTGTATTTCTTTCAGTTGTGTGTTGTATTATTTTTCCGCTGCTATGTATTTAAATGTAATTTAAATCTCTGATATTTGTCAAATGTGTAATATTTATTCATACTCCGTATATTCTTGTATTCTGATGGAATTGTTGTAATAAACAATGAAATGTTCTTCTGTTTGTGTTATGATTCGTCTTGTCCTCAAAGCAATCCGGGGTTTCGAACGGTCTTGGTCGGTTTAGCGATCGATTCGGATCGAGCGAAATTCCCAATTGTTACTGGTCGAGTAATTGACATTAGATGGCTTAAAAATCAATCATTTTTAAATATGGATTTACCGTCATGTAAATCGATAGAAATGAAGTTATAAAATTTATTTTATAGCAGAAGATATAAGTTTGGAATCTATTAATTTGAATAAAACTTTGGAATCTATTAATTTGAATAAAAATTTATTACAAAGGAAATTTACATTTACATTTATTATTTAAGTTCACAAATAAATATTAAATGTTTTTATAAATGAAAGTCGTATGTCAATAAGATGTATAATTAGATGAGAAGAAATTAAAGTAATGATTAAGAGCAGGATTAATTGTTTACCAAAGACAATTAAATGGAATTATTTAAATTAATTATATTATCAATTAATTTAAAGGGAGAATTAATTGGAAGTGTTGAACGAGATAACCGTGTTTTGAGTTGACTAAGTCAACCGCTTTAACTGAGATTTGATTATTAAGTTAAATTAGTTTATTGTAAATTAATATATTGGAATAGCTTAACGAATATTTGTTTTAAATTTTAATAAGAGTTTAATAAGGAATTTACTATTTACTTTAGTTAATAAAGAATTTAACTACTTTTACAGTAGTTAATGATGAAATAAATTAATATTCTAACTAATAATTTCAGAGATTACTATTTAAATGAAATTTATTCATGTAAGTAATCAAGTTTACAATGATATCTAGTTGAATTATGAAAGGAGGTTGTGAACGGGTTTTATATCAAAACGCGAGTTTTATGAATTAAGTTATAAAAGGGATTTCAAGCGAATACGCTAGCTTAAAACAAGTATTTACTTAACATTTGAATTAAGTAAAAGAAGTCGAGATAAGAAGGGGTTTATATTAAAACCTGAAATTTTATACAAGGTTTATAAAGGAGACGTGATTTCGAAGTGTTGATTTTGAATTGGCGATACTCAATAATGAAATTAAGTTAAAGGAGTGGAACTGAAATGATTTTTTTCAAGTGCAAAATGGTTGAATGAATTAGAAGTGGAATATAATGGGTTGATTGCAAGTTAAGACAAAAATTGTAACCTAGCTGGAGATTGGTTGAGTTGAGTGATTCTATGAGTATTAATCTGATGTTGATTTCGGTCTTCGGGGTTGATACGTAGGGAATTATACTCTTACCAATTTACGGCCAGGGACTAGTGAATGTTGAGGTATAGAAATGCAGGAATAAAAAATAGAAATGTCTCCAACTTTAAAAAGGAAATAAAAGGCTTGAGAAAATATAATGAGATTTCCAAAGAATAAGGAAATAAAAGATTTAAGTTTATATAATGGGATATCCAAAGTAACGGAAATGAAAAGAACTGAGAATGTGTGTGTGTGTGTGTGTGTAATGATATCTCCAATATAAAGGAAATAAAAGGAAATTGTGTGAAAATATAACAATTTTTTTGAGGGAAAAAGGAAATGAAAATGGAGTTTTGGAATGGGAATATTCTTGTAGCGACCCGAACTTCACGGCAGGCCTAGACCGAACAACAAGGCGGATTTGTGACGATCCCAAAACCCCGTGACATGGTGTTAAGGATAATCATTGGAATATAACACATTAATCATCATTAGCAGATCACAGATAATCGCATAAACAGAAAATAGAATAATTTACACACATATGACAGCGGAATCATATAGATATCATCACATCAGAGAAGCACAGTACAGGATACAACTTAGTGCATAATGATACATAATCAGTCACCATCGCCTGAGGCGGAATCATACATAAAGAGTACACAAAAGGAATATCAGTCTACATCGCCAATGGCGGAATCATAATATAGATACAATAATGGCAGAGAAAATCCAAGTCAGCACGGTGTAGTCAAGCCTCGCCATGAGCCAAAAGGTGCGTCAGAAACCTATAACTAGGCTGCCCGTGTGAAAATGAGGGCACCTGAGTTTGCAAGGTGAAACAAACTACGAGTCAGTCATGAGACTGGTATGAGAAATCCACTCAACTTATTAACAACAATAATAAGGCAAATCAAAGGACCACGCCACTTTCGCGGAACGGGTTTACTCCAATGAGTGCTAGTACATGAGATAAAGTAAACGATTAAATCAACGCAATGCTTTTTATAAAATGAAGCCATTATAAGACTCAGGTCCCATCACACAATGCAACACAAGCCGGAGGATAGAGTTTTTACCTTATAATGGTCAAAGATGCTTCATACGTATAAAACAAAAGTGCTTGATATTATTACTAGTGCATATATGTTTCAAAAGCAAATTCAATCATAAATATCAATCCTAGGCGGCATAGCTACCATCTACTATGTCGCCATACTAGTAATACAATCACGTCCGCATATTTCGTATTGGGAATTGGATTCCTTCATGAGTCGAGGCAAAGGGCAAGCTCCTCTCCGATTCGAGACACTCTAGCAAATGTCCCAGGACCCCACTATGATCCTTGGATCTTCAGGGTCGGTCCTCTCTTACTTTTAAGGATTAGTTATTCCTGAACACACGTTTCCCGGTCCTTACAGACCTATATCGAGGCGCCTCGCATTCCAACAACCACACAGGTGAAAAGTATATATAATCTCAGGGCTGGTAGGTCACTGACACCACCTTAGCTAGAAAGAAACGCCGTGCTCTCCCTGCAGTCACTCTTCCGTTTTTGACTCATACCGAGCGGTGAGGCTCGCGAATTCACGTTATACACAAAGCTACGTCACACAGACCATGCTTTGATCATCAACCACAAGACTTTGCTTTGTAACAGAAGCCTTGATCGTATGCCACTTAGGCGTGCCACACAGGCAATCCACTCCATGCGACTGATTTCTGTCAATGTATAACCTCTGAGCTCGTACGTCTCAGAGAAGGGCGTTAAGCAAGAGAATAAATTCTCCGCCGCCAAACAGATATATATTTAACAGAGATCAATCAACACAGAACAAAATCCAATGTCAGACACACAGTCCATTTACAAGTCCGTTCTGGGTCTGAACGAAACCGGAGGCACCAATTCCTCGCATATCCGTACAATCAACAGTATGTTTGGATGGCTACTACTTCAATTCCTTCATGGTAGCTACTCCAATCACGAGCATCAGTAGCGCCCATCCATCCAATATGGAGATCGTCGGTCTTCAGCCGTCTTCGACTCTTCGACTTCTCAACGTCGATCGATTATTTGAAATGAGTTAAACTCGGCCTTTTCAAATAACCCACGTATATTTAGATTTTCAAATCAATTAATCACATGGTTGGACTATTCAACATTCACATTTCAGTTATTCAGGTATAATTTTCATGTCAAATACATTGAACCATCACATATCAAGCAAACACAACAAAATTGGTTTATTTCCACTCTATATCGTCTATAGTATTTTATAACGATATATCGCCATTTTTATTTAATTTAAAACGGCCATATTTAATTAAACGACGTTTCGGGTCGTGTCGATTCACTGGCGCTGCTTTTCACTAATTTTGTTTTACACATATCTGAAAATCTAACCGTTGGATCTTCCCAAATTTTACATCATTAGGAAGGTCATTTCAAAATGAATCCAACGGTTTCAGTTTTGGGAAAATCCGACGGTCGGATCTTCCACACTAGCCATTTGAAGTTACGACTTCAATTTACGAACTGCAGCGTCGTTATTCGATTTAATTAAATTACATATATATATATATATATGTATATAAATATAATCGTTTCTGGCGCTGTTTTTCTTCAGTTTTGAATTAAACATTCCAGACAATCCAACCGTCGGATCTTCACAAAGTTGGTGCCGTCGGAAAGATATTTCCAAGGCAAACCCAACGGTTGCGGTTTCGGGAAAATCCAATGGTCGGATTTACCGCACTAGTCATTTGAAATCACGGTTTCAAAACACGAACTGCACGGCCACGTTTCGTTTTAATTCTATTTATATTTATATATTTATATAAATATAGTTCATTTAAAAAAATTCCTATATCGTTTCCACTTCAATTATTTCACTAACGCCTTTAAATTTCGGAAAATTTCGCCATAACCTCCTTTGTACGGGAGGGTCTGGGAAAATTCCCAAATAGCCACACGGGCGTCTCATATCAAAAAGAAAAAGAAAAAGCCAACAGGCTCATAAAATAATCACCCAAACAAAGCAGTAAATGTGTACCTATTTGTCGGGCACAAAATTTTATTTCACTTCTCTAGCCCCTTTGCTTTAACCTGTTCAATAGATATGCATGTACATATATACAATTTCTATCACTTATCATTTTCCATTCAATTTCATACTTGATTTGCTTTGGTTTAAAAACACCATTCATTCTAATGTTGGATGCATAGGCTAAAACCATATCATTAGCTAATTAATGTATATTTCAACTCATGCACGTTTATTTGAACAAGTGGCTATTTTTAACACTTCACATTTCAAAGATGATAATTTTGGCGAACTAAAATAGATTTCAACACATGACTATTTTATTTATTTCCTATGCATGTTAAAAATAATATTTCTACCACAAATATTTATTTCAACGCCCGCATATCTTTAGCATATCATAAATATGATAAAAATGATATTTTTATCGTTCAAAATATTTATTCAACAAATGGATGTTTTGAATACTTCATAGTTTCAATAAAAATGTAATTTTTATTGTACGATCTTTTTATTCAACACATGAACCTTTCCACTACACACACTTCTCAACAAATGAGCATTTCCACACATGGACATTTTATTTACGTTGTTCGTATTGGAAAGATGGGATTTTTGTTGTTGAAATTATTTATATAAGGCGAATATTTTTCATACTTCATATATATATAAAAATGTGATTTTTATTGTTAACCCACTTCGTTCATTCACAAATGAATTTACTTTTCACACAACACTTTTCAACACACAAACATTTCCACACATGGATATAGTTTCAATATATGACTTTAATTTCAACACAAGAAAATAATTTCAACATATGGAAATAATTCTAACACACAAAGATTATTCAAAATTTCTGCAGCATAACGGCAGGGTAGTTAAAACCGGCACCGTCCCTAGTACGACTCCTCGCTCTACCTTAAAACCTCGCGGTTTTTGACAATGGGGATTCATGCATCTAATTCGCACGCAGGCGGCATGTTTATTTTTATTTCCACAAATATTTCCAATTCATTTCAATCACCAATGGGTATTTTTCAACCACAACCAAACAATATCAACCACAAACAATTATTCAACCATTCGTATTTTTCATCCAATATTTCACACCAATTCACCACAATAAATATCGTCCATGGTTTGTGGACGAGGATAGTATATATATATATATATATATATATATATATATATATATATATATTTGCTATATTTCACTAGCATTTCAACACATATATCAATTATTCTATGCATGTAAAATTCATACTTCGCTTATATAGCTTACACTACGCATGTACATGAGGTATACGACACGTATGTAATTTATATTTCGCTAATATAATTTATACACGACATTTTCCATTCAATTTCATGTTAATTTAGATTTCTCACATTGGTTTTCGGAGCGCTAAAAATCGATACGATGTCAGAAAAATCCGCGGCTTCTTCTATTGGGTAGAGAGCTTCCTTGCGGTCCCGATGTTTCCTGTTTCATCGAATTTCGTCAACACACCAAAAAGATATGATTTTTCAAAGTGTAAAGATCAAAGAAAAACTCACTTTCACGAAGCTTCAAAACTAGGTTTACAGTTTTCGCGAAATCAATGGCTCGTGGGGACGATCGGGGGTGCTGACGTGGAAGAGGACGGCGAGGGCTTCACGGCGCCGGTGGTTTGAGGGGGTGCGGTGGCAGATCGGACCGGCGGCGGCGCTGGGAAGGTCGGGACTTCCTGGCCTCGATTCAGGCGGAGGAGGCGACGAGGGTGGCGATGCTGGGGTCGGATTTGAAGAGGGGGCTGAGACGCGTCGAATGGTGGCAGTGGCGAAGTCTGGAGGCGACTGTGACGGCGGCGGCGGAGGAGAGGTCGGGAGCGGGTTTCGCCGTTGATCGGGGGGGTTTTCTTCTTTTTTTTTTTTTTAAAAAATTTATGAAAGAAAAATTCTGATTGGCCGAGGACTATATTAAATTTTTAAATAGTGTTTTCTCAAACGAACTCCTTTTTAAACCCAACGACTGTCGCCCCTAGCTAAATACCCCCATTCCGGACACAATGGGATATGTTTCGTAGGCCAATTCGACTGTTACAGTCAGTTATTTTTCAAATTAAAGTATAAAACATTTAATTTTTAACTTTCAACGTACATTTCAATTTGCTAGGGCCATAAACTGATTCGAAAAATTCCAGAAAAATAAATCTAGCTATGTTTTGATGCTACGGTCCCAACAAAACTAGTTTCGTCGAATTCTGAGATCGTTTGAAAAATGGCCATTTTCTGGTCGATCCAATTTAACAGAAATTGACCAGTCACATTTTCTTTTGCCACGCTCACATACTAGCTTCAAAATTTATGAAATTTGAAACCTAGCAATAGTTTGACATCCCGGACCCAACAAAAGTGGTTTCGTCGAATTCCGAGGTCATATGCAAAATATCAATTTTCCAGGGCTATATATTCTATATACCGACCCTTCTGAAAATTCATTCGGCCATAACTTTTGATTCCCGTTATGAAACTTTAATTTTTCAGATTCGTTAGAAAGGTATTGACTAACAGATTTAAATATTTTTGGTTTCGCTAAAATCTGTTATATTTTCCACCCTGCACAGTCAGTCAAAGTTTGAATTCAAATTTTCAAACCGACTCACTATTCCTAATTCACTATTTTATTGAAATATTCTATTTCAATTGTTCAAATCCTTTTGAAATTACCAATTTAAAAATTTTAAATTGGCTCGTATTTTCCGGGTTATTACAATCTCCCCCACTTAAAACTTTTCGTCCTCGAAAAGGAAACAACAGTAAAGTAGGAAATAAAATGTAAATGCAAAGTATTGTAAAAGTACCTTGCACCGGAGTTAATCAGAGATATCCACTCTGCATTTGGGGTAAGCTTGCTTAATGCTTTCCTCAGTTTCCCAAGTACAGTCTCTAGGATCACTGCTCCACTGCACCTTAACTAAATGAACCTTTTTGCTTCTGAGTTCCCTAGTTTCTTTGCCAACAATTTTTAATGGCTCTCTTCTGAGTGCTAATTCTGGAGTTATCTCCACATCCCGTTGCGCTGCTTCTTCTACAACAAGATCCGGATCATGCACATGTCTTCTAAGTTGAGATACATGAAATACATTGTGCACTCCAGGCAACCAATCTGGCAATTGAACCCTATAAGCAAGAGTTCCAATTCGTTCAAGTATAGGAAAGGGACCAATAAATCTCGGTGCCAACTTCCCAGTCTTGCCAAATCTGATTACTCCTCTCATCGGAGAAACCTTCAAATAAACATGATCACCAACAGCAAATGTCAAATCTCTCCTTCTGGAGTCTGCATAACTTTTCTGTCGGCTTTGGGCGATTTTCAAACGCTTCTTGATGAAGTCGACTTTATCAGATGCTTCTCTAATCATATCGGGTCCTAGTACAAGTCTGTTGCCAGGTTCTACCCAACATGCTGGAGATCTGCAGGGTCTGCCATATAATGCTTCAAATGGCGACATTCTCAGACTTGCTTGATAGCTATTATTATATGAGAATTCTGCCAAATGCAAATGATCTTCCCATGACCCACCAAAATCAATTATACAAGCCCGCAATAAATCTTCTAGAATTCTATTCACCCGCTCAGTTTGGCCATCTGTTTGTGGGTGATAAGCGGTGCTCATATTCAGTTTTGTTCCCAATTCTGTCTGGAAAGCCTCCCAGAGTTTGCTAGCAAATAGGGGATCTCTATCACTGAATATGCTGATGGGAATTCTATGCAGCTTAACAATTCCTCTGAAATATATCTGTGCTAGACTTTGAGCAGTTCTATTGGATCTGACAGGTATAAAATGGGCAGTCTTCGTGAAGCGATCTACGATTACCCAAATGCTGTCATTACCTTTCTTGGTTCGCGGCAACCCATCTATGAAATCCATGGAAATCTGTTCCCATTTCCAGCCTGGGACTTCCAACGGTTGTAACAGTCCAGCTAGCTTCTGCTGGTAACTCTTGACCAACTGACAAGTAGGGCATCTACTAACATACAAAGAAATATCTCTTTTCATTGCCTTCCACCAAAAAGTACGTTAGATATCGTTGTACATTTTACTTACCCCAGGATGGATGCAAAATTTGGATTTATGGCATTCGTCCAGCACTTCTCTTCGAAGGCCAGGAATATTTGGAATGCAAATCCTATTATTTAACCTGAGAACCCCCTATTGTCAATACGGAAACTCGTGGTTTCACCTTCCTTGACTCTCTGACTGATTCTCCGAATGAATTCATCGTTTTTCTGAAGGGCTGAAATCCTATCAACCAATCCAGGTGTAATTATAAGATGGGCAACGATTGCGGTCTTTCTACTAAGCGCATCCGCTACCATGTTAGCCTTCCCCGGCGTATACAGGATATCAAGATCATACGCTGCAAGAAATTCTAGCCAACGCTGCTGTCGCAGATTCAGATCTTTCTGGGTATATAAAT
This sequence comes from Allium sativum, assembly GCA_030737875.1. NCBI lineage: Eukaryota > Viridiplantae > Streptophyta > Magnoliopsida > Asparagales > Amaryllidaceae > Allium > Allium sativum. Next base: position 894,550,456 of record CM060920.1, read on the forward strand.
ACTTCAACGATTGATGATCTGTGTACAGTATAAATTTCTCGCCCAATAAATAATGCCTCCAGATTTTCAAGGCAAAAACGATGGCTAGTAGCTCAAGATCATGAGTCACATAATTCTTCTCATGCGGTTTCAGTTGGCGGCTTGCATAAGCGACTACTTGGCCTCTCTGCATTAACACTGCACCAAGACCTCTAATAGAAGCATCTGTCCAAACCGTTAAATCCTGATTGCCATCAATAATAGTTAACACTGGAGCGGTGGTCAGCTTCGATTTCAATTCCTGGAAAGCTTCTTCACAGTCGGAAGTCCACTTAAACTTCTCATGTTTCTTTGTGAGCTTCGTTAACGGACCGGATATCTTCGAAAAATCCTTAACGAACTTCCGATAATAACTAGCCAACCCCATAAAACTTCTAACTTCTGTGGGGGTCGTGGGTTGTTTCCAGTCTTGAATCGCTGTTATTTTGCTTGGGTCAACAGAAATTCCTTTCTCTGACACGACATGGCCAAGAAATTTGACTTCTTCTTGCCAGAAGACACATTTAGAGAATTTGGCTTTGAAGACGTTCTTCCTTAGAATCTCCAATACTTGTTCTAAGTGTTTTTCATGCTCGGGTTTTGATTTGGAGTAGATTAAAATATCATCGATGAAGACGAGGACAAATTTATTCAGAACTCCCCTGAACACTCTATTCATTAGATCGACAAAGTATGCTGGAGCATTGCATAGGCCAAACGGCATTACTAACCATTCATAAAATATGTCTGGACCTCTGAAAGCTGTCAAAGGAACACACTCTTCTGCTATTCTCAATTGATGAAAACCTGTAGCTCGGTCCATTCGGGAAAATACTTTCGCCCCATTCAATTGGTCTAGCAAATCATCAATGCGGGGTAATGAATATTTGTTTTTGAGCGTCTGTTTGTTGAGGTCTCGGTAATCAACACATAATCTAAGAGTACCGTCTGACTTTGGGACAAACACAACAGCTGCTCCCCAATTAGAAAAACTCGGTCTGATTAGACCTTTCCACAACAATTGACGAGTTTGATCGCCTAATTCTTCTTTTTCTTTCGGAGTCATTCTGCGAATTGGATGTACCACTGGTCTGGCATTGGGATTTAGATCGATTCGGAATTCTATTTCTCTTTGCGGAGGTAAGTTTTCAACTTCTTCAAACACATCCGCATAATTTCTAACAATCGGAATCTTTTCCATGGAAGTGGGGATAAGTTCTAATGCTGACCAAAATTCTTCTCTATTCGGATTCGAACCATGACAGGGAACCGTAATATATCCAAGCTTCGTTCGAATTTTAACGATTCTTTCCGCACAATTCACCTCAGCTTCGTATTTCGTTAACCAATCCAGCCCGAGAATAATATCGAATTCGGGAAAATCCATAACGATTAAATTGAAAGGAAACTTGTAGGAAGAGTAAGAGACTGGCACTCTACAATATGAACCAAGAGTAATAGGGCCCCCTATCGGGTTATGAACTTCAACCGATTCTTTGAGCTTTCGCTGTTTTAACTTTAATTTGTGCACTGTGTTTCTAGCAATAAAACTACGTGATGCACCTGTGTCAAATAATACAGAAACAGGAATATTTTTAATTGTAAGGGTACCTCCCAAAACATCAGGTTTACCTGCTCCATCGGAAGCAGCTGGTGGACTCGACCCGTCATAGACGTGAGCTACTGTAGCTTTCTTCAGCAAAGGACAGTCTTTGACCAGATGATCGGTCTTGCGACAGTTGAAGCACGAGCGAGGGTTCTGAGAGCCTTGGCTCGAGCCTTGGCTCGAGCCTTGAGAGTTTGTCTTCTGCCTCTTCGGAGCTGTGCAGATGTTTGAGTAGTGCCCCGGCTTACCACAGTTAAAGCAATTTCCTCTTGGCGGCTTGCCAGTCTGAGGTTTTGAAGATGCTGCTTGGCTTGACTCGCCTTGATTTACAGCAGGCTTACGCTTGTTTCCGGCTTGGCTTCTAGCGCGATCCTGATCCAGATGCCTTTGATCAAGGTCTTCATAGTTGCATGTCATTTCCACCAGCTCGTTGAATTCCAGCTTGACATGGGCCATGGCTCTATCATGATATTGTCGCCTTAACCCAAGGATAAACCTCTTATTTTTGGATTTCGCAGTGGCGACGAGTTCCGGAGCATAGGGCGACGACATTGTAAATTTATTCAGATAATCTTGCACGGAAAGATCCCCTTGCTGGAGATTGGCGAAGTCATCGTGCATTCTTTCTAGAGCTTGTTCGGGGACATATTTCTCCTTGAAGAGTTCTTTGAATCCATCCCATGTTCTCCCAGCTTCTCTGTTTCCGGCGGTAAGAGATTCCCACCATAATTCAGTTTGTTCCTGCATAAGCCAGGCGCCCATAATAGCTTTGTCTTCGTCTCCAAGCCTTAGGCCTTCAAGAATTTTCTCGCATGTTTTGAGCCATGCAAGGGCCTCTATCACTGTGCCAGTTCCCGAGAAGGTCTTGCCTCCTAAGTTCTTATATCTCTTAGCTACACGGTCAAGCTCGAAGTATTGAGCTGCCGGAGGTTGTATCAAAGGTCCTTCTTGAGCTGGGACTTCTCCTCTTCCTCGGCCTCGGCCGGCACGGCCTCCTCTAGCGGCGGCTGCTCTAGTAGCCATTTTTCAAATTCTGTATAAGCAACGAAAAAGTCAGCTAACAGAAATGATAGTCTATTGCATAGTTAAGCAGAAAATTTTATGGAAAGATAACGATGGATTGATCAACTTGTTTTTGCTATTCTGCTCGGCTCGTTCTAGGACTTTACTAGTCCTATCTCTAATGGGCAACTCGCCTTAGAATTCTATTGATTCTATTTTGACGAAGTGTTTAATGTGTTAGACTCCAAAACTAAGGTTAACCAAAGCTCTGATACCAGCTGTGACGATCCCAAAACCCCGTGACATGGTGTTAAGGATAATCATTGGAATATAACACATTAATCATCATTAGCAGATCACAGATAATCGCATAAACAGAAAATAGAATAATTTACACACATATGACAGCGGAATCATATAGATATCATCACATCAGAGAAGCACAGTACAGGATACAACTTAGTGCATAATGATACATAATCAGTCACCATCGCCTGAGGCGGAATCATACATAAAGAGTACACAAAAGGAATATCAGTCTACATCGCCAATGGCGGAATCATAATATAGATACAATAATGGCGGAGAAAATCCAAGTCAGCACGATGTAGTCAAGCCTCGCCATGAGCCAAAAGGTGCGTCAGAAACCTGTAACTAGGTTGCCCGTGTGAAAATGAGGGCACCCGAGTTTGCAAGGTGAAACAAACTACGAGTCAGTCATGGGACTGGTATGAGAAATCCACTCAACTTATTAACAACAATAATAAGGCAAATCAAAGGACCACGCAACTTTCGCGGAACGGGTTTACTCCAATGAGTGCTAGTGCATGAGATAAAGTAAACAATTAAATCAACGCAATGCTTTTTATAAAATGAAGCCATTATAAGACTCAGGTCCCATCACACAATGCAACGCAAGCCGGAGGATAGAGTTTTTACCTTATAATGGTCAAAGATGCTTCATACGTATAAAACAAAAGTGCTTGATATTATTACTAGTGCATATATGTTTCAAAAGCAAATTCAATCATAAATATCAATCCTAGGCGGCATAGCTACCTTCTACTATGTCGCCATACTAGTAATACAATCACGTCCGCATATTTCGTATTGGGAATTGGATTCCTTCATGAGTCGAGGCAAAGGGCAAGCTCCTCTCCGATTCGAGACACTCTAGCAAATGTCCCAGGACCCCACTATGATCCTTGGATCTTCAGGGCCGGTCCTCTCTTACTTTTGAGGATTAGTTATTCCTGAACACACGTTTCCCGGTCCTTACAGACCTATATCGAGGCGCCTCGCATTCCAACAACCACACAGGTGAAAAGTATAGATAATGTCAGGGCTGGTAGGTCACTGACACCACCTTAGCTAGAAAGAAACGTCGTGCTCTCCCTGCAGTCACTCTCCTGTTTTTGACTCATACCGAGGGGTGAGGCTCGCGAATTCACGTTATACACAAAGCTACGTCACACAGACCATGCTTTGATCATCAACCACAAGACTTTGCTTTGCAACAGAAGCCTTGATCGTATGCCACTTAGGCGTGCCACACAGGCAATCCACTCCATGCGACTGATTTCTGTCAATGTATAACCTCTGAGCTCGTACGTCTCAGAGAAGGGCGTTAAGCAAGAGAATAAATTCTCCGCCGCCAAACAGATATATATTTAACAGAGATCAATCAACATAGAACAAAATCCAATGTCAGACACACAGTCCATTTACAAGTCCGTTCTGGGTCTGAACGAAACCGGAGGCACCAATTCCTCGCATATCCGTACAATCAACAGTATGTTTGGACGGCTACTACTTCAATTCCTTCATGGTAGCTACTCCAATCACGAGCATCAGTAGCGCCCATCCATCCAATATGGAGATCGTCGGTCTTCAGCCGTCTTCGACTCTTCGACTTCTCAACGTCGATCGATTATTTGAAATGAGTTAAACTCGGCCTTTTCAAATAACCCACGTATATTTAGATTTTCAAATCAATTAATCACATGGTTGGACTATTCAACATTCACATTTCAGTTATTCAGGTATAATTTTCATGTCAAATATATTCAACCATCACATATCAAGCAAACACAACAAAATTGGTTTATTTCCACTCTATATCGTCTATAGTATTTTATAACGATATATCGCCATTTTTATTTAATTTAAAACGGCCATATTTAATTAAACGACGTTTCGGGTCGTGTCGATTCATTGGCGCTGCTTTTCACTAATTTTGTTTTACACATATCTGAAAATCTAACCGTTGGATCTTCCCAAATTTTACATCATTAGGAAGGTCATTTCAAAATGAATCCAACGGTTTCAGTTTTGGGAAAATCCGACGGTCGGATCTTCCACACTAGCCATTTGAAGTTACGATTTCAATTTACGAACTGCAGCGTCGTTATTCGATTTAATTAAATTATATATATATATATATATATATATATATATATAAATATAATCGTTTCTGGCGCTGTTTTTCTTCAGTTTTGAATTAAACATTCCAGACAATCCAACCGTGGGATCTTCACAAAGTTGGTGCCGTCGGAAAGATATTTCCAAGGCGAACCCAACGGTTGCGGTTTCGGGAAAATCCAATGGTCGGATTTACCGCACTAGTCGTTTGAAATCACAGTTTCAAAACACGAACTGCACGGCCACGTTTCGTTTTAATTCTATTTATATTTATATATTTATATAAATATAGTTTCATTTAAAAAAATTCCTATATCGTTTCCACTTCAATTATTTCACTAACGCCTTTAAATTTCGGAAAATTTCGCCATAACCTCCTTTGTACGGGAGGGTCTGGGAAAATTCCCAAATAGCCACACGGGCGTCTCATATCAAAAAGAAAAAGCCAAGCGGCTAGCCAACAGGCTCATAAAATCATCACCCAAACAAAGCAGTAAATGTGTACCTATTCAAAATTTTATTTCTCTTCTCTAGCCCCTTTGCTTTAACCTGTTCAATAGATATGTATGTACATATATACAATTTCTATCACTAATCATTTTCCATTCAATTTCATACTTGATTTGCTTTGGTTTAAAAACACCATTCATTCTAATGTTGCATGCATAGGCTAAAACCATATCATTAGCTAATTAATGTATATTTCAACTCATGCACGTTTATTTGAACAAGTGGCTATTTTTAACACTTCACATTTCAAAGATGATAATTTTGGTGAACTAAAATAGATTTCAACACATGACTATTTTATTTATTTCCTATGCATGTTAAAAATAATATTTCTACCACAAATATTTATTTCAACGTCCGCATATCTTTAGCATATCATAAATATGATAAAAATGATATTTTTATCGTTCAAAATATTTATTCAACAAATGGATGTTTTGAATACTTCATAGTTTCAATAAAAATGTAATTTTTATTGTACGATCTTTTTATTCAACACATGAACCTTTCCACTACACACACTTCTCAACAAATGAGCATTTCCACACATGGACATTTTATTTACGTTGTTCATATTGGAAAGATGGGATTTTTATTGTTGAAATTATTTATATAAGGCGAATATTTTTCATACTTCATATATATATATATAAAAATGTGATTTTTATTGTTAACCCACTTCGTTCATTCACAAATGAATTTACTTTTCACACAACACTTTTCAACACACAAACATTTCCACACATGGATATAGTTTCAATATATGACTTTAATTTCAACGCAAGAAAATAATTTCAACATATGGAAATAATTCTAACACACAAAGATTATTCAAAATTTCTGCAGCATAACGGCAGGGTAGTTAAAACCGGCACCGTCCCTAGTACGGCTCCTCGCTCTACCTTAAAACCTCGCGGTTTTTGACAATGGGGATTCATGCATCTAATTCGCACGCAGGCGGCATGTTTATTTTTATTTCCACAAATATTTCCAATTCATTTCAATCACCAATGGGTATTTTTCAACCACAACCAAACAATATCAACCACAAACAATTATTCAACCATTCGTATTTTTCATCCAATATTTCACACCAATTCACCACAATAAATATCGTCCATGGTTTGTGGACGAGGGGAGTATATATATATATAAATATATATTTGCTATATTTCACTAGCATTTCAACACATATATCAATTATTCTATGCATGTAAAATTCATACTTCGCTTATATAGCTTACACTACGCATGTACATGAGGTATACGACACGTATGTAATTTATATTTCGCTAATATAAATTATACACGACATTTTCCATTCAATTTCACGTTAATTTAGATTTCTCAAATTGGTTTTCGGAGCGCTAAAAATCGATACGATGTCAGAAAAATCCGCGGCTTCTTCTATTGGGTAGAGAGCTTCCTTGCGGTCCCGATGTTTCCTGTTTCATCGAATTTCGTCAACACACCAAAAAGATATGATTTTTCAAAGTGTAAAGATCAAAGAAAAACTCACTTTCACGAAACTTCAAAACTAGGTTTACAGTTTTCGCGAAATCAGTGGCTCGTGCGGACGATCGGGGGTGCTGACGTGGAAGAGGACGGCGAGGGCTTCACGGTGCCGGTGGTTTGAGGGGGTGCGGTGGCAGATCGGAGCGGCGGCGGCGCTGGGAAGGTCGGGACTTCGTGGCCTCGATTCAGGCGGAGGAGGCGACGAGGGTGGCGATGCTGGGGTCGGATTTGAAGAGGGGGCTGAGACGCGTCGAATGGTGGCGGTGGCGAAGTCTGGAGGCGACTGTGACGGCGGCGGCGGAGGAGAGAAGGTCAGGAGCGGGTTTCGCCATTAGTCGGGGGGGTTTTCTTCTTTTTTTTATTTTTAAAATTTATGAAAGGAAAATTCTGATTGGCCGAGGACTATATTAAATTTTTAAATAGTGTTTTCTCAAACGAACTCCTTTTTAAACCCAACGACTGTCGCCCCTAGCTAAATACCCCCATTCTGGACACAATGGGATATGTTTCGTAGGCCAATTCGACTGTTACAGTCAGTTATTTTTCAAATTAATGTATAAAACATTTAATTTTTAACTTTCAACGTACATTTCAATTTGCTAGGGCCACAAACTGATTCGAAAAATTCCAGAAAAATAAATCTAGCTATGTTTTAATGCTACGGTCCCAACAAAACTAGTTTCGTCGAATTCTGAGGTCGTTTGAAAAATGGCCATTTTCTGGTCTATCCAATTTAACAGAAATTGACCAATCACATTTTCTTTTGCCACGCTCACATACTAGCTTCAAAATTTATGAAATTTGAAACCTAGCAATAGTTTGACATCCTGGACCCAACAAAAGTGGTTTCGTCGAATTCCGAGGTCATATGCAAAATATCAATTTTCCAGGGCTATATATTCTATATACCGACCCTTCTGAAAATTCATTCGGCCATAACTTTTGATTCCCGTTATGAAACTTCGATTTTTCAGATTCGTTAGAAAGGTATTGACTAACAGATTTAAATATTTTTGGTTTTGCTAAAATCTGTTATATTTTCCATCCTGCACAGTCAGTCAAAGTTTGAATTCAAATTTTCAAACCGACTCACTATTCCTAATTCACTATTTTATTGAAATATTCTATTTCAATTGTTCAAATCCTTTTGAAATTACCAATTTAAAAATTTTAAATTGGCTCGTATTTTCTGGGTTATTACAGGATTGCTTTGAGAACATGACTCATCAAAACACAAACAGGAGAACTTTTCATTATTATTTCAATGTTTACATCAGATTACAAGATATCAAAGTATAAATAAATGATTACAGTAGAAAAATATCATAGATTTAAATTACATAGCAGCGGAAATGTAATACATGAATATAATGTACAACGGAAAACATCAACTACCACAGTTGAAGGAAATATATAGATAAAAAGCATTCCATAATACAGCTCCAAGCGTAATCCAAGATCTTGTGAAAAGAAATATCTGCAAAAACCAAAACTACTAGTTGCCCGTGTGGAAAATATGGGCACCCAAAGTTTAGGTGGAAACAATAAACTCCGAGTTAGTCAGGGGACTGGTGTGAGAACAAAAAGCAATTATTATACTTTATTTTAAAAGTTGGGTAAATCACGGGACCACACCATATAACAAGGAATGGTTTTCCTCCACATGGATACCAATCATAAACCAATCGCAATGCTTTTTGAAAAAAATGAAGCTATTATAAGACTTAATCCCATCAAACAATGAAATGTAAATAGGAGGATAAAGAGTATTACCTTATAATAACCAAAAATGCCTGATACGCAATATGCTCCTATATTATATTAGTGCATAGTATAAAAATCATCTTCACAAATGAATATATCAGTCATAGTCGACGTAGTGTGAAACACCCCGCCTCTGTTAAGGTCACTCACAAAGGGAATGCCTTAACTTCGGTGGAGCATTATAGGCAAAAGATGTAGATAAATTACAAGACAGACAAATAAAATAGTGGAAAATAAAATTATTTTATAAACAACTTAACTCAGTCAAGCTTTTACAACAATTTTCTCAAATCACACTTAAAAGTAATACAAAGAACTTCTGTCTTGATTTAATAACTTCCAATTGTAAAAGAAGCACAAAAATAACAATGATATTCCCCAATAAAGTATGAACCAGTCATAGCAGTGGAAGAGAGAGTCCAAAGAAAAACATTGACCATCTTCGAGCTTGAAAAGAAAACTGAGCTAAGCGGCAACATTTCCTCCCTGTGAACCTGGGGGGAACGGAAGAAAAGAGGCGAAACAAAACTAGGTCAGACATAAGTCTGGTAAGTCCAGTGATTATTCAGTATATAAACAAGACGCAGGACAATAACAAAGAAATAAGGCAACATAGGCTAAGCAAAGCTATGATAAGGCAAGATAAATTGAATGCGCTTCTACTCTTTCTCTGCTTCCTACTACCTTGTTATTCTTATTTTTATATATATCTCTACACCACCTAGCTAGTGTCCCAACTAGAAATCTGTATAAAATGATAATGTGATCCCAATCCCCGTAATCATCGTAGCCTTTAGGTGTACATCTATCGTGAGGATTCCTCCTCAGTCAGCCTAATTGCCATGCACATGCTAGATGTACTTTTACTTCCCTATCGATCGGCTCCCTACTTGTATTCATTTCTCTTGTGTCTGTGTCAATCGGCCCTCTCTTGCATGTAGATACCCTGTGTTGGTCCCACCATAAGGTGTATCAATCCTTATGATAACGACCCGACACGATTCAAGATGCACAGTGTATAACTACTGGTACCCAGTGCCTGCTTTTTCCCACTCCGTAGTACGTGCACACCCGTAAACCGTCGGAACTACATTTACGTACCCCCTGGCGCTGCTTTGACCGCTTACAATCAGCCCAGTAATCGTGCCCCACCCTGCCTAGTCCAGGGTACCGTGATACATCAATGTGGGTTACTGCTGAAATGGGTCCCCGTTACTAGGGTTTCCTTATTGGTTAAGTTTGTGGGTCTATATATACAAATATTACCCACCTACACGACATGTACTTAACCCTCCCACTGGTTCTAGCATGTTTACTTAACAGTTAAGTTTGTGGGCCTATATGTACTAATATTACCCACCTATACGAGATGTACTTAACCCTCCCATCGATTCAAGTATGTTTGTTTAACGGTTAAGTTTGTGGGCCTATATTTACTAATATTACCCACCAACCCGATATGTACTTAACCCTCCCGCTCATTATGCCATATTGGTTAAGTGTCGCCCGTTCATGTTAACTTAACCTACCCACTAATCATGTCATGTTGGTTAAGTATTTCTTATTAACTTAACCCCCCTCACTTATCATGTTGAATTGGTTAAGTGTTTCCTATTAACTTAGCCCCGTTCGTCCATCAAGTTATATTGGTCAAGTGTTCCTTGTTAACTCAACCCCACGTGATCATCATGTTGTATTGATTAAGTGTCATCAATAAATTCTAGTTAACTTAACCCACCTACTTGTCATATTACTTTGTTTAAGTGTTGCCTTCTTGTGTTAACTTAACCCTACCACAAATCAAGTTATATTGGTTAAGTGTTGCCCTCTTATTTTAACTTAACCTTACCACAAATCAAGTTATATCAGTTAAGTGTTGCCCTCTTGTTTTAACTTAACCCTAACACAAATCAAGTAATATTGGTTAAGTGTTTCTTATTACTTAACCTTACCCATTCATCATGCTATACCGGTTAAGTGTTTCCTATTAACTTAACCCTAGTCATTCATCTTGTTATATTGGTTAAGTGTTACCTTAATTAACTTAACCCTACCATTCCTGTCTTAGCTTTAATTCATTCATTAAAGCACCAACCGCTCACATTAGATAGGTATTGTTGCGGTTACTGGATGTGCCGGGCGATTCCGGCCAGTTTTACACTGTAACTCAGTCTAACCTTTGGTCCTTTTGGGCTTGATACACTAACCTCTCACATTAGATATATATTGTTATGGTTGCTGGATGTGCCGGGCGATTCCGGGCAGTCTTACACCGTAACTCAATCTAACCTCGGGTTAGGCATATTTGTCTTTTCTAAATTTACATATTTATCTTCTATATTTATATGTAAACTATTGTCAATCAACTCATGCCCAATTTCTCTCTAAATCATGTTCATAATTTTAAGTATGTAAATTATACCATTTCAATGCCACTAATCATTTAAAATGTGAAAATAACATGCAACTTCATGTAACGTTCGCATAAATTTCATAGAATGTTAGGCTTCGCAATTTAGCCTAACTCAAAATCAAGAGGAGAAAAGGAAGAGACAAGTAGCATTCAAGACAAGCATAATATGGATCCAACATCTGTCACATAAATTTGGCATAGAATAAATACATGTTTAATTATGAACTTGAAATTTTGAACCTAATCAACACGAACCATATGCATATGGATGAGAGTTTACATAGAACTACACAATTCCAATTAGTCATATAATGGTGAACTTGCATTTTTTGATCTAATTAACATGGGTCTTAAACATATGAAATTACCCAAATCCAACTAGGCGTGTATATGCAAACTTTTATTTTGGGTTTAATGAACATAAACCTTAAGCATATAGAATTGCACAAGTTCAACTAGACATGCGAATGTAAACTTTAATTTGGATCCAATAATCATGAATCTTAAACATATGGAATTACACAGGTTTAGCAAGGCATGTAAATATGAACTTTTATTTTGGATCCAACAAACATGAGTCTTAAGCATATGGTTTTACACAAGTTTAACAAGGCATGTAAATATGAGCTTTAATTTTTAAATCCAATTTTCATAGATCTAATTGTGAATCTAAACATAATACATGTCTTAGCCTAACAACTTGCATGATTCAATAAACAGAGATCTAAATGTAATACATGCCTTAGCCTAACAACTTGCATAAACATAGCAAAATTCCCAAATTGACATACAATATATAGGTGTCATCATGATATGTCATCGCCAAAATTATACAACATGGTATGTCATCGCCAAATTACACAACATGATATGCCATTGTCAAATTATACAATAATATGTCATCGCCAATTTATTCAACATGATATGTCATCACCAAAGTATACAACATAATATGTCATCGCTAAATTACACAACATATATGTGTTTGCCAAATTATACAACATATGGATTCATTGCCAAACATTTAACATTTATCATCAAATCACATACAACATGGCCACAAACTTAATAATGATAAGAGTCATAGTCTTAATCAATTCAGTTTAACAAAAAGGATAGGCATAAATTTACATAGGGCGTTGTTCTACATCCAGTTAATTAGTCACAATTCTAATATCGTTTAGGTCTAAATGATAACTGGACTTACAAAAAGGAGACTAGTCTTGAGTTCTAGGATCTGTATTCTGAAATTGAGTAACTCTCCTTTGTTTTAGACATTGAATTCTCTTAGTTGAATTAGATTAGATTTGCAATTCCTAACTTGCTTTCTAGTTGAAGGAGAATGGCGGCTATTCTAGGCTAAGTACTGACAACATGATGGTCTTAGGAATATTTTTGCGTGGCTTAGGTTTTAGATTTAGTTTACTTATATAGAAGTTTGATTTAATAGGAGCTGTCAGATTAACCTAGAGCAAATCAAAGCCATTCAAACCTAAGAGAACCAACCGGAACTTGCCACACAAGCCCTAATAACACAACAAATCATCATAAGAAGAAAAACGTTAGTTTCAGATTTGACCCGATGTAACAACCCGCAAAAATCAGAACCAATTTAAAATTTTTATTTTAGAAAATTTTAATGAATTTTGACAATATAAAATAATCTATTTTAAATAATAATGATCACAAATTTGATTTAAATCGAAGTTAGAATGAATAATTTAATTTTAATTAACAAAAGAGTTAGAAATAGCGCGGTAGTTTGAAAAGTCAAACTTGAACTTTGACTGACCGTACAGGATGCAAAATTTAACGGATTTTAGTGAAACCAAAAATATTAGAATCTATTTAAAAATATCTTTCCAACGAATCCGAAAAATCGAAATTTCATAACGGGAATCAAAAGTTATGTCAAAATTAAAATCTAGAAAGGTCGCTATGAAATTTATAAAGGTCAAAATGCTACTTTTTGCATACGAAGGAATTTGAACTCGAAACCACTTCCATTGAGTTCAGAATGACGTTTCTGCATTGAAAAACAGTAAGCACATATATATTTTGAGTTTCGGGGTTTATTTGTTTAAAAATGTATTTTTAATATTAAATATATTGGCCTTAAAAATAGTCATTTTTCAAACGACCTCGGTTTTCGACGAAATCACTTTTGTTGGAACCGGAATGTCAAATTATTGCTAGGTTTCAATTTTCAGAATTTTTCGAATTAATATGTGAACGTGGGAAAAGAAAACGTGTTTTGACTATTTCAGTTAAATTTAAACGCCTTAAAAATAGCCATTTTTCAAAATGTCTCAGAATTCGATGAAATTAATTTTGTTAGAACCGTATTGACATAAGAAAGCCAAAAATAATTTTTCTGGATTTTTCTGAGCTAGTGTGTGGTCCCGGTAAAATCATTTGTATGGAAAAATTAGAAATAAAGGACTTAAATTTTAAAACTGCAAAACGGAGGCCTAGATGACAGTTTGGGCTGACGAGACATGTCTAGATGAGTTCGAAATGGGGGCTAAATGGTAGGAACGACAGTCGTTGGGCCTAAATCGGAGTTCGGGCCAAAACGGGCTTTAACGGGCTAATTAAATAATAATTAAATAACCCTAATATTATAATATTATAAAACGACGGGTTCTTCTTCCTCCAACGTGATGTAGCCGCTCCATGGAACCCATCATGGCCGAAACTTCTCTCCTCCCTATCTCCCAAACCACTAAGAATTAGACCATGCCGTAGTGAAACTTTTTGAAGCTCTTTTCTTCCTCTTTCTTCTCCAACAAATCTCACATCAAACCGTTGCCCGTAGCTCTCGATTCACCTCCGCAAAGTTCGGCCAAACATGCTGCCGCCACACCTCCTCCTTGCAGCCGCACCTCCTCCAACTCCCGGTGAAGATAGCCCTCTCGTAACTCTTCAATCTCCCGCAAACCGTTCGTAAAACCGTCGATTATAGCTCCCGAAATCCGCATTCAAAGTTTTGAACAATTCTGAAAATTGAGGTAAATAGCTCCAGATTTTGTCACGCTTTTAAGCGTCACTGTGTCAGTTGTTAAAGGCCAGAATTCTAATTTTTACATAAATTTCAATTTGAAATCTTTCAGATCCGTAACCGCTGTGACTCCAAACACGAGATCTGATTTAAATCACTTCATTTCAGAAACAAGCAAGGTGAGATTCTATATATATATATATATATATATATATATATATAATTAATTTAATTAATTATATTATCATTATACAAAATGAATGTTGTATGGATTGAATTGTTGTATGGTGGAAATTGATGTTTGTGGCCTATGTTGTTATTGATGTGTTGTATGATTGGTGTTGGAATTGATTGTGGAAATTGTTATTCGATGACAAGTAGAAAGATTATAATAAAAAGTTTAATCTTTGGTTTTGATTTATAAATAAAGTTTAATCTTTTATCATGATTGACAAATCAAAGTTTTGACTTTTATTTTGAAATGAATAACATTAATAAAGATTCGATCCTTATTTTTGATTCATTAAAATGAATCTTTATTTTTGTTTGTATAAAATGAATCTTTGTTTTATTTATAAAACATGAAATCTTTTTGTTTATTTATAAAGATGAAACCTTTTTTTTTATTCATAAAGACTAATTCTTTGTTTTTTTATAAAGGATGAAATTTTGTTTTGGTTACAAAAGAACAAATCTTTGATTTTGTTTACAAAGAACCAATCTTTATTTTTGTTTATAAAAGATTAAATCTTTGTTTTTGTTTATAAAGCTTGAAACTTTATTTTTGGTTATAGAGATTAAAACTTTATTTTTATTTATAAAAATTGAACCTTTGGTTTTGTTAATAAAGATTATACCTTTGGTTTTGTTAACAAAGGTTACAACTTTGATTTTGTTTGCAAAGATTATAACTTTGATTTCGGTTACAAAAATTACAACTTTGTTTTTTATTATAAAAAGTCGATCTTTTTGATGTTGAAAATGAAAAGACGATCTTTTTATATTTAAAATAAAAAGACAATCTTTTTATATTGAAAACAAAAAGATGAAATTCTAACGATAGAAATAAAAAAAAAGATCTTTTTATATTTAAAATAAAAAGACAATCTTTTTATATTGAAAAGGAAAAGATGAAATTTTGACGATAGGAGTAAAAAGACGATCTTTTTATATTTAAAATAAAGAAGTTATTATTCTTACATTGTAAAATAGAAAATATTATATTTTTACATTGTGAAATATAAAAAGATGATATTTTTACATTGTACATAAAAAAAAATTGTTTTTACATTGTATGAAATAAAACATATTTTATTATGGAATTTATGAGTGAATTTCCACAGCATGAAATAAATAACATTTTTATATGTTATTTATGAATGATTTTTCATTGCATGAAATAAATAACATTTTTATATGTTATTTATGAATGATTTTTCATCGTATGAAATAAATAACATTTTTATATGCATTTATGAATGAATTCACACCGTATGAAATAAATTACATTTTTTGTATGTTATTTATGAATGAATTTCCACCGTATGAATAAAATTACATTTTTATACGTAATTAAAAGGGTGAATTTACTTTGCATAACAAAAGTTACATTTTTATATGTAATTTATATATGAATTTGCACCGTATGACAAAAATTGCATTTTTCTATGATATAAAAATGTAAATTTACATTGCATCATTAAAATTACATTTTTCAATGTAATTTAGAGATGAAAAATAACGGTAGAATTAAAATTACATTTTTACATGTAATTAAAATGTGAATTTGCACTGTAGGATAAAAACTACATTTTTAGATGTAATTTAAATATGAATTTATGTCGTATGATTGGAATTACATTTTTCTATGTAATTAAAATATGAATTCCCATCGCATAATAAAGATTACATTTTTCTATGTAATTTAGATGTGAATTAGAACGATAAAATAAAAATGACATTTTTCTATGTAATTTATATATTAGTTATAACGCTATGATAAAAAATTATATTTTTCAATGTAATTAAAATATGAATTTGTATTGTATTATGGAAATTACATTTCTTTATGTAATTGGGACATGAATTTATAATGTAAAATAAAAATTACATTTTTTATAATGTAATAAAGAAGTAAGATTCACGAATAAATTAAATTACATTTTTATGTAATGAGATAAGAGAATTTGCATCGTGAATTAAAAAGTTACATTTTATGTAATTAGAAATGAGGATTTGCATTGTAAATTAAGAATTACACTTTTATATGTAACTGGAAATTTGAGAATTCGCATGATATGGAAATTACATTCTTATGTAATTAAAAGACGTGAAATTCGCATCGCATATACAATGCAATTATTTACATTCTCTTATGTAAATAAAAAGAATAAAATTTAGAAATATATTTGTTTACATTTTCTTGTGTAAATAAAAGAATAGAATTTGAAAATGCAATTATTTACATTCTCTTATGTAAATAAAAAGAATAAAATTTAGAAATATATATTATTTACATTTTTTTTTGTAAGTAAAAAGAATGAAATTTGAAATTACAATTATGTACATTTTCTTATGTAAATAAGAAGAATGGAATTTAGAAATACACATATTTACATTCCCTATTGTAAATGAAAAAGAACAAAATAATGTGAATCCTTTTATTTACATTTTCTATTGTAAAGAAAAAGAACAAAATTGTGTGAACCATTTTATTTACATTTTCTATTGTAAAGAAAAAGTAAAAAGAGAGTTATATTTCTTATTTGCATTTTTAGATGCAAATAAAGCATAGAAAGAAAATTATACTTTTATTTATCATTGTTTTGTTAAATAAAAGTAAAAGATTAAAAAGACATTTTATTTACCATTGTTTTGTTAAATAAAAGTACAAGATATAAAAGGACATTTTTATTAACATTGTTTTGTCAAATAAAAAGACAAATACATGAGGAACACTTTTATTTGTGTTTTATGTACAAATAAAAGTACAAGATTAGAAACACACTTTTATTTATATTGTATTTGTTGAAATAGAATTGTTAACGAAATGAGTATATCACTTTTACTCATCTTTGTTGAAAACAGGATTTATGTGCAAATATAAGAATCACTTTTATTTGCATAATATACAGTAGAATTTATACGCAAATGTAAAATCCAATTTTTATTTGCAAACTTGCATTAGAATTTATATTCTAATATACAATTGTATTGTTGGTCAAAATATACACTGAAAAGTATTGTTAAGAAACTTCATACAAATATAATGGAATATATATTCCATTTGTCATCCGCAATAAAGCTATATAAATAAATTACTGTTTATGTGACTTTAGAAGTATATAGGGAAGTCATACGAGTAAAATATATTTTACTCGATATAAGTGACATGTTTAGTGGAATTGAAATTGGTTAAACCTATTAACCAATTATATATTTACTTATTTATATGAACTGTTGTTGGCTGAAAACCCCACACGGGTATTGGGACGATACTTGACTGACACGAATCCCAATGTTTAATTATATGTCTATCGATTGATCGACAGGCTGCGATGATCGTTATTGTTTTATTTTAATGCTCACACAGTTGACATTGTCACTCTGGTTGTTAATGGAGGAATTGAGGATTATTTCCTGTTATTACCCTATACATGAAATGTATGAAACCCATATGACCCAAATTATATGGTACATGGTTGAGTCGCATTCCAATGCAGAATTTCTTTTTAAATAAAGAATGTTTACATAATAAAAGAATTTTTGTAAAATAAAAGATTTCGTATTCTAAAGAATATTTTACATAAATAATATTTTATTGATTATTTTAAATATTTTTAGGATAAATCTTTTATTTTAAGATCATTAGATCTTAACATTTATGTTTGGTGATTGATATGTAGATTGGATTTGTAGTGGACGATGTTTTAAATAACATTTATCCTTTAATCCAATTTACATTGAAATTATTATTTGAAATTTATAAATCTATTTTATAAATTTAAAAGAAGATTTTCTAAAATTAGAATTTCCCAATTTAATATATTAAATTGGAATTAAGTGGAAATTCGATTGATAATAATCAAGATGGGCTTCTGTAAAAGAAGACCGACATTATATATGGAATTTAAGAGGCTTTGCCGTTATTCCATTTATAATATTAGTCCGATACAGAAATTTATAACGATTATTTATTGATTTGATTTCTGTAGAAATTCCATATTTTGAAAATTGGTTTTGGGTTTTTCGTGAACTGTGTTTTAAATGACAATAGTTCTTTAATCCAATTTAAGACAAGATTGGCTTATTAAAATTAATAATCATGTAATAATGATTTTTGTATTAAAAATCAAAAGTTGGAATATTAATAAATCTTTTTAGAAAGATTAAAATGTAATTTATTTTATCTTTGATAAAATTAATGAGAATCTTTTAATATAAATAATATTTTTATTTAAAAAAGAATGTTCAGAGTTGGAATGTGGCGTATGGTTGATTTTAATTAAGAATACGCGAGTTATTCAGAAAGACCGGGTCTAACCCATTCTGAATAATCATCACGACGATCAAGAGTCGAAGATGAAGACGGTGACTGAAGACCGGAGAGCTTCGCATTGTTTGGTTGATGGTGACTGATATCTTGAATTGGGACTGATCCCCCAAGGCAAGGTAAAAAGTGATGATCTTCCAGACGTACTGCAGATCGACGGATACGTTGTTTCGTTCAGACCTAAAACGGACTTGTAAATGGATAGCACGCCTGACATTGAAATTTATTTAATTAAATTGGTTTTTATTTAATATATAAATGCATGGTGGCGGAGGATTTATTCTCTTGCTTAACACCCTTTTGTATGTTAAATAATTACCGATCGCATGATATGAGTTGTTGATGTGGTATGCCAAGTTGCACTTGATCAAGGCTTATTGTTGCAATGCAGAGCCTTATGGGATGATCAAAGCATAGTCTATTTAGGCATAGCTTTGTGTAACGTGACTTCGCGAGCCTCACAGCCCGGTAGAGTCTAAAACGGGAGAAGGGAACGCAGGGAGTGCACACGTTTCTCTCTAGCTAGAGTGGTGCCAGGGACCTACCAGCGCTGGCATTTATTCATTGTGGTTGTTGGATTTTTCGAGGCCTCGGTTTTATGCGGTCGCCACTGGCCGTATTATAGGTCCAAAAGGACCGGGGAACGTGTGTTCAGGCATTTCTAATCCACAAAAGTAAGTGTAGACCGGCCCTGCAGGATCCAAGTGTTGGACAGAGTACCAATCCTGGGGCATTGCTAGAATGTCTCGAATCGGTAGGGATCTCCTCCCTAGCCTTGACTCAGATGGAAACCCAAATTTCCAATATGATATCACGCGGTTTTGATTGTATACCTATATATGGCGACATAGTGGGATGGGGCACTCATGTCGTCTAGGATTAATACATTTACTTTGATGTATTTCAAATTAGTTGCACACTATTAATATATAATACCGTGTTTATCGTATCAAGCATCTTTTGATCATTATAAGGTAAAACCCTATCCTCCGGCTTGCGTGACATTGTGTGATGGGACCTGAGTCTTATAATGGTTTCATTTTTCAAAAAGACATTGCGTTATTCAACGATTTACTTTACTTTATGCACTGGCAATCTATAGGAGAAAACCCGTTCCGCGAAAGTGGCGTGGTCCTGTGATTAGCCTTATTATATTATATTGGTTAAGTAGAATTCTCACACCAGTCCCATGATTGACCTGTAGTTTGTCCACTGGCAAACTCGGGTGCCCATATTTTTCACACGGGCAGTCGAGTAGCTATTTTTGCAGATATATTAAACAGGATTCTGGGTTGAAGCTTAAAGCTGTGTCCAGAGATAGAGAGTCTTCCGCTGTGTTCTTCCGTTGCAGTATATTACATTTTTTGTATTTATCTTCCGCTGTAATTATATTCCAATGTACTCTGATATGTATATTCTGTACTCTGATGTAACATTTATTATAGTGTTATAAAAGTCTTCTGTTATCTGTTGTAATGTGTTGTATGCCCAAAGTTAAAGTATTCATAGATTTTCACTTTTTGGGTCAGACCTGTGTGGTTTATGGTTGATTCAAAGGGTGGGAATTTGCGGGTCTTTACACCCGAGGGGGAGGTCGACCCCCTGGTCGACCTGGCCTGGGGTAGGTCGACCCCCTGGTCGACCTGGCCTAGGGTAGGTCGACCCCCAGGTCGACCTGCCTTGGTATTTAATTTTCTGAATTGTTTTAAATAAATTCTTGAATCTTCTAAAGGTAATTGCCTTCATACGGAGTCCGATTTACGCAAACTCTATCTTAAGCAGAATTCTGAGACGAACGCAATGGCGTAACCCATTTCCCTTAATTCTTACGTTGAGATTAATTATTCTTTAATTCATTACTTTAATTTTTACAGAAAATACACGGAGTTTGTAATAACCCGGAAATCCGAGCCAATTTAAAAATTTTATTTTGGCAATTTTGATGAATTTTGAATATTTAAAATGAATTATTTTAAGTAATAACAATGAGAAATTTATTTTGAATAAAATTAGAACGTATATATTTATTTGAATCGTCGTTAGAATATAAATATTTATTTTAATTATAAAAGGAATTGAATATGGCGCGGTAATTTGTAAATTCGATTCCAAATTTCAAATGAAAGTACAGGATTCAAAATAAACCGGATTTTAGCGAAAACAAAAATATTAGAATCTATTTGAAAATATCTTTGCAACGAATCCAAAAAATCAAAATTTCATAGCGGGAGTAAAAAGTTATGCCCAGAGGAAATTTCAGAATAGTCGATATGGAATTTTTGGCCCTTAAAAATGGAAATTTTGCAAACGACCTCGGTTTTCGATGAAACCACTTTTGTTGGATCCAGGATGTCAAATTATTGTTAGATTTCAAAATTCATAATATTCTGAATCAATATGGGAGCGTGGCGAAGTTAAACGTGTTTTAACAATTTCAGTCAATTTCGATCGACCAAAAAATGATCATTTTTCAAACGGTCTCAGAATTTAACCAAATTAGTTTTGTTAGGACCGTATCGTCAATACGAATCTAGAAATAATTTTTCTGGGATTTTTAGAGTCCGTATGTGGCCCCAGTAAATTAAAATGTGTTTTCAAATTCAATATACATGGAATTATATTTTAATTTAAAAGAAAAATGATTGTAACTATCGAATTGGCTTGCGAAACATATCCCATTGTGTTCAGAATGGGGGTAATTAGCTAGGGACGACAGTTGGTGGGTTCGATTTCGAGTTAAAAATAAAAAGTTGCTTTTAGAATTTAAAATAATAAAAAAAAAATTATATTATATAACCCCTCCCTCACACTCTCTTTCCCTCACTTGAGATCCAACCCGTCGTTCAGAAAAAACACCCAAATCCATCAACGAAATGCCGCCTCCCTCCCCCCACTGCCGCCGCGCCCATCTCCACCCTCCCCCACTGCTGCGCCGCCCCCTTCCTGGCCATCCCCTTCGCCTCCTCGTCCTTCTCTCTCTCCTCTCTTAAAATGAGTAAACCAGTCCAAGGCAACGAAACCCTAGCCGCCTGTGGCCCCACCTCAACATCCGCTCCTCCTCCCCTAAATCCCCGACCCCTGGCGCCTATCCTCCGACCATGGTTCGGACGTGGACCCCCCCTGCAACCACAACTTCGATTTTGACAACGAAAGTGAGTTTTTAATTTTCGTTTTATTTATTTTTGATTTGTTTAGTTAGGGTAATTGGTTTCTTAGAATAAAATTCAGTTTTCTTAATGTAATAGGAGAAAAGATTTGATTTTTATAAGTGTAAAGATTTGAATTTTAAAAATGTAAAGACATGATTTTTGAAAACGTGTAAAGGTATGATTTTATGGTGTTTAAGGTTTGATTTTTATGATGAATGTTTAGATTTTATTTATACGAATAGAAAATAAAAATAGGATTTTTATATCATAAAGAAAATAAAAATATAATTTTTATATATGTACGGTATTAAAAATATAATCTTTATAATGAAGTAGTGATAAAAAATTCGATTTTTATACATATGAAGTGAAGATAAGAATTTGATTTTTATATACGTGAAAGGTAGGATTTTTATAAATGAAAAGGAATGATTTCTATTTAGAGAAACATTATATCTTTGCAAAAGAAAAGACCATATTTTTATGAAAGGAAAAGGTTGTATTTTTAAAATAGAAAGATTAGATCTTTAATTTCGAAAAGGTTATATTTTTAAATATAAAAAGATTTGATTTTTAATTAAGCAAAGGTAAGATTTTTAAACCATATAAAGATGTTAATTTTTTATATGAATACCATATAAAAATGTGATTTTTAATAATCAACTGCATGAAACAGGTGGCGATGGATCAGACTGAGAACCGTTCAGAAATAAAGAATGGCGGAGTGGAACCCTCGGTGAGAACTTCTCACTTTAGTTCTTGTTTTCTAGTTAAATATATATACTAGGATGCAGACGGTGCTTAGAAGCACCCGACACCCATCGTCCATAGACCATGAACGACTTGTTTGATTTTGTTGTGTGGTGAAAACTGATTGTGATGTGGAATGAATGAAAATATATTCATGTGTTGAAATGATTTATTTGTTTTTAAAAATATAATTTTTAACGTGAATGTGAATAAATAAATATTCATTTACAAATTGAACTATTTGTTTAAGTACACACATTTGAAGGATATTGATTGGGGCGATAAATTTTACACATCGCTCAACTGCACAAATAATATTCAGTGTTTGTTGATTTGAAACCGCACACGGGGTTTGGAATGATATTTGGCGTACACCAATCCCATTATTTAGTTGTATGTCAATCGACAGGTTGACAGACAGTTGTGTGGTGCACTCTGGATGATGGTTGATTATTTACCATTACTATTATATACATGTGTTGTATAGAATCCATATAAATAACTTTATATGGTAATTGAGTTGGTCTCATTCCAATTTAGAAAATAAATTATATTCATGTGTTGAATAAACAAAATAGTCATGTGTTGACAATACTCATTTGTTGGGAATATTCACGTGTTGAAACCATTCATGTGTTGAAAATATTCATGTGTTGAATAAAATATTTATACAATAAAATTCACATTTTTATTGTAAGTAAGAATGAATAAATATTCATGTGTTGAAAATATTCATGTGCTGAAAATATTCATGTGTTTAATAAAATATTTATACAAGAAAATTCACATTTTTATTGTAAGTAAGATTGAATAAATATTCGTGTGTTGAATAAAATATATATTCATGTGTTGAAGAATATATTCATTTGTTGAACAGAATAACGAAGTTATTGAAATATATAAAGCCGTGTTGATTAGATTTGCGCCATTTTGACGTGAACGATATTTATATCGATTATATTCGTTTTTATAATGAATATAGAAAAGGAAATGATCTCAAAATAAAATGCTTTGAGAATATTTTCATTTATGTATTAATGATATGAAATATTCAATTTTGATTTAAAATTGAATATGAAATTGAAATCGTTTTTAAAACGAATTTAAACGATTTATAAAATACGTTTTGAATTGAAATCGATGAAATATATATAATATAATATATATATATATATATATATATATATATATATATATATACACTCTAATGGCCTGAATAGAACGCACCGCACCGTGGCAGTTCGCGAACTTCGACCATTGACTTCGAATTGACGTTATGGGAGATTCGACTGTCGGATTCTCCTGAAACCGAAACCATTGGGTTCATATCGAAAAGAGCTTTCCAATGAATATTAGATATTTGAAATATAACAGTTGGATTTGGAATTATGTCCAAATCAAATTTGGAAAAGGTCATTGTAAGTGTTGTTCGACGACCGTTATTGGAAATCGATTGTACGGGCCTTGATATAATTATTAAAAATATCAATAATTTGTGTAAAATCATAATAAATGATTTAGAAAGAATTGGGGTGAAAAATCCCATATTTAAAAAGGATAAAAATATATTTTTAATGAAATGAACTAGTTATGAACTAGAATTGTAATCCAATATTTTTGAAAAAATAAATTGGATTTGAAGTGGTTTTAAAAATAATCAGAATTTCCAATATACGAATTGGAATGGATTTGACTCGAAATTATCTTCAGAATATTTCGATGTTGGATTTCGTGATTATACAGATATGGTTGTGGAAATTTGAAAGATATATTTATATCGTTATTTCCAATACGATATTTGTTGGTTTCAGAATTTGATACTGAATATAAGCTGATATATTTTCTATTCAGAGCCTTGTACTTAATATCAAATGGGACTTTGGGTTCGTCGTGAATGTTGTCTTAATTAACACCTTGGTGTTAGATATGGAGTATTACCAGTTTTGCTCCATGGGATGAATAGGTTGGGGTTGGGAAATAAAATAAATAATTACTTCGGTGTGGTTCGCTAATCCCGACTAGTTTGGAAAACCTTAACACGGGTTGAAATGATATCCAAAGGAAGATTAAAGAATAAATTTAGAAGAATTTATCTTTGATAAAATTAATGGGAACCTTTCTTTAAAAATGTGAATATTTGAATAAAGAATATTCTGAATTGGAA
Source organism: Allium sativum (assembly GCA_030737875.1). Taxonomy (NCBI): domain Eukaryota; kingdom Viridiplantae; phylum Streptophyta; class Magnoliopsida; order Asparagales; family Amaryllidaceae; genus Allium; species Allium sativum. Next base: position 894,575,321 of record CM060920.1, read on the forward strand.
TGAGGCGTATGTTGTGTTTGTGTTACATTTGTTTATTATATACGCGGGTTATTCGGAAAGGCCGGGTTTATACTCATTCTGAATAACTGATTCGACGATAAGTCGAAGATGAAGATGGTGGTTGAAGACCGGAGGTCTTCACATCGTTTGGATGATTACTGATGATCTTGATTGGGCTGTACACCCAAGAGGAGGGAATCATTTGGCGATCGTCCAGATGTACTTGGAGATCGATGGATATGCGAGGAATAAGGTTCCTTTGGTTTCGTTCAGACCCAGAACGAACTTGTAAATGGATTGTGTGTCTGACATTGGATTTTATTCTGTGTGATTGATTTGTATTAAATATATATCTGTTTGGCGGCGGAGAATTTATTCTCTTGCTTAACGCCCTTCTCTGAGATGTACGAGCTCAGAGGTTGTATATTGATGGATATCAATCGCATGGCATGAATTGCCTATGTGGCATGCCTAAGTGGCAGATGTTCAAGGCTTCTGTTGAAAAGCAAAGTCTTGTGGTTGATGATCAAAGCACGGCCTATGTGGCACAACTTTGTGTATAGCGTTAGTTCGCGAGCTTCACACCTCGGTATGAGTCAAAAACGAGATAGTGACTGCAGGGAGAGCACGACGTTTCTTTCTAGCTATGGGTGATATCAGTGACATACCAGCCCTGACATTTATATACTTTTTACCTGTGTGGTTGTTTGATTCGAGGCGCCTTGGATATAGGTCTGATAGGACCGCGAAATGTGTGTTCAGGAATTGCTAATCCTCAAAAGTAAGGGAGGACCGACCCTGAAGATCCAGGATCGTTGTGTGTGGTCCTGAGACATTTGCCAGAGTGTCTCGAACAGAGAGGTGCTTGCCCCTTGCCTCGACTCATGATGGAAATCCAATTTCCAATACTTGATATTTCGGTTTTGATTGTAGAGCCTAGTATTGGCGACATGATATATGGTACCCATGCCGCCTATGATTGATACATTTATATTTGAAGTTGTTTTCTTCACTTATAGTAATAATAAAAGATGAAGTTTAACGTATCAAGCATTCTTTTTCAATTATAAGGTAAAACCCTATCCTTCGGCTTGCGTTGCATTGTGTGATGGGACCTGGGTCTTATAATAGCTTCATTTTTCTTTATTTAGCATTGCATTGTTTGTTTTATGCACTGGTATTCTTTGGAGGAAACCCATTCCGTGTTATACGGCGTGGTCTCTTGATTTACATAACTTTAAAAATAAAGATTAATAACTGTTTTTAGTTCTCACACCAGTCACATGACTGACCTGGAGTTTATTGTTTTAACCTAAACTCTGGGTTCCCCTATTTTCCACACGAGCAGCTAGTGGTTGGGTTTTGCGGATTTATATTCACAGGTTCCTGGTTTACAGCTGGAAAGGTACTCGGAAAGCTCTGTATCCGTGTATTTCTTTCAGTTGTGTTTTGTATTATTTTTCCGCTGCTATGTATTTAAATGTAATTTAAATCTCTGATATTTGGTAAATGTGTAATATTTATTCATACTCTGCATATTCTTGTACTATGGTGGAAATTGTTGTAATAGCAATGAAATGTTCTTCTGTTTGTGTTCTGATTCGTCTTGTCCTCAAAGCAATCAGGGGTTTCGAACGGTCTTGGTCGGTTTAGCGATCGATTCAGATAATTCCCAGTTATTACAGTTGGTATCAGAGCTTTGTTTACAGAGCTCGGGAACAAGACGTATTAGAACCGAACGAAAGGATTCATCAGAGATTGGATTAGTAAAATCCAATGAGAATAACTCGATAGAGATGGGATCAGTAGTGTCCTAGAATGAGTGTAAAGAGTGAAATTTTTTATATAAAAATTTGAAAACAAATTTTGTTTAGAAAATTTAAACCATTTTATACGTATTTGAATATTTTATTTGGATTGATTTTGGACAATCAGGTATATAGAGATTTTGCATATACGCATCATGAACGTATATTCGAAGTTTTGATATACTGGATAGATATAGAATCACACTCTAGTCGCTTGGAGATAATTCTGGTAATGCGTCCGCATTATCAGCATTTGTGTTCGAGTTTCAAAAAGTGGGATATCTGTATATTTCCATTAGGCTGGTGTGAGAACAAACTAGATAGGATCTATTGTTGTGATTTGGCATCAAACATGATTTTAGTAAATATAACAAATTATGAATTTGAAATGATAATCCACTAATTGATTGCTGATTGTTTGTTTGATTATTGGTTTCATTTATTAAAATTTTGAACCATTTAGCCTAATTGAACCGAATGTTGAACTGTATTGAAAAATGATTACAATTGCATGCATATACATGTATATCCATTGAACAGGTCATAGCAAGGTGGCTAGAGTAGAAGAATAAAAAATTTTGCCGGACAAATAGGTACATGTTTACAAATATATTGGGATTTGATGATTTTATGAGCCGATTGGCTCGCCGCTTGGCTTTTTCTTTTTCTTTTGGATTAGTGAGGGTCATGGGAGGCTATTTGAAATATCCCGAAGCTCCTGGTGCAGGGGAGGTTATGGCGAAATTTTTCGAAAATTTAGGGTGTTAGCCAAATTTTTGAAAAATTTGAAAAGTTCATAGAAACTGAAAAGTTGAAGAACTTAAGCCGTAAAGAAAATAATGAAAGTTGAGTTGATTAGTAAAACAACTTTCAGTTTCGTTCCTTTTCGAGGACGAAATGTTTTAAGTGGGGGAGATTGTAATAACCCGGAAATCCGAGCCAATTTAAAATTTTATTTTGGCAATTTTGATGAATTTTGAATATCTAAAATGAATTATTTTAAATAATAACGATGAGAAATTTATTTTGAATAAAATTAGAACGTATATATTTATTTCAATCATCGTTAGAATATAAATATTTATTTTAATTATAAAAGGAATTGAAAATGGTGCGATAGTTTGAAAATTCAATTTCAAATTTCAAACGAATGTACATGATTCAAAATAAACCGGATTTTAGCGAAACCAAAAATATTAGAATTTATTTGAGAATATCTTTCCAACGAACTCGAAAAACCAAAATTTCATAGTGGGAATAAAACGTTATGCCCAGATGAAATTTCATAATAGTCGCTATGGAATTTTTAGCCCTTAAAAATGGAAATTTTGCAAACGACCTCGGTTTTCGATGAAACCACTTTTGTTGGATCCGGGATGTCAAATTAGTATTAGGTTTCAAAATTCATATTTTTCTGAATAAATATGTGAGCGTAGCGAAGTTAAACGTGTTTTAACAGTTTCCGTCAATTTCGATCAACCAGAAAATGGCTATTTTTCAAACGGTCTCAGAATTTGACGAAATTAGTTTTATTAGGACCGTATCGTCAATACGATTCTAGAAATAAATTTTCTGGAATTTTAAGAGTCCGTATGTGGCCCCAGTAAATTAAAATGTGTGTTCAAATTCAATATACATGGAATTATATTTTAGTTTGAAAGAAAACTGATCGTAACTACCGAATTGGCTTGCAAAACATATCCCATTGTGTTCAGAATGGGTGTAATTAGCTTGGGACGACAGTCGGTGGGTTCGATTTCGAGCTAAAAATAAAATGTTGCTTTTAGAATTTAAAATAATAAATTATTTATATTATATTATATAACCCCTCCCTCACACTCTCTCTCCCTCACTTGAGAACCAACCCATCGTTCAGAAAAAACCCCCAAATCCATCGACAAAATGTCGTCGCCCTCCCCCTACTACCGCAGCGCCCATCGCCACCCTCCCTTACTGCTGCGCTACCCCTTCCTTGCCATCCCCTCCTCCTCGTCCTTCTCTCTCTCCTCTCTTAAAATTAGTAAACCCATCCAAGGCAGCGAAACCCTAGCCGCCTGTGGCCCCACCTCAACATCTGCGCCTCCTCCCCTGAATCCCCGACCCCTGGCGCCTATCCTCCGACCATGGTTCGGACGTGGACCCCCTGCAGCCACAACTTCGATTTTGACAACGAAAGTGAGTTTTTAATTTTCGTTTTATTTATTTTTGTTTTGTTTAGTTAGATTAATTGGTTTCTTAGAATAAAATTCAGTTTTCTTTATGTAATAGGAGAAAAGATTTGATTTTTATAAGTGTAAAGATTTGATTTTTAAAAATGTAAAGACATGATTTTTTAGAACGTGTAAAGGTACGATTTTTATGATGAAAGTTTAGATTTTATTTATACGAATAGAAAATAAAAATAGGATTTTTATATCATAAAGAAAATAAAAATATGATTTTTATATATGTATGGTATTAAAAATATAATCTTTATAATGAAGTAGTGATAAAAAAATTCGATTTTTATACATATGAAGTGAAGATAAGAATTTGATTTTTATATACGTGAAAGGTAGGATTTTTATAAATGAAAAAGAATGATTTCTATTTATAGAAAGATTATATCTTTGCAAAAGAAAAGACCATATTTTTATGAAGGAAAAGATTATATTTTTGAAATAGAAAGATTAGATCTAGAAAAGGTTATATTTTGAAATATAAAAAGATTTGATTTTTAATTAAGCAAAGGTAAGATTTTTAAACCATATAAAGATGTTATTTTTATTTATATGAATACCATGTAAAAATGTGATTTTTAATAATCAACTGCGTGAAACAGATGGCGATGGATCAGACTGAGATCAAAATGAAGTCCGAACCGTTTAGAAATAAAGAATAGCGGAGTGGAACCCTCGGTGAGAACTTCTCACTTTAATTCTTGTTTTCTAGTTAAAAATATATACTAGGATGCAAACGGTGCTTAGCAGCACCCGACACCCGTCGTCCACAGACCATGGACGACTTGTTTGATTTTGTTGTGTGGTGAAAACTGATTGTGATGTGGAATGAATGAAAATATATTCATGTGTTGAAATAAATTATTTATTGTTAAAAATATAATTTTTAACGTGAATGTGAATAAATAAATATTCATTTAGAAATCAAGCGATTTGTTTATGTACACCCATTTGAAGGATATTGATTGGGACGACAAATATTACACATTGCCCAACTGCACAAATAATATTCAGTGTTTTTTGATTTGAAACCCCACATGGGTGTTGGGATGATATTTGGCGTACATTAATCCCAATTATTTAGTTGTATATCAATCGACAGGTTGACAGACAACTGTGTGGTGCACTCCAGATGATGGTTCATTATTTATCATTGCTATTATATACATGTGTTGTATAGAATCCATATAAATAACATTATATGGTAATTGAGTGGGTCTCATTCCAATTTAGAAAATAAATAATATTCTTGTTTTGAATAAACAAAATAGTCATGTGTTGACAATACTCATGTGTTGAGAATATTCCTGTGTTGAAACCATTCATGCGTTGAAAATATTCATGTGTTGAATAAAATATTTATACAATAAAATTCACATTTTTGTTGTAAGTAAGAATGAATAAATATTCATGTGTTGAAAATATTCATGTGTTGAATAAAATATTTATACAATAAATTCACATTTTTATTGTAAGTAAGAATGAATAAATATTCATGTGTTGAACAACATATTCATTTGTTGAATAGAATAACAAAGTTATTGAAATATATAAAGCCGTGATGATTAGATTTGCGCCATTTTGACGCGAACGATATTTATATCGATTTTATTCATTTTGTAATGAATAGCGAAAAGGAAGTGATTTCAAAATATAACGGTTTGAAAATATTATCATTTATATATTAATGATATGAAATATTCAATTTTGATTTAAAATTGAATATATTGTTGAAATTGTTTTGAAAACGAATTTAAATGATTTATAAAATATGTTTAGAATTAAAATCAATGAAATATATATAATATATATATTAAATGGCTTGAATAGAATGCGCCTCGCCGTGGCAGTTTGTGAATTTCGACCATTGACTTCGAATTGAAATTACAGGAGATCCGACAGTCGGATTCTCTTGAAACAGGAACCATTGGGTTTATATCGAAAAGAGCTTTCCAATGAATATTAGAAATTTGAAATCTAATGGTTGGATTTGGAATTATGTCCAAATCAAATTTGGAAAAGGTCGCTGTAAGTGTAGTTCGACGACCGTTATTGGAAATCGACTGTATGGGCCTTGATAAAATTATTAAAAATATCAATAATTTGTGTAAAATCATAATAAATTATTTAGAAAGAATTGGGGTGAAAAATCCCATATTTAAAAATGATAAAAATATATTTTTATTGAAATGAACTAGTCATGAACTAGAATTATAATCCAATATTTTTGAATAAATAAATTGGATTTGAAGTGGTTTTAAAAATAATCAGAATTTCCAATATACGAATTGGAATGGATTTGAATCCAAATTATCTTCGGAATATTTCGATGTTGGATTTCGTGATAATACAGATATGGTTGTGGAAATTTGAAAGATATATTTATATCGTTATTTCCAATACGATATTTGTTGGTTTCAGAATTTGATATTGAATATAAGGCAATATATTTTCTGTTCAGAGCCTTGTATTTAATATCAAATGGGATTTTGGGTTCGTCGGGAATGGTGTCTTAAAAAGCACTGTTCTTGGACCTAGTTTAGAAAAGAATAAATCTTTTAATTAAGATTTAGTGAAATTGTCCAGTTAATTAGTATTTAATTGGAATTGAATTTAAATTGGTTTTTGGGGTTTATCATAAGCGGTGTTTTGAATAACACCTGTTCTTTAACCCAATTAACAATGGAATGTGATTTTGGGTTTATTGTGAACCATGTTTTAGATGACATTGGTTGTTTAACCCAGTTAAAGACAGGATATTGATTTTTGGGAAGATTAAAACTAAGTGGAGTTTTAATGAATCTTTAATTAGATTAAAGTGATCGAGAATGGAGTATCATCACCAGTTTTGCTCCAAAGCGATAGTTAAATCTTTCATTAGATTTGAACGTGAAATGGTAATTAATATTTACCGATAACACCATGGTGTTAGATATGGCGTATTACCAGTTTTTCTCCATAGGATGAATAGGTTGGGGTTAGGAAATAAAATAAATAATTACTTCGGTGTGGTTCGCTAATCCCGACTAGTTTGGAAAATCTTAACATGGTTTGAAATGATATCCAAAGGAAAATTAAAGAATAAATTTAGAAGAATTTATCTTTGATAAAATTAATGGGAACCTTTCCCTAAAAATGTGAATATTTGAATAAAGAATATTCTGAATTGGAATGAGGCGTATGTTGTGTTTGTGTAACATTTGTTTATTATATACGCGGGTTATTCGGAAAGGGCGGGTTTATACCTATTCTGAATAACTGTTTTGACGATAAGTCAAAGATGAAGACGGTGATTGAAGACCGGAGGTCTTCACATCGTTTGGATGATTACTGATGATCTTGATTGGGTTGTACACCCAAGAGGAGGGAATCAGTTGGTGATCGTCCATACGTACATGGAGATCGATGGATATACGAGGAATAAGGTTCCTCCGGTTTCGTTCAGACCTAGAACGAACTTGTAAATGGACTGTGTGTCTGACATTGGATTTTTTCTGTGTGATTGATTTCTATTAAATATATATCTGTTTGGCGGTGGAGAATTTATTCTCTTGCTTAACGCCCTTCTCTGAGACGTACAAGCTCAGAGGTTGTATATTGATGGATATCAATCGCATGGCATGAATTGCTTGTGTGGCATGCCTAAATGGCAGATGATCAAGGCTTCTGTTGAAAAGCAAAGTCTTGTGGTTGATGATCAAAGCATGGCCTATGTGGCACAACTTTGTGTATAGCGTTAATTTGCGAGCCTCATAACTCAGTATGAGTCAAAAACGGGATAGTGACTGTAGGGAGAGCATGACGTTTCTTTCTAGCTATGGGTGATGTCGGTGACCTACCAGCCCTGACATTTATATACTTTTTACCTGTGTGGTTGTTGGATGCGAGGCGCCTCGGATATAGGTCTAATATGACCGCGAAACGTGTGTTCAGGAATTGCCAATCCTCAAAAGTAAAATAGGACCGACCCTGAAGATCCAGGATTGCTGTGTGTGGTCCTGAGACATTTGCTAGAGTGTCTCGAACGGAGAGGAGCTTGCCCCTTACCTCGACTCATGACGAAAATCCAATTTCTAATACGTGATATTTCCGTTTTGATTGTAGAGCCTAGTATTGGCGATATGATATATGGTACCCATGTCGCCTATGATTGATACATTTATATTTGAAATTGTTTTCTTCACTTATAGTAATAATAAAAGATGAAGTTTAGCGTATCAAGCATTCTTTGGCTATTATAAGGTAAAACCCTATCTTTCGGCTTGCGTTGCATTGTGTGATGGGACCTAGGTCTTATAATAGCTTCATTTTTCTTTATTTAGCATTGCGCTGTTTGTTTTATGCAGTGGTATTCTTGGGAGGAAACACATTTCGTGTTATACGGCGTGGTCCCTTGATTTTCCTAACTTTAAAAATAAAGATTAATAACTATTTTTAGTTCTCACACCAGTCACATGACTGACCTAGAGTTTATTGTTTTAACCTAAACTCTGGGTGCCCCTATTTTCCACACGGGCAGCTAGTGGTTGGGTTTTGCAGATTTATATTCACAGGATCCTGGTTTACAGCTGGAAAGATACTCGAAAAGCTCTATATCCGTGTATTTCTTTCAGTTGTGTTTTGTATTATTTTTCCGCTGCTATGTATTTAAATGTAATTCAAATCTCTCATATTTGGTAAATGTATAATATTTATTCATACTCTGTATATTCTTGTACTCTAATGGAAATTGTTGTAATAGCAATGAAATGTTCTTCTGTTTGTATTCTGATTCGTCTTGTCCTCAAAGCAATTAGGGGTTTCAAACGGTCTTGGTCGGTTTAGCGATCGATTCGGATCGAGTGAAATTCCCAGTTGTTACAGTGTAACATAGTGTACTACGACTACATACACAGGTTACAATTAATATCACAAACGTTCGTACTTGAAATTGGGTTCCAACAATGACTGAGGCTTTCTTGTCATCACCAATCATCGCCTTTTTTGAGGCGAATCTGGATCGTTCATTCTACAATGGAGTCACCTTTAGCGGGCTCCCAGATCCTTCATGCTCAGTGGAGTCGCATTTATCGGGGCTCCCAGATCCCTTGGATCCTTCATGCTACAATGGAGTCACCTTTAGCGGGCTCCCAGATCCTTCATGCCTAGTGGAGTCACCCTTACTGGGGCTCGCAGATGCCAGATTCCATTTTTGGTGTGATGACCCAAATTTCCGGTACCTTTTTGAGCTGACCAAACAACCCAAATCCAACTCAAAATACACTGGAAACCCAGATGCCCATAGAAAGAAGTTAGAGGTGAGATAAGAAAGAAATATTAGAGTAGAAGAAGAAGAAGAACCAACGACACAACACAGAGTCTCACATTGCAGCGGAACAAAATATTAAATATACAAATAATTCTTTATTGCGAGCTTGAAAATATACTTACAATCATCAGAATACATCAACACATCTGGACAGTTATGTTAATTCGTCCTTATATGCAACACACAACGGAATAATAATTATATAATATCATACGCCTGAACTCTTCCTGCTCGTCTCTTCACAACATCAAATAACCATAACCTATGAAACCCGGTCTGACCCGAGCATTACAAACGTTGGATCAGTCTGATGAACCAGAGTAAGAAAAACACACCAAGTTTAAAAGCATCATCCAACTTGATTTTTAAGGTAAAAATCCTTTCGAAAGATAAAGATAACCGTAAGACCAAATCCACAAATAAATACATACGATTTTTACCTTACGATAACCCAAAACATTTTTGAAATCAATATCTTTTTTGATACTATAATAGTGTCTAAATACAAGTAAATATCAATTTAGCAGAACGCTTGAATATCACGCTCTACACACATAGTTTACAATCAAGACCGTACGATCTTATTGGAGAATTGGTTTTCCATGGCAAGGTATAAGCAACCACCTTTCCGACAATGTACCTCCAGAGATGAATACATTGGGGCTCAATAAGAACATCTTACATCCCAAGCTAAACATGATCGGGCCCCTCATTTCACTTGAGAGTACCGAATATATCATTACCACGGTTGGGGGCCAGCCAACTAAACCGATAGCATACGTACAAAAATAAAAGGGACAACCACATAGCCATGCGACCTTCCTAATTTTTACCATTCCCAGTTGATGAGGCTCGAGGTCATAATTACCTTTAGAACATCATATCATCATTCAATTTGAATGTCACATCGTCAGATCTGATAGGAATTCGCTAATTGACGTCCACAAAAATACTCTAGTTGGTAAGCTAAGAGAAGGGCCCCTCTTTGTCACTAACTATGGTACGTTTGAAGAAATCAACATACGTAATCCCTTTGGAAATATTCCGTCAAACTTATGTCCATACAAGTCTTTTACGAACAGGATAAACCGAAGGCACCCTCCTACAACATCCTTGAATTACCCTATGGATCAGTAGCGAGTAGTCCTTGCAATCCGCAAAATCTCAGTTACGACTGAATCACGTCATAATACCTCTGGTTGCAATCCAGAGAATATTCAACAAGTAATCCTTCCGCTTATGAAGATCCACAGTCTTGAATTGCTCCATCTTCAATCAACATCTTCACGTATTTGTTGGTTCAGAATAGGTCAGATTTGATAGTCAGTTATTTAACTATCAAATAACAATAATGAGAATAAATTGAGTTCACTGATTTAGTACTCAGCATTACTTAGCCTCTTTAATAATAATTTATGAATGTTTAATTAAACTTCTAAATCTTTATATATCTCGAATATGGCTTTCCACTTGTTATCATCTCACATAAGATTATTTTCAAAACTATTTAAATTTAATACTTAGGAAAATATTCTATAATCATATTCAATTTTATATCTTACTATCATTTTCAAAAAAATTGCTACCTCATTCTCATTATCTATAATTAGGAAAGTCAATTCTTCTTATCATTCGTAAAATAACGTTGTGAAATCTCTTTTGTTTTATTATTTGAAAACAATAACAAACCTTTATTCTTTTCGAATAAACTCACTCTAAAACTCAACTTTTTATTTTATTTTTACTTTTGGAAATATCATTTATAAATATTAATATATTCTCAAATCTTGCCATTTCCATTACTTTGGGAAATCTCATTTTATATATATATTCTCTAACCTTGCCATTTCCATTACTTTGGAAATATCATGAAACACCCCACCTCCATTAAGGTCACTCACAAAGGGAATGCCTTAACTTTGGAGGAGGGTTATAGGTAAAAGACACAGATAATTTACAAGACAGATATAAATAAGCAGCGGAAAAGAAAACAGTCATTTATTTAAATTTGGTTCATAACAAAAGCATTACAACAAATTATCTTAAAACAAACTTTCAAACCATTACATCATAATCTCTGTCTTGATTATCCATGAAGAAGCATAAAATAAAACAAAATAGCATAAGTCCCCATAGAATGTATCCAAAGCCATAATCCAAGGAAAGAGAGTCCAAATCATACATCCACTATCTTGAAGCTTGCAAAGAGTCCGACTAAGCTGGAATATTCCCTCCCTTGCGGACCGGGGGGGGGGGGGGAGGGAGGGAACGGAAGGAAAGAAGATGAAAGAAAAATAGAGTCAGACATAAAGCCTGAGTAAGTCTAGTGACTCTTCAGTGCATGAATAAGAGAAAGATCACGATAGGAATAAACTGTAAACAGGACAGTATCATCAACCAAGGTAAGACGGTTTAAACCGAATATACTATCGCACCCCATTCTATATCTCTGCACCTCCTAACTAGTGTCCCAACTAGTAATCTGTATAAATATAATCCCAATCCCCCGCAGTTGTGGTAGCCTTCAGGTGTACATCTATCTTGAGGATTCCACCTCAATCAGCCCAATTGCCATGAATATTTTAGATGTACCCTTACTACCCTATCGATCGGCTCCCTACCTGCATGCATGTGTCACGTGTGTCATACTACCCCAAAGAATTGTAGATACCTATGCTGGTCCCACCATGGGGTGTATCAAGACCCATGGTAGCCGCCCGATACAATTCTAGAATACATAGGTTATACTACTAGTGCCCCAGTGCCCTGTTTGTATGCTCCGGAGTGTGTGCACGCCCGCACCCTGTTAGAACCCACACTGTGCACCCACCGCCGTCGTTTTTGACCGCTTACAATCAGCCCAGTAATCGTGCCCCACCAGCCTAGTTTCAGGGTACCATGATACCTAATTGGGTTACTGCTGAAATGGGTCCTCGTTACTAGGGTTTCATACTGGTTAAGTTTGTGGGCCTATATATATACAGATATTACCCACCTACCTGTGATGTACTTAACCCTCCCACCAATTCAAGCATGTTTATTAATGGTTACTGATATTACCCACCATCCCGATGTGTACTTAACCCTCTTACTGATTCAAGTATGTTTATTAATGGTTAAGTTTGTGGGCCTATATTTACTGATAGTACCCACCAAACCGATATGTACTTAACCCTCCTACTCGTCATGCCATGTTGGTTAAGTGTTTCCTAATAAGTTAACCTTTCTCACTTATCATGTTGGATTGGTTAAGTGTGATTTATTAACTTAACCCTGTTCATTCACCAGGTTATATATATATATATATATATATATATATATATATATATATATATATATTGGATAAGTGTTACCTTAGTTAACTTTAATCCTACCATTTGTTTCACTAACATGTTATAACGGTTAAGTGTTCTAAACTTACTTATCCTCACCCACTTGTCTAATTAACATGTTATAATAGTTAAGTATTCTAATTTTACTTAACCCCACCTTCTAGTCTAGTTAACATGTTAAATTTGGTTAAGTATTTATTTAATTGACTTAACCCTATCAATTCTAGCTTAGCTCTAATTGTCTTATTAAAGCACCAACCACTCACATTAGACAGGTATTGTTGTGGCTGCCTGTATGTCGGGTGGTTCCGGGCAGTCTTACGCCACAACTCAGTCTAACCTCGGGTCTTTATTGGGCTCAATGCCTTAACCTCCCACATTGGATAGGTATTGTTGTGATTACTGGACAGCCGGGCGGGTCCGGGCAGGTTTACGTCACAACTCAATCCAACCTCGGGTTAAGCATATTCGTCTTTTCTAATATTTCCCTTTTTATCCTTTTATATTTATATGTAAATTTGTCAAATATTTATTGACATGGCCTACTTTCCCTCTAATCAAGTTCATCATGTTTTGGTATATAAAATTTATACCATTAAATGTCACCAATATTTGGCATGTGCCAAACATGCCAATTTTCATATATTTTCATGTTTATCCCCACGATATCCCCTGCATTTACGTTTGCAAAATTACAAGGAACGTTGGGCTAAATATTTTAGCCCAACTTATAAACATAAAAGGGAAAAGAGAAAAACATGAATTATTCTAACAACATAACATATGTGACATATAGATTCTTCATGTGATGATGAACTTGCAACATGAATCATAAACATGTACAAAATTTACTTAGCATAAAAGGGGGAACTTGTACTTTTAGATCCAACTATCCTAAATCATAGCATATGAATTTACATAATTTAAACATGTCATGTTGAGGTAAGTTTGCATTGAAATAGGATCTAAATTAATAGGTGTCTCTTGAAATGGCAAGGAACAATATACTTTTAATTATGAACTTGCAAACTTAATTTATGCAACATGAATCATAACATAAGAGTTGTTCATAAAACTACGCCAAACCTAATTAAACATGTAGTAGTGAACTTGCATAGGGGTTGAATCAACTAGAATAGATCTTAACATAAAAGGTATATGAGACTATCATATGTGTCTACTAACACAAAAGTTGTAGATTTGTCATAAAAGCATATGAGTCTAACATATGTGTCTACTAACATAAATGTTGTAGATTTGTCATAAAAGCATATGAGTCTACTAACATAAAAGTTGTAGATTTGTCATAAAGCATATGAGTTTAACATATGTGGATCTAACGTAGAAGTCATAAATCTAGCATAAAGCATATGAGTTTGACATAAGCGTTGTAGATAAACATATGAGTCTAACATACGTTAACATAAAAGTTGTTGATTTAACATAAGAGCATATAGATCTAACATATGTTAACATAAAAGTTGTAGATTTAACATAAGAGCATATAGATCTAACATATGTTAACATAAAAGTTGTAGATTTATCATAAAAGCAAATGGATGCATCATGAAAGTTTACACAGTCATGTTAAGCCTATAGTTTGTATGTGTTATGACATGATGGCATCGTCTAATTTTGCATAAGGATTGCAAAATCCCAAAAACTTACATACAATACATAAGTACATAATATGTCATCGCCAAACAAATAATACATATGGTTATTTACAAGCTTTCAACAATAGTAATTCCATCGTAGATTCACATACAACATGGTCGCAAAAATACTCGTAATAAATCCATAATAACTCTTAAATAATCATGAATCAATTTCGCATATAACATGATTAAATAGATATGAATAACATGAATCAATTTCGCACATAACATGATACGAATTCTATTTACATTCCATTGCAAATCACATCTTTATTTCATTCATAACTAAAAAATAACCATACTTAATATTCAAAGGAATTCTTGGGTTCTGAAATCTGAGTTCTGAATTTGATTAGCACGCCTTTGATGTTGAATTCATTGTTAAGATTAGATTAGACTTAAGTTGAATTGATTTGATTATCTTCACTTAGCTTCTACTTTGTGGCGGCTACTCTAGGCTTTGGAGTGACAGCATGACGGCCATTGTTCTTATTTTTGATTAGGTTGCTTATATAGATTTTCAATTTTATTAGAGCCGTCCGTTCAAGCAAGGATCCATCAAGGCCGTCCACCTCAGAGGAAACCAATAAATGAATATTTCTAATCTAATGACATTCCCTAATAAATAACATTTTAAATCTAATGACCATTTCAATATAAGGACATTTCTAATCTAACATAAATGACATTTTTTTGAATCCTACATAAATGTCATTTTTTTTATTCTAGAATAAATGTTCTTTTTTATTCTCATGACATTTTTAATTTATTCTAATAAACCATTTATGACAAAATGACCACTTTATTCTAATAACACATTTATGACAACATGACAATTTTATTCAAATAACAGACAATTTCTATTATAACATAACATATTCTAACTAAACAACATATTTATTTACGCAATATGTCCTCTAACATAAGTGACATGTTAATTTGCCAAATATGATCCCTAACATATATGATGGGTTAATTTACATAATATGATCCCTAACATATAGGACATTTTTATTCTAATATAAATGACAACCTTGATTTCTAACATTAATGACACGATTGATTTCTAACAAATACGACAGATTTATCACTAAAATGATAATCTTATTTTAAATTATGTCATAATTACCATGCATGTAATTTTACGTTTTAGCATATATATATATATATATATATATATATATATATATATATTCTATAATGTCGACATTTCTCATTTAGGACAAATTCTATATGTAAATAATTCCTAATTTACTTATGTCATAATTACTCTCTAAATGTACATTATCAACATTTATTATTTATTGCCAATCCATCAAACATAAATACGTATTTAATAGATACATCTTCCCTTTACCGTATACATATTCTTCCTCTTTAAAAAAACAAATCCTTGACAACCAAAAATGTGCAATGTACGCTATATGATGCGTACACGTCATATATATATATGCATATATATATATATATATATGTATGTATGTATGTATGTAGATATATTTAATTTCGTTTTCTTTTTATCTATCTTCCCAAATACCCATTTTCACACTAAACGACTTTTTGAAATGCGTTCACACTAGGCCATTTTGAGCCATTCCCCTAAAACAAAAATATATCGCTAGCAGGGATCGAACTCTGTACCTCTTGTATGCAAGTCACATGTTCTAACCAAATGAGCTACTAAGTCTTTTTGCTTATAGACCTTAGAACAATGCTAGACACTATTCTTTTCTCATTCTTTTTTTTCATGTTTTGCTGCAATATTTAATTCAAAGATATCTTCTTCATACGTTATCCGTTTTACGCAAACTCGGATTCTATCTCAAGCAGAATTCCGAGACGAACGCAATGGTGATGTCCGTTTTACTTAATTCTCATGTTTTAAATTAAGTATTCTTTAATTTGTTATTATAATGTTAACCGAAAATTCGGGGTGTTACATATCATTATATATATATATATATATATATATATTTGTAGATTTTCGTTATTAATTCCCTTATGGAAATAATAAATTATTCATAACCTCTTTCCCATTACAAACTAATATTATCTTCAGATAATCCTGAAGCCGTTCAAGTTGGGGTATTTGTTTACCTCTTAGACCTTGATCAACAACGTTCTTATCTTAAGATAGGTATGGGTTGTAATTCAAAAACTGATATTCATTCCAATACCAAACACAACTCATTTAACTATTTTACTCAAATCATGACCTTTATAGTCCATTTCTTATTTTTGAAAATCTCCTTTTCAAACACAACTATTATTACTTAAGTCGTTGGTTAAGTAAATGCTTATTATACATCCCCTTTTTACTTTAAATTTCTTTAACTGATTTATTTCATAACATGGATTTTTATTACAAACTCGTATGCTTAAATCCTTTAACCCATACCATTTCAAAACAAATTCCTTTTCCAACCCATTTAACCATTTCCCCTTTTAGAATCCTATTTCAATGTCCTCCTTTACTCAATTCCATTTTTAAATAACCTTAATTTAAAATTAGCGCTTTAACTCCACATCTCTTTTATAAATCTCGTTTTTAAAACTCAGGTTTAATATAAACCCTTGTTATCTCAATTTCCCTTTACTTAATTCAAATATTAAGTAAACATTTAATTTAAGCTATCGTATTCGCTCAAAATTCCTTTTTATAACATCATTATAAAAACTCGGGTTTTATATTAAAACCCATTCATAAACTCCTTTCACAATTCAATTAGATTTCATTCCAACTACGCTTAAATTATTATTAATTGAAATAATAATTTACTTCATCATTAACTACTGTAAAAGTAGTAAACTTCTTTATTTACTTAAATCACTTGTAAATTTCTTTTAAAAATCTTATTAACTTTAAAACCAATATTAGTTAAACTATTTCATTAGATTAATTAAAAGTAAATAAATCAAATAACTAATTTGGCTCAAAACAGTTGACTTAGTCAACTTAAAACACAGTTATCTAGTCAACCAAATTCAATTGGTCCTTCCTTTGAATTAATTAATAATATAATTAATTTTAAATAATTCCATTTAATTGTTTACTTAAAAACAATTATCCAAATCTTAATCGTTAGGTTAAATTCTGCTTGTTCGCTTATAAATCTTATTAACATCATAATTTGCTTTATAAAATCATTTAATAATCACTTATAAATTTAAGTAATAAATAATAAATATTTATTTCTTTTAAAAAACATTTATTCAAAATAATATATTTCAAAATCTAACTTCAGTTAAAAATAAGTTCTATAACTTTATTTCTGTCGATTCATCTGATGATAAATCAATATTTATCAAATGATTCGTTTTTAGGTCATTTGCTGCCAATTACTCAACCAATTCTGCTCATTAGTTACAACAAAACAAACGTTGAATTTCCAGTCCACAACCAAATAAAGCACTTAATCAGAACAGTTCATATAATGATAATACGAGAATAAATAAGATCTAATATATTTAAGGAACCCAGTTGGATCCCTCTAACCTGTTCTTCCCTGCATTAAAATAGATTATCTCACATAAATTCATTCAATTCAATTTAACTGATAATTTCTGTAACAGTAAATAACGATTATTTAACATCAATCAATTAACAAAACAATTCAAACAATTAAACACGTTTATTAATAAACATGACCAACAAGGTAAGTTACCTTCATTGGGTACAATCGTTAAAATAACGATTTAGTGTTTCATTGAAATTAAACAACATTTAATTTCATCGGTTCAATCAATATATGAATTTAATTAACAAACAATCATCCATTAGCAAACACAACGCACACATTAAAAACCCAACTTATATAAAATATAAGTGGGAAGAACTGATTGAGTTTAACTCACCTTGATTCCATATGTTGCTTAAATGATTCATTTAATTAAATACACTAGTGCTTAATTTAATTAAAATTCTTAGAAGCTTCCAGATCTATCCAGCCGGACTCCAAAATTTAGATCTCGGCAATACGATTCCAACACAACTTGTTTGGTTCCATTCTGATAAGAAACGCACGAGTTATAAACAATATAAGTTATTTGATTTAATTTGATAACTAAAACCTTAAATTATAATTTAAATTAGTGTAATTACTTTCATTATCAGTTACTTAGGCTCGAACTAACCCTTTTGAATCGACCATAAACCACACAGGTCTGACCCAAAAGTTGGAAATCCTCGAATGCATTAACTTTGGGCATACAACACATCAAAATAAATAACAAAAGACTTTTATAAACATTATAATAATATCACATCAGAGTACAGAATATCAGAGTACATCGAATATATTACAACAGCGGAAGAATAAAATTACAATAGATTTAATACAATGCAGCGGAAATGAATAAACTGATACAGCGGAAGACTATCCATGCTTTGGACACAGCTTTAAGTATCGATCCAGGATCCTGCTAAAAATATCTGCAAAAAGCTCCTCGACTGCTTGTGTGGTAAATATGGGCATCCGAGTTTGCAAGTGAAACAAACTACAGGTCAGTCAAGGGACTAGTATGAGAAATCTTTATTAACTAACAATATGACTAATCACAGGACCACGTCGCTAATGCGGAACGGGTTTACTCCATTGGACTGCCATTGCGTAAGTTTTATAAATTTTAAGTCAAAAACAACGCCATGCTTTTTAGAAAATGAAATCATTATAAGACTCAATTCCCATCACACAATGCAACGCAAACCGAAGGATAGAGTTTTAGCTTATAATGATAAAAAATGCTTGATACGTAGAAAATAATATTTTTAATATTATTATTAGTGTCTAATATGTTTCAAAAATACTTCAAAGTAAATGTATCGATTCTAGACGGCATAGCTACCGTGTACTATGTCACCATATAGGTTTACAATCAAAACCATGATGTCGTATTGGGATTGGGTTTCCATCAAGAGTCATGGCTAGCACTACAACAAATATTACATTTTACAACATTGAATAAATGTTGTCAATGTATTTCGACAACATTTATCATAATGTTGTTATATCCACAGTTATGAAAGATAGGGTATTTTTTACAACAATTACCTAAGCGTTGTATAAAACGTTGTAGAAGAGTTAGTTATAACAAAATATAAATATAGTGAAAACACAAGAAAAAAATTAAAGAATTATATACGAAGTTGTTAGAAAGTTGTGAAATAGTCAATTACAACATATTTCAAATGTTAGGAGATGTTTTTTTAACGATGATACTTATATGTTATCACTACAATCTAAAGTGCCAAAATTTTTACATCGGTTAAAAAACGATGTCGAAGCAGTAGTAAGATATCATAAATTAACTAATTAACTGTTGTAATAAATGTTTTACCATATTAGCTTTTGACTGATGTTAATAAATGGCTTTATACTGATATCTATGATGGCTTGGATTGCAAGGCGCCTCGGATTTGAGTCCCTAGTGGCTCTTGATATGGTCGCATACTGACCAGATTTTATGCCCCATGCACACGTATTGTTCAGGAATTGCCAATCCACTAAAGTAATTGTGGACCGGCCCTGCCAAATCCCAGGGGCGATGCGTTCTGTTCCTGAGGCACGGGCTAGGGTGTCTCGAATTCGGTAAAGAAGATCCCTTGCCTTGGTTCATGACGGAAATCCAATTTCCAATACGGGATTGTGCGGTTGTGATTATAGAACAAGTATGGTGACATGATATATGGTACCCATGCCGTCTATGATTGATGCATTTATATTTGAAACTGTTTCGACACTATGCACTTATAGTATTATCAAAATGATTTTTTTTTAAAAGTACCAAACAAGTTTGGCTATTATAAGGGAAAACTCTATCCTCCGGCTTGCGTTGCAATTTGTGATGGGACCTGAGTCTTATAATAGTTTCGTTTTTCAAAAAGCATTACATTATTTTATGTTTTAAAGTATTCATGTGGGGTAAACCCATTCCGTATTGTACGGCGTGGTCCCATGATTTCCCAACTTTTAAAGTAAAAAGTTAATAACTGTTTTAGTTCTCAAACCAGTCCCATGACTAACTCGGATTTTATTGTTTCTACCTAAACTTTAGGTTCCCCTATTTTTCACACGGGCAGCTAGTAGTTTTGGTTTGCAGATATTTCTTTTCACAGGATCCTGGATTACAATTGGAGCTATATTCGAAAAGTATTATATTTGTGCATTTCATTCAGTTGTGATAGTTGTTATATTTTCCGCTGTACCTTGTATTTATACATTTAAATTTGTGTATTTTAATCTCTGATATTTATTTTTTGCTGTGTAATATTTATTCATACCCTAATATATTTTTGTACTCGTATGTAATTGTTGTAATAGCAATGAAATGTTCTATTGTTTGTGTCTAATGCGTCGTGTTCTCAAAGAAATCCGGGCTTTTCCGATAGGGGAAGTTTGGGTCGTTATAGTATGGTTTGGAATTTATAATCTTTTAATTAAGATTAATGGAATTTTCCAAAGTAAAGTTTTCTAATTTAATATATCGAGTTTGAATTGAATGGAATTCGATTTAATAATTGAGATGAGCTTCTATGAATGAAGACTGTTACTATTTATGGAATTTAGAAGGCCTTACTACTATTTTGTTTATAGTGCTGATTTAATACGGAAATTTATATCGATTATATATTGTAATGATTTCCGTGAAGATTCCATTTCGATGGAAGATGATTTTGGGTTTATCGTGAGCTTTGTTTTAAATGACATTGGTTCTTTGACCCAGTTAAAAGAAGGATTAATTTCCTAAGGTTTGAATAATCATTAAGTAATGATTTTTGAGATTAAAACTGAACAAGAGTTTTAATGAATCTTTAAATAGATTAAAGTGAGAATGGGATAAATAAATTTATCAAACTCATGAGATGATCGAGAATGGAGTACCACTAGTTTTACTCCAAGCGATAGTTAAATTTTTAATTAGATTTGAACGCGAAATGGTAATGACCGATAACACAATGGGTGTTAGATATGGAGTACTATCAGTTTTGCACCATGGGATGTGTAGGTTGGGATTGGAATAACAAAATAAATGATCACCTCGGTAAGATTCGCTAATCCCAACTAGTTGTTAAACCATAAATTGGTTTAGAATTGTTAAAGGATAAAGTAAAACCTTTTGAAATGATATCCAAAGGAAGATTAAAGAGAAAATTTTAAAAAAATTGTCTTTGACAAAATTAAGGGGAACCTTTTGCAAAAGATGTGAATATTTGAACAAAAGAATATTCTGAATTGGAATGAGGCGTATGATGTGTTTTTACAGCACTTGATTATTGATAATTAAAATGATGACTAAAACGATGACTAAATACGCGAGTTATTTGGAAAGACAGGGTTTATCCCATTCTTAATAATTAAAACGATGACTAAAAGTCGACGATGAAGACCGGGTTTATCCCATTCTTGATTGGGCTGTACACCCAAGACGAGGTAAAAAGTGGTGATCGTCCAGACGTACTTGGAGATCGACTGGATATGAGAGGGCCTCTCTCCTGTATTGGACATATGGGATGAGGAATAAGGTTCCTCCAATTTCGTTCAGACCCAGAACGGACTTGCAAATGGATAGTGTGTTTGAAATTGTATTCCTCTATACTGTATTTGTTGATCTCTACTAAATATATATATGTTTGTTGGCGGAAAATTTATTGTCTCGCTTAACACCCTTCGCTGAGACGTACGAGCTTAGAGGTTGTATATTGGTGGAAATCAGTGGTACGGTATGGTTTGACAGTGTGGCATGCTAAGATGCACGGATCAACACTTTTGTTGAAAAGTAGAGTCTTGTGGTTGATGATCAAAGCACAGCTTTAATTAGCATAGCTTTGTGTAGCGTTAATTCACGAGCTTTACACCTCGGTATGAACCAGAAACGGGATGAGGGATCGCAGGGAGGGCACGAGTTTCTTTCTAGCTAGGATTGGTGTCATAGTATGGAGCCTAGGCATTTTATTTATGTGGATATTGGAAAGCGATGTACCTCGGATTTGATGGTTGACATACTGACCAAATTTTATGCCCCATAGGGCAGGAAAACTTATTGTTTAGGAATAACTAATCCACTAAAGTAAGTGTGGACCAGCCCTGCCGCTCCTAGGGACGATGCGTTCTGTTCCTGAGGCACAGGCTACGGTGTCTCGAATTCGGTAAGGAGAGATCCCTTGCCTTGGTTCATGATGGAAATCCAATTTCCAATACGACATTGTGCGGTTTTATTTGTAAACCTATATGGCGGCATAGTGGCATGGGACGCTCATGTCGTCTATGATTGATACATTTATATTAAAAGTGTTTTAAACCGATTAGACACTAATAATAATATCAAATGATTTTTGTTTTATACGTATCAAGCATATTTGGACATTATAAGGTAAATCTCTATCCTCCGGCTTGCGTTGCATCGTGTGATGGGACCTGAGTCTTATAAAGGCTTCATTTTTCTAAAAAGCATTGAGCTATTTTATTTTAAACTGAGATTCAAGTGGAGTAAACTCGTTCTGTGTTATACGGCGTAGTCCCATGATTTTCCAACTTTTGAAGTAAAGATTTAATAACTGTTTTAGTTCCCACACCAGTCCCATGACTGACTCGGAGTTTATTGTTTCTACCTAAACTCCGGGTGCCCATATTTTTCCACACAGGCAGCTAGTAGTTTTGGTTTTTTAGATTTCTACTTAACAGGATCCTGGATTAAGGCTGGAGCTATATGTCAGAATGGTTTGTATCCGTGTATTTCTTTCAGTTGTGTTAGTTGATGTATTTTCCACAGCACATTATGTTTATGGATTTAAAATGTAATTTTAATCCCTAGTATTGTATTTTCGCTTTGTAATATTTATTCATACTCTGATATATTCTTGTACTCTGGTGTAGTCGTTGTAATAGCATTGAAATTTTCTCATGTTTGTGTTCTGATGTGTTGTGTTCTCAAAGCAATCCGAGCTCCTCCGTCTCTTCGGGGATCAGGGAAGTCTGGGTCATCTCAGTTGGTATCAGAGCTTTGGTTTACAAAGCTCAGAGAACAAGACACATTAGAACCAAACGAGATAATTCATCAGAGAGAGGATTAATAATATCCTATAGGAGTAACTCGTTAGAGATAGGATCAGTGGTATCCTAGAATGATTTCAAAGAGTGTTGGTTATTAACAAATAATTTAATTTTGAAAACTATACCTTATTGTACATATTTGGATACATATTTGGATCTATTATTTTATATTGAATTTGGACTATCGGGTATATGAAGATTTTGCATATACGCCTAGCTAGCGTATATACGAAGCCTCAAATATAATGGAACTCTAGTCGCCCAGGGATAATTCTGATGATCGTCTAGACATCATCAGACTTTATGTTCGAGTTTCGAAAGTGATATATCTATATATTTCCTTTTGACTGGTGTGAGAACCAAAACTTAGTTTGAATTTGTTGTTTGTGATTTGACACTAAAAATATGATTTTTAAGTATATAGAGTTATATATATGTTTGAAAATTTAATAAACTAATTGATTGCTAGTTAGTTGTATTGTCTGATTATTAGTTTAACTAATAAAAATATTGGAATGATAATTAATTTAACCAATATGAGAATGGATGATAAATTAAACCAAATCGAATTTAATATTAAACTGAATTGAAAATTGATTGAAATTGCATATATGTACATGTGTATATAATGAACAGGTCATAGCATGGGAGCTAAGAAGAGGAATAAAATTGTATGCCCGACAAATAGGTACACATTTACTGTATTTATTGGGTTTTGATGATTTTATGAGCCGATTGGCAAGCGCTTGGCTTTTACTTTTTCTTTTTAATTGATGAGGGCCTTGTGAGGTAAGTTGTGGTTTTACTGATTTGCCCGTACAATGGAGATTATGGTGAAAATTTTCGAATATTTTGGTGTTAGCCAAATTTTTGAGAAATTAGAAAATTCTTAGAAACTGAAAAGTTGAAGAATGAAAGCAGAATGAAAGTTGAGTTGGTTAGTTAAACAACTTTCAGCTTTGTTCCGTTTGGAGGACGAAAAGATTTTAAGTGGATTATAACAACCCGGAATTTCTGAACCAATTTAAAAATTGTAATTTAGCTATTTTAATGGATTTTGAATATTTAAAATGATATATTTTAAATAATAATGATTTAAAATCTATTTAAATCGAAGTTAGAATGTATAAATTTATTTTGATTATAAAACGAGCCTAAAATGGCGCGATAGTTTGAAAATTCGATTTTAAATTTCAATTGAATATAAAGAATTTAGTATAAATCATAATTGGACGAAACAAGAAACGTTAGAATCTATTTAATTATATCTTTCAAACGAATGTAAGAAATTGAGATTTCACTTTATAAAACATAAGTTATGTCCAGTTTAAATTTTAGAATAGTATAGAATATATATATATATATATATATATATATATATATATATATAATATAATATAAAGCCCTTAAAAATAGCCATTTTGCAAACGACCTCCCTTTTCGATGAAACCACTTTTGTTGGATCTGTAATGTCAAATTACTGTTAGGTTTCAAATTTCATAACTTTTGGAATTAATATGTAAACGTAGTAAATTTAAACGTGTTTGCAATTTCAGTTTAAATTTAATTGACCGATTAAAAATGCCATTTTTCAAACAGTCTCCAAATTCGATGAAATTAGTTTTGTTAGGATTGTAACGTAAAACATAGCTAGATTTATTTTTCTGTAATTTTTGGAGTTAGTATGTGGCCTCGGTAAATTAAAATGTACGTTCAAATTCAATATTGATCGTTATATTAATTTATATTTTAATTTTGACAAAAACTAGTCGAAAATGTCCCATTGTGTCTACAATTGGGGTATTTAGTTAGGGCGACAATCACTGGGTTTGATTTGGAGTTCAGATTGATAAACACATATTATTGAAATTAAATATTAAAATAATATAAAAGAGGAGCATTAATATTAAATCCTAACCTAACTTTCCAGAACCCACCGCTATTTACAATCGAAGGCCAGAACCGTTCAAACCTAAATCGATTAATTTCTCCAAATCCCCTACGAATTAAAATATGAAATCAAAACGAAAATGATAGAGGCTTCTGAGATCTTCACATGTATAAGGATATGCTCTTAAATGGTGGGGATTTGAGCATGAATTTCGAGCCCAAAGGGGATGCCATCGATCTCGTTTTGCGGCATTGGGAGATGGCCGAGGCTGGACGTGGTAGAGGATGGCGCGATGGGCTTCAACGACGTGGGGCCGGATGGGATTCCGATCATCAGACTTTATGTTCGAGTTTCGAAAGTGGTATATCTATATATTTCCTTTTGACTAGTGTGAGAACCAAAACTTAGTTAGAATTTGTTGTTTGTGATTTGGCACTAAAAATATGATTTTTAAGTATATAGAGTTATATATATGTTTGAAAATTTAATCAACTAATTGATTGCTGGTTGTATTGTGTGATTATTAGTTTAACTAATAAAAATATTGGAATGATAATTAATTTAACCAATATGAGAATGGATGATAAATTAAATCAAATCGAATTTAATATTAAACTGAATTGAAAATTGATTGAATTGCATATATGTACATGTGTGCATAATGAACAGGTCATAGCATGGGAGCTAAGAAGAGGAATAAAATTGTATGCCCGACAAATATGTACAAATTTACTGTATTTATTGGATTTTGATGAGTTTATGAGCCGATTGGCAAGCGCTTGGCTTTTACTTTTTCCTTTTTGATTGATGAGGGCCTTGTGAGGCAATTTGTGGTTTTACCGATCTGCCCGTACAATGGAGATTATGGTGAAATTTTTGGAATATTTAGGTGTTAGCCAAATTTTTGAGAAATTTGCTAGAAAATTCTTAGAAACTGAAAAGTTGAAAAATGAAAGCAGAATGAAAGTTGAGTTGGTTAATTATACAACTTTCAGCTTCGTTCCGTTTGGAGGACGAAAAGATTTTAAGTGGAGGAGATTGTAACAAACCGGAATTTCTGAACCAATTTAAAAATTTTAATTTAGCTATTTTAATGGATTTTGAATATTTAAAATGATATATTTTAAATAATAACGATTTAAAATCTATTTAAATCGAAGTTAGAATGTATAAATTTATTTTGATTATAATACGAGCCTGAAATGGCGCGATAGTTTGGAAATTCGATTTCAAATTTCAATTGAATATAAAGAATTTAGTATAAATCAGAATTGGACGAAACAAGAAATGTTAGAATCTATTTAATTATATCTTTCAAACGAATGTAAGAAATTGAGATTTCACTTTATAAAACATAAGTTATGTCCAGTTTAAATTTTAGAATAGTATAGAATATATATATATATATATATATATATATGTTTAATATAATATAAAGCCCTTAAAAATAGCCATTTTGCAAACGACCTCCCTTTTTGATGAAACCACTTTTGTTGGGTCTGTAATGTCAAATTACTGTTAGGTTTCAAATTTCATAATTTTTGGAATTATTATGTAAGCGTAGTAAATTTAAACGTGTTTGCAATTTCAGTTTAAATTTAATTGACCGATTAAAAATGCCATTTTTCAAATAGTCTCCAAATTCGATGAAATTAGTTTTGTTAGGATTGTAACGTAAAACATAGCTAGATTTATTTTTCTGTAATTTTTGGAGTTAGTATGTGGCCTCGGTAAATTAAAAATAGCCATTTTGCAAACGACCTCCCTTTTTGATGAAACCACTTTTGTTGGGTCTGTAATGTCAAATTACTGTTAGGTTTCAAATTTCATAATCTTTGGAATTAATATGTAAGCATAGTAAATTTAAACGTGTTTGCAATTTCAGTTTAAATTTAATTGACCGATTAAAAATGCCATTTTTCAAATAGTCTCCAAATTCAATGAAATTAGTTTTGTTAGGATTGTAACGTAAAACATAGCTAGATTTATTTTTCTGTAATTTTTGGAGTTAGTATGTGGCTTCGGTAAATTAAAATGTACGTTCAAATTCAATATTGATCGTTATATTAATTTATATTTTAATTTTGACAAAAACTAGTCGAAAATGTCGCATTGTGTCTGCAATGGGGGTATTTAGTTAAGGCGACAATCACTGGGTTTGATTTGGAGTTCAGATTGATAAACACATATTATTGAAATTAAATATTAAAATAATATAAAAAAGGAGCATTAATATTAAATCCTAACCTAACTTTCCAGAACCCACCGCTATTTACAATTGAAGGCTAGAACCGTTCAAACCTAAATCGATTAATTTCTCCAAATCCCCTACGAATTAAAATATGAAATTAAAACGAAAATGATAGAGGCTTCCGAGATCTTCACATGTATAAGGATATGCTCTTAAATGATGGGGATTTGAGCACGAATTTCGAGCCCAAATTGGATGCCATCGATCTCGTTTTGCGGCACTTGGAGATGGCCAAGATGGCCGAGGCTGGACGTGGTGGAGTATGGCGCGATGGGCTTCAACGACGTGGGGCCGGATGGGATTCCGATCATCCCTGGCGGCGGCGACGAAAATTATTTTTGGACGATGTATGGGTTTGAGCATTCGAGGAAGAAACGACAGGGGATTAGAAGTTAATAAAGTAATTAACTAATTAATGGTGTAATTAATTATTCAATTAATGTATAAAATGTATAAACTGCTACATATTTTTTCATACGAGCTCAGAATGCAACGAAACAAGTTGCGTTGCGATCGTGGTGATGAACACTACGCAATGGAACTGACCAGAACGGTAACGGAGCACATTATAACTTGGAGCTGATTTAAATCCAATCGGTACCACGATCATCAAATAAAGACTGACGGAATGGAAACCAATGTGAGAACTCCTTCTCACTCAAAATTTATTTTATCTTGTTTGTGACGGTCCGCCCCGCATTAACCGACATTTCCTCCGAAAGTGCGCTGTACACATGTCCGCTTGCATGGGACGGTCGTCAAAGAAAGGAAAGAAGATGAAAGAACTAACAAAGAAACCTGTAGAATGTCTCACAGCGCATGGAATAAAATATAATAGTAACATACTTGACATAAAACAGGCGAGACAGTGCATAAAATGAAAACTAAAACCATCATCATCATAGCAGCGGAAATCGAAAATACAGCTTATGATCCAACATCATTATTACAACTTTAAAACTGTCTCTAAAGCAAAAGAAAGTAAACGAAAGAGGTACACTACCAATGCCCAAGCAGTGACCTTCAACAACACAGGGAGAATATCTATATATCATACGTGGGAGCCTCCTGCTCGTCTCCGGTACAGCTACTCGTGCATACCGCCTAACCTGTCTCTAGTCTACTCGTTTAGGAGCACCCAGAGTAATAAGAAGAGACATAAAACTCTGGGTCAGACAAAAGTCTGGTATGAGCGATAAGCAACAAAATAGAACAATAACAGGTATAAACCAATCATACCTTAACCTGGACCTGCAACCAAAGAGTTAGCACTAAACACCGTCAATACTCTAAGGTGCCACTAACATATGGTGTAAAGATACGGGGAGGAGGTATGCATGTCATAGTGATGACAAACGATCAAGCATAGCAATCATCCTCACATCTCTCACTCAGTGCGTAAAGCATACGATATCCACTATTTGGTCACCTAATCCTTTGGGGCCTGACGGAGTCCAACCCCGTACAACTATCACTACGAGCCCACTATCCGTCTCTCAGTGGTGAAACAAAGTTATGAATACCGACAACCCCTTTGCAGACGTCCCGCAGCAAAGTCCAATCGTGAAGTTAACCCGTTGGTTCTTGTAACACCCCGTATTTCTATTAATACTATAGTAACAAATTAAAGAATAACTAATCTCATATGTGAGAATTAAGGGAAACGGGTTGCGCCATTGTGTTCGTCTCGGAATTATGGTTGAAATAGAGTCCGAGTTTGCGTGAATTGGAGTTCGTATGAAGAAGTTATGGCCATCGGAAGTTTCAGAAAAATCAAAACAGATTTCAAAAATTCAAAAATTCAGAGTCAGATGGGCTATGCGGGAAATTTCCTGCCAGGGCCAAGTTGACCATAGGGTCGACCTTGGGGTCGAACTACCCCCCCCCCCCTCTCCCGGGCAAATTTGATTGATGACCTGTTTGTGACTGTATGCTGACTCATTAGGGTTTCTGATCTGTTCTGATTGTCTGAGATTAATTCTGGGTTGATCGGATGGCTTAAACTAATCCTAGACTCTATAAAAAGACAAGTAGACTCAAACCCTAAAATCAAATTAAAATTAGATTCATGGCCTCCATGCCGTCACCTAGCAACCTAGAATAGCCACCACCAATTAGAGAGGAAGAAAGCCAATCAAATTCAAATCTATTCAACTCTAACAAAGAATCTACTACAAAGGAAAGCTAATTCAATTTCAGAACTCAGATTTCAAAATGCAAGACCATCTTTTTGTGAGTTCGATTTCTTTAATAAAATAATTAACAATTTAATTGGATTAAGCTATGATGCGGATTATATGGTTATGTTGTGGATCATTGACCGCATGTTATCATCTATTTTGTAAAATTGTGATGTTATCATTTATGTTGTAAATTCTATGATGTTATCATCTATGTTGTAAAGTTGTGATGTTATCATCCATGTTGTAATTCTATGATTATGTATTCATAGTGATGTTTCATATGCTAGTTTGGTTATGTTGGTTCATATGATAAATCAAATGTATATATGCAAGTTAGGATGTTAATTGAGACATAGATCATATGCAAGTTAGTGAAAATTTTATGCATAACCTTACATGTTTCATGACATCTATTTTAGATCTAAAGTTAGGCTATGACATGTGTGAGTTATATGCTAAATTTTACATGCTAGTTTATATGTTTAGATGTAAGTTTACACCATCGTTATGTTGCATAAATCACATATGCAAGTTTATACAAATATATGTGTTTGGAGTATGAATCATGTTATGTAAGTTTGTGGTTATTGCCTATGCAAGTTTACACGTTTAGATGTAGATCTATGACATACATGATTTATGCAAGTTTATGACTATTGCCTAAACAAGTTCACACCTTTAGATTTGGATCTATGACATATGTAGTTTTATGCAAGTTTGTAACTTTGGCCTGTGCAAGTTTTAGATGTAGAACCTCATTCACACATGCAAGTTCACCCCTTATGTTTAGATCTAGTTTTATCTATATGTATGTTGTGATGTTTTCTCTTTATTCCATGAGTTAGACTATTCGAATCAAATGTATATTTTACGTTAAACGAACGAACGTATAACATGGGGTAATGGTATAATATTAAAAGATTTAATATTGAGAATTGACATAAATGACTTAAATGGCATAAAATAAATTTGTGATGAAATTGGTATGATTTTGCATACCATAAATAGATGGACATAATTGAGTCAATTATGGCCATAGTTAAATTTGGAATTGATTGATAATTTGAATAGGGAAATTAATTCAAATTGGAGAATAATTAATTTTGTGTAATTAATCATCTAAGATACGAGGTTAGGCTCTTTTGTGGTGTAAGACTGCCCGGACCCGCCCGGCAAATCCAGCTGCCACAAATGCTAGTCTAATGTGAGAGGTCTTAGGCATAAATTAAATACGTAACAGTTGTAAAGACACGAGGTTAGGCACTTTTGTGGTGTAAGACTGCCCGGACCTGCCTGGCAAATCCAGCTACCACAAATGCCAGTCTAATGTGAGAGGTCTTTACGATGTTATGGTCTTAATGAATTAAGAAACACTTAACCAGATAAATATGTGGTGGGACATAAGGGTTAAGTGGGTGCCTTGAGTGGCATGTGGAATTTAGAGGGTGCCTTGGGTGGCATTTGAAATACGAATAGGAACACTTAACCTAAATTGAAACATGTAAGTGAGCATGACTAAGAAGAGGGTTAAGTGGGATGTACTAGAGGGGACCAAGCTTAGGTGGATAGCTTGTGTCAAGTAATAGGGGCATGTTTCAACCAGTAACCCATACGTATCTTTGTGGGCTCTACTCAAGTCGAGGACGGGACACGCATACTGGGCTTGACTGTAAGAGGCCAAAACGGGTTAATGGTGGCAACGCAATTCCAACGGGTTCATATGCGTGTGTGGGCCCGAACTGGTAGGTAAGACGTTGTTGCATCGTGTAGGTATAAGCCGTGCATTGTTGGTGGTATCGGGTTGCCACTTTGGGGAGTGATACATCCCACTATGGGGCTAGCACGGGTATCTACGAGTTTGGGAGCCGATCGCATGGGGGTAGTGGGTACACCTAGTGGAGATAGGGGCAGGCGACACCTATGAAGGCAACTAGGGGTGCACGAAACTACCATTATTATTATTAAGTTCTGTAGGCGGGATCAACTTTAGGGTGACTTGGTGTGGTGCAGTATAGTAAATATCTTATAGTAGTTTAGGTGCGCCTTTAACGTTATCTTTGATCAACTTATTTCCTTGTTTACTCTGTTATACCCAATTGTTCACAGTCATTTCCTTATTTTCCAACTTATGCCTTCGCCTAGTTATTTGGTAATTATATTGTTAAAGTTATTGCACTCGCCAGACTTTATGTCTGACCCCCTTTGTTTCGTCCTCTTCTCTTCCTCCCCCTCCCCCAGGTGCTCAGGGTGGAACTAGCACTAGTGGAGCTTGATTTTGGACAGCTGTATCCCTTGCTTTTAGAAGTTGCTTGGATCGCTGAAGTAAAAGTTCAGCCTATCTTATTTTTGGCTATTTTGTATTGGGGCTATGTCTTTCAATTTATGTACTTTGATTTAGTCAAGATGGATATTATGTACTTTGACTCTGGTATTTGATGATGTAATCAACCTTATGTGTTTACCGCTGCAATGAATAAAGTTTTAAATTTTTAAGTACTGTTTATATTTGTCTTGTTGTTAATTTTATGTTCTATACTCACTCAAAACGCTCCATAGAAGTTAATGCATTTCCTTTGTGAGTGACATTAATGGACGTTGGGTATTACACGCGGTATCAGAGCTGAAGGTTACCAGAACAAATATGAATTTTGAAAAACTGTTTTTCAAAAAGCACTTTTATAAAGAAGTACCTTCAAAAGTATGTTTTAAGGAAAGTATTTTCAAGAGAAAAGCTTATTTTAGAAAGCATAACCCCAAGAGCCATATATCTTTCCTTCGGTTCTTTTGTATTGAATCTTTCCTTTTTCGTTTCAGCATGTCTGGAATTCCCGAGATACCCGAGGGGATACCGATACCAGGATGGTTTAGGAGGTATTTGGAGACTAGGGCCGCCACCGCAGAGCCAGTAAATGCTCCTACTCCTCCTCCTCCTCCTCGTGTCGATACTTTTGCTAAGATATGTAAGGACTTTCGAGCAATGGGTGGAAAACCTTTTCACGGGACAGAGACATTTGTTGAAGCTCGAAATTGGCTAAAGGCGGTGGAAGAATTATTTGGGATCTTTGAAGTGGAAGATGGAAGAAAGGTCCAGTTAGCTGCCTGGCTAATGAACGATGAGGTCTCGTTTTGATGGGAGGTCACTAATGGAGAACGTCCAGTCGATACATGGCCAGATTTTAGGCGGAGGTTTGAGGCGAAGTTTCTCTCACGGGCTGAAGAGAATCTATACATGTAAAGGTTTCTAGCATTGATGCAGGGGAATCTATCGGTGAAAGAATACATCAACAAATTCAATCATTTGGCAAGATTTGGCTTGGACTTGGTGAATACACCAGAAAAGAAGGCCCTATGATTTGTTAAGGGTTTGAACGAGCCGCTTCATGGGTTAGCTATGACCCACATCCCTATGGGGGCTACTTTTGAGAGACTAGTTGACATAGCGCTTATGCATGAAGAGGAGAAGGGCGCCAATGCTAATAAGGCACCCGAGAAGAAAGGGGATCAAAAGAAACCGCAACAGCAACAACAGAACAAGAAAGGTGGTAAAGGCAACAATGGTAAGGGAAAGAAAAGATGTTTTAACCGTAGGACACCTGGTCATCTAAGCAAAGATTGTAGGAAGAAAAAGAAGACTGGTTTCCACTGTGGCGATGCGGACACCTGATTAAGGACTGCCCAAGGAAAGGGCAGAGGGCAGGGTTTACCTCGGGAGGACAGGTGCAGGCTCTCATGGTACCAGGGCAGGCAAGGGGACAAGTTCAGTCTCTCGTGGTCCCACCGCTGCAAGAACGAGGTAGAGCAATTTCCGTTGAAAGATTAGTTTTTCTGTTTGATCATCCTGTCTGTACTTTATTCGATTCTGTCACATCACCTTCGTTTATTTCTACATCATTAGTTGAAACACTGCACCTAGATACTAGTTTAGTTACAGATCCCTTAGTAGTCTCAAATCCTATTGGTGGTTCGGCTCATCTTTCTTTGATTTGTCGGGATTTGAGAGTGTCTATCTTGAGCGTTGGGTTTGAATGCAACGCCTTTGTTCTTGGCTTCATGGGCTACGGCTTGATTCTAGGAATGGACTGGCTAACTAGATACGGGGCCATCCTAGATTGTGAAAGAAGGGTAGTTAGATTGATGACTTGTTGTGGAAAGACCCTTGATATTTCTTGTGACCCTAGAGGTCCAGTAATGCTTAGCTACCTAGAATCCCTTGACGCATCCAATGATGATTTATATTCTGTTCGTACAGTCCATGAATATGTTGATGTCTTTGATGAGGCAAGGGGTTTACTGTAACACCCCACATCTGTTAAGGTCACTCACAAAGGGAATGCCTTAACTTCGGTGGAGTATTATGGGTACTGGAACAGAAATATTACAAGACAGACAGCGGAAAATAAAGTGGAAGTACTTCAAAACCATTTATTAAATATAAATGTTTACAAGAAAAGCCCGTCAACTTCCAATACCCAATTTCATAGTGAAAATATATGTCTTGCTCAAAAACAAAGAAGCATAAGAACAAACTGCAGTATTCCCCAACAAAGCAAAGCAAGCCATCGCCAAGAGAAATCCAAGCCATACATGAAAGAGCCTTGGAGCTTGGTAAGATCCGAACTAAGCTGTATTCCCACCCTGTGAACCTAAGGGGGGGGGGAACGGAAGAAAAAGAGGCGAAACAAAACGGGTCAGTCATAAAGACTGAGTAAGTCCTAGTGACTTTCAGCATAAAAATAGGTAAAGATAACATGGCATGAATAAACTGAAAGTAAACATAAGCATGATAACAAGGTAGGCAAGATAAACTAAGATATCAAGATAAACTATGATAACAAGATAAACTAAGGTAACAAGATAAACTTCGGGCATGATGAAATAATTATAACATCCGATAATTCCTATCAAGTAACCCACCGCATGGTTTCTATCAAGAATAACATCGCAAGGTTTCTAAACTTTACCATTAAAACGATATCTATTTGCTCTGCACCACCTAACTAGCATCCTCATAAGTGTCTTACATTGAATGACCTGTATTCCTACTAGTGTCCCAGCTAGTGTCCTGTGTAACAAGGATCCGTACCCCCTACTAGTGTCCCAACTAGTAGCCCGTGTTATATAATAATTACAACGTGATCACAATCCCCGCAATTATGGTAGCCTTCAGGTGTACATCGATTATGAGGATTCCACCTCGATCACCCCAATGGCCATGTATATATATGATGCACCCTTACTACCTTATCGATCGGCTCCCTACTTGACCTAGTTCTCGTTTGTGTCACGCGGCCCCCTACTTGTAGATACCTATGCTGGTCCTACCATGGGGTGTATCAAGTCCCATGGTGGCAACCCTGACACAATCAAGATGCACAGCTTTATACCTACTGATGCCCAGTGGCTAAATTTTCTGCGCCGAAGTGTGTGCATGCCCGCACTCCATTAGAACCTGCACTGCTGCACCAACCACCGCTAATTTGACCTCTTATAATCAGCCTAGTAATCGTGCCCTACCCTTCCTAGCTCAGGGTTCCGTTGATACCTAATGTGGGTTACTGCTGAAATGGTTCCCCGTTACTAGGTTTTTCTAATGGTTAAGTCTGTGGGCCTATATTCTCTGATATTACCCACCAGCCCTGATGTGTACTTAACCCCGCTACTGATTCAAGCATGTGTATTTAATGGTTAAGTGTATGTGGGCCTATATTTACTAATATTACCCACCAACCCGATATGTACTTAACCCTTCTACTCGTTATGTTACCATGGTTAAGTGTTTACCTTAGTTGACTTAACCTTTCTCGCTTATTATGTTTGATTGGTTAAGTGTGGTTTATTAACTTAACCCCGTTCGTCTATCTGGTTACATTGGTTAAGAATTTTCTTGTTAACTTAACCCCGTGTGTTACTTAACCCTACCACGCATCACATCAGATTGGTTAAGTGCATGTTAACTTAACCCCATCCACTAGTCATATTATAATGGTTAAGTGTTATCAACTTATTCAAGTTAACTTAGCCCACCCGCTTGTCCTGTTATGTTAGTTAAGGGTTACTACTTAACCGTAACCGCTTGTCTAATTAACCCATTGTATTAGTTAAGTGTCCTCATTAACTTAACCTCACTCTCTAGTCCAGTTTAATCATTTTATAATGGTTAAACATTTGCTTAACCTTACCTACTCCCGTAGTCAACATATTAATTTGGTTAAGTGTCCAGATTAACCTAACCCTACCCACCAATTTAGTTAACATGTTGAAATTGGTTAAGTGTTCTAGTTAACTTAACCCTACCAACCCTAGCTCAGCTCTAGTTGTCTTATTAGGGCACCAACCTCTCACATTAGACAGATATTGTTGTGGCTGCCGGTGTGTCGGTCGGGTCTGGGCAGTCTTACGCCACAACTCAGTCTAACCTCGGATCTTTATTGGGCCTAATGCTTAGCCTCCCACATTGGATAGGTATTGCTGTGATTACTGGACAGCCGGACGGGTCCGGGCAGGTTTACATCACAACTCAATCCAACCTCGTGCTAAGCATATTCGTATTTTCCAATTTACATTAATTATGTATATTATTCAAATTCATATTACTGCCCAATTTGTTTCCAATCAATCCCATTAAATTAGGTATATAATTAATACCATTTTATGCCATAATTCTAATTTACATTTTTAATTATGTAAATTGTTCAAGTTCAAATTTAATGCCCAATTTGTTTCCAATCAATCTCATTAAATTAGGTATATAATTAATACCATTTTATGCCATAAATCACTTATGTGATAAATGACCAATTTATGGCAAGTTTTGCTATAATTAATCGTTTTAACCCACCGTTACCCCATCTAATATTAGGCTAATTATCTTAACCTAATTTACGTTCGTATGATTTTTGAGTATAAAGTTTAGGCTAAAAACTTAGCCTAATTTAATGTACACAAATTCACAATCATAAACATGACAAAGGTATAATTTTGACATTGATGGCATAATTAATGTGAACATAATGGGGTGAACTTGCAAAATGACATCATGAACATTACAGGGGTGAACTTGCAAAATGACATCATGAACATTACAGGGGTGAACTTGCAAAATAACCATTATGAACATTATAGTGTCATAAGTGTGAACTCGCATTAATAAGCTAATTCAACATATATGTGTATTTTTAACATAGGCCATATTAATATACATACATGAGAATTAGCAATATGAACTAATCAATATACATATGTTAATTTGCAACATAGGCAAATCAACATACACATGCGTTACTTGGAAACATAGATTAAATTAACATACTCACAAGCCAATAAATATATGATAAGTGTGGCATAGGTTTTTCTTATACATAAACTTGTAGATTTGACAATTTGTCGCATGAATCTACAACATAAACTTGCATAATAAACTTATCAATAATTCCCAATTAAACATGATAATAGAATCAAATCACTGGCGTATTATACAACATGACAAACATTGTACTCAATAATTCCCAATCCAACATGATAATAGAATCAAATCACTGGCATAATATTATACAACATAACCAAACATAATAAGCATCATACTATTTTCATTTGACCGCAAAACATGATTTTAATCTTAATTCACATTCCGCAAATATAGCTAAACTTACATCAATTTCACTTTATTCCATCGCCATATTATAATTAAATATTTAAATCTGAAAATAACTAGAACTTATAGAGAACGGCTAATGAATTAGGGAGTGAATTTGTCGTAGAAAGTTGCAGCGTCATTGATCTATCCTTTTGAATTTGTTGTAGAAGCATTGATCTTTGATTTGATTTGAGTTTGAACGCTTAAGCTTTAATTTGGAGACGGCGGCCATGGCTCAAGAGAGATTCCAGCAGCACTTAGGTGTAAGAATGATTTGTTATGAATTAGGTTAGGTCTAGGTATTATTTTATAGGTGTAGCAATTCATTTCAGCCATCGGATTAACCCTAAAACCCATCCGGACCATCAAAACTCGTCCCGGGCCTCAAAAATGGGTTCTGGGCCACCCCAGGCCGACCAGGTCGACCTGTACGGGGGGGAGTCGACACTACAGTCCACACAGGGGGGGGACAGGTCGACTTAGGTGTCGACACTACAGTCGACACGGGTAGTCTGCTAGAAAGTCTGTTGAAATCTTGTTTTGGCCATATCTTGGTCATACGGACTCCGATTTTCGAAAACTCGGACTCTATTTCGCGTATTTTTCCAAGATGAACGCAATGGTGATGTACATTTTACCTAATTCTTGATTCTTGAATTAGTTATCCTTATTTTACTATCTTTTCCGTTACATACGCCATTATCGAACTAATTTTTCTTCTCTTCCATGTATTAATTAATTCTCCTTATGCATCACCATTATTTACCTATCATAAGCATATTTTCATATATTTTATTTCATTTTTAATTATAAAAAAAAATACGGGGTGTTACATTTACCCCCAAAATGTAAGATAAACTTTCGAATATATCTAGTAGATAATGCAAAGCCTGTTGCATTGCCAGTGCGCCACATGGCTCTAAGAGAGAGAAGAGAACTCAGTAAGCAAGTGAAAGAATTGCTTGAGAAGGGGTTCATAAGACGTAGTATATCGGAGTGGAGTGCTCCAGTAGTATTTGCCACAAAGGCGGATGGATCCCTTAGACTTTGTGTGGACTATAGAAAACTTAATGAGCTTACTAAGAAGAATTGGCACCCACTGCCGAGGATTGACGATCTCTTCGATCAGTTACTTGGCGCCTCACTGTTTTCGCAGTTGGACTTAGCCACGGGTTTTCATCAGTTAAGAGTGGCTGAGGATAACATAGACAAGACTGCTTTTAGGACTCCGGACGGTTTCTTTGAGTGGCTTGTGATGCCCTTCGGTTTGACAAACGCCCCTGCATACTTTGTTTACTTGATGAGTAGGGTGTTTAGGGAGTACCTTAATAAATTCGTGGTAGTCTTTGTGGATGACATCTTGATCTTTTCTAAAAGCGAGGAAGAGCTTGCCCTACACCTTAGGGAAGTGTTGGAGACCCTTCGAGCGCATAGCCTTAAAGCTAAATTTTCTAAATGTCACTTTTGGAGGAAGGAAGTGCGATTCTTAGGGCACGTGGTTTCCAAAGAAGGGATAGCTATGGATCCCGCAAAGGTAGTGGTCATCCAAGATTGGAAGGTCCCTAAAAATGCTACCGAGTTGAGGTGTTTCTTAGGGTTAGCTGGCTACTATAGGAAGTTTATCAAAGACTTCGCAAAAATATCAGCCCCATTAACACGCTTGACGAAGAAGAACTTAGTTTTCACGTGGGACTTAAATTGTGATGATGCGTTCCAACGTTCAAAGAGGGCTTTGAGCACAGCCTTAGTCTTAGTGTTGCCAGATGTGAGTAAGCCATTTACTGTTTATACCAATGCTAGTGGGACAGGACTAGGCATAGTCTTAATGCAAGAGGGAAGGGTAATAGCCTATGGAGGGAGGCAGTTGAGAGTGCATGAGAAAAATTACCCTACACACGACCTAGAGTTGGCCGCTATTGTTTTCGCGCTTAAGTCTTGGCTCCATTATCTTCTTGGCGAGAAATTCGAATTGTTCACTAACCACAAATCGCTAAAATACTTGTTCTCTCAGAAGGACTTGAACTTAAGGCAGCAAAGGTGGATGGAATTCTTAGCGTCCTACGATTTCGAGATAGCATATACCCCTGGCAAGGGTAACGTGGTGGCAGACGCCTTAAGTAGGAAAAGGTTATCCTTGAGTCCGTTGTTTGTTGAGCAGCGAAGCTCGGAGTTCATCTCTACGTTTGACTTTAGACCTTCCATTGACTTTGTACCCGGTTTGCTAGCATCCTTAGAGGTCAGACCTACGCTTTTGGAACAGATTGGTGAGGCACAGCGAGGTGACCCACAGTTGGTTGAGTTAGTAGAGAAGCTCAAAAGAGGGGAGTCATCGAGCCATCTCCGTAGGTATACCCTAGATGATAAGGGTTGGTTACGTAGGGACGGTAGACTTTGTGTACCACGGGACAAGAATTTGAGGAAGACCATTCTTGATGATGCACATCGTTCGAAGATGACCATCCATCTCGGCGGGGACTCAGTTATGTTTGAGCACCGCATATCATCCTCAGACGGACGGCCAGACCGAGAGGGTGAATCGTATTCTAGAGGACTTATTGAGGTTGTGTGTCTTAGACTTCGTATGTACATGGAAGGAACATCTTCCGCTGGTGGAGTTCGCATATAATAACAGCTTTCAGTCTAGCATTGGCATGGCATCGTTCGAGGCTCTTTATG
Source organism: Allium sativum (assembly GCA_030737875.1). Taxonomy (NCBI): domain Eukaryota; kingdom Viridiplantae; phylum Streptophyta; class Magnoliopsida; order Asparagales; family Amaryllidaceae; genus Allium; species Allium sativum. The sequence goes on from CM060920.1 coordinate 894,615,330, forward strand.
GACGGCCGTGTCGTTCGCCTACATGTTGGTGGGAGACTACAGATAAGATCTTGCTTGGGCCCGATATGATTTGAGAGACTTCGGAAAAGATCAATTTGATTCGAAGGAGGATGAAGACGGCACAAGATAGGCAGAAATCTTATGCGGACAAGAGGAGGACAGATCTTGAGTTTGATATTGGGGACATGGTCTTTGTCAAGGTGTCTCCATTACGGAATGTGGTTCGCTTTGGGTCTGTTGGGAAGTTAGCACCAAGGTTCGTAGGGTCGTTTCCTATTAAGGAGAGGATTGGACAGATGGTGTATAGAGTGGAGTTGCCCGAGAGACTTAGTGGTGCACACGATGTATTCCATGCATCACATTTGAGGAAGTTCTTGCACAAGACCGTGGAAGTGGTAGAGCCGAGCTTGCTTAGAGAGGTGGAGATCGAGCGTGATGCGACGATTCGACGAGCTCCTACGTGCATTCTTGGGTCAGAGATTAAGAAGTTGAGGAAACGAGAGGTCAAGCTAGTCAAAGTGCAATGGGGAGATGATGAGAGCAACGCTACTTGGGAGACGGAAGAGAAGATGCGTTCATTGTACCCTTTTCTTTTCGAGGGTATGTCTTTTAATTTCTCCTATATCGCTTAGCTTGTACTTGTTTTATCTTTAGTATGTCCTCTCGCTAGTATCTTTGACCTTTAGATAGGGTAGTCCAATGGTTGAAACATGTGTTTGAGACATGTTATGTGTAATGGATGCATGTGGATGCAAATGGTTGCTAGTGGCTGCTCGTGGATACATATACACACACTTTAGGCACTAGATCGGCTTAGTCACTTCATATTGCATATTGCATATAAATGTGTGTGCATATTTAAGTTAATGGATGTATAATGGTTGTACTATCATATGGATGCTGCATTTTGGTGAATGGTTGTGCACACATATAGAAATAATATGTATCGATAGGATTCTTTCGCATACATAATGGACGCATGGCCACTATCATAGTTTGCATTAAGGAGGTCAACTGAATCAGTAGACCGCCTGATTTTGCATTAGATAGAGAGCATATACACACACTTCTTGCATATGTTCATACAGCATTAGGAATTTTATAAGGACAATGGATGCTGGTGTTTGATGGTTGAGTAGATGGTTGTTTGGATGTTAGGATATGCATTCTCCTTAACTTGGAGATTTCGAGGGCGAAATCCTTTAAGGAGAGGAGAATGTAACTCCCCATATTTCTGTTAACACTATAGTAACAAATTAAAGAATAACTAATCTCAGATGCGAGAATTAAGGGAAATGGGTTGTGCCATTGTGTTCGTCTCGGAATTCTGGTTGAAATAAAGTCCGAGTTTGCGTGAATTGGACTTCATATGAAGAAGTTATGACCATCAGAAGTTTCAGAAAATTCAAAACAGATTTCAAAAATTCAAAATTTCAGAGTTAGATGGGCTAGGCGGGAAATTTCCCGCCAGGTCCAGGTCGACCATAGGGTCGACCTGGGGGTCGACTTACCCTGACCAGGTCGACCATAGGGTCGACCTGCCCCCCCCCCCACCCCTCCCGGGCAGATTTGATTGATGACCTGTTTGTGACTGTATGCAGACTCGTTAGGGTTTCTGATCTGCTCTGACTAGCTGGGATTAATTATGGGTTGATCGGACGGCCTAAACTAATCCTAAACTCTATAAAAAGACATGTAGACTCAAACCCTAAAATCAAATTAAAATTAGATTCTTGGCCTCCATGCCGTCACCTAGCAACCTAGAATAGCCGCCACCAATTAGAGAGGAAGAAAGCTAATCAAATTCAAATCTATTCAACTCTAACAACGAATCTACTACAAAGGAAAGCAAATTCAATTTTAGAACTCAGATTTCAGAACGCAAACCTTCTTTTTGTGAGTTCGATTTCTTTAATAAAATAATTAACAATTTAATTGGATTAATCTATGATGCGGATTATATGGTTATGTTGTGAATTATTGACTGCATGTTATCATCTATGTTGTAAAATTGTGATGTTATCATTTATGTTGTAAATTCTATGATGTTATCATTTATGTTGTAAAGTTGTGATGTTATCATCCATGTTGTAATTCTATGATTATGTATTCATAGTGATGTTTCATATGCTAGTTTGGTTATGTTGATTCATATGATAAATCACATGTATGTATGCAAGTTACGATGTTAATTGAAACATAGATCATATGCAAGTTAGTGAAAATTTTACGCATAACCTTACATGTTTCATGACATCTATTTTAGATCTAAAGTTAGGCTATGACATGTGTGAGTTATATGCTAAATTTTATGTGCTAGTTTATATGTTTAGATGTGAGTTTACACCATCGTTATGTCGCATAAATCACATACGCAAGTTTATATAAATATACGTGTTTGGATTATGAATCATGTTATGTAAGTTTGTGGTTATCGCCTATGCAAGTTTACACCTTTAGATGTAGATCTATGACATACATGATTTATGCAAGTTTATGACTATTGCCTAAACAAGTTCACACCTTTAGATTTGGATCTATGACATATGTAGCTTTATGCAAGTTTGTAACTTTGGCATGTGCAAGTTTTAGATGTAGAACCTCATTCACACATGCAAGTTCACCCCTAATGTTTAGATCTAGTTTTATCTGTATGTATGTTGTGATGTTTTCTCTTTATTCCATGAATTAGACTATTCGAGTTTAACGTATATTTTACGTTAAACGAACGTACAACGTGCGGTAATGGGATAATATTAAAAGATTTAATATTGAGAATTGGCATAAATGCCTTAAATGGCATAAAATAAATTTGTGATGAAATTGGTACGATTTTGCATACCATAAATAGATGGACATAATTGAGTCAATTATGGCCATAGTTAAATTTGGAATTGATTGATAATTTGAATAGGGAAATTAATTCAAATTGGGGAATAATTAATTTTGTGTAATTAATCGTCTAAGACACGAGGTTAGGCACTTTTGTGGTGTAAGACTGCCCGGACCCGCCCGGCAAATCCAACTACCATAAATGCCAGTCTAATGTGAGAGGTCTTAGGCATAAATTAAATACGTAACAGTTGTAAAGACACGAGGTTAGGCTCATTTGTGGTGTAAGACTGCCCGGACCCGCCCGGCAAATCCAGTTGCCACAAATGTCAATCTAATGTGAGAGGTCTTTACGAGGTTACGGTCTTAATGAATTAAGAAACACTTAACCAGATAAATATGTGGTGGGACATAAGGGTTAAGTGGGTGCCTTGAGTGGCATGTGGAATTTAGAGGGTGCCTTGGGTGACATTTGAAATACGATTAGGAACACTTAACCTAAATTGAAACATGTAAGTGAACATGACTAAGAAGAGGGTTAAGTGGGATGTACTAGAGGGGACCAAGCTAAGGTGGATAGCTTGTGTCAAGTAATGGGGGCCCGTTTCAACCAGTAACCCATACGTATCTTTGTGGGCTCGACCGAAGTCGAGGACGGGGCACACATATTGGGCTTGACTGTAAGAGGCCAAAACGGGTTAGCGGTGGCAATGCAAGTCCAACGGGTTCGTATGCGTGTGTGGGCCCGGGCTGGTAGGTAAGACGTTGTTGAATCGTGTAGGTATAAGCCGTGCATTGTTGGTGGTATCGGGTTGCCACTTTAGGGAGTGATACACCCTACTATGGGGCCAGCATGGGTATCTACGAGTTTGGGAGCCGATCGCATGGGGGTAGTGGGTACACCTAGTGGAGATAGGGGCAGGTGGCACCTATGAAGGCAACTAGGGGTGCACGAAACTACCATTATCGTTATTAAGTTCTGTAGGCGGGATCAACCTTAGGTTGACTAGTGGTGGTGCATTATAGTAAATATCTTATAGTGGTTTAGGAGTGCCTTTAACGTTATCTTTGATCATCTCATTTCCTTGTTTACTCTGTTATACCCAATTGTTCACAGTCATTTCCTTATTTTCCAACTTATGACTTAGCCTAGTTATTTGGTAATTATATTGTTAAAGTTATCGCACTCGCCAGACTTTATGTCTCACCCCCTTTGTTTCCTCCTCTTTTCTTCCTTCCCTCCCCCCCCCCCCCCAGGTGCTCAGGGTGGAACTAGCACCAGTGGAGCTTGATTTTGGAAAGTTGTATCTCTTGCTTTTAGAAGTTGCTTGGATCGCTGAAGTAAAAGTTCAGCCTATCTTATTTATGGCTATTTTGTATTGGGGTTATGTCTTTCAATTTATGTACTTTGATTTAGTCAAGATGGATATTATGTACTTTGACTCTAGTATTTGATGATGTAATCAAACTTATGTGTTTATCACTGCAATGAATAAAGTTTTAAATTTTTAAGTACTGTTTATATCTGTCTTGTTGTTAAGTTTCTGTTCTATACTCACTCAAAACGCTCCATAGAATTTAATGCATTCCCTTTGCGGGTGACATTAATGGACGTGGGGTGTTACAGTTCCCAACTAGATCCTGAGTAAAAACTTCCTATTTGGACTACCTTTGCATCTCAGGTTTTGGTCATCATCTCCGGATCGGTTCAGAAATCAGCTTCTGTTTGGATCAATCCTCCTCTCCTCATTCAGTCCATGGTCATCCACCTTGTTCAGATCGGGTCGTTAGTTCCTCAGGTCGGGTCGTGGCTCGCGATGATGCCTCTAGAACAACGGATCAGTTCAGCTTCCCAGTTCGTGGACGCTCCGGTTCGGGATCGGGCTTCTTCACTCGATCGGTTCGGATCGTGGTGCCAGCTCCAGAGCATCGGATCGTGACTTGCTTCTTCAGGCGGTTCGTGGTTGGTTCTCGTGAGTTTCATGTAGGTGGTTCGGGTTGGGTCGTGATCCCTCCATCGGATTGGGTCGAGGCTTCTGGTTCATCACGTCTCGGATCGGCCAAAGTACATCACGAGCGGTTCGTTTATGGGGAGCGATCCGATCCGTTTTCTTACATATTTTCCTGCAACTTTCCAGCGACTGTTTTACGCCACACGACCGCGTTTTCGACCATTCTAACTGTTCTAAACAATCACAAAGCATACCATACAGCCATAGCAACATGTATAAACATCCACAAACATCAAAACAGCAATATGATATGTCAAAACGGATCAAACATACCAAAAAACACTTATTTTCCCCTTAAGCATGTTTAACAACAACTAACGATAAGATTAGTAAAACTTAACCAAATCAACCCAAATTTCTATCCGAGCCCTAAAATAATATTTTAGAACTTTACAAATTTTTCCAGATTTTTATGATGCGAGATTTCGCTAATTATCACTAATCACCCCTTAATCACCTAAATTCTGGGATTAGCAAAATTAGTCCAAATTAAGCCAAATTCATATCAGAGGCATAAAATAATATTCTGGAATTTTACAAAATTTTCTAGATTTTTCTGAATTATAATTTTGCTAATCTTCGCTATTTACCCTAATTAGCCATAATTAGTGAAAAATAGTGCAAATCACTCACCTTAGCCACAAATAAAATATCAAATCTGAAATGATTCTCTATTTGGCGCTGTTCCCAAGGCTATACAGCAGTTCTATCTCTATTCTTGTGCTAATCCGCTTTGATTTGATGTAGATTTGGCTTAATTAGCGATTAGAAGGTGATTTGGGGTGTTCTAGAAAGTGGAGGCCATGGCTAAACTTGAAGGAACAAAAAGTGGCGGTTGCAGAGTGATAGAAATTGAATTTCCTAACCGTATGGGCATTCCCAAAACCCTAATCCCGAAATGAGTTATGGGCCCACTCACTAATCACCCATATTAGGCCCGGTTAAGTTGTTTTTCACCATTTGAAACCTTTTTCAGCCATATCTCCCAAACGGTGAGTCCGTTTGGCCAATGTGACCACTCTATGGAAAGATAAACCATCATCCGAATCTAGTGGAAGTGGTTTCAGGTCAAAACTCCTTTCCAATCAAAAGTTATGACCAAAACAAGATCGGCTTGGGGCAAACGGTCATTTAAAAATCGGAAAAAATCATGAACATGGGAAATGACCCCAATAGTCATCTCCCAAAGTTACATGACCATGCGACTTAGTATGTGAAAGAAATAAATATTCTACGATCCTTCGATACGTAGAATGCGGGTCGTTACAATGTTATTGTATTCATGTATAAAAATATATAAAATTGCCAGTGTAGATTTTTATCAGATTTAATCATTATAAATTGTTATGGTGCCTGTTAGCTCACCTCCCTCGTCCACAAACCATGGACGATTTAACTTGCTGTATTATGTTTTGATTGTGATGCTGAAATGTTTGACATTAATGTGGTAGTTGAAATTAAATTATAAATATCCATTTATAATTTAAACAGTGAAAATTGGTTAATTAGAAATATAATTCAAATTGATTTAGAACTGGTTAAATTAATTAACCAGTGATTATTTTAAATAGACTGTTGTTGTTTGAAAACCCCACACGGGTATTGGAATGACATTTGACATACACTAATCCCAATATTTACTTTTATGTCAATCGATTGGTTGATAGACTGTGATAAACGTTATTTAATTATTTAATGCTTATATAGTTGTAAATTGCACTCTGGATGTGAATTGATTATTGGATGATTATTTATCATTATTGTTGAATACATGCAATGTATGAAATCCAAATAAATAAAATTATATGGTAACTAATTGAGTCACATTCCGATTTTGAATAATAAGGAATATTTTAAAATAATATTCAGTGAAGAATTGATTTCAAAATCAGATATTCTGAAAATATTATCATTTTAATATTATAATAATATAGAATATTCAATTTTGATTCAAAATTGAAAATGAATTTGAAATCATTTTAAATTAAACGAATTTAATAAATTACGTTTTAAAATGGAAATCGATGATACTACACACACACACACGCACACACACACACACGCACATACACACACATATATAATGCCCTGAATAAAACGCGACGCGCAGCGACCGTTCGCGAATTTCGACCATTAACTTCGAATTAGCATAACGGGAGATCCAACCGTCGGATCCTCCTAAAACCGGAACCATTGGGTTCATATAGAAAAGATTTTTCCAATGACTATAAGAAATTTGAAATCTAATGGCTGGATTTGGAAATATGTCCAAATCAATTTCATAAAAAGTTGTAATGGATGCAGTTCGGTGATCGTTATTGGAAACCAAATGTAAAAGCCTTAATAAAATTATTAAAAATATGGAAATTTTTTGTAAAATCATAATAAGTGATTTGAAAAGATTTTAGATGAAAAATTACAAGTTTGAGTCGATAAAAATATATTTTTATCGAAATGAACTAGTTATTAACTAGAATAATAATCCAATGTTTTTAAATAAATAAATTAGATTTGTCAAAGGTTTTGATATAGCAAGAATTTTCCAACTTAGGAATTGGAAAGGATTTAAATGGGAATAATCTTCAGAATATTTCAATATTGGATTCTGTGATTATACGGATATGGTTGAGGAATTTGGATGAGACAGATATCATTATTCCCAATATGATATCCGTTGGTTTTAGAATTTGATATTGAATATAAGCCAATATTAATTTCTATTCAAATCCTTGTATTTAATATCAAATTGGATTTTGGGTTTATCGTGAATGGTATCTTAAAGAACACTGTTCTTAATCCCAATTGAGTAAAGAATAGATCTTTTAATTAAGATTTAGTGAAGTCTACCAGTTAATTAATTTAATTGGAATTGGATTGAAATTGGATTTTGGGTTTATCATGAGCGATGTTTTAAATAACATCAGTTCTTTAACCAATTAACAGAGAAGATATGATTTGGAATTTAAAATCTTTTAAATAAGATTAATGGAATTTTTCCAAAGTAAAGTTTTCCAATTTAATTTATCGAACTAGAAATGAACGGACTTCGATTTAATAATTGAGATGAGCTTCTATGAATGAAGACCGTTACTATTTATGGAATTAAAAAGGCCTTGCCGCTATTCCGTTTATAGTATTGATTTGGTACGGAAATTTATATCGATTGTATATTGTTATGATTTCCGTGAAGATTCCATTTCGATGGAAGATGATTTTGGGTTTATCGTGAACTTTGTTTGAAATGATATCCAAAGGAAGATTAAAGAGAAAATTTAAAAGAATTTATCTTGGATAAAATAAATGGGAACCTTTCCCTAAAGGTGTGAATATTTGAATAAAAGAATATTTTAAATTGGAATGAGGCGTATGATGTGTTTTTACAGCACTTGATTATTGATTATAAAATACGCTAGTTATTCGGAAAGATCGTGTTTATCCCATTCTGAATAATTAATACGACGACTAAAAGTCGATGATGAAGATGGTGGTTGAAGACTGGAGATTTTCACATCATTTGGATGATAACTGATGTCTTGATTGGGCTGTACACCCAAGACGAGGTAATAAGTGGTGATCATCCAAACGTACTTGGAGTCGACCGGATATGAGAGGGCCTCTCCCCTACATTGGACATATGGAATCAGGAATAAGGTGCCCCCGGTTTCGTTCAGACCTAGAACGGACTTGCAAAAGGATAGTGTGTCTAACATTATATTCCTTTACACCGTATTTGTTGATCTCTGCTATATATATATATATATATATATATACATATATATATACATACATATATATATATATATATATATACATATATATAGCGGAGAATTTATTCTCTTGCTTAATAACCTTCTCGAAGACGTACGAGCTTAGAGGTTATATATTGGTGGAAATCAGTATACGGTATGGATTGATAGTGTGGTATGCTGAGATGCATGGATCAAGGTTGTTTTTGAAAAGCAGAGTCTTGTGGTTGATGATCAAAGCACAGCTTTAATTAGCATAGCTTTGTGTAGCGTTAATTCGCGAGCTTCACGCCCCGGTATGAACCAGAATTGGATGAGGAACCGCATGGAGGTTATGCGTTTCTTTCTAGCTAAGAGTGGTGTCATGGTATGAAGCCCAGATGTTTTACTTATGTGGATATTGGAAAGCGAGGTACCTCGGATTTGATGGTCAACATACTGATCAGATTTTATGCCCCATAGGACAGGAAACGTGTTGTTCAGGAATAATTAATCCACTAAAGTAAGTTTGGACCAGCCCTGCCGCTCCTAGGGGCGATGTGTTCTGTTCCTGAGGCACGGGCTAGGGTGTCTCGAATTCGGTAAGGAAAGATCCCTTGCTTTGTTTACGACGGAAATCCAATTTACAATATGACATTGTGCGGTTTTGAGTGTAAACCTATATGGCGGCACAGTGGCATAGGACGACATTCGTCTATGATTGATACATTTATATTGAAAGTGTTTTAAACTAATTAGACACTAATAATAATATCAAATGATTTTTGTTTTATACGTATCAAGCATATTGGCAATTATAAGGGAAAACTTTATCCTCCGGCTTGCTTTGCATTGTGTGATGGGACCTGAGTCTTATAATAACTTCATTTTTCTAAAAAGCATTGCGTTGTTTAATTTTAAACTGAGATTCATGTGGAGTAAACCCGTTTCGTGTTATACGGCGTGGTCCCATGATTCCCAACTTTTAAAGTAAAGATTTAATAACTGTTTTAGTTCTCACACCAGTCCCATGACTAACTTAGAGTTTATTGTTTCTACCTAAACTCTGGGTGCCCATATTTTTCCGCACGGGCAGCTAGTAGTTTTGGTTTTGCAGATTTCTACTTAACAGGATCTTGGATTACGGCTGGAGCTATATTCAGATTGCTTTGTATCTATGTATTTCATTCAGTTGTGTTAGTTGATGTATTTTCCGCTGCACATTATGTTTATGGATTTAAAATGTAATTTTAATCTCTAATATTTATTTCCGCTGTGTAATATTTATTCATACTCTGATATATTCTTGTACTCTGGTGTAATCGTTCTAATAGCAATGAAATGTTCTTGTTTTGTGTTCTGATGCATCGTGTTCTCAAAGCAATACGGGCTCCTCTGTCTCTTTAGGGATCGGGGAAGTCTGGGTCATCTCAAACAGAATGAATCAGAACGAATGATTTTTGAAATAAAATCAGAATTGGATTATGAAATGAAAGTGGAATAATTGAATATGAAACGGTACTTAACTTTGTTAAGTGGAATTAAGAATGATATTGAAATCAAATAAAATTATATTAAATAGATCGGAATTTAGAAATTGAATTAATGAAGAATAATTAAATAGAAATTAGTTGAATATTACCCGATTGATGTTCAAATATGTTAAACCAAGGTAAATATTAATACAGAACGTAAATTCAATTGAATTGGTTATGATGATTATGAATTGTTTGTCATTGGATGATAAATTGTTTGAATAGAAATAATCAGCATTTTAATGGAGATGAATGAATGGTAAATTGAGAAATGAATTCTAGGATTATAAATTGGAATGAAACCGCATATGCATTAAAATTGGGTAATATAACCTTGGATTGTATAAACTGAATTGATATTTCATGTTTAGTTGTTGGAATTTGTGAAGATATAATTGTTAATCAATGGAATATCATTTAAATTTCATGAAATGTCATTTAAACTAGAAGGCCATGAGGATTGCTGTTGAGAAAATATGCTCAATAGCGCTCATAAAAAGTATGCCTACGCGAAAATATATATTTTGGGTTTTTGAATTTTGTTTTTCGACCGTGTGGGTCAATGTGTGTGTGTGTATATTGATCGTGCAATAATGCAGATGTCACTCCGTACAGGGGAGACTCTACCGAATTTTTCCGGGAATTCAAAGTATTAGAAAATTTTCGATATTTTTGAAAATTTATATTGGTAATAATAAATTAGTTTTTGATTTAATATAAATTGGATTTCTGAAACGTTAATGGGTTTGTAAGATTTTTTCTACCTTAGTAATTTCGAGGCGAAATTCTTTTAAGTGTGGAAGAATGTAACAACCCAGATTTTTCGGTCATTTAAAGTTGAATATTTGAATATGTTTTAAATATTATATTTGGAATATTAATGGATTTTAATATTGAATTCGTCTATTAAAACAAAGTTTGAACATTAAAATTATATATATAATTTAAAACGAGCTCGAAATGGCGTGAAAGTTCGTAATATTGAGTTTTGAACTTTAATTGTTTCAGTTTATAGATTGTTAGTTATGTCCAATTCAATTTTTAAAATAGCCGCACCGTTATTAAAATATAACGTTCATTTAATAAATTATAAGGGTTTTAATATAATTTTGACACCATTTTAACTTGATATTGATGATATTGAGTTGTATATTCCATATTAGTAATATTTGAAGCTAATATATGTTTTATTTGGATATTAAAGATAATAATAATTTATTATTATTTTATTTGATTATATTGTATTTTTAATAATATTTTAATAGATATTATTATTATAAGCTTTAAAAATGATCCTTTCGCAAATGACCTCAGTTTTCGATGAAATTAGTTTCATTGGAACTGTAACATTAAATTGTTGTACAGCATTAAATTTCGTGGCAAACCGATGTTGTATATGACAACGGCCGCCGTAAACACCCAATCATTTTATATCACGCATAATTAAATTAATTTAAGTTAATGGAGGGGTATTTGTGTATAACTTGAGCCGACGATTGAATTAAGCCATGAAACCAATACCGTTGAGTTCGTAATGACGATTAGAGTCAGGGTAGGTAGGTTGTTTGTTATTTTTGGATAGATCGGGTGTTTCGGTGTCCAAAATAGCGTAGTTTGGTGTATAAAAACAGCGTACCAGTAAAACAGTCTCAGAATGCGATGAAATTCGTTCCGTTGGATTCATATTAATTATTATTATAAGATTTCAATTTTTGTGTCCATCAGACTTACCATTTGATCGTGGCAATGATAAACGCCTTAACCGTTTATATTATTTTGGATAATTTAGACAGGGGTAACTTTAAAGGAATGAATGACCAGCCAAACGAACTCTGATTTTAACGAAACAAATGTCATTGGATCCATAAAGAATAGGACTAGTAGAATTTCAAAGCTTCAAGTTGGTTGGATTTATTTTGTGATCGTGGAAAAATTAAATGCATGATTTTTCACCTGTGAATTATAAAGGGGTTTTTACAAACGATCTCGGAATACGATGAAACCTGTCCCATCGGGTCCATAATATTTTTTTATGCTAGGATTAGAAGTTTCATCTCGATCGGAGTTCGTATGTGCATGTTTAACGTGATACTTCACGGTTAAGTTTCATGTATAATATATATTAATATAAAATCCACTGTCCTTACAAATACTTCAGCAAAACCCTAACAAAATGGGTCAAAATATTTCTACTTGGTCAACCTTCAAAATCACCGCCTTACTCCATTCGAACGGTAGATGCTATCCTAACTATATCTACTTTTTCTCCACATCTACGCACTGAATCAAATGATCCCCAACTACAAAAGTCTTCAGCTCTTCGAGCTCTCTCTGATGAATGGTGACGATGAAGTTTCATGCGTTGGCGTGGCCGGAAAACATGCTCGAAGCAGATGTGTTCGTGGAGGTGCTGCAGTTGATAGACGATGCCAGGGGTAATGGGATCGGGGACGAAGATGGAGCAGGGTCAGGAGCTTCTTCTGGTACAATCGGATTGAACTTCGACTGTAACAACCCGGTTTTTCATAACAGGTTTAAAATTTTTATTTTAGCAAACTTAATGGGTTTAGAATATTTAAAATGACTTATTTTAAATAATAATGACTAAAATTTATTTAAATCGAAGTTAAAATGTATAAATTTATTTTAAATTGAATAGAGCCTGAAATGGAGCGGTAGTTTGAAATTTTGATTTTAAATTTCAAATGAATATACATAATTCAATATAAATCAGAATTGGACGAAACAAGAAACGTTAGAATCTATTTAGCTATATCTTTCTAAAGAATGTGAATAATTGAGATGTCATTATATAAATTGAAAGTTATGTCCATTTTAAAATTTAGAATAGTCGCTATGGAATTTATATATATTTTATATAATATACAGCCCTTAAAAATAGCGATTTTGCAAATGACCTCTATTTTCGATGAAACCACGTTTGTTGGATCCGGAATGTCAAATTATTGTTATATTCCAATTTTCATAATTTTTGGAATTAATATGTGGGCGTGGTGGATTTAAACGTGTTTGGCAATTTCAATTTGAATTTAATCGACTGGAAAATGACCATTTTTCAAACGACCTCCAAATTCGATGAAATTAGTTTTTTTAGGACCATATCATCAAAACATAGCTAGATTTATTTTTTGGGAATTTTGGAGTTAGTATGTGGCCTCAGTAAATTAAAATGTACGTTGAAATCAATGTGGAACGTTGTATTAATTTATATTTTAATTTTAACGAAAACTGATTGAAATAGTCGAATTGGCTTATGGCACATATCTCATTGTGCCCGAAATGGGGATAATTGGCTAGTGGCGACAGTCGTTGGGTTCGATATGGAGTTCGAATGAAAAATCTAACTTTTTGGAAAACTAAAATAATAAATATATGGCTTGGTCAACCCTCACCCTCAACCTCATCCTTCAAACAAGATTAAAAAAAAGAAGAAAAGCTAGTTGCCTTCCCCAGACTGCCGCTAGCCGCGCCGCCACACCGGACCACCGCAGCCCCATCGCCAGACCGTCGCTCCCCCTCCTGCCCCACCGTCGTCGCCCTCCTCTATCCCCCCTTCTCTGGTCACGAAACCCTTGCCAAATCAGCCATAATTCACCGCCGTGACCCACCTCCGACCACCGCGACCGCCTCTGCCACCTCCCCTCAGCCCAGCGATGCCTCCCATCACCTCAGGCCGACCGTGAACCCCTCCGCTTTTTAAAAATCATTTTTTTTTAATTTTCAGTGTTTGCAAATAACACCCTGAGCTTCCACAGCTCATATCTCTCCAACCGTGCACTTCTGGCTAAAACTCCACACTGTCAAAGTCGAAGAGCACAATTTTCTCTTCGATTTGAGTATATCAAAGTCGTATTTTGGAATGAGGAGCCCCGCCCGGAAAACGCGTCGAAAATTTGCTATCCAAATACTGTCTTTTCGCGATTTCCAGCGAAATGGAGCGTTTTTGAAAGAAAGGCCACTAGGCGAAAGTTTTCCTGAATGGCGCGTTTAAGTTAAGAAAAAAGATCGTGTGAAGATTGGAGCTCATTTGCAAATTTTGGAACCAGAACAGCAAATCAGAGCATCAGAAAATAACGGTGGAGTGGATCCCAATGTGAGAACTCTTTCTCACACAAATTATTTCACAGTTAAATATATCCTAGGTTGCAGACGGGGCTTAGTAGCTCCTGACACTATTTATTGTACAAACCATGGTTTTTGTTGGGGTCGTATTATGGGAAAATTGACTATATTATGGTTATTGATTGTATTGCGGTTTTGTTGATTGGATTGATTATTGTGTATGGCACGAGCCAGTATCAGGAAAGGGGTAATGCTAGACATTACTCCGGTTCTAATATCGCGTCGTTATAATGCCGAATTTTTCTGAAACTAAAATGTATATGAAATTTCTTGAAATAAACTATATAAAATAATCATATGTTGAATAAAATGTTTAAACAATAAAAATATCATTTTTATGGTACAAATGAACTACAGGAAATGGTCAAGTGTGAACGGCATAAAATTCTCCTGAAATGAAAATAAATATTAATTTAAATATCGGACGATTTGTTTATGTACATCCATTTAACTAACATTGATTGGGACGATAAATTTTACCCATCGCCCAACTACATAAATAATATTCATTATTTGTTAGTTGAAACCCCATAGGGTATTGGGATGATATTTGACATACACTAATCCCAATTGTTTAGTTGCATGTCAATTGATGGTTGACAGACTGTTGTAAGCATTAAACATTTATATTTAATGCTTATGCACTTGTGTGATGCACTTTGGATGATGGATGATTGTTTATCATTGTTGTTGTGTACATGTGATGTATGAAATCCATATAACTGAAATTATATAGTAATTCGTTGGGTCTGATTCCAGTTCAGAAATAACGAATATTTTTAAATAATATTCAGTAAAGGATTAAAATGTGAATATGACGTCAAAGTTTGGATGGACGTAAAAATATTGAAATATGTGATGCCGTGTTGATTAGATTTACGCCATTTTAACGCGAACGATAATTATATCGATTTTATTCATTTTTATAATGAATATAAAAAAGGAATTGATTACAAAATCTGATATTTTGAAAATATTATTATTTAAATATTATAACAATAAGGTGTATTTAATTTTGATTTAAAATTGAAATTGTTTTTAAAAGGAATTTATAAATGCATTTTGAACGAAATATTATATATATATATATATATATATATATATATATATATTAATAGCTTGAATAGAACGCGCCGCGCTGCGACTTTTCGCTAATTTCAACCGTTGACTTCGAATTGACATTACGGGATATCCGACCGTCAGATTCTCCTAAAATTGAAACCTTTGGGTTCATATCGGAAAGAGCTTTCCAATAAATATAAGAGATTTAAAATCTAACGGTTGGATTTGGAATAATGTCCAAATCAAATTTGGAAAAGGTCACTATAAATGCAGTTCAACGACCGTTATTGGAAGCCGACTATACGGGCCTTGATAAAATTATTAAAAATAGTAATAATTTGAGTAAAATCATAATAAATGATTTGGAAATAATTTAGATGAAAAATAACACGTTTGTAAAGATAAAAATAAATTTTTATCAAAATTACCTAGTTATTAACTAGAAAGATAATCCAACGTTTTTAAATAAATAAATTGGATTTGTGAATGGTTTTAATCTAACCAGAATTTTCCAATGTATGACTTGGAATGGATTTTAATAGAAATCATCTTTGGGATATTTCGATATTGGATTCCACGACTATACGGGTATTGTGGAGGAATTTGGAAGATTTGAATAGAAATCATTTTCCATATATATCGTTATTCCCTATACGATATGTGTTGGTTTTAGAATTTGATATTGAACGTAAGCCAATATAATTTTTGTTTATAGCCTTATATTTAATATCAAAGTGGATTTTGGGTTTGTCGTGAATTGTGCCTTCAATAACACTGTTTTTAAATGTAATAACCCGGAAAATCCGAACCAATTTTAAAAATTTATTTTGGCAATTTTAATGAATTTTGAATATTAAAAATAATTTATTTTAAATAATAACGACGAGAATTTATTTTGAATAGAATTAGAACATATATATTTATTTGAATCGACGTTAGAACATAATTAATTATTTTTAGTTATAAAAGGAATTGAAAATGGCGCGGTAGTTTGAAAATTCGATTTCAAATTTCAAGTGACTGTACAGGATTCAAAATAAACCGGAATTTAGCGAAACTAAAAATATTGGAATCTATTTGAAAATACCTTTTCAACGAATCCAAAAAATCAAAATTTCATAGCGGAAATAAAAAGTTAAGCCTAGTTGAAATTCAGAATAGTCACTATGGAATTTTGGCCCTTTAAAATAGTCATTTTGCAAACGACCTCTGTTTTCGACGAAACTATTTTTGGTTGATCCGGGATGTCAAGTTATTGCTAGATTCCAAAATTCGTAATTTTCTGAATCAATATGTGAGCGTGGCGAAAGAAAATGTGTTTTGACAATTTCGATCGACCAGAAAATGGCCATTTTGCAAACGATCTCAGAATTTGACGAAATTAGTTTTGTTAGGACCATATCGTCTATACGAAGCTAGAAAATATTTTTCGGGAATTTTTAGAGTCCGTATGTGGCCCCGGTAAACTGAAATGTACGTTTGAATTTAATAGATATGGGTTTAAATTTTAATTTAAATCAAAACTGATCGATACAATAGAATTGGCTAGCGAAACATATCCCATTTTATTCGGAATGGGGGCAAAATACGCTTGGGATGACAGTCATTAGGCCTCATATGGGGTTAATATACAAATTCACCTTTTTGGAGAAAAAAATAAAATAAAATAATTAATATAAATACTCCCTCCCCCTTGGTCAAAGCCCTAAAAATAAAATCCCACGGTCAAGATGGAAAAATCCTGCCTCCACTCCAAATCTCATCGCTTCTAGTTTCCCATGCCACCATTGCTTCCAGCCGCCATCGCTCCTCCGTCGCAGCACCCCTCCAGGCGAGCTCCGACCTCAGCGAGGCCGCCTCATCTCCAGCACCCCCCTCCTTGTCCCGATTTCGCTACTCTCTATTCCCCTAATTTAGACAACCGCACCCAAACCTGACCGCCGCCGCGGCGTCTTTAGCTTCCTCCCGCCACCACTGACTCCTACGTGCCCCACTTCTACACCGCAGAACCAAAGGACCATCCTCCGAAAGGTTGCAGTGCTGGAGTTCGCCAAAGCTGCTGCTTTACAGTTCAGAACACTGAACGATGGGTTTAAAAACCCTAAGGAAATCATTAACTGCTAATCAAGGTAATTAATTAACTTAATTAATTAGTTAGTAATTAATTTGGTTTAAATAAAAGTGTTAGATTTTTTTATATGAAATAATACGAAATAAAAATATAATCTTTATTATATGTAGAGATATAATAATACAATTTTTATGTATATAGCGAAGTAAAAATATAATTTTTATATAGAAAGTAGCGTTGTAAAAATCTGCTTTTTACAATGTAGTTTTAAAATTAAAATATGATTTTTAATATATAAACATCCTATTAAAAATGTGATTTTTACTATAAACAGTGTGAAACTGATTTCGATGGGACCGAGGGGAATCAAATCCAAATCTGAACCGTTCAGTGATAAAGAATGGAGTAGTGGAAACCCAAAGGTGAGAACTCTCTCACTGAATTTATCTATATAGTTATTTATTATGTAAATGCATATATGAACTGTTTCCCCGTCGTCCACAGACCATGGATGACTTGTGTGTTTGTTTGGTTATACTGTGTTGTGGTTTTTGGTTGACTGGTTTGTTTATTTGGTTTGGTTTGGGGAAATGAAATGAAATTGAATAGAATTGGTATATGTATGGCGTGGGCCATGTAACGACCCAGAAAATCTGAACCAATTTAAATTTTTTAAATTGGCTAAAATAATAGATTATAAATATTTTAAATAATAGCAATGAAAAGTGAGTTTGAATCGATGTTTGAAAACGAATATAATTAATTCTAATTATAAACAAGGCATGAAATGGCGCTACAGTTTCAAAAATTGAATTCAAACTTTGTCGGACTGTACCGGGTGCAAAACAAAACGGATTTGAGTGAATCAAAAAATATTTAAATCTATTAGTGAATACCTTTCTAACGAATCTGAAAAATCGAAGTTTCATAGCGGAAAGCAAAAGTTATGGCCAAATGAATTTTCAGAAAGGTCGCTATGGAATTTATATAGCCCGTGAAATTGGTCATTTTGCAAACGACCTCGGGATTCGACGAAACCACTTTTGCTGGATCCGGGATGTGAAGTTATTGCTTGGCTTCAAATTTCATAATTTTTGAAGCTAGTATGTGAGCGTGGCAAAGGAAAACATGTTTTGGTCAATTACAGTTAAATTGGATCGACCAGAAATGGGCCTTTTTGCAACGGTCTCAGAATTCTACGAAACTAGTTTTGTTGGGACCGTATCGTCAAAATATAGCTAGATTTATTTTTCTGGAATTTTTCGAATCAATTTGTGGCCTTGGAAAATTGAAATGTACGTTCAAATCGAATATTGAATGTTATATATTTTAAATTGAATGAAAACTGACTGAAACAGTCGAATGGGCCTTCGAAACATATCCCATTGTGTTCGGAATGAGGGTAAAACGCTAGGGACGACAGTCGTTGGGTTTGAATTGGTGTTCGTGTGTGAAAGAGGATATTTTCGGATTTTTAAAATATATAAATAAACAAAAAAATATCATTGGTCAGAAAATTTATTTTCTCTCTCCCTGAAGTTCGACTGAAGGAAGAAACACGTTCAAACCTTCCCCCTCATTTTCCGATCAATCCACGCCGAATTAGCTCGTGCCACAGTTGAACTTTTTGAAGATCTTCTCAAGATCTTCAAATCCATATAAAGTTTGGAATTTTTCGTGGCCTGTGGAGTGCGAATCGACGCCAGGAAGTTTGGCCATTCAAACCACCGCCGCCGTCAACCAGGGCCACCGAAGTGGACCCCGCTCCAGGCGCCAGTGCGCCTCTCTCCCCTCTTCCTCGCTGCGCTGGCCAATTGACGAATAGCTTCACGAATCGAAAGAAAATTCAAAACCTAGTTTTGAACAAATCAGTTGAGGTACGACCATATTTAATTTTAACAGTTTTAACACCTTTAAACCGTTGCAAACTTTGAAAAATCATATCTTTTTCGTGTATTGACGAAATTCAGTGAAACAAGCGACAGTGGACTCGTGTGGACGTCTTCTACATTCTAGAAGAGACCGCATATTTTTCTGAGCCTTCTGCTATTTTTGGTGGAGTGGAACACAATGTGAGACTTCTAATTTATAAACGATATGGAAAACGACGATGTATAAATTATATAGTCGATGTATGAGTTATATAAGCGTTGTATAAGTTGTACGTTCGATGTATAAGTTGTACATGCGTTGTAAAAATTATATATGTGTTGAAATAAAAGTGAATTGCTATATATAAATATAAATAAATAAATATATATATATATATATACACGCCCCTCGTCCACAAACCATGGATGATATTTATTGGTTGTGATTGGTGTGAAAATTGATTGATAGCGAATGGTTGATTGGAATTGTTTGTGGTTGATATTGATTGATTGTGGTTGAAAAATACCCGTTTGTGGTTGAGAAATATTTGGTTGAAACCACATAGGATTAGTTTGTGGAAATGAAAAATATATACATGCCGCCTGCGTGCGAACTAGATGCATGATTCCCCATTGTCAAAAACCGCGAGGTTTTAAGGTAGAGCGAGGAGCCGTACTAGGGACGGTCCCGGTTTTAACTACCCTGCCGTTATGCTGCCGAAATTTTGAATAATATTCATGTGTTTGAATTATTTTCATTTGTTGAAACTATATTTATTCGTTGAATAGAAAACCTTCATGTGTTGAGTCGATATTCATTCGTTGGATAGAAATTTATGTGTTGAATGGTATTCGTGTTTTAAATATAAAAATCACCTTTTTATCGATATATAAGGGTGCGTTTTTTATAGGTCCCTGTTAAGGTTTTAAATTAGGCTCACATCCGGTCATAAACTTATTGTAAATTAGGTCCCTATTTTCTGAAAATTCATCAAAAAAATATATAAAAAAATCACGTAAATTCGAAATTAATTAAAATAATTATTCGGGAAAAAAATTAGACCTAAAAAACATCAAAAACAACGTCAAAATAAAGAATTACGTAAAAAACAACGAAATGCAGTAAAATGCATCAAACGATGCATATAATTCAATAAGTTGCATACATGTATGCATTAATTTTAATTCTACGTCACAACTACAGTAAAAACTCATACATGTATGCATATATTGTAAAAACATGCATCTATCCATGCAATTATTTGAAAACAGCGAACTGTGGAGAAACTTTTCAATTTTGCATATATTTTCACCTGTATGCATACATATATGCAGTTATACAAAAAAATTGCATATATGTATGTAGATATTCAATAGGAGGGTCTGCCTACGTGCAAGTATATTCAAATAGTTGCATATATGTATGCAACTAATAGCAATAGTTGCATACATGTATGCAACAATTTTTTTTTCTTTGCGTGGACTTCTGGGATTACTTCAAGATTTTAGATTTTTTTTTTTTTTATTCATAGCCGCCTTTTTTTGCCAGAAAATGAAAAATGCGAAGCATGTAAAATGGGAAGGCGGAAGTACCTGAAAATGTGGAGGCGGCAGCAAAAACAGGGGGCGGGTTTGAATATTAAACTATGGCTGGATGTGAGGTGTATTAAGTTTGGAAATAGGGATGTGAGCCTAATATTCACTATAGGTATAAACTATAGAAAACCTTCATGTGTTGAATCGAAATTCATTCGTTGAATTGAAATTCATGTGTTGAATGGTATTCATATTTTGAAAGAAAGTGTTTTATAATGAAAATCCAATTTTTATCATCGATATGAACTATATAAAATGATCTCGTTTTGAAATAAATTGTTTTATAATAAACATCATACCTTTATTACCTATATGAACTATATAAAATAATAGTGTTTTGAAATGAATTGTTTTACAATAAAAATCACATTTTTATTATATACATGAGTTGTTAAATATAGTGAAGCGTTGAAATAGAAGATAGTTAGATAAAAATATCATTTTTATCAAATGTATGAAAAGAATATAGTTTGGAAATCGAAGAATCGATATATATATATATAAATAGAATTGAAATATATCGAAAAACGACGCTGCAGTTCGTATTTTGAAACCGTGACTGCAAACGATTAGTACGGGAGACCCGACCATAGGATTTTCCTGAAATCGCAACCGTTGGGTTCGCTTTGGAAATATCTTTCCAACGGCACCAACTTTGTAAAAATCCAGCGGTTGGATTGTCTGGAATGTTTAATTCAAATCTGAAGAAAAATAGCGCCAGAATCGATTATATTTATATATATATATATATATATAATTATATTTAATCGAATAACGACGCTGTAGTTCGTATTTTGAAATCGAAACTTCAAACAATTATACCGGGAGATCCGACCGTCGGATTTTCCCGAAACTGGAACCGTTGGATTCGTTTTGAAAAGATCTTTCTAATGATGTAAATTTTGTGAAGATCCAATAGTTAGATTTTCAGATATGTGTAAATCAAATCTGAAGAAAAATAGCGCCACGGCCACATTATGGCCCGAAGCGTCGTTTTGAATAAATTGACTATTTTAAAATAAATAAAAATAGCGATAAATCATTATAAAATATTATAAACGATATGGATGTGAAATTTAGAAATTAACTGAAGGTTGGCTAAGCCGAATGGTTTCCTGGGTGTTGATCGATGTTGGTTTCGGCCTTCGGGGTTAATATTTGGGAAATCGTTCTCTTACTGATTGACGGTTAGTGACTAGTGAATCGAAATGATGCGTGTGTATGTTAGTGTTGCACTTGTTTATTACATACGCGAGTTGTTCAGAAAGACCGGGTTTATCCCATTCTGAATAACTGAATCGACGATAAGAAATCGAAGATGAAGACGGTGGTCGAAGACCGGAGATCTTCACCTCGTTTGGATGGTAACCGAGGTCCTGATTGGGAGGCATCCCAAAATATGAATAATGAGTGGGGATCGTCCAGACGTACGTGGTGATCGATGGGTTTGCGAGGTATATAGTGCCTCCGGCTTCGTTCAGACCCAGAACGGACTTGTAAGTGGACTGTGTGTCTGACATTGGATTTTATTCTGTGTTGATTGATCTCTATTAAATATACATCTGTTTGGCGGCGGAGAATTTATTCTTTTGCTTAACGTCCTTCTCTGAAACGCACGAGCTCAGAGGTTGTATATCGATGGACATCAGTCGCATGACATGAATTGCTAGTGTGGCATGCCTAAGTGGCAAATGATCAGGGCTTCTGTTGAAAAGCAAAGTCTTGTGGAGATGATCAAAGCACTGCCTGTGTGGCGTAGCTTTGTGTATAAAGTAAATTCGCGAGCCTCACACCCCGGTATGAACCAGAAACGGGAGAAGGACCTCAGGGAGGGCATGCGTTTCATTCTAGCTAGGAGTTGTGTCGGTGTTTTTACACGGCCTGACATTTTACTTGTGTGGTTGTTATAGTTGCGAGGCGCCTCGATTAGATCGGACTATCCGGGTCCGATGGAGTCATTCGTTGGCTCATTTGCACCCCACAGGGTGGGGAGACGTGTTGTTCAGGCGTAATAATCCACATCGTTGGACCGACCCTGACGATCCAGGGGGCAGTTGCGGATGTTCCAGAGACATGGTAGGCTAGATTGTCTCGAAGTCGGTAAGGACTATCTTTTGCCTTGGTTCATGACGGAAATCCAATTTCCAAATACGTGACTATGCGGTTTTGATTGTATACCTATATATGGTGACATAGTGGTATGGGGCATTAATGCCGTCTATGATTGATAGTTATGATTGAATTTGTTTTTGAAACATATAAACACTAGTAATAATATCAAATGCTTTTGTTTTATTCGTATCAATCATATTTTGGCCATTATAAGGTAAAAACTCTATCCTCCGGTTTGCGTTGCATTGTGTGATGGGAACTGAGTCTTATAATGGCTTCATTTTTAAAAAAAGCATTGCGATGTTTAAAAGAATGATTTGTTTTAAAGCACTGGCAATCCGATGGAGTAAACCCGTTCCACGAAAGTGGCGTGGTCCTGTGATTAGCCATATTTGAAATGTGTTGGGTAGATTTCTCATATCAGTCCCATGATTGACTCATAGTTTGTTTCACTTTCGAACTCGGGTGCCCCTTTTTCTACATGGGCAGCCTTGTATTTAGGTTTAGCTGGTTCTTTCTGGATAGCTGGAGCTAAAGATGGATTCTATCATTTATCTATTTTATGTTGTTCAGCTCCTATTGTACATATGATGTTTGTTTTCCGCTGTAGACATTTATGTATAGCCGAATTGTATTTGTACTAAGTATGATCCTGTATACTATGTAACTCTGATGATTACGTTTATCCAGTATATTCTATTATTCATTATCTGGTGTATTTATTTATTTCTGTTCTGCTATTATCTGTTTATGTGTAAATTCCAAGAATTACCCTTGCCACCGTCAGTACGGTGTTTGGGGTCGTCTCAGGCCATTATTAGACCGGGGATAAGGTTGGGTCTTATCCCGTTTCTAGTATCGCGCTGTTATGCCGCCAAAATTTTCTAAAACATGTCAAAACAATAAAAATATCATTTTTATTGTGTAAATGAACTGAATAAATATTTTATCATTAAAAATATAATTTGTAACGTGAAAATGAATAAAATAAATATTCATTTACAAATCAAACGATTTGTTTATGTACACCCATTTGACTAATATGGATTAGGACGATAAATTTTACACATCGCCCAACTGCACAAATAAATCTGCGTTCGTTGTTTGGAAACCCCACATCGGTATTGGGATGATATTGGACATACACTAATCCCAATAATTAGTTGTATGTAAATCGATTAGTTGACCGACTGTTATAAGCGTTAAATATTTAAATTTGATTCTTATGCAGTGTAGAATGCACTTTGGATGATGGTTGACTGTGTTTGATTGTTGTTCTGTGCATGTGTGTATGAAATCCATATAAATCACATTATATGGTAATTGACTGTGTCTGATTCCAGTTCAGAATTATCGAATATTTTAAAATAATATTCAGTGAATATTGAAATGTGAAGCCGTGTTAAGTAGTTAAACGCCATTTTAACACGAACGGGAATTTTATCGATTTTATTCATTTTACAATGAATATCAAAAAGTGATTTCAAAATCTGATAAATTGAAATGATTTGAAATTCGAATTAAATTGAAATAGAATTGAAATTCGAATTAAATTCGAATTGAATTGAAATGGATTTGAAATTCGAATTGAATTGAAATGAATTTGAAATTTTGATTTTAATTTGAAATGGAAGTTGAAATTGTTTTTGAAAATGAATTTAAAACGATTTATAAAATACATTTTAAATGGGAATCGATGAAATATATATTACATATTATATATATATAATATAATGGCCTGAATAGAACGCGCCGCGCTACGGCAGCTCGCGAATTTCGGCCATTGAATTCGAATGGACATTATGGGAGATTCGACCGTCGGATTCTCCTAAACCCTGAACCGTTGGGTTTGTATCGAAAATAGCTTTCTAACGAATAAAAGAAATTATAAATCTAATGGTTGGATTTGGAGTTATGTCTAAATCAAATTTGGAAAAGGTTGCTGTAAGTGCAGTTCGATGGCCGTTGATGGAAACTGACTGTAGGGCCTTGATAAAATTATTAAAAATATCATTAATTAGTGTAAAACCATAAGAAATGATTTGGAAAGAACTGGGATGAAAAATTCCATATTTGAAAAGATAAAAATAGATTTTTATCGAAATGAACAAGTTTTGAACAAGAATTATAATCCCATTTATTTTTAAATAAATAAAGTGGATTTGAAATGGTTTTAAAAATAATCAGAATTTCCAATATATAAAGTGGAAATGGATTTGAATCGAAGTTGTCTTTGGAATATTTCGATGTTGGATTTCATGATTATACAGATATTGTTATGAGAATTTGAAAGATATATTTATATCGTTATTTCCAATACGATATTTGTTGGTCGTAGAATTTGATATTGAATATAATCCTATACATTTTCTATTCAGAGCCTTGTATTTAATATCAATTGGGATTTGGGTTTGTCGTGAATGGTGTCTTCATTAACACCGTTCTTAAACCCAGTTGAGAAAAAAAATTAAATCTTTTTATTTAGATTTAACGAAGTATACCAATTAAATGATATTTAATTGGAATTGAATTGGAATTGATTTTTGGGTTTATCGTGAACAATGTTTTAAATAACACTTATTCTTTAACCTGATAATTAATGGAATGTGAATTGAGTTTATGGTGAACTGTGTTTCTAACGACATTCGCTCTTTAACCCGATTTACAGTGAAATGGAATTTAGAATTTATAAATCTTTTATTAAGATTTTATGGGATTTTCCAAAGTAAATTTTTCCAGTTTAATTTAATTAAATTGGAATGGAATGGAATTCGATTTGGTAATAATCGAAGTGAGCTTCTGTGGAGGAAGACCGTTACTATATATGGAATTTAAAAGGCTTAGCCGTTATTTCATTTATATTATTGGTTGGATATGGAAGTTTATATCGTTTATATATATATTGATCTGTTTTCCGTGAAGATTCCATAATCAATGGAATGTGATTTTGGGTTTATCGTGAGCTGTGTTTTAAGTGACACTAGTTCGTTAACCCAAGTAAAGATAAGATTAATTTCTTAACTTTGAAAAATCACTAAGTAATGATTTTAGGAGATTAAAACTGAATTAGAGTTTTAATGAATCTTTAATTAGATTAAAAAGTGAATGTGATAATTAAAATTATCAATTTAGGAAAATGATCGAGAATGGAGTATCACCAGTTTTGCTCCAAGCGATAGTTAAATCTTTAATTAGATTTGAACGAGAAATGGTAATTAAATTTACCGATAACACCGTGGTGTTGGATATGGAGTATTGTCAGTTTTGCTTCATGGGATGAATATGTTGGGATTAGGAAATATATAAATGATTACTTTGGTAAGGTTCGCTAATCCCAACTAGTTTGGATAAACTTTAAAATGGTTTAAAAGCTGACATACGAGGGGTACTGGTAAAGGAGCTAATAATGGGAATGCTCCTGATATGAGGACGATGTTCACTGACTTCATAAGGGAGATGCTTAGAAATATGCAAGGAGCAATTACCAATGCTACAAATGGTGGTGGTGCAGTGGTGCAGGCGCCTTACCATTTCTAAAATATACCCAAAAAACATATCAAAACATATTTTTGGGTATATTTGATTTAAAATATTTCATGTGAATGATGTTTTAATGTTTTTGATTGATTCTATATGTTGTTACCGCTGTTTGGAATGTTTTGTGATGTCATAGAAAGGTTAGAATGGTTGAAAACGCCGTCGTTTGTCTAAAATAGCTTGATGGAAAAATTTCAGAACCGGTTAGGAGGAACACCCGATCCGATCCGGATAGGAGCAAGGCATCCGATTCGATCCGGATAGGAGCAAGACACCCGATCCGATCCGGATAGGAGAAAGACACCTGATCCGATCCAGATTGGAGAAAGACACTCGAACTGATCCGGATAGGAAAAAGACACCCGAACCGATCCGGATAGGAGAAAGACACCCGAACTGGTCCGCATAGGAGGAAGACACCCGAACCGAACCGGATAGGAGAAGGAGAGAAGGAGACCCGAACCGAACCGGATAGGAGGAGGAGGAGACCCGAACCAAACCGGATAGGAGGAAGAGACCTGAACCGATGGAGGAAGACCCGAACCGAACCGGATGAGAGGAGGAGATCCGAATGGAACAGGATAGGAGGAGGAGACCCGAACCGATCCGGAGGAGACCAAAACCCGAGATGCAAAGGTACTCTAAATGGGAAGTAGAACTCAGGATCCAGATGGGAAACAACGAGTTGACTTCATGATTGGACTTTGCTGCGGGACGTGTGATAAGGGGTTATCGATGTCTATAGCTTTGACTCACCGCGGAAACACGGATATTGGCTACGGATCAGTGCAGTGAAGTGGAGTCATGACTTCATGGGGCAGAGTGATCGTAGCAAGGCTATGAGCCAGTGCAGTGGAGCCATCATGACTCCACGGGGTAGAGTGGATATATCAAAAGATTAGTGGCTACGAATCAGTGCAGTGATGTCATTACGACTCCATGGGGCAGAGTGATCATAGAAAGGTATAGGGTGATCAAAGTGGTGGATGTGTGTCTGACGTTGTAGATTGACAACGTGGCATACCGAGATGCAGTGATAAAAGATTTTGTTGAAAAGCAGAGCTTTGTGGTTGATGATCAAAGCAGGGCTTTAAATAGCTAGCTTTGTGTTTAGCGTTGTTTCGCGAGCCTCACACCCCGGTATGAGCCAAAAACGAGAGATGGATCCTGGGAGAACATGCGTTTCTTTCTAGCTAGTAGTGGTGTCAGTGTTTTACACCCCCTAACATTTTACTTATGTGGATGATGGATAGCGAGGCGCCTCGGTTATATTGGTCGCTCTAGGCCGATGGTTTGTCCGGTATATGACTAGTTTACGCCCCATAGGGCGGGGAAACGCAGTGTTCAGGCATTATAATCCATGCCGTGTGGACCGGCCCTGTGGCTCCTAAGGCTTGATAGAGTACTTGCCTGAGACTCGGGCTAGACAGTCTCGAAGCGGTAAGGACGATCCCTTGCCTTGGTTCATGACGGAAATCCAATTTCCAACTACGACGTCGTGCGGTTTTGATTTTATACTTATGTATGGCGACATAGTGCTACGAGCATTAATGTCGTCTATGATTGATGCTTATGATTGAAATTGTTTTTGAAATATATAAGCACTAGTAATAATATCAAATGCTTTTGTTTTATCCGTATCAAGCATATTTTGGCCAATATAAGGTAAAACTCTATCCTCCGGTTTACGTTGCATTGTGTGATGGGAACTGAGTCTTATAATGGCTTCATTTTTATAAAATGCATTGCGATGTTTAAATGATTTATTTGTTTTTAAGAATTGGAAATCCAATGGAGTAAACCTGTTCCGCGTTAGCGGTGTGGTCCTGTAATTGGCCTTATTGTAAAATATGTTAAGTAGATTTCTCATACCAGTCCCATGACTGACTCGTAGTTTGTTTCACTTGCAAACTCGGGTGCCCTATTTTCTATACGAGCAGCCTTGTATTCAGGTTTTAGCAGGCTCTTTCTGGAAAGCTAGAGCTAAAGATGGATTCTATCATTTCTTTCTTTTTATGTTGTCCAGCTCCTATTGTACATATTATGTTTTGATTCCGCTGTAGACATTTATGTAAAGTTGAACTGTATTTTGTACTAAGTATGATCATGTATACTGTGTAACTCTGATGATTATGTTTATCCAGTGTATTATTTGTACATTATCTAGTGTATTTATTTATTTCTGTTCTGCTGTTATCTGTTTATGTGTTATATTCCAAAAGATTACCCTTGCCACCGTGGAACGGGGTTTGGGGTCGTCTCATTTCTATTTAACATGAACTTATTCTACATAAATGACATTCATTCTAATATGACATTATTCTACATAAATGATATTTATTCTAATGTGGCATTATTCTACATAAATGACATATATTCTAATATGGCGTTATTCTACATAAATGACATATATCCTAATATGATATTATTCTACATAAATGACATTTATTCTAATATGACATGTTTAACAATAATGATATTATTGTTCTAATAGGACATTTCTAATAACAGTGACATGTTTAATCTAAATAAACATTTTAACTAAAATGTTATTTTTAATTTAAATAAACATTTCTATTTAAAATGATCTTTTTATTCTAATGTAACATTTTCTAACAAAATGTTCTTTTTATTCTAATGTACATTTTCTAACAAAATGTTCTTTTTATTCTAATGTACATTTTCTAACAAAATGTTATTTTTATTCAAATGTTGATTTTCTAAATGAATGATATGTTTATATCAACCTAATGTTTATAAATAAATGACATTTATAACATATGTTTATTCTAATAAATGACAATTTAATATTGTTAATCCTAATTCAGTAAAAGATGACAAGTTTATATTGTAAATTATAATTCAATAAAAGGTGACAAATTTTATATCGTCAATTCAAATTTTACAAAATAAATAAAAGTGATGGCTACCTATTGTTAACAATTATCTAACTAAACAAATTGACATAAAAGAAAAATATAATGAAAATTATAATTTTCGTTGTCTAATCTTTTTAATGAAAACAACCTACAATAAAAATGAAGTTTTATCGTCAAATCTTTTTATTGCAAAACAAATGACAACAAAAATGTGAACTTTATATTCTAATCTTTTTATTGTAACAAAAAGACATTAAAAATATAAACTTTAATAACTATACTTTTTATTGTAACAAATCGACAATAAAAATTTAATCTTCTATTTCAATTCTTTTTATTGTAAACAAATGACAATAAAAATCTAATCTTCTATTTCAATTCTTTTTATTGTAAACAAATGACTATAAAAATCTAATCTTCTATTTCGATACTTTTGATTGAAAACAATGTCACATAAAAATGTCACATTAAAAGGTTACATAAAAATGTAACCTTTTAAATCTACTCTTTTTATTACATCTAAAATGTCGATAAAAATGCAACTTTTAAAGTATATTCTTTTAGTTGTCTCTAATTTGACAATAATAATATTTCTTTTAAATCTAATCTTTTTATTTGAACAACTTTAAAAGTATGTTCTTTTTAGTTGAGAAGAAAATGACAACAAAATATGTTC
This sequence comes from Allium sativum, assembly GCA_030737875.1. Classification (NCBI taxonomy): domain Eukaryota; kingdom Viridiplantae; phylum Streptophyta; class Magnoliopsida; order Asparagales; family Amaryllidaceae; genus Allium; species Allium sativum. The sequence continues at coordinate 894,645,381 of CM060920.1, forward strand.
TTTCTACATTTTAACTAATTGAAAAATAAAAATGAAATCTCTTATTTCAACTCTAATTCATTTACAAGAACCATATTTCATGTAAAAATAAAAATGAGATTTTTATTGTTAAGTTAATTCCTATGTTCACGTGCCAAAATAAAGATGAAATCTTTAATCTAAAATAATGTCATGTTCATGAATCAAAACAAAGATGAAATCTTTAATCCAACTCTCAATCCAAATTTTACGTATTCAATAAAAACTATATTTTTATGAATAAATCACATCAATATTAACGGATTTAAAAATAAAAGTTGAAATTCTAATTTCAATCAAATCTGTACGTATGGATCTAAAATGAAAGACATAGATCTGAATGATAGAAGGTAAATCTAGAAAATAGAAGAACGATTTTATTGTAAACTATAATCGTATACATAGATTTAAAATATGATTTTATTTTAGATATGTATTTAACCGCAACTAGAGATTCAACAAAAAAAATTGAAATTTCATCATAGATTTTGCAATTTATGACCATTATAATATACCACGAACAACAATCAATAAATTCTAAATCACAAACATCGCAGATCTAAATCATTAACCTACATACAATGATTTTAAAAGCGAGAAAAATAATTAAATTATAATTAATTATTTAAATCAGAAATCTCACCTAGTTTGAAGCGGATCTAAAATTCTGAAGGGTTCAAAATCTGTTCCATCGCGAAGATATTTCCACCATGATTCCAACGCGACTGATTTTGCAATTTTCTAACAACGTATGCAAAAGTTATGATATTTTTTTCCATTTGATGATTAAATAATTAATTAAATTAAATAATAACCTTTTAATCCACCCTTAATAATGTTGGAATTAAAATGCTGCGCCATCCTCTTTGTTTCCCTTCCGTCGAACTGTACCCAAAAAGTCGGCCTCCTTCTTTGAAAGTCGCGCCACCTACAATTCTCTTTTTCGATCACCACCTTTGTAGTTGTTCATCTCCCTTTGCTCTTTATTTTTGCCTTTGGAAATTTCGGATTTTGTATAGTGGATTGAACTATTAAGGAATGAATATCGGAGGAGATAGGCCATTGAAGAATGAAGGCGGCGGCTTGAAATTGAAATTAGAGTTTCCATTTAAGATACAGGTCTATATATAATAATATATATCAAATACTATTTAATTTAATAATTGTTTACCTTATTTTTTTATCTTGTATTTATAAAAGGTATAAAATATGGTATATATGTATATGAAAGGAAGAGAGAGAACATAAAAGAATTGGAGGATATGAATGAAACGCATGCGGCAATTTTTTATCATTATGTTTCTTTTTTTTTCTTGCCATGAATGATGCACCTCTAATTTCCATTGAATATAATTTCAAATGTTATTTATTTATTTTATGAAGGATGCGACTTTCTCTTTTTTTATTATGATTTTTTATTTCACTAATATTATAATAGCGATGCTTTTGTCTTACAAAATATATTTTTAACTAACTAATGAATACTTTATTTCATGACCATTTTATATATCGCATATATGTATGTTCATATATCGTATATGTATATTTTCATACAACGCTTATACATATTTTCATTTAATGTCTATATATATTTTCACACAACGCTTGTATAGTTTATAAAACGCATATATATATTTTCTATACGGCCTACATACGTTAAAAATCGTATTTTTAATGAACTAGTAATTTTTCCTTAGCATGACTATTTTTTATATATATAGCATATTTACGTTAAAAAAATAATATTTTAACGGCCTAATGATTTTTCTATGAAATGTCTATATTATGTGACTCATGTATATGTCAAGGATAATATTTTCAATCAACTAGCATTTATTTCATTTCCCTAGTGTGTCTCATTACATATAATAGGTTATAAAAGAATTAAATTAGCTGACTAGGCATGATGGGAAGTAAAGAACAATGAGAGAGAAAATAAATGGAAAGAGATGAATGCTAGATTAATGCTAATTACTAGAAAGTTTGCAACTTTTCAAATTTCAAAACATATAGTATTAAATACCATGCGTTATTACATAAATAACATTTAAAAGTTTTACGAAATACATATATATAACAAAATGGAGAAAGGAGATTTAAAGTGATGTAGATTTAAGAAATGTGAATATAAAATAAGATACATGTAAACAGAATGTAGGGAAGTAAATTAATGAATGTAGGGGTGGCATTGAAAATGAATGCAGCCATTAACATTTTAAAATTTATTAATTAATGACCGTTACACTTTGGATAGACAAGGAAAGTATTACAGATGACATTTTTTCTATCTAACAATGACAAATTTACAAAATGACATTTTTCTCTAACAATGCATATTATATCATAATGACATTTTGTCTAACAATACCTATTATAACATGATGACATTATGTCATAATTTATTTCATTTTGAATATATATATATATATATATATATATATATATATTAAATCAACCTATCAGCACATGTAAATAACAACATAATTATATTTAAAACTTTTTTTTATAATTTATTTTAATAATGGAATTTTTTAAATTCTAACAAAATTCCATTAAAATAAAATTTTAAATTGGTTCTGATTTTCCGTGTTGTTACATTGTTCCCATACTAGTCTCTTGCTTTCCCTTGCATTCTCTTTGTATTGAATGTCATGCTTCTGGCTTTAGATATTCAATTATGCCTCTGTTGTCTTTATGTTTTTGTCTTCCTTGTCCGGTACTGGAATCAAGTTATTTGCTTGCTATATAGGTTTGTGTCGGCATCGAGCATTTGTGGTCATCCTTTTAGTACCGGCGACAAGCTATTAGTTTCCCCTTGTTGGTGCCGATAGCTTATGTGTCAAGTCCTCACTTTATTACCATCCTCCTTTATTTTCGGTGACGGTATCGACTTTGCTGTTGTTAGTCCACTTCTTTGGTGTCGATCCTGCCTGCCATGGTTCTTCCTCTAGCTTTCAGTGTTAGCTTAACTCTTCCTGTTGTTGCTACTTCGGTACTAGCTTCATTGTGATACCCCTTCATATCCATCTGGTTTCGATATCGAAATCAGTTGGTAATATTTGCCCCCTAGTACTTAAGGGGTATTTTTTACTTTTCAAGTTAGTGGCTCAAACTCCTTCCTGCTTATAAGTACTTGTCCCATTCTCTTTTACGAGCTCCTTTCATTTTTCTCATCAACTCCCTGCGTTTAAAAATTTCCTAGCATGAGTATCAGTAATTTCAACATTCATAACTACATCGATCTTGGTAAGCTTCACTTCATTTCTTTCGAAATGATTTGAAGGGTTTGCCAATTTAGTTCCACTATCACAATTAAATTTTTGATATTTCAGCTATATGATTTGAATTCATGCATAATAATTTCATTTTGATTTTGAGAGGGTGGTTCCAAAGAGTTGTTAGTATGCACAAATTAGTTATCCAAGCGAATTTCCCGTTTAACTATCAAGCAATGTTATTTGACTAAGTTGATGCAATCGCTGAATTGATTAATGCACAAATTAAGTCCTTCACTTCTCGATTACTTTGTCCGTCCTTCTAAGCTTAATGACGTGAACTGCCAAATGTTTCGTGCTAATCCCACAAAAAACTGCTATTTGAAGGAACGGTCAGATTCAAAGACTAGGAGACTCAGTTTTTTTTTATACGCTGCCCTTCTGGTATCTTTGGAAATTTCAGCGCCCCAAGTATGGAATTAGATTATGTCTCCTTTTTACTCTTCTCAATCACTTTTATTATACATATTTATTTATATGTATATATATATTATTTTATTATAGATGTTGCTCCTAAGTTCTCTAGCTTTGCAGACAAGGGGTTAGTGAATCGTCTTATTATTGCTTCTGAGAAATTTGTAATAGGTCTTCATTTTTGACCAGAACATTATCGGTCAACCCTGTTTAATCTCTCTTAGTAAAGGGATACTTTCTCTATTGGTGGGGAAGAATGCTCCTTTCTCCTCCAACTCTCCTATACTTCCTGACATTTCAAGTAAATAATTTATATAACAACTCGAAATTTAGTAATAGCTTGGCCCCATTTTGGCTCCTTTGCTTGATATGTTATTTTTGGTGCACTAAATGTCGTTCACTCCGAGCCAAGTAAGAACAATTCATCTTCTTCAGTCCCAAAAGCAGGACCTTCCTCCTTGAGGAATGCTTTACTCAAATCTCAAGAAATTACAAAAAGAAAACCCGTAGACGTGATTTCTGAGTGTTCTCCTCCAAGAGACCCAAGGGTACTGTGGATCAAACCCCTTGTCTTGATGCAAATGTCAACTTGCCTATAACACTTCTCCGAAGATAACTTCTCAAATGGATGCTTACTTATATGAATCTCTTGGAGCTTTTGCTTCGATCCGTCATGCGATGGGGTTTTCTTCTTCTGAGGATCTTAATCCTCAAGGACCTCCAATACCTCCCACCATTGAGGGTTTTGTTGAGTTGGTCAAACAGATTATGTCTTCTTCCTCATTTTCTAGTATTGGTCTTCCATCCTTTATTTATGATTTCTATCGCTTTCGCCATTCCCTAGTTGAGCAACAACTCTTGGTATGAACCTTATTTCCTACTTCTTTTGGCTTTGTGATTGTGCTCCTTATTTCTACTATGTCTTTATTTCTTTTAGGTCATCAAACAATGGTTCTTACTACGAGAAGATGTTTCCAAAGCATATTTGGATTTATCGAAGCTTAAGGGAAATAATCTTTCATTGAAAGAAGAGAATGTCGCTCTTACGGATGATAAAGAGGGTATGATGAAGAAACATGAATCATTAGAAAATGCCCTTATTGAAGCAAAGTCTTTGGTAGCTAAGGAGAAAAGAATCAATCTGTCTTTAACTGAGAAATTTAGAACTCTAAAAGAGACTTTGGAAAAGTCTAAGGAAGAAATCACTGCACTTAATTCCAACCGCTCTTCTTTACAAGAAGAGAATTCTCTTTTCAAGAAGAAGAATGTTTCTCTTAGGATCAAACTTGACAAGAAAGCGGACTCCCTGACAAAATCTATTGGTGTAATTAATGATGCCAAGCAAAGGCTCTCTTGCTGGATTTGCTATAAAAAATAATTTTGGTTATCGTAGAGTAAAAACGCGTGCCAAGTTTATGTGTGGTTGTGTCTTACAAGAGTTCCATTCTTTTAAAAGATTTTCTAAAGTTAAGTAAGTTTTTTGCAACATGAATTTATCATTGAAAGTATTCCAGACAGATCCGGATTGATTTTTCTTTGCATCAAAATGTGCTCGGGTCAGACCGAGTATATTTCCAGGTTAGGTTTCGCTTGGAACTTCAGGAAAGAAGCGGGAGTCGAGACATATTCCCGTGTTTTCTAGTAATATTTTATTTCCGTAGTATGTGTTGTATTATCAGATTTTATAATCTGAATTGTTGTGTTTTCTAATGTTGAATCATATATATACTATTTCTTTTTGTGTAAAGAGTTTTGATATATTATATTTTATTCATTCCGTTGTGAGGTTCTATTTCTATTCTGACTCTATAAGTGTTGACATTCTTGTCCTTCTTCTTCTAATATAATATTTCTTTCTTCCTTTTCTCAAACTCTAATTTCTTTCAATTATCCATCCGGGTTTTCAATAATTGAGTTTTTACAAGTAATGCAGGAATATGTATTATTGTCGAAATTCAAGCTTCGAATTTCCATTGGGTTATTACATCAAACTCTATTTTTCACTTTAATTTTACGATCGACCTAGGGATTTCGATTTACTTTGGGGTTTTCCTTAACTTTTCGATTTCCTAATGATTGGAAAATCGTAATGGACCCAATGACGCAATCCACATTGCCAAATTACCATTATTTTTTAACTTGTTTTTTAATTAATCAATTTGTTAATCAGTCTATGTTTGTTAAAACTTAGGTTGTTACAATTTATGACTATGCTTCATTCCTCATTTTGTTGACTAAATTTCTAGTTTAATTTGTGAACTGAATCTGCATTCGTTTTAATGACTTTCTAATCACATGAACTTTTGAAATCCTTCTATGATTCTAGAAGATTTTTTCTAATTTGATCTATCAGATAAATAATTTATGCATTTTTTGTTATGTTTCAACTTTGCATTGCTCATGATTTAGCAATCGTGAACCATTAGTCGATCCAGAGGAACATCAAACTGGGGTGGTTGATCTGGAGAGGGCGATCCAGAAAGGTCAAACCAGAATAGTTGAGCCAGTTTTACACTTCATCAAACACTCAACTGTTTTAGGCATGCTAAGTGATGTCATTTGAATCTTAAGTGATAGCCGGACTAAGTAACTAGTGAGGAATAAACATGTAATATCATAAAACCAAACAAATAAACTTAATATCTAGGCAGTTAGGATAGAACATATCAGATTTTCTGTACTTGTATATGAACATAGCTGGACTTGCATATAACTCAAAACTGCCCAATTAACATAACACTACTCGTTGCAAAATTTTGACTTGGCATTATTCACAATTGTGATTAGATAGGACGACCGACTATTGAGTCGATCTTCATCGCAAATTTTTAACATTTATTTATGTTGTAGTCTTTTCACAACATCCAATGCATGCGCTGAACTAGTTTTCACACAAGGGATATAGGTTAATCACTCTAACCAGTAACATTTATTGGGTAGCATAGCCATCATGTCATGATGATATCCGACAAGAGCTTCTATGCCTGGGAATGGAGAAATTATCCATAAGATCCTAACACGAATTCAAATCCAAGGACCGAATTGGAAGTAGATTCACAATTTATCGTCTAGCCTCATGATGAGGGACAAACTACTTCAACGTCCTAAAAAGAATCTTCATCGGAGAAGGAGGTGCTGATGGTGAAGGAGCCCCTGACTCCTTCCTGCGGCCATCTTCCTAGATAACCTGATTGATTCTTGGCCTATCTCTATGGATGAACCAAAGTTGAGGCAATTGTGCGTGAAGCACATAATTCCATTCAATGAGGTTCGACTGTCAACTCCGAGTGAAACTGCACATAGTCCTCCAGAGGGTTACGTGGCCTACAGCCGTCAAATGTGCACGATGGGGTGTATTTCTCCATTCAGGTCATTGATCCGTGACTTTCTCCATTGTATGAAGCTAGCGCCCAAGGCAGCTACATCCCACATCATATGTCTACCTCTTTGGCTTGCATATATTATATAAAGAGCACTTTTTTCAAGAGTTTACCTTTGATGACATTATCTTCTTTTACAACTTTAAGCATCAACGAAATAATTTGTCTCTTCTTTATTTCGAAGCCATCCCAGGAAATCGAGTTATATTGGATGGCTAGAGCAATCTAGGGAATATGAAACAAGATTGGTTCCACATTCCATAGCAAAAAGCCTTTGCCATATGGTGGGTCCACTGCAATAAGTGTTTGGTCGAAGTTTATTCCTTCCAATCCTACTCGAGTGTTACTAAAGGTGCTACTTTTTCCCAAGCGAGAGCCCGGGTAAGCCCACTAGCAACGTTATCACGTGGCGTTGGTTGCTTTAAGGAATGTTCTAGTAGACGATCAGAGTATTAGGAGGTGCATTACCGATGAATTTCAACATCGATTCCACCTGCTTGACACAAATTGGAGCCTTCACACAGGCGACGTCTGATCTCCAATAGTCATGCTTCCAACAACTGTGCCCCTAGTAGTTGAACCCATAGTCATGAGCCCAGCAGTTGTTGTAACTCATCCTCTGGTCCGAGTCAAGGGTGTCAACAAGGGAGCAGCAACCTGAGGGTCCAGTCAGGAATCGACGAAAGGGGACAGAGAGGTTTCATGAGAAAGGAATTGAGGTAGAAATTAAGACCTGCTCTCTAGAGAAGCCAGTTGCTGAAAAGTCTCCGTTAGAACTTCAACCCCGGCTAAGTCTCCATTACATAGTGCCCAGTCAGGGTGCACCGAGTAGCCATTCGGGGGCTTAAGGGATTTTTCGTTGCCGAATGTTGTATACTCTACCCAAAGTTTGGACCCTATTGTATTCTTCCCAATCCAAAGAAGAGATAACTCCTTTTAATGTTGGGAAGGCAATTCCAACAAACCAAACTTCAGGCCTGGATTAATTGGGGTGTTCACTAGGAAACACATGACATGAACACTGCACGTCACAATTCATCATATGTTTGCCGAATTCTAACTTAAATGCTTCTTGAATTGTTGGCTCTATGACTAAAGGGAAAAGGTACCTTGAAACTTTGGAAGTCTCTCTAGAAGTGGTTATGCTCACAAAATCTCCTATGAGCGTGAATACTAGGAGAGGCGTGACTAGGAAGACAGGAGCATGAAAGGGGAAAAGAGTGGGAGGAAGAGGAGACAGAACGTGACCTAGAGAGGGGATGCGAAAGAGAAATACGCCACCGTGAATATGCTTATCGCCATCATGATAAAAGCTCTCGATCTCATGATAAGACGCTTAGTGAGCACTCTCAAATTAAGGGCCCCATCACACTAAAGATTTTCTACTGAACCAACTCTGCAATTCAAACCTGCGCCGTCCAAGGGTTGGCGATCGTCGTGCTCAGCAGCGAAAGGAGAACGAAATTCAGGTTGCATTCACTCACGAACAAGAGATAACGAATAAGCATCAAATAAAGATGTTGGAAAAGGCTTTTCCACAAAACTATTTTTCATGTATTCAGCTCTTGCCTACTCTACACCAAGTGCTAGAATCTTTTGATGTTAACGACATACTCTCCTAATACCTGGAAATTATCAAGTATTTGAGGAGGTAATCCGAAGTCATTAGTAATACTGAGTAAAATATCGATAACATGAAACAGTTGTAGGAATGCGACAGAAGGGCCTTGTACCATACCAAGAAAGATCTAGCAGATTGTGAGGCCTAACTCACGAATACAAAAAAATTACATGAGAAACCCAGGCCTAAGCTTGACGAGCTTCGAGCATGATTCAATAATGAACTTAATATATGGTCGCTCAAAACCAAAGTTTTGTTAACGATGAGATGAAGCGTGTTGAGAAGGAGAATATATCTATTAAGGCCAAAAATGAGGCATTCAAGAAGGAGAAAAAGCCGTATGCCCAGGAGAAGAATAAATTGGGGTCCAACAGGCCACCTCTAAAGAATCCATGAAGAAACCTGAAGAAAGCAATCATGTCGCCCTTGAGTTTGTTGTTAATAATTCTCAAGCTCAACCTGAAAAAGAAATTCAGAAGCTCAAGGATAAAGTGGTAGAGGTTCATAAGATGGAAGAGGAGTTCGGCTCCTAAGTGTTGGCTTTTTACGCCTAAGTCATTAGGTATCAGGATATGACATTTGTCGAAGATTACTCACAAACCCTAGCCGACAGTTGGGACCGATTTTTAGAGGAGGAGATAATGGCTTTGGAGGATGGTGTGGTAATAAAGAAGAATTTAGGGCCAAATATTTGAAGGGCGATGAGCTAGAAGTTCTCATAGAAAGTCGACGGTTGCTCAAGGCGGAGGAGAATGCGAAATGGCTCCAACACAAAGGAAAATCTGTTGTCGAGGGTAAACCTGACGTAGCAAAGGATGATGCAACTTCTGCTCAATTGACCACCCATCCTGTCCATGCTGGGGACCCATTTATATCAGGACCAGTGGTCCTGTCTTCGTTTGATCAGGGATCCGAGGGTGTAGAAGAGTAATCCCAGATGAACCGATCCTCGTTCCATATATGCTTTAACTCCGATTCCTGAGATCAAGACTCCTACAACTCTTGGGGGTTGTTCTATTGAAGGTATTTGACTACTTTATCCATAGTTTAAGAAAGTTATTAAGGATGTCGCCAAGCTATAGGTTTTCCAAATGAGAGACCCGTTATCCCACTTAGATTGGCAATCATTGCTCTTCCTGCTTTAGGTACAGCGTTGGTCAAGACTGCTCCCGAAGCAGAAGAAAAAGTGGGGGATGAGCCTCAAGTGCCTCTTGGTGACGCTACAGCCAAAGAGGATGGGAAGATAGATGCCCTAAAGAATTAGATGGAAAGGAGGCTCACGCCAAAGGCGATGATGATGTAATTTATCCCATGAGTCTAGAAAGTCTGAAGCCTTGGGCATGGCAGAGTTGAAGGCAATGCACTAAGGGAAATTCATTGAGCTTAAAGCCGAGTCAGTGTCAGGGACTATCCCGGTCGATCCCTTACATATTATCCCTCCTTTCGTCATTTACGTGTCGACTGAGTAACCCAAACTTTCTTCCTAAGAAAATTGTTCCAAGAAGAAACACGGCCAACCCACTTCGTGGGCAGAGGAGACTTCTAGTGAGAAGTCTCGAAAATGCTTTCTTTAGGAGCCTGAGATTGAGAAGAATAAGATGAAGCCAAAGACCAAAAGGTCTGTTATCATGTGATATTTGTTTTGTTGTCCTGTTGTGGTTTGTGCAAGTGTGGCACCTGCTTTTTTGACTTATCCATATGTATAAATCAATAATGTAAATAAAATACTTTGTATTTGCAAGCTTATTTCTCTTTCCATTCAATGTACTTGCAATTTAGTTTTTACTAAGTCTCACTTAACTTGTATGTTGTCTCTCCTAGAATGAGCAAGTGTTATGAATGCACTGTATATGCCCCCAGTTAACTTTGAGTCGCGCACCATGCCAACGTGTTCGAAAATTAATTTTGAAAGTCTGCGCTCATCCCCTCAACGTCGAGGGGGCGTTATGCTAAGTCTCCGCCATTAATTTGGGTTAATGTTGTGGGCTAGCGCACTGCTTATGCTAATCTAATTTTTTTACACTCTCTCTCAAGTCGTGACTCTCTCTCAAGTCGTGAGAAGCAGAGTTGGGTGTGGGAATGGTCATTTCACATTCGTTTGGGTGTCGTTCCCATACTTTAATCCTCAAAGTGAGGGTCTCCTCGTTGAGCGTTAGAGTCAAGCTCGAACTTTGTTAACTTTTATCTGACTATTCGTGGAGTTGAGTAAGCTCGTCGAAACGTGAGCGAATGAACATTGTTGAGTAATTAGTCGTCCTCTTCGTTCAAGTTTTGGCATAGGCCGGTCGAATTATAAGACTCACAGGATATGGAAGGAGCTTTTATTTATAACACAATGGCAATCGACAAGTTAAGCATTATTACATAGTTCGGAAGTGAAATGATATTCATTAAATTACAGAGTTGATCGCCATCAATAGTGATCATCAACCTGAAAGCTCTATTATCAAATTTTTAATTGATGACATAGAGTCCTTCCCACTACAGGGCCATGTGGACAATGTCAGGAAAGTCACCTTCAGGATGAGGTCGCCAGGTTCAAAGGTTCTAGGTTGAACGTTTATATTATAGTAACGGGTGACCCGATATCTGTGTGTTGAAGCATTTAATTCTGCCTCCTCTCTCTCTCCTCGTCAATCATGTTAAGCGATTCCAAGAGAAGTTCTATATTTTTTTAAGGGTCGTTGTACATCATCTGGTGAGAGGGGGCTTCAAGCTCCACTAGTATTACAGCGCTATTGGAGTCAGGCCAGTCGTCGACCTATGGGCCGTTTGGTATGCCCAAAGGGCCAACAGAAGGTCATCGACCCATTTACCTTTAGCCTTCTCCAATATTTTCTTCAAGATGGACTTTATGATTTTGTTTATGGCATCAACTTATCCATTTGATTGAGGGTGAGCGATTGTGGTGTATTTCATCTCAATGAAATGTCGTTGGCTGAAATCCTAGAATTCAGTGCTATCGAATCGGGTCTCATTATTAGTTTTGATAAACCAATGTAGTCTAAATTGACATATGATGTTTTCGACAATAAAGTGGATCACTTGCTTCATCGAGATCGTGATCAGTGGTTCAGCTTCAGCCTGGTTTATGATGTAGCCAACTACCGCAGTCACCATAATTTGGTACACCCTTGTTTATCGAAAGGTTACCAAGGATGTCTACTCTCCACATTGGGAATGACCAAGGACTAATCATCTGGGCGAGCTGTGTTGGTAGAGCTCTTGAATTCTTGGCAAATCTCTAGCACTCATCGCAATGATCATGAATAATCCGCTGCATCTCAATTGATGGTAGGTTATAAGTAGCCATATCGAAGCACCTTCTTTGTTAGAGTTTGCCCCATGGTATGATCGCAGCACTCTCCTTCGTGCACCTCTTGCAGTACTCGTTTAGTGTCGGCCTAAGCTATACAACAAAACAGAGGGATGGAGAGACCCTTTCAATATAACACGTCTCCCTAGAGGAGGTAACTTGAAGCTTTACATAGGAGAGCACATTTCTTATTCTTTCGCTCAAATACGGTTCCATGCTAGTGGAAGTCGTTGATGGGAGTCATCCATGATTCCCTTTCGAATTCAACATCCAGTGTATAATCAACCTCCATCTGATCTAAGCTCGGTGTGGCCAACGTCTCTATTGGGACCAACCACGTTTGTGTCGGAGAAAGAGTCAGCTTTCTCATTTTGTTCCCATTGGATGTAAAAGATGCCATAAAATTTAGATCAATCTAACAGCTCTTCCACCCGATCAAGATCAATGGCAAGTCCTGCCCTTTTGTTCAGAATTCCTTCATGACCTGAAATACGAAGACTTGTGTGTCTTAGAAAATGTCAACTACTTTGCCTCCCAATTCGTTCGTGATTTTAAGTCAGCCAATCAAGGCTTTGTACTTGGTCAAATTATTGGTCATTGGGAAGTTCAATCTCAATGCATAACAGATCACTCACTTCTCAAGAGTTAGCAAGACAACTCTTGTGCCAAAACATAGATCGTTTCAAGCTCCATTAGTGAATAGCTTCCAAATAGCAGTTGACGGATCAACCTATTTAGCATAATCATCTGGAGCTGTGAATTCCGCTATAAAGACCCGCAGTTCATGTCCTTGAATTGCTCATTGAGGAATGAATGTAATATCGAACTGACTAAGTTCCATATTCCATTTGAGCAGCCTTCCAAATGCCTTAGGTTGTTGAAGGACCTGTCGTAGCAGTAATTCAGTATATACGCTTTGGTAGGATGAGCTTGGAAGCAGTGACGTAACTTACTCAAGGCTATCAGGAGGTTGTAAGCAAGCTTCTTGATCCCCGGGTAGTTCGCTCAACCCTTGACTATCTCTTGCTTACATATTATGTAACGACCCGCATTATATGCATCGCAGGATCATAGAATATTTATTTCTTTCACATACGGAGTCGTATAGTCATGTAACTTTGGGAGATGACTATTGGGGTCATTTCCCATGTTCATGATTTTTGCCGATTTTTAAATGACTATTTTTCCCCTAGCTGATCTTGTTTTGGCCATAACTTTTGATTGGAAAGGAGTTTTGGCCTGAAACCACTTCCATTGGATCCGGATTATTGTTTACAATTCCATAGAGTGGTCACATTAGCCAAACAGACTCACCGTTCGGGAGATATGGCTAAAACGAGTTTCATAAGGTGAAAAACTGCTTTACCGGGCCAAATGAGGTGATTAGTAAATGGGCCAAAATCCATTTCGGGATTTGGGTTATGGGGATGCTGAAATGGGTTAGGTTTTCATTTCATTTCAGTTTTCAGCTGCCATTTACCTCCTAAGAACCCTAATAATGGCCTCTAACCTCTCCAAATCACTTTCTAATCAAGGATTAAGCTTAGCAACATCAAATTAAAGAGGATTAGCACCAAAGCAAGGTTAGAGCTGCTGTGTTGCATTGGGAAGAGCGCCATACAGAGACTCATTTCAAATTTGGTATTTTATTTGTGGCCAAGGTGAGTGATTTGCATAGTTCCTCACTAATTATGGTTAATTAAGGATAATTAGTGTTGATTAGCGAATTTAAACATGATTAAAATCTGGAAAAATATTTATAAATTTCGAAAAATTGTTTTAGACCTCTGTTAGAAGTTTGGGTTAATTTGGTTAAGTTTTGCTAATCATATAATTAATTTTGCTTAAACATGCTTAAGGGAAAATATGAGATTTTGGCTATGTTTGATCCGTTTAACCTTGTCATACTGTTGTTTTTGTGCTTGTGGTCACTTCTATTTGTTGCAATGACTGTATGGTATGCTTTGTGATAGATTGGTCGAAAACGCCGTCGTATGTCGTAAAACAGTCGTTGGAAATTTGCAGGAAATATGCAGGGTTTCGAACCGGATCGGATCGGATCATTGGGCTCGGATCGGATAGGAGAACCGGGGAGGTGGACCTGATTCGGATTGGAACTTAGCATAAGGGGCTTGGCGAGAAGGAAGATCATTTGCTTAGAGTTGGAGTTGGGCAGGGGATTGGATCGGAAAGACTAAAAAGGGATCAGATCGGAGGGACAAAAAGGGGATCGGATCGGAGCAAAGAGGGGAAGACCGGAACTGATCTAAGACATGAGGAAGCACACCCGAACCGAACCGGCGTCTGAAGGAGGAGAACCACCGGACCGAACCGCACCCTGGAGCATATTAGGAAGCATTGGACCAAACCGAACCGATGAGGACTAGAGCATTGTGCATATCCAAACCGAACCAGACGTGCGCTATTACTACTACGCGACGACTCTTTTGAAGACCAACTCCAATTCGACCAAAACCCAAGATGCAAAGGAAGTCCAAATAAGAAGTAGAGCTCAGGATCCAGTTGGGAACCAACGAGTTAACTTCACGAGTTGGACTTCGCTGCGGGACATGTGCTAAGGGGTTGTCGATGCATATAACTTTGGATCACTATGTGTAGGGGGTATGTGAACGGATTCAGGGCCACAGTGGCCTAGGTACGACTAAAGAGCTATAGGCCAATGAAGTGGGGTCATTTGTAAAGATTTGGTCATGACTCCATGGGGCGGGCAAGCTTGGTCGTAGCAGTAGTTCTACAAGTCGAACTCCGTCACTACTTCGATGGGTCTAGTGATTGAAAGTGGTGGACATCGTATGCTTTACGCACTGAGTGGGAGATGTGAGGATGGTTGCTATGTTTGATTTGTTTTCCATCATTATGACATGCACACCCCCCACCCCTGTTATCTTTACACCATCTGTTCAGTGGCAACTTATAGTATTGTACAGTATGTAGTGCTAACTCTTTGGTTGCAGGTCCAGGTTCAGGTATGGTTTAGTATACCTATTATAGTTTTGTTTTGCTGCTTATCGCTCATACCATACTGTTGTCTGACCCAGATTTTTATGTCTCTTCTTATTACTCTGGTTGCTCTCACGAGCAGACTAGAGACAGGTTAGGTGGTATGCATGAGTAGACGTATCGAAGACGAGCAGGAGACGTATGATGCATATATATAAATATTCTCCCTGTGTCGCTGCGGTCACTACTTTGGGCATTAGTGTTGTACTTTTCTTTCTTTTGTTTAGAGACAGTAATTTTAAAAGTTGTAATAAGTTGTATCTGGATTTCCGCTACTCTGATGTTCATGTTGGTTTTAGTTATCAGCTTATACATTGTCTCACCTGTTTATTGTCAAGTACATTATTATTATATTTTGTTCCATGCACTGTGAGACATTCTACAGGTTTTCGATTAGTTCATTCTCTTTTTTCCTTTCTTTGGCGACCGTTCCGTGCTAGTCGGGCATGTGTACAACGCACTTTCGGAGGAAATGTCGGCTGGTGCGGGGCAGGCCGTCACACTTGGTATCCGAGCTCAAGGTTGTGTAGTTAACCTAGGGAAAGACACCAGGGAGAGATAATACGTATATGAGAGCGCGTATTTGTGATTATTTTGGTTTTCAAAAGCTATATATATACTATTATTATAGTTAAGGATGAAGTCACACTGCACTGGCACCACTATAGGGATGGTTAATCATTTTCTCTTTACATATTGAACGATGAGCCGATATGCAAGGGGTACCGGAAGAGGAGCCAATAATGGGAATGTTGCTGACATGAGGACGATGCTTACTGACATCATGAGAGAGATGCTTAGAGATGTTCAGCGGGCAGCTCCCAATGATGGTAATGTTGGTGGTCCAATAGTGCAGACGCCTAGGGCCGATTTCGCCAAGCTGAACAAGGATTATACTAGTCTTGGTGGGAAGTTGTTCTACGGAACGGAGTCGGCTACGGATGTTCAGGATTGGTTGGATAGCTGCAAGCGTATCTTCAAAGATTTGGGTATCGAGGATGCGATGAAAAGAAGGCTAGCATTCCGTCAGCTGCAAGGACGAGCAATGAATTGGTGGAATGCTATAAAGGCAGCTACTCCCGAGGATCAGATTACTTGGAATTAGTTTAAGGTTCGCTTTAGCGATAAGTTCATTCCAGCTGCTCAGAAATCATTGTTTTTTAAGAAATTCTTGGAACTCAAGCAGAATGGTAGAGCTGTCTCGGAGTATATTGCTGAATTCGACACTTTGTCAAAATATGGGTTATCCCTAATAGATACTGCCGAGAAGAAGAACAAGAAGTTCATAACTGGCTTGGATCAGTACATGGGGAAAGGCTTATTAACCGCATCGATGAGACGTTTGAATCGGTTATGGGGAAACCATTGAGTCAGAGAGTCTTTACCCTAAGTCGAAGACTGAGTTTGTATCTGCAGAGGAGCCAAAGCCGCAAGCAAGTGGCAGAGGCAAGAGTGGTTCCCAGAATAAGAGGAAGTAGAACCAGAATAAGTATGGCCAGAAAAAGAATAAAAAAGATGTTGAGTGCTTCAACTGTTATAAGAAGGGCCATTATGCTAGTAATTGTCGGGCTAAGCCAGCGGATAGGAAGTGCTTAACTGTGGCCAAGTGGGACATCACAAGGACAAGTGTCCGCAACCCCCTAAAGAAAAGCAGATGGTGAAAGCATATGCCCTTAATGCTATTCCTTCTTCGTCAAATGCCCCAACTGCGGCGGAGAAGGGAAAGAATGTCGTTATTCAAGGTATGCTTTCAATTTATGATGTTCCGATTAGAGTTTTGTTTGATACCGGAGCTTCCAGTTCTTTTATATCTAGTGACCTGGTAGATAGGTTGAGATTGGAGCCCGAAATTGTCGATAGACCTGTAGTAGTGACGAACCCGATTGGTGGTTCGACTAACCTTAACATGATTTGTCGTAATGTGGTCTTATCGAGTCATGGATGCATGTTTGTTTGTGATTGCTTTGTTTTGGGCTTTACTGGGTTTGGCATTATTTTGGGAGTCGATTGGCTCCAAAGATACTGGGTGGTGGTAGACTGTGAGGGCTTTTTGGTGACAGCTAGAACGGATGATGGGAAGAGGGTAGTGTTTGGTGGTCTACTAGTGATGGGGTAATGGCTAGTTTTCTAAATTCCCTCGACATCCCGCATAGTGAGTTGTCAGGTTTGCCCGTGGTTGGCCAGTATCCGGACGTCTTCGAAGAAGTGATCGGGCTTCCACCACACCGAGAGATTGAGTTCCG
Organism: Allium sativum; assembly: GCA_030737875.1. Taxonomy (NCBI): domain Eukaryota; kingdom Viridiplantae; phylum Streptophyta; class Magnoliopsida; order Asparagales; family Amaryllidaceae; genus Allium; species Allium sativum. The sequence goes on from CM060920.1 coordinate 894,662,669, forward strand.
TATTGATTTAGTGAAAGATGTCAGACCTATAGCGATGCCACTTCGTCGTATGGCACCAAGGAAGCAGTGGGAGCTCGAGGTGCAAGTCAGCGATCTTTTGAAGAAGGGATTTATCAGAAGGAGTGTTTCTGAATGAGGAGCACCAGTTGTGTTTGCTAAAAAGGCGGATGGTTCCCTTCGATTGTGTGTGGACTACCGCGAGTTGAATAAAGTGACGAGGAAGAACAAGTATCCTCTACCGCGGATAGATAATTTGTTTGATCAATTGAGTGGCACGAGAGTATTCTCTCAGTTGGATCTTGCGATAGGTTTTCATCAGCTTAGAGTGGAAACTGAGAGTATAACTAAAACGACATTTCGGACGCCTTCTGGATTTTATGAATGGTTGGTCATGCCACTTGGGTTGACCAATGCACGGGCATATTTTGTGGATCTTATGAATAGAGTATTCAGAGATCAGTTGAATAAGTTTGCTCTTGTGTTCGTGGACGATATACTTGTTTATTCGAGGACAGAGAAAGAACACAAGGAACACTTAAGAATAGTGTTGGAGGTGTTGAGAAAATACCAATTGAAAGCAAAGTTTTCTAAGTGTCACTTCTGGAGGAGGGAAGTGAGATTCTTGGGCCATGTTGTTTCAGAGAATAGTATTGCCGTGGATCCTACGAAGGTGACTACGGTGCAAAATTGGTCTACGCCCAAGAATGTAACGGACCAACGGAGTTTCTTGGGATTAGCTGGATATTTTCGTAAGTTTATCCAAGACTTTTCCAAGATAGCAGCACCATTGACTCAGTTGACCAAGAAGAATCAAGCATTCGTCTGGGACGAAAAGTGCGAGAAGGCATTCAAGAGTTTAAAGGCAAAGTTGACATGTCTACCAGTATTAGTCATTCTTAAGGGGAATGAAGAGATGACGATATATATGAACGCATGTGGTACCGGACTAGGTGTTGTATTGATGCAAGGAGGTAGGGTTATAGCTTATGCAAGCCGACAACTGAAACCGCATAATAAAAGATAACCTATCCATGATTTGGAATTGGCAGCGATCGTGTTCGCACTGAAGATGTGGAGACATTATCTCTTGGGAGAAAGATTCGAGTTGTTTACTGATCATAAGTCATTAAAGTATCTCTTCTCTCAGAAAGATCTAAATCTTCGGCAGCAAAGATGGTTAGAATTCTTAGCTTCCTATAATTTCGACATCGCATATACACCAGGAAAGGGCAATGTGGTGGCTGATGCATTGAGTAGACGACATGCTAGTTTAGGGGCTATGTTTCTTGAATGGAAGCAACTGGAGTACATCGTTGGGTATGATTTCAAACCAAAGTGCGAGTTGAATCCAGAAATGTTAGCAAGTTTGACGATCAGACCCACTTTGATTGAGCGGATTGGTTCCAGTCAGAGGGACGATCCTAACCTATTGGAAATCATCTCAAAGTTAGAGATGGGAATCGACGAAGAGATGAACAAGTATGGGCTTGATCGAGATGGATGGCTTAGAAAGAATGGAAGACTTGTTGTACCCAATGTCAATGGATTGAGAATGAAGTGCTTAGATAATGTCATCACTCAAAACTGACTATACACCCCGGTGGTAACAAGATGTATCGAGACATGAAGCAGACCTACTACTGGAAGGGATGAAAAGAGACATTGGGAAGTTTATATCCAAATGCATGAATTGCCAGCTAGTTAAAGCTGAGCAAAAGAAGCCTAGTGGTTTGTTGCAACCATTAGAGATTCCAGAATGGAAATGGGAACAAGTCTCGATGGATTTCATTGATGGGTTACCAAAAACTAGGTCGTGCCATGATAACATTTGGGTGAATGCGGGCCGATTGACTAAGAGTGCAATGTTTATACCCGTCAAGTCAAATAAGACAACAGCTAAGTTAGCTGAACTATATGAAAAGTGAATAGTGAGATTTCATGGAATACCCAAAGGCATTGTAAGTAACCGAGATCCGTTGTTCACTAGTGGATTTTGGAAAAGCTTACAAGAGGCGTTTGGATTAGAATTACATCTCAGTACCGCGTATCATCCTCAAACCGACGGACAGACAGAGAAGGTGAATCGAGTGCTGGAAGATCTCTTGAGTGCTTGCATATTGGATTTTGGTGGATCATGGGATGGCCATTTTCATCTAGTAGAGTTTACATATAATAATAGTTATCAATCCAGTATTGGTATGGCTCCATTTGAAGCTTTGTACGGAAGACCGTGCAACTCACCACCATGTTCGTTAGAGACCGGTAAGAAATATGTGCTTGGACCAGAAGTAATAAGAGAAACATTAGACAAGATTAAGGTTTTCCAACAGCTAATGAAGGCTTCCCAAGATAAGCAGAAGAGTTATGCTGATAAAAGGAGAAGAGAATTAAAGTTCTCCATTGGCGACTTGGGGTTTGTCAAGATTTCTTCGTTGAAGAGCGTGATACGATATGGCAGGAGAGGCAAGTTAGCACCAAGATTTGTTGGTCCATTCCCAGTTCTTGAGAAAATAGGGAATTTGGCATACAAAGTTGAATTGCTAGAAAAGATGATAGGATTTCACAACGAATTTCACGTTTCCCAATTAAGGAAGTTCATACACGACCCAGATGTGACTATTTCACTTGATCAGTTGGATGATATCGAAGATGAACCCGAGGCGGTTGGGAACCGCAAGCCTATGCATATTGTTGGGAATGATACGAAGCGACTTTGAAGGAAAGGGATGAATCTAGTCAAAGTTCAGTGGGGCGAGGATGAGAATGACTGTACTTGGGAGACAAAGGAAACCATTAGGAAGACGTATCCAGAACTCTTCGCCTGCTAAGATTTCAGTTTCGACTTAGTCTTTTTGCATGCTAGGATAGACTTATTTTGTTTGGTTTGCATGTTTGATTGTTGTATGTGGATGGTAGGCATGCAGGATCCTTTGTATGTTTTTGGTTAAGGAATTTCGGGGACGAAATTTCTTAAGGGGGGAAGAGTGTAACGACCTGCATTCTACGCATCGCAGGATCGTAGAATATTTATTTCTTTCACATACGGAGTTTTATGGTCATGTAACTTTGGGAGATGACTATTGGGGTCATTTCCCATGTTCATGATTTTTGCCGATTTTTAAATGATAATTTTGCCCCTTGCTGATCTTGTTTTGGCTATAACTTTTGGTTGGAAAGGAGTTTTGACCTGAAACCACTTCCATTGGATCCGGATGATGGTTTACAAGGTCACACTAGCCAAATGGACTCACCATTTGGGAGATATGGCTGAAACGAGTTTCAGAAGGTGAAAAACTGCTTAACTGGGCCAAATGAGGTGATTAGTAAATGGGCCCATAACCCATTTCGGTATTAGGGTTATGGGGAGGCTGAAATGAGTTAGCTTTTCATTTCATTTCAGATTTCTAGCCGCTATTTACCTCCTAAGAACCCTAATAATGGCCTCTAACCTCTAAAACATCTCCAAATCACTTTCTAATCAAGGATTAAGCTTAGCAACATCAAATTAAAGAGGATTAGCACCAAAGCAAGGTTAGAGATGCTGTGTTGCATTGGGAACAGCGCCAAATAGAGATTCATTTCAGATTTGGTATTTTATTTGTGGCCAAGGTGAGTGATTTGCATAGTTCCTCACTAATTATGGTTAATTAAGGATAATTAGTGTTAATTAGCGAATTTAAACATGATTAAAATCTGGAAAAATATTTATAAATTTCGAAATATTGTTTTAGACCTCTGTTAGAAGTTTGGGTTAATTTGGTTAAGTTTTTCTAATCATATAATTAGTTTTGCTTAAACATGTTTAAAGGAAAATATGGGATTTTGGTTATGTTTGATCCGTTTAACCTTGTCATACTGTTGTTTTGGTGTTTGTGGTCACTTCTATTTGCTGCTATGACTGTATGGTATGCCTTGTGATTGATTAGAGCTGTTAGATTGGTCAACAACGACGTCGTATGGCGTAAAACAGTCGCTGGAAAGTTGTAGGGTTTCAAACCGGATCGGATCGGATCATTGGGCTCGAATTGGATAGGAGAACTGGGCAGGTGGACCTGATTCGGATTGGAACTTAGCATAAGGGGCTTGGCGAGAAGGAAGGCCATTTGCTTAAAGTTGGAGTTGGGCAGGGGAACGGATCAGAGAGACTAAAAAGGGGATCGGATCGGAGGGACAAAAGGGGATCAGATCGGAGCTAAGAGGGGAAGACCGGAACAGATCTGAGACATGAGGAAGCACACTCGAACCGAACCGGTGTCTGAAAGAGGAGAACCACCAGACCAAACCGCACCCAGGAGCATACTAGGAAGCATTGGACCTAACCGAACCGGTGAGGACTATAGCACTATGCATATCCGAACCGAACCGGACGTGTGCTATTACTACTACGCGATGACTCTTTTGAAGGCCAACTCCAATTCGACCAAAACCCAAGATGCAAAGGAAGTCCAAATAGGAAGTAGAGCTCAGGATCCAGTTGGGAACCAACGAGTTAACTTCACGAGTTGGACTTTGCTGCAGGACGTGTGCTAAGGGGTTGTCGATGTCTATAACTTTGGATCACTATGTGTAGGGGGTATGTGAATGGATTCAGGGCCACGGTGGCCTTGGTACGACTAAAGAGTATAGACCAAAGAAGTGGGGTCATTTGTAAATATTTTGTCATGACTCCATGGGGCAAGCTTGGTAGTAGTAGTAGTTGTACAAGTCGAACGCCGTCACTACTTCGATGGGTCTAGTGATTGACAGTGGTGGACATGGTATGCTTTACACACTGAGTGGGAGATGTGAGGATGGTTGCTATGTTTGATTTTTTTCCCATCATTATGACATGCACACCCCCTACCCCCGTTATCTTTACACCATCTGTTCAGTGGCACCTTAGAGTATTGTACAGTATGTAGTGCTAACTCTTTGGTTGCAGGTCCAGGTTTAGGTATGGTTTAGTATACCTGTTATTGTTCTGTTTAGCTTCTTATCGCTCATACCAGACTTTTGTCTGACCCAGAGTTTTATGTCTCTTCTTATTACTCTGGGTGCTCTCACGAGAAGACTAGAGACAGGTTAGGTGGTATGCATGAGTAGACGTATCGAAGATGAGCATGAGGCTTCCACGTATGATGCCTATATATATATATTCTCCCTGTGTCGTTGCGGTCACTACTTTGGGCATTAGTGGCGTACCTTTCTTTCTTTTGTTTAGAGATAGTAATTTGAAAAGTTGTAATAAGCTGTATCTGGATTTCCGCTACTCTGATGTTGATGTTGGTTTTAGTTATCAACGTATACACTATCTCGCCTGTTTATTGTCAAAGACATTATTATTATATTTTGTTCCATGCGCTGTGAGACACTCTATAGGTTTTCAATTAGTTCATTCTCTTCTTTCCTTTCTTTGGCGACCGTTCCGTGCTAGTCGGGCATGTGTACAGCGCACTTTCGGAGGAAATGCCGGCTGGTGCGGGGCGGGCCGTCACATATTACACCGGTCACTGAACTTGATTCTCTTCGCAAATAAATTCTGAGTTGATAACATACAACGATACCACCAGATACACAAATAGGTCTTCGTGATCAATTAGCTTTGACAATATCAGAGGTGAGTTCTCTTCGCGTGATTCAGCAACTTTTGGAAGGTTTTGATACAATCGGGAGTCCAGACGAAGTTGCGCTTTCCTCGCTTTATTAAGTCAAAGAAAGGAATGCACTTGTCGTCGTCTTGGATATAAATCGGCATAGGGCTGCCACCTTCCCATTTAGGCCCTTTGCACATCTCTAGTCTTACGAGGCTCCTGAATGTGTAATATAGCTTCTATTAAGGGTAAACTTCAATGCATCAAGAGTTGACGTTGAAACCAAAAAATTTCCTTGATGCAATGCCAAAAGAGCATTTCAAAGGATTGAGTTTCATCACGTATCCATCATTCTTTTGCCCGTGTGGCATGACCACATAATATTATCACCCACGTTCCATTATAAAGCTAGTGTCTTCTTAGATCGGCACATGCATCGGGTTTTGACTCTACCTATAATATACGTCCCCGAAGGAAAGAAGCTCATGTCCAACTATCGAGTCCACGAGCTGATAATTTCTTATAGGCATAAAGTGGTCTTTAGGGCAAGCCTTGTTCAATTTCGAGAAATCTTTGCACGTCTGCCACTTCCCGTTTTACTTCTTCACATCTACCGAATTCGATGCCCATGTATAATATAGCGAATCGTGGATAAACCCATTATTATTTAGCCTCTTTACTTCTTCTTGCAATGTTGTCGACCTCTCGGGACTAAGCATTCGTCCCTTCTACTTCACCGAGACATACTTTGGATTAATGTTTGGTAAATGACTCGTAATAGTCGGTGATATGCAACCCCAGTCGGTATGGATCTAGGAAAAAACGTCATGGTTTGAGTGGAGAAAGTTAGTCAATTCCCTCGTCTAGAGGGGTCCAAGGTAGGATTCTATTTTCAAGACCATAGAAGGGTGGTCGTTATAAATCGAGATAACCAACGTCATTTCATTGGGGGTCTCCCTTTGTTCTTCTACCTCCTCGTCTTTCCTTGGATCAATGTCTTTGAATTGACGGTTGTATTGTCCGAGACAGGATTTTCACTTTACTTGCTATGCAGCAGCCTCCGGGATGCGAAGGGAATTATCTACAACTTTCGCTTTCTCCTTGCTTCGGGCGTCTTTACATTCTTTCTACCAAATAGCACTCCCGTCCTACTATTTGGTCTCCTCACACGAGTCCAACCCCATTCTCTCTCGGAAACTTCAGGTGCAAGCACCAAGGAGCTATGCATGCTCAGAATTTAGCAAGGGTCGTTCGGCCGTAGAAAGTGTTGTATGAAGAGTAAATATCCAGGAAACGAATTGGATGGATCCGTACTCTCCGACCATCCCCCTCGCTTAATTTAACTGGCAATTCCATCATTCTCACTAGAATGTTTTCTGAGCCATTGAACCCATGAATTCTCGCCTTACATGGCTTTAAATGCATGGCCTCCAATGTTGTTTGATTGTAGGCTTTTTTAAACATAGCGTTTAGGAAATTCCAACAATCAATAAGGACCTTCAATACATACCAATGTAGGGAAAAAATCACATGTGGATCATTACTTGGTGCATCTACCCCATCAACATCTCTGTTTCCAAAGACGATTTCATCCATCATGGTCTTTCTTAGTTTCACGGGAGCAACATCGTCAGTCGTGTTGCATTCTTCCACCTCGACATGCTTCTCTGCGTTTGCATATTGCTCCATAGTCCGAAGATTATAAAACCAGCCAGATGTGGTCCTCAAACAATAATGTTGATTACAATTCCTTTACTTTTTCGCCAGGTGGTAGTTTTGGAACTAATTGACCTTGACGATTGGTGTCCAAAGTCACCTACCCCATGTCTCGCAGGGCCACTGTATATATTCATCCAACCTTCCTTCATGAATTAACTTCTCCACAAGATCTTATAGACGATGACATTCATTAGTTGTATAGACGTAGATTTCATTGAAGACAAAGCATTCTCTGTATGTTTCTTTTTCTATGTGGAATCCCATGAGGGGGTTTTCAGTATTGCATCACATTACAAGTGTCAACATGAATGTTTTCCAAAGTGTCATTTAGAGGCGTGTAATTGTCCAAGGTCTGGAACCCGCATCGCATTTTAGCATCCCCTTTCTGATTATGGCCTCTTGTATTGTCATTTCTGTGTTGATTGCCATTCGTTTTGTTTTGGTTTTGAACATTGACCCGAACTTTTCTAAAATTTTCTCTAGTATGTTTCACCACTACATTTCCAGAACTCCCTCATTCAACATGTCACTAATTCTCCTCACTCGATTCCTATTTATTTGCCTCTTCAATTGGCAAAAACACATTGGCCTTGTCACAAAAATGATCTAAGGTATAGGGATGCTTCGCAGTTAATTTTCTTCCAAACTCAGTTTCTGTGTCGACGCCATCAACTAGCGCCATTAGTTCTGTCTCATGATTAAAGTTACTGATCTTACTGATGGCATAATCGAAGCGTTTCATGTAATCCTTGAGCGATTCTCCACAGGCCTGATTCACGCGAGAAACGGTCATAACACGCTTTGATTTGAAGGCATAGAGGCCACACGGGCGTAACTTCATCAAGGTAGATTGGAAAAGTTTTGCATTATATTGCATCCGGGGCAACGGATGTATCCATAAACTATGAATATCTAATAAATTGCTAGCTAGGATTGGTCTTGCCTGAGTAATGACTCATTTGAGGCAAGTTAAACCTTTGAGAGAATTCATCTTGCAAGATGTAATTGGAGAATAATGGTGTATAACTGTGATGACCCCAAATTTCCATGGAATGAAAGTAAGGAATAATCATTAGCAGATTTAAATATTTTTGGTTTCACCAAAATTCGGTTTATTCTGCATCCTGTGTGGTCAGTCAAAGTTCAGGTTTGACTTTTCAAACTACCGTCCTTTTCTAATTCCTTTTATAATTAAATTAAATATATTCGCATTAAATTCAGTCAAAATAATTTTCTAGTCATTTTTATTTAAAATAATTCATTTCAACTATTTAAACACCTCTAAAATCTCTAAAATGAAAATTTTAAATTGGCCCCATATACCGGGTTGTTACAATCTCCCCCGCTTAAGAACTTTTCGTCCTCGAAAAGGAAAAGGGAAGAATTGAAGGGTAGGAACCAACATAAAGAATGGAAAATATTTTAAGCGTACCTCAAAATAAAAACTAATCGGAGATATCCACTCTGCATTTGGGATAGGCTTGTTTGATACTCTCCTCGGTTTCCCAAGTGCAGTCTCTAGGATCACCGCTCCATTGCACCTTGACTAGGTTGATACTTTTATTTCTCAGCTTCCTAGTCTCCTTGCCAAAAAATTTCAGTGGTTCTCTTCTCACTGCAAGGCTTGGGGTAATCTCCAAATCTTGCTGTGCTCCTTCTTCCACAATCAGATCTGGATCATGGACATGCCTTCGAAGTTGAGACACATGGAATACATCGTGCACTCCAGGCAACCAGTCGGGCATCTGAATTCTATAGGCTAGGGTGCCAATCTTTTCAAGAATAGGGAAGGGGCCGATGAATCTAGGTGCTAATTTTCCTGTCTTTCCAAAACGGATTACACCTCGCATTGGAGCAACTTTCAGATAGACATAGTCGTCACCCACTTCAAAAGCCAACTCTCTCCTTCTTACATCTGCATAGCTCTTTTGTCTACTTTGGGCAGCCAATAATCGCTTCTTAATAAAATCAACTTTGTTCGAAGCTTCTCGGATCATGTCTGGACCCAATACAAGCCGATATCCTTTTTCAACCCAACACGCAGGCGACCTACATGGCCTACCATATAAGGCTTCAATTGAGGACATTTTCAAACTTGCTTGATAGCTATTGATATGTGAGAATTCAACTAAATGCAAGTGATCCCCCCAAGAACCTCCAAAATCGAGTATGCAAGCTTGCAATAGATCTTCAAGAACGCGATTCACCCGCTCAGTTTGGCCGTCAGTCTGAGAGTGATATGCGGTACAAAGATTTAACTTCGTTCCCAACTCATTTTGGAATGCTTCCCAAAATTTGCTAGCAAAGATAGGATCACGGTCGCTAATAATGCTACTAGGAATTCTGTTTACAACAAAAGACTATTATTTCATTTGGAAAGATTTAGATTATGATGAAAAGGAAAGATTTAGTTTTATTACCCATGTAGCCTGACGATTTCTTTGAAATAGATTTGCGCCAGACTTTGAGCAGTTCTAGTGGACTTGATAGGAATGAAATGAGCGGATTTCGTGAAGCGATCCACGATCACCCATATGCTGTCATTTCCTTTCCTAGTTCGAGGCAGACCATCTATAAAATCCAAGGAGATTTGGTCCCATTTCCAATCTAGAACTTCATATGGCTGCAACAACCCCGCAAGCTTTTGTTGATCACTTTTTACTTGTTGGCATGTGGGACATCTACTCACATAAATGGATATATCCCTCTTCATAGATCTCCACCAAAATGTGCCCTTTAAGTCTTGATACATCTTGCTTACACCGGGATGGATGCAAAGCTTTGATTTGTGACCCTCATCCAAAACTTCCCTTATGAGGTCTTTGATATAAGGAACACAAATCCGCCCTTGAAATCTAAGAATTCCCTTGCCATCTATTTGGAAGTTCGTGTTTTCACCTGCTTCAATTCTCTTAATCATTATTTGAATGAATTTATCATCCTTTTGAAGAGCAGAAATTTTATCAATCAAGGAAGGGGTAATGATGAGGCTTGCGACAATGACGTCCTTTCTACTGAGCGCGTCCGCCACAACATTTGCTTTCCCTGGCATATATAAGATGTCAAGATCGTATGCCGCTAGAAATTCTAGCCATCGTTGCTGCCTTAAATTTAGATCCTTTTGATCGAAGAGATATTTCAAAGATTGATGGTCTGTGAATAATTCAAATTTTCACCCAAAAGACAATGTCTCCAAATTTTTAAAGCAAAGACTACGGCCAACAACTATAAGTCGTGGACACGATAGTTTTTGTCATGTGGCTTTAATTGACGACTTGCATATGCAACAACCTTGCCCCTTTGCATCAGTACTGCTCCAAGACCACCACTTTGAGAAGCATCCGTATAAACTTTTAAGTCTTGGTTGCCATCGATGATGGTTAGTACGGGTGCAGTGGTCAAACTCACTTTTAGCTTTTGGAATGCTTCCTCACAATCCAATGTCCAATTGAACTTGTTATGCTTCTTGGTGAGCTTTGTTAATGGGCTAGACAGCTTGGCGAAATCTTTAACAAATTTCCTGTAACATCCAGCCAATCCTAGGAAGCTTCTTACTTTAGTGGGTGTACTGGGCTGCTTCCAATCTCGAATGGCGGCAATTTTACTTGGGTCAACAACAATTCCTTCTTTTGACACAACATGGCCCAAGAATTTTACTTCCTCTTGCCAAAATGTGCATTTGGAAAACTTTGCTTTTAAAACATTTCTTCGCAAAATTTCAACACTTCCCTTAAATGCACTTCATGCTCCTCCTTAGTTTTAGAATAGATTAGAATATCACAATGAAGACTAGGACGAATTTATTTAGGACCTCACGGAATCCCCTATTCATCAAGCCAACAAAGTAGGCTGGAGCATTGCATAGACCGAACGACATCACTAACCATTCGTAGAATATGTCGGGACCTCTGAAGGTGGTCAAAGGTATGCATTCTTCGGCTATGCGGAGTTGGTGGAAACCTGTGGCAAGGTCCATCTTTGAAAATACCTTGGCTCCATTTAATTGGTCCATTAAATCATCTATGCGGGGCAAGGGGTATTTGTTCTTCAATGTTTGCTTGTTAAGATCGCGGTAATCAACATAGAGTCTTAGAGTACCGTCCGATTTGGGGAAAAACACCACAGCTGCACCCCAATTAGAAAAGCTAGATCGGATGAGTCCTTTCCACAAGAGCTGCTTAGTTTGGGTTTGCAATTCTTCCTTTTCTTTGGGGGTCATCCGTCTGATATCATGAACTACAGGTCTTGCATTTGGAACGAGATCAATCTTGAAATCGATTTCCCTTCGCGGGGGTAGGCTGTCTACTTCTTCAAATACATCCGCGTAATTTTTGACCATGGGGATCTTTTCTTAAGAAATAGGAGTGACTTCGAGGGAAGACCAAAATGCCCTTCTATCAGATTTTGAACCATGGCAAGGTATGGAAATAATATCCCCAAACTTTGTTTTGATTTCAACTATTCTATCCGCACACCTTACTTCGGCATCAAATTTTGTTAGCCAATCCAGACCAAGGATGATATCAAATTCGGAAAAATTCATAATGGTCAAATCAAAAGGAAACTGAAAGTAAGAGTAGGAAGTAGGCACCCGACAGTACAAATCAAGGATGATAGAGCCTCCTACAGGATTATGAACATTAATCGGCTCTTTAAGATTTCTTTGTTTTAGTTTCAATTTCTGGACTGTGTTGCTAGAAATAAAACTTCTTGATACACCCGTATCAAACAAGGCAGTAACAGGGATGTTTTTAACAGAAATGGTACCATCTAAAACATCAGGCTTACCTGCTCCTTCAGAAGAAGTTGGAGCGGAAGAAGATGGTGCACTTGCCCCCTCATACACATGTGCAATCTACGCTCCTTTCAACAGCGGACAATTAGGCTTGATATGACCCTTCTTGTGGCAGTTATAACATTCCTTGGTGTCGTCGCTTCGGGCCTTCTTTGGATTTCTGCAGTCCTTGCTGTAGTGTCCAAACTTTTGGCAGTTGTAGCATTGCACCTTAGAATTATCATGAGTCTTAGCAGCTCCAGAATTGCTTCCTTCAGTCTTCTTCTCTGTTTGCTTCCTTTTATTGTTGGCCAAGCTCCTTTCTCTGTCTTGTTGGGAGTTCTTCTTATCATTTTCCTCATATCGATAAGCAAACTCCACCAGCCTATTGAAAGAAAGGTCGATGTGGGCAGTGGCTCTATCAATATACTTCCTCACAAGCCCATTTATGCACCTCTTGTTCTTCTGAAAGTCATCCTGAATCAACTCATGGTCATAGCGGGAGAGGTCTTCAAATCTTCGTACATATTCTGAGATGGTCTTGTCGCCTTGCTTCCGATTGGCGAACTCGTCATGTAGTCTTTTCTACCTCCCGCCTTGGAATGTATTTGTCATTGAAAAGCTCCTTAAACCTTGTCCAAGTCATATTATCTGCAATCCCTCCAACCGTGACGTGTCCCACCAGATTTGAGCTTCCTCTTGTAGCAACCAAGAAGCCACTAATCTTTTCCTATGATCCTCCAGCTCTAATCCTCCAAAAATCTTTTCGCAGTTCCTCAGCCAAGCTTGAGCTTGTGTCACAGTCGCAGTACCCTTGAATGGCACTCCTCCCAGGTTTTTGTACTTCTTTGTCACCTTATCCAAATCAAAGGGCTGCGGTGGTGGCTGTTGAACTGTGGCCTCCTCAGTTTCAGCAATATTTTGTCTCCTTGCTCTAGCTCTAGCGACAGCGGTTCTCATTTCTAGTTAGTTCTGTACGATCAAGGAAAGAGTCAGAACAACTATAATGGTGATCTGAAGAAATGATAAGGATAATAGGACGGATGAAAAGATTCTGGCAGAATGACTGACTATTATGTATTCACATGAAATGTTCGCCATAGAATATTGTGATTCTATGTAAACGAATTATCATAAATATGTTATATTCCAAAGCTAAGTTTAACCAATGCTCTGATACCAACTGTGATGACCCCAAACTTCCATGGAATGAAAGTAAGGAATAATCATTAATAGATTTAAATATTTTTGGTTTTGCCAAAATCCGGTTTATTCTGCATCCTGTGTGGTCAGTCAAAGTTCAGGTTTGACTTTTCAAACTATCGTCCTTTTCTATTTCCTTTTATGATTAAATTAAATATATTCGCATTAAATTCAATCAAAATAAATTTCTAGTCATTTTTATTTAAAATAATTCATTTCAACTATTTAAACACCTCTAAAATCTCTAAAATGAAAATTTTAAATTGGCTCCAAATTCCGGGTTGTTACAATAACTGTGGTTAATTCTCGAGTCTTCATTGCAGAATCCACTACTGTCGTTCATGATCTGCCTCACCATGGTAGTCAAATCTGTAGTTTTGAAAATAAAACTTTGACTCTAAACTCTCTCCCTGTCCAGCCTTTTCTACTTCTGCTGCAGGTGACGTCGCTTGAGTTGCCGTCCGAGCGGTACATCCCTGACCCCTGTTGTCTCGGTCGATCACATGACGTATGGGAGGAATCACGTGAGCACGAGTGTTTACGAGGGTAGTGTGATTTGAGGGGTGGATTCTAGTTCAATGAGTGCAATTCCAGCTCAACATTTTCCCATTCAACATGGTCGAACCGAGCAAGATCGGCATGTCGAACCTGGATATCAATGAATTGGAGCTCTCAAACATTCTAAGGCCTTGTGACCTAATGTTGTCCTGATGCTTCGCCACTCCTTTATGATGAACATGAAGCTTCTGACTGGTTGAATGCTGGGGCAGGAGCTCTTTGGTTCCTAAACTCATCATATTGAGCAACCATACTTTTTATATCTGGTCTCAAAGATTTGTTCATGCGCATCAGATCGTTCAATGCGCTAGTTGTCACATTTAACTTCACCATGAGTTTCATATAATCATCACAGGTGAAAAATGCAGAGGCTGGAGTTTGATTGGCAGGAGCAATTGTCAAAAAAGGGACATTCCCGGTCCAATTTGGCATAGTTGAACTAAATTCTAGAGTAGCAACAGGTTAGTTAGCTTCTTCCTGGGAGCGAGTGGAAGGCCTAGAGGATGTAGAATTTCTATTAGATACCATTTTAGTTGAAATTGAAAGGTTAAAAGGATTTTTTTTCTTCGAACTTGATGCTCCAAATAGCAGACACACATCTTAAACATGGAGAATTCATGATTTCTCCGTGAAAGCGCCAAAATGTATGTACCAAAAATAGCACATACACCCAAAGATTGTAGAGAATAGAATAATAGTGAAGAAAATACCAATGAAAATGAAGAACAAGAGCATACGAAGAATTTATTGTTGTTCAACTATGAACTACCTACGTCCGCATTATAACTTTACCTTAAAAATTACAATGGAATATGATAATAAAATTTTGAGTACATAATGCTTGCAAAAAAGTAAAATACGTAAAAGAAGTCAAAAGATCCATTTGGGGGATATTTATCGGTGAAGTTCAAATCTGGTTTGTCTTGGACACGTAGAGGTCGATCCAGGAGTAGTGGTGATCGTGGGTTTGGTCACGCTATAGCAGTAGTGGAGCTAGCCAGCAGCAACTTCCCAACACGGGATGGCACTAGTCGGTTTGACATAGTCGAAATGGAACTTGGTCGAACTGAAGACACACTCCATCATCTTTTGCCGATCCAGGCTTTTGTTGAACTTGGATCTCTTGTCTTAATTCTTTGCTAATACGGAGGTAGGTCAAGTCGGGTTTACTTTGCAACATAGTCTTAACCGAATTGGGTCTTGGCCAATCAGGATAATCATGAAAGCCTTGAAGTTGTTCCCAAATCATGGTTGCCTTGAACATGAGTTTCTAAGCGCTTGTCAAAAGGCAGGTCAACAACCGAGAATCATCGAACATCGTACAAATAAAAAAGAACTTTCGATAGAGAGAATAATGGTTTAATCAAAAGAATTGATTGGACAGTTTTCAATTATTTACCCAAATATCTAGTATCCTAGGCTGAAGCCAAAAACTAACATCTATTGGAAATTAACAAAAAGTTCGAACTTCGATCCAAAAGAAATTTCTTCAATAACTAAAAATTAATTCGAAGTTCGAATTTCAGCATGATTAACTAAGAATGCCTGGAGAATCCACGATTTAACCTCAAATCGTTTATCAGATAACCAGTTCAAGGTCGAAATCAGGTAATCTCGATTTCTAGAAGAAACATACTAATCAATTCTTAAGATTTGAATACTAAATTAGAATTGGAATTATTACCTTAATTTTCGGATTGATGTATTTGAATGATTTGAAAACTCCTTGAAAACTAGGATACTGGTGCAAAAATCTTGTTAAATGCAGAAAATTGGGAATGAAGATGATGAAGAGTCTATTTATAAAGAAGAATCACCTAATTATGTGAACATTGGATCATATCTAGACGGAAAAATAATAGTACCAAAAGGCAAGAAAGTTAAATCATCACTGAAGTTAGATGTCAACTTGAGACGACCCAAACTCCCCCATGAAGAAAAGCCCGGATTGCTTTGAGAACATGACAAATCAGAATACAAACAGAAGAACATTTCATTGTTTATTACAACAATTTACATCATAGTACAAGAATATAACAAAGTATGAATGAATATTATATATTCGATAAGTATCAGAGATTTAAATTACATTAAAATACACAGCAGAAAAATAATACAAAGCACAACTGAAAGAGATACATGGATACACCGAACATCATTCCAGCTGTAAATCATGATCTTTTGAATATAATTCTGCAAAACCAAAACTACTAGCTGCCCATGCAGAAAATAGGGGCACCCAGAGTTTAGGTTAAAACAATAAACTCCAGGTCAGTCTTGTGACTGGTGTGAGAACTAAAATAGTTATTAAATCTTTACTTTAAATATAAAGTAAATCAAGGGACCACGCCGTATAACACGGAACGGGTTTCCTCCCAAGAATACCAGTGCATAGAATAAACAGCGCAATGTTTTTTGGAAAAATGAAGCTATTATAAGACTCAGGTCCCATCACACAATGCAACGCAAGCCAGAGGATAGAGTTTTACCTTATAATAACCAAACATGCTTGGTACGTTTAAAACAAATCATTTTGATACTATTATAATGTAAAGTGTATGAAAACAACTTCAAATATAAATGTATCAATCATAGACAGCATATTGCCCCATCCCACTATGTCGCCATACTAGGCACTACAAATAAAACCGAATGTCACGTATTAGAAATTGGATTTCCGTCATGAGTCGAGGCCAGGGATGGCTCCTCACCGCTTCGGGACACTCTAGCAAATGTCTTGGGACTACACACTCTGGGTAACCCCTGGAATCGGTTGGGCCAGTCCACACTTACGTTAGTGGATTGGCAATTCCTGAACACACGTTTCTCGGTCCTATCAGACCTATCCATCGGCTCCAAAGAGACCGATATATCTGAAGATCCTTGCAATCCAACAACCACATAGGTAAAAATAATATAAATGTTAGGGCATGTAAAACGTTGACACCATCCATATCTAGAAAGAAACGTCATGTTCTCCCAACGGTACGATCTCGTTTTAAACTCATACCGAGGTATGAGGCTCGCGAATTAATGCTATACACAAAGCTACGCCATTTAAGGCTGTGCTTTGATCATCAACCACAAGACTCTGCTTTTCAACAAAAGCCTTGATCATTTGCATCTCAGCATGCCACACAGGCAATTCACGCCATGCAACTGATGTCAATCGATATATAACCTCTGAGCTCGTCTGTCTCAGAGAAGGGCGTTAAGCAAGAGAATAAATTCTCCGCTGCCAAACAGATATATATTTAATAGAAATCAATCAACACAGAAAATCTAATGTCAGACACACATCCATTTACAAGTTTGTTCTGGGTCTGAACGAAACCGGAGGCACCGTATTCCTCGTCTCGTATGTCCAATACAGAAGAGAGGTCCTCGCATATCCGGTCGGTCTCCAAGTATGTCTGCACGATCACCACTTATTACCTTGTCTTGGGTGTACAGCTGTAATGACCCGCATTCAACGCATCGAAGGATCGTAGAATATTTATTTCTTTCTCACACAAGGTCGTATGGTCGTGTAACTTTGGGGAACGACTATTGGGGCCATTTCCCATGTTCACGATTTTTGCCGATTTTTAAATGACCGTTTTGCCCTTAGCTGATCATGTTTTGGCTATAACTTTTGATTGGTAAGGAGTTTTTACCTAAAACGACTTCCATTGGATTCAGATGATAGTTTACAATTTGGTAGAGTTGTCACATTAGCCAAACGAGCTCACCGTTTGGGAGATATGGCTAAAACAAGGTTTAGAAGGTGAAAAACAGCTTAACTGGGCCTAATTAGGGTGATTAGCAACTAGGCCCATAACCCATTTCGGGATTTGTGTTATGGGGAGGCTGAAATCATTTAGGAAACGATCTATTTTCATTTTCTCTACCGCTTAAAATATTTCTCTAACCCGAGCCATGGCCTCCACCTTCTAAAATCATTCTAAATCACCTTCTAATCACTAATTAAGAAGATCTACATCAAATCAAGGCAAATCAACACCAAATCAGGTTGGAGCTGCTGCTATACATTGGAATTCGATCCAAACAGCTGCATTTCATAACTAATGTTTTATTTGTAGCTAAGGTGATTGATTTGTATTGTTTTTCACTAATTACGACTAATTATGGGTGATAAGTGATAATTAGCGAAATTTTAACTCAGAAAAATCTAGAAAAAAATTGTAAAATTCAAAAATATTATTTTTTGGCTCTGATAGAAATTTGGGCTAATTTGTATAAGTTTTGCTAATTGTATGCTTAAACGTGGTTAAGGGGGATTAAGGGAAAATATAGGTTTTTGGGTATGTTTGATCTATGTTATCATGATTATTTGTTGTTTTAATGTTTTGGATGACTATACATGTTGCTATGACTGTTTGGAATGTTTTGTAATTACTTAGAACAGTTAGAATGGTCGAAAACGCCGTCGTGTGGCGTAAACAGTTGCTGGAAAAGTTGTAGGAAACAGTGCAGGATTTTGATCCGAACCGGATCGGATCGACGGGGGACAAACCGACCCGGAGCGATGCCTGTATATTCGATCCGACCCGCTCGTGGGGTATTTCACGACCCGGACCACCTCTCAGGACTGCTGCTTCACGAACCAGAGCGTGCGACTGAACCGATGCACCATAACTGAACTGTCACGAATCTAGGAGCTTGACCCGACCCGGAGTGATGTCTGTATATCCGATCCGACCCGCTACTCCTAACCGAACCAGTGTGGCACCTTGACCCAGTTTGGAGCACCACGATTCGACCCGGTGGAATGAACACAAACCGATCCGACCTTGGCATGATCACATGACACGACCCAAACAGGGCAGATGACTACGAACTGAACAAGGAGAAGAGGATTAATCCAAATGGAAGCTTGTTTCCGAATCGATCCGGAAGAGACCAAAACCCGAGATGCAAAGGTAGTCCAAATGGGAAGTAGAACTCAGGATCCTGCTGGGAACCCACGAGTTAACTTCATGAGTTGGGATTTTCTGCGGGATGTGTGCAAAGGGGTTATCAATGTCTATAGCTTTGATCCACCACCGAGACGGATGTTAGGCTACGGACAAGTGCAGTGGGGTAGTTATTACTTCATGGGGCAGAGTGATCGTAGCATGGCTATGAGCCAGTGCAATGGAGTCGTCATGACTTCATGGGGCAGAGTGGACAAAACAAGGACTAGTGTCTATGGATCAGTGCAGTGGAGTGACCATGACTCCATGGGGCAGAGTGATCATAGCAAGGATTTGGGTGATCAAAGCAGTGGATATCGTATGTTTTACGCACTGAGTGAGAGATGTGAGGATTGTTGCTACGCTTGATTGTTTGCCATCATAATGACATGCACACCCCCATCCCCGTATCTTTATACCATGTGTTAGTGTCACCTTAGAGTATTGTACATCTTGTTGTGCTAACTCTTTGGTTGCAGGTCCATGTTCAGGTATGGTTTAGTATACCTGTTATTGTTCTATTTTGCTGCTTATATCGCTCATACCAGACTTTTGTCTGACCCAGATTTTTATGTATCTTCTTATTACTCCGGGTGCTCTTAAACAGGCAGACTAGAAACATGTTAGGTTGTATGCATGAGTAGCTATACCAGAGACGAGCATGAGGCTTCCACGTATAATATATATATATATATATATATATATATATATAGACATTCTCCCTGTGTCGCTGCTGGCCACTACTTTGGGCATTAGTATCAGAGCTGGTGCGAGGCGGGCCGTCACATTTGGTATCAGAGCTCTAGGTTGCATAGTTAACCACGGGAAAGATACCATAGAGAGATAGTATACGTATATGAGAGCACGTTTTGTGATTATTTATTTTGGTTCTCCAAAGTTATATATACTATTAGTATATCTAAGGATGGAGTCGCATTGCACTGGCACCACTGTGAAGATGGTTAATCGTTTCTCTTTACAGATCGAACGATGAGCCGATATACGAGGGGTACTGGTAGAGGAGCTAATAATGGGAATGCTCCTGATATGAGGACTGAGACACCCCACCTTCATTAAGGTCACTCACAAAGGGAATGCCTTAACTTCAGTGGAGGTTTATAAGTAAAAGTCACAAATAAAACATAAGACAGATATATAAACATATATATAAGCAGCGGAAAACAAACGGACTTTTATTTCATAAATACGTGTTCATACAAAACATTTCCATAATTGTCTCGTAATAACTTCCAAAACATTACATCATCATTTCTGCCTTGATTATTAAATAAAGAAGCATAAAACATAATAAAAGCTGCATAAATCCCCATAGAACGTGTCCAAAAGCCATATCCAAGGAAAGAGAGTCCAAACCATCATCTACTATCTTGAAGCTTGCAAAGAGTCTAACTAAGCTAGGTTGTTTCCTCCCTGTGGACCGGGGGGGGGGGGGGGACGGAAGAAAAGAAGACGAAAGAAAAATAGAGTCAGACATAAAGCCTGGTAAGTCTAGTGACTCTTCAGTATGAAAATAAGAAAAAGGGCATGATAGGTATAAACTGAAAATAAGAAAGCATCATATACTAAGATAAAGTAGTTTGAAACGAATATACTATCGCTCCCCACACAATATCTCTGCACCTACTTGCATTGTCTCAGCTGGCACCCCATGATCGAGGTGAAGTGATCCACTTTCTAAAGATTGGCTCCTACTCGCAAAATCATATGTGTCATACGGCCCCCAATGATTGTAGATACCTATGTTGGTCCCAACATGGGGTGTATCAAGTCCGATGGTGGCGGCCCGACACAATCCTAGAATGCATAGGTTATACTACTGGTGCCCAGTGCCCTGTTTGTCTGCTCTGAAGTGTGTGCACGCCCGCACACCGTTAGAACCCACACTGCTGCACCCACCGCCGTCGCTTTTGACCGCTTACAACCAACCCAATAATCGTGCCCCACCCTGCCTAGTTTCAGGGTACCATGATAACTAATTGGGTTACTACTGAAATAGGTCCCCGTTACTAGGGTTTTCTAGTCAAACATGTTATGTGGTTAAGTGTCTGTATTTACCTAACCCCACCCATCAGTTTAATTAACATGTTGAATTGGTTAAGTGTTTTAGTTAACTTAACCCTACCATCTTGACTTGTCCTTATCCTTAATTAGCTAAAGCACCGACCACTCACATTAGACAGGTATTGTTATAGTTACTGGATGTGCCGGTCGGTTCCGGGCAGATTTACACCGTAACTCAGTCTCACCTCGGGTCCATATTGGGCTCAATGCTTAACCACCCACATTGGATAGGTATTGTTGTGATTACTGGATAGCCGGGCGGGACCGGGCAGGTTTACATCACAACTCAATCCAACCTCGGGTTAAGCACACTCGTATTTTCTAAATTTACATATTTGTCTCTATTACTTGTTATGTGTAAATTTGTTAACAATTAAATGTTATGGCCCACTTTCCAAGTTCATCATTTTTGGTACAAGGATTTATACCATTTAAATGCCACAAATTTTGGCATGTGACAAACATGCCAACTTCATATGTCAAGTTTCCTATAATTACCAATTTTTTCCAACGTTACCCCGTCTAATTATTAGGCTTATAATCTTAGCCTAATTTTTCGTCCGCATGATTTTTAACATATAATATTAGGCTAAAAACTTAGCCTAATTTAGCGTATGCAAAATTGGCATTCATTAACATAAACATGACATAGGTGTAAACTTGGCATTTTCAGCATAGTCAATATGAACATCATAGGTGTGAACTTGCAACGTAGACTAAATCAACATACATATATGTGAAATTGCAATATAGGCTAAATCAACTTACATATATGTGAACTTTGCAACATAGACTAAATCATGGGTTTCAACTTGTCATGTGATGTAATGACCCGGGTTTTTTCGACCTTTGTTATCGCCATAACTCAATGATGACTAACCAAACATCGAAAAGTACCGGATGATTAATGAAAGAAATTAGAGGGTGAGGAAAGATAAGATAGAAACTTAGAATAGAAGAAGAACACAACATCAGAGTAACACGAACCTCACAGCGGAATGAATAACATATAATAGATAACATATCTTTGAAATAAAAGATTGTACTTGAATATACACATATCATTTTCAAAGTACAACACTTACAACACAGCGGAAATAAACTATAGCTATATGATCCTGAAGCCTCCTGCTCCAGCTCTTCAAGTATCTGTAAATCCCGACTACTAGACTGCCCATACAAAATTGGGCACTCAAGAGTTTAGGGAAACAAAACAAAATAAACTCCGGGTGAGTCATGGGACTGGCATGAGTAAAACAGTTTAAAACAGTTTAAGCCATTGAACGATATCTCATAAGACCACGCCGTATAACGGAACGGGTTTTTCCCTTATGAGAATCCAAAATATCTTTATATCAAAAACCTTTTGATATTATAATAATGTTTATCAACCACAATATAATAATCATCTAGCAGAAACGCTTTCATCTCACGTTCTACATATATAGTATACAATCAAAACCGCAAGCACGTATTGGGTAATGGATTTCCAACTATGACAAGGTATGTAACCACCTTTCGCTAGTGTACCTCTAGAGAGGAATACACTGGGTTCAACAAGAACATCTTGCAACACGGCCACACATGACCGACCACTCATTTCGCTTGAGTGTATCGAATGTATATCACCAACGGTTGGGATCAGCAACCGTTTCTCGAATGGGACAGCATCAACAATAGATTTTTAGAAGTAAATGAAACTCTAGATCTGGTGATTATAAACCCTACTTCGGAGCGACCGACTTAGCCATGCTGCCTGCCCGATTTCTGTCATTTACCGGTTGATGAGGCTTGAGGTTACGCTTCATCATCACATCAGATTCACTTCGAATGCCACATTGTCAGATCCATCAAAAATCACTAATTGACGTCTATAACAGTACATTACGTGTTAGCTAAAGAAGTTACCTTCTCCGCTTCCACTCTTGGTACGGTTGAAGAGATCAATGTACATGACCTTTCTGGAAATACTTTGTCAGAAATTCATCCATACAAGTCATCCAGGAATTGGATGAACCGAAGGCACTATTCAGTTTATCCATCTTAGGCACTGTTATCTAAGATTTATACAACAGCCCTTGCACTTTACTCCGTCTTCAATTATCTTTGGCATATATGATTCACAAAGCTTATGCCAATACAGAGTGGTTCTTTGGATAATAATCCAACCGGTCTCTCCATATTAACAACGTTAAAATGGTCAAAAACTTTGATAGTCGGTGAGTTAACTATCAAAGAAAAATACGTGTGCAAACAACGATATTATTTCCAGATGGAAATTCTATCAAATCAATCATCAATCATATATATATATATATATATATATATATATATATATATCCTTATTCTCTATGTTTATAAAATATATGTTATTAACACTGGAAAACATTTCCATTGTTTATTTATATATCACTATCATTTCACAACTATCAGTCCCTGACTGTAAACTAGTAGGAGAACAATTCTCTAAGTATAAACCCCGAAGGCCGAAACCAACATCAGATCGATACTCAGAAAACTATTCAAATTAACTAATCTCTAGTCAGTTTCTAATCTTGTTTAACTATATTTCTTTTAACTATGTTCGATTAACTTCTTTTGAATAACTATGTTCAATTGACTCCTTTCGAATAACTATAATCAATTGACTCCTATTTGATGACTCTATTTGATAACTCTAATCGACTAACTCTTTTCTATCTCATTAATTTCCTTTTATAATCCTATTTATTTTCCCAATAAATATTCCTTTATTCTATTTATTTACTTTCTGAATAAATATCCCATTTCAATTCTATTTATTTATCAAATAAATATTCCTTTATTCTATTTATTTACTTTATACGTAAATATCTTTCTTTATACTTCTATTTACTTGCTAAGTAAATAATCGTTTTATAAAAATTCTTTGATTTTAAAATTATTCCCTTTCTAAATATCTCCTATTTATAAATATTCAAATTTATAAATATTTTTTATTTATAAATATTCCAGTTTATAAATATTTTATTTTCAATATCACTTTGAAAATTCCCTTATCAACATTCCGGTATGTTATGGTATTCAACATATCAAATCACGATGATCAATATCGTCCAAACACATATAATTGACAACAGATTATATATCACATCATATAACACAATATATAAAAACAAACAGTATTTATATATTGAGGAACCCAGTTGGGTCCCTCCAACCTGTTTCCGTGCATCCACAGATGTTACACAATATAATCAACATCACTTTCAGTTCAATATGAAATATTCTGTTAACAGAATCAACTTATATAGATTTAATGGTTTATATATAATTTCCACTAACTGACTAGCAGTTCAATCAACAGTCAACACACAATCAATCAGACAATTTTTATCAGTTCTAAAAATACTACATGAAATTATAAACTGTTCAGAGTTAGTGAGGTTTACTCACATTGGCAGTTCATCGTTAAAGAACGATAAACTGTTGTTTGATTTGAATCAAACAATTCTTTTCGCCATAAATCCAAACGAGCTCAAATCGACTCCCAGTTAGTTCCATGGTGTAGCCGTCGTCCATACGATCCCAACGCAACTGACCACGTCCAATTCTGATAACGTATGCAACAGTTATGGATTTTACAAGTTATACGGTATTTAAATTAAATTCCAAACTAATTATATATATATATATATATATATATATATTGGGCTCACCCTCTTACCCAAGGCCCAACCCATTTCCACTTATACCCGTCTTCCCCATTTGCTTTGAAAAACCCAACTCCAGAAATTTCCCAACGCGAGTTCTTCCAAAGTCTCCATTTCAATCGAAAACTCAAACTCCACTTTCACTTCATTATACATCAAACAGTATACACTAAAATCTCCTTCGAACGCTGATCATCTTCATCCCAATTTCAAGCAGCTCGAACCACCATTTCCTGACCCGTGTTCGAACAGTACCTCGTAATCCCAGGAGCAGTTATCGACACTGATTCGAACGGAATCCCTCAAATTTCCTCTTACAGGTGCGAAATCACCCCCTAAATCCCAAATCAACCTCGAAATGATTTACAACAACTTCACTTTTCCAAATGATCGAACCCTAATTTTCCGCGGCTTACAAACCAACCGGCGAAACTAGTGTCGAGCTCCCCAAATTTACTACTGGGTTGAAGAGCTTCCCTTGGTGAATCCATAAATACATATAAATTGATTTTACGATTTTACTTTGATGTATTCATGAATTTTGAAGTCATCCTTTTTGCTATAAAAAAGAAAATGAGGAACGGCGGAAAATGTGTTGACTGTTGAATGAATTTTCTAGGTTAAAACTTGTAAAGGGGTGTATTTATAGTAAGTTTAGATATTTTAGATACTTTGTAGAATGGAATATTCCCGGTATATTCTCATTTCTATATTCATTTTGCTTTCTAAAAATTCGTGTGATCACACGATATCCAAAAATCATGAAAACTGGCATGCAGCTACAGTTTGACATTACAGTCCCAAGGAAACTGGTTTCGTCGAATTGCGACTCCGTTTGCTCACACAGCGTATTTTTAACTATCGAAATACTGACTGTTTCTCACTCTAAAAATCCGTACGACCACACAGTGATCTAAAAATCACGAAACTTGACATCTAACAATAATTTGATATTGCGGATCCAACAAAATTGGTTTCGTTGAATTCCGACTTCATTTGCAAAAGTGGCTATTTTTAAAGTCCTAAATAACCCATTTAAATATATAAATATAATTAGAAATAATTAAATTAAATATTTATAAATAAATATTATCGTATATATTCACAATGGAATACCATATAGCTTCAGAAAAATCCTATATGGATTTCTAACTCGATATTTCAAATCTGGGTCAACCTGATATTCGGTTTATATTGAAATTCCTTTTTTTAAAATATAAATAATTCCTTTATAAATTATAAAGGAATTCCACAGCGACTTTTCTAAAATTTGATTTGGACATAAATCAAAATCTACACGACGAAATCCCGATTTTCCTCTTCCACTAGAAAGATATACTTCCCCAGCTCCTAACGTTTCTTGTTTCACAGAAATCCGATTTAAAACGAACTTTGTGCATTCAGTTGAAGTCCAAATCGCCAAATTACGAACTGCAGCGCCATTTCAAGCTCGATTTTAATTATAATATAATTATACGTTCAATCTGTCGTTCAAATAATATATTCGCTATTCTAATTCAATTCTAAACTGAATTATATATCACAGATGTCCAGTTCACACCATATCGCCATTTCAGCCAATTCTAATTATTTCAGAATTAAATATATTATTTAATTTATTATTTTAATTAAATATTCACCATTATTTAATTCAATGACCATGAAATCCTTTTAATCACCCTTTAAATAATTAAATAAATTAATTATTATACCGCTGAAGATGCGGGTCATTACATTCTTCCCCACATAAATTATTTCGTCCTCGAAATTGCTAAGGTAGAGAACGAACCTATCGACTGGTTAGAACATATTTGTTCACTTCTTAACTTCGGTTTCAACTGAACCCATTTATCTTTAATTAAATTATTTAATTAATCCTTATCAACGAAAATTTCCAAAAATCCTGAAAATTTTCTAACGCCTTAACTTTTCAAAAAAATTCGCCAGCACCTCATTTGTGCTGGTCAATCGGTCAAACTCCAACTTGCCACTCTGGGCCATCTCTAACCCAAAAGAAAATCAAACAGCCAAGCGGCTTGCCAATTCGGCTCATAAATCTTATATCCAATAGAAATATAAACTTGTACCTTTTTGTCGACATATCATTATATCCTTTCCATCTGTTATCAATTCAGCAGATACAAGGGTCATCCCAATCAAATTCCAATCTGCTTTTATCCACAACACAACCATTCGCTTATATCCGGGCCAAATATCATTTCAACTCGAGTTTCTTCTCGATTCCCAACTCTTAACTTAATTATCACATTACACTTCAAATTTGAATCTCACAATCCAATTTGTCTTGATATCATTCTAATTCAATCTCAGTTACCACTTTACTGGCTTTACTTTAATTCAAATTTGCTTTCACAAATTTCTGTTAAATTTGTTTTTAATTAAAACAGTCTTTCCCTGGGAGTTTTTAAACAGATTACACTTTTCAAAAATCAAATTTTCCTTTTTGAAATTCAACACAACTTGTCTTTTCCAAAACAAATTCAAAACAGTATCTCTGGTAGTAATTAGTCACTTACAACTCGAAAATGAATATTGATGATGCAGCTGTCATCATTGGAATCTATTTTCCAGCGATCGAAGTGTGTTCAATACTATAAAACCAATTCTAAACATTTCCGCTTTGAAATTCATTTCCACTTTGAAATTCATTTAAAAATATAATTCACACTGCTTGTAAAACAATTTAAAATCTCCCGGGATCTTAAATTTTCCTTATTTTTAATCCAAATCCATTTACAAACACTTATCCAATACTCCAGAGTTTTAATTCAATTTCCCATTTAAATTCAGATTTAACTCATTTCAATTTCATATATTTCACTTATATGAATTCTGATTGGTTATTTACATAACCATTTAATTTATAATCTTACTCGATTATAATAACAACCAATATATCCAATATATTATAATCATTCCAATATAAATCCTTTATATCAAAATATAATTTGGGTAAAATTATTTCATTTACCCTCTTTACAAAACATACCATGACGGTCCATCGTATTCAAGTGTTTACCAACTCCTACCGATACAGTGGATCAAACTGATCGACCAGAACTCATAAACGACTCAACCAATATATCTCCACAATATAAAACAAATTTTTTCGTATATGTACACTCAACTCAATCTAGGGTATTACTAACCCCATCTCTACTGAGTCACGCCACAAAGCCAAGGTAATCCACTTACCTTAAGCTCTGATACCAACTGTAATGACCCGGGTTTTTGTCGACCTTGGTTATCACCATAACTCAATGATGACTAACCAAACATCGAAAAATACCGGATGATTAATGAAAGAAATTAGAGGGTGAGGAAAGATAAGATAGAAACTTAGAATAGAAGAAGAAGAAGAACACAACATCAGAGTAACACGAACCTCACAGCGGAATGAATAACATATAATAGATAACATATCTTTGAAATAAAAGATTGTACTTCAATATACATATCATTTTCAAAGTACAACACTTACAACACAGCGGAAATAAACTATAGCTATATGATCCTGAAGCCTCCTGCTCCAGCTCTTCAAATATCTGTAAATCCCGACTACTTGACTGCCCGTACAAAATTGGGCACCCAAAAGTTTAGGGAAACAAAACAAAATAAACTCCGGGTCAGTCATGGGACTGGTATGAGTAAAACAGTTTAAAACATTTTAAGCCATTAAACGATATCTCATAAGACCACGCCGTATAATGGAACGGGTTTTTCCCTTATGAGAATCCAAAATATCTTTGTATCAAAAACCTTTTGATATTATAATAATGTCTATCAACCACAATATAATAATCATCTAGCAGAAACACTTTCATCTTACGTTCTACATATATAGTATACAATCAAAACCGCAAGCACGTATTGGGTAATGGATTTCCAACTATGACAAGGTATGGAACCACCTTTCGCTAGTGTACCTCTAGAGAGGAATACACTGGGTTCAACAAGAACATCTTGCAACATGGCCACACATGACCGACCACTTATTTCGCTTGAGTGTATCGAATGTATATCACAAACGGTTGGGATCAGCAACCGTTTCTCGAATGGGACAACATCAACAATAGATTTTTAGAAGTAAATGAAACTCTAGATCAGTTGATTATACACCCTACTTCGGAGCGACCGACTTTGCCATGCTGCCTGCCCGATTTCTGTCATTTACCGGTTGATGAGGCTTGAGGTTACGCTTTGTCATCACATCAGATTCACTTCGAATGCCACATTGTCAGATCCATCGAAAATCACTAATTGACGTCTACAACAGTACATTACGTGTTAGCTAAAGAAGTTTCCTTCTCCGCTTCCTCTCTTGGTACGGTTGAAGAGATCAATGTACATGACCTTTCTGGAAATACTCTGTCAGACATTCATCCATACAAGTCATCCAGGAACAGGATGAACCGAAGGCACAATTCGGTATATTTATCTTAGGCACTGTTATCTAAGATTTATACAACAGCCCTTGCACTTACTCCATCTTCAATTATCTTTGGCATATATGATTCGCAACGCTTATGCCAATACAGAGTGGTTCTTTGGATAATAATCCAACCGGTCTCTCCATGTTAACAACGTTAAAATGGTCAAAAAATTTGATAGTCGGTGAGTAAACTATCAAAGAAAAATACGTGTGCAAACAACGATATTATTTCCAGATGGAAATTCTATCAAATCAATCATCAATCACATTTATATATATATATATATCTATATATATATATATATATATATATATATATCCTAATTCTCTATGTTTAGAAATATATGTTATTAACACTGGAAAACATTTCCATTGTTTATTTATATATCACTATCATTTCACAACTATCAGTCCCTGACTGTAAACTAGTAGGAGAACAGTTCTCTAAGTATAAGCCCCGAAGGCCGAAACCAACATCAGATCGATACTCAGAAAACTATTCAACTTAACTAATCTCTAGTCAGTTTCTAATCTTGTTTAACTCTATTTCTTTTAACTATGTTTGATTAACTTCTTTTGAATAACTATGTTCAATTGACTCCTTTCGAATAACTATATTCAATTGACTCCTATTTGATGACTCTACTTGATAACTCTAATCGACTAACTCTTTTCTATCTTGTTAATTTCCTTTTATAATCCTATTTATTTTCCCAATAAATATTCCTTTATTCTATTTATTTACTTTCTGAATAAATATCCCATTTCAATTCTATTTATTTATCAAATAAATATTCCTTTATTCTATTTATTTACTTTCTACATAAATATCTTTCTTTATACTTCTATTTACTTGCTAAGTAAATAATCATTTTATAAAAATTCTTTGATTTTAAAATTATTCCCTTTCTAAATATCTCCTATTTATAAATATTCCAATTTATAAATATTTCTTATTTATAAATATTCCAGGTTATAAATATTTTATTTTCAATATCACTTTGAAAATTCCCTTATCAGCATTCCGGTATGTTATGGTATTCAACATATCAAATCACTATGATCAATATCGTCCAAACACATATAATTGACAATAGATTATATATCACATCAAATAACACAATATATAAAAACAAATAGTATTTATATATTGAGGAACCCAGTTGGGTCCCTCCAACCTGTTTACGTGCATCCACAGATGTTACACAATATAATCGACATCACTTTCAGTTCAATATGAAATATTTTGTTAACAGAATCAACATATATAGATTTAATGGTTTATATATAATTTCCACTAACTGACTAACAGTTTAATCAACAGTCAACACACAATCAATCAGACAATTTTTAACAGTTCTAAAAATACAACATGAGATTATAAACTGTTCAGAGTTAGTGAGATTTACTCACATTGGCAGTTCATCGTTAAAGAACGATAAACTGTTGTTTGATTTGAATCAAACAATTCTTTTCGCCATAAATTCAAACGAGCTCAAATGCACTACCAGTCAGTTCCATGGTGTAGCCGTCGTCCATACGATCCCAACGCAACTGACCACGTCCAATTCTGATAACGTATGCAACAGTTATGGATTTTACAAGTTATACGGTATTTAAATTAAATTCCAAACTAATTATATATATAAATTGGGCTCACCCTCTTACCCATGGCCAAACCCATTTCCACTTATACCCTTCTTCCCCATTTGCTTTGAAAAACCCAACTCCAGAAATTTCCCAACGCGTTCTTCCAAAGTCTCCATTTCAATCGAAAAGTCAAACTCCACTTTCACTTCATTATACATCAAACAGTATACACCAAAATCTCCTTCGAACGCTGATCATCTTCATCCCAATTTCAATCAGCTCGAACCACCATTTCCTGACCCGTGTTCGAACAGTACCTCGGAACCCCAGGAGCAGTTATCGACACTGATCCGAACGGAATCCCTCAAATTTCCGCCTACAGGTGCGAAATCACCCCCTAAATCCCAAATCAACCTCGAAATGATTTACAACAACTTCACTTTTCCAAATGATCAAACCCTAATTTTCCGCGGCTTACAAACCAACCGGCGAAACTAATGTCGAGCTCCCCAAATTTACTACTGGGTTGAAGAGCTTCCCTTGGTGAATCCATAAATACATATAAATTGATTTTACGATTTTATTTTGATTTATTCATGAATTTTGAAGTCATCCTTTTTGCTGTAAGAAAGAAAATGAGGAACGGCGGAAAATGTGTTGACTGTTGAATGAATTTTCTAGGTTAAAACTTGTTAAGGGGTGTATTTATAGTAAGTTTAGATATTTTAGATATTTTGTAGAATGGAATATTCCCGGTATATTCTCGTTTCTATATTCATTTTGCTTTCTAAAAATTCGTGTGATCACACGATATCCAAAAATCATGAAAACTGGCATGCAGCTACAGTTTGACATTACGGTCCCAAGGAAACTGGTTTCGTCGAATTGCGACTCCGTTTGCTCACACATCGTATTTTTAACTGTCGAAATACTGACTGTTTCTCACTCTAAAAATCCGTACGACCACACAGTGACTCTAAAAATCACGAAACTTGACATCTAACAATAAATTGATATTGTGGATCCAATAAAATTAGTTTCGTTGAATTCCGACTTCGTTTGCAAAAGTGGCTATTTTTAAAGTCCTAAATAATCCATTTAAATATATGAATATATTTAAATATAATTAAATTAAATATTTATAAATAAATATTATCGTATATATTCACAGTGGAATACCATACAGCTTCAGAAATATCCTATATGGAATTCTAACTCGATATTTCAAATCTGGGTCAACTCGATATTCGATTTATATTGAAATTCCTTTTTTTTAAATATAAATAATTCCTTTATAAATTACAAAGGAATTCCACAGCGACTTTTCTAAAATTTGATTTGGACATAAATCAAAATCTACACTACGAAATCCCGATTTTCCTCTTCCACTAGAAAGATATACTTCACCAGCTCCTAACATTTCTTGTTTCACAGAAATCCGTTTTAAAACGAACTCTGTGCATTCAGTTGAAGTCCAAATCACCAAATTATGAACTACAGCGCCATTTCAAGCTCGATTTTAATTATAATATAATTATACGTTCAAACTGTCGTTCAAATAATATATTCGCTATTCTAATTCAATTCAAAACTGAATTAAATATCACACCATATCGCCATTTCAGCCAATTCTAATTATTTCAGAATTAAATATATTATTTAATTTATTATTTTAATTAAATATTCACCATTATTTAATTCAACGACCATGAAATCCTTTTAATCACCCTTTAAATAATCAAATAAATTAATTATTATACCGCTAAAGATGCGGATCATTACATGTGAACTTGCATTGAAAAGGGAAATCTAACTAAACAGGTGTCACATGAATTAACATATGATTCAGACAACATAAGCCCAAACATGGTTAGATCTATGCATAACATCGAACATCACTAGCATATGACAAGAGTATGACATGTCCATAAAGTATATATAATTTTATCACATGTGTGTGAACTAGATCAAATCATGTTTACTACTATAACATGAAACTTGTATTAAAATGGATCTTGGCATTGATCCAATTATGACTTGCAACTTTTGTATAACCATATGAGCATGTATATAAACTTAATCATTTAGGCATAGAGGTTCTATTGTACAACATATAACTTGTCATAATCACCTAAACATATAGGTGTAGATATGAACCAAATGACTTGTATGTGAATTTGAATAGATCCAACATCAACTAGATTAATCCACAAACATTCTAATGGATCCAACATCAAGTCAATTATACCACTAACATCCCAATACCATTCACAACACAATCATTACAACACATAGATATGAATTAACATTGTCGTTATACAATAGCACAATTCCATTTCCATTTTACATCGAATCAAATCTTAATTTTATTCCCATCGGAAAAATCACTATACTTACGACAAACGACGAACTTGAATTTTGGATTCTAAGTTCTGAATTTGCAATGCTTTCCTTTGGGAAGATAAACGTTGATTGATTCTTGTTTTTACTTTAGTTTTGCTCGTCTCTAATCTTTCTTCAAGTGGAGGCTACTCTTGGCTTCCTTCTAGCAGCATGGCGGCTCTATCTCTATTTGATTTGTGTGAATTTAGGTTAAGACTAAGGTTGTTTATATAGGATTTCAAACTAATTAGAGTCGTCGATGAAGCTAGAGTTAATCGAGGCAATCCGTCTCAAGAGAAGCCAATCAGAAAGTGACTAGTCAGCCCTAGTGACACAGTCAAGCCCCAGAAACCGAGCCAGGACCAGACCAAGCAGGTCAGGTCGACCTGTAGGTCGACCCCCAGGTCGACTACATAGTCTACCTAGGTACCCAGGTCGACCCCCTAGTCGACTTGGGTTGTAACACCCCGTGTATTCTATAACAGTGTAATTCACAAATTAAAGTATAACTAATTTCAAAGAAAAGAATTAAGGGAAACGGGATACGCCATTGCGTTCATCTCGGAATTCTGCTTGGGATAGAGTCTGAGTTTGCGTAAAACGGACTACGTATGAGGAAGATATGGCCTCCGGAAGTTTCAGAATTCAGTTTAAAACTTGAACAGACTAAAACAGCTTAGAAAACAAATTTAAAATTCAAAAATCAGGCCGGATTGGCCAGGGTGGGAATTTTCCCGCCCAAGACACCCAGGTCGACTGGGTAGTCGACCTGGGCTACCCAGGTCGACTAGGTAGTCGACCTGGGGCACCCAGGTCGACTACATAGTCGACCTAGGGGTCGACCAGGGGGTCGACCTGGCCCCTGAGCCTGGTCGAACACAGCCCCCCCGGCTGGCCTGGTCTGTGTTTGGTCGATTTTCTGAGCCTTGCCTTGTCACTAGGGCTAGGTGTCAGCTCCTGGTTGGTCTCTCCTTCAAAAGAACGGCTATTATAAAACCAAGCTCCATCGACGGTCCTAATCAACTCACAAACTCTATAAAAAGGACCTAAGACTCACCCTAATTCATACAAACAAAAATGGAGATGTGAACGTCATGCTGCTGAGGAAAGACTAGGAATAGCCATCAGAAATTGAGAGACAATTAGGAGACAATTCAAAAGCTCAAAGCAACGTCAATTAAATCAAAACAACGTCTACAACAAAGGATAGCATCTCCAAATTCAGAATTCAGATTTCTGAATTGAAGATTCGTCATACGTTGTAAGTAGAGTGCTATTCCGATGTGAATAAATAATTGTGTTTTGATTTGTGTAAAGTGAGAAAAGGAATTGTGGCGATAATAATCTATATTTGTATGTTGCTTTGATTCTAAACGAGTTGGAAATGTTGTGGTATGCGATTGGATATTTGCAAGTATGTGATTTATGTTGGAAGATAACAACCATATGTTGTGATATTTTATTTGGGATTCATACAAGTATATGATTCACTATTATGCCAATATGATGTACATACTCTTATGACCACTTTTAGTGTAATTGAATTCAACTAGGTACTATAGTTTATATGAATCTATGTTGGAATTGGTATCGTGATTCAAGTATAAAATCATACTTTTGTATTAGAGACAAAAGTAAGCACCTTTATGAACATGACTAAACTATGTTTGGGATTATGCCTAGTTGAAACCATGTTTTAGGCCTATGTTTTTATAAAAATCATATGGTGATATATGTAACACATAAATTAAGTTAGATTCACATTCCAATTGCAAGTTTACATGAATAGATTAAAAACCATGATTCATGTTTAGGTATGTTTATGCTATGATCATATGAATAAAATGATTCATGTTTAAGTATGTTTATGCCATGATTATATGCTATTACCATGCAAGTTCACATATGCCTAATTCATGTTAATTAGATCGTTATGTTGCAAGTTCATGCGTTCACACTCCCCTTTTTATGTCACTTAGAATATATAAACACCATGTTATAAGCCTCTCCTTTTCATGTGGCTAAGTTGGGTTTAAATGTTAAACCCAGCATATGTTATATTTTAGTGAACGTATAAAACGGGGGTAATGACGATGGGGTTAAAACATAGAACATATGTGTGGCATGTTTGACGCATGCCAACAACCTTGAAAAACAGTTAAGTGGTATAAATTAATCTTACCCAATAAAGATGAATTTGAATAATGGGCCGCAAATATTTACATATAAAAAGGAAAGAGACAAAATATGTAAATGTAGAAAATACGATGTGTTTAACCCGAGGTTGGATTGAGTTGTGATGCAAACCTGCCCGGAACCGCCTGGCTGTCCAGTAGTCACAACAATACCTATCTAATGTGGGTGGTTAAACACGAAGCCGAATAAGGACCCGAGGTTAGACTGAGTTGTGGCGTAAGACTGCCCGGACCCAACCGGCAACAGGCAGCCACAACAATACCTGTCTAATGTGAGAGGTCGAGGCTTTAATAAGACAATTAAGGCTGAGTCAGGATTGATAGGATTAAGTAAATTATATTAATACTTAATCAAAATGGAACATGCTAAACTATACAGACTGATTGGGGGTTAGGTTTACAAAACACTTAACCAACTTAGCATGTTGGCTAGAAATAGAAAACCTAGTAGCGGGGGACCCTTTTCAGCAGTAACCCTACAAGGTGTATCAGGATACCCTGAACTAGGCAGGGTGGGGCACGATTACTGGGCTGACTGTAAGAGGTCAAATCGACGGCGGTGGTGCAGCAGTGTAGGTTCTAACGGGGTGCGGGCGTGCACACACTCCGGCGCAGAAAAATAAGGCACTGGGCACCAGTAGCATACCTGTGCATTCTAGGATTGTGTCGGGCCGCTACCATGGGACTTGATACACCCCATGGTGGGACCAGCATAGGTAACTACAACATCGGGGGCCGTAAGACACATGTAACTATGCGAGTAGGAGCCGATCATTGGAAACGAATCACTTCACCCTAATTATGGGGTGCCTGTTGGGAACTAGTTTATATGGATGTAGAGATTAATATGGGGTACGATAGTATATTCGACTCTAGACAACTTAACTCGGTTTAGGGTGCTTTCTCATTTCCAGTTTATACTTATCATACCCAGTTCTTTATTCATAGACTGAATAGTCCTAGACTTACTCAGGCTTTATGTCTGACTCTACTTTTCTTTCGCCTTCTTTTCTTTCGTCTCCCCCCCCCCCCCCCCCAGGTCCGCAGGGAGGGAATACCGCAGCTTGACCAGTTTCCACATCCAGCTTGAAGAGAAAGAATGTATTGCTTGGATCTTTTTCGTTTTGGTCTATGGCTTTGGACAGCAATTGTGGGACTTATGCAGTTTACTTATGTTTTTATGCTTCTTTAAATAATGTAATCAAGACAGTTATGTGGATGTTATGTTTTTGGAAGTATTGTAAGACAAATCATGACATGGTTTATGTAACACGTATTTTGTTGAATTAAAAATAGCTGTTGTTTTCCGCTGTTCAAAAATATGTGTATTTATATCTGTCTTGTATATCTGTGACTTATACTTATAAACCTCCACCAAAATTAGGGCATTCCCTTTGAGAGTGACCCTAACGGAGGTGGGGTGTTTCACTTGGTATCAGAGCATAGGTTTACCAGATAAGATAAAAAGTTTTGAAAATTTATTTTCAAAAGAAAATTTAAAGAAGCATTTTTAAAGATAAAATATTATTTTAAAAAGGCATAGTCCCCCCCCCCAAAGCCATAGGTATTATCTTTTATCCTTCGTTTTGAATCTATCCTTTTTGTTTCAGCATGTCCGAAGAACTTAACTTGCCAGAGGGTGTACCAATACTTGGTTGGTTTAGACGATTCTTAGAAGCCAGGTCCTACCGTTCCTCCTCCCCCAGCTGCAGGAAATCATCCAGCTGTAGCAACACCTCTTCTTCCACCTCCTCCACGGGGATATACTTTTGCTAAGATATGTAAAGATTTTAAAGCTATGGGAGGAAAGGACTTTCATGGAACCGAGTCATTCGTGGTAGCTAGGAATTGGCTGAAGGAAACCGAGGACCTATTCGTCATTTTTGAGGTAGAAGATAGGCAGAAGGTACAACTGGCAGTATGGCTACTTAATGGCGAGGCTTCCAACTGGTGGGAAGTCACTAATGCAGAAAGATCGATGGAAACATGGGAGGACTTTAGGGCAAGGTTTGAGGCTAAATTTCTCTCAGAAGATGAAAGGAGTCTTCAGTTGGAAAAATTCTTATTTCTTAAGCAAGGGAATATGACAGTCAAAGAGTATGTTAACCAGTTCGATCAGCTGGCTAGGTTCGGACTGGACCTAGTCAACACCTCGCACAAGAAGGCTCTCCGCTTTGTCAAGGGGTTGAATGAGCCATTACACAGTTTGGCCATGACCCATATACCCATGGGAGCTACGTATGAAAGGTTGGTGCAGATGGCATTGCTGAACGAAGAGGATAAGGGCAAGAAGGAGACAAAGGCAGAAATCTCTCAAGGGAAGAAATAGGGTTTGCAGCCTAAGAAGACAGACTTTAAGAAGGGCAGGAAAGACAACAAAGAGAAGAGGAAGTGTAATTTCTGTGGCAAAGTGGGGCACTTAGTGAAAATTTGCCGGAAAAAGAAGGCCAAGATGAATGGTGGGTGCTTTTCTTGCGATGAGACAGGCCACCTGGCTAAGGATTGCCCAAAGAAGCGAGGGCAAGGGCTGGATCCACCTCAGAGGCACAAGTTCATGCGCTAGAAGCGCCACCTCTGCAGCAGCGAGGTATAAATACTTCTGTAGAAAGTGTAGTTTATCTTTATGATCACCCAGTTCGCACTTTATTCGATTCTGGCGCATCACACTCCTTTATCTCATCTGCTTTAGTAGAATCTCTGCACCTAGAAACTAGAATGGTAGAGGACCCCTTAATTGTTTCAAATCCAATTGGGGGCCCAGCTTATTTATCTATGATCTGTGTGGGATTGAAAATTTCTATTCTAAGCATAGAATTTAAATGTAGTGCCTTTGTTTTGGGCTTTTCGGGATATGGTTTAATTTTGGGCATGGATTGGCTATCCAGTAATGGGGCCATCCTTGATTGTGACAAAAAGGTGGTTAGGCTTCTGACCCAACTCGGTAATACTCTGGAAATTACTTGTAATCTCTCGTACGCGGTTATGCTTAGTTATCTTGAATCGCTAGATGCTTCTGTTGAGAGTTTGCAATCGGTTAGAGTGGTCCGGGAATATCCGGATGTCTTCGAAGAGGTGAAGGGCTTGCCTCCGAAGCGGGAGATAGACTTCTGCATATATCTTGTAGATAATGCAAAGCCCGTTGCGTTGCCCGTTAGACACATGGCTCCACGGGAAAGGAAGGAGCTCAGTAAATAAATTAAAGAGCTTCTAGAAAAGGGGTTCATTAGAAGGAGCATTTCAGAATGGGACGCTCCAGTGGTGTTCGCTACAAAGGCGGATGGTTCACTCCGTCTATGTGTTGACTATAGGGAGCTCAACAAACTAACGAAAAAGAATAGGCACCCTCTCCCCAGAATTGACGATCTGTTTGACCAGCTTGTAGGAGCGTCTGTTTTCTCCCAACTCGATTTAGCGACTGGGTTTCATCAGCTAAGGGTGGCTGAAGATAGTATCGATAAGACAGCATTCAGAACCCCAGACGGCTTCTTTGAATGGCTTGTTTGACAAAACGCACCCGCTTACTTCGTGGACCTAATGAGTAGGGTGTTCAGAGAATTCCTCAATAAGTTCGTAGTGGTCTTCGTAGATGATATCTTGATCTTCTCAAAGAGTGAAGAAGAGCATGCTCAGCACCTAAGGGCAATCATGGAAACTCTGCAAGTCCATCAGCTAAAAGCCAAATTCTCCAAATGCCACTTTTGGAGAGAAGAAGTGAGGTTCCTTGGGCACATAGTATCCAAAGAAGGGTTAGCTGTAGACCCGGCTAAAGTAGTAGCAGTACAGGACTGGAAGACACCAAAGAACGCAACAGAAGTCCGAAGCTTTCTCGGGCTAGCAGGTTTCTATCGGAAATTCATCAGAGACTTTGCAAAGATATCAGCTCCGCTCACAAAGCTGACCAAGAAGAATCTAGTGTTCAATTGGGACTTGGATTGCGAGTTTGCTTTTCAACGACTAAAAAGGGCTCTTACAACAGCCCCAGTTTTGACGTTGCCAGATGGAAGCAAGATGTTCACAGTTTATACAGATGCATGTAGGACAGGGCTAGGCGCTGTCTTGATGCAAGAGGCGAGGGTAGTAGCTTATGGTGGAAGGCAGTTGAAAGTGCATGAAAAGAACTACCCGACCCACGATCTTGAGTTAGCTGCCATCGTCTTTGCACTCAAGTCTTGGCGACACTATCTCCTAGGTGAGAAGTTCGAACTTTACACTGACCATAAATCGTTGAAATATCTTTTCTCGCAGAAAGATCTTAACTTGAGGAAACAGAGATGGATGGAGTTTCTTGCCTCATACGATTTCGAGATCTCCTACACTCCGGGCAAAGGCAACGTAGTGGCAGACGCGTTAAGCCGAAAGAAACTAACCCTAAGCCCGCTGTTTGTTGAAAGACAAAGCCTAGAGTTTATAGCCAGCTTTGACTTTAGGCCCTCCTCCGATTTTGTACCGGGCTTGCTAGCATCTCTCGAAGTACGCCCGACTTTAGTGGACGCAATAGGGACAGCACAACGCGAAGACCCTCAGCTTGTAGAGACGATTGATAGGCTCATTAGGGGTGAGACTTCAAGTCACCTCAGCAGATACTCCATCGATGACAAGGGTTGGCTAAGGCGAGACGGAAGACTATGCGTCCCACAGTCAAAGGATTTAGTAAAGAAGGTTCTCGAGGAAGCACATCACTCCAAGATGACGATACGCCCAGGCGAGGATAAAATGTATAAGGACATAAAGAGGACTTTCTTTTGGAACGGCATGAAGAAGGACATG
Source organism: Allium sativum (assembly GCA_030737875.1). Lineage (NCBI taxonomy): Eukaryota > Viridiplantae > Streptophyta > Magnoliopsida > Asparagales > Amaryllidaceae > Allium > Allium sativum. The sequence goes on from CM060920.1 coordinate 894,702,609, forward strand.
GCAGATTTCATTTCTAAGTGTATAGTGTGCCAACAGGTTAAGGAGGAACAGAAAAAGCCTAGCGGTCTGCTCCATCCTCTAGAGGTCCCGCAGTGGAAGTGGGATAGTATTTCAATGGACTTCATTGATGGGCTGCCTAGGTCTAGAAGAGGCAACACTAGCATTTGGGTAATAGTGGATAGGCTTACTAAAAGCACCCACTTTTTAACTGTCAAAAGTGAAAGAACTGCCTCATCCCTAGCATCTCTTTACCTCAAGGAAATTGTTCGACTCCATGGAATACCATCCAGCATTGTTAATGACCGAGATTCTATCTTCACAAGTGAGTTTTGGCGGAGTCTGCAAGAAGCGGTAGGCACACAGTTATGCTTGAGCACAACCTATCATCCCCAAGCCGACGGCCAGACAGAAAGAGGGAACAGAGTTTTGGAGGACCTTTTAAGGCTGTGCGTCCTTGACTTCGGAGGGACGTGGGAAGACCATCTTCCTTTGGTGGAATTTGCCTACAACAACAGCTACCAAGCAACCATCGGAATGGCGCCCTTCGAAGCTTTATATGGAAGACCGTGCCGATTGCCCACTTGTTGGTGGGAGTCTACTGACAAGCTCATACTTGGACCGGATATGATCCGAGAGACTTCAGAAAAAGTAGACTTAATACGGAGAAGAATGAAAATAGCCCAAGACAGACAAAAATCCTACGCAGACAAGAGGAGGACCGACCTTGAATTTGAGTTTGGGGATAGAGTTTTTCTTAAGGTATCTCCGCTAAGGAACGTTGTTCGTTTTGGAACCACAGGAAAGCTAGCACCAAGGTTCGTAGGGCCATTTCCTATCATCGAGAAGATTGGGAAAATGGCCTATAGATTGGAGCTACCCGAAAAGCTGGCCGGAGTTCACAACGTTTTCCATGTTTCGCACCTCCGAAAATGTCTACATGAATCTGCTGAAGTGGTAGAGCCAAATATTCTTGAAGAAGCTGAAGTGGAACACGAAGCAACCGTGAGGAAAGTTCCAACCCGCATATTAGGAATGGAAGTGAAGAAGCTACGCAACCGCGAAGTCAAGCTCGTCAAAGTTCAGTGGAGCGACGCCGAGGGAGACGCAACTTGGGAAACTGAAGCCAGAATACGCGCTGCCTACCCTTTTCTTTTCAAGGGTACATCTTTGATCTTTCTTTTTCCTTAAGTTGCGTTTTTATCAATCTTTTTAGGTATATCTCCTCGACCTTATCTTTTAGAAAGAAACCCTTTGGATGAAAACATGTAATTGAAACATGTTATGGATGATGGTTGCAAGTGGTTGCAAGTGATTGCTAGTGGTTGCTCGTGGTTGCATATACACACACAATCTAGGTTTTAGATCGGCTCAATCACTTCATACTGCATATGTATAAATGTATTTATATTCGTATATGGTTGAAGTTTAATGTGTTGTCATATGGATGTTGCATTTATATATGAATGATTGCGCACTCATGTAGAATCATGAATAGGAAAATTTGCATACATAATGGATTCATGGCACTTACATAATTTGCATTAAGGAGGTCAACTGAATCAGTAGACCGACTGATTTTGCATTAGATAAGTACATATACACACACTTCGCATATGATCATGAAGAATTAGAAGTCTTGTAAGGGCAATGGATGCTCGTGTTTGATGGATGAGTAGATGGATGTTTGGATGTTAGGACATACATTCTTCCTGAACTTGAAGATTTCGGGGACAAAATCCTTTTAAGTGGGGGAGAATGTAACACCCTGTGTATTCTATAACAGTGAAATTCACAAATTAAAGTATAACTAATTTCAAAGCAAAGAATTAAGGGAAACAGGATACGCCATTGCGTTCGTCTCGGAATTCTGCTTGGGATAGAGTCCGAGTTTGCGTAAAACGGACTCCGTATGAGGAAGATATGGCCTTCGGAAGTTTCAGAATTCAGTTTAAAACTCAAACAGACCGAAACAGCTTAGAAAACAAATTTAAAATTCAAAAATTGGGCCGGATTGGCCAGGGCGGGAATTTTCCTGCCCAAGACACCCAGGTCGACTAGGTAGTCGACCTGGGCTACCCAGGTCGACTGGGTAGCCGACCTGGGGGCACCCAGGTCAACTACATAGTCGACCTGGGGGTCGACCTGGCCCCTGAGCCAGGTCGAACCCAACCCCCCTGGCTGGCCTGGTCTGTGTTTGGTCGATTTTCTAAGCCTTGCCTTATCACTAGGGCTAGGTGTCAGCTCCTGGTTGGTCTCTCCTTCAAACGAACGGCTATTATTAAACCAAGCTCCATCGACGGTCCTAATCAACTCACAAACTCTATAAAAATGACCTAAGACTCACCCTAATTCATACAAACAAAAATCGAGATGAGACAGTCATGCTGCGGAGGAAAGACTAGGAATAACCGTCAGAAATTGAGAGACAATTAGGAGACAATTCGAAAGCTCAAAGCAACGTCAATTAAATCAAAACAACGCCTACAACAAAGGATAGCATCTCCAAATTCAGAATTCAGATTCCTGAATTGAAGATTCATCATACGTTGTAAGTAGAGTGCTATTCCGATGTGAATAAATAATTGTGTTTTGATTTGTGTAAAGTGAGAAAAGGAATTGTGGCGATAATAATCTATATTTGTATGTTGCTTTGATTCTAAATGAGTTGGAAATGTTGTGGTATGCGATTGGATATTTGCAAGTATGTGATTTATGTTGGAAGATAACAACCATATGTTGTGATATTTTATTTGGGATTCATACAAGTATATGATTCACTATTATGCCAATATGATGTACATACTCTTATGACCACTTTTAGTGTAATTGAATTCAACTAGGTACTATAGTTTATATGAATCTATGTTGGAATTGGTATCGTGATTCAAGTATAAAATCATACTTTTGTATTAGAGACAAAAGTAAGCACCTTTATGAACATGACTAAACTATGTTTGGGATTATGCCTAGTTGAAACCATGTTTTAGGCCTATGTTGTTATAAAAATCATATGGTGATATATGTAACACATAAATTAAGTTAGATTCACATTCCAATTGCAAGTTTACATGAATAGATTAAAAACCATGATTCATGTTTAGGTATGTTTATGCTATGATCATATGAATAGAATGATTCATGTTTAAGTATGTTTATGCCATGATTATATGCTATTACCATGCAAGTTCACATATGCCTAATTCATGTTAATTAGATCGTTATGTTGCAAGTTCATGCGTTCACACTCCCCTTTTTATGTCACTTAGAATATATAAACACCATGTTATAAGCCTCCCCTTTTCATGTGGCTAAGTTGGGTTTAAATGTTAAACCCAGCATATGTTATATTTTAGTGAACGTATAAAACGGGGGTAATGACGATGGGGTTAAAACATAGAACATATGTGTGGCATGTTTGACGCATGCCAACAACCTTGAAAAACAGTTAAGTGGTATAAATTAATCTTACCCAATAAAGATGAATTTGAATAATGGGCCGCAAATATTTACATATAAAAAGGAAAGAGACAAAATATGTAAATGTAGAAAATACGATGTGTTGAACCGGAGGTTGGATTGAGTTGTGATGTAAACCTGCCCGGAACCGCCCGGCTGTCCAGTAGTCACAACAATACCTATCCAATGTGGGTGGTTAAACACGGAGACCAATAAGGACCCGAGGTTAGACTGAGTTGTGGCGTAAGACTGCCCGGACCCAACCGGCAACAGGCAGCCACAACAATACCTGTCTAATGTGAGAGGTCGAGGCTTTAATAAGACAATTAAGGCTGAGTCAGGATTGATAGGATTAAGTAAATTATATTAATACTTAATTAAAACGGAACATGCTAAACTATACAGACTGATTGGGGGTTAGGTTTACAAAACACTTAACCAACTTTGCATGTTGGCTAGAAATAGAAAACCTAGTAGCGGGGGACCCTTTTCAGCAGTAACCCTACAAGGTGTATCAGGATACCCTGAACTAGGCAGGGTGGGGCACGATTACTGGACTGACTGTAAGAGGTCAAATCGACGGCGGTGGTGCAGGAGTGTAGGTTTTAACGGGGTGCGGGCGTGCACACACTCCGGCGCAGAAAAATAAGGCACTGGGCACCAGTAGCATACCTGTGCATTCTAGGATTGTGTCGGGCCGCCACCATAGGACTTGATACACCCCATGGTGGGACCAGCATAGGTAACTACAACATCGGGGGCCGTAAGACACATGTAACTATGCGAGTAGGAGCCGATCATTGGAAACGAATCACTTCACCCTAATTATGGGGTGCCTGTTGGGAACTAGTTTATATGGATGTAGAGAATAATATGGGGTACGATAGTATATTCGACTCTAGACAACTTAACTCAGTTTAGGGTGCTTTCTCATTTCCAGTTTATACTTATCATACCCAGTTCTTTATTCATAGACTGAATAGTCCAAGACTTACTCAGGCTTTATGTCTGACTCTACTTTTCTTTCTCCTTCTTTTCTTTCGTTTCCCCCCCAGGTCCACAGGGAGGGAATACCGCAGCTTGACCAGTTTCCACATCCAGCTTGAAAAGAAAGAATGTATTGCTTGGATCTTTTTCGTTTTGGAATATGGCTTTGGATAGCAATTGTGGGACTTATGCAGTTTACTTATGTTTTTATGCTTCTTTAAATAATGTAATCAAGACAGTTATGTGGATGTTATGTTTTTGGAAGTATTGTAAGACAAATCATGACATGGTTTATGTAACACGTATTTTGTTGAATTAAAAATAGCTGTTGTTTTCCGCTATTCAAAAATATGTGTATTTATATTTGTCTTGTATATCTGTGACTTATACTTTATAAACCTCCAACAAAATTAGGGCATTCCCTTTGAGAGTGACCCTAACGTAGGTGGGGTGTTTCATGGGTCCTGTGCGGGAAAATTCCCGCCCAGCCCAGTTCTGGCCCAGATTTGAATTTTGAATATGTTTTTGGGCTGTTTGAATTTTAAATCGAATTCTGAAACTTCCGGAGTTCATAACTCCTTCTACGGAGTCCGATTTACGCAAACTCAGACTCTACCTCAAGTAGAATTCCGAGACAAACGCAGTGGCGTAACTGTTTCCCATAATTCTATCATTTAGAATTAATTATACTTTAATTTGTTAATTTACTATTAATAGAAAATTCGGGGTGTCACATTCTCCCCTCCTTAAAGGATTTCGCCCCCGAAATCTTCAAGTCTTAAAGAACGTATATCCTAACATCCAATCGTCCATCTACTCAACCAACAAACATAGGCGTCCATTGTCCTTAAAAGACATCTAGTACTTCATGATCATATGCATAGTGTGTCTATATGTCCTTATCTAATGCAAAAATTAGGCGGCCTACTGATTCAGTTCACCTCCTTAATGTGAATCCTGTAAGTGTCATGAATCCATTATGTATGCAAATTTTCCCTACTCATAATGAGTGCGCAATCATTCATACAAATGCGACATCCATATGACAACATATCAAGTTTCAACCACATACAAATATGAATACATATATGCATATGCAATATGAAGTGACTAAGCCGATTTAAAAACTAGGTTGTGTGTGTATATGCATCCACGAACCGCTAGCAACCACTTGCAGCCATCAACCATAACATGTTTCAATTACATGTTTACATCCAAAGGGGTTTCTACCTAAGGAAAAGGATAATATCGAGGGGATATGCCTAAAAGGATAGATACAAGCACAACTTAAGGAAAAAGAGAAATGAAAGATGTACCCTCAAAAAGAAAAGGGTAGGCCGCGCGTATTCTGTCCTCAGTTTCCCAAGTCGCGTCTTCTTCGGCGTCGCTCCACTGAACTTAAGGAAAAAGAGAAATGAAAGATGTACCCTCAAAAAGAAAAGGGTAGGCCGTGCGTATTCTGTCCTCAGTTTCCCAAGCCGCGTCTTCTTCGCGCGGTTGCGCAGCTTTTTCACTTCAGTTCCTAAGATGCGGGTTGGAACTCTCCGCACAGTTGCTTCACGTTCTACTTCGGCTTCTTCTAGAATGCTTGGCTCCACTACTTCAGCGGTTTCATGTAAACATTTCCGGAGATGAGAAACGTGAAAGACATTGTGAATTCCAGCCAACCTTTCGGGCAGCTCTACTCTATAAGCCATCTTCCCAATCTTCTCGATGATAGGGAATGGTCCTACAAATCTTGGTGCTAGCTTTCCGGCTGATCCAAAGCGAACAACGTTCCTTAAAGGAGATACCTTAAAGAAAACCCTGTCCCCAACCTCAAACTCAAGGTCGGTCCTTCTTTTGTTTGCGTAGGATTTCTGTCTATCTTGGGCAGTCTTCATTCTCCTTCGTATCAAGTCCAATTTTTCTGAAGTCTATCTAATCATGTCTGGTCCAAGTATAAGCTTGTCTGTAGACTCCCACCAACAAGTTGGTGATCGGCACGGTCTTCCATATAGAGCTTCGAAGGGCGCCATGCCGATGGTGGCTTGGTGGCTGTTATTGTAGGCGAATTTCTCTAAAGGATGATGAACCTCCCATGTCCCTCCAAAGTCAAGAACGCACAGTCTCATAAGATCTTCTAATACTCTGTTCACCCTTTCCGTCTGACCATCGGTTTGGGGGTGATAGGCCGTGCTCAAGCATAACTTTGTGCCTACACCTTCTTGCAGACTCCGCCAAAATTCGCTTGTAAAGATAGGATCTCGGTCACTCACTATGTTGGAGGGTATTCCATGGAGTAGAACTATTTTCTTGAGATAAAGAGAGGCTAGAGACAAGGCAGTCCTTCTACTCTTGACGGGTATAAATTGGGCGCTTTTTGTGAGCCTATCCACTATTACCCAAATGCTAGTATTATCCCTTCTTGACCTAGGCAACCCATCTATGAAGTCCATTGAGATGCTATCCCACTTCCACTGCGGGACTTCTAGAGGATGAAGCAGTCCTCTAGGCTTCTTGTGTTTCGCCTTGACCTGTTGGCATATCACGCACTTAGAAATGAAATCTGCCACATCCTTTTTCATGCTACTCCAAAAGAAAACCCTCTTTACGTCCTTGTACATCTTGTCTCCACCTGAGTGTATTGTCATCTTGGAATGATGTGTTCCTCGATAACCATATTTACTAAATCCCTTGCTTGTGGGACGCATAGTCTTCCATCCTACCTTAGCCAACCCTTATCATCGATGGAGTACCTATTGAGGTGACTGGAAGTTTCGCCTCTAATTAGTTTATCAATCACATCCACAAGCTGAGGGTCTTCACGTTGTGCGGCCCCTATTGAGTCTAAAAGAGTGGGTCATACTTCTAGTGATGCCAACAAACCAGGTACAAAATCAGAGGAGGGCCTAAAGTCAAAACTGGCTATATACTCCAAACTTTGCCTTTCTACAAAGAGAGGGCTTAAGGTTAGCTTATTTATGCTCAAGTTGTCTGCTACAACGTTGTCATTGCCAGGAGTATAGGAAATCTCAAAGTCGTATGAGGCAAGGAACTCCATCCACCTTTGCTGCCTCAAGTTAAGATCTTTCTGCGAGAAAAGATACTTCAACGATTTATGGTCAATATAAAATTCAAACTTCTCACCTAGGAGATAATGGTGCCAAGACTTAAGCGCAAAGATGATGGCGGCCAACTCAAGATCGTGGGTTGGGTAGTTCTTTTCATGAACTTTCAGTTGTCTTCCACCATAAGCTACTACCTTGCCTTCTTGCATCAGAACAGCGCCTAGTCCCATACCACAAGCATCCGTATATACTGTGAACATCTTACTTCCACCAGGCAAAGTCAGAACTGGGGCTGTTGTAAGAGCCTTTCTAAGCGTCGGAAAGCAATATCACAATCCAAATCCCAAGCGAACGCTAGATTCTTCTTTGTTAGCCTTGTGAGTGGATCTGAGATTTTCGCGAAATCTCTATTGAATTTTCGGTAAAAACCGGCTAGCCCAAGAAAGCTTCGGACTTCGGTTGCATTTCTTGGTGTCTTCCAATCTTGTACTGCCACCACTTTCACGGGGTCCACAGCTAACCCCTCTTTGGACACTATATGTCCAAGAAACCTCACTTCTTCTCTCCAAAAGTGGCACTTGGAGAATTTGGCTTTTAGCTGATGAACTCGAAGGGTTTCCATGATCTCCTTCAGATGCTTGGCATGTTCTTCCTCATTCTTTGAGAAGATCAAAATATCATCTACGAAGACAACCACAAACTTGTTGAGGAATTCTCTGAACACCCTGCTCATTAGGTCTACGAAATAAGCGGGTGCGTTTGTCAAGCCGAAAGGCATGACAAGCCACTCAAAAAAACCGTCTAGGGTTCTAAACGCCGTTTTATCAATGCTATCTTTAGCTACCCTTAGCTGATGGAACCCAGTAGCCAGATCAAGTTGGGAGAAGACCGACGCACCTACAAGATGATCAAACAAATCGTCCATTCGGGGAAGCGGGTGTCTATTCTTTTTAGTCAGCTTGTTTAGCTCCCTATAGTCCTCACAAAGACGTAGTGAACCATCTGCTTTGGTGGAAAACACCACTGGAGCACCCCATTCCGAGATACTCCACCTTATAAACCCCTTCTCGAGAAGCTCCTTAACTTGCTTACTGAGCTCCTTTCTCTCCTTTGGAGCCATGTGTCTGACAGGTATAGCTACGGGCTTTGCATTATCAATAAGATATATGCGGAAGTCTATTTCCCGCCTCGGAGGTAAGCCCTTTACCTCTTCAAAGACATCTGGATATTCCCGGACCACTCTAACCGACTGCAAGTTCTCAACAGAAGCATCAAGCGACTCTAGATAACTAAGCTTAACAGCAATCAAGGGATTACAAGAAATTTCTAGAGTATTACCGAGCCGAGTCAAGAGTCTAACCACTCTTTTCTCACAATCAAGAATGGCACCATTACTGGATAACTAGTCCATGCCTAAGATCAGTCCATATCCCGAGAAGCCCAAAACAAAGGCACTACATCTAAACTCAATGCTTAGAATAGAGATTTTCAGATCCACACAAACCATTGACAAATAAGCTGAGCCCCCAATTGGATTTGAAACAAGCAAGGGATCTTCTATCATACTAGTGTCTAGGTGCAGAGATTCTACTAAAGTAGATGAAATAAAGGAGTGTGATGCACCGGAATCAAAGAGAGTGCGAACTGGATGATCATAGAGATAAACTAAGCTTTCTACAGAAATATTTCTACCTCGTTCCTGTGGAGGTACCACAGCGCGTGAACCTGTCCCCCTGAAGTGGATCCAGTTCTCTGTCCCTGCCCTCGCTTCTTTGGGCAGTCCTTAGCCATGTGTCCAGTTTCTCCACAATGGAAACAACCACCATTCATCTTTGCCTTCTTCTTCCCTACAGTCTTTCGCTATATGTCCAACAATGCCACATAAATTCCATCTTCTCTTTTCACGGGTTTTGTTGTTCTTCCCGCCTTTCTTGAAGTCGGTTTTCTTAGCCTGTAAACCCTCTTTCTTTTCTTGAGGCACTTCCATCTTTGCCTCTTTCTTGCCTTTATCTTCCTCGTGTACCAGCGCCATGTCCACCAAGCTTTCATAAGTCGCTCCCATAGGTATACTATGTAGAGGCTCATTCAGACCTTTGACAAAGCGAAGGGCCTTCTTGTGTTGGGTGTGTACTAAATCCAGCCCAAATCTGGCCAGCTGATTAAACTGATTGACATACTCCTTGATCGTGGTACTTCCTTGTTTAAGAGTTAGGAACTTCTCCCTTTGCAGGCTTCTTTCAGCTTGGGAGAGGAATTTCATCTCAAACCTCATCCTGAAATCTTCCAAAGTCTCCACTGGCCTCTCAGCATGGGTAACTTCCCACCAATAAGAAGCTTCGTCTTTAAGCAACCACACTGCTAGCTGTATCTTTTGCCTGTTGTCAACTTCGAAGATGACGAACAAGTCTTCGGTCTCCTTCAGCCAGTTCCTTGCTACTACAAAAGATTCAGTTCCAAAAAAGTCCTTCCCACCCATAGCCGAGAAGGAGGAGGAGGAACCGCTGCCACTATGGGAGGAGGAATGTCTGCTGGGCCCGCACAATTGGCCCTAGCCTATAGATACCATCGTAACCAGCCAGGTATCGGTACTCCTTCTGGAAGGTTAAGTTCTCCAGACATGCTGGAACAAAAAGGAAAGTATTCAAGACAAAGGATAGAGAGATAGTGCATATGGCTTGGGGAATTATTCCTTTTAAAACAACGCTTTTTATTGAAAACAATGCTTCTTTAAACTTCTTTTTGAAGATGGTTTCAAAAACCTTTATCTAATCTAGTAAATCTGTGCTCTGATACCAAGTGAAACACCCCACCTCCATTAAGGTCACTCACAAAGGGAATGCCTTAACTTCGGTGGAGGTTTATAAGTAAAAATCACAGATGAAATACAAGACAGATATATAAACACATATATATAAGCAGCGGTAAACAAACGGACTTTTATTTCATAAATACATGTTCATACAAAACATTTCCATAATTGTCTCATAATAACTTCCAAAACATTACATCATCATTTCTGCCTTGATTATTAAATATAGAAGAATAAAACATAATAAAAGCTGCATAAATCCCCATAGAACATGCCCAAAAGCCATAGCCAAGGAAAGGGAGTCCAAACCATACATCTACTATCTTGAATCTTGCAAAGAGTCTGACTAAGCTAGGTTGTTTCCTCCATGTGGACCCTGGGGGGGGGGGGGGGGGACAGAAGAAAGGAAGACGAAAGAAAAATAGAGTCAGACATAAAGCCTGGTAAGTCTAGTGACTCGTCAGTATGAGAATAAGAAAAAGGGCATGATAGGTATAAACTGCAAATAGGAAAATATCATATACTAAGATAAAGTATTTGAAACGAATATACTATCGCACCCCACACTATATCTCTGCACCTACTTGCATTGTCTCAGCTGGCACCCCATGATCGAGGCGAAGTGATCCCCTTTCTAAAGATCGACTCCTACTCGCAAAATCATATGTGTCATACAACCCCCAATGATTGTAGATACCTATACTGGTCCCACCATGGGGTGTATCAAGTCCCATGGTTGCGGCCCGACACAATCCTAGAATGCATAGGTTATACTACTGGTGCCCAGTGCCCTGTTTGTCTTCTCTGAAGTGTGTGCACGCCCGCACTCCGTTAGAACCCACACTGCTGCACCCATCGTCGTCGCTTTTGACCGCTTACAATCAGCCCAGTAATCGTGCCCCACACTTCCTATTTACAAGGTACCATGATACCTAATTGGGTTACTGCTGAAATGGGCCCCCGTTACTAGGGTTTTCTAGTCAAACATGTTAAGTGGTTAAGTGTCTGTATTTACCTAACCACACCCATCAGTTTAATTAACATGTTGAATTGGTTAAGTGTTTCAGTTAACTTAACCCTACCATCCTGACTTGTCCTTAACCTTAATTAGTTAAAGCACCGACCACTCACATTAGACAGGTATTGTTACGGTTACTCGATGTGCTGGTCGGTTCCAGGCAGGTTTACACCGTAACTTAGTCTAACCTCGGGTCCTTATTGGGCTCAATGCTTAACCACCCACATTGGATAGGTATTGTTTTGATTACTGGACAGCCGGGCAGGTCCGGGCAGGTTTACATCACAACTCAATCCAACCTCGGGTTAAGCACACTCGTATTTTCTAAATTTACATACTTGTCTCTATTACTTGTTATATGTAAATTTGTTAACAATTAAATGTTATGGCCCACTTTCCAAATTTATCATTTTTGGTGTAAGGATTTATACCATTTAAATGCCACAAATTTTGGCATATGACAAACATGCCAACTTCATATGTCAAGTTTCCTATAATTACCAATTTTTCCCAACGTTACCCCGTCTAATTATTAGGCCAACAATCTTAGCCTAATTTTTCGTCCGCGTGATTTTTAACATATAATATTGGGCTAAAAACTTAGCCTAATTTAGCGTACACAAAATTGGCATTCATTAACATAAACAAGACATAGGTGTAAACTTGGCATTTTCAGCATAGTCAATATGAACATCGTAGATGTGAACTTGCAACGTAGACTAAATCAACATACATATATTTGAATTTGCAACATAGGCTAAACCAACTTACATATATGTGAACTTTGCAACTTAGACTAAATCATGGGTTCCAACTTGTTATGTGAACTTGCATTGAAAAGGGAAATCTAACTAAACAGGTGTCACATGAATTAGCATATGATTTGGACAACATAAGCCTAAACATGTTTAAATGTAGGCATAACATCAAACATCACTAGCATATGACAAGAGTATGACATGTCCATAAAGTATGTATAATTTTATCACATGTGTGTGAACTAGATCAAATCATGTTTACTACTATAACATGAAACTTGTATTAAAATGGATCTTGGCATGGATCCACTTATGACTTGCAACTTTTGTATGAACATATGAGCATGTATATGAACTTAATCATTTATGCATAGAGGTTCTATTGTACAGGATATAACTTGTCATAATCACCTAAACATATAGGTGTAGATATGAACCAAATGACTTGTATGTGAATTTGAATAGATCCAACAGCAACTAGATTAATCCACAAACATTCTAATGGATCCAACATCAAGTCAATTATACCACAAACATCCCAATACCATTCACAACACAATCATTGCAACACATAGATATGAATTAACATCGTCGTTATACAATAGCACAATTCCATTTCCATTTTACATCGAATCAAATCTTAATTTTATTCCCATCGGAAAAATCACTATACTTACAACAAACGACGAACTTGAATTTTGGATTCTAAGTTCTGAATTTGCAATGCTTTCCTTTGGGTAGATAAACGGTAATTGATTCTTGTTTTTACTCTAGTTTTGCTCATCTCTAATCTTTCTTCAAGTGGAGGCTACTCTTGGCTTCCTTCCAGCAGCATGACGGCTCTAGCTCTATTTTATTTGTGTGAATTTAGGTTTAGACTAAGTTTGTTTACATAGGATTTCAACCTAATTAGAGCTGTCGATGAAGCTATAGTTAATGAAGGCCATCCGTCTCAAGAGAAGCCAATCAGAAAGTGACAAGTCAGCCCTAGTGACACAGCCAAGCCCCAGAAACCGAGCCATGACTAGACCAAGCAGGTCAGGTCGACCAGGCAGGTCGACCCCCTGGTTGACCTGGGTCGTGGGCGGGAAAATTCCCGCCCAGCTCAGTTCTGGCCCAGATTTGAATTTTGAATATGTTTTTGGGCTGTTTGAATTTTAAATCGAATTCTGAAACTTCCGGAGGTCATAACTCCTTCATATGGAGTCCGATTTATGCAAACTCGGACTCTATCTCAAGCAGAGTTCCGAGACGAACGCAATGGCGTAACCCATTTCCCTTACTTCTATCATTTAGAATTAATTATACTTTAATTTGTTAATTTACTGTTAACAGAAAATTCGGGGTGCTACAAGGACGATGATCGCTGACTTCATGAAAGAGATGCTTAGGGATGTTTAGAGGGTAGCTCTTAATGTTGCAAATGGTGGTGGTGCAGCGGTGCAGGCGCCTAGGGCCGATTTCGCCAAGCTTTGCGAGGATTACACTAGTCTTGGTGGGAAGCCGTTCCACGGAATGGAATCAGCTACAGAAGTTCAGGATTGGTTGGGTAGATGTGAGCGTATCTTCAAAGTCTTGGGTATCGAGGATGCGACGAAGAGGAAGCTAGCATCCCGTCAACGGCAAGGACGAGCAATGAATTAGTGGAATGCTATTAAGGCAGCTACTCCTAAGGATCAAGTTACTGGGGATCAGTTCAAGGTCCGATTCGGTGATAAGTTCATCCCAGCTGCCCGGAAGTCAAAATTGTTTAGGAAGTTCTTGGAGCTTAAGCAGAACGGTAGAGCTGTCTCGGAGTATATTGCTGAGTTCGATACTCTATCCAAATATGGATTTGTGGTAGGGCTAAGTTAACACTTAACCAATATAACTTGATTTGTGGTAGGATTAAGTTAACACAAGAAGACAACACTTAACCAAAGTAATATGACCAGTAGGTAGGTTAAGTTAACTTGAATTGATTGATGACACTTAACCAATACAACATGATGAACATGTGGGGTTAAGTTAACTTGAATTGATTGACGACACTTAACAAATACAACATGATAAACATGTGGGGTTGAGTAAACAAAGAACACTTGACCAATATAACTTGATGGACGAACGGGGTTAAGTTAATAGGAAACACTTAACCAATTCAACATGATAAGTGAGGAGGGTTAAGTTAATAAGAAACACTTAACCAACATGACATGATTAATGGGTGGGTTAAGTTAACATGAACGGGCGACACTAAACGAATATGGCATAATGTGCGGGAGGATTAAGCACATATCGGGTTGGTGGGTAATATTAGTAAATATAGGCCCACAAGCTTAACCGTTAAATAAAAATGCTTGAATCGATGGGAGGGTTAAGTACATCTCGTGTAGATGGCTAATATTAGTACATATAGGCCCACAAACTAAACCGTTACGTAAACATGCTAGAACCGGTGGGAGGGTTAAGTACGTCACGTGTAGGTGGGTAATATTTGTATATATAGGCCCAGAAACTTAACCAACAGGAAACCCAGTAACGAGGACCCATTTCAGCAGTAACCTACATAGATGTATTATGGTACCCTAAAACTAGGCAGGGTGGGGCACGATTACTGGGCTCATTGTAAGCGGTCAAAGCAACGGCACGGGGTACGTCAGTGTAGGTTTCGACAGTTTATGGGCGTGCACGTACTTCGGAGTGGGAAAAAGCAGGCACTGGGTACCAGTAGTTATACACTGTCCATCTTGAATCGTGTCGGATCGCTGTCATAAGGATTGATGCACCTTATGGTGGGACCAGCGCAGGATATCTACGCGCAAGAGAGGGTCGATTGACACAGATACATGGAACATGAATATAAGTAGGGAGCCGATCGATAGGGTAGTAAGGGTACATCTAGCATGTTCATAGCAATTAGGCTGATTGAGGTGGAATCCTCTCGATAGATGTACACCTGAAGGCTACCACAATTATAGGGACTGGGATCACGTTATCATTTTATATGGATTTCTAGTTGGGACACTAGTTAGGTGGTGCAGAGATAGATATAAAAATCAGAATAACAAGGTAGTAGCGAAGTAGAGAAAGAGTAGGAGCGCATTCAGTTTATCTTGCCCTATCATGCCGTATGCTTATCCCAAGTTACCTTATTTCTTTGATATTGTCATGCGTCCAGTTTATTCATGTCATGATTCTCTTACCAGTTTATATGCTGAATAATCACTGGACTTATCAAACTTATGTCTGACCTAGTTTTGTTTCGCCTCTTTTCTTCCTTCCCCCCCTCAGGTTCACAGGGAGGAAATGTTACCACTTAGCTCAGTTTTCTTTTCAAGCTCGAAGATGGTCCGTGTTTTGCTTTGGACTCTCTCTTCCACTGCTATGGCTGGTTAATGCTTTATTGGGGAATATCATTGTTATTTTTGTGCTTCTTTTATACTTGGAAGTTATTAAATCAAGACAGAAGTTCTATGTATTACTTTTAAGTATGATTTGAGAAAATTGTTGTAAAAGCTTGACTGAATTAAGTTATTTATAAAATGACCGCTGCTTTATTTGTCTGTCTTGTAATTTATCTACATCATTTACCTATAATGCTCCATCGAAGTTAAGGCATTCCCTTTGTGAGTGACCTTAACGGAAGTGGGGTGTTTCACTTGGTATCAGAGCTGAAGGTTACCGGATCAGATAAAAGATTTGAAAATTATTTTCAAAACGGTTTTAAAAGAAGCATTTTCAAAAGAAAAGTTTTGTTTTAAAGGCATATTCCCCAAAGCCATATGCACTATCTTTTGATCCTCTATTTGAATCCTTGTTTCCCTTTTTCCTGAGTCTCCGGGGCTCCTGGCTTTCTGGGAGGTAACCTCATCGTGACATGGTTCCGTAGGCTCGATGAGACTACGACACTTGTCAAACGGCAAATAAGTGCCCAACTTCCATCTATAGCCGTAGTAGTTTCACTTGCGGCTGATTTTCTTTCGAGCTTTGTAGGATTCTCCGTGTGATGGAGGCAGCTTTCGAGAGACTTGTTAACGTGTTACATAAGGATAGTAAAGATGGTACTAAGGGAGTTTTGCTAAGGAGCACAACCCAAGGATGAGGAACTCATGGATATAGACTTGGTTCACAAAGGAGGGGAGGAAAGAGTGGTAAAACCTAAGACAAGAGGAAGTATCTTTATTATGGTATAAAGGGTCGTATAATTAAAGACCAGGGGCAAGAACAAAGGACAGGATTTTCAGAAGGGCAAATACATGCTCTCACCGCAAGCATACCTGAGAGGGAGGTAGTAAGGTTTCTGTTGAAAGAGTTTAGTTTTCTCTTTGATCATCCTGTTAGTACTCTTTTTTATTTTAGCGCTTCATATTCGTTTATATCTGCTTCCATAGTTGAGTCTCTGCAACCTAGTACTTGTATAGTAGAAGATCCCATTATTGTCTCAAATCCAATTTGTGGTTCGGCTCATTTATCTTTGGTTTGTAACGATTTGAGATACTTATGTTTTCGGTTTCATGGGCTATGGGTTGATTCTAGGCATGGATTGATTACCTAGTAATTGTAAAAGGATGGTAGTTAGACTTTTGAATTGCCTCCGGAATACCCTCGAAATTTCGTGCGATCCTAAGGGATCATTTTGTCTTAGCTACCTAGAACCACTTTATGTATTTACCCACGATTTTCGATCTGTTGGAGTAGCCCATGAGTACGCATATGTTTTTGATTTAGGTTAGGGGTTAGTCTCCTAAAACGTGAGGTAGACTTCCACATATATCTAGTTTACAATGCAAATCCCGTTATGCAATCAACGATAGTTTTGGAGCAAGATTGGCGAGGATAGCCAAAGTTGGTTAAGTGCTCAATTGATTGGTTATTTTGCTAGTATCATCTCACATAGATCGTCCAAAGGTATTCCTTGGGTGCTTGTCTGATATTGGTTTAGGCTTTTGGGGCTTGTACTTGATGGATGTCAAGTTCGACTAGGATGGTTTGCATGAGAGATATCGACCCTCAGATTTGTGACATGATGGATAAGCTAAGTAGAAGAGAGACCTCTAATCATCTTAGTATATACACTTGGTATTATGGTTAACACATGTTTATCTTGGAAATGTAGTTCGACTACATTGGATACCCTCTAGCATGGTAAGTGATCGAGGCCCTATCTTTACTAGTGAGTTTTGGAAATGGAGGTCAAGAAGCTGCGCAACCGTTAAGTTAAATTAGTTAAGTGGGGTGAAGCTCAAGAAGACGCGACGTGGGAGACTGAAGATAAGACACGCGCATCATACCCTTTTTCTTGAGGGTATATGCTTGATCTCTTTTTCTAGGAATTCTATGCATATTTGTTTCTATCTTTTTAGGTATATCTTCTAGGTCATATCTTCAATCCTTAGGTAGAAGCCAATGGATGTAAACATGTGTTTGAAACATTTTATGATTGATGGTTGCAAGTGGTTGCTAGTGATTGCTCGTGGACGCATATACACACATTAGGCACTAGATCGACTCAGTCACTTTCATATTGCATATGCATGAGTGAACTTATATATATATATATATATATATATATATATATATATATATAAGGATGAAACTTGGTGTGTTATCATATTGATGTTGCATTTGTATGAATGATGAAGCACTCATGTAAAAATTATAAAGTACGATCAGGAATAATAATTGCATACATGATGGACTCATGGCACCAACATAATCCGCGTTAAGGACGTCAACTGAATCAGTAGACTGCTTGATTTTGCATTAGATAAGGACATGTACACACACTATGCATATGATCATGAAAGCATTAGAAATCTTTTTGAGGACAATGGATGCCTATGTTTGATGGTTGAGTAGATGGACGATTAGATGGTAGGGTATACGTTCTTCTTGACTTGAAGATTTTGGGGACGAAATCCTTTAAGGAGGCGAGAATGTAACACCCCGTATTTTCTGTGAACATTAAAGTAACGAATTAAAGAATAATTAATTACAAATTTGAGAATTAAGGGAAACACGATACGCCACTGCGTTCGTCTCGGAATTCTAATTGAGATAGAGTCCGAATTTGCGTAAATCGGACTCCGTATGAAGGAGTTATGACTTTCAGAAGATTCAAAAATTTAAATAAAAACTCAGATAAAAGTTCAGAAAATTCAAATTTCGAAATCAGAAGCAGAAGAGGGCTGGGCGGGAATTTTTCCGCGCAAAGCCAGGTCGACCAGGAGGTCGAGCAGGGGGTCGACCTCCCCCCATATAGGTCGACCAGGGGATCGACCTCCCTCTCGGGTCAGATCTGAAATCAAACGTGTTTCTTCCTATGACAATTTGTTGTGTCATTAGGGCTTGTGTGGCAAGTTATGGTTGGTTCTCTTAGGTTTGAGTGGCTTTTATTTGCCCAAGGTTGATCTGACGGCTCCTATTAAATCAAACTTCTATATAAGCAACCTAAATCTAAACCCTAAGCCACACAAAAATATTGCTAAGAACGTCATGCTATCAGAACTCAACCTAGAATAACAACCATTCTCCTTCAACTAGAAAGCAAGTTAGGAATTGCAAATCAAATCTAATTCAACTAAGAGAATTCAACGTTTACAACAAAGGAGAACTATTCAATTTCAGAATACAGATCCCAGAACACAAGTCTAGTCTCCTTTTTGTAAGTCCAGTTATCATTTAGACCTAAACGATATCAGAATTATGACTAAATAACTGGATGTAGAACAACACCCTATGTAAATTTATGCCTATCCTTTTTGTTAAACTAAATTGATTAAGACAATGACTCTTATCATGATTAAGTTTGTGATCATGTTGTATGTGATTTGATGATAAATGTTAAATACTGGCAATGAATCCATCCATATGTTGTATAATTTGGCAAAGACATATATGTTGTGTAATTTAGCGATGACATATTATGTTGTACACTTTGGCGAGGACATATCATGTTGAGTAAATTGGCGATGACATATTATTGCATAATTTGGCAATGGCATATCATGTTGTGTAATTTGGCGATGACACACCATGTTGTATAATTTTGGCGATGACATATCATGATGACACATATATGTTATATGTCAATTTGGGAATTTTGCTATGTTTATGCAAGTTGTTAGGCTAAGACATGTATTATGTTTAGATCTACATTTAGATCTATGTTTATTGAATCATGCAAGTTGTTAGGCTAAGACATGTATTATGTTTAGATTCACATTTAGATCTATGAAAATTGGATTCAAAAATTAAAGCTCATATTTACATGCCTTGTTAAACTTGCGTAAAACCATATGCTTAAGATTCATGTTTGTTAGATCCAAGATAAAAGTTCATATTACATGCCTTGTTAAACCTGTGTAATTCCATATGTTTAAGATTCATAATTATTGCATCCAAATTAAAGTTTACATTCACATGTCTAGTTGAACTTGTCCAATTCTATATGCTTAAGATTTATGTTCATTGGACCCAAAATAAAAGTTTGCATATACATGCCTAGTTGGGTTTGGGTAATTTCGTATTTTTAAGACCCATGTTAATTAGATCGAAAAATGCAAGTTCACCTTTATATGACTAATTGGAATTGTGTAGTTCTGTGTAAACTCCTATCCATATGCTTATGGTTCATGTTGATTAGGTTCAAAATTGCAAGTTCATAATTAAACATATATTTATTCTATGCCAAATTTATGTGACATATGTTGGATCCATATTATGCTTGTCTTGAATGCTACGTTTCTCTTCCTTTTCGCCTCTTGATTATGAGTTAGGCTAAATTGCAAAGCCTAACATTCTATGAAATTTATGCTTACGTTTAGTGGGGGTAACGTTGGGAAAAACATGAAGTTACATGTTATTGGCATATTTTAAATGATTAGTGGCATTGAAATGGTATAATTTATATACCTAAAATTATGAACATGACTTAGAGAGAAACTGAGCATGACTTGAATGACAATAATTTACATATAAATATAGAAGGTAAATATGTAAATTTAGAAAAGACAAATATGCCTAACCCGAGGTTAGATTGAGTTACAGTGCAAGACTGCCCAGAACCGCCCGGCATATCCAGCAACCGTAACAATATATATCTAATGTGAGAGGTTAGTGCATCAACCCCAAAAGAACCCGAGGTTAGACTGAGTTGCGGTGTAAAACTGCCCGGAACTGGCCGGCACATCCAGTATCCGCAACAATACCTGTTTAATATGAGTGGTTGGTGCTTTAATGAATGAATTAAGACTAAGACAGGAATGGTAGGGTTAAGTTAATTAAGGTAACACTTAAGCAATATAACTAGATGAATGACTATGGTTACGTTAATAGGAAATACTTATCCAGTATAGCATGATGAATGGGTAGGGTTAAGTAATAAGAAACACTTAACCAATACAATTTGATTTGTGGTAAGGTTAAGTCAAAACAAGAGGGCAACACTTAACCAATATAACTTGATTTGTGGCAGGGTAAAGTTGACACAAGAAGGCAACAATTAACCAAAGTAATATGACAACTAAGTGGGTTAAGTTTACAATTGATTGATGACACTTAACCAATACAACATGATGAACACATGGGGGTTAAGTTAACTTGAATTGATTGATGACACTTAACCAATACAACATGATGAACACGTGGGGCTGAGTTAAAAAAGAACACTTGACCAATATAACTTGATGGACGAACGGGGTTAACTTAATAGGAAACACTTAACCAATTCAACATGACAAGTGAGGAGGGTTAAGTTAATAAGAAACACTTAACCAACATGACATGATTAATGGGTAGGTTAAGTTAACATGAACGGGCGACACTTAACCAATATGGCATAATGTGCGGGGGAGGGGGGTGTTAAGTACATATCGGGTTTGTGGGTAATATTAGCAAATAGAGGCCCAAAAACTTAACCGTTAAATAAAAATGCTTGAATCGATGGGAGGGTTAAGTACATCTCGTGTAGGTGGGTAATATTAGTACATACAGGCCCACAAACTTAACCGTTAAGTAAACATGCTAGAGCCGGTGGGAGGGTTGAGTACAAACTTAGCCAACAGGAAAACCCTACTAACGAGGACCCATTTCAGTAGTAACTCACATAGATGTATCATGATACCCTGAAATTAGGCAAGGTGGGGCACGATTACTGGGCTGATTGTAAGCGGTCAAAGCAGCGATAAGGGGTACATCAGTGTAGTTCCGACGGTTTATGAGCATGCACGTACTCTGGAGTGGGAAAAAGCAGGCACTGGGTACAAGTAGTTATACACTGTGCATCTTGAATCGTGTCGGGTCGCTATCATAAGGATTGATACACCTTATGGTGGGACCAACACAGGGTATCTACACACTAGAGAGGGCCGATTGACACATACACATGGAACATGAATACAAGTAGGGAGCCGATCGATAGGGTAGTAAGGGTACATCTAGCATGTTCATGGCAATTAGGCTGATTGAGGTGGAATCCTCACGATAGATGTACACCTGAAGGCTACCATAATTACGGGGATTGGGATCACGTTATCATTTTATACGGATTTCTAGTTGGGACACTAGTTAGGTGGTGCAGAGATAGATATAAAAATCAGAATAACAAGGTAGTAGCGAAGTAGAGAAAGAGTAGGAGCGCATTCAGTTTATCTTGCCTTATCATACCTTATGCTTATCCTATGTTACCTTATTTCTTTGTTATTGTCCTGCGTCCAGTTTATTCATGTCATGGTTCTCTTACAAGTTTATATGCTGAATAATCACTGGACTTACCAGACTTATGTCTGACCTAGTTTTGTTTCGCCTCTTTTCTTCCGTTTCCCCCTCCCCCAGGTTCACAGGGAGGAAATGTTACCACTTAGCTCAGTTTTCTTTTCAAGCTCGAACATGGTCGATGTTTTTCTTTGGACTCTCTCTTCCACTGCTATAGCTGGTTCATGCTTCATTGGGGAATATCATTGTTTTTTTTTGTGCTTCTTTTATACTTGGAAGTTATTAAATCAAGACAGAAGTTCAATGTATTACTTTTAAGTATGATTTGAGAAAATTGTTGTAAAAGTTTGACTGAATTAAGCTGTTTATAAAATGACTTTATTTTTCTGCTGATTTATTTGTCTGTCTTGTAATTTATCTGCATCTTTTACCTATAATGCTGCACCGAAGCTAAGGCATTCCCTTTGTGAGTGACCTTAACAGAGGCGGGGTGTTTCAGCTGGCCAGTATCCAGACGTCTTCGAGGAAGTGACCGGACTTCGACCACACCAAGAGATTGAGTTGCGGATTGATTAAGTGAAAGATGCCAGACCTATAGTGATGCCACTTTGTTGTATGGCGCCAAGCGAGCAGAGAGAGCTCGAAGTGCAAGTAAGCGATCTTTTGAAGAAGGGATTTATCCGAAGAAGTGTCTCCGAGTGGGGAGCACCAATTGTGTTTGCTACCAAGGCAGATGGTTCCCTTCGATTGTATGTGGATTACCGCGAGCTGAATAAGGTGACATGGAAGAATAAGTATCCTTTACCGTGGATAGATGATTTGTTTGGTCAGTTGAGTGACGCGTGAGTGTTCTCCCAGTTGGATCTCGCGACAAGTTTTCATCATCTTAGGGTGGAAGCTGAGAGTATAGCCAAAACGACCTTTCGGATGCCGTTTGGATTCTATGAGTGGTTGGTCATGCCATTCGGGTTGACCAATGCACCAACATATTTTGTGGATCTTATGAAATGGGTATTCGAAGATCAATTGAATAAGTTTGTTCTTATGTTCGTAGGCGATATCTTGGTTTATTCGAGGACAGAGGAAGAACACAAGGAACATTTGAGGATAGTGTTGGAGGTGTTGAGAAAACACCAATTGAAAGTAAAGTTTTCTAAGTGTCACTTCTGGAGGAGGGAAGTGAGATTCTTGGGCCATGTTGTTTCATAGAATGGTATTGTCGTGGATCCTGCGAAGGTGGCTACAGTACAAGATTGCTCTGCACCCAAGAATGCAATAGACGTAAAAAATTTCTTGGGATTAGGTGGATATTATCATAAGTTTATTCAAGACTTCTCCAAGATAACGGCACTGTTAACTCAATTGACCAAGAAGAATCGAGCTTTCATTTGGGACGAAAGGTGTGAAAATGCATTCAAGAGTCCAAAGGAAAAGTTGTCACATGCACCAATGTTAGCCATTCCTAAAGGGAATGAAGAGATGACGGTATACACGGATGCCTGTGGTACTGGACTAGGTGTTGTGTTGATGCAAGGAGGTAGGGTTGTATCTTATGCAAGTCGGCAATTGAAACCGCATGAGAAAAGATATCCTACCCATGATTTGGAATTGGCAGCGATCGTGTTCGCATTGAAGATGTGGAGACATTATCTCTTGGGAGAAAGATTCGAGTTGTTTACCAATCATAAATCGTTAAAGTATCTCTTCTCTCAGAAGGATCTAAATCTCCGATAGCAAAGATGGTTGGAATTCTTGGCTTCCTATGATTGTGATATTGCATATACACCAGGAAAGGGCAATGCGGTCGCTGATGCATTGAGTAGAAGACATGTCAGTTTAGGGGCTATGTTTCTTGAGTGGAAGCAACTGGAGTACATCCCTGGGTATGATTTCAGACCAAAGTGCGAATTGAATTCAGAAATGTTAGCAAGTTTGACGATCAGACCCACTTTGATTGAGCAGATTGATTCCAATCAGAGGGACGATCCTTGTAACACCCCTTACTTTCTTTTAATGTTATAGTAACGAATTAAATAATAATTAATTTAAAATGTGGGAATTAAGGGAAATGGGTTACGTCATTGTGTTCGTCTCGGAATTCTAGTTAAGATAGAGTCCGAGTTTGCATAAATTGGACTTCGTATGAAGAGGTTATGGCCTCCAGAAGTTTCAGAAGTTCAAAATAAATCCAAACAGCTCGAGCCAGATTTCAAAATTCAAACAGAAGTCAAAAGCGGGCTGAGCGGGAAAATTCCCGCCCAGGTAAGTCGACTAGGGGGTCGACCCTAGTGTCGACCTCCCCCCTAGAGGTCGACCTGGGGGTCAAACTGGCCCCCAGCCAGATCTGAATTTTGAACGACTGATGACTTGCTGCTGAGTCACTAGGGTTTCTAGATGGTCCTGATCTGGTCTGAGTGACTGTGATTAACCCTAGGTTCTTCTAACGGCTATAATTAAACTGAAATTCTATATAAACAACTCAATGCTCAACCTAAAAACACACAGAAAAATAATCCTAGAACTGAAATGCCGTCAGTAGAGAACTTGGAGTAGCCTTCACCGTTTTCAATTCAAAGACGAGTTAAAAGCTTACATCTAAAATCAAATTAAAACTAGTCTAATTCAACGATCTTCATCAAAGGCGCGCATCTCCAATTTCAGAAATCAAGAATTCCCTTTAGTTTGTAAGTTGGTTATTACATATATTTAAACATTCTTTCGATTGAATCATGACACATTGTAATTGGGATATAGAATGATGCTTATGTATATGGTTTGATTCTCGTTTATCTTAAAGTATCATTGTAATTAATCATGTAAATATTCTTATGGCGATGAACATGTTGTATATTTCATGTCTATATGCTTGTGGCGATGAACATGTTGTATATTTCATGTCTATATGCTTGTGGCGATGAACATGTTGTATATTAATCATGTCTATATGCTTGTGGTGATGAACATATTGTATGTTATTAAAATCTATTATGATTTGGGTAATGGATTTATTCTGCCAATTAAATGGTAAAACATGTCATTCTATAATTTGGTGGTTATTTGCAAGTTTGTGGTCTAAAACACATGCTTATATGTTAGATCAACACTCATGTATATTCATGTTAGGTTGAATCTAATTATGTTGTAAAAGTGGAATTGTAGTCCTCTTATTTTTTTAACATCATGCTAAATTGTGATTAAAAATGATTATAATAGCTTTCTTATGTTTTGACATACATAAGATTATATGCTAAGTTGTAGGTTGAAACTGTGATTATATGTTAAACTTCCAGGCTAGACCTTTCTCAAGTTTACATGACCATTAGACCCAACTTAGTTACAAGTTCACCTTTACCCATTTAATTAAAGTTAATGATACCTCTATGCCAAGTTACACATGACAAGTTGAAATGTATGTTATTTTATCTTTATTTCATGCCTCTTGTTTATTACCCATTTTCTTGTTTATGGGTTGGGCTAACTTACTAGCCCAACATTTTGTGTGATTCGTGCGTACGTTCCATGGGGTAGCGATGGGAAATATGAAAATTCATGGCATAGATTTTTTCATTAAATGGTATATTTGATATACCATTTATGTTGGGCATAGTCAAAGGATAATTATGGCGTGATTAAATTAAATTTAATCCACATAAAGAAATTAGACATATATATAGAAAAATATGAATTTAGAAAAGATGAATATGCCTAACCCGAGGTTAGACTAAGTTGTGGTGTAAATCTGCTCGGAACCGCCGGCATATCCAGTGACCACAACAAGACCTATTTAATGTTGGTGGTTAGTGCATCAGGCCCAAAAAGAACCCTAGGTTAGACTGAGTTGTGGTGTAAATCTGCCCGGAACTGACCGGCACATCCAGTGACCACAACAAGACCAGTCTAATGTGAGTGGTTGGTGCTTTAATAAATTAAAGCTAAGTCAGGATCGGTAGAGTTAAGTAAATTAGGAAAACACTTAACCGATTCAACATGTTAACTAAACGAATGGGCGGGGTTAGGTAAACTTGGACACTTAACCAAATAAACATGTTTATTAGAAAACCCTAGTAACGGGGACTCATTTCAGCCGTAACCTACAAATATGTATCATGGTACCCTGAAACTAGGCAGGGTGGGGCACGATTACTGGGCTGAATTATAAGCGGTCAAAACGTCGGCGGTTGGTGGGTCAGTGTAGGTTCCGACGGAGTATGGGCATGCACGTATTCCGGAGTGGAAAAATCAGGCACTGGGCATCAGTAGTGTACACTGTGCATCTTGAATCGTGTCGGGTTGCCACCAGAGGGACTGATACACCCCATGGTGGGACCGGCACAGGTAGCTACAGTCAAGCAGGGCCAAATGACACAGGATATGAATGCATGAGAGTAAGCCAATCATTACCGGAATCGTTTGTTATAAACACGTGGGGCTGGTTCAATGGTTAAGTTGGTGCAGAGACTATAGTAATGGGTGCGATCACATGTTCCTATTATCTTATATTAGGGTATTGTCCTATGTTCTGTTATCACTGTCATGATTCCTTTTCTTGTTTAAATACTAGTATTCAATGAACTTACCAGACTTATTGCCTAACCCATTTTCTCTCGTCCTCTTTTCTTCCGTCCCCCCCCCAGGTCCACAGGGTGGGAATAATGCAGCTTAGTCAGACTCTTTGCAAGCTTCAAGAATGTAGATGTATGATTTGGACTCTCTCCTACCTTGGCTATGACTCTTGGACATTATCCTTGGGGATTCATGCATTTTTACTTTTGGTTTATACTTCTTTATTGAATAATCAAGACAGAAATTATGGTGTAATGTTTTGAAGTTATTTTGAGACAATTTGATGTAATGCATTTGTATTGAACTATGTATGCAATAAATATTTGAATTCCGCTGCTTAAATTTATCTGTCTTGTAAATTTTTCATTGCCCTGTACCTATAACCCTCCAGCAAAGTTAAGGCATTCCCTTTGTGAGTGACCTTAACGGAGGTGGGGTGTTTCACTTGGTATCAGAGAAAAGGTTTACTAGATCATATAAGAATTTTTGAAAAACTATTTTCAAACAAAATATAAAGAAGCATTTTATAAGAAAGTGTGTTGTTTTAAATTTAAAAAGGCATAATCCCCAAAGCCATATACATTATCTTTCTATCATTCGTTTTGAATCTTTTCTTTTTCAGTTCAGCATGTCGTGGAATCTTAACCTTCCAGAGGGTGTACCGATACCTGGCTGCTTCAGGAGGGTACTTAGAAGCTAGGGCCAATGACGCAGGCCCAACAGATATTCCTCCTCCTCCGGCTGCAGCAGCTCCTCCTCCTCCTCCTCCTCCTCCTCGTGCGAATGCTTTCTCAAAGATTTGTAGGGACTTTAGGGCCATGGGTGGAGAGGATTTCAAGGGAACTGAATCATTCGTAGAAGCAAGGAATTGGCTCAAAGAAACTGTGGATCTGTTCGTTATCTTCGAGGTGGACGATAGGCAGAAGATACAGTTAGCTGTATGGTTGCTCAAAGATGAAGCTTCCTATTGGTGGGAAGTCACTAACGCTGAAAGACCAGTTGACACGTGGATGGATTTCAGGATAAGGTTAGAGATGAAATTCCTCTCACAAGCTGAACGAAGTTTACAGTTGGAAAAGTTCTTTTCTCTTAAGCAAGGAAGTATGACGGTCAAGGAGTACGTCAATCAATTCAATTAGCTGGCCCGATTCGGACTGGACTTAGTGAATACTCCTCATAAGAAGGCTCTCCGTTTTGTCAAGGGATTGAATGAGCCACTTCACAGCTTGGCTACGACCCATATACCTATGGGGGCTACTTACGAGAGGTTAGTAGACATGACACTCTTACATGAGGAAGACAAGGGCAAGAATGAGGCAAAAGTGGAAGTGCCTCAAGATAAGAAGGGGGAAGGGTCGCAGAACAAGAAGGATGATTCAAAGAAGGGCGGGAAGACCAACAAACCCCATGAAAAGAGAAAGTGTAATTTTTCTGGCATTCCCGGGCATCTGATCAAAGACTGCAAGAAGAAGAAACGGAAGATGGGTGGCTGTTTCCATTTTGGTGGGACAGGACACATGGCTAGGGCCTGCCCAAGGAAGCAAGGGCAGGGAGCTGGATCTTCTTCTGGAGGACAAGTTCACACTCTCACGGCACCTCCACAAGAACGAGGTAGAAATATTTCTGTCGAAAGTTTATTCTATCTTTTTGATCATCCTGTTCGTACACTATTTGATTCTGGTGCATCACACTCTTTTATATCTACTGCTTTAGTGGAATCTCTGCACCTAGACACCAGTATAGTAGAGGATCCCTTGGTTGTTTAAAATCCAATTGGGGGCTCAGCCTATTTGTCAATGGTTTGTTTGGATTTGAAAATATCTATTCTAAGCGTTGAGTTCAGACGTAATGCCTTTGTTTTGGGCTTCACGGACTATGGGTTGATTCTAGGCATGGACTGGCTATCCAGTAATGGTGTCGTCCTCGATTGTGAAAAGAGAGTGGTTAGACTTATAACTCGTCTCGGTAACACTCTCGAAATTTCTTGTAATCCCATGAACTCTGTTATGCTTAGTTATCTAGAATCTCTTGATGCGTCTGTTGAGAACTTGCAGTCTATAAGGGTAGTCCGTGAATACTCGGATATGTTTGAAGCGGTAAAGGGCTTACCTCCGAAGCAGGAGATAGACTTCTGCATATACCTCGTTGATAATGCAAAGCCCGTTGCTTTACCCGTTAGGCACATGGTCCGAAAGGAGAGAAAGGAGCTCAGCAAGCAAATCAAAGAGCTGCTTGAGAAGGGGTTTATAAGGCGGAGTATTTCTGAATGGGGTGCTCCAGTAGTGTTCGCCACTAAAGCGGACAGTTCGCTTCGGCTGTGCGTTGATTATAGGGAGCTAAACAAGCTGACCCAAAGGAATAGGCACCTACTCCCGAGAATTGATGATTTGTTAGATCAACTTGTAGGTGCATCAGTTTTATCCCAATTAGATTTAGCTACCGGGTTTCACCAGCTAAGAGTGGCTGAGGACAGCATTGATAAGACAGCATTCAGAACTCCAGACGGTTTCTTCGAGTGGCTTGTCATGCCTTTTGGCTTGACAAACGCACCCGCTTACTTCATTGATTTAATGAGCAGGGTGTTCCGAGAGTTCCTCAATAAGTTTGTGGTGGTCTTCGTAGACGATATTTTAATCTTCTCAAAGAATGAGGAAGAGCATGCTCAACATCTAAAGGAAGTCATGGATACTCTCCGTGCACATCAGTTGAAAGCTAAATTCTCCAAATGCCATTTCTGGAGAGAAGAAGTCAGGTTCCTTGGACATGTGGTGTCCAAAGAGGGGATAGCTGTGGACCCTGCAAAAGTGGTTGCTGTGCAAGATTGGAAGGTTCCTCGAAATGCAACCGAAGTCCGAAGCTTTCTCGGGCTAGCAAACTTTAATAGAAAGTTCATCAAAGATTTTGCAAAAATCTCAGCTCCACTAACAAGATTGACAAAGAAGAACCTAGCTTTCAATTGGGATTTGGATTGCGATATTGCTTTCCAACGTTTGAAAAGGGCTCTAACAACAGCCCCAGTTCTGACATTGCCAGATGGAAGCAAGATGTTTACAGTATACACAGATGCATGCGGAACGGGACTAGGCACTGTTTTGATGCAAGAAGGGAAGGTGTGGCTTATGGTCCAAGACAGTTGAAAGTACATGAGAAAAACTACCCAACCCACGACCTAGAGTTGGCAGCCATCGTTTTTGAGCTTAAGTCTTGGCGTCATTATTTCCTAGGTAAGAAATTTGAACTGTATACTGACCATAAATCGTTGAAATACTTATTCTCGCAGAAAGATCTCAACATGAGGCAACAAAGATGGATGGACTTTCTTGCCTCGTACGATTTTGAGATTTCCTACACTCCTGGTAAGGACAATGCAGTAGCAGACGCCTTGAGTAGAAAGAAACTGACCTTAAGCCCTCTATTTGTGGAAAGGCGAAGCTGGGAGTTCATAACAAGCTTTAACTTCAGACCCTCCACTGACTTTGTACCTTGCTTGCTAGCAACGTTAGAAGTGCGGCCAACTCTATTAGACTCAATCGGAGCCGCGCAAAGAGAAGGCCCTCAGCTAGCCGAAGTGATGGACAAGTTAATTAGGGGTGAGACTTCTAGTCACCTCAATAGATACTCCATTGATGCCAAGGGCTGGTTGAGATGAGATGGAAGACTATGTGTCCCACAAGCAAGAGGCTTGGTAAAGGCGGTTCTAGAAGAGGCACACCATTCCAAACTGACCATACACCCAGGCGGAGACAAAATGTATAAAGACATCAAAAGAGTTTTCTTTTGGAATGGCATGAAGCAAGACGTAGCTAAATTTGTTTCTAAGTGTTTAATATGCCAACAGGTCAAGGCGGAGCAGAAGAAGCCTCGTGGTCTGCTCCATCCTCTAGAGGTCCCACAGTGGAAATGGGATAGTATCTTGATGGACTTTATAGATGGGTTGCCTAGGTCAAGAAGGGGCAATAACAGCATTTGGGTAATAGTGGACAGGCTCACAAAAAGAGCCCACTTTATACCCGTCAAGAGTAGAAGGACTGTCTCATCTCTAGCATCCATATATCTTAAAGAGATAGTTCGACTCCAATGGATACCCTCCAGCATAGTGAGTGACCGAGACCCTATCTTCACGAGCGAGTTTTGGAAGAGTTTACAAGAGGCTGTAGGCACACGGTTATGCTTAAGCACGGCCTATCACCCTCAAACCGATGGCCAGACAGAAAGGGTCAACAGATTATTAGAAGACCTCTTGAGACTATGCATTCTTGACTTTGGAGGTACATGGGAGGATCATCTACCTTTGGTGGAATTTTCTTACAACAATAGCTACCAAGCTACCATAGGCATGGCGCCTTTCGAAGCTCTATATGGAAGACTGTGCAGGTCACCAACTTGCTGGTGGAAGTCCACAGGGAAGCTCATACTTGGACCAGACATGATTAGGGAAACTTCAGCGAAAGTAGACTTGATACGAAGAAGAATGAATACTGCTTAAGACAGACAGAAGTCCTACGCAGACAGAAGAAGAACTGACCTTGAGTTCGAAGTTGGAGACACGGTGTTCCTTAAAGTATCTCCTTTGAGGAACGTCATTCGCTTTGGATCCGCAGGAAAGTTAGCACCAAGATTTGTAGGGTCGTTCCCTATCATCGAGAAGATTGGGAAGATGGCTTATAGGGTACAGCTGCCCGAAAGATTGGTCGGGGTTCATAATGTCTTTCATGTCTCTCACCTGCGGAAGTGCTTACACGAGTCTGCGGAAGTGGTGGAACCAAGAATGCTAGAGGAAGTAGAAGTTGAACGAGAAGCAACTGTGAGAAGAGTTCCAACCCGTATCTGGGAACAGAAGTCAAAAAGCTACGCAACCGTGAAGTTAAGGTCGTCAAAGTTCAATGGAGCGACACCGAGGAAGACACGACTTGGGAAACTGAGGAAGAATACGTGCAGCCTACCCTTTTCTTTTTGAGGGTGCATCTTTAATCTCTCTTTCCTTAAGTTTATGCTCGTATCTATCTTTTTAGGTGTATCTCCTATCCTTTATCCTTAGGTAGATACCTTTTTGGATGTAAACATGTAATTGAAACATGTTATGGTTGATGGTTGCAAGTGATTGCAAGTGGTTGCTAGTGGATGCATATACACACTAATTAGGTATTAGATCGGCTCAGTCACTTTCATATTGCATATGCATATATGTATTTGTATATGAATTGAAACCTGCTGTGTTAGCATATGGACGTTGCATTTGTATGAACGATTCTGCACTCATATAGGAAATTTTGACTAGGAAAAATTGCATACATAATGGATTCATGGCACCGACATAATTGCAATAAGGTGGTCAACTGAATCAGTGGACCGCCTGATTTTGCATCAGACAAGGACATGTACATACACTATGCACATGATCATGAAACATTAGAAACCTTTTAAGGACAATGGACGCCTGTGTTTGATGGTTGAGTAGATGGGTGATTGGATGGTAGGATATAAGTCCTTCCCGACTTGAAGATTTCAGGGACGTTGTAATTAATCATGTATATATTCTTATGGCGATGAACATGTTGTATATTTCATGTCTATATGCTTATGGCGATGAACATGTTGCATATTTCATGTCTATATGCTTGTGGCGATGAACATGTTGTATATTAATCATGTCTATATGCTTGTGGTGATGAACATATTGTATGTTATTAAAATCTATTATGATTTGGGTAAAGGATTTATTCTGCCAACTAAATGGTAAAACATGTCATGCTATAATTCGGTGGTGATTTGCAAGTTTGTGGTCTAAAACACATGCTTATATGTTAGATCAACACTTATGCATATTCATGTTAGGTTGAATCTAATTATGTTGTAAAAGTGGAATTGTAGTCCTCTTATGTTTTTAACATCATGCTAAATTGTGATTAAAAATGATTATAATAAGTTTCTTATGTTCTTACATACATAAGATTATATGCTAAGTTGTGGGTTGAAACTGTGATTATATGTTAAACTTCCATGCTAGACCTTTCTCAAGTTTACATGACCATTACACCCAACTTAGTCACTAGTTCACCTTTACCCATTTAATTAAAGTTATTGATACCTCTATGCCAAGTTACACATGACAAGTTGAAATGTATGTTATTTTATGTTTATTCCATATCTCTTGTTTATTACCCCTTTTCTTGTTTATGGGTTGGGCTAACTAACTCTCCCAACATTTTGTGTGATTCGTGCGTACGTTCCACAGGGGTAGCGATGGGAAATATGAAAATTCATGGCATAGATTTGTTCATTAAATGGTATATTTGATATACCATTTATGTTGAGCATAATCAAAGGATAATTATGGCGTGATTAAATTAAATTTAATTCACATAAAGAAATTAGACATATATATAAAAAAATATGAATTTAGAAAAGACGAATATGCCTAACCCGAGGTTAGACTAAGTTGTGGTGTAAATCTGCCCGGAACCGACCGACATATCCAGTGACCACAACAAGACCTGTCTAATGTGGGTGGTTAGTGCATCAGGCTCAAAAAGAACCCGAGGTTAGATTGAGTTGTGGTGTAAATCTGCCTGGAACCGACCGGCACATCCAGTAACCACAACAAGGCCTGTCTAATGTGAGTGGTTGGTGTTTTAGTAAATTAAAGCTAAGTCAGGATTGGTACGTTTAAAAGTAAATTAGGAAAACACTTAACTGATTCAACATGTTAACTAAACGAATGGGCGGGGTTAGGTAAACTTGGACACTTGACCAAATAAACTTGTTGATTAGAATACCCTAGTAACGGGGACCCATTTCAGCAGTAACCCACGTAGATGTATCATGGTACCCTGAAACTAGACAGGGTGGGGCACGATTACTTGGCTGAATTATAAGCGGTCAAAACGCCGGCGGTTGGTGGGCCAGTGTAGGTTCCGACGGAGTATGGGCGTGCACGTACTCCGGAGTGGAAAAATCAGGCACTGGGCATCAGTAGTGTACACTGTGCTTCTTGAATCGTGTCGGGTTGCCACCAGAGGGACTGATACACCCCATGGTGGGACCAACATAGGTAGCTATAGTCAAGCGGGGCCGAACGACACAGGATATGTATGCATGCGAATAGGAGCCGATCATTAAGGGGATCGTTTGTTATAAACACGTGGGGCTGGTTGACCCAATGGTTAAGTAGGTGCAGAGATTATAGTAATGGGTGCGATCACATGTTCCTCTTATCTTATATTTGGGTATTGTCCTATTTATGTTATCACTGTCATGATCCCTTTTCTTGTTTACATACCAGTAATCACTGAACTTACCAGACTTATTGTCTGACCCATTTTCTCTCGTCCTCTTTTCTTCCGTTACCCTCCCCCCAGTTCCACAGGGAGGGAATACTGCAGCTTAGTCAGGCTCTTTGCAAGCTTCAAGATAGTAGATGTATGATTTGGACTCTCTCCTACCTTGGTTATGGCTTTTGGACACGAAGCATACTTACTACTAGGAAGGGATGAAAGAGATGTTGGGAGGTTTATATCCAAATGCATATATTGCTTGCTAGTTAAAGCCGAGCAAAAGAAGCCAAGTGGTTTGTTACAACCGTTAGAGATTCCAGAATGAAAATGGGAGCAATTATCAATGGATTTCATTGATGGGTTACCAAGGACTAGATCGGCCACGATAGTATTTGGGTGATTGTAGACAGATTGACCAAGAGTGCGAGGTTCATACTCATTAAATCGAATAGAACAACAACTAAGTTAGCAGAATTGTATATGAAGTGGTAGTGAGAATTCATGGAGTACTTAAAAGCATTGTGAGTGACCAAGACCCGTTGTTTACTAGTGGGTTTTGGAAGAGCTTACAGGAGGCTCTAGGGTCAGAATTATATCTCAGTACTGTGTATCATCCTCAAACAGATGGTCAAATAGAGAGGGTGAATTGTATATTAGAAGATCTCTTAAGAGCATGTATATTGGATTTTGGTGGATCATGGGATGACCATTTGCATCTAGCAGAGTTTGCATATAATAATAGTTATCAATCCAGTATTGGTATGGCTCCATTTGAAGCTTTGTACGGAAGACCGTGCAACTCACCATCATGTTGGTTAGAAACTGGAGAGAAGTTTGTGCTTGGACCAGATGTGATAAGAGAGAAACTTCAGACAAGATTAAGATCATTCAACAGTGAATGAAGGCTGCCCAAGATAGGCAAAAGTGATTCTCCGTTGGCGACCTAGTATTTGTCAAGCTCTCTCCGTTAAAGAATATTATTCGATATGGAAGGAGA
Organism: Allium sativum; assembly: GCA_030737875.1. Classification (NCBI taxonomy): domain Eukaryota; kingdom Viridiplantae; phylum Streptophyta; class Magnoliopsida; order Asparagales; family Amaryllidaceae; genus Allium; species Allium sativum. The sequence continues at coordinate 894,737,217 of CM060920.1, forward strand.
GGAAAGCTGGCACCAAGATTTGTTGGTCCATTCCCAGTCCTCGAGCAAGTTGGGAATTTGGCATATAAAGTTTAATTACTAGAGAAGATGGCAGGAGTTTATAACGTATTTCATGTTTCCCAGTTAAGGAAATTCGTGCACGACCCCGATATGACTATTTCACCTGATCAGTTGGATGATATCGAAGTAGAACCCGAGGCGGTTGGGAACCGCAAGCCGATTCGTATTGTCGAGCACGATACGAAGCAACTTCGAAGGAAAACGTTGAATCTAGTCAAATCAGTGGGAAGTGAATGAGAATGACTGTACTTGGGAGACAGAGGAGAGCATTAGGAAGACGTATCCAGAACTCTTTGCCTAGTAAGATTTTAATTGCGACTTAGTTTTCAGCATGCTAGGATAGACTTGTTTGTTTGATTGGTGTGAATGGTGGTAGGCATGCGGGATCCTTCGCTTGCTTTTTAGTTAAGGAATTTCGTGGGCGAAATTTCTTAGGAGGGAGGGGGGAGTGATGTAACGACCCGCATTCTACGCATTGAAGGATCGTAAAATATTTATTTCTTTCTCATATGAAGTCATATGGTTGTGTAACTTTGGGGAAGGACTATTGGGGCCATTTCCCATGTTCACGATTTTTGCCGATTTTTAAATGACCGTTTTACCCCCAGCTGATCTTGTTTCGGCCATAACTTTTGATTAGAAAGGATTTTTGACCTGATAAACTTCCATTAAATCTGGATGATGGTTTACCTTTTCGTAGAGTGGTCACATTAGCCAAACGGACTCAATGTTTGGGAGATATGGCTGAAACAAGGTTTAGAAGGTGAAAAACAACTTAACCGGGCCTAATTAGGATAATTAACAGCTAGGCCCATAACCCATTCCGGGAGTAGGATTATGGGGAGGCTGAAATCAGTTAGGAAATGATCAATTTTCATTTTCTCAGCTGCCAAAAATATTTCCCTAACCCTAGCCATGGCCTCCACCTTCTAATATCATTCCAAATCACCTTTTAATCACTAATTAAGAAGATTTACATCAAATCAAGGCAAATCAACACCAAATCAGAGTTGGAGCTGGTACTATACATTGGAATTCAACCCAAAATAGCAGCATTTCATATATAAAGTTTTATTTGTGGCTAAGGTGAGTGATTTGCATTGTTTTCCACTAATTACAGCTAACTAGGAGTGATTAGTGATAATTAGCGAAATTTTAACTCAGAAAAATCTAGAAAAAAATTTGTAAAATTCTAAAATATTATTATGTGACTCTGATAGAAATTTGGGTTAATTTGGATAAGTTATGTTAATTGTATGTTAAACATGATTAAGGGGGATTAAGGTAAAATATGGGTTTTTGGGTATGTTTGATCTATATATTATCATGATTATTTGTTGTTTTAATGTTTTGGATGACTATACATGTTGCTATGACTATTTGCAATGTTTTGTAATTAATTGCGTAGAACAATTGAATGGTCGAAAACGCCGTCGTGTGGTGTAAATAATTGCTGGAAAAGTTGTAGGAAATAGTGCAGGATTTTGATCCAAACCGGATCAGATCGATGAGGGACGAATCGACCCGGAGTGATGCCCGTATATTCGACCCGACCCGCTCGTGGGGTATTTCACGACCCGAACCGCCTCTTAGGACTGCTGCATCATGAACTAGAGTGTGCGACCGAACCGATGCACCATAAGTGAACTGTCACGAATCGAGGAGCTCGACCCGACCCGGAGTGATTTATCTGATCCGACCTGCTACTCTGAACTGAACTAGTGTGGCACCATGACCCAGTTTGAAGCACCACGATTCGACCCGGTGGAAGGAACACAAACCGATCCGACCTTGGCATGACAACACGACCCGACTCGAACGGGGCAGATGACCACGAACTGAACAAGGAGAAGAGAACCGATCTGAATGGAAGCTTGTTTCCGAACCGATCTGAAGGAGACCAAAACCCGAGATGCAAAGGTAGTCCAAATGGGAAGTAGAACTCAGGATCCAGTTGGGAACCCACGAGTTAACTTCAGGAGTTGGGCTTTGCTGCGGGATGTGTGCAAAGGGGTTATCGAACAAAGATTTAATTGGACAAGGCTTGCCTATAAGAAATTATCAGCTCATGGACTCGATAATTGGACAAGAGCTTCTTTCCTTCGGGGAAGTATATTATAGGTAGAGTCAAAACCCGATGCATGTACCCGATCTAAGAAGACACTAGCTTTATAACGGAACTTGGGTGATGTTATTATGTGGTCATGCCACTCGGGCAAAAGAATGATGGATACGTGATGAAACTCAATCTTTTGAAATGCTCTTTTGGTATTGCATCAGGGAAATTTTTTGGTTTCATCATCAACTCTTGATGCATTGAAGTTTACCCTTAATAGAAGCTATATTACACATTCAGGAGCCTCGTAAGACTAGAGATGTGCAGAGAGCCTAAATGGGAAGGTGGCAGCCCTATGCTGATTTATATCCAAGACGTTGAAAAGTGCATTCCTTTCTTTGACTTAATAAAGCGAGGAAAGCGCAACTTCGTCTGGACTCCCGATTGTATCGAAATCTTCCAAAAGTTGTTGAATCACGCGAAGAGAACTCACCTCTGATATTGTCAAAGCTAATTGATCACGAAGACCTATTGTGTATCCGGTGGTATCCTTGCATGTTATCAACTCAGAATTTATTTGCGAAGAGAATCAAGTTCAGTGACTGGTGTAATATGTAAGCAAGAGATTGACAAGGGTTGAGCGAACTACCCGGGGATCAAGAAGCTTGCTTATAACCTCCTGATAGCCTTGAGGAAGTTACCTCACTACTTCCAAGCTCATCCTACCAAAGCGTATACACTGAATTACTGCTACGACAGGTCCTTCAACAACCTAAGGCATTTGGAAGGCTGCTTAAATGGAATATGGAACTTAGTCAGTTCGATATTACATTCATTCCTCAACGAGCAATTCAAGGACATGAACTGTGGGTCTTTATAGCGGAATTCACAGCTCCAGATGATGATGCTAAAGAGGTTGATCCGTCAACTGCTACTTGGAAGCTATTCACTAATGGAGCTTGAAACGATCTATGTTTTGGCACAAGAGTTGTCTTGCTAACTCTTGAGAAGTGAGTGATCTGTTATGCATTGAGATTGAACTTCCCAATGACCAATAATGTGATCGAGTACGAAGCCTTGATTGCCTGACTTAAAATCACGAACGAATTGGGAGACAAAGTAGTTGACATTTTCTGAGACACACAAGTCGTCATATTTTAGGTCATGAAGGAATTCTAAACAAAAGGGCAGGACTTGCCATTGATCTTGATCGGGTGGAAGAGCTGTTATATAGAACTGACTTTTATGGCATCGTTTACATCCAATGGGAACAAAATGAGAAAGCTGACTCTTTCTCCGACACAAACGGGTTTGGTCCCAATAGAGACATTAGCCACACCGCGCTTAGATCAGATGGAGGTTGATTGGACACTGGATGTTGAATTCGAAAGGGAATCATGGATGACTCCCATCAAGGACTTCCACTAGCATGGAACCGTATTTGAGCGAAAGAATAAGAAATGTGCTCTCCTTGTAAAGCTTTAAGTTACGTCCTCTAGGGAGACATGTTATATTGAAAGGGTCCCTCCATACCTCTGTTTTGTTGTATATCTCAGGGCAACACTAAACGAGTACTGCAAGAGGTGCACGAAGGAGAGTGCGGCGATCATACCATTGGGCAAACTCTAACAAAGAAGGTGCTTCGATATGGCTACTTATAACCTACCCTCAATTGAGATGCGGTGGATTATTCATGATTATTGTGACGAGTGCTAGAGATTTGCCAAGAATTCAAGAGCTTTACCAACACAGCTCGCCCAGATGATTAGTCCTTGGTCATTCCCAATGTGGCGAGTAGACATCCTTGGTAACATTTCGATAAACAAGGGCGTACCAAATTATGTGACTGCGGTAGTTGGCTACGTCATAAACCAGGCTGAAGCCGAACCACTGACCATGATCTAGATGAAGCAAGTGATCCACTTTATTGTCGAAAACATCATATGTCAATTTAGACTACCTTGGTTTATCAAAACTAATAATGAGACCCGATTCGATAGCACTGAATTCTAGGATTTCGGCCAACGACATTTCATTGAGATGAAATACACCACAATCGCTCACCCTCAATCAAATGGATAAGTTGATGCCATAAACAAAATCGTAAAGTCCATCTTGAAGAAACGATTGGTGAAGGCTAAAGGTAAATGGGTCGATGACCTTCCGTTGGCCCTTTGGGCATACCAAACGACCCATAGGTCGACGGCTGGCCTGACTCCAATAGCGCTATACTAGTGGAGCTTGAAGCCCCCTCTCACCAGATGATGTACTACGATCCTTAAAAAAAGATAGAACTTCTCTTGGAATTGCTTGACATGATTGACGAGGAGAGAGAGAGGAGGCAGACTTAAATGCTTCAACACATAGATATCGGGTCACCCATTACTATAATATAAACGTTCAACCTAGAACCTTTGAACCTGGCAACCTCATCTTGAAGGTGTCTTTCCTGACGTTGTCCACATGGACCTATAGTGGGAAGGACCATATGTCATCAATTAAAAACTTGCTAATAGAGCTTTTAGGTTGATGACTATTGATGGCGATCAACTCTGTAATTTAATGAATATCATTTCACTTCCGAACTATGTAATAATGCATAACCTGCCGATTGCCATTGTGTTATAAATAAAAGCTCCTTCCATATCCTGTGAGTCTTATGATTCGACCGGCCTATGCCAAAACTGGAACGAAGAGGATGACTAATTACTCAACAATCTTCATTCGCTCACGTTTCGACGAGCTTACTCAACTCCACGAATAGTCAGATAAAAGTTAACAAATTTCGAGCTTGACTCTAACACTCAACGAGGAGACCCTCACTTTGAGGATTAAAGTATGGGAACAACACCCAAACAAATGTGAAATGACCATTCCCACACCCAACTCTACTTCTCACGACTTGAGAGAGAGTGTAAAAAAAATAGACTAGCATAAGCAGTGCGCTAGCCCACAACGTTAACCCAAATTAATGGCGGAGACTTAGCATAACGCCCCCTCGATGTTGAGGGGATGAGCGCAGACTTTCAAAATTAATTTTCGAACATGTTGGCATGGTGCATGACTCAAAGTTAACTGGGGGCATATACAGTGGATTAAGAACACTTGCTCATTCTAGGAGAGACAACTTACAAGTTAAGTGAGACTTAGTAAAAACTAAATTACAAGTACATTGAATGGAAATCGAAATAAGCTTGCAAATAAACAAAGTATTTTATTTACATTATTGATTTATATAGTTGGATAAGTCAAAAAAGCAGGTGCCACACTTGCACAAACCACAACAGGACAACAAAACAAATATCACATGATAACAGACCTTTTGGTCTTTGGCTTCATCTTATTCTTCTCAATCTCAGGCTCCTAAAGCAAGCGTTTTCGAGATTCTCACAAGAAGTTTCCTCTGCCCACGAAGTGGGTTGGCCGTGTTTCTTCTCGGAGGGCTTTTCTTAGGAAGAAAGTTTGGCTTACTCGGTCGACACGTAAATGACGAAAGGAGGGATAATATGTAAGGGATCGACCGGGATAGTCCCTGACACTGACCCGTCTTTAAGCTCAATGAATTTCCCTTAGTGCAGTGCCTTCAACTCTGCCATGCCCATGGCTTCGGACTTTCCAGACTCATGGGATAAATTACATCATCATCACCTTTGGCGTGAGCCTCCTTTCCATCCAATTCTTTAGGGCATCTATCTTCTCATCCTATTTGGTTGTAGCATCACCAAGAGGCACTTGAGGCTCATCCCCCACTTTTGCTTCTGCTTCAGGGCAGTCTTGACCAATGTTGTACCTAAAGCAGGAAGAGCAACGATTGCCAATCTGAGTAGGATAACGGGTCTCTCATTTGGAAAACCTATAGCATGGCGACATCCCTAATAACTTTCTTAAACTATGGATAAAGTAGTCAAATACCTTCAACAGAACAACCCCCAAGAGTTGTAGGAGTCTTGATCTGAGGAATCGGACTTAAAGGAGTATGTGGAACGAGGATCGGTTCATCTGGGATTACTCCTCTACACCCTCGGATCCCTTAGCAAACGAAGATAGGACCACTAGTCCTGATATAAATGGGTCCCCAACATGGGCAGGATGGGTGGTCAATTGAGTAGAAGTTGCATCATCCTTAGCTACGTCAGGTTTACCCTCGACAACAGATTTTCCTTTGTGTTGGAGCCATTTCGCATTCTCCTCCACCTTGAGCAATCGTCGACTTTCTACGAGAACTTCTAGCTTATCGCCCTTCAAATATCTGGCCCTAAATTCTTCTTTATTACCACACCATCCTCCAAAGCCATTATCTCCTCCTCTAAAAATCGGTCCCAAGTGTCGGCTAGGGTTTGTGAGTAATCTTCGACAAATGTCATATCCTGATACCTAATGACTTAGGCGTAAAAAGCCAACACTTAGGAGCCGAACTCCTCTTCCATCTTATGAACCTCTACCACAAACTCAATGGCGACATGATTGTTTTCTTCAGGTTTCTTCATGGATTCTTCAGAGGCGACCTGTTGGACCCCAATTTATTCTTCTTCTGGGCATACGACTTTTTCTCCTTCTTGAATGCCTCATTTTTGGCCTTAATAGATATATTCTCCTTCTCAACATGCTTCATCTCATCGTTAACAAAACTTTGGTTTTGAGCGACCATATATTAAGTTCATTATTGAATCTTGCTCGAAGCTCGTCAAGCTCAAGCCGGGGTTTCCCATGTAATTTTTTGTATTCGTGAGTTAGGCATCGTAATCTACTAGATCTTTCTTGGTATGCTACAAGGCTCTTCTGTCGCATTCCTACAACTGTTTCATGTTATCGATATTTTGCTCAGGATTCCTAATGACTTCGGATTACCTCCTCGAACACTAGATAATTTCCAAGTATTATGAGAGTATGTCGTTAACATCCAGTTGCAGCTTATCATCAAAAGATTCTGGCACTTGGTGTAGAGTAGGCAAGAGGTGAAGACATGAAAAATAGTTTTGTGGAAAAGCCTTTTCCAACATTTTATTCGATGCTTGTTCGTTATCTCTTATTCGTGAGTGAATGCAACTTGAGTTTCTTTCTCCTTTCGCTGCTGAGAACGACGACCGCCAAACCTTGGACGACGCAGGTTTGAATTGCAGAGTTGGTTCAGTAGAAAATCTTTACTGTGATGGGGCCCTTAATTTGAGAGTGCTCACTAAGCGTCTTATCATGAGATCGAGAGCTTTTATCATGAGGGCGAGAAGCATATTCGCGGTGGCGTATTTCTCTTTCGCATCCCCTCTCCAGGTCACGTTTTGTCTCCTCTTCCTCCCACTCTTTTCCCCTTTCATGCTTCTGTCTTCCTAGTCATGCCTCTCGTAGTATTCACACTCATAGGAGCTTTTGTGAGCATAACCACTTCTGGAGAGACTTCCAAAGTTTCAAGGTACCTTTTCCCTTTAGTCATAGAGCCAGCAGCAATTCAAGAAGCATTCAAGTTAGAATTCGGCAAACATATGATGAATGAGTTTGTGACGTGCAGTGCTCGTGACATGTGTGTCCTAGTGAACACCCCAATTGATTCGGGCCTGAAGTTTGGTATGTTGGAATTGCCTTCCCAACATTAAAAGGAGTTATCTCTTATTTTGATTGGGAAGAATACAATAGGATCCAAATTTTGGGTAGAGTATACAACATTCGACAACGAAAAATCCCTTAAGCCCCCGAATGGCTACTCGGTGCACCCTGACTGGGCACCATGTAATGGAGACTTAGCCGGGGTTGAAGTTTTAACAGAGACTTTTCAGCAACTAGCTTCCCTAAAGAGCAGGTCTTAGTTTCTACCTCAATTCCTTTCTCATGAAACCTCCATGTCCCCTTTCGTGGATTCCCGACTGGACCCTCGGGTTGCTGCTCCCTTGTTGACACCCTTGACTCGGACCAAAGGATGAGTTTCAACAACTACTGGGCTCATGACTAGGGGTTCAACTACTAGCGGCACAGTTGTTGGAAGCACGACTATTGGAGATCAGACATCGCCTATGCGAAGGCTCCAATTTGCGTCAAGAAGGTGGAATCGATGCTGAAATTCATCGGTAATGCACCTCCTAATACTCTGATCGTCTACTAGAACATTACTTAAAGCAACCAACGCCACGTGATAACGTTGTTAGTGGGCTTACCCGGGCTCTCGCTTGGGAATAAGTAGCACCTTTAGTAACACTCAAGTAGGGAAGGAATAAACTTCGACCAAACACTTATTGCAGCGAATCCACCATCTGGCAAAGGCTCTTTGCTACGGAGCGTGGAACCAATCTTGTTTCATATTCCCTAGATTACTCTAGCCGTCCAATATAACTCGATTTCCTGGAATGGCGTCGAAATAAAAAAGAGGCAAATTATTTCATTGATGCTTAAAGTTGTAAAAGAAGATAATGTCATCAAAGATAAACTCTTGATAGAAGTGCTCTTTATGTAATATATGCAAGCCAAAGAGGTAGACATATGATGTGGGATGTAGCTGCCATGGGCGCTAGCTTCATACAATGGAGAAAGTCACGGATCAATGACCTGGATGGAAAAATACACCCCATCGTGCACATTTGACGGCTGTAGACCACGTAACCCTCTGGAGGATTATGTGCAGTTTCACTCGGAGTTGACAGTCGAACCTCATTGACTGGAATTATGTGCTTCACGCACAATTGCCTCAACTTTGGTTCATCGATAGAGATAGGCCAAGAATCAATCGGGTTATCTAGGAAGATGGCCGCAGGAAGGAGTCAGGGGCTCCTTCACCATCAGCACCTCCTTCTTCCGATGAAGATTCTTTTTAGGACATTGAAGTAGTTTGTCCCTCATCATGAGGCTGGACGATAAATTGTGAATCTACTTCCGATTCGGTCCTTGGATTTGAATTCGTGTTAGGATCTTATGGTTAATTTCTCCATTCCTAGGCATAGAAGCTCTTGTCGGATATCATCATAACATGATGGCTGTGCTACACAAGAATTGTTACTGGTTAGAGTGATTAACCTATATCCCATTAGATTTCAAATCTTTAATATTCATTAGAAAGCTCTTTTTGATACGAACCCAACGGTTCCTGTTTTAGGAGAATCCGACGGTCGGATCTCCCGTAATATTCATTCGAAGTCAATGGTCGAAATTCACGAACTGCCGCAGCGCGGCGCGTTCTGTTCAAGCCATTGTATATGTGTGTATATATATATATATAATATATAATATATTATATATATTTCGTCGATTTCCTTTTAAAACGTATTTTATAAATCGTTTTAGATTCGTTTTCAAAACGATTTCAACTTCCTATTCAATTTCTAATCAAAACTGAATATTCCATATCATCGATATATAAATGATAATATTTTCAAAATATTATATTTTGAAATCAATTCCTTTTCGATATTCATTATAAAAACGAATAAAATCGATATAAATATCGTTCACGTCAAAATGGCATCATTCTAACCAACACGGCTTTATATATTTCGATAACTTCGTTATTCTATTCAACAAATGAATATTTTCTTCAACACATGAATATATATTTTATTCAACACATGAATATTTATTTTATTCAACACATGAATTTTCTTTTATTCAATACATGAATATATATTTTATTCAACACATGAATATTTATTTTATTCAACACATGAATATTTATTCTATTCAACACATGAATTTTCGTTTATTCAACACATGAATATATATTATTTTATTTTCCAAATTGGAATGAAGCCCAATCAATTACCATATAATGTTAATTATATGGATTTCCATACAATACATGTATATAATAGCAGTGATAAATAATCAACCATCATCCAAAGTGCACCACACAATTGCATAAGCATTAAATATAGATAAGTAACGCTTATACAGTCTATCAACCCATCGGTCGACATACTACTAAACAACTGGGATTAGTGTATGTCAATATCATCTCCAAACCCTTGTGGGGTTTCAATCAATCAAACACATATTTTATTTGTGCAGTTGGGCGATGTGTAAAATTTATCGTCCCACTCTATGTCAGTCAAATACGTGTACATAAACAAATCGTTCTGATTTGTAAGTATCTATTTTATTCACATCAACGTTAAAAATTATATTTTTAACTATAAAATATTTTATTCCATTCCACATCACACAATCAACTTTCACAACACATCAATTAAACAAACAAGTCATCCATGGTCTGTAGACGACGGTGGTCGGGTGTTACTAAGCACCATCTGCATCCTAGTATATATTTCAAACTAGAAAACAATTAAAAGTGAGGAGTTCTCGCATTGGAGTTCCACTCCGCCATTTCATTTCTGAATTTCTGAACCGTTTGAATTCCTTTTTGATTTCAATACGTTCCATCGTACTCCTTTTCACGCTGTTCATAGTAAAAATCATATATTTATCTCAACGCTATGTGGATAAAAATCACATTTTTCTACCACTGTTATATAGATAAAAATTCTATTTTTATGCCGCTACTATATAAATAAAAATTCTATTTTTATACCGCTACTATATAGATAAAAATTCTATTTTTATACCTCTACTATATAGATAAAAATTCTATTTTTATACCGCTACTATATAGATAAAAATTCTATTTTTATAACGGTGTTCACATAATAAAGATCATATTTTTATCACGCTAAGTTCATAATAAAAATTATATTCTTATATCGCCACTTATATAAAAATCACATTTTTAAATTCTCTATTATATAAAAATCATATTTTTATTATCTCCGTAATATAAAAATTATATTTTTATTCTTTCTATAATATAAAAATCATATTTTTACTTCGTTAAAAATCTAATCTTTTTCATTCTAAAAATCAGATCTTTTTATTCATATCCACATTATAAAAATCTTATCTTTACTCAGGTAAAAATCTCACCTTTGTTCAAATAAAAATCTCATCTTTGTTCGAATAAAAATCTCATCCTTGTTCGAATAAAATCTCATCTTTGTTCGAATAAAAATCTCATCTTTGTTCGAAAAAAAATCTCATCTTTAACTTAACAAAAAGCATGTTTTTAATTTACAAAAACAATGCCACATACATTGTAAAAACCTGAAATTTTAACACCTTGCTTTTTAATTAAACTGAACTGAATATTTAAAATAAATTGAAATAATAAAAAGAAAAGCTTACAGCGTTTGGAAGGGGAGGGGGTCTACAATTGGTAGAGGGGTCTGAGGAGGGCGCGAGGTGGTCTGTAGGTCGGAGGCGGTCCCAGGCAGGTGGCGGCGCTATCTCAATTTAGGGGTTTAGGGTTGGTTGCGGGTTTATTGAAGAGGGAGAGAGGAGGGGAGAGAAGGGGGAGTCAGGGTGCTGCTGTAATAACCCGGACAACCCGAACCAATTTAAAAATTTTATTTTAAATAATTTGGTGGAAAAGTGTGGTAGAAATTAAAAATGGGATTAATATGGGCGGACAGGTTAAACTTCGGATTATTCTTGTCAATTAATCCTAAATAATATTAAAGCCAGTGAAAATAGTCAATTTTCAAATGACCTCTGTTTTCGACGAAACCACTTTTGTTGGAACCGGAATGTCAAATTATTGCTAGGTTTCAATTTTTAGAATTTTCCGAGTTAGTATGTGAGCGTGGCGAAGGAAAATGTGTTTTGTTCAATTCGGTCAAATTAAATCGACTGAAAAATAGTCATTTTTCAAACAGTCTCAGAATTCGACGAAATTAATTTTGTTAGACAGTATCGGCCTAACGAAGCCAAATATTTTTTTTTTTTTTTGGATTTTTCTAAGTCCATATTTGGCCTCAGTGAATTTATTTATGCGGACGAATTAAATTAATAAAGGATTTAATTATTAAATTTACATAAAACAGGCCATAGACAGCCGTTTGGGCTGACGGGACCTGTCCCGTTGGATCCGGAATATGGGCTATTGGCTAGGGACACCTTCTGCTGGATTGGATTTGAAACGGTTAAGAAGATTTGGATTAATTTGTTAAAATACATAGAAAATAGTATAAAAATAGGAAGTTTAAAACCCTAAACTACTATTCATCCTTCTTCTCAGCCACCGCCCCCTTAAACAATGGCCACCCTTCTCTGATCCTTCTTCCTCAATTTCTCTTCCATCTCCTCGAATTAGACCCCCTCACATACACCATATCGAAGAGATTTCCACCTCCATTTCCATACGGTTTGATCATCACCTAGAGGCCCGACCGCCGAGCTTCATACCCCCAAACTCCGGCCGAACGCAGCCAAGCCGCCACCCTAGGGTGCGATCGCACCTGACGCAGGTGGGCCCCCTGGTGTGCCACTGGTTGCTCTTCGCTGTGGCAACCCCTGATCTTCGAATCGCTGCATCAATTGTCTGAAATTCCTTGACCTAGGATCGAACAAAAGTTGAAAGGCACGGCCGGGCTTCTGTAAAGAAGAAGAAGGTTAATACCTTAAGTTAATTATTAATTTAATTATATTTATAATAATACCAATCTTGTTTTAATCGTAATTAATTCATATGAACTCGAAAATTAACAATTAACAGTTCTGAGATCTACGACTCTGAACTGAAACGGGACAATTCTGGACTGTTGGAATTGTGGACTAAATCGCGAACGACGGTGAGATTTCTTATCTTTAAAATAATTAAATAATTTAATTATTGTTTCGTGATGGTTTGAATCATGTAGATCTGCGATGTAATGGTATGGTTATATGTTCATATGTTGATGAATGATGCTTTATCTGTTTGTTTATTATTCTATTAACTAAGATCTGTATGTTATTGATAGATCAGTTGTTGAATCACACATTTTGATGTAATCTCATATAAGTTCCCACCTTTATTTTCTTTTTTATTTTATGCCTTTCTTAAAGTTGAATCTTTTATTTTGATTTACAACATAAAAGAAAGTTGAATCTTTTATTTTGATTACAACATAAAAGAAAGTTGAATCTTTTATTTTGATTTACAACATAAAAGAAAGTTGAATCTTTTATTTTGATTTACAACATAAGAGAAAATTGAATCTTTTATTTTGATTTACAACATAAGAGAAAGTTGAATCTTTTTGATTTATTAAAATAAAAGAAAGATTAGATCTTTTCTTTTGATTTATAAGGTAAATGAAGTTTAGATATTTTATTTTGATTCACAAAATAAAATAAAGACGGGACCTTTATGTTGATTCATGAAAGATACACCAAATCATATGTTGTTGTTGTATGTGTTGACATGAAACTTGACCCCAAATTATATGTTGCTATCGTTTGTGTTGACATGAGAACTTCACACCAAATGACCCATTGATTTCATATATCGTGATATTGAATTGGACGTGTTAGTCAACGCACAAAACCTAAAAGGGAATTTTTATTTACATCTACATTTGTAAATAGAAAAGAACAAAATAGGAGAACATTTTTTTTCTATGCAAATAAAAGTAGGAATTTAACATTGATATTTTATTTACATTTTTCTATGTGAATAAAAGGATAAAATTTAGCAATGTATTTTATTTACATTTTTTTCTATGTAAATAAAAGAACCAAATTAGCGATGAAATCTTATTCACATTTTTGCTATGTAAATAAAAGAACCAAATTAGCGACGAAATCTTATTTACGTTTTTGCTATGTAAATAAAAGAACCAAATTAGCGATGAAATCTTATTTGTATTTTTCTTTGTAAATAAAAGAACAAAGTTAGCGACTGAACCTTATTGATACATTTCATAGGTTGATAAAAAGAACAAGTTTAGCGATTGAATTTTATTTGCATTTCATATGTAGATAAGAAGAACAAATTTAGTGGTAAGTAAAAATTGTGATCATTAGAAAAAGATCAAATTTTGATCATTAGAAAGAGATCAAATTTTGGTCATTAGAAAATGAACAAAATTTGGATCATTAGAAAAAGTACAAAATTTGATAATTGGAAAAAGAACAAATTTTGTGATGCTATTTTATTTACATTTATTTGTGTAAATGAAAAGAACGAACACTATATTTTCATTGTTATGTAAATAAGAAATAGAGAAAGTTATATTTATTTACATGTAGTGTAAATAAATAAAAAATAGAAAAAGTTATATTTATTTACATGTAGTGTAAATAAATAAGAAATAGAAAAAGTTATAATTATTTACATTGGTGTGAGAACCGAAACTAGATAGGGCTTATTGTTGTGATTTGGCATCAAAAATCTGATTTTTTGACTACATATCAAAGTTATGAATTTGAAAAGCTAATCAACTAATTGATTGCTGGTTGTGTTGTTTGATTATTGTATGATTAATAAAATGTTGAGCCATATAGCCAAATTGAATCAAATTGTGAGTTATATTGAAAATTGGTCGCATTTGCTTACATATACATGTATTACATTGAACAGGTCATAGCAAGGAGGCTAGAGAAGAGAAATAAAATTGTTTGCCTGACAAATAGGTACATGTTTATCATAATTTACTATTTTGTTTGGGTGATGATGATTTTATGAGCCGATTGGCTAGCCGCTTAGCTTTTTCTTTTTGAGATCAGAGGGCCTGTATGGCAATTTCGGGATTTTCCCGGTGCTCCCGGTGCAGGGGAGGTTATGGCGAAATTTTTCGAAAATTTAGGGTGTTAGCCAAATTTTTGAAAAATTTGAAAAGTTCTTAGAAACTGAAAAGTTGAAGAACTTAAGCCGTAGTCAAAATAATGAAAGTTGAGTTGAATAGTTAAACAACTTTCGGCTTCGTTCCTTTTCGGGGATGAAAAGTTTTAAGTGGATGAGATTATAATAACCCGGAAATCTGAGCCAATTTAAAAATTTTATTTTGGCAATTTTAGCGAATTTTGATTATTTAAAATGAATTATTTTAAATAATAACGACGAAAATTTTATTTTGAATAGAATTCGAATGTATATATTTATTCGAATCGTCGTTAGAATATAAATATTTATTTATATATATAAAAGAAATTGAAAATGGCGCGGTAGTACGATAATTCGATTTCAAAATTCAAATGAATGTACCGGGTGCAAAATAAACCGGATTTTAGCGAAACCAAAAATATTAGAATCTATTTTTAAATATCTCTCCAACGAATCTGAAAGATTGGAATTTCATAGCGGGAATCAAAAGATATGTCCAGTTGAAATTTCGGAATAGTCGCTATGGAATTCGGGCCATTGAAAATAGCCATTTTGCAAACGACCTCGGTTTTCGACGAAACCACTTTTGTTGGATCCGTGATGTCTAGTTATTGCTAGGTTTCAAATTTCATAATTTTTCGAATCAATATGTGAGCGTGGCAGAGAAAAACGCGTTTGACCAGTTTTAGTTGATTTTAATCGACTGGAAAATGACCATTTTTCAAACGGTCTCAGAATTCGATGAAATTAGTTTTGTTAGGACCGTATCGTCAATACGAAACCGGAAAATATTTTTCGGGAATTTTTCTAGTTAGTCTGTGACCCCGGTAAATTGAAATGCGCGTTCAAATTCAATATATAGAGTTATATTTTGATTTTGACGAAAATAGCTCGAAATGATCGAATCAGCTTACGATACATATCCCACTGTGTTCGGAATGGGGGTAATTAGCTATGGATGACAGGCGGTGGGTTTCGTTTCGAGTCCGAAATTTTAAGTTGCTTTTTGGAGAGCAAAAATTAAATTAAATATATATATAAATTTTATATATTGGCCCCCCTATATCTCTCCCCTTCATCCATTGACCCAAATTAGAAAAAAAAAAGAAAAAAGGGGAAAGAGGGCGGAGCCCCGCCCTTGGACGTCGCGCGCCATCGGCGGCCGACCGTTCCTCGGCGCCTCCCCTTCCCGACTGCCCTCTCCGCCTGCTGTCACCCCCCTCTTCTTCTTCCCCTCCGCTACCCCTTCCCCCCATCTCCTCGACGTCAGCAAAACCGCGCCCTACTCCTCCACGCGCGCCTCCCCCTCCTCGTCAGTCGATCCCCATCCTCTTCCTTCCTTCACCTATCTCGCTCCAGACCCCGTCGCCACCTGACAGCGCCCCCCTCCTCCTCGATTCACGCAGACCATCCCCTCGCCGCCCTGAACCGCCCATTCTCGCCCCTCCTCCGACTGTAAGTTTTTATTATTTATATTTATTTTTATTTAATGTAATAAGTGTTTTTAAAATAGTTTTTATAAAAAAAAGCATGTTTGAAAAATCAGTTTTTTTATGATCAGAGATGAAATAAAGAAGTGACTTTATTTATGTGAACTACTTTAAATATTAAAAGACATGATTTTTAACTATAAAAGATATGATCTTTAACGGTGTAAAAATATAATTTTTATTTATAGAAAGGTTAAAAATATGATTTTTATCATATGTGAAATATGAAATTTTGATCTTTATATATGTAGCGAAATAAAAATCTGAATTTTATTATATCTATGTTGAAATAAGAATGTGATTTTTTATAACGATGAAATAAAAATTCGACTTTTATATGTGTAGTAAAATAAAAATTCAATCTTTATATAAGAAGTAGAAATATAAAAATATAATTTTTATATAAGAAGAAGCGTTGTAAAAATATATAAAGTAGAAATAAAAATATGATTTTTATTTATTGAAATGAAATGATAAAAATATAATTTTTATTATAAACAGCGGGACAAGGACTGCATAGGAATTTCAAAGGAATCCAGACGGTTCAGCAGTTCAAAAGCAAAGCACGACGGAGTGGAACCCTCTGTGAGAACTTCTCACCTTTAATTTTTATTTCTAGTTTGAAATATATACTAGGATGCAGACGGTGTTTAGTAGCACCCGACACCCGTCGTCCACAGACCATGGACGGCTTGTATGCTTGGTTGTTTGATTTTGATGTGTAGTTGGTTGTGTGATGTGATGTGAAATGAAATAAAATATTTATATAGTTGAAAATATTTTATAGTTAAAAATAGAATTTTTAATGTGTATATGAAATGAAATAAAAATAAACAAATCGAACGATTTGTTTATATAGACACATTTGACTGACATTGATTGGGACGATAAATTTTACACATCGCCCAACTGCACAAATAAAATCTGTGTTTGATTGTTTGAAACCCCACACGGGTATTGGGATGATATTTGACGTACACTAATCCCGATTGTTTAGTTGTATGTCGATCGATTGATTGACAAACTGTTATAAGCGTCGAATGTTTATATTTGATGCTTATACAGTGTAGAATGCACTTTGGATGATGGTTGATTATTCATCGTTGTTATTGTATACATGTGTTGTAAAAAATCCATATAATTAACATTATATGGTAATTGATTGGGCCTCATTCCAGTTTTGAAAAAGAAATATTTGAATAGAAATATTTGAAAAAGAAATATTTAAAATAGAATATTTGAAAATAGAAATATATGAAACCGTGTTGATTAGATTGACGCCATTTTGACGTGAACGATATTTATATCGATTTTATTCATTTTATAATGAATATCGAAAGTGATTTCAAAATCTGATATTTTGAAAAGAATTGAAATTCGAATTAAACTGAATAGAAACGAATTCGAATTAAACTGAATAGAAATGAATTCGAATTGAAATTGAATAGAAAGGAATTTGAATTGAAATTGAATTGAATTGAAAACGAACAGAAATTGAATTCAAAATCGATTTGAATTGAAATCAATTTGGAATGAATTTAAAACGAATTTATAAGAGAAAATTCAATTTTGATTTGAATTTGAAAAAGAAGTTGAAATCGTTTTGAAAACGAATTTAAAACGATTTATATAATACGTTTTAAAAAAGGAAATCGACAAAGTATATATTATATATATTATATATATAATATATTGGCTTGAATAGAACGCGCCGCGCTGCGGTAGTTCGTGAATTTCGACCATTGACTTCAAATGGATATTGAGGGAGATCCGACCGTCGGATTCTCCTAAAATCGGAACCGTTGGGTTCGTATCGAAAAGAGATTTCCAATGAATATTAGAGATTTGAAATCTAACGGTTGGATTTAGAATTATGTCCAAATCAAATTTGAAAAAGGTCGCTGTAAGTGCAGTTCGATGGCCGTTGATGGAAATCGACTGTACGGGCCTTGATAAAATTATTAAAAATATCAATAATCTGTGTAAAATCATAAGAAATGATTTGTGAAGAACTAGGATGAAAAACTCCATATTTGAAAAGATAAAAATAGATTTTTATCGAAATGAACTAGTTTTGAACTAGAATTAAAATTCTATTCATTTTTAAATAAATAAATTTGATTTGAAATGGTTTTAAAAGTAACCAGAATTTCCAATAATTGAATCGGAATGGATTTGAATCGAATTTTTTTTTGGAATATTTCGATGTTGGATTTCGTGATTATACAGATATTGTTATGGAAATTTGAAAGATATACATATATATATATATATATATATCGTTATTTCCAATACGATATTTGTTGGTCGTAGAATTTGATATTGAATATAAGCCGATATATTTTCTATTCAGAGCCTTGTATTTAATATCAAATGTGATTTGGGTTTGTCGTGAATGGTGTCTTCAAAAACACTGTTCTTGAACCCAATTGAGAAAAAGATTAAATCTTTTTATTTAGATTTAATGAAGTGTACCAATTAAATAATAATTAATTGGAATTGAATTGGCATTGATTTTTGGGTTTATCGTGAACAGTGTATTAAACAACACTTGTTCTTTAACCCGATAATTAATGGAATGTGATTTTGGGTTGTCGTGAATGGTATCTTCAATAATACTGTTCTTAGACCCCAAAGGAGTTAAGAAAATCAGAAACTAACTGGAGATTAGTTAAGTTGAATGGTTTCTGGGGTATTGATCTGATGTTGGTTTGGGCCTTCGGGGTTAATACTTAGGGAATTGCTCACTTGCTAATTTACGGTTAGGGGCTGATTGAGATGTGATGCGATTTTGGGTTTATCGTGAACCGTGTTTTAAATGACACTGATTCTTTAACCCAATCACAGATTAAAACTAAGTGGAGTTTTAATGATACTTTAATTAGATTGAAAAGATCGAGAATGGAGTATCACCAGTTTTGCTCCAGGCGATGGTTAAATCTTTAATTAGATTTGAACGTGGAATGGTAATTGAATTTACCGACAACACCATGGTGTTAGATATGAAGTACTACCAGTTTTACTTCACGGGATGAATAGGTTGGGATTGGGAAAATTAAAACAAATGATTACTTCGGTAAGGTTCGTTAATCCCGACTAGTTTGAATTGATATTCAAAAGTAGATTAAAGAATAAATTTAAAGGATTTATCTTTGATAAAATTAATGGGAACCTTTCCCTATGAATGTGAAATTTAGAAACTAACTGTCGGTTAGCTAAGCAGAATGGTTTTCTGGATATTGATCTGATGTTGGTTTCGCCCTTCGGGGTTAATATTTGGGGAATTATTCTCTTGTTAATTTACGGTTAGTGACTGATGAATTGAAATGAGGCGTATGTTGTGTTTGTGTAACACTTGTTTATAATATACGCGAGTTATTCGGAAAGACCGGGTTTATCCCATTCTAAATAACTGATACGACGATAAGTCGAAGATGAAGACGGTGGTCGAAGACCGGAGGTCTTCACGTCGTTTGGGTGATTACGGATGATCTTGATTGGGATGTACACCCAAGAAGATGGAAACAGTTGGTGATCGTCCAAACGTGCTTGGAGATCGATGGATATGCGGGGTACTAGGTGCCTCCGGTTTCGTTCATACCCAGAACGAACTTTTAAATGCACTGTGTGTCTGACATCGGATTTCATTCTGTGTGACTGATATCGGTTGCATAGAATGGTTTGCCTGTGTGGCATGCTAAGATGCAAATGATCAAGGCTTCTGTTGAAAAGCAAAGTCTTGTGGTTGATGATCAAAGCAAGGCCTGTGTGGCGTAGCTTTGTGTAACGTTGATTCGTGAGCCTCACACCCCGGTGGTGAACCAAAAACGGGAGAGGACCTCAAGGAGGACATGCGTTTCTTTCTAGCTAGAAGTGGCGTCAATGGTTTTACACGCCCTGACGAGTTTGACCTATGTGGTTGTTGCTGTTGCGAGACGCCTCGGTTTGATCGGACGATCCGGGTCCGATGGAGTCATTCGTTGGCTCACTTATGCCCCAAAGGGCGGGGAAACGCAGTGTTCAGGAATTTTAATCCACATCGGTGGACCAACCCTGACGATCCAAAGGCTTGACTGAGTACTTGCCTGAGGCTCGGGCTAGAGAGTCTCGAATCGGTAGAGGACTATCTTTTGCCTCGGTTCACAGACGGAAATCCAATTTCCAAATACGTGACATTTGCGGTTTTATTTGTAGAGCCTAGTATGGCGACATAGTGGGATGGGGCGCTTATGCCGTCTATGATTGATACTTATGATTTGAAATTGTTTTATACACTATGCACTTATAATAGTATCAAATGATTTGTTTTAAACGTATCAAGCATTCTTGGCTATTATAAGGTAAAAACCCTATCCTCCGGCTTGCGTTACATTGTGTGATGGGACCTGGGTCTTATAATAGCTTCATTTTTCTTTATTTAGCATTGCGCTGTTGTTTTATGCACTGGTATTCTTGGGAGGAAACTCGTTCCGTGTTATACAACGTGGTCCCTTGATTTATCTAATTTTAAAATAATGATTAATAACTGTTTTAGTTCTCACACCAGTCCCATGACTGACCTGGAGTTTATTGTTTTAACCTAAACTCTGGGTGCCCTTATTTTCGACACGGGCAACTAGTAGTTTTGGTTTTGCAGATTTATATTCACAGGATCCTGGTTTACAGCTGGAATGATATTCAGAAAGCTTTGTATCCGTATATCTCCTTCAGTTGGGTATTGTATTATTTTCCGCTGCTTTGTAATTTATTGTAATCTCTGATATTTTTCTGTTGTGTAATATTTATTCATACTCTGTTTATTCTTGTATTCTAATGGAATTGTTGTAATAAACAATGAAATGTTCTTTCTTCTGCGTTCTAGTTTGTCGTGTTCTCAAAACAATCAGGCATTTCGAACGGTCTGGGTCGGTTTAGCGACTGATTCAGATCGAGCGAAATTCCTTGTTGTCACACCTACCATGTCTCAGGCTACAGCCGCAACTGCACCTAGGAGCCACAGGGCCGGTCCACCGATGTGGATTAAAATGCCTGAACACTGGGTTTCCCCTCCCTTTGGGGGCATAAATGAGCCAATTGACTCCATCGGCTCCACATAGTCACCGATATATCCGAAGCGCCTAGCAACAACAAAAACCACACAGGTGAAAATAATATTAATGTCAAGGCTGGTAGGTCACTGACACCACCCTAGCTAGAAAGAAACGCATGACCTCCCTGGATCCTTCTCCCGTTTCTGGTTCACAACCGGGGTGTGAGGCCCGCGAATCCACGCTACACAAAGCTATGCCACACAGGTCGTGCTTTGATCATCAACCACAAGACTTTGCTTTTTAACAGAAGCCTCGATCATTTGCCACTTAGGCATGCCACACAGGCAATTCACTTCATGCGATTGATATCCATCAATATATAACCCCTGAGCTCGTACGTCTCAGAGAAGGGCATTAAGAAAGAGAATAAATTCTCCTCCGCTAAACAGATATATATTTAATAGAAATCAATCACACAGAATAAAATCCAATGTCAGACACACAGTCCATTTACAAGTTCGTTCTGGGTCTGAACGAAACCGGAGGCACCTTGTACCTCGCATATCCATCGATCTCTAAGTCCGTCTGGACGATCACCAACTGATTCCCTCCTCTTGGGTGTACAGCCCAATCAAGATCATCAGTAATCAACCAAACGATGTGAAGACCTCCGGTCTTCAACCACCGCTTCATCCTCGACACCACGTCGAATCAGTTATTCAGAATGGGATAAACCCGGTCTTTCTGAATAACTCGCGTATATAATAAACAATTGTTGCGCAAACACAACATACGCCTCATTCCAATTCAGAATATTCTTTTATTCAAATATTCTTACACTTTGGGAAAGGTTCCCATTAATTTTATCAAAGATAAATTCTTTAAATTTATTCTTTAATCTTTTGAATATCAATTCAAACTAGCTAGGATTAGCAAACCACACGGAAGTAATCATTTATTTTATTTCCCAATCCCAACCTATTCATCCCATGAAGTAAAACTGGTCATACTTCATATCTAACACCACGGTGTTATCGGTAAATTCAATTACCATTTCACGTTCAAATCTAATTAAAGATTTAACTATCGCCTGGAGCAAAACTGGTGATACTCCATTCTCGACCATTCCAATCTAATTAAAGATTCATTAAAACTCCACTTGGTTTTAATCTTCCCAAAAATCAATATTAATGATTATTTAACTTGGGAAATCACCTCCTGTCTTTAACTGGGTTAAAGAACCAATGTCATTTAAAACACTGTTCACTATAAACCCAAAATCACATTCCATTAATTATCGGGTTAAAGAACAAGTGTTATTAAGACACCGTTCACGATAAACCCAAAAATCAATTCAAATTCAATTCCAATTAAATACCATTTAATTGGTACGCTTCATTAAATCTAAACAAAAAGATTTAATCTTTTTTCTCAACTGGGTTTAAGAACAGTGTTAATGAAGACACCATTCACGACAAACCCAAATCACATTTGATATTACTGAATAGAAAATATATCGACTTATATTCAATATCAAATTCTACGACCAACAAATATCGTATTTGAAATAACGATATAAATGTATCTTTCAAATTTCCATAACAATATCTGTATAATCACGAAATCCAACATCGAAATATTCCAAAGACAATTTCGATTCAAATCCATTTCCACTTCATATATTGGAAATTCTGGTTATATTTCAAAACCATTTCAAATTCACTTTATTTATTTCAAAAATAAATGAAATATAATTCTAGTTCAAAACTAGTTCATTTCGATAAAAATCTATTTTTATCTTTTCAAATTTGGAATTTTTCATCCCAATTCTTCACAAATAATTTCTTATGATTTTACACAAATTATTACTATTTTTAATAATTTTATCAGGACCCGTACAGTCGATTCCCACCAATCGCCATCGAACTGCACTTACAGCGACCTTTTCTAATTTGGTTTGGACATAATTCCAAATCCAACCGTTAGATTTCTAATTTATAATATTCTTAGAAAGCTCTTTTCGATACGAACCCAACGGTTCCGGTTTTAGGAGAATCTGACGGTTGGATCTCCCGTAATATCAACTCGAAGTCAATGGTCGAAATTCGTGAACTACAGCGGCGCGACGCGTTCTATTCAGGCCATTCTATATATATAATATATATATTATATATATATTTCATCGATTTCCTTTCAAAACGTATTTTATAAATCCTTTTAAATTCGTTTTCGAAACGATTTCCACTTCATATTCAATTTCGAATCAAAATTGAATATTCCACATCATCGATATACAAATGATAATATTTTCAAAACGTTATATTTTGAAATCACTTCCTTTTCTATACTCATTATAAAAATGAATCAATCGATATAAATATCGTTCACGTCAAAATGGCGTCCATCTAATCAACACGGCTTTTATTCAACACATGAATATTTTATAATTTAACACATGAATTTATTTTCAATTCAATACATGAATTTATTTTCAATTCAACACATGAATTTATTTTCTATATGGAATAAGGCCCAATCAATTAACATATAATGTTAATTATATGTATTTTCTACAACACATGTATATAATAACAACGATAAATAATCATCCATCATCCAGAGTGCACTACACAACTGCATAAGCATTAAATATAAATAATCAACGCTTACATAGTCTGTCAACCCATTGATTGACATACAACTAAACAATCGGGATTAGTGTACGTCAAATATCATCCCAATACCCGTGTGGGGTTTCAAATCAACAGACACAGATTTTATTTGTGCAGTTGGGCAATGTGTAAAATTTATCATCCCAATCGATATCAGTCAAATCAGTGTATATAAACAAATCGTCCGATTTGTTTATAAATATTTATTTTATATACACTTTAAAAATATATTTTTAACTATAAAATATTTTCCATTACAAAATATTTTATTTCATTTTAAAAATATACTCTTCACACTCGTTCTAGGATACTACTGATCCCATCTCTAACGAGTCATTCTCATTGGATATTACTAATCCAATCTCTGATGAATTCTTTCCTTACCCGGAAATCTGAGCCAATTTTAATTTATTTTTTTTGGCAATTTTGATGAATTTTGAATATTTAAAATGAAAATAGTAACAACGAGAAATTTATTTTGAATAGAATTAGAACGTATATATCTACTTGAGTCGTCGTTAGAATATAAATATTTATTTATATATATAAAAGGAATTGAAAATGGTGCGGTAGTTCGAAAATTCGATTTCAAATTTCAAATGAATGTACAGGATTCAAAATAAACCAGATTTTGGCGAAACAAAAAATATTAGAATCTTATTGAGAATATCTTTCCAACGAATCAGGAAAATCGAAATTTCATAGCGGGGATAAAAAGTTATGCCCAGTTGAAAATTCAGAATAGTCGCTATGAAATTCTGGCCCTTAAAAATGGAAATTTTGCGAACGAGCTCGGTTTTCGACGAAACCACTTTTGTTGGATCCGTGATGTCAAATTATTGCTAGATTTCAAAATTCATAATTTTCTGAATCAATATGTGAGCGTGGCAAAGGAAAACACGTTTGGCAGTTTCAACTGATTTTAATCGACTGGAAAATGGTCGTTTTTCAAACGGTCTCAGAATTCGATGAAATTAGTTTGTTAGCACCGTATTGTCAGTACGAAGCTAGAAAATATTTTTCGGGAATTTTTAGAGTTAGTATGTGACCCCAGTAAATTGAAATGTGCGTTCAAATTCAATATATAGATTTATATTTTGATTTTGACGAAAACTGATCGAAACGGTCGAATTGGCCTACGATACATATCCCATTGTGTTCGGGATAGGGGTAAAATACCTATGGACGACAGGCGGTGGGTCTCGTTTCGAGGTCAAAATAAAAAGGTACCTTTTTGAAATTAAATTAAATAAAAAAACCTCTCTCTAACTCCCTCCCCTTTCCTACTTGGTCAACCCGACTTTTAGTAATAATTAAAAAAAAATAAGAAAGGGGGGGGGGGCAAATCGCGATCGACGATCGCAGGGGGGCTCGCCGCCGCCTCCCCTGCCGTGCGTCTCCTCTCCTCTTTTATAATTGAAACCGACCTCCTCCTCCTCCACGCGAGACCGAGCCCTTTTCCAGAACCACCAAACCGCCACGCACCCCCCTCTCACCGCCACTACCAGGCCTGCGCCGTCCCATGCTACCACCAGCGCCGCTTCCGATGATCCTTCACCCTCCTCTGATCAATAAAAAGTGAGTTTTCCCCATTTAATTATTTATTTAGTTTGTTTTTATTTGTTTAAGCACCAAAAATCTGATTTTTCTACACTATAAAATTCTGATTTTTGGTAGATATAAAGTTATAATTTTTATTTAGAGAAAGTTATAATTTTTACAATAGAAAAGATTGAATTTTTATAATAGAAAAGATTGAATTTTTATAATAGCAAAGATCGAATTTTTATAAGAGAAAAGATGGAATTTTTGTTATAGAAAAGATCATATTTTTGAAACAGAAAAGATTAGATTTTTAGTTATGTAAAGGTATGATTTTTATTTATAACATAGCATAATAAAAATGTGATTTTTATATACGGACGAGAAAGTGATAAAAGGCGAGCGGCGAAGATTTTCCACATTTGAAGAATCCTGACGTTTAGTTTAGCTAACTGGTGAGAACTCCTCACTTTTATTTCTATTTCTAGCTTCAAATATATACTAGGATGCAGATGGTGCTTAGCAGCATCCGACACCCGCATGGATGACTTGTTTGTTTGGTTGCTGTGTTGTGAAATTTGATTGTGTGATGTGAAATGAAATAAAATATTTTATAGTGGAAAATATTTTATAGTTAAAAATATGATTTTTAACGTGTATATAAAATAAATAGAAATAAACAAATTGGACGATTTGTTTATATACACTGATTTGACTGATATTGATTGGGACGATAAATTTTACACATCGCCCAACTGCACAAATAAAATCTGTGTTTGTTGATTTGAAACCCCACATGGGTATTGGGATGATATTTGACGTACACTAATCCCGATTGTTTAGTTGTATGTCAATCGATGGGTTGACAAACTGTGTAAGCATTAATTATTTATATTTAATGATTATGCAGTTGTGTGGTGCACTCTGGATGATGGTTGATGATTTATCGTGGCTGTTATATACATGTGTTGTAGGGAATCCATATAATTAACGTTATATGGTAATTGATTGGGCCTCATTCAAATTTGGAAAATTAGAAATATATATTCATGTGTTGAATAGAAAATATATATTCATGTGTTGAATGGAAAATATATATTCATGTGTTGAATAAAATATATATTCATGTATTGAAGAAAATATTCATTTGTTGAATAGGATAACGAAGTTATTGAAATATATAAAGCCGTGTTGATTAGGTTGACGCCATTTTAACGTGAACGATATTTATATCGATTTTATTCATTTTTACAATGAATATAGAAAAGAAAGTGATTTCAAAATTTAACATTTCGAAAATATTATCATTTGTAGATCAATGATGTGGAATATTCAATTTTGATTCGAAATTGAATATGATATCGTTTTGAAAACAAATTTAAAACGATTTATAAAATACGTTTTAAAAGGAAATCGATGAAGTATATATTATGTATATTATATATAATATAATGGCCTGAATAGAACGCGTCGCGCTACGGCAGTTCGCGAATTTCGACCATTGACTTCGAATGGACGTTACGGTTGATCCGATCGTCGAATTCTCTAAAACCGGAACCGTTAGGTTCGTATCGAAATGAGCTTTCTAAGAATATTAGAAATTTGAAATCTAACGCTTGGATTTGGAATTATGTCCAAATCAAATTTGGAAAAGGTCGTTGTAAGTGCAGTTCGATGACCATTGGTGGAAATTGACTGTACGGGCCTTGATAAAATTGTTAAAAATAGTAATAATTTGTGTAAAATCATAAGAAATGGTTTGTGAAGAATTAGGATGAAAAACTCCATATTTGAAAAGATAAAAATAGATTTGTATCGAAATGAACTAATTTTGAACTAGAATTATAATTCTATTTATTTTTAAAATAAATAAAGTGGATCTGAAATGGTTTTAAAAGTAACCATAATTTCCAATAATTGAATTGGAATGGATTTGAATCGAAATTGTCTTTGGAATATTTCGATGTCGGATTTCGTGATGAAACTGATATTGTTATGGGAATTTAAAAGATATATTTATATCGTCATTTCCAATACGATATTTGTTGGTCATAGAATTTGATATTGAATATAAGCCGATGTATTTTCTATTCAGAGCCTTGTATTTAATATCAAATGTGATTTGGGTTTGTCGTGCCCAGTTGAGAAAAAGATTAAATCTTTTTATTTAGATTTAATGAAGTGTACCAATTAAATGGTATTTAATTGGAATTGATTTTTGGGTTTAACGTGAATGGTGTTTTAAATAACACTGGCTCTTTAACCCGATAATTAATGGAATGTGAATTTGGTTTATAGTGAACCGTGTTTTAAATGACATTGGTTCTTTAACCCAGTTAAAGACGGGATATTGGTTTTTGGGAAGATTAAAACTAAGTGGAGTTTTAATGAATCTTTAATTAGATTGAAATGGTCGAGAATGGAGTATCACCAGTTTTGCTCTAGGCGATAATAAACCTTTAATTAGATTTGAATGTGAAATGGTAATTGAATATACAGATAACACCGTGGTGTTAGATATGAAGTATGACTAGTTTTACTTCATAAGATGGATAGGTTGGGATTGGGAAATAAAATAAATGATTACTTCGGTGTGGTTCGCTAATCCCGACTAGTTTGAATTGATATTCAAAAGAAGATTAAAGAATAAATTTAAAGAATTTATCTTTGATAAAATTAATGGGAACCTTTCCCAAAGTATAAAAATATTTGAATAAAAGAATATTCTGAATTGGAATGAGGTGTATGTTGTGTTTGTGTAACACTTGTTTATTATATATGCGAGTTATTCAGAAAGACTGGGTTTATCCCATTCTGAATAACTGATTCGACGTGGTGTCGAGGATGAAGACGGTGGTCGAAGACCGGAGGTCTTCGCATCATTTGGGTGATTACTGATGATCTTGATTGGGTTGTACATCCAAGAGGAGGGAATCAGTTGGTGATCGTCCGCACGTACTTGGAGAATGATGGATATGCGAGGTACAAGGTGCCTCCGGTTTCGTTCAGACCCAGAACGAACTTGTAAATGGACTGTGTGTCTGACATTGGATTTTAGTCTGTGTGATTGATTTCTATTAAATATATATCTATTTGACGGCGGAGAATTTGTTCTCTTTCTTAACGCCCTTTTCTGAGACGTGCGAGCTTAGGGGTTATATATTGATGGATATCAATCGCATGGAGTGAATTGCCTATGTGGTATGCCTAAGTGGCAATTGATCAAGGCTTCTGTTGAAAAGCAAAGTCTTGTGGTTGATGATTAAAGCACCGCCTGTGTGGTATAGCTTTGTGTAACGTTGATTCGCGAGCCTCACACCCCGGTTGTGAACTAGAAACGGGAGAGGACATCAAGGAGGGCATGCGTTTCCTTCTAGCTAGGGTGGTGTCATTGACCTACCAGCCCTGACATTTATATTATTTTCACCTGTGTGGTTGTCGATGTTGTGAGGCGCCTCGGATATATCGGTGATTGTGTGGAGCCGATGGAGTCATTTGGCTCATTTACGCCCCAAAGGGCGGGGAAACGTAGTGTTCAGGCATAATAATCCACATCGTTGGACCGGCCCTGACAATCCAAGGCTTGTCTACGCGCTTGCCTGAGGCTCGGGCTAGAGAGTTTCGAATCGGTAGAGGACGATCCCTGGCCTCGGTTCATAGATGGAAATCCAATTTCCAAATACGTGACTTTGCGGTATTATTTGTAGAGCCTAGTATGGCGACATGATATATGGTACCCATGCCGTCTATGATTGATATTTATGATTGAAATCGTTTTGACACTATACACTTATAATAGTATCAAGTGATTTGTTTTTAACGTACCAAGCATGTTTGGCTATTATAAGGGAAAACCCTATCCTCCGGCTTGTGTTGCATTGTGTGATGGGACCTGGGTCTTATAATAGCTTCATTTTTCCAAAAAGCATTGCGCTGTTTTGTTATATGCACTGATATTCTTGGGAGGAAACCCATTCCGTGTTATACGGCGTGGTCCCTTGATATATCTGATTTAAGTAAAGCTTTAAATAACTGTTTTAGTTCTCACGCCAGTCCCATGACTGACCTGGAGTTTATTGTTTTAACCTAAACTCTGGGTGCCCTTATTTTGACACGGGCATCTAGTAGTTTTGGTTTTGTAGATTTATATTCACAGGATCCTGATTTATAGCTGGAATGATACTCGGAAAGCTCTGTATCTGTGTATTACTTCTTCTTGTGTATTGTATTATTTTCCGCTGCTATGTCATGTATTGTAATCTCTGGTATTTTATGATGTGTAATATTGATTTATACTCTGTATATTCTTGTATTCTGATGGAATTGTTGTAATATACAATGAAATGTTCTTCTGTTTGCGTTCCGATGTGGCTTGTTCTCAATTCAATCCGGGCTTTCCTTACCGGGGAAGTTCGGGTCGTTTTAGCTTGGTATCGGAGTTTTGGTTTACAGAGCTCGGAGAACAAGACACGTTAGAACCAAACGAAAGAATTCATCAGAGATCGGATTAGTAATATTCGATGAGAATGACTCGTTAGAGATGGGATCTGTAGTATCCTAGAAAGACTGTGAAGAGTATATTTTTAAAATGAAAACAAATTTTGTTTTGAAAATTTAATTCAATTATTCGTATTTGAATATTTATTTATATTGAATTTTGACAATCCAGTATATATAGATTTTGCGTATACGTCTGATCCGCGTGTATTTGGAGTTTTAATATACTGGATAGATATAGAATCACGCTCTAGTCACCCGGAGATGATTCTGATGATTGACTAGTCGTCATTAGTATTCATGTTCGAGTGACGAAAGTGGGATAACTATATGATTCCAATTGACTGGTGTGAGAACCAAAACTAGATAGGCCTATTGTTGTGATTTGGCACCAAAAAACATGATTTTTGTATATGTATCAAAATTATGAATTCAAAAAGCTAATCAACAAATTGATTGTTGATTGTGTTGTTTGATTATTGTTTGATTAATTAGAATTTGAACCTATAGCCCAATTGTACCAAAAAGTGAACTGTATTGAAAATTGTTTGAAACTGCATGCATATACATATACTTACATTGAATAAGTCATAGCAAGGAGGCTAGAGCAGAAGAATAAAATTGTTTGTCCGACAAATAGGTACATGTTTACTAATTTATTGGGTTTTGGATGATTTTATGAGCCGATTGGCTAGCCGCTTGGCTGTTTCTTTTTCTTTTTTGATTGATGAGGGTCATGGGAGGCTATTTAAAATATCCCGAAGTCCCCGGTGCAGGGGAGGTTATGTCGAATTTTTTTGAAAATTTAGGGTGTTAGCCATGGAAAGTTCTTAGAAACTGAAAAGTTGAAGAACTTAAGCCATAAAGAAAATATTGAAAGTTGAGTTGATTAGTAAAACAACTTTTGGCTTCGTTCTTTTTCGGGGATGAAAAGTTTTAAGTGGGGGAGATTGTAATAACCCGGAAATCTGAGCCAATTTAAAATTTTATTTTGGCAATTTTGATGAATTTTGAATATTTAAAATGAATTATTTTAAATAATAACGATGAGAAATTTATTTTGAATAGAATTAGAATGTATATATCTACTTGAGTCGTCGTTAGAATATAAATATTTATTTATATATAAAAGGAATTGAAAATGGCGTGGTAGTTCGAAAATTCGATTTCAAATTTCAAATGAATGTACAAGATTCAAAATAAACCGGATTTTGGCAAAACCAAAAATATTAGAATCTAATTGAGAATATCTTTCCAACGAATCCGGAAAATCGAAATTTCATAGCGGGGATAAAAAGTTATGCCCAGTTGAAAATTCAGAATAGTCGCTATGGAATTCTGGCCCTTAAAAATGGAAATTTTGCAAACGACCTCGGTTTACGACAAAACCACTTTTGTTGGATCCGTGATGTCAAATTATTGCTAGATTTCAAAATTCATAATTTTCTGAACCAATATGCGAGCGTGGCAAAGGAAAACGCGTTTGGCAGTTTCAGTTGATTTTAATCGATTGGAAAATGGTCATTTTTCAAACGGTCTCAGAATTCAATGAAATTAGTTTTGTTAGGACTGTATCGTCAATACGAAGCTGGAAAATATTTTTCGCGAATTTTGAGAGTTAGTATGTGACCCCGGTAAATTGAAATGTGCGTTCAAATTCAATATATAGATTTATATTTTGATTTGGACGAAAACTGATCCAAACGGTCGAATGGCCTATGATACATTTCCCATTGTGTTCGGGATAGGGGTAAATAGCTATGGATGATAGGCGGTGGGTCTCGTTTCGAGGTCAAAATAAAAAGGTACCTTTTTGAAATTAAATTAAAAAAAACCTCTCTTTAACTCCCTCCCCTTTTCTACTTAGTCAACCCGACTTTCAGTAATAATTAAAAAAGGGGGGGGGGGGGCAAATCGCAATCGACGATCGCAGGGGGGGCTCGCCCCACCTCCAGGTGGAGCGTCACCGCCTCCCTTGGCGTGCGCCTCTTCTCCTCTTCTCTAATTGAAACCGACCTCCCCCTCCTCCACGCGAGACCGAGCCCCTTTCCTGAACCCCCAAACCTCCATGCACCCCCTTCCACCGCCACCACCCGGCCTGCGCCGTCCCCTGCTACCACCAGCGCCGCTTCCGACGATCCTTCACCCTCCTCCGATCAATAAAAAGTGAGTTTTCCCCCTTTAATTATTTATTTAGTTTGTTTTTATTTGTTTAAGCATCAAAAATCTGATTTTTCTACACTATAAAATTCTGAATTTTGGTAGATATAAAGTTACAATTTTTATTTAGAGAAAGTTATAATTTTTATAATAGAAAAGATTGAATTTTTATAACAGAAAAGATTGAATTTTTATAATAGCAAAGATCGAATTTTTATAAGAGAAAAGATGGAATTTTTGTTATAGAAAAGATTATATTTTTGAAACAGAAAAGATTAGATTTTTAGTTATGTAAAGGTATGATTTTTATTTATACCAGAGCATAATAAAAATATGATTTTTATATATGTAGCGTACACGGACAACGAAAGTGATAAAAGGCGAGCAGCGAAGATTTTCTACCTTTGAAGAGTCATGATGTTTGGTTTAGCTAATCGGTGAGAACTCCTCACTTTTATTTCAATTTCTAATTAGAAATATATACTAGGATGCAGACGGTGCTTAGCAGCACCCGACACCCGTCGTCCACAGACCATGGATGACTTGTTTGTTTGGTTGCTGTGTTGTGAAATTTGATTGTGTGATGTGAAATGAAATAAAATATTTTATAATGGAAAATATTTTATAGTTAAAAATATGATTTTTAATGTGTATATAAAATAAATAGTAATAAACGAATCGGACGATTTGTTTATATACACTGATTAGACTGATATTTATTGGGACGATAAATTTTGCACATCGCCCAACTGCACAAATAAAATCTGTGTTTGTTGATTTGAAACCCCACACGGGTATTGGGATGATATTTGACGTACACTAATCCCGATTGTTTAGTTGTATTTCAATCGATGGGTTGACAGACTGTGTAAGCATTAATTATTTATATTTAATGATTATGCAGTTGTGTGGTGCACTCTGGATGATGGTTGATGATTTATCGTGGTTGTTATATACATGTGTTGTAGGGAATTCATATAATTAACGTTATATGGTAATCGATTGGGCCTCATTCCAATTTGGAAATATATATTCATGTGTTGAATAGAAAATATATATTCATGTGTTGAATAGAAAATATAAATTCGTGTGTTGAATAGAAAAATAAAAATTCATGTGTTGAATAAAAATATATATTCATGTGTTGAATAAAATATATATTCATGTTTTGAAGAAAATATTCATTTCTTGAATAGGATAACGAAGTTATTGAAACATATAAAGCCATGTTGATTAGATTGACGCCATTTTGACGTGAACGATATTTATATCGATTTTATTCATTTTTATAATAAATATAGAAAAGAAAGTGATTTCAAAATTTAACGTTTTGAAAATATTATCATTTGTAGATTGATGTTGTGGAATATTCAATTTTGATTCGAAATTGAATATGAAGTTGAAATCGTTTTGAAAACAAATTTAAAACGATTTATAAAATACGTTTTAAAAGGAAATCGACGAAGTATATATTATATATATAATATAATGGCCAGAATAGACGGGCCGCTCTGCAGCAGTTCGCGAATTTCGACTATTGACTTCGAATGGACGTTACGGGAGATCCGACAGTCGGATTCTCTAAAACCGGAACCGTTGGGTTCGTATCGAAAAGATCTTTGTAACGAATATTAGAAATTTTAAATCTAACAGTTGGATTTGGAATTATGTCCAAATCAAATTTGGAAAAGGTCGCAGTAAGTGCAGTTCGATGGCATTTGGTGGAAATCGACTGTACGGGCCTTGATAAAATTATTAAAAATAGTAATAATTTGTGTAAAATCATAAGAAATGGTTTGTGAAGAATTGGGATGAAAAAATCCATATTTGAAAAGATAAAAATAGAATTTTATCGAAATGAACTAGTTTTGAACTAGAATTACAATTCAAATAAATAAAGTGGATCTGAAATGGTTTTAAAAGTAACCAGAATTTCCAATAATTGAATTGGAATGGATTTGAATCGAAATTGTCTTTGGAATATTTCAATGTTGGATTTCGTGATGAAACAGATTGTTATGTGAATTTGAAAGATATATTTATATCGTTATTTCCAATACGATATTTATTGGTCGTAGAATTTGATATTGAATATAAGCCGATTTGGGTTTGTCGTGAATGGTGTCTTCATTAACGCTGTTCTTAAGCCCAGTTGAGAAAAAGATTAAATCTTTTTATTTAGATTTAATGAAGTGTACCAATTAAATGGTATTTAATTGGAATTGAATTTGAATTGATTTTTGGGTTTATCGTGAACGGTGTTTTAAATAACACTGGTTCTTTAACCCGTTAATTAATGGAATGAGATTTTGGGTTTATAGTGAACCGTGTTTTAAATGACATTGGTTCTTTAACCCAGTTAAAGACGGGATATTGGTTTTTGGGAAGATTAAAACTAAGTGGAGTTTTAATGAATTTTTGATTAGATTGAAATGGTCGAGAATGGAGTATCACCAGTTTTGCTCCAGGTGATAATAAATCTTTAATTAGATTTGAACGTGAAATGGTAATTGAATTTACCGATAACACCATGGTGTTAGATATGAAGTATGACCAGTTTTACTTCATAGGATGAATAGGTTGGGATTGAGAAATAAAATAAATGATTACTTCGGTGTGGTTCGCTAATCCCGACTAGTTTGAATTGATATTCAAAAGAAGATTAAAGAATAAATTTAAAGAATTTATCTTTGATAAAATTAATGGGAACCTTTCCCAAAGTATAAGAATATTTGAATAAAAGAATATTCTGAATTGGAATGAGGCGTATGTTGTGTTTGTGTAACACTTGTTATTATATACACGAGTTATTCAGAAAGACCAGGTTCATCCCATTCTGAATAACTGATTCGACGTGGTGATGAGGATGAAGACGGTGGGCAAAGACCGGAGGTCTTCACATCGTTTGGGTGATTAGTAATGATCTTGATTGGGCTGTACACCCAAGAGGAGGGAATCAGTTGGTGATCGTCCAGACGTACTTGGAGATCGATGGATATGCGAGGTACAAGGTGCCTCCGGTTTCGTTCAGACCCAGAACGAACTTGTAAATGGACTGTGTGTCTAACATTGGATTTTAGTCTGTGTAATTGATTTCTATTAAATATATATGTGTTTGACGGTGGAGAATTTGTTCTCTTGCTTAACGCCCTTCTCTGAGACGTGCGAGCTCAGGGGTTATATATTGATGGATATCAATCGCATGAAGTGATCGCATGAAGTGAATTGCCTGTGTGGCATGCCTGAGTGGCAATTGTTCAAGGCTTCTATTGAAAAGCAAAGTCTTGTGGTTGATGATCAAAGCACCGCCTGTGTGGCATAGCTTTATGTAACGTTGATTCGCGAGCCTCACACCTCGGTTGTGAACCAGAAACGGGAGAGGACATCAGGGAGGGCATGCATTTCCTTCTAGCTAGGGTGGTGTCAGTGACCTACCAGCGCTGACATTTATATTATTTTCACTTGTGTGGTTGTTGTTGTTGCGAGGCGCCTCGGATATATCGGTGACTGTGTGGAGCCGTTGGAGTCATTTGGCTCATTTACGCCCCAAAGGGCGGGGAAACGTAGTGTTCAGGCATAATAATCCACATCGGTGGACCGGCCCTGATGATCGAAGGCTTATCTGCGCGCTTGCCTGAGGCTCGGGCTAGAGAATCTCGAATCGGTAGAGGACGATCCCTGGCCTCGGTTCATAGATGGAAATCCAATTTCGAAATACGTGACTTTGCGATTTTATTTGTAGAGCCTAGTATGGCGACATGATATAGGGTACTCATGCCGTCTATGATTGATATTTATGATTGAAATCATTTTGACACTGTACACTTATAATAGTATCAAGTGATTTGTTTTTAACGTACCAGCATGTTTGGCTATTATAAGGGAAAACCCTATCCTCCGGCTTGTGTTGCATTGTGTGATGGGACCTGGGTCTTATAATAGCTTCATTTTTTCAAAAAGCATTGCGCTGTTTTGTTATATGCACTGATATTCTTGGGAGGAAACCCGTTCTGTGTTATACGGCGTGGTCCCTTGATATATCTGATTTAAGTAAAGCTTTAAATAACTGTTTTAGTTCTCACACCAGTCCCATGACTGACCTGGAGATTATTGTTTTAACCTAAACTCTGGGTGCCCTTATTTTGACACGGGCAGCTAGTAGTTTTGGTTTTGCAGATTTATATTCATAGGATCCTGATTTACAGCTGGAACGATACTCATAAAGCTATGTATCCGTGTATTACTTCTAGTTGTGTATTGTATTATTTTCCGCTGCTATGTCATGTATTGTAATCTCTGATATTTTATGATGTGTAATATTGATTCATACTCTGTATATTCTTGTATTCTGATGGTATTGTTGTAATATACAATGAAATGTTCCTCTGTTTGCATTCCGATGTAGCTTGTTCTCAATTCAATCCGGGCTTTCCTTACCGGGGAAGTTCAGGTCGTTTTAGCTTGGTTATTGGAAATTCCGGTTATTTTCAAAACCATTTCATATCGACTTTATTTATTTCAAAAATAAATGGTTTTTAATTCTAGTTCAAAACCAGTTCATTTCGATAAAAATCTATTTTTATCTTTTCAAATTTGGAATTTTTCATCCCAATTCTTCACAAATCATTTCTTACGATTGTACACAAATTATTACTATCTTTAATAATTTTATCAAGGCCCGTACAGTCGATTTCCATCAACGGCCATCGAACTGCACTTACAGCGACCTTTTCCAAATTTGATTCGGACATAATTCCAAATACAACCGTTAGATTTCAAATCTCTAATATTTGTTAGAAAGCTCTTTTCGATACAAACCCAATGGTTCCGGTTTTAGGAGAATCCGATGGTCGGATCTCCCGTAATGTCCACTCGAAGTCAATGATCGAAATTCACGAACTGCCGCAGCGCGGCGCATTCTATTCAGGCCATTATATAATATATATATATATATATATATATATATATATATATATATATATTATATTCGTCGATTTCCTTTTAAACCGTATTTTATAAATCGTTTTAAATTTGTTTTCAAAACGATTTCAACTTCATATTCAATTTCGAATCAAAATTGAATATTCCACATCATCGATCTACAAATGATAATATTTTCAAAACGTTAAATTTTGAAATCACTTTCTTTTCTATATTCATTGTAAAAATGAATAAAATCAATATAAATATCGTTCATGTCAAAATGGCGCCAATCTAATAAGCACGGCTTTATATGTTTCAATAACTTCGTTATCCTATTCAACAAATGAATATTTTCTTCAACAAATGAATATATATTTTATTCAATACATGAATATATATTTTTATTCAACACGTGAATTTTTATTTTTCTATTCAACACACGAATATATATTTTCTATTCAACACATGAATTTATATTTTCCATTCAACACATGAATATATATTTCTAATTTTCCAAATTGGAATGAGGCCCAATCAATTATCATATAACGTTAATTATATGGATTCCCTACAACACATGTATATAACAGCCACGATAAATCATCAACCATCATCCAGAGTGCACCACACAACTGCATAATCATTAAATATAAATAATTAATGCTTACACTGTCTATCAACCCATCGATTGACATACAACTAAACAATCGGGATTAGTGTACGTCCAATAGCTTGTTCATAGTTTTTATTTATTTATTTCCAGGTTTATATTACTTACATTCCTGGGTCTCTACAGGTCCCCTTTCCTTCATTTGGGTCGAGTGGTTTGTGAGCGAGTTGTGAGTGAATTTGTGTGGTCTATGTGTGTATTTATAGGTCGAAAAAGAATAAACTAATGAGGTGTCTACTTGCTCATAGGCAATGAAACAAGAGGGTGGCTGTGTCAGTTATTAGTAGCTATGTTCCTACTGTTTGGAGGGATTATGTCATAGCTGTGCAATCAGATTTTAGAGAAGGATTTTTAAAGCCCTTTCAAAGTCTAAATCACCCGATCCCAGGCATATATGGCCAGGTTTATTGAAGTACACAATATGTGTACAAAGCACATGCATGAACCATACTTTGTCCTTAAGCAACAGGCTTCCTTTCCTAGATATAAGCTCATAGCTATACTATCATTTATTTCTAGTGCTTAGGCATTTGCTATGTCTACTGCTAGAAGCCCGGACATGTCAAGTATGAGAGATACAAAAACAAAACTTAGTTCTTAAGTTCTTGGGCTGTCACATTGTTTTGAAAAGAGATGTGTAGCAGTGAATATTTCATTGATCTTCTCTTCCTTTAAACTGCACGGCTATCAATGTGTTTATATACACATGTGTACTGGCCAAATGGTAACATGTTTTGCAAAAGCTATCCTAGTTTCAAGGCAATCTAAGCTATTGAATGTTATTGATTGACAAAATAGGGCTGTTCTTATTTGATTGGCAAAACAGGGTATGGTCATCTCATCTCTTCTATGTGAAGTGCACAACTAGCATATGCTGATGTACATTGTACAAGCTCCATGTACATAAATTATTTAAAGCAAACTTAGTTTCCATGTATTTAACATATATGTGTTTGATATGGCTGTCCATATTTGAAAAGAGGTGCTAGTATATATTTCATTTGTCCTTTTCCAGTGTCTAGTATGGCCAGGTTATGCACAAGCCATGTGCTAGTGTTTTTAATAGGTTTACAAATTTATACTCAATCAGAAAAGCAAAATTCAAGTCATTCCTGTATTGGATTTATTTCCAGTATTAACAATTCGATGCCATATCTAGAAATCAATGAATGTGTCCTTAAATTTTGTCACATAAATGGCAAGTACTAAATAGATTGTAAATGGCACGTATTTGTACACAACAATATCCACATATTTTTCATTGGATTTAATTTTATTTAAATAATTTTAATGAAGTGTCCTTTTTTCATTAATAGCCATGTTCTCGGATCCCTTCTTTATGAAATAAACCAATTGTGCTTATGACAATTAAATTCACATGAGTTTAAAACTATATTAAAACATGAAACAAAATACAAGGTATATTATTTAGTTGTTAATTTTCATATAAATACATATAAGTATACGCATTGGTTAAGGAAATTAAAACAACTTTCAAGATAAACCAATGATGTTAAAATAGCACTGATTTGTTAATGTATAAATAAAACAAATTAAATATATGCATATATGATTTTAAACTAATGATTATATCTAAATTTATTTATAATATTCAATCCAATACTATTTAATTAAATTACAGACAAATATATAATCGAACAAAATTAATCAAAAACCAGGGATATTACACCATTTATATTATCAGTTGGATATGGACGTTTATGCCGATTATATATATCGATCTGTTTTCCATGAAAATTCCATTGTTAAGGGAATGAGATTTTGGGTTTATCGTGAGTTGTGTTTTAAATGACATTAGTTCTTTAACCCAGTTGAAGATAAGATTAATTTCATAACTTTGAACAAAATCATTAACTAATGATTTTTGGAAATTAAAACTGAATTAGAGTTTTAATGAATCTTTAAATAGATTGAAAGATGAATTTGATAACTAAAATTATCAAATTCAAGAAATGATCGAGAATGGGGTACCACCAGTTTTACTCCAGGCGATAGTTAAATCTTTAATTAGATTTGAACGTGAAATGGTAATTGAATTTACCGATAACACTGTGGTGTTAGATATGAAGTATTACCAATTTTGCTTCATGGGATGAATAGGTTAGGATTGGGAAATTAAACAAATGATTACTTCGGTAAGGTGCGCTAATCCCGACTAGTTTGGAAAACCTTAAAATGGTTGGAAATGATATCCAAAGGAAGATTAAAGAATAAATTTAAAGAATTTATCTTTTATAAAATTAATGGGAACCTTTCCCAAAGGATATGAATATTTAAATAAAAGAACATTCAGAATTGCAATGAGGCGTATGTTTTGTTTTTATAACACTTGTTTATTATATACGCGAGTTATTCAGAAAGACCGGGTTAATCCCATTCTGAATAACTGAATCGGCGATGAGTCGACGATGAAGACGGTGATTGAAGACCAAAGGTTTTTACATCGTTTGCATGATTACCGATGTCTTGATTGGGCTGTGCACCCAAGACAAGGTAATAAGCGGTGATTTTCCAGACGTACTCGGAGATCGACCGGATATGCGAGGAGCTCTCTCCTGTATTGGACATACGGGACGAGGAATAAGGTGCCTTCGGTTTTGTTCAGACCCAGAACGAACTTGTAAATGGATGTGTGTCTGACATCGGATTTCATTCTGTATGATTGATAGACATCGGTCGCATAACATGAATTTCCTGTGTGGCATGCTGAGATGCAAATGATCAAGGCTTCTGTTGAAAAGCACAGTCTTGTGGTTGATGATCAAAGCACGACTTTAATATAGCATGGCTTTGTGTAGCATTAATTCGCAAGCCAAACACCTCAGTGTGAACAA
Organism: Allium sativum; assembly: GCA_030737875.1. Classification (NCBI taxonomy): domain Eukaryota; kingdom Viridiplantae; phylum Streptophyta; class Magnoliopsida; order Asparagales; family Amaryllidaceae; genus Allium; species Allium sativum. The sequence goes on from CM060920.1 coordinate 894,777,782, forward strand.
GAAACGGGAGAGGACCTCAGGGAGGGCATGAGTTTCCTTCTAGCTAGGAGTGGTGTCTGGGTTTTGCATGCCCAGGCGTTTTACTTATGTGGATGATGGATAGCGAGGCGCCTCGATTATATCGGCACTGCGGGGCCGATGGATGATATGGTCCTTATATAGACCAGACTTACGCCCCATAGGGTGAGGAAACGCATGTTCAGGCATTTCAATTCACCCTTTGCACTTCGGGTGGACTGGCCCTGGCGATCCAAGGCTTCTCTGCGCGCTTACCAGAGGCTCGGGCTAGAGAGTCTCGAAGCGGTAAGGACGATCCCTTGCCTTTGTTCGCAGATGGAATCCAACTTCCAATACGACATTTTGCGGTTTTGATTGTAGAGCCTAGCATGGCGACGTAGTGGGATGGGGGCACTCATGCCGTCTATGATTGATACATTTATATTGGAAATTGTTTCGACACTATACACTTATTATAATAGTAAAATATGAAATTTCACATATCAAGCATTTTTGCCTATTATAAGGTAAAAAATCTGTCTTCTGGCTTGCGTTGCATTGTGTGATAGGACCCGAGTCTTATAATAGCTTCATTGTTCTTTATTTAGCATTGCGCTGTTTGTTTTATGCACTAGTATTCTTGGGGTTAAACCCGTTCCATGTTATACGGTGTAGTCCCTTGATTTATCTAACTTTAAAATCAAATTAATGACTGTTTTAGTTCTCACACCAGTCACATGACTGACCTGGAGTTTATTGTTTTAAACTAAACTCTGCGTACCCCTATTTTCCACACGGGCAGCTAGTAATTTTGGTTTTGCAGATTTATATTCACAGGATCCTGGTTTGCAGCTGGAATGATATTCGGAAAGCTCAGTATCCATGTATCTCTTTCAACTGTGTTTTGTATTATTTTCCGCTGCTGTATAATGTATTGTAATCTCTGATATTTTTACAATGTATAAATTATTCTTACTCTGTATATTCTTGTACTCTAATGTAAATTGTTGTAATAAGCAATGAAATGTTCTTCTGTTTGTGTTCTGATTTGTCATATTCTCAAAGCAATCCGGGCTTTCCTTTTCGGGTCGTTATATATGGTATCGGAGCTTTGGTTTACAGAGCTCGAGAACAAGACATATTAGAACCGAACGAAAGAATTCAACAGAGATTGGATTAGTGATATCTAATAAGAATGGCTCGTTAGAGATAGGATCAGTAGTGTCCTAGAACGAGCGAGAAGAGTGAATTTTTAAATAAAAATGAAAACAAATTTGGGTTTGAAAATTTAAACCATATTATACGTGTTTGAATATTTTATTTTAAATAAATTTGGACAATCAAGTATATAAAAGATTTTGCATATACGTCTGATCCACGTGTATACGAAGTCTTAATATACTGGATAGATATAAAATCACATTCTAGTCGCCCGGGGATGATTCTAATGATGACGTACAGCATCAGTAGTTTATGTTCGATTTTCGAAAGTGAGATATCTATATATTTCCATTAGACTGGTGTGAGAACCAAAACTAGAGATAGGGTTTATTGTTGTGATTTTGGCATCAAATACATGATTTTTTGTATATATATCAAGATTATGAATTTGAAATGCTAATAAATTAATTGATTGCTGGTTGTGTTGTGTAATAATTAATTTGACTAATCAAATTATTAGAATGATAAAATTAACATTTTTATCATGTATATGAAGTGCTAAAAATAGCTGTGTTGTGAAATAGATGTTTGTTGGCTAAAAGTATTATTTTTAGCTTAGATGTGCATATATATACATGTTGTTAAATAGGTGAATGGATTTGCTATTGAGTAAAGAATTTATTTGCATGCCCGACAAATAGGTAAACCTTATTGAGTTGGGTGCGCAATTTTATTTATTATACAAACTACTGTGAATGACATTGGATGCGGAGTGCTGGTTGTTCTGTGTGAGATTATAAACGTCGCCATAGGTTAGTAATAATTAATTTTGAACTACACTACATGGCATACTGCGTGAAGATAGCATACTCTATCATATACCACATAAGCATTTGGAGCTGATGTGACGAGGTTGAAGATTTACAATACAAGCGAGAGGTTTGTATGGCGATGACTATATTTCAGGTTGAACCGAAGACTGATATGGGCTATATAAACTATAACTGTAAAATTGCCAGATTAATAAAAACCCCACACGGGTCTAGAGTTGACAATAATCACGTCTCTCAAGTTGGTAAGGCACAAAAACTATTTATTAGGGGAAGAGAATTTATTCTCTGGAGTTATGATCTACACATACTCCCCTGTGGACACTATAAATATGTGTGCTTTTTATGATTTATCAGGTGTCTAATATGGCCCAATAAATTTCCAAACCCCTCTCAGTACAAACGAGGTTATTGCGAAATTTTTCAAAAATTTAGGGTGTTAGCCAAATTTTTGAAAAATTAGAAATTCTTAGAAACTGAAAAGTTGAAGAATGAAAGCCAAACTGAGAGTTGAGTTGATTAGTAAACAACTTTCAGCTCCGTTCCTTTTCAAAGACGAAAAGATTTTAAGTGGGGGAGATTGTAACAACCCGGAAAATTGGAACCAATTTAAATTTTTTATTTTGGCAATTTAAATGAATTTTGAATATTTAAATGATTTATTTTAAGTAATAATGATAAGAAATTTATTTTTGAACAGAATTAGAATGTATGAATTTATTTAAATCAAAATTAGAATACAAATATTTAATTTTAATTATAAAAGGGATTGAAAATGGCGCGGTAGTTTGAAAATTCGATTTCGAATTTCAAATGAATGTACAGGTTTCAAAATAAACCGGATTTTAGTGAAACTAGAAATATTTGAATCTGTTTGAAAATATCTTTCTAAGAATCCGAAAAATTGAAATTTCATAGCGAGAATAACAAGTTATGTCCAGTTGAAAATTCAGAATAGTCGCTATGGAAATATAACCCTTAAAAATAGCCATTTTGCAAACCCCCTTCGTTTTTGACGAAACCACTTTTGTTGGATCCGGAATGTCGAATTATTTCCAGATTCCAATTTTTATAATTTTTTAAATTAATATGTGAGCGTGGCAGAAGGAAACGTGTATTGTCAATTTCAGTCAATTTGGATCGACCAGAAAATGGCCATTTTTCAAACGGTCTCCAAATTTAACCAAATTAGTTTTCTTAGGACCGTATCGTCAAAACATAGCCAGATTTATTTTTTTGGAGTTTTTGGAGTCAGTATGTGGCCCCTGTAAATTAAAATGTGCGTTTGAATTTAAAATGTAAAATTGGCTTGCGGGACATGTCCCATTGCATTCGGAATGGGGGTATTTAGCTAGAGGCGACAGTCGTTGGATTTGGAGTTCTAACGTGAAATGTCACATTTAAAACGAAAATGGAATTAAAATATTAATATTTAATTTAAATATAAGGGTAAAACCTAGCCCTAACTTCAGAACTAAAGGGCGCCGCCGTCTCATTTTCAACGGGCGGAAAAGCTCGAAACTTTATCCCTAAATTCCAATCAATTCACGCAATAGATTGAAGAGGTCCTAAAGGGAAAATTCAAGATGGAAGCACGAGCTTTCAATCCCTACTGGTGTGATCGAAAACCATGGAGAAACGGGCTCGAATTCCAAGCAAGATGGACCGTCGTTCATGGCGGATTTCATGGGTCCAAGGCCCATCGAACTGGCGGTGGTGGCCAGCTCTGGTAGGCGATGCCAAGCCATGTCGGGGCCTCACCTATGATCATCGTCCACCACCTAGGATGGCGTGCGCAAGTGGAGAAGATTTTAGAGCGGGTGGTGGCTGTATCTTGAAGGAAGATGAAGAGTAAAGGGTGATTAAAAATTTAATTAATTTAATTAATTATTCCATTAAAGTGCACAATGTAAGTAATATCGTATCTCCTTCATACTAGGTCCAAATCATGCGAAATTGGATCCTTGCGATCGTGGGGACGAGAGCTTCACAACAAAACCGACCGCATCCAAAACGGAGCACACGGGAATTTCAAGCAATTTCGAATTCGAACAGGAATTCAAAAATAAAAACCAAAGTGAGAACTTCTCACTAAATTATTTCTATACAGTTATTTATTTTATAACTTCATATATGACCTGTACCCCATCGTCCACAGACCATGGACGACTTGTTTGATTGTATTCTTTGTGAAAATTGATTATGTTGTGAAATGGACTTTATAAAATATTTATATGTTGAATATAATATTTGAAGAATAAAAATATCATTTTTGTTGTATAAATGGAATGTATAAAATATTCATGTGTTGAAATAAATTATTTATCGTTAAGAATATAATTTTTAACATGTATATGAATGAGAATAAATATACATTTACAAATCGGACTATTTGTTCGTGTACACCCATTTGACTGATACGGATTGGGATGATAAATGTTACACATCGCCCAACTGCACAAATAATATTCAATATTTGTTGGTTGAAACCCCACACTGGTGTTGGGATGATATTTGATGTACACTAATCCCAACTGCTTAGTTGTGTGTCAATCGATTGGTTGACAGACTGTTGTAAGTGTTAAATATCTATATTTAATGCTTATACAGTGTAGAATGCACTGTGGATGATGGATGATTGTTGATTATGGTTGTTATATACGTGTGTTGTATGAAATCCATATAAACGACATTATATGGTAATTGACTGTGCCTGATTCTAGTTCAGAAAGAATGAACATTTTAAAATAACGAATATTTTAAAATAATGAATATTTTAAAATAATATTCAGTAAAGGATCAAAATCTGATTTTAATGTTCGATTTGGGATGGACAAGAATATATTTAAATATATATATATCTGTATTGATTAGATATGCGCCATTTTGACGCAAACGATATTTATATCGATTTTATTCATTTTTATAATGAATATCGAAAAGGAAGTGAATTCAAAATATGATATTTTGAAAATATTATCATTTATATATTAATGATATGGAATATTCAACTTTGATTGAAAATTGAATATGAATTTGAAATCGTTTTTAAAACGAATTTAAAATGATTTACAAAATACGTTTTAAATGGAAATCGATGAAATATATATTATATACATAATATAATGGCCTGAATAGAACGCGCCGCGCTGCGATAGTTCACGAATTTTGACCATTGACTTAGAATGGACATTACGGGAGATCCGACCATCGGATTCTCCTAAAACGAAACCGTTGGATTCGTATCGAAAAGAGCTTTCTGATGAATACAATAATTTGAGTATAATCATAATAAATGATTTGGAAAGAATTGGGATAAAAATTTCCATATATGTAAGGAAAAAAATTATTTTTATCAAAATGAACTAGTTATTAACTAGATTTGAAATCCAATGATTTTTAAATAAAATAAATTGGATTTGGAATGGTTTTAAAAATAACCAGAATTTCCAATATATGAATTGGAATGGATTTGGATCGAAATTATCTTCGGAATATTTCGATATTGGATTCTGTGCTTATATGGACATTGTGGAGGAATTTGGAAGATGTGTATATATATATATGTATATCTTCAAATATATATATATATATATATATCGTTATTCCAATATGATGTTTGTTGAGTTCAGAATTTTATATTGAATATAAGCCGATATATTTTCTATTCAGAGTCTTGTATTTAATATCAAATGTGATTTTGGGTTTGTCGTGAACGGTATCTTCAATAACACTGTTCTTGAACCCCATGTGAAGAGAATAAATCTTTTAATTAAGATTGTTAGAGTTTCCAATTATATTTAATAATTGGAATAAAATGGAGTGTGAATTGGGTTTATCGTGAACTGTGTTTTAACAGCATTCTTTCTTTAACTCGATTTACAGTGAAATGTGATTTGGAATTTATAAATCTTTTGCTAAGATTTAAAGGAGATTTTTCCAAAGTAAAGTTTTCCAATTTAACTTATTAAATTGGAATTGAATGCAATTCGATTTGGTAATAATCGAAGTGAACTTCTGTGGAGGAAGGCTGTTACTATATATGGAACTAAAAAGGCTTTGTCGTTATTCCATTTATATTATCGGTTGGATATGGAAGTTTATATCGATTATATATATTGATCTGTTTTCCAAGAAAATTTCATTGTTAATGGAATGAGATTTTGGGTTTAACGTGAGTTGTGTTTTAAATGACATTAGTTATTTAACCCAGTTGAAGATAAAATTAATTTCTTAACTTTGAATAAAATCTTTAACTAATGATTTTTGGAAATTAAAACTGAATTAGAGTTTTAATGAATCTTTAAATAGATTGAAAGGTGAATTTGATAACTAAAATTATCAAATTTAAGAACTGATCGAAAATGGGTACTACCAGTTTTACTCTAGGCGATAGTTAAATCTTTAATTAGATTTGAACGTGAAATGGTAGTTGAATTTACCGATAACACCGTGGTGATAGATATGAAGTATTACCAGTTTTGCTTCATGGGATACATAGGTTGGGATTGGGAAATTAAACAAATGATTACTTCGGTAAGGTGCTCTAATCCCGACTAGTTTGGAAATCCTTAATATGGTTTGAAATGATATCCAAAGGAAGATTAAAGAATAAATTTAAAGAATTTATCTTTGATAAAATTAATGGGAACCTTTCTGAAAGGATATGAATATTTAAATAAAAGAATATTCAGAATTGGAATGAGACGTGTGTTGTGTTTTTATAGCACTTGTTTATTATATACACGAGTTATTCAGGAAGATCGGGTATATCCCATTCTGAATAACTGAATCGGCGATGAGCCCGATAATGAAGACGGTGGTTAAAGACCGGAGGTCTTCACATCGTTCGGATGATTACTGATGTCTTGATTGGGCTGTACCCCCAAGACAAGGTAATAAGTGGTGATCGTTCTAGACGTACTTGGAGATCGACTGGATATGCGAGGACCTCTCTCATGTAATGGACATACGGGACGAGGAATATGGTGCCTTCGGTTTCGTTCAGACCCAGAACGAACTTGTAAATGGATGTGTGTCTGACATTGGATTTCATTCTGTGTGATTGATAGACATCGGTTGCATAGCGTGAATTGCCGATATGGCATGTTGAGATGCATATGATCAAGGGTTCTGTTGAAAAGCAGAGTCTTGTGGTTGATGATCAAAGCACGGCTTTAATATAGCATAGCTTTGTGCAGCGTTAATACGCGAGCCTCACACCCCAGTGTGAACTAGAAACAGGAGAGGACCTCAGGGAGGGCATGCGTTTCCTTCTAGCTAGTAGTGGTGTCTGGGTTTTGCACGCCCAGGCATTTTACTTATGTGGATAATGGATAGCGAGGCGCCTTGGTTATATCGGCACTGCGTGGCCGATGGATGATATGGTCTTTATACATACCAGACTTACGCCCCATAGGGCGGGGAAACGCATGTTCAGGCATTTTAATTCACGCTTTTTACTTCGGGTGGACCGGCCCTGATTATCCAAGGTTTGTCTGCGCGCTTGCCTACGACTCGGGCTAGAGAGTTTCGAAGCGGTAAGGACGATCCCTTGCCTTGGTTCACAGATGGAAATCCAACTTCCAATACGACATTTTGCGTTTTTGATTGTAGAGCCTAGTATGGCGACATAGTGGGATGGGCATTCATGCCGTCTACGATTGATACATTTATATTTGAATTTGTTTTGACACTATACACTTATAGTAATAGTAAAATAAGAAATTTCACGTACCAAGCATTTCTGGCTATTATATGGTAAAAACTCTATCCTCCAGCTTGCATTGCATTGTGTGATGGGACCTGAGTCTTATAATAGCTTCATTGTTCTTTATTTAGCATTGCGCTGTTTGTTTTATGCACTGGTATTCTTGGGGGTAAACCCATTCCGTGTTACACGGCGTGGTCCCTTGATTTACCTAACTTTAAAATCAAATTAATAACTATTTTAGTTCTCACACCAGTCACATGACTGACCTGGAGTAATGGTTTTAACCTAAACTTTGGGTGCCCCTATTTTCCACACGGGAAGCTAGTAGTTTTGGTTTTGTAGATTTATATTCACAGGATCCTGGTTTGCAGCTGGAAATTTATTCGGGAAGCCCTGTATTCGTGTATCTCTTTTAGTTATGTTTTGTATTATTTTCCGCTGCTATGTAATGTATTGTAGTCTCAGATATTTTTACAATGTATAAATTATTCATACTCTATGTATTCTTGTACTTTGATGTAAATTGTTGTAATAAGCAATGAAATGTTCTTCAGTTTGTGTTCTGATTTGTCGTGTTCTCAAAGCAATCCGGGCTTTCCTTTATGGGAATTTCGGGTCGTTATAGTTAACTTTGAGGATTTGGTTCCGGAAAATTTTGAAATCAATGTTTTGGAATGTTGTACCACTAGTAGTTTGAATATACACATATTCAGAGTGCATAGCGGAAGCATGATTATATTTTTGAATAGAAATGTTTTCCAGATATTTTCCCGAGTATAGAAAACGTGACCTTTCCAAACATGATTTGTTATTTGAAATGGATATGAATATAAAGTCTTATATTGTTGTGAAATGGATTTAGAAAGGCGATGTGTTGAAATAATGTTTAGAAAGGGAAGAATTCAATTATGAATTGTAAATGATTTAGAAGATATTGGCTTGAAATTCTTGAAAATTCTATATTATGAGAATATGAAATTTGTTTAGAAATCACGGAAATGTTTCGAAACAATTTGAAAATGGAAATTTGATCTAACGAAAGATTGTTATGACTTATGTATATATTCTAAACGATTATCATAAGCTTTTTAAATTTGAAATCTTACTTGATTTGAAAGAACGATAAGAAAATCGTATTGATCAAATTTGATTCCAATTGTTGAAAGGAAAATTTTATGGCAAAATGAATCTCTTAGAAGATATCAACTTATGTATAATTGTCGAAATTGTTATTTCGAAATAAATTGAAATTCATGAATCTTGATAAGATTTTAATGATTATTAAAAGTCTTTGATTTAGAGTTGAAATATTTGAATAATATCATTGATTTCGAAATATGAAACATAAGTTGTATGTTTGGAAGTTGAAAGTTTTACTTTTAATTGATCGAATTAATTTTCAATTATTGAACGAAATTGGTTTTCCAATTATTTTGGATATGATGAATAGTTTATAAAAGTAGTTTATAAACAAGAGAAATTTTGATGACTTGAATCCCAACATTTGAAATGTTTGAAAGTGTAACAACCCGGAAAATCAGAACTAATTTAAAAATTTTATTTTAGCAATTTTAATGTATTTTGAATATTTAAAATGATTTATTTTAAATAATAACGACTAGTAATTTATTTTGAATAGAATTAGAATGTATAAATTTATTTAAATCAAAATTAGAATATAAAAATTTATATAAATTTGTAACACACGATTTACAAACTGGACGCACTTATTTATCTGATATAGATCGGGACGATAAATTTTACGCATCGCCCAAGTGCACAAATAATAAACAATGTTTGTTGTTTGAAAACCCCACACGGGTATTGGGGTAATATTTAACATACACTGATACCAATAATTAATGGTATGTCAATCAATGGGTTGACAGACAGTATAAGCGTTATTTATTTATTTTTATGCTTATACAATTGAAGAATGCACTCTGGTTGTGTAACGACCCGTATTCTACGCATCATAGGATCGTAGAATATTTATTTCTTTCACATACGAAGTCGTATGGTCATGTAACTTTGGTAGACGACTATTGGGGTCATTTCCCATGTTCATGATTTTTCCCGATTTTAAATGACCATTTTACCCCTAGTTGGCACTGTTTTGGCCATAACTTTTGACTGGAAAGGAATTTTGGTCTGAAACCACTTCTATTGGCTCCGGATGATGGTTTACAATTCTGTAGAGTGGTCACATTAGCCAAACGGACTCAGCGTTTGGGAGATATGGCTGAAACAAGTTTCAGATGGTGAAAAACAGCTTAATTGGGCTTAACCGGGTGATTAGCAGCTAGGCCCAGAGGGGAATTTCGGGTTTAGAGGCATAGGAGGGCTGATTAGGGTTAGTAGTATAAGAATGAAGTCGTGCTGCACTAGCACCACTATGGGGTCGTTAATCGTTTCCTTTTTCAGATTGACGATGAGCCGATATGTTAGAGGTACCGGTAGAGGGGCCAATAATGGGAATGCTGCTGACATGAGGGCGATGTTTACTGACCTCATGAGAGAGATGCTTAGAGATGTACAGAGGGCAGCTCCCAATTGTGGAAATGGTGGTGGTCCAATAGTGCAGGCGCCGAGAGTCGACTTTGCCAAGCTGAATAAGGATTATACTAGCCATGGTGGGAAGCCGTTCCACGGAACGGAGTCGGCTACGGATATTCAGGATTGGTTGGATAGTTGCGAACGTATCTTCGAGGATTTGGGTATCGAGGATGCGATGAAGAGAAAGCTAGTGTCCCGTCAGCTGCAAGGGCGGGCAATGAATTGGTGGAATGCTATAAAGGCAGCTACTCCCGAAGATCAGATTACTTGGGAGCAGTTTAAGGCTCGCTTTAGCGAGAAGTTCATTCCAGCTGCTCAGAAGTCAGTGCTGTTTAAGAAATTCTTGGAGCTCAAGCAGAATGGCAGAGCTGACTCGGAGTATATTGTTGAATTCGATACTCTGTCGAAATATGGGTTATCCCTTATTGATACTGCCGAGAAGAAGAATGAGAAATTCATAACTGGTTTGGATCAGTACCTGGGGGAAAGGCTTATTAACCACATCGATGAGACGTTTGAATCGATTATTGGGAAAGTATTGAGATCAGAAAGTCTCTACCCTAAGCCGAAGACTGAGGTTGCATCCGCAGATGAGCTAAAGCCACAAGCAAGTGGTGGAGGCAAGGGTGGTTTCCAGAATAAGAGAAAGTAGAGTCAGACTAAGGATGGCCAGAAGAAAAAGAATAAACAAGATGTTGAGTGCTTCAGCTGTGGTAAGAAGGGCCATTATGCTAGTAATTGTCGGGCCAAGCCCACGGATAGGAAGTGCTTCAGCTGTGGCCAAATGGGACATCACAAGGACAAGTGTCCACAGCCCCCTAAAGAAAAGCAAATGGTGAAAGCATATGCTCTTAATGCTATTCCTTCTTCGTCGAATGCCCCAACTGCGGCGGAGAAGGGAAAGAATGTCGTCATTCAAGGTATGCTTTCTGTTTATGATGTTCCTGTTAGAGTTTTGTTTGATACCGGAGCTTCCAGTTCTTTCATATCTAGTGACCTGGTAGATAGGTTGGGATTGGAGCCCGAGATTGTCGATAGACCTTTAGTAGTGACGAACCCGATTGGTGGTTCGACCAGCCTTAGCATGATTTGTCGTAATGTGGTCTTGTCGAGCCATGGATGCATGTTTTTTTGTGATTGCTTTGTTTTGGGCTTTACTGGGCATGGCATTATTTTGGGAGTAGATTGGCTCCGAAGATACGGGGTGGTGGTAGACTGTGAGGGCTTTTTGGTGACAGCTAAGGCGGATGATGGGCGGAGGATAGTGTTTGGTGGTCTACCCAGTGAGGGGGTATTGGCTAGTTTTCTAAATTCCCTCGACATTCCGCATAGTGAGTTGTCAGGTTTGCCCGTGGTTGGCCAGTATCCGGATGTTTTCGAAGAAGTGACCGGACTTCCACCACACCGAGAGATTGAGTTCCGCATTGATTTGGTAAAAGATGCCAGACCTATAGTGATGCCACTTCGTCGTATGGCACCAAGGGAGCAGCGAGAGCTCGAGGTGCAAGTCAACGATCTTTTGAAGAAGGGATTTATCAGAAGGAGTGTTTCTGAATGGGGAGCACCAGTTGTGTTTGCTACCAAGGCAAATGGTTCCCTTCGTTTGTGTGTAGACTACCGCGAGTTGAATAAAGTGACGAGGAAGAACAAGTATCCTCTACCGTGGATAGATGATTTGTTCGATCAGTTGAGTGGCACGAGAGTATTTTCTCAGTTGGATCTCGCGACAGGTTTTCATCAGCTTAGAGTGGAAGCTGAGAGTATAGCAAAAACGGCATTTCGGACGCCATATGGGTTTTATGAGTGGTTGGTCATGCCATTCGGGCTGACCAATGCCCCAGCATATTTTGTGGATCTTATGAATAGGGTATTCAGAGATCATTCGAATAAGTTTGTCCTTGTGTTCGTTGATGATATTTTGTTCTACTCGAGGACAGAGGAAGAACACAAGGAACATTTAAGAATAGTGATGGAGGTGTTGAGAAAACACCAATTGAAAGCAAAATTTTCTAAGTGTCACTTCTGGAGGAGGGAAGTGAGGTTCTTGGGCCATGTTGTATCAGAGAATGGTATTGCCGTGGACCCGGCGAAGGTGGCTACGGTACAGGATTGGCCTACGCCCAAGAATGCAACAGATGTAAGAAGTTTCTTGGGGTTAGCTGGATATTATCGTAAGTTTATCCAAGGTTTCTCCAAGATAGCGGCACCATTGACCCAGTTGACTAAGAAGAATCAAGCTTTTGTCTGGGATGAAAGGTGCGAGAATGCATTCAAGAATCTAAAGAACAAGTTAACATGCGCACCAGTGTTAGTCATTCCTAAGGGGAATGAAGAGATGACGGTATACACGGATGCATGTGGTACCGGACTGGGTGCTGTATTGATGCAAGGTGGTAGGGTTGTAGCTTATGCAAGTCAGCAATTGAAACCGCACGAGAGAAGATACCCTACCGATGATTTGGAATTGGCGGCGATCGTGTTCGCATTGAAGATGTGGAGACACTATCTCTTGGGAGAAAGATTTGAGCTGTTTACAGATCATAAGTCGTTGAAGTATCTCTTCTCGCAGAAGGATCTAAATCTCCGGCAACAAAGGTGGTTAGAATTCTTGGCCTCCTATGATTTCGACATCGCATATACACCGGGAAAGGGCAATGCGGTGGCTGATGCATTGAGTAGGAGACATGCCAGCTTAGGGGCTATGTTTCTAGAATGGAAGCAACTGGAGTATATCGTTGGGTATGATTTCAGACCAAAGTGCGAATTGGATTCAGAAATGTTAGCAAGTTTGACGATCAGACCCACTTTGATTGAGCGGATCGGCTCTAGTCAGAGGGACGATCCTAACCTATTGGAAATCATCTCCAAGTTAGAGATGGGTATCGATGAGGAAATGAACAAGTATGGGCTTGATCGAGAAGGATGGCTTAGAAAGAATGGAAAGCTTGTTGTACCCAATGTCAATGGATTGAGGGATGAAGTGCTTAGAGAGTGTCATCACTCAAAACTGACTATACACCCCGGTGGTAATAAGATGTATAGAGACATGAGACAGACTTATTACTGGGAAGGGATGAAAAGAGACGTTGGGAAGTTTATATCCAAATGCAAGAATTGCCAGCTAGTTAAAGCCGAGCAAAAGAAGCCTAGTGGGTTGTTACAGCCATTAGAAATTCCCAAATGGAAATGGGAGCAAGTCTCGATTGATTTCATCGATGTTTTACCAAGGACTAGATCGGGATGATATAGCATTTGGGTAATCGTGGACCGATTGACTAAGAGTGCAAGGTTTATACCAGTCAAATCGACCAGAACGGCAGCTAAATTAGCAGAATTGTATATGAAGAAGTGGGTAGTGAGATTTCATGGAGTACCTAAAAGCATTGTGAGCGACCGAGACCCGTTGTTCACTAGTGGGTTTTGGAAGAGCTTACAAGAGGCTCTAGGGTCAGAGTTACATCTCAGTACCGCATATCATCCTCAGACCGACGGTCAGACGGAGAGGGTGAATCGTATTTTGGAAGATCTCTTGAGAGCATGTATATTGGACTTTGGTGGATCATGGGATGACCATTTGCTACTAGTAGAGTTTGCATATAACAATAGCTACCAATCCAGTATCGGTATGGCTCCGTTTGAAGCTTTGTACGGAAGACCGTGCAACTCACCATAATGTTGGATAGAGACTGGCGAGAAGTTTATGCTTGGACCGGATGTGGTGAGGGAAACTTCAGGTGAGATTAAGATCATTCAACAACGAATGAAGACTGCACAAGATAGGCAGAAGAGTTATGTTGATAAGAGGAGAAGAGACTTAAAATTCTCCGTTGGTGACTTGGTGTTTGTCAAGATTTCTCCGTTGAAGAGCGTAATACGATTTGGCAGGAGAGGCAAGTTAGCACCAAGATTTGTTGGCACATTCCCTGTTCTTGAACCAATCGGGAATTTGGCATACAGAATTGACTTACCAGAGAAGATGGCGGGAGTTCACAACGTATTTCATGTTTCCCAACTAAGGAAGTTCGTTCACGACCCAGATATGACTATTTCACCTGATCAGATAAAGGACTTCGAAGTAGAACCCGAGGCGGTTGGGAACCGCAAGCCGACCCGTATTGTCGAGCACGACATGAAGCAACTTCGAAGGAAGGCGGTGAAGCTAGTCAAGGTTCAGTGGGGCGAGGATGAGAATGATTGTACCTGAGAGACAGAGGAGGACATTAGGAAGACACACCCAGAACTCTTTGCCTGGTAAGATTTTGACTTCGGTTTAGTTTTCTGCATGCTGGGATAGGCTTGTTTGCTTATTTTGCATGTTTGATTGTTGTATGTTGTTGTTAGGCATGCGGGATCTTTTGTATGCTTTGGGTTACGGAATTTCGGGGACGAAATTTCTTAAGGGGGGGGGAGAGTGTAACGACCCGTATTCTACGCATCGTAGGATCGTAGAATGTTTATTTCTTTCATATACGAAGTCGTATGGTCATGTAACTTTGGGAGACGACTATTGGGGTCATTTCCCATGTTCATGATTTTTCCCGATTTTAAATGACCATTTTACCCCTAGTTGGCACTGTTTTGGCCATAACTTTTGACTGGAAAGGAATTTTGATCTGAAACCACTTCTATTGGCTCCGGATGATAGTTTACAATTCTGTAGAGTGGTCACACTAGCCAAACGGACTCACCGTTTGGGAGATATGGCTGAAACAAGTTTCAGATGGTGAAAACAGCTTAATTGGGCTTAACCGGGTGATTAGCAGCTAGGCCCAGAGGGGAATTTCGGGTATAGAGGCATAGGAGGGCTGATTAGGGTTAGGAAATCACTTTCATTTCAGTTTTGAGCCGCCACAAATCTTCTTGAGACCTTAGTAATGGCTTGCATCCTCTAAAACCACTCCAAAACACATTTTTAGTGAAGATTAAGCCTAAACTACATCAAAACAAGGCCCAATAGCAACAGAGCAAGGTTGGAGCTGCTGCTATACATAGGAATTCGACCCAAACAGAGAGTATTTCAGATTTGGTGTTTTATTTTATGGCCAAGGTGAGTGATTTGCATAGTTTTTGCACTAATTACGGTAATTATGGGTAATTAGTGAAGATTAGCGAATTTACACACTAATAAATTCTGGAAAAATGTTTAGAAATTTGAAAATAATATTTTATACCTCTGTTAGAAAATTTGGACGATTTGATTAAGTTTTACTAAGTATGTGCTTAAACATGATTAAGTGGGATTTTGGGAAAATGTGGGGTTTTAGCCACTTTTGATCCAATTTGATTCATTTGAATTGTTGTTTTGCTGTTTGTGGTTGCTATTACATGTTGCTATGACTCTATAGTGTGTTTTATGATTGATTAGAAGTGTTAGATTTGTCAAAAACGTCGTCGAATGGCGTAAATTACTTGCTGGAAGAGTTACAGGAAAAGTACAGGTTCTGGACCGGATCAGATCGGATATGGAGGCTCGGATCGGATGAGTTGAACTGGGCAAGGGATCTGATCGGATCGGAACTTGAAACTTGAGACAACTGGCAAAAAGGAAGGTCACGCTAATTGAACTGGGATCGGATCGGATAAAGGAGGAGAGATCGGATCGACTTAAGGACGAAGGGCTCGGATCGGATCGACTGAAGGATGAAGGGCTCGGACTGAAGTAAGGCGAAGGAGTCGGATCGGAGCACGTGAAGAATGAGGGAGCGGATCGGAGCGGAAGCACGAACTGGAAGGGAGATGACACCCGACCCGGAGGAGGACACCAGACCCGACCCGAAGTGGAATACCCGACCCGAACCGATGCGACGCTGTGGACCCGAACCGAACCGCTACAGGAGAAGACTACGAACCGACCCGAAGTAGAGGACCCGACCCGAACCGATGGCTAGAAGGAGAACCCGACCCGACCCAGTATTGACCAATAACCCGAGATGCAAAAGTGGCCCAATATGTGAAGTTAGAGCTCAGGATCCAGTTGGGAACCGATGAGTTCACTTCATGATTGGACTTTACTGCGGGACGTGTGCCAAGGGACAGTCGATGTCTATGACTTTGGATCACTATGTATGGGAGGTACATGAACGGATTCAGGGCCATAGTGGCCTAGGTACGACTAAAGGGCTATAAACCAATGAAGTGGGGTCATTTGTAAAGATTTGGTCATGACTCCATGTGGTAAGCTTGGTAGTAGCAGTAGTTGTACAAGTCGAACTCCGTCACTACTTCGATGGGTCTAGTGATTGACAGTGGTGGACATCCTATGCTTTACGCACTGAGTGAGGGATGAGAGGATGGTTGCTATGGATGATTTGTTTGCTATCATTGTGACATGCACACCCCACCCCCGTATTCGTTACACTACTTATTCTGGCACCTTAGAGTATTGTACGGTATGTGGTACTAACTCTTTGGTTGCAGGTTCAGGTATGGTTTAGTATACCTGTTATTATTCTGTTTAGATGCTTATCGCTCATACCAGGCTTTTTGTCTGACCCAGAGTTTTATGTCTCCTCTTATTACTCTGGGTGCTCACACGAGCAGACTAGAGACAGGTTAGCTGGCGATGCACGGGTAGATGATCCGGAGACGAGCAGGAGGCTTCCACGTAATACATATATATAGTATTCTCCCTGTGTTGTTGAAGATCACTTCTTGGGCATTGGTGGTGCATCTTCTGCTTTAGCCTTCTTTTGTTTTGAGACAGAAAATTTGGAAAGTTGTAATAAGCTGTATTTGGATTTTCGCTGCTCTGATGTTGATGTTGATTTTAGTTATCAGCTTATGCACTGTCTCACCTGTTTTATGTCAAGTATGTTACTATTATTATATTTTACTCCATGCGATGTGAGACATTCTACAGGTTTCTTGTTAGTCAATTCTCTTCTTTCCTTTCTTCTGACGACCGTCCCGTGCTAGTTGGGCATGTGTACAGCGCACCTTCGGAGGAAATGCAGGCTGGTGCGGGGCGGGCCATCACAGGTTGTTGTTTGAATTTTTAATGATTGTTTGTCATTATTGTTGTATATATATATATGATGTTGAAATCCATATAAATAAAATTATATGGTAATTGATTGAGTCTGATTCCAGTTCAGAATTAACAAATATTTTAAAATAATATTTAGTGAATATTGAAATATGAAGTCGTGTTAAGTAGTTAAACGCCATTTTAACATGAACAGGAATTTTGTCGATTTTATTCATTTTACAATGAATATCGAAAAGTGATTTCAAAATCCGATATTTTGAGAATATTATCATTTTAATATTGAAATGATATGGAAAATTAAATTTTGATTTACAATTGAAAATGGAATTGAAATCGATATGAAATGAATTTAAAATGAATGATATGGAAAATTAAATTTTGATTTAAATTTGAAAATGGAATTGAAATCGATTTGAAATGAATTAAAAACAAATTTATAAATAATATTTAATTTTGATTTAAATTTGATAATGGAATTGAAATCGATTTGAAATGAATTTGAATTTGAAATTGAATAGAAATCGATTTAAAATGAATTTATAATGGAATATTCAATTTTGATTTGAAATTGAAATGGAAGTGGAATTCGTTTTTAAAACAAATCTAAAACAATTTGTAAAATTCGTTTCAAATGGGAATCGATGAAATATATAATATATACATACATATATATATATATATATATATATATATATATATATATATATATATATATATATATATTATAATGGCTAAATAGAACGCACCGCGCAGCAACCATTCGCGAATTTCGACCATTAACTTCAAATTGATGTTACGTGAGATCCGACCGTCGGACTCTCCTAAAACTGGAATCGTTGGGTTCTTATCGAAAAGAGCTTTCCAATGAATACAAGAGATTTGAAATCTAATGGTTGGATTTGAAATTATGCCCAAATCAAATTTGGAAAAGGTCGTTGTAAGTGCAGTTCGATGACCGTTTATGGAAACCGACTGTACGGGCCTTGATAAAATTATAAAAAATATCAATAATTTGTGTAAAATCATAATAAATGATTTGGAAAGAATTGGGATGAAAATCCATATTTGAAAACATGAAAATATATTTTTATCGAAGTGAACTAGTTATGAACTAGAATTATAAAACCAATGTTTTTAAATAAATAAATTGGATTTGAAATGGTTTTAAAGATAACTAGAATGTAACAACCCGGAAATCTGGGCCAATTTAAAATTTTTATTTTAGCAATTTAGGTGAATTTTCAACATTTAAAATGATTTATTTAAATAATAACGACGAGAAATTTATTTTGAATAGAATTCGAACGTATATATTTATTTGAATCATCGTTAGAATATAAATAACTATTTATAATTATAAAAGGAATTGAAAATGGCGCGGTAGTTGGAAAATTCAATTTCAAATGAATGTACCAGATTCAAAATAAACCGGATTTTAGCAAAACCAAAATTATTAGAATCTATTTGAGAATATCTTTCCAACGAATCCGAAAAATTGAAATTTCATTGTGGGGATAAAAAGTTATGCCCAGTTGACAATTCAGAATAGTCGCTATGGAATTCTGGCCCTTAAAAATAGCCATCATGCAAACGACCTCGGTTTTCGATGAAACCACTTTTGTTGGGTCCGGGACGTCAAATTATTGCTAGATTCCAATTTGTATAATTTTCTGAATCAATATGTGAGCGTGGCGAAGTTAAACGTGTTTTGACCATTTCAGTTGAATTTAATTGACTGGAAAATGGTCATTTTGCAAGCGGTCTCAGAATTTGATGAAATTAGTTTTGTTAGGACCGTATCGTCAATACAAAGCTAGAAATATTTTTTCTGGAATTTTTAGAGTTCGTATGTGGCCCCGGTAAATTGAAATGTGCGTTTAAATTGAATATATATAGATTTATATTTTAATTTAAACGAAAACTGATTGTAACGTTCGAATTGGCTTGCGAAACATATACCATTGTGTTCGGAATGGGGGTATTATGCTAGGGGCGACAGTCGGTGGGCTTGATTTCGAGTTCGAATTTAAAACTAACTTTTTGGAGTTGAAAATTAATATAATATATATATTTTTTAATAAAACCCTTCTCCACTCCTTTTCCCTCATTCTCTCCTTATAGCTCGTTTCTGGAAAATAGAAAAAAAGGGAAATAAAATATATATAAAAGCGGATCTCGTTCGACCCGTGCTCTCCTCCAATCGCTAGACGCCGGAGGTGGGTGATGTGACGGCCGGGAATTTCGCTCGATCCGAATCAGTCGTTAAACCGATCTAGACCGTTCGAAACCCCTGATCGTTTGAGAACAGGACAAATCAGAACCCAAACAGAAGAACATTTCATTGTATATTACAACAATTCCATCAGAATACAAGAATATACAGAGTATAGATGAATAAATTACATTCGATAAATATCATAGATTACAATAAATTACATAGCAGCGGAAAATAATACAAAGCACAACTGAAGGTGATACACGGATACAGAGCTTTCCGAGCATAGTCCCAGCTGTAAATCAGGATCCTGGGAATATAAATCTGCAAAACCAAAACTACTAGATGCCCGTGTCGAAAATAGGGGCACCCAGAGTTTAGGTTAAAACAATTAACTCCAGGTCAGTCATGTGACTGGTGTGAGAACTAAAACAGTTATTTAAAGCTTTACTTTAAAAGGGAGTAATTCAAGGGACCACGCCGTATAAAACGGAACGGGTTTCCTCCCAAGAATACCAGTGCATAGAATAAACAACGCAATGCTTTTCGAAAAATGAAGCTATTATAAGACCCAGGTCCCATCACACAATGCAACGTAAGCCGGAGGATAGGGTTTTCCCTTATAACAGCCAAACATGCTTGGTATGTTTAAAACAAATCATTTGATACTATAATAAGTGTACAGTGTCAAAACAATTTCAATCATAAATATAAATCATAGACGGCATAGCATCCTATGCTACTATGTCGCCATACTAGGCTCTACAAATAAAGCCGAAATATCTCGTATTGTAAATTGGATTTCCGTCATGAGTCGAGGCAAGAGACAAGCTCCTCACCGCTTCGAGACACTCTAGCAAATGCCTCAGGACTACACACTCTGGGTAACCCTGGGATCCTCCAAGGCCGGTCCTCTCTTACGTTTGAGGATTAGTTATTCCTGAACACACGTTTCCCGGCCCTATAGGACCTATAATCGAGGCGCCTCGCATCCAAACCACAAAGGTGAAAAGTATATAAATGTCAGGGCTGGTAGGTCACTGACACCACCCATAGCTAGAAAGAAACGTCGTGCACTCCTTGGGTCCTCATCCCGTTTTTGACTCATACCGAGGTGTGAGGCTCGCGAATCCACGCTAAACACAAAGCTGCCACGTAGGCCGTGCTTTGATCATCAACCACAAGACTTTGCTTTTCAACAGAAGCCTTGATCCATGCAACTCAGCATGCCACACAGGCAATTCATGCCATGCGATTGATATCTATCGATATATAACCTCTAAGCTCGTACGTCTCAGAGAAGGGCGTTAAGCAAGAGAATAAATTCTCCGCCGCCAAACAGATATATATTTAACAGAAATCAATCAACACAGAATAAAATCCAATGTCAAACACACAATCCATTTACAAGTTCGTTCTGGGTCTGAATGAAACCGGAGGCTCTTTCCTCGCATATCCATCGATCTCCAAGTACGTCTGGACGACCACCAACTGATTCCCTCATCTTGGGTGTACAGCCCAATCAAGATCATCAGTAATCACCCAAACGATGTGAAGACTTCTGGTCTTCCACCACCGTCTTCATCTTCGACATATCGTCGAATCGGTTATTCAGAATGGGTATAAACCCGGACTTTCCGAACAACCCGCGTATATTAAAAACAAATGTTACACAAACACAAAATACGCCTCATTCCAATTTAGCAGCCACTAACCGCAAATTTCATATTCTTAGGGAAAGGTTCCCATTAATTTTATCCAAGATAAATTCTTTAAAATTTATCCTTTAATCTTCCTTTGGATGTCATTTCAAACCAAATTATGGTTTTCTAAACTAGTCGAGATTAGCGAACCACACCGAAGTAATTATTTATTTTATTTCCCAAATCCCAACCTATTTATCCCATGAAGCAAAACTGGTAATACTCCATATCTAACACCACAGTGTTATCGGTAAAATTAATTACCATTTCACGTTCAAATCTAATTAAAGATTTAACTATCGCTTTGGAGCAAAACTGGTGATACTCCATTCTCGCTTATTTTTCAAATTTGATAATTTAGATTATCAATCCACATTTCAATCTAATTGCAGATTCATTAACACTTCTTTTACTGGGTTAAAGGACTAATGTCATTTAAAACATAGTTCACGACAAACCCAAATCACATTCTATTTATTATCGGGTTAAAGAACAAATGTTATTTAAAACATCCTTCACGATAAACCCACTAATCAATTCTATTTAAACCCATTTCAAATCCAATTTATTTATTTAAAAATAAATGGGTTTTAATTTCAGTTCAAAACTAGTTCATTTCGATAAAAATCTATTTTTATCTTTTCAAATATGGAGTTTTTCATCCCAATTTTTCCCAAATCATTTCTTATGATTTTACACAAATTACTACTATTTTTAATAATTTTATCAAGGCCCGTACAGTCGATTTCCATCAACGGCCATCGAACTGCACTTACAACGACCTTTTCCAAATTTGATTTGGACGTATCTCCAAATCCAACCGTTAGATTTCAAATTTCTGTTATTCGTTAGAAAGCGCTTTTCGATACGAACCCAACGGTTCCGGTTTCAGGAGAATCCGACGGTCGGATCTCCCGGAATGTCTGTTCGAAGTCAATGGTCGAAATTCACGAACTATCGCGGCGCGGCGCGTTCTATTCAGGCCATTATATTATATATATAATATATATTTCGTCCATTACTACTTAAAACGAATTTTATGAATCGTTTTAAATTCGTTTCAAAAACATTTTCAACTTCCATTTCAAATTCAAATCAAAATTGAATTTTCTATTATAAATCCTTTTTATTTTCATTTCTATTTGATTTCAATTCAAATCGATTTTAATTCAATTCAAATTCATTTTTATTTTCAATTCAATTCGAATTCGTTTCCTTGTCAATTCAATTCAAATTCGTTTTCTTTTCAATTTAATTCAATTCGAATTCGTTTCCTTTTCAATTCAATTCAATTCGAATTCGTTTTCTTTTCAATTCAATTCAAATTCGTTTTCTTTTCAATTCAATCAAATTCGTTATATATTCAATTCAAATCAAATTCGTTATATATTCAATTCAAATCAAATTCGTTTTATATTCAATTCAAATCAAATTCGTTATATATTCAACTCAAATCAAATTCGTTTTCTATTCAAATTCAATTCGAATGTAATCGATATAAATATCGTTCGCGTCAAAATAGCGCATCTCTAATCAACACGACTTTATATTCAACAAATGGATCTATATTTCTTTCTATACACGACTCTATATCTTTGTCAACACACGACTAATCTCAACGAATGAGTACTGTCCACGTGCGACTATTTTTGTTATTTAATATATATTTTATAAAAATAAAGATGCAAATTTTATTGTTAAAATATTTCGTTCAACACATGGCTAATCTCAACGAATGAGTATGGTCAACACATGAACCTTTATTTTATAGTATTCTTTATCTTCTAAATTGGAATGAGGCCCAATCAATTACCATATAAGGTTAATTATATGGATTCCATACAACACATGTATATAATAGCAACGATAAATAATCAACCATCATCCAAAGTGCACTACACTGTATAAGCATCAAATATGGATATCTAACGCTTATAACAGCCTGTCAATCAATCGATCGACATACAACTAATTATTGGGATTAGTGTATGTCGTATTTCGTCCCAATACCCGTGTGGGGTTTCAAACAATCAAACACAGATTTTATTTGTGCAGTTGGACGATGTGTAAAATTTATCGTCCTAATCAATGTCCTTCAAATAGGTGTACATAAACAAACCGTCCGGTTTGTAAATGAATATTTATTTATTACATTCACGTTAAAAATTATATTTTTAACGATCAAATATTTTATTTTAACACATGAATTTTTATTCAGTTCATTTATTAAATAAAATGATATCTTTATTTTTCTAGCTTATTTTAGAAAATTTCGGCGGCATAACGGCACGATACTAGAAACCGGACAAGGCCTAACCTTATCCCCGGTCTAGTGAAGGCCCACGCCATTCACACATCAATCAAATCAATTCCATTTCACCAAACAATTCAATTCAAACCAAATAATCTAACAAACTACACAGCCAAACAAACAAGTCCATGGTCTGTGGACGATTGTGTCGGGTGCTACTAAACACCGTCTGCATCCTAGTATGTATATAACTAGAAAAAGAAATTGAAGAGTAAGAAGTTCTCACCAATAGCTATTCCAACTCCACGACACTTCATTTAGGGAAATCATCGCCATTCTCGCCTTTTTGTCGCTTTCGTTGCCCGTAGCCACTATATATAAAAAATCACATTTTCACTTCGCTATTCAATATATAAAAATCGAATTTTTACTTCGCTATTCAATATATAAAAATCGAATTTTCACTTTGTTATTCAATATATAAAAATCGAATTTTCACTTTGTTATTCAATATATAAAAATCGAATTTTCACTTTGATATTCAATATATAAAAATCGAATTTTTACTATCACGCTATATGGATAAAATTCTATTTTTACACTGCTACTATATAGATAAAAATTCTATTTTATCACGCTATTCTCTATATAAAGTTTCCGCCTTTTCAAAAATAAATCTTTCACCTTTTCTAAAATAAAGATTTCGCCTTTTCTAAAATAAAGATTTCGCCTTTTCTAAAATAAAGATTTCGCCTTTTCAAAAATAAAGATTTCGCCTTTTCAAAAATAAAGATTTCGCCTTTTCTATTTTACATAGCTTTTGTCGAATAAAAATCATATTTTTCTGTGCTATACGAATATATAAAAATCATAGACAATAAATAAAAATAAATAAAGAAGCTTACAGTGTTTGGATCAGAAAAGAAAGAGGGATAGAGGTCAGAGGGATCGTCGGAGGGTGGTGGCTGGGGTGGCGTGGGTCGTGCGTTCGATTTGGGGGGTTAGGGTTTTCAGGGGGGGGGGGGAGGCTGCGCGATGCGCTAGGGAAGAGGGGGGAGGAGGCTGTTGCGAGGTCGAGGTGGGGAGGGGGGGTCTCGATTCCGATTGGAAGAGGAGAGGAGGGCGGAGGCGATGGGGAGGGCGGAGCCTTGCCTGGCGACGGTGGCGGCGATCAATCGGGGGGGGGGGGGGGGGAAGAGAGAGCGACGCGAGGTAGGGGGGTCTAGGCGGAGGGCGGCGACGCGATTAGAGGGGGGGGGGGGGTCGGTTACGCGTCCTTCTTCTCTTTTTTTTATTTTTTTTAATTTTAAAATCGATTTGAAAATGAATCGGGGGGGGGGGGGGCAGAAGTTATAGAAGGAGAAGGGGAGAGTTTTTTAATTTTTAATTATTTTCACCAAAAAGGCACTTTTATTTTCGACCTCAAAACGAGGCCCACCGCCTGTCGTCCATAGCGTTTCACCCCCATTCCGAACACAATGGGATATGTATCGTAGGATAATTCGATCGTTACAATCAGTTTTCGTCAAAATCAGCATATAACTCTATATATTGAATTTGAACGCGCATTTCAATTTACCGGGGCACATACAAACTTTAAAAATTACAGAAAAATATTTTCTAGCTTCGTATTGACGATACGGTCCTAACAAAACTAGGTTCGTCGAATTCTGAGACCGTTGGAAAAATGGCCAATTTCCAGTCGATTAAAATCAACTGAAACTGGTCAAACACGTTTTCTTTTGCCACGCTCACATATTGATTCGAAAAATTATGAAATTTGAAACCTAGCAATAGTTTGACATCACAGATCCAACAAAAGTGGTTTCGTTGAAATCCGAGGTCGTTTGCAAAATTTCCATTTTTCAGGGCCTGAATTCCATAGCGACTATTCAGAATTTTCAACTGGACATATCTTTTGACTCCCGCTATGAAATTTCAATTTTTTGGATTCGTTGGAAAGATATCATCAATTAGATCCTATTATTTTTGGTTTCACTAAAATCCGGATTGTTTTGCACCCGGTACATTCAATTGAAGTTTGAAATCGAATTATCGAACTACCGCGCCATTTTCAATTCTATTTATAATTATATATAAATATTTATATTCTAACGACGACGTACATAATATATACGTCGAATCCTATTCAAAATAAATTTTTCGTCGATATTATTTAAAATAATCCATTTTAAATCTTCAAAATTCGTCGAAGTTGCCAAAATAAAATTTTTAAACTGGCCCAGATTTTCGGGTTGTTACAGGTGACCCCCCTCCGATCGACGCCGCGCTGCTGTCCCCGCCTCCCCCTCTTCTGTTGTGAACCGACGCGGTTTCCCCCCTCCAATCGAATAAAAGCCATGCCAGATCCGGTCGCGCCCCCCTCTCGTGCGCCACACCCCTCTCAGCTACGCTCCTCTCCATCCAGTTGAAGGCGTAATCCCCCAAACCCGCGAGCAATGCGACCCGTAGAACCGCCGTCTCCCCTGCTGACTGCAACCGCCACCAACGGCGCCGCCAACAGCCATCCATCGCCTCTCCCTCTCTCAACAACCACCACGACACCTCCTCCTTTTCCGATCGAAGTAAGTAAATCCAATATGAAATTTATGTTCATATTTTTACATAAGGAAAGTTTATATTTTTACATAAGGGAAGTTCACATTTTTACATAAAGAATGTTCACATTTTTATAGGAGTAAAGTTTAGATTTTAATATGTAGTAAAAATAGAATTTTTATCATGAAGATTAGATAAGTAAAAATATAATTTTATATAATGTAGAGATTAAAAATATGATTTTGTATTATAGAAAGAATAAAAATATGATTTTTATATTGGTGGAGTATTAAAAATATGATTTTTAATGTATAGAACATCATATTAAAAATGTGATTTTAATATGAACAGCGTGGAGAGGACTGCATTGGAATTTCAAACAAATCCAAACGGTTCAGAAGTTCAGAAGTAAAGCACGACGGAGTGGAACCCTCTGTGAGAACTCCTCACTTTTATTTTGATTTCTAGTTGAAATATATACTACGATGCAGACGGTGCTTGTAACACCCCGTATTTTTAATGTAATTAAAAATGTATATATATCCACAGATAGGATTAATATGGTGATGTATAATGAAAATTAATTAATATATGAAAAAAAAAAGATTGGTTGCATGCGATGTAAATATGTTGCATGCACTGATTTGCAAACATAATGCATTAACATTAAAAAAAAAGATTCATGCATTGGTTTAATTTAAGTATTGTAACTAACATGAAAAAGAGAAGTAAGGAAAGAACAATAATTATCATTGTTCTAAGACTTTGTAGCTCAGTTGGTTAAGGCATTGGATTTGTAACATGGAGGTCGGGGGTTCGAACCCCGGTGGCAGCATAATTTTTATCTCTGTTTTAAAGAGGGCCAACTGAACATGCAAATATATGTACATATACAAATTCAAAATTTGAAAGGATAAGAACGTACATATAAGGAAATAAAGAAAATATATGTATATACATTAGAATATATATATATATATATATATATATATATATGCAGAAATATATATATACGAAAGATAAAATTTAAGATAAGGCTATATAGTAAATGAAATATGGCAAGAATTAAATAACGGTGCAACATCGTTTGAATTTTGAAAATAAAATGAAAGTTGTGTGTATATATATATACGCGTAAAATGGTTGTTAAAGGAATTGTATACATATAAGAATATTTCATGTGAATAAAACAGTTAAATAAATTTCAGGAATTCAAAAGTTCGAAATTCAAATTTCTACGCCAAAACAGCTTGTCGGACCCAATGCTGACTTAGCACTGCATGTACGATAAGATTTGGCTAGATTCATCTGCGAACCTGGACTATTTTCTTAACTAGGTTCAATGCTGACTCAGCACTGCGTGTACGATAAGGTCTTGAGCAACTATATAAACAGCCCTGGTCTTCTTCTCTATTCACAATTCTTCTCTACCCTTATGCTGCAAAGATTCTTAGTAAACATGGCTTCCTCTCCTCCTCTTAATCAAATAATAAATAAAATAATATATATAAAATAAATCAAGACGAGGAGGTGCTGCTCAAAGACTTTCAAAGAGGAGATTCAAGCTAGAATTCAAGTGAAGATTCGAACGACTGCAATGACCGTTTTTCTACGAATCATAGCAACGCCATCTTTCTATTCTAATCTAATCTCTGTAAGTCAGTTGTTTCTAGATTTGAACGTTTTTCCTCTGTTCGTGACATGAAATTAAAGGAATAAAAGAATATGTCAAATCTCTCTCTCTCTATTCGAATCAGTGCCTATACTCTTAGACCTAATTAAGAACTGTTGTGATTCAAGGACAAATAAGACTATGACTATGAAACTATGGACCTTAGAACCATATGCCTCTTTGACTATGAACATTTGCCTATGGACATTGTCTATGACTACGAACATTGCCTATGACTGTTACTGTGACTATGAGGATTATTTCCTTGACTAAACCTATGCCTTTGATTAGAAAACATAAACTATTGCCTATGACATAACAAGGACATCTGTGATTAAACACCTATGATTCATGACTAGGAAAATGTTGCTTAAGTTTTGTGATTATGAGATTGGGTCTAAACCCGATTATTTATTCTGCCTATCCTTGATTTTCTTTGGTTTTAGACCTTGGGAATTTACCTATTAAGTTAGGTCTACCCATGTTCTTGAACCTACTCTGTCTATTCTTGGTTTTAGACCTTGGGAATTTACCTATTAAGTTAGGTCTACCCATGTTCTCGAACCTACGTCGTTATTCAAAACCATTTTATGCCAGTTGTTATATCTTTCCTTTTCATAGCAATCTTTGGTTCATTCCCTATTTGCTACGAATCTAGATTTATCTAGATTGAAACACAATTATACGAACGGTGGGAATGCGGTTTGGGGCAAAATATAAATGTATTTTCATGCTTCTTTATTTTGTAAGACAGATGACACTCTGATATTGTAAAGAAATCTTTGTGCAAACTATTTTATCAATAAAGCATAGTTTTATTTTCCGCTGTTTAAATTCTGTCTGTCTTGTAATTTATCTGCATCTTTTACCCTAAATGCTCCACAGAACTTAGTGCATTCCCTTTGTGAGTGACACTAACGGACGTGGGGTGTTACACGTGGTATCAGAGTTGAAGGTTACCGGATCAGATAAAAGATTTGAAAAATTATTTTCAAAACGGTTTTTAAAGAAGCATTTTCAAGAGAAAAGATTTGTTTTAAAGACATATTCCCCAAAGCCATACGCACTATCTTCTCTTCCTCTGTTTAAATTCTTGTCTCCTTCTTTCTTGAGTCTCTGGGGCTCCTGGCTTTCTGGGAGGTAACCTCATCGAAGGGCAAAGTAGTGCCCGGCTTCCATCCATAGCTGTAGTTGTTTCATCTACGGGCAGTTTTCTTTCGAAGCTTATAGGGTTTTCCGGACGATGGAGGCAGTTTTCGATCGATTTGTCAACATGACTACACACGGAAGGGGATGAGGAGTTTGGCTAAGGAGCATAACCCTGGATGAGGAATTCATGGATGTAGACTTAGCACACGAAGGAGGAAGAAACTATAAAACCTAAGACAAGAGGAAGTATCTTTACTAGGGTATGATAGGGCATATACTTAAGGACAAGGGCAAGAACGAGGACGAGATTTTCAGAAGGACAAGTACATGCTTTCGCCACCAAGCGTACCTAGGAGAAAGGAAGTCCGGTTGGAAGAGTCTAGTTTTCTGTTCGTACTATTTCCTTAGGTTCTAGCGCTTCTCATTTGTTCATATCCACTTCCATAGTTGGGTCTCTGCACCATAGTACTTGTATAGTAGAAAGATCCCACTAGAGTCTCAAATCAAATTGGTGGTCCGATCAGTTTATTTTTGGTTAGTAGGAATTTGAGAATAACTATCGAGTTTGCTTATATCATCTCACGTAGATCGTCTAAATTCGGGGGAGATATTCCTTGGGTGCTTGTCTGATATTGGTTTAGGCCTTTGGGGCTTGTACTTGAGGAATGTCGAGTTCGGTTTGGATGGTTTGCGTGAGAGATGAATAGTTGTGGCAGGCACTCCAAAGAGCACGTAGTGACCTTTCGACTCTTATAATTATGGCATGGCGGATAAGAGGGAAACCTCTAATCATCTTAGTACATATACTTGGTACCGTGATTGACATCTGTTTATTTTGGAAATGGAGATTCAAAACTTCACAATCGTGAAGTTAAATTAGTTAATATACAGTGGGGTAAAGCTCAAGAAGGCAAGATGCTAACGTCATACCCTTTTTCTTAAGGATGTATCCTTGATTTCTTTGTTTAGGAGCTTTGCGCATAATTGTTTCTCTCTTTCCAAAGTATATCACCTAGGTCGTATCTTCGATCCTTATGTAGAAGCCAATGGATGTAAACATGTATTTGAAACATGTTATGGTTGATGGTTGCAAGTGGTTGCTAATGGTTGCTTGTGAATGCATATGCATACGTATTAGACACTAGATCAGTTCGGACGTTTTCATATTGCATTTACAGATATGTATTTAAGTTGAGCCTGATATGTTATCATATGGATGTTGCATATGGATGAATGGCCGTGCACGCATGTAGTATTTACGTAACTAGGGATGCTTGCATACATGATTGGACGCATGGCACCGACATGATTCGCATTAAGGAGGTCGACTGAATCAGTAGACCGCCTGATTTTACAGTAGATAAAGACACATGCACACACTATGCATATGAACCCGAAAGCATTAGAAATCTTTTAAGGACAATGGATGCCTGTGATTTGATGGTTGAGTAGATGGGTGATTGGATGGTAGGACACATTCTTCCTAACTAGAAGATTTCAGGGACGAAATCCTTTTAAGTGGGGGAGAATGTAACACCCCGTATTTTTAATGTAATTAAAAATGTATATATATCCACAGATAGGATTAATATGGTGATGTATAATGAAAATTAATTAATATATGAAAAAAAAAGATTGGTTGCATGCGATGTAAATATGTTGCATGCACTGATTTGCAAACATAATGCATTAACATTAAAAAAAAAAAGATTCATGCATTGGTTTAATTTAAGTATTGTAACTAACATGAAAAAGAGAAGTAAGGAAAGAACAATAATTATCATTGTTCTAAGACTTATTAACAAAAGACTTTGTAGCTCAGTTGGTTAAGGCATTGGATTTGTAACATGGAGGTCGGGGATTCGAACCCCGGTGGCAGCATAATTTTTATCTCTGTTTTAAAGAGGGCCAACTGAACATGCAAATATATGTATATATACAAATTCAAAATTTGAAACGATAAGAACGTACATATAAGGAAATAAAGAAAATATATGTATATACATTAGAATATATATATATATATATATATATATATATATGCAGAAATATATGAATACGAAAGATAAAATTTAAGATAAGGCTATAGTAAATGAAATATGGCAAGAATTAAATAACGGTGCAACATCGTTTGAATTTTGTCGGATAAAATGAAAGTTGTGCGTATATATATATATATATATATATATATATATATATATACGCGTAAAATGGTTGTTAAAGGAATTGTATACATATAAGAATATTTCATGTGAATAAAACAGTTAAATAAATTTCAGGAATTCAAAAGTTCGAAATTCAAATTTCTACGCCAAAACAGCTTGTGGGACCCAATGCTGACTTAGCACTGCATGTACGATAAGATTTGGCTAGATTCATCTGCGAACCTGGAATATTTTCTTAACTAGGTTCAATGCTGACTCAGCGCTGCGTGTACGATAAGGTCTTGAGCAACTATATAAACAGCCCTGGTCTTCTTCTCTATTCACAATTCTTCTCTACCCTTATGCTGCAAAGATTCTTAGTAAACATGGCTTCCTCTCCTCCTCTTAATCAAATAATAAATAAAATAATATATATAAAATAAATCAAGACGAGGAGGTGCTGCTCAAAGACTTTCAAAGAGGAGATTCAAGCTAGAATTCAAGTGAAGATTCGAACGACTGCAATGACCGTTTTTCTACGAATCATAGCAACGCCATCTTTCTATCCTAATCTAATCTCTGTAAGTCAGTTGTTTCTAGATTTGAACGTTTTTCCTCTGTTCGTGACATGAAATTAAAGGAATAAAAGAATATGTCAAATCTCTCTCTCTATTCGAATCAGTGCCTATACTCTTAGACCTAATTAAGAACTGTTGTGATTCAAGGACAAATAAGACTATGACTATGAAACTATGAACCTTAGAACCATATGCCTCTTTGACTATGAACATTTGTCTATGGACATTGTCTATGACTACGAACATTGCCTATGACTGTTACTGTGACTATGAGGATTATTTCCTTGACTAAACCTATGCCCTTGATTAGAAAACATAAACTATTGCCTATGACATAACAAGGACATCTGTGATTAAACACCTATGATTCATGACTAGGAAAATGTTGCTTAAGTTTTGTGATTATGAGATTGGGTCTAAACCCGATTATTTATTCTGCCTATCCTTGATTTTCTTTGGTTTTAGACCTTGGGAATTTACCTATTAAGTTAGGTCTACCCATGTTCTTGAACCTACTCTGTCTATTCTTGGTTTTAGACCTTGGGAATTTACCTATTAAGTTAGGTCTACCCATGTTCTCGAACCTACGTCGTTATTCAAAACCATTTTATGCCAGTTGTTATATCTATCCTTTTCATAGCAATCTTTGGTTCATTCCCTATTTGCTACAAATCTAGATTTATCTAGATTGAAACACGATTATACGAACGGTGGGAATGCGGTTTGAGGCAAAATATAAATGTATTTTCATGCTTCTTTATTTTGTAAGACAGATGACACTCTGATATTGTAAAGAAATCTTTGTACAAACTATTTTATCAATAAAGCAAAGTTTTATTTTCCGCTGTTTAAATTCTGTCTGTCTTGTAATTTATCTGCATCTTTTACCCTAAATGCTCCACAGAACTTAGTGCATTCTCTTTGTGAGTGACACTAACGGACGTGGGGTGTTACAATGCTTAGTAGCACCCGACACCCGTCGTCCACAGACCATGGACGGCTTGTATGCTTGTGTGATTGTCTGTGTTGTGGAATAAAATATATATTCATGTGTTGAAATAAAATATATATTCATGTGTTGAAGTAAAATATATATTCATGTGTTGTAGTAAAATAAATGTTCATTTACAAATCGAACGATTTGTTTATGTACGCCGATTTGACTGATATTGATTGGGATGATAAATTTTACACATCGCCCAACTGCACAAATAAAAATCTGTGTTTGTTGATGTGAAACCCCACACGGGTATTGGGATGATATTTGACGTACACTAATCCTGATTGTTTAGTTGTATGTCAATCGATGGGTTGACAGACTGTGTAAGCGTTAATTATTTATATTTAATGCTTATGCAGTTGTGTGGTGCACTCTGGATGATGGTTGATGATTTATCGTTGCTATTATATACATGTGTTGTAGAAAATCCATATAATTAACCTTATATGGTGATTGATTGGGTCTCATTCCAATTTGGAAAATAAGGAATATTATAAAAATAAATTCGAGTGTTGAATAGAATAAATATTCATGTGTTGAATAGAAAATAAATTCATGTGTTGAATAGAATAAATTCATGCGTTGAATAGAATAAATTCATGTGTTGAATAGAAATAAATTCGTGTGTTGAATAGAAATAAAAATTCATGTGTTGAATAGAAAATAAATTCATGTGTTGAATAGAAATAAATTCATATGTTGAATAGAATAAATATTCATGTGTTGAATAGAATAAACATTCATGTGTTGAATAAAAGCCGTGTTGACTAGATTCACGCCATTTTGACGTGAACGATATTTATATCGATTTTATTCATGTTTATAATGAATATAGAAAAGAAAGTGATTTCAAAATATAACGTTTTGAAAATATTATCATTTGTATATCGATGATGTGGAATATTCAATTTTGATTTGAAGTTGAATGTGATGTTGAAATCGTTTCGAAAACGGATTTAAAACGATTTATAAAATATGTTTTGAAAGGAAATCGATGAAATATATATAATACGTATATTATATATATATATAATGGCCTGAATAGAACGTGCCGCACCGCGGCAGTTCGCGAATTTAGACCATTGACTTCAAATGGATATTACGGGAGATCCGACGATCGGATTCTCCTAAAATTGGAACCGTTGGGTTCATATCGAAAAGTGCTTTCTAATGGATATTAGAGATTTGAAATCTAACGGTTGGATTTGGAATTATGTCCAAATCAAATTTGGAAAAGGTCGTTGTAAGTGCAATTCGATGGTCGTTGATGGAAATCGACTGTACGGGCCTTGATAAAATTGTTAAAAATTGTAATAATTTGTGAAAATTCATAAGAAATGATTTGTGAAGAATTGGGATGAAAAACTCCATATTTGAAAAGATAAAAATAGATTTTTATCGAAATGAACTAGTTTTGAACTAGAATTAAAATCCATTCATTTTTGAAATAAATAAACTGGATTTGAAAGGGTTTTAAAAGTAAACAGAATTTCCAATAAGTGAATTGGAATGGATTTGAATCGAAATTGTCTTTGGAATATTTCGATGTGGGATTTCGTGATTATACAGATATTGTTATGGAAATTTGAAAGATATATTTATATTGTTATTTCCAATACGATATTTGTGGGTCGTAGAATTTGATATTGAATATAAGCCGATATATTTTCTATTCAGAGCCTTGTATTTAATATCAAATGGGATTTGGGTTTGTCGTGAATGGTGTCTTCATTAACACTGTTCTTAAACCCAGTGGAGAAAAAGATTATATCTTTTTATTTAGATTTAATGAAGTATACCAATTAAATGATATTTAATTGGAATTGAATTTGAATGTGATTTTGGGTTTATCGTGAACCGTGTTTTAAAATGACATTGGTTCTTTAACCCAGTTAAAGACAGGATGTGATTTCCCAAGTTAAATAATCATTAAAATTGATTTATTGGAAGATTAAAACCAGGTGGAGTTTTAATGAATCTTTAATTAGATTGAGGTGATCGAGAATGGAGTTTCACCAGTTTTTCTCCAGGCGATAGTTAAATCTTTAATTAGATTTGAACGTGAGATGGTAATTAAATTTACCGATAACGCAGTGATGTTAGATATGAAGTATTACCAGTTTTACTTCATGGGATGAATAGGTTAGGATTGGGAAATTAAAATAAATAATTACTTCAATGTGGTTCGCTAATTCCGACTAGTTTGAATCGATATTCAAAGAAGATTAAAGAATAGATTTAAAGAATTTATCTTTGATAAAATTAATGGGAACCTTTCCCAAAGTATAAGAATATTTGAATAAAAGAATATTCTGAATTGGAATGAGGCGTATGTTGTGTTTGTGTAACACTTGTTTATTATATACGCGAGTTATTCAGAAAGACCGGGTTATCCCATTCTGAATAACAGATTCGACGTGGTGTCGAGGATGAAGACGGTGGTCGAAGACCGGAGGTCTTCACATCGTTTGGGTGATTACTGGTGATCTGGATTGGGTTGTACACCCAAGAGGAGGGAATCAGTTGGTGATAGTCCAGATGTACTTGGAGATTTATGGATATGCGAGCTACAAGGTGCCTCCGGTTTCGTTCAGACCCAGAACGGACTTGTAAATGGACTGTGTGTCTGACATTGGATTTTATACTTTGTGATTGATTTCAATTAAATATATATCATTTTGGCGGCGGAGAATTTATTCTCTTGCTTAACGCCCTTCTCTGAGACGTACGAGCTCAGAGGTTATGTATTGATGGATATCAAACGCATGGAGTGAATTGCATGTGTGGCATGCCTAAGTGGCAATATGATCAAGGCTTCTGTTGAAAAGCAGAGCCTTGTGGTTGATGATCAAAGCACGGCCTGTGTGGCATAGCTTTGTGTAGCGGTGATTCGCGAGCCTCGCACCCCGGGTTTGAACCAGAAATGGGAGAGGACATCAGGTAGGGCATGCGTTTCCTTCTAGCTAGAAGTGGCGTCAGTGGTTTTACACGCCCTGACGAGTTTGACTTATGTGGTTGTTGCTGTTGTTAGGCGCCTCGGATATATCAGTGACTGTGTGGAGCCGATAGAGTCATTGGACTCATTGACACCCCAAAGGGTGGGGAAATGCAGTGTTCAGGCATTTTAATCCACATCGGTGGACCGGCCCTGACGATCCAAGGGCCCACCTGAGTCTGGGTCCTGAGGGGCGGGCTAGAGCATCTCGAATCGGTAGAGGACTATCTTTTACCTCGGTTCACAGATGGAAATCCAACTTCCAATACGTGACTTTGCGGTTTTGATTGCAGAGCCTAGTATGGCGACAAAGTGGGATGGGGCACTTATGCCGTCTATGATTGATACTTATGATTGAAATGGTTTTAATACTATGCACTTATAGTAATAATAAAAGATGAAATTTAGCATATCACACATTATTTGGCTATTATAAGGTAAAACCCTATCCTCCGGCTTGTGTTGCGTTGTGCGATGGGACCTGGGTCTTATAATAGCTTCATTGTTCTTTATTTAGCACTGCGCTGTTGTTTTATGCACTGTTATTCTTGGGAGGAAACCTGTTCCGTGTTATACGGCGTAGCCCCTTATTTACTGAACTTTAAAATAAAGATTAATAACTGTTTTAGTTCTCACACCAGTCACATGACTGACTTGGAGTTTATTGTTTTAACCTAAACCCTGGGTGCCCTCATTTTGACATGGGCAGCTAACAGTTTTGGTTTTGCAGATTTATATTCAGAAGAACCTGGTTTCAGCTGGAACGATATCCGGAAAGCTCTGTATCCGTGTATCTCTTTCAGTCGTGTATTGTATTATTTTTCCGCTACTATGTAATTTATTGTAATCTTTGATATTTATCGAATGTATTTTATTCATTCATACTCTGTATATTCTTGTAATCTGATGAAATTGTTGTACTATACGATGAAATGTTCTTCTGTTTGTGTCCTGATTCGTCTTGTCCTCAACTCAATCTGTGAAATCCCGTAAGGGGGATTTCGGGTCGTTTCATTTTGGTATCAGAGCTTTGGTTTACAAAGCTCGAGAACAAGTCACATTTGAACCATTCGAAAGAATTCATCAGAGAATGGATTAGTAATATCCAATAGGAATGACTCGTTAGAGATGGGACCAGTAGTATCCTAGAATGAGTGTGAAGAGTATATTTTTAAAATGAAAACGAAGTTTGTTTTGAAAATTTAAATTAATTATACGTATTTGCATATTTAGTTGTATTGATTTGGACAATCAAGTATATAAAGATTTTGTATATACGTCTGATCCACATGTATTCAAAGTTTTAATATACTGGATAGATATAGAATCACAGTCTAGTCGCCCGGAGATGATTTTAATGATGGAGCTCCATCAGCAGGATTTATGTTCGTGTTTCGAAAGTGAGATATCTATATATTTCCATTAGACTGG
Organism: Allium sativum; assembly: GCA_030737875.1. NCBI lineage: Eukaryota > Viridiplantae > Streptophyta > Magnoliopsida > Asparagales > Amaryllidaceae > Allium > Allium sativum. The sequence continues at coordinate 894,814,724 of CM060920.1, forward strand.
TGTGAGAACCAAAATTAGATAGGGCCTATTGTTGTGATTTGGCATCAAAAACGTGATTTTTTGACTATGTATCGAAGTTATGAATTTGAAAAGCTAATCAACTAATTGATTGCTGATTGTGTTGTTTGATTATTGTTCGATTAATTAAATGTTGAACCTTTAGCCAAATTGAACCAAATAGTGAGTTGTATTCAAAATTAGTCGCATTTGCATGCATATACATGTACTTACATTGAACAGGTCATAGGAAGGATTCTAGAGAAGAGGAATAAAATTGTTTGCCCGACTAATAGGTAAATGTTTATTGTATTTCTTTGGGTTTGGATGATTTTATGAGCTGATTGGCTAGCCGCTTGGCTTTTTCTTTTTCTTTTGGATTGATGAGGGCCATGGGAGGCTATTTGAAATATCCCGAAGCTCCCGGTGCAAGGGAGGTTATGGCGAAATTTTTCGGAAATTTAGGGTGTTAGCCAAATTTTTGAAAAATTTGAAAAGTTCTTAGAAACTAAAAAGTTGAAGAACTTAAGCCGTAATAAAAATAATGAAAGTTGAGTTGATTTGTTAAACAACTTTCAGCTTCGTTTCTTTTCGGGAACGAAAAGTTTTAAGTGGGCGAGATTGTAACAACCCGGAAATCTGGGCCAATTTAAAAATTTTATTTTAGCAATTTAGGTGAATTTTGAACATTTAAAATGATTTATTTTAAATAATAACGACGAGAAATTTATTTTGAACAGAATTCGAACGTATATATTTATTTGAATCGTCGTTAGAATATAAATAATTATTTATAATTATAAAAGGAATTAAAAATGGCGCGGTAGTTTGAAAATTCGATTTCAAATTTCAAATGAATGTACAGGATTCAAAATAAACCGGATTTTAGCGAAACCAAAAATATTAGAATCTATTTGAGAATATCTTTCCAACGAATCCGAAAAATTGAAATTTCATAGCAGGGATAAAAAGTTATGCCCAGTTGAAAATTCAGAATAATCGCTATGGAATTCAGGCCCTTAAAAATAGTCATTTTGCAAACGACCTCGGTTTTCGACGAAACCACTTTTGTTGGGTCCGGGACGTCAAATTATTGCTAGATTCCAATTTGCATAATTTTCTAAATCAATATGTGAGCGTGGCGAAGTTAAACGTGTTTTGACCATTTCAGTTGAATTTAATCGATTGGAAAATGGTAATTTTGCAAACGGTCTCCAAATTTGACGAAATTAGTTTTGTTAGGACCGTATCGTCAATACAAAGCTAGAAATAATTTTTCTAGAATTTTTAGAGTTTGTATGTGGCCTCGGTAAATTGAAATGTGCGTTTGAATTGAATATAGATATATTTATATTTTAATTTAAACGAAAACTGATCGTGACGTTCGAATTAGCTTGTGAAACATTTCCCATTGTGTTCGGAATGAGGGTATTACGCTAGGGGCGACAGTCGATGGCATGATTTCGATTTCGAATTTAAAACTAGCTTTTTGGAGTTGAAAATTAATATAATATATATATTTTATAATAAAACCCTTCTACATTCCTTTTCCCTCATTCTCTTGCAGTAGTTCGTTTCTGGAAAATATAAAAAAAGAAAAAAAATAAATATAAAAGCAGATCCCGTTAGACCCGCGCTCTCCTCAATTGCCAAACGCCGGAGGTGGAAGGCCCCCCTCCGATCGACGCCGCGCTGCTGGCCTCGCCTCCCCCTCTTCTTCTGTGAACCGACGCGGTTTCCCCCTCCAATCGAAGAAAAGACACGCCAGATCCAGTCGCGCCCCCCTCTCGTGCACCACCCGCCTCCTCAGGTTGTCGCCCCCTCTCAGCTATGCTCCTCTCCATCCAGTTTAAGGCGTAATCCCCCAAACCCGCGAGCAACGCAAACCCTAGAACCACCGTCTCCCCTGCTGACTGCAACCGCCACCAACAGCGTCGCCAACAGCCATCCGATCGAAGTAAGTAAATCCAATTTGAAATTTATGTTCATATTTTTACATAAGGAAAGTTCATATTTTTACATAAGGAAAGTTTACATTTTTACATAAAGAAAGTTCACATTTTTATAGGAGTAAAGTTTAGATTTTAATATGTAGTAAAAATAGAATTTTTATCATGAAGATTAGATAAGTAAAAATATAATTTTTATATAATGTAGAGATTAAAAATATGATTTTTATATTATAGAAAGAATAAAAATATGATTTTTATATTGGTGGAGTATTAAAAATATGATTTTTAATGTATAGAACATCATATTAAAAATGTGATTTTAATATGAACAGCATGGAGAGGACTGCATTGGAATTTCAAACAAATCTAAACGGTTTAGAAGTTCAGAAGTAAAGCATAGCGGAGTGAAACCCTTTGTGAGAACTCCTCACTTTTATTTTGATTTCTAGTTGAAATATATACTAGATTGCAGACGGTGCTTAGTAGCACCCCACACCCGTCGTCCACAGACCATGGATGACTTGTATCCTTGTGTGATTGTCTATGTTGTGAAATCAAATATATATTCATGTGTTGAAATAAAATATATATTCATGTGTTGAAATAAAATATATATTCAAGTGTTGAAATAAAATATATATTCATGTGTTGAAATAAAATATATATTCAAGTGTTGAAATAAAATATATATTCACGGGTTGAAATAAAATATATACATTCATGTGTTGAAATAAAATATATATTCATGTGTGTGTTGAAGTGAAATAAATATTCATTTACAAATCGAACGATTTGTTTATGTACACCGATTTGACTGATATTGATTGGGACGATAAATTTTACACATCGCCCAACTGCACAAATAAAAATCTGTGTTTGTTGATGTGAAACCCACACGGGTATTGGGATGATACTTGACGTACACTAATCCCGATTGTTTAGTTGTATGTCAATCGATGGGTTGACAGACTGTGTAAGCGTTAATTATTTATATTTAATGCTTATGCTGTTGTGTGGTGCACTCTGGATGATGGTTGATGATTTATAATTGCTATTATATACAGGTGTTGTAGAAAATCCATATAATTAACCTTATATGGTGATTGATTGGGCCTCATTCCGATTTGGAAAATAAGGAATATTATAAAAATAAATTCATGTGTTGAATAGACTAAATATTCAAGTGTTGAATAGAAAATAAATTCATGTGTTGAATAGAATAAATTCATGTGTTGAATAGAATAAATTCATGTGTTGAATAGAAATAAATTCATGTGTTGAATAGAAATAAAAACTCATGTGTTGAATAGAAAATAAATTCATGTGTTGAATAGAAATAAATTCATGTGTTGAATAGAATAAATATTCATGTGTTGAATAGAATAAACATTCATGTGTTGAATAAAAGCCGTGTTGACTAGATTGACGCCATTTTGACGTGAACGATATTTATATCGATTTTATTCATTTTTATAATGAATATAGAAAAGAAAGTGATTTCAAAATATAACGTTTTGAAAATATTATCACTCGTATATCGATGATGTGGAATATTCAATTTTGATTCGAAATTAAATGTGAAGTTGAAATCGTTTCGAAAACGGATTTAAAACGATTTATAAAATACGTTCTGAAAGGAAATCGACGAAATATATATAATATATATATAAATATATATATATATTATATATATATATATGTTTTATATATATATATATATATATATATATAATGGCCTGAATAGAACGCGCCGCGCCGTGGCAGTTTGCGAATTTCGACCATTGAATTCAAATAGATATTACAGGAGATCCGACCGTCGGATTCTCCTAAAACAGAAACCGTTGCGTTCGTATCGAAAAGAGATTTCTAACGTATATTAGAGATTTCAGATCTAACGGTTGGATTTTGAATTATGTCCAAATCAAATTTGGATAAGGTCGTTGTAAGTGCAGTTCGATGGCCGTTAATGGAAATCGACTGAACGGGCCTTGATAAAATTATTAAAAATAGTAATAATTTGTGTAAAATCATAAGAAATGATTTGTGAAGAACTAGGATGAAAAACTCCATATTTGAAAAGACAAATATAGATTTTTATCGAAATGAACTAGTTTTGAACTAGAATTAAAATCCATTCATTTTTGAAATAAATAAATTGGATTTGAAAGGGTTTTAAAAGTAAATAGAATTTCCAATAAGTGAATTGGAATGGATTTGAATCGAAATTGTCTTTGGAATATTTCGATGTGGGATTTCGTGATTATACAGATATTGTTATGGAAATTTGAAAGATATATTTATATTGTGATTTCCAATACGATATTTGTGGGTCGTAGAATTTGATATTGAATATAAGCCGATATATTTTCTATTTAGAGCCTTGTATTTAATATCAAATGGGATTTGGGTTTGTCGTGAATGGTGTCTTCCTTAACACTATTCTTAAACCCAGTGGAGAAAAATATTAAATCTTTTTATTCAGATTTAATGAAGTATACCAATTAAATGATATTTAATTGGAATTGAATTTGAATGTGATTTTGAGTTTATCGTGAACCGTGTTTTAAAATGGCATTAGTTCTTTAACCCAGTTAAAGATAGGATGTGATTTCCTAAGTTAAAATAATCATTAAAATTGATTTTTGGGAAGACTAAAACCAGGTGGAGTTTTAATGAATCTTTAATTAGATTAAAGTGATAGAGAATGGAGTATCACCAGTTTTTCACCAGGCGATAGTTAAATCTTTAATTAGATTTAAACGTGAGATCGTAATTAAATTTACCGATAACACCATGGTGTTAGATATGAAGTATTACCAGTTTTACTTCATGGGATGAATAGGTTGGAATTGGGAAATTAAAATAAATAATTACTTCGGTTTGGTTCGCTAATCCCAACTAGTTTGAATTGATATTCAAAGAAGATTAAAAATAGATTTAAAAAATTTATCTTTGATAAAATTAGTGGGAACCTTTCCCAAAGTATAAGAATATTTGAATAAAAGAATATTCTGAATTGGAATGAGGCGTATGTTGTGTTCGTGTAACACTTGTTTATTATGTACGCGAGTTATTCAGAAAGACCGGGTTATCCCATTCTGAATAACTGATTCGACGTGGTGTCGAGGATGAAGACGGTGGTCCAAGACCGGAGGTCTTCACATCGTTTGGGTGATTACTAGTGATCTTGATTGGGATGTACACCCAAGAGGAGGGAATCAGTTGGTGATCGTCCAGACGTATTTGGAGATCAATGGATATGCGAGGTACAAGGTGCCTCTGGTTTCGTTCAGACCCAGAACGGACTTGTAAATGGATTGTGTGTCTGACATTGGATTTTATTCTTTGTGATTGATTTCTATTAAATATATATCTGTTTGGCGGCGGAGAATTTATTCTCTTGCTTAACGCCCTTCTCTGAGATGTACGTGCTCAGAGGTTATGCATTGATGGATATCAAACGCATGGAGTGAATTGCCTGTGTGGCATGCCTAAGTGGCAATATGATCAAGGCTTCTGTTGAAAAACAGAGTCTTGTGGTTGATGATCAAAGCATGGCCTGTGTGGTATAGCTTTGTGTAGCGTTGATTCACGAGCCTCACACCCCGGTTGTGAACCAAAAACGGGAGAGGACATCAGGTAGGGCATGCGTTTCCTTCTAGCTAGAAGTGGCATCAGTGGTTTTACGCACCCTGACGAGTTTGACTTATGTGGTTGTTGCTATTGCGAGGCACCTCGGATATATCGGTGACTGTGTGGAGCCGATGGAGTCATTGGACTCATTGACACCCCAAAGGGTGGGAAAACGCAGTGTTCAGGCATTTTAATCCACATCGATGGGCCAGCCCTGACGATCCAAGGGCCCACCTGAGTCTGGGTTTTGAGGGGCGGACTAGAGCGTCTCGAATCGGTAGAGGGCTATCTTTTGCCTCGTTTCACAGATGGAAATCCAACTTCCAATACGTGACTTTGCGGTTTTGATTGTAGAGCCTAGTATGGCGACATAATGGGATGGGGCACTTATGTCGTCTATGATTAATACTTATGATTGAAATGGTTTTAATACTATGCACTTATAGTAATAATAAAAAATGAAATTTAGCGTATCAAGCATTCTTTGGCTATTATAAGGTAAAACCCTATCCTCCGGCTAGTGTTGCATTGTGTGATGGGACCTGGGTCTTATAATAGCTTCATTGTTCTTTATTTAGCATTGCGCTATTGTTTTATGCACTGGTATTCTTGGGAGGAAACCCATTCCGTGTTATACGGCGTGGCCCCTTGATTTACCGAACTTTAAAATAAAGATTAATAACTGTTTTAGTTCTCACACCAGTCACATGACTGATTTGGAGTTTAGTGTTTTAACCTAAACTCTGGGTGCCCTTATTTTGACACAGGCAGCTAGTAGTTTTGGTTTTGCAGATTTATATTCACAGGAACCTGGTTTACAGCTGCAACGATATCCAGAAATCTCTGTATCCGTATATCTCTTTCAGTTGTGTATTGTTTTATTTTTCCGCTGCTATGTAATTTATTATAATCTCTGATATTTATCGAATGTATTTTATTTATTCATACTCTATATATTCTTGTAATCTGATGAAATTGTTGTAATATACGATGAAATGTTCTTCTGTTTGTGTCCTGATTCGTCTTGTCCTCAACTCAATCTGTGAAATCCCATAAGGGGGATTTCGGGTCATTTCATAGGATTTCCAATATATGAATTGGAATGGATTAGAATCAAAATTATCATTGGAATATTTCGATATTGGATTCCGTGATTATACGGATATTGTGGAGAAATTTGGAAGATATATATATCGTTATTCCCAATAAGATATTTGTTGATTTCAGAATTTGATATTAAATATAAGCCGATATAAGTTCTATTCAGAGCCTTGTATATAATATTGAATTGGATTTTGGGTTTGTCGTGAACTGTGTTTTAAATGACACTGTTCTTAAACCCAGAGTGAAAAGAATTAATCTTTTAATTAAGATTTAAAGAAGAATTACCAATTAATTATCATTTAATTGGAACTGAAAAATGAATGTGAATTGGGTTTATTGTGAACCGTGTTTTTAACGACATTAGTTCTTTAACAAAATTAAGAGTGTAGAATATGATTTGGAATTTATAATGTTTTAATTAAGATTAATGGAATTTTCCAAAGTAAAGATTTCCAATTTAATATATTGAATTGGAATTGAATTGAATTCGATTTGATAATAATCGAAATGAGCTTCAATGGAGGAAGACTACTAATATATATGGAATTTAAAAGGCTTTGTCGTTATTCTATTTATATTATTGGTCGGATATGGAAATTGATATCAATTATATATTGATCTGTTTCTGTGAAGATTCCATGGTTAATAGAATGTGATTTCGGGTTTATCATGAACCGTGTTTTAAATGATACTGGTTCTTTAACCCAGGTAAAGATAGGATTACATGTCTAACATTGTATCTTTATATTGTATTCGTTGGTCTCTGCTAAATATATATCTATTTGGTGGCGGAGAATTTATTCTCTTGCTTAACACCCTTCTTTGAGACGTACGAGCTCAGAGGTTATATATCGGTAGAAATCAATGGTATGGTGTAGATTTTTGATGTAGCATGTTTGATTTCCAGAAGTTAAATAATCATTAATATTGATTTTTGGGAAGATTAAAACTAAGTGGAGTTTTAATGAATCTTTAATTAGATTGAAAAGTGAATGTGATAATTAAAATTATCAATACAAGAAAATGATCGAAAATGGAGTATCACCGGTTTTGCTTCAAGCGATAGTTAAATCTTTAATTACATTCGAATGTGAAATGGTAATTAATTTTACCGATAACACCGTTGTGTTATATATGGAGTATTACTAGTTTGCTCCAAGGGATGAATAGGTTGGGATTGGGAAAATAAAAAAATGATTACTTCAGTAAGGTTCCTAATCCCGACTAGTTTGGAAAATCATAATTTGGTTTAGAATTGAAAAGATAATGAAATCTTTTGCAATGAAATCCAAAGGAAGATTAAAGAATAAATTTAAAGTATTTGTCTTTGATAAAATTAATGGGAACCTTTCCCACAGGAAAAGAATATTTGAATAGAAGAATATTCTGGATTGGAATGAGGCGTATGATGTGTTGTTATAGCACTTGATTATAAGACACGCGAGTTATTCGGAAAGTTCGGGTTTATCCCATTCCGAATAACTAATACGACGAAAAGTTGAAAAGATTGAAGACGGTGCAAGACCGACGATCTTCACATCGAATGGATAGGTTGCTACTATTGCTCATGATGGGAGTAGCTACCATGAAGGGGCTACAGTAGTAGCAGTTCAGACGTACTTGTTGATTGTACGGATATGAGAAGGTCTCTCTGCTGTATTGGACATACGGGACGAGGAATAAAGTGCCTCCAGTTTCGTTCAGACCTAGAATGGACTTGTAAATGGATGGTGTGTCTGACATTGTATTTTTTATGCTGTATTCGTTGATCTCTGCTAAATATATATCTGCTAAATATATATTAGTTTGGTGGTGGACGAGGAATAAGGTGTGTAACGACCCGGAAAATCTGAACCAATTTAAAAATTTTAAATTGGCTAAAATAATGGATTTTAAATAATAACGATGAAAAGTGAGTTTGGATCGACGTTTGAAAACAAATATAATTAATTCTAATCATAAACAAGGCCTGAAATGGCGCGGTAGTTTCAAAATTTGAATTCTAACTTTGACTGACTGTACCGGGTGCAAAACAAAATCGATTTGAGTGAATCCAAAAATATTTAAATCTGTTAGTGAATACCTTTCTAACAAATCTGAAAAATCGAAGTTTCATAGCGGGAAGCAAAAGTTATGGCCAGATGAATTTTCAGAAAGGTCGGTATGTAATTTATATAGCCCGTGAAATTGGCCATTTTGCAAACGACCTCGGAATTCGACAAAACCACTTTTGTTGGATCCGGGATGAGAAGTTATTGCTAGGTTTCAATTTTCATAATTTTTGAAGCTAGTATGTGAGCGTGGCAAAGGAAAATGTGTTTTGGTCAATTACAGTTAAATTGGATCGACCAGAAATGAGCCATTTTTCAAACGGTCTCAGAATTCGACGAAACTAGTTTTGTTGGGACCGTATCGTCAAAACATAGCTAGATTTATTTTTCGGGAATTTTTAGAATCAGTTTGTGGCCCTGGCAAATTAAAATGTACGTTCAAATTAAATATTGAATGTTATATATTTTAAATTGAAGGAAAACTGATTGAAACAGTCGAATGGGCCTACGAAACATATCCCATTGTGTTCGGAATGGGGGTAAAACGCTAGGGACAACAGTCGCTGGGTTTGGATTGGAGTTCGTGTGCGAAAACCCTATTTTTCGAATTAATATAAATATCGGCCAATCAGATTTTTATAAAATAAAAAAAAGGAAATTCCGCTTTCTCTCTCCCCGACGTCGATTAAAGGCGGAAGTCCATTCCAACCTTCCAGCCCCGATTCCGACCGCCACACGCCGAATTAGCACTCCACCTAGTTGAGGATTTTGTAGCCCTCGTCGAGCTCTTCAAATCCATAGCCGCTTTGCCTCCTGCCATCGCTTGTGCGCGGAGATCAGACGCCCAGAAGTTCGTCACTTCAAGCCGCCGATTCTCCTCCACCGCAGGTCCGAGTTGACCGCGCTTCCAGGGGGTGGTGCGCCTCTCCTAGCCCGTCAACGTGGCACAAGCCGATCGCGCTCAAGTGCTTCGGATTCAAAGAAAATTGAAGACCTAGATTTGAACATTTCAAAGAGGTATACGGTTTATATTATTTAAACTGATTTTCACACATTTAACCGGTGCAAACTTTGAAAAATCATATCTTTTTCATGTGTTGACGAAATACAGTGAAACAAGAGAAAGTGGACTCGTGTGGACGTCTTCTACCTTCTAGAATAGACCGCATATTTTTCTGAGCCTTCTACAATTTTTGGTGGAGTGGAAACCCAAAGTGAGATTTCTAATTTATAAACGATATGGAAAACGACGATGTATAAATTATATAATCGATGTATGAGTTATATAAGCGTTGTGCACATCTTGTATAAGCGTTGTATAAGTTGTACGTTCGATGTATAAGTTGTATATGCGTTGTAAAAATTATATATGTGTTGAAATAGAAGTGAAATGCTATATATATATATATATATATATATATATATATATATATATATATATATATATACACACACGCCCCTCGTCCACAAACCATGGACGATATTTATTGGTTGTGATTGGTGTGAAAATTGATTGATAGCGAATGGTTGATTGAAATTGATTGTGGTGGAAAAATACCCGTTTGTAGTTGAGAAATATTTGGTTGAAACCACATAGGATTAGTTTGTGGAAATGAAATAAATATACATGCCACCTGCGTGCAAACTAGATGCATGATTCCCCATTGTCAAAAACGGCGAGGTTTTAAGGTAGAGCGAGGAGCCGTACTAGGGACGGTCCCGGTTTTAACTACCCTGCCGTTATGCTGCCGAAATTTTGAATAATATTCATGTGTTAGAATTATTTTCGTTTGTTGAAACTATATTTATTCGTTGTATAGAAAACCTTCATGTGTTTAATTGAAATTCATTCGTTGAATAGAATTCATGTGTTGAATGGTATTCGTGTTTTTAAATATAAAAATCACCTTTTTATCTATATATACAAACTATAGAAAACCTTCATGTGTTGAATCGATATTCATTCGTTGAATAGAAATTCATGTGTTGAATGGTATTCGTGTTTTAAATATAAAAATCACCTATATATATATATATATATATATATACACAAACTATAGAAAACCTTCATGTGTTGAATCGAAATTCATTCGTTGAATAGAAATTCATGTGTTGAATGGTATTCGTGTTTTAAATATAAAAATCACCTTTTTAGCTATATATATAAACTATAGAAAACCTTCATGTGTTGAATCGAAATTCATTCGTTGAATTGAAATTCATGTGTTGAATGGTATTCATATTTTGAAATAAATTGTTTTATAATAAAAATCATATTTTTATCATCTATACGACTATATAAAATAATCATGTTTTGAAATAAATTGTTTTATAATAAAAAACAAATCTTTATCATCTGTATGAACTATATAAAATAATCGTGTTTTGAAATGAATTGTTTTACAATAAAAATCACATTTTTATTATATACATGAATTGTTAAAAATAGCGAAGTGTTGAAATAGAAGACAGTAAGATAAAAATATAATTTTTATCAAATGTATGAAAAGAATATAGCTTTGAAATCGAAGAATCGATATATATATATATATATATATATATAAATAGAATTAAAATATATCGAATAACGAAGCTGCAGTTCATATTTTGAAACCGTGATTTCAAACGATTAGTGCGGGAGATCCGACCATCGGATTTTCCTGAAATCGCAACCGTTGGGTTCGCTTTGGAAATATCTTTCCAACGGCACCAACTTTGTAAAAATCCAACGGTTGGATTTTCTGGAATGTTTAATTCAAATCTGAAGAAAAACAACGCCAGAATCGATTATATATATATATATATATATATATATATATATATATATATAATTATATTTAATCGAATAACGACGCTGCAGTTCGTATTTTGAAATCGAAACTTCAAACGATTATACCGGGAGATCCGACCGTCGGATTTTCCCGAAACTGGAACCGTTGGATTCGTTCTGAAAAGATCTTTCTAATGATGTAAATTTTGTGAAGATCCAACAGTTAGATTTTCAGATATGTGTAAATCAAATCTGAAGAAAAACAGCGCCACGGCCATGTTATGGCCCGAAGCGTCGTTTTGAATAAATTGGCTATTTTAAAATAAATAAAAATAGCGATAAATTATTATAAAATATTATAAACAAAATGGATGTGAAATTTAGATACTAACTGAAGGTTGGCTAAGTCGAATGGTTTCCTGGGTGTTGATCTGATGTTGGTTTCGGCCTTCGGGGTTAATATTTAGGAAATCGTTCTCTTACTGATTGACGGTTAGTGACTAATGAATTGAAATGATGCGTATGTATGTTAGTGTTGCACTTGTTTATTACATAAGCGAGTTGCTCAGAAAGACCGGGTTTATCCTATTCTGAACAACTGAATCGACGATAAGAAATCGAAGATGAAGACGGTGGTCGAAGGCCGGAGATCTTCACCTCGTTTGGATGGTAACCGAGGTTCTGATTGGGAGGCATCCCGAAATATGGATAATGAGTGGTGATCGTCCAGACGTACGTGGTGATCGATGGGTTTGCGAGGTATATAGTGCATCCGGTTTCGTTCAGACCCAGAACGGACTTGCAAATGGACAGTGTGTCTGACATTGGAATTTATTCTGTGTGATTGATAGCCAGCAGTTGTACAGTGTGAATTCCCTGTGTGGCATGCTAAGATGCAGTGATCAGGGCTTCTGTTGAAAAGCAAAGTCTTGTGGTGATGATCAAAGCACCGCTTGTGTGGCGTAGCTTTGTGTATAACGTGAAATCGCGAGCCTCACACCCCGGTATGAACCAGAAATGAGAGAGGACATCGGGGAGGGCCTGCGTTTCTAGCTAGAAGTGGCGTCAGTGGTCGCCCTGACGAGTTTGGCTTATGTGGTTGTTGCTATTGCGAGGCGCCTCGGTTAGATCGGACGATCCGGGTCCGATGGAGTCATTCGTTAGCTCGTTGACGCCCCAAAGGGCGGGGAAACGTAGTGTTCAGGCATAATAATCCACATCTGTGGACCGGCCCTGACGATCTAAAGGGTTGATGCGTTCTGATCCTGAGACACGGGCTAGAGCATCTCGAATTCGGTAAGGACTATCTTTTGCCTTGGTTCATGACGGAAATCCAATTTCCAAATACGACATCTTGCGGTTTTGATTGTATATATATATGGCGACATGATATATGGTACCCATGCCGTCTATGATTGATAGTTATGATTTGAAATTGTTTTTGAAACTTATAAACACTAGTAATAATATCAAATGCTTTTGTTTTATTCGTATCAAGCATATTTTGGCTATTATAAGGTAAAACTCTATCCTCCGGTTTGCGTTGCATTGTGTGATCGAAACTGAGTCTTATAATGGCTTCATTTTTATAAAAAGCATTGCGATATTTAAAAGAATAATTTGTTTTAAAGCACTGGCAATCCAATGGAGTAAACCCGTTCCACGAAAGTGGCGCGGTCCTGTGATTAGCCATATATTAAATGTGTTGAGTAGATTTCTCATACCAGTCCCATGACTGACTCGTAGTTTGTTTCACTTTCAAACTCGGGTGCCCCTTTTTCTACACGGGCAGCCTTGTATTCAGGTTTAGCTGGCTCTTTCTGGATAGCTGGAGCTGAAGATGGATTCTATTATTTATCTCTTTTTATGCTGTTCAGCTCCTATTGTACATATTATGTTTGTTTCCGCTGTAGACATTTATGTATAGCTGAACTGTATTTGTACTAAGTATGATCCAATATACTGTGTAACTCTGATGATTACGTTTATCCAGTATATTCTATTGTGCATTATCTGGTGTATTTATTTATTTCTATTCTGCTATTATATGTTTATGTGTTATATTCCAAGGATTACCCTTGCTGCCGTCTGTACGGGGTTTGGGGTCGTCTCAAGGTGCCTCCAGTTTCGTACAATATGGATTGATAGTGTGGCATGCTGAGATGCAGTGATCCAAACTTTTGTTGAAAAGCAAAGTTTGGTAGATGATGATCAAAGCACAGCTTTAATATAACACAGCTTTGTGTAGCGTTAATTCGCGTGCCTCACACACCGGTATGGTGGTAAACTGATGGTTAGATCAGTATACTTTAGAGATGAGGATAGATATCCTATGGTTTGTCATGGATTCGGTCGACCGAGGTGATAATGGGTGTGGTTGCCTCACACTAGTAGGGATAGGGTACAACCCCCGATTTCCAAATAGATAGAGTTAGCGGTGTTTTCCAGTGCTTGGACGTAAGCCGCGGCAACTTGTTTCCTGGAAAGTGCGGATTTGCACTACGGCGTTTTTGCACGCCTACGACGTAAGCCGTTGGGAATTTTACTATGCGATAGATCTTTTGGATCAAGAGCCACTATGATGGAAATCCAAACTTCCAAATACGACATTTTGCGGTTTTGATTGTAGAGCCTAGTATGGCGACATGATATATGGTACCCATGCCGTCTACGATTGATACATTTATATTTGAAGTTGATTTCTTCACTTATAGAAATAATAAAAGATTTTTTTAAAAACGTATCAAGCATATTTGGCTATTATAAGGTAAAACTCTATCCTCCAGCTTGCGTTGCATTACGTGATGAGACCTGAGTCTTATAATAGCTTCATTTTTCTTTATTTATTATTGCGCTGTTTGTTTTAGGCAATGGTATTCTTGGGGTAAACCCGTTCCGTGTTATACGGTGTGTTCCCTTGATTTACCTTATTCTAAAGTAAAGTTTTAAATAACTTTTTTAGTTCTCACACCAGTCGCATGAGTGACCCGGAGTTTATTGTTTTGTCCTAAACTCTAGGTGCCCATATTTTCCACACGGGCAGCTAGTAGTTGGGTTTTGCAGATATTATATTCACAGGATCGTAGTTTATGGCTGAAGGGATATTCAGAAAGCTCTGTATCCGTGTATTTCTTTCAGTTGTGTTTTGTATTATTTTTCTGTTGCTATGTATTTAGATGTAATTCGAAACTCTGATATTTTCTGTTGTATAATATTTATTCATTTATACTCTGTTATATTCTTGTACGCTGATGTAATTGTTGTAATACATAATGATATGTTCTTTTGTCTGTGTTCTGCTTTGTCGTGTTCTCAACTCAATCCGGGCTTTCCTTTACGGGAAAGTTTGGGTCGCTTCATTTGGTATTAGAGCTTTGGTTTACAGAGCTCGAGAACATGACATATTAGAACTGAATGAAAGAATTCATCAGAGATTTGATTAGTAATATCCAATGAGAATGACTCGTTAGAGATGGGATCAGTAGTATCCTAGAATAAGCGTGAAGAGTGTTATTTTTTTTTAAAAAAAAGATGAAAACAACTTTTGTTTTGAAAATATTTATCTAATTATACGTATTTGATTATTTATTTTATATTGAATTTGGACAATCGAGTATCTTAAGTGTTTGAATATACGTCTTGCAAGCGTGTATTCGAAGTCTCGAATATACTGGGTAGATATAGAGTCACACTCTAGTCGCCAGGAGATGATTCTAATGATAGCGATCACATCATCAGCATATGTGTTCGAGTTCGAAGGTGGGATATCTACATATTTCCAATCGACTGGTGTGAGAACAAAAACCTTATATGTTTGTAATTTGACGCTAAAAATATGATTTTGAATATATATATATATATATATATATATATATATATAAGTAATGTGTTTCAAACGATGATCAACTAATTGATTGCTGATTGTGTTGTTAGATTATTGGTTTGATTAACTAAAATTTTAAACAATTTAGCCAAATTGTGTCAAATATCGAACTGAAGTGAAAATTGTTTGAAATTGCATACATATACAAATATATGGTTGAACAGGTCATTGCAAGGAGGCTAGAGCAGAGGAATAAGATTGTATGCCCGACAAATAGGTACATGTTTACTAATTTATTGGGTTTTGGTGATTTTCTGAGCCAATTGGCTAGCCGCTTGTGTAACACCCCGTGTATTCTATAACAGTGAAATTCACAAATTAAAGTATAATAAATTTCAAATCAAAGAATTAAGGGAAACGGGATACGCCATTTCGTTCGTCTCGAATTCTGCTTGGGATAAAGTCCGAGTTTGCGTAAAACGGACTCCGTATGAAGAAGATATGACCTCTGGAAGTTTCAGAATTCAGTTTAAAATTCAAACAGACCAAAACAGCTTAGAAAACAAATTTAAAATTCAAAAATCGAGCCGGATTGGCTAGGGCGGGAATTTTCCCGCCCAAGACACCCAGGTCGACTGGGTAGTCGACCTGGGGCACCCAGGTCGACTGGGTAGTCGACCTGGGGCACCCAGGTCGACTACATAGTCGACCTGGGGGTCGACTGGGGGGTCGACCTGGCCCTTGAGCCAGGTCGAACCCAGCCCCCCCGGCTGGCCTGGTCTGTGTTTGGTCAATTTTCTGAGCCTTGCCTTGTCACTAGGGCTAGGTGTCAGCTCCTGATTGGTCTCTCCTTCAAACGAACGGCTATTATTAAACCAAGCTCCATCGACGGTCCTAATCAAATCACAAACTCTATAAAAAGGACCTAAGACTCACCCTAATTCATACAAACAAAAATGGAGATGAGACCGTCATGCTGTTGAGAAAAGACTAGGAATAGCCGTCAGAAATTGAGAGACAATTAGGAGACAATTCGAAAGATTAAAGCAACGTCAATTAAATCAAAACAACGCCTACAACAAAGGATAGCATCTCCAAATTCAGAACTCAGATTCCTGAATTGAAGATTCGTCATATGTTTTAAGTAGAGTGCTATTCCGATGTGAATAAATAATTGTGTTTTGATTTGTGTAAAATGAGAAATAGAATTGTATTCGATTTGCGGTGATAATAATCTATATTTGTACGTTGCTTTAATTCTGAATCGATTTGGGATATTGTGGTATAACGATTGGATACTTGCAAGTATATGATTCATGTTAACGACCATATGTTGCGGTAGTTTATTTGAGATTCATGCAAGTATATGATTCACTATTATGCCAATATGATGTACATACTTTTATGATCACTTTTAGTGTGTAATTGGATTCAACTAAGTACTATGGTTTATATGAATTTATGTTGGAATTGGCATCGTGATTTAAGTATGAAACCATACTTTTGTATTAGAGACAAAAGTAAGCATCTTGATGAACATGACTAAACTATGTTTGGTGTTATGCCTAGTTGAAACCATGTTTTAGACCTATGTTGTTATCAAAATCATATGGTGATACATGTGACACATAATTAAGTTAGATTTACATTCCAATTGCTAGTTTACATGAATAGATTAAAAACCATGATTCATGTTTAGGTATGTTTATGCCATGATTATATGAATAGAATGACTCATGTTTAAGTATGTTTATGCCATGATTATATGCTATTACCATGCAAGTTCACATGTGCCTAATTCTGATAATTAGATCGTTATGTTGCAAGTTCATGCATTCACACTCCTCTTTTTAGGTTACTTAGAATATATAAACACCATGTTATAAGCCTCCCCTTTTTCATGTGGCTAAGTTGGGTTTAAATGTTAAACCCAACATATGTTATATTTTAGTGAACGTATAAAACGGGGGTAATGACGATTGGGTTAAAATATAGAACATATGTGTTGGCATGTTTGACGCATGCCAACAACCTTGAAAAACAATTAAGTGGCATAAATTAATTTTACCCAATAAAGATGAATTTGAATAATGGGCCGCAAATATTTACATATAAAAAGGAAAGAGACAAAATATGTAAATGTAGAAAATACGATGTGTTTAACCCGAGGTTGGATTGAGTTGTGATGTAAACCTGCCCGGAACCGCCCGGCTGTCCAGTAGTCACAACAATACCTATCCAATGTGGGTGGTTAAACACGAAGCCCAACAAAGACCAGAGGTTAGACTGAGTTGTGGCGTAAGACTGCCCGGACCCAACCGGCAACAGGCAGCCACAACAATACTTGTCTAATGTGAGAGGTCGAGGCTTTAATAAGACAATTAAGGCTGAGTCAGGATTGATAGGATTAAGTAAATTGAATTAATACTTAATCAAAATGGAACATGCTAAACTATACAGACTGATTTGGGGGGTTAGGTTTACAAAACACTTAACCAACTTAGCATGTTGGCTAGAAATAGAAAACCTAGTAGCGGGGGACCCTTTTCAGCAGTAACCCTACAAGGTGTATCAGGATACCCTGAACTAGGCAGGGTGGGGCACGATTACTGGGCTGACTGTAAGAGGTCAAATCGACGGCGGTGGTGCAGCGGTGTAGGTTCTAACGGGGTGCGGGCGTGCACACACTCCGGCATAGAAAAATAAGGCACTGGGCACCAGTTGCATATCTGTGCATTCTAGGATTGTGTCGGGCCGCCCCATGGGCCTTGATACACCCCATGGTGGGACCAGCATAGGTAACTACAACATCGGGGGCCGTAAGACACACGTAACTATGCGAGTAGGAGCCGATCACTGGAAATGAATCATTTCACCCTGATTATGGGGTGCCTGTTGGGAACTAGTTTATATGGATGTAGAGATTAATATGGGGTACCATAGTATATTCGACTCTAGACAACTTAACTTAGTTTATGGTGCTTTTCCATTTCCAGTTTATACTTATCATACCCAGTTCTTTATTCATAGACTGAATAGTCCTAGACTTACTCAGGATTTATGTCTGACTCTACTTTTCTTTCGTCTTCTTTTCTTTCCTCCCCCCTCCCCCCCCCCAGGTCCACAGGGAGGGAATACCGCCGCTTGACCAGTTTTCACATCCAGCTTGAAGAGAAAGAATGTATTGTTTGGGTCTTTTTCGTTTTGGACTATGGCTTTGGACAGCAATTATGGGACTTATGCAGTTTACTTATGTTTTTATGCTTCTTTAAATAATGTAATCAAGACAGTTATGAAGATGTTATGTTTTTGGAAGTATTGTAAGACAAATTATGACATGGTTTGTCTAACACGTATTTTGTTGAAATAAAAATTGCTATTGTTTTCCGCTGTTTCAAAAATATGTGTATTTATATCTGTCTTGTGTATCTGTGACTTATACTTATAAACCTCAACCAAAATTAGGGCATTCCCTTTGAGAGTGACCCTAACGGAGGTTGGGTGTTTCACTTGGTATCAGAGCATAGGTTTACCAGATAAGATAAAAAAAAAGTTTTGAAAATTTATTTTCAAAAGAAAATTTAAAGAAGCATTTTTAAAGATAAAATATTATTTTATTTTAAAAAAGGCAAAGTCCCCCAAAAGCCATAGGTACTATCTTTTATCCTTCGTTTTGAATCTATCCTTTTGTTTCAGCATGTCCGAAGAACTTAACTTGCCAGAGGGTATACCCATACCTGGTTGGTTTAGACGATTCTTAGAAGCAAGGGTCACTCAGCCAGGTCCTACCGTTCCTCCTCCCCCAGCTGCAGGAAATCATCCAGCTGCAGCGGCACCTCTTCCTCCACCTCCTCCGCGGGGAAATACTTTTGCTAAGATATGTAAAGATTTTAAAGCTATGGGAGGAAAGGACTTTCATGGAACCGAGTCATTCGTGGTAGCCAGGAATTGGCTGAAGGAAACCGAGGACTTATTCGTCATCTTTGAGGTAGAAGATAGGCAGAAGGTACAACAGGCAGTATGGCTACTTAAAGGCGAGGCTTCCTACTGGTGGAAAGTCACTAATGCAGAAAGACCAGTAGAAACATGGGAGGACTTTAGGGCAAGGTTTGAGGCTAAATTTCTCTCAGAAGCTGAAAGGAGTCTTCAGTTGGAAAAATTCTTATTCCTTAAGCAAGGGAATATGACAGTCAAAGAGTATGTTAACCAGTTCGATCAGCTGGCTAGGTTCGGACTGGACCTAGTCAACACCCCGCACAAGAAGGCTCTCCGCTTTGTCAAGGGGTTGAATGAGCCATTACACAGTTTGGCCATGACCCATATATACCCATGGGAGCTACGTATGAAAGGTTGGTGCAGATGGCATTGCTGAACGAAGAGGATAAGGGCAAGAAGGAGACAAAGGCAGAAAGCTCTCAAGGGAAGAAAGAGGGTTTGCAGCCTAAGAAGACAGACTTTAAGAAGGGCGGGAAAGACAACAAAGAGAAGAGGAAGTGTAATTTCTGTGGCAAAGTGGGGCACTTAGTGAAAGATTGCCGGAAAAAGAAGGCCAAGATGAATGGTGGGTGCTTTTCTTGCGGTGAGACAGGCCACCCGGCTAAGGATTGCCCAAAGAAGCGAGGGCAGGGGCAGAGGGCTGGATCCACCTCAGAGGCACAGGTTCATGCGCTAGAAGCGCCACCTCTGCAGCAGCGAGGTATAAATACTTCTGTAGAAAGTGTAGTTTATCTTTATGATCACCCAGTTCGCACTTTATTTGATTCTGGCGCATCACACTCCTTTATCTCATCTGCTTTAGTAGAATCTCTGCACCTAGAAACTAGAATGGTAGAGGACCCCTTAATTGTTTCATATCCAATTGGGGGCCCAGCTTATTTATCTATGATCTGTGTGGGATTGAAAATTTCTATTCTAGGCGTAGAATTTAAATGTAGTGCCTTTGTTTTGGGCTTTTCGGGATATGGTTTGATTTTGGGCATGGATTGGCTATCCAGTAATGGTGCCATCCTTGATTGTGAGAAAATGGTGGTTAGGCTTCTGACCCAACTTGGTAACACTCTGGAAATTACTTGTAATCCCTCGTATGCGGTTATGCTTAGTTATCTTGAATCGCTAGATGCTTCTGTTGAGAGTTTGCAATCGGTTAGAGTGGTCCGGGAATATCCGGATGTCTTCGAAGAGGTGAAGGGCTTGCCTCCGAAGCGGGCGATAGACTTCCGCATATATCTTGTAGATAATGCGAAGCCCGTTGCGTTGCCCGTTAGACACATGGCTCCACGGGAAAGAAAGGAGCTCAGTAAACAGATTAAAGAGCTTCTAGAAAAGGGGTTCAATAGAAGGAGCATTTCAGAATGGGGCGCTCCAGTGGTGTTCGCTACAAAGGCGGATGGTTCACTCCGTCTATGTGTTGACTATCTGTTTGATCAGCTTGTAGGAGCGTCTGTTTTCTTCCAACTCGATTTAGCGACCAGTTTTCATCAGCTAAGGGTGGCTGTAGATAGCATCGATAAAACGACATTCAGAACCCCAGACGGCTTCTTTGAATGGCTTGTCATGCCTTTCGGCTTGACAAACGCACCCGCTTACTTCGTGGACCTAATGAGTAGGGTGTTCAGAGATTGCCTCAATAAGTTCGTAGTGGTCTTCGTAGACGATATCTTGGTCTTCTCAAAGAGTGAAGAAGAGCACGCTCAACACCTAAGGGCAATCATGGAAACTCTGCGAGTTCATCAGCTAAAAGCCAAATTCTCCAAATGCCACTTTTGGAGAGAAGAAGTGAGGTTCCTTGGGCACATAGTATCCAAAGAAGGGTTAGTTGTGGACCCTGCTAAAGTAGTAGCGGTACAGGATTGGAAGACACCAAAGAACGCAACAGAAGTCCAAAGCTTTCTCGGGCTAGCAGGCTTCTATCGGAAATTCATCAGAGACTTCGCAAAGATATCAGCTCCGCTCACAAAGCTGACCAAGAAGAATCTAGTGTTCAATTGGGACATGGATTGCGAGTTTGCTTTCCAACGATTAAAAAGGGTCCTTACAACAGCCCCAGTTTTGACGTTGCCAGATGGAAGTAAGATGTTCACAGTTTACACAGATGCATGTAGGACAGGGCTAGGCGTTGTCTTAATGCAAGAAGGAAGGGTAGTAGCTTATGGCGGAAGACAGTTGAAAGTGCACGAAAAGAACTACCTGACCCACGATCTTGAGTTAGCTTCCATCGTCTTTGCACACAAGTCTTGGCGACACTATCTCCTAGGTGAGAAGTTCGAACTTTACACTGACCATAAATCGTTGAAATATCTTTTCTCGTAGAAAGATCTTAACTTGAGGCAACAGAGGTGGATGGAGTTTCTTGCCTCGTACGATTTCGAGATCTCCTACACTCCAGGCAAAGGCAACGTAGTGGTAGACGTGTTGAGCCGAAAGAAACTGACCCTAAGCCCGTTGTTTGTTGAAAGACAAAGCCTAGAGTTTATATCCAACTTTAACTTTAGGCCCTCCTCCGATTTTGTACCGGGCTTGCTAGCATCTCTTGAAGTACGCCCGACTTTAGTGGACGCAATAGAGACAGCACAACGCGAAGACCTTAGCTTGTAGAGACGATTGATAAGCTAATCAGGGGTGAGACTTCAAGTCACCTCAACAGATACTCCATCAACGATAAGGGTTGGCTAAGGCGAGACGGAAGACTATGCGTCCCACATATAAGGGATTTACTAAAGAAGGTTCTCGAGGAAGCACATCACTCCAAGATGACGATACATCCAGGCGGAGATAAAATGTACAAGGACATAAAAAGAACTTTCTTTTGGAACGGCATGAAGAAGGACGTGGCAGATTTCGTTTCTAAGTGTATGGTGTGCCAACAGGTTAAGGCGGAACAGAAAAAGCCTGGCGGTCTGCTCCATCCTCTAGAGGTCCCGCAGTGGAAGTGGGATAGCATCTCAATGGACTTCATTGATGGGCTGCCTAGGTCTAGAAGAGGCAACACTAGCATTTGGGTAATAGTGGATAGGCTTACTAAAAGCGCCCACTTTTTACCTGTCAAAAGTAAAAGAACTGCCTCATCCCTAGCATCTCTTTACCTCAAGGAAATTGTTCGACTCCATGGAATACCATCCAGCATTGTTAGTGACCGAGACCCTATCTTCACAAGTGAGTTTTGGCGGAGTCTGCAAGAAGCGGTAGGCATACAGTTATGCTTGAGCACAGCCTATCATCCCCAAACCGACGGCCAGACAGAAAGGGTGAACAGAGTTTTGGAGGACCTTTTAAGACTGTGCGTCCTTAACTTCAGAGGGACGTGGGAAGACCATCTTCCTTTGGTAGAATTTGCCTACAACAACAGCTACCAAGCAACCATCGGAATGGTGCCCTTCGAAGCTTTATATGGAAGACCGTGCCGATCGCCCACTTATTGGTGGGAGTCTACTGACAAGCTCATACTTGGACCGGATATGATCCGAGAGACTTCAGAAAAAGTAGACTTAATACGGAGAAGAATGAAGACAGCCCAAGACAGACAAAAATCCTACGCCGACAAGAGGAGGACCGACCTTGAATTTGAGGTTGGGGACAGAGTTTTTCTTAAGGTATCTCTGCTAAGGAACGTTGTTCGTTTTGGAACCACAGGAAAGCTAGCACCAAGATTCGTAGGACCATTTCCTATTATTGAGAAAATTGGGAAAATGGCTTATAGATTAGAGCTACCCGAAAAGCTGGCCGGAGTTCACAACGTTTTCCATGTTTCGCACCTCCGAAAATGTCTACATGAATCTGCTAAAGTGGTAGAGCCAAATATCCTAGAAGAAGCTGAAGTGGAACGCGAAGCAACCGTGAGGAAAGTTCCAACCCGCATATTAGGAACGGAAGTGAAAAAGCTACGCAACCGCGAAGTCAAGCTCGTCAAAGTTCAGTGGAGCGACTCCGAGGGAGACTCAACTTGGGAAACTGAAGCTAGAATATGCGCAGCCTACCCTTTTCTTTTCGAGGGTACATCTTTGATCTTTCTTTTTCCTTAAGTTGCGCTTTTATCTATCTTTTTAGGTATATCTCCTCGACCCTATCTTTTAGGTAGAAACTCTTTGGATGAAAACATGTAATTGAAACATGTTATGGATGATGGTTGCAAGTGGTTGCAAGTGATTGCTAGTGGTTGCTCGTGGTTGCATATACACACACAATCTAGGTTTTAGATCGGCTCAGTCACTTCATACTGCATATGCATAAATGTATTTATATTCGTCTATGGTTGAAGTTTAATGTGTTGTCATATGGATGTTGCATTTATATGAATGATTGTGCACTCATGTAGAATCATGAATAGGAGAATTTGCATACATAATGGATTCATGGCACTTACATAATTTGCATTAAGGAGGTCAACTGAATCAGTAGACCGACTGATTTTGCATTAGATAAGTACATGTACACACACTTCGCATATGACCATGAAGCATTAGAAGTCTTTTAAGGACAATGGATGCTCGTGTTTGATGGATGAGTAGATGGAGTTTGGATGTTAGGACATACATTCTTCCTGAACTTGGAGATTTCGGGGACGAAATCCTTTTAAGTGGGGGAGAATGTAACACCCCGTGTATTCTATAACAGTGAAATTCACAAATTAAAGTATAATAAATTTCAAATCAAAGAATTAAGGAAAACAGATACGCCATTTCGTTCGTCTCGGAATTCTGCTTGGGATAGAGTCCGAGTTTGCGTAAAACGGACTCCGTATGAAGAAGATATGACCTCCGGAAGTTTCAGAATTCAGTTTAAAATTCAAATAGACCAAAACAGCTTAGAAAACAAATTTAAAATTCAAAAATCGTGCCGGATTGACTAGGGCGGGAATTTTCCCGCCCAAGACACCCAGGTCGACTGGGTAGTCGACCTGGGCTACCCAGGTCGACTGGGTAGTCGACCTGGGGCACCCAGGTCGACTACATAGTCGACTTGGGGGTCGACCTGGCACCTGAGCCAGGTCGAACCCAGCCCCCCCTGGCTGGCCTGGTCTGTGTTTGGTCGATTTTCTGAGCCTTGCCTTGTCACTAGGGCTAAGTGTCAGCTCCTGGTTGTTCTCTCCTTCAAACGAACGGCTATTATTAAACCAAGCTCCATCGACGGTCCTAATCAACTCACAAACTCTATAAAAAGTACCTAAGACTCACCCTAATTCATACAAACAAAAATGGAGATGAGACCGTCATGCTGCTGAGGAAAGACTAGGAATAGCCGTCAGAAATTGAGAGACAATTCGAAAGCTTTAAGCAACGTCAATTAAATCAAAACAACGCCTACAACAAAGGATAGCAACTCCAAATTCAGAACTCTGATTCCTGAATTGAAGATTCGTCATACGTTGTAAGTAGATTGCTATTCCGATGTGAATAAATAATTGTGTTTTGATTTGTGTAAAATGAGAAATAGAATTGTATTCGATTTGCAGTGATAATAATCTATATTTGTACGTTGCTTTAATTCTGAATCGATTTGGGATATTGTGGTATAACGATTGGATACTTGCAAGTATATGATTCATGTTAACGACCATATGTTGCGGTAGATTACTTGAGATTCATGCAAGTATATGATTCACTATTATGCCAATATGATGTACATACTTTTATGATCACTTTTAGTGTGTAATTGGATTCAACTAAGTACTATGGTTTATATGAATTTATGTTGGAATTGGCATCGTGATTTAAGTATGAAACCATACTTTTGTATTAGAGACAAAAGTAAGCATCTTTATGAACATGACTAAACTATGTTTGGTGTTATGCCTAGTTGAAACCATGTTTTAGGCCTATGTTGTTATCAAAATCATATGGTGATACATGTGACACATAATTAAGTTAGATTTACATTCCAATTGCAAGTTTACATGAATAGATTAAAAACCATGATTATATGAATAGAATGATTCATGTTTAAGTATGTTTATGCCATTATTATATGCTATTACCATGCAAGTTCACATGTGCCTAATTCATGATAATGATTGTTATGTTGCAAGTTCATGCGTTCACACTCCCTTTTTATGTTACTTAGAATATATAAACAGCATGTTATAAGCCTCCCCTTTTTCATGTGGCTAAGTTGGGTTTAAATGTTAAACCCAACATATGTTATATTTTAGTGAACGTATAAAACGGGGGTAATGACGATTGGGTTAAAATATAGAACATATGTGTTGGCATGTTTGACGCATGCCAACAACCTTGAAAAACAATTAAGTGGCATAAATTTAATTTACCCAATAAAGATGAATTTGAATAATGGGCCGCAAATATTTACATATAAAAAGGAAAGAGACAAAATATGTAAATGTAGAAAATACGATGTGTTTAACCCGAGGTTGGATTGAGTTGTGATGTAAACCTGCCCGGAACCGCCCGGCTGTCCAGTAGTCACAACAATACCTATCCAATGTGGGTGGTTAAACACGGAGCCCAACAAAGACCCGAAGTTAGACTGAGTTGTGGCGTAAGACTGCCCGGACCCAACCGGCAACAGGCAGCCACAACAATACCTGTCTAATGTGAGAGGTCGAGGCTTTAATAAGACAATTAAGGCTGAGTCAGGATTGATAGGATTAAGTAAATTGAATTAATACTTAATCAAAATGGAACATGCTAAACTATACAGACTGATTTGGGGGGTTAGGTTTACAAAACACTTAACCAACTTAGCATGTTGGCTAGAAATAGAAAACCTAGTAGCGGGGGACCCTTTTCAGCAGTAACCCTACAAGGTGTATCAGGATACCCTGAACTAGGCAGGGTGGGGCACGATTACTGGGCTGACTGTAAGAGGTCAAATCGACGGCGGTGGTGCAGCGGTGTAGGTTCTAACGGGGTGCGGGCGTGCACACACTCCGGCATAGAAAAATAAGGCACTGGGCACCAGTTGCATATCTGTGCATTCTAGGATTGTGTCGGGCCGCCACCATGGGCCTTGATACACCCCATGGTGGGACCAGCATAGGTAACTACAACATCGGGGGCCGTAAGACACACGTAACTATGCGAGTAGGAGCCGATCACTGGAAACGAATCATTTCACCCTGATTATGGGGTGCCTGTTGGGAACTAGTTTATATGGATGTAGAGATTAATATGGGGTACCATAGTATATTCGACTCTAGACAACTTAACTTAGTTTATGGTGCTTTTCCATTTCCAGTTTATACTTATCATACCCAGTTCTTTATTCATAGACTGAATAGTCCTAGACTTACTCAGGCTTTATGTCTGACTCTACTTTTCTTTCGTCTTCTTTTCTTTCGTTCCCTCCCCCCCCCCCCCCAGGTCCACAGGGAGGGAATACCGCAGCTTGACCAGTTTTCACATCCAGCTTGAAGAGAAAGAATGTATTGTTTGGGTCTTTTTCGTTTTGGACTATGGCTTTGGACAGCAATTATAGGACTTATGCAGTTTACTTATGTTTTTATGCTTCTTTAAATAATGTAATCAAGACAGTTATGAAGATGTTATGTTTTTGGAAGTATTGTAAGACAAATTATGACATGGTTTGTGTAACACGTATTTTGTTGAAATAAAAATTGCTGTTGTTTTCCGCTGTTTCAAAAATATGTGTATTTATATCTGTCTTGTGTATCTGTTTCAAAAATTCGACGAAACCACTTTTGTTGGATCTGAAATGTCAAAATATTGCTAGGTTTCAAATTTCATAATTTTTGGAATCAATATGTGAGCGTGGTGAATTTAAATGTGTTTGGTCAGTTTAAATTTGAATTGGATCGACCAGAAAAGGCCCATTTTTCAAACGGTCTCCAAATTCGACGAAATTAGTTTTGTTAGGACCGTATCGTCAAAGCATAGCTAGATTTATTTTTCTGGAATTTTTGAAGTCGGTTTGTGGCCTCAGTAAATTAAAATGTGTGTTTGAATTAAAATATAATGATTTATATTTTAATTTTAGCGGAAACTGATCGTAACTTCGAATTGGCTTACGAAACATATCCTATTGTGTTCGAAATGGGGGTAATTAGCTGCGGGCTACCGTCATTACGTTTAATTTGGAGTTCGAAATGACAAACAATTAGAAATCAAATCAAATAAAAAATATTTCTTCCTCTTATATAACATCTTAACTTTCCCCTAAACCTGTTTCTTCACTTCACACGGTCAACCGCCGTTTCTTTTACTGGAAAACCCAAAAATCGTGTGTTACAAATTCTTTAAAAAAAAAAATCAAAACAAAGGGAATAAAAATCCTGTAAATCAAAAGCTTTGATTTTTGAACTCATATAAGCTCTCTTCACATTTGCACTCATTTTGGTGCTTGCGATGGGGTTGTGGGAATGTAGACAGTGAGTGACATGAGTTAGGGTTGGATGTTTCGGAAAATTGGAACACCGATTCAAGTTTTTAATGTTATATTTGGATCTCTGGGATGGAGAAGCATCTAGTGGCAAAGTTTGGTGAATTTTTGGCATAAAAATTTTCGATCATGTACCTTGCGTGAGGAAGGGTCATGAGTGATGCATTTTGGAGCTTGGGCAGGTGGTGATGATATGTATATAGGGAGGAAGAGGAGTTGATGAGAGGATTTGTGATTAATTTAGTTTGATTTTAAATGAAGTAGATAAGGAGGATGGATTGGAAAATGGCGTGTGTGTTTTCTTTCTTGAGAGAAGGCTGTTGCGTGAGTCACCTCGGGAGAAGAAGGAGATGGGCGCGCTGTTTGAGTTTTAAACGTGATTAGTAAGGGTTAATTAACGTGGAATTATTTATTAATTACCTTAAAATGGTACATAAACGTATAAAATTAATATCCTTTTCATACTTTATCGGAATTCAGCAAAACAGGGTCCATTGGAACCGTATTGATGAGGGCTTCGCAACAAAACTGACCGGGTCCAATTTGGAGCTCGTTGGAATTTCCGGCAAATCCGAACTATACTGAAATTCAGATAAAAACTGATGGAGTGGAAAGCCAATGTAAGGACTTCTCACTATTATTTTTGTACAGTTATTTAATTTATTTTGTAACTGCACATATGAACTGCTCCCCGTCGTCCACAGACCATGGACGACTTATTTGATTGTATTGTGATGTAGAAATTGATTGTGATTGTTATGTATTAATATTGTTGTATATAAAAAATTATTTATATAAAATAAATATATATTATTGTGAAATGAAAATAAAATAAATATTTATTTACAAACTGGACGGTTTGTTTATGTACACTTATTCATCCGATATTGATTGGGACGATAAACTTTACACATCGCCCAACTACTCAAATAATAAACAGTATTTGTTGTTTGAAAACCCCACACGGGTTTTGGGATAATATTTGACATACATTAATCCCATTAATTAGTGTGTCAATCGATAGGTTGACAGACTGTATAAGCGTTGTTTATTTATTTTAATACTTATACAGTTGTAGAATGCACTCTGGATGTTGTTTGAATTTTAATGATGGTTTATCATTATTGTTGTATATATATGATGTTGAAATCCATATAAATATAATTATATGGTAATTGATTGAGTCTGATTCCAGTTCAAAATTAACAAATATTTTAAAATAATATTCAGTGAATATTGAAATGTGAAGCCGTGTTAAGTAGTTAAACGCCATTTTAACATGAACGAGAATTTTATCAATTTTATTCATTTTACAATGAATATCGAAAAGTGATTTCAAAATCCGATATTTAGAAAATATTATCATTTCAATATTGAAATGATATGGAAAATTAAATTTTGATTTAAATTTGAAAATGGAATTGAAATCGATTTGAAATGAATTTAAAACAAATGATATGGAAAATCAATTCTTGATTTAAATTTGAAAATGGAATTGAAATCAATTTGAAATGAATTTATAAAGAATATTCAATTTTGATTTAAATTTGATAATGGAACTGAAATCGATTTGAAATGAATTTGAAATTGAAATTGAATTGAAATCGATTTAAAATGAATTTAAAACGAAATTATAATGGAATATTCAATTTTGATTTGAAATTGAAATGGAAGTGGAAATCGTTTTTAAAACGAATTTAAAGCGATTAATAAAATTCGTTTTATATGGAAATCGACGAAATATAATATATATATATATATATATATATATATGTATGTATGTATATATATATTATATATTATAATGGCCTGAAAAGAACGCGCAGCGACCTTTCGCGAATTTCTACCATTATCTTCAAATTGATGTTACGGGAGATCCGTCCGTCGGATTCTGCTATAACTGGAACCATTGGGTTCATATCGAAAAGAGCCTTCCAATGAATACAAGAGATTTGAAATCTAATGGTTGGATTTTGAATTATGACCAAATCAAATTTGGAAAAGGTCGTTGTAAGTGCAGTTCGATGACAGTTTATGGGAACCGACTGTACGGGTCTTGATAAAATTATTAAAAATATCAATAATTTGTGTAAAATCATAATAAATAATTTGGAAAGAATTAGGATGAAAAATCCCATAGTTGAAAAGATAAAAATATATTTTTATCGAAATGAACTAGTTATGAACAAGAATTATATATCCAATATTTTCAAATAAATAAATTGGATTTGAAATTATTTTAAAAATAACCATAATTTCCACTATATGAATTGGAATGGATTAGAATCGAAATTATCATTGGTGTAACAACCCGAAAATTCTGAGCCAATTTAATTTTTTTTTTATTTTGGCAATTTAAATGATTTTTGAATATTTAAAATGATTTATTTTAAATAATAACGACGAGAAATTTATTTTGAATAGAATTAGAACGTATATATTTATTTGAATCGACGTTAGAATATAAATATTTATTTTTAATTATAAAAGGAATTGAAAATGGCGCGATAGTTTGAAAATTCGATTTCGAATTTCAAATGAATGTGCAGGATTCAAAATAAGCCGAATTTTGGCGAAACCAAAAATATTAGAATCTAATTGAGAATATCTTTCCAAGAATCCGAAAAATCGAAATTTCATAGCGGGAATAAAAAGTTATGCCTAGTTGAAAATTCAGAATAGTCGCTATGGAATTTTGGCCCTTAAAAATGAAAATTTTGCATATGAGCTCAGAGTTTGACGAGATAAATTTTTCTGGATTCATAATGACAAATCATTGTTTAGTTCCAAAGGGCGTGTCAAACGGAGTTAGTATGTGGCCATGCGAGTTAAAACAGTTCAGAGTAAAACAGGCAGTCATTTTACAAAGGAACGTTATTGATACGACCTCAGAATTCGATTCCGTTTTTTTTTCTAGATTTGTATCATCTAATAATGATTAAATCCAAATGGGCATGATTTTTACAGTTAGCATGTGAGCGTGTAAGAAGAAATGGTGCGTCAAAATCGCATTTTTAGAGCTTATTTGAGCATTTTTGAGAATTTTAACGGACGGTCAAACGAACTCGGAATTCGATGAAACTTGTTTCGTTGGACTCGTCTTCACATTTACTATGTCGTATCCGAAATCTGCGGCAATTGGATAGCGTTGGTGTTCGAACGATAGGCGAGAAACAAGCATATAACCACTTTACTTCCTTTTTCCTCTTCATTATTTCTCTTTTCCTCCTACCTTCTAAAAACTAAAAAATGGAGAGCTCCTCCCTCCCCTTGGCTGCCGCACCCCCCCTCAGGCCGCACCCCACCTCCGGCCACCACCACCTACCTCCGGCCACTCCCTCTCCTCCTCCTCTTCTCTCTCCTCTTCTCTTTCTCTCTATTTGCCCTCTTTCAAAACCCTACACCCAAACACCACCACTGCCACCACTCCGTGCTCTACCACCACCACCAGCAGCCTCCCCTATGTCAATCAGGTCCGGCGCCCCCCTCCTGCCACCTAGCTCCGGCCGTGGGCCCCTCCTCCTTAAAAATCACATTTTTTAACAAATTTCCCGTTTTGCAAATAACCTGTCACTATTTCGCCAATAATTTACAAACCACGCAATTTTGGCCAAGACTCCACTAGACCAAAGTCGAAGAGCACTCTCTCCTCTTCGATTTGGCTATATGGAAGTCTTATTTTGGATTGCGTAGCTGTCCGAAAAATGCGTCCGAATTCGACGGACCTGCTACTGTTTTTGGCGATTTCCGGCGAATAGGTGCAGTTTTGGAAGAAAACCCCTAGACCAAAGTAGTCCGGAATGGCGCGTTTAGGCTAGTGACAAAGTTTGGTGAAGTTTGGAGGCCGTATGCAAGTTCTAGAGCCAAAGAGGCGAATTCGAGTGCGGAGAACGACAAAAGCGAGCCCGGCGACAAAGATTTTCTACATTAGAAGAATCGTGACGAACTGGTTTAGCTTATGGGTGAGAACTTCTCCCTTTAAATTTTCTTTTCTAGTAAAAATATATATTATGATGCAGACGGTGCTTAGCAGCACCCGACACCCATCGTCCACAAACCATGGATGACTTGTTTGTGTGTTTATTTGGTTGTTTGGTGGTTGATTGGGATATTTGTTTGAATTTGGTTTGGGAAGAATAATGGAATTGATTAGATTGGTATGCGTATGGCACAAACCATTATTAGACTAGGGATAAGGCTAGGCCTTATCCCGTTTCTAGTATTGCGCTGTTATGCCACCGAATTTTTCTAAAATATGTTAGAAAAATAAAAATATCATTTTTATTAAATAAATGAATAAAATAAATATCCATTTATAAATCAGACGATTTGTTTATGTACACAAATTTGATTGATATTGATAGGGACGATAAATTTTACACATCGCCCAAATGCACAAATAAAAATCCGTGTTTGTTGATTTGAAACCCCATACGGGTATTGGGATGATATTTGATGTACACTAATCCCAATTATTTAGTTGTATGTCAATCGATAGATTGACAGACAGTGGTGTAGTGCACTTTGGATGATGGTTGATTATTTATCATTTCTATTATATACATGTGTTGTATGAAATCCATATAATTAACATTATATGGTAATTGATTGGGCCTCATTCCAATTTGGAAAATAAAGAATATTATAAAATATAGATTCATGTGTTGAATAGAAAAAATAGTCATGTGTTGACGATACTCATGTGTTGAGAATATTCGTGTGTTGAAAGAAATATATATATTCATGTGTTGAACAAAATATTTTAATAACAAAACTCACATTTTTATCATATATAAAATTAGAAACTAGCTGGAAACTAGTTAAGATGAGTGGTTTCCTGGGTATTGATCTGATGTTGGTTTCGGCCTTCGGGGTTAATACTTAGGGAATCGTTCTCTTACTAATTTACGGTTGGAGCCTGATTAAGAATTAAACGGTAGAAATCATAATTTTATAAAATATATTAAATAACAAAAATAGTCATGTGTTGACGATACTCCTGTGTTGAGAATATTCCTGTGTTGAAAAAAAAAATATTCACGTGTTGAAGAAAATATTCATTTGTTGAATAGAATAACGAAGTTATTGAAATATATAAAGCCGTGTTGATTAGATTTGCGCCATTTTGACGCGAACGATATTTATATCGATTATATTCGTTTTTATAATGAATATAGAAAAGGAAGTGATTTCAAAATCTAATATTTCGAAAATATTATCATTTATATATTAAGGACATGGAATATTCAATTTTGATTTAAAATTGAATATGAAGTTGAAATTATTTTGAAAACGAATTTAAAACGATTTATAAAATATGTTTAGGATCGAAATCGACGAAGTATATATAATATATATATTATATATATTAAATGGCCTAGATAGAACGCGCCGCGCCGCGGCAGTTCGCGAATTTCGACCATTGACTTCAAATTGACGTTACGGGAGATCCGACCGTCGGATTCTCCTGAAACCGGAACGGTTTGGTTCGTATCGAAAATAGCTTTCCAATGAATATTAGAAATTTGAAATCTAACGGTTGTATTTGGAATTATGTCTAAATCAAATTTGGAAAAGGTTGCTGTAAGTGCAGTTCGGTGGCCGTTATTGAAAATCGACTGTACGGGCCTTGATAAAAATATTAAAAATATTAATAATTTGTGTAAAATCATATTATATGAATTGGAAAGAACTGGGATGAAAATTCCCCATTTGAAAGGATAAAAATATATTTTTATCGAAATGAACTAGATTTGAAGTGGTTTTAAAAATAATCAGAATTTCCAATATACGAATTGGAATGGATTTGAATCGAAATTATCTTCGGAATATTTCGATGTTGGATTTCGTGATTATATAGATATGGTTGTGGAAATTTGAAAGATATATTTATATCGTTATTTCCAATATGTTATTTGTTGGTTTCAGAATTTGATATTGCATATGAGCCGATATATTTTCTGTTTAGAGCCTTGTATTTAATATCAAATGGGATTTTGGGTTCGTCGTGAATGTCGTCTTAAATAACACTGTTCTTGGACCCAGTTTAGGAAAGAATAAATCATTTAATTAAGATTTAGTGAAATTGTCCAGTTAATTAGTATTTAATTGGAATTGAATTTAAAGTGATTTTGGGGTTTATCATGAGCGGTGTTTTGAATAACACAACAGATTAACAATGGAATGTGATTTTGGGTGTATCGTGAACCGTGATTTAGATGACATTGGTTCTTTAACCCAGTTAAAGATAGGATATTGATTTTTGGGATGATTAAAACTAAGTGGAGTTTTAATGAATCTTTAATTAGATTAAATTGATCGAGAATGGAGTATCAGCAGTTTTGCTCCCAAGCGATAGTTAAATTTTTAATTAGATTTGAACGTGAAATGGTAATTAATATTTACCGATAACACCGTGGTATTAGATATGGAGTATTACCAGTTTCGCTCCATGGGATGAATAGGTTGGGATCGGGAAATAAAATAAATAATTACTTCGGTGTGGTTCGCTAATCCCGACTAGTTTGGGAAACCTTAACATGGTTTGAAATGATATCCAAAGGAAGATTAAAGAATAAATTTAGAAGAATTTATCTTTGATAAAATTAATGGGACCTTTCCCTAAGAATGTGAAGATTTGAACAAAAGAATATTCTGAATTGGAATGAGGCATATGTTGTGTTTGTGTAACACTTGTTTATTATATATGCCGGTTATTCAGAAAGGCCGGGTTTATACCCATTCTGAATAACCGATTCGACATGAGTCGAAGACGAAGACGGTGGTTAAAGACCGGAGGTCTTCACATCGTTTGGATGATTATTGATGATATTGATTGGGTTGTACACCCAAGAGGAGGGAATCAGTTGGTGATCGTCCAGACGTACTTGGAGATTGATGGATATGCGAGGAATAAGGTTCCTCTGGTTTCGTTCAGACCCAGAACAAACTTGTAAATGGACTGTGTGTCTGACATTGGATTTTATTCTATGTGATTGATTTCTATTAAATATATATCTGTTTGGCGGCGGAGAATTTATTCTCTTGCTTAACGCCCTTCTCTGAGATATACGAGCTTAGAGGTTATATATTGATGGATATCAATCGCATGGCATGAAGTGCCTGTGTGGCATGCCTAAGTGCCAAATAATCAAGGCTTTTGTTAAAAAGCAAAGTCTTGTGGTTGACGATCAAAACACGGCCTGTGTGGCATAGCTTTGTGTATAGCGTTAATTCGCGAGCCTCACACCTCGATATGAGTCAAAAATGGGATTGTGATTGCAGGGAGAGCACGACGTTTCTTTCTAGCTATGGATGATGTCAGTGACCTTCCAGCCCTGACATTTATATACTTTTTACCTGTGTGGTTGCTGGAATGCGAGGCGCCTCGGATATAGGTCTGATAGGACCGGGAAACGTGTGTTCAGGAATAACTAATCCTCAAAAGTAAGAGAGGACCGGCCCTGAAGATCCAGGATCGCTGTGTGGTCCAGAGATATTTGCTAGAGTGTCTCGAACAGAGAGGAGCTTGCCCCTTGCCTAGACTCATGATGGAATCCAATTTCCAATATGTGATAATTCGGTTTTGTTTGTAGAACCTAGTATGGCAACATAGTAGATGGTAGCTATGCCGCCTATGATTGATACTTATGATTGAAATTGTTTTGACATTATACACTTGTAGTAATATCAAAATAAGGTGTTTTTAAACGTATCAAGCATTCTTTGGCTATTATAAGATAAAACCCTATCCTTCGGCTTGCATTGCATTATGTGATGGGACCTGGATCTTATAATAACTTCATTTTTCTTTATTTAGCATTGCGTTGTTTGTTTTATGCACTGGTATTCTTGGGAGGAAAGTCGTTCCGTGTTATACGGCGTGGTCCCTTGATTTACCTAACTTTAAAATAAAGATTAATAACTGTTTTAGTTCTCACACCAGTCATATGACTAACCTGGAGTTTATTGTTTTAACCTAAACTCTAGGTGCCCCAATTTTCCACGGGCAGCTAGTAGTTTTGGTTTTGCAAATTTATATTCACAGGTTCCTGGTCAACAGCCAGAATGATACTCGGAAAGCTCTGTACCCATGTATTACTTTCAGTTGTGTTTTGAATTATTTTCCGCTGTTAGGTAATTTATTGTAATATCTGATATTTAGTAAATGTGTAATATTTATTCATACTCTGTATATTCTTGTATTCTGATGCAATTGTTGTAATAAACAATGAAATGTTCTTCTGTTTGCATTCTGATTTGTCATGTTCTCATCTCAATCCGGGCTTTTCTTTACGGGGAAGTTCGGGTCGTTATAACGTGGTATCAGAGCTCTGGTTTACAGAGCTCGAGAACAAGACACATTAGAACCAAACGAAAGAATTCATCAGAAATTGGATTAGCAATATCCAATGAGAATGACTCGTTAGAGATGGGATCAGTAGTATCCTAGAGCGAGTCAAAAGAGTATATTTTTAAAAATAAAAACGAAAAAAAATTGTTTTGAAATTTAAATTGTTTTATACATATTTGAATATTTATTTGTATTGAATTTGGACAATCGAGTATATAAAGATTTTGCATATACGTGTCATGAACGTATATTTGAAGTTTTAATATACTGGATAGATATTGAATCACACTCTAGTCGCCCGGGGACAATTCTGATGATGATTGCAACATCATCAGTATTTGTGTTCGAGTTTCGAAAGTGGGATTTCTATATATTTCCGTTGACTGGTGTGAGAACCAAAACTTACGTAGAATTATTATTGTGATTTTACATCAAAAACATGATTTTCTGTATATATAACAAATTATGAATTTGAAATGATAATCAACAAATTGATTGTTGATTGTGTTGTTTGATTATTGGTCGATTAATTAGATTTTGAACCATTTAGCCTAAAAGAACCGAATATTGAACTGAATTGAAAAATTGATTACAATTGCATGCATATACATGTATACCCACTGAATTGGTCATAGCAAGGAGGCTAGAGCAGAGAAATAAAATTGTTTGCCCGGCAAATAGGTACATGTTTATTGTATTTCTTGGGTTTTTGATGATTTTAAAAGCCGCTTGGCTTTTTCTTTTTGGATTGGTGAGGGCCATGCGAGGCTATTTGAAATATCCCGAAGCTCCCAGTGCAAGGGAGGTTATGGAGAAATTTTTCGAAATTTAGGATGTTAGCCAAATTTTTGGAAAATTTGGAAAGTTCTTAGAAACTGAAAAATTGAACAACTTAAGCCGTAATGAAAATAATGGAAGTTGAGTTGACTAGTAAAACAACATTCAGCTTCGTTCCTTTTCGGGGACGAAAAGTTTTAAGTGGGGGGTGATTGTAACAACCCGGAAGTTCTGAGCCAATTTAAAATTTTTATTTTGGCAATTTTAATGAATTTTGAATATTTAAAATGATTTATTTTAAATAATAACAACGAGAAATTTATTTTGAATAGAAATAGAACGTATATATTTATTTGAATCGACGTTAAAATATAAATATTTATTTTTAATTATAAAAGGAATTGAAAATAGCGCGGTAGTTTGAAAATTCGATTTCGAATTTCAAATGAATGTGCAGGATTCAAAATAAGCCAAATTTCGGCGAAACCAAAAATATTAGAATCAAATTGAGAATATCTTTCCAAGAATCCGAAAAATCGAAATTTCATAATGGGAATAAAAAGTTATGCCTAGTTGAAAACTCAGAATAGTCGCTATGGAATTTTGGCCCTTAAAAATAGAAATTTTGCATATGAGCGCAGAATTCGACGAGATAAATTTTTATGGATTCATAATGACAAATCATTGTTGAGTTCCAAAGGGTGTGTCAAACGGAGTTAGTATGTGGCCGTGCAAGCTAAAACAGTTCAGGGTAAAACAGGCAGTCATTTTACAAAGGAACGTTATTGATACGACCTCCGAATTCGATTCCGTTTTTTTTCTGCATTCGTATCGTCTAATAATGGTTAAATCCAAAAGGGCATGATTTTTGGAGTTAGCATGTGAGCGTGCAAGAAGAAATGGTGCGCCAAAATCGCATTTTCAGAGCTTATCTAAACATTTTTGAGAATTTTAACGGACGGTCAAACGAACTCGGAATTCGACGAAACTTGTTTCATTAGACTCGTCTTCACGTCTACTATGTCGTGTACAAAATCCGCAGCAATTGGATATCGTTGGTGTTTGGACGATAGTCGAGAAACGAGCATATAAGCACTTTACTTCCTTTTTCCTCTTCATTATTTCTCTTTTCCTCCTACCTTCTAAAAACTCAAAAATGAAGAGCTCCTCCCCCCCTTGGCTGCCGCACCCCCCTCAAGCCGCACCCCACCTCCGTCCACCACCACCTTACCTCCGGCCACTCCCCCTCCTCCTCCTCTTCTCTTTCTCTCTATTTGCCCTCTTTGAAAACCCTACACCCAAACACCACCACCGCCACCAGCGGCCTCCCCCACGTCAATCAGGTGCGGCGCCCCCCCCCCCCCTCCAGCCACCTAGCTCCGACCGTGGGCCCCTCCTCCTCAAAAATCACATTTTTTCACAAATTTCCCGTTTTGCAAATAACACCCTATCACTATTTCGCCAATAACTCACAAACCGTGCAATTTTAGCCAAGACTCCACTAGACCAAAATCGAAGAGCACTCTCTCCTCTTCGATTTGGCTATATGGAAGTCATATTTTGGATTGCGGAGCTTTCCAGAAAACGCGTCCGAAGTCGACGGACCTGCTGCTGTTTTTGGCGATTTCCAGCGAATTGGTGCAGTTTTGAAAGAAAGTTACCAAGACCAAAGTTGTCCGGAATGGCGCGTTTAGGCCAGTGACAAAGTTTGGTGAAGTTTGGTGGCCGTATGCAAGTTCTAGAGCCAAAGAGGCGAATTCGGGTGCGGAGAACAATAAAAGCGAGCGCGGCGACAAAGATTTTCTACATTAGAAGAATCGCGACGAATTGGTTTAGATTACGGGTGAGAACTTCTCACTTCAAATTTTCTTTTCTAGTAAAAATATATACTAGGATGCAGACGGTGCTTAGCAGCACCCGACACCCGTCGTCCACAAACCATGGACGACTTGTTTGTTTGTTTGGTTGGTTGTTTGGTGGTTGATTGGGATATTTGTTTGAATTTGGTTTGGGAAGAATAATGGAATTGATTAGATTGGTATGCATATGGCACAGACCATTATTAGACTGAAGATAAGGCTAGGCGTTATCCCGTTTCTAGTATTGCGCTGTTATGCAACCGAATTTTTCTATAATATGTTAGAAAAATAAAAATACCATTTTTATTAGATAAATGAATAAAATAAATATCTATTAACAAATCAGACGATTTGTTTATGTACACTGATTTGATTGATATTGATTGGGACGATAAATTTTACACATCGCCCAAATGCACAAATAAAAATCTGTGTTTGTGGATTTGAAAACCCACACGGGTATTGGGATGATATTTGATGTACACTAATCCCAATTATTTAGTTGTATGTCAATCGATAGGTTGAAAGACAGTTGTGTAGTGCACTTTGGATGATGGTTGATTATTTATCATTGCTAATATGTACATGTGTTGTATGGAATCCATATAATTAACATTATATGGAAATTGATTGGGCCTCATTCCAATTTGGAAAATAAAGAATATTATAAAAATAAAGATTCATGTTTTGAATAGAAAAAATAGTCATGTGTTGACGATACTCATGTGTCGAGAATATTCATGTGTTGAAAGAAATATATATTCATGTGTTGAAACTTATGTGTTGAACGAAATATTTTAACAATAAAAGTCACATTTTTATCATATATAAAATTAGAAACTAGCTTGAAACTAGTTAAGATGAGTGGTTTCCTGGGTATTGATCTGATGTTGGTTTCGTCCTTCGGGGTTAATACTTAGGGAATCATTCTCTTACTAATTTACGGTTGGAGCCTGATTAAGAATTAAACGATACAAATCATAATTTTATAAAATATATTAAACAACAAAAATAGTCATGTGTTGATACTCCTGTGTTGAGAATATTCATGTGTTAAAAAAAAATCATGTGTTGAAGAAAATATTCATTTGTTGAATAGAATAACGAAGTTATTGAAATATATAAAGCCGTGTTGATTAGATTTGCGCCTTTTTGACGCGAACGATATTTATATCGATTATATTCGTTTTTATAATGATTATAGAAAAGAAAGTGATTTCAAAATCTAATATTTTGAAAATATTACCATTTATATATTAAGAATATGGAATATTCAATTTTGATTTAAAATTGGATATGAAGTTGAAATTGTTTTGAAAACGAATTTAAAACGATTTATAAAATATGTTTAGAATTGAAATTGACGATATATATATATATATATAATATATATTATATATATATAATATATATTATATATATATTAAATGGCTTGAATAGAACGCGCCACGCCACGGTAGTTCGCGAATTTCGACCATTGACTTCGAATTGACGTTACGGGAGATCCGACCGTCGGATTCTCTTGAAACCGGGACCGTTTGGTTCGTATCGAAAAGAGCTTTCCAATGAATATTAGAAATTTGAAATCTAATGGTTGGATTTGGAATTATGTCCAAATCAAATTTGGAAAAGGTCGCTGTAAGTGCAGTTCAGTGGCCGTTATTGAAAACCGACTGTACGGGCCTTGATAAGAATATTAAAAATATTAATAATTTGTGTAAAATCATATTATATGAACTGGAAAGAACTGGGATGAAAAATTCCCCATTTACAAGGATAAAAATATATTTTTATCGAAATGAACTAGATTTGAAGTGGTTTTAAAAATAACCAGAATTTCCAATATACGAATTGGAATGGATTTGAATCGTAATTATCTTCGGAATGTTTCGATGTTGGATTTCGTGAATATACAGATATAGTTGTGGAAATTTGAAAGATATATTTATATCGTTATTTCCAAAACGATATTTGTTGGTTTCATAATTTGATATTGAATATAAGCCGATATATTTTCTGTTTAGAGCCTTGTATTTAATATCAAATGGGATTTTGGGTTCGTTGTGAATGGCGTCTTAAATAATACTATTCATGGACCCTGTTTAGAAAAGAATAAATCTTTAAATTAAGATTTAGTGAAATTTTTCAGTTAATTGGAATTGAATTTAAAGTGATTTTGGGGTTTATCGTGAGCGGTGTTTTGAATAACACATGTTCTTTAACCTGATTAACAATGGAATGTGATTTTGGGTTTATCGTGAACCATGGTTTAGATGACATTGGTTCTTTAACCCAATTAAAGACAGGATACTGATTTTTGGGAAGATTAAAACTAAGTGGAGCTTTAATGAATCTTTAATTAGATTAAAGTGATCGAGAATGGAGTATCACCAGTTTTGCTCCAAAGCGATAGTTAAATCTTTAATTAGATTTTAACGTGAAATTGTAATTAATATTTACCGATAACACCATGGTATTAGATATGGAGTATTACCAGTTTCGCTCCATGGGATGAATAGGTTGGGATTGGGAAATAAATTAAATAATTACTTCGATGTGGTTCGCTAATCCTGACTAGTTTGGAAAACCTTAACATGGTTTGAAATGATATCCAAAGGAAGATTAATGAATAAATTTAGAAGAATTTATCTTTGTTAAAATTAATGGGAACCTTTCCCTAAGAATGTGAAGATTTGAACAAAAGAATATTTTGAATTGGAATGAGGCGTATGTTGTGTTTGTATAACACTTGTTTATTATATATGCCGGTTATTCGGAAAGGCCGAGTTTATACCCATTCTGAATAACCGATTCGACGATAAGTCGAAGATGAAGACGTTGGTTGAAGACTGGAGGTCTTCACATCGTTTGGATGATTATTGATGATCTTGATTGGGTTGTACACCCAAAAGGAGGGAATCAGTTGGTGATCGTCCAGACGTACTTGGAGATCGATGGATATGCAAGGAATAAGGTTCCTCGGGTTTCGTTCAGACCTAGAACGAACTTGTAAATGGACTGTGTGTCTGTCATTGGATTTTATTCTGTGTGATTGATTTTTATTAAATATATATCTGTTTGACAGCGGAGAATTTGTTCTCTTGCTTAACGCCCTTCTCTGAGACTACGAGCTTAGAGGTTATGTATTGATGGATATCAATCGCATGGCATGAAGTGCCTGTGTGGCTTGCCTAAGTGGCAAATGATCAAGCCTTTTGTTGAAAAGCAAAGTCATGTGGTTGATGATCAAAGCACGGTCTGTGTGGCATAGCTTTGTGTATAGCGTTAATTCGCGAGCCTCTCACACCTCGGTATGAGTCAAAAAACGGGATGGTGACTGCAGGGAGAGCACGACGTTTCTTTCTAGCTATGGGTGATGTCAGTGACCTATCAGCTCTGGCATTTATATACTTTTTACCTATGTGGTTGTCGGAATGCGAGGCGCCTTGGATATATGTCTGATAGGACCGGGAAACGTGTGTTCAGGAATAACTAATCCTCAAAAGTAAGAGAGGACCGGCCCTGAAGATCCAGGATCGCTGTGTGGTCCTGAGACATTTGCTAGAGTGTCTCGAACAGAGAGGAGCTTGCCCCTTGCCTCGACTCATGATGGAATCCAGTTTCCAATATGTGATAATTTGGTTTTGTTTGTAGAACCAAGTATGGCGACATAGTAGATGGTAGCTATGCCGCCTATGATTGATACTTATGATTGAAATTGTTTTGACATTATACACTTATAGTAATATCAAAATAAGGTGTTTTTAAACGTATCAAACATTCTTTGGCTATTATAAGGTAAAACCCCATCCCCCGCTTGCATTGCATTGTGTGATGGGACCTGGGTCTTATAATAGGTTCATTTAGCATTGCGCTGTTTGTTTTATGCACTGGTATTCTTGGAAGGAAAACCTTTCCGTGTTATACGGCGTGGTCCCTTGATTTACCTCGCTTTAAAATAAAAATTAATAACTGTTTTAGTTCTCACACCAGTAACATGACTGACCTGGAGTTTATTGTTTTAACCTAAACTCTGGGTGCCCCAATTTTCCATGGGCAGCTAGTAGTTTTGATTTTGCAGATTTATATTCACAGGATCATGGCCGCCAGCTGGAATGATACTCAGAAAGCTCTGTATCCGTGCATTACTTTCAGTTGTGTTTTGTATTATTTTCCGCTGCTAGGTAATTTATTGTAATATCTGATATTTAGTAAATATGTAATATTTATTCATACTCTGAATATTCTTGTATTCTGATGGAATTGTTGTAATAAATAATGAAATTTTCTTTTGTTTGCATTCTGATTTGTCGTGTTCTCATCTCAATCTGGGTTTTCATTTACGGGGAAGTTCGGGTCATTATAACGTGGTATCAGAGCTTTGGTTTACAGAGCTCGAGAACAAGACACATTAGAACCAAACGAAAGAATTCATCATAAATTGGATTAGCAATATCCAATGAGATTGGCTCGTTAGAGATGGGATCAGCAGTATCCTAGAGCGAGTCGAAAGAGTATATTTTAAAAATAAAAGCGAAAACAAATTTTGTTTTGAAATTTAAATCGTTTTATACATATTTGAGTATTTATTTGTATTGAATTTGGACAATCGAGTATATATAGATTTTGCATATACATGTCATGAACGTACATTCGAAGTTTTAATATACTGGATAGATATAGAATCACACTCTAGTTGCCCAGGGACAATTCTGATGATGATCGCAGCATCATCATTATTTGTGTTCGAGTTTTGAAAGTGGGATTTCTATATATTTCCATTGACTGGTGTGAGAACCAAAACTTACATAGAATTATTGTTGTGATTTTACATCAAAAACAAGATTTTCTGTATATATAACAAATTATGAATTTGAAATGATAATCAACAAATTGATTGTTGATTGTGTTGTTTGATTATTGGTTGATTAATTAGATTTTGAACCATTTAGCCTAATGGAACCGAATATTGAACTGAATTGAAAAATTGATTACAATTGCATGCATATATATGTATATCCACTGAACAAGTCATAGCAAGGAGGCTAGAGCAGAGAAATAAAATTGTTTGCCCGACAAATAGGTACATGTTTATTGTATTTCTTGGGTTTTTGATGATTTTATGAGCCGATTGGCTAGCCGCTTGACTTTTTCTTTTTGGATTGGTGAGGGTCATGAGAGGCTATTTGAAATATCCCGAAGCTCCCGGTGCGGGGGGGGGGGGGGGGGGTTATGGAGAATTTTTTCGAAAATATAGGGTTTTAGCCAAATTTTTGGAAAATTTGAAAATTTCTTAGAAACTGGAAAGTTGAAGAACTTAAGCCGTAAATAATGGAAGTTGGGTTGATTAGTAAAACAAATTTCAGCTTCGTTCCTTTTCGGGGATGAAAAGTTTTAAGTGGGGGATGATTGTAACAACCCGGAAATTCTGGGCTAATTTAAAAATTTTATTTTGGGAATTTTAATGAATTTTGAATATTTAAAATGATTTATTTTAAATAATAACGACGAGAAATTTATTTTGAATAGAATTAGAACGTATATATATTTATTTGAATCGACGTTAGA
Source organism: Allium sativum (assembly GCA_030737875.1). Lineage (NCBI taxonomy): Eukaryota > Viridiplantae > Streptophyta > Magnoliopsida > Asparagales > Amaryllidaceae > Allium > Allium sativum. The sequence goes on from CM060920.1 coordinate 894,858,962, forward strand.
ATATAAATATTTATTTTTAATTATAAAAGGAATTGAAAATAGCGCGGTAGTTTGAAAATTCGATTTCGAATTTCAAATGAATGTGCAGGATTCAAAATAAGCTGGATTTTGGCGAAACCAAAAAATATTAGAATCTAATTGAGAATATCTTTCCAAGAATCCGAAAAATCGAAATTTCATAGTGGGAATAAAAAGTTATGCCTAGTTGAAAATTCAGAATAGTCGCTATGGAATTTTGGCCCTTAAAAATAGAAATTTTGCATATGAGCTCAGAATTCGACGAGATAAATTTTTCTGGATTCATAGTGACAAATCATTGTTTAGTTCAAAGGGCGTGTCGAATGGAGTTAGTATGTGGCGAGCTAAAACAGTTCAGAGTAAAACAAGAAGTCATTTTACAAAGGAACGTTATTGATACGACCTCAGAATTCGATTCCATTTTTTTCTGGATTCGTATCGTCTAATAATGATTAAATCCAAATGGGCATGATTTTTAGAGTTAGCATGTGAGCGTGCAAGAAGAAATGGTGCACCAAAATCGTATTTTTAGAGCTTATCTGAGCATTTTTGAGAATTTTAACGGAAGGTCAAACGAACTCGGAATTCGATGAAACTTGTTTCGTTGGACTCATCTTCACGTCTACTATGCCATGTACGAAATCCGGGACAATTTGGATATCGTCGGTGTTCGGACGATAGGCGAGAAACGAGCATATAATCACTTTACTTCCTTTTTCCTCTTCATTATTTCCCTTTTCCTCCTACCTTCTAAAAACTCAAAAATGGAGAGCTTCTCCCTCCCATTGGCTGCCGCACCCCCCTCAGGCCGCATCCCACCTCCGTCCACCACCACCTACCTCCGGCCACTCCCTCTCCTCCTCCTCTTCTCTCTCCTCTTCTCTTTCTCTCTATTTGCCCTCTTTCAAAACCCTACACACAAACACCACCACCGCCACCACTCCGGGCCCCACCACCGCTATTAGCGGCCTCCCCCACGTCAATCAGGTCTGGCGTCCCCCCCTCCAGCCACCTAGCTCCGGCTGTGGGCCCCTCCTCAAAAATCACATTTTTTTTTACAAATTTCCCGTTTTGCAAATAACACCCTGCCACTATTTTGCCAATAAATCACAAACCGTGCAATCTTAGCCAAGACTCCACTGGACCAAAATCGAAGATCACTCTCTCCTCTTCGATTTGGCTATATGGAAGTCATATTTTGGACTGCGGAGCTTTCCGGAAAACGCATTCGAAGTCGACGGACCTGCTGCTATTTTTGGCGATTTTCGGCGAATTGGTGCAGTTTTGAAAGAAAGTTCCCTAGACCAAAGTTGTCCGGAATGGCGCGTTTAGGCTAGTGACAAAATTTGGTGAAGTTTGGAGGCCGTAAGCAAGTTCAGGAGCCAAAGAGGCGAATTTGAGTGCGGAGAACGATAAAAGCGAGCGCGGCGACAAAGATTTTCTACATTAGAAGAATCGTGACGAGTTGGTTTAGCTTATGGGTGAGAACTTCTCACTTTAAATTTTCTTTTCTAGTAAAAATATACACTAGAATGTAGACGGTGCTTAGCAGCACCCGACACCCGTTGTCCACAAACCATGGACGACTTGTTTGTTTTTGTTTGGTGGTTGATTGGGATATTTGTTTGAATTTGGTTTGGGAAGAATAATGGAATTGATTAGATTGGTATGCATATGGCACAGACCATTATTAGACTGGAGATAAGGCTAGGCGTTACCCGTTTCTAGTATTGCGCTGTTATGCCGCCGAATTTTTCTATAATATGTTAGAAAAATAAAAATATCATTTTTATTATATAAACTAATAAAATAAATATCCATTTACAAATCAGACGATTTGTTTATGTACACTGATTTGATTGATATTGATTGGGACGATAAATTTTACACATCGCCCAAATGCATAAATAAAAATCTGTGTTTGTTGATTTGAAAACCCACACGATTATTGGGATGATATTTGATGTGCATTAATCCCAATTATTTAGTTGTATGTCAATCGATAGGTTGACAGACAGTTGTGTAGTGCACTTTAGATGATGGTTGATTATTTATCATTGCTAATATATACATGTGTTGTATGGAATCCATATAATTAACATTATATGAAAATTGATTGGGCCTCATTCCAATTTGGAAAATAAAGAATATTATAAAAATAAAGATTCATGTTTTGAATAGAAAAAATAGTCATGTGTTGACGATACTCATGTGTCGAGAATATTCATGTGTTGAAAGAAATATATATTCATGTGTTGAAACTTATGTGTCGAACGAAATATTTTAACAATAAAATTCACATTTTTATCACATAAAAAATTATAAACTAGTTGGAAACTAGTTAAGATGAGTGGTTTCCTGGGTATTGATCTGATGTTGGTTTCGTCCTTCGGGGTTAATACTTAGGGAATCATTCTCTTACTAATTTACGGTTGGAGCCTGATTAAGAATTAAACGATAGAAATCGTAATTTTATAAAATATTTAAAATAACAAAAATAGTCATGTGTTGACGATACTCATGTGTTGAGAATATTCATGTGTTGAAAAAAAAAATCATGTGTTGAAAAAAATATTCATTTGTTGAATAGAATAACGAAGTTATTGAAATATATAAAGCCGCGTTGATTAGATTTGCGCCATTTTGACGGGAACAATATTTATATCGATTATGTTCGTTTTTATAATGAATATAGAAAAGGAAGTGATTTCAAAATCTAATATTTTGAAAATATTACCATTTATATATTAAGGATATGGAATATTCAATTTTGATTTAAAATTGAATATGAAGTTGAAATTGTTTTGAAAACGAATTTAAAACGATTTATAAAATACGTTTAGAATTGAAATCGATGAAGTATATATAATATATATATTAAATGGCCTGAATAGAATGCGCCGCACCATGGTAGTTCGCGAATTTCGACCATTGACTTCGAATTGACGTTACGGGAGATCCGACCGTCGAATTCTCCTTAAACCGGAACCGTTGGATTCGTATCGAAAAGAGCTTTCCAATGAATAATAGAAATGTGAAATCTAACTGATGGATTTGGAATTATGTCCAAATCAAATTTGGAAAAGGTCGTTGTAAGTGCTGTTCAGTGGCCGTTATTGAAAACCGACTTTACGGGCCTTGATAAAAATTATTAAAAATATTAATAATTTGTGTAAAATCATATTATATGAATTGGAAAGATCTAGGATGAAAAATTCCGTATTTGAAAGGATAAAAATATATATTTATCGAAATGAACTAGATTTGAAGTGTTTTTAAAAATAATCAGAATTTTCAATATACGAATTGGAATGGATTTGAATCGAAATTATCTTCGGAATATTTCGATGTTGGATTTCGTGATTATACAGATATGGTTATGGAAATTTGAAAGATATATTTATATCGTTATATCCAAAACGATATTTGTTGGTTTCAGAATTTGATATTGAATATAAGCCGATATATTTTCTATTTAGAGCCTTGTATTTAATATCAAATGGGATTTTGGGTTCGTCGTGAATGGCATCTTAAATAACACTGTTCTTGGACCCAGTTTAGAAAAGAATAAATCTTTTAATTAAGATTTAGTGAAGTTGTCCAGTTAATTAGAATTTAATTGGAATTCAATTTAAAGTGATTTTGGGGTTTATCATGAGCAGTGTTTTGAATAACACCTATTCTTTAACCCGATTAAGAATGGAAAGTGATTTTGGGTTTATCGTGAACCGCGGTTTAGAAGACATTGGTTCTTTAACCCAAGTAAAGACAGTATACTGATTTTTGGGAAGATTAAAACTAAGGGAGTTTTAATGAATCTTTAATTAGATTAAAGTGATCGAGAATGGAGTATTACCAGTTTTGCTCCAAAGCGATAGTCAAATCTTTAATTAGATTTGAACGTGAAATGGTATTACCGATAACACCGTGGTGTCAGATATGGAGTTTACCAATTTCGCTCTGTGGGATGAATAGGTTGGGATTGGGAAATAAAATAAATAATTACATCGGTGTGGTTCGCTAATCCCGACCAGTTTGGAAAACCTTAACATTGTTTTGGAATGATATCCAAAGGAAGATTAAAGAATAAATTTAGAAGAATTTATCTTTGATAAAATTAATGGGAACCTTTCCCTAAGAATGTGAAGATTTGAATAAAAGAATATTCTGAATTGGAATGAGGTGTATGTTTTGTTTGTGTAACACTTGTTTATTATATATGCGGGTTATTCGGAAAGGCCGGATTTATACCCATTCTGAAAAACCGATTCGACGATAAGTCGAAGATGAAGACGGTGGTTGAAGACCGGAGGTCTTCACATCGTTTGGATGATTATTGATGATCTTGATTGGGCTGTACACCCAAGAGGAAGGAATCAGTTGGTGATCGTCCAGGCGTACTTGGAGATCAATGGGTATGCGAGGAATAAGGTTCCTCCGGTTTCATTCAGACTCAGAACGAACTTGTAAATGGACTATGTGTCTGACATTGGATTTTATTCTATGTGATTGATTTCTATTAAATATATATCTGCTTGGCGGCGGAGAATTTATACTCTTGCTTAACGCCCTTCTCTGAGACGTACGAGCTCAGAGGTTATATATTGATGGATATCAATCGCATGGCTTGAATTGCCTGTGTGGCATGCCTAAGTGGAAAATGATAAAGGCTTTTGTTGAAAAGCATAATCTTGTGGTTGATGATCAAAGCACGGCCTGTGCGGCTTAGCTTTGTGTATAGCGTTAATTCGCGAGCCTCACACCTCGGTATGAGTCAAAAATGGGATAGTGACTGCAGGGAGAGCACGACGTTTCTTTCTAGCTATGGGTGATGTCAGTGACCTATCAGCCCTGACATTTATACACTTTTTACCTGTGTGGTTGTTGGAATGCGAGGCGCCTCAGATATAGGTCTGATAGGACCGGGAAACGTGTGTTCAGGAATAACTAATCCTCAAAAGTAAGAGAGGACCAGCCCTGAAGATCCAGGATCGATGTGTGTGGTCCTGAGACATTTGCTAGTGTCTCGAATGGAGAGGAGCTTGCCCCTTGCCTCGACTCATGATGGAATCCAATTTCCAATACGTGATAATTCGGTTTTATTTGTAGAACCTAGTATGGCGACATAGTAGATGGTAGCTATGCCACCTATGATTGATACTTATGATTGGAATTGTTTTGACATTATACACTTATAGCAATATCAAAATAATGTGTTTTTAAATGTATCAAGCAATCTTTGGCTATTATAAGGTAAAACCCTATCCTCCGGCTTGCGTTACATTGTGTGATGGGACTTGGGTCTTATAATAGCTTCATTTTTCTTTATTTAGCATTGTGCTGTTTGTTTTATGCACTGGTATTGTTGGGAAGAAACCCGTTCCGTGTTATACGGCGTGGTCCCTTGATTTACCTAACTTTAAAATAAAGATTAATAACTATTTTAATTCTCACACCAGTCACATGACTGACCTGAAGTTTGTTGTTTTAACCTAAACTCTGGGTGCCTCTATTTTCCACGGGCAGCTAGTAGTTTTGGTTTTGCAGATTTATATTCACAGGATCCTGGTCTACAGCTGGAACGATACTCGGAAAGCTCTGTATCCGTGTATTACTTTCAGTTGTGTTTTTTATTATTTTCCGCTGCTAGGTAATTTATTGTAATAACTGATATTTAGTAAATGTGTAATATTTATTCATACTCTATATATTCTTGTATTCTGATGGAATTGTTGTAATAAACAATGAAATGTTCTTCTATTTGCATTCTGATTTGTCGTGTTCTCATCTCAATCCCGGCTTTCCTTTACGGGGAAGTTCGAGTCGTTATAATTGGAATATTTCGATGTTGGATTCCGTGATTATACGGATATTGTGGAGGAATTTGGAAGATATATATATCGTTATTTCCAATATGATATTTGTTGATTTCAGAATTTGATATTGAATATAAGCCGGTATAATTTCTATTCAGAGCCTTGTATATAATATTGAATTGGATTTTGCGTTTGTCGTGAACTGTGTTTTAAATGACACTGTTCTTAAACCCAGAGTGAAAAGAATAAATCTTTTAATTAAGATTTAAAGAAGAATTACTAATTAATTATCATTTAATTGGAATTGAAAAATGAATCTGAGTTGGGTTTATTGTGAACCGTGTTTTTAACGACATTAGTTCTTTAACCCAATTAACAGTGAAGAATATGATTTGGAATTTATAATCTTTTAATTAAGATTAACGGAATTTTCCAAAGCAAAGATTTCCAATTTAATATATTGAATTGGAATTGAATGGAATTCGATTTGATAATAGTCGAAATGAGCTTCAGTGGAGGAAGACTGTTAATATATATGGAATTGAAAAGGCTTTGTCGTTATTCCATTTATATTGTTAGTCGGATACAGAAATTGATATTGATTATATATTGATCTGTTTCCGTGAAGATTCCATGGTTAATGGAATGTGATTTTGGGTTTATCGTGAACCGTGTTTTAAATGACATTGGTTCTTTAACCTAGGTAAAGGCAGGATTACATGTCTAACATTGTATCTTTATACTGTATTCGTTGATCTTTGCTAAATATATATCTGTTTGATGTCAGAGAATTTATTCTCTTGTTTAACACCCTTCTCCGAGACGTACGAGGTCAGAGGTTATATATCGGCAGAAATCAATGGTACGGTGTAGATTGTCGATGCGGCATGTTTAATTTCCCAATGTTAAATAATCATTAATATTAATTTTTGGGAAGATTAAAACTAAGTGGAGTTTTAATGAATTTTTAATTAGATTGAAAAATGAATGTGATAATTAAAATTTTCAATTCAAGAAAATGATCGAAAATGGAGTATCACTAGCTTTGCTTCAAGCGATAGTTAAATCATTAATTAGATTTGAATGCGAAATGGTAATTAATTTTACCGATAACACCATGGTGTTATATATGGAGTATTACCAGTTTGCTCCATGGGATGAATAAGTTGGGATTGGGAAAATAAACAAATGATTACTTCGGTAAGGTTCGCTAATCCCGACTAGTTTGGAAAATCTTAATTCGGTTTAGAATTGAAAAGATAATGAAATCTTTTGCAATGAAATCCAAAGGAAGATTAAAGGATAAATTTAAAGAATTTATCTTTAATAAAATTAATGGGAACCTTTCCCAAAGGAAAAGAATATTTGAATAGAAGAATATTCTGGATCGGAATGAGGCGTATGATGTGTTGTTATAGCACTTGATTATAAGATACGCGAGTTATTCGGAAAGGCCGGGTTTATCCCATTCTGAATAACTAATATGACGAAAAGTCGAAGAGATTGAAGACGGTGCAAGACCGACGATCTTCACATCGAATGGATGGGTTGCTACTATTGCTCATGACGAGAGTTGCTACCTTGAAGGGGCTACAGTAGTAGCCGTCCGGACGTACTTATTGATTGTACGGATATGCGAGGGTCTCTCTCCTATATTGGAATAAGGTGGTGCCTCCGGTTTCGTTCACACCTAGAACGGACTTGTAAATGGATGGTGTGTCTGACATTGTATTCTTTTACACTGTATTCATTGATCTCTGCTAAATATATATCTGTTTAGTGGCGGAGAATTTATTCTCTTGCTTAACACCCTTCTCTGAGACGTACAAACTTAGAGGTTATATATCGGCAGAAATCAGTGGCACGTTATGGATTGATAGTGTGGCATGCTGAGATGCAGTGATCCAATCCTTTGTTGAAAAGCAAAGTTTGGTGGATGATGATCAAAGCACAGCTTTAATATAGCACAGCTTTGTGTAGCGTTATTTCACGAGCCTCACACACCGTTATGGTGATAAACTGACGGTTAAATCAGTATACTTCAGAGATGAGGATAGACCTTCTGTGGGTTATCATGGATTCGGTCGACCGAGGTGATACTGGGTGTGGACGCCCCATACCAGTAGGGATAGGGCACACCCCCCGATTCCCAGGTGGATAGAGTTAGCGGTGTTTTCCAATGCTTGGACGTAAGTCGCGATAACTTATTTCCTAGATAGTGTAGATGTGCATTACGACGATTTCGTATGCCTGCGACGTAAGCCGTTGGGAATTCTACTATGCGATAGATCTTTCGGATCAGGAGCCACCATGATGGAAATCAAAACATCCAAATACGACATTTTGCGGTTTTGATTGTAGAGCCTAATATGGCGATATGATATATGGTACCCATGCCATCTACGATTGAAACATTTATATTTGAAGTTGATTTCTTCACTTATAGAAATAATAAAAGATTTGTATTAAAACATACCAAGCATATTTGGCTATTATAAGGTAAAACTGTATCCTCCGGCTTGCGTCGCATTGTGTGATGGGACCCGAGTCTTATAATAGCTTCATTTTTCTTTATTTAGCATTGCGCTGTTTGTTTTAGGCACTGGTATTCTTTAGGGTAAACCCGTTCCATGTTATACGGTGTGGTCCCTTGATTTACCTTATTCTAAGGTAAAGTTTTAAATTACTGTTTTAGTTCTCACACAAGTCACATGACTGACCTGGAGTTTATTATTTTAACCTAAACTCTAGGTGCCCATATTTTCCGCACGGGCAGCTAGTAGTTGGATTTTGCAGTTATTATGTTCACAGGATCCTGGTTTATGGCTGAAGGGATATTCGGAAAGCTCTGTATCCGTGTATTTCTTTCAGTTGTGTTTTGTATTATTTTTCCGCTACTATGTATATAGATGTAATTTAAAACTCTGATATTTTCTATTGTATAATATTTATTCATTTATACTCTGTTATATTCTTGTACTCTGATGTAATTGTTGTAATAAACAATGAAATGTTCTTTTGTCTGTCTTCTGATTTGTCGTGTTCTCAACTCAATTCGGGCTTTCCTTTACGGGGAAGTTCGGGTCGCTTCAGAAAGACAACACTATGATTGAAAGTATTATGAATTATTGGTGTGAAATGATTTATAGCTTCGGGATATGAAGTGATTTTGTGACGATCCCAAAATCCGAGGGGCGGTATTAAGGATAATCATTGGAATATAACACATCAATCATCATAGCAGAGTACAAATAATAGCAAAAACAATAAATAGAATAATTTTACATGGATATGACAGCGGAATCACAACATGTAACAACATCAGAATAGCACAGCGTAGGATATAACTTAGTAAATAAAAGGGAAGTGATCAGTCATCTTCGCCAGAGGCGGAATACATACATGCAGTGAGACATAATAAGGGTATCAGTCTACATCGCCGAAGGCGGTACGTATACATACGAGAATAAATACTGAAAGTAAAGCAGTCTGCATCACCTGTGGCGGGATCATAATATAAGTACAATAATGGCGGAAAATGTCAAAGTCATCTCTGTGAAGTCAGCCTCGCCATGAGCCAAAATGCACTTTATGCAACAGTGCAGAGCCAAAAACAACCTGTCACCTGTGAACTAGGCTGCCCGTGTGGAAATAAGGGCACCCGCGTTTGCAAAGCGAAACAAACAACGAGTCAGTCACGGGGACTGGTACGAGGAATCTATTTAACAGTTAAACAACAGTAATAAGCAAATCATAGGACCACGCCACTTTCGCGGAACGGGTTTACTCCAGTGATTGCTAGTGCATTTAAAACAAAGTAAATTCTTTAAAACAACGCAATGCTTTTTAAAAAGAATGAAGCCATTATAAGACTCAAGTCCCATCATACAATGCAACGCAAGCCGGAGGATAGAGTTTTACCTTATAATGGCCAAATATGCTTGATACGTGTAAGCAAAAATCATTTGATACTATTACTAGTGCATATATGTTTCAAAAACGAATAGCATCATAAATATCAATCATAGGCGGCATAGCTACCATCTACTATGTCGCCATACTAGTTCTACAATCGAATCCGTTATTTCGTATTGGAAATTGGATTTCCATCATGAGTCGAGGCAAGGGGCAAGCTCCTCTCCGCTTCGAGACATTCTAGCAAATGTCTCAGGACTACACACTCTGGGTAACCCTGGATCCTCCAAGGCCGGTCCTCTCTTACGTTTGAGGATTAATTATTCCTGAACACATGTTTCCCGGTCCTTACAGACCTATAATCGAGGCGCCTCGCATTCCAACAACCACATAGGTGAAAAATAGATATAAATGTCAGGGCTGGTAAGTCACTGACACCACCATAGCTAGAAAGAAACGTCATGCACTCCTTGGGTCCTTATCCCGTTTTTGACTCATACCGAGGTGTGAGGCTCGCGAATCCACGTTATACACAAAGCCAAGCTATGTAGGCCGTGCTTTGATCATCAACCACAAGACTTTGCTTTGCAACAAAAGCCTTGATCACAGCATCTTGGCATGCCACATAGGCAGTCCACTCCATACGACTGATTTACATCGATATATAACCTCTGAGCTCGTACGTCTCATAGAAGGGCGTTAAGCAAAAGAATAAATTCTCCGCCGCCAAACAGATATATATTTAACAGAGATCAATATGTATAGAACAAAATCCAATGTCAGACACACAGTCCATTTACAAGTCCGTTCTGGGTCTGAACGAAACCGGAGGCGTCAAATTCCTCGTATATCCGTACAATCAACACATACGTTCAGACGGCTACTACTTCCGTCCCTTCACGTGTGATGACCCTAAACCTCCACGGTATGAAAGTAGGAGTAATCATTTGGAATACAACATAAATATAATATAACAAGTCACAGAAACAACATAGTAAAGGAAATCCATATAGTAACAACATCATAGCAGCGGAAATATAATGTCATCAACAATAGAAAATCCACAGTCACAGAATTCTAAGTTACTACATCAAGTTTGCAGAAAAATGACATAAATCCCAATTCCAAAATAAATGACATGAAATGGAAATAAGTCTAATGTCTGGAATGAAAAAGGAAATGCGATAAAAGCAAATGATAGAAAGTCTTCGAAGCTCCAAGTCATCACCTCTACGTCAAAAGCTGGTCCAAGGAAAATGATAAGCAGCTCCAAAGAAAGGACTCCAAGCAAAAGAATACCTGTTACTTGGCTGCCCGTGTAGAAAGGAGGGCACCCAAGTTTGCAAAAAGATGAAACAAACTATGGGTCAGTCGTGGGACTGGTGTGAGAATTCTTAACTAATATTAATAAGGCAAATCCAAAGACCACGCCGCTAACGCGGAACGGATTCACTCTAATGGATTGCCGTGCATAATATAAAGTGTCATAACAGATAATTAAATACATCGCAAACAACGCAATGTTTTTGAAAAAATGGAATCACCATAAGACCCAAGTCCCATCACACAATGCAACGCACACCAGAGGATAGGGTTTTACCTTATGATGATTAAACATGCTAAATACGGCAAATACGAATCTAATATTATCATTAATGTATATGAAAATGTTTCAATCATAAATGTATCAATCCTAGGAAGCATAGGTACCCATATATTATGCCTCCGTACTAGTAATACAATCAAATTCGTCGGTTCGTATTTGGATTTTTGGTTTCCATCATGAGTCAAGGCTAGAGAGGAGCTCCTTACCGATTCGAGCACTCTAGCTAGTGTCTCAGGATTCCCCGCGGAGAAACCTTGGATAGCTGCAGGGCTGGTCCGCAAATACAGCTTAGCGGATTAGTTATACCTGAACACACGTTTCCCGATCCTATAGGACCTATCCGAGGCGCCTCATTCCATCATCCACATAAGTAAAATGTCAGGCTGTGTTAAAACCCAAACACCACTTCTAGCTAGAAAGAAACGTGCTGCTCTCCCTGCGTTCCCTTCTCCCGTTTTAGACTTTACCGGTTTGTGAGGCTCGTGAAGTTACGTAATACACAAAGCTCTGCTTATTCAAGTGGTGCTGTGATCGTCACCACAAGGTTCTGCTTTTCAACAAGAAACCTTGATCATTGCATCTTAGTATGCCACACTGTCACTCCATACCGTACCGTCGATCGTCCGTCAATATATAAACGGGTGTTAAGTAGAGAATAAATCCTCCACCACCAACATTTATATATTAACAGAAATTCAACAACATGATATTCAACGCGGTACGATGTCAGACACACAATCCATTTATACTTATGCTCTGGGTCTGAACGAAAGTCAAAGCCGTGAAATCAACACGTACGTCTGGCCAATGACCTTGACCCTTGAATTGGGAGCAAGTCAATTCAGGACCTCGATCGCTGTCCATTCGAGGGAAGATTTACGGTCTTCATACGTCGTCTCATACTTCAATTCTCTAGCGTCGTTTGGTTTAATTTGGGATGAGAGTAACTCGGACTTCCCAAACAACCTCGCATACTTATAGTTTTGGAAAACTATTTCATGTCGTTATATTATTTTATAACGGCTAATTCTTGTTCTAATTATTTAAAATAATTAAACTCCTTATTTAACGATGCATTCTCAGAATCCTATTTTTATTTATATTAAATAAAACGTATTCTTTCATTACATATCACGTTCTTATTTATTTACATTGAATAGAATGTAAGCTTGCATTTACATGTCGCATTCTTATATATTTACATCAAAAATAATGTTAACTTCATACGATAATTTTTTTTTAATATTAACATTTAAAATAAATGTTAACTCCTACGGTAAAATTACATCTTAATTTACATTAAAAATAATGTAACTCATCCTACGATTAATCTTCTTTTTATCTACATTAAAAATAATGTATATTAATCCTATTGTTACACTCTTTTTAATATTAACATTAAAAATAATGTTATTCTCATCCTACGGTGCAATTCTTCTTTTAATTTACATTATAAAATAATGTAACATTCCTACGGTCAATTCTCTTTAATATTATTAACCTTAAAAATAATGTTAATTGTCATACGGTGAAATTACTATAATATCTACATTAAATAAAATGTACATTTCCTTATGATGAAGATTACTATACTATTTACATCAAATAAAATGTAAATTTTACTATGGTCAAAATTACTATAACATTACACTAAATAAAATGTACATTTCCCTATGATGAAAATTCCTTTTGTGTTTACATAAAAAATATAAGGTAAACTTACCATGGTGAAAATTTCTATTATGTCTACATTAAAAATAATGTAGAACTTTTCCTACTTTTACATTACATATGGAAAATGTACAATTTTAATACACCGTAAATTCCTACTTTATATTTACAAATAAAAATGTAAATCTTGTCATACATTGAATTCCTACTTTATATTTACAAATAAAAATGTAAATCTTGTCATACATTGAATTCCTACTTTATATTTACAAATAAAAATGTAAATCTTGTCATACATTGAATTCCTACTTTATATTTACAAATAAAAATGTAAATCTTGTCATACATTGAATTCCTACTTTATATTTACAAATAAAAATGTAAATCTTCTCATACATTGAATTCCTACTTTATATTTACAAATAAAAATGTAAATCTTGTCATACATTGAATTCCTACTTTATATTTACAAATAAAAATGTAAATCTTGTCATACATTGAATTCCTACTTTATATTTACAAATAAAAATGTAAATCTTGTCATACATTGTATTCCTATTTTATATTTACAAATAAAAATGTAAATCTTGTCATACATTGAATTCCTACTTTATATTTACAAATAAAAATGTAAATCTTGTCATACATTGAATTCCTACTTTATATTTACAAATAAAAATGTAAATCTTTTCATACATTGAATTCCTACTTTATATTTACAAATAAAAATGTAAATCTTGTCATACATTGTATTCCTACTTTATATTTACAAATAAAAATGTAAATCTTGTCATACATTGTATTCCTACTTTATATTTACAAATAAAAATGTAAATCTTGTCATACAATGAAATTTACCATTTAATTACAAAGAAAGATGTAATTTTTCTTATACGGTATAAATTCTTTAATATTAACATTAGAAATAATGTAAATTAATCCTATGGTGTAAATACTATATTTTATTTACATTAAAAATAATGTAGACTTCCTACTGTTAAGTTCACTATTTTATTTACGTTAAAAATAGTATAAACTCATCCTACGGTTAAATTTTCTTTTATATTAACATTAAAAAAAATGTTAATTTATACATGCGGTGAAATTACTCGATATTAACACTAAATAAAATGTTAAGTTTTCATGCATTGTAAATTACTTATTATTAACATCAAAAATAATGTTAATTTCTCATACAATGTAAATTCTTATTTTATTTGCACCCCATAAAAAGTAAATTTTCATCACATCACATAACAGCAACATACAAACATGACAACAAGTCCAAATCCAATGACTAACGTCAAGGTAATGTTTTAACTTGACATATGTAAAATCAACATAGCGTGATTAAACAAATAACCATAATTAATTATTAATTCAGGTCTAAACCTCAAAATTTCAGATCTAATCACATAGCATTATAGGCAATTTTGATTCCACATCATAAGTTATGAACGGTTTAGATCTATGTTTAAATATCATGTCGTATTGGTTCTACTGTTAATAATCATAGAGATAATAATTAAATTAATTAAATTAAATGAAAAATAATATTCTCACCGCGTTTGGTCAGAGAAGAAGATTCAGGTTCGGTGTTCCAATTCAAGACAATTTCAGATCTGGAACGATTCGAATACAAATTCATATGCAAAAATCAAACTCAGGCTTTTAACAACTTACACAGCGATAGAAATAAGCGTCGCAAAACTGAAAATAGATTTTACCTTAGAAACCCAATTTGTTCAAAATTTCAATTCCAGTTTTCTCGATCTGTGGTCGATGGTTTCGGACACTGTTTGTTGGAGAAGGACCGGGGAAGAGAGGCCTTTGCTCGGCCAGAGGGGGGATGGGCTCGGCGGCGCCTGGTGGGGCCCGGGGGCGCGACGGCGGGCTGTTCTTGGCCTCGGAGCGGGCACGACGGGCGACGAGGGGTGTTGGTTCAGGTTCCAAATCGAAGAGCTCGCGAAGAGCTTCGAAACGAGTATTGATACGAAGATTTTCACTGAGAGATGAGGGAGAATTTTGAGCTCAAAGATTAGAGCTAATATGGGTTCTTGCGGCTGTAACAAAATGAAGAAGACGATGGCCCTGTAGCATACCGTATTTATACTAGTATTTAGGGTTTTATTTTTATATTTATTTATTTAATTAATTATAGAAATTAGTGTTTTCTCGTACGACCTCCAAACGAAGCTCAACGACTATCAAACTTAATGTTTTGACGTCTTCTGAACGCGATGACGCTACTGCCAAGGTCTAACTCTGAAGTTACAGTCATGTTTCCTTTATTTTTAATATAAATCATTTAATTTAAATTCGAACGTACTTGTTAATTCCACCAGGGCCACATACTAGCTCAGAAAAATCCAAAAAAATTATTTTTGGCTTTCTTATGTCCATACGGTCCTAACAAAATTTATTTCACCTCATTTTGAGATTGTTTGAAAAATGGCTATTTTTCGGTCAATTAATTTTGACCGAAACTGACAAAACACAGATTCTTTTGCCTCGCTTACATGCTAGCTTCAAAAATCATGAAATTTGAAACCTAGCAATAGTTTTACATTCCGGACCCAGCAAAAGTGGTTTCGTTGAATTCCGAGGTCGTATGCAAAATGCCAATTTTCAAGGGCGATATATTTCTATAGCGACCTTTCTGAAAATTCATTTGGCCATAACTTTTGGTTTCCGCTATGAAACTTTGATTTTTCGGATTCGTTAAAAAGGTACTCATTAACAGATTTATATATTTTTCGTTTCACCAAAATCCGGTTTATTCTGCATCCTGTGCAGTAGGTCATAGTTCAAGTTTGACTTTTCGAACTACCTTCCTATTTCTAATTCTCTATGCAATTTATTTTTGGCTTAACTTTGCATTAACTTTGCTCAAACTAATTCCCATTCATTTTTATTTGAAATAATTTATTTTAAATTTTTAAACACCCCTAAATGAAAATTTTAAATTGACGCCAAATTTCAGGATTGTTACATCACGGTAGCTACTCCGGTCAGGAACCTCAGCAGCGCCCATCCAACCGATACGAAGATCGTCGGTCTTGAATCGTCTTTGTATTTTCCAATTCAAATCGCTCGATAAATTATTTGAAATGAGGGTTAGCTCGGCCTTTTCAAATAATTCACGTAATTAGAATTTAAATTAATTCTTTCCATGGTTATATTATTCGACATTCATATTTCAGTTCTTTAGTGTTATTTTCGTGTCAAACACATACAACCATCAAATATCAAACAGATCAAGCCAAATTGGTTTATTTCCAACCTATGTTGCTTATAATATTTTATAATGATTTTTCACCATTTTTATTTATTTAAAAATGGCCATATTTAATTAAACGACGTTTCAGGTCGTGCCGTGGCACTGGCGCTGTTTTTCCTCCAATTTGTTTTACACATATCGGAAAATCTAACCGTTGGATTTCTACAAAGTCTATACCAGTGGGAAGATATTCCCAAAGCGAACCCAACGGTTCCAGTTTCGTGAAAATCCGACGGTCGGATCTTCCACACTAGTCGTTTGAAGTTACGGTTTCAAAATTCGAACTGCAGCGTCGTTATTCGATTTTATTTGATTATATTTATATTTATATATAAATATAAACGATTCTGGCGCTGTTTTTCTTCAGATTTGAATTAAACATTCCAGACAATCCAACCGTTGGATTTTTACAAGGTTGGTGCCGTTGGGAAGATATTTCCAAGGCGAACCCAGCGGTTGCGGTTTCGGGAAAATCCGGTGGTCGGATTTCTCGTACTAATCGTTTCAAATTACGATTCCAAAACACGAACTGCACGGCTTCGATTCCTTTTAATTATATTTATATTTATATATATAAATATAGTTCATTCTATAATTTCAAATATAGTTCATTCATTACTTTCAACTTTGTTTTCACTTCAAATATTTCACTAACGCCTTAATATTTCGAAAATTTTCGCCATAACCTCCTTTGTACGGGAATGGGTTTGGAAATTTATTGGGCCGTGTTAGGTACCCAATAAATCCTAAAAAGCATCCACATATTTATAGTGATATATTCTGGTGTTTACGGGGGAGCGTGTATAGATAATAACTGCAGAGAATAAATTCTCGTCACCCCGCTCCGTGTGGAAATAAATAGTCCATGTGTCGTATCTAATAACTAGAGAGACGTGATTATTGTCAACTCCAGACCCGTGTGGGGTTTTTATTAATCTGGCAATTTATCGTTATATTTTATATAGTCTATATCAGTCATCAGTTCAATCTGTAGTATATAATCATCGCCATACAAGCCTCTCGCTCGTATGGTAAATCTTCCACCTCATCACACAAGCTCCAATTGCTTATGTGGAATATGATGAAGTATGCCTATCGTCAAGAAGTATGCCATGTAGTGTAGTTCAAAATTAATTGTTACTATCCTATGGCGATGTTTATTATTTCACACAGAATAACTAGCACTCCGCACCCAATGGTGTTCATCCTAGTTGATATAAAAATAAAATTGCGCAGCCAACTCATCAAGGCTTACCTATTTGTCGGGCACGCAAATAATTTCTTTACTCTACAGCTAATCCATTTTTCCTGTTCAACACATGTATATATATATATATATATATACATATATATATGTAAAACAAAGCAAATAATGATATTTCTAGCAAACTATTATTTATTTCGACACGTGTGTATTTTTATCAAAGCGTATACATGATAAAAGAAATTTTTTTATCTTCAAAAATATTTATTCAACACGTGAATGTTTTTAACACTTCATATTCACAATAAAGATGTAGTTTTTATTGTCTATTCATTTTATTTTGAAATACGATAACATCCAACACATGAATTTCAATTCAACACATGGATATTTTCTATAGTTTGAATATATATATAAAAATGTGATTTTTATCGCTAAAGCTATTTGTTTAAATTCAAATAATATTCAACACATGAATTTCGATTCAACGAATGAATTTCAACTCAACACATGAATATTCTATATAGTTTGTATATATATAAAAATGTGATTTTTATCGCTAAAGCTAATTGTTTAAATTCAAATAATATTCAACACATGAATTTCGATTCAACGAATGAATTTCAACTCAACACATGAATATTCTCTATAGTTTGTATATATATAAAAATGTGATTTTAATCGCTAAAGCTAATTGTTTAAATTCAAATAATATTCAACACATGAATTTTGATTCAACGAATGAATTAACTCAACACATGAATATTCTCTATAGTTTGTATATATATATATATAAAAATGTGATTTTTATCGCTAAAGCTATTTGTTTAAATTCAGATAATATTCAACACATGAATTTCGATTCAACGAATGAATTTCAACTCAACACATGAATATTGGTTCCAACATATGCAATTTATTTCAACGAATGAAAATTATTCTAACACATGAATATTTCAGAAAATTTCGACAGCATAACGGCAAGGTAGTTAAAACCGGGACCGTCGCTAGTACGGCTCCTCGCTCTACCTTAAAATCTCGCGGTTTTTGACAATGGAGATCATGCATCTAGTTCGCACGCAGGCGGCATGTTTTATTTTCAATTCCACAATCCTATTCTAATTTGTTTCAACCACAAGAGGGTATTTTTCAACCACAATATCAACCACAAACAACTATTTCCAACCATTCGTCATACCATATAATATCACGTCAATCACAAGCAATAAATATCGTCCATGGTCTGTGGACGAGGGGAGTATATATATATATATATATATATATATATATATATATATATATATATATATATATTTCTATAATTCACTTGCATTTCATCACAATTCAAAGTGTATATGTTTCATTCAACGCTTGTATAACTTATACATCGCTAATATAACTTATACAACACATGTACATGAGGTATACAATGCGTATATAATTTACACTTCGCTTATATAATTTATACAACGCGATTCCATTCACACAATTTAGTTTAGATTCCTCACATTGGTTTTTGCAGTGCTAAAAATCGTAGGAAGATCAGAAAAATCCGCGGCTTCTGCTAGATGGTAGAGAGCCTCCTTGCGGTCACGGTGTCTCCTGTTTCATCAAATTTCGTTAACGAACGAAAAAGATATTATTTTTCAAAGTTTTGCAACACTTAAAAGTGTTATTTTCATTTCAGAATAATAAAGGTCGAACCTTTATATTTCGTTCAGAACTAGGTTTGGGATTTTCGTGAAAACGGTGGCACGTGGGGACGATCGGGGATGCTGACGTGGAAGGGGACGGCGAGGGCTTCACGGCGCTGGTGGTTTGAGGGGATGCGGTGGCAGATCGGAGCGGCGACGGCGCTGGGAAGTCGATGACTTCCTGGCTTCGATTCAGGCGGAGGAGGTGATGGTGGAGGTCGTATCGGGGTCGGATGTGAAGAGGGGGCGAAGGCGAGTCGAGTGGTGGTGGTGGCGTCGGCTGTAGGTGGCGGCCGGAAAAGGGGAGGGAAGGTTGGAGCAACGTGAATCGTTGAGAGCGAAAGGCGACTAGGGTTTTCCGTAGTTTTTTATTTATTTATTTTTTGAAAGAAAAAATCCTATTGGCCGAGGATTTATAGGAAATTTTAAATAGTGTTCTTACAAATGAACTCGAAATCAAACCCAATGACTGTCGCCCCTAGCTAAATACCCCCATTCCGGACACAATGGGATATGTTTCGTTGGCCATTTCGACTGTTACAGTCAGTTATTTTTCAAATTAAAATATAAAACATTCAATATTAAATTTGAACGTACATTTCAATTTGCCAGGGCCACAAACTGAATCGAAAAATTCCAGAAAAATAAATCTAGCTTTGTTTTGACGATACGGTCCCAACAAAACCAGTTTCTTCGAATTCTGAGCTCATTTGAAAAATGGCCATTTTTAGGTCGACCCATTTTAACAGAAATTGACCAATCACATTTTCTTTTGCCCCGCTCACATACTAGCTTCAAAAATTATGAAATTTGAAACCTAGCAATAGTTTGACATCCCGGACCCAACAAAAGTGGTTTCGTCGAATTCCGAGGTCGTATGCAAAATATCTATTTTCAAGGGCTATATATGCTATATAGCGACCTTTCTGAAAATTCATTTGGCCATAACTTTTGATTCCCGCTATGAAACTTCGTTTTTTCAGATTCGTTAGAAAGGTGTTCATATATAGATTTAAATATTTTCAGTTTCGCTAAAATCCGTTATATTTTCCACCTAGTACTATCAGACAAACTTTGTATTCAAATTTTCAAACTGCCATACTATACCCAATTCTTTATTTTATTGAAATATGTTATTTCAATTATTCAAATTCTTTGGTAATACCCAATTTTAAAAATTTTAAATTGGTTCACATTTTCCGAGTTATTACAATCTCCCCCACTTAAAACTTTTCATCCTCGAAAAGGAAATAACAGCAAAGTAGGAAACAAAATGTAAATGCAAAGTATTGTAAAGGTACCTTGCACTGGAGTTAGTCAGAGATGTCCACTCTGCATTTGGGGTAGGCTTGTTTAATGCTTTCCTCAGTCTCCCAAGTATAGTCTCTAGGATCACTACTCCACTGCACCTTGACTAAATGAATCTTTTTGCTCCTTATCTCTCTCGTTTCTTTGCCAACAATCTTTAATGGCTCTCTTCTGAGCGCTAATTCTGGAGTTATGTCTATATCCTGTTGCGCTGCTTCTTCTACAACATGAACATGTTTTCTGAGTTGAGACACGTGGAACACGTCATGTACACCAGGCAACAAATCAGGTAATGAAACCCTATATGCAAGAGTTCCAATCCATTCAAGTATAGGAAAGGGACCAATAAATCTCGGTGCCAACTTCCCAGTCTTGCCAAATCTGATTACCCCTCGCATCGGAGAAACTCTTAAATAAACATAATCGCCAACGGCAAATGATAAGTCTCTTCTTCTTGCATCAGCATAACTTTTCTGTCGACTCTGTGCGGTTTTCAATCGCTTTTTAATGAAATCGACTTTATCTGATGCTTCTCGAATCATATCGGGCCCTAACACAAGTCTATTGCCAGGTTCTACCCAACATGCGGGAGATCTGCACGGTCTACCGTATAATGCTTCAAATGGAGACATTCCCAAACTTGCTTAATAGCTATTGTTATAAGAGAATTCGGCTAAATGTAAGTGATCTTCCCATGAGCCTCCAAAATCAATAACGCAAGCCCGCAGTAAATCTTCTAGAATTCTATTCACCCGCTCAGTTTGGCCGTCTGTCTGTGGGTGATAAGCGGTGCTTAAATTCAATTTGGATCCCAATTCTATCTGGAATGCTTCCCAGAATTTGCTAGTAAATAGGGGATCTCTATCACTGACTACATTGAGCGGCACTCCATGCAGTTTAACTATTTCTTTGAAGTAAATCTATGCTAAACTTTGAGCCGTTCTGTTGGATCGGACAGGTATGAAACGGGCAGTCTTCGTGAAACGATCTACGATTACCCATATACTGTCATTTCCTTTCTTAGTTCGAGGCAAGCCATCAATGAAATCCATCGAAATTTGCTCCCACTTCCATCCTGGAATTTCTAATGGTTGTAATAGTCCAGCGAATTTCTATTGATCGCTCTTTACTAGCTGACAAGTGGGGCATCTGCTAACATATAATGAAATATCTCTTTTCATTGACCTCCACCAGAATGTGCATTTGATATCATTATACATTTTGCTCACACCGGGATGGATACTTAGTTTGGACTTATGACACTCGTCAAGTATTTCTCTTCGAAGCTCTGGAAGATTTGGGATGCAAATTCTGCCCTTTAATCTAAGAACACCTTTGTCATCGAGTCGGAAACTTGTGGATTCACCTCCCTTGACTCTCTGACTGACTCTTTGAATAAATTCATCGTCTTTCTGAAGGGTCGAGATCCTGTCTATTAATGAAGACGTGATGATAAAACTAGCGATGATTTCATTCTTTCTGCTGAGCGCATTTGCGACAACATTGGTTTTCCCTGGAGTGTATAGAATCTCAAAATCGTATGCTGCAAGGAATTCTAACCAACGCTGTTGTCTCAAGTTCAGATCCTTCTGAGTGAATAGATATTTCAAGGATTGATGATCGGTAAACAGTTCGAACTTCTCGCCCAATAAATAATGCCTCCGGATTCTCAAAGCAAACACGATAGCTAATAACTCAAGATCATGAGTAGCATAGTTTCTTTCATGCGGCTTCAGCTGACGGCTGGCATAAGCGACCACTTGGCCTTTTTGCATTAATACTGCGCCCAGCCCTCTAATAGAAGCATCTGTCCATACAGTCAAGTCTTGGTTGCCTTCTATAATTGTCAATACTGGAGCGGTTGTCAACTTCAGTTTCAGCTCCTGGAAAGCTTCTTCACATTCGGGAGTCCATTTGAATTTATCATGCTTCTTTGTAAGCTTTGTCAATACACCAGATATCTTTGAAAAATCCTGAACGAATTTCCGATAGTAACTAGCCAATCCAAGGAAACTTCGAACTTCTGTGGGGGTAGTAGGTTGTTTCCAGTTCTGAATCGCTGTAATTTTGCTTGGATCTACAGCAATCCCTTCTTTTGATACGACATGGCCAAGGAACTTAACTTCATCCTGCCAGAAGACACACTTAGAAAATTTAGCTTTCAAGACATTTCTCCTTAGAATTTTCAACACTTGTTCTAAATGTTTTGCATGCTCGCCTTCCTCAACTACGGGGATATTCCCCCGTCCTCCTGCTACTCCTGCTCGGCCTCCACGGCCTCCTCTAGCTGCTGTTGCTCATGTAGCCATCAGAGAGAGTGCTGTATAAGCAAGAAAAGAGTCAAGCTCACAGATTTGATAATTGTCATATATGATAAAGCAGGAGAACATAAGGAAAGGTAATGATGTACTGATCAAATTGTTTTGCTAATCTGCTTAGCTCATTCTAGGACATTGCTAATCCTATCTCTAATGAGCTACTCGCCTTAGAACACTACTGATTCTGTTATGACGAGGTGTTTAATGTGTTAGATCCCGGAACTAAGGTTAGCCAAAGCTCTGATACCAACTGTGACGATCCCAAAATCCAAGGGGCGGTATGAAGGATAATCATTGGAATATAACACATCAATCATCATAGCAGAGTACAGATAATAGCAAAAACAATAAATAGAATAATTTTACATGGATATGACAGCGGAATCACAACATGTAACAACATCAGAATAGCACAGCGTAGGATATAACTTAGTAAATAAAAGGGAAGTGATCAGTCATCATCGCCAGAGGCGGAATACATACATGCAGTGAGACATAATAAGGGTATCAGTCTACATTGCCGAAGGCGGTACATATACATACGAGAATAAATACTGAAAGTAAAGCAGTCTGCATCGCCTGTGGCGGGATCATAATATAAGTACAATAATGGCGGAAAATGTCAAAGTCATCTCTATGAAGTCAGCCTCGCCATGAGCCAAAATGCACTCTATGCAACAGTGCAGAGCCAAAAACAACCTGTCACCTGTGAACTAGGCTGCCCGTGTGGAAATAAGGGCACCCGCGTTTGCAAAGTGAAACAAACAACGAGTCAGTCATGGGGACTGGTATGAGGAATCTATTTAACAGTTAACCCACAGTAATAAGCAAATCATAGGACCACGCCACTTTCGCGGAACGGGTTTACTCCAGTGATTGCTAGTGCATTTAAAACAAAGTAAATTCTTTAAAACAACGCAATGCTTTTTAAAAAGAATGAAGCCATTATAAGACTCAAGTCCCATCATACAATGCAACGCAAGCCGGAGGATAGAGTTTTACCTTATAATGGCCAAATATGCTTGATACGTGTAAGCAAAAATCATTTGATACTATTACTAGTGCATATATGTTTCAAAAACGAATAGCATCATAAATATCAATCATAGGCGGCATAGCTACCATCTACTATGTCGCCATACTAGTTCTACAATCGAATCCGTTATTTCGTATTGGAAATTGGATTTCCGTCATGAGTCGAGGCAAGGGACAAGCTCCTCTCCGCTTTGAGACATTCTAGCAAATGTCTCAGGACTACACACTCTGGGTAACCCTGGATCCTCCAAGGCCGGTCCTCTCTTACGTTTGAGGATTAATTATTCCTGAACACACGTTTCCCGGTCCTTACAGACCTATAATCGAGGCGCCTCGCATTCCAACAACCACATAGGTGAAAAATAGATATAAATGTCAGGGCTGGTAAGTCACTGACACCACCATAGCTAGAAAGAAACGTCATGCACTCCTTGGGTCGTTATTCCGTTTTTGACTCATACCGAGGTGTGAGGCTCGCGAATCCACGTTATACACAAAGCCAGGCTATGTAGGCCGTGCTTTGATCATCAACCACAAGACTTTGCTTTGCAACAAAAGCCTTGATCACAGCATCATGGCATGCCACATAGGTAGTCCACTCCATACGACTAATTTCCACCGATATATAACCTCTGAGCTCGTACGTCTCAGAGAAGGGCGTTAAGCAAAAGAATAAATTCTTCGCCGCCAAACAGATATATATTTAACAGAGATCAATCTGTATAGAACAAAATTCAATGTCAGACACACAGTCCATTTACAAGTCCGTTCTGTGTCTGAACGAAACCGGAGGTGTCAAATTCCTCGTATATCCGTACAATCAACACATACGTTCAGACGGCTACTACTTCCGTCCCTTCATGGTAGCTACTCCGGTCAGGAACCTCAGCAGCGCCCATCCAACCGATACGAAGATCGTCGGTCTTGAATCGTCTTTGTATTTTCCAATTCAAATCGCTCGATAAATTATTTGAAATGAGGGTTAGCTCGGCCTTTTCAAATAATTCACGTAATTAGAATTTAAATTAATTCTTTCCATGGTTATATTATTCGACATTCATATTTCAGTTCTTTAGTGTTATTTTCGTGTCAAACACATACAACCATCAAATATCAAACAGATCAAGCCAAATTGGTTTATTTCCAACCTATGTTGCTTATAATATTTTATAATGATTTTTCGACATTTTTATTTATTTAAAAATGGCTATATTTAATTAAATGACGTTTCAGGTCGTGCCGTGGCACTGGCGTTGTTTTTCCTCCAATTTGTTTTACACATATCGGAAAATCTAACCGTTGGATTTCTACAAAGTCTATATCAGTGGGAAGATATTCCCAAAGCGAACCCAACGGTTCCAGTTTCGTGAAAATCCGACGGTCGGATCTTCCACACTAGTCGTTTGAAGTTACGGTTTCAAAATTCGAACTACAGCGTTGTTATTCGATTTTATTTAATTATATTTATATTTATATATAAATATAAGCGATTCTGGCGCTGTTTTTCTTCAGATTTGAATTAAACATTCCAGACAATCCAACCGTTGGATTTTTACAAGGTTGGTACCGTTGGGAAGATATTTCCAAGGCGAACCCAGCGGTTGCGGTTTCGGGAAAATCCGACGGTCGGATTTCTCGTACTAATCGTTTCAAATTACGATTCCAAAACACGAACTGCACGGCTTCGATTCCTTTTAATATATATATATATATATATATATATATATATATATATATATATATATATATAGTTCATTCTATAATTTCAAATATAGTTCATTCATTACTTTCAACTTCGTTTTCACTTCAAATATTTCACTAACGCCTTAATATTTCGAAAAATTTCGCCATAACCTCCTTTGTACGGGAAGGGGTTTGGAAATTTATTGGGCCGTGTTAGGTACCCAATAAATCCTAAAAAGCATCCACATATTTATAGTGATATATTCTGGTGTTTACGGGGGAGCGTGTATAGATAATAACTCCAGAGAATAAATTCTCGTCACCCCGCTCCGTGTGGAAATAAATAGTCCATGTGCCGTATCTAATAACTAGAGAGACGTGATTATTGTCAACTCCAGACCCATGTGGGGTTTTTATTAATCTGGCAATTTATCGTTATATTTTATATAGTCCATATCAGTCATCAGTTCAACCTGTAGTATATAATCATCGCCATACAATCTTCTCGCTCGTATGGTAAATCTTCCACCTCGTCACACAAGCTCCAATTGCTTATGTGGAATATGATGAAGTATGCCTATCGTCAAGAAGTATGCCATGTAGTGTAGTTCAAAATTAATTGTTACTATCCTATGGCGATGTTTATTATTTCACACAGAATAACTAGCACTCCGCACCCAATGGTGTTCATCCTAGTTGATATAAAAATAAAATTGCGCAGCCAACTCATCAAGGCTTACCTATTTGTCGGGCACGCAAATAATTTCTTTACTCCACAGCTAATCCATTTTTCCTGTTCAACACATGTATATATATGTAGAACAAAGCTAATAATGATATTTCTAGCAAACTATTATTTATTTCGACACGTGTGTATTTTTATCAAAGCGTATACATGATAAAAGAAATATTTTTATCTTCAAAAATATTTATTCAACACGTGAATGTTTTTAACACTTCATATTCACAATAAAGATGTAGTTTTTATTGTCTATTCATTTTATTTTGAAATACGATAACATCCAACACATGAATTTCAATTCAACTAATGAATTTCAATTCAACA
This sequence comes from Allium sativum, assembly GCA_030737875.1. Taxonomy (NCBI): domain Eukaryota; kingdom Viridiplantae; phylum Streptophyta; class Magnoliopsida; order Asparagales; family Amaryllidaceae; genus Allium; species Allium sativum. Next base: position 894,885,576 of record CM060920.1, read on the forward strand.
CATGGATATTTTCTATAGTTTGAATATATATATATATATATATATATATATATATATAAATGTGATTTTTATCGCTAAAGCTATTTGTTTAAATTCAAATAATATTCAACACATGAATTTCGATTCAACGAATGAATTTCAACTCAACACATGAATATTCTATATAGTTTGTATATATATAAAAATGTGATTTTTATCGCTAAAGCTAATTGTTTAAATTCAAATAATATTCAACACATGAATTTCGATTCAACGAATGAATTTCAACTCAACACATGAATATTCTCTATAGTTTGTATATATATAAAAATGTGATTTTTATGGCTAAAACTAGTTTTTTAAATTCAAATAATATTCAACACATGAATTTCGATTCAACGAATGAATTTCAACTCAACACATGAATATTCTCTATAGTTTGTATATATATAAAAATGTGATTTTAATCGCTAAAGCTAATTGTTTAAATTCAAATAATATTCAACACATGGATTTTGATTCAACGAATGAATTTCAACTCAATACATGAATTTTCTCTATAGTTTGTATATATATATATATATATAAATGTGATGTTTATCGCTAAAGCTATTTGTTTAAATTCAAATAATATTCAACACATGAATTTCGATTCAACGAATGAATTTCAACTCAACACATGAATATTGGTTTCAACATATGCAATTTATTTCAACGAATGAAAATTATTCTAACACATGAATATTTCAGAAAATTTCGGCAGCATAACGACAGGGTAGTTAAAACCGGGACCGTCCCTAGTACGACTCCTCGCTCTACCTTAAAACCTCGCGGTTTTTGACAATGGAGATCATGCATTTAGTTCGCACGTAGGCAGCATGTTTTATTTTCAATTCCACAGTCCTATTCTAATTTGTTTCAACCACAAGAGGGTATTTTCAACCACAAAGGTATTTTTCAACCACAAAGGTATTTTTCAACCACAATATCAACCACAAACAACTATTTCCAACCATTCGTCATACCATATAATATCACGTCAATCACAAGCAATAAATATCGTCCATGGTCTGTGGACGAGGGGAGTATATATATATATATATATATATATATATATATATATATATATTATTTATATAATTCACTTGCATTTCATCACAATTCAAAGCGTATATGTTTCATTCAATGCTTGTATAACTTATACATCGCTAATAAAACTTATACAACACATGTACATGAGGTATACAATGCGTATATAATTTACACTTCGCTTATATAATTTATACAACGCGATTCCATTCACACAATTTAGTTTATATTCCTCACATTGGTTTTTGCAGTGCTAAAAATCGTAGGAAGATCAGAAAAATCCGCGGCTTCTGCTAGATGGTAGAGAGTCTCCTTGCGGTCACGGTGTCTCCTGTTTCATCAAATTTCGTTAACGAACGAAAAAGATATTATTTTTCAAAGTTTTGCAACACTTAAAAGTGTTATTTTCATTTCAGAATAATAAAGGTCGAACCTTTATACTTCGTTCAGAACTAGGTTTGGGATTTTCGCGAAAACGGTGGCACGTGGGGACGATCGGGGATGCTGACGTGGAAGGGGACGGCGAGGGCTTCACAGCGCTGGTGGTTTGAGGGGGTGCGGTGGCAGATCGGAGCGGCGGCGGCGCTGGGAAGTCGATGACTTCCTGGCTTCGATTCAGGCGGAGGAGGTGATGGTGGAGGTCGTATCGGGGTCGAATGTGAAGAGGGGGCGAAGGCGAGTCGAGTGGTGGTGGCGTCGGCTGTAGGTGGCGGTGGCGGCCGTAAAAGGGGAGGGAAGGTTGGAGCAACGTGAATCGTTGAGAGCGAAAGGCAGCTAGGGTTTTCCGTAGTTTTTTTTGTTTTTTTTAAAGAAAAAAATCCTATTGGCCGAGGATTTATAGGAAAATTTAAATAGTGTTTTTACAAATGAACTCGAAATCAAACCCAACGACTGTCGCCCCTAGCTAAATACCCCCATTCCGGACACAATGGGATATGTTTCGTTGGCCATTCCGACTGTTACAGTCAGTTATTTTTCAAATTAAAATGTAAAACATTCAATATTAAATTTGAATGTACATTTCAATTTGCTAGGGCCACAAACTGAATCGAAAAATTCCAGAAAAATAAATCTAGCTTTGTTTTGACGATACGGTCCCAACAAAACCAGTTTCATCGAATTCTGAGCTCGTTTGAAAAATGGCCATTTTTAGGTCGACCCATTTTAACAGAAATTGACCAATCACATTTTCTTTTGCCTCGCTTACATACTAGCTTCAAAAATTATGAAATTTGAAACCTAGCAATAGTTTGACATCCCGGACCCAACAAAAGTGGTTTCGTCGAATTCTGAGGTCGTATGCAAAATATCTATTTTCAAGGGCTATATATGCTATATAGCGACCTTTCTGAAAATTCATTTGGCCATAACTTTTGATTCACGCTATGAAACTTCGATTTTTCAGATTCGTTAGAAAGGTATTCATAAACAGATTTAAATATTTTCAGTTTCGCTAAAATCCGTTATATTTTCTACCTGGTACAGTCAGACAAAGTTTGTATTCAAATTTTCAAACTGCCATACTATACCCAATTCTTTATTTTATTGAAATATGCTATTTCAATTATTCAAATTCTTTGGTAATACCCAATTTTAAAAATTTTAAATTGGTTCACATTTTCCGGGTTATTACAGATTTGATGTGTACCATGGATTTGGGTAACTCGTGACTAAAGAAAGGATGTTGTAAGAGTCCTTGGTGATGATGGTCTGCTCTAGGTGTGACACCCCACGTCCGTTAATGTCACTCATTAAGAGAATGCATTTAGTTTTGTGAAGCATTATAGGTAAACAGAAACTACAGGACAGGTATAAAATTGCAGCGGAATTAAAAACTTTATTGATCATAAAGCATCGTAGTTCAAAACATGCTTATATCATATGTCTGAAACACATAAAACCCAATACATCATTAAAATTATGTCTTGTACTTAAAACATCAGAGTACAATAATAAAAGAAGCATAATCCCCAAAACATAGCAATAGTAGAGATATGAAATCAAGTAGTACATCTAAGTAGCTTCAAGCAAGATGAAATCAGAATCTTGGTCAAGCTTGAGTATTCCTACCATGAGAACCTGGGGAGGGGGGAACGGAAGAGAAAGAAGAGGAAATAGAATGGGTCAGACATAAAGTCTGGCGGGTCCAGTTACTTTTAGCATATAAATACGTAAAAGTATCATGAAGCGTATAAAGCGGATAAGAGAGATAACATCATAAAAGACAGGTATGACAAGGTAAACAGGATAAACATGACAGGATATATTGCGCTTCTCTAATATTTTCCTTTTTTCTCTCTCTGCACCAATACTAGTATATTCAGAATGAGATGATCCCCAACATGTATAAGATGGTAGACTTAGGTGTACTTCTAGTGAGAGGTTTTAACCTCATACAATAACAGGTAGCCCAACATATCGAAATTACCCCTAAGGATAATAACGGGCTCCTAAACATATCGGAGTATGGATGTACCCTAATCACTACCCCAATCGATCGGCTCCCTACGCCGTAGATACCATTTGCTGACCCCACATTAGGATGTATCTCCTAAAGTGGCAACCCTTCGTTTTCAGGAAGTGTACAACTATATCTACAGGTGTAATGGCGTCTAGACCTCCTCTGCCGGAACCAGGCACGCACATGACTCCATCGGAATGCGCCGCCCACACTGTCCCCCACTTTTGGATCTCTTACAATCAACCCAATAAGCATGCTCCGACTTCGACCTAGTTCGGAGTACTCGTTTGATACCTATATGAGTTACTAACTGAAATGGGTCCTACACACACGATGATACAAGCTTCCCCTTACGCTTGCATCCCCACTAGGTTTTCCACAGCTTATGTCATACCAGAGTAAAAGATTGCATAACCCCACAGGTTAAGTTTGTGGGCCTATATATATAAATATTACCCACTAGCCCAAGATATACTTAAACCTCCAACTGTTCATACAAGTTTACTTAACCCTGACTCAAGTTAATTTGTTCATGTTATCCCTATGGATTCAACTAGGTTAAGTATTCCAGTTCATTACCATATTCATTTATTATAATGTACTAGACCTCCCACATTAAACCTACAACTTGTGGATGTTGGTTATGTCGGGCAGGTCCGGGCAGACTTCTTCCACAAGTCGGGTTTAACCTCGTGTCTTAGCACGTCTCGTGTTTATGCACTTAGACCCCTCATATTAGATTCACCACTTGTGGTCGCTGGATATGCCGGGCAGATCCGTGCACACTTCCACCACAAGTGTAATCTAACCTCGTGTCTAAGTGCGGTTACAGTTTCTAATTACTGTAATTCTAGGCATCTTCATTATTAACTAATTATTCCTATGTCATTATAGGTTTTCATGCCTCTTTCCCAAGTTATGTTCATAATGAACCATACGCCATAAATTCATATTCATATATTTCATTCAAATTATGCCCAAATTTCCAATTACAAATTATGCTCAATTTTACCGTTTTCCCATCGTCCCCAATTTAGCGCATTTGCATATTTCAGCGGCATGCCTAGGCTCGAAGGTAGCCTGGCGATAAATAAAAGGGAAAAGATGAAGGGAAGAGGACATAAATGATCATACTAACAAGATTGACATATAATGGCAGAAATAGGCATAAACATATAGTGGTATAATGATTAAGATACTCATATACGAACAGATCTGATGAGCATGTGACAATAGAACTGATTCTAACATAATAGGGACATCATAAACATGCATAATAAGATCTAACAATGAATTAGATAACCAACTAACAACAGATCTGATTTAGCCACAAACATAGTAGGAACTGGCATGATGTGATCTAAACGATGAATTAGATCCATAAACAATGGCAGATCTGACATGATAAACAGGTATAGGCTTGGATCTACTTCATAGTCATGTCGGAATAACTTAGATACATAGGTTACAGTAGATCTGATATGATTCAAATAGTCACAGGCATAGATCCAAGTTATAGTTATGTCAAGATTAACTTTTAATCATTTAGATCTAAAATTAACATAGACTCACTGTGATTGGATCCAGAAAAAATAGAAGAAAAATTGCAGATGTTGAATCATAGATCTATAAACTTGAATGACTTGATTGCAGAAGAAGAATGACTTGATTTAATTCGGGCAGAGGCAGCAACTAGTTCTCCATTATTATTTTTGTGCGGAGAAAAAAGAGAAATGGGGTCATATATATAGCCGTCACGAAACCCTAATCTTCCCAGATCTGCCCTAGAGGGGTCAACCCGCCCTTCATGGGGTCGACCCATGGGTCGACACCCCCTTAAGGGGTAGACCCAGGGGTCGGCACCCTTGAGCAGGAATTTTGCCGCTCCCTTTCTCTGCCTGAATTTGAACTGTTTTGAATTCTAGATTGATTATATGCATATATATATTCTTCTAATGCGTATACAAACTTCAAACCTTAATAACTTCTTCATACGGTGTCCGTTTTACGCAAACCAGGTGTATATTTTGAATAGAATTCCGAGATGAACGCAACGGCACAGTCTGTTTCACTTAATTATGAATATTTAATTAATTATTCTTTAATTTACCACCTTTAGTGTCTTTAAAATACGGGGTGTTGCACTAGGGGTCCGGAGAGACATCATTTATATATACTATTTCGTGCGATAGGTTGACCTGTACCTTGTCATAGGGGGAGAACTTCTCAAGGAGATGGAATATATATATGTTGATATGATTTATCATAGTATGTTTGAAGTTTTGAAAACTGATTTTGGTTTTGAAATCCCGAGGTGAAGTATGATTCTCTATATGAAAGAAATATGTAGTATTTCAATGGTTTGAAATGAAAATGGGATTCTAAGTTCAGAGAAATTGTTCGAGGCTTTTCAAATGTTTTGAAATTTATGATTTCGAAATATAGCAAATTCCTTTATCTAGTTTTAGACAATGATTTAAGTTTTGCTTAAATATTAAGTTTAAAATTTAATTATATGAAACAATTGTGGTTGAAATTCTTATGAATTATTTGATATATTTTCAAGCTATTTGAAGTGATAATTAATTAGTTTCAATAAATTATAAGTGAAATTTGTTTTTCTTAAGTATAAGTTTACAGCTCTCCTTTTTTACGATGAAAAGATTTAAGTGGGGGAGAATGTAACGACCCAGAAATTTTGATGATTAAAATATAAATTAAATTAAGATTTAATGTTAATTCAAATAATTTTTATTGGATTTCAATTTAGAATTTAGACTTGTAACTATTTTGAATGTAGCATTTACCTTTGAAATGAAAATGCTTGGTAAACATAACATCAATGTTCAAGATTTTGCCAAAAAAATTTGCTATTTAGCTGATTTGAATGTATTAAATTTGTAATCTATATATTTTAATTGTAATTTGAGCTTACATCTAAATTTATCCTTTTGTAAATTTGTAAACATTTTTGTTTTAACATATCAACTAACTTAGTTTTCCTTGAATATTTGAAATTTAACCTTATTTACATTATTAACCAGTTCATATAGACTTGAATTCGTTATTTAAATTGTGTCAAACATGAGCGCTATATAAAACAAATGTAGTTGTAATGAATTGGATTTTTATTTGAAGGATTTATAAACCGTTGTAATTTGAGAACCGAAATTAATTTATTTTAAATAAAATTTGAAAATGTTGATTTAAATGGTTAATTGAATTTGTTTTATATAAACCGTTAAGCGTAAATTTATTTCAAACGGTAATAGCTGAATGTGGTTGATGTATTAAACGGACAAAAATGAATTGTGAAACTCATGTAACTTTACATTTATAATTTAATTTATCGTTTAATATTTGTTAAAATTTATAGCATGTTGGAATAACCTAAACAATGTTGTCTTGTTTGTTTCAATCGTGTACTACGTCCATAAACACAACGTTTAAACCATTTTCACCGTTTCAGCCCACTGATTGAATCTAATCATATCTGACGAAATTTACTTAAGATGTAAGGACCCGTAACTTCCCCGTGACGGAAAGAGCGGATACTTTGAGGACAAGCCACATCAGGACGCAAACAGAAGAACATTTCATTGAATATTACAACAACTCCATCAGATTACAAGAATATACAGAGTATGAATGAATAATACACATCAGAAAATATCAGAGATTTAATACATTACATAGCAGCGGAAAATAATACAATACACAACTGAAAGAGATATACGGATACAGAGCTTTCCGGATATTGTTCCACCTGTAAATCAGGATCTTGTGAATATAAATCTGCAAAACCAAAACTACTAGCTGCCCGTGTCAAAATAAGGGCACCCAGAGTTTAGATTAATACAATAAACTCCAGGTTAGTTTAAATTTTTACTTTAAATCAGATATATCAAGGGACCACGCCGTATAACACAGAACGGGTTTCCTTCCAAGAATACCAGTGCATATAACAAAACAGCGCAATGCTTTTTGGAAAAATGAAGCTATTATAAGACCCAGGTCCCATCACACAATGCAACACAAGCCAGAGGATAGGGTTTTCCCTGATAATAGCCAAACTTGCTTGGTACGTTAAAAACAAATCATTTGATACTATTATAAGTGCATAGTGTATAAAACAACTTCAAATATAAATGTATCAATCACACAATGCAACACAATCCTAGACGGCATGGGCTCTACAATAAAAAACCGCAAAGTCACGTATTTAGAAGTTGGATTTCCAACTATGAACCGAGGCAAGGAATCGTCCTCTACGAATTCGAGATTGTCTAGCCCGAGCCTCAGGCTACAGCCGCAACTGCACCTAGGAGCCACAGGGCTGGTCCACACGTAGCGGATTAAACTTAAACCCTGAACAATACGTCTCCCCGCCCTATGGGGCGTAAATGAGCCAAATGACTCCATATCCGAGGCGCCTCGCATTCCAACAACCACACAGGTGAAAAATATATAAATGTCAGGGCAGGTAGGTCACTAACACCACCTCTAGCAAGAAAGAGACGCATGTTCTCCCTGTATCCTCTCCGGTTTCTGGTTCATACTGGGGTGTGAGGCTCGCGAACTAACGCCATACACAAAGTTATGCCACACAGGTCGGGCTTTGATTATCAACCACAAGGCTTTGCTTTTCAACCAAAGCCTTGATCATTTGCCACTTAGGCATGCCACATAGGAAATTCACTCCATGTGATTGATATCCATCAATATATAACCTTTCAGCTCATACGTCTTAGGGAAGGGCGTTAAGTAAGAGAATAAATTCTCCGCCGCCAAACAGATATATATTTAGTAGAAATCAATCACACAGAATAAAATCCAATGTCAGACACACATTCCATTTACAAGTTCATTCTGGGTCTGAAGGAAATAGGTACCTCGCATATCCATCGATCTCCAAGTACATCTGGACGATCACCAACGGATTCCCTCCTTTTGGGTTTACAGCCCAATCAAGATAATCAGTAATTATCCAAACAATGTGAATACCTCCGGTCATCGGCCATCGTCGTCATCCTCGACACATCGTCGAATCAGTTATTCAGAATGGGATAAACCCGGTCTTTCTGAATAACTCGCGTATATAATAAACAAGTGTTACACAAACACAATATACACCTCATTCCAATTTAGAATATTCTTTTATTCAAATATTCTTATACTTTGGGAAAGGTTACCATTAATTTTATCAAAGATAAATTCCTTAAATTTATTCTTTAACCTTCTTTTGAATATCAATTCAAACCAAGTTATGGTTTACCCAAACTAGTCAGGATTAACGAACCTTACCGAAGTAATCATTTATTTTAATTTCCCAATCCCAACCTATTCATCTCATGAAGTAAAACTGGTAATACTTCATATCTAACACCACGGTGTTATCGGTAAATTCAATTACCATTTCACGTTCCAATCTAATTAAAGATTTAACTATCGCCTGGAGTAAAATTGGGGATACTCCAATCTCGATCATTTCAATCTAATTAAAGATTCATTAAAACTCCACTTGGTTTTAATTTTCCCCAAAAATCAATAATATTGATTGTTTAACTTGGGAAATCATATCCTGTCTTTAACTGGGTTAAAGAACCAATGTCATTTAAACAAGGTTCACAATAAACCCAAATCACATTCTATTCCATCAGCCTTTAACCGTAAATTAGCAAGTGAATAATTCCCTAAGTGTTAAACCGAAGGCCGAAACCAACATCAGATCAATACCCAGGAAACCATTCAACTTAATTGATCTCCAGTTAGTTTCTGATTTTCTTAACTCCGTTGGGTCCAAGAATGGTATTATTAAAGATACCATTCACGACTACCCAAAACCCATTTGATATTAAATACAAGGCTCTGAATAGAAAATATATCGGCTTATATTCAATATCAAATTCTACGACCAACAAATATCGTATTGGAAATAACGATATCAATATATCTTTCAAATTTCCATAACAATATCTGTATAATCACGAAATCCAACATCGAAATATTCCAAAGTCAATTTCGATTCAAATCCATTCCAATTCAATTATTGGAAATTCTAGTTACTTTTAAAACCCTTTCAAATCCAATTTATTTATATCAAAAATAAATGGATTATAATTCTAGTTCAAAACTAGTTCATTTCGATAAAAATCTATTTTTATCTTTTCAAATATGGAATTTTTCATCCCAATCCTTTCCAAATCATTTCTTATGATTTTACACAAATTATTACTATTTTTAATAATTTTTTCAAGGCCCATACAGTCGATTTCCATAAACGGTCATCGAACTGCACTTACAGCGACCTTTTCCAAATTTGATTTGGACATAATTCCAAATCCAACCGTTAGATTTCAAATCTTTATATTCGTTAGAAAGCTCTTTTCGATACAAACCCAACTGTTCCGGTTTTAGGAAAATCCGACGGCCTGATCTCCCGTAATGTCCATTTGAAGTCAATGGTCGAAATTCGCAAAATGCCGCGGTGCGGCGCGTTCTATTCAGGCCATTATATATATATAAAATATTTTATATATAATATATATTATATATATAATATATATATTATACATATTTCGTCGTTTTCCTTTTAAAACGTATTTTATAATTCGTTTTAAATTCGTTTTCAAAACGATTTCAACTTTATATTCAATTTCAAATCAAAATTGAATATTCCATATCATCGATATACAAATGATAATATTTTCAAAACGTTATATTTTGAAATCACTTCCTTTTCTATATTCGTTATAAAAACGAATATAATCGATATAAATATCGTTCGCGTCAAAATGGCGCATATCTAATCAACACGGCTTTATATATTTCAATAACTTCGTTATTCTATTCAACAAATGAATATTTTCTTCAACACATGAATATATACTTTTCAACACATGAATATTCTCAACATATGAGTATTGTCAACACAATTTTTGTTATTTGATATATTTTATAAAATTATGATTTCTATCGTTTAATTCTTAATCAGACTCCAAACGTAAATTAGTAAGAGAACGATTCCCGAAGTATTAACCCCGAAGGCCGAAACCAACATCAGATCAATACCCAGGAAACCACTCATCTTATTTAGTTTCTAGTTAGTTTCTAATTTTATATATGATAAAGATGTAAATTTTATTGTTAAAATATTTCGCTTAACACATGATAAGTTTCAACACATGAATATTCTAAACACATGAGTATCGTCAACACATGACTATTTATTCTGTTCAACACATGAATCATTATTTTATAACATTCTTTATTTTTCAAATTGGAATAAGGCCCAATCAATTACCATATAATGTTAATTATATGGATTCCATACAACACTTGTATATAATAGCAACGATAAATAATCAACCATCATCCAGAGTGCACTACACAACTGCATAAGCATTAAATATAAATAATTAACGCTTACACAGTCTGTCAACCAATCGGTTGACATACAGCTAAATAATTGGGATTAGTGTACGCCAAAAATCATCCCAACAGCGTGTGGGGTTTCTAATCAACAAACACAGAATATTATTTGTGCAGTTAGTGATGCATCATCATTAGGATTATCCCCGGGCGACTAGAGTGTGATTCTATATCTATCTAGTGTGTTTAAACTTCGAATACACGTGGATCAGATGTATACGAAAAATCTTTAAATATTTGATTGTCCAAATCAATATAAAAATAATATTCAATTACGAATAACCGATATAAATTTTCGAAACAAAAATTGTTTTCATCTTAAAAATATACTCTTCACACTCTTTTAGGATACTACTGATCTTATCTCTAACGAGTCATTCTCATTAGATATTACTAATCCAATTTCTGATGAATTCTTTCGTTTGGTTCTAACGTGTCTTGTTCTCCGAGCTCTGTAAACCAAAGCTCTGATACCACTGTAAGGACCCATAACTTCCCCGTGAAGGAAAGAGCGGGTACTTTGAGGACAAGCACATCAGAACGCAAACAGAAGAACATTTCATTGAATATTACAACAATTCCATCAGATTACAAGAATACACAGAGTATGAATAAATATTACACATCAGAAAATATCAGAGATTTGATACATTACATAGCAGCGAAAAATAATACAATTCAAAACTGAAAGAGATATACGGATACAGAGCTTTCCGGATATTGTTCCACCTGTAAATCAGGATCCTGTGAATATAAATCTGCAAAACCAAAACTACTAGTTGCCCGTGTCAAAATAAGGGCACCCAGAGTTTAGGTTAAAACAATAAACTCTAGGTTAGTCATGTGACTGGTATGAGAACTAAAACAGTTATTTAAAACTTTACTTTAAATCAGATATATCAAGGGACCACGCCGTATAACACGAAACGGGTTTCCTCCCAAGAATACCAGTGCATATAACAAAACAACGCAATGCTTTTTGGAAAAATGAAGCTATTATAAGATCCAGGTCCCATCACACAATGCAACACAAGCCGGAGGATAGGGTCTTCCCTTATAACCGCCAAACATGCTTGGTACGTTAAAAACAAATCATTTGACACTATTATAAGTGCATAGTGTATAAAACAACTTCAAATATAAATGTATCAATCCTAGATGGCATGGGTACCATATATCAGGTCGCCATACTAGGCTCTACAATCAAAAACCGCAAAGTCACGTATTTGGAACTTGGATTTCCATCTATGAACCGAGGCAAGTGATCGTCCTCTACCGAATTCGAGCCTGTCAAGCCCAAGCCTCAGGCTACAGCCGCAACTGCACCTAGGAGCCACATGGCCGGTCCACACGTAGCGGATTAAACTTAAACCCTGAACAATACGTCTTCCCGCCCTATGGGGCGTAAATGAGCCAAATGACTCCATATCCGAGGCGACTCGCATTCCAACAGCCACACACACAGGTGAAAAATATAAAAATGTCAGGGCTGGTAGGTCACTGGCACCACCTCAAGCTAGAAAGAGACGCATGTTCTCCCTGGATCCCCTCCCGTTTCTGGTTCATACCGGGGTGTGAGGCTCGCGAATCAACGCCATACACAAAGCTATGCCACACAGGCCGTGCTTTGATCATCAACCACATGACTTTTCTTTTCAACAAAAGCCTTGATCATTTGCCACTTAGGCATGCCACACAGGAAATTCACTTCATGCGATTGATATCCATCAATATATAACCTCTGAGCTCGTACGTCTCAGAGAAGGGCGTTAAGCAAGAGAATAAATTCTCCGCTGCCAAACAGATATATATTTAATAGAAATCAATCACACATAATAAAATCCAATGTCAGACACGCAATCCATTTACAAGTTCGTTCTGGGTCTAAACGAAACCGGAGGCACCTTGTACCTCGCATATCCATCGATCTCCAAGGACGTCTGGACGATCACCAACTGATCCCCTCCTCTTAGGTGTACAGCCCAATCAAGATCATCATTAATTATCCAAACGATGTGAAGACCTCCGGTCTTCGACCACCGTCTTCATCCTCAACACATCGTCAAATCAGTTATTCAGAATGGGATAAACCAGGTCTTTCTGACTAACTCGTGTATATAAAGTGTTACACAAACACAATATACGCCTCATTCCAATTTAGAATATTCTTTTATTCAAATATTCTTATACTTTGGGAAAGGTTCCCATTAATTTTATCAAAGATAAATTCCTTAAATTTATTCTTTAACCTTCTTTTGAATATCAATTCAAACCATGTTATGGTTTATCCAAACTAGTCGGGATTAACGAACCTTACCGAAGTAATCATTTGTTTTAATTTCCCAATCCCAACCTATTCATCCCATGAAGTAAAACTGGTAATACTTCATATCTAACACCACGGTGTTATTGGTAAATTCAATTACCATTTGACGTTCAAATCTAATTAAAGATTTAACTATCTCCTGGAGAAAAACTGGGGATACTTCATTCTCGATCATTTCAATCTAATTAAAGATTCATTAAAACTCCACTTGGTTTTAATTTTCCCCAAAAATCAATATTAATAATTGTTTAACTTGGGAAATCTTATCCTGTCTTTAACTGGGTTAAAGAACCAATGTCATTTAAACACGGTTCACAATAAACCCAAAATCACATTCTATTCCATTAGCCTTTAACCGTAAATTAGCAAATGAATAATTCCCTAAGTGTTAACCCTGAAGGCCGAAACCAACACCAGATCAATACCCAGGAAACCATTCAACTTAACTGATCTCCAGTTAGTTTATGATTTTATTAACTCCTTGGGGTCTAAAAACAGTATTATTAAAGATACCATTCACGATAACCCAAAACCCTTTTGATATTAATTACAAGGCTCTGAATAGAAAATATATCGGCTTATATTCAATATCAAATTCTACGACCAACAAATATCGTATTGGAAATAACGGTATCAATATATCTTTCAAATTTCCATAACAATATCTGTATAATCACAAAATCCAACATCGAAATATTCCAAAGACAATTTCGATTCAAATCCATTCCAATTCAATTATTGGAAATTCTGGTTACTTTTTAAACCCTTTCAAATCCAATTTACACTACACCAGAAAGCGCCTTTGGCAGCGTTTGAAAAACGCTACCAAAACTTTTGGCAGCGTTTTAGTAAACGCTACTACAGGTCCCGCAACTAAAAGTCTGAACTTTTTGGTTGCGTTTTGATAAACGCTACCATATGGTTAGCGTAGTTGCGTTTTTTAAACGCTACCGAAGGCCCGTACGGGAGTCACTTTTTACTTTTTAGTAGCGTTTATTTTGTGCCACTAAAAATTCAAGTGGTATATTACATTTGTTTATGTAGCGTTTCTAAATGCTACTAAATGATATTGATTATTTTGTAACGTACTTTAAATGCTACTATATATTGTTAATAGCTTATATTATTTCCAACAACTACTTATATAAATCATATTAAAATCAACAACAATAGTACAGAAGTCTGATTCAAAACAACAATACATCAATCATATAATCATCATATTAAAATAACCGAGAACACATTAGTTACATAAGTATTCTTCATAACCATTTAAGTTATAATTATTTGATGAAATCAACAAATTAACATACCACAACAATTCAGAAACAAATTTACACAATAAGTACCAACAAATACCCTAATACATACAACAATTTGTGCTGATAAACCAAGAATCCTAAAGGTCGTCATAACGAAGGATGTGAGTTGGAAGACAGAACCCACACAAAGTAGTAATATATTTATGCAAGTAATAATTGTACACTTTTAATGAAGCTAAGTTATTGCTGAATACGTACATGCCTAAAATTTGTGCTGATAATAATTATGAACTTTTAGTCACAATACATACACTATACATGTAAATGTTTGAAGAATACATTAACCAACCTATGTACTTACCCTCAATGTGTGCTTTTCAAATTATGATACAATGAGATGAGCAACATCGGATAACACAATATATTCAGGTCCATTTGCATATGGTGGATAAACCACTTCAAGCCATTCCTAAAACAACAAGAAACAAATTTGAAATACATCAAGTTGACATACATTAATATGATAGCCTTCTAATCTAGCATCAAGCGTGAAAACATATAGTTTGACTTTAACAAATGGATATGGCCTATCAAAAGAGACTATTTTAGTTCTATCGATTTGAGAAAATACAAGACCGATTTGATATAATTATAATAATCATCAATGGAGACTTTTTAGTTCTACCAACTGATCGCAGTGGTCAATGAGAACAAATGGCCTTGTAGTTTAGGATTTATATTACAATTGTGGCTAATTTTTCAACAAACTTGATTGATTAATATTAGAAAGTGTAAATATGAATGCTACTAGCAATACATTACCACACAAAACTAAATATGTTTGGTTTTAAACGTTTTAATATCATTCATATTATTAATAAGAAACTGAATGATTTTTGCAGGACTCAGCATTTATTACTGTTGGGTCCTTTCTAACAATTTTTTCCTGAATGAAGTTCCCTAACACATATATCCGAAAATGGAGTTTCATCAATTTACAATGGCAGTTAATACCGCCTATACGTGAACGCTTGAAAACTAATCTACAGCCCTATATTATTACTGACATCTTTATCCTCACTAGTTTCCATTTCCAGTCGCCATTTTTCAAATTTGAAATGGTTCTCCAAACATTTCGCAGTTGTTACAAAGCGAATGAACCTCGGCATACACTGCTGAAAACCCTCTTCAATTTAACACTGGAAAAGTCAAGTATAACCTAACCATGCTATGCCAAAAGTTCAAACAAATAAAAGCAAGAAAAAAGGTTAAAAAATGGAAGGCATCCATAAAAAGTTAAAAGTCAGAAACTGCGGATGGTTATCACAAAAATGATTTAAATTAAGAATTAATCAGTTATGACTTTGACAGCAGGAAAGCAGCAGAAGTGTCTCATTGACCACTGCGATCAATCAGCAGACCATAATTGTAATAATTATTGTAATAATACTAAACTACAAAACCGATTTGAGAAAGAAAAATAGCACATAATCACATAAAATGACTCAAGCTACACCTAATCGTTTAAAGTACGATTTTGTCCCAAAATAAGAAGTTTGAATGTTGAATGATAAATGCTTATAATCATGTTTATTTGTAGTAAAAAAAAATTACTTATTGCGTATTTCATAGTATAATAAGCTTATAAGCAACAAGTGAGCAACTACAATAAACCAATATTTCAACAAAGATCTAAATTCGAACTTAGCAAATAAGTGGAAAACAATTTTAAAATACTAATTATGAAATCAAAGAAATCCCCTCCTAAGTAGCATGATCTACAAACCTGATTTTATCGTATTCTTCCCCTGTCCTCTCCAAGCATATATTGAGAAGTTGGTGGACATTCCTAGACCTACAATTGCAGGCAACAACACTTATTTGAGAATCAAGTATCAACATTCTAATGTATAGCTATACAGTCTAATGCTAATGTTGCATTAACTTCCAGACTCATTAAATTTGAGCACAAATGCGAATATCAACTATAAAACATACAAAGATAAGATTTAATAGAATTCATCAAACAAATTCCAGAATTTATGCACTTACATGAAACCAAGCACATTTCACCTCTTTTGCTTAGCCACTATCTTGGAAGAAATCCTTCCCCTGGCGGTGCTTTTATCTTTACGCTGCTTCCTCGGTTTTCTTCTAATCCTCCTCGAAGGATCCTTCTTCCTCCCTTGAAGACGCTGGCTTCTAATTTCCGGATCTGCCCACCCTTTTCCCCACTCCGAGAAACTTGAAAACAGTTTTGATTTCATCAAAGAGAGTATCATATCTGCTTTCGGGTAGACGTTCAAAGCCTGTTGTGGTTCTGAACATAGAAACTGTAGCCCTGATTTCGTCAGCTTCGGGTTGTTTACTGTAACATAAAATGACTCGGAATTTCAGCAGATGTTATTGATTTCATTCTACACTTCAGATAATAAATGCGAATGTGTGTGTGCGCGCGCGTGTATACACCTGTTCAGTTGCTACACTGATCAAGCCCTTATCTTCAAGTATGCGAGCTAGGCCCCTCCACCATAACATATCACTTGCAGCGTACTTCTGGTTCTGTTAACAACCATTAGTTTAGCTTTATTTTTGAATGAACCCTAAAATTGTTATATTTGTACTGAGGAAAGATCACATCAATAAAAAAAATATTTGTTTTGGAAGCTGGATTACACCAACGCTGTTTGTGAATAAACTTTTGAAAAATAAATGAATCGTGCTAACATAATTTACTTGTCACTGCAAATAGGACACCTTTTGTTACTCTAGCAGAAACTGGCCATATTTTATGACATGATTTGTTCAGATTTGTAAGTTAGCTGAAGAAAGCAGCTCAAATGATAATAAAAGGAAAAAGGCTAAAAAAAATGCTGACCATTCATCAGTTAATAGTCCGTTAAAAAAATATGATAATTTGTAATAGACATCATCTGATGCCCAAAATATCATAGGTATTAGTACTAAAAATGATGATAGCTTTAAAAATATGTAGGAAGCATAGACCAAAATGTTGCAGCTACTGACAAGAAATCAAAATACCTCAATAAAATAAAATAAAAGATATCACATTGATGATATTTCGAACGGAAACGAACATAGAAAAGAAATTAATCTTACAACCATGACTTCCTTGTGTCAATACATTGCAAAACTGTATAACTATAAGTGTACCATATAACCATAGGAATTTTTGAAGCTAAGATATTAAATAATCCAGAAACTCTGCTGATGATGCTCCAGAAACCGTAAAAGACTTGAATGAGATCCACCTATAGATTACTGAAATTCAAATAACAATTTTGATCAAGAGCATGTAGCAGGAAAGTTCGCTAAGGAAAATGGGGATTATGTAGCCAATTTTGCACTAATAAGAAAATTAATTTGAACAATGTTAAGGAAGTGACCCCAGCTCAAAATTTGAGGAGCAACTCCAAGTATGGTTATTAATATTAGTTATGTGCTGATATATCGGAGGCCTGAACTCTGACACTCAACGGTTGGAAACGTTAAGCATGGACAAATAAGCTAATCAAGTCATATGAATGAAAAAACTGCTTACTACCATTTTCATATTAAAAATTTACCAAGAATTGCAGCTTATATATTCGCTCACTTACTTCTTACCATTCACATAAATTAATCAAAAGTGAAAACTCAAAATTACATTTAAATACTTTCGTAAAGGGTTTTTATCATAAGGGTTCTTTTATTAGTTGAAAACATTAAGCATAGACAAAAATAAAACTAACATTGCAATACTGCATAATCCCACAGCATCCCTGATATCAAGTTATTTGTACTTGCTACCCAAATGGAGTAGCTTGGAAGTCTGATGTGATGGCCCGCCCCGCACCAGCCTGCATTTCCTCCGAAAGTGCGCTGTACACATGCCCGACTAGCACGGGACGGTCGTCAGAAGAAAGAAAAGAAGGAAATTAACTAACGAGAAACCTGTAGAATGTCTCACAGCGCATGGAATAAAATATAATAATAATATACTTGACATAAAACAGGTGAGACAGTGCATAAGCTGATAACTAAAATCAACATCAATCATCAGAGCAGCGGAAATAAAAATACAGCTTATTACAACTTTTCAAATTTACTGTCTCTAACAAAGGAAGGCTAAAGTAGAAGATGCACCACCAATGCCCAAGCAGTGATCTTCAACAACACAGGGAGAATACTATATATATATTACGTGGAAGCCTCCTGCTCGTCTCCGGATCATCACAGCTAACCTGTCTCTAGTCTGCTCGTGTGAGCACCCAGAGTAATAAGAGGAGACATAAAACTCTGGGTCAGACATAAAGCCTGGTATGAGCGATAAGCATCTAAACAGAATAATAATAGGTATACTAAACCATACCTGAACCTGGACCTGCAACCAAAGAGTTAGTACCACATACCGTACAGTACTCTAAGGTTCCATAATGAATAGTGTAAAGAATACGGGGGTGGGGTGTGTATGTCATAATGATAGCAAACAAACCATCCATAGCAACCATCCTCACGTCTCTCACTCAGTGCGTAAAGCGTACGATATCTACCACTTTGGAACACTAGACAAATTGAGGTAACGACGAATCCCGACTTGTAGAACCCTGCTGTGACCAAGCTAAACACATGGAGTCATGACCAAACATTTCAATGACCTACCACATTGGTCGTAGCCCTTGGTCCTACCAATGCCATAATGGCCCTGAATCCGCCTTCGTACCTCCTACCATAGTGGTCCAAAGCTATAGACATCGATAACCCCTTAACAGGCGTCCCGCAGCAAAGCCCAATCATGAAGCGAACTCGTTGATTCCCAACTGAATCTTGAGCTCTAACTTCTCATTTGGACTTCCTTTGCATCTCGGGTTTGGTCATCATCTTCATCCGGATCGGTCTCCATCATTCGGGTCGGATCGCGATCGCCCACTGGGTTCGGGTCGTGCATGTCCCACAGCATCAGATCGCGGCGCTGCATCAGTTCGGATCGGCTCTCATCATCCCTCATTGGATCGGATCGGAATGACCTACGCGGATCGGGTCGTAAAAGCCCCACCGGATCGGGTCGCACTTTCTGCTCACGAATGGTTCGGATCGTGGTCACCTCACTGGGTCGGTTCGGGTCGCACTTTCGTGGAGCAACACGGGTCGTCTCGCGAAGTCTTGATCGGATCGGAGTCCCCCATAAAACAGGTCAGATCGGTCGCTATCATCGGATCGTGGTCTTCAAGCATCGACGGATCGGATCGCTCCATCGGTTCAGATCGCCTTTGCTTCCACCGATCCGGTCCGGTTCGGGCTGATTTCCTGCAGTTCTTCCAGCGAGCTGTTTACGCCATTCGACGGCGTTTTTGGAAAATCTAACACTTCTAACCAATCATAAAACACACCATAGAGTCATAGCAATATGTAATAGCAACCACAAACAGCAAACAACCATTCAGATGAATCAAAATGGATCAAAAGTGGCCAAAACTCCCTATTTTCCCTTAAGCATGTTTAAGTAAAACTAATCATAGGGTTAACGAAACTTAATCAAATCGAACCAAATTTCCAACAGAAGCATAAAACATTATTTAAGAATTTCTAAACATTTTTCCAGATTTTATTTGTGTATAAATTCGCTAATTAACGCTAATTACCCCTTAATCAACCGTAATTAGTGAGAAATCATGCAAATCACTCACCTTTGCCACAAAATAAAACACCAAATCTGAAATACTCTCTGTTTGGATCGAATTCCTATGTATAGCAGCAGCTCCAACCTTGCTCTATTGCTATTTGGCCTTGTTTTGATGTAGTTTAGGCTTAATCTTCACTAAAAATATGTTTTGGAGTGGTTTTAGAGGATGGAAGCCATTACTAAGGTCTCAAGAAGGTTTGTGGAGGCTCAAAACTGAAATGAAAGTGATTTCCTAACCCTAATCAGACCTCCTACACCTCTAAACCCGAAATTCCCCTCTGGGCCTAGCTGCTAATCACCCGGTTAAGCCCAATTAAGCTGTTTTTCACCATCTGAAACTTGTTTCAGCCATATCTCCCAAACGGTGAGTCCGTTTGGCTAATGTGACCACTCTACGGAAAGAGAAACCATCATCCGGAGCCAATGGAAGTGGTTTCAGGTCAAAATCCCTTTCTAGTCAAAAGTTATGGCCAAAACAGTGATAACTAGGGGTAAAATGGTCATTTAAAAATCGGGAAAAATCATGAACATGGGAAATGACCACAACAGTCGTCTCCCAAAGTTACATGACCATACTACTTTGTATGTGAAAGAAATAAATATCCTACGATCCTATGATGCGTAGAATACGGGTCGTTACACTCTCCCCCCCTTAAGAAATTTCGTCCCCGAAATTCCTTAACCCAAAACATACAAAGGATCCCGCATGCCTAGCAACCACATACAACAATCAAACATGCAAAACAAGCAAACAAGCCTATCCTAGCATGCGGAAAACTAAATTGAAGTCAAAATCTTACCAGGCAAAGAGTTCTGGCTGTGTCTTCCTAATGTTCTCCTCTGTCTCCCAAGTACAATCATTCTCGTCCTCGCCCCACTGAACCTTGACTAGCTTCACCGCCTTCCTTCGAAGTTGCTTCATGTCGTGCTCGACAATACGGGCCGGCTTGCGGTTCCCAACCGCCTCGGGTTCTACTTCAAAGTCCTCTAACTGATCAGGTGAAATAGTCATATCTGAGTCGTGAACGAACTTCCTTAGTTGGGAAACATGAAATACATTGTGAACTCCCGCCATTTTCTCTGGTAAGTCAACTCTATATGCCAAATTCCCGACTAGTTCGAGAACAGGGAATGGGCCAATGAATCTTGGTGCCAACTTGCCTCTCCTGCCAAATCGTATTACGCCCTTTAACGAAGAAATCTTGACAAACACCAAGTCGCCAACGGAGAATTTTAGGTCCCTTCTCCTCTTATCAGCATAACTCTTCTGCCTATCTTGGGCAGCCTTCATTCGTTGTTGAATGGTCTTGATTTTATCTGAAGTTTCCCTCACCACATCTGGTCCAAGCATAAACTTCTCACCAGTCTCTATCCAACATGATGGTGAGTTGCATGGTCTTCCGTACAAAGCTTCAAACGGAGCCATACAGATACTGGATTGGTAGCTATTATTATATGCAAACTCTACTAGATGCAAATGGTCATCCCATGATCCACCAAAATCCAATATACACGCTCTCAAGAGATCTTCCAAAATACGATTCACCCTCTCCGTCTGACCGTCGGTCTGAGGATGATATGCGGTACTGAGATGTAACTCTGACCCTAGAGCCTCTTGTAAGCTCTTCCAAAACCCACTAGTGAAAAACGGGTCTCGGTCGCTCACAATGCTTTTAGGTACTCCATGGAATCTCACTACCCACTTCATATACAATTCTGCTAACTTAGCTGTCGTTCTGGTCGATTTGACTGGTATAAATCTTGCACTTTTAGTCAGTCGATCCCCAACTACCCAAATGCTATCATGTCCCGATCTAGTCCTTGGTAAACCATCAATAAAATCCATCGAGACTTGCTCCCATTTCCATTCGGGAATTTCTAAGGGCTGTAACAACCCACTAGGCTTCTTTTGCTCGGCTTTAACTAGCTGGCAATTCATGCACTTGGATATAAACTTCCCAACGTCTCTTTTCATCCCTTCCCAGTAGTAAGTCTGCTTCATATCTCGATACATCTTGTTACCACCGTGGTGTATAGTCAGCTTTGAGTGATGACATTCTCTAAGCACTTCATCTCTCAATCCATTGACATTGGGTACGACTAGTCTTCCATCCTTTCTAAGCCATCCATCTCGATCAAGCCCATACTTGTTCATCTCCTCTTCGATACCCATCTCTAACTTGGAGATGATTTCCAATAGATTAGGATCGTCCCTCTGACTAGAGCCGATTCGCTCATTTAAAGTGGGTCTGATCGTCAAACTTGCTAACATTTCTGGATCCAATTCGCACTTTGGTCTGAAATCAAACCCCGCGATATACTCCAGTTGCTTCCATTCTAGAAACATAGCGCCTAAGCTGGCATGTCTCCTACTCAATGCATCAGCCACCGCATTACCCTTTCCCGGCGTATATGCGATGTCAAAATCATAGGAAGCCAAGAATTCTAACCACCTTTGTTGCCGGAGATTTAGATCCTTCTGGGAGAAGATACTTCAACGACTTATGATCTGTAAACAGCTCAAATCTTTCTACCAAAAGATAGTGTCTCCACATCTTTAACGCGAACACGATCGCTGCCAATTCCAAGTCATGGGTAGGGTATCTTTTCTCGTGCGGTTTCAATTGCCGACTTGCATAAGCTACAACCCTACCGCCTTGCATCAATACAACACCCAGTCCGGTACCACAGGCATCCGTGTATACCGTCATCTCTTCATCCCCCTTAGGAATGACTAACACTGGTGCGCTCGTCAACTTGTCGTTTAGACTCTTGAATGCATTCTCGCACCTTTCATCCCAGACAAAAGCTTGATTCTTCTTAGTCAACTGGGTCAATGGTGCTGCTACCTTGGAGAAACCTTGGATAAACTTACGATAATATCCCGCTAACCCCAAGAAACTTCTTACATCTGTTGCATTCTTGGGCATAGGCCAATCCTGTACCGTAGCCACCTTTGCTGGGTCCACCGCAATACCATTCTCTGATACAACATGGCCCAAGAACCTCACTTCCCTCTTCCAGAAGTGACACTTAGAAAACTTTGCTTTCAATCGGTGTTTTCTCAACACCTCCATCACTATCCGTAAATGTTCCTTGTGTTCTTCCTCTGTCCTCGAATAGACCAAAATATCATCAACGAACACAAGGACAAACTTATTCAACTGATCTCTGAATACCCTATTCATAAGATCCACAAAATATGCTGGGGCATTGGTCAGCCCGAATGGCATGACCAACCACTCATAAAATCCAGACGGCGTCCGAAATGCCGTTTTAGCTATACTCTCAGCTTCCACTCTAAGCTGATGAAAACCTGTCGCGAGATCTAACTGAGAAAATACTCTCGCGCCACTCAACTGATCAAACAAATCATCTATCCGCGGTAGAGGATACTTGTTCTTCCTCGTTACTTTATTCAACTCGCGGTAGTCTACACACAAACGAAGGGAACCATCCGCCTTGGTAGCAAACACAACTGGTGCTCCCCATTCAGAAACACTCCTTCTGATAAATCCCTTCTTCAAAAGATCGTTGACTTGCACCTCGAGCTCTCGCTGCTTCCTTGGTGCCATACGACGAAGTGGCATCACTATAGGCCTGGCATCCTTTACCAAATCAATACGAAACTCAATCTCTCGGTGTGGTGGAAGTCCGGTCACTTCTTCGAAAACATCCGGATACTGATCAACCACGGGCAAACCTGACAACTCACTATGCGGAATGTCGAGAGAGTTTAGAAAACTAGCTAATACCCCCTCACTGGGTAGACCACCAAACACTATCCTCCGCCCATCATCCGCTC
This sequence comes from Allium sativum, assembly GCA_030737875.1. NCBI lineage: Eukaryota > Viridiplantae > Streptophyta > Magnoliopsida > Asparagales > Amaryllidaceae > Allium > Allium sativum. The sequence goes on from CM060920.1 coordinate 894,909,612, forward strand.
TAGCTGTCACCAAAAAGCCCTCACAGTCTACCACCACCCCGTATCTTCGGAGCCAATCTACCCCCAAAATAATGCCAAACCCAGTAAAGCCCAAAACAAAGCAATCACAAACAAACATGCATCCATGACTCGATAAGACCACGTTACGACAAATCATGCTAAGGCTAGTCGAACCACCGATCGGGTTTGTCACTACTAAAGGTCTATCGACAATCTCGGGCTCCAATCCTAACCTATCTACCAGGTCACTAGATATGAAAGAACTGGAAGCTCCGGTATCAAACAAAACTCTAATAGGAACATCATAAACAGAAAGCATACCTTGAATGACGACATTCTTTCCCTTCTCCGCCGCTGTTGGGGCATTCGACGAAGAAGGAACAGCATTAAGGGCGTAGGCTTTCACTATTTGCTTTTCTTTAGGGGGCTGCGGACACTTGTCCTTGTGATGTCCCATTTGGCCATAGTTGAAGCACTTCCTATCCGCTGGCTTGGCCCGACAATTACTAGCATAATGGCCCTTCTTACCACAGCTGAAGCACTCAACATCTTGCTTATTCTTTTTCTTCTGGCCATCTTTAGTCTGACTCTGCTTTCTCTTATTCTGGGAACCACCCTTGCCTCCATCACTTGCTTGTGGCTTTGGTTCATCTGCGGATGCAACCTCAGTCTTCGGCTTAGGGTAGAGACTTTCTGATCTTAATGCTTTCCCCACAATCGATTCAAACGTCTCATCGATGTGGTTAATAAGTGATCCAAACCAGTTATGAATTTCTCATTCTTCTTCTCGGCAGTATCAATAAGAGATAACCCATATTTTGACAAAGTGTCAAATTCAGCAATATACTCCGAGACAGCTCTGCCATTCTGTTTGAGCTCCAAGAACTTCTTAAACAGCACTGACTTCTGAGCAGCTAGAATGAACTTCTCGCTAAAGCGAGCCTTAAACTGCTCCCAAGTAATCTGATCTTCAGGGGTAGCTGCCTTTATAGCATTCCACCAATTCATTGCCCATCCTTGCAGCTGACGGGACGCTAGCTTTCTCTTCATCGCATCCTCGATACCCAAATCCTCGAAGATACGTTCGCAACTATCCAACCAATCTTGAACATCCGTGGCCGACTCCGTTCCGTGAAACGGCTTCCCACCAAGGCTAGTATAATCCTTATTTAGCTTGGCGAAGTCGACCCTCGGCGCCTGCACTATTGGACCACCACCATTTCCACCATTGGGGGCTGCCCTCTATACATCTCTAAGCATCTCTCTCATGAGGTCAGTAAACATCGTCCTCATGTCAGCAGCATTCCCATTATTGGCTCCCCTACCAGCACCTCTAGTATCTCGGCTCATCGTCAATCTGGAAAAGGAAACGATTAACGACTCCATAGTGGTGCTAGTGCAGTATGACTTCATCCTTATACTAGTAATAGTATATATATATATATATATATATATATATATATCTTTTTAAAAAAACAAAGTAATCACAAATACGCTCTCTCGTATACGTATATTATCTCTCCCTGATAACTTCCCTAGGTTAACTACGCAACCTAGAGCTCTGATACCAAGTGTGACGGCCCGCCCCGCACCAGCCTGCATTTCCTTTGAAAGTGCGCTGTACACATGCCCGACTAGCACGGGACGGTCGTCAGAAGAAAGAAAAGAAGGAAATTAACTAACGAGAAACCTGTAGAATGTCTCACAGCGCATGGAATAAAATATAATAATAATATACTTGACATAAAACAGGTGAGACAGTGCATAAGCTGATAACTAAAATCAACATCAATCATCAGAGCAGCGGAAATAAAAATACAGCTTATTGCAACTTTTCAAATTTATTGTCTCTAACAAAGGAAGGCTAAAATAGAAGATGCACCACCAATGCCCAAGCAGTGATCTTCAACAACACAGGGAGAATACTATATATATATTACGTGGAAGCCTCCTGCTCGTCTCCGGATCATCTACCCGAGCATCACCAGCTAACCTGTCTCTAGTCTGCTCGTGTGAGCACCCAGAGTAATAAGAGGAGACATAAAACTCTGGGTCAGACATAAAGCCTGGTATGAGCGATAAGCATCTAAACAGAATAATAACAGGTATACTAAACCATACCTGAACCTGGACCTGCAACCAAAGAGTTAGTACCACATACCGTACAGTACTCTAAGGTGCCATAATGAATAGTGTAAAGAATACGGGGGTGGGGTGTATATGTCATAATGATAGCAAACAAACCATCCATAGCAACCATCCTCACGTCTCTCACTCAGTGCGTAAAGCGTATGATATCTACCACTTTGGAACACTAGACAAATTGAGGTAACGACGAACCCCGACTTGTAGAACCCTGCTGTGACCAAGCTAAACACATGGAGTCATGACCAAACATTTCAATGACCTGCCACATTGGTCGTAGCCCTTGGTCCTACCAATGCCATAATGGCCCTGAATCCGCCTTCGTACCTCCTACCATAGTGGTCCAAAGATATAGACATCGATAACCCCTTAACACACGTCCCGCAGCAAAGCCCAATCATGAAGTGAACTCGTTGATTCCCAACTGAATCTTGAGCTCTAACTTCTCATTTGGACTTCCTTTGCATCTCGGGTTTGGTCATCATCTTCATCCGGATCGGTCTCCGTCATTCGGGTCGGATCGCGATCGCCCACTGGGTTCGGGTCGTGCATGTCCCATAGCATCAGATCGCGGCGCTGCATCAGTTCGGATCGGCTCTCATCATCCCTCACCGGATCGGATCGGAATGACCTACGCGGATCGGGTCGTAGAAGCCCCACCGGATCGGGTCGCACTTTCTGCTCACGAATGGTTCGGATCGTGGTCACCTCACTGGGTCGGTTCGGGTCGCACTTTCGTGGAGCAACACGGGTCGTCTCGCGAAGTCTTGATCGGATCGGAGTCCCCCATAAAACAGGTCAGATCAGTCGCTATCATCGGATTGTGGTCTTCAAGCATCGACGGATCGGATCGCTCCATCGGTTCAGATCGCCTTTGCTTCCACCGATCCGGTCCGGTTCGGGCTGATTTCCTGCAGTTCTTCCAGCGAGCTGTTTACGCCATTCGACGGCGTTTTTGGAAAATCTAACACTTCTAACCAATCATAAAACACACCATAGAGTCATAGCAATATGTAATAGCAACCACAAACAACAAACAACCATTCAGATGAATCAAAATGGATCAAAAGTGGCCAAAACTCCCTATTTTCCCTTAAGCATGTTTAAGTAAAACTAATCATAGGGTTAACGAAACTTAATCAAATCGAATCAAATTTCCAACAGAAGCATAAAACATTATTTAAGAATTTCTAAACATTTTTCCAGATTTTATTTGTGTATAAATTCGCTAATTAACGCTAATTACCCCTTAATCAACCGTAATTAGTGAGAAATCATGCAAATCACTCACCTTTGCCACAAAATAAAACACCAAATCTGAAATACTCTCTGTTTGGATTGAATTCCTATGTATAGCAGCAGCTCCAACCTTGCTCTATTGCTATTTGGCCTTGTTTTGATGTAGTTTAGGCTTAATCTTCACTAAAAATATGTTTTGGAGTGGTTTTAGAGGATGGAAGCCATTACTAAGGTCTCAAGAAGGTTTGTGGCGGCTCAAAACTGAAATGAAAGTGATTTCCTAACCCTAATCAGTCCTCCTACACCTCTAAACCCGAAATTCCCCTCTGGGCCTAGCTGCTAATCACCCGGTTAAGCCCAATTAAGCTGTTTTTCACCATCTGAAACTTGTTTCAGCCATATCTCCCAAACGGTGAGTCCGTTTGGCTAATGTGACCACTCTACGGAAAGAGAAACCATCATCCGGAGCCAATGGAAGTGGTTTCAGGTCAAAATCCCTTTCCAGTCAAAAGTTATGGCCAAAACAGTGATAACTAGGGGTAAAATGGTCATTTAAAAATCGGGAAAAATCATGAACATGGGAAATGATCACAACAGTCATCTCCCAAAGTTACATGACCATACTACTTTGTATGTGAAAGAAATAAATATCCTACGATCCTATGATGCGTAGAATACGGGTCGTTACATCTGATACCCCAATTATTGCTACCAAATAGCAGTTAGCTAACGACCTATTCGATCAAGTCAAACATATTCAACAGAATGAAATAGTTAACAAAACCAAAAACAATATAAACACGTCAACTTGAACAGAGTAATGACATAAATATTTCAAACATTACACAATTTGACGAAGAAAATTAGCATCAAAAATGCCCAAAAGCACACATGATACTAGAGGCCAAATATGATACGTTTGGCAACTAAAAATCTAGGCATAATTGAATAAACATAATAAAAGGCAAAGGCGGCACTACAAAATATTATTGTCTTAGCAGAACCAACATTCAAGCAGTCAATCAGCATTTACATGGAACAACCACTGTAAGATGTGACATATGCCAAACTAAATACCGCCAATCAAAGAACTGTTATCGTGCGATATCATTTTATGTCAAAATATAAGCTTCATCACAGGTGCAACTTATTAAGGATGTGTTGCTTAGATGTTCTGTTGACTTACTCAAATCAGATGCATAAACTGGAGAAAGTTTATTGTAAAACCTTATAAACGAACTTAGAATCAACAAATAAAACACATATACATCTACATATCAAAACCTATGCTGACTAATGATCACTTTAACTAAATGGCAATATTATAATTAACAAGTTTCTTCTCATTTTCAAAGCTAAATTGTGAATATTTCCAGTGCATTAACTATATTTGGTAATAATATTGCAAAACCTGAGCAACATAAGGAAGGCATCTCGGGCTTGATATAATTCGTTTTACTCCATAAGCTGAGGTAAAAATGGACTTAGGTTATGCAAAGCATACCGTGAAACTGATACAATTTCATATAATTAATGTTTTACTTGATACGTCCCCAAAAATCTACAACGCAAACGATGAATATCAATATCTACATGCAGTGGACTTGTAGTATTTTAACTCGGGTTATGATATTTACATATTAAGTGATCGAATTTGAGAATAACTTCTTTAAGAGAATATGTACTTAAGAGAACATTAACCATTTTTTAAGAGAATATTTGTATCTAATAAGGTTTGGATCTTTGTAATAGTTAAAACAAATTCTGTGAAATACGTACAGAGTAAACCAACATTAGCAAGCTACAAAATAAATAAATCAACTTATATATAATATTTATATAAGCAATAGCACGCAAGTTAGAAATGAAAAAGCAAACTCTTGCTATGTAATATACATACATACATACATACATACATACATACATACATACATACATATATATATATATATATATATATATATAGGGGCAGGTTCAATGGCACCCCAAATAGTGAGCACCCCTTTAGCCTACCACTTTTCCACCATACATTTCCTCCCTCTCTTCTTCCACTCATTCTCTCACCTCCCACTCATTTTTCATTCACTTTTTTTAATATAAATGGGTGGCTGAAATTGGGGTGCAAATGGGGGGCTGAAATTCAGGGGGGCTCCCTAATCCTATCCTATATATATATATGTATATATATATATAGAGAGAGAGAGAGGAGGGTTATATGGCACCCCATTTTTTTAGCGTCCCTTTTGTCCCTCATTTATAGCCAAGTATTTATAGTTAAATAATTTAGTGGAAGAAGAGAGAATTAGTGGGAGGAGAAAGAAATGAGAATGTGTGGTGGAAATCAGGGAGGCTAAAGGGGTGCTGCACTATTTGGGGTGCTCTTGAACGCTCCTCATATATATATATACACACACACACATACATATATATATAGGTGAGCGTTCAATGGCACCCCTTGTTCTGCACCCCCTATTAGCCTCCCTATTTTCCACCTCTCATTTATATTATTTTAATGTGAGTGGAAGATGAGAGAGTTAGTTAGTGGAAGAAGAGAAGGAGGAAATGAGTGGTGGAAAAGTGGTAGGCTAAAGGGGTGCTCACTATTTGGGGTGCCATTGAACCTACCTCATATATATATATATATATATATATATATATATATGCAAGTGTTCCGTTGCACCCTAAAAGCCCCCTGATTTCAAAAAAGTGAGTGGAAAGTGAGAGAGTTAGTGGAAGGAGAGAGAAGGGAGTTAGTGGGAAATGAGTGATGGAAAAGTGGTAGGCTAAAGGAGTGCTCACTATTTGGGGTGTCATTGAACTGCCTCATATATATATATATATATATATATATATATATATAGTAAAAAAGGAAATGTCTTACATGAAAATACATGCATGAATTCACGTAATATAATGCCTTAACACGTCCGAAACAAAGAATGAAAATTAACTGTGATGTATGTTCACTACTTTTTTAATTATTAATTTTTAAGCTTATTTATTTTTTGATTGCGGTAAGAGTCCTATTAAGAGGAAAACATTCAAATTTTCAGTTGTTTCTATCCGGAAAATGTTTCGTCATCCATGCCAACTTTGTTTTGGTAATAATAAATCATAGACTTACATTAACTTGGCCTTTCTAGTGAATCTGGGCTTCAGGTTAAAATAAAAGAGACCCTTGACAATCACGATAAAGTGCTTAAGTTTTCAATTTAACTCCAAGAACTTTTTTAGTTGAAAAGAAAAAAGACCCTGGACACATGTACATGTATGTCTTTATAATTCAATTTTGAGAAATTTTATGTTCGTTGCTGATAAACTAACGCTGCAACCCATTTTCTATCAGTATTAAAGTTTGTTCTTTTCAAAATTTCCACATATTTACTTTTTCTCGATATACTACCAAATTCATTCTGAGCTATGCACTATAGATAACAACCGTCTAACATCGAAGCCTAATTTGTATGTTGCCTTCACTCTAACATTGTAGGATTTCCGGTTAAAGTGTATATTATGTATAGTATAGTCATACCGAATTCACTATACTAGTTTCTTAAACTCTCTGAAAATGTAACAGGATGCTTAATTAATGAGAACGAAGACTGGTTTTTCCACTATTTTGGTGAATTTTGATAAACTTTGTTGAATTTTTTTTGATACAACTTGGTATAAATTATCTGTCTTGTATGCTTAACATTTACAACTCTTTTAATTCATATTTTATTGTCTTTGCCCTGGATTATTTTGAGTAGATGAAACATAAACTAATCAGTATCTGTTGTTTGGATGCTATTGGAAAAAAATTATGGAGTGGATCCTACATTAAATTCAGTTCATGTAGCAATATTAAATTAGTTTGTTCCGTTTTCTTTACTGTCTATATGAAGGTATCATCAATTGAATAAGCCATCCATGTTTTATACAAAATCTAAAAGCCGTTGCATGCTTCCCCTAAGTTATAAATAGAAAACATGTAGCCTAGAAGCTACAATAGAAAGGTTATTACTGAACTCAAGCTAATCAATGGTTCTAAGAGTTCTTCTGACATCTAGCTTTGGTTTACAAGATATAAAGTTTAACGTTGCTTTTACAGCGAAAATATTGCACTTTTTGCAAAAGTAAATAAATATTGGAATGAAATGTGTATTGTTTTAAGTATCAAGAATAATCCAGATAAAACATTAAACTTTAATATTCCTCAAGGGTTCACTTGAAAACTGTATAAGCATACTTCAAAATGCACACATTAATTAATAAAATATAAGTAGTGTTTAACTATGTTGCTTATAATGGTGTTGAACATTGAATAATTGGGATCCTAACATATTTACTTCTTAATCATAGTTCTATATCATACTTTTATGTTGATCTTTTTCCCTTACATGCATCTATGTGCCCATCTGTTTTATAGATCTAAATCGTGCAACAGTATTCTTCGAAAAGTGTATGTTCAGTCCTGCTATTAAAGGACAAGGTACTGAATAGAAAAAGAAGAAGTGGGTAACTATTGTGCAAAGGATGCAAATTGTTGGTTGTTATGCAAAGACTGAGCTTGATTACAGAAGTTAAATAGGTGCTATAAAAGTTAAACAATTTCATAAAATAACTAAGTTCATAGAAGTTAATTAAGTTTTGACGAAATAACTAAGTTCATAAAAATATCTTGCTTGCTTTCAGTTATAAGTTATCTACTTCATAATTGAAAGTATATTTTTTGGTTGTTGTGTATTATGTTACAAGTGGCTTACTTTTATGGCTATTGGATCCATTTGCTTCCTCTTATGCTGAAGCAAGGTTATTATGTTACAGTTGTTGCGTATTAGTTTGCTACTTGGGTTTTATGCCTAGTCGTTATTACAGTTGCTGTTTGTGGGCTGGAATTCATCAGTTATAGGATATGTTGGTTGGTTAATCTACATGCACAATTGCACTATCAAGGAGGTTAGGATTGCTTTGACTCGTGGAATTATGGTCAATTGTGCTGCTGCGTTAGATATAGGGGCTTCGGGGATTGATAGAGTTCAAGTGCAGTGAACTGGATTTTGCAAGTGTGATTCGTGTGGAGGATGGCACCATCTATAGTGAACAGGTATGAATAATTTCTGTTAAAATGCCCAATCATGTATCATTGTCAAATAATATTTGAATCTTGCTATACAGCCACAGTTACATTCTGTAGCCATATATATTATACACTTCTATCATATGGATAAGAAATACATAGCTAAATTTTAGTTGCTCACATGTCATAATATATTTTAAGAAGAAATGATCTGACTGAGTGTATTGAATAATATCTTGATATCAAATTACAATTCTCAGCAACGTACAGTTCAGTTTTTTTATATATAGATATGAGTAACTGGTCTACCACAAGGCCCAAATCCAAACATAATAATGAGTCAATGATGACGTTTCTAATGCGAACTTCGTTTTAAAATGTGTATATGAGCCAATGATGATGTATGGCCGCATATGTTTCTGATTGAGTAACATTCAAATGGTTTGAATTATGATAGGATATTTGGTTTCAATTCACTTTCCCTGGTGACATGGAGGCAGAGGATTCATGCGCTTTGAGTTTGATGGAAAACTGTTTTTAATGAGTGCTGGTCTGCATGGTTTTCAATTCGTGCATGGTGTTTCCTAGTGTCTAAAAGGGTATGCAAGCCAACATGGATTAATGCTCTACTAATATAGATGCTTCAAATAATTATTGTTTGTAAAAGGGTGAAACTGATGATATTTTTGGATATAGAGTAGAGTTTGAGAGAATTGATCAAACTAAACATATGAGAGAAAAAATTAAGGCCCCACTTGAACATATTTAAATTTATGAAATTTTGAATGTTTTGTTTATTTAATTGTAATTAAAAGTGGTTGTATTAATTAAAATGTAAACATATGATAAAAAGCGCATCTAAAGTTTTAACGTCTGAAAAGGTTTTGATTAGGATTAAAATATGCAAAGGTTTTTACATTAGCCTGATTTTTGCCTCATTATGTTATCGTATGTAAATGAACAATTACTGAAAACCAGATTTATGAAATGAAACAGTAACAAAAATCAGAAGTATTATTGGTAGGATCCAATCAGCAATTGTAATTTAAAGCCAAAAAAAAGCATGCACAGTAAATTTAATTAACGGAAGTTTATTAGCAGTGTAAATTTTGGGAAGTTATTAATGGAAATTTATTAGCAATGAAGTGTATATTTTGGGAAGTGATTAGCGATTGAAGTACGGGAAAGGCAGGTTCGAGTCCCGACCTCTTCACATATGTGAGGGAAAGGCTGTGTGCACTAATCGACCACCCCCAGAGCCCGGAAAGCCGTGAGAATAGTAATAGGACGGGAGACCGCCTGGGAAGTCCTCTCGCGCTTGAGTACGGGAGCCTTTGGCACTGGGTATCCACCATTATTAGCGATTGAAGTAAATACTAATTGCCTGGAATATCAAAACAAAAGCAGAGTGATGCAAGTACTAATTACATATTTTTCTAGTAAAAACCGCGTCTGTCGATTAATTAGAGTGATGTAATGTAGAAGAACACATTCAATGGAAAGACGAAGCAATGAAAACAAAACTTTCATTTACATGATTTTACAGTAGATTTAGGTCAAAACCAGGATGCAGTTGATATTAGTTTCGGACTGATTGTTTTTCTTTCTATGCATTTACCTCCATTCCTACTGGTATAAGTGAATAGTTTAACAATTAGAGTAAATAACAATATGGTTTAACAGAGATGATATATGCCATATTGTTTTGTTGACACTGTACTTTTACCAACTTTGAAGATTGCCATGTTATAACGATTGTCGTGTGCAACATTTATGTATTCTCTATTTGTGAGTCATCTTAGGTGCAGCAGCAGCTGCTTTCATTATAGGAACAAAAGTCGAGAATTTTATTCAGTTCTTAAGGAGCTCCTGGGCAAAAAGGTACATGCTTAGCCATTAACTTAGAATCATTTAGTTTAATATGGCGACTGAAGTAAGTTGAATCTGTGCATAGTTTGAGAGAGAACATGAGAACAAAATGAATGAAAAAGAAGATGGTTGTCTGAAGAATAAAATTCTTCATCCTATAGTTGTCAATTTGAACAATTTGCACTACACTAAATAAACAGCTTTGAAGTGGATATTGCTTCATTTAGAAATATTATTAAATTAGCTCTGTTTATCATGAATGTATTCAACAATGATCATATTCCTTTACTCTTTAAAACTTGACAGTCTCTCTGTTGTTGAAATGGAGCTTACTCATCACGGCAGGTCCATTTAATTTAAGGTAAATTGTTTCACATGTGGCTTATATTTGCATTGTGAAGTTCGCCATGGTGGTGCACTTGCAACACTGCAGTGGCGCACTCGCGCCACTAGTGCACTCCACTGCAGTTGTGCTGCTGCACCATGGTGCAGCAGCACCACTCTGTGGTGCAGTTCACCAATGTGGTGCATCTGCACCACTGCAGTGGTGCTAGCTATCCATGACACCGAATTCGTGCACCACTGCATTGCGCTGATTTTCAAAATATGCAAGGTTTGCAGGGGATTAACTGAACCGGAACATGTTTCTATCGTTATTTTGCATGTTGAAGAATGTGGAGAAGGGAGAGTGAAGAAATGGAGATCAGTTGGAGCAGATAGAAGGTTTAAATTTATAGGATATAATTTGACTATGGCATATCATCGGACTAACTTGTTGGATCGTTATGGTAGGTAAGGCGTATGGGTCACATTTAACTTCCATAAACTACAATCTGCATCATCATACATGGTATCCAATTTCGTGATAAGTTCCTTAAGTATTTTATTTTAGTAACTTTATGGTGATATGTGTGGCTGTGGACATAAACCGTATGGTACCTATCCCTCTCCGGTCTCCTGTATCTGTAGGTGCAACTATAAGGCATGATGGTTAGTTTGTATAGCAAACAACCATACCTATATGCGTACACAGATATATATTTGCTACATTACTGGAAACAGTATTTTTTTAAAATTTCAACTAGAATATTTGTAGGAAAAACTTGAGTCCACTGAGTACAACTGGTAGCTCAAAAAAGAATGAAAATAAACTACATGAGCGGAGCAGTTTTATATATCTCTTGAGTATATATATATTTACAACTTCTTGTTAACATCTTTGTGACATAGGAACAAACTTTCAAAGTAGCAATCATTTATCAAAACTTGAATTAGAGAACTGTTATTCAACCCGGAATTCCATTTTCAGTTGATTATATTAAGATACGCTTTATAGACATTCATGGTCTTTAAATCCACATGACGTGAGCATATGGCTTCTAAAAAGCTTAACAGTATGCACCTTATTTTCATGTAATATGTGCCTTTATTTTAGCAACTGTTGATAATATGTAATAATTGCTTATTCTAAGTTCATACTAGGAATCTAAGATTTAAAGCTATTTGTAGGTGCACTTTAACTGTTTGTTAAAATGCATAGTTGGTTTTTGTGCAAAAAAATTCCGAGTTAGACTGAATTAAATCTATTAAAATTAAGAAATAACAAATATGGTAAAGCAAAGAATATAGAGATTTATGTTGTTTGGATTTTAGAAAATCTTATATCCATAGATCAGTCCCTTCTTTATCATTCTTCTTCTTTGTATGGTATTTTAATGGCAGAAAAGTACAAATGTAAGGCTATTTTTCATGGAATTCTTTGGAAGGTCATTTTCTCTACTACAATGTTGTTCTATTTGCAATGTTGTTTACATTGTTTGTTTTATGAACAGTTTAGATAAGTGCATTTGTGTTGCGGTGCGCCAATGTACACCTTGTAGATCTGTTTTTGTACTTTACATTTGAATAAGTACTACGGTTAGGAAACATATCCCTGTTGTTATATTATATTTTCGGTTTTCTTATGGGTTTAATTTGACGTATATTGCGTGATACTCTTGGGTCAGGCAAGATTTGTAATAAACATCGGTGCAGATTCATTGTTTCATTCTGAACAATTGTTCCCATGTTTTAATGCATACTTGCTTTATATTATGCGTTTTGAAGGCTATTTGATAAGCTCAGTCATTATTATGCAGTCTTTCTGTGCGGTGGAATGGCTTCACAGGTTATCACGCATTTTTCCTTTTATACCTATTTTATTACTGTTATGCAGTTCATATTTTGTGGAATTATGTTTTTCCAAGTATTATGCTGTGACTTGCGACTTCACTAGATGGAAATGATGTTTTTACAGTCAGCGGCACAGGTGTTGGAAGTGGTTTGGCCTATTGGATGTTGACATGGTCGAGGATATGATAAAGTTATGTAATTCGAGGATGGCGGTGTAGAGGTACCATGACATTTATCATTCTAATTATTTTGTATTTTTTATTTTGAATTTCATTAGCTGCATGTATTATAAAATTCAGCATTGTTGTTCCAATTTTTTTATTTTTTTTCTCCATTTTGTGGACATTAATTATATATACCATAACACTACATGGAGATTGCTAACTTCAAGATGCATCCAACGATTGTCTGTTCTTTTCATTGATGAACATAATTAGATAAAATCATTGTTTTTGTAATCTCTCGTATTTTTCTCTTCATACTTCAACATAATTTTTTTGTTTCCTGTTAGCTTGGATTGTAATCATTAGGTTAGTTCTAATGTCAATGTGATTAGATAATTTTTGTAAACTAAACTAGATGAAATAAATTTACATTCTGTGTTCTATGTTTGTTGGTACCATAATTTCAGACTATATATAAGGACAATTTGATGTATCTTTATATTTTAAGGCAGCAAAGGGGTGTTGCTGCATTGCAGAAAGCCCAAAATTTAGCTTCATATCTGTTGTCATACAATACAACTTAACTACCCGCGTACATATATAATCATTCGTCACAACTTAACTATCCGTGTACATACATATAATATATTTTTTACACTGCTCTACCATGCAATTTGCTACTTAGTTATGAGTGACAGAACGCAAAAGCATATTAAGAAGAGGAACATCATGAGCGGTGCTGTTATGTCATAAAGAAGCTCCCCAAGGTAATTTTTTGTTGCAATTTAGCTTATCTAAAAATACATTGATTAATGTTTTGTACCTTTCACAAGCTATACGTAGAGTGTGTTTGTTGCCTTTCCATTTTAGTTTCTACATCGGATGTGAAATCTGGATTTACCCTCTTTTGGCCCCATTCAAACAAAATGAGCTAGGTGATACTACTGTGTCTGTTTAGTGTGTTTTGGGATACTACTGTAAACTTGGACATTTGAGTTGTACAAGTGTGTGAGTATATATTTGTATATAGCCTATATCACCTTTCCATTTTATCAATAAGCACAGACATTTTAGTTTGCCGCTCTTACGCAGTTTCATTTCCCTCGTAAGTTAGGAATTTTTTTCCTTTTCATTTCTTTGCGGACATTATGCAGTGGTGCTAATGGTGCACTGCACCACAGTAATGGTGCACATGTGCACCACCGTGGTGAACTGCACCACACAGTGGTGCATCTGCACCACTGCAGTGGTGCAGTAGCATTGTGGTGCATTTGCACCACGAGTGGTGCACCTGTGCACCATTACTTTGGTGCAGTGCACCATTAGATAAAGGGGATTCATATTAGCTGAGATTGGGTAAAAATAAGTGAAATAGTTAGATGGGAACATGTGCATGCATACAAAATTATGTTAAATAAAGGATACTAGTGAGAATATATATATATATATATATATATATATATATATGCATACAAAATTAGTAAACTAAAACTTATAAATAGTACATAAGTTTATAAAAATTAGCTAAATATTATAAATATTTAACTAAGTTTTACAAAATTAACAAATTAGTTTATAAAAATTAACTAAGTATATAAAATATAACTAAAATTGTATAATAATAATAGTTATATTTATAATAATAACAAATTAACTAAGGTTTATAAATATTTTGTTAGTTTATAAAATTAACTAAATATTATAAAATTTTAAATAAGTTAACTAATTTTATAAAAATTAACAAGTTTAGTCTATAAAATTTGACTAGTATATTAAAAAATAAAATATAACCATATATTCTATAATAATAATAATTAACTAAGATTTATAATAATAAGTTAACAGACATTTATAAATATTATATAATTTTGTTAAAATTATTTAACTTTTGTGAAAACTAACCAAATATTATAAAATTTTAAATAAATTAGTTAATTTTATAAAAATTAAGAAGCTTAGTCTATAAAATTTGACTAAAATATATAAAAATATAAAATATAACCATATATTCTATAATAATTATTATTAACAAATAATCATAATAATACTAAGTTAATTAAGATTTATAAATATTAAATAATTTTGTTAATATTAATTAAGTTTCGTGAAAGTTTAACTATGTTACTTGATTTTATAAAATTAACCAAGTATATAACAGTAAGCTCACGAGTTTAACAAAACTAACGAAGTATATGTTTAAATACATTACTTAATTTAGTAAAAATGAATCATGAGACCTTTTTTTTTAAACCCTTTTCTGAATCATGAGTTTGTATAACAACAAGCTCACAGCAAGCCTGAGCTTGCTGTTTCGAACAGCAAGGATGTGCTTCCCTTAGTTGAGCAAAAGAATTCAATGTTAGACTACTTATGAGTAGCTAGTACATGGTAGAGCTAGTTTGTGAGAACCAAAGAGGATAAAATTAATTTTCTTCCAGAAAATAAGAATTCTACTTCGAAAGCTTCTTCAAGTTCATTGGAATTGTAGAGAATGGAAAGAAAGGAAAAAAATTCTACCGTTTAGTTTAATTACTTAAGAAATCACAAAATTTTTTGTAGTCAATTGTTCGAAGGTGGTTCATTGCTTGGTACTGCATGATTTATTTTTATTTACTAGGTCTGTGTGAAATGTTTTATTGTATTGAATACACACACACACACATCCCTGGAAAATCCATATACACATCCCTGGAAAATCCATATACTAGTTATTGGATGTTTTGAAGTATCCCAATCCACCTACATATTTGCACCCCAGTGCCTATGCAGCTAGCATATTTGATAAAGGATGATTATTTGAAGTAGTGCTTACACAAAACTAAGCCAATAACATGTTATGTTTAGCATAATATAGAAAATTGAATAAAGGTGTCATTTCTGCATTTGTTGTTAATAAGCTTTTTGTTTTCCTCATTAAGTGTATTTTTATCACTAACTTTTAAATTTCATAGTTACAGGTAGGTGAATGTTTTTGAGGCTCATTTTGGCGTGGCATAATGTAGTATATGAAAAGTTTTTGGTTGTAAGTTTGGTCATTAATATTTGATGCAAACTTGTTTTTTGTATCTTTGTCTAATGTTATTTGAACATGGTTTATATATTTCATCTTTTTCTATGAGTCGATGTAAACTTTGTTGATGTACATTGTGTTCAACGTATTTTGTGGAAATGATCAATTTATTTTATAACCTTTAGTTTGATGTGTATTTGTTAAGCATATTCTTGGATCAATTTATAATTGAATGCAACTCAGATTAGTGATGTGAATATTGTAAAGTCACAGCATGTAAAGTGTGCCGTAAAAGCAGCATGAATGAACGACAGCGTTTAAAACGTGCTGTCTAATTTTTCTAGAAAATACATTTTGCTACTGGCTATAGACAGCGTTTATAAATTGCTATGAAAACTTAATAACAGCATTTATAGGAAGTTGTTGAAACCAAACTGAATAGACTTTAGACAACATATCTAAAACACTGTTTTAACTTTAAAACGGCGAAATATAAACGCTGTAGAAAATGAATTAACAGGGAGTATAAAACACGTAGATAATATTTTTGACAGCGTTTATATTTTGCTGTTAGAAATTAGCCATCAACGACTGCATGTCGTTATACCGCGTTTATACTAACGCTGTGATAACTTATAACAGCGTTTTTCAAACGCTGTTAAAAGGTAATTTTGTTGTAGTGGACCCAAATCCTCTAGCCCTCAGCAAATCAAGAATAAAATTCCAATCAACAGTAGTATCAAATGCTTTTGCAAAATCCAGCTTCAGAATAACACAAGGAATTGAGTTATGAGAACAATGAGAAACCACTTCTTGCGCCAAAGTCGCACCCTCCAGAATGTATCTACCCTTTATGAAAGCAGTTTGTGATCTGTCAGTTAAATCATGCATCACTAATTTGAGCCTATTAGCCAACACTTTAGTAATCAACTTGTATATGCAATTTATCAAACTGATAGGCCTGTAATCTGCAGGAGTAGTACAACCTTCTTTTTTAGGAATAAGCACCACATTTGCATAGCTTATTTTTTCAAAATCAATAGTGCCATTTTCCAAGTCTCTAAAAAGCTTGAGTATATCATCCTTCAACCAGCTCCAATATTTCTTGAGGAAAAAATTGGGGAACCCATCAGGACCAGGAGCCTTCTCATTTGGCATGTCATTTAAAGCACTCAAAATCTCTTCTTCAGAAAAAATATTGTCCAGATTAGATAGATCAATATTATTTGGATACAAAAGGTCCCGTTGTGCATCAATTCTCTTCTCATTACAGGACCCAAAAATCCCTTTATAATTATCAGTGAAAATCTTGTTAAGCTCCACTTGATCACAAACTTCAATACCATTCCGCTCAATGCTACTAATCAAATTAGATCTTCTTCTTCCATTAGCAATGCGATGAAAGTAACAAGTATTTTTATCTCCCTTCTTCACCCATTGATCTCTAGATCTTTGCTTCCAGTATATTTCCTCTTGATAAATTAATTTCAATAATTCTTTCTCTTTATCTTTCAACCAACAGTTTTCAACAGAAGTTAGAGAGCGCTGTTCTGCAATAATATTTAAATTCAGAATTTCATTCTCTAAGTCCTCCTTCTTCCTTTTGATAGATCCAAATACTTCCTTATTCCACTTTTTAAGAAAACCTCTCAATAGTTTCAACTTTCTGCATAGAGAGCCAGCAGCATTATCTAAACAAGAAAATTCAGACCATTTTGACATAATTAGGTCATCAAAACCTTCTTCCAAACACCACATTTTCTCGAATCTGAACATAGCTTTTCTCTTTTCACCATCATCAGAATCAAATATAATAGGGCAGTGATCAGAAATTAACGAGACATGTCCTCTTTGAGAAGAAAAAGGATGAAGATCTTCAAAAGCAGGGTTAATAAAAAACCAGTCAAGCTTCACCAAAGTTGGATCTTCTCTACCACTACTCTAAGTGAATTTTCTATTAGAAAGAGGCAGATCAATCAAGTTGCAATTGCGTACAAAGTCACCAAACTCTTCCATGTCTTCTCCATAATTCTCCATGTTTCTATTTTTTTCAAAGTGAAAACGAGTAACATTAAAGTCACTGCCAATCAACCAAGGGCCTTGAACAGCAGCTTCAAAAGACACGCATTCATCCCATAACAGCCTCCTCTCCTCTCTGGTATGCGGACCATATACATTTGAAAAGAAATAAGTCACTCCTGAACTTTTTAGACTCAGTGCTACATTCAAACAATGAATCCCTTTGCATTCAAGCTTAAGCTCCCATCTATTACAGTTCCAACCCACCAGCAAACCGCCAGCACTTCCAATAGCATTCAAAAAACTCCAACCATCCAAGATAGTACCTCCCACAGACACAAAATGAATTTTTTCATGACTAGCAGCCTCCTCCACATGAACATTACCAACACCATACTCCTCTTCGTTCTCTGAATGTATCTCCTCATTGTCATTTAAATCTGCAATAACAGAAAAAGGATTAGATGAGGATGTCCCCACATTATCAGAAACACCTGATTTCCTCAAATTACACTTCGGTTTCCATACCTTCAAAAGACCATCTCTATCCTTACGAAACACCCAATTACAAAAATCAGAAGGCACAGAAGAGCTATTACCATCCCCAAAAATCTTTCAACTTCAACTTCATGATACGAATTCCTAGTAAACAGCCTAATCAAAGAAGGCAAAGAGATTGGAGATGGAACCATTACCTCCACACGAAGATAAGTGAAATCAGGAGTGTCCCAAACATCGTCTTGCAATTTTATAACTCTCCCAATTTTAGACAAGATAATCCTTACCATTCTGAGATTCCTGAAAATCAGAGGTAGGTTCTTCAGAGTGATCCACAAATTAACCTCCTCCTTCGGACGAGAAGAACCATAGTTCAAACTCCAAGGCCTAACATGCAGAGTTCCCCGTTCATTCAAGATAGTGTAGAAATCACCTTCAAAGAAATTCTTGGGAAACTTAGCAAGAAAGGCATTCCCATACTTCTTCACCTTTCACTCCCAAGCATGCAAGTATTTAAACTCTTTTTTCAACGCCTGTTCAATATGCATGATCGAAAAATCCCCCAAGAAGATCGAGACAGTAGCCCAAGAACCAAAGCATTTAAAATCATCATCAACAACAAAAGGGGAAAGATTAATTTCATTACCAGTCACCATGTTTCTAAAATTTCTCCGTCTTTCCCGAATTGTTTAAATTTGAAACAGCTTTATGCCCTGTTTTCTTGCATTTGAAACAAACGATTGGATTTCGACAATCTTTGATCCAATGGCCCAAATCGCCACACTGAAAACATTTTTTGCGCGATTTAACATCACTAAGATTTTCAGAATACGAATGGACATTGCGCGCAGATGATGATGAAGTTTTAACCTCGAATCTTGAAACTGGATTTAATAATACTTCTTTGAACGTCGGCACGTGGGAATCAAATGAGGTGTTATAAGGAGCACGCGCCGAAATTAAATCTGATTGAATGAAGGACGATGCTGATTTCACCAATTCTTGACGCCATTGAAGAACGCTTGAGAGGAGGCGGACGCCATTAGACTTAGGTTAATTATTAAGGCCAGTATATTATATTAAAATATATATAAATTCTACAGCGAATTTTCTAAATTTTAAACTGGGCATAACTTTTGATTCCTGCTATGAAATTTCAATTTTTCAGATTCATTGGAAAGATATTTTTAAACAGATTTAAATATTTCTGATTTCGCTCAATTCTGATTTAAAATGAATCATGTACATTCAGTTAAAGTTTAAAATCAAATTTTCGAACTGCAGTGCTGTTTCTAACTCTTTTTATAATTAAATTAAATTTATTCGTTTTAACTTTGATTAAAATAAATTTTTAGTCATTATTTTTTAAAATAAATTATTTTAAATATCCTAAATTCATTAAAATTTCTAAAATAAGAATTTTAAATTGGCCCCAAAATTCCGGGTTGTTACAACGACTGTGAGAATTCTGTTTTTTTAATTAATCAATTCAATTATTTTACATGCTATGTAATGGTTGTATGTATATGATTTAGAACTACTTTATTCTGACATTTTGGATGATGATTGATATATTGTTTGGTGGTGAATAATTATAGATCTGAACGTGTTAGTAGAATTAAATCATTTTCTATTTGTAAATATTTGGTGAATCATGTATTGTCAATTCAATATAAAAATATTATTTTATCATTTTTGTTGAATTGAAATAGAATTGTCAATTCAATAAAATTATCATTTTGTTTATATTGTTGAATTGAAATAGAATTGTCAATTCAATAAAATTATCATTTTGTTTATATTGTTGAATTGAAATAGAATTTTCAATTTAATTAAAGTATCATTTTTGTTATATTATTGAATTGAATTAGAATTTTTAATTCAATAAAAACATCACCTTTTGTGTTGATTGATAAAATCCCCACCTTTGTTGTTGTTTGATTATAATAGAAAAGATTACATTTTTGTTTGCAAGTTTAGATGCAAATAATTATCCTAATAAAAAGGTTATATTTTGTATTTGCATTCTTTGATGCAAATAAAACATTGAAAAAAAAAGTTATATTTTTTATTTGCATTTTTGATGCAAATAAAACATTGAAGTAAAAAGTAATAACATTGAAATAAAACGTTGAATTTTTATTTGCATTCTTTAATGCGAATAAAATGTTGAAATTTGAAGTTGAATTTTTATTTGCATTCTTTGATGCAAATAAAACATTTGAAAAAAGGGTTATATTTTTTATTTGCATTTTTTGTATTTTATATATAAATAAAAATATGATTTAAAAAGTTACATTTTTATTTGTATTTTAGATATAAATAAAAGCATGATTTAAAAGTTACATTTTTGTTTGCAATTTTAGATGCAAACAAAACATTAGATTAAAGTTGCATTTTTGTTTGTAATTTTATATGCAAACAAAACATTAGATTAAAGTGGCATTTTTGTTTGCAATTTCAGATGCAAACAAAACATTAGATTAAAGTTTCATTTTTGTTTGCAATTTTAGATGCGAACAAAACATTAGATTAAATTTGCATTTTTGTTTGCAATTTTAGATGCAAATAAACATCATAATAAAAGTTACATTTTTGTTTACATTTTAGATGTAAATAAAAACATAACTTAAAAGGTTACATTTTTATTTGCAATTTTGATATAAATGAAAACATAGAATAAAAAGTATATTTTTATTTACATTTTAGATGTAAATAAAAGAATAAATTTTAACATTGCATTTTTATAGTCATTTTAAAGACAATAAAAAGAATATATTTCAAAAGTCATATTTTATTGACATTTTATATGAAATAAAAAGAATAGATTTTAACATTTCATTTTTATTCTCATTTTAGAGACAATAAAAAGAATAGATTTTAGAAATCACATTTTATTGACATTTTATATGAAATAAAAAAATAGATTTGAATGCCAAAAATTTTATTGTTACTTTAGATACAATAAAAATAGTAGACTTAAAATCATGTTTTATTTGTCATTTGGTTTCAACAAAAGGTGTGAGCATTAAGAAAATATATTTTCAATATAATTTGGTTACCATTGGAAATAATTAGTCATTAAAAACATGATTTATTTCAAATCATCATTTTTATCATGTTAATAGAATTATGAAAATCATATATAAAATTTCTAATATGAATATGGGCTGTACTTGGGTTGGCATGTGATTGATTGAAAATAGTTGAAATCGCCAAATGATTTATATTCATATTTATATATAAATAAAAATTAAAAATTTAACGAATCGCGCGCGGTAGTTCGCGTTTCTGCAATCGTAACTTTAAACGATCATACCGTAAGATCCAACCGTCGGATTTTCCAAAACTGGAACCTTAGGAACGTTTTGGGACGATCTTTCCGATGATATAAACTTTATCAAAATCCAACGGTTAGATTTCAAGATAAATGTAAATCAAATTTTGGGTAAAAATAGCGCCAGGGCAGTCCATCGACCTGAAGCGTCGTTTAATTATATTGAGCTATTTTTAAATAAATAATAATTGCGACAAATCATTATAAATTAATATTAATGATATTAAATGGTTTAAATGATAATAATTCGAAAAAAATTATTTGAAAAGACCGAGTTCAACTCATTTCAAATAATTTACGGCGATTTTAATCGAAGATATCGAAGATGGCGATTAAAGACCGGCGATCTACACGTTGAAAGGATAACTACGGATGCCTTGCATTGGCTAGCTACCAATAAATGGTTAAAGTGGTAGTTTTCCGGACGTACTTGTTGATCGTTCGGATACGCGAGCACCTAGGTGACTCCGGATTCGTTCAGACCCAGAACGGACTTGTAAATGGATGTATGTCCGACATTGAATTTCATGCAGTGCAATTAAATTGATGTCTATTAATATATTTCTGTGGTGGCGGAGAATTTATTCTCTGGCTAAACACCCTTGTTTGAGACTCACGAGCTCAAATGTTATATATTGGTAGTTAACGATCGCATGGTATGGACTGTCAATGTGACATGCCAAGATGCAATTGATCGAGGCTTTTGTTGAAAAGAAGAGCCTTGTGGATGATGATTAAAGCATAGCTTTGTGTATTACGTGGTTGATGGAATGAGGCACCATAGAAATTGATCAAGGCTTTTGTCAATGTGACATGCCAAGATCGCATAGCTTTGTGGAGAATTTATTCTCTGGCTAAACACCCTTCTTTGAAAAGAAGAGCCTCACACCCCGGTAGAGACAAAAACGGGACAAGGGAACGCAGGGAGTGCACACTTTTCTTTCTAGCTAGAAGTGGTGTTTGGGTTTTTACAAGGCCCGACATTTTTACTTATGTGGTTGATGGAATGGGGCACCTCGGATATTTTTATTGGTCGCCAATGGCCAATTTATAGGTCCAATAGGATCGAAAAACGTGTGTTCAGGAATTGCCAATCCACTAGCGTTATTTATGTTGGAAAGTAAACCTAATTAATATCGGTTCGTAATTTGTTGTGTCTTTCGTTTTTAAGTGTCATGTCTGTTCATTTAATGTTGTGTCTATTAATGAATTGGTGTCTATTGGTATATGTAATGGTGTCTAGTCTACTATATATAAGATGGTCATATTTGTTGTAATGAAGGTAAGAAAGAAATTAAGGAAAATTAAGTATCCTCCTTCTCTTCAATCCAACAATTTGGTATTAGAGCGCCAGGTTGAAACTATGGCAATGCTATTTTTCTCATCGTTCGTTCTCACAAAAGAAAATTTTGAAGAGTGGAGTAATAAAAAGAAAGAAGAATTGATCTCCAAAGTGCTTTGGGAGATCGTTGGGAATGGCTATGTGTGGCCAAAAAATGTCAAAAATATGACGAAGAAAGAGAGTGCGGCATTCACAAAGTTGAGATGGAAAGATCGTTGTGCACGTGCTGCAATGAGTGAGAACGTTGATGAAGATGCTTTTGACCATATTATTGGAGAAAAATCCGCAAAGGATCCGTGGAAATTGTTGAATGAGGTGTACGCAACCGGGGTTGATGAAAAGGACGAAAAAAAGGAGTTGAAAATGAAGTGATTGAAAGTTATCTTCCTATTGCAGATGAAGAAGTGCTAGAATCTGAATCACAACAGGACAATATTGTAGTCCCCGAGGAGCAGAAAATAATAGATATTGAAGCCGAAACAAAATCCGATTCTGGTTCTAGTCAATCAGGAATTTTAGCAAGTGGGAATGACACTCAAGAAACAACTGATTTCAAATCTAAACAAATGATCATTGCAGATCATGTTGATGAGGTGACTTCAGCAGAGAACGAAAAAGAAGAGGAAGCTATCAATGAGGAAACAAAACTGGAAGAGTCAACTGAACAAATGATAATTCTAGATGATGTTAGCGCGACCCTAGCTGAGAATGACGGAGAAAAAGAAGAAGTTGATTTCGTTAATGCAAATGAATACGAGATTCTGTACGGGAAATTTGACGAATATGATAGTTTGATAAGAGGCACACCACCTGCAGTAAAACAAGTGGTGGATAATTTGCCAACATTTGTCTTATGTAAAGAGGATATAAAAAATGGTGCTTTACTCTGTGCAGTTTGTAAGGATGACATGGGCGTAAATGAGAAAAGGAAGCATCACAAAGAGTTAATAGTTGAAAGCACCAGCGGCATATGATCAATCGAGGTGTTGACTTGGAGAAAATGAATGTGGAACTCAAGCAGATAGTCATTAATGACATTGCCATGTTCTCATTCCATTCAATGCATTTTCGTGATTGTTCTCAGGTACAACTTCTTGCATCAATTTATGGACTGCGGAGTGCAGCCAAGGGTTAGAAAAAAGAGATTTATGACTGTAACACGAACTACATCGAAGATCTTTCTGATGGAAAAGAAGAAAATAAAAAAGAAAGTTTGGACAATTTCTTATTTCTACCAAAACACGTGAGATATAAATCAATCGAAGCCATGATATTCTCAGAAGTTTTGAAGTTTGAAGAAAAGTTTGAAATGATTGAAGAATTGGGTTTAAGGGGGGATGTTGGAAAGTAAACCCAATTAATATCGGTTCGTAATTTGTTGTGTCTTTTGTTTTTAAGTGTCATGTCTGTTCGTTTAGTGTTGTGCCTATTAATGAATTGGTGTCTATTGGTACGTGTAAGGGTGTCTAGTCTACTATATATAAGATGGTCAAATTTGTTCTAATGAAGGTAAGAAAGAAATTAAGGAAAATTAAGTATCCTCCTTCTCTTCAATCCAACAATTTGTGGACCGGCCCTGCAGGATCCAAGGGTTCACTGCGGGGAATCCTTAGACAATGCTAGAGTGTCTCGAATCGGTAAGGAGATCATTTCTAGCCTTGACTCATGATGGAAACTGACATCCAATACGACATTACGGTCTTGATTGTAAACCAATATATGGCGACATAGTAGGATGGGGTACTATGCCGTCAAGGATTGATACAATTACTTTGAAGTATTTTTGAAACATATTAGGCACTAATAATAATAATATTAAACATATTATTTTCTACGTATCAAGCATTTTTTATCATTATAAGGTAAAACTCTATCCTTCGTTTGCGTTGCATTATCTGATGGGACTTGAGTCTTATAATGATTTCATTTTCTAAAAAGCATTGAATTGTTATTGACTTAAAAATTTATAAAACTTATGCATTGGCAATCCAATGGAATTAAACCCGTTCCGCGTTAGCGGCGTGGTCCAGTGATTAGCCATATTATTAGTTTAGTAAGATTTCTCATACCAGTCCCATGACTGACTCATAGTTTGTTTCACTTTGCAAACTCGGGTGCCATCTTTCCACACGGGCAGCCAATTGACAGGTTTCAAGTAGGGATGTTTTCTGGACTAGAGCTTGCTGATGAAGATGTTGGAAGATCTTTTCTTTTTATCTTTTATTTTCTTCTTGAGATATCGAGTCAGTATTGGATATTGATGTATTTTGGGAGATTGAGACTTTATTTCTTTCCCCATTTTTAGACATCTATTTTGCTAAGTGTATCATGTACTGCGTACTCTGATGTTCTATGATGATGTTTGCGATGAAATTTCCTTTCCGCTGCAATGATTTATATGTTCTGCTATATATCTGAGGTTTGTTATTGTTTTAATTATGTTATACTCCTATGATTATCCTTACTTTCGTTCTACGGAAGTTTGGGTCGTCACATTTGGTATCAGAGCTAAAGGTTAACCTTAGCTACGGAGTACAACATTTTTGGAACAATTCGTCTAGATAGAATCAATAATATTCTAAGACGAGTAGCTCATTAGAGATAGGATTAGTAATGTCCTAGAATGAGCACAGCAGAATAGCACATATTAGTCAGTCATTACATCATTATCATTTCATCATATGTCTCTATTTTTAAATCTTTCCTTTGAAATTTATCGTTAGTCTGACTCTTTCCAGAAGTTGAGACGCCACCACCACCCCCACCACCCCCACGTGCTTTCGATCTTGACAAAGTGGCAAAGAAAATAAAGAATCTAGGGGGCCTGCATTATACAAGCCAGGAGACGGTGACGGAGGCGCAAGCATGGCTTAAGACTATGGAAAAGATCTTGGGAGGATTAAAGCTCGAGGACCATAGGAAGCGATTTATGGCAACTTGGTTTCTGAAGGACCAGGCCCAGATTTGGTGGGAAACAACTATAGTTGGGAGTAATGAAGCTAACGTGACTTAGGAGAAATTCAAAGAGCTATTCAATGAGAAGTTCATTCCACCCCCCACGAAGTCGAGCGCCTCCACGATGAGTTCACCCATCTCCAACAAGGGAGTATGACTATTGCTGAGTATGTAAAGAAATTTGATGAGCTTTCCAGATATGCCCCTGAGTTAGTCCAAGATTCGCTTCAGAAAAATAAGAGGTTTATCAATGGTCTGGCGAGGAGGTATCATAATAGGGTGACTGCACACATCGAGCATCCATTTGCTAAGGTGATCGAGATGGCCTGTAGATATGAAGAGATTGATCAAAAGGGTTCTCAACAGGAACGAGACAAGAATCAAGCCAACAACAAGAAGAAGGAGTCGGACAAGAAACTTGAGGCGGGTAGCTCTTCTACCGCCAAGCCCCAAGATAAGAAGAAAAGGGATAAATCAAAGGTTAAATGCTTTAACTGTTAGAAAATGGGGCACTTCGACTATGAATGTCGAGCTCCCAAGAGACCAAAGAAGAACGATTCTGGGCCCAGCCAAAATTCTCAAGATAAGAGAGATTGCTATAATTTCCACCAGAGGGCCACATCAAGCCTAACTTCCCGCTATTGAAGAGTTCTCAGGTGGCACATGTCTATGACGGGGCGGCTGCACCGGCTTCTTCCGAAGTAGGTAAACCTGATGTTTTAGGAGGTACTCTTAACATTAAAAACATTCCTATTACCGTTTTATTTGACACGGGTGCATCTAGAAGTTTCATATTTATTGACACGATTAAAAAGCTTAAATTGAAACCCAGAAAACTCAAAGAACCAATTAGAGCCCATAGTCCGATAGGAGGTTCATTTATACTCAAGTAGTACTGTAAGGTGCCTGTTTCTTACTCTTACTTCAAATTCCCTTTTGATGTGATCGTTATGAGTTTTTCTAGATACGATATTATACTTGGAATAGACTAGCTAACAAAATATGAGGCTGAGTTACTATGCGCTGAAAGAGTAGTTAGAATCAAAACAAAATTTGGAGACATCGTTGATATTCCATGCCACGGCTCAGCCACAGATATAAAAGAATTCTGGTCTTCTCTAGAAGTCACTCCTACTTCTATGGAGGATATTCCTATCGTCAGAGACTATGTGGATGTGTTCGAAGAAGTTGTCAGCTTACCTCCGCATAGAGAAATCAATTTCAGAATTGACTTAGCTCTTAATGCAAGGCCAGTTGTACACCCTATTCGGAGGACGTCACTGAATGAAAAAGAGGAACTGAGCAATCAAACCAAGAAGCTTTTATGGATGAGTCTGATCAGACCTGGTTTCTCAAGCTGGGGTGCAGCAGTGGTTTTTGTCCCAAAGTTAGACGGTACCCTCAGGCTATATGTGGACTACCGTGACCTAAATAGGTAGACTCTGAAAAATAAATACCCACTGCCCCACATTGATGATCTGCTAGACAACATGAACGGATCACGAGTATTCTCTAGGATAGACCTAGCTACAGGTTTCCACCAATTACGCATTGCCAAGGAATGTGTGCCTTTGACAGCTTTCAGAGGACCCGACTTATTTTATGAATGGCTAGTGATGCCCTTTAGCCTATGCAATGCTCCAGCATACTTCATAGATCTAATGAATAGAGTCATTCGCGATGTTTTAAATAAATTTGTGCTGGTGTTCATCGACGATATTCTGATCTTCTCTAAGTCCACTGCTGAACACGAGAAGCATTTGAAAGAAGTCTTGGATATTTTGCGTAGAAATGTGCTAAAAGCCAAATTCTCCAAGTGTATATTCTGGCAAGAAGAGATGAAATTCCTCGACCATGTTGTATCTAAGGAAGACATCTCTGTAGATCCAAGAAAGCCCTCGGCAATCAAAGACTGGAAGCAGCCTACTACGCCTATTGAAGTTAGAAGTTTCTTAGGTCTGGCTGGCAATTATCGGAAATTCATTAAGGATTTCTCGAGATTATCTTGTCCATTGACGAAGCTGACTAAAAAGCATACAAAATTCATTTGGACACCCGAATGTGAGGCAACTACTAGGGGTTGCAAGTTGGAAATGGGAAATAATTTCTATGGACTTTATTGATGGCTTACCCCGGACCAGGAAAGGCAATGACAGTATATGGGTGATTATAGATCGCCTCACAAAGACTGCCCATTTCATCCCTGTCAAATCCAACAGGACAGCTCGAAGTTTGGCACAGCTTTATTTCAGAGAGATTGTCAGACTACATGGATTTCCCAACAGCATTGTCAGTGTTGACCATTATTGATGGCAATCAGGACCTAAATGTCTGGACAGACGCTTCTAGAGAAGGTTATCCTTTTCATCTAAATTAACATGTCAGAAATGACATTTTTCTAATGTCAAATCTTATTTTAACATGTTATTCTTTTTTCTATTTAAGGTATTGGTGCGGTGCTAATACAATGAGACAAAGTTGTCGCATATGCTAGCCTCCAGTTAAAACCGCATGAGAAGAATTATGCCACTCATGATCTTGAGCTAATGGCCATCATATTTGCTTTAAAGATATGGAGGCACTATCTCTTGGGCGAGAAATTCGAGCTTTATACTGGCCACAAATCCTTAAAGTATCTGTTCACCCAAAGAGATTTGAACTTGAGGCAGCAACGTTGGGTTGAATTCCTTGCACCCTACGACCTGGACATCATATATACTCCAGGGAAAGACAATGTAGTGGCAGATGCTCTCAGAAGGAAAATACGGCCAGCACCAGCCTTATCCTTGCCAATTTCATTATTACTCCTTCCTTGATCGACAAGATCTCTGCTCTCCCGAAAGGTGATAGATTTATTCAGATGAACAGTGAGCGAGTTCGAAAGGGCGAAGCACCAAGCTTTGAAATAGACAGCAAGGGAACCCTCAGGCTAAAAGGGCGAATATGTGTACCAGATATTCCCGAGCTAAAAAGAGAAGTTATGGACGAATGCCACAAGTCTAAGCTCAGCATCCATCCTAGAGTAAGCAAGATGTACCACGATCTTAAGCGTACTTTTTGGTGGAAGGCGATGAAGAGAGACATTTCTATATATGTTGCTAGATGTCCCACCTATCAGCAAGTCAAAAGCGATCAACAAAAGCTAGCAGGTCTATTGCAACTACTAGGGGTTGCAAGTTGGAAATGGGAAATAATTTCTATGGACTTTATTGATGGCTTACCCCGGACCAGGAAAGGCAATGACAGTATATGGGTGATTGTAGATCGCCTCACAAAGACTGCCCATTTCATCCCTGTCAAATCCAACAGGACAGCTCGAAGTTTGGCACAGCTTTATTTCAGAGAGATTGTCAGACTACATGGATTTCCCAACAGCATTGTCAGTGACCGCGATCCGATATTTGCTAGCAAGCTCTGGGAACCTTTCCAAGAAGAGCTAGGGACTAAGCTGAATATGAGCATCTCTTACCACCCTCAGACAGATGGCCAGACTGAGAGGGTGAACTGCATATTGGAAGACTTGTTGCAAGCGTGCATCTTAGACTTTGGTGGGTCATGGGAAGATCATTTACACTTGGTGGAATTCTCTTATAATAACAGCTACCAAGCAAGTCTGCAGATGTCGCAATTTGAAGCATATATGGCAGGCCATGCAGATCTCCCGCATGTTAGGTGGAACCTAGTAATCGATCGGTATTGGACCCCGACATGATTCATGAAGCATTAGACAAAGTTGATTTTATTAAGAAGCGTTTGCTTGCGGCCCAAAGCCGACAAAATAGCTATGCAGACACTCGAAGAAGGGATTTAGAATTCTCTGTCGGTGATCTTGTAAGCTTGAAGGTTTCCCCACTGGGAGGTGTTGTTCGATTTGCGAAGACTGGGAAATTGGCACCGAGATTCATTGGTCCATTTCCTATTCTCGAAAGGATTGGAACTCTCTCCTATAGAGTGTAGCTGCCTGACTGGTTGCCAGGGGTCCACGATGTATTTCATGTGTCCCAACTCCGGAAGCATGTTCATGATCCAGATGTAGTTGTTGAGGAAGCAGCACAACGAGATTTAGAGATTACCCCGACCTTAGCAGTGAGAAGGGAGCCCGTGAAAATTATTGGTAAAGAAACCCGAGTGCTGAGGAACAAGAGAATCCACTTAGTCAACGTGCAGTGAAGTGGGGAACCTAAAGACTGTACGTGGGAGACTGAGGATAGCATCAAACAGGCATATCCCAAGGGCAGAGTGGACATCTCCGAGTGAATCTTCTGTTGAGGTACATTTATAACACCTTGCATTTTCCGTTTTGTTTCCCACATTACTATTATTTCCTTTTCGAGGACGAAAAGCTTTTAAGAGGGGGAGATTGTAACAACCCGGAAAATCCGAACCAAAACAAAATTTTTATTTTGGCTATTTCAGTGAATTTTGAATAGTTAAAAAAAATTATTTTAAATAATAACAATTAAAAATTTATTTTAATCGAAGTTAGAGCGAATATATTTATTTTGACTTCAAAAGAAATTAGAAACAGTAAGGTAGTTTGAAAAGTCAAATTTGAACTTTGACCGAATTTACCGGATTCAAAATTTAACAGATTTTAGTGAAACCAAAAATTTCTAAATCTGTTTGAAAATATCTTTCCAACGAATCCAAAAAATCGAAATTTCACAGTGGGAATCAAAAGGTATGGTCTGTTGAATATTCAGGATGGTCGCTATAGTATAATTTATAGCCCGTATAATAGGTCATTTTTCAAACGACCTCTATTTTCGACGAAACCACATTTGTTGGATTCAGAATGTCAAATCATTGCGAAGTTTAATTTTCCGGAATTTTTGGAATTAATATGTGAGCGTGGCAAATGAAAATGTGTTTTGTCAATTTCAATCAAATCTGATCGACTTGAAAATGGCCATTTTTCGAACAGTCTTAGAATTCGACGAAATTAATTTTGTTAGGACCGTATCATCAAAATAAAGCCAGAAATAATTTTTCTGGATTATTCTGAGTATGTGTGCGGCCCCGATGAATTTAAATATACGATCGAATTAATTTAACAAAGGATTTAAATATTAAATTAAAGAATTCAGGCCACAGACAGTCATTTGGGCTAATGAGACCTAGCCCATTGGATCCGGAACGGGGGCTACTAGGTGGGGTCAACTCCGGTTGGACTGAAATTGAATTGGTTTAAAACTTTTGGATTTGTTTGTAAAATTTACAACAAAATAATATAAAAATACACATCATCTTCCTCTAAACCCTAATCCACAAAGACATAGCCGCCGTCCCCTTTCTGTAATGGCTGATAATGCTCCATCCTTTCACCACTAATTTCCACCAATCCTTTCACCGATTCTCCCTCCTCCTTTAGACTTATTTGTAGAGATTTTCTCACTCTTCATTTCTATACGGCTTGATCATTCTCTAGTGGCCCGAGCTTTGAGGAATAGCACCCTAAACCCGCACCAAAACCCACCGCCGCCGAGCCACCTTACACCACTGAGTGCCCCCCTTGCAGGCGCACGTGCGCCACACACACCCCTCCGACGTCCCACTCTCCGATCGTCAAACCATATCACCATTTGCACAAAATTTGGAGACCTAGATTTGAAGCTATTGGGTTTTTCTTACAGCTTGATACTGAAAGAGGAAGAAGGTCTATTTTTTATTATTTTAATAATTTAATTTAAAACTATTATCAATCTTGTTTAAATCCTAACTAACACATACGACATCGAAAATTAACTATTTCAGAACCTGTGCAATCGTAGAAACGAGATCTACGACTCTAGACTGAAAAGGAACGATTCCGAGCTGTTTGAATTCTGGACAAATTTGCAACATGACTGTGAGATTTCTGTTTTTTTTTAATTAATCAATTTAATTGTTTTACATGCTATGTAATGGTTGTATGTATATGATTTAGATCTTCTTTGTTCTGACATTTTGGATGATGATTGATATATTGTTTGGTGGTGAATAATTATAGATCTGAACATGTTTGTTGAATTAAATCATTTTCTCTTTGTAAATATTTGGTGAATCATGTATTGCCAATTCAATATAAAAATATTATTTTATCATTTTTGTTGAATTGAAATAGAATTGTCAATTCAATAAAATTACCATTTTGTTTATATTGTTGAATTGAAATAGAATTGTCAATTCAATAAAATTATCGTTTTGTTTATATTGTTGAATTGAAATAGAATTGTCAATTCAATTAAAGTATCATTTTTGTTATATTATTGAATCGAATTAGAATTTTCAGTTCAATAAAAACATCACCTTTTATGTTGATTGATAAAATCCCCACCGTTGTTGTTTGATTATAATAGAAAAGATTACATTTTTGTTTGCAAGTTTAGATGCAAATAAATATCCTAATAAAAAGGTTATATTTTTTATTTGCATTCTTTGATGCAGATAAAATATTGGAAAAAAAAAAGTTATATTTTTTATTTGCGTTCTTTGATGCAAATAAAACATTGAAGTAAAAAGTTATAACATTGAAATAAAAAGTTGAATTTTTATTTGCATTCTTTAATGCGAATAAAATGTTGAAATTTGAAGTTGAATTTTTATTTGCGTTCTTTGATGCAAATAAAACATTTAGAAAAAAGGTTATATTTTTTATTTGCATTCTTTGATGCAAATAAAACATTAAAGTAAAAAGTTATAACATTGAAATAAAAAGTTGAATTTTTATTTGCATTCTTTGATGCGAATAAAATGTTGAAATTTGAAGTTGTATTTTTATTTGCATTCTTTGATTCAAATAAAACATTGAAAAAAAAGGTTATATTTTTTTATTTGCATTCTTTGATGCAAATAAAACATTGAAGTAAAAAGTTATAACATTGAAATAAAAAGTTGAATTTTTATTTGCATTATTTGATGCGAATAAAATGTTGAAATTTGAAGTTGGATTTTTATTTTCATTCTTTGATGCAAATAAAACATTGAAGTAAAAAGTTATAATATTGAAATAAAAATTTGAATTTTTATTTGCATTCTTTTATGCGAATAAAATGTTGAAATTTGAAGTTGAATTTTTATTTGTATTCTTTTATGCAAATAAAACATGAAAACAAGGTTAATTCTTATTTGCATTCTTTGATGCAAGTAAAATGTTGAAATTAGAAGTTGCATTTTTATTTGCACTTCGTCATGCAAATAAAAACATGATTTAAAAAAAAAGTTATATTTTTTTGTATTTTAGATACAAATAAAAATATGATTTAAAAAGTTACATTTTTATTTGTATTTTAGATATAAATAAAAGCATGATTTAAAAGTTACATTGTTGTTTGCAATTTTAGATGCAAACAAAACATTAGATTAAAGTTGCACTTTTATTTGCAACTTTAGATGCAAACAAAACATTAGATTAAAGTTGCATTTTTGTTTGCAATTTTTGATGCAAACAAAACATTAAATTAAAGTTGCATTTTTGTTTGCAATTTTAGATGCAAACAAAAACATTATAACAAAAGTCACATTTTTGTTTACATTTTAGATGTAAATAAAAACATGAATTAAAAGGTTACATTTTTATTTGCAATTTTGTTATAAATGAAAACTTAGAATAAAAGTATATTTTAATTTTGATTTTAGATGTAAGTAAAAGAATAGATTTTAACATTGCATTTTTATTGTCATTTTAGAGACAATTAAAAGAATAGATTTTAAAAGTCACATTTTATTGACATTTTATATGAAATAAAAAGAATAGAATTTAACATTGCATTTTTATTGTCATTTTAGAGACAATAAAAAGAATAGATTTTAGAAGTCACATTTTATATGAAATAAAAAGAATAGATTTAAATGTCAAAAATTTTATTGTTACTTTAGATACAATAAAAAAAGTAGAATTAAAATCATGTTTTATTTGTCATTTGGTTTCAACAAAAGGTGTGAGCACTAAGAAAATATATTTTCAATATAATTTGGTTACCATTGGAAATAATTAGTCATTAAAAACATGATTTATTTCAAATCATCATTTTTATCATGTTAGTAGAATTATGAAAATCATATATAAAAATTTTAACATGAATATGGGCTGTATTTGGGTTGGGATGTGATTGATTGAAAATAGTTGAAATCGCCAAATGATTTATATTTATATTTATATATAAATATAAATTAAAAATTTAACGAATCACGCGCGGTAGTTCGCTTTTTGGCAATCCTAACTTTAAATGATTATACCGTAAAATCCAACCATCGGATTTTCCCAAAACTGGAACCGTTAGGACCGTTTTGGGAAGATCTTTCCGATGATATAAAATTTATCGAAATCCAATGGTAAGATTTCAAGGTAAGTGTAAATCAAATTTTGGGTAAAAATAGCGCTAGGGTCGTCCATCGACCCGAAGCGTCGTTTAATTATATTGCGCTATTTTTTAAATATATAAAAATAGCGAAAAATCATTATAAATTAATATTAATGATATTAAATGGTTTAAATGATAATAATTCAAAAAAATTATTCGAAAAGACCGAGTTCAACTCATTTCAAATAATTTTACGGCGATTTTAATTGAAGATATCGAAGACGGCGATTTTAATTGAAGATATCGAAGACGGCGATTGAAGACCGACAATCTCCACGTCGAAAGGATAACTACTGATGCCTGACACTGGCTAGCTACCAATAAAGGGTTAAAGTGGTAGTTGTCCGGACGTACTTGTTGATCGTCCGGATACGCGATCATCTAGGTGACTCCGGATTCGTTCAGACCCAGAATGGACTTGTAAATGGATGTTTATCCGACATTGAATTTCATGTCGTGTAATTAAATTGATATCTATTAATATATTTCTGTGGTGGCTGAGAATTTATTCTCTTTCTAAACACCCTTCTTTGAGACGCTCGAGCTCGAAGGTTATATATTGGTAGTTATCGATCGCTTGGTATGGACTGTCAATGTGATATGCCAAGATGCAATTGATCGAGGCTTTTGTTGAAATGAAGAGCCTTGTGGATGATGATCAAAGCATAGCCTATTTTGGCCTAGCTTTGTGTATTACGTTACCTCGCGAGCCTAACACCCCGGTAGAGTCAAAAACGGGACAAGGGAACGCAGGGAGCGCACATGTTTCTTTCTAGCTAGAAGTGGTGTTTGGGTTTTTACAAGGCCTGACATTTTTAATTATGTGTTTGATGGAATGAGGCGCCTCGGATATTTTTATTGGTCGCCAATGGCCAATTTATAGGTCCAATAGGACCGGGAAACATGTGTTCCGGAATTGCCAATCCACTAGCGTTATTTGTGGACTGGCCCTGCAGGATCCAAGGGTTCACTGCGGGGAATCCTGAGACATTGCTAGAGTGTCTCGAATTGGTAAGGAGATCATTCCTAGCCTTGACTCATGAAGGAAACCAACATCCAATACGACATTACGACCTTGATTGAAAATCTATATATGGCGACATAGTAAGATGGGGTACTATGCCGTCTAGGATTGATACATTTACTTTGAAGTATTTTTGAAACATATTAGGCACTAATAATAATGTTAAACATATTATTTTCTACGTATCAAGCATTTTTTATCATTATAAGGTAAAACTCTATCCTCCGTTTGCGGTTGCATTGTGTGATGGGACTTGAGTCTTATAATGATTTCATTTTCTAAAAAGCATTGCGTTGTTTTTTACTTAAAAATTTATAAAACTTATGCACCGGCAATCCTATGGAATTAAACCTGTTCCGCGTTAGCGGCGTGGTCCAGTGATTAGCCATATTATTAGTTTAGTAACATTTCTCATACCCGTCCCATGACTGGCTCGTAGTTTGTTTCACTTTGCAAACTCGGGTGCCCTCTTTCCACACGGGCAACCAATTGACAGGTTTCAGGTAGGGATGTTTTTTGGACTAGAGCTTGCTGATGAAGATGTTGGAAGATCTTTTCTTTTTATCTTTTATTTTCTTCTTAAGATGTTGAGACAGTATTGGATATTGATGTATTTTGGGAGACTGAGACTTTATTTCTTTCCCCATTTTTGGACATCTATTTTGCTAAGTGTATCCTGTACTAGGTACTATGATGTTCTGTGATGACATTTCCTTTTCGCTGCAATGATTTATATGTTCTACTATATATCTGAGGTCTGTTATTGTTTTAATTATGTTATACTCCTTTGATTATCCTTACTTTCATTCTACGGATGTTTGGGTCGTCACAGTGCCCAAAAGGAGAAAAGGGAATGAGTCCTCCAAGCTTCGGCTTTCTCCCCGCTCTTAGAAAAAGACCCCAGAGGAAGGAGTGAGAATCAAACATTTTCGGGTTGCACTGAGTCGCCCCGGATCTTCAGTCGAGCCTTCTTCCACCGACCGAATCAGAGAGTTGGAATGAGATTTGCCTGACCTCATTGGATTGAACCCGCCCCTGAGCTGCAAACATTATCGCGCAGTTTTCGCCGTCGTATTCGCAAAAACCTTGACCAAGCTCTTTCTCAATATGATGCACTGCACGAGTATGCCGGGAAGGTGAGTAGAGTGTTGAAGGAGAAAATAACTGAGATTGTCAGATTGAAAAGGGATATAGCGAGCGACCAAAAGACCTTTGGATTTTTTGAAAAGAAAATTAAAGGTCAAGAACTACAGGGGCAGCTGATAAGGAGAGGCATGAAAAAACCGTGGAGGATCTGGGCATCCAAGTCCAACAGAAAAGTTGGGAGTGTGATTCCATGAGGAGCGAAGTCGAATCTTTGAGGAACGACAAAGCTTGATTGGATTAGGAGATAGAGAATCTCAAGGTCGTCGTTCACTCCTCTGAATTGGCCAACGGTTTGGCCGAACAAAATGTTGCTGCCGCAATTGAGTCAGCTAACAACTTAAAGCTTCAACATGATATCGACATCCAGGTCGTCAAGGACGAACAAGCTCAGGAAAAGTCGCGCTGAAAAAGAGGCACGCCCATCAGGTTCTTGCGTTTTTTCCATGTTTCTTTGATGTAGGGATCTATTCTGGAAGTCGAAGTATTCCACAATTTTAGCCGATGTATGGGGAATAATCCTAAGGGAGGAGAGGAATGCAGGCGAGGGCAACCGGTGGGCAAAGAGATTTTAATGACCCGAGTTTTGAACGAAAAGGAGCGAGCGGTGTTGGCTGAGAGGAGGACACATGAAGAGATTACGGTAGAGGCGGAACGCCGCAGAGTGAATGGGAAGTCGGTCCCCGAGAGCGAAGTTGGTAGTAGTCGGACCAAGTTGTCCATTTCTTTAGTTGCTGCAAATATTGAAAAGGGTTCATCATCCGTCCCTCCACCCGAACCAGTCAGATTTGTGGAAGAACTACCAATCGAGCATGATGTTGGAGGTAAGCCCATTTGCTAATTCTGAGTTTACTTGCCCTACCTTGATTTGTGTGTTCTGTGGTAGGTACCTCTCTGGTGAACGAGAGTGTAAAGGCAGATACCATCGCTTGGGAGAGAAGTGGCGTCGTGAATGCAATCAAGGGATCAAGGGAAGAGAGAATCATTATAGGATTGTCAAAGGACGATGATGTCGAGGCAGTCTCTGAATTGAAGAAAGGTGATTGTCCATTCACGGTAGAGCTCAAAGCTCAAAAGGAGATGGACATTTCATCCATGAAACCAGAACCACTTGAAGAACCCATGAATGTCTAGCCTATTCGAGCTATCCCCCAACCATCCTTTCTTTGGTCGAAGTTCCTCCCTTCATGAATTCCACCGACCCGCAAGCCTTAGCACCAGGCCCCCGTCCTTTTGGAAGAACACTTGGGGGATCACGACGCATGCTGAGCACTGAGGGGGCAGTGGAAATGGCCAAGCAGAAAGAGCTGGCTGAGATCGTCGAACGTGGGGAGATGGCGCCTCCGTTTTAAACTTCTACTATTGTAAATTTTCTTTTAGGCCCTTTGGAAGTTTCATGCGAGTGCGACCCTTGCGTTTTTTGTAACTACTAGACTTTATATCTCTTGAGAGGATGCTTGAATTGTACCTGTCACATATTAATATTTGGTAACTATGCCATGGTATTATAAATGAAAGTCTACCAGTTTTGCAAATACTTGTGTCACTTATGTGCAAAAATGTCATACGTATTTCTCATCTTATTTTAGCCTTTGAAGATTACTCGAACGCTACAGTAGTCGGGGTTATTTATTGACTCTCTTGCCCCCGGTGTCGGGGTTGGTAATTCGGATAGCGAGACATTCAATCATGCTCGAGCAGATCCAACCCTGATCAGCAGTTGGTTGTCATTATGCAGGGGCGTTTTTAGTCTTTTATACTCATCCTTCAGTCGATAAAGGGAAGAGTTTTTTTAAGGTTCGAGCGGTCTTTAGTCGGGGTGCACGTTTCACGCTCTTCCGTCGTTTATACTCATCCATAAGTCATGGGGGTTAGAGTTAAGTCCAAACGATCAATCTTGTCTTCGGTTGGTGTCATTCTTGCTTTTAGTCGTCAAAGCAGGAGCTAAACCTTAATCGACCAGCCTAAGTCCAGGGTCGATGTTTCCGATGATTCGAATTTTCTTAATGATACCGGTCTGTTTCGTCCCGGGTCAGCATGTCAGGGTTCTAGCTAAAGTTAGTCAGATCACAACATTTAGCTATTTTAGTAAAAAAAATCAGAGCAGGAATGGAGCCTTTTATTCATAAACTGCCGCAATCGACAAATGATTGCTTTTTACAATACTAAAAAAATAAAGTGATAAAAAAATTAAGGAACTCTAAGAAAGGTAAAGTCGCAAATGCTTTTCATTCCATACTCTTTGAAAAAGTTCGCCATCAACGGCCGACAACCTGAAACTTCCATTATTAAGTTTTCGTTGAATGACATATGGCCCTTCCCATTTGGGACCTATGTGGATGGGAACCGGAAAGACCCATTTCAGAACAAGGTCGCCAACTTCGAAAGTTTTTGGCCGGACCCTTTTGTTATAGTACCGAGCAATCCTTCACCTATGGGCTTCAGCAGGAAAGTTCGCTTCTTCTCTTTTTTCATCAATCATGTCTAAC
Organism: Allium sativum; assembly: GCA_030737875.1. Taxonomy (NCBI): domain Eukaryota; kingdom Viridiplantae; phylum Streptophyta; class Magnoliopsida; order Asparagales; family Amaryllidaceae; genus Allium; species Allium sativum. The sequence continues at coordinate 894,948,422 of CM060920.1, forward strand.
GATGTCAAGAAAAGTGCTTTATTAGACAGTGGGTCGTAGTAAGTTATTCGATGAGAGGGGACTTCGAGCTCTATCGGAAGAACTACTTCCGATCCGTAAAATAGGGCGAAAGGAGTATGGCCAGTTGTTGTCTTATGAGTGGTACGATATGCCTAAAGGGACAGAGGCAGTTCATTGACCCATTTTCCTTTAGCTCGCTCCGACTTCTTTTTAAGATAGTTTTGATGATTTTATTAATCGCTTCAACCTAACCATTAGACTGGGGATGCGCCACTATGGTATATTTTTTCTCAATGTGATATTTCCCTTAATTCCAAGCTATCGAACTGAGTTCCATTATCTGTGATGATGGTTCGGGGTACCCCATATTGGCATATGATGTTTCTAACAACAAAGTTGATGACTTTCTTTGTCGTGATCGTAGTCATTTGCTCGGCTTCGGCCCATTTTGGGAAATAATCTATGACCACAATCGCTTATCTGGCAACCCCCTTTGGGCAAGGTCTCGATAATGTCTGTTCCCCAAACCGCGAATGGCCAGGGGCCAGCCATTTGGGTGATCTTTGTCGGAGGAGTTCGTGGGACTTGTGCAAACCTCTAGCACTTGTCACATCTTTTGGAATAATTGGCAGCATCTTTATTGACATTCGGCCAAAAGTATCTGCATCGTAATATTTTTCTGGCTAGGGTTTGTCCCCCAGTGTGGTCCCTACAGTCTCCTTCATGCACTTCCTTCAATATCCTTTTGACATCGTCGTTGGCTACATAGTGGAACATGGGAACGGAGAAACCTCTTCTATATAGCAGGTTCGTTTGAATAACGTATTTGGAAGCCTATCTCACTATAGCTCGTCTTTCATTCTTTTCTTGGGTAACGTACCATGGAGGAGGAAATTTTTGACAGAAGTCATCCAAGATTCCCTCTCAGGTTCAACATCGGCCTGTTTGACTTCCATCTGTTCGACGCTTGGCACACTAAGGGTCTCTATGGGAACCAATTCCATTTCAGCCAGTGATCCGAACTGGCCAGCTTCGCCAGTCTTTCTACTTTGCGATTCTACCTTCTGGGGATGTGGGAAATGCTATATTGGTTGAAGCTTCGCAATAATTTTTCGACTTGTTTGAGGTAAGAAGTTAGTCGATCCCCCTTCGCAAGATATTCCTTTTTCTCCTGGCATACCACGAGTTGTGAATCACAAAAAATATCGAGCGACGTTATCTTTAAGTCCCTTGCTAATTTGAGCCCGGCAATCAGGGCCTTGTATTCAGAATCATTGTTCGTCGCTAGAAATTCTAGCCTCAAAGCGTAATAGACCGACTGTCCTTTGGGAGATAGAATACCATGCCAGCCCTTGAACATCGGTCGTTTTGGGCTCCATCTGTATACAGTTTCCAAATGACTGGTTCCGGTCCGGCCTTTATAGTCTCAGGATTATCTTCTTGATCTCCATCTTCTAGGGTCGTAAATTTTGCTATGAAATCGGCTAAGGCCTGTCCCCGGATTGATTTTCGTGGGACAAAAGTTAAGTAAAACTGACTCAGTTCAATGTTCCACTTGAGTAATCTCCCACTTGCCTCGGGTCGTTGTAAGATTAGTCGAAGGGGTTAGTCAGTGAATATCTTAATCGAATGGGCCTAAAAGTATTGTCGAAGCTTCCTTGATGCAATTAATAAGCTATAAGCGAGTTTCTCAATCTTCGGATAATTTCCCTTGGCCCCCGTCAACTTTTTGCTTACATAATCAAACGGCCATTGTACTCGTTCTTCTTCACGGATAAGGACCGAGCTGATTGCATGTGCGGATACTGCTAAATATACAAATATTTCTTCATGGTCAATAGGTTTAGAGAGAATAGGGGGTTTCTCTAATTGATCGAGCAGATTCTGGAAAGCTTCCACACAGTCGGGCATCCAAGCAAAGTTCCACTTCCCTCTTTTAATCAACTCAAAGAAGAGTAGGCATTTATTGGTCGCCCTCGAAATAAACCGACCCATTGCTACTACTTACCTGCTAGACTTTGAACATCCTTATCCGTCGAGGATCCTAAATCCCTTTAAGGGTCGAAATCTAGTCAGGATTAATTTCGACCCCTCGAGAACATAGACTAAAACCTAGGAATTTGCCCGAAGCTACTCCGAAAGAACATTTTAAAGGATTCAATTTCATGCCATACTTCCATAGAATGCCAAACATTCTTGAGAGATCATTCACGTGTTCAGATGATTGTCTTGACTTCACTAACATATCGTCCACATATACCTCCATCGTCTTCCCTATCTGGTCGTAGAACATCCGATTAACTAACCGCTGATAGGTTGCCCCTTGGTTCTTCAGACCGAAGGACATCAGTACGTAACAGTATAACCCGAGATCAGTGATAAAGCTGGTATGTTCTTGGTCAGGAACATGCATGGCGATCTGATTATACCCTGAGTATGCATCCATAAACGAAACAGTTCATGCCCTGCGGTCAAGTCGATCAGTTGATCAATCCAAGGTAATGGGAAACTGTCCTGGGCAGGCTTTATTCAAGTCAGAAAAATCAATGCATGTCCTCCATTTCCCATTAACCTTCTTTACAAGTACCAGGTTCGCTATCCGGGCGGGATAGGTCGAATCTCGGATAAATCCATTAGCTTGCAGTTTTCCAACTTCCTCTTTCAAGGCCGCCGACCTTTCTGGACAAGGCATTCGCCTCTTTCTCTTTATTGGTGTATACTTTGGGTTGATGCTAGGAGAATGAGTTATAATGGAAGATGAAATCCACACATGTCAGCGTGGGTCCAAGCAAACACGTCTAGGTTTGCTCGAAGAAACTCAGTCAATTCCCTTGTTCGAAGGGGACCAAGAAGGGACCCAATCCTCAAAATCTTGGTGGGGTCATCTTCATTGATCAGAATTTCCGTGGTAGCCTCATTCAGGGCTGCCTTTCTACACCCCGACTCTTCGTCCTCTCGTGGGTCGATGTCTTCGACTTCACAAATGGACGGTCCTGATCGGGGCGTTCTCTGCAATTGCTATGCTTCTTTCACCTCCTCTGGGGGAGAGGATTCTTCAGACTCTTTGTTGCCACTACCCCGTAGTTCCTTCCATTCTGCCACGTAACAGGAACGACCTGTCACTTAGTCTCCTCGTACCGTCCCAATTCCACTGTCATTCGGGAATTTTAAAAGGAAACACCAGGGAGCGATGCAGGCCCTGAATACTACAAAGTCCGGACGTCCCAGAAATGCATTGTACTGCGAGTGAATATTCATTACGACAAATGGAAGAATCCAGGCTTTTCGACGACCCCATCTCCTAATTCCACAGATAGCTTGACTTGGCCGACCGGCTCGCTGGAAGCTCCATTAAAGCCACATATCTGTCCAGTACAGGGCTCTAAGTCCTTTAGGTCTAGCTTCATTTGGTCGTAGGCTTGTTTGGATAGAATATTCACCGAGCTCCCGTTGTCGATCAAAACCTTTCGAACCGTAGCTGGTCAAATAATGGTCGTTATCACCATCCGGTTGCCCGTCAGAGCTTCTATGAAGACTGATTCCCGATCGCGGAAAACAATATCACTGGTGATCGTTTTTCTTTATTTAATGGGACTTGCAGCTTCAAGGTGACTTGTATCTTCAATGTCGAGGTGTTTTGTAGAATTCACATAACGTTCCATAGCTTTGACGCTGTAACCTGCCGGATGTGGTCCTCTAACAATGGCGTTAATGACAATTCCTTTTCCTTTCTCCTGAGGGGTGGCCCGAGATGCAGCCTGGTTCTTTTTGGGTGCCGAAGTTCCTTGCCCCTGTCTCTCGAAACCGTCTTGTATTCATCAAGTTTTCCTTCCCGTATTAACTTCTCAACGATGTCCCTAAGATGTCTGCACTTGTTGGTCATATGTCCATAGATATTATGAAACAGGCAGTACTTCCAAGTTACCTGCTCTTTCTCTGTAGGTTCACGTGGGGGCGGTTTCTTATATTGAACTGTGTTGTAGGTATCGAGGTTGATATTCTCTAATGTGTCATTTAAAGCGGTGTAATTCCTGAATACTTGGAACTGGGGTCACTTTAGAGCGTACCCCCTCTGTCCCGAGTTCCCAGTGATCTCTTTCGATCCTTCTCCATTTCTCTTGCCGCTGTTTCCGACATTTACTTCTACTTTTCCTAATTGTCCCCAGATTGCTTGATCGCGACATTGTTCTAGGTCGAGGCGGTAGAGATATTTTTTGCTCCATCCTCCTCTACTAGCTGCACATCCTCTTACCTCAATCGAATGTGGGCCTTCTCATAAAAAGCCTCAGTTGTGGCCGACGACTTCCCAATCAAGTATTTTTTGAACTCTGTTCGCTTGTCAATGCCATTGACCATGGCCATCAGAACAGTCTCATGGTTGGGGCTGCTAGCTTCAATAGCAGCTCGATTGAATCAATTAAGAAAATTCCTCAGGGATTCGCCTCTTCCCTACTTAACTGCTGAAAGAGTAATGATGTGCTTTGATTTGGTAGCATGGAGGTGAAATTGAGTCCAAAATTTCTCACTTAAATCTTTAAAGTTAGGAACCGACCTCGCGGGCAGATGTACGAACCACATGAGTGCTATTCCTCTTAAAAAGATTGGAAAGCCTTTGCACTTGATATTGTCGGTGGCCACTGCCACTTCCATGTGCCATGAGTACCTCATCAGGTGTTGCTGTGGGTCGGAGGTACTGTCATACTGGTTCATCTGAGGCATATTAAATCTCCTGGGTAATTCCTCTTATAAGATGTCATCAGCGAACGGTGTGTGGCTTTAGTCGACTCCCCGGTTTTCATTCCTATGTCCACGACTGTCATTCATGATTTGTCATACCCTGGCGGTTAGATTTGGCGGAATAACCGTGTCTTGATCAACTTCCTCAACGGATCGACCTCTCCTGGCCCTTTCATCGGTTAACGTGGTCTATCTTGGCATTTGGGCATTCCTTCTCCCTTCCCTGGATATCTCCGTCAATCACAAGATTCCAGGGGGGGGGGGGATGAATGGCGCCCGATCTTTCCGGGTAGCGTTCTGATGAAGAAGAAGAGAAACTTCTCGGTTTCGTGGAGCTATAGGATTAGCAGTCTCTGCCCCGATTTGGTCACCTAGGATTGGTTGCTCACTCCTGTTTGGTCTTTACGCACTTCGAGACGCATCTGCTGGACATTTTCAATTATATCTTGTGGACGTCCAGGCAGACGTGGATCTCTACTTCCCACGGACGATGAGGAACCGTCTGATACTTCATCTAACTGGGGAGGAGGAAGTTGATGGTCCCGAGCCTCCTGGGTTTGGTTTTTGAACTCCACCCATCGCCTTGTCATTCGAGTCATATCCTGCCGCATCGCAACATTCTCTTGAGCATGGACCATTAATTCGTCTCGAGTGGCGAAGGCCGAGGAAGGAGATGGATCTATCGTGGGGAGCAGTGTAGGCCAATGCAGAGCAGTTTCAGGTGCGACTGATCCACCGACCTCTTCCGCAGAGGTTCCTGCCTGTGATTACTTTCCAATATTGCGGACTGATTTTCCAGCCATAGCTTAATTAATGAAGAAATGAAAGATTTTCGTCTCGGACTTGATGATCCGAAAGCAGAGCAAAAATCCGAACTGGTTTGAGAATATCAGTTCTTAGTGAAAGCACCAAAGTGTGACACCAAAAATTGGCACAACACCCAGAGAAAGGGTTGTATAGAGAACAAATGAAGATTAATAACTATAAAAGAGTAAAAAACTAGAGGAAATCACACACCAATTTATAGTGGTTTGGCATTACGGAGCTTACGTCCACTTTATAATCTCTTATATAGTATTTTAACTATCAAACAAAATAGTTACAATGGTCGTACAATAAGAGATCAATGAAGAGTGTCAAAGGTTAGGGTTTTTTCACTTTCCCCAAAGTCCCCCTTGCCGAATTTTAAAGAGGTACTTATAGATGATACAGTACGTGAGATGGCTTGTACACATGTCATAGGATCCAAAATAATAGCTTGGTTTGAATAGGCCATTTCCTTCCAAGGAACTAGTACTCCTAGGTTCACCGACATGAGATGGCATCTGATCCGTTTAATTCAGATAATCTGGAAAAGATAGGATCAGGGATGAGCAATTCTATAGGAGAGCTCTTTGGCATGCAACTAAATGCAACGCATCTGATCTTGCTTGGTCACATCGGGCTTCATCTGGACCGTGCCGGACAAGGGAAATAAATTTAAATATCGGGACTTATTAACTGGCCCACTTCGAGCACCCAAAGTAAGGGCCTGTAGTATTGTCAAGCCTTGATGGGCTGCCCGAAAGGCCCATCAACAATGGCTAATGATGAGTTAAACATTTTGTCACACCAAAGGCCAGTTTGAGTTAGATGACCGATCCATTGACTAAACATATGCAGGTTCCTCTTGTTAATCGCACTAGCTACTAACTCAAACATTTCTAAAGATGGCTTTATAAGTCAAACCTATATCTTTTTGTTATTTTCATTTGTCAATCTTATCATGTTCAATAAGTTTTCTAGCAGGTGAGCCTTTTGACTGATAATGGAAATAACAAAGTCGACTTGATGTTTCCACCTGGTGATAGTCTCCTTAGCCAAGTAATCGTATTTCCTGTATTTAACAATAGCAATATTGATTACATCTGGATCTTCTAGTGTCTTTCTACTTAATGGTGGTTGGCTGCATGCTGAGCAGACCCCAAGTGAAGTTGGTATTTTATTCTCAACTATGAAATGTCTAAATACATTTTTTTTAGATTTATTTCTTGGGTATTGCAAACTTCCATTATTCATATTTTGATCGACGTTATTATTTATTCTAATGATACCATAATGACCCAATTGTATTGCTCCCATTTCATTCTTTAGGAGAGTTTTGACTAAAACAATGATTGATAGGTTTATTTTTTGCATGATTATACTCTTTTGACTTCATATGGAGTTGCATCAATTGATATTAGTTGTAATTTTCAACCATAATTTATTGTGCTAATAACTTGAGAATTTTTATTTGTCTAGTTTAGTTCTTGTGTTTCAGTTTTGAAATTTAGAAAATTATAATTATTATTTATTAATCTAATAACGGGTGCGTAAAGTTACTCCTTTTGCATGATTATTATATGATTACGACATCTAGACAGTAAATATTAATTTGAAATTAAACAAGCATAACCATCAAAAATGATAGTTATTAATATTATTATATAGTATCAGTACAAGTAAGCAGCATATTAAGGTAAGGCACGCACCTTGTATGCTAGTTAATATTAAGATAATTCTTAACAAGACTTGCCCTTGAGTTTCCTCAAACTCAATTCGTTAGTGTGCATATATACCAATTCTGTGTTGGTTAACATTCGTATATAGGATTTGAGGGCACCCTAGCTGCTTGCCGATAAATATCTTTTTTCAGTGTTGCTAATAAGATTCTAATCATATTGGCACATTACATCATTTTCAAATTATTTTTCCAGAATAAGAAGGCATTGACTTTTGAATATGAACATCCGGGTATTATCGAAAATGGGTAAAATCATATGTAATTCTAACTGTTGACTGTTATACTTATATAAAGGTAATTAGCATTACCGAAGTGAAGAGCAACCACATCAAAGAACTGTTAGTAATTATGCCATGAACAAGACTTAAACAACTATGTATTATAACATTTTGTTTGTACTAGTTCTGTACACTTGCTTGTAAATAGTTATAGTCTGTGGATTCGTTTATCTTGTTGAAATACTATTATTGAAATGATTATGGATGTTACACTAGATTATGCGGTTAATGTGTTTTTCAATTACTTAAGCATGATGATTATCGATGTTGGTTTAAAAATGATAATTATGTGATTGATTATTTGTTCTAATATAGGTATTATATACAAGTGATTTTTGTAAATGATACAAGTCATTAACAGTAAGTAGCAGCGACTAAAACATGATGTACATCAATCAATAAGTTTTAGTAGCATTTCAAAAGTGATACAGAAGAAAATGAAATTTACAAAAAGATATTGTAATAGAAGTAGAATGCAACAAAAATAAATGGTAGGAAAGAATAAATAGTAGGATAGAAAAAATGCTATAGAAAATATAAAACAAGGGTGCAAGAACCACTTTGGTTGCGTTTTTAAGATGCTGCTGAAAAACAAGTCTTTTGTAGGGTTTCGGAAACGCTACAGTATGTTCGTTATTGGTGGCGTTTTCTATAACAAAACTAAAACATTCAAACTTTTAATTGCATGTCGTGTCGTAGTGTTTTATCGAAACGCTACTACAAGAATAAGTAACGTTTTTTCAACGCTACGAAAGGGCTTTTTTGGTGTAGTGATTTAAATTAATTATATTATTAATTAATTTAAAGTGAAATCTAATTGGAATTGGTTAAGGAGATAACCGTATGTTGAGTGGATTAAGTTAACCAATATAATTGGGATTGATTATTAAGTTAAATTAGTTTATTGTCAATAAATATATTGAAATAGCTTAACGAGTATTTGTTTTAAATTTTAACAAGATTTTAAAAAGAAAATTTATTATTTATTTTAGTAATTAAGAATTAACTACTTTTCCAGTAGTTAGTGATGAAGTAAATTATTAATTTAATTAATAATAATTTAAGAGGTTTCTTTTTAAGTGAATTCGTTTAAGTAAGAAATCAGAGTTTGAGATGGAATCGAGTTGAATTGTGAAGGAAGTTTCTGAGCGAGTTTTATAACTAAGTTATAAAGAGATTTTAAGCGAATACGATGGTTCAAAATAAATGTCTACTTAACATTTGAAGTAAGTAAAGACAATCGATATAAAAAGTGTTTGTATTTGACCAGAGTTGTATAAATAAGGTTTATAAAAGGGGCGTGAAGTTAAAACGTTGATTTTGAGTTGATGATACTTAATAATGAACTTAAATGGAATGAAGGACTTGAAACGAGAACTTAAAAGTGGGAAATGGTTGGATGGGTTAGAAGTGGAATAATAAAGGTTGATAAGGAGTTAAGATATAAAATGGGAACCTAACTGGAGAATGGCCAAGTTGAGTGATTTCCTGAGTATTAATCTAATGTTGATTCCGGTCTTCGTGGTTGATAATTAGAGAGTTATTCACTTACCAATTTATGGTCAGGAGCTAATGGATGTTGAAGTGACAAGAATAAAACGAATTTGTGAATATAAATAAATATTTCCAAAATAAAGGAAATAGAAAGAGAATTTGTGAAATTATACAATATTCACAAAGTAATGGGTTTAAGGGACGAGTTTGAATAAGTTTATTCAAAGGAGATAAGTGTTAGTTGTTTCCAAGAGATGAAACCAAAGAGATTTCGTAACGTTGTTTGACATGAAATTTGATTTAACTCAAAGTTGGGAATATATATATGATTTAATTTTAAAGTACTAAAGTAAAATGGTTTTGCGAATACTCTTATATAAAATAAGAAGTAACTACCGTGTTTTAAAATATCAAGAGATTAAGAAGTTTTAAATTGTTTCTAAATTTAAAAGGGCCAGGTGATGCTGAGTACTGTAGTAAATTTATTTTATTTTTATGATTGAATGATTGTTTATTTGATAGTTAAATAAATGACTATCAAATTTGACCTATACGATTGTTGGTACGGTCATGGTTGAAATCTACGGATTTGCAAGGACTACTCGTTACTGATCTATAGGGTGATTCCTTGGATGTGGTAGGAGGATGCCTTCGGCTCATTATGTAACTGGATGACTTGTATGGACGAATGCCTGACAGAGTATTTCTTAAGAATCACGTAAGTTGATTTTTACAAACGTATTTCTATAGGTGGCAAAGAAGACACCTTCTCTTAGCATAAACACCTAAAGTATTTTGTGGACGTCAATTAGTGATTTTGCGGATCTGATAATGTGGCATTGAAAGTGAATGGTAATATGTTGTTCTAAAGGCAATGTTAACCTCAAACCTCTCAACCAGGAAATGGTATAAAATCGGGTAGGTCGCATAATCAAGTGGGTCGCTCCCAATTAGGGTATATTGTCACCTGATCTATAGAAATTTCATTTGCTTCTTTATTCTAGTTGATGTTGTCCCTTTTAGGAAACATTGGTTTGAGCCCAACCGTTGGTGGTAATACATTCGGTACCCTCAAGTAAAGTGAGGGGCCGGTCATGTTTAGCCTGGGTTGCAAGATGTTCTTGTTAGACCCAGTGTATTCCTCTCTAGAGATACTTTGTCGGAATGTGGTCTCATACCTTGCCAGTTGGAATCCATTCTTCAATAAGCGCCCGCGGTTTTGATTGTATACTATTTATGTTGAGCATGAGACGTAAGCGTTCCGCTAGATTCCATCTATTTGTGTTTAGACACTATTATAATATCAGAAATGCTTGCTTTCTGTGTGCTTGGTACACATATTAGGGGGTTCCCACTTTGAGTTAGGTAGAGAATGAGGGACTCTTACCCCTACATGTCCCAAAAATGTGGGTCGATTGCGAGTCGAGAGACTGACCATAAAAGAACTTATGAGGTACTTCTGTAAGCCACGGCGGGTGTAACACCCCGTATTTTCTATGAATATTAAATTTGGCAAAATGAAGAATGCTTTATTTTTAGAAGAAGAATTAAGTAAAACAGACTATACCGTGGCGTTCGTCTCAAAATTGTGGTTAAGATTGGCCAAAAGTTTGCGTTAAACAGATAATGTATGAGAAAGTTATGGACCTTGGAAGTTTTTTTAAATATAAGGGAAATGTATGTGTGTGTGTGTGTGTGTGTGTGTGTGTATATAAATTAGTAAAATAAAATCAACCTAAATTTCAAGAAAAATTTCAAAATAGCGGAAGCGGGAAGGCAAAATGCTGAACCGACCTATATTTTGGGTCGACCCAGGCAGGGTCGACTCAGGGTGTTTGGAGTCAGTCCCATTGGCCCAGAATGGCCTGTGACGAATTCTTGTGTTTTAGGGCATACATGGCATTCTCTGATTGGCCTGATGACGCGCTTTCTTGGACTAGATGGTATGGATGGATCCTTTGTTGATCTAAAGGCTCTAATTAATCCTACACATCTATAAATACATATCTAAACTTAACTCTAACCTCATAACCCTATTATATGATGCCACCATGTTGTCCATCTCTAAACTAGCCTAGCCTCCTTCTTCTTCTCCAAACTAGAAATCAAATTGGAGAGCTTCAAACTAAAGTAAAGGTCACTCCAATCAACAAAGAGAGATTAGAATCGCTACAACATCGAATAATTCTCTTTTTCAAATCCTATCGCTGTAAGTTCAGTTATTATTCAGATTTGAACACATAATAGGAATCATGACTTTAATGAATCAAATCTAGAACCATGCCTAATTGTAATGATAACCAATTTTGATCCATTCTTATTCTTTTGTCAAATATGAAATTACCTATGCCTGTGAGACTGTTACTAGTGATATAATTGAATCTATCTTGTTGTACATCAAATTGGCGATTCTTTTATGTTCAGTTCTATCAAATCTTTGTGCCTATGATGTAACTTGCTCAGTTTGCTCATGTTTATTGTTAATGTACAACAAATCTATTGGAACCATGATTCTTGTGTTTGGTACACCTTTACATGGTTATTCACTTATGTCAATTCTTGTGTTTCTTCTCTATTCCCCTTTTTGTTTTATTTTATGAATACTAGGTTCAATTGGAAACCTAGTTTGAATCTTGTTGTACGTACGATTGTAACGCGGGAAATTGGGTATAACTTATTGGAGTAATTTTGGATATAACAAGTAAATGAGACATGACTTGAATTGACTACAATTGTGGATAATTGGCATACAAAAATCTAGACTTGGACATGTAAGGTAAATATGTAAATTGACTAAAAGATGAACATGCCTAACCCGAGATTATATCGAGTTGCGGTGTAAGGCTGCCCGGAGCCGCCTGACACATCCAATGACCGCAACAACATATCTAATGTGAGAGGTTAGCGCATTAAGCCCAAAACCCGAGGTTAGAATGAGTCTAGGTTGAAGTCTGCTTGGAACCGTCCGGCACATCCAGCAACCGCAAACAACAGTTCTAATGTGAGAGGTTGGTGCATTAATGAATGAATTAATGCTAATGAATAGACATGCTAAGAATGGTAAGGTTAAGTAACATATGAATAGGCGACACTTAACCAATACAACAAGTTGATTAAATAAATGGGTGGTGTTAGGTTAAATTGAGAACACTTAACCGTTATAACATGTTGATTAGGAAACCCTAGTAACGGGGACCCATTTCAGCAGTAGCCCACATAGATGTATCATGGTACCCTGAACTAGGCAGGGTGGGGCACAATTACTGGGCTGATTATAAGTGGTCAAAATAGCGGCAGGTGGTGAGTCAGTGTAGGTTCCGACGGAGTATGGGTGTGCACGTACTCCGGAGTTGAAAAATCAGGCACTGGGCATCAGTAGTTATACACTATGCATCTTGAATTGTGTCGGGTTGCCATCATAGAGAATACACCCCATGGTGGGACCAGCACAGGTATCTACAAACAAGCGAGGTCGAATGACATAAGTAATAAATACGTGCAAGTAGAAGCCGATCGATAAAGGGATCATTTTATTATGAACACATGAGGCTAGTTGAAACAATTGTTAGTAGGTGCAGAGAAATAAAAATGAGTGCGATATCATGTTTATCTTGCCTTACCTTGTCTTTTGATATCTTGTTACTATGGTATTGCCTTATATTCATTTATTCATGTCATGATCCTTTTTCTTGTTTACATGCTGAAAATCACTGGACTTACCAGGCTATGTATTGCTTGGATTCTCTTTTCTTGGGCTATGGCTATGGTTACACTTTTATTGGGGATTTATGTCGTTTACTATTGTTTTATGCTTCTTTATGTATTTGGAGTTTTTAATCAAGGCAGAGGTTTTATTGTAATGAATTGGAAGTTAGGTTTTGAGATAATGGTTGTAATGTTTTGACTAAACCACGATGCTTATTAAATAATTCCAGTTTTTCCCGCTGTTTGTATGTCTTTCTTGTAAATTATCTGTATCTTTTACCTATAATGCTTCACCGAAGTTAATGCATTTCCCATGTGAGTGACCTTAACGGAGGTGGGGTGTTTCACTTGGTATCAGAGCTGATGGTTACCTGATCAGATAAAAGTTTTTGAAAACTGTTTTTCAAAAAGAAGTTTTAAAGAAGCATTTTCAAGAAAAGGTGTTGTTTTATTTTAAAGGCATATTCCCCAAAGCCATATGCACTATCTTAATCTTAATCTTCCAGAGGGAGTCACAATACCTGGATGGTTCCGTAGATATTTGGAGGCCATGGCACCCGACGAAGGCCAAGGAGACGTTCCTCCTCCTCCTCCACGTGTGAATGATTTCTCGAAGATATGTGGAGACTTTCGAGCTATGGGCGGAAAGAACTTTAATGGGACTGAATCATTCGTGGAAGCAAGAAACTGGCTCAAGGAAATAGAAGATATGTTTGTTACCTTCGAAGTGGACGATAGGTAGAAGATACAGTTGGCTGTATGGTTACTTAAGGACGTAGCCTCTTTCTTGTGGGAAGTTACTAATGCTGAGAGAACAGTGGAGACTTCGAAGGATTTCAGAATGAGGTTTGAACTGAAGTTCCTCTCGCAAGCTGAGCAAAGCCTACAAATGGAGAAGTTCTTAGCACTCAAACAGGGAAGCCTATCGGTTAAAGAATACGTCAACAAGTTCAACCAGCTGGCTAGATTCGGACCGAATTTGGTAAACACTCCACATAAAAAGGCTCTCCGTTTCACTAAAGGGTTACATGAGCCACTACACGGCCTAGCTATGTCCCATGTACCTATGGGTGCGACCTATGAGAGATTGGTGGACATGACACTGTTACAGGAGGAAGACAAGGATGGGAAGAAAGAGGAAAAGATGTAAGAACCTCTAGACAAGAAAGTGGAGGGATAGCAGAACAAGAAGATGGATTCCAAGAAGGAAGGGAAGAATAACAAACCCCGTGACAAGAGGAAGTGTAATTTTTGTGGCATACCTGGACATCTGGTTAAGGACTGCAGGAAGAAGAAGAGAAAGATGGGTAGTTGTTTTCAATGAGGCAAGATAGGACATATGGCTAAGGACTGCCCAAGAAGGCAATGGCAAGGGAAGAGGAATGGATCTACTTCTGGAGGGCAGATTCACACTCTCACAGCACCTACGCAAGAAAGAGGTAGAAACATTTCTGTTGAGAGTTTAGTTTATCTTTCTGGTCATCCTGTTCGTACTCTTTTTTATTCTGGCGCTTTGCACTCTTTTATATCTACTGCTTTAGTTGAATCTCTGCACCTAGATATAAGTATAGTAGAGGATCCCATGGTTGTTTCAAATCCAATTAGGGGTTTGGCTTATTTATCGATGATTTGTTTGGATTTGGAAATTTCTATTCTAAGCATTGGGTTTAGACTTATAACTCGCCTCGATAATACTCTCGAAATCTCTTGTAATCCTATGAATTCTGTTATGCTTAGCTACCTAGAATCTCTTGATGCGTCTGTTGAAAATTTGCAATCTGTTAGAGTAGTCCGTGAGTACTCGGATGTCTTTGAAGAAGTGAAGGGTTTACCCCTAAAGCGAGAGACAGATTGCCGCATATACCTAGTTAGTTGATAATGAAAAACCAGTTGCTTTACCTGTTAGACACATGGCTCCAAGGGAAAGGAAGGAGCTCAGCTAGCAAGTTAAAGAGTTGCTCGAAAAGGAGTTCATAAGGCGGAGTATTTCGGAATTGGGTGCTCCAGTAGTATTCGCAACCAAAGCGGATGGTTCACTTCGCCTATGCGTGGATTATAGGGAGCTAAACAAGCTGACCAAGAAGAATAGGCACCCACTTCCAAGAATAGACGACTTGTTCGACTAGCTCGTAGGTCCATCAGTTTTCTCCCAACTAGATCTGGCCGCCGGATTTCATTAGCTAAGAGTGGCTGAAGACAGCATAGATAAGACCGTGTTCAGGACCCCGAATGGTTTCTTCGAATGGCTTGTCGTGCCTTTTGGCTTGACAAACGCACCCGCCCATTTCGTAGTCTTGATGAGTAGGGTGTTTAGGGAATTCCTTAATAAGTTTGTAGTGGTCTTCGTGGACGACATTCTGATTTTCTCAAAAAGTGAGGAAGAACATGCTTTGCATTTAAGGGAAGTTATTGATACTCTTCAAGCACATCAGCTGAAAGCAAAATTCTCCAAATGCCATTTTTGGAGAAAAGAAGTAAGGTTTCTTGGACATGTGGTGTCCAAAGAGGGAATAGCTGTGGATCCCGCAAAAGTAGTTGTGGTGCAAGATTGGAAGATTCCACGGAATGCAACCGAAGTATGAAGTTTTCTCGGACTAGCGGGCTATTATAGAAAGTTCATTAAAGACTTGCGAAGATCTCAGCCCCACTTACAAGACTGACGAAGAAGAACCTAACTTTCGCGTGGAATTTGGATTATGATGTTTCTTTCCAACGATTGAAAAGGGCTCTAACAACAACCCAATTCCTGACATTGCCTGATGGGAGTAAGATGTTCACAGTATACACAGAAGCATGCGGTACAGGATTAGGTGTTGTCTTAATGCAAGAAGGCAAAGTAGTTTGTTATGGCGGAAGGCAGTTGAAGGTTCATGAGAAGAACTACCCAACTCATGATTTAGAACTAGCTGCCATTGTTTTCACTTTTAAGTCATGGTGTCATTACCTACTAGGAGAAAGGTTTGAATTGTTTACTGACCATAAATCATTAAAGTACCTTTTTTCACAAAAAGATCTTAACTTAAGACAACAAAGGTGGATGGAATTTCTTGCCTCGTACGATTTTGAGATTGCTAATACCCCTGGCAAGGGCAGTGTGGTAGCAGATGCCTTAAGTAGGAAAAAGTGGACCCTAAGTCCTCTCTTTGTGGAAAGACAAAATTTGAAGTACATAGCAACCTTTCACTTTAGACCCTCTTTTGAGTTTGTACCTGGTTTGTTAGCAACGCTAGAGGTGCGACCTATGCTTTTGGACTCAATAGGAACCGCGCAACGTGAAGACCCTCAGATAGTTGATATAATGGATGAGTTAACTAGAGGTGAGACTTCTAGTCATCTCAATGGATACTCCATAGATGACAAGGGTTGGTACAGACGGGATGGAAGACCATATGCCCCACAAGCAAGAGATTTGGTGAAGACAGTTCTTGAAGAAGCACACCATTCTAAGTTGACCATACACCCAGGTCAGTGAGGAGGAGAAAGGGTTAGGTGGAACTGAGTGCCTTCGTGCATGGGTATGGACTGCTGAATGAAGAAAATTGAAGCATAATTTAACTATGGGAAAAGAAAAGGAAATCTGGGAAATTAAATACATTGCAGTGGGATGGAAGATCGTGAAATCGGGCATATTGGGTCAACGTGGGGGAGGCAAGAAAGACTGGAAGTGGGTAGATGATTCAAAAATAAGGTAGTAGGCTTCGGAAAGAAAAGGAATAGGAAAGAAGGTGCGATTGCATAGGGAAGATAATTACGAGTTTGCTAAATATTTTTGAACGAAAGAAGGGGATGTAGGCTCCCAAAGAAGTATACGGGCTGGGCCTTCTATAAAAAAATGGAGAAGGGCCTATAAACAAATGATCAGCATATTAGTTTTAACGTGGAAACATAAAAGGGGATGGCAGTTTCTTTCAAAACTAGAGAAGTTCATATCGGCCTGTTGTTTGGAAGAACAGAAGAAAGTTGGCGGTCGGTTATGGGTTTAAACCAAAGTAAATCTATTAATTAATTTAAAATAATTATATAATTAGGAATTCGGTAATTTAATTTAACCGTGAACTAAAGAAGTATACAGGCTCGTGAGTATCTTGACATAATTGGACGAAAAAAAAACGTTGGGATTCTGGTGATGAGTGCTATAGTATGGAACTAATTTGGACAGAAATGGAGACAGCTGGGAATTTACAATTAAATTAAACGCTGTTTAACTTAACCATAATTGGACTGTTCAACGAACAAATAAAAGTGAGTATAACTCACTCAGTTTTTACCCACCTATATTTTATATAAGTTGGGATTTATTTTATGTGCTACGGTTGATAATTGATTTGTTGTTTGCTGAATATTTATATATATTGGGTGAAATGGTTGGATTTAAACGTTAGTTTAATTTAAATAAAAATCTGATTGTTATTCTAACGATTATTTCCAAACGAGTTAACTTACCTCATTGGTTGCGTTTATAATAATATAAACGTGTTTAAATTAAAATATGGATGCTTGGATTACTGTTATTTATTTATTATTGCATATTTTATCTGTTTAGTGTATTGAATAATATTATTTGAAGTAACATATTTGGATGCAGGGAAAAACAGGTTGGAGGGATCCAAATGGATTCCTGAAATATATTAAATGTTATTTATTTTCATATTATCATTATATGAAATGTTCTGATTGGATGATTGATTTGGTTGTTGATCGTTGAATCTAAATTCAACGTTTGTTTTGGTATTAACCAATGGGCAGTATTGGTTGGGTAATTGACAGCATATGGCCTATAAATCAATGTTTCTGTAAATGTTGATTTACCGTCAGGTGAATCGACAAAAAGTAAGTTAAAAAAATTATTTTATAACTGAAGGTACATTTTTGAAGTCTATTATTTTGAATGAAAGTTATTTAAAAGGAAATAAAATTTTATATATTTATTATTTAAGTTTATAAGTAATTATTAAATAATTTAATAAAGCAAATCTTTGATAAGGTTTATAAATGAGAAGAAATTAACCTAACGGGTTAAGAGTTGGATTAAATAGATTTATTTAAATTTTATATTATTAATTAAATAGATTTAAAGTGAAATCTAATCAGAATTGGTTAAGGAGATAACTGTATGTTGAGTTGATTAAGTCAACCACTTTAATTGTGATTGATTATTAAGTTAAATTAGTTTATTGTCAATAATCTATTTAAATAGCTTAATGAATATTTGTTTTAAATTTAAATAAGTTTTTAAAAAGAAAATTTATTAATTATTTTAGTAATTAAGAATTTAACTACCTTTACAGTAGTTAGTGATGAAGTAAATTATTAATTTAATTAATAATAATTTAAGTGATTTCTTTTTAAGTGAATTCGTTTAAGTAAGAAACATGAGTTTGAGATGGAATCGAGCTATATTGTGAAGGGAGTTTCTGAACAAGTTTTATACTAAAATCGAGTTTTATATTAAAATCAAGTTTTATATCTAAGTTATAAAGAGATTTTAAGCGAATACGATGGTTCAAAATAAATGTTTACTTAACATTTGAAGTAAAGGCAATCGAGATAAAAAAGGGTTTGTATTTGACCAAAGCTGTATAAATAAGGTTTATAAATGGGGAGTGAAGTTAAACCGTTGAATCTGAGTTGACGATACTTAATAATGAAATTAAGTGGAATCAATGGACTTGAAACAAGAATTTCAAAGCGAGAAATTGTTGAATGGGTTAGAAGTGGAATAATATGGGTTGATAAGGAGTTAAGATATGAAATGGGAACCTAACTAGAGATTGGTCGAGTTGAGTGATTTCCCGGGTATTAATCTGATGTTGATTTCTGTCTTTGGGGTTGTTACTTAGAGAGTTATTCACTTACCAATTTACAGTCAAGGACTAATGGATGCTGAAGTAACGGGAACAAAAAGAATTTGAGAATGTAAATAAACATTTCCAATGTAAAGGAAATAGAAAGAGATTTTGCAAAATTATATGATATTTATGAAGTAATGGAATTTAAGAGACAAGTTTCAATAAGTTTATTCAAAGGGTATAAGTGTTAGTTGTTGTTTCCAAGCGATGAAATCAAAGAGATTTCGTAACGTTGTTTGACATGAAAATTCATTTCACTCAAATTTTGGAACACACACACATATATATATATATATATATATATGATTTAATTTTAAAGTATTAAAGTAAAATGGTTTTATGAGTACTCTTGTATAAAATAAGAAGTACTGTGTTTTATAGTTTCAAGAGATTAAGAAGTTTTAAATTGTTTCTAAATTTAAAAGGGCCATGTGATGCTGAGTACTGAACCAATAAATTTATACTATATTTATGGTTGAATGATTGTTTATTTGATAGTTAAATATCCGACTATCAAATCTGACATACACGATTGTTGGTACGGAAAGACCGGAATCGAATTATATTCGAAAACCATTCCGACCAACAAATACAAAATAGAGAAGATATCACATACTGATCATGATTGATCAATTGAAGACCATAGATCTTCATGAAATTGAAGGACTACTTAGAATCTCTGGTTAACTCCTATATGTTTTCAAAGTCTATTATATATTACCTTAAGCTATATTTTATAATCAGAGATATATTGTGGTTCTGACGTGGTAGAAATCTTTGGATTTGCAAGGACTACTCGCTACTGATCTATAGGGTGATTCCTAGGATATGGTACGAGGGTGCCTTCGGTTTATCATGTTCCTGGATAACTTGCATGGACGAATGTCTGATAGAGTATTTCTTAAGAATCACATAAGTTGACTTTTACAAACGTATTTCTGTAGGTGGCAGAGAAGACACCTTCTCCTAGCATAAACACCCAGAGTATTTTTATGGATGTCAATTATTGATTTGGCGGATCTGACAATGTGGCATTCAAAGTGAATAGTAATATGTTGTTCTAAAGGCAATGTTAACCTCAAGCCTCACAACCGGGCAATGGTATAAAATCGGGTAGGTCGCATGGTTAAGTGGGTCTCTCCCAATTAGGGTGTATTGTCACCTGATCTAGAGAAATTCAATTTGCTTCTTTATTTTATTCGATGTTGTCTCTTTCGGGAAACGGTGGTTTGAGCCCAACCGTTGGTGATAATACATTCGGTACCCTCAATTAAAGTCATGTTTAGCCTGGCTTGCAAGATGTTCTTGTTGAACCTAGTGTATTCCTCTCTAGAGATACACTGTTGGAAGGTGGTCCCATACCTTGCCAGTTGGAATCCATTCACCACTAAGCGTCCACAGTTTTGATTGTATATTATTCGTGTGGAGCGTGAGATGCAAGTGTTCTGCTAGATTATATTCATTTGTATTTAGACACTATTATAATATCAAAATAAGATATTGATTTCAAAGATTGTTTTGGGTTATCGTAAGGTAAAAACCATATGTGTTTATGTGTGGATCGGTCTTACGATTATTATTTTCTTTCGAAAAAGAATTGTTCTAACTTAAAAATCAAGTTGGATGATATTATAAACTTAGTGAGTTTTGTCACTCTGGTTCACCAGACTGATTCGGCGTTTGTAATGCTTGGGTTAGACTGGGTTTTACAGGTTCAGGTTTGGATGATACAAGTTTCAGGAAGACGTGTTGGAGGAGTTCAGGCGTGTGATATATATTTATTCTGTTGTGTGTTGTATATGAGGATAGATTATTATAATTGTCCAAATGTATCGATATACTCTAATGATTGTAAGTATTTATTTCAAAATCTCAATAAAGATTTATTTCTCTATTATATTTTATTCCGCTACGATGTGAGACTCTGGTGTTGTTGTAATGCTATTCTTCTTCTTCTATTCTAATATTTCTTTCTTTCTTATCTCAACCTCTAATTTCTTTCTAATAACTATCTGGTGTTTTCGATACTTGAGTTTTGGCAATTAATACGGGTTTTATGTATTATTATCGATATTCGGACGTCAAATTCCCTTGGTCGCTACAAAAGCTCTTGCAACAGCCCTATAGTTACTCTCCAAAGGAAAGCAGAAAGTGCACTCACGAAGCCGCCGTAATAACTTCCGCTACAAAGCTGGGACAAAGCCCATATTCCAGAGGTGAGGTCAAGCCGCATTTATAAATATGACACTAGAGGTCAAGATCGGGAATTAACTTTTCAATTCTCGATCTTATAATCATAAGTCTGAGTATAAACCCTAATTTCTAAATCGATTTAGAGGAAAAGAGTCTGTAATCGCAGGGATCATTAATAAAGAATTTTTATCAAGCAATTGAGTAATAAAATCTTAATTATTTAATTATTATTCTATTATTATCATAACTTTGCAGTTTCTCACTTAACGGTTCTGAAATATGAGAATTCATCTAAGGAGCCTACTGAAAGGTTACGAATGACCAAAATTCTTTCCTACCTGTGGCTGAGCCGTGACATGGCATAAATATATCTCCGAGCTTAGTTTTAATTTTGACAACTCTTTTTGCACATTTGACCTCGACCTTATATTTTATTAGCCAATCCAACCCAAGAATAACATCATATATGGAAAAATTCGTAATGATCAGATCGAAAAGAAACTGGTAGCGAGAATAAGAAACAGATACTCTATAATACTGATTGAGAATAAGAGAACGACCTATCGGAATATGGGCTCTAATCAGTTCTTTAAGTTTTCTTGGTTTTAGTTTTAACTTTTTAATTGTATCACTAGAGATAAAACTTCGTGATGTACCAGTGACAAACAATACTATAATAGGAATGTTCTTAATATTAAGAGTACCTACTAAAACATCGGGTTTACCTGCTCCTTTGGAAGAAGCTGGTGCAGCCGCTCCATCGTAGACATGAGCCACCTCAGATTTCTTCAACATAGGACAATTTCTGATAAAGTGCCCCGTCTTATGGCAGTTAAAGCACTCCTGAGTATTCCGAGGATTCTGACTGGGTCCAGACTCATTCCTCCTTGGTTTCTTTGGAGCTCGGCATTCGTAGTCAAAGTGCACCTTACTCTGGCAATTAAAGTATTTCACCTTGGATTTGTCTCTTTTTCTTCCTTGAGGCTTGGCGGTAGAAGAATTACTTGCCTTTGGTTCCTTGTCAGCTTGCTTCCTTTTATTATTATTCTGATTTTTTTCCCGATCTTGCTGCGAATTTCTGTCATTGTCCTCATAGCAGCAAGCCATCTCGATCACCTCATTAAATGCGAGCTTAATGTGCGCTGTGACTCTGTTCAGATATTTCCTGGAGAGGCCATTAGTGATCTTTTGTTCTTCTAGACCGGGTCCCGAATTATTTTTGGAGCATAGCGTGAGAGTTCCTCAAACTTCAACACATATTCTGAAACAGTCATATCTCCTTGCTACAAGTTGGCAAATTGATCGTGGAGACGTTCTACTTCCTGCGGAAGAATAAACTTCTCATTGAAGAGTTCCTTGAATCTGGCACAAGAGATGTCGACCTCATTATTGCTAATTGTGACAGTATCCCACCAATTTTCAGCCTCATCTTTTAATAGCCACGATACCAAAAAGCGCTTGCGGTGGTCTTCTAATTCCAGCCCTCCAAATATCTTCTCATAATTTTTGAGCCATGCCTGTGCTTCTATTACTGTCTCTTGCCTGGTGAATGATACGCCCCGCCCCCTAAATTCCTGAACTTCTTGGCCACATTGCCCAAGTCAAAAGGCTACGGGGGTGGAGGTGGTGGTGTTACAGCCTTGGGAGTGGGCTTCCCCTGAGCAGTGGGGTCTCATCTCTTGTTGGTCCTCTGGCCCCACCTCTACCTCGGGCTCTAGCTCTCGCTCTAGTGCTCATTTTCTAGTTAGTTCTGTACCGTCAAGGAAAGAGTCAAACTAACAGAAATAATAATTTTAAAGGAAAGATTAAAAGTAGAGACATATGGAAAGATGATAATGATGTAATGACTGATTAATATGTGCTTTTCTACCATGCTCATTCTAGACATTACTAATCCTATCTCTAATGAGCCACTCGCCTTAGAACACTGCTGATTCTATCTAGACGAATTGTTTTAAATATGTTATATTTCGGTGCTAAGGTTAACCTTTAGCTTTGATACCAACTATGGCAAACTCAAACTTCCGTAGTACGAAAGCAAGGATAATCATTGGAATATAACACAATTACAACAATAGCAGATCTCAGATAATATCATAACACATAAATCATTGCAGCGGAAATAGAAATTTCATCAACATCATACAATAAAACATCAGAATGTCACAGTTACAGGATACAAATTAGCAAATAGAAGTCTCAGCAAAAAGAAATAAGTCTCAAACTCCATCAAGTACGTCATAAATAAAGGATGTCTAAATGTCTCAAAGGCAGAAATAAAAAAAATAAAATGATCTTCATCTTCATCTCACAAGCATGCTCCAATCCAGCATATGTGCATAAATACCTGGACCTGTCACTTGGCTGCCCGTGTGAAAAGAGGGCACCCGAATTTGTAAAGTGAAACAAACTACGAGTCAGTCATGGGACTGGTATGAGAAATCTTTTCTAATTTTTCTAACAATATGGCTAATCACAAGACCACGCCGCTAACACGGAACGGGTTTACTCCATTGGATTGCCAGTGCATAAGTTAAATAAATTTTATTCAAAACAACGCAATGCTTTTTAGAAAAATGAAATCATTATAAGATCAAGTCCCATCACACAATGCAACACAAACCGGAGGATAGAGCTTTACCTTATTATGATCGAACATGCTTGATACGTAGAAAATAATATTTTATTATTATTACTAGTGTCTAATCGGTTTTAAAATACTTCAAAGTAAATGTATCAATCCTAGACGGCATAGCTACCATATACTATGTCGCCGTATATAGGTTTACAATCAAAACCATAATGTCGTATTGCAAATTGGGTTTCCATCATGAGTCGAGGCTAGGGATCGTCCTCTTCGATTCGAGACACTCTAGCAAATGCATCAGAATCACACCTACGGGCAACCCTTGGATGCGGTAGGGCCGGTCCACAAATACTTAGTGATTGGCAATTCCTGAACACACGCTTCCCGGTCCTATTGAACCTATAATTTGGTCACTATCGACTAACAAATCTGAGGTACCTTATAATCCATCATCCACATAAGTAAAAAAATGCCAGGGCTAGTAAACGTTGACACCGCTTCTAGCTAGAAAGAAATATGTGCACTACCTACGATCCTTATCCCCTTTTTGACTCATATTGGGGTGTGAGGCTCGCGAGGTAATGCTATACATAAAGCTATGCCGAAATAGGCTACGCTTTGATCATCAACCACGAAGCTCTGCTTTTCAACAAAAGCCTCGATCAACTGCATCTTGGCATGCCACATTGACAATTCACGCCATGCGATCGATAACTACCAAAATATAACCTCGGAGCTCGTGCGTCTCAGAGAAGGGTGTTAAGCAAGAGAATAAATTCTCCGCCACCAAACCGATATATATAAAATACAGTTCAATTTGCATGGAATAACATCCAATGCCAGACACACATTCATTTACAAGTCCTTTCTGGGTCTGAACGGAACCAGAGACACCTTATTCCTCGCCCCATATGTCCAATAAGGAAAAGAGGTGCTCGCTTATCCGGACAATCAACAAGTACGTCCGAACAACTACCACTTTAACCCTTTACTGGGAGCTACCCAATGCCGGGCATCAGTAGTCATCCTTTCGATGTGAAGATTGTCGGTCTTCAATATCTTTGATTCAAATCATCGTATAATTATTTGAAATGAGATTGAACTCGGTCTTTTCAAATAATTCTCGCATATATATAATTTGAAACCATTTCATATCATTAATATTATTTTATAATGATTTATTGCTATTTTTATTTATATAAAAATAGCTCAATTTAATTTAACGACGCTTCGGGTCAATAGGGGGGCTCTGGCGCTGTTTTAACCAAAATTTGATTTACATATATCTTGAAATCTAACTGTTGGATTTTAACAAAATTTATGTCATTGGAAAGATCTTCCCAAAGCCGGCCAAACGATTCCAGTTTTGAGAAAATCCGACGGTCGGATCTTTCGGTATAATCGTTTAAAGTTACGATTCCGAAACGAGAACTACCGCGCGTGATTCGTTCAATTTTAATTATATATATATATATATATATATATATATATATATATATATATATATATATATATATAAACCATTCGACGATTCCACTAACTTTTTTAACACGCCAATTAAAAGAATGTTTTATTGGCATATCATATCGACATGTTCATAATGTCAAATAAAATATATTTTATTTACATGACAATTGAACTAATGACAAATAAAAACTAATTTTTATTTGTATTTCTATTTTTAACTCAAACAAATAAAAAGGAATATATTTTTGTATATAGTTTCAATGCATGTTTGACAATAAAAATAGTTCATACAAATTCTACTGTATGTATTATCAATAAAATGATATTTTAACTTTGCATATAAATTCTAATATATGCATTGTTCAGAAAATGATATTTTAACTTTGCATATAAATTCTATTATATGCATTGTTAATAAAATAATATTTTTACTTCGCATATAAATTCTAATATATTCATTGTTAATAAAATGATATTTTAACTTTGCATTCAAATTCTAATATATGCATTGTTCATAAAATGATATTTTAACTTTGCATATAAATTCTAATATATGCATTGTTAATAAAATGATATTTTAACTTTGCATGCAAATTCTAATATATGCATTGTTCATAAAATGATATTTTAACTTTGCATATAAATTTTAATATATATATATATATATATATTTATATTTTGATGATAAAAAAGTCACCTAGATTTATTATACACAAATTCTAATGTATATTTTGATGTTTCATTTTGTTAACAATTCTATTTTAAACAAAATGTATAAAAGCGATGTTTTCATTTCCTCCTTTCTAGCATGTTAAAAATAATGTTTTTTACATACAAATATTTTCTAACATAAGTTTTCTAACATGTTAAAAATATGGTTTTTAACATTTTTATATCTTCTAACATATGTTTTCTAATGAATCACTTTTACATTAAAAATGGAATTTTTAATGTTGCAACATTTTTATTCAAACAGTCAATATTTCTAACGAATCAAACTTTACATTAAAAATATGATTTTTAATATTTCAACACTTTTATTCAAATATGAACCATTTTCATATGAATCATTCTTTTTATAAAAATGAGATTTTTAATGTTAACATTCTTTTATGTTAAAAATGAACATTTTCTAGTGATTCATTCATTACATTAAAAATAAGGTTTTTAATTATATCATGTTCCTATATTTAACATGAACATTTTTCCTAGTTTCTTACATTACGTCAAAAATGTGAAATTTTAATGTTAACATGTTTTATTTTAAAACATGAACATTTCATGTTTTCTTACATTACATTAAAAATGTGAATTTTTAATGTAAACATGTTTTTATTTTAAAACATGAACATTTCACTATTTTATTTTAAAACATGAACATTTCACTATTTTCTTACATTACATTTAAAATGTGAATTTTTAATGTTAACATGCTTTTATGTTAAAAATGAGCATTTTCTAGTGATTCATTCATTACATTGAAAATGAGGTTTTTAATGTTATCATGCTCCTATATTTAACATGAACATTTTTCCTAGTTTCTTACATTACATCAAAAATGAGAAATTTTAATGTTGACATGTTTTATTTTAAAACATGAACATTTCACTGTTTTCTTACATTACATTAAAAATGTGAATTTTTAATGTTAACATGTTTTTATGTTAAAACATGAACATTTCATTACTTTCTTACATTACATTAAAAATGTGAAATTTTAATGTTAACATGTTTTGACGATCGAGGTAGGGGGCCCACGATTTAAACCCGACACGTTTGCATCGCCGTCCAACCCCCCTAAATTTCAGGCGCGATCGAGGCATGGGGGCTGGACGGCGATGCAAACGTGTCGGTTTTGGGGTGCTGATTCTCGTGCTATGTGCGGTTTCAGAGGGTGTAACCGGTATGGATGGAAAGGGGGAAGAGAGAGCTCTAAAATTGTCAAAAGAATGGAGGAATTCTATTGAGTGTATTGAGAGAAATTGGGGAAGAAAGATTGGAACATTTTAGGCCATTAAAATGAAGGAGGGCGGCGGCTGTGTGATAGTAGATTAGGGTTTTGAATGAGACATTTATAATATAATAATATTTAATTACTAGTTTAAGCCCATAAATCCTTAACAGCCCCAATTGCAGCCCAACAAGAGTTCTTCCTACCCAATTGCCCCCATTCCGGAACCAATGGGCTAGGTCCAATCAGCCCAAATGATTGTTTTCAGCCTATTTTCTTTAATTTAAAATTTAAATCATTTATTTAATTAATTCGATCGTACATTTAAATTCACCGGGGCCACATACGAACTCCGAAAATTCCCGAAAAATAAATATAGCTATGTTTTGACGATGCGGTCCTAACCAAATTAATTTCGTTGAATTTGGAGACCTTTTGAAAAATGGCCTTTTTAACGGTCAATGAAATTCAACAGAAATTATCGAATCATAGTTTAATTTACCACGCTCACATATTAGTTCCAAAAATTATGGAAAATTAAACTTAGTAATAATTTGACATTACGGATCCGACAAAAATGGTCTCGTCGAAAACGGAGGTAGCTTGTATAATGACCCTTTATACGGGCTATAAATTATATTAAATTTCATAGCGACTATTCTGAATATTCAATTGGCCATAACTTTTTATTCCCTCTATGAAATTTTGATTTTTCGGATTTGTTTGAAAGATATTTTTAAACAGATTTAGATATTTTTGGTTTCACTAAAATCCGTTTCATTTTGAATCCTGTACATTCAGTCAAAGTTCAGATTCTAATTTTCAAACACCGTGCTATTTCTAACTCCTTTTAGAATTAAAATAAATATATTCGTTCTGACTTTGATTTAAATAAATTTTAAATCGTTATTATTTAAAATAAATTATTTTAACTATTCAAAATTCATTGAAATAACCAAAATAAAAAAAATTAAATTGATTCTGATTTTCCTGGTTGTTACAATCACCATAGTCAATTTCGAGGGCAGTACACCTGAAAACCTATAGAATGATGGTTGCCAAAGATCATATGGTTTAACTAAGACCTTAGGATATGCTTCAACAACCCGTAGGGCTTTCATCAGCCTAAAACTACTTAGGTTTGCAACCGAACAATGGATTTCAGAGAATAACTAACACAACAAAAGTTCACACTCCCCTCTTGTATTAGCAAAAGATTTGATATCTATATTACCGAAAGGATACCTCCAAGACCACATGAGCATTTAAAAATGGAAAGGATAAGTTATCTCATGTTTTGGCACCAAAGGCCTTTAGCATATTCGAAATGGGTTATACCGAAAGCATAAAACCTATCCAGTAGGAAATCAGAACTATTTAGGAATAGACCATTATCTTCAACACTATAGGAATCTTACTGTTTAATCTTGCATTCTATAGGAATTCATTTTTGGAAGTCTACGAAAGCATTCTACTAGAATTCATTTACGAAACATTACAATTTCCAGACTTCCCCGTCTCATAAGCAAGGGATTCTACTGGAACACACTATTTTGGGGTGTTAACCATAAATTTGGATAACAGTTTTGGCGCTAAAAGGAGGGCCTGAACCTTAACAACCCTAGAACTTTCTGATTTTCTAAGAACCTCTTCTACGAAAGCTAACGAATGGATTTTAAACATGGAAGAAATTAGAATAAATCACGAAGGATTACGGGAGAAAATTATAGATCAAAATACTTTAAAGGACAAACCTATAATAAACTTTTAAAATTAGGACGCAACTTAAAGAAATTAGGCGGAAGGACAATTGCCATCTTCTTCTTTTATTTCCTCCACCCTCGATTATCAACAGTCGTCGTCGCCCTTGATTATCAATAGCTAAGTCACCCCCGTCCCCCAAGACTAGCTGCCACCTTCCAAGCTGTCGCCTTAACCTCCACTCCACTTCCGTCGCCGACCTTATGCCCTAGCCGTCATTTGACCGACAAGGCCTGAAGTCATCGTCGTTCAAGCTACCACCATCCATGCCTCTCTCTAGTCCAAGTTTAAATCGAAGTGAAGATTCCATTGTCGACGTCGATTTCTCCAAATTTGACAACGTGCCCTAACTGTCATTGACTAACCGACTCGTCGTCACTCAACTACCATCGTCCAACCTCTCTTTCGCCATTGACTGCATCGTCTAATTTATAACAACATCAAAAATGTTAAATTCAACTATCAATGCAATATATTTTATTGAAGTTTAAAAATACAATGATATATTTAACTATCATTTAGCATATTATACACATGCTAGGTCACTTTCAAAAATACAGTGCTAAATTCAACTATCATTTTTCATATTTATACATGCTAGTTCGCTTTAAAAATACAATGCTATATTCAGCAATCATTTAGCATAATCTATACATGCTAGTTCACGTTAAAAATACGATGTTGAATTCAACTATCATTTATTATGCTCTGTAGTTTACTTTATAAATATAATGCCATATTTAAACATTATTTAGCATTCTACACATCCTGCTTCACTTCAAAAATAAAGCGCTAAATTTAACTATCATTCAACATATTTTATGCTTACCAGCTCAACTTAAGAATACAGTGTTAAATTTATTTACAATTTAGCATATTCGTACATTGTAACAACACGCAAAATCAGAACCAATTTAAAATTTTTATTTTGGCTATTTCAATGAATTTAGAATAGTTAAAATAATTTATTTTGAATAATAATGATTTAAAATTTATTTAAATCGATGTTAGAACGAATATATTTATTTTAAGTTTAAAAGAAGTTAAAATAGCACGGTGGTTTGAAAATTTGAATCTGAACTTTGACTGAATGTATAGGATTCAAAATAAATCGGATTTTAGTGAAATCAAAAATATTTAAATCTATTAAAAAATTATCTTTCCAAGAGTCTGAAAAATTGAAATTTCATAGCGGGAATAAAAAGTTATGGCCAGTTGAATATTCAGAATTGTCGCTATGGAATTTAATATAGTTAATAGCCCGTATAAATGGCCATTATACAAATGACCTCCATTTTCGACGAAACCATTTTTGTCGGATCCGGAATGTCAAATTATTGCTAAGTTTATTTTTCCATAATTTTTGGAATTAATATGTGAGCGAAATAAATTAAACTGCATTCGATAAATTCTGTTGAATTTAATCGACCGTTAAAAGGGTCACTTTTCAAATGGTCTCCAAATTCGATGAAATTAATTTTATTAGGACTGTATCATCAAAACATAGCTAAATTTATTTTTCGGGAATTTTCTGTGTCCGTATGTGACCCCAGTAAATTTAAATGTACGATCGAATTAAATAAATAAATGATTTAAATTTTAATTTAAAGAAAACAGACTGAAAACGATCGATTGGGCTGACGGAACCTAGCCCATTGTGTCCAGAATAGGGGCACTTGGGTAGGAACAGCTTTCGTTGGACAGAAATTAGAGGTGAAAGGGGTTAACGGGCTTAAACTAGTAATTAAGAGATTTATTATTATTTTATTGTAAATATCTCTTATTCTTAACCCTAATATCATTCTGAACCTAGCCGCCTCCATCAGTTTGAATGACGGAAACCATTCATCGCTTCCTCCTCAAATTACTTCCAATTTACTCAGTGAAATCCCTTGCTTCTTTAGAGGATTTCGTAGAGAACCGTACCTGTCTCGGCCTCCATCGTTCACCGTACCTCGTGAACCGCGCCCTTGAAAAGCCGCTGTTGCGACCTCCGCCCAGCCCTCAAGCCTTGACTGAACTCCACCGCTTGGAACCCCCCCCCCCCCCCTCGTGCCCTCTCCACCCCAAATGACGTGAAACAATTCGATCGACTTCACGTTGCACTGATTGGAAGCAAACCAAAACCCTAGAATTGAATTAAACGAAAAACAGTCGGCCTTGATTCCTGGTAATAGAAGAAAGGGTAAATTTCTATTTAAATTATTTAATTAAGCAATTAAAAATGTTCTCTACCCATATTAATTCATAACTAATGCATATGAACTCGGAACTGAATAATTTCAGAAGCATTGCGATAGTGAGTACAAGATCTACATTTCTGGACTGATTAGAGCGAGTTTGGAACAGATCAGATTTTGGACAAAACTCAATTCTTAATTATTCAGAATTAAAACCGACTGTGAGAAATTCTATTCTTTATATTATATAATTAAAATTTATTAATCATAATTGAGGTATTATTCATACGCTGTAATATTCTGTTGATCGTCATGTTTATAAGATTTGTTGATTCAAAAATTGGTAATTAGAAAATAGTTAAACAAAATCATCATTTTGTGTTTATTAGACTTGTTGATTCAAAAATTAACAATTGTGTTAATTAGAAAATAGTTAAATAAAAATTATCATTTTTGTTTATTAGATCAGTTGAAACAAAAATACATATTTTTTTCAATTAAAAAGGTTGAAACAAAAATACACATTTTTGTCAGTTAAAAAGGTTGAAACAAAAATACATATTTTTGTCAATTAAAAAGGTTGAAACAAAAATACACATTTTTGTCAATTAAAATGGTTGAAACAAAAATACACATTTTTGTCAATTAAAAAGGTTGAAACAAAAACACACATTTTTGTCAATTAAAAAGGTTGAAACAAAAATACACATTTTTGTCAATTAAAAAGCTTGAAGCAAAAATTCACATTTTTGTCAATTAAAAAGGTTGAAGCAAAAATACACATTTTTGTCAATTAAAAACGTTGAACCAAAAATACATATTTTTGTCAATTAAAAAGGTTGAAACAAAAATACATATTTTTGTTATTTAAAAAGGTTGAAACAAAAATACACATTTTTATCAATTAAAAAGGTTGAAACAAAAGTACATATTTTTGTCAATTAAAAGGGTTGAAACAAAAATACATATTTTTGTCAATTATAAAGGATGAAACAAAAATACACATTTTTGTCAATTAAAAAGGTTGAAACAAAAATACACATTTTTGTCAACTAAAATTGTTGAAACAAAAATATACATTTTTGTCAAAATAGAATTGTTGAAACAAAAATTAACATTTCTGTTAATAAGATTTGAGTGAAACAAAAATTAACAATTTTGTTAATAAGATTTGAGTGAAACAAAAATTAACATTTTTGTTAATAAGATTTGAGCGAAACAATAATTAACAATTTTGTTAATAAGATTTGAGTGAAAAAAAATTAACATTTTTGTTAATAAGATTTGGGTGAAACAAAAATAAGGATTTTTGTTAATAAGATTTGAGTGAAACAAAGGTTACATTTTTTTAAATAAGATTTGAGTTAAACATAAGTTACATTTTTGTTAAATAGATTTGGTAAAACAAAAATTGACATTTTTGTTTAATAGATTTGTGTTGGAGCAAAAATATAAATTTTGTTAAACTAGAATTGTTAATAAAATTGAAATTATCACTTTTATTTTTTTTGTTGAAATAGAATTGTCAACAAAAACGAAAATATCATTTTAATCATTTTGTTGATATAGAATTGCCAACAGAAATGAAAATATCATTTTTATTTTCAATGCATTCATTAGAATTTGTATGCAAGTCAAAGAATCATTTTTATCGACTGCTAGAATTTGTATGCAAAGTCAAAGAATCATTTTTATAGACAATGCATACATTAGAATTTGTATGCAAAGTCAAAATATCATTTTTATCGTCAATGCATACATTAGAATTTGTATGCAAAATATCATTTTTACCGACAACGCATACATTAGAATTTGTACGCAAAGTTAAATATCATTTTTATCGTCAATGCATACATTAGAATTTGTATGTAAGTGAATATATCATTTTTATCGTCAATGCATACTTTAGAATTTGTATGCAAGTCAAAATATCATTTTTATCATCAATGCATACATTAGAATTTGTATGCAAGTCCAAATATCATTTTTATCGTCAATACATACATTAGAATTTATATGTAAGTGAAAATATCATTTTTATTGTCAATGCATACATTAGAATTTGTAAGCAAGTCAAATAATCATTTTTATTGTCATAACATACGTTAGAATTTGTATGCTAATTAATGAATTATTTTTATTGTCAAAACATGCGTTGAAACTACATACAAATAAAATACTTCTTTTTATTTGTTAAAGTTAAAAACAGAAATACAAATAAAAATTATCTTTTTATTTGTCATTAGCAAATGTCATGTAAATAAAATACATTTTATTTGACATTACAAAACATGCAGATGTGTTATGCCAATAAAACATTCTTTTATTTGGTGTGTCAAACACGTTAGCAGAATCGTCGAATGGTTTATATTTATATAATATATATATATATATATATGTATATATCTATATATATATATAAATATATATATAAATTAAACGAATTGTGCGCGGTAGTTCGCGTTTTGGAATCGTAACTTTAAACGAATATACCGAAAAATCCGACCGTCGGATTTTCCCAAAACTGGAACCATTAGTACCGCTTTGGGAAGATCTTTCCAATGATATAAATTTTGTTAGAATCCAACGGTTATATTTTGAGATATATGTAAATCAATTTTTTGTAAAAACAGCGCCAGGGACGCCTATTGACCCAAAGCATCGTTAAATCTAATTGAGCTATTTTATATAAATAAAAATATCGATAAATCGTTATAAATAATATTAATGATATAAAATGATTTAAATTATATATATGCGAGGATTATTTGAAAATACCGAGTTCAACCTCATTTCAAATAATTATACGGCGATTTAAATCGAAGATATTGAAGACGGTGATTGAAGACCGGCGATTTTCACATCGAATGGATGACTACTGACGCCCGACATTGGCCAGTAAAGGGTTAAAGTGGTAGTTGTCCAGACGTACTTGTTGATTGTTCGGATAAGCGAGCACCTCTCTTCCGTATTGGACGTACGGGATGAGGAATAAGGTGTCTCCAGTTTCGTTCAGACCCAGAACGGACTTGTAAATGGATGTGTTTCTGACATTGAATTTCATTCTACGTGAATTGATTTCTATTTAATATATATTTGTTTAGTGGCGGAGAATTTATTCTCTTGCTTAACACCTCTCTCTGAGATGCACGAGCTCAGAGGTTATATATTGATAGTTATTGATCGCATGGCGTGGATTGTCAATGTGGCATGCCAAGATGCAAATGATCGAGCCTTTTGTCGAAAAGCACAGCCTTGTGGTTGATGATCAAAGCACGGCCTATTGTGGCGTAGCTTTGTGTTTAGCGCAACTTCGCGAGCCTCACACCCCGGTATGAGTCAAAAACGGGATAAGGACTGTAGGGAGTGCATGCTTTTCTTTCTAGCTAGAAGTTGTATCAGGGTTTTGCAAGCCCTAACTTTTTACTTATGTGGATGATGGATTATGAGGCCCCTCGGATATATTGGTCGATAGTGGCCAATTGATAGGTCCAATAGGACCGGGAAACGCATTGTTCAGGAATAATTAATCCACTAAAGTATTTGTGGACCAGCCCTACCGCATCCAAGGGTTGCTTGCCCATAGGTGTGATCCTGAGGCATTTGCTAGAGTGTCTCGAATCGGTGAGGAGCCATCCTTAGCCTCGACTCATGATGGAAAACCAATTTCAAATATGACATTACGGTTTTGATTGTAAACCTATATATGGCGATATAATCGAATGGGGTACTGTGCCGTCTAGGATTGATACATTTATTTTGAAGTATTTTAAAACTGATTAGACACTAATAACAATATAAAAATATTATTTTCTACGTATCAAGCATGTTTGATCATTATAAGGTAAAACTCTGTCCTCCGGTATGCGTTGCATTGTGTGATGGGACTTGGGTCTTATAATGATTTCATTTTCTAAAAAGAATTGCATTGTTTTGAATAAAAATTTATTTAATTTATGCACTGGCAATCCATTGGACTAAACGCATTCCGCGTTAACAGCATGGTCCTATGATTAGCCATATTGTTAGATAAGCTAGGAAAGATTTCTCATACCTGTCCCATGACTGACTCGTAGTTTGTTTCACTTTGCAAATCGGGTGCCCTCTTTTTCATACGGGCAGCCAAGTGACAACCTCGGGTTATTTTGGACATGTGCTGGATTGGAGTATGCTTATGGAAGGAAGACGAAGATCATGTTTATCTTTTATTTCCATTTGAGATAGACATCATTGATCTATGTTGTACTTGGAGTTTTAGACTTATTTCTATTTGCTAAGACTTTATATTTGCTAAGTTGTATCCTGTAACAGTGCCACTCTGATGTTCTTGATGTTGTGATGTCGATGACATTTCTATTTCCGCTGCAATGATTTATGTGTTACGATGTTATCTGAGATCTTCTATTGTAGTAATTATGTTATATTCCAATTATTATCCTTGCTTTCGTACTACGGAAGTTTGGGGTCATCACAGCTGGTACCAGAGCTAAAGGTTAACCTTAGCTTCGGAGTATAACATATTTAAAACAATTCGTCTAGATAGAATCAGCAGTATTCTACGGCGAGTAGCTCATTAGAGATAGGATTAGTAATGTCCTAGACTGACACAGCAGAATAGCATATATTAATCGGTCATTACATCATCTTCTTTCCATATGTCCTTTACTTTTACCTTTCCGTTAAAATTATCATTTTTGTTGGTCTGACTCTTTCCTCGATGGAACAGAACTAACTGAAAATGGGCACTAAAGCAAGAGCCAGAGGCAGAGGCGGAGCCAGAGGACCAATAAGGGATGAAACCCCCATTGTTCTGGAGCGGTCCAATCTCGAGGGTGTAGCACCGCCACCACCTCCACCCCCACAGCCTTTTGACCTAGACAAGGTAGCCAAGAAGTTCAGGAATTTAGGGGGCGTGTCATTCACAGGACGAGAGACAATAATAGAAGCTCGGGCGGGCATGGCTCAAAAATTACGAGAAGATATTTGGAGGGCTGGAACTAGAAGACCACCGTAAGCGTTTTATGGCATCGTGGCTATTAAGGATAAGGCTGAAAATTGGTGGGATACTGTTATAATTGGAAATAATGAGACCGACATGTCTTGGGCCAAATTCAAGGAACTCTTTAACGAGAAGTTTATTCCTCCGCAAGAAGTAGAGCGTCTTCACGGTTAATTTTCCAACTTGCAGCAAGGAGATAAGACTGTTTCTGAGTATGTGCGGAAGTTTGAAGAGCTCTCACGTTATGCTCCGGAATTAATTCGGGACCCCTTCCAAAAGAATAAGAGATTCATTAATTACCTTTCCAGGAAGTATCCGAACAGAGTAACAGCACACATTAAGCTTCCATTTAATGAAGTGGTCAAGATGGCTTGCCGATATGAAGACAATGACAAGAATTCGCGGCAAGATCGGGAGAAGAATCAAAATAACAACAAAAGGAAGTAGGCTGACAAGAAACCGGAGGCGAGCAACTCTTCAACTGCCAAGCCTCAAGGAAGTAAGAAAGCCAAAGTTAGGTGCTTTAATTGCCAGAAGATGGGGCACTTTGATTACGAATGTCGAGCTCCAAAGAAACCAAGGAGGAATGGGTCTGGACCCAGTCAGATTCGCGATCAGAATCCTCGGAATACTCAGGAGTGCTTTAACTGCCATAAGACAGGGCACTTTATCAGAAATTGTCCTCTATTGAAGAAATCTGAGTTGGCTCATGTATATGATGGAGCGGCTGCACCAGCTTCTTCCGAAGGAGCAGGTAAACCTGATGTTTTGGGAGATACTCTTACCATTAAGAATACTCCTATTACCGTATTATTTGACACCGGTGCATCATGTAGTTTCATTTCTAGTGACACAATTAAAAAGTTAAATTTGAAAATAAGAAATCTTAAAGAACCATTTTGTGTCCATAATCCGATAGGTGGTTCTCTTGTTCTCAGTTTATACTGTAGAGTGCCAATCTCCTACTCTCATTACCAATTTCCTATCAATTTGATTGTCATGAATTTTTCGGAGTATGATGTTATCCTTGGGCTAGATTGGTTAACAAGACATGAGGCCGAAGTTAGATGTGCTGAAAGAATTGTCAAATTTAAAACGAAGCTCGGAGATATATTTATACCATGTCATGGCTCAGCAACTGATAGGAAAGAATTCTGGTCTTCTCTAGAAGTTACTCCTACTTCTATTGAGAATATTCCTTCCATCAAAGATTATGCGAATGTGTTTGAAGAAGTTGATAGCTTACCTTCGCGCAGAGAAATCGACTTCAGGATTGACTTAGTTCTGAATGCAAGGCCAGTTGTGCATCCTATTCAGAGAATAATGCTGAAAGAAAAAGATGAGCTGAGCAATCAAACTAAACAACTTTTGTGGAAGGGTCTGATCAGGCCAAGCTTCTCAAATTGGGGTGCAGTAGTGGTGTTTGTCCTAAAGTCAGACGGTACCCTCAGACTATGTGTGGACTACCGTGATCTCAATAAACAAACACTGAAAAACAAATATCCATTGCCAAATATTGATGATCTGTTGGACCGCTTGAATGGAGCGCAAGTATTCTCTAGGATGGACCTAGCTATAGGCTTCCATCAATTTCGCATTGCCGAAGAACCTGTTCCTTTGACAGCTTTTAGAGGGCCAGACTTAATCTATGAATGGCTAGTAATGCCCTTCGGCATATGTAACGCTCAATCTATGAATGGCTAGTAATGCCCTTCGGCTTATGTAACGCTCCTACTTACATTGTCGATCTGAGGAATAGAGTATTCCGGGATGTCTTGAATAAATTCGTGCTGGTTTTCATTGATGATATCTTAATCTTTTCTAAATCCACTATTGAGCATGAAAAGCATCTGAAAGAAGTTTTGGAAATCCTGCGAAAGAATGTGTTGAAAGCTAAATTCTTAAAATGTATATTCTGGCAAGAAGAAGTGAAATTCCTTGGCCATGTTGTATCAAAGAAAGGCATTTCAGTAGACTCAAGCAAGATCTCAGCCATTCAAGATTGGAAGCAGCCTAGCAGTCCTACAGAAGTCAGAAGTTTCCTAGGATTGGCTGGCTATTATCGGAAATTCATTAAAGATTTTTCGAAACTGTCTAGTCCATTGACGAAGCAAACTAAGAAGCATACAAAGTTTAATTCGACACCTGAATGTGAGGAAGCTTTCCAAGAGCTGAAATTGAGGTTGACCACAGCTCTTGTGTTAACCATTATTGATGGCAATCAAGATTTGAAAGTTTGGATAGATGCTTATATTGAAGGTATTGGTGTCATGTTAATGCAGAGAGACAAAGTAGTTGCATATGATAGCCGTCAGTTGAAGCCGCACGAGAAGAGATATCCTACTCATGATCTTGAATTTTTGGCCATCGTGTTTGCTCTGAAGATATTGTGGCACTACCTTTTGGGTGAGAAGTTCGAATTATATACTGATCATAAATCCTTAAAGTATTTGTTCACCCAAAAGGACTTGAATTCGAGGCAGCAACGTTGGTTGGGATTTCTTGCGGCCTATGATCTAGACATCTTATATACTCCAGGGAAAGCCAATGTTGTAGCCGATGTGCTCAGCAAGAAGAATGCGGCTAGCACCAATCTTATCATCGTCAGTCTTATCATTATGCCTACATTAATGGATAAGATCTCTGCTCTTCAGAAAGACGATAAGTTTATTCAGATGATTAGCGAGCGAGTTTAAAAGGGCGACACTTCAAGCTTCCAAATTGACAGCAAGGGGACTCTTAGATTGCAAGGGCGAATCTGTGTGCTAGATATTCCTGAGCTAAAAGGAGAAGTTATGGATGAATGTCACAAATCCAAACTCAGCATCCATCTAGGAGTAAGCAAGATGTATCATGATCTTAAGTGCACCTTTTGGTGGAAGGGGATAAAGAGAGACATTTCTATATATGTTGCTAGATGTTCCGCCTGCTAGCAAGTCAAAAGCGATCAACAGAAGCTTGCTGGATTGTTGCAACCGCTAGAGGTTCCAAGTTGGAAGTGGGACCAAATTTCTATGTATTTCATTGATGGCTTGCCCCGAACCAGAAAAGGCAGTGATAGTATATGGGTGATTGTAGATCGTTTCACGAAGACCGCCCATTTTATTCCTATCGGATCTAATAGAACAGCTTGAAGTCTGGCGCAGCTTTATTTCAGAAAGATTGTCAGACTACATGGAGTCCCCAGTAGCATTGTTAGTGATCGCGATCCGATATTTGCTAGTAAATTCTGGGAGGCGTTCCAGGAGGAGCTTGGGACCAAGTTAAATCTAAGCACCGCTTATCATCCTTAGACAGATGGCCATATTGAGAGGGTGAACCGCATATTAGAAGACTTGTTGCGAGCATGCATTCTTGATTTTTGCGGGTCATGGGAAGATCACTTGCATTTGGTAGAGTTCTCTTATAATAACGTTTACCAAGCAAGCTTGCAGATGTCGCCATTTGAAGCATTATATGGCAGGCCATGCAGATCTCCTGCATGTTGGGTGGAACCAGGCAATCGATTAGTATTGGGTCCCGACATGATTCGTGAAGCATCAGATAAAGTTGATTTCATTAAGAAGCGACTACTGGCTGCTCAAAGCCGACGGAAGAGCTATGCAGACTCATGAAGAAGGGTTTTAGAATTCTTTGTTGGTGATTATGTATACTTGAGGGTTTCCCCATTGAGAGGTGTGATTTGTTTTGGGAAGACTGGGAAGTTGGCACCAAGTTCATTGGTCCATTTTCTATTCTCGAAAAGATTGGAACTCTTGCTTATAGGGTGCAGTTGCCGGACTGATTGCCAGGGGTGCATGATGTATTCCATGTGTCCAACTCCAGAAGCATGTACATGATCCAGACTTGGTTATGGAGGAAGCAGCACAACAAGATTTGGAGATTACCCCGAACTTAGCAGTAAGAAGGGAGCCAATGAAAATTGTTGGCAAAGAGGCCCGAGTTCTGAGGAACAAGAGGATCCACTTAGTCAAAGTGCAGTGGAGCGGGGATCCTAGAGACAGTACATGGGAGACTGAGAATAGCATCAAACAGGCTATCCCAAGTGCAGAGTGGACATCTTCGAGTAACTCTTGTATTGAGGTACATTTACAATATTTTGCATTTTCCGCTTTGTTTCCTACTTTAATATTGTTTCCTTTTCGGGGACGAAAAGCTTTTAAGTGGGAGAGATTGTAACAACCCGAAAAATCAGTACCAATTTAAAATTTTTATTTTGGCTATTTCAATGAATTTTGAATAGTTAAAATAATTTATTTTAATTAATAACGATTTAAAATTTATTTGAATCGAAGTTAGAACGAATATATTTATTTTAATTTTAAAAGGAACTAGACATAGCATGGTAGTTTGAAAATTTGAATTTGAACTTTGACTGAATGTACAGGATTCAAAATAAATCGGATTCTAGTGAAAACTAAAATATTTAAATCTGATTAAAAATATCTTTCCAACAAATCCGAAAAATTGAAATTTCATAGCGGGAATAAAAAGTTATGGCCAGTTGAATGTTCAGAATAGTCGCTATGGAATTTAATATAGTTAATAGCCCGTATAATGGCCATTATACAAACGACCTCCGTTTTTGATGAAACCATTTTTGTCGAATCCGGAATCTCAAATTATTGCTAAGTTTATTTTTCCATATTTTTTGGAATTAATATGTGAGCGTGGTAAATTAAACTGCGTTTGATAAATTCTGTTGAATTTAATCGACCTTTAAAAGGGTCATTTTTCAAACGGTCTCCAAATTTGATGAAACTAATTTTGTTAGGACCGTATCTTCAAAACATAGCTAGATTTATTTTTGGGAATCTTCAGAGTCCGTATGTGACCCCGGTAAATTTAAATGTATCATCGAATTAAATAAATAAATGATTTAAATTTTAATTTAAAGAAAACATACTGAAAACAATCGATTGGGCTGATGGGACCAAGCCCATTGTGTCCGGAACAGGGGCATTTGGGTAGAAACAACTTTCGTTGGGCTGAAATTGGTGCTGAAAGGTGTTAACGGGCTTAAACTAGTAATTAAGAGATTTTTTATTATTTTACTATAAATATTTTTTATTCTAAACCCTAATATCATTCTAAACCGAGCCGCCTCCATCAGTTTGAATGACGGAAACCATTCATCGCTTCCTGCTCAAAAATTACTTCCAATTTACTCAGTGAAATCGCTTGCTTCTTCAGAGGATTTCGTAGAGATTTTCGTCGTCTTCACATCCATACCTGTCTCTATCTCTATCGTTCACCGTACCTCGAGAACTGCACCCCAAAAAAGCCGCCGTTGCGACCGCAACCCAACCCTCAAGCCTCGACCTAGCTCCACCGCGTGGGACCCCCTCATGCGCCTCTCCACCCCGACGACGTGGAACCATCCGATCGACTTCACGTTGCACTGATTGGAAGAAAACTAAAACCCTAGAATTGAACTAAACGTAAAACAGTCTTCCTTGGTTCCTGATAATAGAAGAAAGGGTAAATTTCTATTTAAATTATTTAATTAACTAAATAAAATGTTATCTACCTATATTAATTCATAACTAATGCATACGAACTCGGAATTGAACAATTTCAGAAGCGTTGCAATCGTGAGTTCGAGATCTACATTTCTGGACTAATTAGGGCAAGTTTGGAGCAGATCAGATTTTGGACAAAATTCAATTCTGAATTATTCAGAATTAAAACTGACTGTGAGAAATTCTATTTTTTTATTATATAATTAAAATTTATTAATCATAATTGACGTATTACTCATACGCTGTAATATTCTATTGATTGTCATACGTGATTTGATCTGTGATTGGTGCGTTACGTAGATCTGTTGAAATTAACATTTGCGTTAATTAGAAAATAGTTAAACAAAATCATCATTTTGTGTTTATTAGATTTGTTGATTCAAAAATTAACAATTGTGGTAATTAGAAAATAGTTAAACAAAATCATCATTTTGTGTTTATTAGATTTGTTGATTCAAAAATTAAAAATTGTGGTAATTAGAAAATAGTTAAACAAAATCATTATTTTGTGTTTATTAGATTTGTTGATTCAAAAATTAACAATTGTGGTAATTAGAAAATAGTTAAACAAAATCATCATTTTGTGTTTATTAGATTTGTTGATTTAAAATTAACAATTGTGGTAATTTGAAAATAGTTAAACAAAAATTATCATTTTTGTTTATTAAATGAGTCGAAACAAAAATACACATTTTTGTCAATTAAAAAGGTTGAAACAAAAATACATATTTTTGTCAATTAAAAAGTTTGAAACAAAAATACACATTTTTGTCAATTAAAAAGGTTGAAACAAAAATACAGATTTTTGTCAATTAAAAGGGTTGAAGCAAAAATACACATTTTTTGTCAATTAAAAGGGTTGAAACAAAAATACACATTTTTGTCAATTAAAAAGGTTGAAGCAAATATACATATTTTTGTCAATTAAAAAAGTTGAAACAAAAATACACATTTTTGTCAATTAAAAAGGTTGAAACAAAAATACATATTTTTGTCAATTAAAAAGGTTGAAACAAAAATACATATTTTTTTCAATTAAAAAAGTTGAAACAAAAATACATATTTTTGTCAATTAAACGGGTTGAAACAAAAATACATATTTTTGCCGATTAAAAAGGTTGAAACAAAAATACGCATTTTTGTCAACTAAAATTGTTGTAACAAAAATATATATTTTTGTCAAAATAGAATTTTTGAAATAAAAATTAACATTTTTGTTAATAAGATTTGAGTGAAACAAAAATTAACATTTTTGTTAATAAGATTTGAATGAAACAAAAATAAGCATTTTTGTTAATAAGATTTTAGTGAAACAAAGGTTACATTTTTGT
The DNA here is from genome assembly GCA_030737875.1 of Allium sativum. Taxonomy (NCBI): domain Eukaryota; kingdom Viridiplantae; phylum Streptophyta; class Magnoliopsida; order Asparagales; family Amaryllidaceae; genus Allium; species Allium sativum. The sequence continues at coordinate 894,991,021 of CM060920.1, forward strand.
TAAATAAGATTTGACAAAAGTTACATTTTTGTTAAATTGATTAGAGTAAAACAAAAATTGACATTTTTAGTTAATAGATTTGTGTTGGAACAAAAATATTAATTTTATTAAAATAGAATTGTTAACAAAATTGAAATTATCACTTTTACCCTTTTTGTTGAAATAGAATTGTCAACAAAAATGAAAATATCATTTTAATCATTTTGTTGAAATAGAATTGTCAGCAAAAATGAAAATATCATTTTTATTGTTAATGCATACATTAGAATTTGTATGCAAGTCAAAGAATCATTTTTATCGAAAATGCATACATTAGAATTTGTATGCAAAGTCAAAGAATCATTTTTATCAACAATGCATACATTAGAATTTGTATGCAAAGTCAAAATATCATTTTTATCATCAAAGCATACATTAGAATTTATATGCAAAGTTAAAATATCATTTTTATCGACAATGCATACATTAGAACTTGTATGCAAAATTAAATATCATTTTTGTTGTCAATGCATATATTAGAATTTGTATGCAAATGAAAATATCATTTTTATCGTCAATGCATACATTAGAATTTGTACGCAAGTCAAAATATCATTTTTATCGTCAATGCATACATTAGAATTTGTATGCAAGTCAAAATATCATTTTTATCGTCAATGCATACATTTGAATTTGTATGTAAGTGAAAATATTATTTTTATGGTCAATGCGTACATTAGAATTTGTATGCAAGTCAAAGAATCATTTTTATTGGCATAACATACATTAGAATTTGTATGTTAATTAAAGAGTTATTTTTATTTTCAAAACATGAATTGAAACTACATACAAATAAAATATTTCTTTTTATTTGTTAAAGTTAAAAATAGAAATACAAATAAAAATTATCTTCTTATTTGTCATTAGCAAATGTCATGTAAATAAAATACATTTTATTTGACATTACAAAACATATAGATGTGTTATGCCAATAAAACATTATTTTATTTGGCGTGTTAAACACGTTAGCGGAATTATCGAGTGGTTTATATTTATATATAATTATATATATAAATAAAAATAAAAATAAAACGAATCGCACGCGGTAGTTCGCGTTTCGGAATCGTAACTTTAAACGATTATACCGAAAGATCCAACTCTCGAATTTTCCCAAAACTGGAATGGTTAGGACCGCTTTGGGAAGATCTTTCCAACGATATAAATTTTGTTAAAATCCAACACTTAGATTTTGAGATATGTGTAAATCAATTTTTGGTAAAAACAGCGCTAGGGCCCGCCTATTGAACCGAAGCGTCGTTAAATTTAATTGAGCTATTTTTATATAAATAAAAATAGCGATAAATCGTTATAAAATAATATTAATGATATAAAATGGTTTAAATTATACATATGTGAGGATTATTTGAAAAGACCGAGTTCAACCTCATTTCAAATAATTATATGGTGATTTAAATCGAAGATATTGAAGATGGTGATTAAAGACCGGCGATCTTCACATCGAATGGATGACTACTGATTCCCGGCAATGGGTAGCTCCTAGTAAAGGGTTAAAGTGGTAGTTGTCCAGACGTACTTGTTGATTGTCCAGATAAGCGAGCACCTCTCTACCGTATTGGACACACGAGACGAGGAATAAGGTGTCTCCGATTTCGTTCAGACCCAGAACGGACTTGTAAATGGATGTGTGTCTGACGTTGAATTTCATTCTATGTGAATTGATTTCTATTTAATATATATCTGTTTGGTGGCGGAGAATTTATTCTCTTTCTTAACACCCTTTTTTGAGACGCACGAGCTCAGAGATTACATATTGATAGTTATTGATCGCATGGCGTGGATTGTCAATGTGGCATGCCAAGATGCAAATGATCGAGGCTTTTGTTGAAAAGTAAACCCTTTGATTGATGATCAAATCACGGCCTGTTGAGGCGACGCTTTGTGTATAGCGCAACTTCGCGAGCCTCACATCCCGGTATGAGTCAAAAACGGGATAAGGACCGTAGGGAGTGCATGCGTTTCTTTCTAGCTAGAAGTGGTATCAGGGTTTTGTAAGCCCTTACATTTTACTTATGTGGATGATGGATTATGAGGCGCCTCAGATATATTGGTCGATAGTGGCCAATTGATAGGTCCAATAGGACCGAGAAACGCATTGTACAGGAATAATTAATCCACTAAAGTATTTGTGGACCGACCCTACCGCATCCAAGGGTTGCCCGTAGGTGTGATCCTGAGGCATTTGCTAGAGTGTCTCGAATCGGTGAGGAGCCATCCCTAGCCTCGACTCATGATGGAAACCCAATTTCCAATACAACATTACGGTTTTGATTGTAAACCTATATATGGCGACATAGTAGGATGGGGTACTATGCCGTCTAGGATTGATACATTTACATTGAAGTATTTTAAAACTGATTAGACACAAATAATAGTATAAAAATATTATTTTCTACATACCAAGCATGTCTGATCATTATAAGGTAAAACTCTATCCTCCGTTTTGCGTTGCATTGTGTGATGGGATTTGAGTCGTATAATGATTTCATTTTCTAAAAAGCATTGCGTTGTTTTGAATAAAAATTTATTTAATTTATGCACTGGCAATCCAGTGGAGTAAACCTGTTCCGCATTAGCAGCGTGATCCTGTGATTAGCCATATTGTTATATAAGTTAGGAAAGATTTTTCATACTAGTCCCACGATTGACTCATAGTTTGTTTCGCTTTGCAAACTCGGGTGCCCTCTTTTTCACATGGGCAGCCAAGTGACAGGTTCAGGTTATTTTGGACATGTGCTGGATCGGAGTATGCTTCTGGAAGGAAGACGAAGATCTTGTTTATCTTTTATTTCCATTTGAGACATTTAGACATCATTGATCTATGTTGTACTTGATGGAGTTTTAGACTTATTTCCATTTGCTGAGACGTTCTATTTGCTAAGTTGTATCCTATAACTGTGTCACTCTGATGTTCTTGATGTTGTGATGTTGATGACATTTCTATTTCCACTGCAATGATTTATGTATTATGATGTTATCTGAGATCGGCTATTGTTGTAATTATGTTATATTCCAAAGATTATCCTTGCTTTCGTAATACGGAAGTTTGGGGTCATCACATACATGCTAATTAATCTTAAAAAATAAAATGTTAAATTTGACTATCATTTATTATATTCCATATATGCTAGTTCATTTTACAAATATAATGTTATATTCAGTCATCATTTACTATGTTCTACACGTAACAGTTCACTTAAAATAAATACGAATTTTGATTATCATTTAGTATACTTAATGTAACACCCAACCTCCGTTAAGGTCACTCACAAAGGGAATGCCTTAAATTCGGTGGAGCATTTTTGGTACAAGTTGCAGAAAAATTACAAGACAGACAAATAAAACAGCGGAAAATAAATAACCTTTATTGATTAAAAACAGCTTGTACAAAGATTGTTTTACAACACCGATACTTATTACAACAAAGCATCTGTCTTGTTTAAAATAAAGAAGCATAGACTGACAATGATATTCCCCAATGAAGCATGAGTCAGCCATAGCAGTAGAAAATGGAGTTCAAAGCAATGCGTCAAAGACTCTTCAAGCTCAGAAAGAGTAACGGTCCAAAATGAGCGGAGATATTCCCTCCCTGGCTACCTGGGAGGGGGGAGGGGAAGAAAAGAGGCGAAAATAAACTAGGTCAGACATAAATCTGATAAGTCCATTTATACTTCAGTATGTAAACAAGAAAAGGACTATGACACGAACAAAGTGAACTTAGAACCATACCATAGTGATAAGATAATCCTAAAACAAGACAAGGTAAGATTAACGGAATTGGCTATCGTATCGACTTTTATCTCTCTGCACCCACCAAGGACTGTTTCAACTAGCATCGTGTGTTCATGATAAAATGATCCCCTTTTTATTGTGTATGCAGTCCCTTATCCATCGAGTATTACCTACATCCAACTAGGGTTTACTTATCGAATGCTTCCTAGATTCAACCAGGGTTTACGCTACCTTGGGCCACTGGGGTTTATGCTGCCTATTGAACGCTTCTCGGATTCTGGGTTCACGCGACCTATGTCCAACTTGGGATTGTGCTACCTATCGAACGATGCCCCTAGTCTAGGACACACTACCCAGAGCGGTATATGTTCCTTGACTTTCCCCACGTATGTGTCGTGAATCGTTATCGATATCTAGATGCACATGTCCTCCATATGTGCGACCCGGTACCCGTGGCAGTGCTAATCAAGAAACAAGAAACTCGGTTGGGAGCTTTCAAATATCTGCCGATTGCAGATGCTAAGGTCTGCTTTTACAGTGGCTATGGTCCCACTAGACCCCTCCCTCAACTAACAAATGAAAGGCACCCAAGAAAAACAAGAATGAGAACAATACGCATGCCCTCTATGCCCCACAAAACTATTGGCCAACCTAACCCATAACTAGATAGCAAGTATATGGTCTTTTGGAGTTCTCCGCCTTTCCGCTTTACGTATTCGATTGACTCAAGATGGTAGGTAGACGACGAGTTGCTATCACAGGGCCAAAACTAGTCTTGTCGAATCACGCTGATCCATTCTAGTCTTTAGGTTGCCTTGTTATTGCAATCAAGGCATACTCTTGGCTCTTCTAACGCAGACGTTAACCTCTGTGAGCCCAGGAGGATCATCTGCAGCTTCACAGAGGGATACCAAGAGTACCCTCACGTCCCCTCGAAGTCGCGTGCTTCGTAACCCAGTTCGTTGGAGCCTTCTTCATGATCAGATAGACGTTCGCTCCTCCTCGTATTCTACTTGGTTTTCTTAACTAAGGATTACTACTTAGTTCTTTTAACTAAGGTTTACTACTTAATTCTCTTTCTCGTCATGTTGGATTGGTTAAGTGTCATCAGTCAATTCAAGTTAACTTAACTCATTCACTTGTCATGTTAAATTGGTTAAGTGTTATCCAGTAGTTCACGTTGACTTAACCTACCCATATGTCATGTCAAATTGGTTAAGTGTTCCTTAACCTTACTCGTTTATCAGGTTATACTGGTTAAGTGTCTCTCATTAACTTAACCTGTTTATTCATCATGTTATAACGGCTAAGTGTTCTAAGTTTACTTAACCCCGCCATCTAGTCTAGTTAACGTGTTATAACGGTTAAACATTTACTTAACCTTACCCACTTGTCTAGTTAACATGTTATAATGGTTAAGTGTTTCCTTAGTTACTTAACCCCCACAAATATTTCCTTGTTAACATGTTAAGTTGGTTAAACATCCAAATTAACTTAACCCCTATAAATCTTGTCTAGTTAACATGTTGAATTGGCTAAGTGTTTTCTCAATTACTTAACCCCACCCTTCTTGTCTTGCTAACATGTTAAGTTGGTTAAGTGTTTCCTTAATTACTTAACCTCACCATTTCTAGCTTGACTGTTCATGAGCTTTAATTAATTAATTAATTAAAGCACCAACAACTCACATTAGACAGGTATTGTTGTGGTTACTGGATGTGTCGGTCGGTTCCGGACAGTTTTACACCACAACTCAGTCTAACCACAGGTCTTTCTGGGCTTGAAGCACTAACCTCTTACATTAGACTGGTATTGTTGTGGTTACTGGATGTGCCGGTCGATTCCGGGCAGGTTTACACCACAACTCAGTCTAACCACGAGTTAGCCATATTCATCTTTTACATTTTTACATATTTACCTTTCACGTTTATATGTAAATTATGGCCCACTTTCCTTCTAAGTCGTATGCATAATTTTTGGTACATAAATTATACCATTTTCAAGCCACTATTCATTTACATGCTTATGTGACAACATGCCATTTACATTTAATTTCATGTTTTTCGCAACGTTACCCCCGTTGTACGTTCGCAAAATTACATAGAGTGTTAGGCTCGATATTTAGCTTAACTCATAAAAATGGGAATAGCATAGAGCATGCAATATTCCAACAACAAAATAAATGCGACATATAAATTTGGCATATGATAATAAACTTGCATGAATCATAAGCATGTGAGCTTTACATAGATCTACACAAACTGGACTTGGGCATGTAAGGGTGAACTTGCATGAGATTGGATATACTTAACATAGATCTAAACATGTAAGGTTGTAGATCTAAACATATAAGGTTGTACTAACATTATTTAGCCTAGCAACTTGTGTGCAACATAGCATACGGGAATCACCCAGTTTCTAACCATGATAGATTAATTCACAACATGATAGGTTCTTACAAATTTTGTGGAATCATGTCATATAACTTGCATACAATATAAACATCATCTTGACATATAAATATATGTATGAACTTGACGTGGCATGTAAGTGTGAATAAATTAGATCTACTAATCACAATTGCGAGAACTAGCATAGATCCAAATTACATACTCATGAACATATACAGATCTAGATTGCATACCCATGAACATATGTAGATCTAAATTGGATCTAACAAAAAAATATGTAACTTACATTAATTTAACATATATAGATCTAACTTGGATCTAATCTATAAACATGTTTAAACTAACGTATATGGATCTAACTTAGATCTATCACATAAACATGTTTAAATTAACATATATATATAGATCTAATCATAAAGTCATGTGGCTTTAGACATATAGGATTATGTGAACATAGCTTAGCCTCATGAACTTGCATATGGCATAACTTAGGAAAATCAACAAACATGATGCCTTCATGTAAACATATAAAAACCACAAACATCCTACATGAGAACACCAATTCCAATTAGTTTCATTACAGGAATATGACATAGGCAAATTACAAAACATGATAATTCCATGTGAATATATATATAAGTATCATCCAGTAGTTTCAACACAAGAATATAACATAGGAAAATCACATGAATAAACATGAATCCTCATAGATAAACTAATAGTCATTGTTCTAATATCAGTTTCTTACAAGGCATGACTTCCAATTAATGTTTAAATCAGAAATATAACTATACTTACAAAATATAGGCAAGTCTTGTTTTTCTGAAATCTGTTTTCTGAAGTTGTATAGCTTTCCTCTGATGTAGAATAGTCGTTCTTTTAATTTAGATTTGATTCACTTCGTAGCTTTCTAGTTTTCTTTTTAGTTGAAAGAGAAAGGTGGCTATTATAGGTTGAGTATGGCGGTATGACGGCTCTTGGAATGAATTAGTATGATTTAGGGTTGAGGATTAGGGGTCTTTTTTATAGGATTTCAAGTTAATAAGAGTCGTTAGATCATCTCAGAATCAATCAAGACCATTAACACAAGATAGAGTTATCTAGAATAGCCAACTCAGCCTTAATGACTCAGCAGGGAGTCAAAAATCGTCGGTTTTTAGTTCTTCCTGAGGGGGGATAGGTCGACACTAAGGTCGACCTGTATAGGGGAGGTCGACACTAGGGTCGACCCCTTGGTCGACCTGATCCCTGGGCGGGAAATTTCCCGCCCTGGCCATTTCTCCTTCTGGATTTGAATTTTATTTGAACCGTTCTAATTCTTGATTTTTCCGAAGGCCATAACTCCTTCATACGAAGTCCGATTCACGCAAACTCGGACTCTATTTCAAGCAGAATTCTGAAACGAATGCAATGGCGTAACCCATTTCCCTTGATTCTCAGTTCTATAATTAAGTATTCTCTAATTAGTTACTTAACGTATTTCCCGGAAATACGGGGTGTTACATTCTCCCCTCCTTTAAAGGATTTCGTCCCCGAAATCTCTAAGTTAGGAAGAATGTTTATCCTACAATCCAACATTTATCTACTAAAACATCCAATCACAGGCATCCATTGTCCTTAGATGGTTTCTAATGCTTTTCATGATCATATGCATAGTGTGTGTATATGTCCTTATCTAATGCAAAATCAGGCGGTCTACTGATTCAGTTGACCTCCTTAATGCAAATCAGGTCAGTGCCATGAGTCCATCATGTATGCAACTACTCCTACTCGTATTTAATAACTTCTACATGAGTGCACAATCATTCATACAAATGCATCGTCCATATGATAACACATCAAGTTTCATAAATACATATATGCATATATAATAAGAAAGTGACTGAGCCAATCTAGTGCCTAATGTGTGTGTATATGCACTCACGAGCAACCACTAGTAACTACTTGCATCAAACATAACATGTTTCAAACACATGTTTACATCCATTGGCTTCTACTTAAGAATTGAGGACAGGACCAAGAGGATATACTTAAAAGATAGAGACTAGTCATGCAAATAAACTCTACGGAAAAAGAGAGATCAAGGATATACCCTCAAAAAGGGTATAATGCGCGGATCTAGTCTTCAGTCTTTTAAGTTGCATCTTCATGAGCTTCTCTCCACTGTATCTTAACTTCACGGTTGCGAAGCTTCTTGACCTCCATTTCCATAACTCACTAGTAAAGATAAGACCTTGGTCACTTACTGTGTTAGAGGGTATCCAATATAGTCAAACTACCCTTCCAAGATAAACAGATGTTAACCATGATACCAAACGTATATCCTAAGATGATTAGAGGTCTCTCCTCTACTTAGCTTATCCATCATGTTACAAATCTGAGGGTCTAAAGCTAATGGTTGCAATGTGCTTTTTACCTCTCTTAAGGTCAATCTTACTTAGGTTGCCAGCCTCAACCATTTATTTTTCACGCAAACCATCCTAGTCGAACTCGACATCCGTTAAGTACAAGCCCTAAAGGCCTAAACCAATATCAGACAAGCACCCAAGGGATACCTCCTCCGAATTTGGATGATCTATGTGAGATGATACTAGCAAAACAACCAAACAATTGAGCACTTTACCGACTCTGGCTATCCTCGCCAATCTTGCTCCAAAAGTATCGTTGATTGCATAACTAGCTTTGCAGTGTTGTCTAGATATATGCGGAAGTCTGTCTCGAGTTTTAGGGGGAAAACCCCTACCCTAATCAAAACATCTTGCGTACTCATGGACTACTCCAACGGATTGAAAATCGTTGATAGATAAATAAAGTGATTCTAGGTAGCTAAGAAAAACTGATCCCTTAGGATCGCACGAAATCTCGAGGGTATTCCCGAGGCAAGTCGAAAGTCTAACTACCTTCGTTTCACAATTACTAGCTAACCAATCCATGCCTAGAACCAATCTATAGCCCATGAAACCAAAAACATAAGCATTAATATAGCTATTCTCAAATCCTTACAAGTCAAAGATAAATGAGCCGAACCAACAATTGGATTTGAGACTATAATGGGATCCTCTACTATACAATATCTAGGGTGCAGAGACTCAACTACGGAAGCAAATATATATACGAATGTGAAGCGCTAAAATCAGAAGGAGTAATAACAGGATGATCAAAGGAAAAAACTCTATCAACAGAAATCTTACTGCCTCTCTCTCAGGTATGTTGGCGGTGAGAGCATGCACTTGCCTTTCGGAAAATCCCGTCCTTTGTTCTTGCCCTTGCCCTTAATTATATGACTCGTTATACCAAAATAAAGACACTTCCTCTAGTTTTAGGTTTTACTATTCTTTCCTCCCCTCCTTTCTGAACCAAGTCCATATCCATGGGTTCTTCATTCCTTGTGTTGTGCTCCTTAGCCCAACTCCCTCATTCTCAACTTTGCCATCCTTGTGTAACTTGTAGACATATCTCTTGAAAGCTGCCTCCATCGCACGGAGAATCCTACAAAGCTCGAAAGAAAATTACGGCTACAGATGGAAGTTAGGCGCTTATTTGCCCTTTGACAAGTGTCGTGGTCTCATCAAGCCTACGGAACCATGCCGCGATGAGGTTACGTTCCAGAAAGCCAGGAGCCCCGGAGACTCAAGGAAAAAGGAAATGAGGATTCAAGCAGAGGGTCAAAAGATAGTGCATATGGCTTTGGGGAATATGCCTTTAAAACAAAACTTTTCTTTTGAAAATGCTTCTTTTAAAACCATTTGAAAATAATTTTCCAAATCTTTTTATCTAATCCGGTAACCTTCAGCTCTGATACCAAGTGTAACACCCTACCTCCGTTAAGGTCACTCACAAAGGGAATGTCCTAAATTCGGTGGAGCATTTTTTGTATAAGTTGCAGAAAAATTACAAGACAGACAAATAAAGCAGCGGAAAATAAATAACCTTTATTGATTAAAAACAACTTGTACAAAGATTGTTTTACAACACCAATACTTATTACAACAAAGCATTTGTCTTGTTTAAAATAAAGAAGCATAGACTGACAATGATATTCCCCAATGAAGCATGAGCCAGCCATAGCAGTAGAAAATGGAGTTCAAAGCAATGCGTCAAAGACTCTTCAAACTCGGAAAGAGTAACGGTCCAGAATGAGCGGAGCTATTCCCTCCCTGGTTACCTAGGGGGGAGGGGAAGAAAAGAGGCGAAAACAAACTAGGTCAGACATAAGTCCAGTAAGTCCATTTATACTTCAGTATGTAAACAAGCAAAGGACTATGACATGAACAAACTGAACTTAGAACCATACCATAGTGATAAGATAATCCTAAAACAAGACAAGGTAAGATTAACGGAATTGGCTATCGCATCCACTTCTATCTCTCTGCCCCATCAAGGACTGTTTCAACTAGCATCGTGTGTTCATGATAAAATGATCCACTTTTTATTGTGTATGCAGTCCCTTATCCATCGAGTACTACCTACATCCAACTAGGGTTTACTTACCGAATGCTTCCTAGATTCAACCAGGGTTTACGCTACCCAGGGCCACTGGGGTTTATGCTACCTATTGAACGCTTCTCGGATTCAGGGTTTACGCGACCTATGTGCAACTACGGATTATGCTACCTATCGAACGATGCCCCCTAGTCTAGGGCACACTACCCAGGGCAGTACATGTTCCTAGACTTTCCCCACGTATGTGTCGTGAATCGTTATCGATATCTAGATGCATATGTCCTCTATATGTGCGACCCGAGTCCCGTGGCAGGGCTAATCAAGAAACACAAAACTCGGTCAGGAGCTTTCAGATATCTGCCGATTGTAGATGCTAAGATTTGCTTTTACAGTGGCTATGGTCCCACTAGACCCCTCCCTCAACTAACAAATGAAAGGCACCCAAGAAAACAAGAATGAGAACTATACGCATGCCCTCTATGCCCCCACAAAACTATTGGCCAATCTCACCCATAACTAGATAGCAAGTATATGGTCTTTTGGAGTTCTCCGCCTTTCTACTTTACGTATTCGATTGACTCAAGATGGTAGGTAGATGACGAGTTGCTATCACAGGAAAAAAACTGGTCTCGTCGAATCACGCTGGTCCACTCTAGTCTTTAGGTTGCCTTATTATTGCAACCAGGGAACCTTGGCTCTTCTAACGCAGACTTTAACCTCTGTGAGCCCAGGAGGATCATCTACAGCCTCACAGAGGGATACCAAGAGTACCCTCACGTCCCCTCGAAGCCGCGTGCTTCGTAACCTAGTTCGTTGGAGCCTTCTTCATGATCAGATAGACGTTCGCTCCTCCTCGTATTCTACTTGGTTTTCTTAACTAAGGTTTACTACTTAGTTCTTTTAACTAAGGTTTACTAGTTAGATCTCTTTCTCGTCATGTCAGATTGGTTAAGTGTCATCAGTCAATTCAGGTTAACTTAACCCATTCACTTGTCATGTTAAATTGGTTAAGTGTTATCCAGTAGTTCACGTTGACTTAACCTACCCATATATCTCATGTCAAATTGGTTAAGTGTTCCTTAATTTTACTCGTTTATCAGGTTATACTGGTAAAGTGTCTCTCATTAACTTAACCCTGTTTATTCATCATGTTATAACGGCTAAGTGTTCTAAGTTTACTTAACCCCACCATCTAGTCTAGTTAGCGTGTTATAACGGTCTAACATTTACTTAACCTTACCCACTTGTCTAGTTAACATGTTATAATGGTTAAGTGTTTCCTTAGTTACTTAACCCCCCACAAATATTTCCTTGTTAACATGTTAAGTTGGTGTCCAAATTAACTTAACCCCTATCAATCTTGTCTAGTTAACATGTTGAATTGGCTAAGTGTTTTCTCAATTACTTATCCCCACCCTTTTTGTCTTACTAACATGTTAAGTTGGTTAAGTGTTTCCTTAATTACTTAACCTCACCATCTCTAGCTTGATTGTTCATGAGCTTTAATTAATTAATTAAAGAACCAACCACTCACATTAGACAAGTACTGTTGTGGTTACCGGATGTGTCGGTCGGTTCCGGGCAGTTTTAAACCACAACTCTGTCTAACCTCGGGTCTTTCTGGGCTTGATGCACTAACCTCTCACATTATACAGGTATTGTTGTGGTTACTGGATGTGCCGATCGGTTCCGAGCAGGTTTAACCACAACTCAGTCTAATCTCGGGTTAGGCATATTCATCTTTTACATTTTTACATATTTACCTTTCACGTTTATATGTAAATTATGGCCCACTTTCCTTCTAAGTCGTATACATAATTTTTGGTATACAAATTATACCATTTTCATACCACTATTCATTTACATGCTTATGTGGCAACATGCCAGTTACATTTAATTTCATGTTTTCCCCAACATTACCCCCGTTGTACGTTCGCAAAATTACATATAGTGTTAGGCTCGATATTTAGTCTAACTCATAAAAATGGGAAAAGCATAGAGCATGTAATATTCCAACAGCAAAAAAAATGCGACATATAAATTTGGCATATGATAACAAACTTGCATGAATCATAAGTATGTGAGCTTTACATAGATCTACACAAACTAGAATTGGGCATGTAAGGATGAACTTGCATGGGATTGGATCTATTTTATTGTTGTTACTACAATTACATCAGAGTACAAGAATATTTCAGAGTATGAATGAATAATATACATTGGAAATACAATATCAGAGTTTAAATTACATTTAAATAGCAGCGGAAAAATAATACAAAACGCAACTGAAAGAAATACACGGATACAGAGCCTTCCGAATATCTCTTCAGCTGTAGACCAGGATCCTGTGCATATAATATCTGCAAAACCAAAACTACTAGCTGCCCGTGTGGAAAATATGGGCACCCAGAGTTTAGGCTAAAACAATAAACTCCAGGTCAGTCATGGGACTGGTATGAGAACTCAAAACAGTTATTAACTTTAATTTTTAAAGTTGGGTAAATCAAGGGACCACGCCGCTTTCGCGGAACGGGTTTCCTCCCAAGAATACCAGTGCATAAAACAACGAAATGCTTTTTAGAAAAATGAAACCGTTATAAGACTCAATCCCTTGCACGTACGCCGAAGGATAGAGTTTTACCTTATAAGGGTCAAAAATCCTTAATACGCGAAATTCATCTTTTACTATGAGTGCACAGTGTAGAAAACAATTTCAAATATAAAAGTATCAAGACTAGGTGGCATAATATGTTATGTAAGCGGGATAATATATTATGTCACCATATAAGTATACAACTAAAATCGTAAGCTCGTATTGGAAAATTGGATTTCCAGCATGATGGCTACTGATTCGAAAGATCAATCGCGTCATGTATCTCCACGGCTTACGTCTCAGCAAGAGAAAACACCGTAATACATATACTACGCACTTTGGATGTGTAGCAATCTGAACTATCCTCATGAGATAAATAATCTATCCCACTTCTAGAGTGGAGCGACCACCCTAGCCCCATCGGCCGACCCCAAATCCGTATAAAGTATATTGGTCAAACCGAACATTATCAAACAAATCGTTCACCATCATACCGTGGTGTATGAGGCCCGCAAAATCACGTTGTATCCAAAGCGGCGCTATATAAAAGCTATGCTTTGGTCTTCATCCTCAAGGCTCTGCTTTTCAACAAAAGCCTTGATCATATGCATCTTAGCAGGCCACATTATCAGACCATACCATATCATTGATCATCTATCAATATATAACCGGGTGTTAAGTGAAGAATAAATTCTCCACCACCAAACAGCTATACGTTAAACAGAGATCAACGAATACAATATAAAGGAATACAATGTCGGACACGCAATACATTTACAAGTCCGTTCTGGGTCTGAACGAAACCGGAGGCACCTTATTCCTCGCATTCCCATTGATCTCCAAGTACGTTTGGATGATCACCACTTTTCCATCGTCTTGGGTGTACGGTCCAATCAAGATAGCAATAACCATCCAAACGATGTGAAGAACTCCGGTCTTCAACCACCGTCTTCATCTTCGACTCTTGATCATCGTATTTATTATTCAGAATGGGTTAAACCCGGTCTTTCTGAATAATTCGCGTATTTTATAATCAAGTGCTATAAAAATACACCAAACGCCTCATTCCAATCCAGAATATTCTTTTTAATAAAATATTCTTATTTTTAGGGAAAGATTCCCATTAATTTTCTCAAAGATAAAATCCTTTGAATTTATTCTATTCAATCCAATTAAGAATTTATTTAAAACTCCAATTCGGTTTTAATATCAAAAATCATTATTTAATGATAACCAATTTTAAGAAATAATTCTTATCTTTAACTGGGTTAAAGAACTAGTGTCATTAAAACACAGTTCACGATAAACCCAAAATAATCTTCCATAAAATATGGAATCTTTACTGAAATTAGATCAACATATAATCGATATAAATTTCTGTATCAGACTAATATTATAAATGGAATAACGACAAGGCCTTTTAAATTCCATATATAGTAACAGTCTTCATCCACAGAAGTTCATCTCAATTATTAACCAATCGAATTCCATTCAATTCCAATTTAATATATTAAATTGGAAAACTTTACTTTGGAAAATTTTCATTAAATCTAGATAAAAGAATTATAAATTCCAAATCATACTTTCACTATAAATCGGGTTAAAGAACGAATGTCGTTAAACACATAATTCACGATAAACCAAATTTACATTTCAATTTATCCCAATTACTAAATATAATTGGAAACTCTAATAATCTTAATTAAAAGATTTATCTTTTCCAAATTTATATTTACTATTTTATTCCAATTTAAATATTGATTGAAAAATTCCATTAAATCTGATTTAAAAGATTTATTCTTTTCTAATCGGGGTTTATGAACAATGTTATTACAGACACCGTTCACGACAACCCCAAATCTAATTATTCTCTTTCAATTCCAATTTAATATATATTGAATTGGAAAACTTCTCTTTAGAAATTTCTATTAAATTTTAATTCAAAGGATTTCTAAATCACAAATCATACTTTAACATCAAATTCTTTTTAATGCAAATCATACTTGAAAACCATATTATAGTGAAAATGTCATTCTTATTATCTAATCTTTTTAATGAAACAAATGAACTATAAAAAGGTATTCTTTCTAATGTAATCAATCTTAAAATAAAAAAAATGAAATCTTTTAATGTAATCTTTTTAATTCAACCTTTATTACATTGAAAAATGTAATATTTTAATTCAATCTTTATTACATTGAGAAATGTAATATTTTCGTTTCAATCTTTATTTTCAATTCAATCTTTATTTTCAATTCAATCTTTTACTGGGCCAGACCTCCCACATTAAGTTTGCGACTTGTGGATGCTGGATACGCCGGTTGGTTCCGGGCAGACTTATCCCACAAGTTGGGCTTAACCTCGTGTCATGGCCCGTCTCGTATTTGCGCACTTGGACCCCTCACATTAGGCCCAACATTTGTGGCTGCTGGATATGTCGGGCGGGTCCGGGCAGACTTATACCACAAATGTAACCCAACCTTCTGTCCAAGTACAATTATAATTAATAATTATAATTAATTCATTGAAAATAATATTTTTAAATATTCTTTTAAAATAAAGGTATGATCTTTACATTAATTTGTTACTAATTTCATAAAACCCTTTGTTTCCGAATATCCTAACTGACATTTCAATTTTTAATGAAAAATTGAACTTTTATATTATTATTATATCATAATAATAATCTTTTCAAATGTTCAAATTTTGAAATCAAACCTTCTTCTCTTATCATACTGATCGTAAAGATGTAATCGTTCTAAATTAACCCTTTTTATTATCACTTTTAAACAATAAAGATATAATCTTTCTAATTCATACGTCAATTAATTCCATTAACTGAATATTAAATTAAAATATTCTTTTAATTCAAAATTGGAATGAGACCCAATCCATTACCATATAATTTCAAACATCGCATTAATTCCATAATAATGATAAAGCATTCAATAACAGCCAAAGTGCATTTTAAACTAATCACAAGGGCGATGTGTAGTCAGAATATCAACCCAAGACCCGTGTGGGGTTTCAACCAACACAAATTCAAATAATATATTATTATTTGTGCACTTGGACGATGTGTGAAAATTTATCGTCCAATCAACATAAACAAGTCAGGAAACTTGTTATGGCTGTGTAAACATTATTTAAGTAATCATAAATAATATAGCATTACATTATCATGTTAAAATTCCACTTTCAAAACATAACATAACATGACATTCCAATCCATCATTCATTCAACAAACAATTACTTCCATCACAGATAATTTATTTATTATTAAATTATAAAAATAAATAACTGTTCAAAAATTTAGTGAGAAGGAGTTCTCACCTTTGCCGGGCTTTAATTGACGGTTCGGGCCCAATTTTGGTCCAAAATCCAACATGCTCAAAAATTGACAAAATTGATGTCTACGCGAAGCTCTCGACACCACGATCACAGCAAATCCTGTTTCGAGCGATTTCGAGTTCGTATCAACAAGAAATGAATTATCGAAGTTTGTAATAATTAAATAATTAATTTAAATGGTAAAAATTACCCAAATTTTCACCATTTAAATTTGAACGTAGTTAGTGTCATTGCGAAGATCTCGTCGCCACGATCCCAGCGGATCTAAAATCATCAGATTTCGACCTCGTATGTGATAGATATCGCGTTATAAACATTGAACATAAAATTAAATAAATGTTTCGCGTTTAAGCCCTTAACCTTTTTTTTCCAACAGCACCCTGAACTTAAAATGCTCGCCACGGCCAAACCGTAAGTCGGAATTGCACGAAACCGGCGCCATCCTCTCCGTCTTCTCCCCCTCTTTCCAAGCCTGGTAGTCCCCCCTCCAGTTCGCCACGTGGGGCCCACGATCTGCAGTTGAACGGAAAAGTGCAGTTTCCGTTCATCTCAGTGCTGCGACCGCCTCGTTACTCCAAATGCCACCAATTTTTGTCAGTAGCTAGATCTCGACCTCCTGAACAACTTCTGTTTGGGTCACTTCGCCTGAAAATGTACGGATCGACGGGAAATTGCTCATCTTTGCGACTGTCCTGTTTTCAGCACCCCTCCAGTAAAATTGACATTCCGGCCAACTCCGGCCACCTGAGACCATGCCACCACCGCCAAAAGAACCGTATGCTTCCCCTTTACCACTGCCTGAAGTCGCTCGACCTATCTCTCTGCGTGGGGCCCGCAACGAACAAATAACCAAAATCAGGTTTCTCTCTTTCAAGCTAGATCCCGACGAATCCGTGCGACGATAGGTCTTGAATTTTTCGTGGTAGATAGAGGATAAGAAGATGAACAAAACTCAGAAAGGGTTTGGTCTGATTGCGAGATATAATTTTTTTTTCCAGGGGCTAATTTGCAAAATAAATTTTAGAGGAGGGAGCCGCCATGGAATAGAGGAAGAAGAAGGTGGCTATGTTATGCTTACGGTTCAGCTAATGGCTGTTAAAAGATAATATATAGGTAGGTTATAAACTCAATTAGGCCCAATTACACTTATGTACATATATTAATACATTTTTTTGTCCACTTTTCGTAGTTTAAAAATTCGTGTTAACACCCACGAATTTCATTGTAATTGAAAATTGAAACATAAATATTTCTTGACATTACGGATTTAAAGAAACTGGTTTCGTCATTTTCCGAGTCCGTATGAATTAATAATGAATTTTTAAAGTCTGAAAATTGACCGTTTTCACTGAAAAATCAATTATAATTACATATTAATTCTAAAAATTCCAGAAAAATCATTTCTAGCTTTGTTTTGACGATACGAACCCAAAAAAATTAATTTCATTGAATTTGAAGACCGTTTGCAAAACTTCACTTTTCAAGGCGTATATATTTTATATTTAAAAATATATTTTATATATGAATAATTTCCGAAACTCAAAATATATAAGTGTTTATACTTTTTCAATGCAGAAACATCATTTTGAACTCAATGGAAGTGGTTTCGAGTCCAAATTCATTCGTATGTAAAAAATAGCGTTTTGGGTCCTATATATATATATACATTCCCGTGTTTTTCTGATATCTTGATTTAGGCATAACTTTTGATTCCCGCTATGAAATTTCAATTTTTCGAATTCGTTGGAAAGATATTTTTAAATAGATTCTAATATTTTTGGTTTTGCTAAAATCCGATTTATTTTGCATCCTGTATAGTCAGTCAAGGGTTAAAATTCAAATTTTCAAACTGTCGCGCTATTTCTAACTCCTTTTATAATTTAAATAAAATCTATTCGTTTTAACTTCGATTAAAATAAATTTATAGTCGTTATTATATAAAATAAATTATTTTAAATATTAAAGACCCATTAAAATGATTAAAATAAAAAAAATTAATACGGCCCAAAATTTCGGGTCGTTACAGACAGTCAAGTGTTTCAGGCTTTTACAAATTCACTTGGAGGAGCTGGAAGCAGAAGGCTTCACCATTAATTAGTTAGAGATTATTTCTGATGTGATATATATATATATGAGTTGTACTCTGATATATGGTATATATATACAATTCAGATTTGTATTTCAAAGTTATGTATATGATATATTCTATTTTATTCCGCTGTGAGTTTCGTGTTTACTCTTATTTTGTTCAGTTGTGTTCCCCTTCTTCTTCTATTCTATTAGTTCTATCTTTTCTATCTCATCCTCTAATTTCTTTCTATTAATGATCTGAATTTTCGTGCACTTTGAGTTGAATGTGTAGGATATTAGTCAGCTCAAATTGGTACGGATTTTCGGGCCTCTATACAGGTACAAAGATCATCAATCCTCAAAAAGATATGGAATCAAACTTTTAGTATATGCTTTTAGGATCAAGGGCGAAGAGGCAAAAAAAATCTTCTTCTTCAGAAAGCCCATGTTGGCATAACCCGAAGGGCACTAGTCCCAGATTTTCTATCTCCAAGCGTGAAGAGCTAAGCTTAGTATACCTTTCGTTTTTCCTGAAACGGAAACACGTAAAAATCTTGAGCGTCCAACTAAGCATCGTAAACAAAGCATGTATATAAAGGAAAGGAAAACATTATGCGACATCGAAAGTCAGAGGCTCTAACAAGTCCATCTCTTTAGCATCTTTCTAGGGCCCACTTCTCTGGAAGATCCCTTTCCAAAGCTCTAGCAATAGCACTATAGTTACTCAACAAGGAACATCAGAAAGTGCACTCACGAAGCCACCGTAAGCACTTCCGCCAAAAAGTCGGGACGAATCCCATATTCCAGAGGAGGGGCCGGTCCGAGCCTATAAATATGACCCTATAGGTCAAGAATCAGGAATCAACTTTTCATGTCTCAATCTTGTAATCATAAGCCTGAGTAGTAAACCTTAATTTCTAAATTGATTTGGGGGAAAAGAGTCTTTAATCGTTGTGATAGTTAATAAAGAAGTTTTACCAAGCAATTGAGGTAATAAAATCATAATTATTTTATTATTATTTTATTATCATAACTTTGCAGGTTTCTCACTTAACGGTTCTGAAATATGATGATTCATCTAAGAAGCCTAATGGAAGGTTACAAAAGAGAATAATCATCATCATTATAGTCAATTCAGAGATCAAAACACCCGAAACCCCGTAGAAAAATCAATTACTGATGTCGCCAAAGATTTAGAGTTTAGCTAAGACCTTAGGTTATGCTCCAACCACACGATAGGCCCTTCGTCAGCCGAAAACTACTTAGATTTGCAACAACATAAAAGATTTCAGGGATTAACTAACCCATCAGTTCACACTCTCCTCATGTGTTAGCGAAAGATTTGATATATCCGAAAGGATACCTCTGAGACCACATAAGCATTTAAAAATGGAAAAGGATAAGTTATCACGGGTCTTGGCACTAAAGGCCTCTAGCCTATCCAAAAGGGATTATACTGAAAGCATAAAACCTACCCAGCAGGAAATCAGAATTGTTCAAGGATAGACCATTATCTTTAATACAATAGGAATCTTATTGTTCAATATTGCTTTTTACAGGAACTCATTTTAAAAAGTCTCCAAAAGCATTCTACATAAATTCAATTACGAAAGCAGTACAATTTCTAGACTCGCCCCTCTCGTAAGCAAGGGATTCCATTAGAACACATTGTTTTGGGGTGTTAACCATAAATTTGGCTAATACAAATGATGCCATGTTATATGATATCTTATTAGACGATGCCTCTCATTGTAAGAGGGAATGCAATGTAATGACTATTCTAATGCAACAAACGATCGCCAATTTATGAGAGTGACACTTCTAACGGAGGTTGGCGTTCCAGAATGAACACCGAAAGCAAACGAGCTTCGAAATAGAAATCAGATACAGGTGGGACTCCAGAATGAACATCGGAGGCGAGTATGCTTCGGAACGGATGACGGAGGCAAGTGGGCTCCGAAATGAACAACAGAGGCATGTGTGCTTTGGAATAAGCAATGAAGGCGAAATCAAGTTACCCTCTCCTTTAGAGGTTTCATTTGATTTGACCTCTCCTCTGGAGGTTTGACCTCTTGGAGGTTTCATTTGATTTGACCTCTTGGAGATTCCATTTGATTTGACCTCTTAGAGGCTCCATTTCGATTTGACCTCTCCTTTGGAATCTTCATTTTGATTTTGCTTCTCATATGGAGGCTCTATTTGATTTTACCTCTTCGAGGTTCCATTTGAGTTGACCTCACCTATGGAGGCTTTAGATGTGACTTCTTCTATAAAGGGTTTCAGACTCCCCTTCAAAGTTGGCTGATATATTTTAAAACACCAATAGGCCTTGCTTTTTTCTGCAAAGACAATCGGGTTATTACCCAACATAATTTGTTATTAGAATACGAGTCTCGTGAAATGTTGAAAATAGGATAGATAGGGTAACAAGAAATAGTCAATAGCGCCAAATGGTAATGGCCGTGAGATGTTCCAATTCGTTTTTCGTTCTGAACCTTTTGGTCATAGTTTTCCTTTTATATAAAACATCCATGATCACTTTTAGAATTTTTTCTTGTAGCCTAATATTTTCTTTTCGCCATATGAATAAGCCCTTGTCAGTTTGAAGTATGAACTGGCTTCCGTTTTTACCTACATTGATACTTGAATTTTCATCAGTACGTGACCATTTGGGTGCTGAATTGCAAAATCAAACCAAAGAGAGTCAAAACATAACGACCAGTATTTTACGTATTGGAGATTCATAAATTAATTGTATTTTATTCCCTAATGGTCGGATCATTCTCAAATTTTAAAATGTTGTTCGTAAGGATGAGAGACATGTCCATGATTTTTACCGAATCAACTTGTGACCGTTTTACCCTTGTGAATATTGTTTTAGCTATAACTTTTGATATGGATCGAATCAGGTGAGTTCACTGGATTAGTAATGGTTTTCGATTCCATAGAGTGGTCACATGAAAGATTTGGTTCAGCGCTTTGGGAGGAATCGTTGTTTTAAGTTTCAGTTCCAACTAGGTAGACCGGTTAGCTGTTAATGGGCTGATTAGTGAAGCCCATTAGGCAAATGACCTGGAACTATAAATAGAGGGGTTTGGGGAGAGGATTAGGGTTATCTCTTCATTCAAAAATTACGTTGGGCACTTGCGATTCTTTGGTTCAACCTAATCCTTAATTTCTTCATTCTGTCAATCTTAATTCATCATAGATTACATCTAAAAGCTAGATCATCATCAAGGAAGATTAAATCATCATAATTGCATCGATTTTGGTGGTTTTCTATGTTGTTCAGATCTGATTTCACCGATATTGCATTAGATCTAGAAATTGGTGAGTGATAGATATCTTTCATATGGAAATACGGGCCATATGGGTAAATATGATCAAATTCATGATTATACATATGTTTAACTCAGATTTAGACACCTAAGGAAAACCTAATTTAATCATGTAAACCGAAAAATTGTCAGATTTATAATGTTCTTACATAGTTGAGATCCAAATCATGTTAGATCTATTTTTTATGATAAAATTACGATGTATTGGTGATATATTCATGTTTATATGATTAAATTTTGATGAATCGTTGCTTATTTTGATTGAAATGATTGCATTATTTAAGTTGTTTGTAGAATTGGTTGTGGTAGATCTTAGAATTGAAGAATTGAGCAAACTGGAGGTTTAAATGATCGGATTCAAATGAAACTTGGTGGAGGAAATCTATAGGACGAAGAGAGGCAATGAGAAAAATTTCGTGTTGAATCTCGCTTAGTACATCGATCGGCACCGGTCCATGCTCGATGGACTGATATCGATCCATGGTGGATGATCGGATGACGAAATTTTTTTAGATGTAGCATCATGGTTGTAAATCGAGGTAGCATGCAAATTTCTGAGAGATTTGGATGAAGTCTTGGATGGGTTGAAGGTTGATTACTCGAATGCAATGATGAACCGGTAGAGGTTTTAGCTGGATGGATGAAATGCTTGGAAATTGGAGCGGTAGGAACAAGGTTTAAAATCTCAGATATCGGTCGCGTTTCGTCTCGGGGATTTTATAGACTCGGTCTCGTACCTGGGGAGATCTCGGACGAGATGGGTCTAACTCGGGAGTTCGTCAGATTTTCATCTCGAGTCTGAAAGTTCATATCGGAAAAATCTCGGGGTACATGATATGTTAAAAATGATGTTTTAACAAAATGATTTTTATGAATGCTATTAAAAACACAGTAACTTAAACTTAAAATACAAAATAACTTTATTATTCTTTATTTTGCGAAAGATCATTCATACTCAAAATCGTGATATGCTTAAAACAGAAATATTGTTAGACAGAAAACATTAAAAGAATCCAAAACATTAAAAAAATTAGCATAAATAGACCATAAAATACATAATTTCCCAAGTAACATGTATTTAAAAAGACGAATATGAAAATCATAAGCATTGTAAAACATATACGAACATACAATATAGTCATTTAACATGCAAAATGAAAAATAAAAAAAGATTGCTATGGCTAGATTTGAGTTTTTTAATTATTGTTCTAGTTCAGGCACAGATTTAAATTTTAACCAAAAAAACTAAGATCTCGGACGATATTCCAGTATTTCGTCTCGATCGATATATCGTTCGATATTGCAATATCTTGGGAGATATATTCGAAAGGATATTTGGAGTGATATTTGCTGTTTTGTTTCAGAAGGAGCCCAAAAAGGCGATATCTGCGAGATCTCGGGCGATATCTGCGAGATTTGAAACAGTGGGACGAGGATCAGGGAAATGCCAACACTTAGCAATTTTTGGCTAAGTGTATGGATGGGTAGCGATCCTTCAAAAAGCGGACATAGGTCGAGGCTTTGGGGTCTTGATTGAGGTGGCCTCTAGGGGTTGCTGATGAAGTTTGGTAAGGAATGGACTCTAGATGATTGATGTGCAACTCAATGATGGATAGTGCTTCGATTGTGAACTCAAGTGGGAGTGGACGGAGCTGGAATGATGTGATACTGGTCGTGGGATGTCATACAATTCAGTACGTTGATGGATCGACTCAAGTAGCAATTAATCGAGGATGACAATGGAGTTTGTTCAATGGGTAGCTTGAACTAAGGGATCACTGAGAAGGAAGGCTCGACAGATTTGAAGCACCAAGGAATCATCGATTATCAAAGGTTCTAACGGACTCAAACCAGGGTTATCGTGTGGATCCCCATTAAGATCAGGTAGGATCGTATACCCTATATCTAGCTCGACAGATTTATCTTAGATGATTGAGGCAAACATACAGTTGATGATGTATGGTAGTCCGACTAGAACCGGGTTTCCATTAGCCCTTTTGATTAATGAAAGAAAATTTGATTATCGATGGATTCAAGGTTTAGTCGGTAATAGCCAGGATATTGAATGTTATGGATGATATGCTTGATTGTGTGCTTTCTTCTCTTCTTTCTCTGGGTAGGTTATCACCGTAGGTCTTTTAAGAGAAGCGAGATTGGGGACGTCCTTTCCTATTCTGGAGTGACATATGATAGATGATTATCCTGTGCTAATCCTTTAGTTGTTATAGGTCAGATGATTAAACCGTCCATACTCATATATCATGTGTAATTGTTGTTAATTATTTTATCGCTAGCTGAGACTGTTGTCTGACTCAACATTTTATGTTTCCCTCTTATCACCTTGGGCTGCTCATCAACGCTGATGGTGAGCAGACTGAGATGGCAGGTAGCAGGTTTTTGTGCCGATGATGTTATATGACAACGAGCAGGAGGCTGACATACTATTACTACCTACTATACTCATGTTTTGCTATTCCGTTGTTTATTGAGACTTAATTGACTTTGAGAGATATGTAGTGAGGCTTGATGTCCAGATTACTCATTTTCACAGTGGTTTTGTATTAGTGACTATGAGATGTTATGAGATTTGATTTTCTATTATGTTATGCTTCACTACTATACATGTTGTATATTTTCTATTATATGTTACGATGCGCTGTGAGTTATACGAAAGGTTTATTTCGAGTTATACTTCCTTGATGATCGTCCCATATCTACCTAGCACGTCATACATCGCACATTTTCCTTAGTTTGGTGCAGGAGTTATAGGGCGGTCGTCACATAGAAGTGGTCGTTGACTCAACTGAATGAAAAATAGACAAGCATTATCATGTTAGATTTTCTTTTTCATTCTACATGAGCTGATTGAAATCCTTCGGCAAATTCCTACAAAATCTCAATTTTGACCTTCTCTTGAAACCATTCTTGCTAGAGTCCGACAGTTATTTGTGTCATGTCCATTCACTTTGTGATAATCGCAATATTTCCTTCTACATATTGGTTCAGCATTCACATTTTCTTTACAAGGAATTACGAAACTTCCATCATTCCTTTGTAATGCATATATGTACAAAAGAGGGTGATTCAATTTCACAGGGTTGATTTGATAGACCCTTTCCCTGATTTCTCTTCTACTTCCGTTTCTTTTGGACTTTAGAGATAAAGGACGAGACTTGAAAACTTCTGCCATTTTTGGTACGGTTACAGTATGTTTGACGTTTCCTTCGTACGAATAAATTTATTAGCCAGAGAATAAGAGTCAGAGAGTCCATTATGGTCCTCCAAACACAAGTCTTTCCAAAATGATGACGTTTCGAGCAATCCTGAATGTGTTGCTGTTAGTTTTTCTCATCAGTAGCGTATGTTGTTTTTAATGACTCTTCATGGAATCTTCTTAAGTAATTAACGAGTGATTCTTTCAATCCTTACTCGATCTTGGCTAGTTCGTGAGGCCTAATGGTCGTATTTTATGCATGTGGAAGCGTGTAGATAATGTCTACATCATTCATTGCTTTCTTATAAAGGGTCGTCAAGAAGACTTTGCATTGAACAAAATCAATGGCATTGTATATATGTTTATGCAGTTTTCGAAAGTCGAAATGTGTTCATCTGGGTCGGTGGACCCATCATATTGGCTTGACGGTACTCTGATATGGCTGGAATCCTTTCGGCCATGATTTCCTTTAAAATTATGATCCCATGGGACTCCCTATCGTCCTTTGACTTAAGATCTATTTTTTCTTCCAAAAAGTGTTCACCTTCAAATGCTCGATCATCTTTACATCACTGTGTATTACTCAATTATTCAGATGCAAGATTTATTTAACTTTCACAACATTGAGGTATTAACACTTTTGGTTCTAATTTTCGCAGTCCCTCTTCACAGGCTCTTCGAACCAAGTATTTCTCGGTAAGTTTCCTTTTGGCATCAATTTGGAAAGCTAGACTTAGAATCTCAATCTCGCTACTAGCCCCTTTCGTTGGGGTTGTCCAATCTCCATATTTGCCGGATTGAAATTGAAGACGTCACCATCTCTAAAGTTCCGTGTTGAACGGCTTTTGTGGTAATATATTTTTGTGTCCTAACCATACTTGTCAGATTAAACTCTTTCGTAGTAGATTGTGACGTCAATGGAGTGTGATGTTGGAGGGATACGGTGTCCGAGGTTTATACCCTCCTTCTAGCATCAAAATGTTAGCCACAAAAATGGTCAACGCCCAAAAGGGGTGACACCTTTGGTTAGGTTCCAACAGTGAGCCACTGGTGAGGTATCCCTTCGGACCAGAAGGATTAATTGCCTTCGGTGGACATGAATAACTTTTGATAGAAATAATCATGATACCTGCATAACAGTGGATAAAAAATATATTAACATACAAAAGATATTACTAACCCACGAGGTACAATAGATTTATCTTCTTTATTGATCACTCCGATTAGTAAAGATGTTTCAGAATTGAAACCAGGAAAAATCCCAAATCGATTTGAGAATTAGGGTTTTCTTCCTAGAGATTTACGACAAGAGCTTGGAATCACGGCTTCATACCTTCGTGTGTCTTTCAGTTCCACCTCCGGAATCACTGCAATGCTTCCGCTGATACGAAAGGATTACCCTGCTTCCAAACTGATCCTTCTTGGGCGTTTACTTATAGATTTCTACTGAACATTTTCCTAGTGTTTCCCATAATGTAGGCCTGGTCACTTCAGGAGCCTTCTACCCTTCTTCCGAAAGCTTGCCTTTCAGACTTTCCTTCTTTTAATGTCTTTGGTAAAACTCCTCTAACTTTTTCGAAGGCGCTTTACGGTCCATCCAAGGGTTCTTCTTGTCTGCTCTATTTTGATGCTTTTAGCAGTTTGTGTTCGGCACCACTAGAAGTTGCTTCTGCCATCTCCAGAGGCGTGTTCTTCTCTGTTGGTTTTCTTTCATACTTGTTGAGAGAATAATTTGGTTAACATTGAACATTACAAATCTATAAATCCTTTAATGTTATGTGCACAAGTTTGAATAATCGTTGTTTTAATCCTAAGAAGTGTACGAGAATTATCGATTAGACCACGCATATCAAATTTCGTTTTCGATGCAGTAAACACATCCATGACATAACTCATATCACTTGCTTTTTCTATTGTTCTTACCCATCTACTCCAACACTCTATACTAGGGTTTATTTCTGTACTTGCTTGTTTTATTTTTCTGATTATTTCTTCTATTGAGAGAGAGAAAATGAATAGTAGGAAATCTCGTATATAATTTGATTCCCTTATATCTTTTGAAATGGCATGTTCTTGATAATTATCCACGACTCCTTTAGTTTAAGGCATGACCATGGAAAAAGGGCATTTTTTAATTATTATTTTCATTTTTCATACTTTTTAAGGCCATATCATGTTGTCGTCGAATTTTTTAAGTAAAATGGCTGACTCATTGATATAAAACTATACTAGTTACATATCTAATTTATTGTAGAAATTCCAAAATCGAGGATTGGATCGTACAAGATAGAAATATTTTTCCTTGGGTAAAGGAACAAATGACTCAATTTATCTCTTTATCGACTCTAATAAGTGAGATTTCGAATAAATGTTTACAGAACCTTCTGTCCGACGAAATGATTCATTGAAATAACGAGCCACTCATTCCATTGATATGGGCACACCTGAGACCATGAAATGCTTGGGAGTTTCTCTGCATTTTATATTTGTATTTTTATAATATAAAATAAACTAGAAAGATTTAGTTAAACTAATACGATTTGTTACGTTATAAGTAGTCTTATGCACAGACCAACAGGGTGTATCGGTCTTGGTCACCAGTGAATTCGAGATTCTCCAACTAGTCAGATCGTTATCTACTTTGATAAGGTTTGATCAGTGCATCCTTCTAATGTTAGACCATAAAATGCATTAATTTAATTCTTATTCCATTTCCTCCCCTTTATTCAGTCAAAAAAAAAGTGTAAGGGCGCCCGCATCGTTAGCTTGAAAGGCTAAGAGTTATCAGAAATGCAAATATGACAAAAAACTTTTTCTGTTAAAATCTACACCAGATAAATTAAGTAGAGGCCACACATCAAATTACCATAGTACCCTTGAATTTCACCAATTCCCTCTGAAATACACTATTCTGGCATTTTGATACAAACAAGTTTTTGTCATAGTAGCAAAACTCAAGGGTTCTAGTTGACGTTAGTGTCACCTTTTCTTATTAAAGACGCCCAAAACTCGCTTCCTAGCAGAGCCGGCCCTAGCCCTAGGCCAACCAGGCGGCCGCCTAGAGCCTCGGACCCGAGAGGAGGAGGAGGGAGGAAGAGAAGGGGGGCTCACTTTCAAATTTTCATACTATAATCAAGATACGTAGGCAAACTTTTGTTGTGAAGCTATGTTAGCGTAGTTGTTAGTGTTGTTGGCCTACACACTTGCAACTAGAGTTCAACGCCTGGCATGCACACTTTTGCTCCCTGCATTGTTTTTAACACATAAAATTGAGTCTCTGGAAATTTTTTGGCCTAGGGCCTCTAGTACTACAGGACCGGCACTGCTTCCTAGATGATCAAGCAAAATCTATTTGATCGAAGTAGTTGCTTAACCAAGGAGTGAAATGAGAAAGGCGATCAAATCTGTGCAAACCTATCAGGTCATCTACCGCCTTTCCTTTGTTTAATTGTTCTTCGAGCTCTAGTCGTGAAGTGATTAGAAAGAGTGGTATAGATGAAGGGAGTTCGTGTTGTTAGCCCATCACTTATGAATTTGATACATATGGATGAAAAGGACAAAAAATAGTGCAATACAATGTGAAATTTTGAATTGATACAAAATTATAGAAGAAAAATTGGAATTGATAAGATTTGAATTTGACGTTGCTGAAGAAAAAACCAAATACATGTTCCTCAAATGAAATAAGAAAACCAGAGGCAGATGCATAAAGCTGAATAAATATTTCACAAAATATCGTTCTCAGATTTGCGGGTCGATGCAGCACATCCCAATTGAATATCTTGACCCTAACATCATCAAAGGTTATCAAAGGGGTTAACCATTAAGTGTCAACTAGGTAGTGTATGATACTGCTTTAACTTAGATGGTGTATGCATAGACAGGCGGCCTGGGATAAGTCCATAAAAGAGCAGCCACGAACTAACTGAGGACTGCTGTGAGAATGGTGTCTTTCTCACGAAGATAAACTTGTACTTTCGACTATATCAGCAACGAATTAGGCAAATCAAGCAAACTTGGCCTCAATATGCAGGCACGGTAAGAAAAAGAGGCTTCCGACTGAAATTATATTTTTTAATAATGGTATACCAGCTCTCCATACGAACTGCTGTGGCACTGTAAAGACCACCAAATAGAGATCACTTCCCTACTAATAAATAATAATATAAACATAACATAACCAAAAAGAAGTATAGCCATAGCGAAGACCTACTAGCAATACCTACTACTAATATTTAAATTCATCAGTTAAAATATACTTCTATCCATAACCCACCATTACAGTTCATATAATTTAAATTGTGTACCGTCGTCTCTCAGAGGCAAATCCCCTACCCCTTAAAAAAAATAAAACAATACATATACACTGCGCATGAGCCTAAGAATCCTCTTCATCGATCAACCTCTGACCATAGGTGCCCCTCGGGACACTACCTTCGGCAGGGCCCCATGCCCGCTCCCTCCACAGCTTATCAACCTCTTCAAAACTCAACCCCTTTGTCTCTGGTACCACCACCGCAACAAATAAAAATGCCAGCACTGAAATCCCCGCAAAAATGTAAAACGTTGCGGCTGTCCCCACAAGGTTGACGATGGACAGAAACGTCTGAGCAACAATGAGGTTGGAGGCCCAATTGACGGTGGCAGACATGCCACCGCAGATTCCCCTGTACCTTTCAGGGTAGATTTCAGAGTTGACGGCCCACGGGACAGGACCCATGCCAGGGGAGAAGAACATAATGTAGAGGCCAAGGCCAATGACAGCAGACCAGCCGTAGTGGAAAGAGAAAGCGGAAGCGAGGAGAAGCAAGGAGCAGATGACGCCAAACAGGCTGCTGAGGGCAAGAATACGGCGGCCACAGCGGTCGATCAGGAAGATGCCGGCGATGGTGCCTATGGCGTTCATGGCGGCCACAATGAGAGAGAGGAGGAGAGCCAGTTGGTTTGAGGAGAAGCCTGCCATTTGCACTATGGTTGGGCTGTAGTACATTACTGTGTTGATTCCAGTGAACTGTTGAAACGCCTGTTTACATAATATCGTTTGGTTATTAGGTCTCTGTGCAAGTAATCTATATAGATGAACCAGAATTCATACTCCCATTCTTGGGAATCACCCAATGACAACCCTTGTTTCTCGTATCAATAAATTTTGTGCCATTGCAATCTAGCATTCAAGGCCATCCACTTGTAAATTTAGGGTTCGTTTTGGTTTACATTTGAGTTTTGCATTATGCATTTTCAACATGCATTACAGAATGCAAGAAGAGCGGAGAGAGAAATTTGAAATTATAAGTCATTAGAACAAAGGATGGACAACGGAATGCATGAACTGTTTTTTGTGCTTTTACTATATCCTAAAATATGGAAAATAAAATCTGTTTTCTATTTTGTATGTCAACTTAATTCCCAAATTAGTTTTTCTTTTCGAAATGTAATGCACTACATTGTTTTAGTGGTATTTTCTCAATCCATCAAATTGTGATGTAAAACAACATCCATGCAGCCTCTGATTTCCACCACATAAGCCTAATAATAAGCCTTTCCCTCTCTTCGCGGATTGTATGGTAAAAATCGAGTAAAGTATTGCACTGTTTTGAGGGTGCCACAGAACCATGTAATATATAATGTTGCTTTGGTAGAAAAATCTTTAAACCGATGTGTATTAAACTCACATGCATGTATTGACTGGCTATAACAACACATAGCTAATCAATTATAGAGAAAAATGTTCAATGGCACATTTATGATTTCGAAAGAGATAAAAAGAAACTAGCTGATTAAAATAAATCCATAGGGAAGATATGATAATCTCCTACTTTAAACTTTCAGATATGAAAAACGAAAAAGAGACCAGTCAAGAGTTTGTTTGAGAGTCGAAGACAAAAGAGAGGGGGGGGGGGGGGGGGGAGGTCATGCGGTATTTCCCTAAAGTAGATAGTAAGCATGGATATTCATATTACTGAAGATATGCTCATAGGTCAAAAGATAGGATAGGCGCAAGCAAGGAGCTCAGACAAACATTTGAGAACCAACGAGTAAATGAATAGAATGATAGAAAATGCAATGAAAGTTCTACAAATTAAGAAATTACCTGCAGACCAGCACCAGCGCAAAAGGCAAGCCTAAGCTCCTTGTTTTTAAAAATGTCAAGGGAACTTGGTTTAGCATTTAGCATGACATCCAGATTTGAAGAACTTGAGAGAATGTCAATTTCCTCATTCAACCGAGGGAACATGTAGATTTTTGAAAGTATTTCAATAGCTTTATCTTTCTGGTTCTGCATAATGAGCATTTGCCCATGAGAATTACAGGTTATCCAAAAAAAGGCGCATACAACATATACAACACTCACATTACGAAACAGCCAGCGTGGTGATTCTGGTAAAAGTAGCATAAGGAAAAATTGTATAATAGCTGGCAAAGCAGCTGCTCCAAGCATCCAGCGCCATGTCCCAGCCACCTGTCATAGAAACAGAGGTAAATACCGAATCAGAGAACGTAGGTTGGAACCCAAGCTTTGGAAAATAGGAATTACACATAACATAGTGTACCTCCATGCCTTTTCCGAACAGTATGAATCTTATGGTATACCCCACAAGAAAAATGTTAAAGGATACATGTGGATAGCCATTTTTAACATTTGTTTACTTCTACCTTTTGCCCCTGCCCCTAAGAACAGCCTGAAATGATTTTTGGTTATTTATAGACTTTACCTGAAAACAAGTGGTTTTTACTTGACATGATAAGTAGAATCAACCTACGTCTTTTAAAATTATTTTAATCTACGAATGGAAGTTTACAAAATCACTTTTTATATATAAAAAACTATACTCCGAAGAATAAAGCTAGGGAATACTATTGTCCGCCACATTGACTCCCTTTTAGTCAGCCCAGCTAAGAGCATTAATCCCAACCCGATTAGTAGGAAATAATACGGATAACCGCTCCAACCCTTAAGGGAGAGCACAGCGTAGGAGGGTAGGAACTCGAACCCGCGACCTCCACGAATTCGTTCCACGATTGCCAAGTGGCAATAGCAATTGAGCTATGCCCCACGAACACAAAATCACTTTTTACTTCTATCAAAATGATATAAATGTAATTGTTTACTTGTCAAAAAATTAAAATCACACGATTTAAATCTTGTTTCAAATTGAATCGCTCTACGATTCAATTTACACTCCGATTTAAACCCAATTAAAACCGCAATTGAGATGAATGATTCAATCCATTCTAATATATTCAACATACTTACTCGGACTGACAATTCCATTTCTTTATTAAAAAAGGAAGGGAAACTGAATTCTAAGTTAATTTGAAGAGTCCGTACAGTCGTTCATATATGGATCTTTGGGACTATGATTTCTGATTCAAATCTTGTTCCGATTAAAAGTCTGAACTTCATAATTAACGATTTGACTCCCGCTTTGAAACTCTTGGATTGGCATGCTCAATTTGGCCAAAGCAGATAACTTCTTGCACCATTAACATTATTATAGAAGAAGACGGACGAGAGCAGTTGAAAACATACAAATATATCATTGTGCAATTGATTCTACATGCACATTTACGAGCAAAGACCAACAGACCTAATGGCCTGAGCAGATTCAACTACTTCTGGCTCCAAACATGTTAAAGATTTCCAGATGATCTAAAATTTTATGATGACAGTAAATAGTTGGAACATCATATCAACAAAGAATTAGTTTACCATACAACATATAAATATCAAAAAAGTAATGGAAAAAATAAAAAAAATGATAGAACGAGGGATAGTCCCTATCTGTAGTCATAATCATTACCTGGTAATTATTCAGTACTTGATAATGATCACAGTCAATGCTGGCGGGAAAAGGATAAATTCAATGAATCAACAAATAATACCCCACTTGACACAAATATGATTCCTCGGGGAATACATGTTCAGTATATAAAACATTTGCATTCGACAACCAAAACATCAAAAACATGACAGTCACATACTTCTATAAACCATATGCAGTCTGACTTATATAATACAATTTCAATACAAAGAAAAAAACCATGTTATTTATGATAAAGACTCTAAAAACCATGTATTATAAAAGATAATTTGTTATTGGAAAATTTTGGTACTCTTACTCGACTGGAAAACCATAGGTTGAACATTGACTAGCTATGGGCATTTCTCTTTTCTGATGGACTTTAGCACAATTTTTCACTGCATATTTCATTTTGATGTTTGTACTAAACAACCTAGTTTATAGGAGAAGCATATCAGATTATTGGTGTCATCATATGCTATGTTTTGAAGCTCAAGCAATAGAAA
The DNA here is from genome assembly GCA_030737875.1 of Allium sativum. NCBI lineage: Eukaryota > Viridiplantae > Streptophyta > Magnoliopsida > Asparagales > Amaryllidaceae > Allium > Allium sativum. The sequence goes on from CM060920.1 coordinate 895,024,539, forward strand.
TAGGTGTAAGAAAGCCACCTTTCTAAAACATGGCATATGCTCAAAAATGTTGAACATATATAACAAGTGTTACAATGACCAAAGCTAGCAGCAGTGGCAACAAAATTGGTTCTTTGGCCAAGGTTATTTCAGCTGATTCCCCTCAACACGTACTGTAGCCAAGTTCATTATATATTTATTTATTAAAAAAACATAAGGTTTGTTCTTATAGGGGAGAATGATTAATGAGGTTCATGCTAATTGTGATAACCAGTCACAACAAATTGTAAGCTTATGTTATATTCCAAACACAAACCAATATTGTCATCCTAATTAGAATGCTAAATGTATACCAACAAACATTATGTCTTGCTTCATTTAAGATCTATACAAATATTTGATCGGATTTAATTGCACACATAAAGCAAAGAATATCACTTGAACGTGAATCGTATGAAGTTATAAGTATGGAAGATGGTGAATACTTAAATCTGAGAATTTTTTTGAACAATAAAAAAAATAACTAAAAACAGCAGCAGATAACAAGTAATCTATCAATTTTCATAAAAGAGACGCAAACAGGACACAGTCACACAGGTGAACCAAACACAAAGAAATTGACAATGAAATGATCCTAACCTCGGTAAAAGCAAGATTCACAAGATACGAGATGAACTGCCCAGTCGTAATCATGAGCACGTTTGTGCTAACAAGGCCACCCCTTATTTCTGAAGGAGATGCTTCGGCTATGTAAACAGGAGCAGTGACTGAAGCTATTCCCACTCCCAAACCAACGAGGAGCCTTCCAACAATAAGTATGTACGGGTTTGGTGCAGCACACATAACAAAGGAACCAAATGCAAAAATGACATCAGAAAGAAGGGTAGCTTTCTTTCGGCCATAGGCATCATTTACCCAACCACCGAAAGAAGCACCGATTATGGCTCCTAATATTGCCATGCTTACAATTGTTTCCTGCAATCAAAATTGCTCAGTTAGTCAAGGCAGGAATTCTATGAGTTATTTTTATTTTTTATTTATTCCATGCAGCCCCACACACAAACCTGTAAGAAACTGCTCTGTTTAACTGCAGGGAAGTCATCTTTGATGTACAACAGTGCACCAGAAATAACACCTGAGAGTCACAAACAACCACAAATGTGTGACCTTTGGTTACCAAAGCATTCATATCATGACATGTAATTGGATATTGTTTCCATATGTTATACTTTCTCCTTTTTTCGTTTTGGAAATTGGGCATGGTCCAACTTTTAAATTTTTGATAAATTTTTAAAACAATTAATTCCACTTTCGGTTTAGTATTTTGGTTTTTTTTTTTTTTTTTTTCAATATAAATAAATTAACAAATGTTTAGCTCTAACAAAAAGATATAAATTTTGGACAAAAGAATAATCAAACAAACAATATTGACTGGTTACAATTTTACAAAGCATGAATGCTAATAAAATAAATGCATATGATAACAAAAATTAAAATACAAATTAAACGAATTTAGCAATCAATTTTAATAACATAACGAATACGTATATTATATCCCCCTTTTTTAAAGCCGTTGCTCATATTTTGAGTTATACAATTCAAAATGCTACAGACCTAGGAGATGGTTAATCCCACCTCCACTGCTAAGGAAATAATCGTTTGAAATACCCAAATCCCTTACTGTATGCCGATATTAACCATAAAAGCGTCCGAACCATTATTCAAAATTCATTTTTTTGAGCAAAATGATATGATTTATTAGAAGAAAATGTATTCAGTTTCTGTAACTTCTGCAATCTTTTGACTAGCTATATGAGAGGAATGCTAAAGGAGCTATAAAAGAGACGTGCAACCCCCTACGTGAAGAACAGATTACTTAAGCGGTTGATTCAACGATTCAGGCTAGATAAAGAAGCAGAAATAAATGAGACTGTGGAAGAAAAATATTCATTCACCATGAGAAAGTTGCTTTTAATGTTTACCAACTACTTCTAATGAAATACCACGTCCAGGATTGTTGTCATACAAGGAAATAGCAAATTTGGGTTTCATTCCACAGGGACAGGGACTGAGCGCATCTCTAGATGTAGATATTAGGGCTGTCAACGGATACTCAAAAATCCGAAATCCATCAGCATCCGTATCCGAAAAGCCGATGAATATTCGATACGCGGAAAAAAGATGCAGATGCAGATACCCGGTATTCGTAAATAATTTCGGATGCGGATACGGATATCACACTATCAACATCCGTTAACAGCCCTATTAGAGATGATTTCGGCATGAAGAATATTAAAAAAGTGTGAATTTCTTCCACCTCTCCAGAAGGTTAGTGGGAGGAAACACTATCTTTTAGAAAAAACGGTTTTTTGAGAACCCTTCATAGATTAAACGGTTTTCAAAAAATCGTTTACTTTAGTATTACGGTGGAATCTGAAAATTATATACGGTATAAATTGTTTTCAGTTTCCCGTTTGTAACTAATGCTCAAAAAATAGAAGTGGGGAAGACCACGTTCTTCCTCTCTCTCCCCACGCCCAAATCACCATTGTTGGAGCGTTACAAAAGAAAACACGGTGATCCTCTACAAACTCCCTCCAATTCACGCTACTGGAAATGCTCTGAGATGGAGAGAGAGAATGCATCAAAAAGCGTTTCACATGAACACTATATATTGGCACAAGTAATCAGCTGTACGGAGGTTTAAAGATGTATTTTCCCCAATTAACTTGCCCAAACACTTTTTTGACAAATAAAACATCAGACAGAAATGAAATAACCTATTGTTTTGGGTCCCCAAAAAAATACAAAACTAAAACACAAGTTGTTCGTGCACACAAATCGATTCCCAATTGCAAATTTTATGAGCAAAGATAACAATACAAGCATCAAACCCTTAATAATTCATGCCAACCCCAAAGAAGTGGACCAACATTATAATATCATAATGTTTCAATTCAAGCTAGAACATGCAGCGTAAATAATTAATCCCACAAAAGCTAAAAATGACCAAATCACGCAAATCGTACCTGTATCGTAACCAAAAAGAAGACCGCCGATGCCAGCAGTAGCAGCAAGGCCAAGAACATATCCATTGCTGAAATAACTCAAGCTTTTCGCCGGAGAAGACAGGTCCAAGTTGGATTCTGAACTGCTCGGCATCGACATAATTGTCGTTTTTGCCCTAAACGGACCACAATTCAAGATTTATATATATATATATAATAATAAAATAAAATAAAAAAGCTGGCCGATGCACCCAAAAAACGTGAAAATGACAGCATAAAAAAGGGTACGCGACGAGCCCACAATTGTTGTTTACCACCTTAGTTAGATGTTTCGGACTCCAATTATGGATTAGAAGGAAAGAAGAGAAATCCGATCTTTCTAGACTGAATTATTTCAATGGTACATTTATACATGAGGCTTTTTCATTTCGTTGGTTATTAATGTTATATTATAATCTATAGTAGGTAAAAAAACAGCAGTTCACACTGCATATAAACCTGTCTTTCTGTTCGTAATTGTAGTAATTATGTAATTAATTCTGACATCTTTAGAAAAAATTGACAGCTTAGCCGACGTACTTAGGCAGCTCAGCAAATGTTTCCGGGGGACATGAACCTCTAATATCCAATTGCTCACTTCATTCTTTTCTTTATTCTTTCTTCTTCTTCCCCCTTTTTTAATAAAAATACAAAATTAAACTGAATATCTTTGTCCATGGTGAGAAGTAACATTTCTTTCTGTCGAGCTTCTCACTCACAATGTAAAAGTAACTAATTATTTTGCTAAACCCTATTAGTAAAAATTTACCAAAATTTTGGTATGAGTTTTTTGAAGAGAAAAGAAAATGAAGGGAGGATTTATCCAGCATATTGAAAAAAGTGTCTTGCTATTCACACCCCACTTTCCTCTTCTGACCACCACACATTTCTGTTCCGTGGTTACCCACCGACTGTTCTTCATGTCATTCGGCCATAAACAACCGCTGCGCAGTGCATTTTTGCTTGTGTAGGTCGTTCGGCCATGAAGAACCGAATGAAGGTGGTGGCCGGTAATGAACAGTGGGATGCGAATAGCAGGATACTTGAAAAAATAGAAACCATATTATAGCTTTCTAAAAAGAACGCTGAGCCCTTTGGATACTTGAATGTTTGTTTTATTGTAGAAAACTTTATTGTAAGGACAGAGGCTTGAATTATCACAACTCATCGTCATCATTTAGAATCTGTCGCATTCTTAAGAAAAACTAGCGTGAACTCGCCGTTACGCAGACAGCTTTACAATATATAATGCACTTAACACCGTATTTTTATATTATCTTAGTTATACAAAGATTAAAGGTTCGTTTTTATTGAATGTAACATTTAAATTATATTTCTCTTGAGTACTATAAAGTCATTTGTTGGTAACTCTAAGAGCATCTCCAACAAAGGGAGAATTTATGTTACGAATCGTGAATTGAGGCAAAAATGGTCCCCAACGGTGTTACGTTGTGTAACATTCAGGCAAATGTTACGGGTTCAATTCAGATTTTTGAATTGGGCTCGCGCGACGACTTTATCGGCTCGTGAAGTCGCGAGCCGATTTTTTCGGCGCGCGCCGGAAAAAAATCGGCTCACGACTTCACGAGCCGATAAAGTCGGCGCGTGACTAGTTTAGATTTTAATTTTTTTTCCTTCCTATCCTACCTTATTTTTTAATATGACAAAATAAAATTGTTATTATTTTCGTAGAATAAACTAATTTGGAACATAATAATAGATGATTAATAACTCTTACGAGTACAAGAGAACACGATGGTACAATAGAAAAGAACAACATCATTACTGCATACATGATCGATAAGTTCAGACAATCATAAAATAAAACACGAGTTCGGATAAGGGTGCTTCATAATTAGGTATCGCTATAATGGTTCCATAAATGATTCATAAGATCCTTCTATAGTCAGTTATGGAGTTCTGTGTCTCTAAACATAACATGATGGGTCAAATGAATGTTGAAGTCCTCATCTGTTAGTGGTCGGTTTTGTCGGAATACTTGCTGTGACGGCCCGCCCCGCACCAACCGACATTTACTCCAAAAGTGCGCTGTACACATGTCCAGTTAGCACGGAACGGGTCGTTAGAAGGAAAAGGAAGAAGGAAATGAACTAATCAAGAAACATGTAGGATGTCTCACAGCGCATGGAATGGAATAAAATATAATAATAACAACATACTTGGCATAAAACAGGTGAGACAGTGCATAAGCTGATAACTAAAATCAATCATCAATCATCAGAGCAGCGGAAATTCAAATACAGCTTATTACAATTTTCCAAATTTACTGTCTCTAAACCAAAGAAAGCTAAAGTAGAAGATGCACCACCAATGCCCAAGCAGTGATCTTCAACAGCACACAGGGAGAATACTATATATGTATATTACGTGGAAGCCTCCTGCTCGTCTCTGGATCATCTGCCCGTGCATCACCAGCTAACCTGTCTCTAGTCTGCTCGTGTGAGCACCCAGAGTAATAAGAGGAGACATAAAACTCTGGGTCAGACATAAAGCCTGGTATGAACGATAAGCATCTAAACAGAATAATAACAGGTATACTAAACCATACCTGAACCTGGACCTGCAACCAAAGAGTTAGTACCACATACCGTACAGTACCCTAAGGTGCCATAATAAATAGTGTAAGAATACGGGGGTTGGGGTGTGCATGTCATAATGATAGCAACCAAATCAACCATAGCAACCATCCTCACATCTCTCACTCAGTGCGTAAAGCGTACGATATCTACCACTTTGGAACACTAGACAAATTGAGGTAACGACGAATCCCGACTTGTAGAAACCCTGCTGTGACCAAGCTAAGCACATGGAGTCATGACCAAACATTTCAATGACCCATTTCATTGATCGTAGCCCTTGGTTCTACCAATGCCATAATGGCCCTGAATCCGCCTCCGTACCTCCTACCATAGTGGTCCAAAGCTATAGACATCGATAGCCCCTTAACACACGTCTCGCAGCAAAGCCCAACCATGAAGCGAACTCATTGATTCCCATCTGGATCTTGGGCTCTAGCTTCTCATTTGGACTTCCTTTGCATCTCGGGTTTTGATCGAATTGGAGTGGGTCTTCAGAAGAGTTGTCGTGCAGTAGCAGCCCTAGAATACGGTTCGGTTCGGTGGTCATTACCCTCGTCGGTTCGGTTCGGTTCGGTCCTCCTTCCTTGTCATCTTCCCATTCGGTTCGGGTCGGGTACTCCACTTCGGGTCGGGTCGGTGTCCTCCTCCGGGTCGGGTCGGGTGTCCTTCCTTCCAGTGCTCCGATCCGCTCCCTCATTTCTTCACGTATTCCGATCCGATCCCTCCTTGCCATCTGATCCGCGTGGCCTTCCCTCTTGCTAGTTCTCCCAAATGTTTACTTCCGATCCGAGCCCTGCGTCTCCAAGTCGATCCGATCTGGCCTCCAATTATTCTTCCGATCCGATCCCCTTGTCCACTCCAACTCTAAGTAAACGGCCTTCCTTCTCGCCAAGCCTCCTCCAGTGACAAGTTCCAATCTAGTTCGAATTCCCTTGGTCAGTTCACAAATCCGATCCGACCCTTACTCCGATCCGAACCGGTTCGGAACCTGCACACCTCTGCAACTTTCCAGCGAGCTTTCTACGCCATTCGACGACATTTTCGACCAATCTAACTATTCTAATCAATCATAAAACATACCATAGAGTCATAGCAACATGTAAGAACAACCGCAAACACCAAACAACAATTCAAATGAACCAAAATGGATCAAAAGTGGCTAAAACCTCACATTTTCCTTTAATCCCTCTTAAACATGTTTAAGCACATACTTAGTAAAACTTAATTAAATCGCCTAAATTTTCTAACAGAGGCATGAAATATTATTTAAGAATTTCTAAACATTTTTCCAGAATTTATTAGTGTATAAATTCGCTAATCTTCACTAATTACCCTTAATTAACTGTAATTAGTGTCAAAACGATGCTATCACTCACCTTGGCCACAAAATAAAACACCAAATCTGAAATATTCTCTGCTTGGGTCGAATTCCTATATATAGCAGCAGCTCCAACCTTGCTTTGTTGCTATTTGGCCTTATTTTGATGTAGTTTAGGCTTAATCTTCACTAAAAATGTGTTTTGCAGTGGTTTTAGAGGATGGAAGCCATTACTAAGGTCTCAAGAAGGTTTGTGGCGGCTCAAAACTGAAATGAAAGTGATAACCTAACCCTAATCAGTCTTCCTAAACCTCTAAACCCGAAATTCCCCTGTGAGCCTAGCTGCTAATCACCCGGTTAAGCCCAATTAAGCTGTTTTTCACCATCTGAAACTTGTTTCAGCCATATCTCCCAAACGGTGAGTCCGTTTGACTAATGTGACCACTCTACGGAAAGAGAAACCATCATCCGGAACCAATGGAAGTGGTTTCAGGTCAAAATTCATTTCCAGTCAAAAGTTATGGCCAAAACAGTGCTAACTAGGGGTAAAATGGTCATTTAAAAAAATTGGGAAAAATCATGAACATGGGAAATGACCCCAATAGTCGTCTCCCAAAGTTACATGACCATACGACTTCGTATGTGACAGAAATAAATATTTTACGATCCTATGATGCGTAGAATGCGGGTCGTTACACTCTCCTCCCCTTAAGAAATTTCGCCCCCGAAATTCCTTAACCCAAAACATACAAAGGATCCCGCATGCCTAACAACCACATACAACAATCAAACATGCAAAACAAGCAAACAAGCCTATCCTAGCATGCGGAAAACTAAATCGAAGTCAAAATCTTACCAGGCAAAGAGTTCTGGGTGTGTCTTCCTAATGTTCTCTGTCTCCCAAGTACAATCATTCTCGTCCTCGCCCCACTGAACCTTGACTAGTCTCACCGCCTTCCTTCGAAGTTGCTTCATGTCGTACTCGACATACGGGCCAGCTTGCGGTTCCCAACCGCCTCGGGTTCTACTTCGAAGTCCTCCAACTGATCAGGTGAAATAGTCATATCTGAGTCGTGAACGAACTTCCTTAGTTGGGAAACATGAAATACGTTCTGAACTCCCGCCATCTTCTCTGGTAAGTTAATTCTATATGCCAAATTCCCGACTAGTTCAAGAACAGGGAATGGGCCAACAAATCTTGATGCCAACTTGCCTCTCCTGCCAAATCGTACTACGCTCTTCAACGGAGAAATCTTGACAAACACCAAGTCGCCAACGGAGAATTTTAAGTCTCTTCTCCTCTTATCAGCATAACTCTTCTGCCTATCTTGGGCAGCTTTCATTCGTCGTTGAATGGTCTTGATTTTATCTGAAGTTTCCCTCACCACATCTGGTCCAAGCATAAACTTCTCGCCAGTCTCTATCCAACATGATGGTGAGTTGCATGGTCTTCCGTACAAAGCTTCAAACGGAGCCATACCGATACTGGATTGGTAGCTATTATTATATGCAAACTCTACTAGATGCAAATGGTCATCCCATGATCCACCAAAATCCAATATACATGCTCTCAAGAGATCTTCCAAAATACGATTCACCCTCTCCGTCTGACCATCGGTCTGAGGATGATATGCGGTACTGAGATGTAACTCTGACCCTAGAGCCTCTTGTAAGCTCTTCCAAAACCCACTAGTGAACAACGGGTCTCGGTCACTCACAATGCTTTTAGGTATTCCATGAAATCTCACTACCCACTTCATATACAATTCTGCTAACTTAGCTGTCGTTCTGGTTGATCTGACTGGTATAAATCTTGCACTTTTAGTCAATCGGTCCACAATCACCCAAATGCTATCATGTCCCGATCTAGTCCTTGGTAAACCATCGATGAAATCCATCGAGACTTGCTCCCATTTCCATTCGGGAATTTCTAATGGCTGTAACAACCCACTAGGCTTCTTTTGTTCGGCTTTAACTAGCTGGCAATCCATGCATTTGGATATAAACTTCCCAACGTCTCTTTTCATCCCTTCCCAGTAGTAAGTCTGCTTCATATCTCGATACATCTTGTTACCACCGGGGTGTATAGTTAGTTTTGAGTGATGACATTCTCTAAGCACTTCATCTCTCAATCCATTGACATTGGGTACAACAAGCTTTCCATTCTTTCTAAGCCATCCATCCCGATCAAGCCCATACTTGTTCATCTCCTCATCGATACCCATCTCTAACTTGGAGATGATTTCCAATAGGTTAGGATCGTCCCTCTGACTAGAGCCGATCCGCTCAATCAAAGTGGGTCTGATCGTCAAACTTGCTAACATTTCTGGATCCAATTCGCACTTTGGTCTGAAATCAAACCCCGCGATATACTCCAGTTGCTTCCATTCAAGGAACATAGCCCCTAGGCTGGCATGTCTCCTACTCAATGCATCAGCCACCGCATTGCCCTTTCCCGGTGTGTATGCGATGTCAAAATCATAGGGAGCTAAGAACTCTAACCATCTCTGCTGACGGAGATTCAGATCTTTCTGAGAGAAGAGATACTTTAACGACTTATGATCTGTAAACAGCTCAAATCTTTCTCCCAAGAGATAGTGTCTCCACATCTTTAACGCGAACACGATCGCTGCCAATTCCAAGTCATGGGTAGGGTATCTTTTCTCGTGCGGTTTCAATTGCCGACTTGCGTAAGCTACAACCCTACCACCTTGCATCAATACGGCACCCAGTCCGGTACCACAGGCGTCCGTGTATACCGTCATCTCTTCATCCCCCTTAGGAATGACTAACACTGGTGCGCTTGTCAACTTGTCCTTTAGACTTTTGAATGCATTCTCGCACCTTTCATCCCAGACAAAAGCTTGATTCTTCTTGGTCAACTGGGTCAATGGTGCTGCTATTTTGGAGAAACCTTGGATAAACTTACGATAATATCCAGCTAATCCCAAGAAACTCCTTACATCTGTTGCATTCTTGGGCGTAGGCCAATCCTGTACCGTAGCCACCTTCGCCGGGTCCACGGCAATACCATTCTCTGATACAACATGGCCTAAGAACCTCACTTCCCTCTTCCAGAAGTGACACTTAGAAAACTTTGCTTTCAATTGGTGTTTTCTCAACACCTCCATCGCTACTCTTAAATGTTCCTTGTGTTCTTCCTCTGTCCTCGAATAGACCAAAATATCATCAACGAACACAAGGACAAACTTATTCAACTGATCTCTGAATACCCTATTCATAAGATCCACAAAATATGCTGGGGCATTGGTCAGCCCGAATGGCATGACCAACCATTCATAAAATCCTGATGGCGTTCGAAATGCCGTTTTAGCTATACTCTCAGCTTCCACTCTAAGCTGATGAAAACCTGTCGCGAGATCCAACTGAGAAAATACTCTCGCGCCACTCAACTGATCGAACAAATCATCTATCCGTGGTAGAGGATACTTGTTCTTCCTCGTCACTTTATTCAACTCGCGGTAGTCTACACACAAACGAAGGGAACCATCCGCCTTGGTAGCAAACACAACTGGTGCTCCCCATTCAGAAACACTCCTTCTGATAAATCCCTTCTTCAAAAGATCGCTGACTTGCACCTCGAGCTCTCGCTGCTCTCTTGGTGCCATACGACGAAGTGGCATCACTATAGGCCTGGCATCCTTTACCAAATCAATACGAAACTCAATCTCTCGGTGTGGTGGAAGTCCGGTCACTTCTTCGAAAACATCCGGATACTGGCCAACCACGGGCAAACCTGACAACTCACTATGCGGAATGTCGAGGGAGTTTAGAAAACTAGCCAATACCCCCTTACTGGGTAGACCACCAAACACTATCCTCCGCCCATCATCCGCTCTAGCCGTCACCAACAAGCCCTCACAGTCTACCACCACCCCGTATCTTTGGAGCCAATCTACTCCCAAAATAATGCCAAACCCAGTAAAGCCCAAAACAAAGCAATCACAAACAAACATGCATCCATGACTCGATAAGACCACATTACGACAAATCATGCTAAGGCTAGTAGAACCACCAACCGGGTTCGTCACTACTAAAGGTCTATCGACAATCTCGGGCTCCAATCCCAACCTATCTACCAGGTCACTAGATATGAAAGAACTGGAAGCTCCGGTATCAAACAAAACTCTAACAGGAACATCATAAACAGAAAGCATACCTTGAATGACGACATTCTTTCCCTTCTCCACCGCTGTTGGGGCATTCGACGAAGAAGGAATAGCATTAAGAGCGTAGGCTTTCACCATTTGCTTTTCCTTAGGGGGCTGTGGACACTTGTCCTTGTGATGTCCCATTTGGCCACAGTTGAAGCACTTCCTATCCGCTGGCTTGGCCCGACAATTACTAGCATAATGGCCCTTCTTACCACAGCTGAAGCACTCAACATCTTGCTTATTCTTTTTCTTCTGGCCATCCTTAGCTTGGTTCTGCTTTCTCTTATTCTGGGAACCACCCTTGCCTCCACCACTTACTTGTGGCTTTGGCTCATCTGCAGATGCAACCTCAGTCTTCAACTTAGGGTAGAGACTTTCTGATCTTAATGCTTTCCCCACAATCGATTCAAACGTCTCATCGATGTGGTTAATAAGTTTTTCCCCCAAGTACTGATCCAAACCAGTTATGAATTTCTCATTCTTTTTCTCGGCAGTATCAATAAGAGATAACCCATATTTTGACAAAGTGTCAAATTCAGCAATATACTCCGAGACAGCTCTACCATTCTGCTTGAGCTCTAAGAATTTCTTAAACAGCACTGACTTCTGAGCAGCTGGAATGAACTTCTCGCTAAAGCGAGCTTTAAACTGCTCCCAAGTAATCTGATCTTCGGGAGTAGCTGCTTTTATAGCATTCCACCAATTCATTGCCCGCCCTTGCAGCTGACGGGACGCTAGCTTTCTCTTCATCGCATCCTCGATACCCAAATCCTCGAAGATACGTTCGCAACTATCCAACCAATCTCGAACATCCGTGGCCGACTCCGTTCCGTGAAACGGCTTCCCACCAAGGCTAGTATAATCCTTGTTTAGCTTGGCGAAGTCGACCCTCGGCGCCTGCACTATTGGACCACCACCATTTCCATCATTGGGAGCTGCCCTCCGTACATCTCTAAGCATCTCTCTCATGAGGTCAGTAAACATCGTCCTCATGTCAGCAGCATTCCCATTATTGGCTCCCCTACCAGCACCTCTAGTATATCGGCTCATCGTCAATCTGAAAAAGGAAACGATTAACGACTCCATAGTGGTGCTAGTGCAGTACGACTTCATTCTTATACTACTAATAGTATATATATATATAGCTTTTAAAAACCAAAGTAATCACAAATACGCTCTCTCGTATACGTATATTATCTCTCCCTGATAACTTCCCTAGGTTAACTACGCAACCTAGAGCTCTGATACCAAGTGTGACGGCCCGCCCCGCACCAACCGACATTTACTCCAAAAGTGCGCTGTACACATGTTCAGTTAGCACGGAACGGGTCGTTAGAAGGAAAAGGAAGAAGGAAATGAACTAATCAAGGAACCTGTAGGATGTCTCACAGCGCATGGAATAAAATATAATAATAACATACTTGGCATAAAACAGGTGAGACAGTGCATAAGCTGATAACTAAAATCAATCATCAATCATCAGAGCAGCGGAAATTCAAATATAGCTTATTACAATTTTTCAAATTTACTGTCTCTAAACCAAAGAAAGCTAAAGTAGAAGATGCACCACCAATGCCCAAGCAGTGATCTTCAACAGCACACAGGGAGAATACTATATATGTATATTACGTGGAAGCCTCCTGCTCGTCTCCGGATCATCTGCCTGTGCATCACCAGCTAACCTGTCTCTAGTCTGCTCGTGTGAGCACCCAGAGTAATAAGAGGAGACATAAAACTCTGGGTCAGACATAAAGCCTGGTATGAGCGATAAGCATCTAAACAGAATAATAACAGGTATACTAAACCATACCTGAACCTGAACCTGCAACCAAAGAGTTAGTACCACATACCCTACAGTACCCTAAGGTGCCATAATAAATAGTGTAAGAATACGGGGGTTGGGGTGTGCATGTCATAATGATAGCAACCAAATCAACCATAGCAACCATCCTCACATCTCTCACTCAGTGCGTAAAGTGTACGATATCTACCACTTTGGAACACTAGACAAATTGAGGTAACGACGAATCCCGACTTGTAGAAACCCTGCTGTGACCAAGCTAAGCATATGGAGTCATGACCAAACATTTCAATGACCCATTTCATTGATCGTAGCCCTTGGTTCTACCAATGCCATAATGGCCCTGAATCCGCCTCCGTACCTCCTACCATAGTGGTCCAAAGCTATAGACATCGATAGCCCCTTAACACGCGTCCCGCAGCAAAGCCCAACCATTAAGCGAACTCATTGATTCCCATCTGGATCTTGGGCTCTAGCTTCTCATTTGGACTTCCTTTGCATCTCGGGTTTTGATCGAATTGGAGTGGGTCTTCAGAAGAGTTGTCGTGCAGTAGCAGCCCTAGAATACGGTTCGGTTCGGTGGTCATTACCCTCGTCGGTTCGGTTCGGTCCTCCTTCCTTGTCATCTTCCCATTCGGTTCGGGTCGGGTACTCCACTTCGGGTCGGGTCGGGTGTCCTTCCTTCCAATGCTCCGATCCGCTCCCTCATTTCTTCACGTATTCCGATCCGATCCCTCCTTGCCATCTGATCCGCGTGGCCTTCCCTCTTGCTAGTTCTCCCAAATGTTTACTTCCGATCCGAGCCCTGCGTCTCCAAGTCGATCCGATCTGGCCTCCAATTATTCTTCCGATCCGATCCCCTTGTCCACTCCAACTCTAAGTAAACGGCCTTCCTTCTCGCCAAGCCTCCTCCAGTGACAAGTTCCAATCCAGTTCGAATTCCCTTGGTCAGTTCACAAATCCGATCCGACCCCTTACTCCGATCCGAACCGGTTCGGAACCTGCACACTTCTGCAACTTTCCAGCGAGCTTTCTACGCCATTCGACGGCATTTTCGACCAATCTAACTATTCTAATCAATCATAAAACATACCATAGAGTCATAGCAACATGTAAGAACAACCACAAACACCAAACAACAATTCAAATGAACCAAAATGGATCAAAAGTGGCTAAAACCTCACATTTTCCTATAATCCCTCTTAAACATGTTTAAGCACATACTTAGTAAAACTTAATCAAATCGCCTAAATTTTCTAACAGAGGCATGAAATATTATTTAAGAATTTCTAAACATTTTTCCAGAATTTATTAGTGTATAAATTCGCTAATCTTCACTAATTACCCTTAATTAACTGTAATTAGTGTCAAAACGATGCTATCACTCACCTTGGCCACAAAATAAAACACCAAATCTGAAATATTCTCTGCTTGGGTCGAATTCCTATGTATAGCAGCAGCTCCAACCTTGCTTTGTTGCTATTTGGCCTTGTTTTGATGTACTTTAGGCTTAATCTTCACTAAAAATGTGTTTTGGAGTGGTTTTAGAGGATGAAAGCCATTACTAAGGTCTCAAGAAGGTTTGTGGCGGCTCAAAACTGAAATGAAAGTGATAACCTAACCCTAATCAGTCTTCCTATACCTCTAAACCCGAAATTCCCCTGTGGGCCTAGCTGCTAATCACCCGGTTAAGCCCAATTAAGCTGTTTTTCACCATCTGAAACTTGTTTCAGCCATATCTCCCAAACGGTGAGTCCGTTTGACTAATGTGACCACTCTACGGAAAGAGAAACCATCATCCGGAGCCAATGGAAGTGGTTTCAAGTCAAAATTCATTTCCAGTCAAAAGTTATGGCCAAAACAATGCTAACTAGGGGTAAAATGGTCATTTAAAAAAATTGGGAAAAATCATGAATATGGGAAATGACCCCAATAGTCGTCTCCCAAAGTTACATGACCATACGACTTCGTATGTGACAGAAATAAATATTCTACGATCCTATGATGCGTAGAATGCGGGTCGTTACACTTGCGGTGGTTGCGAAGCACCCTCGTAATTGCAGTGACGTTACTCTTCATCCATATCTCTTTCATCGTCTATAATCATGTTGTGAAGAACGATGCAAACAAACATGATTGTAGACATCTTTTTCCTAGACCACAACCGACATGGATTACTTATCATTGCAAATCCAGATTGTGAAACACCGAAAGCACGTTCTACAACTTTCCTTTGTGCCTCCTACATCGCCGCGAATTTGTCTTATTTAGGAATCAATGGATTTGGACATGTTTTAATAATGGTGCTCCATTTCGGGTAAATGCCGTCACATAGGTAATAGCCATGCTCATAGGTATTTTGACCTAGGGTAAATGTTAAAGGAGGTACCTGGCCTTGAGCAAGACCATTAAAAAGATGGGATCTTTTTATAACATTTAAGTCACTATTCGAACCAGGGATTTCGAAGAAAGCGTGCCGTATCCACAGATCCTACAATGCCGCAGCTTCCAAAATGATGGTTGATCGTCTTTCCTTACCGTTGTATGCACCTTGTAATCCCTTAGGACAGTTCTTCCATTCCCAATGCATACAGTCTATACTTCCTAACATTCCCAGCGCATCTCTCTGATTCGCACTACATCTGCTTCGTTCGGAGACCGTAAGTATTTTTCTCCATAGACGTCCACCACTACTTGACAGAAAGTTTCAAGTGTTTCAAGTGCCGTGCTCTATGTTATGCGGTATGCATCGTCCAAAGCATCGGCTGGATTGACATAAGCTAACATTCTCATTGCGGCCGTCATTTTCTGTTCACCGGACAACCCCTGTGTCTTCGATGCATTTTGTTTGTACTTAAAGTAAGCATTGTTACCTTGAATACCAGCCAATATCCGAAGAAATAGATTTCTTCGCATCCTATATCTTCTACGAAACATATCAGGCCTGTAAGTGCAATCGTCATCGAAGTAATGCTGCATCAAAGACTTATGGTATTTAGCATGATTTCGATGTATAAACCTCCTTCCATCAACCGATCCCCCTCTAGTTGTGGATGATGAACCATACAATTCACGGTATAGGTCCTGTATTTCTTGTATTTCTTCCGCTTCCTCTTGAAGGACTTCATCTTCCTCCAAATCGCTATCAAAAGCCAGCGAGCGCTTCATAAAACTGGAATCCATTTATGTTTGTGAATAAGTTTTGATTTGAGATATGAAGTGCAATATTGTTGTTATATTTAAGGTATGAGGTATTGGTAAGTGGGTAGCTTTATTGGGTGGAGTGTGCTCCTTTATTGGATAAAATGCTCATTTATTGGACAGAGTGTTCTTTTATCGATATGGTGCTCCTTTATTGGTACGAGTACTTCTTTATTGGACACAGTGTTCCTTTATTGGACAAAGTGCTCCTTTATTGGATAGAGTGTTTGTAACAACCCGTATTTTAATAACATGTTAAAACCATAAATCAAGGCAGAATTAATTTTTAAAATAAGAATCAAGGGAAACGGGTTGCGTCATTGCGTTCGTCTCGAAATTCTGCTTGGAAACGAGTCCGAGTTTTCGAGAAACGGAGTACGTATGAGGGAGATATGGCCCTCCGAAGTTTCAGGAATTTTCAGAATCGAAAACAGCTCGAAATTCGAATTCAAACCCGAGCGCAGACTGGGAGGGAATTTTCCCTCCCAGTATAGGTCGACCTCCAAGGGACCAAGTTGACCCTATGGTTGACCTGGGGGTCGACCTGGTGCTGAAGCCCAGTTTTGAGCCTGGGTTCATTCTGATGTATCTGGTCTCGTTTTCAGTCTAGATTCGTCCGCCTAATCATATATAAACAGCCTCCTAGCCCCCATTCTCTTTACACCATTCTTCTCTAACCTTATGCTGCACAAATTCTTGATGGACATGGCTTCTTCTAAATTAAATTAAATTAAATTAAAGCATGAAGACTATTTCTTGAAGACTACGGCTAGGAATTGCATATTGGGGATTTGCTTCTACAATCAAATCAAGATTCAACGATTCAACAATTTGACGACTAATTTCCAGACTTGACTTCTGCATCTCAATTTCTTAGATAACGATCTGTAATTTCTAGTTACTTTGAGAATTAAACTTGTTAATTGTAATTTGGACATAAGATAAAGTTAAATTGGACTTAAGTACGATAATCGATTCACATCTATTCAAGTTTCCATCTTGGATCTTGACTTTTGGGAATATTGCCATGAAATCAGTTTGGACCTATTCATGTTGTAAATCAAACTCTTTTGTGTCCATAACATTATCATGCCTGTGATGTTGAATCAGTCTATTATTTACAAGTTTGGGACAATCACCTTTATCATGACTATCACCTTATTATGCTAGATCTGTTTTGGGACTATTATTCTATATGTCAGTGATGTTATAACCAATTATCTCAAGTTATATCATGCTAAATTTATCACCTTATGCTCGTTCTTTTGCCTATCATAGTTTTGATGTTATTCCCTTTATTTCTGGATCTAGATTTACTTGTAATTTAGAACGATTCACGTTTACATGCGATGGGAATACAATTTGGGTAGATTAGGAAAAACATGAATTGGTTATGAACATGAATCATGAACTTGATAATAGGCATAAGTTGAAACTTGCCATGAAAATTGGCACGAACTTGACATGAAACTTGAACATGGACATGACACTAGAATAAACTTGAAAATAGTCAACTCGAGGTTGGGTTGAGTTTGCTGTGTAATTCTGCCTAGAACCGCCCGACAAATCCAGTGACTGCAAATAATTGGATCCAATGTGGGTAGTTGGTCATATCGCGCTCGAAACCCGAGGTCAGACTGAGTTGTGGTGTAATTCTGCCCGGAACCGCCTGGCATATCCAGTGACCACAACAACGGGTCTGATGTGGGAGATTGGGGTGCATTAATGAATTAATGCCACATGATAGGGTTAAGTCATGAACATGAAAGACAACACTTAACCAACTTGGCACAGGATTAGTGGGGTTAAGTCATGAAATTGAGAGACAACACTTAACCGACCTGACATGCTAGACTGATAAGGATTAAGTCACGAATTTTAATGACAACACTTAACCTACTGGACGGAAATCCTAGTTACGCGGTCCATTTCAGCAGTAACCCACTTAGATGTATCATGGTACCCTGGAACTAGGCAGGGTGGGGCACGATTACTGGGTTGATTATAAGCGACCAGATCGACAGCTGAGTTGGTGCGCCAGTGTTGGTTCAGGCGGACTATGGTCGTCAACATAGTCCGGAGTTGAAAAAGCAGGCATTGAGCATTAGTAGGTTTACACTGTGCATGCTTGATTCGTGTCGGTGGTTGGCACCCTAGGGCTTGATACACCCTATGGTGGACCTAGCACATGTAACTGCATTCGTGATAGGGCCGTATGACACAGACACACGACGAGTTACAACTTGTAGGGAGTCGATCGATTAATGGATCGTTCCGTTGGACCTAGTAATGGGTCATTCATGATATTGGGTCAAGGGATCATTTCATGGTTAATATATGACATGGGTTTAGGATACTAGTACAGTTGGTGCAGCAAATCTTGAACATGCGATGCTATACTTGATTTATATTATCATGCTATCTTAGTCTATCTTGCCCATCTTGTCATCATCCTTGTGTTTACTTTCAGTTTATACATGTCATGTTACCTTTACCTGTTTTTATGCTGAAAGTCACTAGGACTTACCAGTCTTTATGACTGACCCGTTTTCTTTCGCCTCTTTTTCTTTCGTTCCCCCTCCCAGGTTCTCAGGGAGGAAACTCTAGCACTTAGCTTGGATTTCGCTTGCTTTCGGTTCAGCTCATGTACGGTTTGATATTGAGCTATGATATGGCTGCATTTCTGCTACCTTTGGGGAATTAAGCTACTTTGGTTGTTTTAAGTTTTATGCTTCTTTATTTATTCAAGGCTGGACTTGTTGTAATGGAAAATAATAGTTGGTACTTTGGATGTAAGAGGTTTTGACTCTTTTTGAAAGTAATGAAATTTAGCTTTTGATTCTTCCGTTGTTTTATTTATGTTCTGTCTAGTAATATTTCTGTGTTTGTTTACCTCGATAACGCTCCTCCAAAACTAGTGCATTCCCTTTGTGAGTGACCCTAGCGGAGGTGGGGTGTTACACTTGGTATCAGAGCAGAAGGTTACCAGTAGGAATGGCAATGGGGCGGGTTGGGGCGGGTTTCTCGTGCCCCAGACCCGACCCGGACTTTTTAAACCCCGCCCCAGACCCGCCCCGTAGACCCGGTGCGGGTCTGGAATTTCGCCCCGTACCCGAAACCCGTACGGGTCAGGGTAGACCCGACCCGCCCCGCGACCCGGTGATATTATGTTCTAGTGTACACAAATTTATATATTTATATTTTTTTTATCACTAAATGATAAGTTATATGCATATTATAATGTGTTCACAATGACAAGAGAATATTATAAAATGAGTTGTAAGATAATAGTTCAAAATGTATGCATTTGTTATTGCATGATTATCATTGATGCAACTTAATACAATGAAAATTTTATAGTTTGTCAATTGAAAGAATATAATATTCAAGTTATAACCATGTAAATCTAAGAAGATTAACAGGTAATAGTTATAGTTATAAAGTGTTTGAATGATGTTTCGATCATGCGGGTCGGGTTGGGGCGGGTTAGCCATGCCCCAGACCCGACCCTAGACCCGGACCTCCAAAAGCGGGTCGCGGGTCTACCCGCCCCGAAGACCCTATGGGGCGGGTTTAAATGGATCAAAACAGGGGCGGGTCAAGCGGGTTTGGACCCTAGACCCGTCCCATTGCCATCCCTAGTTACCAGACTGGGCAAAAGTTTTTTTTTGAAACCTTCTAATACTATTTTCAAAACCATTTACAAAAGAAGCATTTTTCAAGAAAAGTCTTGTTTTATTTAAAGGCTATTCCCCAAGGGCCATTAGCACTATCCTTTGTTTCCTCGTTTTGAATCTCTTCCTTTTCATTTCAGCATGTCTGGGAATCTTAACCTTCCAGAGGGCGTGCCAATACCTGGCTAGTTCAGGAGGTACTTAAAGGCTAGGGCCAACGATGCAGGCCCAGTAGATATTCCTCCTCCAGCTGCAGCAGTTCCTCCTCCTCCGCCCCCTCCTCGTGCAAATGCTTTCTCAAAGATCTGTAGATATTTCAGGGCCATGGATAGAAAGGATTTCAAATGAACTGAATCATTCATAGAAGCGAGGAACTGGCTCAAAGAAACTGAGGATCTGTTCATTATCTTCGAGGTGAACGATAGGCAAAAGGTACAGTTGGCAGTATGGTTGCTCAAAGACGAAGCTTCCTATTTGTGGGAAGTCACTAACGAAGAAAGACCTGTTGACACATGGATGGATTTCAGGATAAGGTTTGAGATGAAATTCCTCTCACAAGCTGAACGAAGTCTACAACTAGAAAAGTTCTTATCTCTTAAGCAAGGAAGTATGACGGTCAAGGAGTACGTCAATCAATTCAATCAGCTGGCCCAGTTTGGACTGGACTTAGTGAATACTCCTCATAAGAAGGCTCTCCATTTTGTCAAGGGGTTGAATGAGCGACTCCACAGCTTGGCTATGACCCACATACCTATGGGGGCTACTTACGAAAGGTTAGTAGACATGGCACTCTTAAGTGAGGAAGATAAGGGCAAGAATGAGACAAAAGGAGAAGGGCCACAAGATAAGAAGGGGGGAAGGTCACAGAACAAGAAGACTGATCCAAAGAAAGGCGGGAAGAACAACAAATCCTATGAAAAGAGAAAGTGTAATTTCTGTGGCATTCCTGGACATCCGGTCAAAGACTGCAGGAAGAAGAAAAGGAAGATGGGTGGTTGTTTCCACTGTGGTGAGACATGACACATGGCTAAGGTCTGCCCAAGAAAGCAAGGGCAGGGAGCTGGACCTTCTTCTGGAGGACAAGTCCACGCTCTCACGGTACCTCCGCAAGAACGAGGTAGAAATATTTCTGTCGAAAGTTTAGTCTATCTTTTTGATCATCCTGTTCGAACCTTGTTTGATTCGCATACTTTTATTTCTTCTGATGTTGTTGAAACTCTGCACCTAAGTACTAGTCTAGTTGTGGATCCCGTTATTGTTTCAAATCCAATTGGTGGCTCTGCTCATTTGTCTATGATTTGTGTGGATCTGAGGATTTCTATCTTAAGCATAGAATTCACGTGTAATGCTTATGTTCTCGGATTTATGGGATACGGTTTGATTCTAGGCATGGATTGGTTGTCCAATAATGGAGCCATTCTCGATTGTGAACGAAGGGTTGTTAGGCTCGTGATTCGCCTTGGTAATACCCTTGAAATTTCTTGTAACCCTATGGGTCCTGTCATGTTATGTTATCTAGAATCTCTTGACTCGTCCATCGATGATTTGAAATCAGTAAGGGTAGTCCGAGAATATCCCGATGTCTTTGATGAGGTTAAGGGGTTACCCCCTAAACGCGAGATAGATTTCCGTATATATCTTGTTGATAATGCTAAGCCATTTGCATTGCCCGTTAGACACATGGCCCCGTGAGAGAGAAAAGAGCTTAGTAAGCAAGTTAAGGAGTTGCTTGAGAAAAATTTCATTAGGCGAAGCATTTCTGAATGGGGTGCTCACGTGGTATTCGCTACTAAGGCGGATGGTTCGCTTCATCTATGCGTAGATTATCGTGAGTTAAACAAGCTGACTAAGAAGAATAGGCACCCACTATCGAGACTCGATGACTTGTTTGACCAGTTTGTAGGAGCGTATGTTTTCTCTCAACTCGATCTAGCTACAGGATTCCATCAGTTAGAGTGGCTGAGGATAGCATTGACAAGACCGCGTTTAGGACTCCGGATGGATTCTTTGAATGGCTCGTCATGCCGTTTGGTTTGACGAATGCACCCGCGTACTTCATTGATTTAACGAGCAGGGTGTTCCGAGTGTTCCTTAACAAGTTTGTGGTGGTCTTCGTGGACGATATTTTGGTCTTCTCAAAGGATGAGGAAGAACATGCTAGACATCTCAAGGAAGTCATAGATAAGCTTAGAGCACACGAGTTAAAGGCTAAGTTCTCCAAGTGTCATTTTTGGAGAAAAGAAGTTCGGTTTCTTGGACATGTAGTTTCTAAGCAAGGTATAGCTGTGGACCCCGCAAAGGTAGCTGCGGTACAAGACTGGAAAATTCCTAAGAATGCAACGGAAGTGCGAAGCTTTCTCGGTTTGGCGGGCTACTATAGGAAGTTCATTAAGGACTTCGCTAAGATTTCAGCCCCTCTTACTAGGTTAACGAAGAAGAACCTAGCTTTTGCATGGGACATAGAGTGTGACGTTGCTTTTCAAAGGCTTACGAGAGCCCTTACCACAGCTGCAGTTTTGGCATTACCTGATGGAGGTAAGATGTTTACGGTGTACACAGATGCGTGCGACATGGGATTAGGCACTGTCCTAATGCAAGAAGGGAAAGTGATATGCTACGGGGGTGGACAACTTAAAGTTCATGAGAAAAACTATCCACACATGACTTGGAATTGGCCGTGATTGTTTTTGCGCTTAAGTCTTGGCGCTACTATCTTCTAGGCGAGAAGTTCGAGTTGTATACCGATCACAAATCGCTTAAGTACCTCTTTTCGCAAAAATATTTGAATTTAAGGCAATAGAGGTGGATGGAATTCTTGGCATCGTATGACTTCGATATAGCTTATACCCCTGGCAAGGGTAACGTGGTGGCGGATGCGCTAAATAGGAAAAGGTTGACTTTGAGTCCTTTGTTTGTTGAAAGGAAAATTCTAGAGTTTATAGCAACCTTTGATTTCACACCTGTTGTTGAGTCGTGGACTAGCATGTTAGCATCTCTCGAGTTAAGGCCTACGCTTCTAGACCAAGTAGGGACTTCACAGAAGGAAGACCCACAGATAGTCGAGATCATGGACAAGCTGATTAGAGGTGAGATGTCAAGTCACCTCAGTAGGTATGCCATAGATGACAAGGGATGGCTAAGGCGTGATGGTAGACTATGTGTCCCACAAGTGGGAGTCTTAGTAAAGAGAGTTTTCGAAGAGGCACATCACTCGAAGATGACTATACATCCCGGAGGGGATAAAATGTTACAAGGATATGAAGCGCATTTTCTTTTGGAATGGGATGAAAAAGGACGTGACGGAATTCGTTTCTAAGTGCATGGTGTGCCAACAAGTAAAGGCCGAGTCGAAAAAGCCCGGTGGGCTATTGCATCCTTTGGAGGTTCCGCTGTAGAAATGGGAGAGTGTCTCGATGGATTGCCTAGGTCAAGGAAGGGCAATAATAGCATATGGGTTATAGTAGATAGACTCACGAAGAGCGCTCACTTCATTCCTGTGAAGAGCAAGAGGACTGCATCATGGCTAGCGTCTATATACCTTCGAGAAATAGTATGGTTGCACGGAGTTCCTTCTAGTACAGTTAGCGATCGTGACCCGATTTTCACTAGCGAATTTTGGAATAGTTTACAAGAAGCAATGGGTACACGACTAAGTTTAAGCACGGCCTATCACCCACAGACGGATGGACAAACCGAAAGGGTAAATAGGGCACTAAAGGACCTTTTGAGGCTATGCATTCTTGACTTTGGTGGTACATGGGAAGATCACCTGCCTCTCATTGAGTTCGCGTATAATAATAGTTACCAAGCTAGCATAGGAATGACACCATTCGAAGCTTTATACGGAAGACCGTGCAAGTCACCAACTTGTTGGTGGGAGTCGACAGACAAGCTCATACTTGGACCCAACATGATAAGGAACACTTCCGAGAAGGTTGAGTTGATACGAAGATGGATGAAAACGGCCCAAGATAGACAGAAATCCTACGCGGACAAGAGAAGGACAGACCTAAAGTTCGAAGTCGGAGATATGGTCTTTATAAAAGTTTCCCCTTTACGCAATGTGGTTCGCCTTGGAGCGGTTGGAAAGTCAGCACCGACGTTCGTAGGACCGTTCCCTATCATCGAGAGGATTGGACAGATGGCCTATAAGGTAGAGTTGCCCGAGAGGTTGGCCGGAGTACACAATGTCTTTCACGTTTCGCATCTCCGCAAGTGCTTACATAAGTCTGCCAAAGTAGTTGAGCCAAGCATCCTTGAAGGCGTAGAAGTGGAAAAGGAAGCAACATTGAGGCGAGTTCCGATTCGTATCTAGGAACGGAGATCAAGAAGCTAAGGAATCGAGAGGTCAAGCTAGTTAAAGTACAGTGGAGTGAAGCCCAAGAAGACGCAACTTGGGAAACCAAAGAGAAGATACACTCGCTATACCCATTTATTTTTAAGGGTACATTCTCGATCTCTTTGTCCTATAAGTTTACATACCTTCGTATCATGTGCATGCTTTTGCTATCCATGTTTGTCTAGTTATCTTCTCGATCCTATCTTGAGAACCTTAGGTAGAACCCTTTTGGATGTAAACAAGTAATTGAAACATGTTATGGTTGATGATTGCAAGTGGTTGCTCGTGGTTGCATAACACACATTAGGCACTAGATCGGCTCAGTCACATATCTCATATTGCATATGCATGGGTGCTTATACTTGTATATGGGTGGAAACTTGATATGCTATCATTTGGATGTTGCATATGAATGAATGTTTGTGCACTCATGTAGAGATTATAAAATATGTTAGGAATTTGCATATATGTTGGACTCATTACACTTACATATTTTGCATTAAGGAGGTTTACTAAATCAGTAACCGCCTAATCTTTTGCATTAGATAAGTACATAATACACACATTCTTGCATAAGTTCATACAACATTAAAAATCTTTTAAGGACAATGGTTGCTTGTGGATGATGGTTGAGTAGATGGTTGATTGGATGATAGGATTCATTCTTCTTAAACTTGAAGATTTCGGGGATGAAATCCTTTAAGGAGGGGAGAATGTAACAACCCGTATTTTGATAACATGTTAAAACCATTAATCAAGGCAGAATTAATTTTTAAAATAAGAATCAAGGGAAATGAGTTGCGCAATTGTGTTCGTCTCGAAATTATGCTTGGAAACGAGTCCGAGTTTTCGAGAAACGGAGTCCGTATGAGGGAGATATGACCCTCCGAAATTTCAGGAATTTTCAGAATCGAAAACAGCTCAAAATTCGAATTCGAAATTCAGATTCAAACTCCAGCGCAGATTGGACGGGAATTTTCCCGCCCAAGACCAGGTCGACCTGGGGGTCAACACTATGGTCGACCTCCCAGGGACCAGGTCGACCCTATGGTCGACCTGGGGGTCGACCTGGTGCTGAAGGCCAGTTTTGACCCTGGTTTCATTCTGCTGTATCTGGTCTCGTTTTCAGTCTAGATTCGTCCGCCTAATCCTATATAAACAGCCTCCTAGCCCCATTCTGTTTACACCATTCTTCTCTAACCTTATGCTGCACAAATTCTTGATGGACATGGCTTCTTCTAAATTAAATTAAAATAAAATAAAACACGAAGACTATTTCTTGAAGACTACGGCTAGGAATTGCATATTAGGGATTTGCTTCTACAATCAAATCAAGATTCAACGATTCAACAATTCGACGACTAATTTCCAGACTTGACTTCTGCATCTCAATTGCTTAGACCACGATCTGTAAGTTCTAGTTACTTTGAGATTTAAACTTGTTAATTGTAATTTGGACATGAGATAAAGTGAAATTGGACTTAAGTATGATAATCGATTCACATCTATTCTAGTTTCCATCCTGGATCTTGACTTTTGGGAATATTGCTATGAAATCAGTTTGGACCTATTCATGTTGTAAATCAAACTCTTTCATGTCCATAACATTATCATGCCAATGATGTTGAATCAGTCTATTATTTACAAGTTTGGGACTATCACCTTTATCATGACTATCACCTTATTGTGCTAGATCTGTTTTGGGACTATTATTCTATATGCCAGTGATGTTATAACCAATTATCTCAAGTTATATCATGCTAGATTTATCACCTTGTGCTCGTTCTTTTGCCTATCATAGTTTTGATGTTATTCCCTTTATTTCTGGATCTAGATTTACTTGTAATTTAGATCGATTCACGTTTACATGCGATGGGAATACGATTTGGGTAGATTAGGCGAAACATGAATTGGTTATGAACATGAATCATGAACTTGATAATAGGCATAAGTTGAAACTTGCCATTAAAATTGGCACGAACTTGACATGAAACTTGAACATGGACATGACACTAGAATGAACTTGAAAATGGCCAACTCGAGGTTGGGTTGAGTTTGCAGTGTAATTCTGCCCGGAACCGCCCGACAAATCCAGTGACTGCAAACAATAGGATCCAATGTGGGTAGTTGGTCATATCGCGCTCGAAACCCGAGGTCAGACTGAGTTGTGGTGTAATTCTGCCCGGAACCGCCCGGCATATCCAGTGACCACAACAACAGGTCTGATGTGAGAGGTTGGGGTGCATTAATGAATTAATGCCACATGATAGGGTTAAGTCATGAACATGAAAGACAACACTTAACCAACTTGACACAGGATTAGTGGGGTTAAGTCATGAAATTGAGAGACAACACTTAACCAACCTGACATGCTAGACTGATATGGGTTAAGTCACGAATTTAAATGACAACACTTAACCTGCTGGACGGAAACCCTAGTTACGCGGTCCATTTCAGCAGTAACTCACTTAGATGTATCATGGTACCCTGGAACTAGGCAGGGTGGAGCACAATTACTGGGCTGATTATAAGCGACCAGAACGACGGCTGAGTTGGTGCGCCAGTGTAGGTTCAGGCGGACTATGGTCGTGCACGTAGTCCGGAGTTGAAAAAGCAGGCATTGGGCATCAGTAGGTTTACACTGTGCATGCTTGATTCGTGTCGGTGGTTGGCACCCTAGGGCTTGATACACCCTATGGTGGACCTAGCACAGGTAATTACGTTCGTGATAGGGCCGTATGACACAAACACACGACGAGCTAGAACTTGTAGGGAGCTGATCGATTAATGGATCGTTCCGTTGGACCTAGTAATGGGTCATTCATGATATTGGGCCAAGGGATCATTTCGTGGTTAATATATGACATGGGTTTAGGATACTAGTACAGTTGGTGCAACAAATCTTGAACATGTGATGCTATACTTGATTTATATTATCATGCTATCTTAGTCTATCTTGCCCATCTTGTCATCATCCTTATGTTTACTTTCAGTTTATACATGTCATGTTACCTTTACCTGTTTTTGTGCCGAAAGTCACTAGAACTTACCAGTCTTTATGACTGACCCGTTTTCTTTCGCCTCTTTTTCTTTTGTTCCCCCCAGGTTCTCAGGGAGGAAACTCTAGCACTTAGCTTGGATTTCGCTTGCTTTCGGTTCAGCTCATGTACGGTTTGATCTTGAGCTATGCTATGGCTGCATTTCTGCTACCTTTGGGGAATAAAGCTACTTCTGTTGTTTTAAGTTTTATGCTTCTTTATTTATTCAAGGCAGAACTTGTTGTAATGGAAAATAATAGTTGGTACTTTGGGTGTAAGAGGTTTCTTTTTGAAAGTAATGAAATTTAGCTTTTGATTCTTCCGCTATTTTATTTATGTTCTATCTTGTAATATTTCTGTGTTTGTTTACCTCGATAACGCTCCTCCAAAACTAGTGCATTCCCTTTGTGAGTGACCCTAGCGGAGGTGGGGTGTTACAGTGTTCCTTTATTGGACAGAGTGCTCCTTTATTGGACAGAGTGTTCCTTTATTGGACATAACGCTCCTTTGTTGGACATAGCGCTCCTTTATTGGTACGAATGGTCTTTAATTGGATAGTAAATAGTGCACAGTGTAGATTCTCTGTCATGGCTTCAGTGAACAGTGACTAGGGCATAGTGGAGTTTCTCCGTCACAGACGTTTTGAGCATTGGACTTTGCATTACATAAATATTTTGCTTTACATAACTTAGAAGCTTGCAACAACGACAATTACAACATGAATAAATGGCAAAGTACAATTGAAGGAACTACAATAACTGAACACATAAGCATTAAATTTAAAGTACAATAATAAACGATAAGATAGTTTCCACCCACACCTAACACGGACGTGGGAAAAACCAAGCTCTAGCTGCCTCAGCAACATTCTTGTTCAAACGTCGTATTTCGTCTTGCACTTCCAATGCATATTGAACTCCACGTTCGCACATTGGAGGGTCAATCCACCGCTTAAAGTAACAACAATCAATTTCATAAAAAAAAAACGTTATTGTCCAGGTAGGCTGCACAACCAAAAAACCGACATCCAACATTTTTTTCGGTTTTCAAAACAACGACGACCTATTCTTCTCCACAACGGCACGCAGGGTTGGATCCACCCAGACATAGTGGTTTGAGAACACGTCCTTCAACAACCATTTCTTTTCCAGGTCTTTGATTTGCTACCCCCTCATCGTCATTTTCCCATTTGTCCATGTTGGAGGCTACACTTTCTTTTCCCTGATCCGACATACTCCAAAAAGGCAACTATACTATTTTCTTATCAAGTAATAGGATGAAATGGGGAAAGAGGAAGGAGGTGGCGGTTGGAATAAAATAAATTGTGATTAAGGGTTTCAGAGAAACATCTATATATAGGGAAAACCAGAGTGTGGGTCCGGGGTCGTTCACTTACCCGTATAATTTAAACATTTTAATACACGAAGGAGTTAAAAAGGAGGGTCATCCCCACTATATGTTATGAAAATCCTTTAACTTATATATGTAAACAATATATTTTATAAACCAATTCCACGGTGACTTTTTGAAATTTTGATTTGGAGTAAAATAAAATCTACGACATGAAAACCCATTTTTTCTCATTCAGTAGAAAATTATTGTCGATTAGATGCAAACATGTCTTGTTGTGAGGAAATC
The DNA here is from genome assembly GCA_030737875.1 of Allium sativum. Lineage (NCBI taxonomy): Eukaryota > Viridiplantae > Streptophyta > Magnoliopsida > Asparagales > Amaryllidaceae > Allium > Allium sativum. The sequence goes on from CM060920.1 coordinate 895,053,349, forward strand.
CGACTTAGATTGGATCTCGTACAACCAATTGAAGTTCAAAACGTTATCTTACGAACTGCAGCGTTGCTGCAGTTCGTTTTATAATTAAATTATAAACCCGACTTGTTTCTAACTTCGTTTTATTATTAATTATTACAAACATTGTTAAAACAGAGTTAAAAAACTAGGGCCGTTCACTTACCCGTATAATTTAAACATTTCAGTACACGAAGGAGTTAAAAAGGAGGGTTGTCCCTACTGTATCTTATAAAAATCCTTTAACTTATATATGTAAATAATACATTTTATAAACCAATTCCACAACGACTTTTTGAAATTTTGATTTGGACATAAAACAAGATCTACGACATGAAAACCCATTTTTTTCTCTTCTAGTAGAAAAATATTGTCGATTAGATTCGAACGTGTCTTGTTGTGAGGAAATCCGACTTAGATTGGATCTCGTACAACCAATTGAAGTTCAGAACGTTATCTTACGAACTGCAGCGCCGCTGCAGTTCGTTTTATAATTAAATTATATACCCGGCTTATTTCTAACTTCGTTTTATTATTAAATATTACAAACATCATTTAAACAGAGTTAAAAAAACTAGGGTCGTCCACTTACCCATATAATTTAAACATTTCAGTACACGAAGGAGTTAAAAAGGAGGGTTGTCTCCACTATATTTTATAAAAATCCTTTAACTTATATATGTAAACAATATATTATATAAACCAATTCCACAGCGACTTTTTGAAATTTTGATTTGGACGTAAAACAAAATCTACGACATGAAAACCCATTTTTTCTCTTCCACTAGAAAAATATTGTCGATTAGATGCGAACGTGTCTTGTTGTGCGGAAATCCGACTTAGATTGGATCTCGTACAACCAATTGAAGTTGAGAACGTTATCTTACGAACTACAGTGCCGATATAGTTTTTTTTATAATTAAATTATAAACCCGGCTTGTTTCTAACTTCGTTTTATTATTAAATATTACAAACATCGTTTAAATAGAGTTAAAAAATACATCGAGCCATACATATGAAACGAGCAAACATTACACGGAACATATGAAAAAATAACATTACACAGACCATATGAAACGAGCAAACATTACACAGAACACATTAAAAAATAACATAAAGTCCAAAACAACGAGACATACATACATACATACATACATACATACATACATACATACATATATATATATATATATATATATATATATATATATATATATATATACACATCGTGACATACAGCGTATAAATCTGCAGCATCATCATCAACACCATCCAAATCCATGTAATCCCCGCTATTAGTAGGGTCAATATGAAATATCGTCTTCATAACTACCACCTCCCGATCCGCCACCACCACTTAATCCTCCACCCCCACCTAATCTCGTAACCCCACCTCCCGAACCGCCATCACCACCTAATCCGTCACCCACTCCTAGTCCACCATCACCACCTAATCCGTCATCCCCTCCTAGTCCGCCATCACCACCTAATCCACCTCCTAAACCTTCGCTAGTACATGACTCTACAGCGGTACCTGATGCTATTGTATCACCACCCCCTACTACCACTAATCTGGCCTGTAAGTCAGTGATCTGCTCCTACAATCGCTGAACTATCGCCTGGTGCTCCTGATATAAGGACTGAGAATGTAGCAGGGCCATCCCCTGAATAGCCGCAATATGTATCCTATGTTGGTCTAACCGAGGAGCATACTGCATACATAGAACATATAAAATCAGTTTCTACAGCGTATAACATACAACGTGAATTCACAAGTACAAATTTTACCTCATGTGGCGGATATAATCCAGCAGTAGGGGCACCGTGTACCATGTGAGAAGGTGGGTAAATAATAGGCAGGAATATCTGTGTACCACTAAGATCAAATGTCTAAAATGTATTGGCCAGAGAAAAATCTGTAGGCGGGTCGGAGAACTGTGAAGGGGTTGGGTCAAAAGTAAACGGTGGAGAATGAACTCTACCACTAACCAATTTGGGACCAATGTGATCGGAGTTCACACCCCGCATATTATCGATAGCAAGTACCGTCTAGGAGCTATCCGAACCCAATAAGGACCAAACTCTGTGTCGGGTAAGTAAAAATCGGTCTTATCAACCTATCCTGCCCGTCTCAGACCATCCACGTACTATCTCCCTATAGAACGTTGCGGCCCGAACATATCATGTGGCAGAGGTGGATCTCAAGGTATGCGCAACTAACCGAGACCCTGGTAAAAACATCGATCTCCCAAGTACCAAATAGGAAGGTGGGCCAGTGGGAACAAGAGCACACATCGAAAAGATAAGTGACATGCAATGGCTGATGGATGGGCATCAGGTAGTGGGCCACCCACTGAAAGTAACATCTAATAAGAAGTCCAAGGTGCTCGTAATATGTTCCCCCTCTCCCTCATATCTAACTGAGTACGAGCCTCCATCAAGTCATGTCACACACCAGTAGGAGCACGCCGAACCCCGTGAGTACTCTCCCATCTACGCTTGCATGGGAAAAAGGTCTCGGCAGCATGACTAGCGGTGGGCTGTATGCGTGGATGCTTGTTGGCTGTGTACTCGTAGTACCAGCACGACAACATGTACCAAAAACCAAACATTTGGCGAACCTCTCTGAAAGCATAGGAGTCAAGAGCAGCGTATAGATAACCCAATATGGCAGAGCCCCAAACAATCATATGCAGCAGCTCTAACTCAACTAGTGCTGCTAGGTAGCCCAGTCTAATCTCACTTTGTTGGTTCGAAAAGAATGTCGAACCAAGGAGGTATAAAATGGTAGCCCTGTATACTATGTCATGGAAATCTACCACATTGAGATGCACTACAATATATTCTAGTAAATATGTGACGGAAACGGCACCATTAGCTATATGAGCCACTGACAAATCTGGCAAATACTGCAAGTATGAATCAGGTGACTCAAAAGAGGAATCAAATGGACAAGTGACTCTATCTGGAAGGCCAATCTCAATCCTCGTAAGCATGTAAAAATCAGCTAGGGTGATACCTAGCTCAAAATCTAGAAAGTGAAAAGTGTGTGTCGTTGGCCACCATCTCTCTAGTAAGGCCTCTCTACCAAAGGTCGATCGAAGGACTGGGGACGTATAATACACAAAAAGAGTCCGAACGGACTAGCTAGTATCCTCTCTCGAATATGTAATGGTAATATGTCAAGGGCATGTGAAATAAACTTCGTCCAACTCCTGCGAAGGTAGATGTACTCAGTCTATTAACATTATAACAGTTAAATGACTATAAAACCACTATTAAAACGTATAACATACATGCACTAAACTATAACGTAAAACCAACAGGGCATACTATTTAACAGTTCAACAAATATAAATATTAAAAAAATTAAAATACATACCGGAACGGTGGTCAGCGCGGTAAAAGATCGATGAGTGAATCCGTGTGGCAGCTCGTGGAGGATCCGTAAGTCCTCAATCGTCATCCCCGCTGGTGGAGGAAGGTGAGCTGACCAGATGCGTCGTCTGTCATACATGGAACTGTCCGTCTCCCCATCTTCGTTACGCGTGGCGGCATCCCGGCGTCGTAACGAATAATTTTTTTTTTTTAAAAAGAGGATATTGAAAGGGGATAGGGAGTTTGCCTCCTGCGCCATTCCTTTATAGGCGTGGGAAGGTCGCGAGCCAATAAAATTGGCTCGCCGTTGCTGGGGAATATCAAAGATATTCCCCTGAACGTTGCGGATCGTAATGTTACGATCTGTAACGTTGTTGGAGATGCTCTAATCATATAATCACGAAGAATACAATGTGTAATTGATATAGAACATATCAGTTTTATACAACAAATAAAACCAATAGTCGGTTAGTCCAAAATTTGTAAGCATAACGCTACTATTTGTGCTTACCTTTCAATTTTCGAGCATAAGTGACAAAGTTCAACGTAGATTTCCCTATGTTTAACCAATAAATTGAACTGTGTATACGATTCTTTTTTTACCATAGTTGATGACATAAACAATGTTATAAAATATACACAAAAAATTAATAATATCAAAAATGAGAAATTTGAAACTAACTGGTATGCACCAGAAGTCATAATATAAGCATTGATAAGTTATGCTCTTATTTCAACCATATAGAAGCATGTTGGATTCCAAGTTTTAACAAGTGAGAATGTGAAAAGGTAATATTTTATGTTTTAATTCTGCATTTGTAGATTAGTGATCAATTAATATCTAAACAATTGAGTGGAAAATTTTAAATGTTGACTTAAATTTAATAGCTTTAGCATCTTGGTTGAAATAAAATGAATTGTGGAGATATGAAAGGCATATATTCAACATTGTAGATACATTTCATGTTTTATTTAATGCATTAATTTATTACAATTTAATGTATTATGTGATCAATATTACAAAAGAGTTTAAATGAAAAGGGAAAAAAATTTTAAAGGACAAAAGCCCACTAAAATTTATCCATAAGGACAGCCGCCTAATATTTTATCCATAAGGACAATACCCACCAAATATTTTATCCAAAAGGACAAAACACTGGAAATAAACATACGGCCGCTGATTTCATCTTCTCCCCTCACGCGCGTATGTCGAAATCACGAAATCCAAAACCGCGAAATCAAAAATCACGAAATCCAAAATCGAGAAATCAAAAATCGAAGGCAAACATCATTCAGAATAAAAATCAAAATTCGAAATCGAAGCCAAACATCAAGAAATCAAAATCGATTGGAAACAGAAACCCTAGAAAAAAAATACGTTGAACAACAAAAATTCATTGGAAATCCTAATTGAACGGAATAAAAATATGTAGCAGACGACGGAAATCATAATTGAAGAAGTCGAAATTGTTGAAACAATTTTTTTAGATTGGAAATGTTTTTTTCTTCATTTTACCAGTACAGCAGTTCGTAGGTATCATTTTTGTATTTTTGTAGTTATCATTTTTCCTGTTTTTAACTTTAAAACATAGCAGCAGTTTTTAGTTATCATTTTTCTATTTTTCTAGTTATCATTTTTCCTGTTTTAACTTTAAAAACATAGCAGCAGTTTTTAGGTATCATTTTTCTATTTTTCTAGTTATCATTTTTACCGTTTTAGCTATGTTATATGTTTTTTTCATGAGATTTTGTTGGTATGTTAATTTTGAAGTTATATTGATGTATCAGCTAAGAAACGAAGCCGAACTTATTTCAGTTTAATCAATCAAACTTTGATATAATTTTTTTTTGATTATTTTATCTTCAAAGCATTGCATCAGTATTTAGTTATCATTTTTGTAATATTTTAGGTATCATTTTTACTGTTTTAGCTATGTTATGTGTTGTTTTCATGTGATTTTATTATTGTGTTAATTTTGAAACTGTTTTTTTTGCATCAACTTCGTCACTCAGTCGAACATATTTCATTTTATGTTTCATTTCCACCATCACAAAAATTATCACATAAAAAAAAGACGTATATGAACATAACACATAAATTACAGTAAAAATGATAACTTAAAAAATATATAAATGATACCTTCAAACTGCAGTAATGTGTAACATAACAAAGAAATCACACTAAAAATGATACCTTAAAAAATATAAAAATGATACCTTAAAACTGCTTTGATGTTTAACATAACACAAACTACAGTAAAAATGATAACTAAAAAAATAGAAAAATGATAACTAAAAACTGCTGCTATATTTTAAAGTTAAAACAGGAAAAATGATAACTAAAAAAATAGAAAAATGATACCTACGAACTGCTATACTATTAACGATAAAAAAAAAACATTTCCAATCACGAAAAAATTGTTTCAACAATTTCGACTTCTTCAATTGTGTTTTCCATCGTTGGAAAAATATTTTTATTCAATTCAATCGTGATTTCCAACGGATTTTTGTTGTTCGACATTTTTTTTTTAGGGTTCCAATTTCTCGCGATTTATGGAATCGAATTTTTGGGTTCGATTGCAATTTCGATTCTGATGTTCATGTCCTTGTCATGATTTATGAATTGTTATGAATTCAATTTAATTTTTTGCGTACGTGATTTTTGGGTTCGATTGTTTGGAGCGGACGTGAATCGCGAGCGGAGCAAGAAGAAAGCGCACGTGAAGAAAAGATATTAGGTGGATGTCCTTCTGAGTAAAATTTTAGTGGGCTGTCCTTATGGATAAAAAGGCCTTCAGTTTTGTCCTTGTAAATATTTTCCTGAAATGAAAATGCTGCCCAAAATTTAATATGAATTAAAATAAGAGAAAGTTGTCAATAGCTAGTTTAGAAATTATGATCATTTTGATATTTTTCACAAAATTGAAAATATTATTATTAGGGAATGTCATTAAGGATTACGAAAGGAATATTTATATTATTAACAATATTTATAATATTGCTACAAAATGAGCCAATTTGATTTGTCGAAAAAGCTTTCAAAATACAATTTACTATAAAAGTTAGTTTCTTCATCCTACAATTATAAGAAAACTAGTTTTGGTATACTAAAAATATGTAAAATAAGTAACTATTAAATTACTCAATCAAATACAATTTCAATATATTATATGGTAGAGTAGATAGAACAGGTTGGACTATTTTCACTCAAAGGGTTTCTTAGTCAAAGCATTAAGTTTTTAGGTCAATATTTCTAAAAATAAATAGATTTTATGGCATTTATAGAAAAATAAATAAATAAAATTATTATTTTCTTGTACAAGTTAAAAAAGATAAATGAATTTATTATTTTTCTATAAATTTCGCTTAACCTTAGTTATTCAGTGGCGTTGTCCTCGAAACCTATCATGAGAAGCCCTTCATCATAATTACGATTAAATAGAAAGTCTTGTTTAACAAATTAAGTGAATAATAAAGGTAGTTAAATGAAAAAAGATCCAAAGATTAATATGAAGTAATTAGAAAAGCCGACGATATTGACATAAAAGAAGATTGCTTATCTCAATCGTGTGAGAAGTTAATAATTCATGCTCATGGTCAGGACAAGATGAACTTCATTTTCATCAATTATTTTCTATAGTTGGTGCGTCCCGGTTTTGCATTGTGGACCACTTCATGGCAAGCAGAGCATGTGTTGCTGTAGTCGCGAGTATCCTTTGCATTCCTTTAAAAGAAATATGTATAGAAATAAAAAGCAACCATTTGGACAGTTTGATGCATTAACACAATCTTCTAAAATATAGTTGGCTAATTCCTCATACACCAACAATCTATTAACATACACCATAAAATAAAATAAACTACCATACACCAAGAAATACTTCACATTCATCATCACTTTTACGAAATTAACCTTATTTTATTCTTCATCGTCTTCCTTCTTTAAAACTATAATCTTATTTATAGAAAATAAGAAATTTATAGCGCTAAATAAGGTTTAAATTCAATAAAATGAAATTTAATTTTTTGAATATATGCTAACCAACTTATTGTGTTACAAAGTTCTTAATTTTAGAAAAAGAACTTTACTTCTAGATCTTGATTTTAAATTTGAGCATTTACTTGTGAAGTTCTCTTAATTCAAATTTTAGGTTACGTTAAAAGAGTAAAAATGAAACAAAGAAGAAGGGTAGTTTGGTACTTTTCTTTTAGAAAAATAGTGCTCTACTTTAGGTATTTTCAGTATATGAATAAATTTTGCCAATATAGTTTACGATAGAAGACAACCTCACCATTCAACAATTATAAAAATGGCTATTTTTTGATATAGTTTTAAAATTTAATATAATAAATTTCTCAATCAAAAATAATATTTCGTTAAGTACAGCGCAAAAAAAAAAAAACTACTTTTCCTTCATTCTATTTTTTTCTTTCAAAGTTCGTACTTGTGTCCATTTTCCTTTATATGTATACCAAGAGCTTCGATTAAGGATATTAAAGTTTATCGAAGAAATAACAATAACGAATACAACTTAATTTGAGCATTGTTTCTTTACTATATGATTATACCCTGGTAAGAATGTTTTTCCTTTGGTGCATCACTCAACGTTTGGAATAAATGGTTATCAATACAAAACGATACGTTGAGTAATCAAAACACAAATAGAAACTTCAAATAATATTATTTTTAGCGAAAACATGGTGTACACACACACAAACAATAGACACATATATTTGAGAATCGAATTGGACATGGGTTGAAATTAATAAATGATACTTATACAACAACATGATTAAATTGGTAAAAATGAGAAAAGACAAAAAAAATTGAATAACTAGTCCATAAATTTAATAAATTCTAAAATATATTAAATGCGTGTGTATTAAAGTTACATGCATAATCAAAATCCCTTCTTATTTGGTATTTTTATAGTTTACCTGTAATTAAAGAAAGACAATTAAGATTAATTTATCAACACTGTTATATCACAAATTTAATTTTTGAAGTGGTCAGACCCAATTATTACAATTTTCACTGATATATAACATATTCAAATATTATTACATATCCAAAATGATGAAGCATATAAAAAAGTCAGACAATCCAAAGCTACAAGAAAACTTGAACAAAAAATAGAAAAATTTACAAGGAACTACAAAGAGTAACAAAATAAATTAAAAGCATTTGTAATGGAGTTACCATAGAAATAGAATGGAAATTCCTAATGAATTTCTTATTTTAAATTTTAGCAATAGATTACCTACGACTAAAGAAAATTATAACTAATTTACCAACAATTTTCTATTATACAAGGGGGATTGTTAAAGGGACTCCACATTTGGTTAAGGGGAGGATCAATTTTAATTTAGTGTATAATTGTTATGGGGGGTACAAAATAAATAAGCCTCCCCTTAAACATATTAATTAAAATTCCGATATTAACCCCTATAATCCTCATTAATAAAAATCATAAAACCTAAATCTTAATTAATACATACAATTTAACACTGCACGTAAAAATAAAAATGGATATAATTAATGTAATGCAAACGCAAGAAAGTTTCATGGGAGATTGGAAGGCATTGAATTAGGTAATTAATTGTAATTTCATATTGGAATTGATACGTTCAATTTAAATCGAATGCAAAAATGAAAATTTTGATCTAACGTGCTACCTATTTTATATTGTTATTTATTTTGTCAATGATTTTTTTTGCATTTTTTTTTTAATTTTTGGAAGCATGCTTTTGTATTTTGGGTTGAATTTAGTACGTTAGGTATTAACATAAGTGATGAGCCAGGGGCATTTAGGTCTCTTTTTCCTTTTCTTTTAAAATAATATAGATCCCCTTTAACAAAAAAATTTAAGTTGAAGTCCCCTTAAAATTATTTCCCCAACCAAATGTGGAGGCCCTTTAACAATCCCCTATACAAAAAATCTTTTTAATAAGTCAATATTGATTATTAGTATCTTTCTTTATATATAACAAACTAAATAGCATATATGAAAATAGACGATATATATGAAAAAATAGGGAAGAATAAAGTACATAATTGCAGCAAAGCTTAAAGAAGGCATGAACAAAAACTAAAAGCTTCAAGCCATACTCCGAAGGAAAAAAGAACTTTAAAAATTATATATATTTTAGGTATGGGATTTTTTTTTAGTTAGAGAAGTTGAGAAAATAAAAGTAAGAATGTAAATTTTTTTTTCGACCTTAAATTAGGCTAGGGATACGATTCTAGATGAATATGAATGAGAAAGAAGAGCCCAAATTGCTTTGCATCGTCCTTTTTTATATAATATAGTAGTCATTTGCAAAAGAATTATAATAAATTGAAGATCCCTTGTATACAACAACCATTAATTTTTGTATATGATAGAAATACAGAAATAAAACGGATTAAAATATAATGTATAATTTTGAAAAGTAGGTTGATAGTAAAAAATCGTATTCATTGTGAATTTAAGCATACTTTGTTGAAAATGATAATTAATATGAATGGAATAAAGAAACCAATAAAAAGTAAGTGATTGTCTATAAACAGAAGTAATAAATTAGTAACTAATTGGAAGAATAGTCAATACAATTTTACTTTAAGATAAATGCATAAAAAACAAATCTAAGTGCAACATTTAAGAGAATAAAACATTTAATAGAACTAAATGAAGATTAAATTCATTTACGTATAATCTATAACAATAATAATCTTTTAGAAAGCATAAGAAAATAATAAATTGATCAAAACATACCCTGATGTCAACATTGTAATGTAAAATATTATTAAAGTAGAGTTAAAGGAAAATCTCTTAAAAAGTATCATTAATTCATATTTAGGATAAGTACACGTAAATGAAAATAAATTTATGTAATTCAAAGTTGATCAGAAAGCATCATTTGAAAATTCACTTGACCCTTGCACAACTTTATAAGATGATCACCAAAAACATTATCATGGTGGGATCCAACTTTGACCTCAAATTAATTTCTCAATCAAATAAATCTTCACACTCAGTTAGCATCAAAAATTTCGTCTATCTTCTTCAATGGCGACTTGTTAATCGCTTTCCTCTTCCATCGATTATTTCTCTAACCGTCTTTTGCGTACCATTCTTCGGTCGTTTTCAAAACCCACCACACTATTTCATCTTTCTCTTCTCTCTATTTCCATGTAAGTTTTCTCTTGTGGATTATATCCCTCTTAACCCTAACCCTTGATACTATCAAATCCGATTTTTTCCCTTCCTATCATCCAACGCGATTTCTTCTACCCAAATCACCTTGCGAATCCATATTCAACTCTGCACCATCTCACAACGGTTCCTCCAACGGACACCTTTATTTCTTATGTAATAGTTTTCAGTCAAATCGCGACCCCCTGAACTAATTCACCTTGCTGCGTTAGATCTGCTTTTCATTCACCGAAAGGCAGACCCATCGGATTGTGGATTGCTTTGGCGAAGTGATGGTGAGTTTTTTTTTTGCAAATTTTTCTGGTGTATGTAACTTTATGTACTGGTATTGGGTACGGTTGGTTTGGCTAATTCGGATTTGCTTGGTTTGGTCAAGTGTTGTGTGCTTGGGGTGTCTTGACTTGAGTTGCGTAAGGTAGTTGGTGTTCTGTTTTTGCTGGCTTGTCTGTGTAGTTGGTGAATCCAGTGTTGTTGCTGCAGGCTGCCTTAGTGTTTAGTGGTAGCTCTCCAATTGAGTGATGGGTATGTTAATGTTTGTTTGGTAAGGTGCAGTTTTGTGCAATTATTCAAGGTAATCTGGCTTGTGTTTTTCCAGCACGACATTTGCTTGTAGTGGTTGTAAGCAAAGTTAGTTTCTCATGTGATCTTTCCTCTCCATAGAATGCAATGTTTCTTTATTGTTAAAAACTGTGAAAATTAGGTGGACTACTTTGCAACTCATTTGGTGTTTTTCCTTGTGGCACCGTGTTTCTTATATCTTGGATCGTGAATGAGATTACCTTGGTAGCTTGATGTTAGGTCTGTTCTACGTCTTATTAACTGCATTTTCTTTTCCAAACTACGTACGTGTAACACCCCGAATTTTCTGTTAAAATTAAATTAACAAATTAAGATATAATTAATTCTAAATGAAAGAATTAAGGGAAACAGGCTACGTTGTTGCGTTCGTCTCGGAATTCTGCTTAAGATAGAGTTCGAGTTTGTGTAAATCGGACTCCGTATGAAGGAGTTATGACCTCCGGAAGTTTCAGAATTCAATTTAAATTTCAAACAGCTTAGAATTCGGTTTAAATTTCAAAAACAGACCCGAACTGGGCTGGGCGGGAAAATTCCCGCCTAGGAACCAGGTCGACCTAGGGGTCGACCTGGTGGTAGACCTAGGGGTTGACCTGCCCAGTCGACCTGGTCAGGTCCTGGCTGGCCTGGTCGGGTTCAGGTCGAATTTCTGAGCTCTGGTGTGTCACTAGGGCTGATTTGTCACTTTCTATTCGGCTCCTCTTGGTGTGTATGATCTGGATTCACTCTATGACCATCTGACAGCTCAAATCAATCTGAAATTCTATAAATACAACCCAACACTCAACCTCAATTCATACAAATAAAATAGAACTAGAGCCGTCGTGCTATTGGGAGGAAACTAGGAGTAGCCGTCAGTTGGAGAAAGCTTAGAGACGATCAAAATCTAATCCAATTAAGAATCAAAACAACGTTTATCTACCCAAAGTAAAGCATTGCAAATTAAGAACTCAGAAACCAGAACTCAAGTTCGTCGTTCATTGTAAGTTTAGTTATGTTTTGGGATGCGAATCAAAATCAATGTCATGCCTTGGAAATAAATTGAAAATAGAACGATGTTTATTATGTTATATGTGGAATTGAATGATATTGATCTGTGTCTGCGGTTCTATTTTGTTATCATGTTGAATTGGGAATTAATGGATAAATCTATTCATATGTATATGAACTTGGAGTATAAACTGTTATGACAAGTTGTGTAGTTTATCATGTTATGCAAGTTTTAGGATGTAAAATCCTATCACATATGTGACCAAATGTTAGTTCTACATGTTTATGTGTATATGTTAAACCTATGCCATAATTCAAGTTCACACTTATTCATATGTTGGTGATTGATTTGCAAGTTCACATGTTTATGCAAGTTGATTTAGTCTGTGTTGTAAATTCACATATATGTAAGTTGATTTAGTCTAGGTTGCAAATTCACATATATGTCTACGATGCAAATTCACATATATGTATGTGGCTTAGTCTACGTTGCAAGTTCACACCCATGACATTCATGATAACTATTTTGCAAGTTCACCCCTATTGTGTTCATATTGACTGTGCCAAAAATGCCAAGTTTACACCTATGTCATGTTTATGTTAATGGATTTCTTTATGCAAATTTTGTGTACGCTAAATTAGGCTAAGTTTTTAGCCTAATATTATATGTCAAAAATCATGCGAGCGGAAAATTAGGCTAAGATTGTTAGCCTAATATTTAGACGGGGTAACGTTGGAAAAAAATTGGTAATTATAGGGAACGTGACATAAATGGGTGAAAAATCACACAGATAATTTATGGCATGGAACGGTATAAATTATATACCTAAAAATAATGAATTTGGAAAGTGGGCCATAACATTTAATTGTTAACAAATTTACATATAAGAATAAAAGAACAAATATGTAAATTTAGAAAATACGAGTATGCTTAACCCGTGGTTAGATTGAGTTGTGATGTAAACCTGCCCGGACCCGCCCGACTGTCCAGTAATCACAACAATACCTATCCAATGTGGGAGGTTAAGGCATTGAGCCCAATAAGGACCCGAGGTTAAACTGAGTTGCGGTGTAAACCTTCCCGGAACTGACCGGTTGTCCAGTAACCGCAACAATACCTGTCTAATGTGAGTGGTCGGTGCTTTAATGAATAAATTAAAGCTAGAATGAGGATGGTAGGGTTAAGTTAACAAAAATATTTAACCAATTCAAAATGTTAACTAAACTGATGGGTGGGGTTAGGTTAATACAAACACTTAACCACTTAACATGTTTGACTAGAAAACCCTAGTAACGGGGACCCATTTCAGCAGTAACCCAATTAGGTATCATGGTAACTTGAAACTAGGCAGGGTGGGGCACGATTACTGGGCTGATTGTAAGCGGTCAAAAGCGACGGCGGTTGGTGTAGCAGTGTGGGTTCTAACGGAGTGCGGGCTTGCACACACTTCGGAGCAGACAAACAGGGCACTGAGCACCAGTAGTATAACTTATGCATTCTAGAATTGTGTCAGGCCGCCACCATGGGACCTGATACACCCCATGGTGGGACCAGCATAGGAATCTACAATCATGTGGGGCCGTATGACACATATGTTTATGCGAGTAGGAGCCGATCTTTAGGAAGGGGATCACTTCACCCTGATCATGGGGTGCCAATTGAGACAGTGCAAGTAGATGCAGAGAAGTAATAGTGAGTGCGTTTAGTATAATTAGTATTTCCTGCCATATCTTATCTTATATTCTGGTATTGTCATGTTCTCAGTTTATGCAAGTCATGATCTTTTTATTGTTCTCATGCTAGAATTATAACTAGACTTACCAGACTTATGTCTGACCCATTTTCCTTTTGCTTTCTTTTCTTCCGTCCCCCCCTCCAGGTCCACAGGGAGGAGACACCTCCGCTTAGTCAGATTTTTCGTCCAGATTGAAGAGAGATAATGTATTGCTTGGATCTCTTTCATTTTGGGCTATGGCTTTGGACCTTTCATGGGGATTTATGGAGTTTAAACTTTGTTTCATGCTTCTTTAATTTTTAAATCAAGACAATATTATGGTTGTAATAATTGGAAGTTTGTTTTGAGGCAACAATGGAAATGTTTTGTAAGAACACGTATTTATGAAATGAAAGTCTGTTTACTTTCCGCTGCTTATATATATATATATATATATATATGTATATATGTATGTGTGTGTGTGTGTGTGTTTATATCTGTCTTGTGTTTTATCTATGACTTTTACTTATAAACCTCCACCAAAGTTAAGGCATTCCCTCGGTGAGTGACCTTAATAGAGGTGGCACTTGGTATCAGAGCACAGGTTTACCAGATTAGATAAAGGTTTTTGAAACTATTTTCAAAAAGAAGTTTAAAGAAGCATTTTTTCAAGAAAAAACGTTGTTTTAAAAAAGGCATAATTCCCCAAAGTCGTACGCTCTATCTCTCTATCCTTTTGTCTTAAATCTTTCCTTTTTGTTTCAGCATGTCTGGAGATCTTAACCTTCCAGAAGGAGTACCGATACCTGGCTAGTTCCGAAGGTACCTAGAGGCTAGAGCCAATGGTGCGGGCCCAGCAGACATCCCTCCTCCCACAGTGGCAGCGGTTCCTCCTCCTCCTCCTCGTGGATATACTTTCGCTAAGACGTGTAGAGACTTCAAGGCTATGGGTGGAAAGGACTTTTATGGAACCGAATCCTTTGTAGTAGCAAGGAACTGACTGAAGGAGACCGAAGATTTGTTCGTCATCTTCGAAGTTGACGACAGGCAAAAGATACAGCTAGCAGTGTGGTTGCTTAAAGACGAAGCTTCTTATTGGTGGGAAGTTACCCATGCTGAGAGGCCAGTGGAAACTTAGGAAGATTTCAGGATGAGGTTTGAGATGACATTCCTCTCCCAAGCTGAAAGAAGCCTGCAGATGGAGAAGTTCCTAACTCTTAAACAAGGGAGTATGACGATCAAGGAGTACGTCAATTAGTTTAATCAGCTGGCTAGATTTGGGCTGGACTTAGTAAACACCTAACACAAGAAGGCCCTTCGCTTCGTCAAAGGTCTGAATGAGCCTCTACACAGCCTTGCTATGACCCATATACCCATCGGGGCGACTTATGAAAGCTTGGTGGATATGGCGCTGCTACACGAGGAAGATAAAGGCAAGAAAGAGGCAAAGGTGGAAGTGCCTCAAGAAAAGAAAGAGGGTTTGCAGGCTAAGAAAACAGACTTCAAGAAGGGCGGGAAGAACAACAAATCCCGTGAAAAGAGAAGGTGTAATTTCTGTGGCATTGTTGGACATATAGCGAAAGACTGCAGAAAGAAGAAGGCGAAGATGAATGGTGGTTGTTTCCATTGCGGTGAGACTAGACACCTGGCTAAGGACTGCCCAAAGAAGCGGGGGCAGGGACAGAAGACTGGATCCACTTCATGGGGACAGGTTCACGTGCTGGTGGCACCTTCGCAGGAACGAGGTAGAAATATTTCTGTAGAAAGTTTAATTTACCTCTATGATCATCCAGTTCGCACTCTCTTTGATTCTGGCGCATCACACTCCATTATTTCATCTGTTTTAGTAGAATCTCTACACATAGACACTAGTATAGTAGAAGATCCCTTGGTTGTTTCAAATCCAATTGGGGGCTTAGCTTATTTGTCAATGGTTTGTTTGGATTTGAAAATCTCTATTCTAAGCGTTGAGTTTAGATGTAGTGCCTATGTTTTTGGTTTTTCGGGATATGGATTGATCTTAGGCATGGACTGGTTATCCAGGAATGGTGCCATTCTTGATTGTGAGAAAAGAGTGGTTAGACTCTTGACTCGGCTCGGTAACACTCTAGAAATTTCTTGTGATCCCTTGAATGCTGTTATGCTTAGTTATCTAGAGTCGCTTGATGCTTCTATTGAGAATTTGTAGTCGGTTAGAGTGGTCCGTGAATATCCGGATGTCTTTGAAAAGGTGAAGGGCTTACCTCCGAGGCGGGAGATAGACATCCGCATATATCATATATCTTGTTGATAAGCAAAGCCCGTAGCTTTACCTGTTAGACACATGGCTCCAAAGGAGAGAAAGGAGCTCAGTAAGCAAGTTAAGGTGCTTCTCGAGAAGGGGTTTATAAGGCGGGGTATCTCAGATTGGGGTGCTCCAGTGGTGTTCGCCACCAAATCAGATGGCTCACTACGTCTTTGTGTGGACTATAGGGAGCTAAACAAGCTGACTAAGAAGAATAGACACCCGCTTCCCAGAATAGACGATTTGTTTGACCAGCCTGTAGGTGCGTCGGTTTTCTCCCAACTTGATCTGGCTGCTGGATTCCATCAGTTAAGGGTTGCTGAAGATAGCATTGATAAGACGACGTTCAGAACCCCAGACGGTTTCTTCAAGTGGCTTGTCATGCCTTTCGGCTTGACAAACGCATCCACATATTTCGTAGACCTAATGAGCAAGGTGTTTAGAGAATTCCTTAACAAGTTTGTGGTTGTCTTCGTAGACGATATTTTGATCTTTTCAGAAAATGAGGAAGAACATGCTCAGCATCTGAAGGAGATCATGGATACTCTCCGGGCACATCAGCTAAAAGCAAAATTTTCCAAGTGCCACTTCTGGAGAGAAGATGTAAGGTTTCTTGGACATATAGTGTCTAAAGAGGGGTTAGCTGTGGACCCCGCGAAAGTAGTGGCAGTGTAAGATTGGAAGGCACCAAGAAATGCAACCGAAGTCCAAAGCTTTCTCGGGCTAGCAGGTTTTTACCGGAAGTTCATTAGAGATTTCACGAAAATCTCAGCCCCACTCACAAGGCTAAGAAGAATCTAGCGTTTGTCTGGGATTTGGATTGTGATATTGCTTTCCAACGCTTGAAAAGGGCTCTCACAACAACCCCAGTTCTTACACTACCAGATGGAAGCAAAATGTTCACATTATAAACAGATGTATGCGGAATGGGACTAGGCGCTGTTCTGATGCAAGAAGGGAAGGTAGTAGCTTATGGTGGAAGACAATTGAAAGTTCATGAAAAGAACTACCCAACCCACGATCTTGAGTTAGCCACCATCGTCTTTGCGCTTAAGTCTTGGCGCCATTATCTCCTAGGTGAAAAGTTCGAATTATATACTGACCAGAAATCTTTGAAGTATCTTTTCTCGCAGAAAGACCTTAACTTGATGCAGCAAAGGTGGATGGAGTTTCTTGCCTCGTATGATTTGAGATTTCCTATACTCCTGGCAAGGGCAACGTAGTAGCAGACAACTTAAGCAGAAAGAAACTAACCTTATGCCCTCTCTTTGTGGAAAGGCAAAGCTTGGAGTTTACAGCAAGCTTTAACTTCAGACCCTCCATCGACTTTGTACCCGTCCTGCTAGCAACATTAGAAGTGCGACCAACTCTATTAGACTCAGTTGGGGCCGCACAACGCGAAGACCCCCAGCTTGTTGATGTGATTGATAAGTTAATTAGGGGTGAAACTTCCAGTCACCTAAATAGGTACTCCATCGATGATAAGGGTTGGCTGAGGCGAGATGGAAGGCTATGCGTCCCACAAGCAAGGGATTTGGTATAGACGTTTCTCGAGGAAGCACACCATTCCAAGATGACAATACACCCAGGTGGAGACAAGATGTACAAAGACGTAAAGAGAGTTTTCTTCTGGAACGACATGAAGAAGGATGTGGCAGATTTCGTTTCTAAGTGCATGATATGCCAACAGGTCAAGGCGGAACAAAAGAAGCCTGGAGGACTGCTTCATCCTCTAGAAGTCCCACAATGGAAGTGGGATAGCATATCAATGGACTTCATTGATGGGTTGCCTAGGTCAAGAAGGGGCAATACTAGCATTTGGGTAATAGTGGACAGGCTCACAAAAAGCGCCCACTTTATACCTGTCAGGAGTAGAAGGACTGCCTCATCTCTAGCGTCTCTTTATCTCAAGGAAATAGTTCGACTCCATGGAATACCCTCCAGCATAGTGAGTGACCGAGATCCTATCTTTACGAGCGAGTTTTGGCGGAGTTTGCAAGAAGCTGTAGGCACACAGTTATGCTTGAGCACGACCTATCACCCCCAAGCCGATGGTCAGACGGAGAGGGTGAACAGAGTATTAGAAGATCTTTTGAGACTGTGCGTTCTTGACTTTGGAGGGACATGGGAGGATTATCTTCCTTTAGTGGAGTTCGCATACAACAACAGCTACCAAGCCACCATCGGCATGACGCCCTTGAAGCTTTGTATAGAAGACCGTGCCGATCACCAACTTGTTGATGGGAGTCTACAGACAAGCTTATACTTGGGCCAGACATGATTAGAGAGACTTTAGAAAAAGTGGACTTGATACGAAGGAGAATGAAGACTGCCCAAGATAGACAGAAATCCTACGCAGACAAAAGAAGGATCGACCTTGAGTTTGAGGTTGGGGACAGGGTTTTCCTTAAGGTATCTCCTTTAAGGAACGTCGTTCGATTTGGATCCGCAGGAAAGCTAGCACCAAGATTTGTAGGACCGTTCCCTATCATCGAGAAGATTAGGAAAATGGCTTATAGAGTAGAGTTGCCCGAAAGGTTGGCTGGAATTCACAATGTCTTTCACGTTTCTCATCTCCGAAAATGTTTACATGAGTCTGCGGAAGTGGTGGAGCCAAGCATTCTAGAAGAAGTTGAAATAGAACGAGAAACAACGGTGAGGAGAGTCCCAACTCGAATCGTAGGAACTGAAATCAAAAAGCTACGCAACCGTGAAGTCAAGCTTGTTAAAGTTCAATGGAGCGATGAAGAGGAAGACGCGACTTGGGAAACTGAGGACAAAATACGTGCTGCCTACCCTTTTCTTTTTGAGGGTACATCTTTGACCTCTCTTTTTCCATAAGTTTTTGCTTGTATCTACCTTGTAGTGTATCTTCTCGGTCCTTTTTCT
This sequence comes from Allium sativum, assembly GCA_030737875.1. Classification (NCBI taxonomy): domain Eukaryota; kingdom Viridiplantae; phylum Streptophyta; class Magnoliopsida; order Asparagales; family Amaryllidaceae; genus Allium; species Allium sativum. Next base: position 895,072,392 of record CM060920.1, read on the forward strand.
ACTAACTCCTTAGGTAGAAACTAATGGATGTAAACATGTATTTGAAACATGTTATGGTTGATGGCTGCAAGTGGTTGCTATTGGTTGCTAATGGTTGCTCGTGGATGCATATACACACACCCTAGGTATTAGATCGGCTCAGTCACTTCCATATTGCATACGCATATATGTATTCATACTTGTATGTGGTTGAAACTTGATAAGTTGTCATATGGATGTCGCATTTGCACGAATGGTTGCGCACTCATAAAGAATTATGAGTAAGGAATTTTTTTTGCATACATAATGGATTTATGACACTTCCATGATTCGCATTAAGGAGGTCAACTGAATCAGTAGGCCGCCTAATTTTTGCATTAGATAAGGACATATACACACACTATGCATACGATCATGAAGCATTAGAAGTCTTTTAAGGACAATGGATGCCTGTGTTTATTGGTTGAGTAGATGGACGATTGGATGTTAGGATATACGTTCTTCCAGACTTGAAGAATTCGGGGACGAAATCCTTTAAGGAGGGGAGAATGTAACACCCCGAATTTTCTGTTAAAATTAAATTAACAAATTAATGTATAATTAATTCTAAATGAAAGAATTAAGGGAAACAGGTTACGCCTTTGCGTTCGTCTTGGAATTCTGCTTGAGATAGAGTCCGAGTTTGTGTAAATCGGACTCCGTATGAAGGAGTTATGACCTCCGGAAGTTTCAGAATTCAATTTAAATTTCAAACAGCTCAGAATTCGGTTTAAATTTCAAAAACAGACCCAAACTGGGCTGGGCGGGAAAATGCCCGCCCAGGAACCGGGTCGACTTGGGGGTCGACCTGGTGGTCGACCTGGGTACCCAGGTCGACCTGGGGGTCGACCTGGTCAGGTCCTGGCTGGCCTTGGCGGGTTCAGGTCGAATTTCTGAGCTCTGGTGTGTCATTACGGCTGATTTGTCACTTTCTGATTGGCTCCTCTTGGTGTGTATGGTCTGGATTCACTCTATAACCATCTGACGGTTCAAATCAATTTGAAATTCTATAAATACAACCCAACACTCAACCTCAATTCACATAAATAAAATAGAACTAGAGCCGTCATGCTGCTGGGAGGAAACTAGGAATAGCCATCAGTTGGAGAAAGCTTAGAGACGATCAAAATATAATCCAATTAAGAATCAAAACAACGTTATCTACCCAAAGGAAAGCATTGCAAATTCAGAACTCAGAAACCAGAACTCAAGTTCGTCGTTCGTTGTAAGTTTAGTTATGTTTTGGGATGCGAATCAAAATCAATGTCATGCCTTGGAAATAAATTGAAAATAGAACGATGTTTATTATGTTATATGTGGAATTGAATGATATTGATCTGTGTCTGTGGTTCTATTTTGTTATCATGTTGAATTGGGAATTAATGGATAAATCTATTCATATGTATATGAACTTGGAGTATAACCTGTTATGACAAGTTGTGTAGTTTATCATGTTATGCAAGTTTTAGGTTGTAAAATCCTATCACATATCTGACCAAATGTTAGTTCTAAATGTTTATGTGTATATATTAAACCTATGCCATAATTCAAGTTCACACATATTCATATGTTGGTGGTTGATTTGCAAGTTCACATATATGTAAGATGATTTATTCGTGTGTTGTAAATTCACATATATGTAAGTTGATTTAGTCTAGGTTGCAAATTCACATATACGTCTATGATGCAAATTCACATACATGTATGTGGCTTAGTCTACGTTGCAAGTTCACACCCATGACATTCATGATAACTATTTTGCAAGTTCACCCCTATTGTGTTCATATTGACTATGCCAAAAATGCCAAGTTTACACCTATGTCAAGTTTATGTTAATGGATTTCTTTATGCAAATTTTGTATACGCTAAATTAGGCTAAGTTTTTAGCCTAATATTATATGTCAAAAATCATGCGAGCGGAAAATTAGGCTAAGATTGTTAGCCTAATATTCAGACGGGGTAACGTTGGGAAAAATTGGTAATTATAGGGAACTTGACATAAATGGGTGAAAAATCACACAGATAATTTATGGCATGGAACGGTATAAATTATATACCTAAAAATAATGAATTTGGAAAGTGGGCCATAACATTTAATTGTTAACAAATTTACATATAAGAATAAAAGAACAAATTAAATTTAGAAAATATGAGTACGCTTAACCCGGGGTTGGATTGAGTTGTGATGTAAACCTGCCCGGACCCACCCGACTGTCCAGTAATCACAACAATACCTATCCAATGTGGGAGGTTAAGGCATTAAGACAAATAAGGACCCGAGGTTAGACTGAGTTGCAGTGTAAACCTTCCCAAAACCGACCGGCTGTCCAGTAACTGCAACAATACCTGTCTAATGTGAGTGGTCGGTGCTTTAATGAATAAATTAAAGCTAGAATGAGGATGGTAGGGTTAAGTTAACTAAAATACTTAACCAATTCAACATGTTAACTAAACTGATGGGTGGGGTTAGGTTAATATAGACACTTAACCACTTAACATGTTTTACTAGAAAACCCTAGTAACGGGGACTCATTTCAGCAGTAACCCAATTAGGTATCATGGTACCCTGAAACTTGGAAGGGTGGGACACGATTACTGGGCTGATTGTAAGCGGTCAAAAGCGACGGCGGTTGGTGTAGCAGTGTGGGTTCTAACGGAGTGCGGGCGTGCACACACTTCGGAGCAGACAAACAGGGTACTGAGCACCAGTAGTATAACCTATGCATTCTAGAATTGTGTCGGGCCGCCACCATGGGACCTGATATACCCAATGGTCGGACCAGCATAGGTATCTATAATCAAGTGGGGCTGTATGATACATATGCTTATGCGAGTAGGAGCCAATCTTTAGGAAGGGGATTACTTCACCCTGATCATGGGGTGCCAATTGAGACAGTGCAAGTAGGTGCAGAGAAGTAATAGTGAGTGCGTTTAGAGTATAGTTAGTATTTCCTGCCATATCTTATCTTATATTCTGGTATTGTCCTGTTCTCAATTTATACAAGTCATGATCTTTTTATTGTTCTCATGCTAGAATTATAACTAGACTTACTAGACTTATGTCTGACCCATTTTCCTTTCGCTTTCTTTTCTTCCGTTCCCCCCCAGGTCCACAGGGAGGAAACACCTCAGCTTAGACAGATTTTTCTTCCAGCTTGAAGAGAGAGAATGTATATTGCTTGGATCTCTTTCGTTTTGGGCTATGGCTTTGGACCTTTCATGGGGATTTATGGAGTTTAAACTTTGTTTCATGCTTTTTTAAGTTTTAAATCAAGATAATATTATGGTTGTAATAATTGGAAGTTTTTTTTGAGGCAACAATGGAAATGTTTTGTATGAACACGTACTTATGAAATGAAAGTCTGTTTGTTTTTATATGTGTTTATATCTGTCATGTATTTTATCTATGACTTTTACTTATAAACCTCCACCAAAGTTAAGGCATTCCCTCGGTGAGTGACCTTAGTAGAGGTGGGGTGTTTTAGTACGTACCTCTCATACATTACCCTCAAACTTTGTTACATTTGGGTGTGGTTAAATAGTACATAAATACCGACATAGTCAATAATAATTGAATATATTAAATTTGTTTCGCATTGTTTAGATCCAGCATGTGCAACATAAAATTCAACAAAAAATCGCAAAACTAAGGAACATTAGTTAAAAGGTAATCATGGATTTAAAAAGGAATTATTGACAATATTGGTAGTATTACTATAATAAAGCTAGTTTGATTTGTCAAAATAGCCAACACTGCTAATAGCATTACAACAAATCTAGTTTGACTTATCAAAATAGCTTCTAAAATGTAATTTGCTATAAAAGTTGATTTCTTCATCTAGCAAGCGTAAAAGGAAAAATTGTATATTAATAAGCTATAAAACAAGCAATAATTATATTGCTCAATTAAATGTTTATTTAATAAATATCAGCTTATATTAAGGATAGTTCAAATTTTGTGTTGAAATTAATTTTAAAAAACAAGACTAAAATTATCATTTCAACATTTTTTATGATAGAATAAATAGAATTTGTTAGACAAAAATTATCGTTTCAACTAAAATTATCATTTTAACATTTTTTATTTTTATATTAAGAGCATGCTCATCATGTTGTCAGCGCCTTAAAGAACTTTTAATATTTCAGAGCTTCTTTCCTTGGTAGGGCGACCGTAAATGGCATGAAGGGCTACCCCTTTCTTCATATCCTCTTCCTTTCACGCATACGATCCTTTCATCTCCTCAATATCCTCGCTCTCCTTTCTTCCTTGTTTACATTATGCATGGAAGCCCCGCCGAATTCCACTTTGTCATTGTCAGATCTAAGCTCTAGCTATGATTAACCCATCTTTCTTCAATTCACTCCTCAACAGCTTTCTTCTCCTCGAAATCGCTACTAACTTCTCTTCCTTTCACTGCATGGTAGTTGCTTCAGGCAACTACATGCCTTCTGAATTTCCTTACAGCTAGATCTAATGATTTCCCGCTCCCCGCTTCCAGTAATGTGTTGCATGTGGAATCTAGGCGATTTCGTGCCTCATTGCCTGGTGTATCAACGACCTGTGCAAGTCTGACTATGTCAGGTGGTAGGTGGCGTTTTGAAAGTTCGATGGTTTCTCTGTTTGGAGCATTAGTTAGCTTGTTCTTCAACTAGTGGTTCGACTTGTAGTGTTTTAGAAGATGTCACTAATTTGGAGTTTTTGGTGAGCACCTACCCACTTGAGTTGTTTCGCGTCTCGACAAACTTCGACCGGTATGCCTTTGTTTACTAAGTTTTGTGTGTTACATCCCTGGCTCAGTGGGCAATTGATCGTCACGACATCAACAGTTCCTTTTTGTTTGTGATGGTTCAATTTGGGTTGGTGGGTCTTTAGTGTTTGCTAAGATTGTTCTTGTTAGTAGCACTTTGTGGTTGGTTTTGTGTTTTGGGTTGGAGGTTATTTTCGTTGAGGTTGTTTTTGGGATGTTTTCCCTGGTTTATTTGGAGCTCGTCCCTGTTTCATGATATGTTTCTTTGCAATGCAATATGATTCAAGTTTGGTTGGGTCGTTTGTTAGGTGTTCTGATTTTCCTTTGTTTCATCATTCTTTCTGCATAACAGGTTAAGCCATTAACTCTTGAATATGCAGTTTTGTTTTGGTGTTAACCTATGTCTTCCTCACTCTTGACTTTTGCTATGTTTGGCCATGCCTATGGTGACTGCTCTAGCGCCTTCTCTAGGCAGCATATCGAGTAATGTTGAGACAATGGTTTTGCCAATGTTTGTTGCTGTCAGCGTGCAGGTTTGTCAAGTTTTGGGATGTCAGAAGTGTATTGATGTCACAAGTGATCATGTAACTACTTTATGTAGGATATGTTAGTGGTGAGCTATATGATAGTTAGGGTTTCTGATGCTCTGTCCTTGCTGCTTACCATCTTGTACTACATGATGTTGTACTATATTACTTTTTTGTGATGTGTTTATAATGTTGTATAATGTTGTGGTTTAGGAGTGAAATCTATCCTGCCCATTGCGTGGTGTGCACGGGCTAAGTAATCCCTACAGTAGTCTGATATTTTAAATATCTCATGTACTATAATCTAGAATAAACAAAGTGGACGACCCATTATAAAAGCCGTATGTTGGACCATCCACTTTAAAAACCGAATAGGCTCTGCCAGATAAAAAATAAATGATATATGTTATTTAATGCATTAATTTAGTATCAAATGCATCAAGTAAATAATAAGTGAGAGCACCAATTAAAAAGACCCAAAGATTAATATGAATTATTTAAGAGAGTTGGTGATATTAATATAAGAGAAAAAATAATAGTCGAACGAGAAATGCTGCAATTTATCTAGTTTGATGCATTAACGTAGGCTTTAAAATATAGTTTACTTTAAAGAGACATCTTCATGTTACAATTATAAAAAAACTTGTAACGACCCGTATTTTATATATCAAAGGATCATAAAATAGTAATTTTTAACTCCCTAGTGGTCGGATAATTATCAGATTTTAATAGGTTGTTCATGGGGATGTGAGACATGTCCATGATTTTCACCGAATCGATCTATGACCATTTTTAAAGTTGTGAATATGGGTTTATCTATAACTTTGGATAGAGGTCGAATCAGGTGCTGAAATCTATCTAGTTGGAATGGATATGTGGTTTACGATTCCTTGGAGTGGTCACAATAAAGATTCGGTTAAACGGTTTGGGAGGAATCGTTGTTTTAAGTTTCATTTCCTGTTAAGCAGACTAACTAGCTGCTAATGGGCAAATTACACAAGCCCATTAAGCTAATGAACTACAGCTATAAATAGAGGGGTTTGGGGAGGCAATTAGGGTTTCTATTTTCATTTAAACATTAGGTTGGGCGCCTGTGATTCTCTGGCTCAACATAATCCCTAATTTCTTCATCATATTCATCCTAATTCATCATAGATTGCATTCAGAGGCTAGATCATCATCAAGGAATATTATATCACATCAAATTGCATCGATATTGGAGTTCTTCATTGCTGCCGATATCTGATTTCATCGGATTTGCATTGGATCTTGGATTTGGTGAGTGGTAGATATCTCTTACATGGAAACTATAGATTATATAGGTAAATCTTGGTCAAATTCATATGTTATAGATTAAATTCACCCTAGATCTGATCATATATGTTTAATTCAGGTCTAGACGCCCCAGGAAAACCTTATTTAATCATGCAAAACCAGATAATGGTTAGATCATGTTCTTGTGTATTTTTAGATCCAAATTATATTAGATCCATTGATTTATGTTATGTTTATGTTTGTATGATCAAGATTTGATGAATCGATGTTGTTTTGATTGAATTGAATGCATTGTTTGTTCAAATTTGTGCCGTAGATCCTAGGTTTGAAGAACAGAGAAAATCAGAGGTTCAGATGATCAGATACAGCTGAAACTTAGCAGAGGAGCTCTGGATGGGTATCGAAACGATGCTCGAAAATTTTCACTAGATAATATGCTAAGTATATGGACCGGTATGGGTCCATGGCGCCATCAACATTGATGGATTGTCTTTGAAAGTTGGTGCATGGGCTCGAGGGATGAATTTGAGGCTAAGTGTAAATTTTCAAGCGAATTGGATGAAATATTGTATAGGTCAAAGATTTATTGGTCGAGTGTAATGATGGACCGACAAAGGTTTTAACTGGATGGATGAAATGCTTCAATGATGGACCGATAGGAAGTACACGGGGCGATGATCACGTAAATGCAAGCACTTAGCCATTTTTCGCTAAGTATATGGAACGATACTGATCCATGTTCGATGGATCAGTACCGATCCTTCACGTTGAGGCAGTTGGGAATCAATTTTTGGAAGCTCAGTTGCGGTGGCTCCTTAGGGTTGTTGATGAAATTTGGCGATGAATGGACTGCAGATGACGATGTGCAACTCATAGATGGATGGTGCTTCGATTTTTAACTCAAGTTGGAGTGGTCAGAGCTGAATTGATGTGATACTAATCGCGGGATGATGTATGATCCAGTAAGATGATAGATTGACTCAGGTGGGAGTTGATTGAGGATGATAATGGAATTGGTTTGAGAAGTCGCTCGAACTAAAGATGGAATCGCCGAGAAGGAAGGCTCAACGGATTTAAAGTGCAGGAATCGTTGGTTATCAAAGGTTTTAGGGGACTAAGAGCAGGGGTATCGTGGGGACGTCTATCAATATCAAGTAGGATTGTGTACCCTGAATTGAGCTCTGGGAGTGATCTAGTTGTCTTGGATGGAGGCAAACATACACAAGACGAATGTATGGTAGTCTGACTAGAGCTAGAATTTTCCATTAGCCCTTTACGGACATCAACAACCGGTCATTCGATGATTGGTGTATTCAAGGCTTTAGTCGGTGATAGCTAGGATATTGGTTGATATGGATGTTGTAGTTGATTGTGTTCTTTCTACCCTGTTTTCTTTAGGTAGGCTACCACCATAGGTCGTGGGATTAGAGATTTCCTTTCCTATTATTGAGTGGCATACGATTGATGATTGTCCTGTGCTAATTTTGTGGTTGCTCAAACAAATCAAATGATTGAACCATCTATAATCTGTAACACCTCGAATTTTTAATATAACTAAAAATGTATATATATGCATAGATAGGTTAATAATGGTGATGTACAATGAAAATTAATTAATACATGAAAGAGAAGGAAAGATTAATTCAATGACAGTGTATGTAACAGAGAAGATGATAAAATAACGATACTTAATTTAAATATTAGGAATTAAGTAAAATGGACATCACCATTGCGTTCATCTCGGAATTCTGCTTGGAATAGAGTCCAAGTTTTCGAAAATCGGACTACAAATGAAAGAGTTATGGCCTTCGGAAGATTCAACAAAAATTCAGAATTTACGTAGGAAAATACCCAGGCAGGTCGACCTGGGGTCGACCTACCCAAGGAGGTCGACCTGGGGGTCGACCTACTTAGGGAGGTCGACCTAGGGGTCGACCTTAGTGTTGACCCCCCCTGATTTTTCCAGATCTGGACAGTGACGATTTTTGATGTGCTGGACGGGCATAATGGCTTCTAGGGCGATCTAATGGCTCTAAAACACTCTCTACACCTATAAATAGTGCTTAGACTTAACCTAATTCATAAACAGTTCCTTCTGATGCCTCCATGCTGCCAAGCTTCAACCAAACATGGCCGCCGCCCCAAAACCCTAAACTAAATTTGTAAGTTCTTCATCAACTTTGGAGTTTAATCAAATCAAATAGCAAAGTTCTTCATCAACAATTCATGCTCCTCTCCAATAATCAAGTAAGAAGATTAAATCAGCGTCCTACATCAACGACAAATCATTTATTTTCCCCAATCCAGTCAAGGTGAGTGGAATTATAATAAATTTGTTGCATAATAGTATTGTTATCGTTCATCATTCTTCAGTTATTAATTTAACTCAAGATTCATGTTACAATGATTGTTCCTTTTATTCTCCTTTCCCTTTTTATTTTTGGATCTAGGTTATCTCGAACCTAGACGAAAATCTTATTATGCATACGTGCGGTTGGAATATGGAAATGTTGGGCATAATCTATTTTATGCAATCAAGAAACATAATCTGTAATTTGGGATTGGGGTGTAACAATTATTGTTGCAAATATTGGGGATTGTGGCATAACAATTGTTATTGCAAATATTGGGAAATCATTGTGATACAGCTTGTAGGTAATTTTGGAGCGTAATCCATAATGAATCTTTGGATATGATTTGGGAACGTGAATAGCGCATAATCATGAATTCTGATATATGATGTTGACATGAAATTATGTAAATTTAATTGGAATTGTTGAATGTGGGATAAGATTGGGAAAAAGGTGATTTATTTCAAATCTAAATATTATGGGATTGAGGGTTTAAATTATAAATTGAATTGGAATAATAGGTATAGCCTATTAACGGGATTATAAGCATGAACATAAATAGGGGTTTTTGGGAAAAGCTTGAATTTGAGACTTGAAAATTTAATATGCCGTTAAGATCCTAGAAACATAATTAAAAATGGAATATGTCAGACAAACCATGTTTTTTTATGTAATCATGGAAGTCGACGCATAACATGAAATTGACAATAATGGCATAACTTAAGCGTGAACATGCTTGTGAATTGGTAATTGACATTTGATATCTAGAATGAACATGTACATGCTTGTAAATTTATAAATGGCCTATGACACTTAGAATAGACATGAATTGTAATTAAGTTAAATTTGGAACACACGACATGAATTTGGGGTTTGGGTGAAAGACGATTATTAATGAACGCCTATGACACGAGGTTAGGCGCGTTTGTGGTGTAAGACTGCCGAGAACCGCTTGGCAAATCCAGCAACCACAAGCGGACGTCTAATGTGAGAGGTCAATGGCAAGAACTAGAGGCGTAACGGTTTATGATACGAGGTTAGGCACATTGTGGTATAAGTCTGACCGGAACCGCTTGACAAATTCAGCAGCCACGAACGAACGTCTAATGTGAGAGGTCATACATCGTTACAGCATAATAAATAAGTTAAGAAATACTAACCATAATAAGATATGTTGTAACGTTCATATTTCATGTATATTAAATTTTCAATTTAAAATGAATTAAATGGAATAATATTTGATAAAAATCATGTTTTGTTAATTTTCAAATGATGGTGATTGTTTGAATTGAGTATAAATAGATTTTTCAAATTTAGTTTTATTTAGAAAGGCAGTAATTTGAAATTTAATATTTAAATAATTAAATTAATGTGAGTGAGTTAATTTAAAAGTGGGATTCAAATTTAAATTGGAAATGGTGGAATTTTAAGTCGTTAAATTATAACTAAAATTCAAATCAAAATTTCAATTAATCAAATTAAGATTTTTAGAAATGTGTGGAATTTATTTATATAATTGATTTAAGTTATAATTTAATTTAATTTGAATTTAATGAATATTTAATTTGAATTAAAATAGTTAATCAAATAATTGAATATTTTATTTATTTGATTAACGGTGAAATTTGACGGTTATGGTAACTGTCTCAGAATCCGACGAAACCAGTCTCATCGGAACAGGAACGGTGAGATATGATAGGATTTCAATTTGCGTTACAATCCGACCTATCGTTTGATCGTATAGGTGAAAACCTGAATGGGATCAATGTAATAAGATAATTATTTGTTCTCTTATTAAAAACCTTGGCCCAATTATAAAACCTCTTTCCCAACCTTAATCAGCTCATTCTACCTATACTTATGCTTTCTCTATATCAATGGCTGAACAAAAATATTCAAACCCTAGTTCAAAGCAAAAAAATTCAAAATTTAAAGTCAAATCTCTTCGAACCATAGCATATTATATATCAGAACGAAGCTCTCGACGATACAAAGCTTCTGGTATGATTAGTTTCAACTGGCCAGAGTTGCCTGAAATCGACGGTCAAACCTCTGTTTTTCGTAGCCCTAAAGCATGAATTAGGGGTTTTTGATTTAGAGGTCGATTGGAGATTTGGGGATATGGGTTTTGAAGAGGAGATCTGTACAAGTGCAATGGTGGTGCTCGTTTGTTCTATCGTGCGGTAGATCATCAGAATTTGGCATTTTAGGGTTTAAAACCCATTACGTCCATGGAATCGGCAGCAACGGTGGGGACCACCGGAGGTGACGGCGGTGGGTGGAAAAGGTGCGGATAGTGGCGGTGGTCATCTCGCCGGTGGTTGGAAGTTTCCAAGTGGTCGGAGCTCGCTGCAATAGTTGGTCAAAGTTACGGTGTAAAGGGGTTTCTGCGTTGGATTTACTGTAGCGAGTAAAGGCTGGAGCGGGAAGAAGGGTTGACCTGGCGCTGACATGTCCAAGTTTGATTGGAGTGAGAGAATATTTATATTTATTTTATATATATTCAAAATTCAAATGGTAAAACAAGCATAACTTCTTCATACGACCTCGATTGACGAGCAGTTTGCTGCGTTAGGATCGTGGCGAGATTGCGGACGTTTTGGCCCTGGTTTGGCTGCGTTTGGAGACTGTGAAATGTTGGCCTTCAGTTGGACGTACGATCAACTAAGGACGCAAAGATGAGTGATTTTCTCACTTACGAAATACTGAATTATTCCCATATTTATTAAATTAAATTGTGAAATAATTTTGGTTGTGTATGATTGATGATGTGTTGTTGATTTAAAACCGACATGCAACTATGATAATTTGAAAATTTAGGCCAATAATCAGTTATTAAATTTAATTTAATTACTAGTGGAAAGCCTGATCCTTGCAAACCCGTAAACAGTTTGATACTAGTTAATTGGATGAAATGATTGTGATGGATGTTTGGTTGAATTTTATTACTGAATTGATGTTGACACTATTAATGCTACATATTCAGTATATTGTGTTGCATGTTGATTTTGACGATGAACCCCAAATTTTACCCCTTGATGTTACGGGCATCTAATGAACCCGGGATTTATCGATTAAAATGAACACAGAGTGAAATGATAAATCTCTGTGACCCTGATTTGGATTGAAATGACAGATCCATCCCTGAATATCAAGAAATTAAATTTAAAATCACCTGGCCAGTGCATAGATAATTATATACAGACATCGGTTGGTTAAATGATTTTAAATATTTGGAAATTTTATTTGATATAATTTTCATTATAAGAATGTGCCGATACTCGATAAATCCATTTCTTTAAAGATTCTGAATTTGGGATGTTTATTAAAAAGAGTTAAGGAAATTTTTCCCAAAACAAAGTGGAAATTCTTAAATTGGGATGTGAATATGATTTAGAATTATTCAAATTTATGGGGTGGATTTGAATGAAATAAATTCTTATTGAATTTAAATTTTTGAATAAGGGAATCGGGGTATTCTTAGTTGTTTAACTTAGTTTTTAATATTTATTTGAATTCTTGAAATTGAAAGATTGGTTTGAATGGCGTCTGAAACAAGATATTGAATTATGTAACTCCATTGAGACTAGAGTATGGGTTCAAGTATTTGAAGTTCGGAAGAAAGGAGAAGTTTTGATTATTTTTTTATATATATAAACAAGTTATTCTTTCCTTAAAATTTATTATTTAACCTTTACCTATAGACCATTTATTTTAGCTTAAATTTTTCTTATATTTTATTATTTAAATTAATTAGTTAAATTTTATTTTTTATACATATTCATAATGATCTAAATTATCTTATTTTATTTAACCATTATTTCTATACATATATGTTTATATAAAGATTGTATTCTAAAAACATCTATTTCAAGTTAAAAAAAATGATCGTAAACTTCTTCTAAATGGAAAGTGCTGGATTTAAAGCTTAGTTCGAGATGAAGTCGAGATAAAGTATTCAAATGTGAATCAACTTTTTCCAATTTTACGTGGAAATGTAATTGATATTTTATTCGAATATAATGGATTTCATAAATGATGAATGGGTTGTTATGGGAATCTGGACTCTATTGAATATGAATGGATTTCGAATTCATATCGATTTGAGATAATTATAATCTTTAATATGAAGTATATTCTACTTGAATATAAATCGAGTTGATGAAATATTATATGATTATAATATAATGAAATGAAATATATTCCAGTTTAGAATATAATCGATTTGGTATGATTATGATATGTTGATACAAAATTTTATTCTACATTTTGAATATAAATTTGGTTCGAAACAAAATATGATATTTTGATATGAAAGCGAACCTTTGTGAAAAGTAAAAGAACCGACCGATGTGGAAAATATAAACGTTGGTTGTTAAAGAGACCGGAGTCGACATAAGGCATACTCTCTGTCAGTGTCGATACCACTTTGATAACTGTGAACGTTATGACGCATCCAGAATGAGTATGATGACTTGGAGGCGATTATTGAATCGAAGAAGACGGACGATGACGAAATTTCCCTGACCTTCGGGTCAGAATTGAAATGACTAAAATAGGAGCTATACCGTGACTAATTGAGGTAGCACCTTTGATCGGACACACTTCTTCGATTCTATTTCTTTGACTATGATGATGATGATTTGGGTCCTTTTTGATTTTGGGAGTGTGTCCGAGGTGGGCGGTAGTGGCTGCTATGCGTTACCACCGGTCCGGGAGTGCAATTGTAGAATCCTACCGTGGGCATTACTTCGAGTGCCTTGTCATATTTATCCGTATCGAGCCCCACACGATTTTGACTTAACATTGCCTTCTATGGAGTGCCCTCTGATAACACCAGTCCGGTGAATTTACGGTACTGTATAGACTGTTGATGCCTGTAAATGGCGTAAGGGTAATATGGTAATCCCTCACACGTAGTTTTTATGATATTTACTTTACTGGATAGACACTATCATAATAGCGTATTATACTATGTATGTATTAGTTTAACGGATCCTTGAGAGATGGAAAAATCCTGTAACTGCACCTATGACACTCAAGTTGTTTCGTATTTTAATTTGACTAATATGAGAATGATTTAGTGCTGATCCAAGTGTTTGTTGTGTTTTCTTTTATGCAATACGCTCGGGTCAGCAGATGTTGTAGTTAGTGAAGATTTCAATAGCTTGGAGGATAAAGACGAAGATTTGGTATATATCTACTATATATATAAGTATTTCCGTTGCATTTTATTTCCGCTGTGCTATGTAGAGAGATCTATATTTGTAACTCTGATAATCATTGTATGGTATAGACAATCGTTGTATGGTATAGACAAATGTATGTATTTCAACTGTTTTAAACCGTTAGTTGTTTATTATATGTTGCCCTTCCGCCGTGAGAACTCTGTATTGTTTTTCTCTTCTTTCTTCTTTTCTTCTTTTCCCAATAACTGCCTATATTTGTGATTTGTTTGGGTCGACATGCGTGGTTTATTGTTGATTTGAACGGTCAAAAATGTGGGTCGTTACAATTTGGTATCAGAGCATCGGTTAGCGATAACCTTGGCTCTGTTTGGGAATAAACTCATTAGAGATAGGGTTAGTAATGCCTTAGAATGAGTTTGAGTGATATTATATTTGTATTTTGAGTATAAAAATGGTTTTTATTATGTTGACTGGTTCTGTTGAATATTTATGGATTCTGGTTGATATATGGGATGCCGTAGGATCGATAGGAATCTCTAAATGGTCGAACAAAGTGGTTTTACATAATATGGTTTTCGATAATATTTTATATATATCATATATATTATTAGTGGGTTTAAGTGTACAAGAATTGGTAGCTGGTAGGTAATAACATTAAGTTAATACCTATTACGATTGATTCGACAATTAATTTAATAAGAAAAATTTAGCTGGTTTTATAAAATGTTCAAGAATGAAATCACTTAAGCATATTAGTTCCATAAGAGATTTGCGACAAAATAGAACTGGATTGAAACTTGATTCTGGGAAGCTTTTGAAATAGTTTTGCCAAAGTTTTAAAGTAATATCATATTATAGGAACGATCGAAAAGGAAATGGTTTTAAAGATTTACCAATAAGGTGTAATCCCTTCTCGGACATTAGAAATAATTTCGGTAATGAGTGCATGCATTATCGGCATTTATTTGAAAGCGTCTAAGTGGGGGAGACCACTCCGTATTCTCATAACTAGTCGAAAAGGGTTTTGAATTGAATTTTCATATAGTATAAAGGTTTATATAAAGATATTAGTACAGTATTTAAAGTTGAGTTTAAATTAAAGCAAAAATCGAGGTTCTTATGTTCTTTGGTAATTACGAATTCAGATTTAATATTTTATGGAATTGTTTTCTATAAAATTTTAAACTTATGTTATTTTAGACTTGATTTTTTGAACCCGGAATTTAGGTATTTAAGTTCGTCTTAGCAAATAATATGGGCTTAAGTATTAAGGTAACTTGTTTTATTAGAGATCTTGGTTTAAAAACCAGGAAATGAAATTAAGTATTAAGGAAAGCGAAATGGTCATTGGAATACTTAAGCATGAGTAATAATAGAATTTAAGAACCAAATTCAGTCGAGGTAAGTGATCGATAAGTGAAAATTGACCAAGAAAATGAAATCCAATTAAGTAAAATAAGTTGGGAAGTTAGTGGCGCAAATAAAATTGGCGTAACTTACGACTTGGCTAATTAATAAGGATGCTAAGATAGTCAAGTTATAAATTAGGAAATTGAAAAAGGTTTGAGAGCTAAGTATAAACCTTGAATTATAAACAACCGCTTATTAAAATCCTGATTGGTAAGTCAAGCAACTAAATTTAGCTAAGGGAATAAGATTTAGTTAAAATGAAATGTATATGGAAATTTATATCACTCGAAAACTAAAGTTTGTAATCTAGAATGAAGATTTGCTAAAGTAATTTATATACGACAATGATTAAGGTTAATCTTGGTTAACGGATTCTGAATTTAATTAAATAAAGCGAGGCAAAAGATAAACTGAAAGTTGAAGTGGATCTAATTGGTTATTGAACCGTTATAGGAAATAAGGATAAAAGACAATTGAGTTATGGGCCGAAGGAAATGAAATCAACTTAGAGAAATAAAATAAGTCGATCTAGAATCGATATAGCTAATTTGGTGGACTAAGCAAAGAATGAAATAGCTGGGAATTTGAAATATAGAATGAGCTATAAGAAAGAAAACCGGAAGACTAATTTATTGAATTAGAATATTAAAAGAATTGGGAACTAAATGGATTCAATTAAGTCGGACAAATTAGTATAAACGGAACTAAATTCAAGGAAATGGAAATTTGCCGAATGGAAAATGATTTAACATTGATAGAGATGAATAAGCAATTGAAATACGAAATGAAACTAAAAGTTAGTCGAGGCAAGTGAGTTGACTCGATAAAAGTTAACTTAAAGGAACTGCGTAAAGATTGATTTAAAATTTAATACTTAGGAAAGAATGAGTCTCGAAATGTGGTATATTGATTCATAATAATGAATTCAAAAGATTTATTTTAATTGAGTCGGTTGAGAACGTTAAATGAATTCAAGTTATTTCGAGACGTAATACTTGAAACGAAACGAGAAGTGAGTAAAAGTATATTGGAATAAAGTTCAATATAATATGGGTGAATAAATAAGAAAATAATGAATGAAAGAAAAATTGACCAAGGTTAATGAATCGATGATTTAATATAATCGAACAAAATTCAGAAAGAAAAATGAATTCGAGTTTGACTAAAATTGACATTTAAAATAAAATGGGAAATGAATAGAAATACTCGGAAATTTAGTAAGGAATTTAATGTGAATCCATTTCTCGAGTAAAGTAGTGATGATAATGTGAAGTCATAACGAATTCACAATTTTTCTTTCCTGAAAGTTTGAACTCCAACTTAAGTAAATTGACGTGTGTGCGAAAAGCTGAACTATTTGATAATCTGAAACGGAAACGACCATAACTTTTGAATGGATGATCGGAATCTGATGATTTCGGACTTTTCGGAAACCTTAGAAACTGAGTTTAAACATTTGTTAATAAAGCCTTGCCTAATTTCCAAATCTATTAGGTTGAAACCCAAGAACTAGTCGTAGTTGTATGCGCAGAAAATAAAAATCTGAACTGAATACCAATGTTGTTTTGGTCATAACTTCCTAATAGAGCGTCAGATTTTGATGTGCGAGTACAATTCGGAAAACCCAGAAAGTAAACTAAAAATTTTCCTCAATAAGCTTGCTGAAAATTTTAAGTTTAAAGGGGTAAAAACTGAGTTGAACAACTCAGATCTGCATTCTACAATGTATGGGCTGAGGTGTTCACCTTCATTAAAACTGTCATAACTTTTGAACGAATTATCCGAATTCGACGAATCCGGACAATTCGGAAAGCCTGAAACAAATGCTACAAATTTTTCCTAGTGTGTTCTAGTCATATTCCATCATTTATAGGGTGATAATCGTTGATTTGTTTGCTGGCCTGTTGTTAACATGTTGGTTTTGTTGTTGAAAGGTTCAATATATGTTGTGTAAGTTGTATACATTGCTATATATTGTGTATATGTTTAATTCTTATGCGTATGTGAGTATGTAGCAGGTGTAAGGAAGTCGCGCTATGCCTTGGAGCTCGCTTGCGCTAAATACTAAATTGCTAAGGTAAATAAAAATTTGCAAATAAACGCTACAGAAGGTACGTATATGTGCTACTTAGTTTTATAGTTATATACATATACATATATATATATATGTATATGTATATGTATATGTATATGTATATATGTATTTGTGTGTGTGTTGTCTTCCCCATTTTGGGATGCCTCATCGTGTGATGAGATGAATATTCGAGTTTTATATGTGTTGAGATTTTTCCGGACCTCTCCGTACAAAGGAGATGCTGCCGAAATTTTTCTTGATTTCGGGAGTTAGAAAATTTATGAGGTTTTATAACTATATACTTATTTTATAAATGTTATTTTAATAGTATGGATTTGGAAGTATGACTTGTTTAACACCTTATCTCGCTCTCTTTTCGAGGACGAAAAGATTTTTAAGTGGGGGAGAATGTAACATCCATATTTCATGTATATTTAATTTTCAATTTAAAATGAATTAAATGGAATAATATTTGATAAAAATCAAGTTTTGTTAATTTTCAAATGATGTGATTGTTTGAATTGAGTATAAATAGATTTTTCAAATTTAGTTTTATTTAGAAAGGCAGTAATTTGAAATTTAATATTTAAATAATTAAATTAATGTGGGTAAGTTAATTTAAAAGTGGGATTCAAATTTAAATTGGAAATGGTGGAATTTTAAGTCGTTAAATTATAACTGAAATTCAAATCAAAATTTCAATTAATCAAATTAAGATTTTTAAAAATGTGTGGAATTTATTTATAAAATTGATTTAAGTTATAATTTGATTTAATTTGAATTTAACGAATATTTAATTTGAATTAAAATAGTTAATCGAATAATTGAATATTTTATTCATTTAATTAACGGTGAAATTTAACGGTTATGGTAACTGCCTCGGAATCCGACGAAACTAGTCTCATCGGAACCGGAACGGTGAGATATGATAGGATTTCAATTTGCATTGCAGTCCGATCTACCGTTTGATCGTATAGGAGAAAACCTGAATGGGATCAACGTAATAAGATAATTATTTGAAACGACCCGAAATCCCCCTTACGGGAAATCGCGGATTGAGTTGAAAACAAGCCACATCAGAACGTCAAACAGAAGAACATTTCATTGTTAATTACAATAATTCCATCAGAATACAAGAATATACAGAGTATTAACAAATAATATACATTATAAAATATCATAGATTACAATACATTACGTAGCAGCGGAAAATAATACAATACACAACTAGAAGAGACATACGGATACAGAGATTTCCGGATATCATCCCAGCTGTAAACCAAGTTCCTATGAATATAAATCTGCAAAACCAAACTACTAGCTGCCGGTGTTAAAATAAGGGCACCCAGGGTTTAGGTTAAAACAATAAACTCCAGGTCAGTCATGAGACTAGTGTGAGAACTAAAACAGTTATTAATCTTTATTTTAAAGTTAAGTAAATCAAGGGACCACACCGTATTACACGGAACGGGTTTCCTCCCAAGAATACCAGTGCATAAAACAACAGCACAATGCTAAATAAAGGACAATGAAGCTATTATATGACCCAGGTCCCATCACACAATGCAACGCAAGCCGGAGGATAGGGTTTTTACCTTATAATATAGCCAAAGAATGCTTGATACGCTAAATTTCATGTTTTATTATTACTATAAGTGTATAGTGTCAAAACAATTTCAATCATAAGTATCAATCATAGACGACATAAGCGCCCCATCCCACTATGTCGCCATATATAGGATTACAACTAAAATTGAAACGTTACGTATTGGAAGTTGGATTTCCATCTGTGAAACGAGGCAGAAGATAGTCCTCTACCGATTCGAGACGCTCTAGCCCGTGTCTCAGGACGCAAACTCAGGTGGGCCCTTAGATCGTCAGGGCTGGTCCACCGATGTGGATTAAAATGCCTGAACACTACGTTTCCCCACCCTTTGGGGGCGTCAATGAGTCAACAAATGACTCCGTCGGCTTCACATAGTCACCAATATATCCGAGGTGCCTCGCAAACCAACAACCACATAAGTCAAACTCGTCAGGGCGTATCAAACCACTGATCCCACTTCTAACTAGAGAGAAACACATGTCCTCCCAGAGGTCATCTCCCATTTTTGGTTCACCACCGGGGTGTGAGGCTCGCGAATCAACGCTACACAAAGCTATGCCACACAGGTCGTGCTTTGATCATCAACCACAAGACTTTGCTTTTCAATAGAATCCTTTATCATTTGCATCTTAGCATGCCACACAGGCAAACCACTCCATGCAACCGATATCCATCAATCACACAGAATGATATCCAATGTCAGACACACAGTCCATTTACAAGTCCGTTCTGGGTCTAAACGAAACCGGAGACACCTTGTACCTTGCATATCCATCGATCTCTAAGTACGTCTGGACGATCACCAACTGATTCCCTCCTCTTGGGTCTACGACCCAATCAAGATCATCAGTAATTACCCCAACGACGTGAAGACCTCCGGTCTTCGACCACCGTCTTCATCCTCGACACCACGTCGAATCAATTATTCAGAACGGGATAAACCCGGTCTTTCTGAATAACTCGCGTATACAATAAACAAGTGTTACACAAACACAACATACGCCTCATTCCAATTCATCAGTCACTAACCGTAAATTTGCAAGAGAATAATTCCCCAAACATTAACCCCGAAGGCCGAAACCAACATCAGATCAATATCCAAGAAACCACTCTTCTTAGCTAACCTTCAGTTAGTGGCTAAATTTCACATTCTTAGGGATAGGTTCCCATTAATTTTATCAAAGATAAATTCCTTAAATTTATTCTTTAATCTTCTTTTGAATATCAATTCAAACCAAATTATGGTTTATCCAAACTAACCGGGATTAACGAACCTTACCGAAGTAATCATTTGTTTTAATTTCCCAATCCCAACCTATTCATCCCATGAAGTAAAACTGGTAATACTTCATATCTAACACCACGATGTTATCGGTAAATTCAATTACCATTTCACGTTCAAATCTAATTAAGGATTTAACTATCGCTTGGAGCAAAACTGGTGGTACTCCATTCTCGACCATTTCTTGAATTTGATAATTTTAATTATCAAATTCACTTTTCATTTCCATCAGCCTTTAACCGTAAATTAGCAAGTGAACAATTCCCTAAGTAATAACCCCGAAGGCCGAAACCAACATCAGATCAATACCCAGGAAACCATTCAACTTAGCTAATCTCCAGTTAGTTTCTGATTTTCTTAACTCTGTTGGGTCTAAGAGAAGTATTATTAAAGATACCATTCACGACAACCCTAATCACATTCCATTAATTTTCGGGTTAAAGAACAAATGTTATTTAAAACACCGTTCACGATAAACCCAAAAGTCAATTTCAATTCAATTCCAATTAAAAATTATTTAATTGGTATACTTCATTAAATCTAAATAAAAAGATTTAATCTTTTTCTCAGCTGGGTTTAAGAACATGGTTAATGAAGACACCATTCACGACAAACCAAAATCCCATTTGATATTAAATACAAGGCACTGAATAGAAAATATTCCGGCTTATATTCAATATCAAATTCTACGACCAACAAATATCGTATTGGAAATAACGATATAAATATATCTTTCAAATTCCCATAACAATATCTGTATCATCACAAAATCCAACATCGAAATATTCCAAAGACAATTTCGATTCAAATCCATTCCAATTCAATTATTGGAAATTCTGGTTATTTCTAAAACCATTTCAAATCTACTTTATTTATTTTAAAGATAAATAGAATTATAATTCTAGTTCAAAACTAGTTCATTTCGATAAAAAATTATTTTTATCTTTTCAAATATGAAATTTTTAATCCCAATTCTTCACAAATCATTTATTATGATTTTACACAAATTATTACTATTTTTAATAATTTTATCAAGGCCCGTATAGTCGATTTCCATCAACGGCTATCGAACTGCACTTACATCGACCTTTTCCAAATTTTATTTTGACATAATTTCAAATCCAACCGTTAGATTTCTAATTTCTAATATTCGTTAAAAATCTATTTCGATACGAACCCAACGGTCCCGGTTTTAGGAGAATCTGACGGTCGGATCTCCCGTAATATCCATTCGAAGTCAATGGTCAAAATTCGCGAACTGCCGCGGCGCGGCACGTTCTATTCAGGCCATTATATATATATATATACATATATATATATATATGATATATTTCGTCGATTTCCTTTTAAAACGTATTTTATAAATCGTTTTAAATTCGTTTTCAAAACGATTTCAACTTCATATTCAATTTCTAGTCAAAATTGGATATTCCACATCATCGATATACAAATGATAATATTTTCAAAACGTTAAATTTTGAAATCACTTTCTTTTCTATATTCATTATAAAAATGAATAAAATCGATATAAATATCGTTCACGTCAAAATAGCGTCAATCTAATCAACACGGCTTTTATTCAACACATGAATATTTTACAATTCAACACATGAATTTATTTTCAATTCAACACATGAATTTATTTTCTATTCAATACATGAATTTATATTCCTTATTTTTCAAATTGGAATGAGGCCCAATCAATTACCATATAATGTTAATTATATGGATTTTCTACAACACATGTAGGTAACAACAACGATAGATCATCAACCATCATCTAGAGTGCACCACACAACTGCATAAGCATTGAATATCAATAATTAACGCTTGCACAGTCTGTTAATCCATCAATTGACATACAACTAAACAATCGGGATTAGTGTACGTCAAATCTCATCCCAATACCCGTGTGGGGTTTCAAATCAACAAACACAGATTTTATTTGTGCGGTTGGGCGATGTGTAAAATTTACCGTCCCAATCAATATAAGTCAAATCAGTGAATATAAACAAATCATTCGATTTGTTTATTACTATTTATTTTATATACACGTTAAAAATCATATTTTTAACTATAAAATATTTTCCACTATAAAATATTTTATTTCATTCCACATCACACAATCAAATTTCACAACACAACAATCAAACAAAAAAGTCATCCATGGTCTGTGGACGACGGGTGTCGGGTGCTACTAAACACCATCCGCATCCTAGTATATATTTCAACTAGAAAATAAATTAAAGGTGAGGAGTTCTTACCGAGGGTTCCACTCCGTCGTGCTTTACTTTTAAACTGCTGAACCTTCTGAATCTGTTTGAAATTCTAATGTAGTCCTTGTCCCGTTGTTCATAATAAAAATTATATTTTTATTGCTTCATTTCAATAAATAAAAATCATATTTTATTTCTACTTCATATATAAAGATCGAATTTTTATATCATCACTATAAAAATCACATTTTTATTATTTCTACTATATAAAAATCACATCTTTAATATTTCTACTATATAAAAATCACATCTTTAATATTTATCATATGATAAAAATCATATTTTTATTCTGTCTATAATATAAAAATCAAATTTTTATTCTATCTATAATATAAAAATCAAATTTTTTTTAGGAATAAAAATCAAATCGTTTTAGATAAAAAATTTCATCTTTCCTCGCATAAAAATCCAAACTTTCTATAACACCACTTGTATGATAAAGATCATATTTTTAACTCGAAATCATATAAAGACCATATTTTTCACAATGCCGAATATATTTTAAAACAATGAATATGGTAAAAATAAAAGGGAATTACAAATAATCGTTGTGTTAAGAGGGATTACTCCTTTTCCTCTGAGCCGTGGTGTTTGAATCCATTTCCGAGCCACTCATGCTTCATGTCGGAGGCTGAAATGGCCATCATTGGAGAAGGAAGCAACGGGGCGCGCTCGGTGGCCGGGGAGTCGGGGATGGTGGCGGATGGCCAGAGGCGGGGCTCTCAAAGATTGGCGACGGATGGGTTTAGGGCGTTGGGGGTGTTTGGGGGCGGTTCACAGTAGAAAGGGGGAGAAGGAGATGAGCGAAGGGGGAGGAAGAAGAGGGGGGCGACGACGACGGAGGTCGAAGGGGGCGTTGACAGTTGGTGGCGCGACATCACGGTGGTGGCGGGCTTCCAAATGCGGCGACGGTGAATCGCGGGTTCCCCGTTTTGTTTTCTTTTTTTGTCTTTAATTTTGATTTTGAAAGACGAATGGGAGATGGAGGGGTGATATAGAAAATTATATATATTAACTAATTATTTAATTATTTCAAAAAGGTACTTTTGTTATTTTGACCTCGAAATCGAACCCACGGTCTGTCGTCCATAGCTAATTACCCCCATTCCGAACACAATGGGATATGTATCGTAAGCTGATTCGATCGTTTCAGTCAGTTTTCGTCAAAATCAACATATAACTCTATATATTGAATTTGAATGCGCATTTCCATTTACCGGGGCCACATACGGACTCTAAAAATTCCCGAAAAATATTTTCTACTTTCGTATTGCCGGTATGGTCCTAACAAAACTAATTTCGTCGAATTCTGAGACCGTTTGAAAAATGGCCATTTTCCAGTCGATTTAAATCAACTAAACTGGCCAAACACGTTTTACCTCGCCACGCTCACATATTGATTCAGAAAATTACGAATTTTGAAACCTAGCAATAACTTGACATCACAGATCCAACAAAAGTGGTTTCGTCGAAAACCGAGGTCATTTGCAAAATTTCCATTTTTAAGGGCCAGAATTTCACAGCGACTATTATGAATTTTCAACTGGGCATAACTTTTTATCCCCGCTATAAAATTTTAATTTTTCGGATTCATTGGAAAGATATTCTCAATTAGATTCAAATATTTTTGGTTTCGCTAAAATCCGGTTTATTTCGCACCCGGTACATTCATTTAAACTTTGAAATCGAATTTTCAGACTACCGCGCCATTTTCAGTTCCTTTTATAATTAAAATAAAATATTTATATTCTAACGATGATTCGAATAAATATATACGTTCGAATTCTATTCAAAATAAATTTCTCGTCATTATTATTTAAAATAATTCATTTTAAATATTCAAAATTCATCAAAGTTGCCAAAATAAATTTTTTAAATTGGCTTGGATTTCCGGGTTATTACATTATTTGTTCTCTTATTAAAAACCTTGGCCTAATTATAAAACCTCTTTCCCAACCTTAATCAGCTCATTCTACCTATACGTATGCTTTCTCAATATCAGCGGCTGAACAAAAATATTCAAACCCTAGTTAAAAGCAAAAAAAAATTCAAACTTTAAAGTCAAATCTCTTCAAACCATAGCATATTATATATCAGAATCAAGCTTTCGACGATACGAAGCTTCTGGTATGATTAGTTTCGATATGCAGTGGCCGGAGTTGCCTGAAATCGACGGTTAAACCTCTGTTTTTAAGGTCGATTGGAGATTTGGGGATATGGGTTTTGAAGAGGAGATCTGTACGAGTGCGATGGTGGTGCTCGTTTGTTCTATCGTGCGGTAGATCATCAGAATTTGGTAGTTTAAGGTTTAAAACCCATTACGTCCATGGAATCGGCGACAACGGTGGGGACCACTAGAGGTGACGGCGGTGGGTGGAAAAGGTGCAGCTAGTGGCGGTGGTCATCTCACCGGTGGTTGGAAGTTTCCAAGTGGTCGGAGCTCGCTGCAATAGTTGGTCAAAGTTACGGTGTAAAGGGGGTTTTGCGTTGGATTTACTGTTGCGAGTAAAGGCTGGAGCGGGAAGAAGGGTTGACCGGGCGCTGACGTGTCCAAGTTTGATTGGAGTGAGAGAATATTTTATTTATTTTATATATATTCAAAATTCAAATGGTAAAATAAGCATAACTTCTTCATACGACCTCGAATTGATGAGATGTTTGTTGCGTTAGGATCGTGGCAAGATTGCGAACGTTTTGGCACTGGTTTGGCTGTGTTTGGAGACTGTGAAATTTTGGCCTTCAGTTGGACGTACGATCAACTAAGGACGCAAAGATGAGTGATTTTCTCACTTACGAAATACTAAATTATTGCCATATTTATTAAATTAAATTGTGAAATAAGTTTGGTTGCATGGTTGTATATGATTGATGATGTGTTGATTTAAAACCGACATGCAAGTATGATAATCTGAAAATTTAGGCCAATAATCAGTTATTAAATTTAATTTAATTACTAATGGAAAGCCTGATCCTTGCAAACCCGTGAACAGTTTGATACTAGTTAATTGGATTAAATGATTGTGATGGATGTTTGGTTGAATTTTATTACTGAATTGATGTTGACACTGCTAATGCTACATATTCAGTATATTGTGTTGCATGTTGATTTTGACGATGAATCCCAATTTTTACCCCTTGATGTTACGGGCATCTAATAAACCCGGGATTTATTGATTAAAATGAATTAAGAACACAGAGTGAAATGATAAATCTCTGTGACCATGATTTGGATTGAAATGATAGATCCATCCCTGAATATCGAGAAATTAAATTTAAAATCACCTGGCCATTGGATAGATAATTATATACAGACATCGGTTGGCTAAATGATTTTAAATATTTGGAAATTTTATTTGATATAATTTTCATTTAGAAGAATGTGCCGATACTCGATAAATCCATTTCTTTAAAGATTCTGACTTTGGGATGTTTATTAAAAAGAGTTAAGGAAATTTTTCCCAAAACAAAGTGGAAATTCTTAAATTGGGATGTGAATATGATTTGGAATTATTCAAATTTATAGGGTGGATTTGAATGAAATAAATTCTTATTGAATTTAAATTTTTGAATAAGGGAATCGAGGTATTCTGAGTTGTTTAACTCAGTTTTTAATATTGATTTGAATTCTTGAAATTGAAAGATTGGTTTGAATGACGTTTGAAACAAGATATTGAATTATGTAACTCCATTGAGACTAGAGTATGGATTCAAGTATTTGAAGTTCGGAAGAAAGGAGAAATTTTGATTAAAGAATTATATATATATATATATATATATATATATATATATATATTTTCTATGTTGATTTCAAACAAGTTATTCTTTCTTTAAAATTTATTATTTAACCTTTACCTATAGACCATTTATTTTGGCTTAAAATTTTCTTATATTCTATTATTTAAAACTAATTAGTAAAATTTTATTTTATATACATATTCATAATGATCTAAATTATCTTATTTTGTTTAACCATTATTTCTATACATATATGTTTATATAATGATTGTATTTTAAAAACACCTATTTGAAGTTAAAAAATGATCGTAAACTTCTTCTGAATGGAAAGTGCTGGATTTAAACCCTAGTTCGAGATGAAGTCGAGATAAAGTATTCAAATAAGAATCGACTTTAACCAATTTTACATGGAAATGTAATTGATATTTTATTCGAATATAATGGATTTCATAAAAGATGAATGGGTTGTTATGGGAATTTAGACTCTATTGAATATGAGTGGATTTCAAATTCAAATCGATATGAGATAATTATAATCTTTGATATGAAGTATATTCTACTTGAATATAAATCGAGTTGGTGAAATATTATATGATTATAATATACTGAAATAAAATATATTCCAGTTTAGAATATAATCGGTTTAGTATGATTATGATATGTTGATACAAAATTTTGTTCTACATTTTGAATATAAATTTGGTTCAAAATAAAATATGATATTTTGATATGAAAGCGAACCTTTGTGAAAAGTAAAAGAACCGACCGATGTGGAAAATGTAAATGTTGGTTGTTAAAGAGACCGGAGTCGACATAAGGTGTAGTCTCTGTCAGTGTCGATGCCATTTTAACAACTGTGAACGTTATGACGTATCCAAAATGAGTATGATGACTTGGAGGCGATTATTGAATCGAAGAAGACGGACGATGACGAAATAGCCCTGACCTTCGGGTCAAAATTGAAATGACTTAAACTGGAGCTATATCGTGACTAACTGAGGTAGCACCTTTGATCGGACACACTTCTTCGATACTATTTCTATGACTATGATGATCATGATGATGATTTGGGCCCTTTATGATTTTGGGAGTGTGATCCGAGGTGGGCGGTAGTGGCGGTTATGCGTTACCACAGGTCCGGGAGTGCAATTGGTAGAATCCAACCCTGGGCATTGCCTCGAGTGCCTTGTCATATTTATCCATCTCGAGCCCGATATGATTTTGACTTAGCATTGCCTTCTATGGAGTGCCCTCTGATAACACCAGTCCGGTGAATTTACGGTACTGTATAGACTGTTGATGCCTGTAAATGGCGTAAGGGTAATATGGTAATCCCTCACACGTAGTTTTTATGATATTTACTTTACTGGATAGACACTATCATAATAGCGTATTATACTATGTATGTATTAGTTTAACGGATCCTTGAGAGATGGAAAAATCCCGTAACATCTCTTGAGTTACTACACCCATGACACTCAAGTTGTTTCGTATTTTAATTTGACTAATATGAGAATGATTTAGTGCTGATCCAAGTGTTTGTTGTGGTTTCTTTTATGCAATACGCTCGGGTCAGCAGATGTTGCAGTTAGCTAAGATTTCAATAGCTTGGAGGATGACACGTAGATTTGGTGTATATCTACTATATATATAAGTATTTTTGTTGCATTTTATTTCCGCCGTGTTATGTAGAGATCTATGTATGTAACTCTGATAATCATTGTATGGTGTAGACAAATGTATGTATTTCAACTGCTTTAAATTGTTAGTTATTTATTATATGTTGCCCTTCCGCCGTGAGAACTCTGTTATTGTTTTTCTCTTCTTTCTTCTTTTCCCAATAGCTGCCTATATTTGTGATTTGTTTGGGTCGACATGTGTGGTTTATTGTTGATTTGAACGGTCCAAAATTTAGGTCGTTACAATTGTGGGTGACATGGGTATGGTTAGAGGGTTAAGTGGGTGATATAAATGACATGTAAAGCATGACTAATGCAGACTTAACCGTTGTAAGACATGTGATGTAAAACATGACTAAAGTAGACTTAACCGTAGTAAGACATGTGTAAGATATGGAAAATATAATAAAGGGGGTTAAGTGGGACACGGGTGACTTAAGAAACAAAATTTAGATATGCTTAACCAAATGGGACCCGCAACAGTATTAAAAATTAAATGAATTGGGAGAAGTTTAAATAACGGGTTAAGTAAGCAAAAGGGTTAAGTCAAATCTAAAAGTAATGACAAGAAATGGGGAATGATAAACAACCTATTATGAATAAACTTGAATAAGGCAAGAAAGAATAATAGGTGGAAATTATATAACTTATGGGACAAGATAAGTTATAGGAACCGATAAGGAAGATGATGACTTATACGTAAGTATATACTTAAATCAAGTGGTTTGAGAAGGAGAAATGTTAAATTTAAAGTGGTATAGGTTATATGAATGGGAAAGAAATAAATTAGAACCATATATGTTGGTTGGGTCGAGTAATTCTCTAGATGGCAGCCTGGTGTTGATTTCGGTCTTCGGGGCTGGTGTTTAGGGGATTATTCTCCTAATCAGTATATATGTGGGATAAGGCATACTTGACTATGAATTAAGTATAACATGTTGTGGGATTATTAATGGACTTAAGTGGGCTAAGTATTAATTGGATTAATAAGTAAGGGTAACTTGATAAATACAGAAAAAAGGAAGCTAGTGTGAATAACCAAGCTAAATAAGAAAGTTGACATAGTGGCACATGCAAGAAATAAATGGTTAGACTTAGGGCTTAATGACATATAAGAACTAAGGCGCTTGAAGTAATCCGTACGTTGTAGGATGAATAACCCAACGAGGTAGATCATCACGGTGTCATAAGGCAAGAGGAGAGCGCACGTTTGTTATTTTGGCGGCTCCAACGGACTGGAAGGGGAAGCACGCGGCTTCCTGAGATGTTAAAGGTGCTCCTAGTAGTCCTCTGTGTGGTGGCAGATGTTTCAGGCTGTGCCCGCAGAGGTTGGGTCTGCGCGTAACTACTAGGTGGGTGGGCCACGACTGCAAGAATAACTTGACAGTCGAATGCTGTACGAGGTGACGGAAAAAGGTCATTCGGCGGCTGCCTCAACGGAGGTTGAGGCTCAGGACCAACAAGGATAGTAGGTCGTCGAGTGCCTGTCACCACAGCCGGTAGGATGCGGGAAGACTAGAGCTAGGCCCAAGATACCATTAACCATTCACTATCGTGGGACGTTGGTTGAGGGGAGACGACGCATGGAGGTTTCGATTGTTTGCTTAGGGGCTTGTCGCTTAGCTCTCGTAGTATTCACTAGTTAAGGAGAGGGGCCAAGGTGGAGCTATAGCCACCATGGAAAACAGACCCTATGGATATTTATGCTAGAGGCTCTTAAAGGCGAACTTTACACAGATATGAGGAAAGCTTCCGACCAAGTTCCGTGTTTCTTGTGTAGCCCTGCCGTGGAACTCGGGCACGCACACACGATGGGTGTGTGGGTTAAGCACCGAATACGTTTGACAATACGTACGTGGGAAAGTCTAGGTACAACCATGTCTGCTCTGGGTGGTGTATCGTAGTCTAGAGGGCATTATTCGATGATGGAATAAAACCCGATCGAATAGTTCGAGGATTGCAGCAAGTACGCTTACGTAGCACAACGATAGTGGTTCTACGTGGATGTAGCGTTGTACGTTACTATGGCATAGGATGAGGGACTGCGCATATTACTGTGGCGATACGGAGGAGACCGTGCGAGTGGGGTATCACGGGGTGTACCTCAGTTTAGGGGTAGCTACATATACACTATATTAGGTTAATCTACTAGGGAGTTGTAATAACCCGGAAATCTGAGCTAATTTAAAATTTTTATTTTGGCAATTTTAATGAATTTTGAATATTTAAAATGAATTATTTTAAATAATATCGATGAGAAATTTATTTTGAATAGAATTTGAATGTATATATTTATTTGAATCGTCGTTAGAATATAAATATTTATTTTAATTATAAAAGGAATTGAAAATGGCGCGGTAGTTTGAAAATTCGATTTCAAAGTTCAAATGAATGTACAAGATTCAAAATAAACCGGATTTTAGCGAAACAAAAAATATTAGAATCTATTTGAGAATATCTTTCCAACGAATCCGAAAAATCAAAATTCCATAGCGGGAATCAAATCCAGTTGAAATTTCAGAATAGTCGCTATGGAACTTTGGCCCTTAAAATGGAAATTTTGCAAACGACCTCGGTTTTCGACGAAACCACTTTCGTTGGATCCGTGATGTCAAGTTATTGCTAGGTTTCAAAACTTGTAATTTTCTGAATCAATATGTGAGTGTGACAAAGGAAAACGCGTTTGACCATTTTCAATTGATTTTAATCGACTGGAAAATGGCCATTTTTCAAACGATCTTAGACTTCGACGAAATTAGTTTCGTTAGGACTGTATTGTCAATACGAAGTAGAAATAATTTTTCTAGAATTTTTAGAGACTGTATGTGGCCCCGGTAAATTGAAATATGCGTTTAAACTGAATATATAAAGAATTATATTTTAAATTTTAGCGAAAACTAATCGTAATGATCGAATTGGCTTGCAAACATATCCCATTGTGTTCGGAATGAGGGTGATTTGCTATATGCGACAGTCGTTGGGTCTCTTTGGGGTTCGAATAAAAAGTCAACTTTAATGAGAGTTAGAGGGAAAAAATAATTAAATATATTAATTCTTTCAAATACCCCCCCAGTTATTTTCTTCGATCAGAATTGTCATCCCCAAATAAAAAAAAGGACGCGCTCCTCCATCCTCCTCTACCATCGACCGTCGCGCCCCAGCGTTGGTCGCCACTGCCCCTCAGGTGATTGGCGCACCCACCCTCCTCGCGCCCCTCCTCCTTTTTCCTTTCTCCATCCGCTGACCCCGACGGCCCGCCCAAATCGCCAAGAAACCCTAGTCGCCACGCCTAGCCTCTCGCGCAACCCCCTCAACCTCGATTCGCGCCACCTCCAGATCCCCGTACCTCCTCCCTCTTCTTCACAAAACCAACCCAAAAACCCCCATGTCAAACTCCGGCGCCACCTCCTGCCGAAACCACGAGCACCCCAACACCGAGCACTACCCTCGGCGAACAAGAAACCCTCCCCCCTCTCGCTAATTAAATTGTAAGTTTTTATAGTTGTTTTTTTTTCATTCATTTCATTTTTCTTAACTTAGTGAAGTAATTAGTTTAGATGAAAGAGTAGATTTTTATATGATCAAAGATAGTTTTTTATATAAGAAAAGATGTGATTTTTTAAACGGTGTAAAGACGAGATTTTTTATTGTTGAAATGGCGAAGTAAAAAATATAATTTTTATTTAAGTAGCAGAATAAAAATATGATTTTTATATTGGAAGAGTATTAAAAATATGATTTTTATAAGATAGTGAATATAAAAATACGATTTTTATATATGTTGTAGTGAAATAAAAATTCGATTTTTTATTTGAGTAGCGGATTGAAAATAGAATTTTTATATACTAGAGAATATAAAAATGTGATTTTTATATATGCAGCAAATACGGGCGACGAAAGTGACGAAGGGCGAGCACGGCGAAATTTTCTACATATGAAGAGTCGTGGCGTTTGGTTTAGCTTCTCGGTGAGAGCTCCTCACTTTTATTTTAATTTCTAGTTTGAAATATATACTAGGATGCAGACGGTGCTTAGCAGCACCCGACACCTGTTGTCCACAGACCATGGATGACTTATGTGATGTTTGTGTTGTGAAAATTGACTGTTGGTTGTGAAATAAAGTATATATTCATGTGTTGAAATAAAATATATATTCATGTGTTGAAATAAAATATATATTCATTTACCAATCGAAGGATTTGTTTATGTACACCGATTTGACTAATATTGATTGGGACGATAAATTTTACACATCGCCCAACTGCACAAATAAAATATGTGTTTGACTGATTGAAACCCCACACGGATATTGGGATGATATTTGACGTACACTAATCCCGATTGTTTAGTTGTATGTCAATCGATGGGTTTACACACTATGTAAGCGTTAATTATTTATATTTAATGCTTATGCAGTTGTGTGGTGCACTCTGGATGATGGTTGATGATTTATCGTTGCTATTATATACATGTGTTGTAGGGAATCCATATAATTAACGTTATATGGTAATTGATTGGGCCTCATTCCAATTTGGAAAATAAGGAATATTAAAAGAAAATTCATGTGCTGAATAGAAAGAAAATTCATGTGTTGAATAGAAAGAAAATTCATGTGTTGAATTGGAAGAAAATTCATGTGTTGAATAGAAAGAAAATTCATGTGTTGAATAGAATAAAATATTCATGTGTTGAATAGAATAAAATATTCATGTGTCGAATAGAATAAAATATTCATGTGTTGAAATAAAATATATATTCATGTGCTGAAGAAAATATTCATTTGTGAATGGAATAACGAAGTTATTGAAATATATAAAGCCGTGTTGATTAGATAT
The DNA here is from genome assembly GCA_030737875.1 of Allium sativum. Taxonomy (NCBI): domain Eukaryota; kingdom Viridiplantae; phylum Streptophyta; class Magnoliopsida; order Asparagales; family Amaryllidaceae; genus Allium; species Allium sativum. Next base: position 895,105,397 of record CM060920.1, read on the forward strand.
GCGCTATTTTGACGCGAACGATATTTATATCGATTATATTCGTTTTTAGAATGAATATAGAAAAGGAAATAATTTCAAAATATAACGTTTGAAAATATTATCATTTGTATATCGATGATGTGGAATATTCAATTTTGATTAGAAATTGAATATGAAGTTGAAATCGTTTCGAAAACGAATTTAAAATGATTTATAAAATATGTTTTGAAAGGAAATCGACGAAATATAAATTATATATATATATATATATATATATTAAATGGCCTGAATAGAATGCGCCGCGTCGCAGTAGTTCGTGAATTTCGACAATTGACTTCGAATGAACATTACAGGAGATCTGGCCGTCAGATTCTCCTAATACCAGAACCGTTGGGTTCGTATCGAAAAGAGCTTTCTAAAGAATATTAGAGATTTGAAATCTAACGGTTGGATATGGAATTATGTCCAAATCAAATTTGGAAAAGGTCGCTGTAAGTGCAGTTCGATGGCCGTTGATGGAATTCGACTGTATGGGCCTTGATAAAATTATTAAAAATAGTAATAATTTGTGCAAAATCATAAGAAATGATTTGTGAAGAAGTGGGATGAAAAATTCCAAATTTGAAAAGATAAAAATAGATTTTTATTGAAATGAACTAGTTTTGAACTAGAATAACAATTTATTTATTTTTAAATAAATAAATTGGATTTGAAAGGGTTTTAAAAGTAACCCGAAGTTTCGATAATAGAATTGGAATGGAATGTGATTTTGGGTTTATAGTGAACGGTGTTTTAAATGACATTGGTTTTTTAACTCAGTTAAAGACAGAATGTGATTTCCCAAGTTAAATAATCATTAATATTGATTTTTGGCAAGATTAAAACTAAGTGGAGTTTTAATGAATCTTTAATTAGATTGAAATAATCGAGAATGGAGTATCACCAGTTTTGCTCCAGGCGATAGTTAAATCTTTAATTAGATTTGAACGTGAAATGGTAATTAAATTTACCGATAACACCGTGGTGTTAGATATGAAGTATGACCAGTTTTACTTCACGGGATGAATAGGTTGGGATTGGGAAATAAAATAAATGATTACTTCGGTGTGGTTCGCTAATCCCGACTAATTTGAATTGATATTCAAAAGAAGATTAAAGAATAAATTTAAAGAATTTATCTTTGATAAAATTAATGGGAACCTTTCACAAAGTGTAAGAATATTTGAATAAAAGAATATTCTGAATTAGAATGAGGCATATGTTGTGTTTGTGTAACACTTGTTTATTATATACATGAGTTACTCAGAAAGACCGGGTTTATCCCATTCTGAATAACTGATTCGACGTGGTGTCGAGGATGAAGACGGTGGTCGAAGGTCTTCACATCGTTTGGCTGATTGCTGATGATCTTGATTGGGCTGTACACCCAAGAGGAGGGAGTCAGTTGGTGATCGTCCAGACGTACTTAGAGATCGATGGATATGCGAGGTACATGGTGCCTCCGGTTTCGTTCAGACCCAGAACGGACTTGTAAATGGACTGTGTGTATGACATTAGATTTTATTCATTCTGATTGATTTCTATTAAATATATATCTATTTGGCGGTAGAGAATTTATTCTCTTTCTTAACACCCTTCTCTGAGACGTACGAGCTCAGAGGTTATATATTGATGGATATCAAACGCATGGAGTGAATTGCCTGTGTGGCATGCCTAAGTGGCAAATGATCAAGGCTTTTGTTGAAAAGCAGAGTCTTGTGGTTGATGATCAAAGCGCCACCTGTATGGCATAGATTTGTGTAACGTGAATTCGCGAGCCTCACACCCCGGTTGTGAACTAGAAACGGGAGAGGACTTCAGGGAGGGCATGCGTTTCCTTCTTGCTAGAAGTGGTGTCAGTGGTTTTACACGCCCTGACGAGTTTGACTTATCTGGTTGTTGCTGTTGCGAGGCGCCTCAGATATATCGATGACTGTGTGGAGCTGATGGAGTCATTGGACTCATCGACACCCCATAGGGTGGGGAAACGCAGTGTTCAGGCATTTTAATCCACATCGGTGGACCGACTATGACTATCCAAGGGGCAGTTGCGGCTGTTCCTAAGGGGCGGGCTAGAGCATCTCGAATTCGGTAGAGGACGATCCCTTGCCTTGGTTCACAGATGGAGACAACTTCCAATACGTGACTTTGCAGTTTTATTTGCAGGGTCTAGTATGGCGACATAGTGGGATGGGGCACTTATGCCGTCTATCATTGATACTTATGGCTAAAATTGTTTTGACACTATACACTTACAGTAATAATAAAATATGAAATTTAGTGTAACAAGCATTCTTTGGCTATTATAAGGTAAAACCCTATCCTCCGGCTTGTGTTGCATTGTGTGATGGGACCTGGGTCTTATAATAGCTTCATTGTTCTTTATTTAGCACTGCGCTGTTGTTTTATGCACTGGTATTCTTGGGAGGAAACCCGTTCCGTGTTATACGACGTGGTCCCTTGATTTACCTAACTTTTAAATAAAGATTAATAACAGTTTTAGTTCTCACACCAGTCACATGACTGATCTGGAGTTTATTGTTTTAACCTAAACTCTGGGTGCCCTTATTTTGACACGGGCAACTAGTAGTTTTGGTTTTGCAGATTTGTATTCATAGGATCCTGATTTACAGCTGGAATGATATCCGGAAAGCTCTGTATCTGTATATCTCCTTCATTTGTGCTATGTATTATTTTCCGCTGCTATGTAATATATCGTAATCTCTGATATTTTGTGATGTATAATATTTATTCATACTTTGTATATTCTTATATTCTGATGTAATTGTTGTAATATACAATGAAATGTTCTTCTGTCTGCGTTCTGATGTGGCTTGTACTCAACTCAATCCGGGATTTCCCGCAAGGGGGATTTCGGGGCGTTTCATTTTGGTATCAGAGCTTTGGTTTACAACGCTCGAGAACAAGACACGTTAGAACCAAACGAAAGAATTCATCAGAGATTGGATTAGTAATATTCAATAGGAATGACTCGTTAGAGATGGGATCAGTAGTATCCTAGAATGAGTGTGAAGAGTGTTGTTTTTAAAAATAAAAATGAAAACAAATTTTGTTTTAAAATTTAAATCATTTTATATGTATTTGAATATTTATTTGTATTGAATTTGGACAATCCAATATATAAAGATTTTGCATATACGCCTTGCAAACGTATATTCGAAGTTTTAATATATTGGGTAGATATAGAATTACACTCTAGTCGCCAGGGGGTGATTCTGATGATTGATATATCATCATCAGAATTTATATTCGAGTAACGAAGGTGTGATATTTATATATTTCCAATTGACTGGTATGAGAACCAAAACTAGATAGGGCTTATTGTTATGATTTAGCATCAAAAATCTGATTTTTTGATATGTATTAAAGTTATGTGATTGAAAATCTAATCAACTAGTTGATTGCTAGTTGTGTTGTTTGATTATTGTTTGATTGATTAAATATTGAACCTTTAGCCAAATTGAACCAAAAAGTGAATTGTATCCAAAATTTGTCGCATTTGCATACATATGCATGTACTTACATTAACAAGTCATAGCACGGAGGCTAGAGAAGAGGAATAAAATTGTTTGCCCGACAAATAGGTTCATGTTTATTGTATTTCTTGAGTTTTGGATGATTTTATGAGCCGATTGGCAAGCCGCTTGGCTGTTTCTTTTTCTTTTTGGATTGATGAGGGCCATGGGAGGCTATTTAAAATATCCTGAAGTCCCCGGTGCAGATGAGGTTATGGCAAATTTTTTCGAAAATTTAGGGTGTTAGCCAAATTTTTGAAAAATTTGAAAAGTTCTTAGAAACTGAAAAGTTAAAGAACTTAAGCCGTAGCAATAATAGTGAAAGTTGAGTTGACTAGTAAAACAACTTTCGGCTTCGTTCCTTTTCGGGGACGAAAAGTTTTAAGTGGGGGAGATTGTAATAACCCGGAAATCTGAGCCAATTTAAAATTTTTATTTTGGCAATTTTGATGAATTTTGAATATTTAAAATGAATTATTTTAAATAATATCGACGATAAATTTATTTTGAATAGAATTTGAACGTATATATTTATTTGAATCGTCGTTAGAATATAAATATTTATTTTAATTATAAAAGGAATTGAAAATGGCGCGGTAGTTTGAAAATTCGATTTCAAAGTTCCAATGAATGTACAGGATTCAAAATAAACCGGATTTTAGCGAAACCAAAAATATTAGAATCTATTTGAGAATATCTTTCCAACGAATTCGAAAAATCGAAATTCCATAGCGGGAATCAAAAGATACGTCCAGTTGAAATTTCAGAATAGTCGCTATGGAATTCTGGCCCTTAAAAATGGAAATTTTGCAAACGACCTCGGTTTTTGACGAAACCACTTTTGTTGGATCCGTGATGTCAAGTTATTGCTAGGTTTAAAAATTCGTAATTTTATGAATCAATATGAGAGCGTGACAAAGGAAAACGCGTTTGACTAGTTTCAGTTGATTTTAATCGACTTGAAAATGGCCATTTTTCAAACGGTCTCAGAATTTGACGAAATTAGTTTCGTTAGGACCGTATCGTCAATACGAAGCTAGAAATAATTTTTCTAGAATTTTTAGAGACTGTATGTGGCCCCGGTAAATTGAAATGCGCATTTAAACTGAAAATATAAAGAATTATATTTTAAATTTTAGCGAAAACTGATCGTAATGATTGAATTGGCTTGCGAAACATATCCCATTGTGTTCGGAATGGGGGTAATTAGCTATGGGCGACAGTCGTTGGGTCTCGTTTGGGGTTCGAATAAAAAGTCAACTTTAATGAGAGTTAAAGGGAAAAAAAATTAAATATATTAATTCTTACACATACCCCCCCAGTTATTTTCTTCGATCAGAGTTGTCATCCCCAAATAAAAAAAAAGGACGCGCTCTTCCATCCTCCTCTGCCATCGACCGCCGCGCCCCAGCGTTGGCCGCTGCCGCCCCTCAGTTGATCGGCGCACCCACCCTCCTCGCGCCCCTCCTCCTCTTTCCCTTCTCCATCCGCTGACCCCAACGCCCCGTCCAAATCGCCAAGAAACCCTAGTCGCCATGCCTAGCCTCTCGCGCAACCCCCTCAACCTCGAATCCGGCACCTCCAGATCCCCGTACCTCCTCCCTCTTCTTCACAAAACTGATCCAAAACCCCCCTATCAGACTCCGGCGCCACCTCCTGCCGAAACTGCGAGCACCCCAACACCGAGCGCCACCCCCGGCGAATAAGAAACCCTCCTCCCTCTCGCTAATTAAATTGTAAGTTTTTATAATTGTTTTTATTTTCATTCTTTTCATTTTTCTTAACTTAGTGAAGTAAATAGTTTAGATGAAAGAGTAGATTTTTATATGATCAAAGATAGTTTTTTTATATAAGAAAAGATGTGATTTTTTAAACGGTGTAAAGACGAGATTTTTTATTGTTGAAATGGCGAAGTAAAAAATATAATTTTTATTTAAGTAGCAGAATAAAAATATGATTTTTATATTGGTAGAGTATTAAAAATGTGATTTTTATAAGATAGAGAATATAAAAATACGATTTTATATATGTTGTAGTGAAATAAAAATTCGATTTTTTATTTGAGTAGAGGATTGAAAATAGAATTTTTATATACTAGAGAATATAAAAATGTGATTTTTATATTATGTAGCAAATACGGGCGACGAAAGTGACGAAGGGCGAGCACGGCAAAATTTTCTACATATGAAGAGTCGTGGCGTTTGTTTTAGCTTCTCGGTGAGAACTCCTTACTTTTATTTTAATTTCTAGTTTGAAATATATACTAGGATGCAGACGGTGCTTAGCAGCACCCGACACCCGTTGTCCACAGACCATGGATGACTTGTGTGATTGTTTGTGTTATGAAAATTGATTGTTGGTTGTGAAATAAAATATATATTCATGTGTTGAAATAAAAAATATATTCATGTGTTGAAATAAAAAATATATTCATGTGTTGAAATAAAAAATATATTCATGTGTTGAAATAAAATATGTATTCATGTGTTGAAATAAAATATATATTCATGTGTTGAAGTAAAATAAATATTCATTTACAAATCGAAAGATCTGATTTTGTACACCGATTTGACTAATATTGATTGGGCCGATAAATTTTACACATCGCCCTACTGCACAAATAAAATATGTGTTTGATTGATTGAAACCCCACACGGGTATTGGGATGATATTTGACGTACACTAATTCCGATTGTTTAGTTGTATGTCAATCGATGGATTGACAGACTGTGTAAGCGTTAATTATTTATATTTAACGCTTATGCAGTTGTGTGGTGCACTCTGGATGATGGTTGATGATTTATCGTTGCTATTATATACATGTGTTGTAGGGAATCCATATAAGTAACGTTATATGGTAATTGATTGGGCCTCATTCCAATTTGGAAAATAAGGAATATTAAAAAAAAAATCATGTGTTGAATAGAAAGAAAATTCATGTGTTGAATAGGAAGAAAATTCATGTGTTGAATAGAAAGAAAATTCATGTTTTGAATAGAAAGAAAATTCATGTGTTGAATAGAAAGAAAATTCATGTGTTGAATAGAATAAAAAATTCATGTGTTGAATAAAACAAAATATCCATGTGTTGAATAGAATAAAATATTCATGTGTCGAATAAAAATTATTATTCATGTGTTGAAATAAAATATATATTCATGTGTTGAAGAAAATATTCATTTGTGAATAGAATAACGAAGTTATTGAAATATATAAAGCCGTGTTGATTAGATATGCGCCATTTTGACGCGAATGATATTTATATCGATTATATTCGTTTTTAGAATGAATATAGAAAAGGAAATAATTTCAAATTATAACGTTTGAAAATATTATCATTTGTATATCGATGATGTGGAATATTCAATTTTGATTAGAAATTGAATATGAAGTTGAAATCGTTTCGAAAACGAATTTAGAACGATTTATAAAATACGTTTTGAAAGAAAATCAACGAAATATATATAATATATATATTATATATATTAAATGGCCTGAAAAGAACGCGCCGCGTCGTAGCAGTTCGCGAATTTCGACCATTGACTTCGAATGGACATTACGGGAGATCCGACCGTCGGATTCTCCTAAAACCGGAACCGTTGGGTTCGTATCAAAAAGAGCTTTCTAACGAATATTGGAGATTTGAAATCTAACGGCTGGATTTTGAATTATGTCTAAATCAAATTTGGAAAAGGTCGTTGTAAGTGCAGTTCGATGGCCGTTGATGGAATTCGACTGTACGGGCCTGGATAAAATTATTAAAAATAGTAATAATTTGTGTAAAATCATAAGAAATGATTTGTGAAGAAGTGGGATGAAAAATTCCAAATTTGAAAAGATAAAAATAGATTTTTATTGAAATGAACTAGTTTTGAACTAGAATAACAATTTATTCATTTTTAAATAAATAAATTGGATTTGAAAGGGTTTTAAAAGTAACCCGAAGTTTCAATAATTGAATTGGAATGGAATGTGATTTTGGGTTTATAGTGAACGGTGTTTTAAATGACATTGGTTCTTTTACTCAGTTAAAGACAATGTGATTTCCCAAGTTAAATAATCATTAATATTGATTTTTGGCAAGATTACAACTAAGTGGAGTTTCAATGAATCTTTAATTAGATTGAAATAATCGAGAATGGAACCAGTTTTGCTCCAGGCGATAGTTAAATCTTTAATTAGATTTGAACGTGAAATGGTAATTAAATTTACCGATAACACCGTGGTGTTAGATATGAAGTATGACCAATTTTACTTCATGGGATGAATAGGTTGGGATTGGGAAATGAAATAAATGATTACTTAGGTGTGGTTCGCTAACCCCGACTAATTTGAATTGATAAATTTAAAGAATTTATCTTTGATAAAATTAATGGAAACCTTTCCCAAAGTGTAAGAATATTTGAATAAAAGAATATTCTGAATTGGAATGAGGCGTATGTTGTGTTTGTGTAACACTTGTTTATTATATACGCGAGTTAATCAGAAAGACCGGGTTTACCCCATTCTGAATAACTGATTCGACGTGGTGTCGAGGATGAAGACGGTGGTCGAAGACCAGAGGTCTTCACATCGTTTGGATGATTACTGATGTTTTTGATTGGGCTGTACACCCAAGAGTTGGGAGTCAATTGGTGATCGTCCAGACGTACTTGGAGATCGATGGATATGCGAGGTACAAGGTGCCTTCGGTTTCGTTCAGACCTAGAATGGACTTGTTAATGGACTGTGTGTATGACATTTGATTTTATTCATTGTGATTGATTTCTTTTAAATATATATCTGTTTGGCGGCGGAAAATTTATTCTCTTGCTTAACGCCCTTCTCTGAGACGTACGAGCTCAGAGGTTATATATTGATGGATATCAAACGCATGGAGTGAATTGCCTGTGTGGCATGCCTAAGTGGCAAATGATCAAGGCTTTTGTTGAAAAGCAGAGTCTTGTGTTTGATGATCAAAGCACCGCCTGTGTGGCATAGCTTTATGTAACGTGAATTGGCGAGCCTCACACCCCGGTTGTGAACCAGAAACGGGAGAGGACTTCAGGGAGGGCATGCGTTTCCATCTAGGTAGAAGTGGCTTCAGCGGTTTAACACGCCCTGACGAGTTTGACTTATGTGGTTGTTGTTGTTGTCAGGCGCCTCGGATACATCGGTGACTGTGTGGAGCCGATGGAGTCATTGGACTCATTGACACCCCATAGGGTAGGGAAACGCAGTGTTCAGGCATTTTAATCCATATCGGTGGACCGGCCCTGAGGATCCAAGGGGTAGTTGCGACAATTCTAGAGGGGCGGGCTAGAGCGTCTCGAATTAGGTAGAGGACGATCCCTTGTCTTGGTTCACAGATGGAAATCCAACTTCCAATACGTGACTTTGCGGTTTTATTTTAGAGCCTAGTATGGCGACATAGTGGGATGGGGCACTTATGCTGTCTATTATTGATACTTATGATTGAAATTGTTTTGACACTATACACTTATAGTAATAATAAAAGATGAAATTTAGCGTATCAAGCATTCTTTGGCTATTATAAGGTAAAACCCTATCCTCCGGCTTGTGTTGCATTGTGTGATGGGACTTGGGTCTTATAATAGCTTCATTGTTCTTTATTTAGTATTGCTCTATTGTTTTATGCACTGGTATTCTTGGGAGGAAACCCGTTCCGTGTTATACGGCGTGATCCCTTGATTTACCTAACTTTTAAATAAAGATTAATAACTGTTTTAGTTCTCACACCAGTCACATGACTGACCTGGAGTTTATTGTTTTAACCTAAAATCTGGGTGCCCTTATTTTGACACGGGCAGCTAGTAGTTTTGGTTTTGCAGATTTATATTCACAGGATCCTGATTTACAGCTGGAATGATATCCGGAAAGCTTTGTATCCGTATATCTCCTTCAGTTGTGCTTTGTATTATTTTCCGCTGCTATGTAATATATTGTAATCTCTGATATTTTGTGATGTATAATATTTATTCACACTCTGTATATTCTTGCATTCTGATGTAATTGTTGTAATATACAATGAAATGTTCTTCTGTCTGCGTTCCGATGTGGCTTGTACTCAACTCAATCCGGGATTTCCCATAAGGGGGATTTCGGGGCGTTTCATGAGTAGATGGGTGCGACCTGTGTGTAAGCTTTGAGAGCTAACATTGTTAATAACCTAATAACCAAGAAAATATAACTGAACGGTATATGTTGGATTATACAGAAGTTTATTCTAAGTCCACTCATATAGAACTTATGTTCTGACCCCCTCCTCATTATAAACTTCCAGGTTAGGTTCATGACAGAGATGGTATAGCTTTGGATATTGGTTTAGCAGTATTGTTAATAAGGTAAAGCAATATTTGAATATTATACTTTATTTCCTTCCGCTGTGAGATGCTTTATGAGTTTTGATATGTTTCTTTATCTCTGTCTTTTTCTGCAGGATACCAGAGCACCCAACTCGGGTCTCGATGGATAGAATTTGAAAAAAATTCGGTCTGTCGGAATCCGGGTTGTTACATATAGTATTAGAGCTTCGGTTTAGTGATCTTAGGGAGATAATGAGTGAACGAATTTGTATTTTCTAAAATGTAAATATATTATATATATAAACCTAAATCCATATAGTAGCCCACTAGACATAAAAAGAGTTGGGATGTCTAGTTTGTACACTCAAGGAATGAACATAGGAATTTTGAAACCATTAGGTAGTTGGGAAAGTGTACAATATGACTTGAAGCTAGAGAAAGAAAAATATCCCATAGGATGGAAACTGAAATATTAGTACTTCAGATTAGTGGGTTTAGAAATGAAACCTTAGTAACTAGAAAAGGTTGAAATATGAAGAATGGATTAGGAATATATGTAGTTGAGAGAATTGAATTCGCAAAAGTGCCTTGGAAAGCATAGTGAGTTAAAGACCCGCTTTGAGTCTAACCCAATGATAAGCTTTTAAGAACTTGAATCTGTAAAAGAATTTGTGGTATTTTTCCAAGATTTAATCTTAAAAGTATTTTAACAAATGCATGTTGGGTTTTTAAAGTAAAGTGGGGTATATTGTGTAAATGATGATTTCTTGTTTTAAAAAGAATTCTCTCATAAAAAGGTGCATATTATGGAGCATAAATAACTCTCTAGTTTTTATATATGAAAAGAAGTTTTGAAATCTCTATTCCGTTAACAATAAATTTCGATTATTGTTTTAAAAAGAAATTCTTTTTGGGTGAACAAAATAAGTGGTAGAGTGTAATAATATGCTTGCACCTTAGCAGCCAAAGTTAACAATTGTAAATAGGAACAATGTAACCTCAATAGTTGTCCTTGTCTACTCCAGTTTCATGATTTGAAGAAAATGTTTTGCATTTTATTTTGTGACATGTTTTTTTATGGTTTGGCAAAAGCAAGTTTTTGAGAAAAGAATAAAAGTTTTACCACTTTTAGTTTTTGGAAGGAGAATGTAATAAAATGAAAGAAGGCCAAACCATGTTTTAAAAATGGAGTAGTTAAGGATTAAGGCCTAGAAAGAACAAGATAAATTTAACGCTATTAGAACCAACTGGGGATTGGTTGAGTTAAGTAATTCTCTGAGTGTCAATCTGATGTTGATTTCGGTCTTCGGGGTTGATACTTAGGGAACTATTTTCTTGCCAATTTACAGTCAAGGATTAGATAATATCGAACTAATGGAAAATTTCCCGTAGAATGCATAAGCATTGAGAAACCTAGGTTTGTTGCTTGAGAAAAAGAAAAAGGATTGTTGCTTGAAAGAGAAGTATAGGCTAGTAATATACAGCATGGACTAGTGGTGTGTAACACCCCGTGTATTTTATAACAGTGAAATTCACAAATTAAAGTATAACTCATTTCAAAGCAAAGAACTAAGGGAAACGGGATACGCCATTGCGTTCGTCTCGGAATTCTGCTTAGGATAGAGTCCGAGTTTGCGTAAAACGGACTCCGTATGAGGAAGATATGGCCTCCGGAAGTTTCAGAATTCAGTTTAAAACTCAAACATACCAAAACAGCTTAGAAAACAAATTTAAAATTCAAAAATCGGGCCGGATTGGCCAGGGAGGGAATTTTCCCGCCCAAGACACCCAGGTCGACTGGGTAGTCGACCTGGGGCACCCAGGTCGACTACATAGTCGACCAGGGGGTCGACCTGGCCCCTGAGCCAGGTCGAACCCAGCCCCCCCTGGCTGGCCTGGTCTGTGTTTGGTCGATTTTCTGAGCCTTGCCTTGTCGCTAGGGCTAGGTGTCAGCTCTTGGTTGGTCTCTCCTTCAAACGAACGGCTATTATTAAACCAAGCTCCATCGACGGTCCTAATCAACTCACAAACTCTATAAAAAGGACCTAAGACTCACCCTAATTCATACAAACAAAAATGGAGATGAGACCGTCATGCTGTTGAGGAAAGACTAGGAATAGCCGTCAGAATTGAGAGACAATTAGGAGACAATTCGAAAGCTCAAAGCAACGTCAATTAAATCAAAACAATGCCTGCAACAAAGGATAGCATCTCCAAATTCAGAATTCAGATTCCTGAATTGAAGATTCGTCATACGTTGTAAGTAGAGTGCTATTCCGATGTGAATAAATAATTGTGTTTTGATTTGTGTAAAGTGAGAAAAGGAATTGTGGCGATAATAATCTATATTTGTATGTTGCTTTGATTCTAAACGAGTTGGAAATGTTGTGGTATGCGATTGGATATTTGCAAGTATGTGATTTATGTTGGAAGATAACAACCATATGTTGTGATATTTTATTTGGGATTCATACAAGTATATGATTCACTATTATGCCAATATGATGTACATACTCTTATGACCACTTTTAGTGTAATTGAATTCAACTAGGTACTGTAGTTTATATGAATCTATGTTGGAATTGGTATCGTGATTCAAATATAAAATCATACTTTTGTATTAGAGACAAAAGTAAGCACCTTTATGAACATGACTAAACTATGTTTGGTGTTATGCCTAGTTGAAACCATGTTTTAGGCCTATGTTGTTATAAAAGTCATATGGTGATATATGTAACACATAAATTAAGTTAGATTCACATTCCAATTGCAAGTTTACATGAATAGATTAAAAACCATGATTCATGTTTAGGTATGTTTATGCTATGATCATATGAATAGAATGATTCATGTTTAAGTATGTTTATGCCATGATTATATGTTATTACCATGCAAGTTCACATATGCCTAATTCATGTTAATTAGATCGTTATGTTGCAAGTTCATGCGTTCACACTCCCCTTTTTATGTCACTTAGAATATATAAACACCATGTCATAAGCCTCCCCTTTTCATGTGGCTAAGTTGGGTTTAAATGTTAAACCCAGCATATGTTATATTTTAGTGAACGTATAAAACGGGGGTAATGATGATGGGGTTAAAACATAGAACATATTTGTGGCATGTTTGACGCATGCCAACAACCTTGAAAAACAGTTAAGTGGTATAAATTAATCTTACCCAATAAAGATGAATTTGAATAATGGGCCGCAAATATTTACATATAAAAAGGAAAGAGACAAAATATGTAAATGTAGAAAATACGATGTGTTTAACCCGAGGTTGGATTGAGTTGTGATGTAAACCTGCCCTGAACCGCCCGGCTGTCCAGTAGTCACAACAATACCTATCCAATGTGGGTGGTTAAACATGGAGCCCAATAAGGACCCGAGGTTAGACTGAGTTGTGGCGTAAGACTGCCCGGACCCAACCGGCAACAGGCAGCCACAACAATACCTGTCTAATGTGAGAGGTCGAGGCTTTAATAAGACAATTAAGGCTGAGTCAGGATTGATAGGATTAAGTAAATTATATTAATACTTAATCAAAATGGAACATGCTAAACTATACAGACTGATTGGGGGTTAGGTTTACAAAACACTTAACCAACTTAGCATGTTGGCTAGAAATAGAAAACCTAGTAGCGGGGGACCCTTTTCAGCAGTAACCCTACAAGGTGTATCAGGATACCCTGAACTAGGCAGGGTGGGGCACGATTACTGGGCTGACTGTAAGAGGTCATATCGACGACGGTGGTGCAGCAGTGTAGGTTCTAATGGGGTGCGGGCGTGCACACACTCCGGCGCAGAAAAATAAGGCACTGGGCACCAATAGCATACCTGTGCATTCTAGGATTGTGTCGGGCCACCACCATGGGACTTGATACACCCCATGGTGGGACCAGCATAGGTAACTACAACATCGGGGGCCGTAAGACACATGTAACTATGCGAGTAGGAGCCGATCATTGGAAACGAATCACTTCACCCTAATTATGGAGTGCCTGTTGGGAACTAGTTTATATGGATGCAGAGATTAATATGGGGTACGATAGTATATTCGACTCTAGACAACTTAACTCAGTTTAGGGTGCTTTCTCCTCTCCAGTTTATACTTATCATACCCAGTTCTTTATTCATAGACTGAATAGTCCTAGACTTACTCAGGCTTTATGTCTGACTCTACTTTTCTTTCGCCTTCTTTTCTTTCGTTCCCCCTCCCCCCCAGGTCCACAGGGAGGGAATACCGCAGCTTGAAGAGAAAGAATGTATTGCTTGGATCTTTTTCGTTTTGGACTATGGCTTTGGACAGCAATTGTGGGACTTATGCAGTTTACTTATGTTTTTATGCTTCTTTAAATAATGTAATCAAGACAGTTATGTGGATGTTATGTTTTTGGAAGTATTGTAAGACAAATCATGACATGGTTTATGTAACACGTATTTTGTTGAATTAAAAATAGCTGTTGTTTTCCGCTGTTCAAAAATATGTGTATTTATATCTGTCTTGTATATCTGTGACTTATACTTATAAACCTCCACAAAAATTAGGGCATTCCCTTTGAGAGTGACCCTAACGGAGGTGGGGTGTTTCACTTGGTATCAGAGCATAGGTTTACCAGATAAGATAAAAAGTTTTGAAAACTTATTTTCAAAAGAAAATTTAATGAAGCATTTTTAAAGATAAAATATTATTTTAAAAAGGCATAGTCCCCCCCCTCCCCAAAGCCATAGGTACTATCTTTTATCCTTCGTTTTGAATCTATCCTTTGTTGTAACAACCCTGAATTTTTGGGGCCAATTTAAAATTTATTTTAAGTGATTTTAAATGAGTTTTGATATTTAGAATAATCTATTTTAAATAATAATGATCACGAATTTGGTTCAAATTGAAGTTAGAATGAATAAATTAATTTTAATTATAAAAAGGGTTAGAAATAGCGCGGTAGTTTGAAAAGTCAAACTTGAACTTTGACTGACCGTACAGGACGCAAAATTTAACGGATTTTAGTGAAACCCAAAATATTAGAATCTATTTAAAAATATCTTTCCAACGAATCCGAAAAATCGAAATTTCATAGCGGAAATCAAAAGTTATGGCCGATTCAATTTTTAGAAAGGTCGCTGGGTAATTTGCATAGGTCAAAAACACTACTTTTTGCATACGAACGAATTTGAACTCGAAACCACTTCCATTGAGTTTGGAATGATGTTTCTGCATTGAAAAACAGTAAACACTTATATATTTCGAGTTTCGCAGATTATTTGTTTAAAAATATATTTTCTAATTAAATATATTAGCCTCAAAAATTGACATTTTGCAAACGGCCTCCGTTTCTGACGAAACCACTTTCGTTGGATCCGGAATTTCGAAATACGGTTAAGTTAAATTTTCCATAATTTTTAAGGTTAGTATGTGAGCGCAGTAAATATAAACGCGTTTGGTCGGAGTTAGTTGAATTGGGTTGACCAGAAATTGACCATTTTTCAAACTAGCTCAGAATTCGACGAAATTGATTTGTTAGGACTGTATCGTCGAAACATAACCAAAAATAATTTTTTCGGATTTTTCTGACTTCTTATGTGGCCCCGATAAAATTATATTTTCGTTTGAATTAAAAATAAAAGATTTATTTTAAAAATAAAAGAAACGTACTGAAAACTTCAGAATTGGACTTCGGCACTAGCGCCATTGCTTCCAGAAGGCGTCAAAACGTATAGTTCGACTGTCGTTGAGCGCGAATCGGAGATCGGACGAAAAAAACCCCATTTTCTGGAATTATTAAATAAAATAATAATTAGAAAGACCTAAAATACTGTATAAATACGGAGGCCGTATACCACTGCTTCTTCCTCCTCTCGTTTGTTCCGCCGCATAACCCATTATGGCTCAAAATTTCAAACTTTGATTTCTCCCTCAATTCTTCACGAAATCCATCGCCGTTGGTCACGTTTCGAAGAGAAATCCGAGCTCTACGATCTTAGACAAACCCCGCTCCTCCTCGTGCCTTGTCGAAGCAGTCCCGTCCCTCCAAACGGCCGCCGGTCGCACCCCCCTGGGCCCCACACGCCGCCACCGAACGCCCCCACCCTCTGGCCGAACACTCCTCTCACGTAGCCCGACAACCTCCCGCAAACCGTTCCTGAATCCATCAAGTATCTTAGGAGAAAAATCGGATCAAAGATTTGAACAAATTTGGGTTCTAAGGTATTATTCACTTCAGATTTTGTAACGCTTATAAACGTGGCTGTGACAGTGGTTAAAGGCCGATTCTTATTTATTTATATGAACTTGAATTCGAATTGTTTCAGATCCGCAATCGTCTTGAATTCGAACATCAAATCTGACCAAACTCGATTCATCTCAGATCCAACAGTGGTGATAATTTATTTTTAATTAAATTTAATTTATTTAATTATTTATTAATTCTTTGTTATTAAAGAATATTGACTGATCTACTATGTAGCGATATTGAAATACGGATCTAAGTTGTTTATGACTGTATGATGTTAGATCCGCGAATCTAAACGTTAGATCTGAAATTATTGGCTAATTAAAATAGATTATTTGTTAATATTATTGAATTACGCCTCGCCGATTTGTCATATGCCAAAATATACATCACCCTGTATGTTATTTTGATTTGAACTGTTAGATCCTAGATCTCTTGGATTACTTGAATGTTGTGGATTTGATGACATGAAATTTACAATTTATTTTGTAAATTAAAAATTAGAATTTGTTATTGACATGAAATTTACAATTTATTTTGTAAATTAAAAATTAGAATTTATCGTTGATATGAGATTTACAATTTGTTAACATTTGTCGTTGACATAGATTTACATTTACATTTGTAAATTATAGTTAGAATGTTGCGTTGACATAAATTTTACATTTTATTATGTAAATAAAAGTTAGAATGTTGCGTTGACATAAATTTTACATTTTATTATGTAAATAAAAGTTAGAATGTTGCGTTGACATAAATTTTACATTTTATTATGTAAATAAAAGTTAGAATATTGCGTTGACATAAATTTTACATTTTATTATGTAAATAAAAGTTAGAATGTTGCGTTGACATAAATTTTACATTTTATTATGTAAATAAAGTTTGAATTGTGCGTTGACATAGAATTTACATTTTTATTTGTAAATTATAATTAGAATTTTGCGTTGATATTAAATTTACATTTTATTATGCAAATTAAAGCTAGAATTTTGTGTTGATATAAAATTGACATTTTATTATGTAAATTAAAGCTATAATTGTGCGATGATATAAAATTTACATTTATTTATGTAAATTAAAATTAACATTTTGCATTGACTTGAATATACATTTTTATTTTGTAAATTCAATATTAGGATTGGCGATGACATGAATTTACATTTAATTTTGTAAATTCAATATCAGAAATTTGCGATGACATGAAATTTTCATTTTTATTATGTAAATAGAGTATTTTCACCACATGTAAGAATTTACATCATTTTAATGTAAATTAAATAGTGAATTAAACTGTAGAAATTGTTAACATTATTTTTTAATGTTAACATATGAAAATTTGACCGTAGAAATTGTTAACATTATTTTTAATGTTAATATATGTAAATTTAACCGTAGGATTTGTTAACATTATTTCTAATGCTAATATATGAAAATTTTCACCGTAGGGAGAATTACATTAATTTTAATGTAATAAAAAGAATGGACTTTACATTGTGTTTAAAGAGTAAATTTTACATTGTAAGGAAGAATGGATTTTATATTGTAACTTGAGAATAGAAGTTTACATTTGGTTAAAGGCAAATTCAATAAAAATGTGACAAGCATGAGAATTTACATTTTTCTTAATTTAAATATGTAGAAATTTCACCGTATGTTAAATTTACTTTTTTTTTTATGTAAATGTATATGAGTCTCACCGTATGTACATCTTACATTATTTTTAATGTACATTATATAGTAATTACAACGTAGGATAACATTGCATTATTTATAATGTAAATAAAAAGGGGAATTACACTGTAAGAAACTTAACATTATTTATAATACTAATATAAAAGAATGACATCGTAGGATAAATTGACATTATTTATGATGTTAATAAAAAGAAAATTGACCGTAGGATAAGTTACATCATTTTATGTAATTTATGAATGAAATTAAACCGCATGAACAGTTAACATTTTTTTTAATATTAAAAAGTAATTTAACCGTATGATGACATTAACATTTTTAATGTTCATATTAAAAAGTAATTTAACCGTATGATGACATTAACATTTTTAATGTTAATATTATAAAAATAACACCGTAGGATGTTATTAACATTTTTAATGTTAATATTAAAAAAAAAAAAGTTTAACCATAGGATTTAGTTACAATATTTTTAATGTAAATTAAAGGGTAATTTAACCATAGGATTGAGCTACATTATTTTTAATGTAAAGTAATAAAGTAATTTAACTTAGGATGAGATTACATTATTTTTAATGTTAATAAAAGATAATTTAACCATAGGATAAGTCAACATTACTTTTAATGTTAATATTAAGAAAATATACATCGTAGGATGAGTTAACATTATTCTAAATGTTAATATAGAAAGTGTATATACCGTAGGGTAAAATTAACATTATTTTTAATGTTAATAATAAGTAACTTCACCGAATGTATAAATTAACATTATTTTTTAATGTTAATAATAAAAGTAATTTAACCATATGAATTAACATTATTTATAATGTTAATATAAAGGAATTTACACCTTATGACATTAACATTTATTTATAATGTTAATATCTAAAGTAAGTTAACCATAAGACATTAACATAATTTTAATGTTAATATTAAAAGTATTTATACCGTAGGATGATTTAACATTATTTTTAATGTTAAATAAAAGAAATTTAACCGTAGGATGAATTGACATTTTTAATGTTAAATATTAAGAGAATTACCCCGTAGGAAATTACATTATTTTATTATGTAAATATAAAGAGAATTTACCCCGTAGGAAATTACATTATTTTATAATGTAAATGAAAAGAGAATTAACTGTAGGATTGATTTACATTATTTTATAATGTAAATAAAAAAGGGATTTAATCGCAAGATAACATTATTATTATTTCTAATGTTGATATAAATGAATTTCACCGTATGTATAAGTTTACATTTTATTCAATGTAAATAAACTAAGAACGCGACATGTAATGTAAAGGTTACATTTTATTTAATGTAAATAAAAGTAAGATTCTGAGAATGCGTCGTTAAATAAGAAGTTTAATTATTTTAAATAATTAAGACAAGAATTAGCCGTTATATAATAATATAACGATATAAAATAGTTTTTCCAAAACTATATGTATGCGAGGTTATTTGGGAAGTCCGAGATACTCTCATCCCAAATTAAACCAAACGACGTTGAAGATTGAAGTATAGAGATGACGTATGAAGGCCGTAAATCTTCCCTCGAATGGACGATAACTAAGACTCTGAATTGACTTGCTCCCAATTCAAGGGTTGAGGTAATTGCCCAAACGTATGTGTCGATTTCACGGTTTAGACTTTCGCTCGGACCCAGAGCATAAGTTTTAAATGGAATGTATGTCTGACATTGGACTCCTTTATATTACATTTATTAATTTTCTGCCGAGTGTATGAATGATTGGTGGTAGAGAATTCATTCTCTACTTAACACCCTTTTGTACATTTTGACAGAAAATCGATAGTGTGATATGGAGTGTCAGTGTGGCATACTAAGATGCAATGATCAGGGCTTTTGTTGAAAAGCAGGCCTTGTGGTTGATGATCAAAGCATAGCCTGTTTAGGGATAGCTTTGCGTAACGTGACTTCGCGAGCCTCACCCACTGGTTGAGTCTAAAACAGGAGAAGGGAACGCAGGGAGAGCAGCACGTTTCTTTCTAGCTAGAGTGGTGTCAGTGACCTACCAGCCCTGACATTTTACTTATGTGGATGATGGAATGAGGCGCCTCGGATAGGTCCTATAGGATCGGGAAACGTGTGTTCAGGAATTGCCAATCCGCTAAGCTGTATTTGCGGACCGGCCCTGCAGCTATCCAAGGGTTCACTGCGGGGGATCCTGAGACATTAGCTAGAGTGTCTCGAATCGGTAGGAGCTCCTCCCTAGCCTTGACTCATGATGGAAACCAATTTCCAATACGTGCCATTCGGTTTTGATTGTATTACTAGTACGGAGGCATAACATATGGTACCTATGCTTCCTAGGATTGATACATTATGATTGAAATTGTTTTTAAAACATATACACACTAATAATAATATCAAACTCGTATTTGCCGTATTTATCATGTTTGATCACCATAAGGTAAAACTCTATCCTCTGGTGTGCGTGACATTGTGTGATGGGACCTGAGTCTTATGGTGATTTCATTTTTCTAAAAAGCATAGCGTTGTTGTACGATTTACTTATCATTTATTATGACACGTTTATGCACGGCAATCCATTAGAGTAAACCCGTTCCGCATTAGCGGCGTGGTCTTTGGATTTGCCCTATTAATAGTGATTTATTAGTTAAGAATTCTCACACCAGTCCCACGACTGACCCGTTGTTTGTTTCCACCTTTTTGCAAACTCGGGTGCCCTCTTCTCCACACGGGCAGTCGAGCAGTTTGTCTACAGATTCACCTCTTTAGCAGGATCCTGGATTGAAGCTTAAAGCTGTGTCCAGAGCATAGTTGTCTTCCGCTGTATCTATTTTATTTCCGCTGCACTGTATTAAATTTATTGTAAAATTTTCTTCCGCTGTATTTTAATTTCGATGTACTCTGATATATTCTGTACTCTGATGTTATATTATCCTGATGTAATAAAAGTCTGCTGTTGTTGTTCTAATGTGTTGTATTCCCAAAGTTAACGTATGCGGATTTTGAACGGTCTTGGTCGATTTTGCGATCGATTAAGGTCGGGCGAAATGCGTGTCGTTACATTTTTGTTTTAGCATGTCCGAAGAACTTAACTTGCCAGAGGGTGTACCAATACCTGGTTGGTTTAGACGATTCTTAGAAGCAAGGGCCACTCAGCCAGGTCCTACCGTTCCTCCTCCCCCAGCTGCAGGAAATCATCCAGCTGCAGCAGCACCTCTTCCTCCACCTCCCCGCGGGGAAATACTTTTGCTAAGATATGTAAAGATTTTAAAGCTATGGGAGGAAAGGACTTTCATGGAACCGAGTCATTCGTGGTAGCCAGGAATTGGCTGAAGGAAACCGAGGACCTATTCGTCATTTTTGAGGTAAAAGATAGGCAGAAGGTACAACTGGCAGTATGGCTACTTAAAGGCGAGGCTTCCTACTGGTGGGAAGTCACTAATGCAGAAAGACCGGTGGAAACATGGGAGGACTTTAGGGCAAGGTTTGAGGCTAAATTTCTCTCAGAAGCTGAAAGGAGTCTTCAGTTGGAAAAATTCTTATTTCTTAAGCAAGGGAATATGACAGTCAAAGAGTATGTTAACCAGTTCGATCAACTGGCTAGGTTCGGACTGGACCTAGTCAACACCCCGCACAAGAAGGCTCTCCTCTTTCTCAAGGGGTTGAATGAGCCATTACACAGTTTGGCCATGACCCATATACCCATGGGAGCTACGTATGAAAGGTTGGTGCAGATGGCATTGCTGAACGAAGAGGATAAGGGCAAGAAGGAGACAAAGGCACAAAGCTCTCAAGGGAAGAAAGAGGGTTTGCAGCCTAAGAAGACAGACTTTAAGAAGGGCGGGAAAGACAACAAAGAGAAGAGGAAGTGTAATTTCTATGGCAAAGTGGGGCACTTAGTGAAAGATTGCCGGAAAAAGAAGGCCAAGATGAATGGTGGGTGCTTTTCTTGCGGTGAGACAGGCCACCTGGCTAAGGATTGCCCAAAGAAGCGAGGGCAAGGGCAGAGGGCTGGATCCACCTCAGAGGCACAAGTTCATGCGCTAGAAGCGCCATCTCTGCAGCAGCGAGGTATAAATACTTCTGCAGAAAGTGTAGTTTATCTTTATGATCACCCAGTTCGCACTGTATTCGATTCTGGCGCATCACACTCCTTTATCTCATCTGCTTTAGTAGAATCTCTGCACCTAGAAACTAGAATGGTAGAGGACCCCTTAATTGTTTCAAATCCAATTGGGGGCCCAGCTTATTTATCTATGATCTGTGTGGGATTGAAAATTTCTATTCTAAGTGTAGAATTTAAATGTAGTGCCTTTGTTTTGGGCTTTTCGGGATATGGTTTAATTTTGGGCATGGATTGGCTATCCAGTAATGGGGCCATCCTTGATTGTGAGAAAAAGGTGGTTAGGCTTCTGACCCAACTTGGTAATACTCTGGAAATTACTTGTAATCCCTCGTATGCGGTTATGCTTAGTTATCTTGAATCGCTAGATGCTTCTGTTGAGAGTTTGCAATCGGTTAGAGTGGTCCGGGAATATCCGGATGTCTTCGAAGAGGTGAAGGGCTTGCCTCCGAAGCGGGAGATAGACTTCCGCATATATCTACATAATGCAAAGCCTGTTGCGTTACCCGTTAGACACATGGCTCCACGGGAAAGGAAGGAGCTCAGTAAACAGATTAAAGAGCTTCTAGAAAAGGGGTTCATTATAAGGAACATTTCAGAATGGGGCGCTCCAGTGGTGTTCACTACAAAGGCGGATGGTTCACTCCGTCTATGTGTTGACTATTGGGAGCTCAACAAACTAACGAAAAAGAATAGGCACCCTCTCCCCAGAATTGACGATCTGTTTGACCAGCTTGTAGGAGCGTCTGTTTTCTCCCAACTCGGTTTAGCGACTGGGTTTCATCAGCTAAGGGTGGCTGAAGTTAGTATCGATAAGGCAGCATTCAGAACCCCAGACGGCTTCTTTGAATGTCTTGTCATGCCTTTCGGCTTGATAAACGCACCCGCTTACTTGGTGGACCTAATGAGTAGGGTGTTCAGAGAATTCTTCAATAAGTTCATAGTGGTCTTCGTAGACGATATCTTGATCTTCTCAAAGAGTGAAGAAGAGCAGGCTCAGCACCTAAGGGCAATCATGGAAACTATGCGAGTCCATCAGCTAAAAGCCAAATTCTCCAAATGCCACTTTTGGAGAGAAGAAGTGAGGTTCCTTGGGCACATAGTATCCAAAGAAGGGTTAGCTGTAGACCCGGCTAAAGTAGTAGCAGTGCAGGACTGGAAGACACCAAAGAACGCAACAGAAGTCCGAAGCTTTCTCGGGCTAGCAGGCTTCTATCGAAAATTCATCAGAGACTTTGCAAAGATATCAGCTCCGCTCACAAAGCTGACCAAGAAGAATCTAGTGTTCAATTGGGACTTGGATTGCGAGTTTGCTTTTCAACGATTAAAAAGGGCTCTTACAACAGCCCCAGTTTTGACGTTGCCAGATGGAAGCAAGATGTTCACAGTTTATACAGATGCATGTAGGACAGGGCTATGCGCTGTCTTGATGCAAGAAGGGAGGGTAGTAGCTTATGGTGGAAGGCAGTTGAAAGTGCACGAAAATAACTACCCGACCCACGATCTTGAGTTAGTAGCCATCGTCTTTGCACTCAAGTCTTGGCGACACTATCTCCTAGGTGAGAAGTTCGAACTTTACACTGACCATAAATCGTTGAAATATCTTTTCTCGTAGAAAGATCTTAACTTGAGGCAACAGAGATGGATGGAGTTTCTTGCCTCATACGATTTCGAGATCTCCTACACTCCGGGCAAAGGCAACGTAGTGGCAGACGCGTTAAGCCGAAAGAAACTAACCCTAAGCCCGCTCTTTGTTGAAAGACAAAGCCTAGAGTTTATAGCCAGCTTTTGACTTTAGGCCCTCCTCCGATTTTGTACCGGGCTTGCTAGCATCTCTCGAAGTACGCCCGACTTTAGTGGACGCAATAGGGACAGCACAACGCGAAGACCCTCAGCTTGTTGAGATGATTGATAGGCTCATTACGGGTGAGACTTCAAGTCACCTCAGCAGATACTCCATCGATGACAAGGGTTGGCTAAGGCGAGACGGAAGACTATGCGTCCCACAGTCAAATGATTTAGTAAAGAAGGTTCTCGAGGAAGCACATCACTCCAAGACGACGTACACCCAGGCGGGGATAAAATGTACAATGATATAAAGAGGACTTTCTTTTGGAACGACATGAAGAAGGACATGGCAGATTTCGTTTCTAAGTGTATAGTGTGCCAACAGGTTTAGGCGGAACAGAAAATGCCTGGTAGTCTGCTCCATCCTCTAGAGGTCCCGCGGTGGAAGTGGGATAGTATTTCAATGGACTTCATTGATGGGCTGCCTAGGTCTAGAAGAGGCAACACTAGCATTTGGGTAATAGTGGATAGGCTTACTAAAAGCGCCCACTTTTTACCTGTCAAAAGTAAAAGAACTACCTCATCGCTAGCATCTCTTTACCTTAAGGAAATTGTTCGACTCCATGGAATACCATCCAGCATTGTTAGTGACCGAGACCCTATCTTCACAAGTGAGTTTTGGCGGAGTCTGCAAGAAGCGGTAGGCACACAGTTATGCTTGAGCATAGCCTATCATCCCCAAACCGACGGCCAGACAGAAAGAGTGAACAGAGTTTTGGAGGACCTTTTAAGGCTGTGCGTCCTTGACTTCGGAGGGACGTGGGAAGACCATCTTCCTTTGGTGGAATTTGCCTACAACAACAGCTACCAAGCAACCATCGGAATGGCGCCCTTCGAAGCTTTATATGGAAGACCGTGCCGATCGCCCACTTGTTGGTGGGAGTCTACTGACAAGCTCATACTTGGATCGGATATGATCCGAGAGACTTCAGAAAAAGCAGACTTAATACGGAGAAGAATGAAAACAGCCCAAGACAGACAAAAATCCTACGCCGACAAGAGAAAGACCGACCTTGAATTTGAGGTTGGGGACAGAGTTTTTCTTAAGGTATCTCCACTAAGGAACGTTGTTCGTTTTGGAACCACAGGAAAGCTAGCCCCAAGGTTTGTAGGGCCATTTCCTATCATCGAGAAGATTGAGAAAATGGCCTATAGATTGGAGCTACCCGAAAAGGTGGCTGGAGTTCACAACGTTTTCCATGTTTCGCACCTCCGAAAATGTTTACATGAATTTGCTGAAGTCGTAGAGCCAAATATTCTAGAAGAAGCTGAAGTGGAACGTGAAGCAACCGTGAGAAAAGTTCCAACCCGCATATTAGGAACGGAAGTGAAGAAGCTACGCAACTGCGAAGTCAAGCTCGTCAAAGTTCAGTGGAGCGACGCCGAGGGAGACGCAACTTGGGAAACTGAAGCCAGAATACGCGCTGCCTACCCTTTTCTTTTCGAGGGTACATCTTTGATCTTTCTTTTTCCTTAAGTTGCGCTTTTATCTATCTTTTTAGGTATATCTCCTCGACCTTATCTTTTAGAAAGAAACCCTTTGGATGAAAACATGTAATTGAAACATGCTATGGATGATGGTTGCAAGTGGTTGCAAGTGATTGCTATTGGTTGCTCGTGGTTGCATACACACACACAATCTAGGTTTTAGATCGGCTCAATCACTTCATACTTCATACTGCATATGCATAAATGTATTTATATTCGTATATGGTTGAAGTTTAATGTGTTGTCATATGGATGTTGCATTTATATATGAATGATTGCGCACTCATGTAGAATCATGAATAGGAAAATTTGCATACATAATGGATTCATGGCACTTACATAATTTGCATTAAGGAGGTCAACTGAATCAGTAGACCGACTGATTTTGCATTAGATAAGTACATATACACACACTTCGCATATGATCATGAAGCATTAGAAGTCTTGTAAGGACAATGGATGCTCGTGTTTGATGGATGAGTAGATGTTAGGACATACATTCTTCCTGAACTTGAAGATTTCGGGGATGAAATCCTTTTAAGTGGGGGAGAATGTAACACCCCGTGTATTCTATAACAGTGAAATTCACAAATTAAGGTATAACTAATTTCAAAGCAAAGAATTAAGGGAAACAGGATACACCATTGCGTTCGTGTCGGAATTCTGCTTGGGATAGAGTCTGAGTTTGCGTAAAACGGACTCCGTATGAGGAAGATATGGCCTCCGGAAGTTTCAGAATTCAGTTTAAAACTCAAACAAACCAAAACAGCTTAGAAAACAAATTTAAAATTCAAAAATCGGGCCGGATTGGCCAGGGCGGGAATTTTCCCGCCCAAGACACCCAGGTCGACTGGGTAGTCGACCTGGGCTACCCAGGTCGACTGGGACCTGGGGGTCGACCAGGGGGTCGACCAGGCCCCTGAGCCAGGTCGAACCCAGCCCCCCCTGGCTGGCCTGGTCTATATTTGGTCGATTTTCTGAGCCTTGCCTTGTCACTAGGGCTAGGTGTCAGCTCTTGGTTGGTCTCTCCTTCAAACGAACGGCTATTATTAAACCAAGCTCCATCGACGGTCCTAATCAACTCACAAACTCTATAAAAAGGACTTAAGACTCACCTTAATTCATACAAACAAAAATGGAGAAGAGACCGTCATGCTGCTGAGGAAAGACTAGGAATAGCCGTTAGAAATTGAGAGACAATTAGGAGACAATTCGAAAGCTCAAAGCAACGTCAATTAAATCAAAACAACGCCTACAACAAAGGATAGCATCTCCAAATTCAGAATTCAGATTCATGAATTGAAGATTCGTCATACGTTGTAAGTAGAGTGCTATTCCGATGTGAATAAATAATTGTGTTTTGATTTGTGTAAAGTGAGAAAAGGAATTGTGGCGATAATAATCTATATTTGTATGTTGCTTTGATTCTAAACGAGTTGGAAATGTTGTGGTATGCGATTGGATATTTGCAAGTATGTGATTTATGTTGGAAGATAACAACCATATGTTGTGATATTTTATTTGGGATTCATACAAGTATATGATTCACTATTATGCCAATATGATGTACATACTCTTATGACCACTTTTAGTGTAATTGAATTCAACTAGGTACTATAGTTTATATGAATCTATGTTGGAATTGGTATCGTGATTCAAGTATAAAATCATACTTTTGTATTAGAGACAAAAGTAAGCACCTTTATGAACATGACTAAACTATATTTGGTGTTATGCCTAGTTGAAACCATGTTTTAGGCCTATGTTGTTATAAAAATCATATGGTGATATATGTAACACATAAATTAAGTTAGATTCACATTCCAATTGCAATTTTACATGAATAGATTAAAAACCATGATTCATGTTTAGGTATGTTTATGCTATGATCATATGAATAGAATGATTCATGTTTAAGTATGTTTATGCCATGATTATATGTTATTACCATGCAAGTTCACATATGCCTAATTCATGTTGATTAGATCGTTATGTTGCAAGTTCATGCGTTCACACTCCCCTTTTTATGTCACTTAGAATATATAAACACCATGTTATAAGCCTCCCCTTTTCATGTGGCTAAGTTGGGTTTAAATGTTAAACCCAACATATGTTATATTTTAGTGAACGTATAAAACGGGGGTAATGACGATGTGGTTAAAACATAGAACATATGTGTGGCATGTTTGACGCATGCCAACAACCTTGAAAAACAGTTAAGTGGTATAAATTAATCTTACCCAATAAAGATGAATTTGAATAATGGGCCGCAAATATTTACATATAAAAAGGAAAGAGACAAAATATGTAAATGTAGAAAATACGATGTGTTTAACCCGTGGTTGGATTGAGTTGTGATGTAAACCTGCTCGGAACCGCCCGGCTGTCCAGTAGTCACAACAATACCTATCCAATGTGGGTGGTTAAACACAGAGCCCAATAAGGACCCGAGGTTAGACTGAGTTGTGGCGTAAGACTGCCCGGACCCAACCGGCAACAAGCAGCCACAACAATACCTATCTAATGTGAGAGGTCGAGGCTTTAATAAGACAATTAAGGCTGAGTCAGGATTGATAGGATTAAGTAAATTATATTAATACTTAATCAAAATGGAACATGCTAAACTATACAGACTGATTGAGGGTTAGGTTTACAAAACACTTAACCAATTTAGCATGTTGGCTAGAAATAGAAAACCTAGTAGCGGGGGACCCTTTTCAGCAGTAACCCTACAAGGTGTATCAGGATACCCTGAACTAGGCAGGGTGGGGCACGATTACTGGGATGACTGTAAGAGGTCAAATCGACGACGGTGGTGCAGCAGTGTAGGTTCTAATGGGGTGCGGGTGTACACACACTCCGGTGCAGAAAAATAAGGCACTGGGCACCAGTAGCATACCTGTGCATTCTAGGATTGTGTCGGGCCACCACCATGGGACTTGATACACCCCATGGTGGGACCAGCATAGGTAACTACAACATCGGGGGCCGTAAGACACATGTAACTATGCGAGTAGGAGCCGATCATTGGAAACGAATCACTTCACCCTAATTATGGGGTGCCTGTTGGGAACTAGTTTATATGGATGCAGAGATTAATATGGGGTACGATAGTATATTCGACTCTAGACAACTTAACTCAGTTTAGGGTGCTTTCTCATTTCCAGTTTATACTTATCATACCCAGTTCTTTATTTATAGACTGAATAGTCCTAGACTTACTCAGGCTTTATGTCTGACTCTACTTTTCTTTCGCCTTCTTTTCTTTCGCCTTCTTTTCTTTCGTCCCCCCCCCCCCCAGGTCCACAGGGAGGGAATACCGCAGCTTGACCAGTTTCCACATCCAACTTGAAGAGAAAGAATGTATTGCTTGGATCTTTTTCGTTTTGGACTATGGCTTTGGACAGCAATTGTGGGACTTATGCAGTTTACTTATGTTTTTATGCTTCTTTAAATAATGTAATCAAGACAGTTATGTGGATGTTATGTTTTTGGAAGTATTGTAAGACAAATCATGACATGGTTTATGTAACACGTATTTTGTTGAATTAAAAATAGCTGTTGTTTTCCGCTGTTAAAAAATATGTGTATTTATATCTGTCTTGTATATCTGTGACTTATACTTATAAACCTCCACCAAAATTAGGGCATTCCCTTTGAGAGTGACCCTAACGGAGGTTGGGTGTTTCACTTGGTATCAGAGCATAGGTTTACCAGATAAGATAAAAAGTTTTGAAAATTTATTTTCAAAAGAAAATTTAATGAAGCATTTTTAAAGATAAAATATTATTTTAAAAAGGCATAGTCCCCCCCCCCAAAGCCACAGATATTATCTTTTATCCTTCGTTTTGAATCTATCCTTTTTGTTTCAGCATGTTCGAAGAACTTAACTTGCCAGAGGGTGTACCAATACCTGGTTGGTTTAGTCGATTCTTAGAAGCAAGGGCCACTCAGCCAGGTCCTACCGTTCCTCCTCCCCCAGCTGCAGGAAATCATCCAGCTGCAACAGCACCTCTTCCTCCACCTCCCCCGCGGGGAAATACTTTTGCTAAGATATGTAAAGATTTTAAAGCTATGGGAGGAAAGGACTTTCATGGAACCGAGTCATTCGTGGTAGCCAGGAATTGGCTGAAGGAAACCGAGGACCTATTCGTCATTTTTGAGGTAGAAGATAGGCAGAAGGTACAACTGGCAGTATGGCTACTTAAAGGCGAGGCTTCCTTTTGGTGGGAAGTCACTAATGCAGAAAGACCGGTGGAAACATGGGAGGACTTTAGGGCAAGGTTTGAGGCTAAATTTCTCTCAGAAGCTGAAAGGAATCTTCAGTTGGAAAAATTCTTATTTCTTAAGCAAGGGAATATGACAGTCAAAGAGTATGTTAACCAGTTTGATCAACTGGCTAGGTTCAGACTGGACCTAGTCAACACCCCGCACAAGAAGGCTCTCCGCTTTGTCAAGGGGTTGAATGAGCCATTACACAGTTTGGCCATGACCCATATACCCATGGGAGCTACGTATGAAAGGTTGGTGCAGATGGCATTGCTGAACGAAGAGGATAAGGGCAAGAAGGAGACAAAGGCAGAAAGCTCTCAAAGGAAGAAAGAGGGTTTGCAGCCTAAGAAGACAGACTTTAAGAAGGGCGGGAAAGACAACAAAGAGAAGAGGAAGTGTAATTTCTGTGGCAAAGTGGGGCACTTAGTGAAAGATTGCCGGAAAAAGAAGGCCAAGATGAATGGTGGGTGCTTTTCTTGCGGTGAGACAGGCCACCTGGCTAAGGATTGCCCAAAGAAGCGAGGGCAAGGGCAGAGGGCTGGATCCACCTCAGAGGCACAAGTTCATGCGCTAGAAGCGCCACCTCTGCAGCAGCGAGGTATAAATACTTCTGTAGAAAGTGTAGTTTATCTTTATGATCACCCAGTTCGCACTTTATTCGATTCTGGCGCATCACACTCCTTTATCTCATCTGCTTTAGTAGAATCTCTGCACCTAGAAACTAGAATGGTAGAGGACCCCTTAATTGTTTCAAATCCAATTGGGGGCCTAGCTTATTTATCTATCTGTGTGGGATTGAAAATTTCTATTCTAAGCGTAGAATTTAAATGTAGTGCCTTTGTTTTGGGCTTTTCGGGATATGGTTTAATTTTGGGCATGGATTGGCTATCCAGTAATGGGGCCATCCTTGATTGTGAGAAAAAGGTGGTTAGGCTTCTGACCCAACTCGGTAATACTCTGGAAATTACTTGTAATCCCTCGTACGCGGTTATGCTTAGTTATCTTGAATCGCTAGATGCTTCTGTTGAGAGTTTGCAATCGGTTAGAGTGGTCCGGGAATATCCGGATGTCTTCGAAGAGGTGAAGGGCTTGCCTCCGAAGCGGGAGATAGACTTCCGCATATATCTACATAATGCAAAGCCCGTTGCGTTACCCGTTAGACACATGGCTCCACGGGAAAGGAAGGAGCTCAGTAAACAGATTAAAGAGCTTCTAGAAAAGGGATTCATTAGAAGGAGCATTTCAGAATGGGGCGCTCCAGTGGTGTTCGCTACAAAGGCGGATGGTTCACTCCGTCTATGTGTTGACTATTGGGAGCTCAACAAACTAACGAAAAAGAATAGGCACCCTCTCTTTAGAATTGACGATCTGTTTGACCAGCTTGTAGGAGCGTATGTTTTCTCCCAACTCGATTTAGCGACTGGGTTTCATCAGCTAAGGGTGGCTGAAGATAGTATCAATAAGGCAGCATTCAGAACCCCATACGGCTTCTTTGAATGGCTTGTCATGCCTTTCGGCTTGACAAACGCACCCGCTTACTTTGTGGACCTAATGAGTAGGGTGTTCAGAGAATTCCTCAATAAGTTCGTAGTGGTCTTCGTAGACGATATCTTGATCTTCTCAAAGAGTGAAGAAGAGCATGCTCAGCACCTAAGGGCAATCATGGAAACTATGCGAGTCCATCAGCTAAAAGCCAAATTCTCCAAATGCCACTTTTGGAGAGAAGAAGTGAGGTTCCTTGGGCACATGGTATCAAAAGAAGGGTTAGCTGTAGACCCGGCTAAAGTAGTAACAGTGCAGGACTGGAAGACACCAAAGAACGCAACAGAAGTCCGAAGCTTTCTCGGGCTAGCAGGCTTCTATCGAAAATTCATCAGAGACTTTGCAAAGATATCAGCTCCGCTCACAAAGCTGACCAAGAAGAATCTAGTGTTCAATTGGGACTTGGATTGCGAGTTTGCTTTTCAACGACTAAAAAGGGCTCTTACAACAGCCCCAGTTTTGACGTTGCCAGATGGAAGCAAGATGTTCACAGTTTATACAGATGCATGTAGGACAGGGCTAGGCGCTGTCTTGATGCAAGAAGGGAGGGTAGTAGCTATGGTGGAAGACAGTTGAAAGTGCACGAAAAGAACTACCCGACCCACGATCTTGAGTTAGCTGCCATCGTCTTTGCACTCAAGTCTTGGCGACACTATCTCCTAGGTGAGAAGTTCGAACTTTACACTGACCATAAATCGTTGAAATATCTTTTCTCGCAGAAAGATCTTAACTTGAGGCAACAGAGATGGATGGAGTTTCTTGCCACATACGATTTCGAGATCTCCTACACTCCGGGCAAAGGCAACGTAGTGGCAGACGCGTTATGCCGAAAGAAACTAACCCTAAGCCCGCTGTTTGTTGAAAGACAAAGCCTAGAGTTTATAGCCAGCTTTTGACTTTAGGCCCTCCTCCGATTTTGTACCGGGCTTGCTAGCATCTCTCGAAGTACGCCCGACTTTAGTGGACGCAATAGGGACAGCACAACGCGAAGACCCTCAGCTTGTTGAGACGATTGATAGGCTCATTACGGGTGAGACTTCAAGTCACCTCAGCAGATACTCCATCGATGACAAGGGTTGGCTAAGGCGAGACGGAAGACTATGCGTCCCACAGTCAAAGGATTTAGTAAAGAAGGTTCTCGAGGAAGCACATCACTCCAAGATGACGTACACCCAGGCGAGGATAAAATGTACAAGGACATAAAGAGGACTTTCTTTTGGAACGGCATGAAGAAGGACGTGGCAGATTTCATTTCTAAGTGTATAGTGTGCCAACAGGTTAAGGCAGAACAGAAAAAGCCTGGTGGTCTGCTCCATCCTCTAGAGGTCCCGCGTTGGAAGTGGGATAGTATTTCAATGGACTTCATTGATGTAACACCCCACGCCCGCTATGGTCACTCTCTAAGGGAATGCCATAACATCGGTGGAGTATTTTGAGTGAATATAAAATAGAGTAATTACAGCAAGACAGATATAAGTAATACTTTGAAAATTTAAAACATCATTTCAATTGCGGCAGAAAATAAAACATGTCTGGTTACATCACAAAACCATAATAGAAGTCAAGTACAAATATCCATCCTGCTAAATAAAAATACATAATCCCAATACATGAACTGATAGCCATAAAAGAAAAGGGTAAACTGAGCTCTACATCTAGGGTCCAAGCTCCAAGAGAGTAATAAAAGCAGCCTGATCAAAGCCCACTCGTGCTGGGCCCACTCTGAGAACCTGAGGGTTGGGAAAAAGATAAAAACAACGGGGTCAGACATAAGTCTGAGCGAGTCCTATAACTTTAACAATGTAATCATTAAAGTAATAAGGATATGATATAACTTGGTATGGTGTGACTGGGGATAAATGACTACACTCAGTAGCCAATCAGACTTAGAGTGAACTAAGATAACGATAAAGACGCATTTACCCACCCAAGGATAATTACTACACTGCACCACACCAGTCATTCCTACTTAAAGGTTGATCCCTCCCAAGGACTTAGAAAATTTACCCAGTAGTTTCGCGTACCCCTAGCTCACTACATAGGTGCCGTCTGCCCCTATCTCCACTAGGTGTACCCACTACTCCCAAGCGATCGGCTCCCTACCGTAGACATCCGTGCTGGCCCCACAATGGGGTGTATCACTCCCCAAAGTGGCTAGCCCGATACAACAAATGGTGCACGGGTTATATCTACACGATGCAACAACGTCTTACCTACCAGCCCGGGTCCACACACGCATATGAAACCCGTTGGACTCGCGTTGCCACCGCTACCCCGTTTGGCCTCTTATATTCAAACCCAATATGCGTGTCCCGTCACTCGACTAGAGTCGAGCCCACTAAGATACGTTTGGGATATTGGTTGAAATGGGCCCCCCCACAAGCTACCCACCTAAGCTTGTCATTTCTAGTGTATACCACTTAACCCTTTAATCATGTTTTAATTACATGTTCCACTTTGGTTAAGTATTCTAATCGTATTTTCTATTGCCACCCAAGGCAACTACTAGATTTCCACATGCCACCCAAGGCACCCACTTAACCCTTCATGTCCCTCTACATGCTAATATGGTTAAGTGTTTCTTAATTAATTAATTAAGATCATGACCTCATAAAGACCTCTCACATTAGACCCTCTTTTTATGACCGCTGGAATTGCCGGTTTGTTCCGGGCAGACTTCTGTCATAAAAAGGGTCTAACCTCGTGTCTTTACTTTAATCACGTATTTAATTTATGACTAAGACCTCTCACATTGGGCCAATCATTTGTAGCCGCTGGATGGCCGGTCGGTTCCGGGCAGACTTCCGCTACAAAAGGGTCCAACCTCGTGTCTTAGTTGATTAATTACACCTAATTAATCACCCCTATAATTAATTATCCCTACACATTTTTAAGAATATGGGTAGACCTAACTCAATAGGTAAATTCCCAATTCCATAGTATGGGTAGACCTAACTTAATAGGTAAATTCCGAACTCCATAATGTGGGTAGACCTAACTTAATAGGTAAATTCCCAATTATGTCCATTCATTTTATGTTATGCTTAATCATAACAACTTTACACCTTTTTATAATCATGCATATTAACCCCATCGTTTCCCACGTAATTCGTTTACATAACACGTCATACATAGGGACAACTTTGCATATGTCATGCACATCATAAAAAGAGACAAACTTGCATATGAACTTGCATATAATCTTGCATAAAACTTGCATATGAACTTGCATATGAACTTGCATAAAACTTGCATATGAACTTGCATAAAACTTGCATATGAACTTGCATATGACTTGCATAAAACTTGCATATGAACTTGCATACCATGTCATATCACAAAGGCAAACTTGCATATGTTATGCACATCATAGAAAGAGGCTAACTTGCACATGAATCTTGCATATAAACTTGCATATCATGTCATATCACAAAGGCAAACTTGCACATGTTATGCATATCATAAAAAGAGACTATCTTGCACATGAATCTTGCATATAAACTTGCATATCATGTCATATCACAAAGGCAAACTTGCATATGCTATGCATATCATAAAAAGAGACTAACTTGCATATGATCTTGCATATAAACTTGCATAAAACTTGCATATGAACTTACATGACACATCATATCATAAAAAGAGGCAAGTTTACATATGAACTTATAACATATGACAACCACAACTTGCATAATCCACATTTACATCCATAGCCTCCTAATATCCTATCCTAATTAGTTTAGCAATTACTTGCTAAAGGCATAGGAACTCACCAAAACCAAGATTAGCAAACTTATGAAGTAGAACTAGTTGCTAAATATGAAGAAGATGATGATTAGAGGTTGATTAGCTTGCAACTTCCTTCATAAACTAGTGGAGGCTCCTCTTAGGTTTGATTTTGGCGGCATGATGGCATCATTTCTATTTTTAGTATGGATTAGGCTTGCATTAGGGTGTATTTATAGGATTAGGGTGTGTTTTAGACCATAGGATTAACCCTAGGTTAGATTAGGTCCGTCAGATTTAGGAAGTCTCTAGAACACAGCCCAGCCCTAGCCAGAAAACCAGACCTGGTGCACCCAGACCAAGTGGCTCGACACCCCGTGTCGACAGGCAAGTCGACAGGGCAGTCGACTCCCCAGTCGACAGGCCTGTCGACAGCCCTGTCGACATGGCTAGGGCGGGAACTTTCCCGCCTGGCCCCGCTGGTTGAAATTAAAAATCTGAATTTGAATTTTTAAATCTGTTTTTAACTTTGAATTTTCTGCAAACTTCAATGGGCCATAACTGGGCCAGACGGACTCCGATTTACAAAATTTCGGACTCTATTTCGCGTATTTTTCCGAGACGAACGCAATGACGCAGCCCGTTTCCCCCAATTCTCACATTTGAGATTATTTATTCTGCAATTAGTGAATTTTAGCATTAACTGAAATACGGGGTGTTACATTCTCCCCTCCTTAAAGGATTTCGTCCCCGAAATCTCTAAGCTAAGGAGAATGCATATCCTACCATCCAAACAACCATCTACTCAATCCATCAAACACGGGCATCCATTGTCCTTAAAACAATTTCTAATGATGTATGAGCATATGCAAAGAGTGTGTATATGTTCCCTATCTAATGTATGAACATATGCAAACCATGATAGTGCCATGCATCCATTATGTATGCGAGAGAACCCTATCGACACATACAATATCTACATGAGTGCACAATCATTCACTAAAATGCATCATCCATATGATAACACAATCATTACACATCCATAAATATAGCTTCCTACACACAATTTTATGCAATATGCAATATGAAGTGATTGAGCCGATCTAGTGCCTAGAGTGTGTATATATGCATCCACGAGCAACCACTAGCAACCACTTGCATCCACATGCATCCATCAAACATAACATGTCTCAAACACATGTTTCAACCATAGGTTTACCCTATCTAAAGGTCAAAGGTACTTAATGAGAGTACATACTAAAGATAAGATAAATACTAGTCAAACGATAAAGGAGAAGTTAAAAGACATACCCTCAAAAAGGAATGGGTACAATGAACGCATCTTCGCTTCCGTCTCCCAAGTAGCGTTGCCCTCGTCTTCTCCCCATTGTACTTTGACTAGTTGAACCTCTCGATTCCTCAATTTCCTAGTCTCTGACCTAAGGATGCGGGTAGGAGCTCGTCAAATAGTCACATCACGCTCTACTTCCACTTCTTTAAGCAAGCTCGGCTCTACCACCTCTGCGGTCTCATGTAAGCACTTCCTCAAATGGGACACATGGAATACATCATGTACACCACTAAGTCTGTTGGGCAACTCCACTCTATATGCCATCCGTCCAATTCTTTCCTTAATGGGAAATGGCCCTACGAACCTTGGTGCTAACTTCCCAACAGATCCAAAGCGAACCACATTTCGTAACGAAGACACTTTGACAAAGACCATGTCCCCAACTTCAAACTCAAGATCCGTCCTTTTCTTGTCCGCATAAGATTTTTGCCTATCCTGCGCTGCTTTCATCCTTCTTCGAATCAAGTCAATCTTCTCAGAAGTCTCCCTAACCATATCAGGCCCAAGCAAAATCTTATCCGTAGATTCCCACCAACATGCAGGTGATCGACAAGGCCTTCCATAAAGAGCTTCGAAAGGAGCCATACCAATACTGGACTGAAAGCTATTATTATATGCGAACTCCACCAATGGAAGATGCTCTTCCCATGTACCTCCAAAATCTAAGATACAAAGCCTCAAAAGGTCTTCTAGGACACGATTCACCCTCTCAGTCTGGCCGTCCGTCTGAGGATGATATGCGGTGCTCAGACACAATTGAGTCCCCACTGCTTCTTGCAAACTTCTCCAGAACTCACTAGTGAAGATAGGATCTCGATCACTCACTATGCTAGAGGGTACCCCATGCAATCGAACTATCTCTCGAAGATATACTGAAGCTAGCCATGGAGCAGTCCTCTTGCTCTTCACAGGTATGAAATGGGCGCTTTTAGTAAGTCTGTCTACCACAACCCAAATTCCCGTATTACCCTTTTTTGATCTGGGTAACCCGTCAATAAAATCCATCGAGACTCTATCCCACTTCCATTGCGGAACTTCCAATGGGTGAAGCAACCCACCAGGTTTCTTTTGCTCCGCCTTCACTTGTTGGCACACCAAGCATCGAGCGACATACTCGGCCACATCTTTCTTCATACCGGCCCAGAAGAAAACCCTCTTCATGTCTTGGTACATCTTGTCCCCACCGGGATGAATGGTCATCCTAGAACGGTGTGCATCATCAAGAATAACCTTCCTCAAACCCTCGTCTTGCGGTACACAAAGTCTACCGTCTCTACGCAAGCACCCCCTTTCGTCTAGGGTGTACCTACTCAAATGGCTGGACGACTCCCCCCTTATGAGCTTCTCCACCAACTCAACCAACTGTGGGTCGTCCCTCTGTGCTTCTCCAATCCGCCCCAAAAGAGTAGGTCTAACCTCCAAGGAAGCTAGCAAACCGGGTACATAATCAATGGAAGGTCTGAAATCAAACATCGAGATAAATTCCAAGCTTCGTTGTTCCACGAACAATGGACTCAAGGACAACCTTTTTCTGCTCAAGGCGTCCGCCACCACGTTACCCTTGCCAGGGGTATACGCTATCTCGAAATCATAGGATGCTAAGAACTCCATCCACCTTTGCTGTCTCAAATTCAAATCCTTCTGAGAAAACAAGTACTTCAATGATTTGTGGTCAGTGAACAATTCGAATCTCTCACCAAGAAGATAATGGCGCCAAATCTTAAGCGCGAAAACAATAGCGGCCAACTCTAAGTCATGGGTAGGGTAATTTTTCTCATGCACTCTCAACTGCCTTCCACCATAGGCTATTACCCTTCCCTCTTGCATTAAGACTGCGCCCAGTCCTGTCCCACAAGCATCGGTATAGACAACAAATGGCTTGCTCCCATCTGACAATACTAAAACTGGAGCAGTGGTTAAAGCTCTCTTTAACCGTCGGAACGCATCATCACAATCTACGTCCCATGCGAAAACAAGATTCTTCTTCGTTAAGCGGGTTAATGGGGCTGATATCTTCGCGAAGTCTTTGATAAACTTCCTATAGTAACCCGCCAACCCTAAGAAACTTCTTACTTCGGCAGCATTCTTCGGAACCTTCCAATCCTGAATTGATACTACCTTCGCGGGATCCACAGCTATCCCTTCCTTGGAGACCACGTGCCCCAAGAACCGCACCTCCTTCCTCCAGAAGTGACATTTAGAGAATTTAGCCTTAAGGCTATGTGCTCGAAGAGTCTTCAATACCTCCCCAAGATGTAGGGCATGCTCTTCTTCACTTTTAGAAAATACTAAGATATCATCCACAAAGACCACCACGAATTTATTAAGGAACTCCCTGAACACCCTACTCATCAAATCAACAAAGTATGCAGGGGCGTTCGTCAACCCAAATGGCATCACCAGCCACTCATAGAAACCATCTGGAGTCCTAAAGGCAGTCTTGTCTATGCTATCCTCAGCCACCCTCAACTGATGAAACCCCGTGGCTAAGTCCAACTGAGAAAATACTGAAGCGCCAATCAACTGATCGAAAAGATCATCAATCCTCGGCAATGGGTGTCTATTCTTCTTTGTGAGCTTGTTGAGTTCTCTATAGTCTACACAAAGTCTGAGGGACCCATCCGCCTTCGTAGCAAAAGCTACTGGAGCACCCCACTCCGATATACTTCGTCTTATGAACCCCTTCTCAAGCAACTCCCCTACTTGCTTATGGAGTTCCCTCCTCTCACGAGGAGCCATGTGGCGCACTGGTAAAGATACAGGTTTAGCATTATCCACCAGATATATTCGGAAGTCAATCTCCCGCTTCGGAGGTAAGCCCTTCACCTCCTCAAACACATCCGAGTATTCCCGGACCACTCTAACAGATTGCAAACTCTCGACCGAAGCGTCAAGCGATTCAAGATAACTTAGCATAACCGAATCCATGGGATTACAAGAGATCTCGAGAGTGTTACCCAAACGGGTCATGAGCCTAACAACTCTCCTTTCGCAATCAAGAACAGCACCATTACTGGATAACCAGTCCATGCCCAAAATCAACCCATAGCCCGTGAAGCCCAAAACAAAAGCATCACATCTAAACTCAATGCTAAGTATAGAAATCTTCAAACCCAAACATATCATGGACAAATAAGTGGAGCCCCCAATTGGGTTCGAAACAACCAAGGGATCATCTACAAGACTGGTGTCTAAGTGCAGTGACTCAACTAATGATGATGAGATAAACGAATGCGATGCGCCTGAATCAAACAATGTACGGACAGGATGATCAAATAGAAAAACCAGACTTTCAACGGAAATAGTTCTACCTCTTTCCTGAATCGGTGGAACCGCGAGAGCCTGTACTTGCCCCCTAGCCTGAGCCAGTGCCATAAGAGCTTGCACCTGTCCTCCTGAGGTAGATCCCGTCCTTTGCCCCTTCTTAGGGCAATCCTTCACTAGATGCCCTGCTTCGCCACAGTGAAAGCAACCAGCCTTCTTCTTCTTTCTACAATCTTTGCTTATGTGGCCTGGTATCCCACAATTGAAGCACTTCTTCTTCCCCTTGCCACCGTTGCCTTTCCCCCCTTTGTTTTGCTGTTGTTGCTGAGGTCTCTTTTGATCTCCCTTCTTCTCGGGTGCCTTATTAGCATTGGGACCCTTCTCTTCTTCATGCATGAGTGCCATGTCAACTAGCTTCTCAAAGGTGCCCCCCATAGGGATATGAGTCATAGCCAACCCATGCATCGGTTCATTCAAGCCTTTCACGAACCTCAAAGCCTTCTTCTCCGGTGTATTCACCATGTCTAGGCCAAACCTTGCCAATTGATTAAACTTGTTGACATATTCCTTCACTGAGAGATTTCCTTGCTTTAGAGTCAAGAATCTTTCCATATACAAGTTTTCCTCCGCCCTTGAGAGAAACTTTGCCACAAATCTTTCCCTAAAATCCGCCCAAGAGTCAACGGGGCGTTCTCCATTAGTGACCTCCCACCAGAATGAGGCCTCTCCCTTCATTAACCAAGCAGCTAACTTGACTTTCTTTCCTTCTTCCATCTCAAAGATATCTATCAACTCTTCCGCCTCCTTAAGCCAATCTCTAGCCTCCACAAAAGTTTCAGATCCTTGAAAAGGTTTTCCTCCCATAGCTTTGAATTCCTTACAAGTCTTAGCAAAATTATCTGTGCGAGGAGGAGGGGGAGGAGGAAGATCGGGTGCTAC
Organism: Allium sativum; assembly: GCA_030737875.1. NCBI lineage: Eukaryota > Viridiplantae > Streptophyta > Magnoliopsida > Asparagales > Amaryllidaceae > Allium > Allium sativum. Next base: position 895,145,731 of record CM060920.1, read on the forward strand.
GGTTGGTGGAGGAACATTTGCTGGACCCGCAGCGGTGGCCCTGGCCTCCATCAATCTCCTATACCATACTGGTATCGTCACACCCTTCGGAAAGTTAAGATCCTCAGCCATGCTGAAACGAAAAAGGAAAGATTCAAAACGAAGAATTCGAAGGATAAAGATATGGCTATTGGGGATTATGCTTTTCTTTCAAAAACTTTTCTCTTTAAAGACATGTTTTAGAAAATATCTCTTCCAAAAATGTTTTTAGAAAAATAGTTTTCTAAAAATTTTATCTGTTCCGGTAACCTTTGCTCTGATACCACGTGTAACACCCCACGCCCGCTATGGTCACTCTCTAAGGGAATGCCATAACATCGGTGGAGTATTTTGAGTGAATATAGAATAGAGTAATTACAGCAAGACAGATATAAGTAATACTTTGAAAATTTAAAACATCATTTCAATTGCGGCGGAAAATAAAACATGTCTGGTTACATCACAAAACCATAATAGAAGTCAAGTACAAATATCCATCCTGCTAAATAAAAATACATAATCCCAATACATGAACTGATAGCCATAAAAGAAAAGGGTAAACTGAGCTCTACATCTAGGATCCAAGCTCCAAGAGAGTAATAAAAGCAGCCTGATCAAAGCCCACTCGTGCTGGGCCCACTCTGAGAACCTGAGGGTTGGGAAAAGGATAAAAACAACGGGGTCAGACATAAGTCTGAGCGAGTCCTATAACTTTAACAATGTAATCATTAAAGTAATAAGGATATGATAAAACTTGGTACGGTGTGACTGGGGATAAATGACTACACTCAGTAGCCAATCAGACTTAGAGTGAACTAAGATAACGATAAAGACGCATTTACCCACCCAAGGATAATTACTACACTGCACCACACCAGTCATTCCTACTTAAAGGTTGATCCCTCCCAAGAACTTAGAAAATTTACCCAGTAGTTTCGCATACCCCTAGCTCACTACATAGGTGCCGTCTGCCCCTATCTCCACTAGGTGTACCCACTACTCCCAAGCGATTGGCTCCCTACCGTAGACATCCGTGCTGGCCCCACAATGGGGTGTATCACTCCCCAAAGTGGCTAGCCCGATACAACAAATGGTGCACGGGTTATATCTACACGATGCAACAACGTCTTACCTACCAGCCCGGGTCCACACACGCATATGAAACCCGTTGGACTCGCGTTGCCACCGCTACCCCGTTTGGCCTCTTATATTCAAACCCAATATGCGTGTCCCGTCACTCGACTAGAGTCAAGCCCACTAAGATACGTTTGGGATATTGGTTGAAATGGCCCCCCCCCACAAGCTACCCACCTAAGCTTGTCATTTCTAGTGTATACCACTTAACCCTTTAATCATGTTTTAATTACATGTTCCACTTTGGTTAAGTATTCTAATCGTATTTTCTATTGCCACCCAAGGCAACTACTAGATTTCCACATGCCACCCAAGGCACCCACTTAACCCTTCATGTCCCTCTACATGCTAATATGGTTAAGTGTTTCTTAATTAATTAATTAAGATCATGACCTCATAAAGACCTCTCACATTAGACCCTCTTTTTATGACCGCTGGATTTGCCGGTTGGTTTCGGGCAGACTTCTGTCATAAAAAGGGTCTAACCTCGTGTCTTTACTTTAATCACGTATTTAATTTATGACTAAGACCTCTCACATTGGGCCAATCATTTGTAGCCGCTGGATGGCCGGTCGGTTCCGGGCAGACTTCCGCTACAAAAGGGTCCAACCTCGTGTCTTAGTTGATTAATTACACCTAATTAATCACCCCCATAATTAATTATCCCTACACATTTTTAAGAATATGGGTAGACCTAACTCAATAGGTAAATTCCCAATTCCATAGTATGGGTAGACCTAACTTAATAGGTAAATTCCCAACTCCATAATGTGGGTAGACCTAACTTAATAGGTAAATTCCCAATTATGTCCATTCATTTTATGTTATGCTTAATCATAACAACTTTACACCTTTTTATAATCATGCATATTAACCCCATCGTTTCCCACGTAATTCGTTTACATAACACGTCATACATAGGGACAACTTTGCATATGTCATGCACATCATAAAAAGAGACAAACTTGCATATGAACTTGCATATAATCTTGCATAAAACTTGCATATGAACTTGCATATGAACTTGCATAAAACTTGCATATGAACTTGCATAAAACTTGCATATGAACTTGCATATGACTTGCATAAAACTTGCATATGAACTTGCATACCATGTCATATCACAAAGGCAAACTTGCATATGTTATGCACATCATAGAAAGAGGCTAACTTGCACATGAATCTTGCATATCATGTCATATCACAAAGGCAAACTTGCACATGTTATGCATATCATAAAAAGAGACTATCTTGCACATGAATCTTGCATATAAACTTGCATATCATGTCATATCACAAAGGCAAACTTGCATATGCTATGCATATCATAAAAAGAGACTAACTTGCATATGATCTTGCATATAAACTTGCATAAAACTTGCATATGAACTTACATGACACATCATATCATAAAAAGAGGCAAGTTTACATATGAACTTATAACATATGACAACCACAACTTGCATAATCCACATTTACATCCATAGCCTCCTAATATCCTATCCTAATTAGTTTAGCAATTACTTGCTAAAGGCATAGGAACTCACCAAAACCAAGATTAGCAAACTTATGAAGTAGAACTAGTTGCTAAATATGAAGAAGATGATGATTAGAGGTTGATTAGCTTGCAACTTCCTTCATAAACTAGTGGAGGCTCCTCTTAGGTTTGATTTTGGCGGCATGATGGCATCATTTCTATTTTTAGTATGGATTAGGCTTGCATTAGGGTGTATTTATAGGATTAGGGTGTGTTTTAGACCATAGGATTAACCCTAGGTTAGATTAGGTCCGTCAGATTTAGGAAGTCTCTAGAACACAGCCCAGCCCTAGCCAGAAAACCAGACCTGGTGCACCCAGGCCAAGTGGCTCGACACCCCGTGTCGACAGGCAAGTCGACAGGGAAGTCGACTCCCCAGTCGACAGGCCTGTCGACAGCCCTGTCGACATGGCTAGGGCGGGAACTTTCCCGCCTGGCCCCTCTGGTTGAAATTAAAAATCTGAATTTGAATTTTTAAATCTGTTTTTAACTTTGAATTTTCTGCAAACTTCATTGGGCCATAACTGGGCCATACGGACTCCGATTTACAAAATTTTGGACTCTATTTCGCGTATTTTTCCGAGACAAACGCAATGATGTAGCCCGTTTCGCCCAATTCTCACATTTGAGATTATTTATTCTGCAATTAGTGAATTTTAGCATTAAGTGAAATACGGGGTGTTACAATTGATGGGCTGCCTAGGTCTAGAAGAGGCAACACTAGCATTTGGGTAATAGTGGATAGGCTTACTAAAAGCACCCACTTTTTACCTGTCAAAAGTAAAAGAACTACCTCATCGCTAGCATCTCTTTACCTTAACGAAATTGTTCGACTCCATGGAATACCATCCAACATTGTTAGTGACCGAGACCCTATCTTCACAAGTGAGTTTTGGCGGAGTCTGCAAGAAGCGGTAGGCACACAGTTATGCTTGAGCACAGCCTATCATCCCCAAACCGACGGCCAGACAGAAAGAGTGAACAGAGTTTTGGAGGACCTTTTAAGGCTGTGCGTCCTTGACTTCGGAGGGACGTGGGAAGACCATCTTCCTTTGGTGGAATTTGCCTACAACAACAGCTACCAAGCAACCATCGGAATGGCGCCCTTCGAAGCTTTATATGGAAGACCGTGTCGATCGCCCACTTGTTGGTGGGAGTCTACTGACAAGCTCATACTTGGACCGGATATGATCCGAAAGACTTCAGAAAAAGTAGACTTAATACGGAGAAGAATGAAAACAGCCCAAGACAGACAAAAATCCTACGCCGACAAGAGGAGGACCGACCTTGAATTTGAGGTTGGGGACAGAGTTTTACTTAAGGTATCTCCGCTAAGGAACGTTGTTCGTTTTGGAACCGCAGGAAAGCTAGCACCAAGGTTTGTAGGGCCATTTCCTATCATCGAGAAGATTGGGAAAATGGCCTATATATTGGAGCTACCCGAAAAGCTGGCTGGAGTTCACAACATTTTCCATGTTTCGCACCTCCGAAAATGTTTACATGAATCTGCTGAAGTGGTAGAGCCAAATATTCTAGAAGAAGCTGAAGTGGAACGCGAAGCAACCGTGAGAAAAGTTCCAACCCGCATATTAGGAACGGAAGTGAAGAAGCTACGCAACCGCGAAGTCAAGCTCGTCAAAGTTCAGTGGAGCGACGCCGAGGGAGACGCAACTTGGGAAACTGAAGCCAGAATACGCGCTGCCTACCCTTTTCTTTTCGAGGGTACATCTTTGATCTTTCTTTTTCCTTAAGTTGCGCTTTTATCTATCTTTTTAGGTATATCTCCTCGACCTTATCTTTTAGAAAGAAACCCTTTAGATGAAAACATGTAATTGAAACATGTTATGGATGATGGTTGCAAGTGATTGCTATTGGTTGCTCGTGGTTGCATATACACACACAATCTAGGTTTTAGATCGGCTCAATCACTTCATACTGCATATGCATAAATGTATTTATATTCGTATATGGTTGAAGTTTAATGTGTTGTCATATGGATGTTGCATTTATATATGAATGATTGCGCACTCATGTAGAATCATGAATAGGAAAATTTGCATACATAATGGATTCATGGCACTTACATAATTTGCATTAAGGAGGTCAACTGAATCAGTAGACCGACTGATTTTGCATTAGATAAGTACATATACACACACTTCGCATATGATCATGAAGCATTAGAAGTCTTGTACGGACAATGGATGCTCGTGTTTGATGGATGAGTAGATGGATGTTTGGATGTTAGAACATACATTCTTCCTGAACTTGAAGATTTCGGGGATGAAATCCTTTTAAGTGGGGGAGAATGTAACACCCCGTGTATTCTATAACAGTGAAATTCATAAATTAAAGTATAACTAATTTCAAAGCAAAGAATTAATGGAAACGGGATACGCCATTGCGTTCGTCTCGGAATTCTGCTTGGGATAGAGTCCGAGTTTGCGTAAAACGGACTCCGTATGAGGAAGATATGGCCTGCGGTAGTTTCAGAATTCAGTTTAAAACTCAAACAAACCAAAACAGCTTAGAAAAAAAATTTAAAATTCAAAAATCGGGCCGGATTGGCCAGGGCGGGAATTTTCCCGCCCAAGACACCCAGGTCGACTGGGTAGTCGACCTGGGCTACCCAGGTCGACTGGGACCTGGGGGTCGACCAGGGGGTCGACCTGGCCCCTGAGCCAAGTCGAACCCAGCCCCCCGGCTGGCCTGGTCTATGTTTGGTCGATTTTCTGAGCCTTGCCTTGTCACTAGGGCTAGGTGTCAGCTCTTGGTTGGTCTCTCCTTCAAACGAACGACTATTATTAAACCAAGCTCCATCGACGGTCCTAATCAACTCACAAACTCTATAAAAAGGACCTAAGACTCACCTTAATTCATACAAACAAAAATGGAGATGAGACCGTCATACTGCTGAGGAAAGACTAGGAATAACCGTTAGAAATTGAGAGACAATTAGGAGACAATTCGAAAGCTCAAAGCAACGTCAATTAAATCAAAACAACGCCTACAACAAAGGATAGCATCTCCAAATTCAGAATTCAGATTCCTGAATTGAAGATTCGTCATACGTTGTAAGTAGAGTGCTATTCCGATGTGAATAAATAATTGTGTTTTGATTTGTGTAAAGTGAGAAAAGGAATTGTGGCGATAATAATCTATATTTGTATGTTGCTTTGATTCTAAACGAGTTGGAAATGTTGTGGTATGCGATTGGATATTTGCAAGTATGTGATTTATGTTGGAAGATAACAACCATATGTTGTGATATTTTATTTGGGATTCATGCAAGTATATGATTCACTATTATGCCAATATGATGTACATACTCTTATGACCACTTTTAGTGTAATTGAATTCAACTAGGTACTATAGTTTATATGAATCTATGTTGGAATTGGTATCGTGATTCAAGTATAAAATCATACTTTTGTATTAGAGACAAAAGTAAGCACCTTTATGAACATGACTAAACTATGTTTGGTGTTATGCCTAGTTGAAACCATGTTTTAGGCCTATGTTGTTATAAAAATCATATGGTGATATATGTAACACATAAATTAAGTTAGATTCACATTCCAATTGCAAGTTTACATGAATAGATTAAAAACCATGATTCATGTTTAGGTATGTTTATGCTATGATCGTATGAATAGAATGATTCATGTTTAAGTATGTTTATGCCATGATTATATGTTATTACCATGCAAGTTCACATATGCCTAATTCATGTTAATTAGATCGTTATGTTGCAAGTTCATGCGTTCACACTCCCCTTTTTATGTCACTTAGAATATATAAACACCATGTTATAAGCCTCCCCTTTTCATGTGGCTAAGTTGGGTTTAAATGTTAAACCCAGCATATGTTATATTTTAGTGAACGTATAAAACGGGGGTAATGACGATGGGGTTAAAACATAGAACATATGTGTGGCATGTTTGACGCATGCCAACAACCTTGAAAAACAGTTAAGTGGTATAAATTAATCTTACCCAATAAAGAAGAATTTGAATAATGGGCCGCAAATATTTACATATAAAAAGGAAAGAGACAAAATATGTAAATGTAGAAAATACGATGTGTTTAACCCGAGGTTGGATTGAGTTGTGATGTAAACCTGCTCGGAACCGCCCGGCTATCCAGTAGTCACAACAATACCTATCCAATGTGGGTGGTTAAACGCGGAGCCCAATAAGGACCCGAGGTTAGACTGAGTTGTGGCGTAAGACTGCCCGGACCCAACCGGCAACAGACAGCCACAACAATACCTGTCTAATGTGAGAGGTCGAGGCTTTAATAAAACAATTAAGGCTGAGTCAGGATTGATAGGATTAAGTAAATTATATTAATACTTGATCAAAATGGAACATGCTAAACTATACAGACTGATTGGGGGTTAGGTTTACATAACACTTAACCAACTTAGCATGTTGGCTAGAAATAGAATACCTAATAGCAGGGGACCCTTTTCAGCAGTAACCCTACAAGGTGTATCAGGATACCCTGAACTAGGCAGGGTGGGGCACGATTACTGGGCTGACTGTAAGAGGTCAAATCGACGGCGGTGGTGCAGCAGTGTAGGTTCTAATGGGGTGCGGGCGTGCACACACTCCGGCGCAGAAAAATAAGGCACTAGGCACCAGTAGCATGCCTGTGCATTCTAGGATTGTGTCGGGCCGCCACCATGGGACTTGATGCACCCCATGGTGGGACCAGCATAGGTAACTACAACATCGGGGGCCGTAAGACACATGTAACTATGCGAGTAGGAGCCGATCATTGGAAACGAATCACTTCACGCTAATTATGGGGTGCCTGTTGGGAACTAGTTTATATGGATGCAGAGATTAATATGGGGTACGATAGTATATTCGACTCTAGACAACTTAACTCAGTTTAGGGAACTTTCTCATTTCCAGTTTATACTTATCATACCCAGTTCTTTATTCATAGACTGAATAGTCCTAGACTTACTCAGGCTTTATGTCTGACTCTACTTTTCTTTCGTTTCCCCCCAGGTCCACAGGGAGGGAATACCGCAGCTTGACCAGTTTCCACATCCAGCTTGAAGAGAAAGAATGTATTGCTTGGATCTTTTTCGTTTTGGACTATGGCTTTGGACAGCAATTGTGGGCTTATGCAGTTTACTTATGTTTTTATGCTTCTTTAAATAATGTAATCAAGACAGTTATGTGAATGTTATGTTTTTGGAAGTATTGTAAGACAAATCATGACATGGTTTGTGTAACACGTATTTTGTTGAATTAAAAATAGCTATTGTTTTCCGCTGTTCAAAAATATGTTTATTTATATCTGTCTTGTATATCTGTGACTTATACTTATAAACCTCCACCAAAATTAGGGCATTCCCTTTGAGAGTGACCCTAACGGAGGTGGCGTGTTTCATGGTGACTACTAGGTAGTGAAGGGCAAGCAAGTGTATAGATCCAGCTGAGTGGACTCTTGACATAAGTCCTAAGATTCTTGGTCCATAGTAGTAGCTGTGTAGGATGTTGTTTGAGTTGAAAACGAAAAGGCTTATTTGAAAATTATAAACTTAAGTAATTTGATTAAGTCAAATAAGCTAGAAACTAGCCTAACTAAAAAGAAAACAACAGAATCAATCAAGCAGCAAAACGAGACGGGAAAAGAAAATGGAAATCTTAAGAAAAAGATGAATAAATATGAAATTTTTCCAAGACAAGTGGAAAAAGAGATGAAATTTTCTTATGTGATTGTGCTTGGATAGGAAAATAGGAAATCTTCATAGAATAGTCATATAAAAATCCAAGTGCGGTTAGAAAAGAAAAACGGAGGATGTGAAATTTTCCATTTTATACCTTTTCATAACAAAAGAAGTCGAATTTGGAAAATTATATTTTTCTAAATTTTGAATTTAATGATGGATGGTAGGGTTTTGGATGCGACAATTGGGTGAACTATGCTCTTATTCTATAAGAGTATGGGAAAACTTGGATGAAAAATATTTTGATTTTTCAAGAATATTGCATTCATATAGAACTGCAAGTTTATTTAGGATGTGAGCATCATGTTTTAAAAGAGTTTTTAAAGTTTGCATACATATAGGTGGATCCAAATTAAGCATACATGATTTGCTATGTTGTAATTCACTTTGCACATGTGCACAACGTTGCAACATTGGATGAACACTAATTGGATGTTGCGAGGGATTATCTATTTTGCTCTTATCGAATTTCGGGGATGAAATTCCTTAAGGGTGGGAGAATGTAACACCCTGCATTTTTAATATAACTAAAAATGTATATATATGCATAGATAGGTTAATAATGGTGATGTACAATGAAAATTAATTGATACATGAAAGAGAAGGAAAGATTAATTCAATGACAGTGTACGTAACAGAGAAGATAATAAAATAAGGATACTTAATTTAAATATCAGGAATTAAGTAAAACGGACATCACCATTCATTCGTCTTGGAATTCTGCTTGGAATAGAGTCTAAATTTTCGAAAATCGGACTTCGTATGAAAGAGTTATGGCCTTCGGGAGATTCAACAAAAATTCAGAATTTACATAGGAAAATACCCAGGCAGGTCGACCTGGGGGTCGACCTACCCAGAGAGGTCGACCTGGGGGTCGACCTACCTAAGGAGGTCGACCTAGGGGTCGACCTCCCCCCTGATTTTTCCAAATCTGGACAGTGACGATTTTGAAGTGCTGGACGGACCGGATGGCTTCTAGGGCGATCTAATTGCTCTAAAACACTCTCTACACCTATAAAATAGTGCCTAGACCTAACCTAATTCGTAAACAATTCCTTCTGATGCCTCCTTGCCGCCAAGCATCAACCAAACATGGCCGCCGACCCAAAACCCTAAACTAAATTTGCAAGTTCCTCATCAACTTTGGAGTTTAATCAAATCAAATAACAAATTTCTTCATCAACAATTCATGCTCCTCTCCAATAATCAAATAAGAAGATTAAATCAGTGTTCTACATCAACGACAAATCGTTTATTTTCCCCAATCCAGTCAAGGTGAGTGGAATTATAATAAATTTGTTGCATAATAGTATTATTATCGTTCATCATTCCCCTGTTATTAATTTAATTCAAGATTCTTGTTACAATAATTGTTTCTTTTATTCTCCTTCCCCTTTTTATTTTTGGATCTAGGTTATCTCGAACCTAGACGAAAATCTTATTACGCATACATGCGGTTGGAATATGGAAATGTTGGATATAATCTTTTTTATGCAATCGAGAAACATAATCTGTAATTTGGGATTGGGGCGTAACAATTATTATTGCCTCCATCCGGATTGTGGCATAACAATTATTATTGTAAATATTGTGAAATTATTGTGATACAGCTTGTAAATAGGTAAATTTTGGAGCGTAATCCATAATGAATCTTTGGATATGATTTGGGAATGTGAATAGCGCATAATCGTGAATTCTGATATATGATGTTGACATGAAATTATGTAAATATAATTGGAATTGTTGAATGTGGGATAGGATTGGGAAAAAGGTGATTTATTTCAAACCTAAATATTATGGGATTGAGGGTTTAAATTATAAATTGAATTGGAATAATAGGTATAGCCTATTAACGGGATTATAAGCATGAACATAAATAGGGGTTTTTGGGAAAAGCTTGAATTTGAGACTTGAAAATTTAATATGCCATTAAGATCCTGGAAACATAATTAAAAATGGAATATGTTGGACAAACCATGTTTTTTTTATGTAATTATGGAACTCGATGCATAACATGAAATTGACAATAGTGGCATAACTTGAGCGTGAACATGTTTGTGAATTGGTAACTGACATTTGATATCTAGAATGAACATGAACATGCTTGTAAATTTATAATTGGCCTATGACACTTAGAATAGACATGAATTGTAATTAAGTTAAATTTGGAACAAATGACATGAATTTGGGGTTTGGGTGAAAGGCGATTATTAATGAACGCCTATGACACGAGGTTAGGTGCGTTTGTGGTGTAAGACAGCCTGGAACCGCCCGACAAATCCAGTAACCACAAGCGGACGTCTAATGTGAGAGGTCAACGGCAAGAACTAGAGGCGAGGCGCGTTGTGGTATAAGTCTGCCCGGAACCGCCCGACAAATCCAGCAGCCACGAATGAACGTCTAATGTTAGAGGTCATACATCATTACGGCATAATAAATAAGTAAATACTAACCATAATAAGACATGTGGGTGACAAGGGTATGGTTAAAGGGTTAAGTAGGTGATATAAATGACATGTAAAGCATGAATAATGTGGACATAACCGTTGTAAGACATGTGATGTAAAACATGACTAAGGTAGACTTAACTGTAGTAAGACATTTGTAAGATATGGAAAATATAATAAAGGGGGTTAAGTGGGACACAGGTGACTTAAGAAACAAAATTTATATATGCTTAACCAAATAGGACCCGCAACAGTATTATAAATTAAATGAATTGGGAAAAGTTTAAATAACGGGTTAAGTAAGCAAAAGGGTTAAGTCAAATCTAAAAGTAATGACAGGAAATGGGGAATGATAAATAACCTATTATGAATAAACTTGAATAAGGCAAGAAAGAATAATAGGTGGAAATTATATAACTTATGGGACAAGATAAGTTATAGGAAACGATAAGGAAGATGAGATGACTTATACGTAAGGATATACTTAAATCAAGTGGTTTGAGAAGGAAAAATGTTAAATTTAAAGTGACATAAGTTATATGAATGGGGAAGAAATAAATTAGAACCATATATGTTGGTTGGGTTGAGTAATTCTCTGGATGCCAGTTTGATGTTGATTTCGGTCTTCGGGGCTGGTGTTTAGGGGATTATTCTCCCAATCAATATATATGTGGGATAAGACATACTTAACTATGAATTAAGTATAACATGTTGTGGGATTATTAATGGACTTAAGGGGGCTAAGTATAAACTGGATTAATAAGTAAGGGTAACTTGGTAAATACGGAAAAAAGGAAGCTAGTGTGAATAACCAAGTTAAATAAGAAAATTGACAAGGTGGCACAAGCGCGAAATAAATGGTTAGACTTAGGGCCTAATGACATATAAGAACTAGGGCGCACGTTCGTTATTTTGGCAGCACAAGTCCATACATTGTAGGATGAATAACCCAACGAGGTAGATTATCACGGTGTCAAAGGCACGAGGAGAGCGCAAGTTCGTTATTTTGGCAGCTCCAATGAACTGGAAGGGGAAGCACGCGGCTTCCTGTGACGTTAAAGGTGACCCTATTAGTCCTCAATGTGGTGGAAGATGTTTCAGGCTGTGCCCGCAGAGGTTAAGTCTGCGCGTAACTACTAGGTGGGTGGGCCTTGACTGCAAGAATAACTTGACAGTCAGAATGTTGTACGAGGTGACGAAAAAAGGTGATTCGGCGGCTGCCTCAACGGAGGTGGAGGGTCAGGACTAACAAGGATAGTAGGTCGACGAGTGCCTGTCACCACAGCCAGTAGGATGCGGAAAGACTAGAGCTAGATCCAAGATACCATTAACCATTCACTATCGCGGGACGGTGGTTGAGGGGAGACGCCGCATGATGTTTAGATTATTTGCTTAGGGGCATGTCGCTTAGCTCTCGTAGTCTTCACTAGTTAAGGGAGGGGCCGAGGTGGGGCTATAGCTACCATGGAAAACAGACCCTGGGGATATTTGTGCTAGAGGCTCTTAAAGGCGAGCCTTACACAAATATGAAGAAAGCTCCCGACCGAGTTCCGTGTTTCTTGTGTAGCCCTACCGTGGAACTCGGGCACGCACACACGATGGGTGTGCGGGTTAGGCACCGAATACGCTTGACAATATGTACATGGGAAAGTCTAGGTACAACCATGTCTGCTCTGGCGTAGATAGAGGGCATTATTCGGTGATGGAACCAAACCCAATCGAATAGTTTGAGGATAACAGCCAGTACGCTTACGTAGCACAGCGATAGTGGTTCTATACGGATGTAGCGTTGTACATTACTATGGCAAAGGATGAGGGACTGCGCATATTACTGTGGTGATACAGAGGAGACCGTGCGAGTGGCGTATCACGGGGTGTACCTCGGTTTGGGGGTAGCTACATATACACTATATTATGTTAATCTACTAGGGAGTAGATGGGTGCGACCTGTGTGTAAGCTTTGAGAGCTAACATTGTTAATAACCTAATAACCAAGAAAATATAACTGAACGGTATATGTAGGATTATACAGAAGTTTATTCTAAGTCCACTCACACAGAACTTATGTTCTGACCCCCTCCTCATTACAAACTTCTATGATAGGTTCATGACAGAGATGGTATAGCTTTTGATATTGGTTTAGAAGTATTGTTAATAAGGTAAAGCAATATTTGAATATTATACTTTATTTCCTTCCGCTGTGAGATGCTTTACGAGTTTTGACATGTTTCTTTATCTCTGTCTTTTTCTGCAGGATACCAGAGCACCCAACTCGGGTCTCGATGGATTGAATTTGAAAAAAAATTCGGTCTATCGGAATCCGGGTTGTTACATAATCATATAAACTGTTAACCATTGTTAGTTATTTTATCGCTCACAAAGAATGTTGTCTGACTTAAAATTTTATGTTTCCCTCTTACTACATTGAGCTGCTCACCAACATTGACGGGGAGCATATTGATATAACAAATAGCAGGTCTTGGTGCCAATGATGTTGTGCGGTGACGAGCAGGAGGCCGGCGTATTGCTCTACCTACTATAGTGATGTTTTGTTATTTCCACTATCTGTTATGAATTTATGATTACTCTGAGAGATGTGTAGTGAAGCCTAATGTACAAATTACTCGTTTTTATAGTTGATTTGTGGCGGTGACTTTGAGATGTTACAGAGATTTGATTTTCTACTCTCTTATGCTTCACTACTTATACCGGGCTTATATTTTCCTATTATACGTTATCCATGCGCTGTGCATTATTCGACATGGTTATTTCAAGTAATTCTTCCTTGATGATTGTCCCATATCTTCCTGGCATGTCATACAACACACTTCTTCTTAGTTTGGAGCAGAAATTATGGGGCGGTCGTCACATTTCAGCACTAGCTTTGGTTAATCGATTTTTCCCAAAGTTTTCGAGCATAAAAGCGTATGAGATACAGGCTTGTGATTTTTAATGGGTGATTACTATATTGTAATATATAGTTTAGTAGGCTAGTAAGCATGTGAACACCAATGCGGCCTTTTTATAATGTGAATTGATCATTCTCGTTTCAGATAGAGAAAGAGTCGACGAACTTCAAGACAAGCTACTAGGAATGGGCCTGCTACTAGAGAGGTAGGCGAGGGTAGCCTGTCGGGAGCTGCGACTGCTATAACCGATTATTTTGCTATGTTCGAGGCCGTGATGGCAGTGATCATGAGAAGGAAGCCCACTCTATAAGCGATCGTAGAGCGTGGTTATCCTATGTAGGTACCTAAGGTTGTTGATTTGGCCAAGCCTTACAAGGACAATACTTCTATGGGAGGCAACACAACAACAATACAATTTTTTCACAACATTAAAAAAACACTATTTATGCTAACATAGCATTTCAGAGGAGGCCATGTAATGACATGCTATATTAGACCTTCTGCTTTAAATAGCAGAAAGGAAACACTATGAAAATAGATTTTCCTATAGCGTTTTACTTTTGCTATCAAACAAAAATGCTATAGAATATATCATCTGATACTTTCTATAATGTTTGTCTATATTTTTCTATACCGTTTTTCTGTGTTTCAGTAGAGTTTGTTTAGTTATACTATAGCAATCTCAACATGTGTTTATATAGCGTTTTTATTCAGTAGTGTTTATAAAACGCTATTGCCAATAATATTAATTTATAGATTTTATTCAATGTCGTTTTAGCTTATTATTTATGTCACGATCGCCCACAACCCTACACTAAACAAGAGGAATAATCCACTGAAAGGTGTACCAGGCAGTCGTGGACGATCATCATAGGTAAACAAACATACGGTACTCGTCGTAAAACTCACAGCGCAAGGGTAAAATATAATATAACATATACAACAGGTAATATTAGTGAAGCAGAAAACACTAAACTTTCATAACGACTAGAAAGTAATATCCATACACTTGGATTCAACAATAGTGTTTATACAATTTTGCCTCACTAGAGCACTCAGAGAAGAATAACAATGGAAAACAAAGGTACTAGATAGTAGTAAACATAATACATCAGCCTCCTACTTGCCTCCGAACAACAATATCGTCCTCACTAATCTATCACCTTCCACCTAGTCTGCCCATCCAACAATTGGATGAACAACCCAAGGTAATAAGAGGGAAACATAAAACCTTGAGTCAGACAACAGTCATAGTGAGTGATAAATAGCTAACAAACTTCATCAATAAAGTATACGAGAATGGGTAAATAAACATGCTAATCTACCTACAGTACCAGAGAAGAACTCAACCCTGTCTTCCCCACATCGGATAGTGATAGCCTTTACAACAACATTTCAACCATACATCCATGGAAACCAAAACACCAATTTAACCATGGTAAAGCACTTATGACATCCAAATTATATATCTTTTATAAACCATCCTAATCGAACTCAACGTCCCTCAAACACATGCCCAAAGGCATAAACCAATATCAAACAAGCACCCAAGGAACATCTCCTTCGATGTTGGACAATCTACATGAGACGGTTCAAACAAAGCAACTAATCAACCATGACAGACTCTGGCTATCACCGCCAATCCTGCCTCGAAACTATCGTTAATCGTATGACGACCAACCTTGTCATATGTCAAGTGCTAATGGTAACCCTAATTCTAGCATAACTCCTTACGCCTTTCCACGATATGTATGTTTGTCCAACCATAACAACTAGGCCTTTCAACGATACCCAGGGTGCTCGACCAGTAACCTTCTGATCTTTTAGGTGCCTCTATTGTACCTCTGCCTTGAGCCTGTTAGAACTTACAACAACGATAACTTCTCGGCCTTCGAATCTCTAGTCAACCAACCCAACGGCTTTTCATAGCTCAAGCAACCTTCTCGAGCAACCATTATCCACCAACTCACGACCTTTGAGTTGCCACCTCATTCATTGTTCTACACCAATCAACAAACACATTCAACACTTCAGAAATGACCCTGTGTCGTACCACCATGTCGTACTACCCATGTCGTACCACCCATGTCGCACACCATGTCGTACCACCCGTGTCGCACCACCATGCCGTACCACCCATGTCGTACCACCCATGTCGCACTACTCATGTCGCACCACCATGTCGTTGGCGACATGACTATTCAACTAAATTATGGCATGACTCTTCAACCAGTTCGCGACACAACTCTTCATGTCGGTCACGACTTGACCACCATTTTTGTCTCCATCATATCACATCCAGGGCTTCCTACAAATTGACTTCATTTCTTGGAAAGGAGGAAACGACATGAGCCCAGAACGACCTGACTTAGTGAAAAACGACATGACTCCAATTCTGACCAAATTAACTCCAAACTTAACAAAAAATTTCGCCAAATGACAATGATGATGAAATCTCCTCATCCTAAACATCAAATCAATCATAACAATTCAACAATTATTCAATAACATCAAAATAATCATTAAATCAGAGAAAGTGTTCTAAATCATGATAGTTCGGTAATTAAACCAAAAATGATGGATCTAACTTGCATAAACATATAAAATGACATAGTAATTACCGGTTTATAGTTGCTAGATTATATCGTATAGTGATTCACATGAAAATACACTTACCATGATGTAGATCTAAGGAAAATGACTTGAAAATGATGAAATTAAGATCATAGAACCCATATACTTGATTGAATCCGCATGAGGGATGCATATCACTCACCAATTCTCCAAAACAACTCAAAAGCAATGAATTATGATTCCGAATAGTGAGGAATTTGATCCAAACTCTTTGATTCAATGATCTCTCTTGGATTTGCATAGATGTAGCCTCAAATGTTGTAGATCTTCAATTCTCTAAGCTTTAATGGTGGATAGGTGTAGGCAATGGAGGAATAGAGGACCTCTAGCTCTTCCAAATGAGAAAATGGAGAAAGTAAACTATTCTCCATGCCTCATACCACTTATTTATAGCCTTCCACCAGCCCACTAATGTGCCTCCTCAAATCAGCCCATTATGGCTTACCAAACCTGGACAACCAACTGTTAAACTTTAAAACAACGATTCCTCCCAAACCGCTGAGCCAACACTTCAATGTGACCACTCTACAGAAAGGGAATCATCATTTCCTTTCCAACGGCATAGGTATCAACACTTAATTTAACCTGATTCAAAAGTTATGCCCTGTAGAAGACTAACAGGGGCAAAACGGTCACAAACAAAATTGGTAAAAATTACGGACAATGCTCCCATCCTCCCATAAGCAACATATTGAAATATGAGAATGATCCAACTCTCAGGGAATAAAATAAAAATATTTTATGATCCTCCGATACGTAAAATACGGGCTGTTACATTCCCTCTTCCCCCATTAGAATTTTGCCCACGAAATTCCAATAACCACAAGCAACCAAAAAAATTCAACATGCCTATCATCCATAAGTAGCCAATTCTATCACTCAAACTAGAAGCCATCAAGTCATGAATCCATAGTCTTATTTATCCTAGCACGTAGAATTCAAAAACAACCACAACTGTGGTGAAGAAAGGAAAACGTGTACCATTCTCCCCCTTTTTATTTTCGCCTTGTTGTTTCATTTCTGTCCACAATAAAGCTATGATATTTTATTTTATAATTATTATTATTCTAATTTAAAACTGGTGTCCTTAAATTAAAATACTCCTTGACTGCGAACTCCTTTTGGAACCCAACAAGTGACATTTTAGGGTTATATCGCAATTCTGAACGCACTGGAACAGGTTCTGAAGCCTAATTTGATCGTATGAAGAAGATATCAATTTAAATTGATATAAATTAAATTCAAAATAATTAATTCTTCGATAATAAATTATTCTTATCGATTGTATATTCAAACAGAACTGACACTAATCATCTGAGCTATTTTGATTCAGTTTTTAACTTTGATTTCAATATATTTCGTATTATGAGAATTTAATATATTCAATATCAAATTGAAATCGATTTTTAAATCAATAACTTAGTATAAAAATTCATTTATATTATCAACTCAATATTTAAAACCATATTAAATATTTAAAATAATTCGTACGAAAATCCGGGTCGTTACATTCTTTCCCCCTTAGAAGAATTTCGTCCCCGAAATTACTAGGGTAAGAAAATGCCTCTAATTCATAAACTTTTCAAAACACTCTTATAGTTGAACTCTACTCTTCATATTTCAAAAAATTTAGTTTTACCAACACTTTTGGTTTCTCATTCATTTCACACACTATATCTGCCTATATTAATTTAATCTGAATGATTTACAATCAAGTTATTCGCATCCAATTTATATTCCATTCATATGTATATTTATATTCAATTAAATTGATTTTAATCAATTTTTTAACTTCGGCTCATTTAACTTGTATAAATTAAATTTGTTTTTCAACATTCGAAATCCCTAGGTTTTTATTTCAAATCCCTTTCGAAATCACATAAATATATACATATATTTACTTCCATTTCAAATTCAAAATATTTGAATTTTCAAACCACTTGTTTTCCTTCAAAACAAATTTCCATTAAAACTTTCTAAGGTAGCAATCCATCACTTAGAAACTCGAAAATGAACACTGATGATGGTCGACTCATCACCAGAATTATTTCCCAGTGACTGAAATGAGTTCAGTGCTTTAATCCATTCAAAAATGATTTTTACTCAAAAATCCTTCCAAAAATCAAAGCTATATCTTTTAATATACTTTAGAAAATATTCTTTTCAACTTACCAGGATTTAAATTCCAAATTCTAGTTTGAATTTAATTTTAATTCATCTCATTTGTATATATTTCATTCATATACAAATTAATTTGGTTATATATAGCCATTTCCAATTTTATAATCTTATTTGATTATAATTCTAACAATCAACTCAACCATTTAAAACAATATCGTGTCCAATCTTCTGTCCAAGTGTTTATAAACTCCTATCGAAATCGTGGCATCCCACGATTCGATCAGAATTTATAATTCACTCAACAGACTAGTCAACACAATATAAAACAGTTTTTATATCAAATAACAAATATGCTCTCTCATATATATGTACACTCAACTCATTCTAGGGTGCTACTGACCCTATCACTAATGAGCACAACTCCATAGCCTAGGTATTCGCTCAACCGAAGCTCTGATACCAACTGTAATGGCCTGCAAATCTGTACTATCTGAGTTTACTAAATACGACACACGTCCAACCCAAATTGCACAGAAATACGAATCATTAATGAAAGAAGTTAGAGGATGAGAAATAGAAAGAAAGAAACTTAGAATAGAAGAAGAAGAACAGAAACACAACACAGAATCTCACATCGCAGCGGAACAAAATATAATATATATAATAGATTTTGGAATACAAAATTTGAACTGTATATACAAACATCATTATCAGAGTACAACAGTTACTATACAACGGAAATAACACTAGATAACTAACGTTGAAGCCTCCTACTCCAAGCTCCGCCAAATATCTGTAAACACTTGAACTACTTGACTGCCCGTACAAATTTAGGCACCCAAGAGTTTAGGTAAAAACAAAACAAAATAAACTCCGGGTCAGTCATGGGACTGGTATGAGTAAACGTTGAATGCCACATTATCAGATTCATTAATCACTAATTGATTTTCACAAATATTCTGGATGTTATGCTAAGGGAATAAATCCGTTGCAACCATATATATTTATACAGACCAACCTATTCGATCATTGGAAATACTTTGTTAGACATTCGTCCATATACGTTCGTTCTAGGATGGAACGAAACCGAAGGCACTATTCGGTACATCCATCCTAGGCAATCTCTACCTAGGACTTATACAACAGCCCTTAAACTTTACTCTATCTTCAATTTCTTTGGCATATATGATTCGCAACGCTTATGCCAATACGGAGTGGTTCTTTGGATAAGAATCCAACAGGTCTCTCCATATTAACAACGTTAAAATGGTCAAAACTTTGATAGTCGGTGATTTGACTATCAAATGAAAAATGTCCGTGTACACACAACAATCTTATTTCCAGTCAACAAATTTCTAAGTATAAAACCCGAAGGCCGAAACCAACATCAGATCGATACTCAAAAAAATTCTTTCAACTCAACAAATTTCCAGTCAGTTTCTAATTCTGCTTAACTATATTTCTTTAACTCCATTCGATTAATTTCTTATCAACACGATCATTTTAAATCTGCAAAATTTGCTTTTAAATCATCGTTCACTTAAAACGTATACCTCCGAGGATTTTATTTATAAAATTCCCTTTTCGTTTATAATATTCTACTTTAAGTTCGTTTCATTATCGAATTCTATATATATCGATATATCGATTTGAAATAACCCGGAAATCTGAGCCAATTTAAAAATTTTATTTTAGCTATTTTAATGAATTTTGGATATTTAAAATGATTTATTTTAAATAATAACGACGAGAAATTTATTTTGAATAGAATTAGAACGTATATATTTATATACGTTGTCGTTAGACTATAAATAATTATTTTAAATTATAAAAAGGTATTGAAAATGGCGCGGTAGTTCGAAAATTCGATTTCAAATTTCAAATGAATGTACAGGACTCAAAATAAACCGGATTTTAGCGAAACAAAAAATATTAGTATCTAATTAAAAATATCTTTCCAATGGATCTGAAAAATTGAAATTTCATAGCGGAAATAAAAAGATATGCCCAGTTGAAATTTCAGACTAGTCGCTATGGAATTCTGGCCCTTAAAAACGGAAATTTTGTAAACGACCACAGTTTTCGACGAAACCTCTTTTGTTGGATTCGGGATGGCTAGTCTAGCTTTCCAAATTCATAATTTTTGAAAGCAATATGTGAGCGTGGCAAAAGAAAACGTGCTTTTTCAATTTCGACCGACCTGAAAATGGCCATTTTTCAAACGGTCTCAGAAGTTAACGAAATTAGTTTTGTTAGGACTGTGTCATCAATACGAAGCTAGAAGATATTTTTCGGGAATTTATAAGTCCGTATGTGGCCCCGGTAAATTGAAATGCGCATTCGAATTCAATATATAGATATATATTTTGATTTTGACGAAAACTGATCGTAACAAGCGAATTGGCTTGTGAAACATATCCCATTGTGATCGTAACAGTCGGTGGGTTTGATTTCGAGTTGAAAATAAAATGATGCTTTTTGAAAATTTAAAATAATTAATTATAAATTATATATTTCTTCTCCCCCCTTTTTTCTCCCCTAACCCCCCCATCCTCGTTGACTTTTGTCAAAAGAAAAAAAACCCAGCTCGATCTCTGTAATGGCCCGCAAATCCGTACTATCTGAGTTGACTAATAACACCATACATCCAACCCAAATTGCACAGAAATACGAATCATTATTAGAAATAAGTTAAGAGGATGAGAAATAGAAAGAAAGAAAGGTTAGAATAGAAGAAAACAAAGAAGACAAATTTCACAGTGGAACGAATAAAATATATTATATAACATAACTTTTGAAATACAAATCAACAACTTTATATACACCATCATCAGAGCACAACAGTTATTCCTGGAACAGTTATAAACACCTGTTTCCAGATACAAACATGGTTCACAGCGGAATATATGATATAGTCTATAGCTAACTGGTGAAGCCTGCTGCTTCCAACACTTCCAAGTGAATCTTAAAAATCCCGACTACTTGACTGCTCGTACAAATTTGGGCACCCAAGAGTTTAAGGAAAACAAATAAAATAAACTCTTGGTCAATTATGGGACTGGTGTGAGTAAACTTCAACCATTTGTTTAACTTTAAAAATCCTTTCGAAAGAAAAGATAATAGTAAGACCAGGTCACACATAAACGTGGACGGTTTTTACCTTACTATAACCCAAAACACTTTGATACCAAATCCAGTGATATTATAATAATGTCTAAATCAAATAAATAGAATCTAGTGGAACGCTTGCATCTCACGCTCCATATATAATATAAAATCAAAAACCGCATGGCGCTTATTGGAGATTGGATTTCGAACATGACAAGGTATGGAACCACCTTCCGATCAGTGTACTCTAAAGGGGATACACTGGGGTTCAACAAGAACATCTTGCAACCCGGCCCACACATTACCGACCACTCATTTCGCTTTGGGGTATCGAATGTATATCACCAACGGTTGGGATCAGCAACCGTTTCCCGAATGGGACAGCATCGAACAGAGTAAGGAATTAAATGAATCTCTAGATAGGTGATAATACACCCTAATGGGAGCGACCCACATAGCCATGCTGCCTGCCCGATTTTTGTCATTTCCCGGTTGTTGAGGCGTGAGGCTACGATTACTTTCTATTCATTGATAGCACAATCACTTTGAATGTCACATTGTCAGATCCGTTAATCACTAATTGATTTGCGCAAATATTCTAGATGTTATGCTAAGGGAATAAATCCGTTCCCACAATATATATTTGTACAGACCAACATATTTGATCATTGGAAATACTATGCCAGACACTCGTCCATATACGTTCGTTCTGGGATTGAACGAAATCGAAGGCACAATTTCTATTAATAGAAAAAAAGCCCTTGCATTTTACTCCGTCTTCGATTATCTTCATATAATCTGATTCGCAACGCTACTGCTAATATAGAGTGGTTCACGGATAATAGTCCAACTGGTCTCTCCATACTGACAACGATATTGGCAAATACTTCGATAGTCGGTTATTTAACTATCGAAGAAAAACAAACAAACATTCATCCATAACATCCATCAGTCACTAGGCCTGATAATTAATATTTCATTAATTAAATCATTATTCCGTTTCCTTATCAATATTTGTTAACCAAATATTTCAACAATCATCTTGGCCTCTTACATTATTTAGAAAACATTTCAGCATCTCGCCTTCTTTTATTTTCTAAACTTAGAAAATATATTCTATTTGAAATTGAAAACAATTTCAATCACTTATCTCTTTCCCAACTACTTTAATTATACTCATGAAATATTTACTTTTATATTTCCAGAATTCCACCACTTAGGTTAAAACAAATGCTGTCTAAAACATCGTTACAACAACCTAAAATATTGTATTCAACTAAGTATTATTCAAACACTTCTCTTCGAGACTGGATCTTGCTATTTATCGATTAAAAATGAAATCAATCAAGTTGGGGTAAAATTACCTCTCAGACCTTGACTGAAAACATCATTATCTTCAAAACAGACAAAACCACTTACCTCGAATAATCAACACCATACAACCAAATTACTCATTTTTAAACGTATATATGTTTCTCTTTCTATTACCAGCCTATAGATTTTCCTTTTTGTTTATAATATTCTATTTTTAAATCTGTTTCCTTATCGAATTCAATATATATTGATATATTGATGTCTAACTATCAAAATTTCTTAAAAATATTCTAACTCCTTAAATTCCCGGAAAATTTCGCCATAATCTCCTTTGTACGGGGAGCATCGGGATATTTCAAATAGCCTCCCATGGCCCTTTCCATTCAAAAGAAAGATCAAAAAGCCAAGTGGCTTGTCGATTCGGCGCATAAAATCTCATATATGAATTTAAACATGTACCTTTTTGTCAGGCACATAAATTAAAATCTTCACATATTTCAACCCATACCGGTCTAACACATGCTCACCTGTTTTTAATTCAATTCAACTCAATCCATTTGTTTGAATTCAGTTTCGCTCATTTATTCTTTAATTAGCTATTTCGCCTATTTCACTTCTTTGTTTGAACATAACATGTTCACACAAAATATTTAACTTGCTCATAACCAAATTGAATTTCAATTCTAGTTTCCTTTTCAAATTTCGAATATAAATTTTCAAATCGAATTCATTTATTCAAAGCCCCAATCAATTCAAAATCTCATTAACTAATTACTATTCAAATTAGTTAATTCTATTCAAAAATCAAAAATCTGATTTCTGTTTCGAAAATCAATTCATTACTCCACTTTGAGTTAACAAATAATTTACAACTCAAATATGAATTTTTCTAAATAGAAATTCGGATTTTATTCACTTAAAATCCTTTTATATAATTAAATAAAACGGTATGGTTTTTAAATGGTTATGACGCTGTTTTTCTGAAAATTTGATTTTGACATAACTCAAAATTTATTCGACGAAATCCAGATTTTTCCTTTTCATTAGAAAACTATTATCAAATCGGTCCTGATGATTCTTGTTTCAAAGAATTCCGACTTGAATCGAGTTATGTATACTCAATTGAAGTTCGAAACGCCAATTTACGAACTGCCGCGCTGTGGCGAGTTCGTTTTAATTATATTCATATATTTATAAACGTTTAAACTTCATTTAAAAACAATTCAGCTCATTCTAATATATTTCTTAGTATATATTCAATCTAATTTCAAATCTAACTTAACATTTCTGATTTTCTCTAATTGTCTATTTTTCCTTACTTGGAAATAAATTTATTTATACTTTGATCTTCTATATTCAAACTCTACTTCAATTCAAATTTAATTTCCTATATTCAAATTCCATTTTCAAATCTCCATTTGAATTTCTATATTCAAATCCATTTCAAGCTTCCTTTGAATTTCTATAATCAAATCTAATTTCAAACTCCATTTGAATTTCTATATTCAAATTCCATTTCCATTCAAATTGAATTTCTGTATATTCAAATTCTATATTCAAATTCTAGACAAATTCTATTTATTCAATAAAATTCGAATTAATCGAATTCAAATCATAAATCCTTATTGATTTATTTTCGTTCAATTTATATTCTGAACATCAGAATAAATTCCATCGTTTATTTCTTTAAAACGATTTTCCCCTTTCTATTTTTAAATTCACATTTGAATTTAAATATTCAAATTATCAAAAGATAATTTTTCCACTTTATTTATAAACACCGTTTATAAATTTATTTCACTTCTCTGCATTATTAATTTAAAAACCATGTTTATAAATTCATTTCAAATCCTGCATTATCGATTTATAAGCAATGTTTATTAATTTCCATACTTGTTTTATATTCAAAACAAGTTAATATTTTTATAGCCCATTCAAAATTCAAATTCTATTTTTGAAAAATAGATTTCCCCTTTTAATTCTCAAATATCCTTTTCACGATATTTTTATATATCAACATTTTGGCCCCAGTGATATTTAAATAATCAAACCACTCAATTATCAATCAACACATTTAATATATGTGAAAACAAACAAATAAAAATATTTTTGAGGAATCCAGTTGGATCCCTCTAACCTGTTTTCCTGCATCTACAAACGTTAGTCAACAGAAATAATACCCATCCTGCTTCGTGGCAGGACATCGCGGTATGAAGGTCATCCACTAATATATATTTGTGGGGCGCATAGGGAAATCATCCGCTATGAAACTGCGGGCATCCGCTAATGAGACTACGGGAATCAATCCAACCATCAACCCAATATATATATAATTGTCAACCCTAAATAACTAAAATATTTCAAACAATAAGAAAGCATTCAAAAAAGCAACAAACAATTATTTTTAACGAATAAAAATAATTCTAAGTAAAAGGTGAGTGAGATTTACTCACCATGTATTTTTCATCGAATATCGAACAATGCTTGATTTTAAATCAAATCCTGGTTAATTCTGATCGACTCTAAATGCTTTACTTCTCGCTTTTCCACCCTCGTAAAAATTAGATATATCGTATTATAAAATTTTTTGATTATATAAAATTAAACGAATTAATTAAATTAATCAGTAAAGTTTAATTTACCTTAATTAACGAAAGTATTCTTACTACCATCATCTACTTTACCGTAAATCACATCTTTGGACACAGTACCCGAGTACCCTGCTGCCTTTGACAATCACGCTTCCTTCTTCCATACCCCAACAGTGAACTTGCACCCTTCAACATTCATCATGAACCACCGTATCCAAAACCGAGACTCCAGCATCTTTCTGTGAACAACATCGGCTCCAACCTGAACTCGCAGTGCTTCCTTTTCCACCAATCGCGTCTTCCATCTTTGCAAATCAAAAGAAAAAGCCTAAAACTTCTGTTCGAACTCGAACCCAGGATGAGCGTCGCACACAAATTAGGGCGCCTGACTAATTTTGGATCATTGAACCTCTCGCGTTTGATTTTGTTTTGATTCATCTGGGTTGATTTTGGATTTACTGAGGGATAAATTTCCTTTTCCTTTTGTTGCTGTCGAACGCGATAGGAATATAGTGGGGTATTTGTGAATTTGAGGAAGCGGATTGAAATACAAAGCTTTGATTTTTCTGTTCTTTCGATTCCTTCCCTTTTCTTTTATGTTTTGAAATGAAGACTCGGCCATTTCCTTTTTGATTTTGTGAAAGAGAAAAGGCAGTGGCTTCACTTGAGATATGAAGCTCGAACTGCTGAAAATATTTAAAAGGGGAGGAAGGTTTTTATCTGAAGCTTTGATGAATTGTGAATGGGTGCGGCGGCTTTTATAACGAAGGAAGTTACAGGGAGTACATTGTCATTAATACGAATTGATTTTTATTTATATCGATTAGATATAAAGTGATTTTTATTTAATCTAAACAGATTCTGATTTGATTTTTGGTTCGGTTTCGATCTTATCCATTACAAATACCTCGGGGTTCATAATTAAAAATCGTGAACCGCTGTTTTAACATAACCACTGTTGTTTTCAATGGTGTAACACTATTCTGAACTAACAGAATATATTTTGATATTTAATTTCCACGTAAATATAAATAAACAAAATAAATTAATACAGTATGATTTTAGTTTATAAACAAATGAATTCTTCGATAATAAATCATTATCGCTTTTAAATTCAATAGAACTGACACTGGTCATCTGAATCATTTCGAATCAGTTTTAACTTCGATTTCAATATATTTCGTATTACAAAAAGTTAATATATTCGATATTAAATCGAAATCAATTTTATTTATTTATTTATCGATAACAAATATAAAATTCATTTATATTATCAATTCAATATTCAAAACCATATTAAATATTTAAAATAAACTGTTCGAAAAATCTGGGTCGTTACAATCTCGATCCGACGCCCCTCCTCCCCTACGCGACCGCCGCCCTAGCCTCCCACCGCCTGCCTCTAGCCGCCAACACCGAAACCTGCAGCCTCCTCCCTCCCTTCAGGCGCTTCGCGCGAACCCTCACCCCATGCCCAAATCGACCAAAACAAGGCCGCCGCCCCTAAGGAGAACCGCCGCCTGAGCAGCCTCCCACCTCCGCCGCGATCTGCACCCCCCTCGACAGCAGCTCCAACCCCCTTCCTCTCGAATCGATGAGTTCTCGTTCCCCTTTATTTATTTTATTTTATTTTAAAAACTGAAGATAACATGATTTTAAAACTGAAGTTAGGATTGTTTTTAAATTATATAAAGCTAAAGATTTGATTTTTACAATGTAAACATCGCTATAAAGAAATAATTTTTTTTCATATGAAGTAGCAAAAAAAAATGTGATTTGTTTATATATAGTAGAAGCATAAAAATATGATTTTTATCTTATAAAAGAATATATTTTTAGTTGAATAAAAATATAATTTTTATAGTATGTATGAAGATATTTTTAGGAAGGATAAAAAATATGATTTTTAAATCATAGGAAGAATAAAAATATGATTTTTATATTATAGAAAGAATAAAAATATAATTTTTATATCGGTAGAGTATTAAAAATTTGATTTTTAATGTATAGAACATCATATTAAAAATGTGATTTTAATATGAACAGCGTGGACAAGACTGCGTTGGAAGTACGACCAGATCCAGATATTCTGAATTTCAAAAATAAAATGGAGGAGTAAAGACCAGTAAATTCCCGCTCTTTGGATTGACCATAAACCACACAAGTCTGACCCAAAAGGTTGGAAATCTACGAATACTTTAACTTTGGGAATACAACACATTAGAACAATAACAACAGACTTTTATTACATTATAGTAATGTTACATCAGAGTACAGAATACCAGAGTACATCGATTCAAATTACAACGGAAGATAAATTACAATATTATAATACATTGCAGCGGAAACAATAAAATAGTTACAGCGGAAGACAACTATGCTCTGGACACAACTTTAAGCTTCAATCCAGAATCCTGCTCGAGATAAGAACTTGTAGACAAACTACTCGACTGCCCGTGTGGAAAAAAGGGCACCCGAGTTTGCAAAGGTGGAAACAAATAACAGGTTAGTCATCGGGCTGGTGTGAGAATTCTTACCTAATTTAACTAATAGTAATAAGGCAAATCCAAGGACCACGCCGCTAACGTGGAACGGGTTTACTCCAATGGATTGCCGTTGCATAACATAGAGTAAATCGTTAAAAACAACGCAATGTTTTTTGGAAAAATGAAACCATCATAAGACGCAAGTCCCATCACACAATGCAAAGCAAACCGGAGGATAGGGTTTTACCTTATAATGGTCAAAAATGCTTAATACGATAAAAATGGGTTTGATGTTATTATAGTGTATATTAGTTTTCAAAAATAGTTCAATCATAATGTATCAATCCTAGGACACATAGATACCATAATACTATGCTTCCGTACTAGTAATACAATCAAAACCGCATGAGGTCGTATTGGAAATTGGGTTTCCATCATGAGTGAAGGCTAAGGAGGAGCTCCTTACCGATTCGAGACACTCCAGCTAATGCCTCAGGATCCCCCGAAGTGAACCCTTGGATAGCTGCAGGGTCGGTCCACCATACGAGTTGCGGATAAGTTATTCCTGAACACACGTTTCCCGGTCCTATAGGACCTATCATCTGAGGCGCCTCATTCCATCATCCACATAAATAAATATGTCGGGCCGTGTTAAAACCCAAACGCCACTTCTAGCTAGAAATAAACGTGCTGCTCTCCCTGCTTTCCCTTCTCCCGTTTTAGACTCCATCGGGTTGTGAGGCTCGCAAAGTCACGCTATACACAAAGCTACGCCTAAACAGGCCATGCTTTGATCATCAACCACAAAGCCTGCTTTTCAACAAAAGCCTTGATCATTGCATCTTGGTATGCCACACTGTCATTTCATATCATACTATTAATCTTTTGCCAAAATATATGAAAGGGTGTTAAGCAGGAGAATAAATTCTCCATCACCAATCATTCATAAATTCGACAGAAAATCAATAACTACAATATAAAGGAGTACAATGTCAGACACACATTCCATTTATAAGCTTATGCTCTGGGTCTGAGCGAAAGCCAAATCCGTACAAATCAACACTACGTCCGGACGGCCACTACTGTAGCCCCTTCAAGGTAACTACTCCAATCAAGGGCATCAGCAGTCGTCATTCATTCGATGTGAAGATCGCCGGTCTTCAATCACCATCTTCAACTCTTCGACTTTCAATCGTCGTATGATCATTTGAAATGCGATTGAACTTGGATTTTTCAAATAATCCTCGCATATATATATATTTATAAATCATTTCATATCTTTGATACTAATTTATAACGATCAACCTTTATTTTTATTTATATAAAATTAATTAAATTCCATTTAACGACGCTTCAAGTCAAATGGACGACCTTGGCGTTGTTTTCACCCAAATTTGTTTTACCCATTTCTCTAAATCTAACTGTTGGAATATAACACAATTCATAACGTTGGAAAGAACCTCCCAAGGCGAACCTAACGGTTTCAGATTTGGGAAAATCCGAAGGTCGGATATTTTGGTATAATCAACTAAAAGTACAATTCTATAAAGTGAACAACCACGCTCGATTCGTTCAATTAAAATTTGTTTATATATAATTATATATATACATACGATTTCTTCGGCCATTTCATTAACGTAATTAACACAACAAGTGAAGAACACTTGGTTACATAACATTTTGATATATAACCTACCACACAATAATGTTTATTTTATTTTAATTCACATACACATCCTATACATGCAATGTATAATTTTTTTTCCATTTTCAATCTACACAAATATGCAATTTCTTGTGCATCATTTCTAATTCAACAAAATGATTATTTTGTGTCATTCTTTTCTTTACAAGCAAAATGATATTCTTGCTTATATCTTTACACAAAAATGTAAGTTTCATATCTTTAAATCTTTTTAATGAAAATTCAATTGATTAAAATGTAAAATCTTCTTCTTTAAATTCTATTTACATGAAAATGTAAAGTCCTCCTTCTCTTATTCACATTAAAAATGTAAACTTTTCTTTTTACATTAAAAATGTAATTTTCATCTTTTTAATCCTATTAACATTAAAAATGTAAACTTTACTTTTTACATTAAAAATGTAACTTTCATCTTTTTAAATACCAATTACATAAAAAAAATGTGACTAAGATTACCACGTAAGTCCTATTTCTTCTTATTACATTAAAAATGTAACATGACTTCATTCTTTTTAATTCATTTAAACATAAACTTAAAATTCCATTTTTCGAAAAAAAAAAACATAAGCTTTCATTCTTTTAATTACTTTTCTTTAATTACAATAGAAATGTAAATAATATTGCTTCATTAAGTTCCATTCTTTTATAACAAACATGATGGTGAAAATATTCATACCATTATTAACACATGACGGTGCAAAATAATGTCTATTTCATTTTAACAAATGACGGTGAAAATCATGTCCATTTCATTTTAACAAATGAACACTTGTTATAACAAAAATCTAGTTAAAAAAAATGCTATTTGTGCTTAATTCTTTTATTTAACAAAAATGTCCTTTTTGTTTCAACCATCTTAATTCCAACGAAATGACAATTTTTATTTTGTTGATTCTAATTCAACAAAACGACCATTTATATTTTACATGTGAATTTTGTACACTTCATACTTATGTTAAAAATTATATTTTTAACACATACAACCATATTTCAAAACATGTACATTTTTGGTGAATCATATATTCAATACAAACGTAGCTTTTCATGTGTAAACCTCTTATTTAAAACATGATCCTTTTAAATGAATTAAACATACAATGGAAATGTCACATTTCATGTTTTAACACTTTATTTAAAACATGCTTATTTTTTTATGAATCAATTATACAATAAAAATTTGATTTTTATAGTATTAACATATTATACGACCAATGAAATTTTTTAATGAACAAAACATACACTAAAAATGTGAATTTTCATGTTTAAACATTCTTAATAACATATTCAATATTGCTGATGGCAAATAAAAAAAAGAATAACTTTATTTATAACATGTTTTTCTACTATTCTAATGGCAAATAAGAAAGGGGATTTGTATTTGTAACAAACTTCTCTAATTTAACTTAACAAAAAAAATTGATCCTTATTTGTACACCAAATTCTAATTTCATATGACCAATAAAAAGAATAACTTGTTCACATAACAATCCTATTCAAACATTTCAAATAAAGATAATCTTTTTATTTTAAATAATCATTTCTTGTAAAACATTATTTTACCAAAAATGACACCTTCAATGAGAGAACCCGTAACTTCCCCGTGAAGGAAAGAGCGGATACTTTGAGAACAGGACAAAATAGAACGCAGACGGAAGAACATTTCATTGTTATTACAACAATTCCATCAAATACAAGAATATACAGAGTATAAGTGAATAAATTACATTCGACAAATATCAGTGATTTAAATAAATTACATAACATCGGAAAAATAATACAAAAGCACAACTGAAAGTGATACACGGATACAGAGCTTTCCGAGCATCGTTCCAGCTGTAAACCAGGTTCCTGTGAATATAAATCTGCAAAACCAAAACTAGTAGCTGCCCGTGTCGAAAATAGGGGCACCCAGAGTTTAGGTTAAAACAATAAACTCCAGGTCAGTCATGTGACTGGTGTGAGAACTAAAACAGTTATTTAAAACTTTACTTTAAAGATAGTAATTCAAGGGACCACGCCGTATAACACGAAACGGGTTTCCTCCCAAGAGTACTAGTGCATATAACAAAACAGCGCAATGCTCTTTGGAAAAATGAAGCTATTATAAGACCCAGGTCCCATCACACAATGCAACGCAAGCCGGAGGATAGGGTTTTCCCATATAATAGCCAAACATGCTTGGTACGTTTAAAAACAAATCATTTGATACTATAATAGTGTATAGTGTCAAAACAATTCAAATCATAAATATCAATCATAGGCGGCAGGGGTACCATCTATCATGTCGCCATACTAGTTCTACAATTAAAACCGCAATACACGTATTGGAAATTGGATTTCCGTCATGAGTCGAGGCAAGGGGCAAGCTCCTCTCCGCGTTCGAGACACTCTAGCAAATGTCCCAGGACCCCACTATGATCCTTGGATCTTTAGGGCCGGTCCTCTCTTACTTTTGAGGATTAATTATTCCTGAACACACGTTTCCCGGTCCTTACAGACCTATATCCGAGGCGCCTCATATCCAACAACCACACAGGTGAAAAGTATATAAATGTCAGGGCTGGTAGGTCACTGACACCACCCTAGCTAGAAAGAAACGTCGTGCTCTCCCTGCAGTCACTATCCCGTTTTTGACTCATACCGAGGTGTGAGGCTCGCGAATTCACGTTATACACAAAGCTATGCCACACAGGCCGTGCTTTGATCATCAACCACAAGACTTTGCTTTTCAATAGAAGCCTTGATCAATTGCCACTTACGCATGCCACACCGACAATTCACTCCATGCGACTGATGTCCATCGATATACAACCCCTGAGCTCGTACGTCTCAGAGAAGGGCGTTAAGCAAGAGAATAAATTCTCCGCCGCCAATCAGATGTATATTTAATAGAGATCAATCAACACAGAATAAAATCCAATGTCAGACACACAATCCATTTACAAGTTCGTTCTGGGTCTGAACGAAACCGGAGGCACTTTCCTCGCATATCCATCCATCTCCAAGTACGTCAAGACGATCACCAACTGTTTCTCTCATCTTGGGTGTACAGCCCAATCGAGATCATCAGTAATCACCCAAACGATGTGAAGACTTCCGGTCTTCAACCACCGTCTTCATCTTCGACATCTCGTCGAATCGGTTATTCAGAATGGGTATAACCCGGCCTTTCTGAATGACCCACGTATATGATAAACAAAGGTTACACAATCACAACAAACGCCTCATTCCAATTCAGAATATTCTTTTATTCACAAAATCACATTCTTAGGGAAAGGTTCCCATTAATTTTATCCAAGATAAATTCTTCTAAACTTATCCTATAATCTTCCTTTGGATATCATTTCAAACTAGTCGGGATTAACGAACCACACCGAAGTAATTATTTATTTTATTTTATTTCCCAAACCCAACCTATATATCCCATGGAGAAAACTGGTTATACTCCACATCTAACACCACGGTGTTATCGGTAAAATTAATTACCATTTCACGTTCCAATCTAATTAAAGATTTAACTATCGCTTTGGAGCAAAACTGGTGGTACTCCATTCTCGATCACCTTTCAAATTTGATAATTTAAATTATCAATTCACATTTTTAATCTAATTAAAGATTCATTAAAACCCCACTTAGTTTTAATCTTTTCAGAAAATCAACATCTTGCCTTTAACTGGGTTAAAGAACCAATGTCATCTAAAACATGATTCACGATAAACCCAAATCACATCTGATATTAATTACAAGGCTCTGAATAGAAAATATACCGGCTTATATTCAATATCAAATTCTGAAACCAACAAATATCGTATTGGAAATAACGATATAAAATATATCTTTCAAATTCCCATAACAATATCTGTATAGTCACGAAATCCAACATCGAAATATCCCGAAGATAATTTCGATTCAACTCCAGTCCAACCCACGTATTGGGAATATTGATTATTTTTAAAATCACCTTCAAATTCAATTTATTTATTTCAAAAATAAATTGATTTTAGTCCTAGTTCAAAACTAGTTTATTTCGATAAAAATAATAATCTATTTTTATCTTTTCAAATATGGAATTTTCCAGCTCAATTCTTTCCAATTCATATATTATGATTTTACACAAATTATAGATATTTTTAATAATTTTATCAAGGCCCGTACAGTCGATTTCCATCAACGGCCATCGAACTGCACTTATAGCGACCTTTTTCGAATTTGATTTGGGCATAATTCCAAATCCAACCGTTAGATTTCAAATTTCTAATATTCATTGGAAAGCTCTTTTCGATACGAACCCAACGGTTCCGGTTATAGGAGAATCCAACGGTCGGATCTCCCGCAACGTCAATTCGAAGTCCATGGTTGAAATGCACGAACTACCGCGGCACGGCGCGTTCTATTCAGGCCATTATATATATATAATATATATTTCGTCGACTTCCTTTTAAAATGCATTTTATAAATTGCTTTAAATTCGTTTTCAAAACCTTTTTAACTTCTATATTCAATTTCAAATCGATTGGATTTCAATTCAACTCGAATTCATTTCAATTTTATTTAATTCGAATTCAAATTCGTTTCAATTCAATTCAATTTGAATTTACCTTCTATTTGATTCAATTCGAATTCGTTTCAAATTGATTTCAATTCAATTTCAGTTCGTTTTAAATTTCATTCAAAATGATTTCGATTCGTTTTTAATTCAATTTCAATTTAATTCCATTTGAATTCATTTCTATTTTATTCGAATTCAAATTCACTTTCTATTCAATTCAAATTCTAATTCGTTTTCTATTCAATTCGAATCGAGTTCATTTTCTATTCAATTCGAATCGAATTCATTTTCTATTCGATTCGAATTCATTTCAAATTGATTCAATAAAATTTCAATTTCAATTTTTATCTAATTCAATTTGAATTTCATTTCAAAATATTAGATTTTGAAATCACTTTTCAATATTCATTGTAAAACGAATAAAATCGATATAAATATCGTTCACGTCAAAATAGCGCATCTCTAATCCACACGGCTTTATATTTTTCAAAAACTTCTTTATTCTATTCAACAAATGAATATTTATTCTATTCAACACATGAATCTATATTTCTTTCAACACACGACTATTTTTGTTATGTAAAATATTTTATAAAACTATGGTATCTATCGTTTGATTTTAATTAGACTCCACCGTGAAGTAGATTCTAATTGTAAATATGATGTAGATGTAATTTTATTATTAAAATATTTTACTCAACACATGAATATTTTCAACTCAGGAACATCGTCAACACATGATTATTTTTATATTCAACACATGAATTTCCTATTAAAATATTTATTATTTTCCCGATTGGAATGAGGCCCAATCAATCACCATATAATGCTAATTATATGGATTCCATATAACACATGTACATAATAGCATTGAAAAATAATCAACCATCAACCAAAGTGCACTACACTGTATAAGCATCAAATATAGATATCTTACGCTTATAACAGCCTGTCAATCAATCGATCGAAATATTTAATCAATCAGGATGAGTGAACTTCAAATTTCATCCCAACACCCGTGTGGGGTTTCAAACAATCAAACACAGATTTTATTTGTGCAGTTGGGCGATGTGTAAAATTTATCGTCCCAATCAATATCAGTCAAATCAGTGTATATAAACAAATCGGCCGATTTGTTTATAAATATTTATTTATTCACATTCACGTTAAAAATTATATTTTTAACGATAAAAAAATATTTTATTTCAACACATGAATTTCTATATCTATTTCACATCAATTTCACAAGCAAATTTTCACAACATATCAATCAAACAAACAAGCCATCCATGGTCTGTGGATGACGGGTGTCGGGTGCTACTAAGCACCGTCTGCATCCTAGTATATATATTTATAACTAGAAAAGGAAGTTTAAAGTGAGAAGTTCTCACCAATAGCTATCCTAACTCCACGACTCTTCATTTAGAGAAATCTTCATCGTTCTCGCCTTTTGTCACTTTCGCTGCCCGTAGCCACTACATATGTAAAAATCGAATTTTTACTTTGCTATTCAATATATAAAAATCGAATTTTTACTTTGCTATTCAATATATAAAAATCGATTTTTTACTATGCTATTCAATATATAAAAATCGAATTTTTACTTTGCTATTCAATATATAAAAATCGAATTTTT
This sequence comes from Allium sativum, assembly GCA_030737875.1. NCBI lineage: Eukaryota > Viridiplantae > Streptophyta > Magnoliopsida > Asparagales > Amaryllidaceae > Allium > Allium sativum. The sequence goes on from CM060920.1 coordinate 895,181,669, forward strand.
ACTTTGCTATTCAATATATAAAAATCGAATTTTTACTTTGCTATTCAATATATAAAAATCGAATTTTTACTTTGCTATTCAATATATAAAAATCGAATTTTTACTTTGCTATTCAATATATAAAAATCGAATTTTTACTTAAGCCAAAGATCGTATTTTTATCTCATTAAAAATCTAATCTCTCCTATAACCAAAATCATACCTTTGTTTAAAATAAAAATCAAATCTTTTCTTGTTAAAAATTATAACTTTTATTCTACCAAGAAAAACAAGTTTTATAAACTAAAGAAATCGGTTTTTTATGCTATACCTAAATAAAAATTCAATCTTTATCTAATAAAAATTCGAAGATTTCATATAAATAAAACAGACTTTTATGTATTTAAAAAAAATCAACAAGACTCACTGCGTTGAGGTGTAGGAGGGGTGTTGGAGGCTGCTCGCAGGTGGGGGTGGCGAGGAGGGGTTCGGCGTGGTGGCTCCTGGCGGCGCGACGAGCTGAGCGCGGTGGGAGGGAACTAGGGCACGGGGTCTCGATCTGGATCGTGGGGTTTGGGGTTTGCTCTCGTCGAAGGGGAAAGAGGAGATGGTGGGGAAGGGGTCACCGCGGCACTGGCGCTCTACGGCAGGAGGGGGTCTCGCCTTTGGCGGCGCGGCTGAAGGGGGAGGGCACGGGATTTGATTCATTCGGGAAGGAGGCGGCTTTCTGATTGGAGGAATAGAAATGAACGGGGGGGGGGGAGGGAGGGTTTACTGAATATAATTATTTTTTTTTTTTTTTTAATTTCTCTTTTAAAAAAGTAACTTTTTATTTCGAAGTCGAAATCAAGCCCACCGCCTGTCGTCCATAGCTAATTACCACCATTCCGAACACAATGGAACATGTATCGTCGGCTGATTCGATCGTTTCGATCAGTTTTCGTCAAAATCAACATATAACTTTATATATTGAATTTGAACGCGCATTTCAATTTATTGGGGTCACATACTGACTCGAAAAATTCCAGAAAAATATTTTCTAGCTTCGTATTGACGATACAGTCCTAACAAAAGTGGTTTCGTCGAAATCCGAGGTCGTTTGCAAAATTCTCATTTTTAAGGGCCTGAATTCCATAGCGACTATTCAGGATTTTCAACTGGACATATCTTTTGATTCCCGCTATGAAATCTTGATTTTTCGGATTCGTTGGAAAGATATCATCAATTAGATCCTAATGTTTTTGGTTTCACTAAAATCCGGATTGTTTTGCACCCGATACATTCAATTGAAGTTTGAAATCGAATTATCGAACTACCGCGCCATTTTCGATTCTATTTATAATTATATATAAATATTTATATTCTAACGACGACGTATATAATATATACGTTCGATTTATATTCAAAATAAATTTCTCGTCGATATTATTTAAAATAATCCATTTTAAATGTTCAAAATTCGCTAAAATTGCCAAAATAAAAATTTTAAACTGGCTCAGAATTTCCGGGTTATTACATTCAACCTAACCTAGCTTTTATAACAAAAATGTTATTTTAACATTCTAACTAAAAAGACATGTTTATATGCTAATATTTCATTACTAACAAAAGTGATATTTTTGTTCTAATTTAACATTTCAAATAAAAGTGGCCTTTTTATCTAATTTAACCTTTCTAATATAAAATGTTATTTTTCCATCTAACGTAACATTCCTAATATAAAATGTCGCTTTTTATCTATTCTAACATTTCTATATAAAAATGTTATTTTTAATTCTAACATCGCTAACATTTCATAAAATGATACTTCTAACATTCCTATCATTTCATAAAAATGATATTTCTAACATCGTTAACATTTCATAAAATGATACTTCTAACATTGCTATCATTTCATAAAAATGATATTTCTAACATCGTTAACATTTCATAAAATGATACTTCTAACATCGCTAACATTTTATAGTGTGGCATTTTATTTACATAACATATTCTAAATGAATAACGATTTATTTACAAATCCTGGTTCTAAATGAATAACATTTCATTACAAAAATGTTGCTTTATTTCTAATCCACATTTTGTAGCATTTTTTTTCTTTTCGTAATGTAACATTTCGTAACAGAAATGTTGATTTTTCTCTAGCATAGCACAACAAATAAAAATGTTGTTTCTTTAATCTAGCATAACATTAATAAAAAGGAAATTTCCTTGTTGGTGTACAATTCTAATGTTTACATTACAAATAAAAAGGAAATTCTTTTATTTGTGTACAATCCTATCATTAACATATCGAAGTTCTATCACAGCCAAGTAAATCCTACAAATCACTACAATCAGCTCACACGTATATTAATTATTTTATTTTATTTTAAAATTCAGAAATCTCACCGTCGTTCGCAATTTGTCAAAATTTCAACTGCTTAGAATTGTCCCTTTTGCAGTCTATGATTGTAGAGCTTCGTCATACGATTCCACAGGATCTGAAATTGTCGAATTTCGTTTACGTACGAGTTAGTTATGGACCAAATACGATTGGTAATTAATTTAAAATTAAATTAACAAGGTCATTAAGGTGTTAACCTTTCTTCTACCTTACTGTATTCGGCTGTAAGAAGAACCCACTACTTCAAATCTAGGTCTGGCTTTTGCAATTGATTGGAGTAACAGTTGGATGATCAGAAGGTGCCACTGCGACGGCCTAGGTGAGGCGCACGTGCGCCTGCAAGAGGGGCCCACTTGCACGCTGAAAGGAGGCACGGCGGCGGTGATTTTGGCTGATGTTCAGGGGCTCGGTTCTTGGGGATTGTGGCACCAGAGGATGATCAAGTGGTATAGAATTGTAGAGGAAGAAAATCTCTTCGATATGATGTATAGGTTGGAGTTTAATTTGTAAGGAAGAGAGAATTTAGTGGAGAACAATGAGTGCAATTCGGCCATTGAATAATAGGGGTGGCGGCTGATGAAGACGGTGAATAGTGTTTTAGGGTTTTCTTTTCCTATTTATTTATATTATTATAGTGTAATTTTACAAATAAATCCGTAAGTTTCAAACCGAATCAAATTCAGTCCAACAGAAAGTGACCCTACCCAACAGCCCCCATTTCAGATCCAATGGGCTAGGTCCCATCAGCCCAAACGGCTGTCTGTGGCCTGAAATATTTAATTTAAATTTAAATTCCTTTTATTAATTTAATTTTGTGGTACAATAAAATTCACCGAGGCCACATACGGACTCAGAAAATTCCAAAAAAATATATATTTCTGACTTTGTTTTGACGATACGGTTCTAACAAAACTAATTTCGTCGAATTCTGAGACTTTTTGAAAAATGGCTATTTTAAGCTGTTTAAATTTAACTAAAACTGACAAAACGCAGTTTCTTTTGCCACGCTCACATACTAACCAGGAAAATTCTAAAAATTGAAACTTAGCAATAATTTGACATTCCGGTTCCAACAAAAGTGGTTTCGTCGAAAACCGAGATCGTTTGCAAAATGATTATTTTTAAGGTCAATATATTAAATTAAAATATATATAAATTTTACAGCGACTTTTCTAAATTTTAAACTGGGCATAACTTTTGATTTCCGTTATTAAATTTTGATTTTTCAGATTCGTTAGAAAGATATTTTTAAATAGATTCTAATGTTTTTGGTTTCACTAAAATCCGTTAATATTTGCATCATGTACGGCCAGTTAAAGTTCAAGTTTGACTTTTCAAACTACCGCGCTATTTCTAACTTCTTTTATAATTTAAATTAAATTATTCATTCTAGCTTCAATTTAAATCAATTCTTAATCATTATTATTTTAAATAAATTATTTTAAATATCAAAAACACAGTAAAATTTCTTAAAATAAATTTTAAATTTACCCCAAAATTCAGGGTTGTTGCAGTCTCCCCCACTTAAGAACTTTTCGTCCTCGAAAAGGAACGAAGCTAAAAGTGTTTAATTAACTAACTCATCTTTCATTCTTTAATTCGTTTCTATAATTTTATTAGTTGAACTAATAATTACACTACACAACCATCAATCAATTAGTTGATTAACTTTTTAAATATTTATAACTTTTATATATTCAAAAATCATATTTTCTAAAATAGATTATAATTACAAATACGTATAATATAGGCTTGTTACTCTCAACTCATTCTAGGGCGTTACTAACCCCATCTCTAATGAGTTTTCTCATTCTAGGATACTACTGATCCTATCTCAAATGAGTATTCTTATTGGATATTACTAATCCAATCACTGATGAGTCTTTTGTTCAGTTCTAACGAGTTGTACCCAAAGATTTGAGCTAACCAAAGCTCTGATACCAACTGTAAAGACCCGTAAATTCCCGCTCTTTGGATCGACCATAAACCACACAAGTCTGACCCAAAAGGTTGGAAATCTACGAATACTTTAACTTTGGGAATACAACACACTAGAACAATAACAACAGACTTTTATTACATTATAGTAATGTTACATCAGAGTACAGAATATCAGAGTACATCGATTCAAATTACAGCGGAAGATAAATTACAATATTATAATACATTGCATCGGAAACAATAAAATAGATACAGCGGAAGACAACTATGCTCTGGACACAGCTTTAAGCTTCAATCCAGAATTCTGCTCGAGATAAGAACCTGTAGACAAACTACTCGACTGCCCGTGTGGAAAAGAGGGCACCCGAGTTTGCAAAGGTGGAAACAAACAACAGGTCAGTCATAGGACTGGTGCGAGAATTCTTACCTAATTTAACTAATAGTAATAAGGCAAATCCAATGACCACGCCGCTAACGTGGAACGGGTTTACTCCAATGGATTGTCGGTGCATAACTTAGAGTAAATCGTTAAAAACAACGCAATGCTTTTTGGAAAAATGAAACCATCATAAGACCCAAGTCCCATCATACAATGCAACGCAAACCGGAGGATAGGGTTTTACCTTATAATGGTCAAAAATGCTTGATATGATAAAAACGGGTTTGATGTTATTATAGTGTATATAAGTTTTCAAAAACAGTTCAATCATAATGTATCAATCCTAGGACGCATAGATACCATAATACTATACTTCCGTACTAGTAATACAATCAAAACCGCATGAGGTCGTACTAGGGAGGAGCTCCTTACCGATTCGAGACAATCTAGCTAATGCCTCAGGATCCCCCGCAGTGAACCCTTGGATAGCTGCAGGGCCGGTCCACCATACGAGTTGCGGATTAGTTATTCCTGAACATACGTTTCCCGGTCCTATAGGACCTATCATCCGAGGCGCCTCATTCCATCATCCACATAAGTAAATATGCTGGGCCGTGTTAAAACTCAAACACCACATCTAGCTAGAAAGAAACGTGCTGCTCTCCCTGCATTCCCTTCTCTCGCTTTAGACTCCACCGGGTTGTGAGGCTCGCGAAGTCACGCTATACACAAAGCTACGCCTAAACAGGCCGTGCTTTGATCATCAACCACAAGGCCTGCTTTTCAACAAAAGCCTTGATCATTGCATCTTGGTATGCCACACTGTCATTCCATATCATACTATTAATCTTTTGCCAAAATATATGAAAGGGTGTTAAGCAAGAGAATAAATTCTCTGCCACCAATCATTCATAATTCGACAGAAAATCAATAACTATAATATAAAGGAGTACAATGTCAGACACACATTCCATTTATAAGCTTATGCTCTGGGTCTGAGCGAAAGCCAAATCCGTACAAATCAACACTACGTCCGGACGGCCACTACTGTAGCCCCTTCAAGGTAGCTACTCCAATCAAGGGCATCAGCAGTCGTCGTTCATTCGATGTGAAGATCGCTGGTCTTCAATCACCATCTTCAACTCTTTGGCTTTCAATCGTCGTATGATCATTTGAAATGAGATTGAACTTGGATTTTTCAAATGATCCTCGCATATATATATATATATATATATATATATATATATATATATATATATTTAAAAATCATTTCATATCTTTGATACTAATTTATAACGATCAACCTTTATTTTTATGTATATAAAATTAATTAAATTCCATTTAACGACGCTTCAAGTCAAATGGACGACCTTGGCGCTGTTTTCACCCAAATTTGTTTTACGCATTTCTCTAAATCTAACAGTTGGAATTTAACACAATTCATAACGTTGGAAAGATCCTCCCAAGGCGAACCTAACGGTTTCAGATTTGGGAAAATTCGTCGGTCGGATATTTTGGTATAATCAACTAAAAGTACAATTCTATAAAGTGAACTACCACGCTCGATTCGTTCAATTAAAATTTGTTTATATATAATTATATATATACATACAATTTCTTCGGCCATTTCATTAACGTAATTAACACAACAAGTGAAGAACACTTGGTTTCATAACATTTTGATATATAACCTACCACACAATAATGTTTATTTTATTTTAATTCACATACACATCCTATACATGCAATGTATAATTTTTTTTTTCCTATTTTCAATCTACACAAATATGTAATTTCTTGTGCATCATTTCTAATTCAACAAAATGATTATTTTGTGTCATTCTTTTCTTTACAAGCAAAATGATATTCTTGCTTAAATCTTTACACAAAAATGTAAGTTTCATATCTTTAAATCTTTTTAATGAAAATTCAATTGATTAAAATGTAAATCTTCTTCTTTAAATTCTATTTACATGAAAATGTAAAGTCCTCCTTCTCTTATTCACATTAAAAATGTAAACATTTCTTTTTACATTAAAAATGTAATTTTCATTTTTTTAATCCTACTTACATTAAAAATGTAAACTTTACTTTTTACATTAAAAATGTAACTTTCATCTTTTTAAATACCAATTACATAAAAAAAAAATGTGATTAAGATTACCATGTAAGTCTTATTTCTTCTTATTACATTAAAAATGTAACATGACTTCATTCTTTTTAATTCATTTAAACATAAACTTAAAATTCCATTTTTCGAAAAAAAACATAAGCTTTCGTTCTTTTAATTACTTTCCTTTAATTACAATAGAAATGTAAATAATATTGCTTCATTAAGTTTCATTCTTTTATAACAAACATGACGGTGAAAATATTCATACCATTATTAACACATGACGGTGCAAAATAATGTCTATTTCATTTTAACAAATGACGGTGAAAATCATGTCTATTTCATTTTAACAAATGAACACTTGTTATAACACAAATCTAGTTAACAAAAATGCTATTTGTGCTTAATTCTTTTATTTTAAAAAAATGTCCTTTTTGTTTCAACCATCTTAATTCCAACGAAATGACAATTTTGGTTTTGTTGATTCTAATTCAACCAAACGACCATTTATATTTTACATGTGAATTTTGTACACTTCATACTTATGTTAAAAATTATATTTTTAACACATACAACCATATTTCAAAACATGTACATTTTTGGTGAATCATATATTCAATACAAACGTAGCTTTTCATGTGTAAACCTCTTATTTAAAACATGATCCTTTTAAATGAATTAAACATACAATGGAAATGTCACATTTCATGTTTTAACACTTTATTTAAAACATGCTTATTTTTTTATGAATCAATTATACAATAAAAATTTGATTTTTATTGTATTATCATATTATACGACCAATGAACATTTTTAATGAAGAAAACATACACTAAAAATGTGAATTTTCATGTTTAAACATTCTTAATAACATATTCAATATTACTGATGGCAAATAAAAAAAAAGAATAACTTTATTTTTTATATGTTTTTCTACTATTCTAATGGCAAATAAGAAAGGGGATTTGTATTTGTAACAAACTTCTCTAATTTAACTTGACAAATAAAATTGATCCTTATTTGTACACAAATTTCTAATCTCATATGACCAATAAAAAGAATAACTTGTTCACATAACAATCCTATTCAAACATTTCTAATAAAGATGATCTTTTTATTTTAAATAATCATTTCTTGTAAAACATTATTCTACCAAAAATGACACCTTCAATCTAACCTAACATTGATAACAAAAATTATATTTTAACATTCTAACTAAAAAGACATCTTTATTTGCTAATATTTCATTACTAACAAAAGTGATATTTTTGTTCTAATTTAACATTTCTAATAAAAGTGGCCTTTTTATCTAATTTAACCTTTCGAATATAAAATGTTATTTTTCCATCTAACGTAACATTCCTAATATAAAATGTCGCTTTTTATCTAATCTAACATTTCTATATAAAAATGTTATTTTTAATTCTAACATCACTAACATTTCATAAAATGATACTTCTAACATTGCTATCATTTCATAAAAATGATATTTCTAACATCGTTAACATTTCATAAAATGATACTTCTAACATTGCTATCATTTCATAAAAATGATATTTCTAACATCGTTAACATTTCATAAAATGATACTTCTAACATCACTAACATTTTATAATGTGGCATTTTATTTACATAACATATTCTAAATGAATAACGATTTATTTACAAATCCTGGTTCTAAATGAATAACATTTCATTACAAAAATGTTGCTTTATTTCTAATCCACATTCTATAGCAAATTTTTTTTCTTTTCCTAATGTAACATTTCAAAACAGAAATGTTGATTTTTCTCTAGCATAGCACTACAAATAAAAATGTTGTTTCTTTAATCTAGCATAACATTAATAAAAAGGAAATTTCCTTGTTGGTGTACAATTCTAATGTTTACATTACAAATAAAAAGTAAATTCTTTTATTTGTGTACAATCCTATCATTAACATATCGAATTGTCCCTTTTGCAGTCTATGATTGTAGAGCTTCGTCATACGATTCCACAGGATCTGAAATTGTCGAATTTCGTTTACGTACGAGTTAGTTATGGACCAAATACGATTGGTAATTAATTTAAAATTAAATTAACAAGGTCATTAAGGTGTTAACCTTTCTTCTACCTTACTGTATTCGGCCGTAAGAAGAACCCACTACTTCAAATCTAGGTCTGGCTTTTGCAATTGATTGGAGTAACAGTTGGATGATCAGAAGGTGCCACTGCGACGGCCTAGGTGAGGCGCACGTGCACCTGCAAGGGGGGCCCACTCGCACGCTGAAAGGAGGAACGGCGGCGGTGGTTTTGGCTGATTTTGAGGGGCTCGGTTCTCGGGGATTGTGGCACCAGAGGATGATCAAGTGGTATAGAATTGTAGAGGAAGAAAATCTCTTCGATATGATGTATAGGTTGGAGTTTAATTTGTAGAGAAGAGAGAGAATTTAGTGGAGAACGATGTGTGCAATTCGGCCATTGAATAATAGGGGTGGCGGCTGATGAAGACGGTGAATAGTGTTTTAGGGTTTTCTTTTTCTATTTATTTATATTATTATAGTGTAATTTTACAAATAAATCTGTAAGTTTCAAACCGAATCAAATTCAGTCCAACAGAAAGTGACCCTACCCAATAGCCCCCATTCCGGATCCAATGGGCTAGGACCCATCAGCCCAAACGGCTGTCTGTGGCCTGAAATATTTAATTTAAATTTTAATTACTTTATTAATTTAATTTTGTCGTAGAATAAAATTCACCGATGCCACATAAGGACTCAGAAAATTCCAAAAAAATATATATTTCTGACTTTGTTTTGACGATACGGTTCTAACAAGACTAATTTCGTCTAATTCTGAGACTATTTGAAAAATGGCTATTTTTAAGCTGTTTAAATTTAACTGAAACTGACAAAACGCAGTTTCTTTTGCCACGCTCACATACTAACCCAGAAAAATTCTAAAAATTAAAACCTAGCAATAATTTGACATTCTGGTTCCAACAAAAGTGGTTTCGCCGAAAACCGAGGTCGTTTGCAAAATGACTATTTTTAAGGTCAATATATTAAATTAAAATATATATAAATTTTACAGCGACTTTTCTAAATTTTAAACTGGGCATAACTTTTGATTTCCGTTATGAAATTTCGATTTTTCAGATTCGTTAGAAAGATACTTTTAAATAGATTCTAATATTTTTGGTTTCACTAAAATCCGTTAAAATTTGCATCATGTACGGCCAGTCAAAGTTCAAGTTTGACTTTTCAAACTACCGCGCTATTTCTAACTTCTTTTATAATTTAAATTAAATAATTCATTCTAACTTCAATTTAAATCAACTCTTAATCATTATTATTTTAAATAATTTATTTTAAATATCAAAAACTCAGTTAAATTTCTTAAAACAAATTTTAAATTTACCCCAAAATTCAGGGTTCTTATAAGTGGAACCCTTGGTGAGAACTCCTCACCTTTAATTTATTTCTAGTTTGAAATATATACTAGGATGCAGATGGTGTTTAGTAGCACCCGACACCCATCGTCCACAGACCATGGAAGACTTGTTTGTTTGATTGCTGTATTGTGAAATTTGATCATGTGATGTGGAATGAAATAAAATATTTTATTATGGGAAATATTTTATTGTTAAAAATATGATTTTTAACGTGTATATAAAATAAATATTTATAAACAAATCGGATGATTTGTTTATATACACTGATTTGACTGATATTGATTGCTACGATAAATTTTACACATCGCCCAACTACACAAATAAAATATGTGTTTGTTGATTTGACGTACACTAATCCCGATTGTTTTGTTGTATGTCAATCGATGGGTTGACAGACTGTGTAAGCGTTAATTATTGATATTTAATGCTTATGCAGTTGTGTAGTGCACTGTGGATGATGGTTGATGATTTATCATTGTTGTTACCTACATGTGTTGTATGGAATCCATATAATTGACATTATATGGTATTGATTGGGCCTCATTCTAATTTGGAAAATAAAGAATGAAAATTCATGTGGTGAAGAAAATAATATTCATGTGATGAATAGAATGAAAATTCATGTGTTGAAGAAAATTAATTCATGTGTTGAATAAAAGCCATGTTGATTAGATTGACGCCATTTTGATGTGATCGATATTTATATCAATTTTATTCATTTTTATAATGAATATAGAAAAGAAAGTGATTTCAAAATATAACATTTTGAAAATATTATCATTTATAGATTAACGATATGGAATATTCATCTTGATTTATAAAATACGTTTTGAAAGGAAATCGACGATATATATATATATATATATATATATATATATATATATATAATAATGGCCTGAATAGAATGCGCCGCGCCGCGGCAGTTCGCGAATTTCGACCATTGACTTCGAATGGATATTACGAGAGATCCGACCGTCGGATTCTCCTAAAACCAGAACCATTGGGTTCGTATCGAAAAGAGCTTTCTAATGAATATTAGCAATTAGAAATCTAATAGTTGGATTTGGAATTATGTCCTAATCAAATTTGGAAAAGGTCGCTGTAAGTGCAGTTCGATGGCCGTTGATGAAAATCGACTGTACGGGCCTTGATAAAATTAGTAAAAATAGTAATAATTTGTGTAAAGTCATTAGAAATGATTTGTGAAGAATTGGGATGAAAATTTCCATATTTGAAGTGATAAAAATAGATTTTTGTCGAAATGATCTACTTTTAAACTAAAATTATAATTCATTTATTTTTGAAATAAATAATGTGGATTTGAAATGGTTTTGAAAATAACCAGAATTTCCAATATATAAAGTGGAAATGGATTTGAATCGAAATTGCCTTTGGAAAATTTCGATGTTGGAACACGTGATTATACAGATATTGTTATGGGAATTTGAAAGATATATTTATATCGTTATTTGCAATATGATATTTGTTGGTCGTAGAATTTGATATTGAATATCAGCCGATATATTTTCTATTCAGAGCCTTGTATTTAATATCAAATGTGATTTGGGTTTGTCGTGAATGGTGTCTTCATTAACACTGTTCTTAAACCCAGTTGAGAAAAAGATTAAATCTTTTTATTTAGATTTAATGAAGTGTACCAATTAAATGGTATTTAATTGGAATTGAATTGGAATTGATTTTTGGGTTTATCGTGAACGGTGTTTTAAATAACACTTGTTCTTTAACCCGATAATTAAAGGAATGTGATTTTGGTTTTGTAGTGAACCGTTCTTTAGATGACATTGGTTCTTTAACCCAGTTAAAGACAGGATATTGTTTTTTGGGAAGATTAAAAACTAAGTGGAGTTTTAATGAATCTTTAATAAGATTGAAGTGATTGAGAATGGAGTATCACCAGTTTTGCTCCAGGCGATAGTTAAATCTTTAATTAGGTTTGAACATGAAATGGTAATTGAATTTACCAATAACACCGTGGTGTTAAATATGAAGTATTACCAGTTCTACTTCATGGGATGAATAGGTTGGGATTGGGGAAATAAAATAAATGATTACTTCGGTGTGGTTCGCTAATCCCGACGAATTTGAATTGATATTCAAAAGAAGATTAAAGAATAAATTTAAAAGAATTAATCTTTGACAAAATTAATGGGAACCTTTCCCAAAGTATAAGAATATTTGAATAAAAGAATATTCTGAATTGGAATGAGGCGTATGTTGTGTTTGTGTAACACTTGTTTATTATATATGCGAGTTATTCAGAAAGACCGGGTTTAACCCATTCTGAATAACTGATTCGACGTGGTGTCGAGGATGAAGACGGTGGTCGAAGACCGGAGGTCTCCAAATCATTTGGGTGGTTACTGATGATCTTGATTGGGGTGTACACCCAAGAGGAGGGAATCAGTTGGTGATCGTCCTGAAGATCGATGGATATGTGAGGTACAAGGTGCCTCCAGTTTCGTTCAGACCCAGAGCAAACTTGGTAATGGACTGTGTGTCTGACATTGGATTTTATTCTTTGTGATTGATTTCTATAAAATATATATCTGTTTGGCGGCGGAGAATTTATTCTCTTGCTTAATGCCCTTCTCTGAGACGTACGAGCTCAGGGGTTATATATTGATGGATATCAATCGCATGGAGTGAATTGCCTGTGTGGCATGCCTAAGTGGAAATTGATCAAGGCTTCTGTTAAAAAGCAAAGTCTTGTGGTGATGATCAAAGCACGACCTATGTGGCATAGCTTTGTGTAGCGTTGATTCACGAGCCTTACACCCCGATTGTGAACCAAAAATGAGAGAAGGATCCTGGGAGGGCTTGCGTTTCTTTCTAGCTAGGATGGTGTCAGTGACCTACCAGCCCTGACATTTATATAATTTTCACTTGTGTGGTTGTTGCTGTTGCGAGGCGCCTCGGATATATCGGTGACTGTGTGGAGCCGATGGAGTCATTTGGCTCATTTACGCCCCAAATGGCGGGGAAACGCAGTGTTTAGGCATTTTAATCCACATTGGTGGACCGGCCATGTGGCTCCTAGGTGTAGTTGCGGCTGTAGCGTGAGACATGGTAGGCTAGATTGTCTCGAATCGGTAGAGGATGATCCCTGTCCTCGGTTCTTAAATGGAAATCCAATTTCCAAATACGTGACTTTGCGGTTTTGATTGTAAAGCCTGGTGTGGCGACATGATATTTGGTACCCATGCCTATGATTGATATTTATGATTGAAATTGTTTTGACACTATACTCTTCGAGTAATAATAAAACATGAAATTTAGCGTATCAAGCATTCTTTGGCTATTATAAGGTAAAACCCTATCCTCCGGCTTGTGTTGCATTGTGTGATGGGACCTGAGTCTTGTAATAGCTTCATTTTTCTTTATTTAGCATTGCGTTGTTGTTTTATGCACTGGTGATCTTGGGAGGAAACCCGTTCCGTGTTACACGGCGTGGTCCCTTGATTTACCTAACTTTAAAATAAAGATTAATAACTGTTTTAGTTTTCACACCAGTCCCATGACTGACCTGGAGTTTATTGTTTTAACCTAAACTCTGAGTGCCCTTATTTTGACACGGGCAGCTAGTAGTTTCGGTTTTGCAGATTTATATTCACAGGATCCAGATTTACAGCTGGAACGATACTCGGAAAGCTCTGTATCCGTGTGTTACTTCTAGTTGTGTTTTCTATTATTTTTCCGCTGCTATGTAATGTATTGTAATCTCTGATACTTTCTGTGTAATATTTATTTATACTCTGTATATTCTTGTATTCTGATGGAATTATTGCAATAAACAATGAAATGTTCTTCTGTTTGCGTCCCGATGTGGCTTGTTCTCAACTCAATCCGTGATTTCCCGTAAGGGTGATTTCGGGTCGTGTCACGATTTCTAGTTTATCAAATCTTCTTAAAAATATTCTCCTTAAATTTCCGGAAAAAAATCACCATAACCTCCTTTGTACCAGGAGCATCGGGAAAATCCCCAAACCGCCACACAGGCCTCTCTATTCTAAAAGAAAAAGGAAAAGCCAAGCGGCTAGCCGATATGGCGCATAAAATCTCATAGGTGAATTAAATACATACCTTTTTGTCGGGCATTCTAATATATCTTTTCTTACTCTTTATTCCAAACCTGTCTAACATAATTCCATGCATTTCCAATTCATTACAACTTACTCTAATCATTTTTAACTCAGTTCTTTAACTAATTCTTTAATTGGCCCTGTTGCTTATTTTACATAACATGTTCAAATTTTATTCCAACTTGCTTATACAATCAAATCCCATTTTCCATTCTAATTTAATTTTCGATTTGAATATGAAATCACAAGTAAATTTACTTATTCAAAGTTTACTTGATTCAATTTGAATATTTGCGTATTCCACTTTCATATTTCCACTTTCATTTTCCACTTTCATTTTCCATTCTAATCTCTTTTGCGTATTCCACTTTCATATTTGAATATAACATGTCCAACTATATTCCAACTTACTAATTGAATTCTAATTCAAATCCAAGTTCCCTATTCGATTCCGAATATACATTTACAAATCCATTTTAATTATTCAAATTCCATTCAAATTTCTATATTCAAATTCTAAATTTGATTTCCCTTTATTTAAATTCCATTTGAATTTAAAATATCCATATTATCCAATTTATGGTTTTTCACTTTCTTTGTAAACATTGCCTTATATTACTTGTTTATATATATTAAAACAAGTCTCGACTTCAACTTCATTTGAAATAAATATTTTACTCTAGAAAAATAAATTTCCCTTTTCAAATTCACACTTGTATTTATATTTCCTGAATTTATCAAATGATAATTCATTTCACTTCGTTTATTAATGAACTACTTGTTTTAAATACTCAAAACAAGTTAGTATTTTTATTCTATTCGAATTTCAAATTCTATCTTTAGAACAATAGAATTTCCTTTTTAAATCTGAAAAATTCTTTTTTATGATATTTTTAAATATCAACATTTAGGCCCAGTGATATTTAAACACCAAACAACCAATTATTTATTTCTGGTTTTCTAACACATCATATATGACAGTATATATGCAAACAAATAAACAAACAGATAATATAAATTTTTGAGGAATCCAGTTGGATTCCTCCAACCTGTTTTCCTGCATCCACAAACGTTAGTCAACATAGTAATACCCATCCTGCTTCGAGGCAGGATATTGCTGTATGAAGGTCATCCACTAATATATATTTTTGGGGCGCATAGGGAAATCATCCGCTATGGTACCGCGGGCATCCGCTAATGAGATTGCGGGAACAATCCAATCATCAACCCCGTATATATAATAGTCAACCCTAAATAACTAATATATTTAAATCAACCAGAAAAATCCAAATAAGCAACAACAATTATTTTTAACGACATAAAAATAATTCTAATTAAGGTGAGTGAGATTTACTCACCATGTCTTTTCCTTTGTTTATCGAAGTGCCGATTTATTTTCAACTAAATTAAACATAAGTTTAATTTAATTAAAACTCCCCGTTGGCTCCAAACTGCCTCAGCCAAATCCCATTTCAAAGGGAACGTCATTACGAATTCAAACGATCAGTTTTGTTTGATGCTGGAAAGGTATACGAAGGGTATACATGATATAAGTTTTAACTATTATATATGATAAGATTGATTTGAATTTAATCATCGTCAAGAACATAATTATTGAAATTAACATAAACAGATTACCTTCTAAATCACGTTTTTAAGTTGCTGTTAATCCTCATCCTCCCTTTTCAACTCGCAGGCTTCCAAACCTGACAGTATATTCAATTGAAAACCAACTCCTCCCCTACCCAAATTCAACTTGAGGTGTCAGGAAAACCGACTTCGACCATCGTTCAAATCATTACCCACTAGCTCACACCTTCCTGTGCATCGCAATCCACTTTGTCCTGATGTCCGAGAAGGAAGACATCAAACTATCTCTATTCCTGGTCGCACCCATCCAAGTGATGATCGGACCACCCAAAACTCCACTGCTCAACCCCCTGCTCCACTGAATTGACCTCAAGTTTTCCCCAATCTCGAGCGCAGTGACCCTAGCTCGCGGTTTATCAACGTCGAAGCCTCGAGACTTCGTGGCTCTCCACTTCTCCAATGTTGACGCTCCCTAGCTCCAAAATGATACTCCACAAACAATGATGCCCATCTACCTCATCATGCGAGCGCTTCACCACTGTTGAGCTCTCGTGACTTTCGACATTCGCGATTTTAAATTTGAAGTTTTATGAACTAATTTGATTTCGATTTACTGGAAGTGATTTATAGGGAATTTGGTATTTCCTTGAAGGATTTAAAGGGAACGATCCCTTTTTCTTTGTGGATGGAAATAAGGCCACAAGCCTTTTTAATTTGTGGTGAAGAAAGGAAAATGTGTACCATTCTCCCCCTTTTGATTTTCACCTTATTGCTTCATTTATGTCCACAATAAAGCTATGATATTTTATTTTATAATTATTATTATTCTAATTTAAAACTGGTGTCCTTAAATTAAAATACTCCTTGACTGCGAACTCCTTTCTGAACCCAACAAGCGACATTTTAGGGTTATACCGCTATTCTGAACGCACTGGAACAGGTTCTGAAGCCCAATTTGATCGTATGAAGAAGATATCAATTTAAATTGATATAAATTAAATTCAAAATAATTAATTCTTATATAATTAATTATTCTTATCGATTCTATATTCAAACAGAACTGACACTAATCATCTTAGCTATTTTGATTCCGTTTTTAACTTTGATTTCAATATATTTCGTATTACGAGAATTTAATATATTCAATATCAAATTGAAATCGATTTTTAAATCGATAACTTAATATAAAAATTCATTTATATTATCAACTCAATATTTAAAACCATATTAAATATTTAAAATAATTCGTTTGAAAATCCGGGTCGTTACACAGGTATTCCTCTTCTACCTCAGCACGGTTTTTATGACACAGGTACTCATATGTAGGGTCCTCCTTCAAATCTTGATCAACAACAATGCACAAAGTAAATATCAAAAAACATTTGCAATGTGCATGGTGTTACAAGGCAACCTGGACCTCTAAGGACAAAGTTAAAGTAATAGAATTAGTATCCAATTGAAGTGATTAGTATGTGGTATGAGTTATAACTCAAGATGAAAATCGGTTTTACACGTAAGAGAACAATCAGGTAATTGACAATCATTAGCTACATCTTAATAAATATCAGTTCCACTAAGAGGACTGTTATGATTTGTGAATGAATACAAAAAGACTGTTGAAGTGCATTTTATTTGGAATAAATTGTAGAATACATACAAGTTCTTAATTTATCCCATTTCCAACCGTATGTTTAATGCTTTAATGTAGGGTTACAAAAACCGCAGTGATACAAAAAATGTAACCCATGTTGGCATGTAAGAAATTGTAATTAGATCATAAAAGAGAAACAATGGTAAGCCTTCTTAAACCATCCTAAACCATAAGTAACTACAAACAGAATAAAATATTGAAGCTAGCAGTAAAGTTTAGTTAATGCGTATGAATGGTTTTGTTCTTCTAAAATGCATACCTACATAGGTTTGGCAAGGGTAATCGAGACATGTTTTTTTTCCTGAATTTCACCACAGTTAACTTTACTAACCATAGTCTCGGATAGCTATATTTGGTGTATAAACCTGCTAGGTACATCGAAATTGGAGGGAACAGAGTTCACACTACACTCATATTTTCACCCAAAGCAAGAGCACATGCTCTAACTCTCATAAATACCTGAAGGTACAAAGGGATCCCAAATGCTTTGCTTCCTTCCATCCTCCAAAACCGCTCCTTCCATTTTAATTGCAGTAGAAATGATATATTGCCATAACGTCCCTACTTGTAACAACACAGAAAATCTGAGCCAATTTAATTTTTTTAATTTGGCTATTTTAGTGAATTTAAAATATTTTAAATAAATATTTTAAATAATAACAACAAAAAGTAAGTTTGAATCACTGTTTGAAAATGAATATAATTATTTCTAATTATAAACAAGGCCTGAAATGGCACGGTAGTTTCAAAATTTGAATTCAAACTTTGACTGACTATACCGAGAGCAAAACAAAACGGATTTTAGTGAAACCAAAAATATTTAAATCTGTTAGTGAATATCTTTCTAAGGAATCTGAAAAATCGAAGTTTCGTAGCGGGAAGCAAAAGTTATGGCCAAATGAATTTTCAGAAAGGTCGCTATAGAATTTATATAGCCCATGAAAATGGCCATTTTGCAAATGACCTCAGAATTCGACGAGACCACTTTTGTTGGATCCGAAATGTCTAATTATTGCTAGGTTTCAGATTTCAAAATTTTTGAAGCTAGTATGTGAGCGTGGCAAAGGAAAATGTGTTTGGTCGATTTCTATTAAATTGGATTGACCAAAAAAGGGCCATTTTTCAAACGGTCTCAGAATTCAACGAAACTAGTTTTGTTGGGACCGTATCGTCAAAACATAGCTAGATTTATTTTTTGGGAATTTTTAGAATCAAAATGCGGCCCCGGCAAATTGAAATGTACGTTCAAATTAAGTATTGAATGTTTTATATTTTAATTTGAAGGAAAACTGACAGAAACAGTCGAATGGGCCTACGAAACATATCCCATTGTGTTCGGAATAAGGGTATTTGGCAAGAGACGAAAGTCGTTGGGTTTGGATTGGTGTTAGTATGTGAAGAGGGGAATTTTTGGATTTTTAAAATATATAAATATAAAAAAAATCTATTGGCCAACTCACTCCCCCCCCCCCCCCCCCCGACATTCTCTCTCCCCGATCGACGAATGACGGAAGTTGTTCAATACTTCCCAGGCCGATTTCTTCCAATCCGCTCCACTAAACACCTCGACCCAGTTGAGAATTCTGTAGAGATTTTAGAGGGCTTCAAATCCATATAACCCTTGCCCTTTATCGTGTCGTGTGGAGCGAGATCCAAGCCCAGGAAGACTGGAACTTTCGAGCGTCGCTGTGACCTTATGCCGTCGTCGAGTTGGGCAAACCCACCGCGGTTGTGAAGCTCTCTCGAAGCTCTACGAGGTAGCGATGGTCGATCGTCCTGAAGTGGCGCAGATTTCACGAAAAACCTAAACCTAGGTTCGAACAAGAAAAGGAAAGGTTCGGGTTTAACTAATTTCAACTGTTTAATAGCACTTTAAAGCGCTACGGTTTTTGATTTCACGATAAAAATCATATCTTCTCCATTTGTGGTTGGTGGAGTGGAACCCAATGTGAGATTTCTAAATTACAAACGATAGGAAAAAACGACGATGTATAAATTATATAGTCAATGTATGAGTTATATAAGCATTGTACACCTCATGTATAAGCATTGTATAAGTTGTACGTTCGATGTATAAGTTATATATGCGTTGAAAAATTATATATGTGTTGAAATAAATTAAATGATATTGAAGTGAAGTGATATATATATATATATATATATATATATATATATATATATATATATATATATACTCTCCTCGTCCACAAACCATGGACGATATTTATTGGTTGTGATTGGTGTGAAATTGGTTGATAGCGAATGGTTGATTAGAATTGTTTGTGCTTGAAATTGATTGATTGTGGTTGAAAAATACCCGTTTGTGGTTGAGAATTATTTGGTTAAAACCACATAGGATTAGTTTATGGAAAAGAAAAAAATAAACATGCTGCCTGCGTGCGAACTAGATGCATGAAATCCCCATTGTCAAAAGCTGCGAGGCTTTAAGGAAGAGCGAGGAGTCGTACTAGGGACGGTCCCGGTTTTAACAACCCTGCCGTTATGCTGCAGAAATTTTCTGAAATATTTCCGTGTTTGATTTATATTCATGTGTTGAATGTTGAAATTAAAGTCATGTGTTGAATGTTGAAATAAAATTCATGTGTTGAATAGAAATTCATGTGTTGAAATAAATTCATGTGTTGAATGGAGTTCGTGTATTGAATAAATTCTTTGAAAGATAAAAATAACATTTCTACCTTATATATAAACTATATAAAATAAACGTGTTTTGAAATAAATTGTTTTGCAATAAAAATCACATTTTTATTATATATATAAACTATATAAAATAATCGTGTTTTGAACTAAATTGTTTCGCAATAAAAATTACATTTTTATTATATATATATATATATATATATATATATAAACTATAGAAAATATTCATGTGTCGAATGTTGAAATAAAATTCATGTGTTGAATAGAAATTCCTTTGTGGAAATAAAATAAATAAAATTCATATGTTGAAACGAAATTCATGTGTTGAATAGAAATTCCTGTATGGAAATAAAATAAACAAAATTCATGTGTTGAAATAAATATCTTTTGGATAAAAATATCGTTTTTATCAAATATATGAAGTGAAAATGGTTTTGAAGTCGAAAAGTTGATTATATATATATATATATATAATTAAATTAAATCGAATAACAAAGTTGCAGTTTGTGTTTTGAAACCGTGATTTCAAACGATTAGTGCGGGAGATTCGACCGTCGGATTTTCCCGAAACCGAAACCGTTGTGTTCGCCTTGGAAATATCTTTCCAACGACACCCACTTTGTTAAGATCTAACGGTTGGATTGTCTGGAATGTTCAATTCAAATCTGAATAAAAACCGCGCCAGAGTTGATTTTATATATATATATATATATATATATATATATATATATATACAATTAAATTAAATCGAATAACGACGCTGCAGTTCGTATTTCGAAATCGAAACTTCAAACGAGTGTACAAGGAGATCCGACCGTCGGATTTTCCCAAAACTGAAACCGTTGGATTCGTTTTGAAAAGATCTTTATAATGATATAAAATTGGTGAAGGTCCAACGGTTAGATTTTCAGATATGTGTAAATCAAACCTGAATAAAAACGGCGCCACGGCCGCGTTATGGCCTGAAGCGTCGTTGGAATAAATTGGCTATTTTTAAATAAATAAAAATAGCGATAAATCGTGATAAAATATTATAAACGATATGGAATGGAAGTAAACTAAATTTGCTCGGTTTATGTGATATTTGATGGTCGAATGTGTTTAGCGTGAATTGTTGTCGAATAATTTAACCATTGAAATGAATTGATTTAAATTCTAAATATACGTGAATTATTTGAAAAGGCCGAGTTAAATCTCATTTCAAATAATTGATCGGCGATAGGAAGTCGATGATGAAGATGGTGGTTGAAGACCGGAGATCTTCACCTCGGTTGGATGGTAACTGATGTCTTGATTGGGAGGCATCTCGAAATATAGATAATAAGTGGTGATCGTCCAGACGTGCTTGGAGATCGATGGGTATGCGAGGTATATAGTGCCTCGGTTTCGTTCAGACCTAGAACAAACTTGCAAATGGACTATGTGTCTGACATTGGATTTTGTTTTGTGCTGATTGATCTATATTAAATATATATTTGTTTGGCAGCGGAGAATTTATTCTCTTGTTTAACGCCCTTCTCTGATACGCACGAGCTCAGAGGTTATATATCGATAGATATCAATCGCATAGCGTGAATTGCCTATGTGGCACGCCTAAGTGGCAGATGATCAAGGCTTCTGTTGAAAAGCAAGGTCTTTATGGTAGATGATCAAAGCACCGCCTGTGTGGCATAGCTTTTTGTATTGCATGGATTCGCTAGCCTCACACCCCGGTATGAGCCAGAAACGGAAGAGGACCTCAGGGAGGACATGCGTTTCTTTCTAGCTAGAGGTGGTGTCAGTGCTTAAACTGGCTGACATATAAATTATTTTCACCTGTGTGGTTCTTGCTGTTGCGAGGCGCCTCGGATATATCGGTGACTATGTGGAGCCGATGGAGTCATTCGTTGGCTCATTTACGCCCCAAAGGGCATGGAAATGTATTATTCAGGCATTTTAATCCACATCAGTGGACCGGCCCTGACGATCCAAGGGTCGATGCGCTCTGACCCTGAGGCTCGGGCTAGAGAGTCTTGAAGTCGGAAAGGACTATCATTTGCCTTGGTTCATGATGGAAATCCAATTTCCAAATACTACATGTGCTGTTTTGATTGTATACCTATATATGGCGACATAGTGGTATGGGGCACTTATGCCATCTATGATTGATATTTATGATTGTATATAAAATTAGAAACTAACTGGAAACGAGCTAAGATGGGTGGTTTCCTGGGTATTGGTCTGATGTTGGTTTCGGCCTTCGGGGTTAATACTTAGGGAATCGTTGTCTTACTAATTTACGGATGGAGTCTGATTAAAAATTAAATAATAAATTTTACATTTTAGGTGATTTTGTTTTATTCGTATCAAGCATATTTTGGCCATTATAGGGTAAAAACTCTATCCTTCGGTTTGCGTTGCATGGTGTGATGGGAACTGAGTCTTATAATGGCTTCATTTTTATAAAAAGCATTGCGATGTTTAAAAGATTTACTTGTTTTAAAAGCACTGGCAATCCAATGGAATAAACCCATTCCGCGAAAGTGGCGTGGTCCTTTGACGACCTCAAACCCCGTACTAACGGCGGCAAGGGTAATCTTTGGAATTTAACACATAAAAAGATAACAGCAGAACAAAAATAAATAAATACACCAGATAATGTACAAATAATACACTGGACAAATATAATCATCAGAGTTACACAGTATACAGGATAATACTTAGTACAAATACAGTTCAGCTATACATAAATGTCTACAATGAAAAACAAACATAATATGTACAATAGGAGCTGAACAGCATAAAAAGAGATAAATGATAGAATCCATCTTCAGGTCCAGCTATCAAGAAAGAGCCTGCTAAAACCTGAATACAAGGCTGCCCGTCTAGAAAAAGGGGCACCCGAGTTTGCAAGTGAAACAAACTACGAGTCAGTCATGGGACTGGTATGAGAAATCTACTTAACACATTTTATAATATGGCTAATCAAAGGACCACGCCACTTTCGCGGAAGGGTTTACTCCATTGGATTGCCAGTGCTTTAAAACAAGTCAATATTTTAAACATCGCAATGCTTTTTATAAAAATGAAGCCATTATAAGACTCAATTCCCATCACACAATGCAACACAAACCGGAGGATAGAGTTTTACCTTATAATGGCCAAAATATGCTTGATACGAATAAAACAAAAGAATTTAATATTATTACTAGTGTTTATAGGTTTCAAAACAATTTCAATCATAAGTATCAATCATAGACGGCATGGGTACCATATATCATGTCGCCATATATATATATATATATATATATATATATATATATATATATATATATATATATATATATATATATATATATATATATATAGACACAAATCAAAACCGCACAGTCACGTATTTGGAAATTGGATTTCCGTCATGAACCAAGGAAAAAGATAGTCCTTACCGAATTCGAGACGCTCTAGCTCTCCCCTCGGGAACAGCCACAAATGCCCCTTGGATCGTCAGTGCCGGTCCACCGATGTGGATTATTATGCCTGAGCACTGCGTTTCCCCGCCTTTTGGGGCGTAAATGAGCCAACGAATGGCTCCATCGGCTTCACATAGTCACCGATATATCCGAAGCGCCTCGCAACAGCAACAACCACATAGGTGAAAAATAGTATAAATGTTAACCAGTTTAAGCACTAACACCACCTCTAACTAGAAAGAAACGCATGTCCTCCCTGAGGTCCTCTCCCGTTTCTGGTTCATACCGGGTGTGTGAGGCTCGCGAACTCACGTTATACACAAAGCTACGCCACACAGGCCGTGCTTTGATCATCAAACACAAGACTTTGCTTTTCAACATAAGCCTTGATCTCTGCATCGTAGCATGCCACACGGGCAATTCACACCATGCAACTGATGGCTATCAATCACTCATAATGAATTCCAATGTCAGACACACGGTCCATTTAAAAGTCCGTTCTAGGTCCGAACGAAACCGGAGGCACTATATACCTCGCATACCCATCGATCTCCACGTACGTCTGGACGATCACCACTCATTATCCATATTTCGGAATGCCTCCCAATCAGGACATCAGTTATCATCCAACCGAGGTGAAGATCTCCGGTCTTCAATCACCGTCTTCATCCTCGACTTCTTATCGTCGATTCAGTTATTCAGAATGGGATAAACCCGGTCTTTCTGAGCAACTCGCACATATAATAAACAAGTGCTACACAAATACAACATACGCCTTATTCAATTCATTAGTCACTAACCGTAAATTAGTAAGAGAACGATTTCCCAAATATTAACCCGAGGTCGAAACCAACATCAGATCAAAACCTAGGAAACCATCCGACTTTGCTAACCTTCAGTTAGTTTCTAAATTTCACATTCCATATCGTTTATAATATTTTATTGCAATTTATCGCTATTTTTATTTATTTAAAATAGCCAATTTATTCAAACAACGCTTCAGGCCATAATGCGTCTGTGGCGCTGTTTTTCTTCAGATTTGATTTACACATATCTGAAAATCTAACCGTTGGATCTTCACAAAATTTATATCATTAGAAATATCTTTTCAAAACGAATCCAACGGTTCTAGTTTTGGGAAAATCCAACGGTCGGATCTCCCGGTACACTCGTTTGAAGTTTCGATTTCAAAATACGATCTACAACATCGTTATTCGATTTAATTTAATTATATATATATATATATATCAATATAATCGATTCTGGCGCTGTTTTTCTTTAGATTTGAATCAAACATTCTAGACAATCCAACCGTTGGATCTTCACAAAGTGGGTGTCGTTGGAAAGATATTTCCAAGGCGAACCCAACGGTTTGGGTTTCGGGAAAATCCGATGGTCGGATCTCTCGCACTAATCATTTGAAATCACGGTTTCAAAACATGAACTGTAGCTTCATTATTCGATATATTTTAATTATATATATATATATATATAATCGATTCTTCGATTTCAAAACCATATTCTTTTCATACATTTGATAAAAATGATATTTTTATCCAACAGACATTTATTTCGACACTTCACTATTTTTAACACTTCATGTATATAGTAAAAATGTGATTTTTTATTGTAAAACAATTTATTTCAAAACACGACTATTTTATATAGTTCATATAGATGATAAAAATAGGATTTCTATTATAAAACAATTTCTTTCAAACCACGACTATTTTATATAGTTCATATAGATGATAAAAATAGGATTTTTATTTTAAAACAATTTATTTCAAAACACGACTATTTTATATAGTTCATATAGATGATAAAAATAGGATTTTTAGTATAAAACAATTTATTTCAAAACACGAATACCATTCAACACAGGAATTTCTATTCAACGAATGAATTTCTATTCAACACATGAATGTTTTCTATAGTTCGTATATATAATAAAAATGTGATTTTTATTGTTAAAACAATTTATTTAAAACACGAATACCATTCGATACATGAATTTCTATTCAACGAATGACTTTCTATTCAACACATGAAGGTTTTCTATAGTTCGTATATATAATAAAAATGTGATTTTTTTTTGTTAAAGCAATTTATTTAAAACACGAATACCATTCAACACATGAATTTCTATTCAACGAATGAATTTCTATTCAACACATGAAGGTCTTCTATAGTTCGTATATATAATAAAAATGTGATTTTTATTGTTAAAGCAATTTATTTCTAAACACGACTATTTTATATAGTTCATATAGATGATAAAAATATGATTTTTATTATAAAACAATTTATTTCAAAACACGACTATTTTATATAGTTGATATAGATGATAAAAATATGATTTTTAGTAGAAAACAATTTATTTCAAAACACAAATACCATTCAACACATGAATTTCTATTCAACGAATGAATTTCTATTCAACGCATGAATGCGGTTTCAACACATGAAAATAATTCTAACACATGAATATTATTCAAAATTTCGGTAGCATAACGACAGGGTAGTTAAAACCGGGGCCGTCCCTAGTACGGCTCCTCGCTCTACCTTAAAGCCTCGCAGATTTTGACAATGGGGATTTCATGCATCTAGTTCGCACGCAGCCGACATGTTTATTTTTATTTCTTTTCCACAAACTAATCCTATGTAGTTTCAACCAAATAATTCTCAACCACAAACGGGTATTTTTCAACCACAATCAATCAATTTCAACCACAAACAATTCCAATTAACCATCCGCTATCAACCAATTTTCACAACAATTACAACTAATAAATATCGTCCATGGTTTTTGGACGAGGGGCGTATATATATATATATATATATATATATATATATATATATATATATATATATATATATATAAAAGTATACTTCACTTCCATTCAACACATATATAATTTTTACAACGCATATATAACTTATACATCGAACGTACAACTTATACAACGCTTATACATGAGGTGTACAACTCTTACATAACTCATACATTGACTATATAATTTATACATCGTCGTTTTCCATATCGTTTATAATTCAGAAATCTCACATTGGGTTCCACTCCACCAAAAATAGCAGAAGGCTCAGAAAAATAATTCTAACACGAGTCCATTGTCTCTTGTTTCACTGAATTTCGTCAACATAGCAAAAAGATATGATTTTTACAATGAAATCAAAAACCGTAGCGCTTTATAGTGCTATAATATAATTTATTTTAAAATCAGCCGTTACCTTCAAAATTCGTTCAAAACTAGGTTTCAACTTTTCGATCTAACCGTTGCACGATACGAAGATCCACTTGTACAGCGTCGAAGAGGGAAGTGAGGGCTTTCCGTGCCCGGTGGGTGCTCTCTGATCGGTGGACTGTGGCGAGCTCGGCGGCGCTCTGAAGTCCGGCCGTTCGTGGAGGTGATTCGCAGCGGAGGGTGGACGATAGGGGGTGAATGTTAGATGGATTTGAAGAGAGGAGTAAGGGATTCAAAACATGGATGGTGGCGCTCGATTCTGTTGGGAGACGGAGGAGAAAAAGAGGAGGGAAGAAATGAAGGACGGCCGCCGTTAATCGCGATGGAGAAGAGAGAGAATTTTCCTTTTTTTTTGTATAAAATTCTGATTGGCCGGGAGCTTTTAAAAGAGGGTTTTCTAACACGACCTCCAATCCAAACCCAACGACTGTCGTCCCTAGCTAAATACCCCCATTCCGAACATAATGGGATATGTTTCGTAGGCCCATTCGAATGTTTCAGTCAGTTTTCCTTCAAATTAAAATATAAAACATTCAATATTTAATTTGAATGTACATTTCAATTTGCCGAGGCCACATATTGATTCTAAAAATTCCCGAAAAATAAATCTAGCTATGTTTTGACGATACGGTCCCAACAAAACTAGTTTCGTCGAATTCTGAGACCGTTTGAAAAATGGCCCTTTTCTGGTCGATCCAATTTAATAGAAATCAACCAATCACATTTTCCTTTGCCACGCTCACATACTAGCTTCAAAAATTATGAAATTTGAAACCTAGCAATAATTTGACATCCCGGATCCAACAAAAGTGATTTCGTCGAATTCTGGGGTTGTTTGCAAAATGGCCATTTTCACGGGCTATATAAACTCTATAGCGACCTTTCTGAAAATTCGTTTGGCCATAACTTTTGCTTCCAGCTATGAAACTTCGATTTTTCAGATTCGTTAGAAAGATATTCACTAAAGATTTAAATATTCTTGGTTTCACTAGAATCCATTTTATTTTGCACCTGGTACAGTCAGTCAATGTTTGAATTCAAATTTTGAAACTACCACGCCATTTCAGGCCTTGT
This sequence comes from Allium sativum, assembly GCA_030737875.1. Taxonomy (NCBI): domain Eukaryota; kingdom Viridiplantae; phylum Streptophyta; class Magnoliopsida; order Asparagales; family Amaryllidaceae; genus Allium; species Allium sativum. The sequence goes on from CM060920.1 coordinate 895,209,688, forward strand.
TTATAATTAGAATTAATTATATACATTTTCAAACGTCGATTCAAACTTACTCTTCATCGTTATTATTTAAAATATTTATTTTAAGTATTTTAAATTCATGAAAATAGCCCAATTAAAATTTTCAAATTGGTTCAGATTTTCCGGGTTGTAACAATCTCCCCCACTTAAAAATTTTCGTCCCCAAAAAGGAACAAAGTCGAAAGTTGTTTGATTAATCAACTCTCCTTTCAATCTGGTTTCCATTCTCCAAATTTTCAGTTTCTGAGAATTTTCAAATTTTAAAAAAATTGGCTAACACCTTAAATTTTCGAAAATTTTCGCCATAACCTCCTTTGTATGGGGAGGGGTTTGGAAATTTATTGGGCCGTATTAGGTACCCAATAAATCCTAATAAGCATGCACATATTTAAAGTGATATATTCCGGTGTCCATAGGGGAGTGTGTATAGATTATAACTCCAGAGAATAAATTCTCGTCACCCTATAAATGGTTTTTGTGCCTTAATGACCAAAGAGACGTGTTTATTGTCATCTCCAGACCCGTATGGGTTTTTTATTATTCTTGCAATTTACCGTTATATTTTATATGGTCCATATCAGTCATCAGTTCAACCTGTAATATATAGTCATCGCCATACAAGCCTCTCGCTCGTATGGGAAATCTTCAACCTCGTCACACAAGCTCCAAATGCTTACGTGGTATATGATGAAGTATGCCTATCTTCAAGAAGTATGCCATGTAGCATAGTTCAAAATTAATTGTTACTATCCTATGGCGACGTTTATTATTACACACAGAACAACCAGCACTCCGCATCCAATGGTATTCACAGGAGTTGATATAATAATATTTTGCATCCAACTCATTAAGGTTTACCTATTTGTCGGGCACGCAAATAAATTCTTTACTCAACAGCTAATCCATTTACCTGTCGAAATATATATAATGCACATGTATATATTTCTATCTATTTTTAACTCAGGTCAATGTGTGATTTAGTCGAATAAATTCTACCATTCATTCTCTTATTGATTGAATTAACTATCGTTCTAATAATTTAATTAATCAAATCCAGTATCACACAACACAAACAACAATCAATTTGTTTTTAACTTTTCAAAAATATACTAATCGATTCCTATACTCTTTTAAAATCATTCAGACTATAGAATTAAAAGTTCACATCCATGAAAAGAAAATAACAACAAAGTAGAGAATAAAATGGTAATGCAAAGTATGGTAAATATACCTTGCACTAGAGTCAATCAGAGATATCCACCCTGCACTTTGGATAGGCTTTCTTAATGCTTTCCTCTGTTTCCCAAGTACAATCTCGCGGATCTCCACTCCATTGCACTTTGACTAAGTGAACCATCTTGTTCCTCAGTTCTTTGGTTTCTTATCTGTCTGAGGATGATAGGCGGTGCTTAGATTCAGCTTCGTTCCCAGTTCTACTTGAATTGCCTCCCAGAATCTGCTAGTGAATATTGAATCTCTATCACTAACTATAATGAGCGGCACTCCATGTAGCCTAACTATTTCCTTGAAATATATCTGCGCCAGACTCTGAGCAGTTCTGTTCGATCTGACAGTTATGAAATGGGCGGTCTTCGTGAAGCGATCTATGATCACCCAAATACTGTCATTTCCTTTTCTGGTTCTGAGCAAACCATCTATGAAGTCCATGGAAATATGTTCCCACTTCCAACCTGGAAAGTCCAGCGGTTTTAACAATCCAGCCAGTTTCTGTTGGTCGCTTTTGACTAGTTGGCAAGTAGGGCATCGGCTAACTTATAAAGAAATGTCTCTCCTCATCGACCTCCACCAGAAAGTGCGTTTGTTGTCATTATACATTTTTCTTACACCTGGATGGATACTAAGTTGTGACTTGTGGCATTCATCCAGTACTTCCTTTCGGAGCTCAGAAATGTTAGGAACACAAATTCGACCCTTTAGCCTTAGAATCCCATCATTATCAACCTGAAAACTCGAGGGCTCGCCTTTCTGAATTATCTCTCTGATCTTCTGAATGAAGTGATCATCTTTCTGAAGAGCAGATATTTAATCAATCAATGAAGTTGTAATAATAAAACTGGCGATCATTACATTCTTTCTCCTTAACGCATCGGCCACGACATTGGCTTTTCCTGGAGTGTATAGAATCTCAAAATCGTATGCTGCAAGAAATTCTAGCCAACGTTGCTGCCTCAGATTCAAGTCTTTCTGGGTGAACAGACACTTTAGCGACTGATGATCTGTAAACAGTTCGAATTTCTCACCCAAAAGATAATGTCTCCAGATTTTCAAAGCAAATACGATAGCCAACAACTCAAGATCATGAGTGACGTAGTTTTTCTCGTGCGGCTTCAGCTGACGGCTAGCATTAGCAACAACTTGACCTCTTTGCATTAATACTGGACCAAGGCCTTCTCTAGAGGCATCTGTCCATACTTTCAAGTCCTGATTGCCATCAATTATCGTTAACACTGGAGCCGTTGTTAATCTTAACTTTAGCTCCTCAAAAGCCTCCTCACATTCTGGAGTCCACTTGAATTTTGAGTGCTTCTTTGTAAACTTTGTTAAGTGACTAGATATCTTCGAAAAATCTTTACGAACTCCCGGTAATAACTAGCCAATCCAAGAAAACTTCGAACTTCTGTGGGAGTACTAGGCTATTTCCAACTTTGAATAGTGGTGATTTTACTTGGATCCACAGCAATTCCCTCTTTTAATACGACGTGGCCAAGAAACTTTACTTCATCTTGCCAGAATATATATTTGGAAAGTTTAGCTTTCAATACATTTCTTCTCAGAATTTCCAGAACTTGCTCCAAATGTTTTTCATGTTCGGCCTTTGACTTAGAGAAGATTAGAATATCATCAATAAAGACCAGAACAAACTTATTCAAGACCCCTCTGAACACTCTATTCATTAAATCGACGAAGTAAGCTGGAGCGTTACGTAAGTCGAACGACATTACTAACCACTCATAGAATAAGTCTGGACCTCTGAATGCTGTCATAGGAACACACTCTTTGGCAATACGAAGCTGATGGAAGCCTGTAGCTAGGTCCATCATTGAAAATACTTGTGCTCCATTTAGACGATCCAATAAATCATCGATTCGCAACAATGGATATTTATTCTTTATTGTCTGCTTATTCAAGTCACGATAATCCAAGTATAGTCGCAGAGTACAGTCAGAGTACAAACACCACTGCTGCTCCCCAATCAGAGAAACTAGGCCTGATCAGACCCTTCCATACAAGCTGTCGAGTTTGATTGTCTAGTTCTTCTTTCTCCTTTAGAGTCATTCTCCGAATAGCGTGCACTACTGGCCTTGCGTTCAGAATTAAAGCGATCTTGAAATCAATTTCTCTCTGCGGAGGTAAGCTAACAACTTCTTCGAACACATCCGCATAATTCATGACAACAGGAATATCTTTTATGAGGTCCTGTATATTCTCTGTCTCTACAGGGATATTTTCTATTTGAGCAGGAGAAACATCCAAAGCTGCCCAGAAGTCTTTTCTATCAGAATTCGGACCTTCACATGGTATGGTTATATATTCTCCTGATTAAATCTTGGCCCTAACTACTCTGTCGGCGCATTTAACCTCAGCTTCATATTTGGCCAATCAGTCTAACCCCATGATAAGATCAAACTCTGTAAAATTCATGACGACCGCGATGGTAGGGAATCGATAACAAGAAAAAGAAACTGGCACCCCACAAACCCAACTGAGATCGAGGGAACCCCCAACCGGATTATGGACAGTCATTGGTTCTTTGAGCTTCTTCAAATTCAAATCCAGTTTCTTTACCGCATTCTTTGCAACAAAGCATCACGACGCGCCGGTATCAAACAGTACTTTAACTGGAATATCTTTGACAGTTAGCGTGCCTTCTAAAACATCCAGCCTTTCCTGAACAGCTGAGGGTGCTGGGGTTTCTGCCACTTCATTTACCTGAGCCACATTGGTCTTTTTTAACAGCCAGCAGTCTTGCTTTACGTGACTAGCCTGATGACAAAGATTACACTCACGGGTCAATTGAAACTTGTTCTTGGATTTAGATTCATCCTTCTTTCATTTGTTTCCAAGATTTACAACTTATCGCCAAACGTCCTTGCCTATTGCAGCTTGAGCATGTGGCAGTCATTACCGGTTCTTTCCTAGATCTAGCCCTTTTTCGATTGACTTTGGGCTTCTAACTGACCTCTGACATTGTACTGGCCTCGGGACTATCAGTTTCAGACTCCTTCTTGTTACTAGAACTGACTTCCTCTTCGAAGCGCAACATACCTTTCTTGTCGAGATCCTCATACTGGTAAGCCATATAAATCATTTCTGAAAAAGGAAGTTTCACATGCGCCATAACACTATTCTGGTATTTTCTTTGCAGGCCATGAATAAACCTCAGATTCTTCCTCTTTGGATCTTTAATCAGATGCGGGGCAAAATGAGAAAGTTCATTGAATTTCTTAACATATTCGGGAATGGTCATTTCTCCTTGTATTAGATAAGAGAATTCATCACATAACCGCTCAGTTGCTTCAGGAGGAGTAAATCTTTCCAGGAAAATCACTTTAAATCTATCCCAGGTAATATTACCTTCTGGATTATCCTCAATAATAGAATCCCACCAGAACAAAGCTTCGTCTTTGAGTGCCTAAGATGCCAGTAATCTTTTCTGGTCATCTCTCAACTTTAAACCGTCAAAGATTTTCTCAGCAGAACGAATCCAAGCTTGTGTTTTCATAATAGATTCTTCGCCCGAGAACGGTTTTCCACCCAGATTTCTATATTTCATAAATAGAGCTTCTATATCCGGGTCAGTATTACTTCTTCTGTTTCTGGCACTCATTTTCTAGTACGTCTGCAAATGGTAGACAAAGTGTCAAGCCAACAGAAAAGATATTTCAAAACATAGAGACAAATACTTGAATGTAAATCTGTCTACTGGGGTGTATTTCATCCTGCTTTACTCATACTAGGATATTACTGATCCCATCCGTAACGAGTTATTCGTCCTAGAATACTACTGTTTCTGTTTCTGACGAGTTCGTTAATATGTTATATTCCAGCACTAAGCTTAACCAAAGCTCTAATACCATGTTGTGACGACCCCAAACCCCGTACTGACGGCGACAAGGGTAATCTTTGGAATATAGCACATAAACAGATAACAGCAGAACATAAATAAATAAATACAATAGATAATGTACAAATAATACACTGGATAAATATAATCATCAGAGTTACACTGTATACAGGATCATACTTAATACAAATACAGTTCAGCTATACATAAATGTCTACAGCGGAAAACAAACATAATATGTACAATAGGAGCTGAACAACATAAAAAGAGGTAAATGATAGAATCCATCTTCAGCTCCAGCTATCAAGAAAGAGCCTGCTAAAACCTGAATACAAGGCTGCCCGTGTAGAAAAAGGGGCACCCAAGTTTGCAAGTGAAACAAACTACGAGTCAGTCATGGGACTGGTATGAGAAATCTACTTAACACATTTTATAATATGGCTAATCAAAGGACCATGCCACATTCGCGGAACGGGTTTACTCCATTGGATTGTCAGTGCTTTAAAACAAGTCAATCTTTTAAACGTCGCAATGCTTTTTATAAAAATGAAGCCATTATAAGACTCAGTTCCCATCGCACAATGCAACACAAACCGAAGGATAGAGTTTTACCTTATAATGGCCAAAATATGCTTGATACAAATAAAACAAAAGAATTTGATATTATCACTAGGTGTTTATAGGTTTCGAAACAATTTCAATCATACCTATCAATCATAGACTGCATGGGTACCATATATCATGTCACCACACACACACACACACACACACACACACACACACACACACACACACACACATATATATATATATATATATACATACACACACAAAAATCAAAACCGCACAGTCACGTATTTGGAAATTGGATTTTCGTCATGAACCAAGGCAAAAGATAGTCCTTACCGAATTCGAGATGCTCTAGCACGCCCCTCGGGAATAGCCGCAACTGCCCTTGGATCGTCAGGGCCGGTCCACCGATGTGAATTATTATGCTTGAACACTACGTTTCCCCGCCCTTTGGGGGCGTAAATGAGCCAACGAATGGCTCCATCGGCTTCACATAGTCACCGATATATCTGAGGCACCTCGCAACAGTAGCAACCACATAGGTGAAAAGTAGTATAAATGTCAGCCAGTTTAAGCACTGACACCATCTCTAACTAGAAAGAAACGCATGTCCTCCCTGAGGTCCTTTCCCATTTATGGCTCATACCGGGGTGTGAGGCTCGCGAATTCACGTTATACACAAAGCTACCCCACACAGGCCGTGCTTTGATCATCAACCACGAGACTTTGCTTTTCAACAGAAGCCTTGATCTCTACATCTTAGCATGCCACACGGGCAATTCACACCATGCAACTGTGGCTATCAATCACACATAATGAATTCCAATGTCAGACACAAAGTCCATTTACAAGTCCGTTCTGGGTCCGAACGAAACCGGAGGCACTATATACCTCGTATACCCATCGATCTCCACGTAGGTTTGGATTATCACCACTCATTATCCATATTTCGGGATACCTCCCAATCAGGACATCGGTTATCATCCAACCGAGGTGAAGATCTCCAGTCTTCATCCTCGATTTCTTATCGTCGATTCAGTTACTCAGAATGGGATAAACCCGGTCGTTCTGAGCAACTCGCGTATATAATAAACAAGTGCTACACAAACACAACATACGCCTTATTCAATTCATTAGTCACTAATCGTAAATTAGTAAGAGAACGATTTCCCAAATATTAACCCCGAAGGCCGAAACCAACATCGGATCAAAACCCAGGAAACCATCCGACTTAGCTAACCTTCAGTTAGTTTCTAAATTTCACATTCCATATCGTTTATAATATTTTATAACGATTTATCGCTATTTTTATTTATTTAGAAATAGCCAATTAATTCAAACGACGCTTCAGGCCATAACGCGGCCGTGGCGCTGTTTTTCTTCAGATTTGATTTACACATTTCTGAAAATCTATCCGTTGGATCTGCACAAAATTTATATCATTAGAAAGATCTTTTCAAAACGAATCCAACGGCTCCAATTTTGGGAAAAATCTGACGGTCGGATCTCCCGGTAAACTTGTTTGAGTTTCGATTTCAAAATACGAACTGCAGCGTCGTTATTCGATATAATTTAATTATATTTATATATATAAATATAATTGATTCTGGCACTGTTTTTCTTCAGATTTGAATCAAACATTCCAGACAATCCAACCGTTGGATCTTCACAAAGTGGGCGTCGTTGAAAAGATATTTCCAAGGCGAACCCAACGGTTTTGGTTTCAGGAAAATCCGATGGTCGGATCTCCCGCACTAATCGTTTGAAATCACGGTTTCACCTAAGCCAATCTTGTCCATCTTGCCCATCTTGTCATCATCCTTATGTTTACTTTCAGTTTGTACATGTCATGTTACCTTTACCTGTTCTTATGCTGAAAGTTACTGGGACTTACCAGTCTTTATGACTGACCCGTTTTCTTTCGCCTCCTTTTCCTTTCGTTTCCCCCACCCCCCAGGTTCTCAGGGAGGAAACTCTAGCACTTAGCTTGGATTTCGCTTGCTTTTGGTTCAGCTCATGTACGGTTTGATCTTGAGCTATGCTATGGCTGCATTTCTGCTCAGGGAGGTGGGGTGTTACATTTGGTATCAAAGCAGAAGGTTACCAGACTGGGCAAAAGTTTTTAAAACCTTCTAAAATTACTTTCAAAACCATTTACAAAGAAGCATTTTTCAAGAAAAAGTCTTGTTTTATTTAAAGGCTATTCCCCAAAAGCCATTAGCACTATCCTTTGTTTCCTCGTTTTGAATCTCTTCTTTTCCATTTCAACATGACTGGGAATCTTAACTTTCCAGAGGGCGTGTCAATACCTGGCTGGTTCAGGAGGTATTTAGAGGCTAGGGTCAACGATGCAGGCCCAGCAGATATTCCTCCTCCAGCAGCAGCAATTCCTCCTCCTCCGCCCCCTCCTCATGCAGTTGCTTTCTCAAAGATCTGTAAAGATTTTAGGGCCATGGGTGGAAAGAATTTCAAGGGAACTGAATCATTCGTAGAAGCGAGGAACTGGCACAAAGAAACTGAGGATCTGTTCGTTATCTTCGAGGTGGACGATAGGCAGAAGGTACAGTTGGCAGTATGGTTGCTCAAAGACGAAGCTTCCTATTGGTGGGAAGTCACTAACGCCGAGAGGCCGGTTGAAACATGGATGGATTTCAGAATAAGGTTTGAGATGAAATTCCTCTCGCAAGCTGCACGAAGTTTACAGTTGGAAAAATTCTTATCTCTTAAGCAAGGAAGTATGACGATCAAGGAGTACGTCAATCAATTCAATCAGCTGGCTTAGTTTGGACTGGACTTAGTGAATACCCCTCATAAGAAGGCTCTCCGTTTTGTCAAAGGATTGAATGAGCCACTTCACAGCTTGGCTATGACCCACGTACCTATGGGGGCTACTTACGAAAAGCTAGTAGACATGGCGCTCTTAAATGAAGAAGACAAGAATGGAAAGAAGGTGGTCAAGGAGAATGAGTCTCCAAACAAGAAGGTAGACTCCAAGAAAGGAGGGAAGAACAACAACAACAATAATGATAACAAGACACGTGAGAAAAGAAAAGGCCACTTCTGTGGTATTGAGGGGCATATAGTCCAGGATTGTAGAAAGAAGAAGATGAAGATGGGAGCATGCTTTCAGTGTGGTGATATTGGACATATCAGCAAGAACTACCCTAAGAAGCAAGGGCAAGCCCCGCAAGAAGGACCTTCTAGGGGTACATCTTTAACTTCTTCTCCTTGATGCTTTGTTTTATCTTGCTTATCTTCTCAATCCTATCTTGAGAACCTTAGGTAGAACCCTTTTGGATGTAAACATGTGATTGAAACATGTTATGGTTGATGTTTGCAAATGATTGCAAGTGGTCGCGAGTGGTTGCTTGTGGTTGCATAACACACATTAGGCACTAGATCGGCTCGGACACATTTTCGTATTGCATATGCATGAGTGTTTATACTTATTTATGGATGAAATTGAATGTGTTATCATTTGAATGTTGCATATGGATTGATGTTTGTGCACACATATAGTGTTTATGTGACTAAGACTCTTTGCATACATGTTGGATTCATGGCACTAAACAAATTTTGCATTAAGAAGATCAATTAGGCCTGATCATTTGCACTAGATAAGGAACATATACACATACTTTCTACATATGTTCATATAGCATTAGAAATCTTTTAAGGACAATAGTTGCTTGTGGATGATGGTTGAGTAAATGGTTGATTGGGTGATAGGATGGATTCTTCCTAACTTGAAGATTTCGGGGACGAAATCCTTTAAGGAGGGAAGAATGTAACAACCCGTATTTTAATAACGTGTTAAAACCATAAATCAAGGCAGAATTAATTTTTAAATAATAGTCAAGGGAAACAGGTTGCGCCATTGCGTTCGTCTCGAAATTCTGCTTGTAAACGAGTCTGAGTTTTCGAAAATCAAAGTCCGTATGAGGGAGATATGACCCTTTGAAGTTTCAGAAATTTTCAGAATCGAAAACAGCTCGAAAATTCGAATTCAAAACCCAGAACAGGCTGGGCGGGAAATTTCCCGCCTAAGACCAGGTCGACCTGTGGGTCGACCTCCCAGGGACCAGGTCGACCATAGTGTCGACCTGGGGGTCGACCTGCCTCCCGAACCCAGTTTTTGAACCTGATGCATTCTGATGTATTTAGACTCGTTTCGTGACCAGATTCAGTTGCCTAATCCTATACAAACAGCCTCCTAGCCTCATTCTCTTTACACAATTCTTTCTAACCTTATACTGCATAAATTCTTGATGGATCATGGCTTCTTCTTCTTCCTCTAAATTAAATTAAATTAAAACACGAAGATTACTTCTTGAAGACTATGGCTAGGAATTTCATATTGGGGATTTGCTTCTGTAATCAAATCAAGATTCAACAATTCATCGACTAATTTCTAGACTTGACTTCTGCATCTAAATTTTTAGACCACTATCTGTAAGTTCAAGTTACTTTTAGATAAAAACTATAAACTTAATATGTACATGTTATAAATTGGAATTGGATCTTTGTATGATTCATATCTATTTTTGTTCATCTTGGATCTTGACTTTTGGGAATATTGCTATAAAATCAGTTTGAACCATTCATGTTGTAAATCAGACTCTTTCATGTCCATAACATTATTATGCCTATGACGTTGAAACTATTGTTAATGGCCTAAGACTATGACGGTGAACATAAGACTATACCTATGCCTATACGTATGACTGTGAACATAAGACTATGCCTATGCCTATGACTGTGAACATAAGACTATTGCCTATGACTATGACAAGGATAATTGTGGCCAATCACCTATGATTCATGACCATGAGATTATTGCCTAGGATTATGACTTTGAAATTGGATCTAAGCTTGATTCTCTATTCAGACCTATTTTCTTTGATTGTCCTTGGATCTTGATTTTGGGGATTTTCTATTTAAGTTAGATCTATCCATGTTCTTGAACCTAGATTATTATTCAAAAATTTTCATGTTCATAATGTTATCAGATCTATATGCCTGCAATGTTTTACTCAATTTATTCAGTTATGTTATGCCTTGGAAATAAATTGATTTTAGAACAACGTTTATTATGTTATATGTGAAATTGAATGATATTCTATTTTATTATCATGTTGAATTGGGAATTAATGAATAAGTCTATTCCTATGTATATTGGAGTATAACCTGTTATGACAAGTTGTGTAGTTTATCATGTTATGCAAGTTTTAGGTTGTAAAATCATATCACATATGTGACCACATGTTAGATCCACATGTTTATGTGTATATGTTAAACCTATGTCATATTTCAAGTTCACACTTATTCATATGCTCGTGATTGATTTGCAAGTTCACATATATGTAAGTTGATTTAGTCTATGTTGCAAATTCACACACACACACACACACACACACACAGATATATATATATATATATATATATATATATATATATTGATTTAGTCTATGTTGCAAGATCACACCTATGATATTCATGTTGCAAGTACACACCTATGGTGTTCATATTGACAATGCCGAGAATGCCAAGTTTACACCTATGTCATGTTTATGTTAATGAATTTCTTTGTGCAAATTTTGTGTACGTTAAATTAGGCTAAGTTTTAGCCTAATATTATATGTCAAAAATCAAGCGGACAGAAAATTGGGCTAAGATTGTTAGCTTAATATTTAGACGGGGTAACGTTGGAAAAAATTGGTAATTATAGGAAACTTGGCATGAAAGTTGACACGAACATGACATGAATCTTGAACATGGACATGACACCAGAATGAACTTGAAAATGGCCAACTCGAGGTTGGGTTGAGTTTGCAGTGTAATTCTGCCCGGAACCGCCCGGCAAATCCAGTTACTACAAACAATAGGATCCAATGTGGGTAGTTGGTCATATCGCACTTAAAAACCCGAGGTCAGATTGAGAATTCTGCCCGGAACCGCCCGACATATCAAGTGACCACAACAATAGGTCTGATGTGAGAGGTTGGGGTGCATTAATGAATTAATGCCACATGATAGGGTTAAGTCATGAACATGAAAGACAACACTTAACCAACTTGATACATCATTCGTAGGGTTATGTCATGAACTTGAACGACAACACTTAGTCAAATTTGACATGACACATAGGCGGGTTAAGTCACGAACTTGAATGACAACAATTAACGAATTTGACATGCTAGACTGATAAGGGTTAAGTCACGAATTTAATTGACAACACTTAACCTATTGGACGAAAATCCTAGTTACGCGGTCCATTTCAGCAGTAACCCACTAGATGTATCATGGTACCCTAGAACTAGGCAGGGTGGGGCATGATTACCGGGCTGATTGTAAGCGACCAGAACGACGGTTATGTTGGTGTGCCAGTGTAGGTTCAGGCGGGCTATGGTCGTGCACGTGGTCCGGAGTTGAAAAAGCAGGCATTGGGCATCAGTAGGTTTATCTGTGCATGCTTGATTAGTGTCGGTGGTTGACACCCTAGGGCTTGATACACCCTATGGTGGACCTAGCACAGGTGACTACATTCGTGATAGGGTCGTATGACACAGGCACACGACGAGTTAGAACTTGTAGGGAGCCGATCGATTAGTGGATTGTTCCGTTGGACCTAGTAATGGGTCATTTCATGATATTGGGCCAAGGGATCATTTAATGATTAATATAAGACATGGGTTTGGGATTCTAGTACAGTTGATGCAGAGAACCTTGAATATGTGATGCTATACTTGATTTATACTTGATTTATCATGTTATCTTAGTCTATCTTGCCCATCTTGTCATCATCCTTATGTTTACTTTCAGTTTGTACATGTCATGTTACCTTTACCTGTTTTTATGCTGAAAGTCACTCGGACTTACCAGTCTTTATGACTGACCCATTTTCTTTTGCCTCTTTTCCTTTCGTTTCCCCCCAAGTTCTCAGGGAGAAACTCTATCACTTAGCTTGGATTTCGCTTGTTTTCGGTTCAGCTCATGTACGGTTTGATCTTGAGCCATGCTATGGCTGCATTTCTGCTACCTTGGGGAATTAAGCTACTTTTGTTGTTTTAAGATTATGCTTCTTTATTTATAATTTGTTGTAATGGAAAATAATGACCTTGGCTATTTGATGTAAAAGGTTTTGACTCTTTTTGAAAGTAATGAAATTTATCTTTTGATTCTTCCGCTGTTTTTATCTTTGTTCTGTTTTGTAATATTTCTGTGTTTGTTTACCTTGATAACGCTCCTCCAAAACTAGTGCATTCCCTTTGTGAGTGACCCTAGCGGAGGTGGGGTGTTACAACGTGTATACAGAATCCTCGGTAGAATTCACATTTTGATATACATCACATGCGATATAGTTTAAGTAATATTTAAGTTTAATTTTCCTAATGCAAGAGTTGACGGATCAATTCATTTTCAATATAATCATAACTAAGTACTGGCGAATTTTATTAAAATATCTAAGTAATGTTAAGTAATACTTAATTAAGGCATATACTTGGATCAGATTTTATTTTCTCCTAAATAAGACTGATTACATCAAAACGAAATTACCGGTAAATATTATAATTAATTTAGTAGTATAATTTCTATAACCTATTCATTTATTAATAGAATCGAATAAATCAGGAGATGTTGGAATCGCTATGACAAATGTTTCATTCTGAAGAAGTTTTTGGCGCGTTGGACGCAGCTGAGATTTTCAGTTAAGTTAAACGCAAGTTGAATTTAATCGTAAACAATCATTTTCTCGATGAATGGAATCAAGGTGAGTTTAACTCACTTAGTTTATCCCACTTATATTTTTATAAGTCGGGTTTTTATTTTTTGTGCAATGCTTGCTGATGGTTGATGACTTGATGACTGGTTGCATATATGTTGGATATTTCAAATGTTCATTAATTAAGTTACACATATGCTTAATTTAATCGAACTAAATCATTATTTTATCGATTAGATTCCAAACGAGGTAACTTACCTTGCTGGTACATTTATAATAGTATAAACATATTAAACGAATAATTGGATGTTTGAATGGTTGTTATTAATTGATTATTGACTGTTATTAGTTAAACTGTTTATTGCTGTTTACCGTGGTAAATATATTCATATTGAATTTATGGTAACCCATGTTGATGCAAGGAAGGACAGGTTGGAGGGATCCAACCGGATTCCTCAAATATGTTGTTTATATTCATGTTATATTATATATGAATTATTTAACCAGCATGACTGAATGGTTGATTTACTGTTGATCGTTGAATTAAAATTCAATAAATGTTTGTTATTAACCAATAGGTGATATTGGTTGATTAATTAGCAACAGTTGGCCTAAAAATGAATCATTTTATAAACGTTGATTTGCAGTAAGGTAAAGCGATACAAATAAGGTTATAAAAAATTATTTTATAACCAATAACGGATTTTGAAACGACCCAAACTTCCCCTATTGGCAAAGCCTGGATTGCTTTGTGAACAAGAGGCATCAAAACCCAAACAACAGAACATTTCATTGCTATTACAAAAATTACATCAGAGTACAAGAATATAACAAAGTATGAATAGATATTACATAGTGGAAAATATCAGAGATTAAATTACATAGCGGCAGAAATAAAAATATATAATACAATGCATAGCGACAATACATCAACTGTAACAACCCAAAAAATAAGAACCAATTTTTTTCTTTTAGCTATTTCAATGGATTTTAAATATTTAAAATGATTTATTTTAAATAATAACGACTAAAAATTTATTTCAATCGAAGGTAGAACGAATAAATTTATTTTAATTATGAAACGAGCATGAAATGGCGCAGTAACCTGAAAATTCGATTTCAAATTTCAAATGAATGTACAAGATTCAAAATAAATCAGATTTTAAAAAAACAAGAAATATTTGAATCTGTTTGAAAATGTCTTCCCAACGAATGTGAAAAATCCAAATTTCATAACGGGAATAAAAAGTTATGTCCGGTTGAAAATTCAGAATAGTCGCTATGGAATTATATATATATATATATATATATATATATATATATATATATATATATATATATATAGCCCTTAAAAGTAGCCATTTTGCAAATGATCTCCGCTTTCGACGAGACCACTTTTGTTCGATCCGAAATGTCAAATTATTGCTAGATTCCAATTTTCATAATTTTTGGAATTAATATGTGAGCATGGTAAATTTAAACGTGTTTGGTCAATTCAATTAGAATTTAATCGACTGGAAAATGGCCATTTTTTAAACAGTCTCCAAATTCGACGAAATTAGTTTTGTTAGGGTTGTATCGGCAATACAAAGAAAAAAATACTTTTTTTGGAATTTTTGGAGTCCGTATGTGGCCCTGGTAAATTAAAATGTGCATTCAAATTAAATATATATTGATTTATATTTTAATTTAAATGAACACCAATCGAAATAGTCGAATTGGCTTACGGGACATATCCCATTGTGTTCGGAATGGGGGTAATTAGCTTGGGGTAACAGTTGTTGGATCTCGTTTGGAGTTCGTATGCAAAATCGCACTTTTTGGAGAAAATAAAAACTAAATATATAAATATATACTTACCCTCCCCCTTCCTCTCTCTCTCTTCATAATAGTCAACAAAAATAAAATAAAAAGGAAAAAACCCGATCCCGCCCCCTCGTTCAGATCCAATCCGCCGCACCCCATCCGCCATGACACCATCGTCGAGCGCACTACCTCCGGCGCCACCACGTGAGAAACCCCCCCTCCTCCGCAACCTCCCTCTCCTCTTCCTCCCTCAAATAAAACCCACACCAAAACCAAGCTCGAGACACCGCCGCCCTGTCCACCCACCGCCCGTGTCACCTGCTTCCTCTCCTCCACCTCCGGCGTGACGTTTCTCCCCCTCTCATTTCAACGTCGAACATTAAGTTTTTAATTAATTAATTTATTTTTCTTTCTTTTATTTAAATATTAAAGGATTGTTTAAAATTTTGGTTTATATATAAATCATTTAATTTATTTTCAATGTAATAAAAATAGAATTTTTATAAATATAACTCAGTATTAAAAAAAATGTGATTTCTTATTTATATATATATAATTTGTTTTAATTTTCGCCTTACCGAAGTAATCATTTGTTTTAATTTCCCAATCCCAACCTATTCATCCCATGAAGTAAAACTGGTAACACTTCATATCTAACACCACGGTGTTATCGGTATATTCAATTACCATTTCACGTTCAAATCTAATTAAAGATTTAACTATCGCCTAGAGAAAAACTAGTGATACTCCATTCTCGATCTTTTCAATCTAATTAAAGATTCATTAAAACTCCACTTAGTTTTAATCTTTGACTGGGTTAAAGAATCAGTGTCATTTAAAACACGGTTCACGATAAACCCCAAAATCACATCACATTTCAATCAGTCCCTAACCGTAAATTAGCAAGTGAGCAATTCCCTAAGTATTAACCCCGAAGGCCGAAACCAACATCAGATCAATACCCTAGAAACCATTCAACTTAACTAATCTCCCGTTAGTTTCTGATTTTCTTAACTCCTTTGGGTCTAAGAACAGTATTATTGAAGATACCGTTCACGACAACCCAAAATCACATTCCATTAATTATCGGGTTAAAGAACAAGTGTTATTTAAAACACTATTCACGATAAACCCAAAAATCAATACCAATTCAATTCCAATTAAATATTATTTAATCGGTACACTTTATTAAATCTAAATAAAAAGATTTAATCTTTTTCTCAACTGG
This sequence comes from Allium sativum, assembly GCA_030737875.1. Classification (NCBI taxonomy): domain Eukaryota; kingdom Viridiplantae; phylum Streptophyta; class Magnoliopsida; order Asparagales; family Amaryllidaceae; genus Allium; species Allium sativum. The sequence continues at coordinate 895,226,119 of CM060920.1, forward strand.
GCTTAAGAACAGTGTTAATGAAGACACCATTCACGACAAACCCAAATCACATTTGATATTAAATACAAGGCTCTGAATAGAAAATATATCGGCTTATATTCAGTATCAAATTCTACGACCAACAAATATCGTATTGGAAATAACGATATCTATATATCTTTCAAATTTCCACAACGCTATCTGTATAATCACGAAATCCAACATCGAAATATTCCAAAGACAATTTCGATTCAAATCCATTCCAATTCAATTATTGGAAATTCGGGTTACTTTTAAAACCCTTTTCAAATTCAATTTATTTATTTAAAAAATAAATAGAATTATAATTCTAGTTCAAAACTAGTTCATTTCGATAAAAATCTATTTTTATCTTTTCAAATATGGAGTTTTTCATCCCAATTCTTCCCAAATCATTTCTTATGATTTTACACAAATTATTACTATTTTTAATAATTTTATCAAGGCCCGTACAGTCGATTTCCATCAACGGCCATCGAATAGCACTTACAGGACATAATTCCAAATCCAACCGTTAGATTTCAAATCTCTAATATTAGTTAGAAAGCTCTTTTTGATACGAACCTAACGGTTCCTGTTTTAGGAGAATCCGACGGTCGGATCTCCCGCAATGTCCATTTGAAGTCAATGGTCGAAATTCGCGAACTGCCGCAGCGCGGCGCGTTCTATTCAGGCCATTATATATGTAATATATATATATATATATATATATATATATATATTATATACTTCGTCGATTTCCTTTTAAAACGCATTTTATAAATCGTTTTAAATTCGTTTTCGAAACGATTTCAACTTCATTTCAAATTCAAATCAAAATTGAATTTTTCCTTATAAATTCGCTTTAAATTCATTTCAAACTGATTTCAATTCAAATCGGTTTTTAATTCAATTTCAGTTCGTATTTAATTAAATTTGAATTTTAAATTTATTCAATTTCAATTCGAATTCATTTCTATTCAATTTCAATTCGAATTCATTTCTATTCAATTTCAATTCGAATTCATTTCTATTCAATTTCAATTCGAATTCATTTCTATTCAATCTAAATTCGAATTCATTTCTAAATATTTGATTTTGAAATCACTTTCAATATTCACTATAAAATCGACAAAATTCCCATTCGTGTTAAAATGGCGTGTAACTACTTAACACGGCTTCACATTTCAATATTCAAAGAATATTATTTTTAAATTATTCGATAATTCTGAACTGGAATCAGACACAGTCAATTACCATATAATTTCAGTTATATGGATTTCATCAAATTCATATGTACAACAATGACGATAAACATCCAACCATCAACCAAAGTGCGTTCTACACTGTATAAGCATCAAATATAAATATTCAATGCTTATAACAGCCTGTCAATCAATCTATCGGCATACAACTAGTTATTGGGATTAGCGTATGTCATATATCATCCCAATACCCGTGTGGGGTTTTCAAACAATCAAACACAGATTTTATTTGTGAAGTTGGGCGATGTGTAAAATTTATCGTCCCAATCAATATCAGTCAAATGTGTGTATATAAACAAATCGTCCAATTTGTTTATATTTATTTCATTTTAAATACACGTTAAAAATTCTATTTTTAACTATAAAATATTTTTAACTATATAGATTTTTTATTTCATTTCACATCACACAATCAATTTTCACCACAACAAACAATCAAACATACAAGCCATCCATGGTTTGTGGACGACGGGTGTCGGGTGCTGCTAAGCACCGTCTGCATCCTAGTATATATTTTAAACTTGAAGTAAAAATAAAAGTGAGAAGTTCTCACCTTGGGGTTCCACTCCGCCAGTCTTTCTATCTGAATGGTTTGAATTTGTTTAGAATTCCAACGCGTCTTTTCACGCTGTTCATATATAAAAATCAAATTTTTATCTTCACTTCATATACATATAAATCGAATTTTTATCTTCACTTCATATATAAAAATCAAAATTTTAATTCGCTACAACATACGTAAAAATCGTATTTTTAAACCGCTATTATATTATAAAAATCCAATCTTTTCCTCGCTTTACATATGATAAAAATCCAGTCTTTCCTCCATATAAAAATCGTGTCTTTATTCTCATATAAATCATATAAAAATAAAATCTTTTTAATTACATAAATGAATAGAACTAAAAATATAAAATCACATTTTTATGAACTGATTTTCATTATATTAAAACCAGGTTTTAAAGATAAGTATTAAATTAAATAAAAACAGAAAAATAAAATAAAACTTACATTTTGAATTCAGGTGTGGGGGGGGGGGGGGGGGGGGCGTTTCACGTCGGAGCAGCTGGGGGTCGGCGCGCCTGAGCGGCAGGCGGTGGGGGTGCGTCGGAGGAGGTCGAGGAGAAGCGGTGGTTGGGGTTTTTGTGGGTGATTTGTGGGGTACGGCGTTCGACTGAGGGAGAGGAGACCAATAGGAGGGCGAAGGGGTTCTGGCGTGCGAGGACGAGATGGAGGGGGGAGGGCACGATGGCGCGACACCACCTGAGGAGGGGAGCGAAGCCCAAGGCCCTCGGGGCTAGGGTTTTTTCCTTTTTTTAATTTTAAAAAATGAAATCGAAACGAACAGGGGGGTATATGAAAAGAAAAGGTTATATTTTTTATTATATTTTTATTTAATTCTCCCCTAAATGTTGACTTTTCTTTCGAACTCCAAACGGGACCCAACGACTGTCATCCCTAACTAATTACCCCAATTCCGAGCACAATGGGATATGTTTCGTAAGCTGATTCGACCGTTTCGATCAGTTTTCGTCAAAATCAAAATATAACTCTATATATATTGAATTTGAGCGCACATTTCAATTTACCGGGGCCACATACGGCTTCTAAAAATTCCCGGAAAATATTTTCTAGCTTCGTATTGACGATACGGTCCTAACAAAACTAATTTCATCGAATTATGAGACCGTTTGAAAAATGGCCATTTTCCAGTCGATTAAAATCAACTGAAACTGGTATAATGCGTTTTCCTTTGCCATGCTCACATATTGATTTGAAAATTTACAAATTTTGAAACCTAGCAATAACTAGACATCACGGATCCAACAAAAGTGGTTTCGTCGAAAACCGAGGTCGTTTGCAAAATGGCTAATTTCAAGGCCTTTATATATATTAAAATATATATAAATTCCACAGCGACTTTTCTGAATTTTAAACTGGACATATCTTTTACTCAATAAAGTGAAGTCTCAGTTTATTACATTCGTTAGAAAGATATCGTCAAACAGATTCAAATATTTCTTGTTTCGTCCAATTCCAACTTAAAACGAATTCTGTATATTCATTTGAAATTCGAAATCGAATTTTCGAACTATCGCGCCATTTCAGGCTCGAATTATAATTAAAATAAAATTATTCGCTTTCACTTCGTCGAAATAAATTTTCCGTCGTTATTATTTAAAATAATCCATTTTAAATAATCAAAATTCACTAAAATTGCCCAAAATAAAATTTTTAAATTGGCTCGGATTTCCGGGTTATTACAATCTCCCCCACTTAAAACTTTTCGTCCTCGAAAAGGAACGAAGCCGAAAGTTGTTTATCTAATTAACTCAACTTTCACTATTTCCATTAGGGCTTAAGTTCTTCAACTTTTCAGTTTCTAAGAACTTTTCAAATTTTTCAAAAATTTGGCTAACACCCTAAATTTTCAAAAAATTTCTCCATAACCTCCCCTACACCGGGGACTTCAGGATATTTCATATAGCCTCCCATGGCCTTCTTTAATCCAAAAGAAAAAAAAAGCCAAGCGGCTAGCCAATCGGCTCATAAAATCATCATCACCCAAACAAAACAGTAAATTGTGGTAAACATGTACCTATTTGTCGGGCAAACAATTTTATTCTTCTGCTCTAGCCTCTTTGCAATGACCTGTTCAATGTAAGTACATGCATGCAAATGCGATAAATTTTCAATACAATTTACTATTTGGTCCAAATTGGCTATATGGTTCAAATATATGAATCAAACAATAATCAAACAACACAATCAGCAATCAATTAGTTGATTAGCTTTTCAAATTCATAACTTTGATACATAGTCTAAAAATCATATTTTTGATGCCAAATCACAACAATAAGCCCTATCTAATTTTGTTCTCACACCAGTCTAATGGAAATATATAGATATCCCACTTTCGACACTCGAAAACAGACTACTGATGTCGTACGTCATCAGTAGAATCATGCCCGGACGACTAGAGTGTGATTCTATATCTATCCAGTATATTAAAACTTCAAATACACGCGGATCAGACGTATATTAAAACCTCTATGTAGTTGATAGTCCAAATCAATATAAATAAATATTCAAATACGTATAATTGATTTATATTTTCAAAACAAAAATTGTTTTCATTTTAAAAATATACTCTTCACACTCGTTATAGGATGCTACTGATCCCATCTCTAACGAGTCATTCTCATTGGATATTACTAATCCAATCTCTGATGAATTCTTTCATATGTTTCTAATGTGTCTAGTTCTCTAAGCTTTGTAAACCAAAGCTCTGATACCAAAATGAAACGACCCGAAATCCCCCTTACGGGAAATCGCGGACTGAGTTGAAAACAAGCCACATCAGAATGCAAACAGAAGAACATTTCAATGTTTATTACAACAATTCATCAGAATAAAAGAATATACAGAATATAAACAAATAATATACATCAGAAAATATCAGAGATTTAAATTACATTTAAATACATCGAAGCGGAAAAATAATACAATACACAACGGAAAGAGATATACGGATACAGAGCTTTCCGGATATCGTTCTAGCTGTAAATCAGGATCCTATGAATATAAATCTGCAAAAACCAAAACTACTAGTTGCCCGTGCGGCAAAATAGGGGCACCCAGAGTTTAGGTTAAAACAATAAACTCCAGGTCAATCATGTGACTGGTGTGAGAACTAAAACAATTATTAATCTTTATTTTTAAAGTTAGGTAAATCAAGGGACCACGCCGTATAACACGGAACGAGTTTCCTCCCAAGAACACTAGTGCATAAAACAACCGTGCTATGCTAAATAAAGAACAATGAAGCTGTTATAAGACCCAGGTCCCATCGCACAATGCAACGAAGCCGGAGGATAGGGTTTTACCTTATAACAGCCAAAGAATGCTTGATACGCTAAATTTCATGTTTTAATTCTTAATCAGACTCCAACCGCAAATTAGTAAGAGAACGATTCCCTAAGTATTAACCCCGAAGGCCGAAACCAATATCAGACTAATGCCCAGGAAACCACCCATCTTAGCTCGTTTCCAGTTAGTTTCTGATTTTATATATAATCATAAATATCAATCATAGGCGGCATGAGCGCCCCATCCCACTATGTCACCATATATAGGATATAGGATTACAACTAAAATCGAAACGTCACGTATTAGAAGTTGGATTTCCATCTGTGAACAGAGGCAAAAAGATAGTTCTCTACCGATTCGAGGCTGTCTAGCCCGAGTCTCAGGAACAGCCGCAACTGCCCCTTGGATCGTCAGGGCCAGTCCACCGATGTGGATTATTATGCCTGAACACTACGTTTCCCCGCCCTTTGGGGCGTAAATGAGCCAATAAATGACTCCATCGGCTTCACATAGTCACCGATATATCCGAGGCGCCTTGCAACAATAACAACCACAAAAGTCAAACTCGTCAGGGCGTGTAAAACCACATACACCACTTTTAGCTAGAAAGAAACGCTTGCCCTCCCTGATGTCCTCTCCCGTTTCTGGTTCACAACCGGGGTGTGAGGCTCGCGAATCAACGCTACACAAAGCTATGCCACACAGGCTGTGCTTTGATCATCAACCACAAGACTCTACTTTTCAACAGAAGCCTTGATCATTTGCATCTTAGCATGCCACACAGGCAATTCGCGCTATGCAACCGATATTAATCACACACAGAATGAAATCCGATGTCAGACACACATCCATTTACAAGTCCGTTCTGGTCTGAACAAAGCCGGGAGGAACCTTATTCCTCGCATATCCATCGATCTCCAAGTACGTCTGGACGATCACCAACTGATTCCCTCCTCTTGGGTGTACATCCCAATCAAGATCATCAGTAACCACCCAAACGACGTGAAGACCTCCGATCTTCAACCACCGACTTCATCTTCAACTCACGTCAAATCAGTTATTCAGAATGGGATAATCCCGGTCTTTCGGAACAACTCGCGTATATAGTAAACAAATGTTACACAAACACAACATATGCCTCATTCCAATTCATCAGTCGCTAACTGTAAATTAGTAAGAGAACAATTCCCCAAATATTAACCCCGAAGTCCGAAACCAACATCAGATCAATACCCAGGAAACCATTCTTCTTAACTAACCTACAGTTAGTTTTCTAAATTTCACATTCTTCGGGCAAGGTTCCCATTAATCAAAGATAAATTCTTTAACTTTATTCTTTAATCTTCCTTTGAATATCAATTCAAACAAAATTATGGTTTATCCAAACTAGCCGGGATTAACGAACCTTACCGAAGTAATCATTTGTTTTAATTTCCCAATCCCAACCTATTCATCCCATGAAGTAAAACTGGTAATACTTCATATATAACACCACGGTGTTATCGGTAAATTCAATTACCATTTCACGTTCAAATCTAATTAAAGATTTAAATATCGCCTGGAGCAAAACTGGTGATACTCCATTCTCAATCTTTTCAATCTAATTTAAGATTCATTAAAACTCCACTTAGTTTTAATCTTTGACTGGGTTAAAGAATCAGTGTCATTTAAAACACAGTTCACGATAAACCCCAAAATCACATCACATTTCAATCAGTCCCTAACCATAAATTAGCAAGTGAGCAATTCCCTAAATATTAACCACGAATGCCGAAACCAACATCTGATCAACACCCCAGAAACCATTCAACTTAACTAATCTCCAGTTAGTTTCTGATTTTCTTAACTCCTTTGGGTCTAAGAACAGTATTATTGAAGATACCGTTCACGACAACCCAAAATCACATTCCATTAATTATCGAGTTAAAGAACAAGTGTTATTTAAAACACTGTTCACGATAAACCCAAAAATCAATACTTCAATTCCAATTAAATATTATTTAATTAGTACACTTTATTAAATCTAAATAAAAAGATTTAATCTTTTTCTCAACTGGGCTTAAGAACAGTGTTAATGAAGACACCATTCACGACAAACCCAAATCACATTTGATATTAAATACAAGGCTCTGAATAGTAAATATATCGGCTTATATTCAATATCAAATTCTACGACCAACAAATATCTTATTGGAAATAACGATATCTATATATCTTTCAAATTTCCATAACGCTATCTGTATAATCACGAAATCCAACATCGAAATATTCCAAAGACAATTTCGATTCAAATCCATTCCAATTCAATTATTAGAAATTCTGGTTACTTTTAAAACCCTTTTCAAATTCAATTTATTTATTTAAAAAATAAATAGAATTATAATTCTAGTTCAAAATTAGTTCATTTCGATAAAAAACTATTTTTATCTTTTCAAATATGGAGTTTTTCATCCCAATTCTTCCCAAATCACTTCTTATGATTTTACACAAATTATTACTATTTTTAATAATTTTATCAAGGCCCGTACAGTCGATTTCCATCAATGGCCATCGAACTGCACTTACAACGACCTTTTCCGAATTTGATTTGGACATAATTCTAAATCCAACCATTAGATTTTAAATCTCTAATATTCGTTAGAAAGCTCTTTTCGATACGAACCCAAGGTTCCAGTTTTAGGAGAATCCGACGGTTGGATCTCCCGTAATGTCCATTCGAAGTCAATGGTCGAAATACGTGAACTGCCGCAGCGCGGCGCGTTTTATTCAGGCCATTATATATATATATATATATATATATATATATATATATATATTATATATTATATATTTCGTCGATTTCCTTTTAAAACGCATTATATAAATCGTTTTAAATTTGTTTTCGAAACGATTTCGACTTCATTTCAAATTCAAATCAGAATTATTCCTTATAAATTCGTTTTAAATTCGTTTCAAACTGATTTCAATTTAAATCGATTTTTAATTCAATTTTAGTTCGTTTTCAATTCAATTTGAATTTTAAATTTATTCAATTTCAATTCGAATTCATTTCTATTCAATTTCAATTCGAATTCATTTCTATTCAATTTCAATTCGAATTCATTTCTATTCAATTCCAATTCGAATTCATTTCTATTCAATTTCAATTCGAATTCATTTCTATTCAATTTCAATTCGAATTCATTTCTATTCAATTTTAATTCGAATTCATTTCTAAATATTCGATTTTGAAATCGCTTTCAATATTCATTATAAAATCAACAAAATTCCCGTTCGTGTTAAAATGGCGTGTAACTACTTAACACGGCCTCACATTTCAATATTCAAAGAATATTATTTTTAAATTATTCAGTAATTCTGAACTGGAATCAGACACAGTCAATTACCATATAATTTCAGTTATATGGATTTCATCAAATTCATATATACAACAATGACGATAAACATCCAACCATCATCGAAAGTATTCAACACTTGTAACAGCCTGTCAATCAATCGATCGACATACAGCTAGTTATTGGGATTAGTGTATGTGATATATTATCCCAATACCCGTGTGGGGTTTTCAAACAATCAAACACAGATTTTGTTTGTGCAGTTGGGCGATGTGTAAAATTTATCGTCCCAGTCAATATCAGTCAAATGTGTGTATATAAACAAATCGTCCAATTTTGTTTATTTTTATTTCATTTTAAATACACGTTAAAAATTATATTTTCAACTATAAAATATTTTTAAATATATAAATATTTTATTTCATTTCACATCACATCACACAATCAACTTTCACCACAACAAACAATTAAACATACAAGCCATCCATGGTCTGTGGACGACGGGTGTCGGGTGCTGCTAAGCACCGTCTGCATCCTAGTATATATTTTAAACTAGAAATTAAAATAAAAGTGAGGAGTTCTCACCTTGGGGTTCCACTCCGCCAGTCTTTCTATCTGAACGGTTTGAATTTGTTCGGAATTCCAACGCGTCCTTTTCACGCTGTTCATATATAAAAATCAAATTTTTATCTTCACTTCTTATATATAAAAATCGAATTTTTATCTTCACTTCATATATAAAAATCAAATTTTTAATTCGCTACAACATATGTAAAAATCGTGTTTTTAAACCGCTATTATATTATAAAAATCCAATCTTTTCCTCGCTTTACATATGATAAAAATCCAGTCTTTCCTCCATATAAAAATCGTGTCTTTATTCTCATATAAATCATATAAAAATCAAATCTTTTTAATTACATAAATGAATAGAAATAAAAATATAAAATCACATTTTTATGAACTGATTTTCATTATATTAAAACCTGGTTTTAAAGCTAAGTATTAGATTAAATAAAAACAGAAAAATAAAATAAAACTTACATTTTGAATTCAGGTGTGGGTGGGGGGTGTTTCACGTTGGAGCAGCTGGGGGTCGGCGCGCCTGAGCGGTAGGCGGTGGGGATGCGTCGGAGGAAGTCGGGGAGAAGCGGTGGTTGGGGTTTTCGTGGGCGATTTAGGGAATACGGCGTTCGACTGAGGGAGAGGAGAGCAATAGGAGGGCGGAGGGGTTCTGGCGTGCAAGGACGAGATGGAGGGGGAGGGCACGGTGGCGCGGCAGCACCTGAGGAGGGGCGCGAGGCCCAAGGCCATCGGGGCTAGATTTTTTTTAAAAAAAAAAACCGAAATCGAAAAGAATGGGGGGGGGGGGTATATGAATAGAAAAGGTTTTATATTTTATTATATTTTTATTTAATTCTCCCCTAAATGTTGACTTTCCTTTCGAACTCCAAACGGGACCCAACGACTATCGTCCCTAACTAATTACCCCCATTCCGAACATAATGGGAGTATGTTTCGCAAGCTGATTCGACCGTTTCGATCATTTTTTGTAAAAATCAAAATATAACTCTATATATATTGAATTTGAACGCACTTTTCAATTTACCGGGGCCACGTACGGCTTCTAAAAATTCCCAGAAAATATTTTCTGGCTTCGTATTGACGATACGTTCCTAACAAAACTACTTTCATCGAATTCTGAGACCGTTTGAAAAATGGCCGTTTTCCAGTCGATTAAAATCAACTGAAACTGGTCAAACGCGTTTTCCTTTGCCACACTCACATATTGATTCAAAAAATTACGAATTTTGAAACCTAGTAATAACTATACATCACGGATCCAACAAAAGCGGTTTCATCGAAAACCGAGGTTGTTTGCAAAATGGCTAATTTCAAGGCCTTTATATATATTAAAATATATATAAATTCCTCAGCGACTTTTCTGAATTTTAAACTGCACATATCTTTCAATCTATAAAGTGAAGTCTCAGCTCTTACATTCGTTAGAAAGATATCGTCAAACAGATTCAAATATTTCTTGTTTCGTCCAATTCCGACTTAAAACGAATTATGTATATTCATTTGAAATTCAAAATCGAATTTTCGACCTACCAAGCCATTTCAGGCTCGAATTATAATTAAAATAAAATTATTCGTTTTCACTTCGTCGAAAATAAATTTTTCGTCGTTATTATTTAAAATAATCCATTTTAAATAATCAGAATTCACTAAAATTGCCCAAAATAAAAATTTTAAATTAGCTCGGATTTCTGGGTTATTACAACACCTTTGTTTGAAACCATGGATGTTTGTTTGGTTGATTTTGGATTGAGTGATTTAATTGGTTGAATTTGATTTGGGATGTAAGTTGAATTGATTAGAACTGGTATGTGTATGGCGCGAGCCAATATTAGGCAAGGGATAAGGCAAGACCTTATTCCGGTTCTAGTATCGCGCCGTTATACTGCCGAAATTTTCAAAAAATGTTGAAATAATAAAAATATAATATTTATTGTATAAATGAACTGTATAAAATATTCATGTGTTGAAATAAATATTTTATCGTTAAAAATATAATTTTTAATGTGTATGTGAATGAGAATTAATATTCATTTATAAATCGGACGATTTGTTTATGTACACCCATTTATTTGATACTGATTAGGATGATAAATTTTACACATCGCCCAATTGCACAAATAAAATCAATATATATTGGTTGAAACCCCTCACGGGAATTGTTTATTTGTATGTCAATCGATGGGTTGACACACTATTGTAAGCGTTAATTATTTATATTTAACACTTATGCATGTGTAATGCGCTTTGGATGATGGTTGACTGTGTTTGATTATCGTTGTGTACACGTGTGTATGAAATCCATATAAATAAAATTATATGGTAATTGACTGTGTCTGATTCCAATTCGGAAAGAACGAATATTTTAAATTAACGAATATTTTAATATGACAAATAATGAATGGCATATAAAAAATTGGATTTTTATTTATATGGATGGCATATAAAAATTTGATTTTTATTTATATGAATGGTATATAAAAACTGGATTTTTATTTATAAGATTGACATATAAAAATTGGATTTTTATTTATATGAATGGCATATAAAAATTGGATTTTTATTTATATGAATGTCATATAAAAATTTGATTTTTATTATTTCAATGACATTGTAAAAATGTGATTTTTATATATGTAGAGAATATAAAAATATGATTTTTATATTTGTAGCAAATTAAAAATATGATTTTTAATGTATACATAGCACTGTAAAAATATGATTTATAATATAAACTACGTGAAACAGATTATGTTGGAATCACGGTGAAGAATACAACGCACTGGAGACAAATCCAAATAGAAACCGCCCGCTAAAGATGACGGAATGGAACCCAAAGCTGAGAACTTTTTATTCTAATTTTATTTTTTAATTAAATATACATACAAGGATGCAGATGGTGCTTAGAAGCACCCGACACCTTTGTTTAAAACCATGGATGTTTGATTGTTTTTTGGATTGAGTGATTTAATTGGTTGAATTTGATTTGGGATGTAAATTGAATTAACTAGAAATGGTACGTGTATGGCGCGAGCCAGTATTAGGCGAGGGATAAGGCTAGACCTTATTCCGTTTCTAGTATCGCGCCGTTAGGTTGCCTAAATTTTCTAAAAATGTTGGAACAATAAAAATATAATTTTTATTGTATAAATGAAATGTATAAAATATTCATGTGTTGAAATAAATATTTTATCGTTAAAAATATAATTTTCAACGTGTACGTGAATGAGAATAAATATTCATTTACAAATCAGACAATTTGTTTATGTACACCCATTTATCTGATACTGATTAGGACGATAAATTTAACACATCGCCCAACTGCACAAATAAAATCAATATTTTTTAGTTGAAACCCCACACGGGTATTGGGACGATATTTGACATACACTAATCCCAATTATTTATTTGTATGTCAATCGATGGGTTGACAAATTGTTGTAAGCGTTAATTATTTATATTTAACGCTTATGCAGTTGTGTAATGCACCCTGGATGATGGCTAACTGTGTTTGATTATCGTTGTGTACATGTGTGTATGAAATCCATATAAATAAAATTATATGGTAATTGACTGTGTCTGATTCCAATTCGGAAAGAACGAATATTTTAAATTAACGAATATTTTAAAATGACGAATAATGAATATTTTAAAATAACTAATATTTTAAAATAATATTCAGTAAAGGATTAAAATATGATTTTGATGTTCGATTTGGATGGACAAGAAAATATTGAAATATATGAAGCAATGTTGATTAGATATGCGTTATTTTGACGCGAACGGTATTTATATCGATTTTATTCATTTTTATAATGAATACCGAAAAGGAAATTATTCCAAAATCTGATATTTTGAAAATATTATTATTTAAATAATATAATGATAAAGAATATTCAAATTTGATTTGAAATTTGAAATGAAATGGAAATTATTTTAAAATGAATTTAAAACGAATTTATAAAAGAATATTCAATTTTGATTTGAAATTTGAAATGAAATGAAAATCATTTTAAAATGAATTTAAAACGAATTTATAAAAGAATATTCAAATTTGATTTGAAATTTGAAATGAAATGGAAATTGTTCTAAAATGAATTTAAAACGAATTTATAAAAGAATATTCAAATTTGATTTGAAATTTGAAATGAATTTGAAATCGTTTTAAAATGAATTTAAAATGGATTTATAAAGGAATATTCAATTTTGATTTTAAAATTGAAAATGAAGTTGAAATCGTTTTTAAAACGAATTTAAAACGATTTATAAAATACGTTTTAAATTGAAAATGATGATATATATATATATATAATGGCCTGAATAGAACGCGTCGCGAAGCGACTGTTCGCGAATTTCGACCATTGACTTTGAACTGACATTATGGGAGAACCGACCGTCAGATTCTCTTAAAACCAGAACCGTTGGGTTTGTATCGGAAAGAGCTTTTCAAGAATATAAGAGATTTGAAATCTAATAGTTGGATTTGGAATTATGTCCAAATCAAATTTGGAAAAGGTCGTTGTAAGTGCAGTTCGACGACCACTTATGGAAATTAACTGAAAGGGCCTTAATAAAATTAATAAAAACATTAATAATTTGTGTAAAATCGTAATAAATGATTTGGAAAGAATTGGGATGAAAATTTCCACGTTTGTAAAAGGTAAAAATATATTTTTATCAAAATGAACTAGTTATTAACTAGATTTGAAATCCAATAATTTTTAAATAAAATAAATTGGATTTGTGAATGGTTTTAAGATGACCAGAAATTTCCAACGAACAAATTGGAATGGATTTGGAATGGAAATAATCTTCGGAATATTTCGATATTGGATTCCGTGATTATACGAATATTGTTATGGAAATTTGGAAGATATATTTATATCGTTATTTCCAATACGTTATTTGTTGGTTTAAGAATTTGATATTGAATATAAGCCAATATAATTTCTATTCAGAGCCTTGTATTTAATATCAAATAGGATTTTGGGTTTATCGTGAACGGTGTCTTTTAATAACACTGTTCTTAAACCCAGTGAGAAAGGAATAAATCTTTTAATTAAGATTTAGCGAAGTTTTTCCAATTAATTAATATTTATTTGGAATTGAATAAAAGAATGGGATTTTGGGTTTGTCGTGAATGGTGTTTTCAGTAACACTGTTTTTAAAACCCAGTTTGAAAAGAATAAATCTTTTAATTAAGACTATTAGAGTTTCCAGTTACATTTAGTAATTGGAATAAAACGGTATGTGAATCGGGTTTATCGCGAACTGTGTTTTAACGACATTCGTTCTTTAGCCCGATTAACAGTGAAATATGATTTGGAATTTATAAATCTTTTAATTAAGATTTAAGAGAATTTTACAAAGAAAAGTTTTCCAATTTAATAAAATAAATTGGAATGGAATGGAATTCGATTTGGTAATAATCGAAGTGAACTTCTGTGGAGGAAGACCGTTACTATAAATGGAATTTAAAAGGCTTTGCAGTTATTTCATTTATATAATTGGTTGGATATGGAAGTTTACATCGATTATATATACTCATCTGTTTTCCATGAAGATTTCATAATTAGTGGAATGGGATTTTGGGTTTATCGTGAACTATTTTTTAATGGAATTAATTCGTTAGCTCAGTTAAAGATAAGATTAACTTCTTAACATTGACTAATCAATAAGGAATGATTTTTTAGATTAAAACTGAATTAGTGTTTTAATGAATCCTTAATTAGATTGGAATGTGAATGGGATAATTATATTTCTTGAATTTATGAAATGATCGAGAATGGAGTATCACAAGTTTTGGTCCAAGCGATAGTTAAATCTTTAATTAGATTTAAATGTGAAATGGTAAATTTTACCAATAACACTGTGGTGTTAGATATGAAGTATTACCAGCTTTGCTTCATGGGATGAATAGGTTGGGATTGGGAAATATAATAAGTAATTACTTCGGTAAGGTTCGCTAATCCCGACTAGTTTGGATGAACCTTAATTTGGTTTGAATTGATATACAAAGGAAGATTAAAGAATAAATTTAAAGTATTTATCTTTGATAAAATTAATGGGAACCATTCCCTAAAAATGCGAATATTTGAATATTATGGATTGGAATGAGGCGTATGTTGTGTTTTTATAGCACTTGTTTATAAGATACACGAGTTATTCAAAAAGACCGGGTTTATCCCATTCTGAATAACTGAACCAACGATGAAGACGGTGGTTGAAGACCGGAGGTCTGCACATCGTTTGGATGATTACTGATGTCTTGATTGGGCTGTACACCCAATACGAGGTAATAAGTGGTGATCGTCCAAATGTACTTGGAGATCGACAGGATATGCGAGGACCTCTCTCCTGTATTGGATATGGGACGAGGAATAAGGTGCCTTCGGTTTCGTTCAGACCCGGAACGAACCAGTAAATGGATGGGTGTCTGACATTGGATATAATTTTGTGAGATTGATAGACATCAGTTGCATGGCATGAATTGCCAGTGTGGCATGCAGAGATGCAATGATCAAGGCTTCTGTTGAGAAGCAGAGTCCTGTGGTTGATTGACACGACCCGAACTTCCCCGTCAAGGAAAGCACGAATTTCTTTGAGAACACGACAAATCAGAACACAAACAGAAGAACATTTCATTGTTTATTACAATAATTCAATCAGAATACATGAATATACAGAGTACGAATAAATATGACACATTAGAAAAATATCAGAGATTACAATACATTACATAGCAACGGAAAAATAATACAATACACAAATGAAGGAGATACGCGGATACAGAGCTTTATGAATATAGTTCCAGCTGTAAACCAAGATCATGTGAATATAAATCTGCAAAATCAAAACTACTAGCTGCCCATGTGGAAAATAGGGGCACCCAGAGTTTAGGTTAAAACAATAAACTCCAGGTCTGTCATGTGACTGGCGTGAGAACTAAAACAGTTATTGAAAACTTTACTTTGGAAAATTTCCATTAAATCCTAATAAAAAGATTTATAAATTCCAAATCTCATTTCACTGTAAATCGGGTTAAAGAACGAATGTCGTTGAAAACACAGTTCACAACAAACCCAAAATCCAATCAGTCTCTAACCGTAAATTAGTACGAGAACAATTACCGGAGTATTAACCCCGAAGGCCAAAACCAACATCAGATCAATACCCAGGAAACCATTCAACTTAACAAATCTCCAGTTAATTTATAATTTTCTTAACTACATTCGGTTCAAGAACAGTATTATTAAAGATACTATTCACGACAAACCCAAAATCCAATTTGATATTGAATACAAGGCTCTGAATAGAAATATATCGGCTTATATTCGATATCAAATTATGAAATCAACAAATATTGTATCGGAATAACGATATATATATCTTCCAAATTCCTCCACAATATTCGTATAATCAAGAAATCCAATATCGAGATATTCCGAAGATAATTTCGATTCAAATCCATTCCAATTCATATATTGGAAATTCCGGTTATTTTTAAAACAATTTCAAATCCAATTTATTTATTCTATTTATATTGGATTTATTATTCTATTTCAAAACTAGTTCATTTTGATGGAAATATATTTTTGTCTTTTCAAATATGGAATTTTTCATCCCAATTCTTTCCAATTCATTTATTATGATTTTACTCAAATTATTGATATTTTTAATAATTTCATCAAGGCAAGTACAGTCGATTTCCATAAACGGCTATCAAACTGTACTTACATCGACCTTTTCCAAATTTAATTTGGGCATAATTCCAAATCCGACTGTTAGATTTCAAATCTCTAGTATTCGTTGGAAAGCTCTTTTCGATACGAACCCAACGGTTTTGATTTTAGGAGAATCTGACGGTCGGATCTCCCATAATGTCCGTTTAAAGTCTATGGTCGAAATTCGCGAACTACCGCGGCGCAGCGCGTTCTATTCAGGCCATTATATTATATATAATATATATAGTATATATTTCGTCGATTTCCTTTTAAAATGTATTTTATAAATCGTTTTGAATTCGTTTTCAAAATGTTTCAACTTCATATTCAATTTCTAATCAAAATTGAATATTCCATATCATCGATATATAAATGATAATATTTTCAAAACATTATATTTTGAAATCAATTCCTTTTCGATATTCATTACAACAATGAATAAAATCGATATAAATATCGTTCGCGTCAAAATGTCGTTAATCTAATCAACACGGCTTTATATATTTAAATATATTCGTGTCCATCCTAAATTGGACATTAAAATCAGATTTTGATCTTTTACCGAATGTTGTTTTAAAATATTCATTCTTTTAAAATAACCGTTATTTTAAAATATTCATTCTTTCTAAACAAGAATCAGGCACAGTCAATTACCATATAATTTGATTTATATGGATTTCATACACACATGTACACAACAACAACGATAAACAATCAATCATCATCCAAAGTGCATTCTACACTGTATAAGCATTAAATATAAATATTCAACGCTTATACAGTCTGTCAATCAATTGATCGACATACAGTTAATTATCGAGACTAGTGTATGTCATATATCATCCCAATACTCATGTGTGGTTTCAATCAACAAATATTGAATTTAATTTGTGCAGATGGGTGGTGTGTAAAATTTATCGTCCCAATCCATATCAGTCAAATGTGTGTACAAAAACAAAATCATCCAATTTGTTTATAAATATTTATCTTATTCACATACACATTAAAAATTACATTTTTAACTGTAAAATATTTTTAACTATAAAATATTTTATTCCATTCCACATCACACAATCAATTTTTACCACACAAACAAACAAGCATACAAGTCGTCCATGGTCTGTGGACGACGGGTGTCGGGTGCTGCTAAGCACCGTCTGATCCTAGTATATATTTTAAGTAGAAAATAAAATAAAAGTGAGAAGTTCTCACCTTGGGATCCACTCCGCCGTGCTTTAACGAACGATGGTTTGGATTCTGTTCCAAATTCCAACGCAATCTTCTTCACGATATTCATAGATAAAAATCATATTTTTATTTCAACGTTATAGGGATAAAATCACATTTTTTTATACCATTACTATATAGATAAAAATTCTATTTTTACTTCGCTATTTCATATGTAAAAAATCTATTTTTACTTCGCTTCTTTCTATATAAAAATTATATTTTTATATTTCTACTTCTTATATAAAGATCGAATTTTCATTTCACTTCATATATAGTAAAAATCAAATTTTTATCTTAATGATATCCATATAAAGATCGTATCTTTATTATAATGAAAACATTATAAAAATCATATTATTACTTATAAAAATCACATTTTTATGCCACTATTATATAGATAAAAATTAAATCTTTCTATCGCTAATGAATATATAAAAATCACATTTTTTACATTTCCATTCCAACGATAAAAATCATAGTTTTGTTTTGCTACACATATGATAAAAATCACATTTTTATGTCGTCACTTCATATATAAAAATCATATTTTTATTTACCTTTCATACATATAAAAATCCATCTTTACGTATAAAATTACTTACATAAAAACAAAATTAAAAATCAATACTATAAACACTCACTATCGGAATCAAAGAGAGGGGGTGCGGTTTCCGTTCAGGTGGCCGGAGGGGGTCATGGGAGGAGCGGCAGGGGTGGCGGGTTGGTGGAGCATCGGCTCGGGGGGGGGGGGGGGCTAGGGCGAGGAAAAGAAAGGGGGAATTGGAGAGAGGAGGAGGGGGGAAGAGGCCGTCATCGGCGGCGGTGCCTGGGCTGTCGCGCAAGGGCGTGATGGCATCTTGGTCCCCCCTTTTTTATCTTGATATGAATGAAGAAGGAGGAAGGGAGACAAAGGTGGTGGGGATATATATATATATATGTATATATATTAATTTAAAAAAGCAACTTTTTATTTCGAACTCGAAATCGAACCCACCGACTGTCATTCCTAGCTAATTACCCTCATTCCGAACACAATGGGATATGTATCGTAAGCCAGTTTGGCTGTTTCGATCGGTTTCCGTCAAAATCAAAATATAAATCTATATATTGAATTTGAACGCACATTTCAATTTACCGGGGCCATATACGGACTCCAAAAATTCCCGAAAAATAAATCTGGCTATGTTTCAAGATACTGTCCTAACAAAACTAATTTCGTCAATTCTGGAGACTGTTTGAAAAATGGCCATTTTTTGGTCGATCCAAATTGACTAAAAACTAACAAAACACGTTTTCTTTTGCCACACTCACATACTGATTCCGAAAATTACGAATTTTGGAATCTAGCAATAACTTGACATCCCAGATCCAACAAAAGTGGTTACATCGAAAATGGAGGTCGTTTGCAAAATTTCCATTTTTAAGGGCTATATTTTCCCTAGCGACAATTCTGAATTTTCAACTGGGCATAACATTTTATTCCCGCTATGAAATTTCAATTTTTCGAAATCGTTGGAAAGATATTCTCAAATAGATTCTAACATTTTTGGTTTCACTAAAATCCGGTTTATTTTGAATCCTGTTCATTCGTATGAAATTTTGAAATCGAATTTTCAAACTACCGTGCCATTTTCAATTCCTTTTAAAATTAAAATATATATTAATATTCTAACGACGATTCAAATAAATATATACGTTCTAATTCCATTCAAAATAAATTTCTCGACGTTGTTATTTAAAATAATTCATTTTAAATATTCCAAATTCACTAAAATTGCCAAAATAAAATTTTAAATTGGTTCGAATTTTCCAGGTTGTTACAATCTCCCCCACTTAAAATCTTTTCGTCCTCGAAAAGGAACGGAGTTGAAAGTTGTTTTACAAACCAACTCAACTTTCGTTATTTTCATCTTGGCTTAAATACTTCAACTTTTCAGTTTCCAAGAACTTTTCAATTTTTTTCAAAAATTTGGCTAACACTCTAAACTTTCGAAAAATTTCGCCATAACCTCCCCTGTACGTGTAACAACCCGAAAATCTGGGCCAGTTTAAAATTTTTATTTTGGCAAATTTAGTGAATTTTGAACATTTAAAATAGGTTATTTTAAATAATATCGACGAGAAATTTATTTTGAATAGAATTCGACGTATATATTTATATACGTCGTCGTTAGAATATAAATAATTATATATAATTATAAAAGGAATTGAAAATGGCGCGGTAGTTCGATAATTCGATTTCAAACTTCAATTGAATGTACCGGGTGCAAAACAATCCGTATTTTAGCGAAACCAAAAATAATAGGATCTAATTGATAATATCTTTCCAACGAATCCGAAAAATTGAAATTTCATAG
This sequence comes from Allium sativum, assembly GCA_030737875.1. Lineage (NCBI taxonomy): Eukaryota > Viridiplantae > Streptophyta > Magnoliopsida > Asparagales > Amaryllidaceae > Allium > Allium sativum. The sequence continues at coordinate 895,246,479 of CM060920.1, forward strand.
CGGGAATCAAAAGTTATGCCCAGTTGAAAATTCAGAATAGTCGCTATGTAAATTATATACGGCGCCAAAAAGTCATATTTTGCATACGGATGAATTTGGACTCGAAACCACTTCTATTGAGTTCAAAATGCCATTTAGAACTCCGAAAAGTATAAGCTTCGATATATTCCGATATCCGGAATAGTGGCTATGGGCTGGAGTTGTTCGGTTAACAATACATAGCCCTTAAAAAGTGAAATTTTGCATACGAGCTCAGAATTCGACGAGATAAATTTTTATGGATTCATAATGACAAATTATTGTTATGTTCCAAAGGGCGCGTCGAACGGAGTCAGTATGTGGCCGTGCGAGCTAAAATAGTTCAGGGCAAAACGAGCAGTCATTTTATAAAGGAACATTATTGATACGACCTCGGAATTCGATTCTACTTTTTTTCTGGATTTGTATCGTCTAATAATTTTTAAATCCAAGAGGGCATGATTTTTGGAGTTAGTGTGTGAGTGTGCGAGAAGAAAAGGTGCGCCAAAATCGCATTTTTGAGCAATATCTGAGCATATTCGTGATTTTTTTTGAACGGTCAAACGAACTCGGAATTCGACGAAACTTGTTTCGTTGGACTCGTCTTCACGTCTACTATCTCGTGTCCGAAAGCCGCGGCAGATGGAGATCGTCGGCGTTCAGGCGATACGCGAGAAACTAGCATACAATCACTTTTCCTTCCTTTTCTTTCTCACTTTCTCTCTTCCTCTCTTTTCTTCTTTTTCCTCTTTAATGGGGAGCTCCACCCCCTTTGCCGCTGCCCCCTCCTCCACCAACCACCACCGGCCTCCACCGCCCACCGCCGGCGGCCCGCACCACCTCCTCTTCCTCCTCCTTCTCTCTCTCCAATTTGCAACCCAAGGCCCCAACCACCAACCACCACCACCGTGGGCCCCTTCACCATCGCCACCACCCACCAGCACCCTCCCCCACGTCCATCAGGCCCGCCACCGCCCGCTGGCCACCCAACTCCGGCCTAGGGCCCCGCTACACCCAAAAATCCATTTTCACCAAAAATCCCGTTTTGCAAATAACACCCTGTCACTATTTTGCGAATAACTCCCAAACCGTGCGTTTCTAGCCAAAGTTCCTCAAGACCAAAGTCGAAGATCACGATTTTCTCTTCGATTTGGTATATGATAAGTCCTATTTTGCATTGCGGAGTTGTCGGGAAAACGCGTTCGAAGTCTGCTGTTCAAAAGCGGTAAAATTCGTGTACTTTTGCGAATTCTGGCGAATTGGAGCATTGTTGGCAAAAAGTCCCTTAGGCAAAAGTTGTCCAGAATGGCGAGTTTAAGCTTGAAAAAATGATGGTGTGAAGATTGAAGCTTGTTTGCAAATTCTGGAACCAGAACAGCGAATCCGGGCGTTAGAAAAAATGTGAGTTTTCTCCGTTTTAAAGCTTTTACAATTTTTGGTCATATGAAATAAATAAAAATATGAATTTTATATTATAGAGAGAATAAAAATCTGATTTTTAACTTATAGAAGATATAAAGATAAGATTTTTATATAATGTAGATATTAAATATATGATTTTTTATATAGTAGAGGTAATAAAAATATGATTTTTATATTATATAGATAGTAAAGATTTGATCTTTACTATATGAACAGCGGTATAAAAATGGAATTTTTATCTATATAGTAGTAGTATAAAAATGTGATTTTTATATACATAGCAACAATATAAAAATGTGATTTTTATATATGTAGTGACTACGGGCAGGGAAATTGGCAAAAAGGCGAGCACGACGAAGATTTCTACATAAGAAGAGTCGTGGCGTTTGGTTTAGCTAGTCGGTGAGAACTTCTCACTCAAATTTCATTTTCTAGTTATAAATATATACTAGGATGCAGACGGTGTTTAGTAGCACCCGACACCATTGTCCACAGACCATGGACTTGTTTGTTTGGTTGTGTAGTTGGTTGGATTATTTGATCTAAATTTGGTTGTTTGGTGACTTGAAATTGGTTTGATTGATATGTGAATGGCGTGGGCCATCACTAGACCGGGGATAAGGCTAGGCCTTGTCCCGTTTCTAGTATCGTGTCGTTATGCCGCCGAAATTTTCTAAAATAAAAAGTGTTAGTTAAAATAGTAAAGTGTTGAAATAAATATTTTTGACGTTAAAAATATAATTTTTAACGTGTTAAGAAACGGCATAAAACTCATTTGAAAAGAAATAAATATCCATTTACAAATCAGACGATTTGTTTATATACACTGATTTGACTGATATTGATTGGGATGATAAATTTTACACATCACCCAACTGTACAAACAATATTCAGTGTTTGTTGATTTGAAACCCCACATGGGTGTTGGGATGATATTTGGCGTACACTAATTCCAATTATTTAATTGTATGTCGATCGATTGGTCGATAGGCTGTGTAAGCGTTAATTACTTATGTTTGATGCTTATGCAGTTGTGTGGTGCACTTTGGATGATTGTTGATTGTTTATCGTTGCTATTTATATACATGTGTTGTATGGAATCCATATAATTAACATTATATGGTGATTGATTGGGCCTCATTCCAATCGGGAAATTAATGAATATTATAAAAGAAGATTCATGTGTTGAATAGAATAAATAGTAATGTGTTGACGATGTTCATGTGTTGAAATTATTCATGTGTTGAGTAAAATATTTTAACAATAAAATTTACATCTTTATCATATTTAAAATTAGAATCTACTTCGGTGGAGTCTGATTAAAAATCAAACGATAGATACCGTAGTTTTATAAAATATATTGCATAACAAAAATAGTCGTGTGTTGACAGTACTCATGTGTTGAGATTAGTCATGTGTTGAAAGAAATATAGATTCATGTGTTGAATAGAATAAATATTCATTTGTTGAATAGGATTACGAATTTATTGAAATATATAAAGCCGTGTTGATTAGAGTTGCGCCATTTTAACGTGAACAATATTCATATCGATTATATTCATTTTTATAATGAATATAGAAAAGAAGTGATTTCAAAATATAACATTTTGAAAATATTATCATTTATATAGTAACGATATGAAATATCCAATTTTGATTTGAAAGTGAATATAGAGTTGAAATGGTTTTGAAAACGAAGTTAAAACGATTTATAAAATACGTTTTAAAAGGAAATCGACGAAATATATAATATATATATATATATTATATAATGGCCATAAATAGAACGCGCCGCGCCGTGGCACTTCGTTAATTTCGACCACTGACTTCGAATCGACGTTACGGGAGATCCGACCGTCGGCTTCTCCTAAAACCGGAACCGTTGGGTTCGTATCGAAAAGAGCTTTCCAATGAATATTAGAAATTTGAAATCTAACGGTTGGATTTGGAATTATGTCCAAATCAAATTTGGAAAAGGCCGTTGTAAGTGCAGTTCGATGGCATTGGTGGAAATCGACTGTACGGGCCTTGATAAAATTATTAAAAGTAATCAATATTCCCAATACGTGAATTGGACTGGAGTTGAATCGAAATTATCTTCGGAATATTTCGATGGTGGATTTCGTGACTATACAGATATTGTTATGGGAATTTGAAAGATATATTTTATATCGTTATTTCCAATACGATATTTGTTGGTTTCAGGATTTGATATTGAATATAAGCCTATATACTTTCTATTCAGAGCCTAGTATTTAATATCAAATGTGATTTGGGTTTGTCGTGAATGGTGTCTTCATTAACACTGTTCTTAAGCCCAATAGGGAAAAAGATTAAATCTTTCTATTTAGATTTAATGAAGGGTACCAATTAAATAATATTAATTGGAATTGAATTTAAATTGGTTCTTGGGTTGATCGTGAGCGGTGTTTTGAATAACACCTGATCTTTAACCCGATTAACAATAGAATGTGATTTTGGGTTCATCGTGAATCGTGTTTTAAATGACATTGGTTCTTTAACCCAATTAAAGACAGGATATTGATTTTTGAAAAGATTAAAACTAAGTGGAGTTTTAATGAATCTTTAATTAGATTGAAATGTGAATTGATAATTTAAATTATCAAATCTGAAAGGTGATCGAGAATGGAGTACCACCAGTTTTGCTCCAAAGCGATAGTTAAATCTTTAATTAGATTTGAACGTGAAATGGTAATTAATTTTACCGATAACACCGTGGTGTTAGATATGGAGTATTACCAGTTTTGCTCCATGGGATGAATAGGTTGGGATTGGGAAATAAAATAAACAATTACTTCGGTGTGGTTCGCTAATCCCGACTAGTTTGGAAAACCATAATATGGTTTGAAATGATATCCAAAGGAAGATTAAAGAATAAATTTAGAAGAATTTATCTTGAATAAAATTAATGGGAACCTTTCCCTAAGAATGTGATTTTGTGAATAAAAGAATATTCTGAATTGGAATGAGGCGTTTGTTGTGTTTGTGTAACATTTGTTTATCATATACGTGGGTTATTCAGAAAGGCCAGGGTTATACCCATTCTGAATAACCGATTCGACGAGATGTCGAAGATGAAGACGGTGGTTGAAGACCGGAAGTCTTCACATCGTTTGGGTAATTACTGATGATCTTGATTGGGCTGTACACCCAAGATGAGGGAAACAGTTGGTGATCGTCCAGACGTACTTGGAGATCGATGGATATGCGAGGAAAGTGCCTCCGGTTTCGTTCAGACCCAGAACGAACTTGTAAATGGATTGTGTGTCTGACATTGGATTTTATTCTGTGTTGGTTGATCTCTATTAAATATACATCTGTTTGGCGGCGGAGAATTTATTCTCTTGCTTAACGCCCTTCTCTGAGACGTACGAGCTCAGAGGTTGTATATCGATGGACATCAGTCGCATGGAGTGAATTGCTAGTGTGGCACGCGTAAGTGGCAATTGATCTGGGCTTCTGTTGAAAAGCAAAGTCTTGTGGTTGATGATCAAAGCACGGCCTGTGTGGCGTAGCTTTGTGTATAACGTGAATTCGCGAGCCTCACACCTCGGTATGAGTCAAAAACGGGATACGGACCTAAGGAGTGCACGACGTTTCTTTCTAGCTAGGGTGGTGTCAGTGACCTACCAGCCCTGACAATTATATACTTTTCACCTGTGTGGTTGTTGGATACGAGGCGCCTCGGATATAGGTCTGTAAGGACCGGGAAACGTGTGTTCGGGAATTGCCAATCCTCAAAAGTAAGTGAGGACCGGACTTGGAGGTTCCAAAGGATCATAGTGGGGTCCTGAGGCATTGCTAGAGTGTCTCGAACGCGGAGAGGAGCTTGCCCCTTGCCTCGACTCATGATGGAATCCAATTTCCAATACGTGTATTTCGGTTTTATTTGTAGAGCCTAGTATGGCGACATAGTAGATAGTAGCTATGCCGCCTATGATTGATACTTATGATTGATATTGTTTTGACACTATACACTTATAATAGTATCAAATAATGTGTTTTAAACGTATCAAGCATGCTTTGGCTGTTATAAGGGAAAACCCTATCCTCCGGCTTGCGTTGCATTGTGTGATGGGACCTGGGTCTTATAACAGCTTCATTTTTCTTTATTTAGCATTGCGCTGTTTGTTCTATGCACTGGTATTCTTGGGAGGAAACCCGTTCCGTGTTATGCGGCGTGGTCCCTTGATTTACCTAACTTTAAAACCAATATTAATAACTGTTTTAGTTCTCACACCAGTCACATGACTGACCTGGAGTTTATTGTTTTAACCTAAACTATGGGTGCCCCTATTTTCGACACGGGCAGCTAGTAGTTTTGGTTTTGCAGATTTATATTCACAGGATCCTGATTAACAGCTGGAACGATGCTCGGAAAGCTCTCTATCCGTGTATCACTTCTAGTTGTGTTTTGTATATTTTTCCGCTGCTATGTAGTTTATTGTAATCTCTGATATTTGTCGAATGTAATTTATTCATTTATACTCTGTATATTCTTGTATCTGATGGAATTGTTGTAATAACAATGAAATGTTCTCCCGTCTGCGTTCTTTTGTTTATTGTCCTCAATTCTATCCGCGCTTTCCTTCACGGGGAAGTTCGGGTCGTCTCATTTTGGTATCGGAGCTTTGGTTTACAGAGCTTGAGAACAAGACACATTAGAACCCTACAAAAGAATTCATTAGATATTGGATTAGTAATATCCAATTAGAATGACTCGTTAGAGATAGGATCAGTAGTATCGTAGAACGAGTGTAAAGAGTATATTTTTCAAATGAAAACAAATTTTGTTTTGAAATTTAAATCGCTTTATACGTATTTGATTATTTACTTATTTTGAATATGGACAATCCAATATATAAAGATTTCGCGTATACGCGTCATGAACATATAGTCGAAGTTTTAATATACTGGATAGATATAGAATCACATTCTAGACACCCGGGGATAATTCTGATGATGTGGCCACTTCATCAGTATTTATGTTCGTATTTCGAAGGTGTGATATCTATATATTTCCATTAGACTGGTGTGAGAACCAAAACTAATATAGATAGATTTATTGTTGTGAATTGGCATCAAAACATGATTTTTGTATATATCAAAATTATGAATTTGAAACTCTAATCCACTAATTGATTGATGTTTGTGTTGTTTGTTTAGTTGTTTGATAATTTTGAACCATTTAGCCTAATTGAATTGAATATTGAATTATATTAAAAATTGGTCACATTTGCTTGCATATACATGTACTTACATTGAACAGGTCAAAGCAAGGAGGCTAGAGCAGAGAATAAAATTTTTTTGCCCGACAAATAGGTACATATTTACTATAAATTACTGTTTTGTTTGGGTGATGATGATTTTATGAGCCGATTGGCTTTTTCTTTTTCTTTTTGAGATCAGTTGGCCTATATGGCAATTTCGGGATTTTCCCGTGGCTCCCGGTGCAGGGGAGGTTATGGCGAAATTTTTCGAAAATTCCGGGTGTTAGCCAAATTTTTGAAGAACTTGAAAATTCTCAGAAACTGAAAAGTTGGAGAATGGAAGCCAGATCGAACGTAGAGTTGATTAATCAAACCACTATCGACTTTGTTCCTTTTCGGGGACGAAAAGTTTTAAGTGGGGGAGATTGTAACAACCCGAAAATCTGGGCCAGTTTAAAATTTTTATTTTGCCAAATTTAGTGAATTTTGAACATTTAAAATAGGTTATTTTAAATAATATTGACGAGAAATTTATTTTGAATAGAATTCGACGTATATATTTATATACGTCGTCGTTAGAATATAAATAATTATACATAATTATAAAAGGAATTGAAAATGGCGCGGTAGTTCGATAATTCGATTTCAAACTTCAATTGAATGTACCGGGTGCAAAACAATCCGGATTTTAGCGAAACCAAAAATAATAGGATATAATTGATAATATCTTTCCAACGAATCCGAAAAATTGAAATTTCATAGCGGTAACCAAAAGTTATGCCCAGTTGAAAATTCAGAATAGTCGCTATGTAAATTATATACGGCGCCAAAAAGTCATATTTTGCATACGGATGAATTTGGACTCGAAACCTCTTCTATTGAGTTCAAAATGCCATTTAGAACTCCGAAAAGTATAAGCTTCGATATGTTCCGATATCCGTAATAGTGGCTATGGGCTGGAGTTGTTCGGTTAATAATACATAGCCCTTAAAAAGTGAAATTTTGCATACGAGCTCAGAATTCGACGAGATAAATTTTTATGGATTCATAATGACAAATTATTGTTATGTTCCAAAGGGCGCGTCGAACGGAGTCAGTATGTGGTCGTGCGAGCTAAAACAGTTTAGGGCAAAACGAGCAGTCATTTTACAAAGGAACATTATTGATACGACCTCGGAATTCGATTCTACTTTTTTTCTGGATTCGTATCGTCTAATAATGGTTAAATCCAAGAGGGCATGATTTTTGGAGTTAGTGTGCGAGCGTGCGAGAAGAAAAGGTGCGCCAAAATCGCATCTTTGAGCAATATCTGAGCATATTCGTGATTTTTTTTTAACGGTCAAACGAACTCGGAATTCGACGAAACTTATTTCGTTGGACTCGTCTTCACGTCTACTATCTCGTGTCCGAAAGCCGAGGCAGTTGGAGATCGTCGGCGTTCAGGCGATACGCGAGAAACTAGCATATAATCACTATTCCTTCCTTTTCTTTCTCACTTTCTCTCTTTTCTTCTTTTTCCTCTTTAATAGGGAGCTCCACCCCCTTTGCCGCTGCCCCCTCCTCCACCAGCCACCACCGGCCTCCACCGCCCACCGCCGGCCGCCCGCACCACCTCCTCCTCCTCCTCTTCCTCCTTCTCTCTCTCTCCAATTTGCAACCCTAGGCCCCAACCACCAACCACCACCACCGTGGGCCCCTTCACCACCGCCACCACCCACCAGCACCCTCCCCCACGTCCATCAGGCCCGCCACCGCCCGCTGGCCACCCAACTCCGGCCGTGGGCCCCGCTACACCCAAAAATCCATTTTCACCAAAAATCCCGTTTTGCAAATAACACCCTGTCACCATTTCGCGAATAACTCTCAAACCGTGCGTTTCTAGCCAAAGTTCCTCAAGACCAAAATCGAAGATCACGATTTTCTCTTCGATTTGGTATATGATAAGTCCTATTTTGCATTGCGGAGTTGTCGGGAAAACGCGTTCGAAGTCTGCTGTTCAAAAGCGGTAAAATTCGTGTACTTTTGCGAATTCTGGCGAATTGGAGCATTGTTGGCAAAAAGTCCCTTAGGCAAAAGTTGTCCAGAATGCCGCGTTTAAGCTTGAATAAATGATGGTGTGAAGATTGAAGCTTGTTTGCAAATTCTGGAACCAGAACAGCGAATCCGGGCGTTAGAAAAAATGTGAGTTTTCTCCGTTTTAAAGGTTTTACAGTTTTTGGTCATATGAAGTAAATAAAAATATGATTTTTATATTATAGAGAGAATAAAAATCCGATTTTTAACTTATAGAAGATATAAAGATAAGATTTTTATATAATGTAGATATTAAATATATGATTTTTTATATAGTAGAGATAATAAAAATATGATTTTTATATTATATAGATAGTAAAGATTTGATCTTTACTATATGAACAGCGGTATAAAAATGGAATTTTTATCTATATAGTAGTAGTATAAAAATGTGATTTTTATATACATAACAACAATATAAAAATGTGATTTTTATATATGTATTGACTACGGGCAGGGAAATTGGCAAAAAGGCGAGCACGACGAAGATTTCTACATAAGAAGAGTCGTGGCGTTTGGTTTAGCTAGTCGGTGAGAACTTCTCACTCAAATTTCATTTTCTAGTTATAAATATATACTAGGATGCAGACGGTGTTTAGTAGCACCCGACACCATTGTCCACAGACCATGGACTTGTTTGTTTGGTTGTGTAGTTGGTTGGATTATTTGATCTAAATTTGGTTGTTTGGTGAATTGAAATTGGTTTGATTGATATGTGAATGGCGTGGGCCATCACTAGACCGGAGATAAGGCTATGCCTTGTCCCGTTTCTAGTATCGTGTCGTTATGCCGCCGAAATTTTCTAAAATAAAAAGTGTTAGTTAAAATAGTAAAGTGTTGAAATAAATATTTTTGACGTTAAAAATATAATTTTTAACGTGTTAAGAAACGGCATAAAACTCTTCTGAAAAGAAATAAATATCCATTTACAAATCAGACGATTTGTTTATATACACTGATTTGACTGATATTGATTGGGATGATAAATTTTACACATCACCCAACTGCACAAACAATATTCAGTGTTTGTTGATTTGAAACCCCACACGGGTGTTGGGATGATATTTGGCGTACACTAATTCCAATTATTTAATTGTATGTCGATCGATTGGTCGACAGGCTGTGTAAGCGTTAATTACTTATGTTTGATGCTTATGCAGTTGTGTGGTGCACTTTGGATGATTGTTGATTATTTATCGTTGCTATTTATATACATGTGTTGTATGGAATCCATATAATTAACATTATATGGTGATTGATTGGGCCTCATTCCAATCGGGAAATTAATGAATATTATAAAAGAAGATTCATGTGTTGAATAGAATAAATAGTAATGTGTTGACGATGTTCATGTGTTGAAATTATTCATGTGTTGAGTAAAATATTTTAACAATAAAATTTACATCTTTATCATATTTAAAATTAGAATCTACTTCACGGTGGAGTCTGATTAAAAATCAAACGATAGATACCATAGTTTTATACAATATATTGCATAACAAAAATAGTCGTGTGTTGACAGTACTCATGTGTTGAGATTAGTCATGTGTTGAAAGAAATATAGATTCATGTGTTGAATAGAATAAATATTCATTTGTTGAATAGGATAACGAATTTATTGAAGTATATAAAGCCGTGTTGATTAGAGTTGCGCCATTTTAACGTGAACAATATTCATATCGATTATATTCATTTTTATAATGAATATAGAAAAGAAGTGATTTCAAAATATAACATTTTGAAAATATTATCATTTATATAGTAACGATATGAAATATCCAATTTTGATTTGAAATTGAATATAGAGTTGAAATGGTTTTGAAAACGAAGTTAAAACGATTTATAAAATACGTTTTAAAAGGAAATTGACGAAATATATATAATATATATATATATATATATATATATTATATATAATGGCCTAAATAGAACGCGCCGCGCCGCGGCACTTCGTGAATTTCGACCATTGACTTCAAATCGACGTTACGGGAGATCCGACCGTCGGATTCTCCTAAAACCGGAACCGTTGGGTTCGTATCGAAAAGAGCTTTCCAATGAATATTAGAAATTTGAAATCTAATGGTTGTATTTGGAATTATGTCCAAATCAAATTTGGAAAAGGCCGTTGTAAGTGCAGTTCAATGGCCATTGGTGGAAATCGACTGTACGGGCCTTGATAAAATTATTAAAAATAATCAATATTCCCAATACGTGAATTGGACTGGAGTTGAATCGAAATTATCTTCGGAATATTTCGATGGTGGATTTCGTGACTATACAGATATTGTTATGGGAATTTGAAAGATATATTTTGTATCGTTATTTCCAATACGATATTTGTTGGTTTCAGGATTTGATATTGAATATAAGCCTATATACTTTCTATTCAGAGCCTAGTATTTAATATCAAATGTGATTTGGGTTTGTCGTGAATGGTGTCTTCATTAACACTATTCTTAAGCCCAATAGGGAAAAAGATTAAATCTTTCTATTTAGATTTAATGAACGGTACCAATTAGATAATATTAATTGGAATTGAATTTAAATTGGTTCTTGGGTTTATCGTGAGCGATGTTTTGAATAACACCTGTTCTTTAACCCGATTAACAATAGAATGTGATTTTGGGTTCATCGTGAATCGTGTTTTAAATGACATTGGTTCTTTAACCCAATTAAAGACATGATATTGATTTTTGAAAAGATTAAAACTAAGTGGAGTTTTAATGAATCTTTAATTAGATTGAAATGTGAATTGATAATTTAAATTATCAAATCTGAAAGGTGATCGAGAATGGAGTACCACCAGTTTTGCTCCAAAGCGATAGTTAAATCTTTAATTAGATTTGAACGTGAAATGGTAATTAATTTTACCGATAATACCGTGGTGTTAGATATGGAGTATTACCAGTTTTGCTCCATGGGATGAATAGGTTGGGATTGGGAAATAAAATAAACAATTATTTCGGTGTGGTTCGCTAATCCCGACTAGTTTGGAAAACCATAATATGGTTTGAAATGATATCCAAAGGAAGATTAAAGAATAAATTTAGAAGAATTTATCTTGGATAAAATTAATGGGAACCTTTCCCTAAGAATGTGATTTTTTGAATAAAAGAATATTCTGAATTGGAATGAGGCGTTTGTTGTGTTTGTGTAACATTTGTTTATCATATACGTGGGTTATTCAGAAAGGCCGGGGTTATACCCATTCTGAATAACCGATTCGACGAGATGTCGAAGATGAAGACGGTGGTTGACGGCCGGAAGTCTTCACATCGTTTGGGTAATTACTGATGATCTTGATTGGGCTGTACACCCAAGATGAGGGAAACAGTTGGTGATCGTCCAGACGTACTTGGAGATCGATGGATATGCGAGGAAAGTGCCTCCGGTTTCGTTCAGACCCAGAACGAACTTGTAAATGGATTGTGTGTCTGACATTGGATTTTATTCTGTGTTGGTTGATCTCTATTAAATATACATCTGTTTGGCGGCGGAGAATTTATTCTCTTGCTTAACGCCCTTCTCTGAGACGTACGAGCTCAGAGGTTGTATATCGATGGACATCAGTCGCATGGAGTGAATTGCCAGTGTGGCACGCGTAAGTGGCAATTGATCAGGACTTCTGTTGAAAAGCAAAGTCTTGTGGTTGATGATCAAAGCACGGCCTGTGTGGCGTAGCTTTGTGTATAACGTGAATTCGCGAGCCTCACACCTCGGTATGAGTCAAAAACGGGATACGGACCCAAGGAGTGCACGACGTTTCTTTCTAGCTAGGGTGGTGTCAGTGACCTACCAGCCCTGACATTTATATACTTTTCACCTGTGTGATTGTTGGATACGAGGCGCCTCGGATATAGGTCTGTAAGGACCGGGAAACGTGTGTTCAGGAATTGCCAATCCTCAAAAGTAAGAGAGGACCGGCCTTGGAGGTTCCAAAGGATCATAGTGTGGTCCTGAGGCATTGCTAGAGTGTCTCGAACGCGGAGAGGAGCTTGCCCCTTGCCTCGACTCATGATGGAATCCAATTTCCAATACGTGTATTTCGGTTTTATTTGTAGAGCCTAGTATGGCGACATAGTAGATGGTAGCTATGCCGCCTATGATTGATACTTATGATTGAAATGGTTTTGACACTATACACTTATAATAGTATCAAATAATGTGTTTTAAACGTATCAAGCATGCTTTGGCTGTTATAAGGCAAAACCCTATCCTCCGGCTTGCGTTGCATTGTGTGATGGGACCGGGGTCTTATAACAGCTTCATTTTTCTTTATTTAGCATTGCGCTGTTTGTTCTATGCACTGGTATTCTTGGGAGGAAACCCGTTCCGTGTTATACGGCGTGGTCCCTTGATTTACCTAACTTTAAAACCAATATTAATAACCGTTTTAGTTCTCACACCAGTCACATGACTGACCTGGAGTTTATTGTTTTAACTTAAACTCTGGGTCCCCCTATTTTCGACACGGGCAGCTAGTAGTTTTGGTTTTGCAGATTTATATTCACAGGATCCTGATTAACAGCTGGAACGATGCTCGGAAAGCTCTGTGTCCGTGTATCACTTCTAGTTGTGTTTTGTATATTTTTCCGCTGCTATGTAGTTTATTGTAATCTCTGATATTTGTCGAATGTAATTTATTCATTTATACTCTGTATATTCTTGTATCTGATGGAATTGTTGTAATAACAATGAAATGTTCTCCCGTCTGCGTTCTTTTGTGTATTGTCCTCAATTCTATCCGCGCTTTCCTTCACGGGGAAGTTCGGGTCGTCTCAGTACGGGAGCATCGGGAAAATCCCGAAATTGCCATACAGGCTTCTCCAATCCAAAAAGAAAAAGAAACAGCCAAGCGGCTAGCCGATCGGCTCATAAAATCATAAAAAATCCCAAGAAATACAATAAACAATGTACCTATTTGTCGGGCAAACAATTTTATTCCTCTGCTCCAGCCTCTTTGCAATGACCTGTTCAATGGATACACAAGTATATGCATGCAATTCCAAACAATTTTCAATACAGTTCAATATTTGGTACAGTTTGGTTATATTTACCGTTCTTTCACGTAATGGTTTTATTAGATAACAAATAATCATACAACACAACCACCAATCAATTAGTGAATTAACGATCCAAATTCATAATTTTGATACATATACAGAAAATCATGTTTTTGATGCCAATTTACAACAATAAACCCGATCTAATTTTGGTTCTCACACCAGTCAATTGGAAATATATAAACATCCTACTTTCAAAACTCGAACACAAATACTTATGATGGCGCGCCATCATCAGAATCATGTCCGGGCGACTAGAGTGTGATTCTATATCTACCCAATATATTACACTTCGAATACACGTTTGCAAGGCGTATATGAAAAATCTTTATATATTGGATTGCCCAAATTCAATACAAAAAAATATTCAAATACGTTGAATAAGGTTTAAACCTTCAAAAGAAAGTTGGTTTTTTTTTTTTTTTTAAATATACTCTTCACAATCGTTCTAGGATACTACTGAACCCATCTCTAACGAGTCATTCTTATTGGATATTACTAATCCAATCTCTGACGAATTCTTCCGTATGGTTCTAATATGTCATGTTCTCGAGCTCTGTAAACCAAAGCTCTAATACCAAAATGACACGACCCGAACTTCCCCGTGAAGGAAAGCACGAATTGTTTTGAGAACACGACAAATCAGAACACAAACAGAAGAACATTTCATTGTTTATTAGAACAATTCCATCAGAATACAAGAATATGCAGAGTATGAATAAATATCACACATCAGAAAAATATCAGAGATTACAATATATTACATACACAATTGAATGAGATATACGGATACAGAGCTTTCCAAATATCATTCTAACTGTAAACCAGGATCTTGTGAATATAAATCTACAAATCCAAAACTACTAGCTGCTCGTATGGAAAATAGGGGCACCCAGAGTTTAGGTTAAAACAATAAACTCCAGGTCAGTCATGTGACTGGTGTGAGAACTAAAACAGTTATTGGAAAACTTTACTTTGGAAAATTTCCGTTAAATCTTAATAAAAAGATTTATAAATTCCAAATCTCATTTCACTATAAATCGGGTTAAAGAATGAATGTCGTTGAAAACATAGTTCACAACAAACCCAAAATCCAATCAGTCTCTAACCGTAAATTAGTAAGAGAACAAATCCCTAAGTATTAACCACGAAGGCCGATACCAACATCAGATCAATACCCAGGAAACCATTCAACTTAACTAATCTCCAGTCAATTTCTAATTTTCTTAACTACATTTGGTTCAAGAACAGTATTATTAAAGATAGCATTCACGACAAACCCAAAATACAATTTGATATTAAATACAAGGCTCTGAATAGAAAATATATCGGCTTATATTTAATATCAAATTCGGAAATCAATAAATATTGTATTGGAATAATGATATATATATCTTCCAAATTCCTCCATAATATTCGTATAATCACGAAATCCAATATCAAAATATTCTGAAGATAATTTCGATTCAAATCCATTCCAATTCATATATTGGAAATTCCGGTTATTTTCAAAACCATTTCAAATACAATTTATTAATTCTATTTATATTGGATTTATTATTCTATTTCAAAACTAGTTCATTTTGATGAAAATATATTTTTATCTTTTCAAATATGGAAATTTTCATCTCAATTCTTTCCAAATCATTTATTATGATTTTACTCAAATTATTAAAATTTTTAGTAATTTTATCAAGGCCCGTACAGTCGATTTCCATAAACGGTCATCGAATTGCACTTACAGCGACCTTTTCCATATTTGATTTGGACAAAATTCCAAATCCAGCCGTTAGATTTCAAATCTCTAATATTCATTGGAAAGCTCTTTTTCGATATGAAACAAACGGTTCTGGTTTTAGGAGAATTCGATGGTCGGACCCCCCGTAATGTCCGTTTGAACTCAATGGTCGAAATTCGCGAACTACCACGGCGCGACGCGTTCTATTCAGGCCATTATATCATATATATAATGTATATAATATATAATTCGTCGATCTCCTTTTAAAATGTATTGAAGCGACCCGAACTTCCTCGATCTCCAAAGAGAAGAGAAAGAACGAATTACTTTGAGGACAAGACGAATCAGAACGCAAACAGAAGAACATTTCATTGCTTACTACAACAATTCCATTAGAATACACGAATACAACAGAGTATGGATAAATATTACGCAGAAAATATTAGAGTTTTAAATTACATTTAAATACATAGTAGCGGAAAAATAATACAACACACAACTGAAATAAATACACGGATACCGAGCTTTCCGAGTATCATTCCAGTTGTAAAACAGGATCCTATGAATATAAATCTGCAAAACCAAAACTACTAGCTGTCCATGTGGAAAATAGGGGCACCCAGAGTTTAGGTTAAAACAATAAACTCTAGGTCAGTCATGTGACTGGTGTGAGAACTAAAACAGTTATTAATCTTTATTTTAAAGTTAGATAAATCAAGGGACCATGCCATATAACATGAAACATGATTTTACCCCAAGAATACTAGTGCATATAACAACATCGCAATACTAAATAAAGAAAAATGAAGCTATTATAAGACCCAGGTCCCATCACACAATGCAACGCAAGCCGGAGGATGGGGTTTTACCTTATAATAGCCAAAGAATGCTTGATACACTAAATTTCATCTTTTATTATTACTATAAGTGTATAGTGTCAAAACAATTTCAATCGTCAGTATCAATCATAGACGGCATGGGTACTGTATATCATGTCGCCATACTAGGCTCTACAAATAAAACCGCAAAGGTCGTATTGGAAATTGGATTTCCGTCATGAGTCGAGGAAAGGGGCAATCTACTCTCCGTTCGAGACACTCTAGCAAATGTCTCAAGACCACACACAGCGATCCTCGATGCTTCAGGGTCGGTCCTCTCATACTTTTGAGGATTAATTATTCCTGAACACACGTTTCCCAGTCCTATCAGACCTATATCCAAGGTGTCTCGCATCCAACAACCACACAGGTAAAAAGTATATAAATGTTAGGGTTGGTAGGTCACTGACATCACCCATTGCTAGAAAGAAACGTCGTGCTCTCCCTGTAGACCGATCCCGTTTTTGATTCATACCGAGGTGTGAGGCTCGCGAATTAACGCTATACACAAAGCTATGCCACACAGGTTGTGCTTTGATCATCAATCACAAGACTTTTCTTTTCAACAGAAGCCTTGATCATCTGCCACTTAGGCATGCCACATAGGCTTTTCAAGCCATGCGATTGATATCTATCGATTTATAACCTCTAAGCTCGTACGTCTCAGAGAAGGGCGTTAAGCATGAGAATAAATTCTCCGCCGCCAAACATATGTATATTTAATATAAATCAATCACACAGAATAAAATCCAATGTCGGACACACAGTCTATTTACAAGTTCGTTCTGGGTCTGAACGAAGCAGGAGGAACCTTATTCCTTGCATATCCATCGATCTCCAAGTACGTCTGACGATCACCAATTGATTTCCTCCTCTTGGGTGTACAGCCGAATCAAGATCATCAGTAATCACCCAAACGATGTGAAGACCTCTGGTCTTCAACCACCGTATTCATCTTCGACTTATCGTCGAATCAGTTATTCAGAATTGGTATAAACTCGGTCTTTCCGAATAACCCGCGTATATAATAAACAAGTGTTACACAAACACAACATACGCGTCATTCAATTCAGAATATTCTTTTATTCCAATATTCACATTCTTAGGGAAAGGTTCCCATTAATTTTATCAAAGATAAATTCTTCTAAATTTATTCTTTAATCTTCCTTTGAATATCATTTCAAACCATATTAAGGTTTTCCAAACTAGTCGGGATTAGCGAACCACACCAAAGTAATTATTTATTTTATTTCCTAATCCTAACCTATTTATCCCATGGAGCAAAACTGGAAACTCCATATCTAACACCACGGTGTTATCGGTAACTATTAATTACCATTTCACATTCAAATCTAATTAAAGATTTAACTATCGCTTTGGAGCAAAACTGGTGATACTCCATTCTCGATCATTTTAATCTAATTGAAGATTCATTAAAACTCCACTTAGTTTTAATCTTCCTAAAAATCAATATCCTGTCTTTAACTGGGTTAAAGAACCAATGTCATCTAAAACACGGTTCACGATAAACCCGAAATCACATTCCATTGTTAATCGGGTTAAAGAACATGTGTTATTCAAAACACCGCTCACGATAGACCCTAAAAACCAATTTAAATTCAATTCCAATTAAATACTGATTAACTAGACAATTTCACTAAATCTTAATTAAGAGATTTATTCTTTTCTAAACTGGGTTCAAGAACCGTGTTATTCAAGACACCATTCACGACGAACCCAAAATCCCATTTGATATTAAATACAAGGCTCTGAATAGAAAATATATCGGCATATATTCAATATCAAACTCTGAAACCAACAAATATCGTATTGGAAATAATGATTTAAATATATCTTTCAAATTTCCACAACCATATATGTATAATCACGAAATCCAACATTGAAATATTCCAAAGATAATTTTGGTTCAAATCCATTCCAATTCGTATATTGGAAATTCTGATTATTTTTAAAAACACTTCAAATCTAATTTATTTATTCAAAAATATTGGAAATAATTCTAGTTCATAACTAGTTTATTTCGATAAAAATATATTTTTATCCTTTCAAATATGGGATTTTTCATCCCAGTTCTTTCTAAATCATTTATTATGATTTTACACAAATTATAATATTTTTAATAATTTTATCAAGGCCAGTACATTCGATTTCCAATAACGGTCGTCGAACTACACTTACAGCGACCTTTTCCAAATTTGATTTGGACATAATTCCAAATCCAACCTTTAGATTTCAAATTTCCAATATTCGTTGGAAAGCTCTTTTCGATACGAACCCAACGGTTCCGGTTTCAGGAGAATCCGATGGTCGGATCTCCCGCAACTTCAATTCGAAGTCAATGGTCGAAATTCGCGAACGGTCGCGGTGCGTTCTATTCAGGCCATTTAATATATATATTATATATATTTCATCGATTTCAATTCTAAATGTATTTTATAAATCGTTTTAAATTCGTTTCAAAAACGATTTCAACTTCCTATTCAATTAAATATTCCATATCATTAACATATAAATGATAATATTTTCAAAACATTATATTTTGAAATCACTTCCTTTTCTATATTCATTATAAAAACGAATATAATCGATATAAATATCGTTCGCACCAAAATGGCGCATCTCTAATCAACACGGCTTTATATATTTCAACAACTTCGTTATTCTATTCAACAAATGAATATTTTCTTTAATACATGAATATATATTTCTTTCAACACATGAATATTCTCAACACATGAATATTCTCAACACATGAGTATCGTCAACACATGACTATTTTTGTTATTTAATATATTTTATAAAATTATGATTTATATCATTTAATTCTTAATCAGACTCCAACCGTAAATTAGTAAGAGAACGATTCACTAAGTATTAACCCCGAAGGCTGAATCCAACATCAGATCAATACCTAGGAAACCACTTATCTTAACTAGTTTCCAGTTAGTTTCTAATTTTATATATGATGAAGATGTAAATTTTATTGTTAAAATATTTCGTTCAACACATGATAAGTTTTAACACATGAATATTCTCAACACATGAGTCTTCTTTTATTCAACACATGAATAAATATTTTATTCAACACATGAATATTTATCCTATTCAACACATGAATATATATATTTTATAATATTCTTTATTTTCCAAATTGGAATGAGGCCCAATCAATTACCATATAATGTTAATTATATGGATTCCATACAACACATGTACATAATAGCAATGATAAATAATCAACCATCGTCCAAAGTGCACCATACAACTGCATAAGCATTAAATATAAATAATTAACGCTTACACAGTCTGTCAACCTATCGATTGATATACAACTAAACAATTGGGATTAGTGTACGCCAAATATCATCCCAACACCCGTGTGGGGTTTCAATCCACAAACACTGAATATTATTTGTGCAGTTGGGCAATGTGTAAAATTTATCGTCCCAATCAATATCCTTCAAATAGGTGTTCATAAACAAATCGTTTGATTTGTAAATGAATATTTATTTATTCTCATTAATGTTAAAAATTATATTTTTAACTATAAAATATTTTTAACTATATAGATATTTTATTTCATTCCACATCACATAATCAATTTTCACAACACATCAATCAAACAAACAAGTCATCCATGGTCTGTGGACGACGGGTGTTAGGTGTTGCTAAGCACCGTCTGCATCCCAGTATATATTTTAATTAGAAAACAAGAATTAAGGTGAGAAGTTCTCACCCATAAGCTAAACCAAACGCAATGGCTCTTCATATGTAGGAAACCTTCGTCATGCTCGCCTTTTGTCACTTTCGTTGTCCGTATCCACTACATATATAAAAATCACATCTTTATATTGTTGTTATGTATATAAAAATCACATTTTTATAACTACGCTATATGGATAAAAATCACATTTTTATTATCACTATATGTACATAAAAATCATATTTTCATTTCCACTTCATATATATATAGAAATCAAATTTTTATCGCGCCATTTCTTATATAAAAATCACATTTTTATATATAAAGATCGTATTTTTATATCTCTACTGCATATATAAAAATCACTCCTTTACACCGCTACTTCCATGATAAAAATTATATTTTTATCTTGCTAGTAATATAATAAAAATTATACTATTATTTTCTCTATTATATAAAAATTATATTTTTAATCTTTCTATAATATGAAAATCATATTTTTAATCTTTCTATAATTTAAAAAACATATTTTTAATCTTTCTATAACATGAAAATCATATTTTTAATCTTTCTATAATATAAAAATCATATTTTTAATCTTTCTATAATATAAAAATCATATTTTAAATCTTTCTACAATATAAAAATCTGAATTTTGTTTCTATTGAACTAGTTACTTTATAAAAATAAAATAAAGAAATTAAAAGTAAATTACAAACTTACAGTAGAAATCGGAGAGGGGGGGTTCTGCGCGCCGGAGACGGCTAGTCGGTGCGGTGGGGTGCTTAGGTGGTGCAGCGACAAGGGGGGTGGCGTGGTTCTCTCATTCGCTGACTTCGGGGTTGGGTTTGGGGGTCACGACGTTTAGAAGAGGAGAGAGGGAGAGAGGCGCGAGGGGTGGAGGTGTTGTCGGAGATGGAGGTGTGCGAGGGGCCCTCGATGGTGGCATTGGCGGCTGGGCGACGGGGAGCGCCCTCCGTTTCTCCATTTTTTCTTTGAAAAAATAAAGGGGGGTCCTGAGAGAGTATAGGGAGAGAGAGATTATATATATTTTTTATTTAATTTAATTATTTTCAAAAAGTAACCTTTTATTATTTTGAATTCGAAATCGAACCCACCGACTGTCGTCCATAGCTAATTACTCCCATTACGAACACAATTGGATATATATCGTAAGCTGATTCGACTGATTCGATCAATTTCCATCAAAATCAAAATATAAATCTATATATTGAATTTGAACGTGCATTTCAATTTACCATGGCCACATACGGACTCTAAAAATTTCCGAAAATATTTTCTAGCTTTGTACTGACAATACGGTCCTAACAAAACTTATTTCGTCAAATTCTGAGACTGTTTGAAAATGGCCATTTTCTGGTCGATTCAAATTAAACTGAAACTGGTCAAACACGTTTAACTTCGCCACGCTCACATATTGATTCAAAAAATTATGCAAATTGGAATCTAGCAATAATTTGACATTCCGGATCCAACAAAAGTGGTTTCGTTAAAAACCGAGGTCGTTTGCAAAATTCCCATTTTTAAGGGCTCAAAATTCCATAGCGACTATTCTGAATTTTCAATTGGACATAACTTTTTATCCCCGCTATGTAATTTTAATTTTTCAGATTCGTTGGAAAGATATTTTCAAGTATATTCTAATATTTTTAGTTTCACTAAAATCCGGTTTATTTTGAATCCTGTACATTCATTTGAAATTTGAAATCGAATTTTCAAACTACCGCGCCATTTTCAATTCCTTTTATATTTAAAATAAAATATTTATATTCTAACGACGATTCAAATAAATATATACGTTCTAATTCTATTCAAAATTAAATTTCTCGTTGTTATTATTTAAAATAATTCATTTTAAATATTCAAAATTCATTAAAATAGCCAAAATAAAAAATTTAAATTGGCTCAGATTTTCCGGGTTGTTACAATTTCCCCCACTTAAAACTTTTCGTCCTCGAAAAGGAACGAAGCAGAAAGTTGTTTAACTAACCAACTCAACTTTCTTTATTTTCTTTATGGCTTAAGTTCTTCAACTTTTCAGTTCCTAAGAACTTTTCAAATTCTTCAAAACTTTGGCTAACACCCTAAATTTTCAAAAAAATTCGCCACAACCTCCCTACACCGGGAGCTTCGAGATATTTCAAATAACCTCCCATGGCCCTCACAATCCAAAAGAAAAAGAAAAGGCCAAGCGGCTAGCCAATCAGCTCATAAAATCATCAAAAACCCAAGAAATACAATAAACATGTACCTATTTGTCGGGCAAACAATTTTATTCCACTGCTCTAGCCTCCTCCTTGCTATGACCTATTCAATATATATACATGTATATGCATGCAATTGTAATCATTTTTCAATACAATTCAAAATTTGGTTCAATTTGGCATAAATGGTTCAAAATTTCAAACCAATAATCAAACAACACAATCAGCAATCAATTAGTTGATTAACTTTTCAAATTCTTAATTTTGATATATATATATATATATATATATATATATATATATATATATATATACAGAAAATCATGTTTTGGATGTAAAATCAAAACAATAAACCTATCTAGTTTTGGTTCTCACACCAGTCAATTGGAAATATATAAATATCACACCTTCGAAACTCGAACATAAATACTGATGATGTCATGACAATTACCAGTACCATCTCCGGGCGGCTAGAGTATGATTCTATATCTATCCAATATATTAAACTTCGAATATACGTTCATGACGCGTATATGCAATATCTTTATATATTCGATTGTCCAAATTAATACAATAAAATATTCAAATACGTATACTTGAATTTAATATTCAAAACAAAATTTGTTTTCAAATTTTTATTTCAAAAATAACACTCTTCTGACTCGCTCTAGGATACTACTGATCCCATCTCTAATGAGCCATTCCTATTGGACATTACTAGCCCAATCTCTGATGCATTCTTTCGTATGGTTCTAATGTGTCTTATTCTCGAGCTCTGTAAACCAAAGCTCTAATACCAAATGAAGCAGCCGACGGAATCCGGTAGGCTTTGCAACCATCCCTTCATCCCCCTAAGCAGCCGGTAAAACCTACCGTGGCTTCCACCTGGTCCCCTAGTATAACTTGTTTTACGGCCAGCCTCTCGACTGTCAGCACACAACAACCAACCCTCGCAAGGGACATGTAGGGGTAAGAGCCCACTGTTCGCCACCAAACCACATGGTGAGAACCCGCATCATGATTGCAACAAGAACTGGTGATACTCCATTCTCGATCACTTTAATCTAATTAAAGATTCATTAAAACTCCACTTAGTTTTAATCTTCCCAAAAATCAATGCCTTTCTTTAACTGGATTAAAGAACCAATGTCATCTAAAACATGGTTCACGATAAACCCAAAATCACATTCCATTGTTAATCGGGTTAAAGAACAGGTGTTATTCAAAACACCGCTCACGATAAACCCCAAAAACCAATTTAAATTCAATTCCAATTAAATATTGATTAACTGGACAATTTCACTAAATCTTAATTAAAAGATTTATTCCTTTCTAAACTGGGTTCAATAATCGTGTTATTCTTGACACCATTTACGACGAACCCAAAATCTCATTTGATTCTGAAACCAACAAATATCGTATTGGAAATAATGATATAAATATATCTTACACAAATTATATTGGCTTATATTCAATATCAAATTCTGAAACCAACAAATATCGTATTGGAAATAATGATATAAATATATCTTCCAAATTTTCACAACCATATCTGTATAATCACGAAATCCAACATCGAAATATTCCGAAGATAATTTCGATTCAAATCCATTCCAATTCATATATTGGAAATTCTGATTATTTTTAAAACCACTTCAAATCCAATTTATTTATTCAAAAATATTAGAAATAATATTCTTATCCTTTAAAATATGGGATTTTTCATCCCAGTTCTTTCTAAATCATTTATTTTGATTTTACACAAATTATTAATATTTTTAATAATTTTATCAAGGCCTGTACAGTCGATTTCCAATAACGGTCGTCGAACTGCACTTACAGCGACCTTTTCCAAATTTGATTTGGACATAATTCCAAATCCAACTGTTAGATTTCAAATTTCTAATATTCATTGGAAAGCTCTTTTCGATACGAACCCAACGGTTCCGGTTTCAGGAGAATCCAACGGTCGGATCTCCCGCAACGTCAATTTGAAATCAATGGTCGAAATTCGCGATCGGTCGCGACGCGGCGCGTTCTATTCAGGCCATTTAATATATATAATATATATATATATATATTGTATATTTCATCGATTTCAATCCTAAACGTATTTTATAAACCGTTTTAAATTCGTTTTAAAAACGATTTCAACTTCATATTCAATTGAATATTCCATATCATTAACATATAAATGATAATATTTTCAAAACGTTATATTTTGAAATCACTTCCTTTTCTATATTCATTATAAAAACGAATATAATCGATCTAAATATCGTTCGCATCAAAATGGCACATCTCTAATCAACACGACTTCATATATTTCAATAACTTCGTTATTCTATTCAACAAATGAATATTTTCTTCAACACATGAATATATATTTCTATCAACACATGAATATTCTCAACACATGAGTATCGTCAACACATGACTATTTTTGTTATTTAATATATTTTACAGAATTATGATTTCTATCGTTTAATTCATAATCAGACTCCAACCGTAAATTAGTAAGAGAATGATTCCCTAAGTATTAAACCTGAAGGCCGAAACCAACATCAGATCAGTACCTAGGAAACCACTTATCTTAACTAGTTTCCAGTTAGTTTCTAATTTTATATATGATAAAGATGTAAATTTTATTGTTAAAATATTTTGTTCAACACATGATAAGTTTTAACACATGAATATTCTCAACACATAAGTCTTCTTTTATTCAACACATGAATATATATTTTATTCAACACATGAATATTTATCCTATTCAACACATGAATATATATATTTTATAATATACTTTATTTTCCAAATTGGAATGAGGCCCAATCAATTACCATATAATGTTAATTATATGGATTCCATACAACACATGTACATAATAGCAATGATAAATAATCAACCATCATCCAAAGTGCACCAAACAACTGCATAAGCATTAAATATAAATAATTAAATCTTACAAAGTCTGTCAACCTATCGATTGACATACAACTAAACAATTGGGATTAGTGTACTTCAGATATCATCCCAACACCCCTGTGGGGTTTCAATCCACAAACACTGAATATTATTTATGCAGTTGGGCGATGTGTAAAATTTATTGTCCCAATCAATATCCTTCAAATAGGTGTACATAAACAAATCGTCTGATTTGCAAATGAATATTTATTTATTCTCATTCACGTTAAAAATTATATTTTTAACTATACAATATTTTTAACTATATAAATATTTTATTTCATTCCACATCACACAATCAATTTTCACAACACATCAATCAAACAAACAAGTCATCCATGGTCTGTAGACGACGAGCGTCAGGTGCTGCTAAGCACCGTCTGCATCCTAGTATATATTTTAACTAGAAAGCAAGAACTAAAGTGAGAAGTTCTCACCCATAAGCTAAACCAAACGCCACGACTCTTCATATATAGGAAACCTTCGTTGTGCTTGCCTTTTGTCACTTTCGTTGTCCATATCCACTACATATATATAAATCGCATCTTTATATTGTTGCTATGTATATAAAAATCACATTTTTAACTACGCTATATGAATAAAAATCACATTTTTATTATCACTACATGTACATAAAAATCATATTTTTATTTCCATTTCATATGTATATAGAAATCGAATTTTTATCATGCCATTTCTTATATAAAAATCCACTTTTATATATAAGTTCATATTTTTATATCTCTACTGCATATGTGAAAATCACTCCTTTACACTGCTACTTCCATGATAAAAATTATATTTTTATCGTGCTAGTAATATAATAAAAATTATATTTTTATTTTCTCTATCATATAAAAATTATATTTTTAATCTTTCTATAATATAAAAATCATATTTTTAATTTTTCTATAATATAAAAATCATATTTTTAATATTTTTATAATATAAAAATTGTATTTTTAATCTTTCTATAATATAAAAATCATATTTTTAATCTTTACATCATAGGTAAAATCTGAATTTTGTTTCTATTGAACTAGTTACTTTATAAAAATAAAATAAAGAAATTAAAAGTAAATTACAAACTTACAGTAGAAATCGGAGAGAGGGCGGTGGCGATTCTTCGCGCCAGAGACGGCTGATCGGTGCGGTGGGGTGCTCAGGTGGTGGAGCGGCAGGGGGGTGGCGCGATTCTCTCGTTCGCTGACTTCGGGGTTGGGTTTGGCAGTCACAACGTTTAGAAGAGGGGAGAAGAAGAGAGGCGCAAGGGGTGGAAGTGTTGTCGGAGATGGAGGCGCGCGAGGGGCCCTCGATGGTGGCGCTGGCGGTTGGGCGACGGGGAGCGCCCTCCGTTTTTCCTTACCGAGGGGGAGGGGTTGAGAGAGTATAGGGAGAGAGAGATTATATTTTTTTTTATTTAATTAATTTCAAAACGTAAGTTTTTATTTTGAATTTGAAATCGAACCCACCGACTGTCGTCCATAGCTAATTACCCTTATTCCGAACACCATGGGATATATATCGTAAGCTGATTTGACTGTTTCAATCAGTTTCCATCAAAATCTAAATCTAAATCTATATTTTGAATTTGAATGTGCATTTCAATTTACCAGGGCCACATACAGACTCTAAAAATTCCCGAAAAATATTTTCTAGCTTTGTATTGACGATACGGTCCCAACAAAACTAATTTCATCAAATTCTGAGACCGTTTGAAAAATGGCCATTTTCTAGTCGATTCAAATTGAACTGAAACTGGTCAAAACATGTTTAACTTAGCCACGCTCACATATTGATTCAGAAAATTATGCAAATTGGAATCTGGCGATAATTTGACATTCCGAATCCAACAAAAGTCGTTTCGTCGAAAACCGAGGTTCTTGTTTTCCCTAAAATTGGGCAAAACACCAAAAATGTGAATAAATGTCTCACAAAAATGAAAAGTGGAGCCTTACAACGATTGAAATGTAAGTAGAAGACACAAGGTTTTATAGTGGTTCAACCCAATAGGGGTTTACATCCACTTTCATAAGAGATTCCATTATCAATATGAAGATTACAAGATTAACTTCTCTCTTACAACAATTTTATCACTCCCTTGCTCATGAATTACACTTAATCTACTAAAGATGATTGAGAAGAGTATTATTCAGCGGAGATTTGATGTGGACGTGGTAGAATTGAAAGGAATCCCTCTCTCATGTAAGCTTGCTCAATCAATCGTCAACTCTTGAATCATTTGGGTGTGTTTGATAGAGATCATAATCCATGGATCAATCTTCGATTTATGATGTTGAATGAATGTTAGAATTGTTGTGGAATATTTTCGATAGCACTTCGTGGTCTCAAGATTCCATCCCCTCAAATGAAGAAGTGAGGGGGTATTTATTGGAGATTTCCAGACCAGGTGGCAGTTCTGTAATTACATAGAAAACGCCATGACTCATGTTGCCACTGACATGACTTGGATCTCCTCTATAACACAAGTCGCCAACGATATGACTCATGTCGCCTAGCGGGTTAGCCCCTGGCGCCTTGAGCTTGTGACAATACATGAGTTCCCTTGACTAGGTTCATATCGTTCAGATGACAGCTGTTAACAACCCAATAATAACTGGATACGGCATGAGTAGTTAATGACACAATTCGTATTGAGATCTTCAGTAGCAGCTTACTCCTAATGTCGCTCAACGACATGGGGGATAAACGACATGGAGTGTTTCCTGAATGTGATCTGGTTCTCTCGATACGTTTTAAAGCCGACATGGATTACCAGTATACCATGTCGCTGAACGATATGGATAACACTAGCATAACGTCATGTCGCTGATCGACATGTATTACTTGTGCATTACGTCGTTTAACGACATGGATGATAGTAGCATAACATCATGTCGCTGTCCGACATGAAACTTAGCCTTACCTTATGTCATTTCGTTAGAGCAGCATGACCCATGTCGTACGACTTTATGCTCCTTAGCGCCTTGGGCTTATAGCATGTCACGACGCCATTGTCGTAGATGACTCATATTAGCTTTGATGCTATAAGTAGGGCACGACGTGGATGAGTGCGATATGATTGTGAGCGACCTGGTGCGATATGGGTGAACTTTCTCCCTTGCGACATGCCTCTAACGACTTAGTTAAAACGACATGGCTTTCTTACCCATTTTATGGGTTAACATTTGCCCCTCGAAGTTCGTGTTATTGAAAAATGACACGGGCTTCGAATTATAATATTACCGATCTCTTCTGTCATGCATTTATGTTAATTTATTGATCAACCCATTCATATAACCATGTCGCAAGTTGTTCTACCCCTTTTTCATCTCGCTCCGGAATTCGTGTCATTCTGGACTTTAAGCCGATCTGGGCCGGCCCATTTGCCTTTATGTCTATATATTATCTCCCAAGTCGTTCGCTTTCTCATTCCCAATCACATCTAAAGCTTCTTCCTCGTTAATGGCGGATTGGACCAGAGATTTATCTTCGCCTTCCTTCAAAACGGCTTATCCAACCGAGTTGACGCCTTCGTTTGAGCCATCGTGACTAGATTCCGACCGACTTCGACTAGCTCTATCAACCTAACTTGACACCCATACTCTCGATTTTAGAGAATTCTTCCTCCTACGACTGTTTCAGAGCTTATCGCAAGTAATTTTCGGATCTGAATTCTTCTTTGTTCTTCTAAATGCTAGGATTTAAGGATTTTTGCTTATTTTTGGTAAAGTGATAGACTTGTGAATCAACTTTGACTGTCTTGTATTTTTGGGATGTTTGTGAACCAAAAACGAGTCAAATCAAAATGGATATAATGTCTATAAGAGCTTAGAAATTCTTTGCTTTTCTTTGAGCTCTGATTTTTTGTGTAATTCATGCGACTTGAGTTGTATGTCGTTTTAACGACATGAGTTTCATATCGTGCTCAGTTGACATAAATATTTCTAACACTGTTTTCATGGCTTATTCATACCACTTATACGACTTGACTGACCATACCTCAGTGACATAACTTTAATATCTTGTAATGCCCTGTTTTGTTTGTTTCTACATGATGATGATCGTATGAACCTTAACTACTTGAACTGTTTTTTGAACATTTCATTATACTGTACACCAGTTGCTTGTTAAAATACTTGAACCATGAACCTTTCATTGTTTTATCATAGCTGTGACACATCTTCTTTTTGTGTTGCTCCAATGGTAAGTTTACGGCATGCTCTTAAATTGTATTTACTCGACAATCCCACCATTAAGTCGTGATGAAAAATCCATGTCGTTATGCCCATGTGCATGTCGTTATGCCCATGTGAGTTATCAGCCCGTAATTGTAATTCAAGTCGGTCGAGGTGACATGTCGCTTGAACGAGTTGAGTTTGAGAACTGATTAGACGGGTTGATCCTCTGGTGGCTTTAGCTTAAGGTTTCATGTCGTAAAACGATATGCCTCTCATGTCATGGACCGACATGGACCTCAAGCCGTGCACTGTCATGAGTATCATGCCGTGAATCAACATGGGTTCCATGCCATAACGACTTAATTCTATTGCCAACAAGCGCCTTGCCACGATTTTTGTCTCCTTTATTTCGAAGTGTTGATGTGTTTTCATATTTTTATCCTTCAATTTTTGCTACTAGAAAATTGAAATGTATTCAAGTATATTTGTGTAGAATGACTACTGAAAAGCAAACTCTTCCTCAAAGTAAAGAGACCTCCATGGCACAAATCGATCCCTCTCTAAACAAGGTTTCCGAGACTGAAACAGTTACTACCTCTAGCCAAGTTTTCGCCCCCCTTCCTTCGGACCTTCTCCCGATTAAAGCTAGGGATCAAGAGAGACAGTCTACCACCATAACTCAGGAGCAATACGAACTGTTGTGTGGCCAATACGGAATTCCTCTTACGGATGCAATATTACCAAAGGACGGTGTTTTTGCCGATGACCCCTCTGTTGGATATGTTGCTGTAAGCAAACAAATGCTAGCAGCTGGTGCTATTCCCCCGTTTAATCCTTTTTTAGGGCGAATCTTAAACCATCTAGGCATCGCTCCTTTCCAACTCCATCCTAATGGCTACACAGTTCTACTGGGCCTTTATGTCCTTTTTATGGATACGACAAAGCAAGAGCCTACTTTCCAGGACCTTCGGTACTTATGTTCTTTCAAGAGTAGGAAGGACGCCCCCTCTATTATGCATGTTGAAGGTGACAAAAACCGGAAGTTGGTTCTCGAATTACCGGACAGTGTTTCAGGGTTTTTAAGCCAGTTCTTCTTCGTCAGATGCCCCGAGCCATTCCGAGGGCAATGGACAGATGGAGGTATGCATATCTTATTCAGAGGTCTTGATATTATTTTTATTTGAGTTGTACGTTCTTACATCATTTTCTTTTGAAATGCAGTACTCCCCACCCTGATTAAGGACAGCAAAGCACCCGCTTCTATTAAAGCCACATATGGAACACTAAAAGCTATTGACGACGCTTAGAGAAGTAGAAAGCTTTTAATTACAGATATCATTCTTCACCAATACGAACTACTCCATCCCTTAAGGAAGTTTTTATGTAGGGCTGGAACTTCCACTCCTAAACCTAACCTTACAAAATCAGATTTAGTAAATCCAGACGACAGGAGTGTAACTCAAGCTGATCGAAACCCTTCCGTTGACCCTTCCTTGAAAAGATGTTTTGGGTCTGTTAGTGAGAAAACGTCGTCCTCATCAGAGACATCGGATAAGGATGGAGACTCTAACCGTCATAGAGTCGAAGATCCTACAACATCGGTTAAGTTGATCGAGAAAGAAAATATCTCCCCACATCCTGAGCCAGAATCAGATTCCGAACAGGTTAGAAGAGATGATAGGAAGTGAATCCTTCTAAACTTGAGTACGGGATTGAACGTGATGGTGAGGACGTAGTTGTATTAGAAACCGATCCGAATACTGCGATTATAACTGGAGATTTTCCTATTGAAAATGTAGCTAAGGAGGATTCGGCAGGTACATTTGACAATTTGAGTGATCTCAACCCTGCTAGATATCTTAGTCAGGATGGTTCAGTTATTCAGCGTCTCGACCCTCAAACCATAGAAACCGGACTTAGGGATGCAATCTCAACTGAGTCAGAAAGGCCTCTTAAATTATTAGGAATTCCCTTAAACTCAGAGGATATGACTGGTTTGTTAACAATAGTACCTTTTAAAGAAATTCATCTTGCATATTTCAATTATTTTCCTGTGTTTGTATCTTGCTTTAGCATTCTAAGACACTGTATAGTTTCAAGTATCGAAAACTCACGCATGTCTCATTTCAGGTTTAGACTTGTACGGGAAACGCTCCTCAGGAATCAGATCAGATTTCAGTAAGAGGAGTAAAGCTATCGATTCGAAGCACTTACTACGAACCGAACCTCGACAATCATCCCATCACCATGAGCAGCCCCATCATCCTCTGCCTTCGAAGCTCTCTTCTCAGTCTTTTCTTGTATCAGAATCCGTTCTGACTGAGGAACAAGGAAAGAAGATACGCGAGGAAGAAGAAGAAGAGGTTAGAAGGCGCAGTTGGCTGAGGGAAGACACTCCCAATGAAAGGGAGCGAGGAAGGAAAGGATAAAGGCATGGTTCTTATAAGCATTCCCGAGTAGAGAAGCTGCCTATTAAACCCCGACTTCCTTCATCCTCTGGCCCTCCTGGTCCTTCAGTTGAGATCCATTCGATTATCAATAAACCTCGCCATACTCCTGGGTCGACGAACATCTCCTTTACCAAAAACTCCCAGGTTGGAACTTGAAAGGACTTTACTTTGATCGTGGAGTAAGTATAACCGACGCCGATGATTTTCTTAAAGAGGTGGATGCGGTTATAAGTCAAACACACACCTAGCTCAATACTGCTAAGAGTCAACTTGAGACAAAATGGAATATCGTAAAAGATATCTTTTACCAAAAGTTGCGTGGATGGGAAAAACTTGGTGATGACCTCCAAAACCACCATAATTCTCATCTTACGAAAATTGCCGAGCTTGAGGATGATAAAGTCAAATGGGAGAAGGTTTTGAATGATCGTGACGCTACCATCGCAATTCTTAATAAAAGAGTCACAGAGTTGGAGGCATCGGACAACGAGATTAAAAACTCCGGGAAGAACTCGAGGCTTCCAAACGAAGAGAAAAAGATGCCATAGCTGCCAAGCGCGATGTTGATGCTGAATTGGCTATGGAGAAGGATTTCTCCAACAATATCGGGAAGATGCCGCTAATCTCCGTAAGGAGGTAAAATCTCTGAAGGCTTCCAACCAGACACTCATGGCCAAGGTCGAATCCCTTGAGAAGGACAAGACAACTGTAGAAGAAACTCACAAGCAAGCCATGGACGAAGCTGATGATCACATGTTCTGCTTCTATGTCTACAATGTCATGAGTTGTGGGAGCTTGCATTACCTAGGGGAAAGTTTTGCACGTACTTTGGCACTTGTTTAGGAGCGAGTGCTTGAGATTAATGATGATGATTGTAGCGAGGACGAACTCATTGACAAACTTTTAGACGATAGGTCCAAAGAGGCTTTGGCAGAAGGAAAGGCACAATTAATGGACGAGAGGACTGGTACCTCTGGTGAGAAAGTTCACTCTATACCAGATTTTAACCATCATGTTGATCCCTCGGCCTTTGAAGCTTCTGGCTCACAGACATTAGCTAACCCGGGTGATGCTCCTAATGGCAAAAATGTCACCATCGAGGGGGATATCAATACAGAGGATATTGCTAATGAGCATGGTGAAAACGATGAGGCTGATGAGGACAGTCCCGACCACTGGAGAATCAAGCATAGGGATCCCTCAGAGAATCTTCTAGATACAGGTAAAATTGAAACTAACTTTACCCTGTCGTGCTTAGAGTCCATTTTCGATTCACCTGGGTCCCTTGCTTATTATGCTCAATGTTTCCATACTTTGAATTTAATTTCACCCCTGTCTTCTCCTGTCGTAGGCAATGCATTGACAACAGGAGCTATTAAGGCTGACTCACCATAGACAACTTTTCCTCTTACTTCTGTCATTAATCCCCCTCCTCCTAGTAACACACCCTTGCTGGTTGCGGTTCCTGGGTCACAGGATGCAAAAATCGGTGCCTTCTCAGATTTGGATGTCGTTGACTACAGCCTTAGTGACGATCTTGAAGTTATTAATGCAGATAAGAGTCCCTGGGTTACTATCAAGGAGAAAGGAAAGAAGTCTGCCAAGTCTTCATCGTCTAAGAAGAAGAGGAAGAGGAAGAAGGAGATGGAGGCTACCGCTTTTTCTTCCCTAGAGAACCGGAGTAACGTAGAAGAGACCCCTCCACCTTTGGTTAGCAAACCTGCTTTGAGATCAAGTGATAGGAAGAAATGACCGCGCTTAGTAATAGCTTAAGTTTAGTTGTTAACTATTTCCTTTGCATGTTGTACTCAGGCCGGTTGTATATGCGGGCGCTGGTCCTCGCTCATTACTTTTGTACTTGGCGTCTTTATGCACTCTATCATCTGACATTTTGCATTTTAGCTTGTGACTTAATGGTATAATTCTGCTTTGTTGTCAAGAAATTGTGTCCTGCTATGCATGCTTTAAATTTCGCTATCAGTCTTGCTACTTCTCTATTCTGCATTTCATGCCTGCTTAACATTTGCAATATAGATTCTGCATCACAAATTGTTTGTTATTATAGACTGAGTTAACCCAACCAACAAGATTAGATTTTCCCGACCTTGACTGAGATGATGTCCAAAATCCTTTCGCATAAATAACCATTTAACTAGGATCTTTGATTTCACTTTAGTCATTTCAGGAAATCTAGTTCTGTTGGTTGGGATGATCCAATGCCGAGTTTTCATAGAATTATGACCATATTGTGGTATGTTCTTAAGAGAGCATTATTAGATTTCATTAATGCGATGGTAATGCCCCCATACCACAACTGGTTTCAATATTTCGGAAATTTAGGCATGGTATTTACAGTTAGATAAAGGAATCTGTTATTCCTGGTAACTGAGTGGGTCAGTTACTTGTGGTTTTTTATCAGATAACTTTGAGGGAAATTTTTGGTTCCGTTACTAACCGAATTCGGAAGATTCGGCTTATGATCGAGTGCCCTTGAAAGTATTTTTGATCCATCGTTCGTTGAGTCTGAATAATTCAAACACTTGTTGAACTTGTCGGATGCCTCCTAAGAGATCTTTGGGTCCGTCAGTAACTAGGTTTGGAGGACCCAGAATCAATAGCTGAATTTGGAAGATCCAGCATCTGAGAGGATGCATCCAAAGAGGTCTTTGAAAACCCTGTGTTTGTATTGCTGTCCAGCCATATCTTAATGGCATTGGCGATGAACCGGGTGCCCCTCGTGGAGGTCTTTGGTTTATCGCCCGGTGTTTGTGTCGCTGTCCAGCCATATCTTAACAGCGTCGGCGATGAACCGGGTGCCCCTCAGGGAGGTCTTGGGTTAAAGAGCCCGGTGTTTGTATCACTGTCCACCCATATCTTAATGGCGTCGGCGATGAACCGGGTGCCCCTCAGGGAGGTCTTGGGTTAAAGAGCCCGGTATTTGTATCGCTGTCCAGCCATATCTTAATGGCGTCGGCGATGAACCGGGTGCCCCTCAGAGAGGTCTTGGGTTAAAGAGCCCGATATTTGTATCGCTGTCCAGCCATATCTTAACGGCGTCGGCGATGAACCAGGTGCCCCTCAGGAAGGTCTTGGGTTAAAGAGCCCAGTATTTGTATCGCTGTCCAGCCATATCTTAATTGCGTCGACGATGAACCGGGTGCCCCTCAGCGAGGTCTTGGGTTAATTGTCACATTGTTTCTGGGGGCTGACTCTAGTTTACTTGTCGACCTCTCATTGTGAATCTTTAGATCTTGGACTTCGAACTCTGTTAAGAATGTGCCCCTACGGTGAAATTCAAGACTTGGTCCGTAATCTGGGTGCCACATCGTTTAGGTTCAGAGTAGTTGATGCCCCTTATTTATGGCTTCATATTTTATACCCTTAATGACACGAAATGCAAGGGTGTTCGTGTATCAGGCAATGGGTGTTTGAGCTCTTTCAGTTGGAGATGTGCTGTAGCATTCATTAAGCTTTATTTGGTTTTGAGTGTGCTTCTATCTACTTAAAAAGCCATTCATGATGTATGTATGATGAGTAATATGTGAAAGAAATTTCAAACAAAATAACGGCGAAGGTGGATGCTATTCCATGCCCGAGGGAGTGCGATTCCGTCTATCGTTTTTAGCTCAAAAGTGCCATCTGCAAACTTCTAGCTAATCATGTATGGCCACTCCCAATTGGGTCCGAATACCCCAGTTCCTGTCATAACTCTTTTCAGGATGAGGTCCCCGATTTGAGAAGTTCTTGACTTTTGTTTTGAAATATCTGGCTACTTTCCGTTGATGGGCCGCTATGTTAAGCTCTACTTCTCTTCGCTTTCCCTCGAGTAAATCAAGCGCTTCCAATTGCAACTTTTCATTCTCCTTCTGGTTAAAGTGGATTCTGTGGTGAGTTGGCACTTCAAGCTCCACTGGGATCATAGCTTCTAAGCCGAATGCAACTGAGAATGGAGTGTGCCCCGATATGACCATAATGGAAAGGGAAGTTCATCAACCCAGTTGCCTTTGGCTTTTTCAAGACGCTTCTTGATGGTCGACTTTAGTATTTTGTTGATGGCTACCACTTACCCATTTGCTTGCGGATGGGCCACAACTGCAAAACTCTTTTCGATCTTATATTTAGCGCATAAGTCTAGGAACTCATTGCTTTCAAACTGGGTTCCATTATCGGTAATGATCTTTTACGGTACTCCAAACCTACAAAAGATGTTTTTTAAGACAAAATTATCACTTTCTTTGATGTGATTGTAGCTAAAGGTTCTGCTTCAGCCCATTTGGTAAAGTAGTCAACAGCTACTATAGCGTATCTCATATTTGCTTTTGCGGCGTGTAATACCCCAATTAAATCTATGCCCCAGACCGCAAATGGCCACGGGCTAACCATTTGAGTTAGCTCCGTGGGAGATGCTCTTGGAATTTTAGCGAATCTCTGGCATCTATCACACTTCTTTACATAGGCCATGGCATCTAGATTTACATCAGGCTAGAAATAGCCATATCGCAGAATCTTCTTGGCTAATGTTTGACCGCCAGTGTGTCCTCTGCATTCCCCCTTGTGCAACTCTGCTAAGATCACTCTAGATTCCTTCTTAGTCACACATCGCAGCAAGGGCATGGAGAATCCTCGTCGGTACAGCCTTCCATCTTGAATGAGGTACAAAGGGGCCTTGCGCAGTATTTTCTTTTTGTCTTTCGGTTCTTTAGGAAGTGTCCCGTTGAGGATATATTCTTTGATTGGAGTCATCCATGATGTAGGTTCCCTAGTGGTTTACATTATCCAGTCAATACTCGCTTCCTCAATAGTAGGGGTAGAAAGGACTTCGATGGGGATTAAACCCAGTAGTTGAGCATCTGATGAACTAGCATACTTGGCAAGAGAATCCGCTTTTGAGTTCTGTTCTCTTGGGATTTGAGATGTAATATAGTGATCAAGATTGTTTAGAAGTTCCATAGCTTTGATTAGATAAGAGGGTAGATTCCCAGTTTTGGTTTGGAACTCTTCGCGCACTTGACCCACCACCAACTGAGAGTCGCTAAGAATTTGTAAAGTTTTTAGGTTTAGCTCTTTTGCCAACTTTAGCCCTGTTATTAGCACTTCATATTCGGCCTCATTATTAGTTGATGGAAATTCTAATCTTAATGCATAGCATAAAGAATGACCCTCTGGGGTTTCCAAGACAATTCCAGCCCCTGAACAATATTCGTTTCTGGATCCATCAAAATATAGTTTTCAAATGGTCTCTATTTCCGTTGGTTCCTCGATCTTTTTTCCTCTGTCTGTAAACTCAGCAATAAAATATGCTAGGGCTTGGCCATTAATCGCTCTTCGAGGATGGTAAGTGATGTCATATTGACTCAGCTCGATGTTCCATTTTAGTAACCTTCCTGAAATTTCTGGGCGAAAGAGAACTTGCCTTAATGGTTGATCGGTAAGAACCTTGATAGGGTGAGATTGGATATATGATCTCAACTTTTTTGAGGCAACGAGGAGGCAATATGCAAGCATCCCTAGCTTAGGGTA
Source organism: Allium sativum (assembly GCA_030737875.1). Lineage (NCBI taxonomy): Eukaryota > Viridiplantae > Streptophyta > Magnoliopsida > Asparagales > Amaryllidaceae > Allium > Allium sativum. The sequence goes on from CM060920.1 coordinate 895,283,966, forward strand.
ATTCAATTTGGCCCCGGCAAGTCTTTTACTAATGTAATACACTGGCAATTGCACCCCTGCTTCTTCTAGGATTAGCGCTGCACTCAAAGCATGTGATGAGACTGCCAAGTATAAAAATAGATCCTCCCCATCTTTAGGTTTCGATAACATTGGCGGTGATTCCATATGTCTTACCAATTCCTCGAAAGCCTCCTGGCATTCTGAGGTCCACTGGAAGTCCTTCTTTCCTTTTTTCAAGGCATCAAAAAGAGGGATACACCAATCTATTGCTTCAGAAATGAACCGGTTTAAAACTGCAACCTTTCCATTAAAGCTTTGGAGTTCATTTTTGGTTTTCGGATCCCGCATTTCCCTTAAAGCCGCAATTTGCGAGGGATTTGCTTCGATGCCCCTAGCATTGACGATAAACCCGAGAAATTTCCCTAAAGAGACTCCGAACGAACATTTTAACGGGTTTAGTTTCATCACGTATTTCCTGAGTATGTGAAACATTTCCACCAAATCCTCAAGATGATTTTCGACCTTCTTTGATTTGACTAGCATATCGTCCACATATACCTCCATTGTATTCCCTATTTGAGATTTAAACATGGAGTTTACGAGACGTTGGTAGGATGCTCCCGCGTTTTTCAGTCCAAACGGCTTGAGCCTATAGCAGTATAGCCCTCTATCCGTTATGAAACTCGTGTTCTCCTCATCCGGTTTGTACATCATAATTTGATTATATCCGAAATATGCGTCCATAAAAGATAGCAACCCATGACCCGCTGTTGCATCTACAAGTTGGTCAATCCGGGGCAAAGGAAAGCTATCTTTTGGGCATGCTTTATTAAGGTCTGGGTAGTCTACACACACTCTCCACTTTCCATTGGACTTTTTAACAAGAACCGGGTTAGAGACCCAATACGGATATGTAGTTTCCCATATGAAATTATTTTTAAGTAATCTATCTACTTCTTCTTTTAGAGCCTCAGATCTCTCAAGTCCCTGCATTCGCCTTTTTTGTTTTACAGGAGTCAATTTTTGATTTATATTCAACTTGTGAACAATTACATTTGGCGGGATTCCACACATATCTGAGTGTTCCCAGGCAAATACATCTAGGTTTGCTTTCAAAAACAAGATTAATTCCTTCCGCAGCTTCATGCCTAGCTAAGAGCCTATCTTCAGGACTTGGTTATGGTCTTTGGATACTGGAACGGGGATAGTATCTTCGGCCGGCGCTTCTCTATTTTCCCCCATACTGTTTTTCCTTAGATCAATTGCCTTTCGAGCGCCACTATGCTCAACAGTATGGAGGTTTTGCTTTAGTTTCTATAAGAGGGGTTTCTGGATGCAAAGCGATGGCTCTACATCCTTCTTCAATTCATTCTTCCTTGCTTCTGCCAATTCAACCAAATTCAACCAATTCTCCGTTGGGAATTTCATAGTGAGGCGCCACAGAGCCATAGTAATTCTGAATGTTGCGAGAGTAGGTCTTCCTAGGAAGGCATTGTAAGCAGAGGGTTCATCGATTATAACGAAGTCCTATACCCGTGCGGCTTTCCGCTCTCCTTCCCCAAGCTCCACCAGTAGACTGATGACACCAATTGGTTGAACAGCTTGACCAGTGAATCCATGGACCTTGTTCTGACAGGCTTTTACATCGCCCATGGAAAGCTTCATCCTATGGAATGCGCTAAAGAAGAGGATATTAACTGAGGCTCCGCTATCGACTAACACCCTTCTTACTATGGTCAGGCCTAGACCAACGGTTATCACCATTGGATCCTCTGTGGGTGTTATGATCCCAGTCGGATCTTCATCTTTAAATGTGATGTCGTCTCACAGGATTCTTGGTACTTTTGTCGATAAAACTTCATCTATGGTTATGAGTTCACATTTTTTCAAAAAGTTCTTCACCTCATGAGCGTACTTCACCATATCCCCCCCCCCACCCCCAGCTTTTCCCAACCGGGTAGGGTCCGCCTGAAATGGTGTTTATGATTATCCTTGGTATAGCAGCAATTGAAGTGTTCTCATTATGTTTAGGCTATCCTACAAAGGCTCCTTAGTCTTGAGTTCCCTGAGCATTCTGGGATTTCTTTGTGTACTGTTGAAGCCTTTTAATCCTTATCAGTTCCTCAATTAAGTTTTTCAAATATCTACATTCGTTCGTGCTATGACCCAGCTGGTTGTGAAATCGGCAGAACCCTGCCAGACTTTATTGCGTTATCAGTGACTCTTAACTTCCCGGGCTGTGGGTAATCTTCAGTGACTCTTAACTTCCCGGGCTGTGGGTAATCTTCAGTGTCTATGGTCGCCATATAAATGTTCTCTATGGTGTCGTTAAGTGGAGTCATTTCGGAATTCTTGAAGAAACAAAGCTTTTTGTTGTTTCGACCATCTTTCCCTTCATTCCCCCTTTTTTGATTTCCTCCGGTGTTTTTCTGTCCTCCTTGCACGTTTATGTCTCTCTTTTTTGATGGCTCCTTATTTTCTGTAGCTTCCATTGTATAGGCCGGATCCTCATCCACGCCTATATACTCCTCTGCTTTGTCAAATAGATCTTCGAGAGTGGCAGTCTTCTTCTTCTTGATCCACCGCCCGAGTTTGGTCTTTTTTACTTATGCCTCCCTTTAGAGCCATCAAAGCCAAACGTGGCTCATAGTTTCCAACTTCGGCCGCGGCTGTGTTAAAACGAGAAAGGAAGGCCTTAATGGACTCCCCTGGTCCTTGTTCCAGTTCATTCAATTCCATTACATCATGCACCATGGTTGCTTGAAGCCTGAATTGTTGTCTGAACAGCTTGGCCAAGGTAGCGAAGTCATCCACGGATTTCGGCTGGAGTTTTGTGAACCAGAGTGAAGCTACTCCTTCCAAGTGGTAGGGAAGTACAAACACTTGAGCTCATCAGTAGCACGTGCCCCATCCATGTGCTGATTGTATTTGAATAGGAACACATTTGGATTGACAGTTCCATTGTAGGCTTGTACAACTGGGGGTTTGAATTAATTTTGATATGGCGCCATTTTTATTCTTTCTGTAAGTGGGGTCTTTGTAGGAGCAAATCCCCATTCCTTTTCATCATCCACCTTTTTCTGGCTCTCATTCATGATCTTTCTACCATTCTGAATATTCGCTCCTCCTCATTGAGTTGGTCCACGGGGCAGACGCCTTCCTCTTTACTGGATGTTTGCCTACGCAAACGATCGCGATTCAGATTCCGGGGCCCTGGACCTCCCGCATGGGGAAGTGCCCCTTTGGTGGAACCAAACGCTTGTTGAGGAGTTGCTTTTCCAGAGTGGTTATGAATAGGTGGCCTCATTCCCTTATGACTAGGATTTGCAATCTCCTGGACAGAATTTCCTTTATTTGGACTCGAGGAAGAAGAACCAGTATCTTCCATTCCAGTGGTTTTAGCAGTTTTGAGACGGCTTGCACTCATGGTAACTTTGGCCATTGCGGCTTGCATGGCGAACATGGTTTCAAGCTTCTTCATCATGGCCTCGTTCGCAACATCCATTCGGCTTGTCAATCCTACTGCCACTTCATCCAATTCCCTCCTTGTTACGGTAGCTCCGGCTTTAGAACTTTCACTGACTTCAAACCGATTAGTAGGCGGGGTATCTTATGTGTTAATGGCATTATTGACATCTTCGATGCTTTTACTTATAACTTTCTTCGATGGTCTGCCTGGTTTTCCCATGGCTTTTGAGATGAGTATTTCAACTCGGACAACTTAGATGATCGGAGTGGATTCAAAATTCCAATGCAAGGCCTTCTACCTCGTGAAAGAGCGAGAAATGGATTGACAATTCGGGCTCCACGGTAGGCGCCAAATGTTTTCCCTAAAATTGGGCAAAACACCAAAAATGTGAATAAATGTCTCACAAAAATGAAAAGTGGAGCCTTACAACGATTGAAATGTAAGTAGAAGACATAAGGTTTTATAGTGGTTCAACCCAATAGGGGTTTACATCCACTTTCATAAGAGATTCCATTATCAATATGAAGAATACAAGATTAACTTCTCTCTTACAACAATTTTATCACTCCCTTGCTCATGAAATACACTTAATCTACTAAAGATGATTGAGAAGAGTATTATTCAGCGGAGATTTGATGTGGATGTGGTAGAATTGAAAGGAATCCCTCTCTCATGTAAGCTTGCTCAATCAATCTTCAACTCTTGAATCATTTGGGTGTGTTTGATAGAGATCATAATCCATGGATCAATCTTCGATTTATGATGTTGAATGAATGTTAGAATTGTTGTGGAATATTTTCGACAGCACTTCGTGGTCTGAAGATTCCATCCCCTCAAATGAAGAAGTGAGTGGATATTGATAGGAGATTTCCAGACCAAGTGGCAGTTCTGTAATTACATAGAAAATGCCATGACTCATGTCGCCACCGGCATGACTTGGATCTCCGCTATAACTCACGTCGCCGACGATATGACTCATGTCGCCTGGCGGGTTAGCCCCTGGCGCCTTGAGCTTGCGGCACTACATGAGTTCCCTTGACTACGTTCATATCGTTCGGATGACAGCTGTCAACAACCCAATAATAACTGGATACGGTATGAGTAGGTCACGACACAATTCGCATTGAGATCTTAAGTAGTAGCTTACTCCTTATGTCGCTGAACGACATGGGGGATAAACGACATGGAGTGTTTCCTGAATGTGATCTGGTTCTCTCGATACGGTTTAAGGCCGACATGGATTACCTGTATACCATGTCGCTGAACGATATGGATAACGCTAGCATAACGTCATGTCGCTGACCGACATGTATTACTTGTACATTACGTCGTTGAACGACATGGATGATAGTAGCATAACATCATGTCGCTGTCCGACATGAAACTTAGCCTTACCTTATGTCATTTCGTTAGAGCGGCATGACCCATGTCGTACGACTTTATGCTCCTTAGCGCCTTGGGCTTATAGCATGTCACGACGCCATTGTCGTAGATGAGTCACATTAGCTTTGATGCTATAAGTAGGGCATGACATGGATGAGTGCGTTATGATTGTGAGCGACCTGGTGCGATATGGGTGAACTTTCTCCCTTGCGACATGCCTCTAACGACTTAGTTAAAACGACATGGCTTTCTTACCCTTTTTATGGGTTAACAGTCGTTTGCAAAATTCCCATTTTTAAGGGCTCAAAATTCCATAGCGACTATTCTGAATTTTCAATTGGACATAAATTTTTATCCCCGCTATGAAATTTTGATTTTTTAGATTCGCTGGAAAGATATTTTCAAATAGATTCTAATATTTTTGGTTTCGCCAAAATCCGGTTTATTTTGAATCCTGTACATTCATTTGGAATTTGAAATCGAATTTTCAAACTACTACGCCATTTTCAATTCCTTTTATATTTAAAATAAAATAGTTATTCTAACGACGATTCGAATAAATATATACGTTCTAATTCTATTTAAAATTAAATTTCTCGTCGTTATTGTTTAAAATAATGCATTTTAAATATTCAAAATTCATTAAAATAGCCAAAATAAAAAATTTAAATTGGCTCAGGTTTTCTGGGTTGTTACATGTATTTTATAAATCATTTTGAATTCGTTTTCAAAACGATTTCAACTTCATATTCAATTTCAAATCAAAATTGAATATTCCATTCCATCGATATATAAATGATAATATTTTCAAAACATTGTATTTTGAAATCAATTCCTTTTCGATATTCATTATAACAATGAATAAAATCGATATAAATATTGTTCACGTCAAAATGGCGTTAATCTAATCAACACGGCTTTATATTTTTAAATATATTCGTGTACATCCTAAATCGGACATCAAAATCAGATTTTGATCATTTACTGAATGTTGCTTTAAAATATTCATTCTTTTAAAATAATCGTTATTTTAAAATATTCATTCTTTTTGAACTGGAATCAGACACAGTAAATTACCATATAATTTGATTTATATGGATTTCATACACACATGTGCACAACAACAACGATAAACAATCAACCATCATCCAAAGTGAATTATACACTGTATAAACATTGAATATAAATATTCAACGCTTACACAGTCTGTCAATCAATTGATCGACATACAGTTAATTATTGAGACTACTGTATGTCATATATCATCCCAATACTCGTGTGTGGTTTCAATCAACAAATATTGAATTTAATTTGTGCAGTTGGGTGATGTGTAAAATTTTTCGTCCTAATCCATATCAGTCAAATGTGTGTACAAAAAAAAATCATCTGATTTGTTTATAAATATTTATCTTATTCACATACACATTAAAAATTACATTTTTAACTGTAAAATATTTTTAACTATAAAATATTTTATTCCATTCCACATCACACAATCAATTTTTACCACATAAACAAACAAGCATACAAGCCGTTCATGGTCTGTAGACGACGGGTGTCGAGTGCTGTTAAGCACCGTCTACATCCTAGTATATATTTTAACTAGAAAATAAAATAAAAGTGAGAAGTTCTCACATTAGGATCCACTCCGCCGTGCTTTAATGGACGATGGTTTGGATTCTATTCCAAATTCCAACGCAATATTCTTCACGCTGTTCATAGATAAAAATCATATTTTTATTTCAACCTTATAGGGATAAAATCACATTTTTATATCATTACTATGTAGATAAAAATTCTATTTTTACTTCGCTATTCCATATGTAATGTTTCTATTTTTACCTCGCTTCTTTCTATATAAAAATTATATTTTTATATTTCTACTTCTTATATAAAGATCGAATTTTTATTTCGCTTCATATATAATAAAAATCGAAATTTTATCTTAATGATATCCATATAAAGATCGTATCTTTATTGTAATGAAAACATTATAAAAATCATATTTTTAATTATAAAAATCACATTTTTATGCCGCTATTATATAGATAAAAATAAAATCTTTCTATCGCTAATGAATATATAAAAATCACATTTTTTACATTGCCATTCCAATGATAAAAATCATATTTTTGTTTTGCTACACATTTGATAAAAAACATATTTTTATATCGTCACTTCATATGTGAAAATCATATTTTTATTTACCTTTCATAAATATAAAAATCCATCTTTACATACAAAATTACATATATAAAAACAAAATTAAAATTCAATACTATAAACACTCACTGTTGGAATCGAAGGGAGGGGATACGGTTTTCGTTCAGGTGGCAAGAGGGGGTCGTGGGAGGAGCGGCAGGGTGGCTTGTTGGTGGAGCATTGGCTCGGGGGGGGGGGGGGGAGGGGTGTAGGGCGAGGAAAAGAAAGGGGGAAATGGAGAGAGGAGGGAGGAAGAGGCCGGCGGTGGCGGCGGCGCCCGGGGCTGTCGCGCGAGGGCGCGATGGCGTCGTGGTCCCTAATTTTTTTTATCTCGATTTGAATGAAGAAGGAGGAAGGGAGACAAAGGGGGTAGGGCTATATAATTATATATATATATATATATATTATTTTTAATTTTAAAAAACCAACTTTTTATTTCGAACTCGAACTCGAACCCACCAACTGTCGTTTCTAGCTAATTACCCCCACTTTGAACACAATGGGATATGTATCGTAATCCAGTTTGTCTTATTTCCATCAAAATCAAAATATAAATCTATATATTGAATTTGAACGCACATTTCAATTTATCGAGGCCACATACAAACTCCAAAAATTCCCGAAAATAAATAAATCTGGCTATGTTTTGACGATACCATACTAACAAAACTAATTTCGTCAAATTTGGAGACCGTTTGAAAAACGGCCATTTTCTGGTCGATTCAAATTGACTAAAACTGACAAAACACGTTTTCTTTTGCCACGCTCACATATTGATTTAGAAAATTACGAATTTTGGAATCTAGCAATAACTTGACATCCCGGATCCAACCAAAGCGGTTTCGCCGAAAAAGGACGTCATTTGCAAAATTTCCATTTTTAAGGGCTATATTTTCCATAGCGACTATTCTGAATTTTCAAATGGGCATAACTTTTTATTCCCGCTATGAAATTTCAATTTTTCGGATTCGTTGGAAAGATATTCTCAAATAGATTCTAACATTTTTTGTTTCGCTAAAATCCGGTTTATTTTGAATCATGTACATTCGTTTGAAATTTGAAATCGAATTTTCAAACTACCGCGCCATTTTCAATTCCTTTTAAAATTAAAATAAATATTTGTATTCTAACGACGATTCAAATAAATATATACATTCCAATTCCATTCAAAATAAATTTCTCGACGTTGTTATTTAAAATAATTCATTTTAAATATTCCAAATTCATTAAAATTGCGAATTTTTTTTAATTTGTTCGGATTTCCGGATTGTTACATTGATGATCAAAGCACGACTTTAATATAGCATAGCTTTGTGTATGGCATTAATTCGCGAGCCTCACACCCCGGTGTGAACCAGAAACGGGAGAGGACCTCAGGGAGGACATGCGTTTCCTCCTAGCTATGAGTGGTGTCATAGGAGCCTAGACATTTTTACTTATGTAGATGATGGAAAGCTAGGTGCCTCGGTTATATCGGTCACTATGGGGCCGATGGATGACATGGTCAATAAATTGACCAGATTTATGCCCCATAGGGCGGGGAAACGTATTGTTCAGGCAATATTCCACCTTGCACTTCAGTGGACCGGCCCTGACGCTCCTAGGTGCAGTTGCGGCTGTATCCTAAGACATGGGCTAGATTGTCTCGAATTTGGTAGGACGATCCCTTGCCTTGGTTCACAGATGGAAATCCAACTTCCGATACGGCATTGTGCGGTTTTAATTGTAAACCTATATCGCGACATAGTAGCATGTGATACTATGCCGTCTATGGTTGATACATTTATATTTGAAGCTAGTTTATACAATTTACACTTATAATAACATCAAAATGATGCATTTTAAATGTGGTTTGGCTATTATAAGGTAAAACTCTATCCTCCGGCTTGCGTTGCACTGTGTGATGGGACCTGAGTCTTATAATAGCTTCGTTTTTCTAAAAAGCATTGCGCTGTTTGTTTTATGCACTGGTATTCTTGGGAGGAAACCCATTCCGTGTTATACGGCATGGTCCCTTGATTTACTTTATTTTAAAGTAAAGATTTAATAACTGCTTTAGTTATCATACCAGTCACATGACTGATTTGGAGTTTATTGTTTTAAACCTAAACTCTGGGTGCCCCTATTTTCCACACGCTAAGCTAGTAGTTTTGGTTTTGCAGATATTATATTCACAGGATCCTGGTTTATAGGTGGAGCTATATTCGGAACGCTCTGTATCCGTGTATTTCTTTCAGTTGTGTTTTGTATTATTTTCCGCTACATTGTAATTTGTAAAATCTCTGATGTGTATCAAATGTATATTAATTATCCATACTCTATTATATTCTTGTACTCTGATGTAAATTGTTGTAATAGCGATGAAATGTTCTTCTGTTTACGTCCTAGTTGTTGTGTTCTCAACTCAATCCGGGCTTACCCATAAGGGCGAGTTTGGGTCGTTTCAGTTGGTATCAGAGCTTTGGTTTACAGAGCATGAGAATAAGACACATTAGAATCAATGAAAGAATTCATCGGAGATTGGATTAGAAATATCCAATTAGAATGACTCGTTAGAGATAGGATCAGTAGTATCCTAGAATGAGTTAGAAGAGTATTATTTATAAAAACAAATTTTGTTTTGAAAATTTAAACCATTTTATTTGTATTTGAATATTTATTTTATATTGAATTTGGACAATCGACTATATAAAGATTTTGCATATACGCCTTGAAAATGTATATTCGAAGTTTTAATATACTGGATAGATATAAAATCACACTCTAGTCGCCCGGGCATGATTTTGATGATGAAGTATAGCATCACCAGTATTTATGTTCGAGTTTCGAAAGTAGGATATCTATATATTTCTAATTGACTGGTGCGAGAACCAAAACTAGATAGGGTTATTGTTGTAAATTGGCATCAAAAACATGATTTTTAGTATATATACTAAAGATATATGATTGAAAAACAGATCAACTAATTGATTGCTGATTGTGTTGTTTGATTATTGGGTTGATTAATTAAATTTTGAACCATTAGGCCAAATAAAAATTTAATGAATTAAATTAAATTGAAAGTTGATTGAAATTGCATTCATGTACATATATATGTGTGAACAGGTCATAGCAAGGAGGCTAGAGAAGAGGAATAAAACAGTATTCCCGACAAATAGAATAGGTACATGTTTACTAATTTATTGGGTTTTGATGATTTTATGAGCCGATTGGCTAGCCGCTTGGCTTTTTCTTTTTCTTTTTAGATGATGAGGGCCCTGCGTGGCTAGTTGCGGTTTTAAAGGTCCCCGATGCAAAGGAGGTTATGGCGAAATTTTTCAAAAATTTAGGGTGTTAGCCAAATTTTTGAAAAATTAGAAAATTCTTTGAAGTTGAATAGTTGAAGAATGAAATCCAGGATGAAAGTTGAGTTGGTTGGTTAAACAACTTTCTGTTCCATTCCTTTTCGAGGACGAAAAGATTTTAAGTGGGGGAAATTGTAACAACCCGAAAAATCAGAACCAACTTAATTTTTTTTATTTTAGTTATTTTAATGGATTTTAAATATTTAAAATGATTTATTTTAAATAATAACGACTAAAAATTTATTTTAATCGAAGTTAGAACGAATAAATTTATTTTAATTAGTAAACGAGCCTGAAATGGCGCGGTAGTTTGAAAATTCGATTTCGAATTTTAAATCAATGTACAGGATTCAAAATAAATCGGATTTCAGTAAAACTAGAAATATTTGAATCTGTTTAAAAATATCTTTCTAACGAATGTGAAAAATTCAGATTTTATAACGGGAATAAAGAGTTAAGTCGAGCTGAAAATTCAGAATAGTCGTTATGGAATTTATATATATAGCCCTTAAAAATAGTCATTTCGCAAACGACCTCCGTTTTCGACGAGACCACTTTTGTTAGATCCAAAATGTCAAATTATTGCTAGATTCCAATTTTCATAATTTTTGGAACTAATATGTGAGCATGGTAAATTTATACGTGTTTGGTCAATTTAGTTTGAATTTAATCGACTGGAAAATGACCATTTTTCAAACGGTCTCCAAATTCAACGAAATTAGTTTTGTTAGGATCGTATCGTCAATACAAAGCTAGAAATAATTTTTCTTGAATTTTTGGAGTCTGTATGTGTCCCTGGTAAATTAAAATGTGCGTTCAAATTAAATATATATTGATTTATATTTTAATTTAAATGAAAACCGGTCGAAATAGTCAAATTGGCTTACGGGACATATCCCATTGTGTTCGAAATGGGGTAATTAGCTAGGGGCAACAGTCGTTGGGTCTCATTTAGAGTTCGTATAAAAAATCGCACCTTTTGGAGAAAATAAAAATAAAATAATAAAATATATAAATATATACTTACCCTCCCCCTTCCTCTCTCTTCACAGCAGTCAGTGAAATAAAAAACCCAATCCTGCCCCCTCATTCAGATCCAATCTGCCGCACCCCCTCCGTCGTGATGCCATCATCGAGCGCACCACCAGAGAAAACCGCCCCCTCCTCCGCGACCTCCCTGTCCTCTTCCTCCCTCAAATAAAACCCGCACCAAAACCTAGCTAGAGACGCCGCCGCCCTGTCCAACCACCGCCCGCGCCGCCTGCTCCGCCACTCCATCTACTCCACCACCAGCGCGACATTTCTCCCCCCTGTCTCAGTTCAACGTCGAACAGTAAGTTTTTAATTTATATATATATATATATATATATATTAAAGGATTGTTTAAAATTTTGGTTAATATATAAAGCATTGAATTTATTTTCAGTTTTCAATGTAAAAATAATATAATTTATATATATATATATAACTTAGGATTAAAAAAAATGCGATTTCTTATTTATATATATACATATATATATCAAAATAAAAATGCGATTTTTATTTAAATAACGTTGCTATAAAAATTGGACTTTTATTTATATAAATGGCATATAAAAATTGGATTTTTATTTATATGAATGGCATATAAAAATTGGAATTTTATTTATATGAATGGAATATAAAAATTGGATTTTTATTTATATGAATGGCATTTAAAAATTAGAATTGTATTTATATGAATGGCATATAAAAGTGGATTTTTATTTATATGAATGGCATATAAAAACTGGATTTTTATTTATACGAATGGCATATAAAAATTGGATTTTTATTTATATGAATGGCATACAAAAATTGAATTTTTATTTATATGAATGGCATATAAAAATTTGATTTTTATTATTTGAATGGCATTGTCAAAATGTGATTTTTAAATATGTAGAGAATATAAAATTATGATTTTTATATATTTAGCGAATTAAAAATATGATTTTAATGTATACATAGCACTGTAAAAATATGACTTTATTAAAAATGCGATTTTTAATATAAACTACGTGAAACAGATTATGTTGGAATCAGGTGAAGAATACAATGCACTGGAGACAAATCCAAATCGAAACCGCCTGCTAAAGATGACGGAGTGGATCCCAAAGGTGGGAACTTTTCATTCTAATTTTATTTTCTAATTAAATATATATACTAGGATGCAGACGGTGCTTAAAAGCACCCGACACCTTTGTTCGAAACCATGGATGTTTGTTTGGTTGATTTTGGATTGAGTGATTTAATTGGTTGAATTTGATTTGGGATGTAAGTTGAATTGATTTGAATTGGTATGTGTATGGCGCGAGCCAGTATAAGGCTCATGTGTTGAAATAAATATTTTAACGTTAAAGATATAATTTTTAATGTGTATGTGAATGAGAATTAATATTATTTTATAAATCTGACGATTTGTTTATGTACACCCATTTATCTTATACTGATTGGGATGATAAATTTTACACATCGCTCAACTGCACAAATAAAATCAATATTTGTTGGTTGAAACCCCACATGGGTATTGGGACGATATTTGACATACACTAATCCCAATTATTTACTTGTATGTCAATCGATGGGTTGACAAACTGTTGTAAGCGTTAATTATTTATATTTAACACTTATGCAGTTGTGTAATGCACTTTGGATGATGGTTAATTTTACCGATAACACCATGGTGTTAGATATGAAATATTACCAGTTTTTCTTTATGGGATGAATAGGTTGGGATTGGGAAAGGTAATAAATAATTACTTCGGCAAGGTTCGCTAATCCTGACTAGTTCGGATAAACATTAATATGGGTTGAATTGATATCCAAAGGAAGATTAATGAATAGATTAAAGGAATTCATCTTTGATAAAATTAATGGGAACCATTCCCTAAAAATTTGAATATTTGAATAAATGAATATTCTGGATTGGAATGAGGCATATGTTGTGTTTGTATAGCACTTGTTTATAAGATACGCGAGTTATTCAGAAAGACCGGGTTTATCCCAATCCGAATAACTGAATCAACGATAAGTCCACGATGAAGATGGTGGTTGAAGACCGGAGGTCTTCACATCATTTGGATGATTACTGATGTCTTTATTGGGTTGTACACCCAATACGAGGTAATAAGTGGTGATCGTCCAGACATACTTGGAGATCGACCGGATATGCGAGGACCTCTCTACTGTATTGGACATATGGGACGAGTAATAAGGTGCCTCTAGTTTCTTTCAGACCCAGAACGAACTAGTAAATGATGTGTGTCTGAGATTGGATTTCATTCTGTATGATCGATAGACATCGGTTGCATGGCGTGAATTGCCAATGTGGCATGCAGAGATGCAGTGATCAAGGCTTCTGTTGAAAAGAAGAGTCTTGAGGCTGATGATCAAACCAGGACTTTAATATAGCATAGCTTTGTGTATAGCATTAATTCGCGAGCCTCACACCCCGGTGTGAACCAGAAATGTCAGAGGACCTCAGGGAGGACAAGCATTTCCATCTAGCTAGGAGTGGTGTCATGGTATGGAGCCCAGACATTTTTACTTATGTGGATGATGGAAAGCGAGGCGCCTCGGTTATATCGGTCACCACGGGGTCGATGAATGACATGGTCGATATACTGACCAGATTTGCACCCCAAAGGGCGGAGAAACGTATTGTTCAGGCATTATAATCCACCTTGCACTTCGGTGGACCGGCCCTAACGCTCCTAGGTGCAGTTGCGGCTGTATCCTGAGACGTGGGGGTAGATTGTCTTGAATTCAGTAGGGACGATCCTTTGCCTCGGTTCAAAGATGGAAATCTAACTTCAAATACGACGTTATGTGGTTTTAATTGTAAACCTATATGTCGACATAATAGCATGGGATACTATGTCGTCTATTATTGATACATTTATATTTGAAGTTGTTTTATATACTTTACATTTATAATAGCATCAAAATGATGTGTTTTAAACGTACTAAGCATGTTTGGCTATTATAAGGTAAAACTCTATCCTCAGACTTACGTTGCATTGTGTGATGGGACCTGAGTCTTATAATAGCTTCATTTTTTCAAAAAACATTGTGCTTTTTGTTTTATGCACTGGTGTTCTTAGGAGGAAACCCGTTTCGTGTTATACGTCGTGGTCACTTGATTTACTTTATTTTGAAGTAAAGATTTAATAAATGTCTTAGTTCTCACACCAGTCACATGATAGACCTGGAGTTTATTGTTTTAAATCTAAACTCTGGGTGCCCCTATTTTCCATACGGGCATCTAGTAGTTTTGGTTTTGCAGATATTATATTCACAGGATCCTGGTTTATAGGTGGAGCTATATTCGGAAAGCTCTGTATCCGTGTATTTCTCTCTTCTATTTGCGTCATAATTTTCGTGTTCTCAACTCAATCTGGGCTTACCTGTAAGGGCGAGTTTGGGTCGCTTCATCAACTAACAAACTGAAAGAAATACACGGATACAAATCTTTCTGAATATAGCTCTAGCTATAATCCATGATCCTGGGAAAAGAAATATTTGCGAAAACAATAACTATTCGCTGCCGTGTGGAAAACATGGGCACCCAGAGTTTAGGTGAAAACAATAAACTCCGAGTCAGTCATGGGACTGGTGTGAGAACTAAAATAATGATTAAATCTTTACTTTAAAAGTTGGGAAATCATGGGACCACGCCGTAAAACACGAAATGAGTTTACTCCATATGAATCTCAGTTTAGAAATAAAACAACGCTATGCTTTTTGAAATATGAAGCTATTATAAGACTCAGGCCCCACCACACAATGCAACGTAAGCCGGAAGATAGAGCTTTCCCTTATAATAGCCAAACTTGCTTGGTACGTTTAAAACAAATCATTTTGATATTACTATAAGTGCATAGTGTCAAAATCAACTTCAATTATAAATGTATCAATCATAGACGGCGTGGTTACCATATATAATGTCACCATACTAGTTCTGCAACTAAAATCGAAAAGCCGCCTATTGGGAATTGGATTTCCATCATGAGTCAAGGCAAGGGATGACCTCCTTACCGATTCGGGCCATCTCTAGCGGAATGACACAGAATCCCCCATAGTGAACCCTTGGATCCTGTAACGCCAGTCCACACTTACTTTAGTGGATTGGTTATTCTTGAACGTACGTTTCCCAGTCCTATCGGACCTCTAAATAGGTCAGTACGTCGACCCTATGATCATATAGCTCTATATCCGAGGCGCCTCGCAATTCATCATCAACATAAGTAAAAATGTTTGGGCTCCATACCATGACACCACTTCTAGCTAGAAAGAAACATATGCACTCACTGTGTCCGTTTTCCCATTACTGATTCATACCGGATTGTGAGGCTCGCTAATTAACGCTATACAAAAAGCTATGCTAATTAAATCTATGCTTTGATCATCATCCACAAGACTCTGCTTTTCAACAAAAGCCTTGATCAATGCATCTCAGCATGCCACACTGACAATTCACCATACAACTGATGTCTATCAATATATAACCTCTAAGCTCATACGTCTCAAAGAAGGGTGTTAAGCAAGAGAATAAATTCTCCACCACCAAATAAATATATATTTAATAGAAATCAATCAACACAAAATGAAATCCAATGTTAGACACACATCCATTAACAAGCCCATTATGGGTCTGAACGAAACCGGAGGCACCTTATTCCTCGTCCCATATGTCCAATATAGGAGAGAGGTCCTCACATATCCAGTCGATCTCCAAGTACGTCTAGACGATCACCACTTATTACCTTGTCTTGGGTGTGCAAGCCAATCAAGACATCAGTAATCATCCAAACGATGTGAAGATCTCCGGTCTTCAACCACCGTCTTCATCGTTAACTTTTAGTCGCCATATTAATTATTAAGAATGGGTTAAACCCGATCTTTCCGAATAACTCGCGTATATTATAATCAAGTGCTATGAAAACACATCATACGCCTCATTCCAATTCAAAATATTCTTTTATTCAAATATTCACATTTTTAGGGAAAAGTTCCCATTAATTTTATCAAAGATAAGTTCTTTTAAATTTATTCTTTAATCTTCCTTTGGATACCCATTTCAAAAGATTTTATTTTATCTTTTCTCATCTTAAACCCAATTAGGGTTTATCAAACTAGTCGGGACTAACAAACGTTACCGAAGTAATCATTTATTCTATTTTTCCCATCCCAACCTATTCATCCCATGGAGCAAAACTGGTACTACTCCATATCTAACACCTATGGTGCTATCGGCAAATTTAATTACCATTTCACGTTCAAATCTAATTAAAGATTTGGCTATCGCCTGGAGTAAAACTGGTGGTACTCCATTCTCGATCATTTCTTAAATTCGATAAATTTAATTATCCCATTCTCATTTTTAATCTACTTAAAGATTCGTTAAAACTTCAGTTCAGTTTTAATCTCGAAAATCATTACTTTATGATTATTCGAATTTTAGGAAATAAATCCTGCCTTGTAAGAACCCGTAACTTCCTCGTGAAGGAAAGAGCGGATACTTTGAGAACAAGCCACATCGGGACGCAAACAGAAGAACATTTCATTGTTAATTACAACAATTCATCGGAATACAAGAATATACAGAGTATAAATAAATATTACACATTCTATAAATATCAGAGATTACAACACATTACATAGCAGCAGAAAAATAATACAATACACAACTGAAAGAGATAAACGAATACAGAGCTTTTAGGATATCGTTCCAGCTGTAAATCAAGATCCTTTGAATATAATTGTGCAAAACCAAAACTACTAGCTTCCTATGTCAAAATAAGGGCATCCAGAGTTTAGGTTAAAACAATAACCTCCATGTCAGTCATAGGACTGGTGTGAGAACTAAAACAGTTATTTAAAGCTTTACTTTAAATCAGATATACCAAGGGACCACGCTGTATAACACGAAATGGGTTTCCTCCCAAGAATACCAGTGCATATAAAAAAACAGGGCAATGCTTTTTGAAAAAATGAAGCTATTATAAAACTCAGGTCCCATCACATAATGCAACACAAGCCGGAGGATAGGGTTTTCCCATATAATAGCCAAAATGCTTCGTACGTTAAAAACAAGTCATTTGATACTATTATAAGTGTATAGTGTCAAAACAATTTCAATCATAAATATCAATCATATACGGCATACTATATATCATTTCGCCATACTAGGCTCTACAATCAAAACCGCAAATGTCACGTATTGTAAGTTGGATTTCCATCTGTGAACCGAGGCAAAAGATAGTCCTCTACCGATTCGAGGCTCTCTAGCCCGAGCCTCAGGACCCAGACACAGGTGATCGCTTTGGATCGTCAGGGCCGATCCACCGATGTGGATTAAAATATCTGAACGCTGCATTTCCCCACCCTTCGGGGCGTAAATGAGCCAAACTACTCCATCGACTCCACATAGTCACCGATATATCCGAGGTGCCTCGCAACACCAACAACCATACAGGTGAAAGTAATATAAATGTCAGGGCTGGTAGGTCACTGACACCACCATAGCTAGAAGGAAACACATTGTAACACCCCGCATTTTTAAGTATAAATAAAACTGAAATAAAATATATGAAAATATGCTTATGATAGGTAAATAATGGTGATGCATAAGAAGAATTAATTAATACATGAAAGAGAAGAAAAATTAGTTCGATAACCGTGTGTGTAACAAAAAAGATAGTAAAATGAGGATAATTAATTTAAGAATCAGGAATTAGGTAAAATAGACATCACCATTGCGTTCCTCTCGAAATTTTACATGAAATAGAGTCCGAGTTTCCGAAAATCGGAGTCCGGATGAAGAAGTTATGGCCTGTGGAAGATTCAGAAGGTTTCGGTCAGCACAGAACTGGGCAGGTCGACCTGGGGGCCAGGTCGACCAGGGGGTCGACCTGGGAGTCGACCTCCCCCATGGGGGTCGACTATAGTGTCAACCTCCCCCCTACAGGTCGACCTGGTCGGCTTGTTTCGGTCCAGAACACGTTTTTGAAGCCCAGGGACGATTTTTGATGGTCCGGATTGGTTTTAGGGTTAATCTGATGGCTGAAATGAATTGCTACACCTATAAAAACAACCTAAGACCTAGCCTTCTCTACACACAATTCTATTCTGCTTCTTCTCTGCCTCTGTTCTAAATAAAAATAAAAATGGTGTCGCTACTCTGCTGGAATCAAAATTAGAAGCTAATCAACATCAACCTAAGCAACTCAATTCAAATTAGAGATTAAAGCTTCTGCAACGATTCTACAACAATTAAAGTTCTTTCTTTAATCCAACCAAGGCAAGTGCAGTTATTTTCCGATATAAACTTTAATCATAATTGTGACATGATTGTAAATCTGAATTTGAGATTGTGTATGTTCTGTTCTGATCTATTTTAATCTGTATCTCTTCTTCTTTCTGTTCTATAGCCAGGCTACTACGAGCCTATGCCAATCTCCTAACAGATTAACGCATGAAAGCTAAAATGTTTGGGACAAATAATGAATGTGGAATAATTGGACATGGTTAATCTGTGACTGATTTAAGAAAAAGGACATAGGTTTAAAACTATATTTAGATCTATGCATATTCTGTGAATTGGAAGAAAAGGAACCATGGTATGTTAACATATGACTTGAGACAAAGAAAATATGGCTTAGGTATAAAGATTTACATTAAGGTAGGACATATATTAAATGTAAATAAACACCTAAGTAAGGGATTTTTGGGATATATGACATGCATAGTAATCAATGGTTATATTTGGTATATGATCGTAGTGTGAATCATGACAATTATTTAGGCATGCTTAGGCCAAATTTAAAATTAGGCAAGATATGTTTGTGAAACTTTAAGGAATGATTAAATTTGTTATATTTGCCTAATCTGCTAGTTCTGCTATATTGCTTAATCTGCTAGTTCTGCTATATTGCTTAATCTGCTAGTTCTGCTCTACTGCCTAGTCTGCTAGATTTGTTCATCTGCCAAATCTGTCATCTGCTAAGTCTGTTGAAAATGCTAGATCTGCTAGTTTGCTTAATCTGCTAAATCCGTTAAGTCGCCTAATCTGAAAAATCTGTTATCTGCAATATCTGTTGAGTTGATATAATTAGTCCGCTATTGACATAATCTGAATTGGCTATAGTTATGAATAATTGACATGTATATTAGGCGTGGGTATAAATGGTGAATCATTAATTAATTGGCCGCAAAGATAAACATGGCTAACTCGAGGTTAGAATGAGTTTGCGGCGTAATTCTGCCGGAACCGCCCGGCATATTCTAGTGGTCGCAAACAATAGGTTCTAATGTGAGAAGTTAGTCATAACGTGCTTGAAACCCAAGGTTAGACTCAGTTTGCGACAGAAACCTGCCCGGAACCAACCGGCCTAACCAGTAGCCGCAAATTGTCAGTCTAATGTGAGAGGTTTGGGCATTAATATTTAATTAATGAAAATCTGAGATAATTATGATGTCTAAAACGTGTTGCGTAAGGCTAAACCAATTGGACCAATGAATCTGATAAACCCGTTTCGTGAATCCGTAGGCCCAATACAAAGTTAGATAATCTGTAACCAGTTAATCTGTAAGTCTGTTAATCTGTAACCAGTTAATCTGTAAGCCTGTTAATCCGAACATCTGATCCGTTAGTCTGAAAACCTGTTAACTTGATTGTCTGATCTGTGAACTAGTTAATCTAAATTTTGTTTGTCTGAAACTTGTAGACAAGTTAAGCTAATCTGGGGACACAAGGTTAGGAGGGGAATTACTTGTTTCATCTGTTGTTTGGGACCCATATTAGTCAGTAACCCTTTCTGGTATCAAAACTTTGACCCAACAATAAGTAGGGTCCGGGCACACTTACTGAACTAATTATAAGCGGTTCATTCTGATAATGGCGAGGGGTGTTGATGGTGCGTTCCAACCGGGTCATGTGCGTGCATGGATCCCGGTCTGCCTCTGAGGATGTAAGACGCCATGACATCTGTAAATAGGTCTGTGCCAATTGGTTGTCACTTTAGGGAGTGATACACCCTACTGTGGGGCCGACACAGGATATTTATGTATTAGGGAGCCGATCGCTTGGGGTAGGGTTTTTGGGTACACTTAGTTCTGTCTGTTTCTGTTGGTACCGGCTGTTTCTGTTGGGTGGTAACACCTATCTGTTTCTGCGTGGTACCGTCTGTTCGGGTGGTAAAGGCCCATTACTAGTGTACACCTAATTTTACATTCTGTTTCCGTAGGGATTAATCTGTTTCTGCTTCTGTCTGTTTCTGATCAGGTAGTAAAGGCCCATTATTAGCATTCTGTTTCTGTTAAATTATTCTGTACCCATTTCTGTTTCAGTTTAGACGTTAGGGTGACACCTAATTCTGTTATACTAGTATTAGTACAGAGAAGTGTAACACAATAGCTTATATCATTCTGTTCTTCTGTTATATCTGTTACACCTGTTACAGTTATCTCTCATCCAGTTTTATTTTCATGTCATGTTATTATTATCTGTTCATAACTGAAAATCACTGGACTTGTCATACTTTTTGTCTGACCCTTGTTGTTTCGCCTCCTTTCTTCCGTTTCCCCCCCAGGTTATCCAAGGAGGGAATACTTTAGCTTGATCCGGATTTCTTCTGCTTGAAGTGCTTAAAGTATGGCTTGGCTCTGTATAGCTTCCGTTCTATGGGGATTATGATATTAAACTATGCATTCTAAAGGCTTTTGTACAAGACTGATATTTTGTACTTGAATTTTGATAATGTGATTTGAAAGGATGTAACCAAGTTTATTTCGGTTTTTGTTGAAATAAAGTTATAAATTTTTCAAGTACTATTTTATCTGTCTTGTAAGTTTCTGTTCTGTTTACTAAAATGCTCCACCAAAGTTAAGGCATTCCCTTTGTGAGTGACCTTAACGGAGGTGGGGTGTTACACGCATGTCCTCCCTGAGGTCCTCTCCTGTTTCTGGTTCACAACCGGGGTGTGAGGCTCGCGAATCCACACTACACAAAGCTATGTCACACAGGCCGTGCTTTGATCATCAACCACAAGACTCTGCTTTTCAACAAAAGCCTTGATCGTTTGCCACTTAGGCATGCCACACAGCCAATTCGCCCCATGCGATTGATATCCATCAATATATAACCTTTGAGCTCGTACGTCTCAGAGAAGGGCGTTAAGCAAGGGGATAAATTCTCCGCCGCCAAACAGATATTTATTTAATAGAAATCAATCACACAGAATAAAATCCGATGTCAGACACACAGTCCATTTATAAGTTCGTTCTGGGTCTGAACAAAACCGGAGGCACCTTGTACCTCGCATATCCATCAATCTCCAAGTACGTCTAGACGATCACCAACTGATTCCCTCCTCTTGGGTGTACAGCCCAATCAAGATCGTCAGTAATTATCCAAACGATGTAAAGACCTCTGGTCTTCGACCACTATCTTCATCCTCGACACATCGTCGAATCAGTAATTCAGAATGGGATAAACCATGTCTTTCTGAATAACTCGCGTATATACTAAGCAAGTGTTACACAAACACAACATACGCCTCATTCCAATTTAGAATATTCTTTTATTCAAATATTCTTATACTTTGGGAAAGGCTCCCATTTATTTTATCAAAGATAAATTCTTTAAATTTATTATTTATTCTTCTTTTGAATATCAATTCAAACCAAATTATGGTTTATCCAAACTAGTCGGGATTAAAGAATCTTACCGAAGTAATCATTTGTTTTAATTTCCCAATCCCAACCTATTTATACCATGAAGTAAAACTGGTAATATTTCATATCTAACACCACGGTGTTATCGGTAAATTCAATTATCGTTTCACATTCAAATCTAATTAAAGATTTAACTATCGCCTGGAGCAAAACTGGTGATACTCCATTCTCGATCATTTCAATCTAATTAAAGATTCATTAAAACTCCACTTGGTTTTAATCTTCCCAAAAATCAATATTAATTGTCGTTTATCTTGGGAAATCTTATCCTGTCTTTAACTGGGTTAAAGAACCAATGTCATTTGAAACACGGTTCACTATAAACCCAAAATCATATTCCATTAATTATCGGGTTAAAGAACAAGTGTTATTTAAAACACCGTTCACGATAAACCCAAAAATCAATTCAAATTCAATTCCAATTAAATTCCATTTAATTGGTATACTTCATTAAATCTAAATAAAAAGATTTAATCTTTTTCTCAACTGCTTTTAAGAACAGTGTTAATGAAGACACCATTCACGACATACCCAAATCCCATTTGATATTAAATATAAGGCTCTGAATAGAAAATATATCGGCTTATATTCAATATCAAATTCTAAGACCCATAAATATCGGACTGGAAATAGCGATATAAACATATCTTTCAAATTTCCATAACAATATCTGCATAATCACGAAATCCAACATCGAAATATTCCAAAGACAATTTCGATTCAAATACATTTCCACTTTATATATTGGAAATTTTGGTTATTTTCAAAACCATTTCAAATCCACTTTATTTATTTTAAAAATAAATGGGATTATAATTCTAGTTCAAAACTAGTTCATTTCGATAAAAATCTATTTTTATCTTTTCAAATTTGGAATTTTTCATCCTAATTCTTCACAAATCATTTCTTATGATTTTACGCAAATTAATACAATTTTTAATAATTTTATCAAGGCCCGTACAGTCGATTTCCATAAACGGCCATCGAACTGCACTTACAACGACCTTTTCCAAATTTGATTTGGACATAATTCCAAATCCAACCGTTAGATTTCAGATCTCTAATATTCATTAGAAATCTCTTTTCGATATGAACCCAACGGCTCTAGTTTCAAAAGAATCCGACGGTCGGATCACCCATAATGTCCATTCGAAGTCAATGGTCGAAATACGCGAACTATCGCGGCACGGCGCGTTCTATTCAGGCCATTATATATATAATATATATATTATATATATTTTGTCGATTTCCTTTCAAAACGTATTTTATAAATCGTTTTAAATTCGTTTTCAAAACGATTTCAACTTCATATTCGATTTCAAATCAAAATTGAATATTCCATATCATCGATATATAAATGATAGTATTTTCGAAATATTATATTTTGAAATCAATTCCTTTTCTGTATTCATTATAAAACGAATATAATCGATATAAATATCGTTCGCGTCAAAATGGCGCATATCCAATCAACACGGCTTTATATATTTCTATTTAAAATATTTCTTTTCAATTATTTCTATTTCAAATATTTCAATTTCAAATATTTCTTTTCAAATATTTCTATTTCAATAACTTCGTTATTCTATTCAACAAATGAATATTTTCTTCAACACATGAATATACATTTTTATTCAACACATGAATATATATTTTATTCAACACATGAATATTTATTCTATTCAACACATGAATTTATACTTTTATTCTATTCAACACATGAATTTTTATTCTATTCAACACATGAATTTTTATTCTATTCAACACATGAATTTTTATTCCAACACAATGGGATATGTTTCTTAACTCAATTCAGCTGTTATGATTAGTTTCTGCTAAAATCAAAATATAAATCTATATATTGAATTTGAACGCACATTTCAATTTACTGGGGCCATATACGGACTCTAAAAATTCCCAAAAAATATTTTCTAGCTTCGTATTGACAATACGGTCCTAACAAAACTAATTTCGTCAAATTTCAAGATCGTTTGAAAAATGGTCATTTTCTGGTCGATCGAAATTGACTGAAACTGTTAAAACACGTTTTACTTCGCCACGCTCACATATTGTGTAACGACCCGGAAAATCTGAACCAATTTAAAAATTTTAAATTGGCTAAAATAATGGATTTTAAATATTTAAAATAAATATTTTAAATAATAACGATGAAAAGTGAGTTTGAATCGACGTTTGAAAACAAATATAATTAATTCTAATTTATAACAAGGCCTGAAATGGCGCGGTAGTTTCAAATTTTGAATTCAAACTTTGACTGACTGTACCGGGTGCAAAACAAAACGGATTTGAGTGAAACCAAAAATATTTAAATCTGTTAGAGAATACCTTTCTAACGAATCTGAAAAATCGAAGTTTCATTGTGGGAAGCAAAAGTTATAGCCAAATGAATTTTCAGAAAGGTCGCTATGGAATTTATATAGCCTGTGAAATTGGCCATTTTGCAAACGACCTCGGAATTCGACGAAACCACTTTTGCTGGATCCGGGATGAGAAGTTATTGCTAGGTTTCAAATTTCATAATTTTTGAAGCTAGTATGTGAGCGTGGAAAAGGAAAATGTGTTTTCGTCAATTATAGTTAAATTGGATCGACCAGAAATGGACCATTTTTCAAACGTTCTCAGAATTCGACGAAACTAGTTTTGTTGGGACCGTATCGTCAAAACATAGCTAGATTTATTTTTCGGGAATTTTTAGAATTAGTTTTTGGCCCTGGAAAATTTAAATGTACGTTCAAATTAAATATTGAATGTTATATATTTTTAATTGAAGGAAAACTGATAGAAACAGTCGAATGGGCCTACGAAACATATCCCATTGTGTTCGGAATGGGGGTAAAACGCTAGGGACGACAGTCGTTGGGTTTGGATTGGAGTTCATGTGCGAAAACCCTATTTTTTGAGTTAATATAAATATCGGCCAATCAGATTTTTATAAAAAAAAAAAATCCGCTTTCTCTCTCCCCGACGTCGATTAAAGGCGGAAAGCCATTCCAACCTTCCGGCCCCGATTCCGACCGCCACACACCGAATTAGCACTCCACCCAGTTGAGGATTTTGTAGCCCTTCTCGAGATCTTCAAATCCATATAAAGTTTGGAATTTTTCGTGGCCTGTGGAGTGAGAATCAAGCTCGGGAAGTTCAGATGTTTTCGCCGCCGCCCCGCCTGCCTCAGGCGATCGAACGCCTCCCCCCTTCATGCGTAGGCACGCCTCTCCTCCCCCTTCGACACTGCGAAGGCTGATCGACGAATAGCTACACGGATTCGAAGAAAAATCCAAACCTAGTTTTGAACGAAACAGCTGAGGTACGGCCTTGTTTATTTTCAACTGTTTTAACACCTTTAAACCGTTGCAAACTTTGAAAAATCATATCTTTTTCGGTTCTTGATGAAATTCGATGAAACAGGAAACATCGTGACCGTGTGGACGTCTTCTACATTCTAGAAGAGACCGCATATTTTTCTGAGCCTTCTGCTATTTTGGTGGAGTGGAACCCAAAGTGAGATTTCTAATTTATAAACGATGGAAAACGACGATGTATAAATTATATAGTCGATGTATGAGTTATATAAGCGTTGTACACCTCATGTATAAGCGTTGTATAAGTTGTACGTTCGATGTATAAGTTATATATGCATTGTAAAAATTATATATGTGTTGAAATAGAAGTAAAATGCTATATATATATATATATATATATATATATATATATATATATATATATATATATATACGCCCCTCGTCCACAAACCCTGGGCGATATTTATTGGTTGTGATTGGTGTGAAAATTGATTGATATAGCGAATGGTTGATTGGAATTGTTTGTGGTTGATATTGATTGATTGTGGTTGAAAAATACCCGTTTGTGGTTGAGAAATATTTGGTTGAAACCACATAGGATTAGTTTGTGGAAATGAAAAAAATATACATGCCGCCTGCGTGCGAACTAGATGCATGATTCCCCATTGTCAAAAACCGCGAGGTTTTAAGATAGAGCGAGGAGCCGTACTAGGGACGATCCCGATTTTAACTACCCTGCCGTTATGCTGCCGAAATTTTGAAGAATATTCATGTGTTTGAATTATTTTCATTTGTTGAAACTATATTTATTCGTTGAATAGAAAATCCTCATGTGTTGAATTGAAACTCATTCGTTGAGTAGAAATTCATGTGCTGAATGGTATTCGTGTTTTAAATATAAAAATCACCTTTTTATCTACATATACAAACCATAGAAAACCTTCATGTGTTGAATCGATATTCATTCGTTGAATTGAAATTCATGTGTTGATAGGTATTCATTCGTGTTTTAAATATAAAAATCACCTTTTTATCTACATATACAAACTATAGAAAAACTTCATGTGTTGAATCGATATTCATTCGTTGAATTGAAATTCATGTGTTGAATGGTATTCGTGTTTTAAATATAAAAATCACCTTTTTTATCTACATATACAAACTATAGAAAACCTTCATATGTTGAATCGATATTCATTCGTTGAATTGAAATTCATGTGTTGAATGGTATTCGTGTTTTAAATATAAAAATCACCTTTTTATCTATATATATAAACTATAGAAAACCTTCATGTGTTGAATCGATATTCATTCGTT
This sequence comes from Allium sativum, assembly GCA_030737875.1. Lineage (NCBI taxonomy): Eukaryota > Viridiplantae > Streptophyta > Magnoliopsida > Asparagales > Amaryllidaceae > Allium > Allium sativum. The sequence continues at coordinate 895,310,758 of CM060920.1, forward strand.
GAATTGAAATTCATGTGTTGAATGGTATTCATATTTTGAAAGAAATTGTTTTATAATAAAAATCCCATTTTTATCATCAATATGAAATATATAAAATAATCTTGTTTTGAAATAAATTGTTTTATAATAAAAATCCTATTTTTATCACCTATATTAACTATATAAAATAGTCGAGTTTTGAAATAAATTGTTTTACATTAAAAATCACATTTTTCTTATATACATGAATTGTTAAAAATAGTGAAGTGTTGAAATAGAAGACAGTTAGATAAAAATATATTTTTTATCAAATGTATGAAAAGAATATAGCTTTGAAATCGAAGAATTGATATATATATATATATATATATATATATATATATATATATAGAATTAAAATATATCGAATAACGAAGCTGCATTCGTATTTTGAAACCGTGATTTCAAACGATTAGTGCGGGAGATCCGACCATCGGATTTTCCAGAAATCGCAACCGTTGGATTCGCTTTCGAAATATCTTTCCAACGGCACCAACTTTGTAAAAATCCAACGGTTGGATTGTCTGGAATATTTAATTCAAATCGGAAGAAAAACAGCGCCAGAATCGATTATATATATATTATATTTAATCGAATAACGACGCTGTAGTTCGTATTTTGAAATCGAAACTTCAAACGATTATATCGGGAGATCCGACCGTCGTATTTTCCAGAAAATGGAACCGTTGGATTCGTTTTGAAAAGATCTTTCTAATGATGTAAATTTTGTGAAGATCCAACGGTTAAATTTTCAGATATGTGTAAATCAAATCTGAAGAAAAAACAGCGCCACGGCCACGTTATGGCCCGCAGCGTCGTTTTGAATAAATTGGCTATTTTAAAATAAATAAAAATAGCGATAAATCGTTATAAAATATTATAAACAATATGGATGTGAAATTTAGATACTAACTGAAGGTTGGCTAAGTCGAATGGTTTCCTGGGTGTTGATCTGATGTTGGTTTCGGCCTTCGGGGTTAATATTTGGGAAATCGTTCTCTTACTGATTGACGGTTAGTGACTAATGAAGTGAAATGATGCGTATGTATGTTAGTGTTGCACTTGTTTATTATATACGCGAGTTGCTCAGAAAGGCCGGGTTTATCCCATTCTGAATAACTGAATCGACGATAAGAAATCGAAGATGAAGACGGTGGTCGAAGACCAGAGTTCTTCACCTCATTTGGATGGTAACCGAGGTCCTGATTGGGAGGCATCCCGAAATATGGATAATGAGTGGTGATCGCCCAGACGTACGTGGTGATCGATTGGTTTGAAAGGTATATAGTGCCTCCGGTTTCGTTCAGACCCAGAACGGACTTGCAAATGGACAGTGTGTCTGACATTGGAATTTATTCTGTGTGATTGATAGCCACCAGTTGCACGGTGTGAATTGCCTGTGTGGCATGCTAAGATGCAGTGATCAGGGCTTCTGTTGAAAAGCAAAGTCTTGTGGTGATGATCAAAGCATCGCCTATGTGGCGTAGCTTTGTGTATAACGTGAAATCGCGAGCCTCACACCCCGGTATGAATCAGAAACGGGGGAGGACATTAGGGAGGGCCTGCGTTTCTTTCTAGCTAGAAGTGGCGTCAGTGGTTTTACATGCCCTGACGAGTTTGACTTATGTGGTTGTTGCTGTTGCGAGGCGCCTCAGTTAGATCGGACGATCTGAGTCCGATGGAGTCATTCGTTGGCTCGTTGACGCCCCAAAGGGCGGGGAAACGTAGTGTTCAGGCATAATAATCCACATCTGTGGACCGGCCCTGACGATCTAAAGGGTTGATGCGTTCTGATCCTGAGACACGGGCTAGAGCGTCTCGAATTCGGTAAGGACTATCTTTTGCCTTGGTTCATGACGGAAATCCAATTTCCAAATACGACATCTTGCGGTTTTGATTGTATATATATATGGCGACATAATATATGGTACCCATGCCGTCAATAATATCAAATGCTTTTATTTTATTCGTATCAAGCATATTTTGGCTATTATAAGGTAAAACTCTATCCTCCGGTTTGCGTTGCATTGTGTAATGGGAACTGAGTCTTATAATGGCTTCATTTTTATAAAAAAGCATTGCGATATTTAAAAGAATGATTTGTTTTAAAGCACCGGCAATCCAATGGAGTAAACCCGTTCGACGAAAGTGGCGTGGTCCTGTGATTAGCCATATATTTAATGTGTTGAGTAGATTTCTCATACCAGTCCCATGACTGACTCGTAGTTTGTTTCACTTTCAAACTCGGGTGCCCCTTTTTCTACACGGGCAGCCTTGTATTCAGGTTTAGCTGGCTCTTTCTGGATAGTTGGAGCTGAAGATGGATTCTATTATTTATCTCTTTTTATGTTGTTCAGCTCCTATTGTACATATTATGTTTGTTTCCGCTGTAGACATTTATGTATAGCTGAACTGTATTTGTACTAAGTATGATCCTGTATACTGTGTAACTCTGATGATTACGTTTATCCAGTACATCCTATTGTGCATTATCTGGTGTATTTATTTATTTCTGTTCTGCTATTATCTGTTTCTGTGTTATATTCCAAGGATTACCCTTGCCGCCGTTAGTACGGGGTTTGGGGTCGTCTCATATTGATTCAGAAAATTACGAATTTTGAAACCTAGCAATAACTTGACCTCACAGATCCAATAAAAGTGATTTCGTCGAAAACCAAGGTCGTTTGCAAAATGGCTAAATGGTTCAAATTTTAATTTCTGACTTATATTGAATTCTGTATATTCAATTGAAATTCGAAATCGAATTTTCGAACTGCCACGCCATTTCATGCTCGTTATATAATTAAAATAAATTTATTCGTTTTAACTTCGTCGAAAATATATATTCCGTTGTTACTATTTAAAATAATTCCAAAATAAAAAATATAAATTGGCTCATATTCCCGGGTTATTACATGTCTTTACTTGGGTTAAAGAATCAATGTCATTTGAAACATTATTCATGATAAACCCCAAAATCATATTCCATTAAAAAGTTATCTTCACGTAAATCAGATCATTCGTAATCAATATAAATTTCCATATCAGACTAATAATATAAATAGAATAACGGCGAAGCCTTTTAAATTCCATATATAGTAACGATTTTCCTTCACAGAAGCTCATCTTGATTATTACCAAATCGAATTCCATTCAATTCCAATTTAATATATTAAATTGGATACTTTGTAAAAATTCCATTAAATCTTAATAAAAAGTTTTAAAAATTCCAAATCATATCTTCACTGTTAATTGGGTTTTAAGAACAAATGTTATTTAAAACACAGTTCACGATGAATCCAAAATCAAATTCCATTTCAATTCCAATTATATTAATAAATTGGTAAACTTCATTAATCTTAATTAAAAGATTTATTCTTTTCTCAACTGGGTTTAAGAGCAGTGTTATTTAAGACACCGTTCCTGATAAACCCAAAATCCAATTGATATTAAATACAAGGCTCTAAATAGAAAATATATCGGCTTATATTCAATATCAAATTCTGAAACCAACAAATATCGTATTGGGAATAATGATATATATATATCTTCCAAATTCCTCAATAATATCCGTATAATCGCAGAATCCAATATCAAAATATTCCAAAGTATATTTCCACTCAAATACATTCTAATTTTCTCGTTGGAAAACTCTGGTTATTTTAAAACCCATTTCTTAATCCAAATTATTTATTTAAAAACATTGGATTAACATTCTAGTTAATAAATAGTTCATTTCGATAAAAATATATTTTTATCTTTTCAAACTTGGAATTTTTCACCAAAAATCTTTCCAAATCATTTGTTATGATCTTATATAATTTATCCATATTTATAATGACTTTAATATCGCATTTTCAGTCGATTTCCATATACGATCATCGAACTGCATTTACAATGACCTTTTCCAAGACTGATTTGGACATATTTTAAAATGTAACCGTTAAATTTCAAATCACTTATTATCATTGGAAAGCTCTTTTCGATACGAACCCAACAGTTTTGGTTTCAGGAGAATCCGACGGTTGGATCTCCCGTTACGTCCATTTTGAAATTCACGAACGGTCGCTGCGCGACGCGTTCTATTCAAGCCATTATATTTATGTCATCGATTTCCATTCAAAATGTATTTTATAAATCGTTTATAAATTCATTTTAAAAAGATTTCAACTTCGTTTTCAATTTTAAATCAAAACAGAATATTCCATATCATTAAAATATTAAAATGATATTATCTTCAGAATATTTGATTTTGAAATCAATTTCCTTTCCGTATTCATTAAAAAATGAATAAAATCGATAAACAAATCTCTTCGAGTTAAAAATGGCGTATATACTTAACTCGACTTCCATATTTTTATATTTTCGTGTTCATCCCAATTCGGACATCAAAATCATATTTTGATTCTTTTCTGAATATTATTTTAAAATATTCATTATTTTAAAATATTCGTTATTTTAAAATATTCGTTCTTTCTGAATCGAAATGCGACTCAATCAATTACCATACAATTTCAATTATATGGATTTCATACATCGCATGTATTCAACAATAATGATAAATAATCACTCAACATCCAAACATCATCCATAGTGCAATTTACAACTGCATAAACATTAAAATAAATAAATAATGCTCATCACATTCTGTCCATCAGTCGATTAACACATAACTAAATAATGGGATTCGTGTATGTCAAGTGTCATCCCAATACCCGTGTTGAGGATTTCAGACAACAATAGTTATTTTAAATAAATTATTGGTTAATAAATTTCACCAATTCTAATTCGATTTGAATTATTTATCTAATTAGCTAATTTTACTATTTAAATTATAAATGGATATTTATGATTTACTTTCGCTTAATATTACCATTATTTTTAATATGTGAATCATCATAATCACTACAAAAATCACCAAATCATCCATAAAAATAAATACTCAACTATCCAATGCCATTTACGGCGCCATAAGTGGCCATTCGCGGAGTATGAAATCCGAGTGTTAGTTATCCACACATCACTTCCAAAATATGTGATTTGTGCGAATTCGAGTGTTGAACTCCGTACAACAGACAAAAATCTATATTGGCAATTTCTGTACATTTACAGCTATAAAATAAATTAAATAATTGTACAAAATTTTAGTGAGAGAATTCTCATATTTATTTCCACTCCACCATTCTTTTATTTCTGAATTTCAGTTCTATTTGGATTTGAATTTGCCTGAAATTCTAATTTGCTCCTTATCTGTTCTGGACTATTCTACGGTGTAGTATTTCTGATAACGATCCCAATGCAATTCGTTTCGTTGAATTCTGTGTTGGTTTGCAAAAGATATTATAGTTTGAATAATAATCACTTTTATAAACTAATTAAGTTAAAAAAAAATCTTAACCCTTTTCTTTATCCCTCGTCTTCCTATCATCGTTCAACCTGCAAAAAGCCATCTTCGACTTCTTCGTTCCCCAACCGCACTTTGCCTGAGCCACTAACATCACATCGGAGTTCTCCGCGGGGAGCGCACCGGAGCCCTCCACTTATGACCAGCGCCAAGGCGAACTAGACCCCCTCTTTCAGCCAAGAAAGCCGCGTGAACGACAGTGCTACCCGACGCAAAATCTCACCATCCACCAAACTAAAAACGATCTTATCCATACAGAATTGAAGATCCGAAATTTCTCTACAATGTTTGCTTAAGAATCACTAGCTAATTCGATCTGGATTGGGAATTATTAAGGATTCAAATTCGAACAAATATGGTCATTCATTCGGTTTGGAGTGGTAAGAAAGGGGGATTTGTCCGCTGGATTCATTTTGACTAGGGTTTGCTAGGAGAGAGGGTATATATAATATTTATTTAATATTAATTTAATTCCAATATACATGTTTATCAATTCGAACTCCAAATCAAACCCAACGACTGTCGCCCCTAGCTAAATACCCTCATTCCGAACACAATGGGATACGTTTCGTAAGCCAATTCGGCTCTTTCGATCAATTTTCTTTTAAATTAAAATATAAAATCAATATATTGAATTTTAAACGTACACTTTAATTTACCGGGGCCACATACTGACTCCAAAAATTACAGAAAAATAAATCTAGCTATGTTTTGACGACACGATCCTAACAAAACTAATTTTGTCAAATTCGTAGATCGTTTGAAAAATTGCCCTTTTTCCAGTTGATTAAATTTAAACTAAATTGAAAAAACACGTTTAAATTTACCATGCTCACATATTAGTCTCAAAAATTATGAAATTTGAAAATCAACAATAATTCAACATTCCGGATCCAACAAAAGTGATTTCTTCAAAAACGAAGGTCGTTTGCAAAATGGCTATTTTTAAGGGCAATATATTATATTAAAATATATAAATTCTACAGCAACCATTTTAAATTTTAAACTAGACATAACTTTTAATTTATAAAGTAAAATCTCAACTTCTTACATTAATTAGAAAATTGCAGTTCAAAATTGTAACATCCCGCAAATCCGTACAATCTGAGTTGACTAATAACACACGTCCAACCCAAATTGTACAGAAATACGAATCATTATTAGAAAGAAGTTAGAGGATGAGAAATAGAAAGAAAGAAATATTAGAATAGAAGAAAACGAAGATCACAAACTCACAGCGGAACGAATAAAATATATTAAATAACCTAACTTTTTAAATACAAATCAGTAACTGTATACACATGCCATTATCAGAGCACAACATTTATTCCTGGAACAGTTATAAACACCTGTTTCCAGATACAACACAGTACACAGCGGAAATATGATAGTCTATAGCTAACTAGTGAAGCCTCCTACTTCCAGCTCTTCCAAGTGAATCTGAAAAATCCCGACTACTTGACTGCCCGTAAAAATTTGGGCACCCAACAGTTTAGGGAAAACAAAAACAAAATAAACTCTGGGTCAGTCATGGGACTGGTGTGAGTAAACTCCAGCCATTGGTTTAACTTCAAAATCCTTTCGAAAGAAAGGATAATAGTAAGACCAGCCCACACATAAAAATGGACGGTTTTTTACCTTACTATAACCCAAAACATTTTTGATATCAAATCCAGTGATATTATAATAGTGTCTAAATTAAATAAATAACAATCTAGTGGAACGCTTGCACCTCACGCTCCATATATAATATAAAATCAAAAACCGTAGGGCGCTTATTGGAGATTTGGATTCCGACTATGACAAGGTATGGAAACACCTTCCGGTAGTGTATCTCTAGAGAGGAATACACTGGGTTCGACAAGAACATCTTGCAAACCAGCCCATATGTAATAACCCGGAAAATCTGGGCTAGTTTAAAATTTTTATTTTGGCAATTTTAGCGAATTTTGAACATTTAAAAGGAATTATTTTAAATAATAACGACGAGAAATTTATTTTGAATATAAATCGAACGTATATATTATATACGTCGTCATTAGAATATAAATATTTATTTTAAATTATAAAAATAGAATTGAAAATGGCGCGGTAGTTCGATAATTCGATTTCAAACTTAATTGAATGTACCGGGTGCAAAACAATCCGGATTTTTGTGAAACCAAAAATAATGGAATCTATTTGAGAATATCTTTCCAACGAATCCGGAAAATCAAGATTTTATAGCGGGAATTAAAAGATATGTCCAGTTGAAAATTCTAAATAGTCGCTATGGAATTCAGGCCCTTAAAAATGGAGATTTTGCAAACGACCTCGGATTTCGACAAAACCACTTTTGTTGGATCCATGATGTCAAATTATTGCTAGATTTCAAATTTCATAATTTTTCGAATCAATATGTGAGCGTGGCAAAAGAAAACGTGTTTGACCAGTTTCAGTTGATTTTAATCGACTGGAAAATGGCCATTTTTCCAACGGTCTCAGAATTCGACGAAATTAGTTTTGTTAGAACCATATCGTCAATACGAAGCTAGAAAATATTTTTCGGGAATTTTTAGAGTTAACATGTGGCCCCGGTAAATTGAAATGCACGTTCAAATTCAGTATATAGAAGTATATGTTGATTTTGACGAAAACTGATTGTAACAGTCGAATCAGCTTACGATACATATCCCATTGTGTTCGGAATGGGGGTAATTAGCTATGGACGACAGGCGGTGGGCCTTGTTTCGAGGTCGAATGAAAAAGTTACTTTTTGAAAATAAATTAATTAAATAAATAAATTAAAAACAAAAATATCTCTCTCCTCTCCCTATCTATTCACTCTGCCCCCCCCCCTCCGTTCATATTCGATTCAACTGAAATTGAAAAAGAAAAAAAACAAATCGCTCCACCACTCTCGCGGATCGACGCGCCGCCGCCACATCCACCACGACCCCTAGCTCCTCCTATGTAACGACCCGTATTCTACGCACCATAGGACCGTAGGATATTTGTTTCTTTCACATACGAAGTCGTATGGTCATGTAACTTTGGGAGACGACTATTGGGGTCATTTCCCACGTTCATGCTTTTTCCCGATTTTTAAATGACCATTTTACCCCTAGTTGGCATTGTTTTGGCCATAACTTTTGACTGGAAAGGAATTTTGACCTGAAACCACTTCCATTGGCTCCGGATGATGGTTTACAATTCCGTAGAGTGGTCACAATAGCCAGCCGGACTCACCGTTTGGGAGATATGGCTGAAACAAGTCTCAGATGGTGAAAAATAGCTTAATTGGGCTTAACCGGGTGATTAGCAGCTAGGCCCAGAGGGGAATTTCGGGTTTAGAGGTATAGGAGGATTGATTAGGGTTAGGAAATTACTTTCATTTCAGTTTTGAGCCGCCACAAACCTTCTTGAGACCCTAGTAATGGCTTCCATCCTCTAAAACACACATTTTTAGTGAAAATTAAGCCTAAACTACATCAAAACAAGGCCAAATAGCAACAAAGCAAGGGTGGAGCTGCTCCTATACATAGGAATTCGAACCAAACAGAGAGTATTTTAGATTTGGTGTTTTATTTTGTGGCCAAGGTGAGTGATAGCATCGTTTTGACACTAATTACAGTTAATTGAGGGTGATTAGTGAAGATTAGCGAATTTATACACTAATAAATTCTGGATTTTTTTTTAGAAATTCTTAAATAATGTTTTATGCTTCTGTTAGAAATTTGGTTCGATTTGATTAAGTTTCGTTAACCCTATGATTAGTTTTACTTAAACATGTTAAAGGGAAAATAAGGAGTTTTGGCCACTCTTGATCCATTTTGATTCATTTGAATTGTTGTTTTGGTGTTTGTGGTTGCTCTTACATGTTGCTATGACTCTATGGTATGTTTTATGATTGATTAGAATAGTTAGATTGGTCGAAAACGCCGTCGAATGGTGTAGAAAGCTCGCTGGAAAGTTGCAAAAATGTGCAGGTTCCGAACCGGATCGGATCTGAGTAGGGGTCGGATCGGATTTTTGAACTGACCAAGGGAATTCGAACTGGATTGGAACTTGTCACTGGAGGAGGCTTGGCGAGAAGGAAGGCCGTCTGCTTAGAGTTGGAGTGGACAAGGGGATCAGATCGGAAGAACAATGGGAGCCAGATCGGATCGGACTGGAGCACCGGATGGGATGAAGATGAGGAGCATAGGGTCGGAACGGGGAAATTAGAGGCTAGGACAAAGGACGGGATCGGTTCGGTGTACCGAACCGAACCAGAGGGAGGCACCCGAACCGAATGGAAAGATGACGAGGAAGGAGGGTAATGGCTACCGAACCGAACCGATGAGGGTAATGACTACCGAACCGACGAGGGTAATGACTACCGAACCGAACCGAATTCTAGGGCTGCTACTGCGCGACAACTCTTCTGAAGACCCACTCCAATCCGACCAAACCCGAGATGCAAAGGAAGTCCAAATGAGAAGTTAGAGCTTAAGATTTAGATGGGAATCAAGGAGTTCGCTTCATGGTTGGGATTTGCTGCGGGACGTATGCCAAGGGATTATCGATGTGTATAGCTTTGGACCACTATGGTAGGAGGTACGAAGGCGAATGCAGGGCCATTATGGCATCGGTAGAACCAAGGGCTACGACCAATGAAATGGGTCATTGAAATGTTTGGTCATGACCCCATGTGTTTAGCTTGGTCACAGCAGGGTTTCTACAAGTCGGAATTCGTTGTTACCTCAATTTGTCTAGTGTTCCAAAGTGGTAGATATCGTATGGTTTACGCACTGAGTGAGAGATGTGAGGATGGTTGTTATGGATGATTTGTTTGCCATCGTTATGACATACAAACCCCACCCCCGTATTCTTACACTATCTATTATGGCACCTTAGAGTATTGTACGGTATGTGGTACTAACTCTTTGGTTGCAGGTCCAGGTTCAGGTATGGTTTAGTATACCTGTTATTGTTCTGTTTAGATGCTTATCGCTCATACCAGGCTTTATGTCTGACCCAGAGTTTTATGTCTCCTCTTATTACTCTGGGTGCTCACACGAGCAGACTAGAGACATGTTAGCTGGAGATGCACGGCTAGATGATCCGGAGACGAGCAGGAGGCTTCCACGTAACATATATATATAGTATTCTCCCTGTGTTGTTGAAGATCACTGCTTGGGCATTGGTGGTGCATCTTCTACTTTAGCTTTCTTTTGTTTAGAGACAGTAAATTTGAAAAGTTGTAATAAGCTGTATTTGGATTTCCGTTGCTCTGATGTTGATGTTGGTTTTAGTTATCAGCATATACACTGTCTCACCTATTTTATGTCAAGTATTTTATTATTATATTTTACTCCATGCGCTGTGAGACATTCTACAGGTTCCTTGTTAGTTCATTCTATTCTTTCTTTTCTTCTGACGACCGTTCCGTGCTAGCTGGGCATGTGTACATCGCACTTTCGGAGGAAATGCAGGCTGGTGTGGGGCGGGCCGTCACACTTGGTATCAGAGCTCTGGGTTGCGTAGTTAACCTAGGGAAGTTATCAGGGAGAGATAGTATACGTATACGAGAGAGCGTATTTGTGATTATTTTGGTTTTTTCTTAAAAAGCTATATATATACTATTAGTAGTATAAGAATGAAGTCATGCTGCACTAGCACCACTATGGGGTCGTTAATCGTTTCCTTGTGCAGATTGACGATGAGCCGATATGTTAGAGGTACCGGTAGAGGGGCCAATAATGGGAATGTTGCTGGCATGACGACGTTGTTTACTGACCTCATGAGAGAGATGCTTAGGGATGTACAGAGGGCAGCTCCCAATGGTGGTGGTCCAATAGTGCAGGCGCCGAGAGTCGACTTTGCCAAGCTGAATAAGGATTATAATAGCCTTGGTGGGAAGCCGTTCCATGGAACGGAGTCGGCTACGGATGTTCAAGATTGGTTGGATAGTTGCGAACGTATCTTCGTGGATTTGGGTATCGAGGATGCGATGAAGAGAAAGCTAGCGTCCCGTCAGCTGCAAGGGCGGGCAATGAATTGGTGGAATGCTATAAACGCAACTACTCCTGAAGATCAGATTACTTGGGAGCAGTTTAAAGCTCGCTTTAGCGAGAAGTTCATTCCAGCTGCTCAGAAGTCAGTGCTGTTTAAGAAATTCTTGGAGCTCAAGCAGAATGGCAAAGCTGTCTCGGAGTATATTGCTGAATTTGACACTTTGTCAAAATATGGGTTATCTCTTATTGATACTGCCGAGAAAAAGAATGAGAAATTCATAACTGGTTTGGACCAGTACTTGGGGGAAAGACTTATTAACCTCATCGATGAGTCGTTTGAATCGATTGTTGGGAAAGCACTGAGATCAGAAAGTCTCTACCCTAAGCCGAAGACTGAGGTTGCATCTGCAGATGAGCCAAATCCACAAGCAAGTGGTGGAGGCAAGGGTGGTTCCCAGAATAAGAGAAAGCAGAATCAGACTAAGGATGGCCAGAAGAAGAAGAATAAGCAAGATGTTGAGTGCTTCAGCTGTGGTAAGAAGGGCCATTATGCTAGTAATTGTCGGGCCAAGCCAGCGGATAGGAAGTGCTTTAACTGTGGCCAAATGGGACATCACAAGGACAAGTGTCCACAGCCCCCTAAAGAAAAGCAAATGGTGAAAGCCTATGCCATTAATGCTATTCCTTCTTCGTCGAATGCCCCAACTGCGGCGGAGAAGGGAAAGAATGTCGTCATTCAAGGTATGCTTTCTGTTTATGATGTTCCTGTTAGAGTTTTGTTTGATACCGGAGCTTCCAGTTCCTTCATATCTAGTGACCTGGTAGATAGGTTGGGATTGGGGCCCGAGATTGTCGATAGACCTAAAGTGGTGACGAACCCGATTGGTGGTTCGACCAGCCTTAGCATGATTTGTCGTAATGTGGTCTTATCGAGTCATGGATGCATGTTTGTTTGTGATTGCTTTGTTTTGGGCTTTACTGGGTTTGGCATTATTTTGGGAGTAGATTGGCTCCGAAGATACGGGGTGGTGGTAGACTGTGAGGGCTTTTTGGTGACAGCTAGAGCGGATGATGGGCGGAGGATAGTGTTTGGTGGTCTACCCAGTGAGGGGGTATTGGCTAGTTTTCTAAACTCCCTCGACATTCCGCATAGTGAGTTGTCAGGTTTGCCAGTGGTTGGCCAATATCCGGATGTTTTCGAAGAAGTGACCGGACTTCCACCACACCGAGAGATTGAGTTCCGTATTGATTTGGTAAAAGATGTCAGACCTATAGTGATGCCACTTTGTCGTATGGCACCAAGGGAGCAGTGAGTGCTCGAGGTGCAAATCAGCGATCTTTTGAATAAGGGATTTATCAGAAGGAGTGTTTCTGAATGGGGAGCACCAGTTGTGTTTGCTACCAAGGCGGATGGTTCCCTTCGTTTGTGTGTAGACTACCGCGAGTTGAATAAAGTGACGAGGAAGAACAAGTATCCTCTGCCGTGGATAGATGATTTGTTCGATCAGTTGAGTGGCGCGAGAGTATTTTCTCAGTTGGATCTCGCGACAGGTTTTCATCAGCTTAGAGTGGAAGCTGAGAGTATCGCTAAAACGGCATTTCGGACGCCGTCTGGGTTTTATGAGTGGTTGGTCATGCCATTCGGGCTGACCAATGCCCCAGCATATTTTGTGGATCTTATGAATAGAGTATTCAGAGATCAGTTGAATAAGTTTGTCCATGTGTTCATTGATGATATTTTGGTCTATTCGAGGACAGAGGAAGAACACAAGGAACATTTAAGAATAGTGATGGAGGTGTTGAGAAAACACCAATTGAAAGCAAAGTTTTCTAAGTGTCACTTCTGGAAGAGGGAAGTGAGGTTCTTGGGCCATGTTGTATCAGAGAATGGTATTGTCGTGGACCCGGCGAAGGTGGCTACGGTACAGGATTGGCCTACGCCCAAGAATGCAACAGATGTAAGAAGTTTCTTGGGGTTAGCTGGATATTATCGTAAGTTTATCCAAGGTTTCTCCAAGATAGCAGCACCATTGACCCAGTTGACCAAGAAGAATCAAGCTTTTGTCTGGGATGAAAGTGCGAGAATGAATTCAAGAGTTTAAAGGACAAGTTGACAAGCGCACCAGTGTTAGTCATTTCTAAGGGAAATGAAGAGATGACGGTATACACGGATGCCTGTGGTACCGGACTGGGTGCTGTATTGATGCAAGGCGGTAGGGTTGTAGCTTATGCAAGTCGGCAATTGAAACCGCACGAGAGAAGATACCCTACCCATGATTTGGAGTTGGCAGCGATCGTGTTCGCGTTGAAAATGTGGAGACATTATCTCCTGGGAGAAAGATTTGAGCTATTTACAGATCATAAGTCATTGAAGTATCTCTTCTCCCAGAAGGATCTAAATCTCCGACAACAAAGGTGGTTAAAATTCTTGGCTTCCTATGATTTTGATATCGCATATACACCGGGAAAGGGCAATGCGGTAGCCGATGCGTTGAGTAGAAGACATGCCAGTTTAGGGGCTATGTTTCTAGAATGGAAGCAACTGGAGTACATCGCTGGGTATGATTTCAGACCATAGTGCGAATTGGATCCAGAAATGTTATCAAGTTTGACGATCAGACCCACTTTGAGTGAGCGGATCGGCTCTAGTCAGAGGGACGATCCTAACCTATTGGAAATCATCTCCAAGTTAGAGATGGGTATCGATGAGGAGATGAACAAGTATGGGCTTGATCGAGATGGATGGCTTAGGAAGAATGGAAAGCTTGTTGTACCCAACGTCAATGGAATGAGAGATGAAGTGCTTAGAGAATGTCATCACTCAAGACTGACTATACACCCCGGTGGTAATAAGATGTATCGAGATATGAAGCAGATTTACTACTGGGAAGGGATGAAAAGAGACGTTGGGAAGTTTATATCCAAGTGCATGAATTGCCAGCTAGCTAAAGCCGAGCAAAAGAAGCCTAGTGGGTTGTTACAACCCTTAGAAATTCCGGAATGGAAATGGGAGCAAGTCTCGATGGATTTCATCGATGGTTTACCAAGGACTAGATCGGGACATGATAGCATTTGGGTAATTGTGGATCGGTTGACTAAGAGTGCAAGATTTATACCAGTCAAATCGACTAGAACGGCAGCCAAGTTGGCAGAATTGTATATGAAGTGGGTAGTGGGATTTCATGGAGTACCTAAAAGCATTGTGAGTGACCGAGACCCGTTGTTCACTAGTGGGTTTTGGAAGAGCTTACAAGAGGCTCTAGGGTAAGAGTTACATCTCAGTACCGCATATCATCCTCAGACCGACGGTCAGACGGAGAGGGTGAATCGTATTTTGGAAGATCTCTTGAGAGCATGTATGTTGGATTTTGGTGGATCATGGGATGACCATTTGCATCTAGTAGAGTTTGCATATAATAATAGCTACCAATCCAGTATCGGTATGGCTCCATTTGAGGCTTTGTACGGAAGACCGTGCAACTCACCATCATGTTGGATAGAGACTGGTGAGAAGTTTATGCTTGGACCAGATGTGGTAAGAGAAACTTCAGATAAGTTCAAGATCATTCAACAACGAATGAAGGCTGCCCAAGATAGGCAGAAGAGTTATGCTAATAAGAGGAGAAGAGACTTAAAATTCTCCGTTGGTGACTTGGTGTTTGTCAAGATTTCTCCGTTGAAGAGCGTAATACGATTTGGCAGGAGAGGCAAATTGGCACCAAGATTTGTTGGCCCATTCCCTGTTCTTGAACTAGTCGGGAATTTGGCATATAGGATTGACTTACCAGAGAAAATGGCGGGAGTTCACAACGTATTTCATGTTTCCCAACTAAGGAAGTTCGTTCATGACCCAGATATGACTATTTCACCTGATCAGTTAGAAGACTTCGAAGTAGAACCCGAGGCGGTTGGGAACCGCAAGCCGGCCCGTATTGTCGAGCAAGACATGAAGCAACTTCGAAGAAAGGCGGTGAAACTAGTCAAGGTTCAGTGGAGCGAGGATGAGAATGATTATACTTGGGAGACAGAGGAGAACCTCAGGAAGACACACCCAGAACTCTTTACCTGGTAAGATTTTAACCTCGATTTAGTTTTCCGCATGCTAGGATAGACTTGTTTGCTTGTTTTGCATGTTTGATTGTTGTATGTGGTTGTTAGGCATGTGGGATCCTTTGTATGTTTTGGGTTAAGGAATTTCGGGGACGAAATTTCTTAAGGGGGGGAGAGTGTAACGACCCGTATTCTACGCACCATAGGACCGTAGGATATTTGTTTCTTTCACATACGAAGTCGTATGGTCATGTAACTTTGGGAGACGACTATTGGGGTCATTTCCCACGTTCATGATTTTTCCCGATTTTTAAATGACCATTTTACCCCTAGTTGGCACTGTTTTGGCCATAACTTTTGACTGGGAAGAAATTTTGACCTGAAACCACTTCCATTGGCTCCGGATGATAGTTTACAATTCCGTAGAGTGGTCACATTAGCCAAACGGACTCACCGTTTGGGAGATATGGCTGAAACAAGTCTCAGATGGTGAAAAATATCTTAATTGGCCTTAACCGGGTGATTAGAAGCTAGGCCCAGAGGGGAATTTCGGGTTCAGAGGTATAGGAGGACTGATTAGGGTTAGGAAATCACTTTCATTTCAGTTTTGAGCCGCCACAAACCTTCTTGAGACCCTAGTAATGGCTTCCGTCCTCTAAAACCACTCCAAAACACATTTCTAGTGAAGATTAAGCCTAAACTACATCAAAACAAGGCCAAATAGCAACATAGCGAGGTTGGAGCTACTGCTATACATAGGAATTCGACCCAAAAAGAGAGTATTTCAGATTTGGTGTTTTATTTTGTGGCCAAGGTGAGTGATAGCATCGTTTTGACACTAATTATAGTTAATTGAGGGTGATTAGTGAAGATTAGCAAATTTATACACTAATAAATTCTGGAAAAATATTTAGAAATTCTTAAATAATGTTTTATGCTTCTGTTAGAAATTTGATTCGATTTGATTAAGTTTCGTTAACCCTATGATTAGTTTTGCTTAAACATGTTAAAGGGAAAATAAGGAGTTTTGGCCACTCTTGATCCATTTTGATTCATTTGAATTGTTGTTTTGGTGTTTGTGGTTGCTCTTACATGTTGCTATGACTCTATGGTATGTTTTATCATTGATTAGAATAGTTAGATTGGTCGAAAACGCCGTCGAATGGCGTAGAAAGCTCGCTGGAAAGTTGCAAAAATGTGCAGGTTCCGAACCGGATCGGATCTGAGTAGGGGTCGGATCGGATTTTTGAACTGACCAAGGGAATTCGAATTGGATTGGAACTTGTCACTGGAGGAGGCTTGGCGAGAAGGAAGGCCGTCTACTTAGAGTTGGAGTGGACAAGGGGATCGGATCGGAAGAACAATGGGAGCCAGATCGGATCGGACTGGAGCACCGGATGGGATGAAGATGAGGAGCATAGGGTCGGAACGGGGAAATTAGAGGCTAGGACAAAGGACGGGATCGGTTCGGTGTACCGAACCGAACCAGAGGGAGGCACCCGAACCGAATGGAAAGATGACGAGGAAGGAGGGTAATGGCTACCGAACCGAACCGATGAGGGTAATGACTACCGAACCGACGAGGGTAATGACTACCGAACCGAACCGAATTCTAGGGCTGCTACTGCGCGACAACTCTTCTGAAGACCCACTCCAATCCGACCAAACCCGAGATGCAAAGGAAGTCCAAATGAGAAGTTAGAGCTTAAGATTTAGATGGGAATCAAGGAGTTCGCTTCATGGTTGGGCTTTGCTGCGGGACGTATGCCAAGGGGTTATCGATGTGTATAGCTTTGGACCACTATGGTAGGAGGTACGAAGGCGGATGCAGGGCCATTATGGCATCGGTAGAACCAAGGGCTACGACCAATGAAATGGGTCATTGAAATGTTTGGTCATGACCCCATGTGTTTAGCTTGGTCACAACAGGGTTTCTACAAGTCGGGATTCGTTGTTACCTCAATTTGTCTAGTGTTCCAAAGTGGAAGATATCGTATGCTTTACGCACTGAGTGAGAGATGTGAGGATGGTTGCTATGGATGATTTGTTTGCCATCGTTATGACATACAAACCCCACCCCCGTATTCTTACACTATCTATTATGGCACCTTAGAGCATTGTACGATATGTGGTACTAACTCTTTGGTTGCAGGTCCAGGTTCAGGTATGGTTTAGTATACCTGTTATTGTTCTGTTTAGATGCTTATCGCTCATACCAGGCTTTATGTCTGACCCAGAGTTTTATGTCTCCTCTTATTACTCTGGGTGCTCACACGAGCAGACTAGAGACAGGTTAGCTGGAGATGCACGGGTAGATGATCCAGAGACGAGCAGGAGGCTTCCACGTAACATATATATGTAGTATTCTCCCTGTGTTGTTGAAGATCACTGCTTGGGCATTGGTGGTGCATCTTCTACTTTAGCTTTCTTTTGTTTAGAGACAGTAAATTTGAAAAGTTGTAATAAGCTGTATTTGGATTTCCGTTGCTCTGATGTTGATGTTGGTTTTAGTTATCAGCATATACACTGTCTCGCCTATTTTATGTCAAGTATTTTATTATTATATTTTACTCCATGCGTTGTGAGACATTCTACAGGTTCCTTGTTAGTTCATTCTATTCTTTCTTTTCTTCTGACGACCGTTCCGTGCTAGCTGAGCATGTGTACATCGCACTTTCGGAGGAAATGCAGGCTGGTGTGGGGCGGGCCGTCACACTTGGTATCAGAGCTCTGGGTTGCGTAGTTAACCTAGGGAAGTTATCAGGGAGAGATAGTATACGTATACGAGAGAGCGTATTTGTGATTATTTTGGTTTTTTTTTTAAAAAGCTATATATATACTATTAGTAGTATAAGAATGAAGTCATGCTGCACTAGCACCACTATGGGGTCGTTAATCGTTTCCTTTTTCAGATTGAGATGAGCCGATATGTTAGAGGTACCGGTAGAGGGGCCAATAATGGGAATGCTGCTGACATGACGACGTTGTTTACTGACCTCATGAGAGAGATGCTTAGGGATGTACAGAGGGCAGCTCCCAATGGTGGTGGTCCAATAGTGCAGGTGCCGAGAGTCGACTTCGCCAAGCTAAATAAGGATTATACTAGCCTTGGTGGGAAGCCGTTCCACGGAACGGAGTCGGCTACGGATGTTCAAGATTGGTTGGATAGTTGCGAACGTATCTTCGTGGATTTGGGTATCGAGGATGCGATGAAGAGAAAGCTAGCGTCCCGTCAGCTGCAAGGGCGGGCAATGAATTGGTGGAATGCTATAAAGGCAGCTACTCCTGAAGATCAGATTACTTGGGAGCAGTTTAAAGCTCGCTTTAGCGAGAAGTTCATTCCAGCTGCTCAGAAGTCAGTGCTGTTTAAGAAATTCTTGGAGCTCAAGCAGAATGGCAAAGCTGTCTCGGAGTATATTGCTGAATTTGACACTTTGTCAAAATATGGGTTATCTCTTATTGATACTGCCGAGAAAAAGAATGAGAAATTCATAACTGGTTTGGACCAGTACTTGGGGGAAAGACTTATTAACCACATCGATGAGTCGTTTGAATCGATTGTTGGGAAAGCACTGAGATCAGAAAGTTTCTACCCTAAGCCGAAGACTGAGGTTTCATCTGCAGATGAGCCAAATCCACAAGCAAGTGGTGGAGGCAAGGGTGGTTCCCAGAATAAGAGAAAGCAGAATCAGACTAAGGATGGCCAGAAGAAGAAGAATAAGCAAGATGTTGAGTGCTTCAGCTGTGGTAAGAAGGGCCATTATGCTAGTAATTGTCGGGCCAAGCCAGCGGATAGGAAGTGCTTTAACTGTGGCCAAATGGGACATCACAAGGACAAGTGTCCACAACCCCCTAAAGAAAAGCAAATGGTGAAAGCCTATGCCATTAATGCTATTCCTTCTTCGTCGAATGCCCCAACTGCGGCGGAGAAGGGAAAGAATGTCGTCATTCAAGGTATGCTTTCTGTTTATGATGTTCCTGTTAGAGTTTTGTTTGATACCGGAGCTTCCAGTTCCTTCATATCTAGTGACCTGGTAGATAGGTTGGGATTGGGGCTCGAGATTGTCGATAGACCTAAAGTGGTGACGAACCCGATTGGTGGTTCGACCAGCCTTAGCATGATTTGTCGTAATGTGGTCTTATCGAGTCATGGATGCATGTTTGTTTGTGATTGCTTTGTTTTGGGCTTTACTGGGTTTGGCATTATTTTGGGAGTAGATTGGCTCCGAAGATACGGGGTGGTGGTAGACTGTGAGGGCTTTTTGGTGACAGCTAGAGCGGATGATGGGCGGAGGATAGTGTTTGGTGGTCTACCCAGTGAGGGGGTATTGGCTAGTTTTCTAAACTCCCTCGACATTCCGCATAGTGAGTTGTCAGGTTTGCCCGTGGTTGGCCAATATCCGGATGTTTTCGAAGAAGTGACCGGACTTCCACCACACCGAGAGATTGAGTTCCGTATTGATTTGGTAAAAGATGTCAGACCTATTGTGATGCCACTTCGTCGTATGGCACCAAGGGAGCAGTGAGAGCTCGAGGTGCAAATCAGCGATCTTTTGAAGAAGGGATTTATCAGAAGGAGTGTTTCTGAATGGGGAGCACCAGTTGTGTTTGCTACCAAGGCGGATGGTTCCCTTCGTTTGTGTGTAGACTACCGCGAGTTGAATAAAGTGACGAGGAAGAACAAGTATCCTCTGCCGTGGATAGATGATTTGTTCGATCAGTTGAGTGGCGCGAGAGTATTTTCTCAGTTGGATCTCGCGACAGGTTTTCATCAGCTTAGAGTGGAAGCTGAGAGTATCGCTAAAACGGCATTTCGGACGCCGTCTGGGTTTTATGAGTGGTTGGTCATGCCATTCGGGCTGACCAATGCCCCAGCATATTTTGTGGATCTTATGAATAGAGTATTCAGAGATCAGTTGAATAAGTTTGTCCATGTGTTCATTGATGATATTTTGGTCTATTCGAGGACAGAGGAAGAACACAAGGAACATTTAAGAATAGTGATGGAGGTGTTGAGAAAACACCAATTGAAAGCAAAGTTTTCTAAGTGTCACTTCTGGAAGAGGGAAGTGAGGTTCTTGGGCCATGTTGTATCAGAGAATGGTATTGTCGTGGACCCGGCGAAGGTGGCTACGGTACAGGATTGGCCTACGCCCAAGAATGCAACAGATGTAAGAAGTTTCTTGGGGTTAGCTGGATATTATCGTAAGTTTATCCAAGGTTTCTCCAAGATAGCAGCACCATTGACCCAGTTGACCAAAAAGAATCAAGCTTTTGTCTGGGATGAAAGTGCGAGAATGCATTCAAGAGTTTAAAGGACAAGTTGACAAGCGCACCAGTGTTAGTCATTCCTAAGGGAAATGAAGAGATGACGGTATACACGGATGCCTGTGGTACCGGACTGGGTGCTGTATTGATGCAAGGCGGTAGGGTTGTAGCTTATGCAAGTCGGCAATTGAAACCGCACGAGAGAAGATACCCTACCCATGATTTGGAGTTGGCAGCGATCGTGTTCGCGTTGAAAATGTGGAGACATTATCTCCTGGGAGAAAGATTTGAGCTGTTTACAGATCATAAGTCGTTGAAGTATCTCTTCTCCCAGAAGGATCTAAATCTCCGACAACAAAGGTGGTTAAAATTCTTGGCTTCCTATGATTTTGATATCGCATATACACCGGGAAAGGGCAATGCGGTAGCCGATGCGTTGAGTAGAAGACATGCCAGTTTAGGGGCTATGTTTCTAGAATGGAAGCAACTGGAGTACATCGCTGGGTATGATTTCAGACCAAAGTGCGAATTGGATCCAGAAATGTTATCAAGTTTGACGATCAGACCCACTTTGAGTGAGCGGATCGGCTCTAGTCAGAGGGACGATCCTAACCTATTGGAAATCATCTCCAAGTTAGAGATGGGTATCGATGAGGAGATGAACAAGTATGGGCTTGATCGAGATGGATGGCTTAGGAAGAATGGAAAGCTTGTTGTACCCAACGTCAATGGAATGAGAGATGAAGTGCTTAGAGAATGTCATCACTCAAGACTGACTATACACCCCGGTGGTAATAAGATGTATCGAGATATGAAGCAGATTTACTACTGGGAAGGGATGAAAAGAGACGTTGGGAAGTTTATATCCAAGTGCATGAATTGCCAGCTAGCTAAAGCCGAGCAAAAGAAGCATAGTGGGTTGTTACAACCCATAGAAATTCCGGAATGGAAATGGGAGCAAGTCTCGATGGATTTCATCGATGGTTTACCAAGGACTAGATCGGGACATGATAGCATTTGGGTAATTGTGGATCGGTTGACTAAGAGTGCAAGATTTATACCAGTCAAATCGACTAGAACGGCAGCCAAGTTGGCAGAATTGTATATGAAGTGGGTAGTGGTATTTCATGGAGTACCTAAAAGCATTGTGAGTGACCGAGACCCGTTGTTCACTAGTGGGTTTTGGAAGAGCTTACAAGAGGCTCTAGGGTAAGAGTTACATCTCAGTACCGCATATCATCCTCAGACCGACGGTCAGACGGAGAGGGTGAATCGTATTTTGGAAGATCTCTTGAGAGCATGTATGTTGGATTTTGGTGGATCATGGGATGACCATTTGCATCTAGTAGAGTTTGCATATAATAATAGCTACCAATCCAGTATCGGTATGGCTCCATTTGAGGCTTTGTACGGAAGACCGTGCAACTCCCCATCATGTTGGATAGAGACTGGCGAGAAGTTTATGCTTGGACCAGATGTGGTAAGAGAAACTTCAGATAAGTTCAAGATCATTCACAACGAATGAAGGCTGCCCAAGATAGGCAGAAGAGTTATGCTAATAAGAGGAGAAGTGACTTAAAATTCTCCGTTGGTGACTTGGTGTTTGTCAAGATTTCTCCGTTGAAGAGCGTAATACGATTTGGCAGGAGAGGCAAATTGGCACCAAGATTTGTTGGCCCATTCCCTGTTCTTGAACTAGTCGGGAATTTGGCATATGGGATTGACTTACCAGAGAAAATGGCGGGAGTTCACAACGTATTTCATGTTTCCCAACTAAGGAAGTTCGTTCATGACCCAGATATGACTATTTCACCTGATCAGTTAGAAGACTTCGAAGTAGAACCCGAGGCGGTTGGGAACCGCAAGCCGGCCCGTATTGTCGAGCACGACATGAAGCAACTTCGAAGAAAGGCGGTGAAACTAGTCAAGGTTCAGTGGAGCAAGGACGAGAATGATTGTACTTGGGAGACAGAGGAGAATCTCAGGAAGACACACCCAGAACTCTTTGCCTGGTAAGATTTTAACCTCGATTTAGTTTTCTGCATGCTAGGATAGGCTTGTTTGCTTGTTTTGCATGTTTGATTGTTGTATGTGGTTGTTAGGCATGCGGGATCCTTTGTATGTTTTGGGTTAAGGAATTTCGGGGACGAAATTTCTTAAGGGGGGGAGAGTGTAACGACCCGTATTCTACGCACCATAGGACCGTAGGATATTTGTTTCTTTCACATACGAAGTCGTATGGTCATGTAACTTTGGGAGACGACTATTGGGGTCATTTCCCACGTTCATGATTTTTCCCGATTTTTAAATGACCATTTTACCCCTAGTTGGCACTGTTTTGGCCATAACTTTTGACTGGGAAGAAATTTTGACCTGAAACCACTTCCATTGGCTCCGGATGATAGTTTACAATTCCGTAGAGTGGTCACATTAGCCAAACGGACTCACCGTTTGGGAGATATGGCTGAAACAAGTCTCAGATGGTGAAAAATATCTTAATTGGGCTTAACCGGGTGATTAGAAGCTAGGCCCAGAGGGGAATTTCGGGTTTAGAGGTATAGGAGGACTGATTAGGGTTAGGAAATCACTTTCATTTCAGTTTTGAGCCGCCACAAACCTTCTTGAGACCCTAGTAATGGCTTCCATCCTCTAAAACCACTCCAAAACACATTTCTAGTGAAGATTAAGCCTAAACTACATCAAAACAAGGCCAAATAGCAACATAGCGAGGTTGGAGCTACTGCTATACATAGGAATTCGACCCAAACAGAGAGTATTTCAGATTTGGTGTTTTATTTTGTGGCCAAGGTGAGTGATAGCATCGTTTTGACACTAATTATAGTTAATTGAGGGTGATTAGTGAAGATTAGCAAATTTATACACTAATAAATTCTGGAAAAATATTTAGAAATTCTTAAATAATGTTTTATGCTTCTGTTAGAAATTTGATTCGATTTGATTAAGTTTCGTTAACCCTATGATTAGTTTTACTTAAACATGTTAAAGGGAAAATAAGGAGTTTTGGCCACTCTTGATCCATTTTGATTCATTTGAATTATTGTTTGGTGTTTGTGGTTGCTCTTACATGTTGTTATGACTCTATGGTATGTTTTATGATTGATTAGAATAGTTAGATTGGTCGAAAACGCCGTCGAATGGCGTAGAAAGCTCGCTGGAAAGTTGCAGAAATGTGCAGGTTCCGAACCGGATCGGATCTGAGTAGGGGTCGGATCGGATTTGTGAACTGACCAAGGGAATTCGGACTGGATTGGAATTTGTCACTGGAGGAGGCTTGGCGAGAAGGAAGGCCGTCTACTTAGAGTTGGAGTGGACAAGGGGATCGGATCGGAAGAACAATGGGAGCCAGATCGGATCGGATTGGAGCACCGGATGGGATGAAGATGAGGAGCATAGGGTCGGAACGGGGAAAGTAGAGGCTAGGACAAAGGACGGGTTCGGTTCGGTGTACCGAACCGAACCAGAGGGAGGCACCCGAACCGAATGGAAAGATGACGAGGAAGGAGGGTAATGACTACCGAACCGAACCGATGAGGGTAATGACTACCGAACCGAACCGACGAGGGTAATGACTACCGAACCGAATTCTAGGGCTGCTACTGCGCGACAACTCTTCTGAAGACCCACTCCAATCCGACCAAACCCGAGATGCAAAGGAAGTCCAAATGAGAAGTTAGAGCTCAAGATTTAGATGGGAATCAAGGAGTTCGCTTCATGGTTGGGCTTTGCTGCGGGACGTGTGCCAAGGGGTTATCGATGTGTATAGCTTTGGACCACTATGGTAGGAGGTACGAAGGCGGATGCAGGGCCATTATGGCATCGGTAGAACCAAGGGCTACGACCAATGAAATGGGTCATTGAAATGTTTGGTCATGACCCCATGTGTTTAGCTTGGTCACAGCAGGGTTTCTACAAGTCGGGATTCGTTGTTACCTCAATTTGTCTAGTGTTCCAAAGTGGAAGATATCGTATGCTTTACGCACTGAGTGAGAGATGTGAGGATGGTTGCTATGGATGATTTGTTTGCCATCGTTATGACATACAAACCCCACCCCCGTATTCTTACACTATCTATTATGGCACCTTAGAGTATTGTACGGTATGTGGTACTAACTCTTTGGTTGCAGGTCCAGGTTCAGGTATGGTTTAGTATACCTGTTATTGTTCTGTTTAGATGCTTATCGCTCATACCAGGCTTTATGTCTGACCCAGAGTTTTATGTCTCCTCTTATTACTCTGGGTGCTCACACGAGCAGACTAGAGACAGGTTAGCTGGAGATGCACGGGTAGATGATCCGGAGACGAGCAGCAGGCTTCCACGTAACATATATATAGTATTCTCCCTGTGTTGTTGAAGATCACTGCTTGGGCATTGGTGGTGCATCTTCTACTTTAGCTTTCTTTTGTTTAGAGACAATAAATTTGAAAAGTTGTAATAAGCTGTATTTGGATTTCCGCTGCTCTGATGTTGATGTTGGTTTTAGTTATCAGCTTATACACTGTCTCACCTATTTTATGTCAAGTATTTTATTATTATATTTTACTCCATGCGATGTGAGACATTCTATAGGTTCCTTGTTAGTTCATTCTATTCTTTCTTTTCTTCTGACGACCGTTCCGTGCTAGCTGGGCATGTGTACAACGCACTTTCGGAGGAAATGCAGGCTGGTGTGGGGCGGGCCGTCACATCCTCCCTCGTGCGAGACCCCCTGACATGTAGCCGCCCCCACCCAAAACCCTAGCCCCTGGCCACCGTTCGAACCCCCAAGCCGCCAGTCCCCCTTCCGCCACCCAACGACCACAGCACCCCCCCCCCTGAAGCTCCGGCGCTACCCACGACTGCCCTAGGCCGCCTCCATTTCCCTAATGGCCTTCCAATACCTCCACCGCTCCGCTCCTTCTCGTTTAAGCCCCAAAACCCGAAGATGATCGCCATGAACCCTCTTCGAATAACAAAGTAAGTTTTTTAAATTTATCTATGTAATAAAAATTCAATTTTTATCATATGTATTTGTTCATATGGAGAATGGATTGAAAAGAAAGATATGATCTTTATTTGTTTGAAATTATAAAGTTGTGATTTTTATAGTTAAAACATATAAAGGTAAGATTTTTGTTCGTATGAAAAACAAATAAAGGAGCGATTTTTATATGTATGAAGGTGAGATAAAAATAGGAATTTTATTGATGTAGGATAATAAAAATATGATTTTTATTAAAGTAGAAATATAAAAATATAATCTTTATATTTGAAAAGGCGAAATTTTTATATTTGAAAAGGCGAAATCTTTATATTTGAAAAGGCGAAATCTTTGTATTTGAAAAGGCGAAATCTTTATATTTGAAAAGGCGAACCCTTTATGTAGAAAATACGGGCAAAGAAAGTGACAAGAGGCAAGAACGACGAAGATTTCTATAAATGAAGTGTCGTGGAGTTGGGATAGCTATTGGTGAGAACTTCTCACCTTTTAAATTCCTTTTTCTAGTTTTATTATAATATATGCTAGGATGCAGACGGTGCTTAGTAGCCCGACACCCGTCATCCAAAGACCATGGATGGCTTGTATGCTTGTTTGATGTGTGGTGAAATTTGTTTGTGTTGTTGATGTGAAATCGATAATAAAATGTAGATGGTTGAAATAAATAAATTATCGTTAAAAAAATATAATTTTTAACGTGAATATGAATATAGTGAAAGTGAATAAATAAATATTTATAAACAAATTGGCCGATTTGTTTATATACACTGATTTGACTGATATTGATTGGGATGATAAATTTTACACATCGCCCAACTGCACGAATAAAAATCTGTGTTTGTTGATTTGACACCCCGCACGGGTGTTGGGATGATATTTGAGTACACTTATCCCAATTATTTAATTGAATGTCGATCGATTGGTCGACAGATTGTGTAAGCGTTGATTATTTATATTTGATGCTTATGCAGTTGTGTGGTGCACTTTGGATGATGGTTGATTGTTTATCGTTGTTATTATATGCATGTGTTGTATGGAATCCATATAATTAACGTTATATGGTGATTGATTGGGCCTCATTCCAATCGGGAAAATAATGAATATTTTAAAAGAAAATTCATGTGTTGAATATAAAAATAGTCATGTGTTGACGATGTTCATGTGTTGAAAATATTCGTGTGTTGAGTAAAATAATTTAATAATATAATTTACATCTGTATCATATTTAAAATTAGAATCTACTTCACGGTGGAGTCTGATTGAAAATCAAACGATAGACACCATAGTTTTATAAAATATTTTACATAACAAAAATAGTGATGTGTTGACAGTACTCATGTGTTGAGATTAGTCGTGTGTTGAGAGAAATATAGATTCATGTATTGAATAGAATAAATATTCATTTGCTGAATAGAATAAAGAAGTTTTTGAAAAATATAAAGCCGTGTTGATTAGAGATGCGTTATTTTGACGCGAACGATATTTATATCGATTTTATTCGTTCTATAATGAATATTGAAAAGTGATTTCAAAATTTAATATTTTGAAATGAAATTCAAATTGAATTAGATTAAAATTCAAATTGAAATTTTATTGAATCAATCTGAAATGAATTCGAATTGAATTGAAATCAAATCGATTTGAAATTGAATGTAGCGTTGAAATGGTATTGAAAACGAATTTAAAACGATTTATAAAATATGTTTTAAAAAGGAAATTGACGAAATATATATGATATATATATATATATATTATATATATAATGGCCTGAATAGAACGCGCCGCGCCGCGGCAGTTCGTGAATTTCGACCATTGACTTCGAATTGACGCTGCGGGAGATCCGACCGTCGGATTCTCCTAAAACCGGAACCGTTGGGTTCGTATCGAAAAGAGCTTTCCAATGAATATTTGAAATTAGAAATCTAACGGTTGGATTTGGAATTATGTCCAAATCAAATTTGGAAAAGGTCACTGTAAGTGCAGTTCGATGGCCGTTGATGGAAATCGACTGTACGGGCCTTCATAAAATTATTAAAAATATTGTTAATTTGTGTAAAATCATAAGAAATGATTTGGGAAAAATTGGGCTGAAGAATTCCACATTTGAAAAGATAAAAATAGATTTTTATCGAAATGAACCTGTTTTGAACTAGGATTAAAATCAATTTATTTTTGAAATAAATAAATTGAATGTGAAAGTGATTTTAAAAATAATCAATATTCCCAATACGTGAATTGGGCTGGAGTTGAATCGAAATTATCTTCGGAATACTTCGATGTTGGATTTCGTGACTATACAGATATTGTTATGGGAATTTGAAAGATATATTTTATATCGTTATTTCCAATACGATATTTGTTGGTTTCAGAATTTGATATTGAATATAAGCCGATATATTTTCTATTCAGAGCCTTGTATTTAATATCGAATGTGATTCGGGTTTATCGTGAATCGTGTTTTATATGACATTGGTTCTTTAACCCAGTTAAAGGCAAGATGTTGATTTTTGAAAAGATTGAAACTAAGTGAAGTTTTAATGAATCTTTAATTAGATTAAAAAGTGAATTGATTATTTAAATTATCAAATCTGAAAGGTGATCGAGAATGGAGTACCACCAGTTTTGCTCCAAAGCGATAGTTAAATCTTTAATTAGATTTGAACGTGAAATGGTAATTAATTTTACCGATAACACCGTGGTGTTAGATGTGGAGTATTACCAGTTTTCTCCATGGGATATATAGGTTGGGATTGGGAAATAAAATAAATAATTACTTCGGTGTGGTTCGTTAATCCCGACTAGTTTGAAATGACATCCGAAGGAAGATTAAAGAATAAATTTAGAAGAATTTATCTTGGATAAAATTAATGGGAACATTTCCCTAAGAATGTGATTTTGTGAATAAAAGAATATTCTGAATTGGAATGAGGCATTCGTTGTGTTTGTGTAACATTTGTTTATCATATACGTGGGTTATTCAGAAAGGCCGGGTTTTATACCCATTCTGAATAACCGATTCGACGAGATGTCGAAGATGAAGACGGTGGTCGAAGACCGGAAGTCTTCACATCGTTTGGGTGATTACTGATGATCTTGATTGGGATGTACACCTAGGATGAGGAAAACAGTTGGTGATCGTCCAGACATACTTGGAGATGGATGGATATGCGAGGAAAGTGCCTCCGGTTTCGTTCAGACCCAGAACGAACTTGTAAATGGAATGTGTGTCTGACATTGGATTTTATTCTGTGTTGATTGATCTCTATTAAATATACATCTGTTTGGCGGCGGAGAATTTATTCTCATGCTTAACACCCTTCTCAGAGACGTACGAGCTCAGAGGTTGTATATCGATGGACATCAGTCGCATGGAGTGAATTGCCAATGTGGCACGCGTAAGTGGCAATTGATCAAGGCTTCTGTTGAAAAGCAAAGTCTTGTGGTAGATGATCAAAGCACGGCCTATGTGGCGCAGCTTTGTGTTTAACGTGAATTCGCGAGCCTCACACCTCGGTATGAGTCAAAAACGGGATAGGACCCAAGGAGTGCATGACGTTTCTTTCTAGCTAGGGTTGGTGTCAGTGACCTTACCAGCCCTGACATTTATATATTTTTCACCTGTGTGGTTGTTGGATACGAGGCGCCTCGGATATAGGTCTATAAGGACCGGGAAACGTGTGTTCAGGAATTGCCAATCC
Organism: Allium sativum; assembly: GCA_030737875.1. Classification (NCBI taxonomy): domain Eukaryota; kingdom Viridiplantae; phylum Streptophyta; class Magnoliopsida; order Asparagales; family Amaryllidaceae; genus Allium; species Allium sativum. Next base: position 895,340,171 of record CM060920.1, read on the forward strand.
TCAGAAGTAAGAGAGGACCGGCCTTGGAGGTTCCAAAGGATCATAGTGAGGTCCTGGGACATTTGCTAGAGTGTCTCGAACGCGGAGAGGAGCTTGCCCCTTGCCTCGACTCATGATGGAATCCAATTTCCAATACGTGTGTTTCGGTTTTATTTGTAGAACCTAGTATGGCGACATAGTGGTATGGGTCATTCATGCTGCCTATGATTGATATTTATGATTGAAATTGTTTTGACACTATATACCTATAATAGTATCAAATAATGTGTGTTGAACGTATCAAGCATGCTTTGGCTGTTATAAGGTAAAAACCCAATCCTCCAGCTTGCGTTGCATTGTGTGATGGGACCTGGGTCTTATAACAGCTTCATCTTTCTTTATTTAGCATTGCGCTGTTTGTTTTATGCACTGGTATTCTTGGGAGGAAACCCGTTCCGTGTTATACGGCGTGGTCCCTTGATTTACCTAACTTTAAAAATAAAGATTAATAACTTTTTTAGTTCTCACACCAGTCACTTGACTGACCTAGAGTTTATTGTTTTAACCTAAACTCTGGGTGCTCCTATTTTCCACACGGGCAGCTAGTAGTTTTGGTTTTGCAGATTTATATCCACAGGGTCCTGATTTACAGCTGGAACGATGTTCGGAAAGCTCTGTATCCGTGTATCACTTTCAGTTGTGTTTTGTATATTTTTCCGCTGCTATGTAATTTATTGTAATCTCTGATATTTATCGAATGTAATTTATTCATTTATACTCTGTATATTCTTGTTCTGATGGACTTGTTGTAATAACAATGAAATGTTCTTCCGTCTGCGTTCATTTGTGTGTTGTTCTCAAAGTATCCGCTCTTTCCTTCACGGGGAAGTAACGGGTTCTCACATTTGGTATCAGAGCTTTGGTTTACAGAGCTCGAGAACAAGACACATTAGAACCATACGAAAGAATTCATCAGATATTGGATTAGTAATATCCAATTAGAATGACTCGTTAGAGATAGGATCAGTAGTATCCTAGAACGAGTGCGAAGAGTATATTTTTCAAATGAAAACAATTTTTTTTTGAAATTTAAACCATTTTAAACGTATTTGATTATTTATTTATTTTGAATTTGGACAATCTAGTATATAAAGGTTTTGCATATACGCGTCATGAACGTATATTCGAAGTTTTAATATATTAGATAGATATAGAGTCACACTCTAGTCGCCCGGACATGGTCCTGATGATGAAGTATACCATCACCAGTATTTATTTTCGAGTGTCGAAGGTGTGATATCTATATATTTCCATTAGACTGGTGTGAGAACCAAAACTTATATAGCTAGGATACTTTGTTGTGATTTGGCATCAGAAACGTGATTTTCGACTATATATCAAAGTTATGAATTTTAAACGTTAATTCACTAATTGATTGATGATTGTTTTGTTTGATTATTGTTGCCTAATTGAATTTTTAACCATTTAGCCTAATTGCATCAAATATTGAACTGTATTGAAAATTAGTTGCATTTGCATGCATATACATGTATATCTATTGAACAGGTCATAGCAAGGAGGCTAGAGCCGAAGAGTAAAATTTGTATGCCCGACAAATAGGTACATGTTTACTATATAATTTACTGTTTTGTTTGGGTGATGATGATTTTATGAGCCTATTGGCTAGCCGCTTGGCTTTTTCTTTTTCTTTTTCTTTTTAAGATCAGAAGGCCTATATGGCAATTTCGGGATTTTCCCGTGGCTCCCGGTGCAGGGGAGGTTATGGCGAAATTTTTCGAAAATTTAGGGTGTTAGCCAAATTTTTGAAGAATTTGAAAATTCTCAGAAACTGAAAAGTTAGAGAATGGAAGCCAGATCGAACGTAGAGTTGATTGATCAAACCACTTACGACTTTGTTCCTTTTCGGGGACGAAAAGTTTTAAGTGGGGGAGATTGTAATAACCAGGAAAATCTGGGCCAGTTTAAAATTTTTATTTTGCCAATTTTAACGAATTTTGAACATTTAAAAGGAATTATTTTAAATAATAACGACGGGAAATTTATTTTGAATATAAATCGAACATATATATTATATACGTTGTCGTTAGAATATAAATATTTATTTTAAATTATAAAAATAGAATTGAAAATGGCGCGGTAGTTCGATAATTTGATTTCAAACTTCAATTGAATGTACCGGGTGCAAAACAATCCGGATTTTAGTGAGACCAAAAATAATGGAATCTATTTGAGAATATCTTTCCAACAAATCCGAAAAATCAAGATTTCGTAGTGGGAATCAAAAGATATGTCCAGTTGAAAATTCTGAATAGTCGCTATGGAATTCAGGCCCTTAAAAATGGAGATTTTGCAAACGACCTCGGATTTCTACGAAACCACTTTTGTTGGATCCGTGATGTCAAATTATTGCTAGATTTCAAATTTCATAATTTTTCGAATCAATATGTGAGCGTGGCAAAAGAAAACGTGTTTGACCAGTTTCAGCTGATTTTAATCGACTGGAAAATGGTCATTTTTCCAACGGTCTCAGAATTCGACGAAATTAGTTTTGTTCGGACCGTATCGTCAATACGAAGCTAGAAAATATTTTTTGGGAATTTTTAGAGTTAGTATATGGCCCCGGTAAATTGAAATGCACGTTCAAATTCAATATATAGAAGTATATGTTGATTTTGACGAAAACTGATTGTAACAGTCGAATCAGCTTACGATACATATCCCATTGTGTTCGGAATGGGGGTAATTAGCTATGGACGAAAGGTGGTGGGCCTTGTTTCGAGGTCGAATGAAAAAGTTACTTTTTGAAAATAAATTAATTAAATAAATTAAAAATAAAAATATCTCTCTCCTCTCCCTATCTATTCACTCTGCCCCCCCCCCCCCCGTTCATATTCTATTCAACATAAATTGAAAAAGAAAAAAAAACAATTCGCTCTACCACTCTCGCCAATCGACGCGCCGCCGCCACATCCACCGCGACCCCCCTAGCTCCTCCTCCCTCGTGCGAGACCCCCTGACCTATAGCCGCCACCACCCAAAACCCGAGCCCCTGGCCACCGTTCGAACCCCCAAGCCGCCAGTCCCCCTTCCGCCGCCTAACGACCACCGCACCCCCCCCCCCCCGAAGCTCCGGCGCCACCCACGACTGCCCTAGGCCGCCTGCATTTCCCTAATGGCCTTCCAATACCTCCACCGCTCCGCTCCTTCTCGTTTAAACCCCAAAACCCGAAGATGATGGCTATGAACCCTCTTCGAATAACAAAGTAAGTATTTGAAATTTATTTACGTAATAAAAATTCAATTTTTATCATATGTATTTGTTCATATGGAGAATGGATTGAAAAAAAGATATGATCTTTATTTGTTTGAAATTATAAAGTTGTGATTTTTATAGTTAAAACATATAAAGGTAAGATTTTTGTTCGTATGAAAAACAAATAAAGGAGCGATTTTTATATGTATGAAGGTGAGATAAAAATAGGAATTTTATTGATGTAGGATAATAAAAATATGTTTTAAAAATATAATCTTTATATTTGAAAAGGCGAAATCTTTATATTTGAAAAGGCGAAATCTTTATATTTGAAAAAGGCGAAATCTTTGTATTTGAAAAGGCGAAATCTTTATATATGAAAAGGCGAACCCTTTATGTAGAGAATACAGGCAAAGAAAGTGACAAGAGGCAAGAACGACGAAGATTTCTTTAAATGAAGTGTCGTGGAGTTGGGATAGCTATTGGTGAGAACTTCTCACCTTTTAAATTCCTTTTTCTAGTTATATTATAATATATGCTAGGATGCAGACGGTGCTTAGTAGCACCCGACACCCGTCATCCACAGACCATGGATGGCTTGTATGCTTGTTTGATGTGTGGTGAAATTTGTTTGTGTTGTTGATGTGAAATCGATAATAAAATGTAGATGGTTGAAATAAATTAATTATCGTTAAAAAAATATAATTTTTAACGTGAATATGAATATAGTGAAAGTGAATAAATAAATATTTATAAACAAATTGGCCGATTTGTTTATAAACACTGATTTGACTGATATTGATTGGGATGATAAATTTTACACATCGCCCAACTGCACGAATAAAAATCTGTGTTTGTTGATTTGAAACCCCGCACGGGTGTTGGGATGATATTTGAGTACACTTATTCCAATTATTTAATTGAATGTCGATCGAGTGGTCGACAGATTGTGTAAGCGTTGATTATTTATATTTGATGCTTATGCAGTTGTGTGGTGCACTTTGGATGATGGTTGATTGTTTATCGTTGTTATTATATGCATGTGTTGTATGGAATCCATATAATTTATGTTATATGGTGATTGATTGGGCCTCATTCCAATCGGGAAAATAATGAATATTTTAAAAGAAAATTCATGTGTTGAATATAAAAATAGTCATGTGTTGATGATGTTCATGTGTTGAAAATATTCGTGTGTTGAGTAAAATATTTTAATAATATAATTTACATCTGTATCATATTTAAAATTAGAATCTACTTCACGGTGGAGTCTGATTGAAAATCAAACGATAGATACCATAGTTTTATAAAATATTTTACATAACAAAAATAGTGATGTGTTGACAGTACTCATGTGTTGAGATTAGTCGTGTGTTGAGAGAAATATAGATTCATGTGTTGAATAGAATAAATATTCATTTGTTGAATAGAATAAAGAAGTTTTTGAAAAATATAAAGCCGTGTTGATTAGAGATGCGTTATTTTGACGCGAACGATATTTATATCGATTTTATTCGTTCTATAATGAATATTGAAAAGTGATTTCAAAATTTAATATTTTGAAATGAAATTCAAATTGAATTAGATTAAAATTCAAATTGAAATTTTATTGAATCAATTTGAAATGAATTCGAATTGAATTGAAATCAAATCGATTTGAAATTGAATGTAGCGTTGAAATGGTATTGAAAACGAATTTAAAACGATTTATAAAATACGTTTTAAAAAGGAAATCGACGAAATATATAATATATATATATATATATATATATATATATTATATATATAATGGCCTGAATAGAACGCGCCGCGCCGCGGCAGTTCGTGAATTTCGACCACTGACTTCGAATTGACGCTGCGGGAGATCCGACCGTCGGATTCTCCTAAAACCGGAACCGTTGGGTTCGTATCGAAAAAAGCTTTCCAATGAACATTTGAATTTAGAAATCTAACGGTTGGATTTGGAATTATGTCCAAATCAAATTTGGAAAAGGTCGCTGTAAGTGCAGTTCGATGGCCGTTGATGGAAATCGACTGTACGGGCCTTGATAAAATTATTAAAAATATTGATAATTTGTGTAAAATTATAAGAAATGATTTGAGAAAAATTGGGCCGAAGAATTCCACATTTGAAAAGATAAAAATAGATTTTTATCGAAATGAACCAGTTTTGAACTAGGATTAAAATCAATTTATTTTTGAAATAAATAAATTGAATGTGAAAGTGATTTTAAAAATAATCAATATTCCCAATACGTGAATTGGACTGGAGTTGAATCGAAATTATCTTCGGAATATTTCGATGTTGGATTTCGTGACTATACAGATATTGTTATGGGAATTTGAAAGATATATTTTATATCGTTATTTCCAATACGATATTTGCTTGTTTCAGAATTTGATATTGAATATAAGCCGGTATATTTTCTATTCAGAGCCTTGTATTTAATATCGAATGTGATTCGGGTTTATCGTGAATCGTGTTTTATATGACATTGGTTCTTTAACCCAGTTAAAGGCAAGATGTTGATTTTTGAAAAGATTGAAACTAAGTGAAGTTTTAATGAATCTTTAATTAGATTAAAAAGTGAATTGATTATTTAAATTATCAAATCTGAAAGGTGATCGAGAATGGAGTACCACCAGTTTTGCTCCAAAGCGATAGTTAAATCTTTAATTAGATTTGAAAGTGAAATGGTAATTAATTTTACCGATAACACCGTGGTGTTAGATGTGGAGTATTACCAGTTTTCTCCATGGGATATATAGGTTGGGATTGGGAAATAAAATAAATAATTACTTCGGTGTGGTTCGTTAATCCCGACTAGTTTGAAATGACATCCGAAGGAAGATTAAAGAATAAATTTAGAAGAATTTATCTTGGATAAAAGTAATGGGAACATTTCCCTAAGAATGTGATTTTGTGAATAAAAGAATATTCTGAATTGGAATTAGGCGTTCGTTGTGTTTGTGTAACATTTGTTTATCATATACGTGGGTTATTCAGAAAGGCCGGGTTTATACCCATTCTGAATAACCGATTCGACGAGATGTCGAAGATGAAGACGGTGGTCGAAGACCGGAAGTCTTCACATCGTTTGGGTGATTACTGATGATCTTGATTGGGCTGTACACCCAGGATGAGGGAAACAGTTGGTGATCGTCCAGACGTACTTAGAGATGGATGGATATTCGAGGAAAGTGCTTCCGGTTTCGTTCAGACCCAGAACGAACTTGTAAATGGATTGTGTGTCTAACATTGGATTTTATTCTGTGTTGATTGATCTCTATTAAATATACATTTGTTTGGCGGCGGAGAATTTATTCTCTTGCTTAACGCCCTTCTCTGAGACTTATGAGCTAAGAGGTTGTATATTGATGGACATCAGTCGCATGGAGTGAATTGCCAATGTGGCACGCGTAAGTGGCAATTGATCAAGGCTTCTGTTGAAAAGCAAAGTCTTGTGGTAGATGATCAAAGCACGGCCTGTGTGGCGCAGCTTTGTGTATAACGTGAATTCGCGAGTCTCACACCTCCGTATGAGTCAAAAATGGGATACGGACCCAAGGAGTGCACGACGTTTCTTTCTAGCTAGGGTGGTGTCAGTGACCTACCAGCCCTGACATTTATATACTTTTCACCTGTGTGGTTGTTGGTTACGAGGTGCCTCGGATATAGGTCTGTAAGGACCGGGAAACGTATGTTCAGGAATTGCCAATCCTCAAAAGTAAGAGAGGACCGACCTTGGAGGTTCCAAAGGATCATAGTGGGGTCCTGGGACATTTGCTAGAGTGTCTCGAACGCGGAGAGGAGCTTGCCCCTTGCCTCGACTCATGATGGATTCCAATTTCCAATACGTGTGTTTCGGTTTTATTTGTAGAACCTAGTATGGCGACATAGTGGTATGGGTCATTCATGCTGCCTATGATTGATATTTATGATTGAAATTGTTTTGACACTATATACCTATAATAGTATCAAATAATGTGTGTTGAACGTATCAAGCATGCTTTGGCTGTTATAAGGTAAAAACCCTATCCTCCGGCTTGCGTTGCATTGTGTGATGGGACCTGGGTCTTATAACAGCTTCATCTTTCTTTATTTAGCATTGCGCTGTTTGTTTTATGCACTGGTATTCTTGGGAGGAAACCCGTTCCGTGTTATATGGCGTGGTCCCTTGATTTACCTAACTTTAAAAATAAAGATTAATAACTTTTTTAGTTCTCATACAAGTCACATGACTGACCTGGAGTTTATTGTTTTAACCTAAACTCTGGGTGCCCCTATTTTCCACACGGGCAGCTAGTGGTTTTGGTTTTGCAGATTTATATCCACAGGTCTTGATTTACAGCTGGAACGATGCTCGGAAAGCTATGTATCCGTGTATCACTTTCAGTTGTGTTTTGTATATTTTTCCGCTGCTGTGTAATTTATTGTAATCTCTGATATTTATCTAATGTAATTTATTCATTTATACTGTTCTGATGGAATTGTTGTAATAACAATGAAATGTTCTTCCGTCTGCGTTCATTTGTGTGTTGTTCTCAAAGTATCCGCTCTTTCTTTCACGGGGAAGTAACGGGTTCTCACACCATACATGACCGACCACTCATTTCGCCTGAGTGTATCGAACGTATATCACCAACGATTGGGATCAGCAACCGTTTCCCGAAAAGGGACAGCGTCAATAGATTAAACAAGTAAAAGGAATTTCTTTAGATAGGTGATTATACACCCTAATGGGAGCGACCCACATAGCCATGCTGCTTGCCCGATTTTTGTCATTTCCCGGTTGTTGAGGCCTGAGGCTACGATTTCTTATCATTCTTTGATAGCACAATCACTTTGAATGCCATATTGTCAGATCCGTTAATCACTAATTGATTTGAACAAATATATTATAGATATTATGCTAAAGGAATAAATTCTCCGCCACCATATATATATCTATATAGACCAACATATGCGATCATTGGAAATACTCTATCAGACATTCGTGCATATACGTTCGTTCTGGGATTGAACGAAACCGAAGGCACAATTTCCATTAATAGAAAAAGCCCTTGCACATTACTCCGTCTTCGATTATCTTCATTTAATCTGATTCGCAATGCTACTTCCAATACGGAGTGGTTCTCGGATAATAATCCAACCGGTCTTTCAATATTGACAACGATATTGGCAAACACTTCGATGGTCGGTTATTTAACTATCGAAGAAAAACAACATCCATTTAAAACATCAAACAAACATTGGGCCTTTTAATTAATATTTCATTAATTAAAACACTTCTCCATTTCCTTGTCAATATTTGTTAACCAAATATTTTCAATAATCATCTTGGCCTCTTACGCTATTTGGAAAATATTTCCATATTTCGTCTTCTTTTATTTTCTATACCTAGAAAATATCTTCAATTTATAATTGGAAACATTTCAATCAATTAACTCTTTCCCGACTCATTTGATTTACTCAGGAAATATTTACTTTTATATTTCCAAAATTCCACCACTTGGGTTAAATTGATGGTTGTGTAAAACATCGTTACAAAAGACCCAAATTACTGTACTCAACTAACTCTTATTCAACCATTTCTCTTCAAGACTGAATCTTGCTATTTATCGGTTAAAAATGAGATAAATCAAGTTGGGGTATAACTACCTCTCAGACCTTGACTGAAAATATCCTTAACTTCAAAACGGACAAGACCACTTACCTTGAATAATCAACACCATATTAAACCAAATTTTCCATTTCTAAAACACATATACGTTTCTCTTTCTATTTTTAACAAATCTAATTTATAGATTTCCTTTTTGATTATAATATTCTATTTTTAAGTTCATTTACTTATCGAATTCTATATATATCGATACGTTGATTTCTAATCATCAAATTATCTTAAAAATATTTTAACTTCTTAAATTTCTAGAAAAATTCGCCATAACCTCCTTTGTACCAGCAAATAGTTCAAACCTCAACCCGCCTCTCTAGGCCCTTTCCATTCAAAAAGAAAATCAAAAAGCCAAGTGGCTTGCCGATTCGGCGCATAAAACCTCATATGGAATTTAAACGTGTACCTTTTTGTCGGGCACTAAATTTATAACCTTCATTTTCTTCATTCCATACCTGTTGAACACATGTTCACCTGTTTTCAATTCAATTCAACTCAATCCAATCATTTGAATTCAGTTTCGCCCATTTATTCTTTAATTAGCTTCTTAGCCTATTTCACTTGTTATTTGAACATATCACGTTCAAAAATAAATTAATTTATTTTCAAAACAATCGAATTCCATTTCTAATTCAAGTTTCATATTCGATTTCGTATATGAATTTACAAACCCTTTTTTCTGATCCAAAGTCCAATTTCGATTTAAAATTCCATTAACTAATTTTTCCTTATATTAGTTAATTCTACTCAACAAATAAACATCTGGTTTGATTTTGTTTCAAAAATAATTTCATTACTTCATTCGAGTTCAGATATTATTTATAACTCAAATCTGGATTTTTCCTAAATGAAATTCAGATTTTATTTGCTCAAAATCATTTTATTTATTTAAATAAACCGTTATGGTTTTATAATCGTTTCGACGCTGTTTTTCTGAAAATTTGATTTGGACATAACTCAAAATCTATTCGACGAAATCTAGATCTTTCTCTTCCATTAGAAAACTATTATTCAACCGGTCCTAATGATTCTTGTTTCAAAGAATTTCGACTTAAATTGAGTTCTACATAATCAAATAAAGTTCGGAGTGCCAATTCACGAACTGCCGCACTGCAGCGAGTTCGTTTTAATTATATTAATATATATATATATATATATATATATATATATATATATATATATATATAAACGTTTAAACTTCGTTTATAATAAATCCAACTCCGTTTTGATATATTTTTAATATATATCAAATCTGTTTCCCCAATCCAACATAATATTTTCGATTATCTATAAATTGTCGATTTTTCCTTACTCGTTAATATATTTATTTATACTTCGATTTTCTATATTAAATTCCAATTTTTTTTACAAACTACAATCCTTTGGATTTATTTCTATTCTGTTTAAAAATCCGCATTCTGAAATATATTTCGTCGTTCCCATTCCGAAATAATTTCAACTTTCTATTTTCAAATTCTCTTTCCAATTCTATTTGAATTTTCCATATTCAAATTACATTTGAATTTTCTACATTCAAATTCTATTTTCAATTCTATTTGAATTTTCTATATTCAAATTCTATTTGAATTTTCTACATTCAAATTCTATTTGAATTTTCTACACTCAAATTCTATTTTCAGTTTTATTTTAATTCATATTTGAATTTAAATATTCAAATTATCTCTTGATAATTAATTCATTATATTTATAAACACCATTTTATAAATTTTTCCTTGTTTTATATTTAAACAAATCTATTTCGCAATCTATTTAAAACCAAGTCTCCCTTTGAAAATTTCTATTTATAACTTATAACACTCAATTTGTTTTCATATTCAATTTAACTTCTATTTAAATAAATTCGAATTAATCGAATTCAAATCATAAATCCTTACGGATTTATTTTAGTTCAATTTATATTTTGAACATCAGAATAAATTCCATCATTTATTTCTTTAAAATGATTTCCCCATTTCAATTTTTTAAATTCACATTTGAATTTAAATATTCAAATTATCAAACGAAAATTTTTCAACTTTATTTATAAACACTGTTTGTGAATTCAATTCAATTCTCTACATTATTCAATTTATAAACATCGTTTATAAATTCAATACTTTTTTATTTATTTAAAACAAGTTACCATTTCTTATCCATTCGAATATCAATTTCTATTTTTGAAAAATAGAAATTTCCTTTTAAGTTACAAAATTCATTTTCATGATATTTTATAAATTAACATCTAGGGCCCAATGGTATTTAAACATTCATAAACATCCAATTATCAATCATAGGGTTCTAACACATCATATATGATAAGGTATATGAAACAAACAAATAATGATATTTTTGAGGAATCCAGTCGGATCCCTCCAACCTGTTTTCCTGCATCCACAGACGTTAGTCAAAAAAAAAATACCCATCCTGCTTCGAGGCAGGATATCGCGGTATAGTTAGTCATCCACTATCATAGCGTGGGGCGTATAGGGTAATCATCCGCTAATGGTACTGCGGGCATCCGCTAATGAGACTACGGGAATATCCAACCACCAATATATATATATAATAGCACACCAAGCCTAAATAACTAATATATTTAAGATACACAAAAATATTAAATGCAACCAAACAAACAACAAACAATTATTTTTAACTGATAAAAAGAATTCTAAATAAAATTTGAGTGAGATTTACTCACCGTGACTTTTATATTGTAATCAGTTCCAATCCAAGTTCTATTTCGCAGATAACATCATTACGAATCTAACACCTTTGGTTTGATCCATTCTGGTAACCTATGAACGAGTTGAATTATTTCACCAATTTGAAATATATATATATATATATATATATATATATATAAACATATATATAAATATATATATATATATATTTATAAATTAACACTTTTAGTTAATTATCATTTAGTGATAATTTATTTCCTTCTTTACTACGTAAATTTTGCATATTGCTCAAGATTGAATTTTTATACCTTACTGCTCAATTTCCTCCGACTAAAAAGCATGCTGTACAAACAGCCCACATTCATGAGCACCACCTGACAATCATTCGCCAATACTTCCCTTAGTCCAAGTTGGTAGCCCAAATGCAAAGGAACCCAAAACTGATGTCACCCTTTACCACCAGTATCGGCCTGGAATACTTCCTCAAATTCCAGATCCCTTAGTTCAACTCCATATTGGTTGCCTCACAAGAAACAACATCCATCGTTCACCAATCAGGGTCCACCAATGAACGACAATATATGTTGCGATCTGAAATAGGGTGTCGCACCACCTGTACTTCCCACATCTCCAAAACCACATGCCCTAGAAGTTCGGCGACCTCCCAAGTTCAACCACCAATAAATCGGTCTCCTCAGAATCCTTTAAAAACGCGACCAAAGCTTGGCTCAACCTCCCCTTAAATCGCGACAACCCCAAGTCATCTTCCCTAATGTAGTTCGAATCCAAAACCACAAGCTCGAAGGTATCATAAATGATTTAATTCGAATTGATTTAGTCGGGACTTCGATTTCCATGTAACTCGATTAACACTCGTTGTTCAACAGTTGATTTCCTCCCCAAACTGAGTAGCGACATCCGACAATGCACCAGCGTGAAGAACAACTGGAAAAGGAGCCATTCACGATTTAATCTATGGAGTAAATCGATTTTGAATTTTTGATTTTAGTCTAATAAAGAACGGATATAAGAGCGACTTCCATTTTTTTAGAAGAAATCAAAAGAGGAAATTATCTGGGAAAGAAATCAGAAGAAATTAAAAGGGGAGTGTCGCATTATATATAAAGATGAATACTTCGAACTTAAGGAACTAGTTCTGCATATTGTACACTTTTATTAAATGCGATTTGAAATCTATTTAATACGATTTGATTTAAAAACATCTTTATTCTTTTTAAATAGATACTGATTTGATTTCAAGCTTATCCACTAATCAAATATCTCGTGGTTCACATCTTGAGATCGTGAACTGCTATTTTAACGTACTGACTGACATTTCAGTATTATAGCGTTATACTGGACTCAACAGAATATATTGTGAAATTTAATTCAAATGTATATATAAAATAACCATAGAAATTTATATAATATAATTTAAACTCAAAAATAATCAATTTCTCAGTAATAAATTATTTTCATTATCGATTCCATTCAAATTGAATTTCTATAAATCATCTAAAATCTTTTGACTCAGTTTTTAACTTTGATTTCAATTATACTTCGTATCACGATAATTCGATATATTCGAATATAAATATTAATCGATTATTAAATCGACAAACTCAATATAAAAATCCATTTATATTATCAACACAATATTTGAAACCATATTAAATATTTCAAATCAATCGACCAAAAATCCGGGTCATTACAAAAATATTCCAATGTTTCTTGTTTTATTAAAATCTGATTCATATTGAATTCTGTATATTCATTTGAAATTTAAAATCGAATTTTCAAACTACCGTGCTATTTCAGGCTCGTTATATAACTAAATTAAATATATATTTTCTAACTTCGATTTAATTAAATTTTTAGCCTTCATTATTTAAAATAAACCATTTTAAATATTCAAAATACATTAACATAACTAAAATAAAAAAATTCAATTGTTTCAGAAATTTCGGGTTGTTATAGATTTTGAAATCTATTTTATATAGATTATTTGAATAATAGTTTATTAAAGGAAATAAATAATTATTTTTGTCTTGTAAGTATAAAACGAGTATATAAAGAAAATTCTTATGTTAATGAGTTTTATAAGCAATAAGCCGAAATTAACCAAACGGTTAAAGATTGAATTAATTGTTTCAAATAACAATTAATTGCGATTATTTGATTTAATTAGATTGTTAATTAAATTTAAGGAATTATTTAAATTAAAAGAAAAGACTAACTAGAATGGGTTAATGGATTAACCCTTTTTTGAGTTGACTAAGTCAACTGTTTTAAACTAAGATAGATTATAATATAAATTATTTAACCATTAATTTAATAGCCCGCTATTTTGACCGTCCCAAGTCGCTAATTAAACCAACTCGAAGCGTTCAAAACGACGGATTGTTATTGGCTTATAGGGTTTAAAATGGAATGTAACACAGAATCGCAGTGCCCAACAATAGCAGAGAAATGAAATTTTATATTAATATCAGAGTTTTACGCGCACAAATAAAATATATTCATAAGTATTTAAAAATAAAATTTACAGTTCATTTGAGCCTTACGCGCACAAATGCATCTTCACATGCCTCTCTGCTTTTGCAAGCTGAAAATCTAAAATCTACAATATTCTTATACTAGAAACAAAACATACACATGTTAGGCGACAAAGAATGTCATATTCCCTCACGACTTTGCATTACTGAAATGTGAATGCATCTGTCTTATCCATAAATAATGGTAACTATAGAAAATCAGATTTTTACCCATAAATAATTTACAGTGAGCATTCCAAATTAATACCGCTAGAGTATTCCAAATCCCCAACATTAAAATAAACAGAACCTTATTCAAATACTCTGATTATGATTTTATAAAGTATTGGATGGAAACAACCCAATTATGGAAACATAAAATACAAGAGTGTGACCACACCATGTAAGCCTGGAAGGAATACATGCAGCAGTAGTACAATGGCTTGCAAATGTAGCGTGTTATGAAGGTTTCCAAGAATTTTACTTCAATATAAACTGTATCAGGATTTTGTGTCAGAAAAACAATGCATCTTTCATAAACAACTCATCCCAACGGCCCAAGCAGCAACCAAAAGGGCAGTATCACCTACCCATCTCTTTGTCTTTGAATTCCATAATGAAATAAGTGAATTTGTCACTTACATATGAAGAAGCATGTAACAAAATGCTCTGTCGTCTATTTGATTATTGAAATCATTTTGTTATTGTAAACATGGGTCAAAATCAAAATGGTCTAATTTTGAATTCCAATGTCGGCACCCCATTCTTTCAACAATATTGTATGCATCATATAATGACTTATTAAAAAAAACATTTTCAAAGTCATTGCTGTCACATAGTATTGTAAAAAAGTCGCGGAGCAAGCCGGAACTGGCTGAGATGAAGAATTTGTGAAACTTTAAAATCAGTTGAGTCATTGATTACTACTATTACGGTAGGTAGCTCTAAAATAGAATGCTTATAACAAGCAAACCTTTTTCCTTAGTCCCTTTACTATTTAAGATAAGTAAATATCACAACTGAAAAATGTAAACAACTTTAAAAAAAAAACACACTGAAAGGCTAACAACTGCAAAATAGTTAACAAAATTTTTTACTCTTACTAAAAAATGACAAGATCAACAGTAGCTATTAAATGTAAAGGTTTATCACTACTGAAAATTTGGATTATGTTTTCAACCATGCACTTCCCGTAAGAAGAAAAACAGCAATAAACTTTCACATAACTGCTAATAAAGGCAACTTCTAAGAGACTTGATTATTGAATCATGGTCAGTTGATATCAATTGGGATTTGATACCAAGGGAAACAAAAATAGAAAGCAAGCATGAGAAGGGAAAAAACATAAAGGTGCTGTGTAGAGCACTAAGTTCAACTGGTAAGACATAGGCTGCAATGAATGAAAAAATAAACTGCAATAAATGAAAAGATTAAATATTTGCTGTCCATATAATTTTATATGGAATGGGATTCTAACGTTGAATTCTGAGCATTAAATGCAATCATATGTTTAACCCAAACAATATCATTTAATCCCTTGATTCATTTAAGGGTAAGGTTAAACAAAAATGTTATAACCTACAATCCATTCAAGCCTTCAAATATGTTGCAAGAACTTTAAATGTTCAAAAGAATTAATTCAGCTCCCATTCAAGCCTCCTTTTAAGTTTCAAAAATTGTATCATTTAAACAAAATTTAGACATTATAGTTTGAAGTTCCATTAAGCATCTGCTTATTCAAGCATACTGACTTAATCTGACACCATTTTATTAAAGCATTTAGCAACAAATTGAATATTATTTAGTATCAATTCAATTAAACATGTATTCATCTAGGTATTTCATTTAAATAGCAACCCTTCAAACACCAATACTAGTCTACAGATTCCATTTCATTGTTTTGGTTAACAATCTAATGAATAAAATATTTCTTAATGACTAGGTATATTCATCTGTCTATCATTCTTTGCTTGCTAATTAATTAAGGATTAATTGACAAGAATAATCCGAAGTTTAACCTATCCGCCCATATTAATCCCAAGTTTGCGTTATTCAAGAATAATCCCAAGCTTAGGGGTCTCTTTCCAAATTAATCCCATTTACTTGTATCTTCCCATATTAATCCGAAGTTTGGGGGTGTCTTCCCATATTGATTCCAAAATAACACGTGAAAAAGTCATCAAAAGTCATCAGGATCAATTTGGGAAGACACCCTCTAAACTTGGGATTATTCTTGAATAACGCAAACTTGGGATTAATATGGGCGGATAGGTTAAACTTCGGATTATTCTTGTCAATTAATCCATTAATTAAATGAAATTAGTAGCTTAGTTTGAATAAGAAAATGGGACACAGCTGTCTTGGAGACATGGAAATTAAACCATTGTAAACATACAATGACACAAATTATTAACAATAAGTTACTGCTGCCAACAGTAAAAGTGTATAAAGTTTTAGATCATTTCCCAATGTTTACGGTGGAGTAGAGGTAGCCCAAATAATTACACAATTTTATTTAGACAACTGTCACATTTGTATACACGTACAACTTGCCATACTGCACATCCGGACAAGTAGTCTATACTCCACAGCTAACAAGAGTTGAACCAACTGTTTCAATGTTAAGTTAATTAGAAACCGGTCTACTTATGACAGGAGGTACCACTCGCACAAATAGTGTGACCTGCTTCTTCACTACTATGTTTTGCATGTGTTATGTATGCTCCAAACTGTACATGGACATAAAGAACTAAGCCAATTTCATAGCCCCACACATCTTTGTTTCTTACTGAGTTGAATTAACTAGACTTGTTCGATATCCAAAACCACAATTTCATTACAACAGAAAGAGGAAAAAGCAACATGCAACAGTAAACAGGTATTAAAGAAGAGAACTAGAAATCAGTTAAAGCATGAGATTTACTTACCTCCAGTAACGCTGAAACAGCGACTGCGGCGGCAACAACAGCCAGAACGGGACTAGAAAGCTAGCGTCGAAGAGGAGGAGCCATTGCCGGCGCTCATCGGAAGCCGAGGCAAAAGCAGGTGGAGTGCTGTTGAAAAGGCGATAGCAGTTCTCAGGCCCATGCCTACGGAAAACGCTCCTGACGCCAACAAGACAGGCTTGGACCCCATAAAGCAGAGGCCGCCAGAGAATCTCGAGGCTGCGGTGCCTCTGAAAGCGGTGATTGCGAGCGGTAATCGGCGGTTTCAAAATGGTTCAGCTTGTTGGAGTTAAGGCTCGCGGTGAACGGAGAAAGATCGAAGCCAGTTAATGGTGCGTTGTTTGATGACTGGCTGGTGAGTTAAGGAGGGCGAAGCAGTCCATTTGCAGTGGAAAAAGGGGCAGCCACCATCGAATTGGAAGGGACAAAATTAATTTAGAGAAAACACTTTTACAGATAAAAGAGAATAAAGAGAGAGTGGATTCTCTTCCTCCCCCCGGGAAGAGAGGGTACGCTTATTTTATAAACCAACGAACAGTCCAGGCACCACTGGAAAATAACACGCGTAGACAATTCCAGATGGTCAGGGACATGTGTTTAAGTCTTTCAGCACAAGTGTACCGAGCGACAACACCCACATAAACAAATATATTTTATTTGTTACGTATACAAACCCAATTCAATGTATTTATTTATTTCCATATCAAAATAAATTATAATAAATCTCATTTTTGACAACCGTTCATGTTGAATTTAAATTTGCAGCAAAAACTCCCCTTATAAATATATTCAACTATATCCAAAATAGATTAAATTTCAAATTTCTATATCTAAAAACAATTATAAATATATATATATATATATATTTAATGTTAATTCTTGATTTGTTTATATTTTAAGCGCCAAAATTTCTAAGTCGCTACCTTCATCAACCAAAAATTCGGGTTGTTACAATTAATTACTTTTAAAATCGATTATTCTTTAAAAGAAAGATTGAGTATTAATGTTACAAAATTGATTTCTAGAGGTGTTAGAATTGATTATTATTATTTTAAAAATAATCAAAGTGATAAATCTTGAAACTATATTCTTTTAATGAAAGTTATGAAGTTGTAAATACTTATATGTAGTTAAATGGAACTGTCAGCGAAATTATATTTAATATGAGCTTTTGTTTAGAATTATATTGGTCGGATTTTTATAAAACCCAAATTGGGCAATTATTAAGGCAGGTTATAAATGGATTAGTGTGCTTGGTGATTTTAAGAGTCAAAACCAGTTCAAATGGGATTTGTAATCTGAAGGAAGTTAAAAAGGATTTAAAAGTTAAATACGGAGAAATAGCGATGTTTTAAATTAAGAAAGTGTGATTTTGAATTGAAATAGTTTTTCAAAAGAGAATGGATGGAGTTAAAACCCATGTTTAAAATCGTATGGTAAATAGAAGTGTTGGGATAATTATTGGAATGAGATTTCATCGATAAACTCATATTATCCTGAAGGTAAGAATGTCTTAGACTCAAGGTCCGAGAGGTAAATAAAATACCCCAACTAGAACGATGACTTCATGATTATACAAGGATGATATTAGTTTAGAAACGAGAGTAGTGAAAGGTATTAAAATTAATGTTTTCGTTATGGATATTATAAACTATAACTAGAAGAGTTATAAGTTGGATAAATTGATTTGGAAATAAAAACTAAAAGGGCGATATTCCAAATTTTTTTGAAGATTTAGAAATGTAATTGACAACCGGTTAACTAAAGAGGCCAAGTGATGTCGTATACTAAACCAATGAATCCACTTTATTTATTTTCTATGGGTGTTAGTTGTTTATTTTGATAGTAAAATCACCGACTATCAAAATCTAACAAAATCGATTGTTGGTACGGAAAGACTGGGATCAAGTTTATATTCGAAAGCTATTCTGACCAGCAAAAACATAAATATTGAAGTTGTTCAGAAGCTGATCGAGATGGAGCAGTTGAAGACCGTGGATCTTCATAAGGAGAAGGATTAAATTCAAATTTCTCTGACTTGCAACTAGAGGTTTTTTGATGTGACTCAGTCGTGGTTGAGATTTTGCGGATTGCAAGGACTACTCACTACTGATCCTTTGGATGCGGCAAGAGGGTGCCTACGGTTCATCCTGTTCCTAGATGATTTGTATGGACGAATGTCTGACAGAGTATTTTCTAAAAACGACGTATATTATTTTTACAAATATACAGAGTTGGTGGCAAAGAAGGGCACTTCTTTTACACTGAGAGTATATTTGTGAACATCAATTGGTAATCTGACGGATCTAACGATGTGGCATTCAAAGTGAATGGTGGCCAAATGATCAAAAAGATAATTATATCCTCAAGCCTCATCAATTGGGAAGTGACAGAAATTTAGGTAGGCAGCATGGCTATGTGGGTCGCTCCCATATGGGTGTATTATCACCTATCTAGAGAAAATCCATTTCCTTCTTTAATCTATTTCAATACTGTTCCTTCTCAGGAAACGGTGGGTCGCACCCAACCGTTGGTGATATACATTTGACACACTCAAGCGAAATGAGTGGTCGGTCATGTGTGGCCGGGTTGCGAGATATTCTTGTTAAACCTAGTGTATTCCTCCCTAGAGATACACTATCGGAAGGTGGTTCCATACCTTGTCATTGTCGGAATCCAATCTCCAATAAGCGCCCGTGGTTTTGATTGTATACTATATATGTGGTGCGTGAGATGCAAGCATTATGCGAGATTGTTATTTGTTTGTATTTAGACACTACTATTATAATATTAGAATAAGATATGATTTGAAAAATGTTTTGAGTTATCGTAAGGTAAAAACCAGTTGTGTTTATGTCTGGATCGGTCTTACGATTATCATTTTGTTTAAGAAAAGATATGTTAACTTTAAAATCAAGTTGGATGTTGCTTATAAACTTAACAAGTTTTTCTCACTCTGGTTCACTAGACTGATCCAACATTTGTAATGCTCGGGTTAGCCCAGGTTTTTCAGGTTCAGGTTAAAATGCTCTGGATTTCAGAGACAAATTGGAGGAGTTCCAGATGTATGATATTTATTATTTATTCCGTTGTGTGATGTTTATAAGGACAGGTTGTTATAATTATCCAAACATATTGTTATACTCTAATGATTGTAAGTATTTTTTTTCAAGTTTCAATAAAGATTGACTTCTGTATTATATTTTTCCGCTTCGATGTGAGACTCTATGTGGTGTTGGTTCTTCTTCTTATTCTTCTACTCTAACATTTCTTTCTTTCCCTTCTCATCCTCTAATTTTCTTTCTATTAAAGATTCGTATTTCGTGCAATTTGGGTTGGACGTGTGTAATATTAGCCAAATCAAAGTGTATGGATTTGTGGCCCTTTACAGTTTGTACCAGAGCTATTGGTTAAATAGTAACCTTGGCTCTGTGGCGTAACTCGATAGAGATGAGGTTAGTAATACCAAAGATTAAGTTTGAGTGTATATACGAGAAAACGTATTTGTAGATTTTCTATTAAAAAAATGTTTTGTATTGTGTTGATTGAACGGTTCAAGTGTTGATAAACCATACAGAACTGGCAATTGACACAATATTGTTTTATAAAGAGGGTAAATTAAATAATTTTTCCAAATTTTATTTTTATAGAAAAAGGAAATAATTTTCTATAGTATAGTAATATTGGTTGTTTGGTTGTTTTGCTTGGCTTGATTGGAATTGTAAAATGAAATTGAACTAATTAAAGAAAAATCATGTGACACCCCACGTCGGTTAATGTCACTCTTTAAGAGAATGCATTAAATTTCATGTAGTGTTACAGGTAAACAGAAACAGAAATATTACAAGACAGACATAAAAGAACAGCGGAATTTAAAACTTTATTAAGCAGAAAACATCGTGGTTCAAATCATAGTTACATCATGAGTTTGAAATACAAAAAACCCAATACATCAACTTAAAACTCTGTCTTGTACTAAAATCATCAGAGTACAAATAATAAAAGAAGCATAATCCCCAAAATATAGCTATAGTAGAGAAGATATGAAATCAAGCAGTACATCTAACTAGCTCCAAGCAGAATGAAGGGAAAATCCTGATCAAGTTTGAGTATTCCCACCCTAAGAACATGGGGGGTGGGGGACGGAAGATAAAAAAGAGGAAACAAAATGGGTCAGACATAAAGTCTAGCGAGTCCAGTTACTTTTAGCATATAAATAAATAAAAGTACCATGACAGGCATATAAGTTGGAGAGAGATAATAGTGTCATATGGTAGGTATAACAAGGTAAAGAGAATAAACTGAACTGAACAGGCATTACGCTTTTCTTATACTTTTCTCTGCACCAATACTAGTATCACATGAACAAGATGATCCCTAATAAGTACAATATGGTAAAATTAGTTAGGTGTACTTCTAGTGAGAGGTTTTACCCCATACAATTACAGGCAGACAAACTGAACTTACCGGTGTTACCCTTAAGGATAATAACGGGCTCCTAAACAAGCGAATCTAGATGTACCCTAATTACTAACCCAATCGATCGACTCCCTAACTCCGTAGATACCCTGTGATGGCCCCACGGTAGGATGTATCACTTCCTAAAGTGGCAACCCTTCATTTACATGATGTGCACAACCATATTTGTTGATGACACATCGTCTAATCTTCCCGAGTAAGCAGACCCATGCACGCACATGAGCCCGATGGAATGCGCTATCAGACACCTTTTCCCAAGTGACCTCTTATAATTAGCATAGTAAGTTTGCCCCGACCCCAACCTAGCTCAGAGTACTCGTTTGATCCCTATATGGGTTACTGACTGAAACGGATCCCACACACCAGATGATACAAGCTTCCCTAGGCCTGCTTCCCCACTACTAGGATTCCAATAGGTTATGCCTACTAGTGTAACCAGATTGTGCAAACCCACAGGTTAAATCTGTGGGCCTAGATTTACCCACTGCCCCAAGATTTACTTAAACCCCCCCACTGATTCAAGCAATTTTACTTAACCCCTACTCAAGTTAACATGTTCATGTAATCCCTATGGATTCAAACAGGTTAAGTATTACAAGTTAATTACCATTTATTCATTTATGGTTATAATGCGCTAGACCTCCCCCATTAAGTCTACCGCTTGTGGATGCTGGATATGCCGGTCGGGTCCAGGAAGACTTCTTCCACAATTCGGACTTAACCTCATGTCTTAGCATCATCACTTTTTTATGTACTTAGACCCTTCACATTAGATTTACCAATTGTGGACGCTGGATATGCTGGTCGGGTCCGGGTAGGCTTCTAAAACAAGTGTAATCTAACCTCGTGTCTAAGCGCTTGAAACGACCTAGACTTACCCGATCTCGGAAAAGATGGAGGAGCCCGAATTGTGCTGAGAACACGACGCATCATAACATAAACAATAGAACATTTCATTGCTATTACAATAATTTACATCAGAGTATAAGAATCAGAGTACAAATAAATAATATCTCGTGGAAAATAATAGCAGAGATTAAAATTACAAAACAGCGGAAAATATAACATATGAATATAATGCACATCGAAAATATCAACTACCCACACTGAAAGAAATACGCGGATACAAAGCTTTCCGAATATAGCTCCAGTTGTAATCCAGGATCCTGTTAAATAGAAATATCTACGAAAACCAAAACTACTAACTGCCCGTGTGGAAAATATGGGCACCCAGAGTTTAGGTTAAAATAATAAACTCTGAGTCAGTCATGGGACTGGTGTGAGAACAAAAATAGTTATTAGCTTTTATTTTAGAGTTAGATAAATCACGGGACCACGCATATAGTACGAAACGGGTTTATCCCTCATAAATACCAGTGCATAAGAATAAACAATGCAATGCTAAAGAAGAAAAAAATGAAGCTATTATAAGACTCAGGTCCCATCACACAATGAACACAGTCGAGGATAGAGTTTTTCCTTATAATAACAAGACATGCTTGATATGCGAAATTTCATCTTTTATTATTACTATAAGTGAAGAATTCGACTTCAAATATAAATGTATCTAACACAGGTGGCGTAGGTACCATTATATTACGTCGCCATATATGTTTACAACTAAAACCATAAAATCTCGTATTGGAAATTGGGTTTCCATCTATGAACCAAGGCAAGTGATCGTCCTTACCGATTCGAGACACACCAGCAATGCCCAGGATCACACCTACGGGCAAGCCTAGGTTAGCCGCATGGCCGGTCAACCATCGTTGATTAACTATACCATAAACTATATGTTAGCCGGTTCTATCGAACCTCCAAAATGGTCAGTAACGTTGACCATCTAGTTCCTTTTAGTCGGTCCAGATATCAAATCCGAGGTACCTCGCCTTCCATCAAATAATATGCAACATCCATACGAGTAAATTGTGTGGGCTCCATACCATGACCTTACTCGTAGATAGAAACTAACATATGTCCATTTCCATATGTTCCTCATCCTGTTTTTGGTTCATACCAGAGTGTGAAGCTCGCGAATAAGCGCTACACAAAGCTATGCTATTTAAATCGTGTTTTGAACATCAACCACAAGACTCTACTTTTCAACAAAAGCCTTGATCATTTGCATCTCAGCATGCCATAGTGTCAGTCCATACCGTACCACTGATTTCCACAAATATATAGTCTCTAAGCTCGTATGTGTCATAGAAGGGTGTTAAGCAAGAGAATAAATTCTCCGCCACCAAACAAATATATATAGCAGAGATCAACGAATACAATATAAAGGAATACAATGTCAGACATACCATCCATTTGCAATTCCGTTCTGGATCTAAACAAAACCGGAGGCACCTTATTCCTCGTCCCATATGTCCAATACAAGAGAGAGGCCCTCGCATATCCGGTCGATCTCCAAGTATGTCTGGATGACCACCACTTATTACCTCATCTTGGGTGTACATCCCAATAAGACATCAGTAATCATCCAGACGATGTGAAATTGTCCGGTCTTCAACCACCGTCTTCATATCATCGACTTTTAGTCATCGTACCAATTATTCAAAATGGGTTAAACCCGGTCTTTCCGAATAACTCGCATAACTTATAATCAATAATCAGGTGCTATAAAGACACGTCATATGCCTCATTCCAATTCAGAATATGCTTTTATTCAAATATTCACATCTTTAGGGGAAGGTTCCCCTTAATTTTATCAAAGATAAATTCTTTTAAATTTATTCTTTAATCTTCCTTTAGATATCAATTTCAACAGATTTTATTTTATCTTTCAACAATTCTAAACTAAATTAAGGCTTATAAAACTAGTCGGGATTATCGAGCCTTACCGAAGTAATCATTCATTTTATTTTCCCAATCCCAACCTATTCATCCTATGGAGCAAAACCGGTAGTACTCCATATCTAACACCCACTGGGTTATCGGTAAATTTAGTTATAATTTCACATTCAAATCTAATTAAATATTTGGCTATTGCATGGAGTAAAACTGGCAGTACTCCATTCTCGAACATTTCTGGAATTCGGTAAATTTAATTACCTCATTCACATTCCAATCTAATTAAAGATTCATTAAAACTCCAACTTGGTTTTAATATTAAAAATCATTACTTTATGATTATTCAACTTTAAGAAATTAATCTTTTCTTTGACTGGGTTAAATAACCAATGTTATTAAAAACACAGTTCACAATAAACCCAAATCAACTTCCATTAAATATGGAATCTTCGCAGAAAAACAGATCAACATATAATTGATATATATTTCCATATCAGACTAATAATATAAGTGGAATAACGGCGAATCCTTTTTAATTACATATATAGTAACAGTCTTCCTTTACAGACGCTTAGCTCAATTATTACCAAATCGAGTTCCATTCAACGCCAATTTAATATGTTATATTGGAAAACTTTACTTTGGAAAACATCCCTAAAATCTTAATAAAAAGACTTGAAATTCCAAATCATATCTTCATTGTTAATTGGGTTTTAAGAACAAATGTTATTTAAAACATCGTTCACAATGAACCCAAAATCATCTTCCATTTAATTCCAATTTATAACTATAAATTGGAAAGCTTAATTTATCTTTATTAAAAGATTTTTTATTTCCTCAACGGGGTTTAAGAACAGTGTTAATAATGACACCATTCACGACAAACCCAAAATCCAATTTGTTATTAAATACAAGGCTCAGAATAGAAATTTTATCGACTTATATTCAATATCAAATTATGAAACTAACGGATATTGTATTCGGAATAACGATATCTATATCTTACAAATTCTTCAACAATATCCGTATAATCACGGAATCCAGTATCGAAATATTCCGAAGATTATTTCCATTCAAATCCATACGTTGGAAAATTCTGGTTATATTAAAAACACTTCAATTCTTTATTCTAGTTGATAAACAACTTACTCAGATAAAAATATATTTTATCTTTACAGACATGGAATATTTCATGTAAATTTATTCCAAATCATTTACTATGATTTTACATAATTTATTCCAAATCAATTACCATCGAACTACATCCATAGCGACCTTTTCCAATACTAACTTGGACATATCTTAAATTCTAACTGTTAGATTTCAAATCTATTATTATCATTCAAAAACTCTTTTCGATACGAACCTAGCGGTTCTGGTATTAGGGGAATCCGACGGTCGGATCTCTCATTACATCAATTTGAAATCAATGGTTGAAATTCGTGAACGGTCGTTGCGCGACACATTCTATTCAGGCCATTATAATATATATAATATATTTCGTCGATTTGCATTTAAAACGAATTTTACAAATCATTTATAAATTCATTTTAAAATGATTCCAACTTTGTAACGTCCCGTATTTTCTGCCATTTATTTGAAATATTTTATTCATTTTAAATAATGGGGTTTGACCATTTTAATTTGAATATTTAAATTATATTAATTATATAATAATATTTTATTTGCAGGATATTGGGAAAATGTTGAAATTGCTATATAAGGTGAACGAGCGATTTAAAGGGGTCTAAATTGGTTTATATTGAATTATATAAATATATTCGCTATTAAAACGACGTCAGAATGTTTAATTTATAATTTTATTATAAACGAACTAGAAATGGCGCGGTAGTTCGTAAATTTCGTTCTGAACTTCAATTGAGTATACAGAATTCGTTTTGAGTCGGAATTCTATGAAACCGGGACCGTTTGAATCGATTTGATTACATTTTTCGTATGGAAGAGAAAAATCAAGATTTCCTGTTATAATTTGTTAGTTATGTCCAGTTAAAATTTTGAAATAGTCGCTATGGAAATCGTTTATAAAACGATAATGTTTATTTAAAAATTAAATAGGAATTCTTTTATAATTTTGATAGGGTTTAACTTGAAGATTGATAATATTGAATTGTAAAATCCATACTATTCATATGGGAAGCCATACAATATTTCCATTCGAATATTTATAATTATAATTATTTAATTGGATTAAAATGAAACGGAAAACCTGTTTGGATTTACAATATTGAATGAATTAAAAACCAAATCCATTGGAAATCTTGAAATGGTGACTAGACATATTTATCACAATCTTTTACCATTCTTTCCCCTTAAGTTTCGCTCAGCCCAACATTGAATTGAAACAACACAGTGTAACTTCAAATCAGAAACAATACCAATCTTCCTCACAGCAACAGTAAAGTTCAAAATTCCCACACATAGTAAAATGTAAAAACATTGAATATACAACTCTATAACAGTACAATATACAACTGGTTTTGATTTTACAGTACAACCAAATATGAAAAGAAAGAAGAAAGAAAAAAAAGAAAAAGAAAAAAAACAGCATATATATATATATATATATATATATATATATATATATATATATCATATATTTTTGGTACAAAGGTAAAGCAAAGAAGAGAAGACAATTCATATCAAGTCCTGCATCCAAGAAACAACAACCAAGATGTCTTCATAGATCTGAAACAGACGAGAAAAAGAAAAGATTATGAACAGTTTAAGTGAAACTCATATACATAGTTACAGATTGATCATCCTAACTTTGGATTCCTGCACAACAAATCTAAATAGCTAGAATTAAACAAATGTATATTGATACATCAAGATCATGATCAGAAAAAATAAAAATGAACAGAATAGAAACAGCTAGGAATAGCTAAGAAAAACAGTAAAACATACCATCAAAATCTGTAGAATCGGAACAGATTTTTCATATACATATTCAGAAAATCTTATGTACCAATACTGTCTGCCATGTATATTTGCATCAGTTCAAATCTACAATTTTGATAACTGACAATACAATTCGAATGGATAATTCGAACAAAAAATAGACAATTCACATGGGAACAGTTCAGTTTTTGACCAGTTACCGTACAAAAAAAATCCAAAAAAAATCTCTACCCCTCTCTGTTAAACACCACGCAACACCCATATTCCCAAGTACCAACAGTTTTGATCTCACGACAAAAGTAAACGCCTAAAAATCTATGAACAACTAAGTCTAAAAACCCTATGATTCAAAATCACAGTAAACTGCTAGTATAAATACACAACCGGAGTGATGAAGATTGCCACAACACACGAAATCAACACAGCAAAACCGAATTCAAATCCAAAAGAAATAAAAACTGAAATTTTATTAAAATACTTAGCTTTTGGATGGAGGCTCGGTCTGGGTTGAATCGAGTGAAGGAGGACGCGGACAACGCTGATTTGTTCCGGCGTGGCTTGGATGAAGGCGCAGGCGAAGGAAGTGGTCTCGGTCGATGGAAGGAGGGTTTCTTCCTGTATATTTTTTTGGCGGCTACGTTTGTGAAAGGGGTTCCGTTCTTTTTTGTGTATGGCAACGATAGTGGTGAGAGGGAAGGATGAGATCTGGACTACGGCCATGGGAGGGGTTTCTTTTTCTCTGGAAATTGGTGGCGGCGTGTGATTTTTGAGGAATGAAATGGGAACCGATGTTTTAGGGTGCGGCTTCAATCAATTCGGGTGGGCTGGGCTAGACAAGGTAAGGCCCATTATATTTTTTATTTTATTTTAAACTTTACTTAGTTAAGGTTTTATAAAACTTTAAATATTAATTTCAAACACCCACGATTTCAGAATTCGACAAAACGAAAAACGTCAGGACCGTGAAGACGAGTACTACGCGATGAATGAGAACCGGGCAGGGCAGACAGCAGCTGGATCTCTTGGCTAAATTAAACGCTGTTTAATTTAACTAAAACGTGCCGATTTATCGACAAAATCAAATCAAAGTGAGTTAAACTCACTCAGTTATTCCCGGTTATATGTTACAAGTTGGGTTTTTATTTTTATATGCTATCGTTGCTAGTGATTGACTGATTTCTGATATATATTCGTATATTGTTTAAACTGATGAAATTAAACGTCGTTTAATTTTAGTGAAACGCAAATTCGTTATTTTAGCGATTGATTCCAATTGAGGTAAGTTGCCTTATTGGTCACGTTTATTTTATAAACGTGTTTTAATGAATGGATTGTTTGAGTGATTGTTGTGGTTAATATTAGATTGTTGTTATAGACGGTTATGAAATTTGAATCGAATTGTTTGATTGGATGGTTGATGCGATATTGACCTGAAATTCACCATTTGTTTGGTGAAAACCAATGGGTACTATTGGTTGAGGGATTGGCAGTACATGGCCTATGAATTAACCATTTTTATAAATATCGATCTACCGTCAGGTAAATCGAAGAGATGAAAATTATAAAATTTATTTTATAATTGAAGACTGACTTTTAAATCTATTGTTTTGAATTTAAAGCCAGTAAAAAGGAAATTAATATTTATTATTTATTAGTTGAGTTTGTAATTGACTTCAAATGATTTTATAAAGGAAATTTTTATGTATGAGAGTTATAAGTGAATAAGCAAAGATTAACTTAATGGGTAGATTCGAATAATCGTTTTGAGAGATAAAGAAAAAGAAATTTATTTAAATTAATTAATTTAAATGAAGGATCATTTGGAACGGGTTAATGTGGTAATCATATCTTGGATTGGCAAAGTCAATTATTTGACTAAGTTGACTTTTAGACCAATTGTTTTGAGTTAACACAACGAGATGGGATAACGAAAAATGGTTCAATTCTAATAAGGTTTAGAAAGAAAATTTATTATTTATTTAGCAAATAAATAAGTTAATCAATTATGCGATGGTAGATGGTAAAGTAAATTATTAATTTAATTAATAATAATCTAAGAAGTTCTATTTAAATAAGGATTTGTATGGAAGTGATCAGAGTGGTAATGAAATCTAATTAAGTGATGAAAGGAATGTATGAACGGATTTTATATTAAAACCCGGAAGTTATAAAGGGCGTTTTTAAGCAAATATGATTGTTTACATAGATGTTGGATTGACATTTGGATTAAGGAGTTGAGATAAAAAGGGGGTTGTATTAAACCGGGATTTTAAAACAAAGTTTACAAAAAGGAGAAGGGGTGTAAAGCACTACTTAATGGTAGTATTAAGTAGAATTGATTGAATAAGATTTCAAGCGAGAGGATTTAGAACTTAAATTTGGAAATGAAATGTGCGATAGGATTTTGAACATAAACCCGAGTGGTAAAATGAATCATTAAAGGGGTAAAAGAAAAGGTTGTATTTCGCTTGATCAATAAATTAAAGAATAATAGTTATATTCGAGAAAGAGACTTTCGAAAGTAGGAAAAACATGTTAATAAATGGTAAATGGTTTTGAAACGATAAGAGAATAAAGAATTTGATATGATATGAAAGTGAAATAGTTTGGAAATTTGTAAATCTTATATCAAATAAGTTATATTTGAATGGCGAAATATTTAAGAGTTTAAGATTAACAATCGTTAATCGTTTTTTAAAAGAGGCCATGCGGTGTTGGTACTGAACTGGTAAACTCATGTTATTCACACAATTATTTATTTGATAGTTAAATCACCGACTATCAAACCTAACCCATACGATCATTGGTACGGAAAGCCAGGATAGTATTTATATTCGAAAACCATTCCGACTAGCGAATACGTGAAAGAAGATTATTGAAGATGGAGCAATGGAAGACCGTTGATCTTCATGAGCGGAAGGACTACTGATTGGATTTCTCTGCTTTAGCGGCCGGGAATTTTTCGATAGTGATTCTGTCGTGATTGGAATCTATGGTTTGCAAGGACTTCTCGCTACTGATCTGCAGGGTGATTCCTGGGATGCAGTAGGAGGGTGCCTTCAGTTCGCCCTGTTCCTGGATGACTTGTATGGACGGATGTCTGACAGAGTATTTCCAAAGGAGATTACGTATGTTGATTTCCTCAAACGTACCATAGTTGATGACGGAGAAATGGTTTTCTCTAGCTAAATAACTGGAGTATTTTTGTGGACGTCAATTAAGTGATATCTGGTGGATCTGACGATGTGGCATTCAAAGCAAATGGTGACCTGATATTTCAAAAAGGAAATTCTGACCTCAAGCCTCATCAACTGGGAAATGGAAAAAATCGGGCAGGCAGCATGGCTATGTGGGTTGCTCCCATTAGGGTGTATAATCATCTAGAGAAATTCCTTTTGCTTCTTTCATCTATATTTCGATGTTGTCCCTTTTCGGGAAACGGTGGTTTGAGCCCAACCGTTGGTGGTATACATTCGATACATTCAAGCGAAATGAGTGGTCGGTCATGTGAGGGCCGAGTTGCAAGACGTTCTTGTTGAACCCAGTGTATTCGTTTCTAGAGATACACGATCGGCAGGTAGTCCTATACCTTGTCAGAGTTGGAATCTGATCTCCAATAAGCACCTGCGGTTTTGATTGTATACTATATATGTGGTTATTATTTACTTGTATTTACTTGTATCTCCAATTCGTCTCTAGAGATGCAAGCGTTCCACTAGATTATTATTTACTTGTATTTAGACAATATTATAATATCAGAAAAGATATTGTTTCCAAAACTATTTTGGGTTATCGTAAGGTAAAAGCCGTCCGCGTTTATGTGTTGATTTGGTCTTACGATTACCCTTTTCTTTTGAAAAGATTTTTGAACTTTAAAATCATGATTGGATGATTTACCCTTAATACTATGCGAGTTTATCTCACTCTGGTTCACCAGACTGACCCGGTGTTTAGTAAATGCTCTGGTTAGCCTGGAGTGTACAGGTTCAGGTTATCGAATGCTGTGAAGAGACGGGCTGGAAGAGTTCAGACGTATGATATTATTCCGCTGTGTTGTTTATAAGGGCAGATTATTATAACTGTCTAGATGTTTTCATGTACTATGATATTGTAAGTTTTATTCAAAGCTCTCAATAAAGATTTATTTCTATATTATATTTTGTTTCGCTGCGATGTGAGGCTCTGTGTTGTGTTCTTCTTCTTCTATTCTTATATTTCTTTCTTTCTTATCTCACCCTCTAATTTCTTTCCTTAATGCTTCGGTATTGGAAGGTCGGCATGAGTTACAGTAAAGGTATTTATGTCGATTTTCGGGGCCGAAAACCCTGAGTCGTTACAGTGGTATCAGAGCTATTGGTTTAGTAATAACCTTGGCTTTGTGGCGTAACTCGATAGAGATGGGGTTAGTAACACCCTAAATTGAGTTTAAGCGTGTATTTATATGAGAGCGTATTTGTAAATTTTATATACAAATATTTCGTATTGTGTTGTTTGGTCGGTTCAAGTGTTGGAAAGCACCAAACTGGTAACGGACACAATATTATTTTGTAAAGAGGGTAAATGAAATAATTTTACCCAAAATATATTTTTTGTATAGAAAGGAAATAATTTTATGAAATTATTGGGATATTGTGTGAATGGTATTCAAAATGTGTTTAAGATTTTGAATTGAAACTTAACTAGGTTAAGTAAATCGAATTAAATCATTAATAATTATATTGGAATTAAATTAAGAAATGATGTTGTAATTAAATAAATTTGAATTGAATTGGGAAATTTAATGAATAGTAATTAAATAGAACTCAATCGAAAATTAATTGGTTAATATTTAAATATGTTGAATTAAATAGTAATATTGAATGTGAATTGAGTTGATTTGATTGTGTTGTTGTGCCTTGATTGTCGATTGATTGTTGGCTGCTTGGTAGATTGGCTGAATAAAATTTATCCATAGTTTAACGAAGAGAGAAAGAAAAAAAAGAGAAGAAAAAAAAATTGAAACTCAGAAAATGAAGTTTTAATTAAATATTTCATATATGTGTTTATATGATAGATTGGGTTAAGTACAGGGGCCAGAG
Organism: Allium sativum; assembly: GCA_030737875.1. NCBI lineage: Eukaryota > Viridiplantae > Streptophyta > Magnoliopsida > Asparagales > Amaryllidaceae > Allium > Allium sativum. The sequence goes on from CM060920.1 coordinate 895,372,534, forward strand.
GTCTATGAGAATTGAGTTTGGTTGCGTAGATTGCACGCGAATTGAGTAGTAGACTCAACCACACTCGAGAAAGGTACGCCTACGCGAAAATATAAAATTTTGGGTTTTGGTTTTCCAACCATGCGTGTCGATATTTTTGTTCCCGCAATATCGCAGACGTCCCTCCGTGCAGGGGAAACTCTGCTGAATTTTTTGAGAGTTTAAAGTGTTAGAATATTGTAACAACCCAATATTTTACTAAAGTTAATTTGAATTTTCTGTATGTATTTTTGAATTTAAGTAAGGTTTAGTATAAATATTGTTTTATAATCTTTTGTATATTAGTTAAATGAATATTTTTTTCTATTTAATAAGTGTGATTTTATAATAGAAAATTTATTTTAAAAGTATGTTTAATATACTAAAGATGTAAACAATTTTTATATATATGGATTTTATAAAGATTTCTGATTTTTAAAAGTTGTTTGGTTAAAGATAAATTTATAATTTAATATCAGTTCAAAATATTCGTTCAATTTCTGTACGCGCCGTTTTAAAATATTTTTTAGAATTTTTCTGTAATTTTTATTTCAGAAAATAAGCATATATTTTTTCAACGTATTTTGGGGTAATGGTGGTCCTTTAAGACGCTCTACAGAATCGATTAACCGATCTGTTTTATTTTTGTTTTGGGTTCATGGCACATCATTGTACCTGATTTTATTGTTAGTTCGGTGTCATTCGCAGTCAACGATTAAAAGTAAAATAAACACGAAAGTCGTCTGTACGCTACATGAGATCGGACGTTGCTTTCTTTGCTTCCACTTGCGTTACCGCCTTTATCAACTTCTGGGAAAAGATTTTTTTTTAAAAAAAAATATATACATATATATATGCGTAAAAATAATAATACTAAAGTCATACGTTTGCAAATCTTGCGGGTGACCTTTGTGAAGAGAATGGACACACGTTTGTCCTTGCAATAGACAGTATAAAAGCATCCCCACCCTTGTATTTCTCACGCACACTCCCTTTGTTCACAAACAGCTCCTCCTTTCCTCTCGCTCACTCTCTTCTCCCATGTTTCATTCTCCGTCCCTGACCTTCATTCCCTTAAACACCATGCTCATCTCCCCTCTCATCTTCTCTTTCTTCCCTTATAAACTTGCGCTCCCTACCTCAAACAGTTAGCTGTTCACGGCTACAACACCACCCCACTTCAGTTCTCAATCCACCGCTCGCTTCAATCCGCGTCTCTCCTCTCATTTAGACAGTCCTCGTTCTTCATATAAAAAGAAAAAAACATAGGAAGCAACTATCAGCTCAAACCCAAGCCACTCCTCTTGCTGCCACCGTTCTGCCACTTCCGTTCGCTGTCAGTCCGCTACCTTAGCAACCTGCCACCACTGTCCGCCCATCACCTGCATTGAACTCCGTGCCACAGCCACCCGGTCTCGCCTCAGCTCTCCCTCTTCATTGAGTCCGTCCTCTTTAAAAAAAAATGAAAACAAAAGTGAATAGTTGTGTGGAAACATATATATATTTATATATGCAAACGTTTGGGTTTGCAAAGAAGAAATAGTGCGTAAAGCGGTGGCGTCGCCTGTGAAAATTATACGTGATCATCCGAGGTTGGGTTCGCAGTTGACACAAGTCTTGACGGAGTACATGTGACGTTAGCATTGTCTGCAAGCTTATGCGTGATTATTCATGGTTATTGCAGTTGATACAGGATTTTGGCAGTGGGATTTGGAACGCTCTAGGTGAGAATTCTAATTTAAAAATTTATTTAAATTAGACATTTCGGTTAATTATAATTAGTGTTAATTATAATTTGTTATTAATCATGAATTGTTATGGATGATTGCCACCGGTTATTCGATGAATGTTTATGCAGTTAAAACACCATAATCACAAAGCGTTACGGACTGTAACGCTGTACACATAGTGAATTAATTATGTAATTGTTGTGATTGTTGATGGATGTTGTGCAGTTGTAACACTTTATACACCAAGCATTATTCGCAGTAACGCTTTGTGCACCGTTATTTGGTTGTGTAAATTATTGTGATGAATGGATTCATGACTGTTGATGTGATTAGATTTGCTAGTTAAATTTGACTGAGAAAATCACATACACCATAATGGTGGAACCGCACGTGTGATAAATTTAAATTCCCTTTCCATAAATAATAATTTTTGGAATGTAGTTTTAAATTAAATTTAAAAAAAAAAACTATTTAGAATTGAATTGAGTAAAAATCTATTCGAATGGAACGAAATGGGTTTGAACAGAAATGTAGGCCGTTCATATGCTATTTAAATATTTGATAAGGATTGGGAAATGATACTAACATTGATTTGAATATACAATTTGAACGGTCGATGGTAAATGATAAATCAAGTTTTGATAAATATTAATACTGTGAAATTTGTTACGACAACTTTAGTGGTTTGAAAGGGTTTGAACGAGACCGGAATATTACCATATAACGTTCAGTCTAATGTGATGCTTATGTTAGAAATGGAGTGAACAAGTTTGGAAATAATCATAAATATTTAATGATATACGTCATGAAGAATTCAACAAATTGGAATATGGATCTTTATATGAATATCCGATTTCATAAAATTTTTGAAAAGAAATCGAACGTGTTGGATTAAATAATAATATTGTTTTTCTCACTAGTATTTGATTTTTGAAATGGAAACTTCGAAGATATCGATTTTTATATTTCAAATGACCATTCATGAATATAATTTTTTTAATTTCAAATAAAAGGGTTGTGGGAATAATTCCCATTTCTTATGGCTTATTTAAATTTAAATAAGTTTGAAATTTAATCAAAGGCATTTCATTTTTGATTATTAGTGAGTAATTAAACGAGGTTTTGAAGCATAAAGATTTCTATTTCATTTGAAACGAAGATTTGTAATATGAAATGATTTTTGGGCTAACTTGGTAATGGATTGTGAGGAAAAATATTTTGGAATTGGAATCAAATATAATATCTGAAAAGATTTTTAACAAATAAACTCTCAAGTTTGAGTTTTATCCTAAATACTATGTTACATAGTAGTTAAATTGTTGAATCCATCATATGCAAGAAGATTTGGAAATAGAATATATACTTGAGAATTTGGTTTCAAGGAATTTGAAATTCAAATGTTAATATTTGAACAATACTAGTTTGAAACATAGATACGCCAAATTAGAGTGCGTAGCAGAAGCGTGGTTGTATTTTGAATGAAAAGATTTCAAGAAATTTTCCCGTCGATAGGAAAATGTGAACTTTGCAAACAAGATGTGATATCTGACACAAGAATGAAGATATAAAAGAATTTAAAATATATGATATGGAATTGAAATAAGATTTGAATTGAAGAGGGATAGAATTTGTCGCCTGGTATTCGATATGGAGTTACTGGAGCAGACAAATACGATCAGAAATATCGAAACATATTCATATCCAGATTCTGATTGTGTTTGTCTGAGTTGGTGAATCAATATCAAATATAAGTCATTAAGATTCTATTTAAACTTATATTTGAAATAAATTATTCAAATCCAAATAAAGATTTGGTAGTTTCGACATAACGACGAATCAATGAAGATTGTTGTGAAATATAAGGTTTGAAATTGAATGTTGAATTTTGAGAATAAGGGTTAAAATGATAATGGGTTTCCGGAAATTGAATCCAACCTTAATTCGAAGTAAAGCAACAATATTTGGAAAGGAGATTTGAATTGTAACCCTGTGTGGTCCATGATTATTGTTTTATGAATACGCTTATTACTTGGAAAGACCGGGATCGGATTTAAGTCCGAAAACCATTTCAAGTAATAATACGACGCATGGAGCAAATTCAAGACTTGGAATCGACGAATGAAGACCGTGGTTCTTCACAATCGAACGGGCTGTCTGCTGATTGGTTTCTTTACTGCTAGCTACAGTAGAGAGATGCCCCTATTACCGAAGTGGCAGGAAGTACGAACGTATGGGGAGAACTTTCGGATTTCGTTTCGTTCAGACCCAGGACGGACTTGTATGGATGTGTGTCTGACATTGAAATTGACCGCATAACACTGATTTCCATTAATGTATATCGGGTTTGTGGCAATATATTTTTCCCGTCTCTAAGTCATATCAACTTAGAGGGTATGCATTGATTTAAATCAGTGATATGTCGTGAATTGTCAATGTGGCATACCCGAGTTATGAAATGAGCTAGTGATGATCAAAGAATGGCATATCGAAGCATCGCTTTATGTATGACGTGACATCGACAAACCTCACACCCCGGATTGATGAGAAACTGGCGGTTAGGTTTTATACTTATACATGAATTGATGATGAAACTGTACAGTAGTGGGAAACCACTTATGAACCTGGGAAGTTGGGTATGTTCGGGGGGCCGTGTCTGGTCGAAAACCGTTGATCTGCCCTGACGATGTGTATTTGGTGTCCGCGAATGGATGAAAAAGCCGTGAGGCACTTTGTTTTGTATCCCTGATTGATCTTTCGTGTCAGGAATCATCAAGTTGGAAACCCAATCTTCAATACGAGTCATACGGTTTTGGTTTGTACATATATATATGGCGACATGATATTATGGGTATTATGCCGTCTAGGATTAATACATTTATTTGCGAAATATTTTTCCACACTATATTATAGTATTAAAAGAGGATTTTACATATGAAAGCATGTTTGATTATCATAAGGTAAAACTCGCCTATTTGGTGTGCGCTTGCATTGTGTGATGTGGGACGAGCTTATGATAACCTCATTTTATAAAAGTCATTGCGAATTTTTGTGCACGGGCATTCACATGGAGAAAACCCGTTCCGCACTAAGCGGCGTGGTCCGGTGAATTTCCCAACTTTAAAATGAATCCTAATAAAAACTGTTTTCGAATTCTCACACCAGTCTCACGACTGACCTGGAGTTTATTGTTTCCACACCTAAACTCTGGGTGCCCATGATTTTGCACGGGCAGCTAGAAGTTTAGTTTGCAGGTTTAGATTTTAGAGCTGGATTCAGATTCGAAGTCAAAGTCTTGTTTTGGATGTTTTCTTCTTCCGCTAAGAGCATTGGACTTCCGCTGAGCATGTATAGTACTCTGATATTCCTTGTAATCTCTGATGTAATTAATGAAATGAAATAAAAGTTCTGTTATTTTTGTTCGAATATGCAAGTACCCGTAACTATCCGTTTTTGTGAATGATTTAAGTTGGTTTAATTACCGGCGAGAATCGGGCAAAAAGGTGGGTCGTTAGAAATATTTTCGATAATTTTTGGGAATTTTGTTTTGCCAAAATAAATTGGTTTTGCTTTGGAATGAAATATATTTTTAAAATTAATGGGATTTACCACATTTTCTTACCTTAGCAATTTCGAGGACGAAATTATTTTAAGGGGGAAAGAATGTAACGTCCCGTATTTTCTGACCATTTATTTGAAATATTTTATTCATTTAAAATATTGATTGAATTTAAATAATGGGGTTTGACCATTTTAATTTGAATATTTAAATTATATTAATTATGTAATAATATTTTATTTGCGGGATATTGGGAAAATGTTGAAATTGCTATATAAGGTGAACGAGCGATTTAAAGGGGTCTAAATTGGTTTATATTGAATTATATAAATATATTCGCTATTAGAACGACGTCAGAACATTTAATTTATAATTTTATTATAAACGAACTAGAAATGGCGCGGTAGTTCGTAAATTTTGTTCTAAACTTCAATTGAGTATACAGAATTCATTTCGAGTCAGAATTCTGTGAAACCGGGAACATTTGAATCGATTTGATTACATTTTTCGTATGGAAGAGAAAAATCGAGATTTCATGTTATAATTTGTTAGTTATATCCAGTTAAAATTTTGAAATAGTCGCTATGGAAATCGTTTATAAAACGATAATGTTTATTTAAAAATTAAATAGGAATTCTTTTATAATTTTGATAGGGTTTAACTTGAAGATTGATAATATTGAATTGTAAAATCCATACTATTCATATGGGAAGCCATACGATATTTCCATTCAAATATTTATAATTATAACTATTTAATTGTAATAAAATGAAACGGAAAACCTGTTTGGATTTACAATATTGAATGAATTAAAAACCAAATCCATTGGAAATCTTGAAATGGTGACTAAACATATTTATCACAATCTTTTACCATTCTTTCCCCCTTAAGTTTCGCTCAGCCCAACATTGAATTGAAACAACACAGTGTAACTTCAAATCAGAAACAATACCAATCTTCCTCACAGCAGCAGTAAAGTTCAAAATTCCCACACAGTAAAATGTAAAAACATTGAATATACAACTCTATAATAGTACAATATACAACTGGTTTTGATTTTACAGTACAACCAAATATGAATAGAAAGAAGAAAGAAAAAAAAGAAAAAGAAAAAAAAACAGCATATATATATATATTCATATATTTTTGGTACAAAGGTAAAGCAAAGAAGAGAAGACAATTCATATCAAGTCCTGCATCCAAGAAACAGCAACCAAGATGTCTTCATAGATCTGAAACAGACGAGAAAAAGAAAAGATTATGAACAGTTTAAGTGAAACTCATATACATAGTTACAGACTGATCATCCTAACTTTGGAGTCCTGCACAACAAATCTAAACAACTAGAATTAAACAAATTTATATTGATGCATCAAGATCATGATCAAAAAAAGAAAAAAATAAATAAATGAACAGAATAGAAACAGCTAGGAATAGCTAAGGAAAACATTAAAACATACCATCAAAATCTATAGAATCGGAACAGATTTTTCATATACATATTCAGAAAATCTTATGTACCAATTCTGTCTGCCATATATATTTGCATCAGTTCAAATCTACAATTTTGATAACTGACAATACAATTCGAATGGATAATTCGAAGAAACAATGGACAATTCTCATGGGAACAGTTCGGTTTTTGACCAGTGACCGTACAAAAAAAATCCAATAAAAATCTGTACCCCTCCCTGTTAAACACCACGCGACCCCCATGTTCCCAAGTACCAACAGTTTTGATCTCACGGCAAAAGTAAACGCCTAAAAATCTAGGAACAACTAAGTCTAGAAACCCTACGATTCGAAATCACAGTAAACTGCAAGTATAAATACACAACCGGAGTGATGAAGATTGCCACAACACACGAAATCAACACAGCAAAACCGAATTCAAATTCAAAAGAAATAAAAAGTGAAATTTTATTAAAATACTTAGCTTTTGGATGGAGGCTCGGTCTGGGTTGAATCGAGTGAGGGAGGACGCGGACAGCGCTGATTTGTTCCGGCGTGGCTTGGATGAAGGCGCAGGCGAAGGAAGTGGTCTCGGTCGATGGAAGGAGGGTTTCTTCCTGTATATTTTTGTGGCGGCTACGTTTGTGAAAGGGGTTCCGTTCTTTTTTGTGTATGGCGACGGGAGTGATGAGAGGGAAGGATGAGATCTAGACGACGGCCATGGGAGGGGTTTCTTTTTCTCTGGAAATGGGTGGAGGCATGTGATTTTTGAGGAATGAAATGGGAACCGATGTTTTAGGGTTTTAAGTGGATGAAAAGGGTGTGGCTTCAATCAATTCGGGTGGGCTGGGCTAGACAAGGTAAGGCCCATTATATTATTTATTTTATTTTAAACTTTACTTAGTTAAGGTTTTATAAAACTTTAATATTAATTTCGAACACCAACGATTTCATAATTCGATGAAACGAAAAACGCCAGGACCATGAAGACGAGTACTACGCGATGAATGAGAACCAGGCAGGGTAGACAGCAGCTGTTTCTCTCGGTTAAATTAAACACTGTTTAATTTAACTAAAACAAGCCGATTTACCGACAAAATCAAATCAAAGTGAGTTAAACTCACTCAGTTATTCCCGCTTATATGTTACAAGTTGGGTTTTTATTTTTATATGCTATGGTTGCTAGTGATTGACAGATTTCTGATATATATTTGTATATTGTTTAAACTGATGAAATTAAACGTCGTTTAATTTCTGTGAAACCCAAATTCGTTATTTTAGCGATTGGTTCCAATTGAGGCAAGTTACCTTATTGGTCGCGTTTATTTTATAAACGTGTTTTAATGAATGAATTGTTTGAGTGATTGTTGTGGTTGGTATTAGATTGTTGTTATAGACTGTTATGAAATATGAATCAAATTGTTTGATTGGATGGTTGATGCTATATTGACCTGAAATTCACCATTTGTTTGGTGAAAACCAATGGGTACTATTGGTTGAGGGATTGGCAGTACATGGCCTATGAAATAACCATTTTTATAAATATCGATCTACCGTCAGGTAAATAGAAGAGATGAAAATTATAAAATTTATTTTATAATTGAAGACTGACTTTTAAATCTATTGTTTTGAATTTAAAGCCTGTAAAAAGGAAATAAATATTTATTATTTATTAATTGAGTTTGTAATTGATTTCAAATGATATTATAAAGGAAATTTTTATGTATGAGAGTTATTAGTGAATAAGCAAAGATTAACATAATGGGTAGATTCGAATAATCGTTTTGAGAGATAAAGAAAAAGAAATTTATTTAAATTAATTAATTTAAATAAAGGATCATTTGGAACGGGTTAATGTGGTAATCATATCTTGGATTGGCAAAGTCAATTATTTGACTAAGTTGACTTTTAGACCAATTGTTTTTTAACCCAACGAGATGGGATAACGAAAAGTGGTTCAATTCTAATAAGGTTTAAAAAGAAAATTTATTATTTATTTAGCAAATAAATAAGTTAATCAATTATGCGATGGTAGATGGTAAAGTAAATTATTAATTTAATTAATAATAATCTAAGAAGTTCTATTTAAATAAGGATTTGTATGGAAGTGATCAGAGTGGTAATGAAATCTAATTAAGTGATGAAAGGAATGTATCAACAGATTTTATATTAAAACCCGAAAGTTATAAAGGGGGTTTTTAAACAAATACGATTGTTTACATAAATGTTGGATTGACATTTGGATTAAGGAGTTGAGATAAAAGGGGGTTGTATTTAACCGGGATTTTAAAACAAAGTTTGCAAAAAGGAGATGGGGTGTAAAGCACTACTTAATGGTAGTATTAAGTAGAATTGATTAAATAAGATTTCAAGCGAGACGATTTAGAACTTAAATTTGGAAATGAAATGTGTGATAGGATTTTGAACATAAACCCAAGTGGTAAAATGAATCATTAAAGGTGTAAAAGAAAAGGTTGTATTTCGCTTGATCAATGAATTAAAGAATAATAGTTATATTCGAGAAAGAGACTTTCGAAAGTAGGAAAAACGTGTTAATAAATGGTAAATGGTTTTGAAACGATAAGAGAATAAAGAATTTGATATGATATGAAAGTGAAATAGTTTGGAAATTTGTAAATCTTATATCAAATAAGTTATATTTGAATGGTGAAATATTTAAGAGTTTAAGATTAACAATCGTTAATCGTTTTTTAAAAGAGGCCATGCGGTGTTGGTACTGAACTGGTAAACTCATGTTATTCACACAATTATTTATTTGATAGTTAAATCACCGACTATCAAACCTGATCCATACGATCGTTGGTACGGAAAGCCCGGGATCGAAATTATATTTGAAAACCATTCCGACCAGCGAATACGTGAAAGAAGATTATTGAAGATGAAGCAATGGAAGATCGTTGATCTTCATGAGCGGAAAGACTACTGATTGGATTTCTCTGGTTTAGTGGCCGGGGATTTTTCGATAGTGATTCTGTCGTGATTGGATTCTACGGTTTGCAAGGACTTCTCGCTACTGATCTGCAGGGTGATTCCTGGGATGCAGTAGGAGGGTGCCTTCGGTTGTCCTGATCCTGGATGACATGTATGGACGGATGTTTGACAGAGTATTTCCAAAGGAGATTACGTACGTTGATTTCCTTAAACGTACCATAGTTGATGGCGGAGAAATGGTTTTCTCTAGCTAAATAACTAGAGTATTTTTGTGGACAACAATTAAGTGATATCTGGCAGATCTGACGATGTGGCATTCAAAGCAAATGGTGACCTGATATTTCAAAAAGGAAATTCTGACCTCAAGCCTCATCAACCGGGAAATGGCAAAAATCGGGCAGGCAGCATGGCTATGTGGGTCGCTCCCATTAGGGTGTATAATCACCTATCTAGAGAAATTCCTTTCACTTCTTTAATCTATATTTCGATGTTGTCCCTTTTCGGGAAACGGTGGTTTGAGCCCAACCGTTGGTGGTATACATTCGATACATTTAAGAGAAATGAGTGGTCGGTCATGTGAGGGCCGGGTTGCAAGACGTTCTTGTTGAACCCAGTGTATTCGTCTCTAGAGATACACGATCGGTAGGTGGCCCCATACCTTGTCAGAGTTGGAATCTGATCTCCAATAAGCACCTGCGGTTTTGATTGTATACTATATATCTGGAGCGTGAGATGCAAGTGTTCCACTAGATTATTATTTACTTGTATTTAGACATTATTATAATATCAGAAAAGATATTGTTTCCAAAACTGTTTTGGGTTATCGTAAGGTAAAAGTCGTCCGCGTTTATATGTGGATTTGGTCTTACGATTACCCTTTTTTTTTGAAAAGATTTTTGAACTTTAAAATCATGAATGGATGATTTACCCTTAATACTGTGCGAGTTTATCTCACTCTGGTTCACCAGACTGACCCTGTGTTTTGTAAATGCTCGGGTTAGCCCTGAGTGTACAGGTTAATGTTATCGAATGCTGTGAAGAGACGGGCTGGAAGAGTTCAGACGTATGATATTATTCCGCTGTGTTGTTTATATGGGCGGATTGCTATAACTGTGCAGATGTGTTCATGTACTATGATATTGTAAGTTTTATTCAAAGCTCTTAATAAAGATTTATTTCTATATTATATTTTGTTTCGTTGCGATGTGAGGTTCTGTGTTGTGTTCTTCTTCCTCTATTCTTATATTTCTTTCTTTCTTATCTCACCCTCTAATTTCTTTCCTTAACGCTTCTGTGTTTTCGGTGTTGGAAGGTCGGCAAGAGTTACGGTAAAGGTATTTATGTCGATTTTCGGGGCCGAAAACCCTGAGTCGTTACAAACTTATATTTCAATTTTATGTTAAAATTGAATATTCCATATCATTATAATATTAAAATGATAATATTTTCAAAATATCAAATTTTGAAATCAAATCTCTTTGTATTCATTATAAAATGAATAAAATCGACAGAAAAATCCGTTCGAGTTAAAATGGCATAAATCTACTTAACTCATCTTCGTATATTTCGATATTTTTGTGCCCATCCAAAATCGGACATCAAAATCATATTTTGATTTCTTTACTAAATATTATTTTAAAATATTCGTTATTTTAAAATATTCATTATTTTAAAATATTCTTTATTTTTGAATTGGAATCAGACTCAATCAATTACCATATAATTTTATTTATATGGATTCCATACATCGCATGTGTTAAATAATAGTGATGAACAACTATTAAACATTCAATTCACGTTCAGAGTGCAATTTACAACTGTATAAGCATTAAATAATTAAATAACGCTTTTCACAGTCTGTCAATCAATCGGTTGACATATAATTAAATCTAAGGGAGATGAGAACTAATTATCATCCCCAGACCTGTGTGGGGTTTCAACCATCAACAATAATTGGGCGATGTGTAAAATTATCATTCCAATACCCATGTGGGGTTTACATCATAGTCCGTGTCAATTTATTTATTATTTATGAATATTTATAATCATAGTTTAATAATGATAAAATTAAACTGTAAACAATCATCAACCACCAAACAGACATTACAGTCACAGCAAAAAATATACATGCAGTTATAAAAATAAATAACTATATGAAATTTTGAGTGAGAGAATTCTCACTTTGATTTCCGCTCCGCCAGTCTTTAATTGAGGATTGTTGTAATAAAATTAAACGAATATTTAATTTTATAAAAAATGCAACAGCTTCCATTTTCGTTATGGCTAGTTCCATGTTGTAGTGCTCGTTTTCACGGTTACAACGAATTTGATTTCATTCAATTCTAATTACGTACGACAAAGATATGATGTTTATAAGTTTGTATATATGATTACATAATTTAATTTAAATAAATTTAATTATTGGGCCTTACCCAATTTTTCCCCAGCCCAACTACAATTCATACCCACTCGTGTACTCTTCTTCCCCAACGTAAATTCCCTCTCTAGTATTTCACACAGCCCATTGCCATGAACTAATCACCACCGTGTCCCCTTCACACTCCATTATAATTTGAATAACCATTTCCATTGTTACTCTCTAAACTCCCTCTCCAATTCCATATATAAAATGGAAAAATCGGTGGCTCCATCAAAAACCCGACGTCGGACTAACAATGACCACCTACAGTGGTCGTGCGTCACTTCTTGACATGGAATTGCCTAAAAACTTGCCAATACAATCCTCTCCACTCCATAACATTACTACACCCTCAAATTCACGAATCCAAGCGTCATGACTCCTCAATTATCAGACCTAGCTTGACTGTGTATTTCCGCGCATCAGAAAATGAACGCCACACACATTGAAAGCTATATGGAGATGAAGAGTCAGTGCATAGGAGTCCGGATATATACGTATTATGATTTTTAAAATTTTGTATGAATTTCAATGATTTTAATAACACTGATTTATCACGTAAAGAGAGAAAAACGAAGGCGTGAAATGTCGTTGACCATAGAATGAAAACGAATATGGTTAGGATGGTTTATACTTATATAAGATAGTTTTTATATTTATTTAATTCATTTATTTCAAAATCTCAAAGTTTAGAGTTCCAAACTCCAAACGAACTCCAATGATTGTCGCCTCTAGCCAAACATCCCCATTCAGGACACAATGGAATATGTTTCATAAGCCAATTCGACTGTTTCAATTAGTTTTTATCGAAATCAAAATATAAATTAATATAACGTTCAATATTGAATGTCAACGTACATTTTAATTTACCAGGGCCACATACTGACTCCAAAAATTATGAAAATTGAAATCTAGCTATATTTTGACAATGCAGTCCTAACAAAATTAATTTCGTCGAATTTGGAGATCGTTTGAAAAATGGCCTTTTATTAGCTTGTTTAAATTAAAACTGAAATTGAAAACGCGTTTAAATTCACTACGCTCGCATAATAGTTCCAAATGAATTGAAATTCCAAACCTAACAATAGTTTGACATTCCGGATCCATCTGACACGACCCGAACTTCCCCGTGGAGGAAAGCCCGGATTGTGTTGAGAACACGACAAATCAGAATACAACCAGAAGAACATTTCAGTGCTTATTACAACAATTTACATCATAGTACAAGAATATACGGAGTATGAGCAAATAATATACATTAGATAAATATCATATATTTACAATTTATAATGCAGCGGAAAATAATACAAAACACAATTGAAAGGAGCATACGGATACAGAGCTTTCTGAATATCATTCCAGATGTAAACCAGGATCCTGTGAATATAAATCTGCAAAACTAAAACTACTAGCTGCCCGTGTGGAAAATAGGGGCACCAAGAGTTTAGGTTAACACAATAAACTCCAAGTCAGTCATGTGACTAGTGTGAGAACTAAAGCAGTTATTTAAAACTATACTTTAAAATGGAGAAAATCAAGGGACCACACCATATAACATAGAACGAGTTTCCTCCCAATAATACCAGTGTATAAACAGTTATAAATAGCGCAATGCTTTTTTAAAAACTGAAGCTATTATAAGACTCAGGTCCCATCACACAATGCAACGCAAGCCGGAGGATAGAGTTTTACATTATTATAGCCAAACATGCTTGGTACGTTTAAAATAAATCATTTTGATACTATTATAAGTGCAAAATGTATAAAACAACTTCAAATATAAATGTATCAATCATAGGCGGCATGGGTACCATCTATCATGTCGCCAATACTAGGCTCTACAAATAAAACTGAAATATCATGTATTAGAAATTGGATTTCTGTCATGAGTCTAGGCAAGGGATGTACTCCTTTCCGCTTCGAGACACTCTAGCAAATGCCTCGGGACTATACACTCTGGGCAACCCCTGGATCCTCCAAGGCCGGTCCACACTTACGTTAGTGGATTGGCAATTCCTGAACATACGTTTCCCGGTCCTAAAGGACCTATCCATCGGCTCCATAGATACCGATATAACCGAGGAACCTCGCATTCCAACAACCACAAAGGTAAAAATATATATAAATGTCAGGGCTTACAAAACGCTGATGCCACCTATAGCTAGAAAGAAACGTCATGTCCTCCTTGGGTCCCTCATCCCATTTTTAACTCATACCGAGGTGTGAGGCTCGCGAATTAACGCTATACACAAAGCTATGCTATATTAAAGCCATGCTTTGATCATTAACCATAAAACTCTGCTTTTCAACAGAAGCCTTGATTACTTGCATTTCAACATTCCACACAGGCAATTCATGCCATGCGACTGATATCTATCGATATATAATGTCTAAGCTCGTACGTCTCAAAGAAGGGCGTTAAGCAAGAGAATATATTCTCCACCGCCAAACAAATATATATTTAATAGAAATCAATCAATACAGAATAAAATCCAACGTTAGACGCATAGTCCGTTTACAAGTTCGTTTTGGGTCTGAACGAAACCGGAGGCACCTTCTTCCTCGTCCCATATGTCCAGTACAGGAGAGAGGCCCTCGCATATCCCGTCGATCTCCAGGTACGTCTGGACGATCACCACTTATTACCTCGTCTTGGGTGTACAACCCAATCAAGACATTAGTAATCATCCAAACGATGTGGAGACCTCCGGTCTTCAACCACCGTCTTCATCGTTAACTCATCGCCGATTCAGTTATTCAGAATGGGATAAACCCGGTCTTTCCAAATAACTCGTGTATATAATAAACAAGTGCCATAAAAACACAACATACGCTCATTCCAATTCTGAATATTCTTTTATTTAAATATTCGTATCCTTTGGGAAATGTTCCTATTAATTTTATCAAAGATAAATTCTTTAAATTTATTCTTTAATCTTCCTTTGGATATATCTATTCAAACCAAATTAAGTTTTATCCAAGCTCGTTGGGATTAACGCATCTTACCGAAGTAATCATATGTTTACTTTCCCAATTCCAACCTATTCATTCCATGGAGCAAAACTGGTAATACTCCATATCCAACACCGTGGTGTTATCGGTAAAATTAATTACCATTTCACATTCAAATCTAATTAAAGATTTAACTATTGCTTAGAGCAAAACTGGTGATACTCCATTCTCGATCATTTCATAAATTCAATAAATTTAATTATCTCATTCACATTCCAATTTAATTAAAGATCCATTAAAACTCTAATTCAATTTTAACCTCCAAAATCATTACTTAATGATTTTTTAAAGTTAAGAATGTCATTTAAAACACAGTCCACGATAAACCAAAATCGCATTCCATTAATTATGGAATCTTCACGGAAAACAAATCAATATATATAATCGATATAAACTTCCATATCCAACCGATAATATAACTGGAATAACGGAAAAGCCTTTTAAATTCCATATATATTAACAGTCTTCCTCCACAGAAGCTCACTTCGATTATTATCCAATCGAATTCCATTCCATTCCAATTTATTGTATTAAATTGGAAAACTTTACTTTGGAAAATCCCCTTTAAATCTTAACAAAAGATTTACAAATTCCAAATCACATTTCACTGTAAATCGGGTTAAAGAACGAATGTCGTTAAAAACACAGTTCACGATAAACCCAATTCACATTCCATTTTATTCCACTTATTAAATATAATTGGAAACTCTAACAATCTTAATTAAAAGATTTATTCTCTTCACATGGGATTCAAGAACAGTGTTACTGAAGACACCATTCACGAAAAACCCAAAATCCCATTTGATATTAAATACAAGGCTCTGAATAGAAAATATATTAGCTTATATTCAATATCAAATTCTACAACCAACAAATATTGCATTGGAAATAACGATATAAATATATCTTTTAAATTTCCATAACAATATTTGTATAACCACGAAATCCAACATCGAAATAATCCGAAGACAATCTCGATTCAAATCCATTCCAATTTATATATTGTAAATCCTGGTTATTTTTAAAACCATTACAAATCCAATTTATTTTATTTAAAAATTATTGGATTTCAAATCTAGTTAATAACTAGTTCATTTTGATAAAAATATATTTTTATCTTTTCAAATATGGAATTTTTCATCCTAATTCTTTCCAAATCATTTATTACGATTTTACACAAATTAGTGACATTTTTAATAATTTTATCAAGGCTTGTATAGTCGATTTCCATAAACGGTCATCGAACTACACTTACAGCGACCTTTTCCAAATTTGATTTGGACATAATTCCAAATCCAACCGTTAGATTTCAAATTTCTTGTATTTGTTAGAAATCTCTTTTCAACACGAACCCAACGGTTCTTGTTTTAAGAGAATCCAACGGTCGGATCTCCCGTAATGTCCATTCGAAATTTGTGAACTGCCACGGTGCGGTGCGTTCTATTCAGGTCATTAAATGTATATATATTATATATATATATTATATGTATTTCGTGGATTTTCATTTAAAATGTATTTTATAAATCGTTTTCAAAATGATTTCAACTTCATATTCAATTTCAAATCAAAATTGAATATACCATATCATTAATGTATAAATGATAATATTTTCAAAACATTAGATTTTGAAATCACTTCCTTTTCGATATTCATTACAAAAATGACTAAAATCGATATAAATATCGTTCATGTCAAAATGGCCTTAATCTAATCAACACGGCTATATATATTTAAATACTTTCGTGTCCATCCCAAATTGGACATCAAAATCATATTTTGATCCATTACTGAATATTATTTTAAAATATTCGTTATTTTAAAATATTCTATATTCGTCAATTCAAAACATTCGTTAATTTGAAATATTCGTTCTTTCCGAATTGGAATCAAACACAGCCAATTAGCATATAATTTTGTTAATATGGATTTCATACACACATGTACACAACAATAATCAAACACAGTTAACCATCATCCAGAGTGCATTACACAACTGCATAAGCATTAAATATGAATAATCAACGCTTATAACAGCCTGTCAACCCATCGACTGACATACAACTAAATATTGGGATTAGTGTATGTCTGATATCATCCCAATACACGTGTGGGGTTTCAATCAACAAACATTATATATTATTTGTGCAGCTGGGCGATATGTAAAATTTGTCGTCCCAATAAATATCCGTCAAATTTTTATATATAAACAAATCATCCGATTTGTTTATGAATACTTATTTTATTCATATACACGTTAAAAATTATATTTTTAACTATTAAGTACTTATTTCAATACATGGATATTATCTACAATTCATTTCACATCACAAACAATTTTCACAACACAATCAAACAAAAAAGTCGTCCATGGTCTGTGGACGACGGGTGTCGGGTGCTGCTAAGCACCATCTGCATCCTAGTACATATTTTAACTAGAAAATAAAATTAAAGTGAGAAGTTTTCACCTTTAGGATTCACTCCGCCATTCTTTAATTGGCGGATTTTGCCGTCGCGCTCCGTTTTGTCGCTTTCTCGCACTTGAATCCGCCTCTTTGGCTCTCGAATTTGCATACGGCCTCCATCCTTCACCAAACTTTGTCACTAGCCTAAACGCACCATTCCGGACAACTTTTGCCTAGTGGAGTTCCTTCCAAAAACGCACAAATTCACCGGAAACCGCAAAAACAATAGCAGGTCCGTTGACTTCGGATGCGATTTCCAGACAGCTCTGCAATCCAAAATAGGACTTCCATATACCAAATCGAAGAGAAAATCGTGCTCTTTGATTTTGATATTGTGGAGTTTTGGCCAGAAATGCACGGTTTGGGAGTTATTGGCGAAATAGTGACAGGGTGTTTTATGCAAAATGGGATTTTTGGAGAAAAATAGGTTTTTGACTTGGCGAGGCTCACCGCCGGAGCTGGGTGGCAGAGGGCGGCTGTGGGCCTGACTGGATGTGGGGAGGTGGCTGAGGGGTGTCGGGGGCAGTGGTGGTTCGGGTGGTGGTGATTTGGGGGTAGTGTTTGTAGATCTAAAGAGGGAAAGGGGATGAGAGAGAGGAGAGGAGGAAGAGGAGGAGGAGGTGGAGAGGAGCAAGAAGGGGGTGCGATGTAGGTGGTGGCACTGCTGGAGGGGGGGAGCGATCGTGCATTGTTTTTTTCTCTTTCCTGAAATGAACAGGAGTGGACAGGAAAGGGGGTGTTGACCAAGCTATATATTTAATTATTTTAATTTTCCAGAAAGTTAGTTTTTCATTCGAACTCCAAATCGAACCCAACGACTGTCACCCCCAGCTAATTACCCCCACTTCGAACGCAATGGGATATGTATCAAAAGCCAATTCGACTGTTTCATTTAGTTATTATCAAAATTAAAATATAAATTAATATAACGTTCAAAATTGATTTCGATGTACATTCTAATTTACTGAGGCCACATACTGACTCCAAAAATTCTACAAAAATTATTCCTAGCTATGTTTTGATGATACGGTCCTAACAAAACTAATTTCATCAAATTTGGAGACCGTTTGAAAAACGATCATTTTCCAGTCGATTAAATTCAAACTGAAATTACCAAACACGTTTAAATCTACCATGCTCACATATTGATTCCAAAAATTATGAAAATTGGAATCAAGGCAATAATTTGACATTCCAGATCCAACAAAAGTGGTCTCATAAAAAATGGAGGTCGTTTGCAAAATGGCTATTTTTAAGGGCTATATTTCCGTAGCGACTATTCTGAATTTTCAACTGGGCATAACTTTTATGAAATTTGGATTTTTCAGATTCGTTGCAAAGATATTTCCAAATAGATTCTAATATTTTTAGTTTCACTGAAATCCAGTTTATTTTGAATCCTGTAAATTCATTTGAAATTTGAAATTGAATTTTCTAACTACCACGCCATTTTCAATTCCTTTTAAAATTAAATTAAATATTGATATTCTAATTTCGATTTAAATAAATTTATACGTTCTATTTCTATTCAAAATAAATTTCTAGTCATTATTATTTAAAATAACTCATTTTAAATATTCAAAATTCATTAAATTGCCAAAATAAAAATTTTAAATTGGTTCCGATTTTCTGGGTTGTTACACCAACAAAAGTGGTTTCGTCGAAAACGGAGGTCGTTTGTAGAGCTATATATTATATTAAAATATAAATAAATTCCATAGCGACTATTCTAAATTTTAAACTGAACATAACTTACCATTTATATTATGAAATTTGAATTTTTCACATTCATTAGAAAGATATAATTGAACAGATTCTAATGTTTCTGGTTTTTACTGAAATCAGATTTATACTTCATTCTCTACATTCTTTTAAAGTTTATAATTGAATTTCAAACTACTGCGCCATTACGAGTTTATTTTAATTAAATTTTAAATTTATACGTTCAAACTTCGATTTAAATAAATTGTAAATCGTTTATTCTTGAAATAAATCATTTTAATCCTTAAAAACCATTAAATCAATAAAAAAATAAAATTTTAAATTGGTTCTAAAATCTGGATTGTTACAATCTCCCCCACTTAAAATCTTTTTGTCCTCAAAAAGGAAGAAGGAACTGAAGGTCGTTTACTTAACTTACTCCACCTTCGCTTGACTCAAGTTCGTCAATTTTTCAATTTCTAAGAACTTCCTATTTTCTCAAAAATTTGGCTAACAACCTAAATTTTTGAAAAATTTCGCCATAACCTCCTTTGTACGGGTGGGTTTGAAAATTTTATTGGGCCGTATTAGGCACCCAATAAATCATTAAAAAGCGTACACACTTTTTGTGACCTATCTATGCCCAAAGGTGACGTGTAAAAAGTTGAAATCTCATAGCTTGCCCCAGAGTTGGAAATAAAATAATCCACGTTTCGTAACTAGAAACAAGAGAGACGTGAATTTTTGTCATCTCCAGACCTGTGTAGCGTTTTTATTAAAACCTACTGTGAGAACCTTTATATGTTATTATGTCCATAATCATTCTTCTGTTCAACCTGTAATTCAGTCCTCGCAACACAAGCATCTTGCCTGTATGGAAATCGAAACCTCGTCATATAAGCGCCAAATGCTTATATATGGAATATGATATGATATGTTGTCTTCATGATGTATGTTATGCAGTGTAGTTCATAATTATTTGTTCCTATCCTACGACGTATGTTTTGAATTTCACATAGAGCATCCATCACAGTGCATCGAAATCATTCACAGGTGTTGATATAATAATAAAATTTCGTAACCAACTCATTAAGGTGCACCTGTTTGTCGGACAACCAATTTAATTCTCTACTCAATCTTTACTCAACAACCTGTCCAATATAAATATATACATATGTGCATATCTATCTATCTATATACATAAATCCAATTCACTAAATTTTCAATTCAGCTCTACATTTTATTTGATTTGGCTTTACTTATCATTCATTCCTTTATTTGTTTTATCAATCCAACATTTTTATTAGTTAAATTAAGTATCACACACACAACCAGCAATAATTTAGTCAATTAGCTTTACAAATATATAACTTTCATATACTCAAAAATCATATTTTTAGTGCCAAACACAAACAATAAAATCTAACTAAGTTTTGGTTCTCACACTAGTCAATTGGAAATATATAGATATCCCAATTTCGAAACTCGAACATAAATACTGATACTTCGGTCGCATTACCAGAATTATCTCCAGGCGACTAGAGTGTGATTCTATATCTAGCCAGTATACTTGAGACTTCATATACACGTGGATCAGACGTATATACAAAATCTTCTTATACTCGATAGTCCAAAACCAATATAAAATAAAATATGCAAACACGTATAGTTAGATATAATTTCCAAAATTAAAATCATTTTTATAAATAATATTCTTCAAACCGATTCTAGGGTATTACTAACCCTATCTCTAATGAGTCATTCTTATAGGATGTTACTCATCCTATCTCTGATGAATTCTTTCGTTTGGTTCTAATGTGTCTTGTCCTCCGAGCTTTGTAAACCTAAGCTTTGATACCAAAACTAAATGACCTAGACTTCCCCGATCGCGGAAGAGACGGAGGAGCCCGGATTGTAGTGAGAACACGACGCATCAGAACACAAAAATAGAACATTTCATTGCAATTACAACAATTTACATCAGAGTGCAAGAATCAGAGTACGAATAAATAATATACAGTGGAAAATAATATCGGAGATTAAAATTACAAAACATTGGAAAATATAATAAATGAATGTGCACATCAGAAAATATCAACTACCACAACCGAATGAAATACACAGATACAAAGCTTTCCGAATATAGCTCCAATTGTAACCCAACCTTCTATTCGCCACCAAACCACATGGTGAGAACTCCCTATCATGCTGCACCATATTACCAGGCATACCAAACAAGGACTAGTTTAAGAACTAAAATAGTTATTAGCTTTTAGTTTAAAGTTAGGTAAATCACGGGACCATGCCGTGTAACATGGAAAGGGTTTATCCCACATAAATACCATTGCATAAGAATAAGCAGCGCAATGCTAAAGAAGAAAAAAAATGAAGCTATTATAAGACTCAAGACCCATCACACAATTAACGCAGTCGAGGATAGAGTTTTACCTCATAATAGCCAAACACGCTTGATACGCGAAATTTCATCTTTTATTATTACTATAAGTGAAGAAATCAACTTCAAATATAAATGTATCAATCATAGGCAGCGTACGTACCATTCTATTACATCGCCATATGTGTTTACATCTAAAACCGTAAAATCTCATATTGAAATTTAGGTTTCCATCTATGAGTCAAGGCAAGCGATCGTCCTTACCGAATCGAGACACACTAGCAATGCCTTAGGATCACACCTACAGGTAACCCAATGTTAGCAGCATGGCCGGTCAGCCGTCGCTGATAAGTTATACCATAAACTATATGTCAGCCGGTTCTATCGAACCTTCAAAATGGTCTGTTACATCGACCATCTAGGACCTTTTAGTCGATCCTCATATCAAATCCGAGGTACCTCATCCTCCATCAAATAATATGCAACATCCACAAGAGAAAAATGTCTGGGCTCTATACCATGACGTTACTCGTAGCTAGAAACTAACATATATCAATTTCCATACATTCCTTATCCTGTTTTTGGTTCATACCGAGGTGTGAAGCTCGCAAATTAACGCTACACATAGCTATGCTATTTAAAACTGTTCTTTGGTCATCAACCACAAGACTCTGCTTTTCAACTAAAGCCTTGACCATTTGCATCTCAGCATGCCACGCTGTCAATCCATACCATACCACTGATTTCTACAAATATATAATCTCTAAGCTCGTACGTCTCAAAGAAGGGTGTTAAGCAAGAGAATAAAATTTCCACCACCAAACAGATATATATTTAGTAGAGATCAATGAAAATAGTATAAAGGAATACAATGTCAGACATACCATCCAATTGCAAGTCCGTTTTGGATTTGAACGAAACCGGAGGCACCTTATTCCTTGTCCCATATGTCCAATACAGGAGAGAGGCCCTCGCATATCCGATCGATCTCCAAGTACATCTGGATGGCCCCACTTATTAACTCGTCTTAAGTGTATATCCCAATCAAGACATCAATAGTCATCCAAGCGATGTGAAGATCTCCGGTCTTCAAACACCGTCTTCATATCATCGACTTTTAGTCGTTGTATCAATTATTCAAAATGGATTAAACCTGGTCTTTCCGAATAACTCGCGTATCTTATAATCAATAATAGAGTGCTATAACGACACATCATACGCCTCATTCTAATTTAGAATATTCTTTTATTCAAATATTCACATGTTTAGGGAAAGGTTCCAGTTAATTTTACCAAAGATAAATTCTTTTAAATTTATTCTTTAATCTTCCTTTGGATATCAATTTCAAAAGATTTTATTTTATCTTTTAACAATTCAAAAACAAATTAAGGTTTATAAAACTAGTCGGGATTATCAAGCCTTACCGAATTAATCATTTATTTTATTTTCCCAATCCTAACCTATTCATTCCATGGAGCAAAACTGGTAGCACTCCATATCTATCACCTGCTAGGTTATCGGTAAATTTAATTACTATTTCACGTTCAAATCGAATTAAGATTTAGCTATCGCATGGTGTAAAACTAGCGGTACTCCATTTTCGAACATTTCTTGAATTCGGTAAATTAAATTACCTCATTCACATTCTAATCTAATCAAAGATTCATTAAACTCCAACTTGGTTTAAATATAGAAAATCATTACTTTATGATCATTCAACTTTAAGAAATTAATCTTGTCTTTAACTGGGTTAACGAACCAATGTTTCGAAACACAGTTCATAATAAACCCTAATCAGCTTCCATTAAATATGGAATCTTCACGGAAAAACAGATCAATATATAACTGATATAAATTTCCGTATCAGACTAATAACATAAATGAAATAACGGCTAAGCCTTTTAAATTCCATATATAGTAACGGTCTTTGTAACACCTCATAATTTTGATAACACCAATGAGGATAAATTAAGGAATACTTACTTTAATATTCGGAATTAAGGGAAACGGACAAGCCATTGCGTCCGTCTCAAAATTTTGCTCAAGATAGACACTTGGTTAGCGTAAAATGGACACTGTATGAAGAAGTTATTAAGGTTTGAAGTTTGTATACACTCAAGAGAATTATACATATAGATATATATATATATATATATATACAATTAGATTCAGAAAATCATAAATCAGTTAAAAAATCAAATTTCCGTCGGTAGCTATTTTCCCGCCCAGGAGTGTCGACCCCTGGGTCGACCCCTCAAAGGGGGTGTCGACCCATGGATCGGCCTTGTAAGGGGGTCGACCCCCCTGCGACGATCTGGGTAGTTAGGGTTTCGGGGGGTTCGGCTATATATACGGCCTCATTTCTATTGTTTCTCAACATTGAAATTAGTGGAGGATTAGATGCTGTCACTGCCCTGACTGAATCAAACCTTTTGCTTCTTCTGTAATCAAGTTATTCAAGTGTAGATCCATGATTCAACATCTTCTATTCTCTTTCTATTTTTCTAGATCCAGACTTCTAAGTTACTTTTAGATTTAAATAATTAAAAAGTAAAACATGATATGACTGTAATTTGGATCTATGCCTGTGACTGCTTGAATCATATCAGATCTGTAATAGCTTGTGAATCCATTATATTCTGACATTACTATGACTTGGATCTTAACATTTATCATGTCAGATTTACCTATGATTATAGATCTAATTCACTATTTAGATCACCCTGTACCTATCATGTTTGTTGTGGTTAAATTGGATCAGTTATTAGTTGGACGTCTAAATTATTGTTTAGATCTTATCATGCCTATTATGACATCCCTACTATGTTAGAAACATTTCTATTATCTCATGTTCACCAGATCTATTCTTATATCCCCATCTTATCAAGACGCCACTATGTGTTTATGTCAATCTTGTTAGTATAATCATTTCTATCATCTTCCCATCATCCTTTCCCTTTTATTTTATATAGTCAGGCTACTTTCGAGCCTAGGCATGCCGCTGAAATATGAAAATGCGTTAAATGGGGAATGAGTTGAAAAACATTGAAATTGGGCATAACTTGTAAATGGGGAATTTCGCATAACATAAGTAATGTTTATGAATATGAATTTAGGGCATATAATTCATTATGAACATAATTGGTGAAAAAGGGGCTTGAAAACCTATAACGACATAGGTAAAATTGGCTAATAACTTTATGCCTTGGATTATAGTAATTAGAAACTGTATCTATGCCTAAACACGAGGTTAGATTGCACTTGTGGTCGAAGTCTGCCTGGAAACGCCCGACATATAAAGCGACCACAAGTGGTGAGTCTAGTGTGAGTGGTCTAGGTGCACAAATAAGAGACGTGCTAAGACACGACGTTAAGCCCGACTTATGGCAGAAGTTTGCCCAGAACCGACAGGCATATCCAGCATCCACAAGTTCTAGGCTTATTGTGGGAGGTCTAGCACATTATAACCACAAATGGACATGGTAATGAATTGAAATACTTAACCTAGTTGAATCCATAAGGATTGTATGAACATGAACTTGAATAGAGGTTAGTAAACTTGTTTAAACAGTGGGTGGGTTAAGTAAATCTGAGGGGGTGGGTAATATTTATATATATGCCCACAAACTTAACTTGAGGGGGTTATGTAATTAAAGACACCAGTAGGTATACATAACCTGTTGAAATCCTATTGGGGATGCAAGACAATGGGGAGAGTTTGCATCATCTGGTGTGTGGGACCCGTTTCAGTCAGTAACCTATATAACGGTATCAAACGAGTACTCCGCCGTAGGTTAGAGTCGGGGCATGCTTACTGGGCTGATTGTAAGAGATCCAAACGTGGAGGATGGTGTGGGTAGCGCAAACCGACCGGGGTAATGTGCATGCATGGTCCAGGTAGAGGGGGATAAGATGACCGTGACACCTGTAGATATGGTTGTGCACCTCAATGAAGGGTTGCCACTTTAGAAAGTGATACATCCTACTATGGGGCCGGCACAAGGTATATACGGAGCAGGGAGCCGATCGATTAGGGTAGTATTTAGGGTACACCTAGACTCTGGTAAAGTTCAGGAGCCTGTTAGATTGGACTGCCTGTGGAATGTATGGGGTTAAAACCTCTCACCACAAGTACGCATAAGTCTACCGTCTTATAGTTGTTGGGATCATCTCATTCTAGTTATACTAATATCGGTGTAAAGTAATCTTTAGAAGCGCAATATACCCTATCATGTTTATCCAGCTTACCTTTTCATACCTGCCTTTTGTGATGTTATCTTTCTTAACCACTTTATATGCCTGTCATGATACTTTTACTTATTCACTTGCTAAAAGTAACTGGACTCGCCAGACTTTATGTCTAACCCTTTTTGTTTCCTTTTCTTTCTTCCGTTTCCCCGCTCAAGTTCTCAAGGTGGGAATACTCAAACTTGACCAGGATTCTGCTATCATTTTTCTGGAGCTTCTTAAATGTATTTCTCAAACTCCTATCTTTGCTACTATGGCTATGTTTTTATTTGGGGATTATGCTTCTTTTATTTTGTACTCTGATGTTTAAGTGCATAACAGAAGTTTTGATGATGTACTAGTTTTATGTATTTTCAGACATATGATGTTTTGAACCACGATGCTTTATAATCAATAAAGTTTTTAATTTACTGCTATTTCATATCTGTCTTGTAATGTTTATGTTTCTGTTTATCTATAACGCTTCATGAAACTTAATGCATCTCTTAATGAGTGACATTAACGAAACGTGGGGTGTCACACACTTGGTATCGGAGCTAAAGGTTACCGGATTAGATAAAAGTTTTTGAAAATTATTTTTAAAAGAAAGCATTTTCAAAAAGAAAAATATGTTTTAAAAAACATATTCCCCAAAGCCATATGTAATTTCTTTCGTCCTTCATCTAAATCTCTTTCCTTTTCTTTTCAGCATGTTTGGGGAACCTAATATTCTAGATGACGTTACGATACCAGGCTGGTTCCGTAGGTATGTAGAGTCCACGGCTCCTTACGGTAGTCAAGTTGATGTTCCTCTCCCAGCTGCACCTGTCATTCCCCCTCCTCCTTCTCAAGAGCAGATAATTTCGCTAAGATCGCATAGATTTTTGTGCTATGGGAGGGAAGTCATTCCGTGGAACCAAAACATTCATAGAGGCAAGGAATTGGCTCAAGGAGACAGAGGACTTGTTTGGATTTTTCGAAGTGGAAGATCGAACGAAGGTTCAGTTAGCTGTCTGGCTACTGAAAGATGAAGCTTCATTCTAGTGGGAAGTTACCCAAGCTGGACGTCCGGTGGAGACATGGAATGATTTTAAAATGAGGTTTGAAATGAAGTATCCTTCTCAGTTGAGAAAAGGATGCAAATGGAGAGGTTCTTGGCGCTCAAACAAGGGAGCATGACTGTTAACGAATATGTAAACAAATTTAACCAGCTAGCTAGGTTTGGTTTGGAACTAGTAGACACTCCGCATAAGAAAGCTTTGTTGTTTGTTAAAGGACCGAATGAACCCCTTCATGGGTTAGCTATGTCCCATATTCCAATGGGAGCTACTTTTGAAAGGCTTGTTGATATGACCTTGATGCATGAGGAAGACAAAGGTGAAAAGAAGGAAGTTAAGATTGAGGAAACAACGCAAAACAAGAAGGTATGGCCTAAGAAAGGACAACAACAACAACATAAGAATGGTGGAAAGAATGAAAATGCTAAGGATAAGAGGAAGTGTCACAGTTGTGGACGTGAGGGTCACTTGGTCAAGGACTGAAAAAGGAAGAATACTTGCTTCAATTATGGAGAGGTAGGACACTTTGCTAGGGAGTGCCCGAAGAAACAGGGACAAGGTCAAAGGGCAGGAGCTTCTGGAGGGCAGGTGCATGCTTTCGTGACCAGTGCTCCAGATGGAGGTAGGAAAATTTCCGTGGAAGGTTTGGTTTCTCTTTCCAATCATCATATTAGAACTCTTTTTTATTCTGGCGATTCACATTCATTTATATCTGGTTTTATGGTTGATCTCTACACTTAAATACTAGTATGGCAGTGAATCCCGTAGTTGTCTCAAACTCCATTGGTGGTTTGGCTCATTTGTCTATGATTTGTCGGGGTTTGAGAATATCTGTGTTAGGCATCGAGTTTGAGTGTGACGCATATGTGCTCGGTTTTATGGACTACGGTTTGATTCTAGGGATAAATTGGCTAACCGTGTATGGTGCCATTATGAATTCTGAGAGGAGGGTTGTTAAGCTTCTGACTTGTCATGGAAGGATCCTCGAGATTTCTTGTGACCCGCAAGGGTCTGTTATGCTTAGTTTCCTAGAGTCTCTTGATGCATCTATCGATTATCTACAATCTGTTCCAGTAGTCCGTGAGTATCCTGATGTCTTTGATAAGGTTTGGGGTTTGCCCCCAAGGCGCGAGATCAATTTCCGCATATATTTGGTGGACAATGCAAAGCCAGTTGCATTACCTATGCGCCATATGGCTCTAAGGAAAGGAGGGAGCTTAGCAAGCAAGTAGGGGAGCTACTTGAGAAAGGATTTATTAGGCAAAGCATATCGGAATCGGGTGCTCCAGTAGTATTCGCGACTAAGGCGGATGGTTCGCTTCGCTTATGCGTAGACTTTAGGGAGTTGAATAAACTCATTAAGAAGAACAGACACCCACACCCAAGGATAGATGACTTGTTTGACCAACTTGTTAGGGGCATTAGTATTCTCTCAGTTAGACTTGGTGATGGGGTTTCATTAGTTGAGGGTGGCTGAGGACAGTATAAATAAGACCGCTTTTAGGAATCCAGATGGTTTCTTTGAATGACTCGTTATGCCTTTTAGGTTGACGAATGCACCCGCCTAATTTGTTGATCTGACGAGTTGGGTGTTTTAGGAGTTTACAAATAAATTTGTCGTGGCCTTTATTAATGATATCTTGATTTTCTCGAAGAGCGAGGAAGAGCATGCCTTACATATGAGGGAAGTTTTGAAAACTCTGTGTGTGCATCAGCTTAAGGCAAAGTTCTCCAAATGCCTTTTTGGAGAAAAGATGTGAGATTTCTAGTGCATGTGGTTTCTAAAGATTGGATAGCAGTGGGTCCTGCAAAGGTAGTTGTAGTTCGAGATTTGCAAATTCCAAAGAATGTAACAGAAATGAGAAGTTTTCTTTGACTGGCAGGCTATTATCGGAAGTTCATTAAGGATTTTGCAAAGATATTAGCCCCACTCACCAGGCTGACGAAGAAGAACTTGGCGTTTTCATGGAATATAGATTGTGATGTTTCTTTTTAATGATTGAAGAGAGCTCTAACAACAACCCTAGTCTTGACCTTGCCCGATGGAAATAAAATATTTATAGTATACACTGATGCATGTGGTAAACGACTTGGTGCGGTTCTGATGCAAGAAGAAAGGGTAAAAGATTTCCCAAGTTAAATAATCATTAATAGTGATTATTGGGAAGATTAAAACCAAGTGGAGTTTTAATGAATCTTTAATTAGATTGAAATGATCGAGAATGGAGTATCACCAGTTTTGCTCCAGGCGATAGTTAAATCTTTAATTAGATTGGAACGTGAAATGGTAATTGAATTTACCGATAACACCGTGGTGTTAGATATGGAGTATTACCAGTTTTACTTCATGGGATGAATAGGTTGGGATTGGGAAATTAAAACAAATGATTACTTCGGTAAGGTTCGTTAATCCCGACTAGTTTGGATAAACCATAATTTGGTTTGAATTGATATTCAAAAGAAGATTAAAGAATAAATTTAAAAAATTTATCTTTGATAAAATTAATGGGAACCTTTCCCAAAGTATAAGAATATTTGAATAAAAGAATACGCTGAATTGGAATGAGGCGTATGTTGTTTTTGCGTAACACTTGATTATTATATACGCGAGTTATTCAGAAAGACCGGGTTTATCCCACTTTGAATAACTGATTCGACGATGTGTCGAGAATGAAGACGGTGGTTGAAGACCGGAGGTCTTCACATCGTTTGGATAATTACTGATGATCTTGATTAGGCTGTACACCCAAGAGGAAGGAATCAGTTAGTGATCGTCCAGACGTACTTGGAGATCGATGGATACGCAAGGTACAAGATGCCTCCGGTTTCGTTTAGACCCAGAACGAACTTGTAAATGGACTGTGTGTCTGACATTGGATTTTATTCTATGAGATTGATTTCTATTAAATATATATCTGTTTGGCTGGGAGAATTTATTCTCTTGCTTAACGCCCTTCTCTGAGATGTACGAGCTCAGAGGTTATATATTGATGGATATCAATCGCATGGAGTGAATTGCCTATGTAGCATGCCTAAGTGGCAAATGATCAAGGCTTGTTGAAAAGCAGAGTATTGTGGTTGATGATCAAAGCACGGCCTGTGTGGCATAGCTTTGTGTAGCATTAATTCGCGAGCCTCACACCTTGGTTGTGAACCAGAAATGGGAGAGGACTTTAGGGAGGGCATGCATTTCCTTCTAGCTAGGATGGTGTCAGTGACCTATCAGCCCTGACATTTATATTATTTTCACCTGTGTGGTTGTTGGATTGCGAGGCGCCTCGGATATATCAGTGACTATGTTGAGCTGATGGAGTCATCGGACTCATTTACGCCCCAAAGGGCGGGAAAACGTAGTGTTCAGGCATTTTAGCACACATTGGTGGACCGGCCCTGACGATCCAAGGGCTCACCTGTGTCTGGGTCCTGAGACATGGGCTAGATTGTCTCGAAGCGGTGAGGACGATCCCTTGCCTAGGTTCACAGATGGAAATCCAACTTCCAATACGTGACTTTGCGGTTTTGATTGTAGAACCTATATACGGCGACATAGTGGTATGCGGCACTTATGCCGTCTATGATTGGTACTTATGATTGAAATTATTTTGACACTATACACTTATAGTAATAATAAAAGATGAAATTTAGCATATCAAGCATTCTTTGGCTATTATAAGGTAAAACCCTATGCTCCGGCTTGTGTTGCATTATGTGACGGGACCAGGGTCTTATAATAGCTTCATTGTTCTTTATTTAGCATTGTGTTGTTGTTTTATGCACTGGTGCTCTTGGGAGGAAACCCATTTCGTGTCATACGACGTGGTCCCTTGATTTACCTAACTTTAAAATAAAGATTAATAACTGTTTTAGTTCTCTCACCAGTCACATAACTGACCTGGAGTTTATTGTTTTAACCTAAACTTTGGGTGCCCTTATTTTCCGTACAGGCAACTAGTAGTTTTGGTTTTGCAGATTTATATTCACAGGATCCTGATTTACAGCTGGAACGATATCCAGAAAGCTCTATATCCATTTATCTCTTTCAGTTGTGTATTGTATTATTTTTCCGCTGCTATGTAATGTATTTTAATCTCTGATATTTATCAAATGTATTTTATTCATTCATACTCTGTAATATTCTTGTATTCTGATGGAATTGTTGTAATAAGCAATGTAATGTTCTTCTGTTTGCGTTCCAATTTGTCGTGTTCTCAAAAAAATCAGGGATTTTGAATGGTCTTGGTCAGTTTAGCAACTGATTCGGATCGAGCGAAAGGCCTTGTTGTCACATAATGTACATCAAAATATACTGGAAATAATAATCGTCAGAGTAATACAGTATACGGGATCATACTTAGTACAAAATACAGTTCAGCTTTACATAAAATGGCTACAACGAAATCAGAACATAATATGTACAGTAGCAGCTGAATAGCATAAAAAGAATGAAATGATAGAATCCATCTTCAGCTCCACAGTTATCCAGAAAGAGCCTGCTAAAATCTGAATACAAGGCTGCTCGTGTAGAAAATAGGGCACCCGAGTTTGCATGTGAAATAACCAACGCGTCAGTCACGGGACTGGTATGAGAAATCTACTTAACTTATTTTAATAATAAGGCCAATCCCAGGACCACGCCGCTAATGTGGAACGGGTTTACTCCATTGGATTTTCAGTGCTTTAAAACAAGTAAATCATTTAAACATCGCAATGCTTTTTACAAAAATGAAGCCATTATAAGATTCAGTTCCCATCGCACAATGCAACGCATACCGGAGGATAGAGTTTTACCCTATAATGGCCAAACTATGCTTGATACGAATAAAACAAAAGCATTTGATATTATTACTAGTGTTTTTATGTTTCAAAAGCAATTTCAATCATAAGTATCAATCATAGACGGCATGGGTACCATATATCATGTTGCATATATAGGTTTACAATCAAAACCGCACGATGTCGTATTTGGAAATTGGATTTCCGTCATGAACCAAGGCAACGGATCGTCCTTACCGCTTCGAGACTGTCTAGCCCGAGCCTCAGGCAAGTACTCGGTCAAGCCTTGGATCGTTATGGTCGGTCTACATGGAGTGGATTAAAATGCCTGAACACTGCATTTCCCCACCCTATGGGGCGTAAACTGGTCATATACCGACCAAACCATCAGCTTCGAAGAGACCGAAGTAACAGAGGCGCCTCGCTATCCATCATCCACATAAGTAAAATGCTTGGGCGTGTAAAACCCAAAGCACCACTTCTAGCTAGAAAGAAACACATGTCCTCCCTAATGTCCTCTCCCGTTTCTGGTCCATACCGGGGTGTGAGGCTCGCGAATCAACGCTAAACACAAAGCTAGCTATTTAAAGCCATGCTTTGATCATCAACCACAAAGCTCTGCTTTTCAACAAAATCTTTGATCACAGCATCTCTGCATGCCACGTTGTCAATCCACAACGTCAAACACACATCTATTTACAAGTCCGTTCTGGGTCTGAACGAAACCGGAGGCACCTTATTCCTCTCCCGTATGTCCAATACAGGAGAGAGGCCCTCGCACATCCGAACGATCAATAAGTAAGTCCGGACGACCACCACTATGACCCCTTCAGGGCAGCAACTCCCATCAAAGGCATTAGTGGACATCCATTCGATTTGAAGATCATCGGTCTTGCACCGTCTTCATATCTTCGACTTCCAAATGTCGATCAATTATTTGAAATGTAGCCTTTTCAATAATTCACATATATTTAGAATTTCAAATCAATTCATTTTCATGGTTAAATTATTTGACATCAATAATTCAGTTCATTAATGTACTTTTCACGTCAAACACATTCAACATCAAATATCCAATAAACCAGGTAAATTCGGTTTATTTCCTTTCCTTATCGTTTATAATATTTTATAATGATTTATCGCTATTTTTATTTATTTAAAAATAGCCAATTTATTCAAACTACGCTTCAGGCCATAACGCGGTCATGGCGCTGTTTTTCTTCAGATTTGATTTACACATATCTGAAAATCTAACTATTGGATCTTTACAAATTTTATATCATTAGAAAGATCTTTTCAAAGCGGACATAATGGTTCCAGTTTTGGGAAAATATGATGGTCGGATCTCCCGGTACAATCGTTTGAAGTTACGATTTCAAAATACGAACTGCAGCTTCGTTATTCGATTTATTTTAATTTTATATATATGTATAAATAAATATAATCCATTTTGGTGCAGTTTTCATTCAAATTTGAATTAAACATTCCAGACAATCTAAACGTTGGATCTTTACAAATTTGTGTCGTTGGAAAGATATTTCCAAATCGAACCCAACAGTTTCGGTTTCAGGAAAATTCGATGGTCGGATCTCCCGCTACAATCGTTTGAAATCACGGTTTCAAAATACGAACTACAGCTTCGTTATTCGATTTATTTTAATTATATATATATATGTGTGTGTGTGTGTGTGTGTAAAATCCGTTCTTCGATTTCCAAACCATATTCATTTCATATATTTGATAAAAATAATATTTTTAGCCAACAAATATTCATTTTGACATATGACTATCTTTAACACTTCATATATAGATAGAAATATGATTTTTATTGTTACAACAATTTATTTTTAAAAATGAAGATTTTTAGCGATTCATATATATTATAAAAATGTGATTTTTATTGTTTAAACAATTTATTTCAAACATGAATATTTTATATACTTCGTACATACTATAAAAATGTTATTTTTATCGTTCAAACCATTTCATTTCATACATTCACTAAAAAATGTTATTTTTATCGTTCAATCAATTTATTTCATACATTCAATAAAAATATTATTTTTATCGTTCAAACAATTTCTATTACTTACATTCAATAAAAATGTTATTTTTATCGTTCAAACAATTTCTATTTCTTACATTCAATAAAAATGTTATTTTTATCGTTCAGACAATTTCTATTTCAAAAATGAATATTTCTCCAACACATGAATAATAATCAAACATATGAATATTTCAGAAAAATTCGGTAGCATAACGGCAGGGTAGTTAAAACCGGCACCGTCCCGAGTACGGCTCCTCGCTCTACCTTAAAGCCTCGCAGCTTTTGCAATGGCGATTTCAATAATCTAGTTCGTACGCAGACGAATTTTCCCATAAACTAATCCTGTTGGGTTTCAACCACAGTCAATCATATCAACCATTCACATTTATCAACCAAATTTCACGTCAACCAAAATCCAAACAATCACAATCAATATATATCGTTCATAGTCTGTGGACGAGGAGAGTATATATATATATACGTATATAAATATATTTCGATTTCATTTCAATTCCATTCAACGCACATATGATTTTTACAACGCATATATAACTTATACATCACACATACAACTTATACAACGCTTATACATGAGGTGTACAATGCTTATATAACTCATACATTGATTATATAATTTACACATTGTCATTCTATATCGTTTATAATTTAGAAATCTCACATTGGGTTCCACTCCTCCAAAAATTATAGGAAGCTCCAAAAAATCTCCGGTCTTTTCTAGAATGTAGAAGACGTCCCACGAGTCCAATGTCTCTTGTTTCACTGGATTTCGACCACACATGAAAAAAATATGATTTTTATTAGCAAATCATATTTTGTAGCGCTTTTATGTGTCAAAACCAGTTGAACTTAAACATGGTCGTTACCTCAGTATTCTGCTCGAAAGTAGGTTTCGATTTGGTGATCAAACGGCGCAGCGAGATGAAGATCAGAGGGCACGGTGGCATTCAGCTCCGAGAGGCGCTCCGGGTGGTGGTCCCCTTGTTGAACTCGACGGTGGCAGGCATCCTAGGTGGTGGCTTGAAGTCATCGACTTCAGGAGGTCGATCTGGCCTCAAAACGCAATGAAAAAAATCCAATCTTTATATGGATTTGAAGCTGGGGATGTCCTCTACAAAATTCTCAACTGGAGGGAGGTCTGATTTTTTGTGTGGAAGGAGAAATCAAGCTGGGAAGTTCTGAACCACTTCCACGGTCACCTGGAGTAATAATCGGGGAGAGAGAAAGTGATGCTGAAATATGATTGGCCAATATTATATTTAAATATTTATTTCCAAAAATACCCCCTTTTACATACGAACTCCTATTCAAATCCAACGACTGTCATCCGTAGTTAAATACCCCCATTCCGAACACAATGGAATATGTTTTGTAGGCCCATTCGACTGTTTTAGTCAGTTATTCTTCAAATTAAAATATAAAACATTCAATATTTGATTTGAACGTAAATTTCAATTTGCCGGGGCCACATACTGATCCCAAAAATTCCAAAAAAATTATATCTTGCTTTGTATTGACGATACTGTCTCAACAAAACTAGTTTCGTCGAATTCGGTGACCATTTGAAAAATGGTCATTTTCTAGTCGATCCAAATTGACTGAAATGAACCAAACACATTTTCCATTTTCACGCTCATATATTAACTCCAAAAATTATGGAATTTGGAATCTAGCAATAATTTGACATCCCGGATCCAACAAAAGTGGTTTCGTAAAAAACAGAGGTCGTTTGCAAAATGTTTATTTCCATGGGCTATATTAACTCCATAGCAACCTTTCTGAAAATACATTTGGCCATAACTTTTGATTCCCGCTACTAAATTTCAATTTTTCAGATTCATTAGAAAGATATTCATAAACAGATTTAAATATTTTTGGTTTCACTAAAATCCGTTTTATTTTGCATCCTGTACAGTCAGTCAAAGTTTGAATTCAAGTTTTCAAACTGCCACAACATTTGGAATAGGTTTTGAAAATTCAAGCCAAATTTTCCAAATGCATATTCTGGTAAGAAGAAGTGAATTTTCTTGGTCACGTCGTATCAAAAGAAGCAATTTCAATAGATCCAAGCAAAATTTCTGCTATTCAGGATTGGAAACAGCCTAGTACACCCACAGAAGTCCGAAGTTTTTTAGGATTGGCTAGTTATTATCGGAAATTTGTTAAAGATTTTTCAAAGCTATCTAGTCCATTAACGCAGCTTACTAAGAAGCATGCAAGATTTAATTGGACTCCAGAATGTGAGGAAACTTTCCAAGAGCTGAAATTAAGATTACCTACTGCTCTAGTGTTAACTATTATCAATGGTAATCAAGATTTGAAAGTCTATACAGATGCTTCTATTGAAGGTGCTGGTGCAGTATTAATGCAAAGAGGCCAAGTAGTTGCTTATGCTAGCCGTCAGTTGAAGCTGCATGAGAAGAAATATGCTACTCATGATCTTAAGTTGTTAGCCATTGTGTTTTCTTTAAAAATCTAGAGGCATTATCTATTGGGTGAGAAGTTCGAATTATATACAGATCACAAGTCGTTACAGTATTCGTTCACCCAAAAGGATCTAATTCTGAGACAGCAGCGTTGGCTAGAATTTCTTGCAGCGTACGATCTAGATATATTGTATACTCCGGGGAAAGCCAATGTTGTAGCTGATGCGCTTAGCAGAAAGAACTTAATCATCACCAGTCTTATTATCACACCTTCATTGATTGATAAGATATCTGCTCTTCAGAAAGACGATGAATTTATTTAGAGGATTAGCAAGAGAATCAAGGAAGGTGAACCCTCGAGTTTCTAGATTGATAACAAGGGAATTCCAAGGTTAAAGGGCCGAATTTGCATTCCGAATATTTCTGACCTTCGAAGAGAATGAAAGTCACAAATCTAAGCTTAGTATCTGTAACACTCCGTATTTTCTGTGAACTTAAGAATTACAAATCTGAGTATAATTAAAATATAAAATCAGAATCAAGTGAAACGGGCTATGCCATTGCGTTCGTCTCGGAAAAATACGCGAAATAGAGTCCAAAATTTCGTAAATCGGAGTCTATATGACCAAGTTATGGCTTTCCAAAGTTCAGAAAAAAATTAAACAGCACAGACCAGGTCGACTGGGGAGTCGACCTTAGAGTCGACCTGCCCCCAGGGGGTCGACCCTAGAGTCGACCTGCCCCCAGGGGGTCGACCCTAGAGTCGACCCTAGAGTCGACCTGGGGGTCGACCTGCCTCCCGAATCTGCTTTTCTGCCTGGGTGCGTTCTGATGTATCTGGTCTCGTTTTCTGTCTAGATTCGTCTGCCTAAACCTATTTAAACAGCCCCAAACCAGCCTTCTCTGCACACAATTCTATTCTGCTTCTATTCTGCCTCTGTTCTAAATTAAAAATAAAAAAATGGCGTCGCTGCTCTGCTGAAATCAAAACTAGAAGCTAATCAACATCAACCTAAGCAACTCAATTCAAACTAGAGATTGAAGCTTTTGCAACAATTCTGCAACAACTAAAGTTCTTTCTTTAATCCAATCAAGGCAAGTACAGTTATTCTCCGCTATAAACGTTAATTCTGATTGTGACATGAATTATAAATCTGAATCTGAGGTTATATCTGTTCTGTTTGGATCTATCTTATTTTGTATCTCTTTCCTCTTTCTGTTTTATAGCCAGGCTACAACGAGCCTGAGCCAATCTCATAAGAGATTAACCTACGCTAAATTGTTTGGGACAGTAAAATGAATGATGCATAAATTAGGCATGACAAACAGGTGACTGATTCGAGGAATGAACATGGATTGTAGTTAGAACATAAATTTGAGACATATGACTGGGCATGTTATGTTTATAACATAAATGGGTTTTGAACATATGATTTGTGGACACAACATAAAAAGGTATATAATTGGACATAAATGTAGACTGTATTGAACATATAATTTGAAATAAAGGGAATATGGCTTAGGTATAAAGACTTACATGGAAGTAGGATATCTATTATGTAAATAAACACCTAAGTAGGGGATCTTTGGGGATATATAACATGCATAGTAATCTATGGCTATATTTGGTATAATCTATATATGGATCTTCTGTACTATGCAAGTTTAATAAAAATGGGAACATATGATATATGGTAAATTATGACCATAATCTATGCTATGTAAATGTAATGCAAACATAGGGTATATGATTATATTGTGCATCACGACTATTATTTATGCATGTGAACTTAGGCAAGATTTATAATTTAGCAAGATATATTTGTGAAACTTTAAGAAATAAGTAAATCTGTTATATTTGCCTAATTTGTTAGTTTTGTTACATTGCCTAATCTGCTAGTTCTGTTATATTGCTTAATCTGCTAGTTCTGCTCTACTACCTAGTCTGCTAGATTTGTTCATCTGCCAAATCTGACACCTGCTAAGTCTGTTGAAAAGGCTAGATCTGCCAGTTTGCTTAATCTGCGAAGTCGCCTAGTCTGAGAAATCTGTTATCTGCTATATCTGTTGAGTTGATTAGTCCGCTATTGACATAATCTGAATTGGCTATAGTTATAAATAATTGCCATGTATATTAGGCATGGGTATAAATGGGAAATCATTAATTAATTGGCCGCAAAGATAAACATGGCTAACTCGAGGTTAGAATGAGTTTGCGGCGTAATTCTTCCCGGAACCGCCCGGCATATTCCAGTGGTCACAAACAATAGGTTCTAATGTGAGAAGTTAGTCATAACGTGCTTGAAAACCCGAGGTTAGACTTAGTTTGCGACAGAAACCTGCCCGGAACCAACCGGCCTAACCAGTAGGCGCAAACTGTCAGTCTAATGTGAGAGGTTTTGGGCATCAATATTTAATTAATGAAAATCTGAGATAAATATGATGTCTAAAACGTGTTGGGTGGGTAAGGTTAAACCAATTGGACCAATGAATCTGATAAACCCGTTTCGTGAATCCGTAGGCCCAATACAAAGTTAGATAATCTGCAACCGGTTAATCCGTAAGTCTGTAACTAGTTAATCTGTAAGCCTGTTAATCCGAACATCTGATCCGTTAGTCTGAAAACCGGTTAACTTGTTTGTCTGATCTATGAACTAGTTGATCTAAACTCTGTATGTCTGAACTTCTAAACAAGTTAATCTGAAATCTGTTAGTCTGGGGACACAAGGTTAGGAGGGGAATTACTTGTGTTATCTGTTGTTTGGGATCCATATTAGTCAGTAACCTTTTTTGGTATCAAAACTTTGATCCAACAGTAGGTAGGGTCCGGGCACGCTTACTGAACTAATTATAAGCGGTTCATTCTGATAATGGCGAGGGGTGTTGATGGTGCGTTCCAACCTGGTCATGTGCGTGCATGGATCCCGGTCTGCCTCTGAGGATGTAAGACGCCGTGACATCTGTAAATAGGTCTGTGCCAATTGGTTGTCACTTTAAGAAGTGATACACCCTACTGTGGGGCCGACACAGGATATTTATGTATTAGGGAGCCGATCGCTTGGGGTAGGGTTTTAGGGTACACTTAGTTCTGTCTGTTTCTATTGGTACCGTCTGTTTCTGTTGGGTGGTAACACCTGTCTGTTTCTGTGTGGTACCGTCTGTTCGGGTGGTAAAGGCCCATTACTAGTGTACACCTAATTCTACATTCTGTTTCCGTAGGGATTAATCTGTTTCTGCTTCTGTCTGCTTCTGATCGGGTAGTAAAGGCCCATTATTAGCATTCTGTTTCTGTTAAATTATTCTGTACCCGTTCCTGTTTCAGTTTAGACATTAGGGTGACACCTAATTCTGTTATACTAGTATTAGTGCAGAGAAGTGTAAAGCAATAGTTTATGTCATTTTGTTCTTCTGTTATATCTGCTATACCTGTTACAGTTATCCCTCATCCAGTTTTATGTTCATGTCATATTATTATTATTATCTGTTCATATGCTGAAAGTCACTGGACTTGCCAGACTTTTTGTCTGACCCTTGTTGTTTCGCCTCCTTTCTTCCGTTTCCCCCCAGGTTATCCAAGGAGGGAATACTTTAGCTTGATCCGGATTTCTCTTTGCTTGAAGTGCTTAAAGTATGGCTTGACTCTGTATAGCTTCCGTTCTATGGGGATTATGATTTTAAACCATGCATTTTGAAGGCTTTTGTACAAGACTGATATTTTGTACTTGAATTCTGAGATTTGAAAGGATGTAACCATATTGATTTCTGTTTCCACTGTAATAAAGTTAAAAAATTTCAAGTACTGTTTTATCTGTCTTGTAAGTTTCTGTTCTGTTTACTAAAATGCTCCACCAAAGTTAAGGCATTCCCTTTGTGAGTGACCTTAAGGGAGATGGGGTGTTACACTTGGTATCAGAGCTGAAGGTTACCAGATTTTATAAAAAGTTTTGAAAACTATTTTCAAAAAGGTTTTGAAAGGAAGTATTTTCAAAAATAAAGCTTATTTTGAAAAACATAATCCCCAAGAGCCATATATCTTTCTTTCAGTTCTTTTTGTATTAAACCTTTCCTTTTTCGTTTCAGCATGTCTGAAGCATCTGAGATACCAGAGGGTGTTCATGTACCCGGTTGGTTTCGTCAATATCTTGAGGCTAGGACCGCCGCTGCAGGTCCAGCAAATGATCCCCCACCCCCTACTCGTGCAATTTCTTTCTCAAAGATCTGTAGAGATTTTAGGGCCATGGGTGGGAAGGATTTCAAAGGAACTGAATCATTCGTAGAAGCGAGGAATTGGCTCAAAGAAACTGAGGATCTATTCGTTATCTTCGAGGTGGACGATAGGCAGAAGGTACAGTTGGCGGTATGGCAGCTCAAAGACGAAGCTTCCTACTGGTGGGAAGTCACTAACGCCGAGAGGCTGGTTGAGACATGGATGGATTTCAGAACAAGGTTTGAGACAAAATTTCTCTCGCAAGCTGAACGGAGTTTACAACTGGAAAAGTTCTTATCTCTTAAGCAAGGAAGTATGACAGTCAAGGAATACGTCAACCAGTTCAACCAACTAGCTAGGTTCGGATTGGATTTAGTCAACACTCAGCATAAAAAGGCTCTCCGCTTTGTTAAAGGATTGAACGAGCCACTGCACAGCCTAGCCATGACCCATGTACCCATGGGAGCAACTTACGAGAAATTGGTGGATATGGTACTACTGCACGAGGAAGACAAGGGCCCGAAAGAGACAAAGAAGGAGGAACCACAGAATAAGAAAGTAGGGCCCAAAAAGGAAACACAAAGGAAGGATGAGAAGTCTGAAGATAAGAAGGGCAAAAAGTGCTTTACTTGTGGAAGCTCGACTCATCTGAACAAGGATTGCAGAAAAAGGAAGGGCGCTTGCTTCAACTGTGGGGAGATGGGACACTTCACTAGGGACTGCCCGAAGAAACGAGGACAAGGAAGGCAGGCGAACACTCTCGAGGCTAGTGGCTAGGATAGAAATAGGAAAATTTCTATAGTAGGTTTAATTTCTTTATCTGATTATGGAGTTAAGACTTTTTCTGATTCTGATATTTTGATTTTGTAATCGATACTCTGCACTTTAATACTAGTATTATTCCTGAATTCCACTGTAGGCTCAGACCCATAAGGGTTATGGCTCATCTGTTTGAGATTGGGGTTAGAGGGATATTTGTGTTAGACGTCAAGTATGACGCATACATTCTGAGTTTTTGTGGGATATGTTTTTTATCATGCTTAGCTTCCGAAGAATCACTAGGGAACCTGATCTGTACCAGTAGTCTGTAAATATCTGAATACTTCTGATAAGATTTCCAGTTTTGACATTGTCTAAAGAGGGTAAGCCTCTGGGTGTCAATCTGATGTTGATTTCGGTCTTCGGGGTTGACCCTTAGGGGAATTATTTTCTCAACCAATGTCTGATAGGAATCAAGTTTTTGTTTTATCTGTACTCACTTCCATCACTCGACTGTATCCTATCGATCGAGTGTTCAACTTATAGATAGGAATCCTAATGGGTGTAAACATGTGTTTGAGACATGTTATGTTTGATGGTTGCAAGTGGATGCAAGTGGTTGCTAGTGGTTGCTCGTGGATGCATATACACACACTAGGCACTAGATCGGCTTGAAAACACTCTCATACTGCATATGGATGTGTGAGCATTTTAAATTTTCATGGATGCAAAATGGTTGAATCAGCACATGGATTTTGCATATGAGTGGATGGTTGTGCACTCATATAGAAATGATATGTATCAAATAGGAAAATTGCATACATATTGGACTCATGGCACTGACATAATTCGCATTAAGGAGGTCAACTGAATCAGTAGACCGCCTGATCTTTGCATTAGATAAGGAACATATACACACACTTTTGCAAATGTTCATACAGCACTAGAAATTTCTAAGGACAATGGATGCTTTTGGATGATGACTGAGTAGATGAGTGATTGGATGGTAGAACACATTCTTCTTAACTTGAAGATTTCGGGGACGAAATCCTTTAAGGAGGGGAGAATGTAACACCCCGTATTTTCTGTGAACTTAAGAATTACAAATCTGAGTATAATTAAAATATAAAATCAGAATCAAGGGAAACGGGCTGTGCCATTGCGTTCGTCTCGGAAAAATACGCGAAATAGAGTCCGAAATTTCGTAAATCGGAGTCCATATGACCAAGTTATGGCCTTCCAAAGTTCAAAAAAAATTAAACAACAGACCAGGTCGACTGGGGAGTCGACCCTAGAGTCGACCTGCCCCCAGGAGGTCGACCCTAGAGTCGACCTGCCCCCAGGGTGTCGACCCTAGAGTCGACCTGGGGGTCGACCTGCCTCCCGAATCTGCTTTTCTGCCTGGGTGCGTTCTGATGTATCTGGTCTCGTTTTCTGTCTAGATTCGTCTGCCTAAACCTATTTAAACAGCCCCAAACCAGCCTTCTCTGCACACAATTCTATTCTGCTTCTACTCTGCCTCTGTTCTAAATTAAAAATAAAAAAATAGCGTCGCTGCTCTGCTGAAATCAAAACTAGAAGCTAATCAACATCAACCTAAGCAACTCTATTCAAATTAGAGATTGAAGCTTCTGCAACAATTCTGAACAACTAAAGTTCTTTCTTTAATCCAATCAAGGCAAGTACAGTTATTCTCCGCTATAAACGTTAATTCTGATTGTGACATGAATTATAAATCTGAATCTGAGGTTATATCTGTTCTGTTTGGATCTATCTTATTTTGTATCTCTTTCCTCTTTCTGTTTTATAGCCAGGCTACCACGAGCCTGAACCAATCTCATAAGAGATTAACCTACGCTAAATTGTTTGGGACAGTAAAATGAATGATGCATAAATTAGGCATGACAAACAGGTGACTGATTCGAGGAAAGAACATGGATTGTAGTTAGAACATAAATTTGAGACATATGACTGGGCATGTTATGTTTATAACATAAATGAGTTTTGAACATATGATTTGTGGACACAACATAAAAAGGTATATAATTGGACATAAATGTAGACTGTATTGAACATATAATTTGAAATAAAGGGAATATGGCTTAGGTATAAAGACTTACATGGAAGTAGGATATCTATTATGTAAATAAACACCTAAGTAGGGGATCTTTGGGGATATATAACATGCATAGTAATCTATGGCTATATTTGGTATAATCTATATATGGATCTTCTGTACTATGCAAGTTTAATAAAAATGGGAACATATGATATATGGTAAATTATGACCATAATCTATGCTATGTAAATGTAATGCAAACATAGGGTATATGATTATATTATGCATCACGACTTTTATTTATGCATGTGAACTTAGGCAAGATTTATAATTTAGCAAAATATATTTGTGAAACTTTAAGAAATAAGTAAATCTGTTATATTTGCCTAATTTGTTAGTTTTGTTACATTGCCTAATCTGCTAGTTCTGTTATATTGCTTAATCTGCTA
Organism: Allium sativum; assembly: GCA_030737875.1. Taxonomy (NCBI): domain Eukaryota; kingdom Viridiplantae; phylum Streptophyta; class Magnoliopsida; order Asparagales; family Amaryllidaceae; genus Allium; species Allium sativum. Next base: position 895,416,254 of record CM060920.1, read on the forward strand.
GTTCTGCTCTACTACCTAGTCTGCTAGATTTGTTCATCTGCCAAATCTGACACCTGCTAAGTCTGTTGAAAAGGCTAGATCTGCCAGTTTGCTTAATCTGCGAAGTCGCCTAGTCTGAGAAATCTGTTATCTGCTATATCTGTTGAGTTGATTAGTCCGCTATTGACATAATCTGAATTGGCTATAGTTATGAATAATTGCCATGTATATTAGGCATGGGTATAAATGGGAAATCATTAATTAATTGGCCGCAAAGATAAACATGGCTAACTCGAGGTTAGAATGAGTTTGCGGCGTAATTCTTCCCGGAACCGCCCGGCATATTCCAGTGGTCCCAAACAATAGGTTCTAATGTGAGAAGTTAGTCATAACATGCTTGAAAACCCGAGGTTAGACTCAGTTTGCGACAGAAACCTGCCCGGAACCAACCGGCCTAACCAGTAGGCGCAAACTGTCAGTCTAATGTGAGAGGTTTTGGGCATCAATATTTAATTAATGAAAATCTGAGATAAATATGATGTCTAAAACGTGTTGGGTGGGTAAGGGTAAACCAATTGGACCAATGAATCTGATAAACCCGTTTGTCTAAAACTTGTTTGTCTGATCTATGAACTAGTTGATCTAAACTCTGTATGTCTGAACTTCTAAACAAGTTAATCTGAAATCTGTTAGTCTGGGGACACAAGGTTAGGAGGGGAATTACTTGTGTCATCTGTTGTTTGGGACCCATATTAGTCAGTAACCCTTTTTGGTATCAAAACTTTGACCCAACAGTAGGTAGGGTCCGGGCACGCTTACTGAACTAATTATAAGCGGTTCATTCTGATAATGGCGAGGGGTGTTGATGGTGCGTTCCAACCGGGTCATGTGCGTGCATGGATCCCGGTCTGCCTCTGAGGATGTAAGACGCCGTGACATCTGTAAATAGGTCTGTGCCAATTGGTTGTCACTTTAGGGAGTGATACACCCTACTGTGGGGCCGACACAGGATATTTATGTATTAGGGAGCCGATCGCTTGGGGTAGGGTTTTAGAGTACACTTAGTTCTGTCTGTTTCTGTTGGTACCGTCTGTTTCTGTTGGGTGGTAACACCTGTCTGTTTCTGTGTGGTGCCGTCTGTTCGGGTGGTAAAGGCCCATTACTAGTGTACACCTAATTCTACATTCTGTTTCCGTAGGGATTAATCTGTTTCTGCTTCTGTCTGTTTCTGATCGGGTAGTAAAGGCCCATTATTAGCATTCTGTTTCTGTTAAATTATTCTGTACCCGTTCCTGTTTCAGTTTAGACATTAGGGTGACACCTAATTCTGTTATACTAGTATTAGTGCAGAGAAGTGTAAAGCAATAGTTTATGTCATTATGTTCTTCTGTTATATCTGCTATACCTACTACAGTTATCCCTCATCCAGTTTTATGTTCATGTCATATTATTATTATTATCTGTTCATATGCTGAAAGTCACTGGACTTGCCAGACTTTTTGTCTGACCCTTGTTGTTTCGCCTCCTTTCTTCCGTTTCCCCCCCAGGTTATCCAAGGAGGGAATACTTTAGCTTGATCCGGATTTCTCTTTGCTTGAAGTGCTTAAAGTATGGCTTGGCTCTGTATAGCTTCCGTTCTATGGGGATTATGATTTTAAACCATGCATTTTGAAGGCTTTTGTACAAGACTGATATTTTGTACTTGAATTCTGAGATTTGAATGGATGTAACCATATTGATTTCTGTTTCCGCTGTAATAAAGTTAAAAATTTTCAAGTACTATTTTATCTGTCTTGTAAGTTTCTGTTCTGTTTACTAAAATGCTCCACCAAAGTTAAGGCATTCCCTTTGTGAGTGACCTTAAGGGAGGTGGGGTGTTACAGTATCCATCCAGGAGTGAGTAAGATGTATAATGATCTCAAACGCACATTCTGGTGGAGGGCAATGAAAAGGGACATTTCAATGTATGTTGGCCGGTGTTATACTTGCCAACAAGTTAAAAGAGATCAACAGAAACTCGCTGGATTGTTACAACCATCGGAGATTCTGAATTGGAAGTGGGAGAAAATTTCCATGGACTTCATAGATGGGTTGCGCAGAACCAAGAAAGGAAATGACAGTATATGGGGGATCGTAGATCGTTTCATGAAGACTGCCCATTTTATACCTGTCAGATCAAACAAAATAGCTCAGAACCTGGTGCAGATTTATTTCAAAAAGATCGTTAGACTACATGGACTTCCCAGTAGTATTGTTACTGATCGTGATCATATATTCACTAGTAAATTCTGCGAAGCATTCCAGGCAGAGCTGGGAACAAAGTTAAACCATAGCACTGCATATCATCCTCAAACAGATGGCCAAACTGTGTGGGTGAATCGTATATTAGAAGATTTATTGCCGGCATGTATTATTGATTTTGGCGGATTGTGGGAAGATTACTTGCATTTGGCTGAGTTTTCGTATAATAACAGCTACCAAGCGATCTTGGGAATGTCACAATTCAAAGCATTGTATGGTCGACCATGTAGATCTCCCGCATGTTGGGCAGACACTGGCAATCGATTGGTATTGGGTCCCGACATGATTCGTGAAGCTTCAGATAAAGTCGGTTTCATTAAGAAGCGACTAAAAACAGCTTAGAACCGACAGAAGAGTTATGCAGATTCTAGGAGATATTTAACATTCGATTTTGGTGATCATGTATATCTGAGAGTTTCTCCGATGAGAGGAGTAGTCCGAATCGGGAAAACAGGGAAGTTGGCACTGAGATCTATTGGTACACTTCCTATACTTGAAAAGACTTGAACTCTTGCTTATAGGGTTCAATTACCTGACTGGTTGCCAGGAGTGCATCATGTATTTCACGTATCTCAACTTCGAATGCATGTGCATGATCCAGATCTAGTTGTAGAAGAAGCAGCGCAGCAGGATTTGGATATTACTCCAGAACTAGTTGTGAAAAGGGAGCCGATAAAGATTATTGGCAAAGATACTAAAGAGCTAAGAAACAAGAAGGTTCATTTAGTCAAAGTGCAGTGGGGTAGTGATCATAGAGACTATACATGGGAGACAGAAGATAACATCAAACAGGCTTATCCCAAGTGCAGAGTGGACATCTCTGATTAGCTCTGGTGCAAGGTATATTTGCAGCATATTCTATTTTCCATTTTATTTCCTACTTTACCGTTGTTTCCTTTTCGGGGACGAAAAGTTTTAAGTGGGGGAGATTGTAACAACCAGGAAAATCAGAACTAATTTAAAATTTTCAATTTGGGTATTTTAATGAATTTAGAATATTAAAAATAATTTATTTTAAATAATAATGACTAAAAATTTATTTGAATCGAAGTTAGAACGAATAAATTTATATTAATTGTATAACGAGCCTGAAATGGTGCGGCAGTTTGAAAATTTAACTTTGAACTTTGATTGAATGTACAGGATTCAAAATAAATCGGATTTTAGTGAAACCAAAAATATTTAAATCTATTTAAAAATATCTTTATAACGAATCTGAAAAATCGAATTTTCATAGCGGGAATAAAAAGTTATGGCCAGTCGAATATTCAGAATAGTCGCTATGAAATTTAATATAAATATAGCCCTTAAAAATAGACATTTTGCAAACAGCCTCTATTTTTGACGAAGACACTTTGGTTGGATCCGGAATATCAAATTATTGCTAGATTTCAAATTCCATAATTTTTAGAATTAATTTGTGAGCGTGGCAATGGAAAACGCGTTTGGTAATTTTAGTTTGAATTGGATCGACCAGAAATAGTCCATTTTTCAAACATTCTCTAAATTCGACGAAATTAATTTTGTTGGGACCATATCAACCCAACATAACTAGATTTATTTTTCGAGAATTTTTGGAATCAGTACGTGGCCCCGGCAAATTAAAATGTACATTCAAATCCATATTTTAATGTTTTATATTTTAATTTGAAGAAAAACTGACTGTAACAGTCGAATGGGCCTACGAAACATATTCTATTGTATCCGGAATGGGGGTATTTTGCTAGGAACATTTGTCTTTTGGGTTTGATTTGGAGTTCGGATAGGAAAACATTATTTTTGGAATTTACATAAATATTGGCCAATAATAAAATTCCTTTTATTATTTAATTTTCCAAAAATTAGAAAAAAAAAACCGTAGCCTATCGCGATTGACGACGAAAAGGTATTCCAACCTTCTCTCATCGATTCCGGCCAAACCATTCAGTAGAATCCAGTGCCCCAGTTGAGGATTTAGTAGTACTCCCCAAGAGCTTCAAATCCACCGTTTCGCTCCTTATAGTTCTGCGAATCTCGAGATCAGAGCCCACGAAGTCGCTGCCTTCCAACCACCGCCAAGCCTTCCTTTGGCAATCGAACTCAACCGCACAACTACCAGCCTGCGCGCGTTTCCAAGCTCTTCCTCGTGGCATAACCCGATCATTCCCCTCGTGCAAGGTTCGCGCGAAAAATCCAAACTTAGTTCTGAACAGTTTAGAAAGGTAACGGGTTTGATTTATTTTAATGTTTATAACACATAGAAGTGTTACAAAGTATGATTTTACAACAAAAATCATATCTTTTTTGCTATGTTGTCGAAATTCAGTGAAACAAGAGGCATTGGACTCGTGATGACGTCTTATACATTCTAGAAGAGATCGGAGAATTTTTGGAGCTTTCTGCAATTTAAGGAGGAGTGCAACCCAATGTGAGAAATCTAAATTCAAATTGGAATTTATACGTGTTGTATAAATTATATAAGCAATGTATAAATTATATACGCGTTGTATATCTCACATATGGGCATTGTATAAATTATATAAGCGATGTATAAGTTGTACATGCGTTGTATAAATCATATATGCGTTGAATGGAATTGAAACGAAATTGAAAGGGAAATATATATATAAACACACTAATATACACTACCCTCGTCCACAGACCATGGACAATATAAATTGACCGTGTTGTGAATGATTAATTGTGGTTGAGAATGATTGATTGTGGTTGCAACAAAATTGGTTGTGTTTGTGGTATGTTCATTGTATTGTGAAAATGAATGATATTGTAGAAATCATTGAAATGAAAATATTGTATTGCTGCAAGGCTTAGGATAGCAGAGGAGTCGTGCTGGACACGGTGCCTGTAACAATCCAGAATTTTAGAACCAATTTAAAAATTCTATTTTAGAAATTTTAATGGATTTTTAATATTTAAGATAATTTGTTTTAAATAATAATGACGAAAAAATTATTTAAATTGAAGTTAGAACGAAATTTTATAATTTAATTATAAAAGGAGTTTGAAATAGCGCGGTAGTTTGAAAATTTGAATTTGAATTTTGACTGAATTGAGAGGATTCAAAATAAATCGGATTTCAGTAAAGCCAAAAGTATTTAAATTTGTTTAAGAATTTCTTTCTAACGGTTCTGAAAAATTGAAATTTCATAGCAGGAATAAAAAGTTATGGCCAGTTAAAAATTCAGAATAGTCGCTATGGAATTTATATGTATATTTTTTAATATAATATATAATCATTTTGCAAACGACCTCCGTTTTTGACGAAACCACTTTTCTTAGATCCAGATTGTCAATTTATAGTTAAGTTCCAAATTTCATAATTTTTGGAATTAATATGTGAGCATAGTAAATTTAAATGTGTTTGGTAATTTAAATTCAAATTGGATCGACCAGGAAACGGCTATTTTTCAAACGGTCTCCAAATTTGGTGAAATTAATTTTGTTAGGACCGTTTCGTCATAACACAGTTAGATTTATTTTTCGGGAATTTTTGGAGTCCGTATGTGGCACCGGTAAATTAAAATATACGATCAAATTAAATAATTAAATGATTTATATTTTAATTTGAAGAAAACAAGCTGGAAACGATCGAATGGGCTGACGGGACCTAGTCCATTGCGTTCAGAATGGGAGTATTTGGCTAGGGGCAACATTCATTGGGTTTGATTTGGAGTTCGGATTGAAAACAAGTTAATTAGAGAATTAAATAATTAAATATTAAATTAATAATTATTATAAAAAGGGGTCGATTCATGAAACCCTAACCCTACATCCGCCAACTTCGATATGGACGGATTGTGATTCACGAAAATTTTCCCAAATTCTCTCATAATCCATCAAATAAAATCATATATTTTCATTAGCAAAAATGAAGAGATTTCCATGCTCGTCGATTTCATACGGATGTGATTAATTCTTATGAGGTATTTTTGTTCAGTTTTGGTCCTCAAAGGCAGCGGCTTTGAGTGGATTTCCTGACGCCGTTTGAACACCGAGCTTCGAGCTGTTTGCGGTGGTAGGCGGCGGCGTTGCGGGTGTCGATGTGGTTGGATTTGATTGGGGTCAGACCCCCCTACGAAAGCGCGCAGGTGAATGAGTGAGGTGACGAAATGGGTTTGCGGCTATAGGAATAACGAAGGAAGAAGATGAAAAAGGGATGGCAGCGAATTAATTAAGCGTTGAGTTTAATTAATTATTTAATTATCCGGTTATGTAATTAAGTTATAAACCTCTATATCTCACTCAAATTAAAACGGGATCGCATGATTTCAGATCCATTGGAACCACAAAATTGATATCTACAACATGAAACTGACTGGGACAGAAATGGAGCACGTTGGAATTTGAGGCGAATTTAAATCCGAACAAAACAGAAATTCAGAAATAAAAATTGACGGAGTGGAAAACAAAGGTGAGAATTCCTCACTAAAAAAACTCTGCACAGTTATTAATTTATTTACATAACTGAAAATATATGTATAGAACTGCCTATGAGAATTCTTTTTTTATAATTAAAATTAAATACTTATAATTGTGTTTAGAAATCTTTACCAATCCGCTGTTAAATTCAGTTTGATGTTATACGCGATTTGATCTAGATTGATTGATGCTGATTGGTGTGATCTGTTTGATAAAATTGTATATAATGGAATTATGGAGATTTGTCAACAAAAATAAAATTATCATCTTTGTTAAAATCAGAAATGAAAAATAAAATTGTCATCTTTGTTGAAATCAGAATTGACAAAAAAAATTGTCATCTTTGTTGAAATCAGAATTGACAAAATAAAATTGTCTTCTTTGTTGAAATTAGAATTGACAAAATAAAATTGTCATTTTTGTTGAAATTAGAATTGACAAAATAAAATTGTCATTTTTTTTTGAAATTAGAATTGACAAAATAAAATTGTCATTTTTGTTGAAATTAGAATTGACAATATAAAAAATACCATTTCTGTTAAAGTAGATTTTTATGAAATGAAAATATGATTTTTATTGAAATAAAATAGTTAATACAAAGTTATCATTTTTATTAAAGTAGATTTGTATTGAATAAAAATGTCATTTTTATTGGACTAGAATTGTGATAACAAAGTTTTCATTTTTGTTAAAGTAGATTTGTATGAAATAAAAATGTCATTTTTATTTGAATAGAATTGTGAAAACAAAGTTATCATTTTTGTTAATGTAGATTTGTATGAAAGAAAATGTCATTATTATTGAAATAGAATTGTGAAAACAAAGTTAACATTTTTATTCATTTGTTTAAAATAGAATTGTCAACAAAAACAAAATTATCCTTTTTATATGTTTTGTTGAAATAGAATTGTCAACAAAAACAAAATTATCAACTTTATATATTTTGTTGAAATAGGATTGTCAACAAAATAAAATCAACCTTTTTATTTGTTTTGTTGAAATAGGATTGTGAACAAAATAAAGTTATTATTTTTATTTGTTTTGTTGAAATAGAGTTGTCAACAAAATGAAAGAATTACATTTATTTATTTGTATTAGAAAAAGTATCAATTTTATTTGTTTTGTTGAAATAGAATTGTCAACAAAATAAAATAATCATTTTTGTTCACTTGTTGTATTAGAATTGTCGAAAAAATAAAATTATCATTTATTGTTAGAGTTAGATTTGTATGTAAATAAAAATGTCAATTTTATTTGTTATGTTACATATTAATGAAGGAATTGTAAAACACATAAAAACATCATTTTCATGTTACATGTTATAGTAGGAACTGCAAACAAATAAAAATATCATTTTTATTTATTATGTTGAAAATAGATTTGTAAACAAATAAAAACATTACTTTTTATTTGTCATATTAATGTAGGAATTTGTATACAACATTAGAATAACATTTTTATTGTCTATATTAAGATATAGAAACATCATTTTTGATTGTTATATTAAAAATAGAATTTGTATACAATATAAAAGCGACATTTTGATCGTCATGTTGTATATTAGATTTGTATATAATATAAAAGAGACATTTCGATCGTCATGTTACATAATAGAATTGTTTATAATACAAAAGAGACATTTTGATCGTCATGTTATATATTAGAATTGTATACAATATAAAAGAGATATTTTGATCGTCATGTTACATAATAGAATTATATACAATATAAAAGAGACATTTTGATCGTCATGTTAAATATTAGAATTGTATACAATATAAAAGAGACATTTTGATCGTCATATTATACATTAGAATTATATACAAATTAAAAGAGACATTTTTATGTGTCATGTTACACATTGAAATTTTATACAAATAAAAATATTTGTTTTTATTTGTTAAGTCAAAAGTAGAAATTGCATACAAATAATAAAAAATATCTTTTATTTGTCATTAGCGACATTTTATGCAAGTAAGTTACATTTTATTTGACATTAGAAAAACATGTAGTGAATGTATGCAAATAAATTACATTTTATTTGATATTAGAAACGTGTAGTGAATGTATGCAAATAAAATACGTATTTATTTGACATTAGAAACATGTAGAAATGAATGCAAATAAAATACATATTTATTTGACATTATAAACATGTAGATATGTTATGCAAATAAAACATTCTTTTATACGGCGTGTTAAACACGTTAATGGAATCATCGAATGATTTATAATTATATATACAAATATCAATTAAAATTAAATGAATCGCGCGCGGTAGTTCGCGTTTCGAAATCGTAACTTTAAACGATTATACAGAAAGATCCGACCGTTGGATTTTTCCCAAAATTGGAACCGTTTGGTCCGCTTTGGAAAGATCTTTCCAACAATATAAAGGTTGTTAAAATCCAATGGTTATATTTCGAGAAATATGTAAATCAAATTTGGGTAAAAACAGCGCCAGGGCCGCCTATTGACCGAAGCGTCGTTAAACTAAATTGGACTAGTTTTATATAAATAAAAATAGCAATAAATCATTATAAAATAATACCGACGATATGAAATGATTCTAATTATATATATTTGAAAATTATTTGAAAAGACCAAGTTCAATCTCATTTCAAATAATTATACGATGATTTAAAGTCGAAGACAATGAAGACGGTGGTTGAAGACCGGCGATCTTCACATCGAATGGATGACTACTGATGCCCTGGACTGATTTGCTCCCAGGAAAGGGTTACAGTGGTACTTGTCCGGACGTACTTGTTGACTGTCCGGATATGAGAGAACCTCTCTTCCGTATTGGACATACGGGACGAGGAATAAAGTGTCTTCGGTTTTGTTCAGACCCAGAACGAACTTGTAAATGGATGTATGTCTGACATTGAATTCCATTCTGTGTGAATTGATTTCTACTTGATATATATCTGTTTGGTGGCGGAGAATTTATTCTCTTGCTTAACACCCTTCTTTGAGACATACGAGCTTAGAGGCTATATATTGGTAGGTATCGATCGCATGGTGTGGATTGTCAATGTGGCATGCCAAGATGCAAATGATCAGGGCTTTTATTGAAAAGCAGAGCCTTGTGGTTGATGATCAAAGCACAACCTGTTTAGGCATAGCTTTATGTATAGCGTTACTTTGCGAGCCTCACACCCCGGTAGGAGTCAGAAATGGGATAAGGGAACGCAAGGAGTGCGCACGTTTCTTTCTTGGTAGAAGTAGTGTCATGGTATGGAGCGTAGACATTTTTACTTATGTGGATGATGGAATGACGTGCCTCAGATATATTGATCGATAGTGGCCAATTGATAGGTCCAATAGGATCGGGAAACGTGTGTTCAGGAATTGCCAATCCACTAAAGTATTTGTGGACCGGCCCTGTAGGATCCATGGGTTCGCCTCCGAATCCTGAGACATTAGCTAGAGTGTCTTGAATTAGTAAGGAGATCATCCCTAGCCTTGACTCATAATGCAAACCCAATTTCCAATACGACACTACGGTTTTGAATGTAAACCTATATATGGCGACATAGTATATGGTAGCTATGCTGTCTAGGATTGATACATTTACTTTGAAAATATTTTAAACTGACTAGACATTAATAATAATATCAAGTTTTATACGTATCAAGCATTTTTGACCATTATAAGGTAAAACTCCATCCTCCGGCTTGCGTTGCATTGTGTGATGGGACCTGAGTCTTATAATGGTTTCATTTTTCTAAAAAGCATTGCGTTGTTTTAAAAGATTTACTTATTTTATGCACTGGCAATCCAATGGAGTAAACCCATTCCGCGTTAGCGGCGTTGTCCTGTGATTAGCCTTATTATTAAATAGGTTAAGTAAGGTTTCTCATACTAGTCCTATGACTGACTTGTAGTTTGTTTCACTTGCAAATTCGGGTGCCCTTATTTTCCACAGGGCAGTCGAGTAGCTTATTTTGCAGACTTATTGAGCAGAATTCTGGATTGAAGCTTAAGCTGTGTCCAGAGTATTGATAGTCTTCCGTTGTGCTAGTTTATTCATCTCCGCTGCATTGTATTACATTCATTGTAATTTAATTTTTCGTTGTATTATTATTTATCGAAGTACTCTGATATATTCTGTACACTGATGTAACATTATTATGATGATTATAAAAGTCTTCTCTTATTTGTTCTGATGTGTTATATGCCCAAAGTTAGCGTATGCGGGATTCGAATGGTCTTGGTTGATTTAGCGATCGATTAGGTCCGGACGAAATCCATGTCGTTATAGCTTGTATCAGAGCTTTGGTTAACTCAAATCTTTAGGGTACAACTCGTTAGAACTGAACAAAAGACTCATCGGATATAGGATTAGTAATGTCCTACAAAAGAATATTCATTAGAGATAGGACCAGTGACAACCTAGAATGAGAAAACTCGTTAGAGATGGGGTTAGAGATGCCCTAGAATGAGTTGAGAGTGACTAGTTTATAATTAACGTATTTGTGATTATATATATAATCCGATCTTAGAAAATATGATTTGTGAATATATAAAAGTTATATATGTTTGAAAAACTAAACAACTAATTGATTTATGATTGTGTTGTCTGATTATTACTACAACTAATAAAATTATTGAAACGAATAAAAGAATGAAAGTTGAGTTAGTTAGTTAAACAACTTTAAGCTCCGTTCCTTTTCGAGAACGAAAAGATTTTAAGTGGGGGAGATTTTAACAACCCAGAATTTCAGAACCAATTTAATTTTTTTTATTTTAGAAAATTTAATGGACTTTTAATATTTAAGATAATTTATTTTAAATAATAACGATGAAAATTTTATTTAAATCGAAGTTTGCAACAACCCGGAAATTCTAAGCCACATTAAAATTTTTATTTTGGCAATTTCGATGAATTTTGATATTTAAAACGATTTATTTATAATATCGATGAGAAATTTATTTTTGAATAGAATTAGAATGTATATATTTATATAGATCGTCGTTAGAATATAATTATTTATAATTATAAAAGGAATTGAAAATGGCGCGGTAGTTTGAAAATTTGACTTCAAAGTTCAAATGAATGTACAGGATTCAAAATAAATCGAATTTTAGCGAATCCAAAAATATTAGAATCTATTTGAGAATACCTTTCCAACGAATCCGAAAAATCAAAATTTCATTGCGGGAATCAAAGGTTATGTCCAGTTGAAAATTCAGAATAGTCGCTATGGAATTTTGGCCCTTAAAAATGGAAATTTTGCAAACGACTTCGATTTTCGACGAAACCATTTTTGTTGGATCCGGAATGTCAAATTATTGCTAGATTTCAAAATTCGTAATTTTTCGAATCAATATGTGAGCGTGGCAAAGGAAAACGCGTTTGACCAGTTTTAGTTGATTTTAATCGGCTAGAAAATGGTCATTTTTCAAACGGTCTCAGAATTTGACGAAATTAGTTTTGTTAGGACCGTATCGTCAATACCAAGCTAGAAAATATCCTTTGGAAATTTTTCTAGTTAGTATGTGGCCCCGGTAAATTGAAATGTGTGTTCAAATTCAATATATAGATTTATATTTTGATTTTGACGGAAACTGATCAAAACAGTCGAATTAGCCTACGATACATATCCCATTGTGTTCAAAATGGGGGTAATTAGCTATGGATGACACTCGGTGGGTCGATTTCGAGGTCGAAATATAAAGTTGGTTTCCGAATTTAAATAAATAAATAAATAATAAAAACCTCCCTCTCTCTCCCTATACTCTCTCGCCCCCCCCCCCCCCCCCCGGCGTTTCATTTCATTCGAAATAAAATAAAATAAAAAGGGGGAGATCGATGCGCGCCTGGCCACCGCGCCACCCATCCCCGTCGCGCGAGCCTCCCACAGCCGGCGCCCCCATCTAGCCTCCACCTCTCCGTTCTGACCCCCCTCCTTCACATCGCGAATCCCCCAGTCGCCAAGCCAAAACCGAGAGCCCCCCTTCCACTCGCCGCCGCGCTCAGCGCATGCCACCACCCACCTCCCTTGGCGCCACAACACCCTGCTCCCCCCCTCCAGCCTCCGACGTGAAATTTCTCCCCCTTCTAAATGCTGTAAGGTTTTGGTTTATTGATTTTTGATTTCTTTGTTTGTTTTAATCTAGGTAATTATAAATGTAAATCAGTTTTTGTTTTAATTTAAAACATATTATAAAATCAATTTATATATATATTAATTATTATGATAAATCAGTTTTTATATATAATATAAATAAAAAGATTAGATCTTTGTGGGAGATTTTTAAAAGGTTTAAAATATAATTTTTATATGATAGAAAGGTTAAAAATATTATTTTTATATGATAGGAAGGATAAAAATATGATTTTTATATTATATAGATAATAAAAATTCGATCTTTATTATGTAAGAGTTATAAAAATATGATTTTTATTATGTGGAAGGAGCAAAAATGCGATTTTTATATGAGTAGCGATATAAAAATATAATTTTTATTATATTGCTAGCAAGATAATAAAATAATTTTTATCATGGAAGTAGCGTTGTAAAGGAGTGATTTTTACATATGTAGCAGAGATATATAAATACGATCTTTATGTATAAAAATGTGATTTTTATATAGAGAATGGCGAGAGAATATTATGATTTTTATTACATGAACACCGTTATAAAAATAGAATTTTTATCTATATAGTAACGGTATAAAAAATAGAATTTTTATCTATATAGTAGCGGTATAAAAATAAATTTTTTATCTATATAGTAGCGGTATAAAAATATAATTTTTATCCATATAGTAGCAGTATAAAATTGTGATTTTTATATACATAGCAACAATATAAAAATGTGATTTTTACATATGTAGTGGCTACGTACAATGAAATTGACAAAAGGCGAGCACGACGAAAATTTCAACATATGAAGAGTCGTGGTATTGGATTAGCTAGTCGGTGAGAACTTCTCAATTTAAATCTTGTTTTCTAGTTAAAATATATGTTAGGATGCAGAAGGTGCTTAGCAGCACCCGACACCCGTCGTCCACAGACCATGGACGACTTGTATGCTTGTTTGATGTGTTGTGAAATTTGTTTGCGATGTTGATGTGAAATGGATAATAAAAAATTCATGTGTTGAAATAAATTATTTATATAGTTAAAAATACAATTTTAATGGGAATGTGAATAAATAAATATTCATTTACAAACCGGACGGTTAGTTTTTGTACACCTATTTGAAGGATATTGATTGGGACGATAAATTTTACAAATCGCCCAACTGCACAAATAATATTCAGTGTTTGTGGATTGAAACCCCACACGGGTGTTGGTATGATATTTGACGTACACTAATCCCAATTGTTTAGTGGTATGTCGATCGTTTGATTGACAGACTGTGTAAGCGTTAATTATTTGTATTAAATGCTTATGCAGTTGTGTGGTGCACTTTGGATGATAGTTGATTATTTATCGTTGCTATTATATACATGTGTTGTATGGAATCCATAAAATTAACATTATATGGTAATAGATTGGGCCTCATTCCAAATGGGAAAATAAAGAATATTATAAAATAAAGATTCATGTGTTGAATAGAATAAATAGTCATGTGTTGACGATGCTCATGTGTTGAGAGTATTCATGTGTTGAAACTTATCATGTGTTGAGTAAAATATTTTAAACAATAAAATTTACACCTTTATCATAATTTTATAAAATATATTAAATAACAAAAATTGTCATGGGTTGACGATACTCATGTGTGGAGAATATTCATGTGTTGAAAGAAATATAGATTCATGTGTTGAATAGAATAAATATTCATTTGTTGAATAGAATAACGAAGTTATTGAAATATATAAAGCCGTGTTGATTAGATATGCACCCTTTCGACGCGAACGATATTTATATCGATTATATACGTTTTTATAATGAATATAGAAAAGGAAGTGATTTCAAAATATAACGTTTTGAAAATATTATCATTTGTATATCGATGATGTGGAATATTCAATTTTGATTCGAAATTGAATATGAAGTTGAAATCGTTTCGAAAATGAATTTAAAACGATTTATAAAATACGTTTCAAATTGAAATCGATGAAATATATATATATATATATATATATAATATAAATATTATATATATTAAAAGGCCTGAATAGAATGCACCGCGTCGTGGCAGTTCGCGAATTTCGACCATTGTCTTCGAATTGATGTTGCGGGAGATCCGACCGTCGGATTCTCCTGAAACTGGAACCGTTGGGTTCGTATCGAAAAGAGCTTTCCAATGAATATTAGAAATTTGAAATCTAACAGTTGGATTTGGAATTATGTCCAAATCAAATTTGGAAATGGTCGTTGTAAGTGCAGTTCGGTGGTTGTTATTAAAAACCGACTGTATGGGCCTTGATAAAATTATTTAAAAATATTAATAATTTGTGTAAAATCATAATATATGAATTGGAAGGAACTAGGATGAAAAATACCACATTTGAAAGGATAAAAATATATTTTTATCGAAATGAACTAGTTTTGAACTAGACTTGAAATGGTTTTGAAAATAATCAGAATTTCCAACGCGTGAATTGGAATGGATTTGAATCGAAATTATCTTCGGAATATTTCGATGTTGGGTTTCTTGATTATACAGATATTGTTGTGGAAATTTGAAAGATATATTTTATATCGTTATTTCCAATACGATATTTGTTGGTTTTAGAACTTGATATTGAATATAAGCCGATATATTTTCTATTCAGAACCTTGTATTTAGTATCAAATGGGATTTTGGGTTCGTCGTGAATGGTGTCTTAAATAACACTGTTTTTGAACCCAGTGTAGAAAAGAATAAATCTTTTAATTAAGATTTAGTGAAATTATCTAGTTAATTAGTATTTAATTGGAATTGAATTTAAATTGGTTTTTTTTTGGGTTTATTGTGAGCGATGTTTTGAATAACACCTATTCTTTAACCCGATTATCAATGGAAAGTGATTTTGGGTTTATCGTGAACCGTGTTTTAGTTGACCTTAGTCCTTTAACCCAGTTAAAGACAGGATATTGATTTTTGAGAAGATTAAAACTAAGTGGAGATTTAATGAATCTTTAATTAGATTAAAGTGATCGAGAATGGAGTATCACCAGTTTTGCTCCAAAGCGATAGTTAAGTCTTTAATTAGATTTGAACGTGAAATGGTAATTAGTTTTACCGATAACGTCGTGGTGTTAGATATGGGGTATTACCAGTTTTGCTCCATGGGATGAATAGGTTGAGATTGGGAAATAAAATAAATAATTACTTCGTATGGTTCGCTAATCCCGACTAGTTTGGAAAACCAGAACACGGTTTGAAATGATATCCAAAGGAAGATTAAAGGATAAATTTAGAAGAATTTATCTTTGATAAAATTAATGTGAACATTTCCCTAAGAATGTGAAAAATTGGAATAAAAGAATATTCTGAATTGGAATGAGGCATATGTTGTGTTTGTGTAGCACTTGTTTATTATATAAGCGGGTTATTCGGAAAGGCAGGGTTTGTACCCGTTCTGAATAAACAATTCGATGATAAGTAGAAGATGAAGACGGTGGTTGAAGACCGGAAGTCTTCACATCGTTTGGATGATTATTGATGATCTTGATTGGGCTGTACACCCAAGAGGAGGGAATCAGTTGGTGATCGTTCAGACGTACTTGGGGGATCGATGGATATGCGAGGAAAGTGCCTCCGGTTTTACTCAGACCCAGAATGAACTTGTAAATGGACTGTGTGTCTGACATTGGATTTTATTCTGGGTTGATTGATCTCTATTAAATATACATCTGTTTGGCGGCGGAGAATTTATTCTCTTGCTTAACGCCCTTCTCTGAGACGTACGAGCTCAGAGGTTGTATATCGATGGACATCAGTCACATGGTTGCCTGTGTGGCATGCCGAAGTGGCAAATGATCAAGGCTTCTGTTGAAAAGCAAAGTCTTATGGTTGATGATCAAAGCACGGCCTACGAGGCATAGCTTTGTGTATGGCGTTAATTCGCGAGCCTCACACCTCGGTATAAGTCAAAAACGGGATAGTGACTGCAGGGAGAGCATGACATTTCTTTCTAGATATGGGTGATGTCAGTGACCTACCAGCCCTGACATTTATATACTTTTTACCTGTGTGGTTATTGGAACGCGAGGCGCCTCGAATATATGGTCGATAACCTGCACTATGTGAGCCAACGTACAAACCATTATATAGTTCCTATAGGACCCGGAAAAGTGTGCTCAGGAATTGGCAATACTCAAAAGTAAGAGAGGACCAGCCCTGAAGATCCAAGGATCGTTGTGTGTGGCCCTGAGACATTTGCTAGAGTGTCTTGAACGGCGAGCAGCTTGCCCCTTGCCTCAACTCATGATGGAATCCAATTTCCAATACATGATAATTCGGTTTTATTTGTACAACCTAGTATGGCGACATAGTGGTATGAGACACTTATGCCGTCTATGATTGATACTTATGATTGAAGTTGTTTTCTTCACTTATAGTGACAATAAAAGATGAAATTTACCGTATCAAGCATTCTTTGGCTGTTACAAGGTAAAACCCTATCCTCCGGCTTGCGTTGCATTGTGTGATGGGACCTGGGTCTTATAATAGCTTCATTTTCTTTATTTAGCATTGCGCTCTTTGTTTTATGCATTAGTATTCTTGGGAGGAAACCCGTTCCATGTTATACGGCGTAGTCCCTTGATTTACCTAATTTAAAAAAAATAAAGATTAATAACTGTTTTAGTTCTCACACGAATCACATTACTGACCTGGAGTTTATTATTTTAACCTAAACTCTGGGTGCCCCTATTTTCCACACGGGTAGCTAGTAGTTTTGGTTTTGCAGATTTATATTCACAGGATCCTGGTTTACAGATGGAATGATATTCGGAAAGCTCTGTATCTGTACATCTCCTTTCAGTTGTGTGTTATCTTATTTCCGCTGCTATGTATTTAAATGTAATTTAAATCTCTGATATTTATCAAATGTGTAATATTTATTCATACTCTATATATTCCTGTATTCTAATGGAATTGTTGTAATAAACATTTAAATGTTCTTCTGTTTGCGTTCCGATGTGTGTTGTTCTCAAAGCGATTCGTTCTTTCCTTACCGGGGAAGTTATGGGTTACTTCATTTGGTATCAGAGCTTTGGTTTACAGAGCTCGAGAACAAGACACATTAGAACCAAACGAAAGAATTCATCAGAAATTGGATCCAATGAGAATAACTCGTTAGAGATGTGATCAGTAGTGCCCTAGAACGAGTGTCAAGAGTATATTTTTAAAAATAAGACAAATTTTGTTTTGAAAGTTAAATTCAATTATACGTATTTGAATATTTTATTTTATATTGAATTTGGACGATCCAATATATAAAGATTTTGCATATACGCGTCATGAACGTATATTCAAAGTTTTAATATACTGGATGGATATAAAATCACACTCAAGTCGCCCGGAGATGATTCTGATGATTGATATATCATCATCAGACTCTGTCTTCATGTTACGAAGGTGGGATATCTATATATTTCCATCAGACTGGTGTGAGAACCAAAACTAGATAGGTTTGTTGTTGTGATTTGGCATCAAAAACATGATTTTCTGTATACATATATATATATCAAAGTTATGAATTTGAAACGTTAATCCACTAATTGATTGATGGATGTGTTGCATGTTTATTGTATTGATTAATTAAAATTTGAACCATTTAGCCTAACGGAACCAAATATTGAACTGAATTGAAAATTATTTGAAATTGCATGCATATACATGTACTCACATTGAACAGGTCATAGCAAGGAGGCTAGAGCAGGAGAATAAAATTGTTTGCCCGACAAATAGGTACATGTTTACAAATTTATTGGGTTTGGATGATTTTATGAGCCGCTTGGCTGTTTCTTATTCTTTTTGGATTGGTGAAGGCCATGGGAGGCTATTTGAAATATCCCGAAGTCTCCGGTGCAGGGGACGTTATGGCGAAATTTTTCGAAAATTTAGGGTGTTAGCCAAATTTTTGAAAATTTGAAAGTTCTTAGAAACTGAAAGTTGAAGGGCTTAAGCCGTAATGGAAATAATGAAAGTTGATTTGATTAGTTAAACAACTTTCAGCTTCGTTCCTTTTTAGGGATGAAAAGTTTTAAGTGGGGGATATTGTAACAACCCGGAAATTCTGAGCCAATTTAAAATTTTTATTTTGGCAATTTTCATGAATTTTGATATTTAAAACGATTTATTTTAAATAATATCGACGAGAAATTTATTTTTGAATAGAATTAGAACGTGTATATTTATATAGATCGTCGTTAGAATATAATTATTTACTTATAATTATAAAAGGAGTTGAAAATGGCGTGGTAGTTTGAAAATTCGATTTCAAAGTTCAAATGAATGTACAGGACTCAAAATAAACCGGATTTTAGCGAAACAAAAAATATTTGAATATATTTGAGAATATCTTTGCAACGAATTTGAAAAATCAAAATTTCATAGAGGGAATCAAAAGTTATGTCCAGTTGAAAATTCAGAATAGTCGTTATGGAATTTTGGCCCTTAAAAATGGAAATTTTGCAAACGACCTCGGTTTTCGACGAAATCACTTTTGTTGGATCCAGGATGTCAAACTATTGCTAGATTTCAAAATTCATAATTTTTCGAATCAATATAGCGTGGCAAAGGAAAACGCATTTGACCAGTTTCAGTTGATTTTAATCGACTGGAAAATGGCCATTTTTCAAACGGTCTCAGAATTTGACGAAATTATTTTTGTTAGGACCGTATCGTCAATATGAAGCTAGAATATATCTTTTGGGAATTTTTCTAATTAGTATGTGGCCCCGGTAAATTGAAATGTGCATTCAAATTCAATATATAAATTTATATTTTGATTTTGACGGAAACTCATCGAAACAGTCTAATTAGCCTACGATACATATCCCATTGTATTCATAATGGGGGTAATTAGCTATGGGCGACAGTCGGTGGGTTCGATTTCGAGATCGAAATATAAAGTTGCTTTTTGAAATTAAATAAATAAATAAATAATAAAAACCTCCCTCTCTCTCCCTATTCTCTCTCAAGCCCCCCCACCCCCACCCCCCCGTTTCATTTCATTTGAAAAAAAAAGAGGTGGAGATCGAAGCGCGCCTGGCCACCGCGCCACCCACCCCCGTCGCGTGAGCCTCCCACAGTCGGCGCCCCCCTTTAGCCTCCACCTCTCCGCTCCGACCCCCCTCCTTCACATCGCGAAGCCCCCAGTCGCGAAACCAAAACCGCGAGCCCCCCTTCCACTCGCCGCCGAGCTCAGCGCGTGCCACCACCCACCTCCCTTGGCGCCGCAGCACCCTGTTCCCCATCCTCCAGCCTCCGCCGTGAAGTTTCTCCCCCTCTAAACGCTGTAAGGTTTTGGTTTATTGATTTTTGTTTTCTTTGTTTGTTTTAATCTAGGTAAATATAAATGTAAATCAGTTTTATAAATCAGTTTTTGTTTTAATTTAAAACATATTATAAAATCAATATATATATATATATTAATTATTATTATAAATCATTTTTTATATATAATATAAATAAAAAGATTAGAACTTAGTGGGAGATGTTTAAAAGGTTAAAAATATAATTTTTATATGACAGAAAGGTTAAAAATATAATTTTTATATGATAGAAAGGTTAAAAATATAATTTTTATATGATAGAAAGGTTAAAAATATATTTTCTATATGATAGGAAGGATAAAAATATGATTTTTATATTATATAAATAATAAAAATTCAATCTTTATTATGTAGGAGTTATAAAAATATGATTTTTATTATGTGGAAGGAGCAAAAATGTGATTTTTATGTGAGTGGCGATATAAAAATATAATTTTTATTATATTGCTAGCAAGATAAAAATATAATTTTTATCATGGAAGTAGCGTTGTAAAGGAGTGATTTTTACATATGTAGCAGAAATATATAAATACGATCTTTATATATAAAAATGTGATTATATAGAGAATGGCAAGAGAAAAATATGATTTTTATTATATGAACACCGTTATAAAAATAGATTTTTTTATCTATATAGTAGCGGTATAAAAATAATTTTTTTATCTATATAGTAGCTGTATAAAAATAGAATTTTTATCTATATAGTAGCGGTATAAAAATAGAATTTTTATCCATATAGTAGCAGTATAAAAATGTGATTTTTATATACATAGCAACAATATAAAAATGTGATTTTTATATATGTAGCGGCTACGGACAATGAAATTGACAAAAGGCAAGCACGACGAAGATTTCTAATTATGAAGAGTCGTGGCATTGGATTAGCTAGTCGGTGAGAACTTCTCACTTTAAATCTTGTTTTCTAGTTAAAATATATACTAGGATGCAGACGGTGCTTAGCAAAACCCGACACCCGTCGTCCACAGACCATGGACGACTTGTATGCTTGTTTGATGTGTTGTGAAATTTGTTTGTGATGTTGATGTGAAATGGATAATAAAACATTCATGTGTTGAAATAAATTATTTATATAGTTAAAAATATAATTTTAACGGGAATGTGAATAAATAAATATTCATTTACAAACCGGACGGTTTGTTTATGTACACCTATTTGAAGGATACTGATTGGAATGATAAATTTAACACATCGCCCAGCTGCACAAATAATATTCAGTGTTTGTGGATTGAAACCCCACACGGGTGTTGGGATGATATTTGACGTACACTAATCCCAATTGTTTAGTGGTACGTCGATCGTTTGATTGACAGACTGTGTAAGCGTTAATTATTTGTATTTAATGCTTATGCAGTTGTGTGGTGCACTTTGGATGATGGTTGATTATTTATCGTTGCTATTATATACATGTGTTGTATGGAATTCATATAATTAACATTATATGGTAATTGATATGGCCTCATTCCAATTGAGAAAACAAAGAATATTATAAAATAAAGATTCATGTGTTGAATAGAATAAATAGTCATGTGTTGACGATGCTCATGTGTTGAGAATATTCATGTGTTGAAACTTATCATGTGTTGAGTAAAATATTTTAAACAATAAAACTTACATCTTTATCATAATTTTATAAAATATATTAAATAACAAAAATAGTCAAGTGTTGACGATACTCATGTGTTGAGAATATTCATGGGTTGAAAGAAATATAGATTCATGTGTTGAGTAGAATAAATATTCATTTGTTGAATAGAATAATGAAATTATTGAAATATATAAAGCTGTGTTGATTAGATATGCGCCATTTCGATGCAAACGATATTTATATCGGTTATATTCGTTTTTATAACGAATATAGAGAAGGAAGTGAATACAAAATATAACATTTTGAAAATATTATCATATGTATATCGATGATGTGGAATATTCAATTTTGATTCGAAATTGAATATGAAATTGAAATCGCTTCGAAAATGAATTTAGAACGATTTGTAAAATACGTTTTGAATTGAAATCGATGAAACATATATAATATATATATTATATATATATATATATATTAAATGGCTTGAATAGAACGCGCCGCGCCGCGGCAGTTCGCGAATTGACCATTGACTTCGAATTGACGTTGCGGAAGATCCGACCGTCGGATTCTCCTGAAACCGGAACCGTTGGGTTTGTATCGAAAAGAGCTTTCCAATGAATATTAGAAATTTGAAATCTAACGGTTGGATTTGGAATTATGTCCAAATCAAATTTGGAAAAGGCCGTTGTAAGTGCAGTTCGATGGCCATTGGTGGAAATCGACTGTACGGGCCCTGATAAAATTATTAAAAAATATTAATAATTTGTGTAAAATCATAATATATGAATTGGAAGGAATTGGGATGAAAAATTCCACATTTGAAAGGATAAAAATATATTTTTATCGAAATGAACTAGTTTTGAACTAGACTTGAAATGGTTTTGAAAATAATCAGAATTTCCAATGCGTGAATTGGAATGGATTTGAATCGAAATTATCTTCGGAATATTTCGATGTTGGGTTTCGTGATTATACAGATATAGGTGTGGAAATTTAAAAGATATATTTTATATCGTTATTTCCAATACGATATTTGTTGGTTTTAGAATTTGATATTGAATATAAGCCGATATATTTTCTATTCAGAGCCTTGTATTTAATATCAAATGGGATTTTGGGTTCGTCGTGAATGGTGTCTTAAATAACACTGTTTTTAAAACCAGTTTAGAAAAGAATAAATCATTTAATTAAGATTTAGTGAATTATCCAGTTATTTAGAATTTAATTGGAATTGAATTTAAATTGGGGTTTTTTTTTGGTTTATTGTGAGCGGTGTTTTGAATAACACCTTTTCTTTAACCCGATTAACAATGGAAAGTGATTTTGGATTTATCGTGAACCGTGTTTTAGATGACATTAGTTCTTTAACCCAGTTAAATATAGGATATTGATTTTTGAGAGGATTAAAACTAAGTGGAGTTTTAATGAATCTTTAATTAGATTAAAGTGATCGAGAATGGAGTATCACCAGTTTTGCTCCAAAGCGATAGTTAAATCTTTAATTAGATTTGAACGTGAAATGGTAATTATTTTTACCGATAACATCGTGGTGTTAGATATGGGGTATTACCAGTTTTGCTCCATGGGATGAATAGGTTGGGATTGGGAAATAAAATAAATAATTACTTCGGTGTGGTTCGCTAATCCCGACTAGTTTGGAAAACCTTAACACGATTTGAAATGATATCCAAAGGAAGATTAAATAATAAATTTAGAAGAATTTATCTTTGATAAAATTAATGGGAATATTTCCCTAAGAATGTGAAAAATTGGAATAAAAGAATATTCTGAATTGGAATGAGGCGTATGTTGTGTTTGTGTAGCACTGTTTATTACATACGCGGGTTATTCGGAAAGGCCGTGTTTATACCCATTCTGAATAACCGATTGGACGATAAGACGAAGATGAAGATGGTGGTTGAAGACTGGAAGTTTTCACATCGTTTGGATGATTATTGATGATCTTGATTGGGTTGTACACCCAAGAGCTGGGAATCAGTTGGTGATCGTCCAGACGTACTTGGAGATCGATGGATATGCGAGGAAAGTGCCTCCAGTTTCGTTCAGACCCAGAACGAACTTGTAAATGGACTATGTGTCTGACATTGGATTTTATTCTGGGTTGATTTATCTCTATTAAATATACATCTTTTTGGCGGCTGAGAATTTATTCTCTTGCTAAACGCCCTTCTCTGAGACGTACAAGCTCAGAGGCTGTATATCGATGGACATCAGTCGCATGGAGTGAATTGCCTATGTAGCATGCCTAAGTGGCAAATGATCAAGGCTTCTGTTGAAAAGCAAAGTCTTGTGGTTGATGATCAAAGCATGGCCTGTGTGGCATAGCTTTGTGTATGGCATTAATTCGCGAGCCTCACACCTCGGTATGAGTCAAAAACGGGATAGTAACCGCAGGGAGAGCACGACGTTTCTTTCTAGCTATGGGTGATGTCAGTGACCTACCAGCCCTGACATTTATATACTTTTTACCTGTGTGGTTGTTGGAATGCAAGGCGCCTCGAATATATGGTCGATAATCGGCACTATGTGATCCAACGTACAGACCATTATATAAGTCTATAGGACCGGGAAACGTGTGCTCAGGAATTGCCAATCCTCAAAAGTAAGAGAGGACCGACCCTAAAGATCGAAGGATCGTTGTGTGTGGTCCTGAGACATTTGCTAGAGTGTCTCGAATGGAGAGGAGCTTGCCCCTTGCCTCGACTCATGATGGAATCCAATTTCCAATACGTGATAATTCGGTTTTATTTGTAGAGCCTAGTATGGCGACATAGTGGTATGGGACACTTATGCCGTCTATGATTGATACTTATGATTGAAGTTGTTTCTTCACTTATAGTGATAATAAAAGATGAAATTTAGCGTATCAAGCATTATTTGGCTATTACAAGGTAAAACTTTATCCTCTGGCTTGCGTTGCATTGTGTGATGGGACCTGGGTCTTATAATTGCTTCATTTTCTTAATTTGGCTTTGCGCTGTTTGTTTTTTGCACTGGTATTCTTGGAGGAAACCCGTTCCGTGTAATACGGCGTGGTCCCTTGATTTACCTAATTTAAAAAAAATAAAGATTAATAAGTGTTTTAGTTCTCACAATAGTCACATGACTGACCTGGAGTCTATTGTTTTAACCTAAACTCTAGGTGCCCCTATTTTCCACACGGGCAACTAGTAGTTTGGTTTTGCAGATTTATATTCATAGGATCCTGGTTTACAACTGGAATGATATTCAGAAAGCTCTGTATCCATATATCTCCTTTCAGTTGTGTGTTATTTTATTTTTTGCTGATATGTATTTAAATGTAATCTAAATCTCTGATATTTAGCAAATGTGTAATATTTATTCATACTCTGTATATTCTTGTATTCTGATGGAATTGTTGTAATAAACAATGAAATGTTCTTCTGTTTGCGTTCTGATGTGTGTTGTTCTCAAAGCGATTCATTCTTTCCTTACCAGGGAAGTTAGGGGTTACTTCACTTGGTATTGGGGCTTTGGTTTACAGAGCTCGAGAACAAGACACATTAGAACCAAACGAAAGAATTCATCAGAAATTGGATTAGCAATATCCAATGTGAATAACTCGTTGGAGTTGGGATCAGTAGTGTCCTAGAACGAGTGTGAAGAGTATATTTTAAAAATAAGAATTGAAAACAAATTTTGTTTTGAAAGTTAAATTCAATTATACCTATTTGAATATTTTATTTTATATTGGATTTGGACGATCCAATATATAAAGATTTTGCAAATACGCGTCATGAACGTATATTCGAAGTTTTAATATACTGGATAGATATATAATCACACTCTGGTTGCCCGGAGATGATTCTGATGATTGATATATCATCATCAGAGTTTGTGTTCGTGTTTCGAAAGTGGGATATCTATATATTTCCATCAGACTGGTGTGAGAACCAAAACTAGATAGGTTTATTGTTGTGATTTGGCATCAAAAACATGATTTTCTGTATATATATATATCAAAGTTATGAATTTGAAACGTTAATCCACTAAGTGATTGATGGATGTGTTGTATGATTATTGTATTGATTAATTAAAATTTGAACCATTTAGCCTAATGGAACCAAATATTGAACTGAATTGAAAATTGTTTGAAATTGCATGCATATACATGTACTCACATTGAACAGGTCATAGCAAGGAGGCTAGAGCAGGAGAATAAAATTGTTTGCACGACAAATAGGTACATGTTTACAAATTTATTGGGTTTGGATGATTTTATGAGCCGATTGGATAGCCGCGTGGCTATTTATGTTTCTTTTTGGATTGGTGTGGGCCATGGGAGATATCCCGAAGTCCCCGGTGCAGGGGAAGTTATGGCGAAATTTTTCGAAAATTTAGGGTGTTAGCCAAATTTTTGAAAAATTTGAAAGTTCTTAGAAGCTGAAAAGTTGAAGGACTTAAGCCACAATGGAAATAATGAAAGTTGAGTTGATTAATTAAACAACTTACAGCTTCGTTCCTTCTCGGGGACGAAAAGTTTTAAGTGGGGGAGATTGTAACAACCTGGAAATTCTGAGCTAATTTAAAATTTTTATTTTGGCAATTTTGATGAATTTTGATATTTAAAACGATTTATTTTAAATAAAATCAATGAGAAATTTATTTTTGAATAGAATTAGAGCGTATATATTTATATAGATCGTCGTCAGAATATAATTATTTATTTATACTTATAAAAGGAATTGAAAATGGCGTAGTAGTTTGAAAATTCAATTTCAAAGTTCAAATGAATGTACAGGATTCAAATTAAACCGGATTTTAGCAAAACCAAAATATTAGAATCTATCTGAGAATATCTTTCCAACAAATCTGAAAAATCAAAATTTCATAGCGCGAATCAAAAGTTATGTCCAGTTGAAAATTCAGAATAGTGCTATGGAATTTTGGCCCTTAAAAATGGAAATTTAGCAAATGACCTCGGTTTTCGACGAAACCACTTTTGTTGGATCCGGGATGTCAAATTATTGCTAGATTTCAAAATTCGTTATTTTTTGAATCAATATGTGAGCATGGAAAAGGAAAACGCGTTTGACCAGTTTCAGTTGATTTTAATCGACTGGAAAATGACCATTTTTCAGACGGTCTCAGAATTTGACGAAATTAGTTTTGTTAGGACCGTATCGTCAATACGAAGCTAGAATATATCTTTTGGGAATTTTTCTAGTTAGTATATGGCCCCGGTAAATTGAAATGTGCGTTCAAATTCAATATAGAGATTTATATTTTGATTTTGATGGAAACTGATCGAAACAGTCGAATTAGCCTATGATACGTATCCCATTGTGTTCAGAATGGGGATAATTAGCTATGGACGATAGTCGGTGGGTTCGATTTCGAGGTTGAAATATAAAGTTGCTTTTCGAAAATAAATAAATATTAAAAATCTCCCTCTCTCTCCCTATTCTCTCTCAGGCCCCCCCTTTCATTTCATTCGAAATAAAAAAGGGGGAGATCGACGCGCGCCTGGCCACCGCGCCACCCACGCCCGTCGCGCAAGCGTCCCACACCCGGCGCCCCCCCTCTAGCCTCCACCTGTAACACCCCACGTCTGTTAAGGTCACTCACAAAGGGAATGCCTTAACTTCAATGGAGTATTATGGGTAATGGAACAAAAATATTACAAGATAGACATATATAAAACAACGGAAAATAAAGTGGAAGTACTTCAAATCATTTATTAAGTATAAATGTTTACAAGAAAAGCCTATGTTTACAAGAAAAGCCCATCAACTTTCAGTACCCAATTTCATAGTTAAAATATCTGTCTTGCTCAAAAAAAACAAAGAAGCATAAAAACAAACAGCAGTATTCCCCAATAAAGCAAAGCAAGCCATAGCCAAGAGAAATCCAAGCCATACATGAAAGAGCCTTGGAGCTTGGTAAGATCTGAACTAAGCTATATTCCCACCCTGTGAACCTGGAGGGGGGGGGGGGAAACGGAAGAAAAAGAGGCGAAACAAAACGGGTCAGTCATAAAGACTGAGTAAGTCCTAGTGACTTTCAGCATAAAAATAGATAAAGATAACATGGCATGAATAAACTGAAAGTAAACATAAGCATGATGACAAGGTAGGCAAGATAAACTAAGACAACAAGATAAACTATGATAACAAGGTAAACTAAGGTAACAAGATAAACTTCGGGCACGATGAAACAAGTATAACGTCCTATAATTCTTATCAAGTATCCCACCGCATGGTTTCTATCAAGAATAACATCGCAAGGTTTCTAAGCTTTACCATTAAAACGATATCTATTTGCTCTGCACCACCTAACTAGCATCCTCATAAGTGTCTTACATGTACTGATCTGTATTCCTACTAGTGTCCCAACTAGTGTCCTGTGTAACAAGGATCCGTACCCTCTACTAGTGTCCCAACTAGTAGCCCGTGTTATATAATAATTACAACGTGATCCCAACCCCCGCAATTATGGTAGCCTTCAGGTGTACATCGATTATGAGGATTCCACCTCGATCACCCCAATGGCCATGAATATATTCGATGCACCCTTACTACCTTATCGATCGGCTCCCTACTTGACCTAGTTCTCGTTCGTGTTACGCGGCCCCCTACTTGTAGATACCTGTGCTGGTCCAACCATGGGGTGTATCAAGTCCCATGGTGGCAACCCTGACACAATCAAGATGCACAGCTTTATACCTACTGATGCCCAGTGGCTAAATTTTCTGCGCCGAAGTGTGTGCACGCCCGCACTCTGTTAGAACCTGCACCGCTGCACCAACCGCCGCTAATTTGACCTCTTATAATCAGCCCAGTAATCATGCCCCACCCTGCCTAGCTCAGGGTTCCGTTGATACCTAATGTGGGTTACTGCTGAAATGGGTCCCCGTTACTAGGTTTTTCTAATGGTTAAGTCTGTGGGCCTATACTCTCTGATATTACCCACCAACCCTGATGTGTACTTAACCCCGCTACTGATTCAAGCATGTGTATTTAATGGTTAAGTGCATGTGGGCCTATATTTACTAATATTACCCACCAACCCGATATGTACTTAACCCTTCTACTCGTTATGTTACCATGGTTAAGAGTTTACCTTAGTTAACTTAACCTTTCTCGCTTATTATGTTTGATTGGTTAAGTGTGGTTTATTAACTTAACCCCGTTCGTCTATCTGGTTACATTGTTTAAGAATTTTCTTGTTAACTTAACCCCATGTGTTACTTAACCCTACTACGCATCACATCAGATTGGTTAAGTGCATGTTAACTTAACCCCATCCACTAGTCATATTATAATGGTTAAATTTTATCAACTTATTCAAGTTAACTTAGCCCACCCGTTTGTCCTGTTATGTTGGTTAAGTGTTACTACTTAACCGCAACCACTTGTCTAATTAACCCATTGTATTAGTTAAGTGTTCTCATTAACTTAACCTCACTCTCTAGTCCAGTTTAATCATTTTATAATAGTTAAACATTTGCTTAACCTTACCTACTCCCGTAGTCAACATATTAAATTGGTTAAGTGTCCAGATTATCCTAACCCTACCCGCCAATTTAGTTAACATGTTGAAATTGGTTAAGTGTTCTAGTTAACTTAACCCTACCAACCCTAGCTCAGCTCTAGTTGTCTTATTAGGGCACCAACCTCTCATATTAGACAGATATTGTTGTGGCTTCCGGTGTGCCGGTCGGGTCCAGGCAATCTTATGCCACAACTCAGTCTAACCTCGTGTCTTTATTGGGCCTAATGCTTAGCCTCCCACATTGGATATGTATTGTTGTGATTACTGGACAGCTGGGCGGGTCCGGCAGGTTTACATCGCAACTCAATCCAACCTCGTGCTAAGCATATTCATATTTTCCAATTTTCATTAATTATGTAAATTATTCAAATTCATATTACTGCCCAATTTGTTTCCAATCAATCTCATTAAATTAGGTATATAATTAATATCATTTTATGCCATAATTCTAATTTACATTTTCATTATGTAAACTGTTCAAATTCAGATTTAATGCCCAATTTGTTTCCAATCAATCTCATTAAATTAGGTATATAATTAATACCATTTTATGCCATAAATCACTTATGTGATAAATGACCAATTTATGGCAAGTTTTCCTATAATTAATCATTTTAACCCACCGTTACCCCGTCTAATATTAGGCTAATTATCTTAGCCTAATTTACGTTCGTATGATTTTTGAGTATAAAGTTTAGGCTAAAAACTTAGCATAATTTAATGTACACAAATACACAATCATAAACATGACAAAGGTATAATTTTGACATTGATGGCATAATTAATGTGAACATAATGGGGTGAACTTGCAAAATGACATCATGAACATTACATAGGTGAACTTGCAAAATGACATCATGAACATTACAGGGGTGAACTTGCAAAATGACATCATGAACATTACAGTGTCATAAGTGTGAACTCGCAATTATAAGCTAATTCAACATATATGTGTATTTTTAACATAGGCCATATTAACATACATACATGAGAATTAGCAATATGAACTAATCAATATACATATGTTAATTTGCAACATAGGCAAATCAACATACACATGTGTTACTTGGCAACATAGATTAAATTAACATACTCACAAGCCAATCACAAATATATGATAAGTGTGGTATAGGTTTTTCTTATACATAAACATGTAGATTTGACCATTTGTCGCATGAATCTACAACATAAACTTGCATAATAAACTTATCAATAATTCCCAATTAAACATGATAATAGAATCAAATCACTGGCATATTATTCAACATGACAGACATTATACTCAATAATTCCCAATCCAAAATGATAATAGAATCAAATCACTGGCATAATATTATACAACATAACCAAACATAATAAGCATCGCACTATTTTCATTTGACCGCAAAACATGATTTTAATCTTATTTCACATTTCGCAAATATAGCTAAACTTACATCAATTTCACTTTATTTCATCACCATATTATAATTAAATATTTAAATCTGAAAATAACTAGAACTTACAGAGAACGGCTAATGAATTAGGGAGTGAATTTGTCGTAGAAAGTTGCAGTGTCATTGATCTATCCTCTTGAATTTGTTGTAGAAGCATTGATCTTTGATTTGATTTGGGTTTGAACGTTTAAGCTTTAATTTGGAGACGGCGGCCATGGCTCAAGAGAGATTCCAGCAGCATTTAGGTGTCATATGAATTTATGTGAGTTAGGCTCAAGAGAGATTCCAGCAGCACTTCATTTCAGCCATCGGATTAACCCTAAAACCCATCCGGACCATCAAAACTCGTCCCGGGCCTCAAAAATGGGTTCTGGACCACGCCAGGCCGACCAGGTCGACCTGTACAGAGGGGGGGTCGACACAACAGTCGACCTTGGGGGGGGGGGGGGGCAGGTCGACTATAGTGTCGACACTATGGTCGACCTGGGTCAGCCTGCCAAAAAGTCTACTGAAATCTTGTTTTGGCCATATCTTGGTCATACGGACTCCAATTTTCGAAAACTCGGACTCTATTTTGCGTATTTTTCCGAGAGGAACGCAATGGTGATGTCCATTTTACCTAGTTCCTGATTCTTGAATTAGTTATCCTTATTTTACTATCTTTTCCGTTACATACGCCGTTATCGAACTAATTTTTCTTCTCTTCCATGTATTAATTCTCCTTATGCATCACCATTATTTACCTATCATAAGCATATTTTCATATATTTTATTTCATTTTTAATTATATTAAAAATACGGGGTGTTACATTCTCCCCTCCTTAAAGGATTTCGTCCCGAAATCTTCAAGTTAAGAAGAATGTGTCCTACCATCCATCATCCATCTACTCAATCATCAATCACAGGCATTCATTGTCCTTAAGAGATTTCTAATTCTGTATGAACATATGCAAGAAGTGTGTGTATATGTTCCTTGTCTAATGCAAATGATCAGGCCTGATTGATCTTCTAAATGCAAAATATGTTTAGTGCCATGAGTCAAACATGTATGCAAGTAGTCCTAGTCACATAAACACTATATGTGTGCACAAACATCCATCCCTATGCAACATTCACATGATAACACATTCAATTTCATCCACAAACAAGTGTAAACACTCATGCATATGCAATATGAAAGGTGATTGAGCCGATTTAGTGCCTAATGTGTGTAAATGCATCCACGAGCAACCACTGGCAACCACTTGCAGCCACTTGCAACCATCAATCATAACATGTCTCAAGCACATGTTTACACCCAATTGTTCCTATCTAAAGGTATAGTTGAATGATAGAAGCAAGTAAAAACTTTGTGCCCATTAGGCAATGTCAAAACTGGAAATCTATGCCACATATATATTGATTAGGAGAAGAACTCTTTAAGCATCAGCCCCGAAGACCGAAATCAACATCAGACTGACACCCAAAGAATTATTCAACCCAACAACTATATATGATTCTAGGAAACTAAGCATGATGGACTCCTTTTAGGTCACAAGGGAATCCCTTCCTAAGACCAACCCTTATCCTATAAAACCCAAAAAGTTTAGTCCACCCGACAGACATCCTCAAGCCCCAACATATATTACTAACAGACGAGTCATACTCCCTGTGAGGTTCGCAATAGAAATAGGATTGAGAATAGGACCGAGAGGATATACACAAAAGATAGCATGTGAGTAAGCTCTATAGGAAAAGAGAGATCATGGATATACTCTTAAAAAGAGATATGATGCGCGAATCTAGCCTTCAATCTTCTAAGTCGCAATTCCTTGAGCTTAACTCCATTGTGCTTTGACCGCCTTTAACTTCACAATTCCGTAGCTTCTTAATTCTTGTTTCCAAAATATGGGTTGGAATCCATTTCACTTTTGCCTCTCGTTCCACTTTCACTTAGTATACTCGGCTCAAACATAACTGCGTACTCATGGTTTCATGCAAGCTCTCCAAAATTCACTAGTGAATCTTGGATCTCGTCCACTTACTATCAGGTATTCCATGCAGAAGAACTATCTCTTGGAAGTAAATGCCAACCATGTTGCCAAATGTACTTACTAAGGTGTTTCTCTACAACTCATGCATAATCGAAATGACCCATCCGCCTTAGTGGCGAACTGTGACGGCCCGCCCTGCACCAACCGACATTTTCTCCAAAAGTGCGCTGTGCACATGTCCAGTTAGCACGGAACGGGTCGCCAGAAGAAAAAGAAAGAAGAGAATGGATTAATCAAGGAACCTGTAATACGTCTCACAGCGCATAGAACAAAATATAATAATAACATACTTGACATAAAACTAAAGAGATAGTGCATAAGCTAAAAAAACCAGAACTGAGCATCATAGCAGCGGAAATCCAAAATATAGCTTATTACAACTTTTCAAACTGTCTCAAAGAAAAAACAAGATAAAGGAGGTACACTACTAATGCCCAAGTAGCGACCACCAACGACACAGGGAGAATATCTATATATCATACGTGGAAGCCTCCTGCTCGCCTCCGAATCAGCTACTCGCGCATCACCAGCTAACCATAACCTGTCTCTAGTCTGCTCGTGTGAGCACCCAGAGTAATAAGAAGAGACATAAAACTCTGGGTCAGACATAAAGCCTGGTATGAGCGATAAGCATCTAAACAGAATAATAACAGGTATAATCCAATCATACCTGAACCTGGACCTGCAACCAAAGAGTTAGCACTACATACTGTACAACACTCTGAGGTGCCCTTTCAAATGGTGTAAAGATAACGGGGGTGGGGGTGTGCATGTCATAGTGATGTCAAACAATCAAACATAGCAAGCATCCTCACATCTCTCACTCAGTGCGTAAAGCATACGATACCCACTACCTTGGTCCTCTAATCCTTTGGGCCATGACG
This sequence comes from Allium sativum, assembly GCA_030737875.1. Classification (NCBI taxonomy): domain Eukaryota; kingdom Viridiplantae; phylum Streptophyta; class Magnoliopsida; order Asparagales; family Amaryllidaceae; genus Allium; species Allium sativum. The sequence goes on from CM060920.1 coordinate 895,449,901, forward strand.
GAATCCAATCCCGTGTAACTATCACTACAAGCCCACTATCCATCACTCAGTGGTGGACTAAAGTTATGAATACCGACAACCCCTTTGCACACGTCCCGCAGCAAAGCCCAACCATGAAGTGACCTCATTGGTTCCCAACTGGTTCCGGGATCCTGAGCTCTAACTTCCATTTGGACTACCTTTGCATCTCGGGTTATTGGTCATCACCATCGAATTGGATCGGATCGGCCTTCAACATTCTTCATCGGATCGGATCGGCCTCATCTGGTTCGGATCGCGGTTCGCCCTCCCCAAGCACGGTTCGTGGCTCCTTCTTCCACTCGTGGTCGATCGGATCGTGGACCCCCTTCGGATCGTGCTCCATGCTCCTTGGCGTCGGTTCGTGGCTTCATCTCCAGGTCGGATCGTGACCAGCTTCGGATCGCGACTCGTGGATCGTGGGTGCATCGGATCGGGTTCCATCTCCACGCGGATCGGGTCGTAGTGCTCATTCGCGATCCGGATCGAAGTACTTCAGTTTGGGCACAGCGCTACATCGATTCGTCTCGTGGGTCTAACCATGATCGGGTCGGGTCGTAGGAGGAATAAGCGATCCGATCCGGGTCAACTTCCAGCGACGGTTTACACGCCTCTCGACGGCGTTTTCGACCATTCTAACTATTGAAATCAGTCACAAAGCACATCATACAGTCATAGCAACATGTATAAACATCTACAAACAGCAAAACAACAATATGATATGTCAAAACGGATCAAACATAGCCAAAACCCCATATTTTCCCTTAAGCATGTTTGGGTGAAACTTATGATATGATTAGCAAAACTTAACCAAATTATCCCAAATTCAGATCAGAGGTCTAAAACAATATTTCAGAATTTCCGAATATTTTTCCCGATTTTTAACATGCATAAATTCGCTAATTATCACTAATTACCCCTTAATCCCCCAAATTCCGGGATTTGCAAAATTAGTCGAAATTAACCCAAATTCATATCAGAGGCATAAAATGGTGTTTTAGAATTTTAGGAATTTTTCTAGAATTTTCTGAGCCATAATTTCGCTAATTTTCGCTAATTACCATAACTAGCCGTGATTAGTGAGGAACTATGCAAATCACTCACCTTTGCCACAAATTAAACTATAGATCTGAAATGATTCTCTGTTTGGGATGAATTCCAATGCTTAACAGCAGCTCCTATCTTGATTTGATGCTAATCCGCCTTGATTTGATGTAGATTAGGCCAAAACTTGATTAGAAAGTGATTAGAAGGTGATTTGGGATGAAATTAGAAGATGGAGGCCATGACTAGGGTTGAAGAAACTAAGTGGCGGCTGGAAAAATGAGTCTAAAACCGAAATCCAAACCCTAGCAGCCCTTAAATACTCCCAAACCCGAAATTCCCCCATTGGGCCTAGTTGCTAATTACCCGGTTAAGCCCAATTAGCTGAAAATAACCCTTTAAACCTTAATTCAGCCATATCTCCCAAACGGTAAGTCCGTTTGGCTATTGTAACCACTCTACGGAAAGAGAAACCATCATTCGAATCCAATGGAAGTGGTTTCAGGTCAAAATTCCTTTCCAGTCAAAAGTTATGGCCAAAACAGTACCAACTAGGGGCAAAACGGTCATTTAAAAATCGACAAAAATCATGAACATGGGAAATGACCCCAATAGTCGTCTCCCAAAGTTACATGACCATACGACTTCATATGTGAAAGAAATAAATATTCTACGATCCCATGATGCGTAGAATACGGGTCGTTACACGAACACTACTCGAGCGGATTACAAATTACCAATAAATGTGTCAAGAGATTCTAGGTAACAAATTATGATAGAACCCTAAAGGTTACATGCGACTTCGAGGGTATTACCGAGGCAAGTCAAGAGTCTAACTACCCCATTTTTCAAAACCGAGAAGGTCACCCTTACTGGATAACCACTCCATCGCTAGAATCAACCCATAGCCCAAAACATAAACATTACTTCTAGACTCAACACTTAACATAATCATTCTCAAATCCAAACAAGTCATGAATAAAAGAGCCGATTTCCCCAATAGGTCTTGAGACAAAAATGGGATCCTCTATTATGCTAGTACTAAGTTGCAGAGACTCAACTTTCGAAGCAGAATTAAAAGGATGCGATGTACAAAAACAAAGTTCTAGTGGGATGATAGAAAGGAAAAGCTAAACTTTTAACAGAAACGTTACCACTCTCTTAGGTACGCTAGTAGTGAGAGCATTCAATTGCCCACTCGACGATCTTGTCCCTTGCCCTTGTCCTATAATACTTAACTGCATGTCCCTTCTCACTAAAGATACTCTCTCTTGTCATGGGTTTTTCTATTCTTTCACTTAGGCCTCTTTCCTTTCACCTTTTTCCTCCTTCGTGGATTAAGCTATAACAACTAGTTCCTTGTTCTTACTGTCCTTGTATAGTTTGTTGACAAGTCTCTCGAAGCTACCTCCAACGCACGACAACTCTACCCAACTTGAAATAAGATTAGACGCAGATGGAACTACTGCGGCTACAGATTGAGGTTGGGCACTCCTTTGCCCTCCGACCTGTGTCGGATGCCTACGAAACTATGGTGAAAAGAGAGAGAAGAGATTTCAAGAGAGAATCAAAAGATAGTGCATACGGCTTTGGGGAATATGCCTTTTAATCAAAACAAAGTTTTCTTGAAAATTTGCTTCTTTATAAACGTTTTGAAAACTAGTTTCAGAAGATTTTTGAAAACTTTTGCCCAGTCTGGTAACCATCTGCTCTGATACCAAATGTAACACCCCACATCTGTTAAGGTCACTCACAAAGGGAATGCCTTAACTTCAATGGAGTATTATGGGTACTGGAACAGAAATATTACAAGATAGACATATATAAAACAGCGGAAAATAAAGTGGAAGTACTTCAAATCATTTATTAAATATAAATGTTTACAAGAAAAGCCTATGTTTACAAGAAAAGCCCATCAACTTCCAATACCCAATTTCATAGTTAAAATATTTGTCTTGCTCAAAAAAAACAAAGAAGCATAAAAACAAACAGCAATATTCCCCAATAAAGCAAAGCAAGCCATAGCCAAGAGAAATCCAAGCCATACATGAAAGAGCCTTGGAGCTTGGTAAGATTTGAACTAAGCTGTATTCCCACCCTATGAACCTGGGGGGGGGGGGGGGGGACGGAAGAAAAGGAGGCGAAACAAAACGGGTCAGTCATAAAGACTGAGTAAGTCCTAGTGACTTTCAGCATAAAAATAGATAAAGATAACATGGCATGAATAAACTGAAAGTAAACATAAGCATGATGACAAGGTTGGCAAGATAAACTAAGACAATAAGATAAACTATAATAACAAGGTAAACTAAGGTAACAAGATAAACTTCGGGCACGATGAAACAAGTATAACGTCCTATAATTCTTATCCAGTATCCCACCGCATGATTTCTATCAAGAATAACATCGCAAGGTTTCTAAGCTTTACCATTAAAATGATATCTATTTGCTCTGCACCACCTAACTAGCATCCTCATAAGGGTCTTACATGGACTGATCTGTATTCCTACTAGTGTCCCAACTAGAGTCCTGTGTAACAAGGATCCGTACCCCCTACTAGTGTCCCAACTAGTAGCCCGTGTTATATAATAATTACAATGTTATCCCAACCCCCGCAATTATGGTAGCCTTCAGGTGTACATCAATTATGAGGATTCCACCTCGATCACCCCAATGGTCATGAATATATTCGATGCACCCTTACTACCTTATCGATCGGCTCTCTACTTGACCTAGTTCTCGTTTGTGTTAGCGGCCCCCTACTTGTAGATACCTGTGCTGGTCCCACCATGGGGTGTATCAAGTCCCATGGTGGCAACCCTGACACAATCAAGATGCACAGCTTTATACCTACTGATGCCCAGTGGCTAAATTTTCTGCGCCGAAGTGTGTGCACGCCCGCACTCCGTTAGAACCTGCACTGCTGCACCAACCGCCGCTAATTTGACCTCTTATAATCAGCCTAGTAATCATGCCCCACCCTGCCTAGCTCAGGGTTCCGTTGATACCTAATGTGGGTTACTGCTGAAATGGGTGTCCGTTACAAGATTTTTCTAATGGTTAAGTCTGTGGGCCTATACTATCTGATATTACCCACCAACCCTGATGTGTACTTAACCCCGCTACTGATTCAAGCATGTGTATTTAATGGTTAAGTGTATGTGGGCCTATATTTACTAATATTACCCATCAACCCGATATGTACTTAACCCTTCTACTCGTTATGTTACCATGGTTAAGTGTTTACCTTAGTTAACTTAACCTTTCTCGCTTACTATGTTTGATTGGTTAAGTGTGTTTTATTAACTTAACCCCGTTCGTCTATCTGGTTACATTGGTTAAGAATTTTCTTGTTAACTTAACCCCATGTGTTACTTAACCCTACTACGCATCACATCAGATTGGTTAAGTGCATGTTAACTTAACCCCATCCACTAGTCATATTAAAATGGTTAAGTGTTATCAACTTATTCAAGTTAACTTAGCCCACCCGCTTGTCCTGTTATGTTGGTTAAGTGTTACTACTTAACCGCAACCACTTGTCTAATTAACCCATTGTATTAGTTAAGTGTTCTCATTAACTTAACCTCACTCTCTTGTCCAGTTTAATCATGTTATAATAGTTAAACATTTGCTTAACCTTACTTAATCATAAATCTTAAAATTTTATAGAATAAAGAATAAGCGATGATGCCCAAATACTTCTTTACCTTATTGATTTGACTAGCCATACATAAGAAAATTGGAATATCACTTTACAAACTGTGCCAAGCAAACTAAGAATCTATTTCATGGTTGCACTATGTTATCGACCGAACTAACTGGCCAAACTGGAATTTAACATTTGAAAACTTGATTTATATTGAAAATTTGTGACAAGTCGAGGTATCTAAAATAAAATCAACTGATCAGAAATTGTTATCTTAATTTGTTGTACCACCTTCCTGAAATAAGTCGTGTTTTCATTTTTCGTTTTTATTTGCATATGTCCATTGCATTCATGTAGTTTCATTAGAATCATAGCATACTGCATTTGGATTTTGTGGGTAGTATCCGCTGAAAACCCTCACGAGACACCACTCGTCCTACTAGGGACACCTAGAGGTTTAATGGCTTGTTGCATATGCTCAATGCAATCGTGTTTCCTACGAAAGTGCGACCTATCTAGTTAGTTTTTCATTTTCTTTTTACTCGAGGACGAGTAAAAGATAAGGGGTATTTGATTGACACAAAAATGTGTTTATTTTATGCTCTTATATCTTATCTTTTGTATATAAATAAATATTACTTGGGTATTGTTTTGTTACTTTTACAGATATTCCAAACCCAGCCTGCATGCAACCAGAAAAGTAGAGAAATAGAGATGAAATTGATATATATTTACATTTTGAAGAATTGTAGATGAAGATCTCACATCTAGTTGCTGTTGGACAAGAAAAGGATTGATAAAAAGGTTTTGCACATCACAAATCAATGAAGAAGTGCCAAGGAAGCAAGAGGAAAAGAGAAAAGGCCCAAATTTGCTTTATTTATCTAAGGCCCATTTATGTTTCTCATTGTAAACTAATTAGTGATGTAATGACCAGGCCCATTTATCATTAGGGTTAGGGTTAGGGTTTGGCTATCAACCCTATATATACCCTTGTAATATCATTGTAGCCACCATCATATCATATATCTCATTCTATTCTTTTCTTCATTAATAAAACTCATTTTTCTTTTTATCTTATGCAATTTTCTATTTCTTAGCAATTAGTGTTGTCTACACGATTAGATTCGGTAGAACACTATTTGTACTTTGCATTTCTTTTCATTAGTGATTGACCGTCTGATTAGATTCAGCGGTAATCCTAATTTTATTTTTGTTGTTCTTCTTATTCTGCACTTTTATTTTCTGCATTGTTGTTCTTGTTTTGCAATTTACCTTCTTTAGTGATTAATCATTGATTAGATTCAACGATAATCCTAAGTTCGCAATTTCAGTTTGTTTTTATTTCAACAAAATCCCCAGGCTTCGTCTAACTCGCCCAAGAGATTAGATAAATAATTTGATTTAATTCACCTCCCTGTGTTCGACCTGCATGCTACACACCTGTATGCTTGCAGAATTTATTACAAATGTCGCGCTTTTCTAATTCATAGATTAGCGACGATCAAGTTTTTGGCGCCGTTGCCGGGGAGGCAAACATTAAATTTTATTATTTATTTAATTTCTGATTCGTGTTAGTTTTTATTTTTATTTTTGTTGCTTTTTTTTTGTATATATAGAAAAAAGTTCTAGTTTGGTTGATTGAGTATTAAAATATTGATACTACAATCTTCTAATAAGGGAAAAAAAAATCTTGCCTTTTTGTTTTTATTATTTCTTTCCTCATTTTGATTCCTTTTCCTTTTTGTTTTCCCTTCTCCCATTTATTACTTTCCTTTTTTTATATACATCCATTTTCTTCTTCTTACAACTTTCAAAGCAAATAAAAAAAAAACTTACCAAATTTCCTTAATTTTATCTTCTTCTTTCTCATTTATTTCTTCCCCCTTTCAATTTTTTCCTTTTATATTTCTTTTTCCTTTCCTTCTTTCAAAGCAATAAAAAAAAACTCATCATTTAATTTCTCAAACTCTTTCCCCTTTTTCAATTTCATTCCCAGTTTCTACAACCTCTCTTTTAATAGCTTTCATATAAAAAATAAAAAAAATAAAAAAAATTGAAAACTTTCCATTCTTTCTTCCTTGTAGTTAATTCTCTGCTTTGTCATTTGATTACTACCCTCTTTTGCTATTTCTTTATTTCTTTCCATTCGTTTTCTTTTTGCAATTACAACAACAATCTCTTCTCATCTTCTTGCCATTCCGTACATCTTCTTCTCTTCCACCAAGACCAAAACCAAAACCATCTTCACGCATACCCATAAAAATCCATATATCTTGCACCAACGAAAACTAATACAGCAAGTTATAACCTCCCCAAAACCATCCTTTCTCACAACCACCAACATCAGCATGTCACCCTCGTCCATCACAAATACCCCACGCACAACTTCTGCGCACCATCACCGCCATCAAATCCGATCACAACGCACTACTCAGCAGTTCCACTGCGTTTACCAGCCTCTATCCACTAAAACCGCTCCACAATACCACCAATACCCACTCTAAATCCGATTCTCCGATCACGACATCATCCTCCAACCTCACGTTCGAATTCCAACACCACCTCCACCACGCAACAGATCCAAGAAACCCATAAATCGCCAATTCGAAACCAAGCCAAAAATCCCAAGTCAACAACAAAAAAGCAAATCGGAGGGGCCTTGAGTTTCATATTGAAATTTTCCCTTTTTTTTTGGATCTCGAATAGCTTAGTTGTGGAGATTGATTGTGGGTGGAGTCTATTAGGGGAGTTGCGTCCTGTTTTCCAAGAAAAGAAGGAGGCGCGTCTCAGTGAGATCTCCCGTGAATTTTTTTTTGGGGCACTGCAATTTTTTTTTTGGTGAACATTGAAGTTTGTGCATGGTGTTTAGCAATTGAGTAGGCAATTGATTTGTTTTCATTTTCTTTTTGATGTGGTCTCTTCGTGAAAGGTAAATTATACTACACACATTAAAAAAAAAAAAAAATTGGGACTGCCATTTTTGGTTTCTGAGAGATTTTGGGAGCGCATATCCTGTATTTTGTTTTTGGCATGTTCGACTGTGCCAAAACAAATAGCAAAAAAAAAAAAAAAAATTGTGGTTTGAGGAGCATAATTAAGGCGAGAATTGGATTGTGTTGCCTATTTTTGGGTGTGTGCGTTTTGATTGAGAATTGACTTTCCAAGAGCAATTCTTTATTTAGTGCGTTAGTGCTTGTTCCCTACTTTTTTATTTTTTTATTTCTTTTGTTAGGCTTAGCTTTTATTTTAAGTTTAGTTTATTTATTTTGTTTGGTTTTATTTTTATTTTTATTCTAGGTTTTTATCAGTTTGTAGTTTTCTTTTGATTTTACTTCTTTTCTTTTTCTTAAAAAAAAAAGAGTACGTTTTTTTTTTTAGGCTTAATCGAGTAGGTTCGCTTGTTTGTTTGTATTTTTTTTTCTTTTTTTTCCTTTGTTAGTTTTTTTTTTCTTTTTCTTTTTAGGTTTTCTCCCTTTCAATTGTTTATATTTTTATTTTGTTTTATTTGCGTCTCTTTATTAAAAAAAAAAATAGAGGAAACCTCATTCAAATCAAAGGCAAAAAGCAAAGAATTCGAGCAAAAAAACAAGAAAACTCGGAAGCCAAGAAAATTTGCAAATCACCAACGCTACTCAATTGCACTGGACGGACTGCCATACCCCGCTGTAAAATTCTCTTAACTCTACAGGTGCTCTGCTGCAAAATAAAAATATAGAAATTGTTGTAAAAATCTTCTGCAGGGGCAGCGGCTTGAATGTAAAAAAATTTAATTCTGCAATTTATATTTCTGTGACTGTTCTGTGACTGAAATTTCTGAACTAGTTGGGTACGGACTGATATTTTCATAACTGTCATCATTCTCATCGTTTCTCAACAATAAAATCCGATTAGATATTTCAAAATAATATAATTGAAAAGTGGTGCTTTGTGAAGTTGACTGTCTCGTATAATTGGATCGCGGATATATATTAGTTCAATTTATTGGACTATTAGCAAAAGAGGTTGCATACTACCCGTAAAACATTGGTCGTATCCCTTAGTATTTTTACTATACGTGAACGGCCATAAGACCCTCTTCCCCCTTCTAATTGAGTCAGTTAATTAATAGAGCACTACTACTCAGTATTTTATACTATTTTGAAGTGGGAATATTTTCTGTCTTGCATTGACTTTATTCAAATATCTGATTCAAAAAAATCCTTGAGAGAAACGTGGGATAATAATCGGAGTAGACGTCCTCTTGAAGAGTACGAATATGAATTACAACTCATGAGGCAAAATTTTCCAAAATTTCATGAGCTCAATGCCAACAGTTTTCAAAAATTTCCAACTGACCAACAATTTCAAAATCATGATAATAATCGAAATGACGATTTCAATTCAAATTTCAACAATTTCGATTATGGGCCATATCCACATGAAAATAGTTTTGAATCCCAATATAACTTTGATCCACATCAATATGGGGTTGTAAACCAAAATTTTCAAAATTATAGCCCATATCAACATCTTGAAAATGACCAAAATTGCAATTTTCACTCGAATTTTAACAGTTTTGGTTATGAACAAAATTTCTATGATCAAAATAATTTCCAATATCATTGTCAGTTTCCTGAAAATTTAAACAACTAACACATTGGAAATAATATTGATTGTGAAATTAATGTGGACTATAATTTTGAGAATCAAGAAATCCAAAACGAGAGCTCTCAAATCAACGATTGTCTTAACATTCTTAGAGAGAGGGAAGAAAGACTAAATAAAAAGGCCGATGAACTTCTTTGTTTATTGACATCTTTGAAAGAACAACAAGAGCAACAAAATCAAATTCAAACAAGCGATGAATCAGAAAATAATCAATTCTTTACTGATGGTGAAAATTTTCAAATAACGACTTTTGAAATTGAGAATAATCATCTTGATGAAGTTTTTCAAAATTCAACAAATGATTTGGACTTCAGCTCTTTTCAAAAAAAAGATTTAAGCTTGGATTTTGATCTTCCTCTTTCAGACTGTGAGAAACTTGAAATTCTAGAAATTGAACAGAATAAAAATGTTGAATTTTTCAACTCAAAATTGGAAAAGGATTTTAACGAACATGAATTCCTTGGTTTGTATGAGGATGAGTTGGCAAATGAGGATGAAATAGAATCAAGCCACCAATCTGAATTTGAAAATTTTGATTTTGAGGTTTTTGACGAACTTGAAATGGTCAGTGTCGAAAATACCTTGTCAATTAATGATGAGAAAGGTGATCACATACTCTTGAACAACACTCAGAATTCAAATTTCACTGAATTTATATACGATCACAAATTTTTGAAAAATTACACTGACAAATTTGTTGAACATGAACTATCTTTGGAATGCTGGCTTGGTTGAAAAACTTCATGTTAGGACGACCCTGGATATTTATCTCCTGGACTATAAATCTAGGTTTAAAGATGATATGGTTTTCAAGAACTCTTGCTTGTTAGAAAATATGCCTAGGCATAGTGGGAATGGGACTCATAGGGCAAGAACCAAGTGTGGGGGAAAAAGTTGGTGGCAATCCTTGCGTCGCATGCATCGCAAACACATTTATCATTGTACATATGATCCTTTCTTACATATAGTTAAATTGCATTTCGTTTTACAAATCATTTTACATTTAATCCATCTTTGGGTTCTATCTTTCACATTTAGGAAACGTGTTTACAGTGTGGACACTGTTTAGTTCTAGTGTGGGGGGGAGTCTGCATTTCACTCATTTTCGTTTTTTTTTTCGTTTTTTCTTTCTTTTCATTTCCATCCATTTAAATAGGACCATCATGCATTTTAGACTGTAGTAACATGCCATTTTTTTTTTTGAAATACGACTCATTTTCAATTGATACAACAAAATAAGTTTACAATTTTTAGCCAGTTGATAGTATTTTTCTCTCTCAGCTAAATTCGAATTTGAAATATAATGAAAAGTTTAATTTTGAGGGATAATAGTGTAACCGGTACATAGGGAGATTCTTAGGTGATGGCCATGAAATCTATTCTATATTGTAGACTTTGTTTAAATAAGTGGAGGACTTAAAATACTTATATTGGCTTTTCGAATCTTTAAAACTAAGTTGTGTTAAGTTGAATTCGCGTAACTCTCTTTTGTGCTTATAATTTCAATAATAATAATAGTAATCCAAGGGTATCCAACATTGCTTGTATATCAAGCGTTGGTGTGCAAACCCGCCAAGCTCTATCCGACACGTTGTTGACAAAGTCAGCGTTGGAATATCTTGGTCTCATTTTATGAGATTGGACACCTAAGGATTACCGACACGTTGTTGACAAAGTCAAAGTCGGCCTGCACAATCCGCCAAGCTCTTTACCCACTCTCCGTTAGTCCGCGAGGTAGTGCATGGGTGGTAAACCTTGGTCTTCTAAGTTAGGTGTATGTACTTAATCATAAATCTTAAAATTTTATAGAATAAAGAATAAGCGATGATGCCCAAATACTTCTTTACCTTATTGATTTGACTAGCCATACGTAAGAAAATTAGAATACCACTTTACAAACTGTGCCAAGCAAACTAAGAATCTATTTCATGGCTGCACTATGTTATCGACCGAACTAACTGGCCAAACTGGAATTTAACATTTGAAAACTTGATTTATATTGAAAATTTGTGACAAGTCGAGGTATCTAAAATAAAATCAACTGATCAGAAATTGTTAACTTAATTTGTTGTACCACCTTCCTGAAATAAGTCGTGTTTTCATTTTTCGTTTTTATTTGCATATGTCCATTGCATTTATGTAGTTTCATTAGAATCATAGCATACTGCATTTGGATTTTGTGGGTAGTATCCGCTGAAAACCCTCACGAGACACCACTCGTCCTACTAGGGACACCTAGAGGTTTAATGGCTTGTTGCATATGCTCAATGCAATCGTGTTTCCTACGAAAGTGCGACCTATCTAGTTAGTTTTTCATTTTCTTTTTACTCGAGGACGAGTAAAAGATAAGTGTGGGGGTATTTGATTGACACAAAAATGTGTTTATTTTATGCTCTTATATCTTATCTTTTGTATATAAATAAATATTACTTGGGTATTGTTTTGTTACTTTTACAGATATTCCAAACCCAGCCCGCATGCAACCAGAAAAGTAGAGAAATAGAGATGAAATTGATATATATTTACATTTTGAAGAATTGTAGATGAAGATCTCACATCTAGTTGCTGTTGGACAAGAAAAGGATTGATAAAAAGGTTTTGCACATCACAAATCAATGAAGAAGTGTCAAGGAAGCAAGAGGAAAAGAGAAAAGGCCCAAATTTGCTTTATTTATCTAAGGCTCATTTATGTTTCTCATTGTAAACTAATTAGTGATGTAATGACCAGGCCCATTTATCATTAGGGTTAGGGTTAGGGTTTGGCTATCAACCCTATATATACCCTTGTAATATCATTGTAGCCACCATCCTATCATATATCTCATTCTATTCTTTTCTTCATTAATAAAACTCATTTTTCTTTTTATCTTATGCAATTTTCTATTTCTTAGCAATTAGTGTTGTCTACACGATTAGATTCGGTAGAACACTATTTGTACTTTGCATTTCTTTTCATTAGTGATTGACCGTCTGATTAGATTCAGCGGTAATCCTAATTTTATTTCCTGTTGTTATTTATATTCTGCACTTTTATTTTCTGTATTTTTAATCGCGTTAATAGGTTAAATTGGATTTGATTAGATTTGAATTTGATTCATAGTTTCATTGCTTTTCCATTGAAATTGTGATTTGATCGTCGGTTCAGTTAGATCTGTTCTGAATCAAATTACAGTTTTAATTTTGTTTTGTTTAATTTTCAAAATCAACCTCCAAAGTTTTGTCTAACTCGCCCAAGAGATTAGATAAATAATTTGATTTAATTCACCTCCATGTTTTCGACCTGTATGCTTGCAGAATTTAATTTAAATGTCGCGCTTTTCTAATTCATAGACTAGCGTCGATCAGTAGGCGTGTGTTCTAACTTCTCTTTTAATTAGTTCAGTGATGAAATATGTGTTGGCATATTTGAGTCTACCTTATTTCATAGGGTAGCTGTGATAAAGTGAGTGATAGGATATGCTTCTATATTAGTCTGCATGCTATTTCTTAGGTCTGCATTCTTTTATTATCATCTATTTTAAATTACTGAAGACTTCAGAATAAAGGAAAAGTTGTCATTCTCTATGTATGTGATATGTGTGCGCTGTGACTAATTCCATTAACCTACATGATTTTCGTTTCAGATGTTTATATGGGGTAGCTGGCATATTTGCATTTCAAAAGGATGGGACTACACGAATGTGATAGTAATAAAGTAGGCTACTTTATCAACATGAGCGTAAGGTAGAAAATAAAATGGGTACGACTATATCGTTTTAAGTATTGTTCTTACCACTATTATTTTAAACAAATAATTTGGTATCACTAAATATGGAAATGGCCGGAGACGTGTGTAAAATTTTAATATGTTAAATGATGCACTACCTATTGTTTTCAAAGCCAATGTGTGACGATCTCAAAACCCATACTACGGTGTTAAGGATAATCATTGGAATATAACACATTAATCATCATTAGCAGAGTACAGATAATAACATAAACAACAAATAGAATAATTTTACATAGATATAACAGCGGAATCATAACATGTAACAACATCAGAGTAGCACAGTGTAGGATATAACTTAGTGCATAAAAAGTGAATGATCGGTCAACATCGCCATAAGTGAAATATATACATACAGTGAGACATAATAAAGATATCAGTCTACATTGCCTGAGGCGGTACATATACATAAGATAATACATGCTGGAAGTAAATCAATCTACATCGCCATAGGTGGAATCATATACATAAGATAAGTGTAGCGGAAAGTCAATAGCCAAAATACAAGTAAATCTAATCCTCGCCATCAAGCCAAAAATGCACTTCGTGCTGCAGTGCTAAGCCAAAATATCCTGTCATCTGTCAACTAGGCTGCCCGTGTGAAAATAAGGGCACCCGAGTTTGCAAAGTGAAACAAACAACAAGTCAGTCGTGGGACTGGTATGAGAAATCTACTTAACTGGTTAAACAACAGTAATAAGGCAAATCATAGGATCACGCCACTTTCGCGGAACGGGTTTACTCCAGTGATTGCCAGTGCATTTAAAATAAAGTAAATTCTTTAAACAACGCAATGCTTTTAAAAAGAATGAAGCCGTTATAAGACTCAAGTCCCATCACACAATGCAACGCAAACCGGAGGATAGAGTTTTACCTTATAATGGCCAAAATATGCTTAATACGTGCAAAGCAAAATCACTTGGTATTATTACTAGTGCATATATGTTTCAAAAGCGAATTCAATCATAAATATCAATCATAGACGACATGAGCGTCCTATGCCATTATGTCTCCATATATAAGTTACAATCGAATCCACAATCTCGTATTGGAAATTGGATTTTCGTCATGAGTCAAGGCAAGGGGCAAGCTCCTCTCCGCTTCGAGATACTCTAGCAAATGCCTCAGGACTACACACTCTGGGTAACCCTTGGAATCGGCTGGGCCGGTCCTCCCTTACGTTTGAGGATTAGTTATTCCTGAACACACGTTTCCCGGTCCTTACAGACCAATAATCGAGGCGCCTCGCATTCCAACAACCACAAAGATGAAAGTAATATAAATGTCAGTCAGTTTAAGCGCTGACACCATCATAACTAGAAAGAAACGTCGTGTTCTCCCAGCGGTCCTTATCCCGTTTTTGACTCATCCCGAGGTGTGAGGCTCGCGAATCCATGCTATACACAAAGCCAGGCCACGTAGGCCGTACTTTGATCATCGACTACAAGACTTTGCTTTGAAACAGAAGCCTTGATCACTGCATCTTGGCATGCCACACAGGCAATCCACTCCATACGACTGATTTCTATCGTTATATAACCTTTGAGCTCGTACGTCTCAGAGAAGGGCGTTAAGCAAGAGAATAAATTCTCCACCGCCAAACAGATATATATTTAACAGAGATTAGTCAGCACAGAACAAAATCCAATGTCAGACACACAGTCCATTTACAAGTCCTTTCTGGGTCTAAACGAAACCGGAGGTACCATATTCCTTGCATATCTGTACAATCAACACATACGTCTAGACGGCTACTACTTCCGTCCCTTCAAGGTAGCTACTCCAATCAGGAACCTCAGCAGCGCCGATCCAACCGATACGAAGATCGTCGGTCTTGAACCGTCTTCGTATTTTCAACTTCGAATCATTCGATAAATTATTTGAAATGAGGATTAGCTCGGCCTTTTCAAATAATTCACGTATATTTAGAATTCAAATCAATTCTTTCCATGGTTAAATTATTCGACATTCACATTTCAGTTCGTTAGTATAATTTTCATGTCAAACACATCAACCATCAAATATCAAGCAAACCAAGTAAAATTGGTTTATTTCCATTCCATGTCGCTTATAATATTTTACAATGATTTTTCACCATTTTTATTTATTTAAAATTGGCCATATTTAATTAAACGACGTTTCAGGTCGTGCCGTGGCACTAGCGCTGTTTTTCCCCAAATTTGTTTTACACATATCGGGAAATCTAACCGTTGGATTTCTACAAAGTTTATATCACTAGGAAGATATTCCCAAAGCGAACCCAACGGTTCCAGTTTCATGAAAATCCGACGGTCGAATCTTTCGGTATAGTCGTTTGAAGTTACGATTTCAAAACGTGAACTGCACGGCCTCGATTCGTTTTAATTTATATTTATATATATATATATAATTCATTCGACGATTTCAATATCGTTTTCACTTCATATATTTCACTAACGCCTTTATATTTCGAAAAATTTCGCCATACCCTCCTTTGTACGGGAAGGGGTTTGGAAATTTATTGGGTCGTATTAGGTACCCAATAAATCCTAATAAGCATACGCATATTTATAGTGATATATTCCGGTGTCCACAATGGAGTGTGTATAGATCATAACTCCAGAGAACAAATTCTCGTCACCCTATAAATGGTTTTTGTGTCTTAATGACTAGAGAGACGTGTTTATTGTCATCTCCAGACCTGTGTGGGTTTTTTATTAATCTGGCAATTTACCGTTACAATTTATATGGTCCATATCAGTCATCAGTTCAACCTGTAATATATAGTCATCGCCATACAAGCCTCTCGCACGTATGATAAATCTTCAACCTCGCCACACAAGCTTCAGATGCTTATGTGGTATATAATGAAGTATGCCTACATCAAGAAGTATGCCATATAGTGTAGTTCAAAATTAATTGTTACTATCCTATGGCGATGTTTATTATTACACACAGAATAACCAGCACTCCGCATCCAATGACATTCACAGGAGTTGATATAAAAATAAAATTGCGCAGCCAACTCATTAAGGCTTACCTATTTGTCGGGCACGCAAATAAATTCTTTACTCAAAAGCCAATCCATTTTCTCTGTTCAACACATGTATATATATAAGCAGGACAAAGCTAATAATAATATTCCTAGCGAACAAATATTTATTTCAACACATTGTTATTTTTAACACTTATACATAGGATAAAATGATATTATTGACGAACAAAAATATATTCCAACTCTTGGCTATTTTATTTAGATCCTAAACATGTTAAAAATAATATTTATAACCCCCGAACTTTTATTTCAACACGTGTGTAATTTTAGCGAGGCATATACAAGATAAAAGTAATATTTTTATCATCAGAAATATTTATTCAACACGTGAATGTTTTTAGCATTTCATATTCACAATAAAAATGTAAATTTTGTTGTTAAAGCAATTTATTTAAAATACGAATACCATTCAACACATGAATTTCTATTCAACGAATGAATTTCTATTCAACACATGAATGTTCTCTATAGTTCGTATATATAATAAAAATGTGATTTTTATTATTAAAGCAATTTATTTAAAACACGAATACCATTCAACACATGAATTTCTATTCAAAGAATGAATTTCTATTCAACACATGAATGTTCTCTATAGTTCGTATATATAATAATAATGTGATTTTTATTGTTAAAGCAATTTATTTAAAACACGAATACCATTCAACACTTCTATTCAACGAATGAACTTCTATTCAACACATGAATGTTCTCTATAGTTCGTATATATAATAAAAATGTTATTTTTATTGTTAAAGCAATTTATTTAAAACACGTATACCATTCAACACATGAATTTCTATTCAACACATGAATGTTCTCTATAGTTCGTATATATAATAAAAATGTGATTTTTATTGTTAAAGCAATTTATTTAAAACACGAATAACAATCAACACATGAATTTCTATTCAACGAATGAATTTCTATTCAACACATGAATGTTCTCTATAGTTCGTATATATAAAAAAATGTGATTTTTATTGTTAAAGCAATTTATTTAAAACACGAATACCATTCAACACATGAATTTCTATTCAACACATGAATGTTCTCTATAGTTCGTATATATAATAAAAATGTGATTTTTATTGTTAAAGCAATTTATTTAAAAACGAATACTATTCAACACATGAATTTCTATTCAACGAATGAATTTCTATTCAACACATGAATGTGGTTTCAA
This sequence comes from Allium sativum, assembly GCA_030737875.1. Classification (NCBI taxonomy): domain Eukaryota; kingdom Viridiplantae; phylum Streptophyta; class Magnoliopsida; order Asparagales; family Amaryllidaceae; genus Allium; species Allium sativum. Next base: position 895,467,248 of record CM060920.1, read on the forward strand.
CATATGAAAATAATTTCAACAAATGAAAATAATTCTAACACGTGAATATTTCAGAAAATTTCGACAGCATAACGGCAGGGTAGTTAAAACTGGCACCGTCCCCATGTACGGCTCCTCGCTCTACCTTAAAACCTCATGGTTTTTGACAATGGGGATTTCATGCATCTAGTTCGCACGCAGGCGGCATGTTTTATTTTCATTTCCACAATCCTATTCTAATTTCTTTCAACCACAAGAGGGTATTTTTCAACCACAAAGGTATTTTTCAACCACAATCCAACAATATCAATCACAAACAATTATTTTCAACCATTCGTCATACCACATATTTTCACGCCAATCACAAACAATAAATATCGTCCATGGTTTGTGGACAATGGGAGTGTGTGTGTGTGTGTGTATATATATATATATATATATATATTCGTTCGTATATAAATATATTTCACTTCCACTTCAACATAATTCAAAGCATATATGTTTCATACAACACTTGTATAACTTATACAACACATGTACAAGAGGTATACAATGCGTATATAATTTACACTTCGCTTATATAAGTTATACAACACGATTTCATTCACATTTTAATTTAGATTTCTCACATTGGTTTTCAAGATGCTGAAAATCATAACTAGCTTAGGAAAATCTGCGGTCTCTTCTAGATTGTAGAGAGCGTCCTTGCGGTCACGATATTTCCTGTTTCATCAAATTTCGTTAACACACGATAAAGATACGATTTTTCAAAGTTTGCAAAGGTTTTAAAGTGTTAAAACTTTTTTAAATTAACAAGCCGCACCTTTTAGGTTAGGGTTCAAAACTAGGTTTAGCAATTTCTTTCAATCCGTGGCTCGAGGTAAGGATCGGACAGCACCACTGTGCAGTGCTCGGAGGGGTGCACCTTCGCCAGGAGTGGGGCCCGGTGCGGTGGTGGATCCGATCGTCGGCGGCGGTTGAAAGGTGGAAACTTCGGAGGAGAATCTATTTAAAAATATCTTTCTAACGAATCCGAAAAATTGAAATTTCATAGCGGAAATCAAAAGTTATGGCCAATTCAATTTTTAGAAAGGTCGCTGTAGTATTTATATATATTATATATGGCTCGAAAGGCTACTTTTCACATATGAAGGAATTTCGACTCGAAACCACATCCATTGAGTTCGGAATGACGTTTCTGCATTGAAAAACAGTAAACACTTATATATTTTGAGTTTCGAAAATTATTTGTTTAAAAATGTATTTTTAGTATTAAATATATCGCCCTTGAAAATCGACATTTTGCATACGACCTCGGAATTCGACGAAACCACTTTTGTTGTATCCGGGACGTAAAATTATTGCTAGGTTTCAAATTTCATGATTTTTGAAGCTAGTATGTGAGCGTGGCAAAAGAAACTGTGTTTTGTCAATTTCGGTCAAAATTAATTGACTGAAAAATAGCCATTTTTCAAACAGTCTCAGAATTCGACGAAATAAATTTTGTTGGGATCGTATTGTCATAAGAAAGCCAAAAATAATTTTTCTGACTTCATATATGACCCCAGTAATATTAGAAAGTACGTTCGTATTGAAAATAAAAGAATTAATTTGAAAATAAAAGAAACATGCTTTTAACTTCATAATTAGACCTCGGCAATAGCGCTATTGCGTTCAGAAGGCGTCAAAACCTTAAGAACGACAGTAAGCAGGCCAAATTCCGAGTTAGTGGCCAAACGGACCTTTATTGGGCTAATTAATTATTTAATACTATTATTTTATTATAAAAACACTATTCATTCATCTCCCCCATCGTGTTCAGCCGAACCCATAGCCGCCTTCCCATTGCCACCTTCTCTCCTCCCTATCTCCTAATCCACTCACTTTTAGACCCAGCCGTAGTTAAACTTTTTGTAGCTCTCCTCAATCTCTTCGATTCTAGACAAGTTCCACATCAAACCGTTGCCCGCAGCTCTCGAACCACCTCCCCAAACCCGCAGCCTTTAAGCCGCCGCCGCACCCTGAACTTGCCGCCGCACCCCCTTAGGTTCCCGGTGTGGATGCACCTCTCGTAGCTCTCCAATCTCCCGCAAACCGTTCACAAAACCATCGACTATAGCTCCCGAAATCTGGATTCAAAGTTTTGAACATTTCTGAAAATTTAAGGTATGAATATTTCAGATTTTGCGACGCTTTGAAGCGTTACCGCGACAGTTGTTAAAAGTCAGTTTTGATTTATTTGTATGAACTTCGAATTGAAATCTTTCAGATCCGTAACTGCCGTGACTTTGAACACGAGATCTAATTGAATCTGTACCTTCCTTTCAAATCCGAGCTAGGTGAGAATTTATTTTTATTTAAATTTAATTAATTTAATTATTATTATTATTATGGCGTTGTGTGAAATTGAAAGTTAAACACAACTGAATTTGCGATGAAATGTTACCATGGGATGGATTCAAATTGTTGTGATGCTATGATTGTAGATCCATTATTTTTATTCATAGATCTGTTAATTATAAACATAGATCGGTAGGAAAAATTAGATTTTTCCTTGTTTAAATTTGTTGAAGTATACCTTGTGGATATGAATCATATATAAATCTATCATCATATACGTCGTTATGCAATTCACATTATTTTAACGTGAATTAAAGTAGGAAATTCCCATATGCAATTTACATTATTTTTATTGTGAATTAAAGTAGGAAAATTTACATTATTTTTATAATGTTAAATTAAAGTAAATTTTGCATTATGTTGAAAATTACATTTTTCTTTGTAATTAACATATAAATTTCATCGTATGATAAAATTTACATTTTTATATGTAAATTATATAGGAATGTACACCGTATTGTGAAAATTACATTTTTCTTTGTAATTAACAAGTGAATTCCACCGTATGTCAAAATTTACATTTTTATATGTAAATTATGAAGTGAATTTATGTCGTATATTAAAAAATTACATTTTTCTTTGTAATTAACATGGAAATTTCATTGTATGTTAAAATCTCCATTTTTATATGTACATTATATAGGGAATTACACTGTAGGATAAAATTTACATTTTTATATGTAATTAAAACATGAATTTACATTATGTGTTAAATATTACATTTTTATATGTAATGTCTATAGGAAAGTATACCGTATGACAAAACTACAATTTTCTATGCAATTAAAAGATGCAATTTCATTGTATGATAGAATTGCATTTTTCTTATATGTATATATATATATATATATATATATATATATATATATGTAACATAAAATGAGAATGAACATTAGAAATAAAATTTATTTATTTTATATGTAATTTAGATGTAGTGTTGGCGTTGTAATTAAAAATCATATTTTTACAATGTGAATTAGATGTAGTGTTTGCATTGTAATTAAAAATGATATTTTTACAATGTGAATTAGATGTATTGTTTGCATTGTAATTAAAAATGATATTTTTACAATGTGAATTAGATGTAGTGTTTGCGTTGTAATTAAAAATCATATTTTTACAATGTGAATTAGATGTAGTGTTTGCGTAGTAATTAAAAATCATATTTTTACAATGTGAATTAGATGTAGTGTTTGCGTTGTAATTAAAAATGATATTTTTACAATGTGAATTAGATGTAGTGTTTGCGTTGTAATTAAAAATCATATTTTTACAATGTGAATTAGATGTAGTGTTTGCGTTGTAATTAAAAATGATATTTTTACAATGTGAATTAGATGTAGTGTTTGCGTTGTAATTAAAATTGATATTTTTACAATGGGAATTAGACGTAGTGTTTGCGTTGTAATTAAAAATGATATTTTATGTAGTGTTTGCATTGTAATTAAAAATGATATTTTTACAATGTGAATTAGATCTAGTGTTTGCATTGTAATTAAAAATCATATTTTTACGATGTGAATTAGAAGTAGAGTTTGCATTGTAAATAAAACTTACATTTTGATATGTAAATTTAAAATAGGATTCACTGCAGATATAAGTTACATTTTTATAATGTAACTAAGATGAGAATGTACATTGAAGTTGAAATCTACGTTTTTATATGTAATTTAAAAGTAGGATTTTGAATGTATCAAAATTTACATTTGTTTTACATGTACATAAAAAAGAATATAGGAATTTGCATAGGAATTAAACTTACATTTTTATGTAAATAAAAAGGATGGAATTTACATTTCCAATGTAAGGAAAGAATGAATTTAGGATGCGGTAATATTCATTTTCAAATGAATTAAAATTTAGTAGGTATCGGTAATTGTGTAGAGCGTTGTTTTAATCAAACGACGTTATTACGATTCAATGATTATATATATATATATATATATATATATATATATATAATTAAAATTAAAAGAATAGGGCGTGGTAGTTTGCGTTTTGAAATCGTACTTTTAAACGACTATACAGGAAGATCCGACCGTCGGATTTTCTTGAAACTGGAACCGATAGGACCGTCTTGGAAAAATCTTTCCAACGATATATACTACGTTAAGACCCAACGGTTAGATTCTGAGAAATGTAAAAATCAAATTTGGTTGAATGCAGCGCCATAGTCGCCCATGGACTTAAGGCGTCGTTATATAAAAATTTAATTATTTTAAATAATTAAAATAGGAAGGAATCGTTAATAAAAATAATTGTTAATGTGTAAGAAGGATTATATATATATATATATATATATATATATATATATATATATATATATACGAGGATTATTTGGAAAGTTCGAGTCTATCTCATTCCAAATAATTAAACGACGTTTAAAAATCCAAGTTGGAAGACGGCGATTGAAGACCGTCAAATCTCCACATCAAATGGACGATGATGACTGTTGCCTTAGAATGGCTCGCTACCATGATAAGGTAATAGTAGGAGTTGCCCGTACGTAGTGTTGATTTGTACGGGTTTGGCTTTCGCTCAGACCCAGAGCATAAGCTTATAAATGGATTGTGTGTCTGACATCGTACTCCATTATATATCATGTTATTAATCTTCTGTCGAATGTATGGATGTTTGGTGGCGGAGAATTTATTCTCTTGCTTAACACCCGTTCATATATTTCGGCAAAGGATTGGTAGTGTGATATGGAGTGATGATGTGGCATGCTAAGATGCATATGATCAAGGCTTTGTTGAAAAGCAGGCCTTGTGGGACAATCAAAGCATAGCCTGTTTAGGCATAGCTTTGTGTATAGCGTGACTTCGCGAGCCTCACACACCGACGGAGTCTAAAACGGGAGAAGGGAACACAGGGAGAGCAACACGTTTCTTTCTAGCTAGAAGTGGTGTTTGGGCTTTAACACGGTCTGACATTTTACTTATGTGGATGATGGAATGAGGCTCCTCGGATGATAGTTCCTATAGGACTGGGAAACGTGTGTTCAGGAATAATTAATCTGCAACTCGTATGGCGGACCGGCCCTGCAGCTTTCCAAGGGTTCACTGCGGGGGATCCTGAGACATTAGCTAGAGTGTCTCGAATTGGTAGGAGCTCCTCCATAGCCTTGACTCATGATGGAAACCAATTTCCAATACGACCCCATTCGGATTTGATTGTATTACTAGTATGGAGGCATAGTAGTATGGGATACTATTCTTCCTAGGATTGATACATTTACTTTGAAATGTTTTGATATATACTAATAATAATATTAACTCGTATTTGCCGTATTTAGCATGTTTAATCACTATAAGGTAAAACCCTATCCTCTGGTTTGTGTTGCATTGTGTGATGGGACCTGGGTCTTATGGTGATTCCATTTTTCTAAAAACATAACGTTGTTGTACGATTTACTTATTAGTTTTTTTTGACACTTTCATGCACGGCAATCCATTGGAGTAAACCCATTCCGCGTTAGCGGCTTGGTCCTTGGATTTTCCTTATTGTTATTAGTGACATTATTTAAGAATTCTCACACCAGTCCCATGACTGACCCGTTGTTTGTTTCCACCTTTGCAAACTCGGGTGCCCTCTTTTCCACACGGGCAGTCGAGTAGTTTGTCTACAGGTTCTTATTTCGAGCAGGATTCTGGATTGAAGCCTAAAGCTGTGTCCAGAGCATAGTTGTTTACGCTGCCTTAGTTATTTTATTTCCGCTGCAATGTATTAAAATCATGTAAAATTATCTTCCGCTGTAATTATTAGTCAATATACTCTGATATTCTGTACTCTGATGTAACATTTATTATTGATGTTATAAAAGTCTGTTGTTGTTGTTCTGATGTGTTGTATTCCCAAAGTTAACGTAGGTGGGATTTGAACGATTTTGGTCGATTTTGCGATCGATTAAGGCCGGGCAAAATCCGACTCGTTACAGTTGGTATCAGAGCTTTGGTTAGCTCAAATCTTTGGGGTACAACTCATTAGAACTGAACAAAAGACTCATCAGAGATTGGATTAGTAATATCCAATAAGAATACTCATTAGGGATAGGATCAGCAGTATCCTAGAATGAGAAAACTCTTTAGAGATGGGGTTAGTAATGCCCTAGAATGAGTTGAGAGTAGCAAGCCTATAATATACGTATTTGTGATTAATTATAATCTATTTTGGAAAATATGATTTTGAATATATAAAAAGTTATATATTTGAAAGTTAATCAACGAATAAAATTATTTAAACCAATGGAGAAAATAAATAAATATATAATTAGTTAGTTAATTAATCAACTTTTAGCTTCGTTCCTTTTCGAGGACGAAAAGTTTTTAAGTGGGGGAGACTGTAACAACCCTGAATTTTGGGGTAAATTTAAAAAAATTTATTCTAAGTAATTTTAATGAGTTTTGATAGTTAAAATAATCTATTTTAAATAATAATGATCACAAATTTGATTTAAATTGAAGTTAGAATGAATAATTTAATTTTAATTATAAAAAGAGTAGAAATAGCGCAGTAGTTTGAAAAGTCAAACTTGAACTTTGACTGACCATACGAGATGCAAAATTTAACGGATTTTAGTGAAACCAAAAATATTGGAATCTATTTAAAAATATCTTTCTAATGAATTCGAAAAATTGAAATTTCATAGCAGAAATCAAAAGTTATGGCCAATTCAATTTTAAGAAAGGTCGTTGTAGTATTTATATATATTATATATGGCCCGAAAGGCTGCTTTTCACATATGAAGGAATTTCGACTCGAAACCACTTCCATTGAGTTTGAAATGATGTTTCTGCATTGAAAAACAGTAAACACTTATATATTTTGAGTTTCGAAAATTATTTGTTTAAAAATGTATTTTTAGTATTAAATATAACGCCCTTGAAAATCGACATTTTGCATACGACCTCGGAATTCGACGAAACCACTTTTGTTGGATCCGGGACGTAAAATTATTGCTAGGTTTCAAATTTCATGATTTTTGAAGCTAGTATGTGAGCGTGGCAAAAGAAACTATGTTTTGTCAATTTCGGTCAAAATTAATTGACTGAAAAATAGCCATTTTTCAAACAGTCTTAGAATTCGATGAAATAAATTTTGTTGGGATCGTATTGTCATAAGAAAGCCAAAAATATTTTTTCTGGATTTTTCTGACTTCATATGTGACCCCAGTAAAATTAGAAAGTACGTTCGTATTGGAAATAAAAGAATTAATTTGAAAATAAAAGAAACATGCTTTTAACTTCAGAATTAGACCTCGGCAATAGCGCTATTGCGTTCAGAAGGCGTCAAAACCTTAAGAAAGACAGTAAGCAGGCCAAATTCCGAGTTAGTGGCAAAACGGACCTTTATTGGGCTAATTAATTATTTAATACTATTATTTTATTATAAAAACACTATTCATTCATCGCCCCCATCGTGTTCAGCCGAACCCATAGCCGCCTTCCTCTTGCCACCTTCTCTCCTCCCTACCTCCTAATCCACTCACTTTTAGACCCAGCCGTAGTTGAACTTTTTGTAGCTCTCCTCAATCTCTTCGATTCTAGACAAGTTCCACATCAAACCGTTGCCCGTAGCTCTCGAACCACCTCCCCAAACCCGCAGCCTTTAAGCCCCCGCCGCCCCCTGCACATGCCGCCGCATCCCCCTAGGTTACCGACGTGGATGCACCTCTCGTAGCTCTCCGATCTCCCGCAAACCGTTCGCAAAACCATCGACTATAGCTCCCGAAATCTGGATTCAAAGTTTTGAACATTTCTGAAAATTTAAGGTATGAATATTTCAGATTTTGCGACGCTTAGAAGCGTTACAGCGACAGTTGTTAAAAGTCAGTTCTGATTTATTTGTATGAACTTCGAATTGAAATCTTTCAGATCCGTAACTGCCATGACTTTGAACACGAGATCTGATTGAATCCGTACCTTCCTTTCAAATCTGAGCTAGGTGAGAATTTATTTTCATTTAAATTTAATTAATTTAATTATTATTATTATTATGGCGTTGTGTGAAATTGAAAGTCAAACACAATTGAATTTGCGATGAAATGTTACCATGGGATGGATTCAAATTGTTGTGATGCTATGATTGTAGATCCATTATTTTTATTCATAGATCTGTTAATTATAAACATAGATCGGTAGGAAAAATTAGATTTTTCCTCGTTTAAATTTGTTGAAGTATGCCTTGTGGATATGAATCATATATAAATCTATCATCATATACGTCGTTATGAATTCACATTATTTTAACGTGAATTGAAGTAGGAAATTCGCATCGCCGTGAAATTTACATCGTTATGCAATTTACATTATTTTTATTGTGAATTAAAGTAGGAAAATTTACATTATTTTTATAATGTTAAATTAAAGTAGATTTTGCATTATGTTGAAAATTACATTTTTCTTTGTAATTAACTTATGAATTTCATCGTATGACACAAGTTACATTTTTATATGTAAATTATATAGGAATGTACACCGTATTGTGAAAATTACATTTTTCTTTGTAATTAACAAGTGAATTCCACCGTATGTCAAAATTTACATTTTTATATGTAAATTATGAAGTGAATTTATGTCGTATATTAAAAAATTACATTTTTCTTTGTAATTAACATGGAAATTTCATCGTATGTTAAAATCTACATTTTTATATGTACATTATATAGGGAATTACACCGTAGGATAAAATTTACATTTTTATATGTAATTAAAACATGAATTTACATTGTGTGTTAAATATTACATTTTTATATGTAATGTCTATAGGAAAGTATACCGTATGACAAAACTACATTTTTCTATGCAATTAAAAGACGCAATTTCATCGTATGATAGAATTTGCATTTTTCTTATATATACATATGTAACATAAAATGAGAATGAACATTAGAAATAAAATTTATTTATTTTATATGTAATTTAGATGTAGTGTTTGCGTTGTAATTAAAAATCATATTTTTACAATGTGAATTAGATGTAATGTTTGCATTGTAATTAAAAATGATATTTTTACAATGTGAATTAGATGTAGTGTTTGCATTGTAATTAAAAATGATATTTTTACAATATGAATTAGATGTAGTGTTTGCGTTGTAATTAAAAATCATATTTTTACAATGTGAATTAGATGTAGTGTTTGCGTTGTAATTAAGTTGTAATTAAAAATCATATTTTTACAATGTGAATTAGATGTAGTGTTTGCGTTGTAATTAAGTTGTAATTAAAAATCATATTTTTACAATGTGAATTAGATGTAGTGTTTGCGTTGTAATTAAAAATGATATTTTTACAATGTGAATTAGATGTAGTGTTTGCGTTGTAATTAAAAATCATATTTTTACAATGTGAATTAGATGTAGTGTTTGCGTTGTAATTAAAAATTATATTTTTACAATGTGAATTAGATGTAGTGTTTGTGTTGTAATTAAAAATCATATTTTTACAATGTGAATTAGATGTAGTGTTTGCGTTGTAATTAAAAATCATATTTTTACAATGTGAATTAGATGTAGTGTTTGCGTTGTAATTAAAAATCATATTTTTATAATGTGAATTAGATGTAGTGTTTGCATTGTAATTAAAAATGATATTTTTGCAATGGGAATTAGATGTAGTGTTTGCGTTGTAATTAAAAATGATATTTTTACAATGTGAATTAGATGTAGTGTTTGCATTGTAATTAAAAATGATATTTTTACAATGTGAATTAGATGTAGTGTTTGCATTGTAATTAAAAATGATATTTTTACAATGTGAATTAGATGTTGTGTTTGCATTGTAATTAAAAATCATATTTTTACAATGTGAATTAGAAGTAGAGTTTGCTTTGTAAATAAAACTTACATTTTGATATGTAAATTTAAAATAGGATTCACTGCAGATATAAGTTACATTTTTATAATGTAACTAAGATGAGAATGTACATTGAAGTTGAAATCTACGTTTTTATATGTAATTTAAAAGTAGGATTTTGAATGTATCAAAATTTACATTTGTTTTACATGTACATAAAAAAGAATATAGGAATTTGCATAGGAATTAAACTTACATTTTTATGTAAATAAAAAGAATGGAATTCACATTTCCAATGTAAGGAAAGAATGAATTTAGGATGCGGTAATATTATCTTCATTTTCAAATGAATTAAAATTTAGTAAGTATCGGTAATTGTGTAGAGCGTTGTTTTAATCAAACGACGTTATTACGATTCAATGATTATATATATATATATATGTATATATATATATATAATTAAAACTAAACGAATAGGGCGTGGTAGTTTGCGTTTTGAAATCGTACTTTTAAACGACTATATAGGAAGATCCGACCGTCGGATTTTCTTGAAACTGGATCCCATAGGACCGTCTTGGAAAAATCTTTCCAACGATATATACTACGTTAAGACCCAATGGTTAGATTCTGAGAAATGTAAATATCAAAATTGGTTGAATGCAGCGCCATAGTCGCCCATGGACTTAAGGCGTCATTATATAAAAATTTAATTATTTTAAATAATTAAAATAGGAATGAATCATTAATAAAAATAATTATTAATGTGTAAGAAGGATTTTATATATATATATATATATATATATATATATATATACGAGGATTATTTGGAAAGTCCGAGTTTATCTCATTCCAAATAATTAAACAACGTTTAAAAATCCAAGATTGGAAGACGGTGATTGAAGACCGTCAAATCTCCACATCGAATGGACGATGATGATTGTTGCCTTCGAATGGCTCGCTACCATGATAAGGTAATAGTAGGAGTTGCCCGGACGTAGTGTTGATTTGTACGGGTTTGGCTTTCGCTCAGACCCAAAGCATAAGCTTATAAATGGATTGTGTGTCTGACATTGTACTCCATTATATATCATGTTATTAATCTTCTGTCGAATGTATGGATGTTTGGTGGCGGAGAATTTATTCTCTTGCATAACACCCGTTCATATATTTCGGCAAAGGATTGATAGTGTGACATGGAGTGATGATGTGGCATGCAAAGATGCATATGATCAAGGCTTTGTTGAAAAGCAGGCCTTGTGGGACAATCAAAGCATAGCCTGTTTAGGCATAGCTTTGTGTATAGCGTGACTTCGCGAGCCTCACACACCGACGGAGTCTAAAACGGGAGAAGGGAACGCAGGGAGAGCAACACGTTTCTTTCTAGCTAGAAGTGGTGTTTGGGCTTTAACACGGCCTGGCATTTTACTTATGTGGATGATGGAATGAGGCGCCTCAGATGATAGGTCCTATAGGACTGGGAAACGTGTGTTCAGGAATAACTAATCCGCAACTCGTATGGCGGGCCGGCCCTGCAGCTTTCCAAGGGTTCACTGCGGGGGATCCTGAGACATTAGCTAGAGTGTCTCGAATCGGTAGGAGCTCCTCCCTAGCCTTGACTCATGGTGGAAACCAATTTCCAATACAACCCCATTCGGATTTGATTGTATTACTAGTATGGAGGCATAGTAGTATGGGATACTATTCTTCCTAGGATTGATACATTTACTTTGAAATGTTTTGATATATACTAATAATAATATTAACTCGTATTTGCCGTATTTAGCATGTTTAATCACTATAAGGTAAAACCCTATCCTCTGGTTTGTGTTGCATTGTGTGATGGGACCTGGGTCTTATGGTGATTCCATTTTTCTAAAAAGCATAACGTTTTTGTACGATTTACTTATTAGTTGTTTTTGACACTTTCATGCACGGCAATCCATTGGAGTAAACCCATTCCGCGTTAGCGGCTTGGTCCTTGGATTTTCCTTATTGTTATTAGTGAAATTAGTTAAGAATTCTCACACCAGTCCCATGACTGACCCGTTGTTTGTTTCCACCTTTGCAAACTCGGGTGCCCTCATTTCCACACGGGCAGTCGAGTAGTTTGTCTACAGGTTCTTATTTCGAGCAGGATTCTGAATTGAAGCCTAAAGCTGTGTCCAAAGCATAGTTGTTTCCGCTGCCTTAGTTATTTTATTTCCGCTGCAATGTATTAAAATCATGTAAAATTATCTTCCGCTGTAATTATTAGTCAATATACTCTGATATTCTGTACTCTGATGTAACATTTATTATTGATGTTATAAAAGTCTGCTATTGTTGTTCTGATGTGTTGTATTCCCAAAGTTAACGTAGGCGGGATTTGAACGGTTTTGGTCGATTTTGCGATCGATTAAGGCCGGGCAAAATCCGACTCGTTACAGGGCGCGTTCCCAGTGTGTCGTGAACAAGCATGGATCCGATTGGGGAAGATATACAAATACGTTCACGCATATGTATAGACTCAAACTCAATTTATTGTATTACTAACCATATCTCTATCGAGTTACACCACATAGCCAAAGTAATCACTTAACCTTTAGCTCTAATACAATTGCAACGAACTGGATTTTTCGACCATGAAAATCAACACAACACACCATATTGACTATTTAAGTATCGGAAATACTGGACTTTTAATAGAAAGAAGTTAGAGGGTGAGAAATAAAAAGAAAGAAAGTTATAATAGAAGAAGAAGAAGTTCAGAACAAAATCAGAGTAAACACGAATCTCACGGCAAAACGAATAAAATATATTATATAACTTTGAGATACAAAACTGTATTTGACTTACATACATCAGAACACATCATATAAATCATAGTAGAAATAAACTCTCTCCATACATCTAACTCTGAAGCCTCCTGCTCCGAGTTCCTACAAGTATATCTGAAAATCCCGACTAATTAACTGCCCGTAAAAATTTAGGCACCCAAGAGTTTAGGGAAAACAAAATAAAATCTGGGTCAATCATGGGACTGATGTGAATAAACTCTAGTCAAACTTGGTTTAATTTTTAAAATCCTTGTGACACCCCACGTCCGTTATTGTCACTTACTAAGAGAATGCATTAAGTTTCGTGAAGCGTTATAGGTAATCTGACAAATAATAATTACAAGACAGATATAAATAAGATAGCAGCGGAAATTTAAATTTTTATTTCAATCATAAATCTTAATACCGTGGTCCACAGTTTCATAAGTCAAAAAAACCATTACAACAAAATAACATCTGTCTTGCACCATCAGAGTACATAAGTAAATAAAAAAGCATAATCCACCAAATTAAAAGAGTTAAGCAATAGTAGAGACAAGAACTTGAGCCTTACTTCAGAAATAGCTCCTAGCAAGATGATATCTGAATTCAGACTAAGCCTGAGTGTCTCCTCCCCGAGAACCTTGGGGGGGCACGGAAGAATGAAGGAGAAACAAAAACGGTTAGATATAAAGTATGGCGAGTCTAGTTACTTTTAGCCAATAGATAAACAAAAGTAACATGAAAGGCATATAAAGTGGATAAGAGAGAGATCACTAAATAAATGGAGGGTGTGATAAGGTAGGCAAGATAAGGTGTACATGCCTCACTAATGATTACTCTGCACAGTTACTAGTATATCCAGAAAGAGATGATCCCTTCAACTATAAGGTGGTAGACTTAGGTATACATCAAAATGTATCCTAACTACCCTGATCAATCGACTCCCTAACCCTCATAGATACCTTGTGCTAGCCCCACAATAGGAGGTATCACTTCCTAAAGTGGCAACCCCTCATCGTAATAATGTGCACAACCATATCTACAGGTGTCATGGTCGTCTTATCCCCTCTGCCCGGCTCATGCACGCACATGGCCCAGTCGATTTGCGCCGCCCACACCGACCTCCATGTTTGGATCTCTTACAATCAGTCAGTAAGAATGCCCCTTCTATGCTTAGTATTGAGCACTTTGTTTGATACCCACTCCAGGTTACTGACTGAAATGAGTCCCACACAATAGGATACAAGCTCTCCCCTTTGTCTTGTATCCCCCACTAGGTTTTCACTGACTATGTCCATTAGGTGTCTTTAATTACATAGCCTTATTTATTTCTACCGGTTATGCTTACCTACAGGTGTCTTTAATACATAACCCATAATCTTCCAATCGGCTATGCTTACCTATTGGTCTCTTTAATTACATAACCCTATCACTTCTACAAGTTATGTTTAACCTAAGAGGTTTCTTTAATTACATAACTTTATTATTTAATCGATTATGTATACCACTAGGTGTCTTTAATTTATAATCTTAACGGTTGAAGTTTGTGGGCCTATTACCCATCCCCTCTTCAGATTTACTTAACCCACACCTCAACCATGTTTATTTAATCCCCAACTTAAATTTAAGTTCATGCAATCCCTATGGATTAACAAAGGTTAAGTAGTCCAATTCTTTACCATGTCCATTTATGGTTGCATGATGGGCCAGACATCCCACATTTGAAACACCCCACCTCCGTTAGGGTCACTCTCAAAGGGAATGCCCTAATTTTGGTGGAGGTTTATAAGTATAAGTCACAGATATACAAGACAGATATAATAACACATATTTTTGAACAGTGGAAAACAACAACATCTTTTATTTCATTAAAATATGTGTTGCAAAAACCATGCCATAATTGTCTTACAATTCTTCCAAAAACATAACATCTTCATAACTGTCTTGATTACATTATTTAAAGAAGCATAAAGAAAACATAAATAAACTGCATAAGTCCCATAATTGTTGTCCAAAGCCATAGTCCAAAACGAAAGAGATCCAAGCAATACATTCTTTCTCTTCAAGCTGGATGTGAAAACTGGTCAAGTTGCGATATTCACTCCCTGTGGACCTGGGGGGAAACAGAAGAAAAGAAGACGAAAGAAAAGTAGAGTCAGGCATAAAGCCTGAGTAAGTCTAGGACTATTCAGTCTATGAATAAAGAACTGGGTATGATAAGTATAAACTGGAAATGGGAAAGCACCATAAACTAAGTAAAGTTGTCTAGAGTCTAATGTACTATCGTACCCCATATTAATCTCTGCATCCATTTAAACTGGTTCCCAACAGGCACCCCGTAATCAGGGTAAAGTGATTCGTTTCTAATGATCGGCTCCTACTCGCATAGTTACATGTGTCTTACGGCCCCCGATGTTGTAGTTACCTATGCTGGTCCCACCATGGGGTGTATCAAGTCCCATAGTGGCGGCCTGACACAATCCTAGAATGCATAGGTATGCTACTGGTGCCCAGTGCCTTATTTTTCTGCGCCGGAGTGTGTGCACGCCCGCACCCCGTTAGAACCTACACTGCCGCACCACCGCCGTCGATTTGACCTCTTACAGTTTGCCCAGTAATTGTGCCCCACCCTGCCTAGTTCAGGGTATCCTGATACACCTTGTAGGGTTACTGCTGAAAAGGGTCCCCCGCTACTAGGTTTTCTATTTCTAGCCAACATGCTAAGTTGGTTAAGTGTTTTGTAAACCTAACCCCCAATCAGTCTGTATAGTTCAGCATGTTCCATTTTGATTAAGTATTAATTCAATTTACTTAATCCTATCCATCCCGACTCAGCCTTAATTGCCTTATTAAAGCCTTGACCTCTCACATTAGACAGGTATTGTTGTGGCTGCCTGTTGTCGGTTGGGTCCGGGCAGTCTTACGCCACAACTCAGTCTAACCTCGGGTCTTTATTGGGCTCCGTGTTTAACCACCCACAATGGATAGGTATTGTTGTGACTACTGGACAGCCGGGCGGTTCCGGGCAGGTTTACATCACAACTCAATCCAACCTCGGGTTAAACACATCGTATTTTCTACATTTACATATTTTGTCTCTTTTCTTTTTTATATGTAAATATTTGCGGCCCATTATTCAAATTCATCTTTATTGGGTAAAATCTATTTATGTCACTTAATTGTTTTTCATGGTTGTTGGCATGCGTCAAACATGCCAACACATATGTTATATGTTTTAACCCCATCGTCATTACCCCCGTTTTATACGTTCACGAAAATATAACATATGTTGGGTTTAATATTTAAACCCAACTTAGTCACATGAAAAAGGGGAGGCTTATAACATGGTGTTTACATATTCTAAGTGACATAAAAAGGGGAGTGTGAACGCATGAACTTGCAACATAACGGTCTAATTGATATGAATTAGGCATATGTGAACTTGCATGGTGACAGCATATAATCATGACATAAACATACCTAAACATGAATCGTGGTTTTTAATCTATTCATGTAAACTTGCAATTGGAATGTAAATCTAACTTAATTTATGTGTTACATATATCACCATATGATTTTTATAACAACATAGGCCTAAAACATGGTTTCAACTAGGCATAATACCAAACATAGTTTAGTCATGTTCATAAAAATGCTTACTTTTGTCTCTAATACAAAAGTATGATTTGCCAATTCCAACATAGATTCATATAAACCATAGTACTTAGTCGAATCCAATTACACACTAAAAGTGGTCATAAAAGTATGTACATCATATTGGCATAATAGTGAATCATATACTTGCATGAATCCCAAATAAAATATTACAACATATGATTGTTAACTTCCAACATAAATCACATACTTGCAAATATCCAATCGTATACCACAACATTTCCGAATCGTTTAGAATCAAAGCAACATACAAATATAGATTATTATCGCCACAATTCCATTTCTCATTTTACACAAATCAAAACGCAACTATTTATTCACATCGGAATAGCACTCTACTTACAACGTATGACGAATCTTCAATGCAGGAATCTGAATTCTGAATTTGGAGATGCTATCCTTTGTTGTAGGCGTTGTTTTAATTGACGTTGCTTTAAGCTTTCAAATCGTCTCCTAATTGTCTCTCAATTTCTGACGGCTAATCCTAGTCTTTCCTCAGCAGCATGACGGTCTCATCTCCATTTTTATTTGTGTGAATTAGAGTGAGTGCTAGGTCCTTTTTATAGAGTTTGTGAGTTGATTAGGACCGTCGATGGAGCTTGGTTTAATAATATCCGTTCGTTTGAAGGAGAGAACAACCAGGAGCTGACACCTAGCCCTAGTGACAAGGCAAGGCTTAGAAAATCGACCAAACACAGACCAGGCCAGCCAGGGGGGCTGGGTTCGACCTGGCTCAGGGGCCAGGTCGACCCCCCAGTCAACCCCCAGGTCGACTATGTAGTCGACCTGGGTGCCCCAGGTCGACTACCCAGTCGACCTAGGTGTCTTGGGCGGGAAAATTCCCGCCCTGGCCAATCCGGCCTGATTTTTGAATTTTAAATCTGATTTCCGAGCTGTTTTGGTCTGTTTGAATTTTAAACTGAATTCTGAAACTTTCGGAGGCCATATCTTCTTCATACGGAGTCTGTTTTACGTAAACTCGGGCTCTATCTCAAACAGAATTTCGAGACGAACGCAATGGCGTATCCCTTTTCCCTTAATTCTTTGATTTGAAATTTATTATACTTTAATTTGTGAATTTCACTGTTATAGAATACACGGGGTGTTACATTCTCCCCCACTTAAAAGGATTTCGTCCCCGAAATCTTCAAGTTCAGGAAGAATGTATGTCCTAACATCCAAACATCCATCTACTCATCCATCAAACACGAGCATCCATTGTCCTTAAAAGACTTCTAATGCTTCATGATCATATGCGAAGTGTGTGTACATGTACTTATCTAATGCAAAATCAGTCGGTCTACTGATTCAGTTGACCTCCTTAATGCAAATCATGTAAGTGCCATGAATCCATTATGTATGCAAATTTTCCTATTCATGATTCTACATGAGTGCACAATCATTCATATATAAATGCAACATCCATATGGCAACACATTAAACTTCAACCATATACGAGCAAATACATTCATGCATATGCAATATGAAGTGACTGAGCCGATCTAAATCCTAGATTGTGTGTGTATATGCAACCACTAGCAATCACTTACATCCACTTGCAACCATCATCCATAACATGTTTCAATTACATGTTTTCATCCAAAGGGTTTCTTCCTAAAGGATAAGGTCGAGGAGATATACCTAAAAAGATAGATAAAAGCGCAACTTAAGGAAAAAGAAAGATCAAAGACGTACCCTCGAAAAGAAAAAGGGTAGGCTGCGCGTATTCTAGCTTCAGTTTCCCAAGTTGCGTCTCCCTCGGCGTCGCTCCACTGAACTTTGACGAGCTTGACTTCGCGGTTGCGTAGCTTCTTTACTTCCGTTCCTAATATGCAGATTGGAACTTTCCTCACGGTTGCTTCGCGTTCCACTTCAGCTTCTTCTAGAATATTTTGCTCTACCACTTCAGCAGATTCATGTAGACATTTTCGGAGGTGCGAAACATGAAAAACGTTGTGAACTCCGGCCAATTTTTCGGGTAGCTCTAATCTATAGGCCATTTTCCCAATTTTCTCGATGATAGGAAATGACCCTACGAACCTTGGTGCTAGATTTCCTGTGGTTCCAAAAAGAACAACGTTCCTTAGCGGAGATACCTTAAGAAAAACTCTGTCCCCAACCTCAAATTCAAGGTCGGTCCTCCTCTTGTCGGCGTAGGATTTTTGTCTATCTTGGGCTGTCTTCATCCTTCTCCGTATTAAGTCTACTTTTTCCGAAGTCTCTCGGATCATATCCGGTCCAAGTATGAGTTTGTCAGTAGACTCCCACCAACAAGTGGGCGATCGGCACGGTCTTCCATATAAAGCTTCGAAGGGCGCCATTCCGATGGTTGCTTGGTAGCTGTTGTTGTAGGCAAATTCCACCAAAGGAAGATGGTCTTCCCACGTCCCTCCGAAGTCAAGGACGCACAGTCTTAAAAGGTCCTCCAAAACTCTGTTCACTCTTTCTGTCTGGCCATCGGTTTGGGGATGATAGGCTGTGCTTAAGCATAACTGTGTGCCTACTGCTTCTTGCAGACTCCGCCAAAACTCACTTATGAAGATAGGGTCTCGGTCACTAACGATGCTGGATGGTATTCCATGGAGTCGAACAATTTCCTTGAGGTAAAAAGATGTTAGGGTTGAAGCAGTTCTTTTACTCTTGACAGGTAAGAAGTGGGCGCTTTTAGTAAGCCTATCCACTATTACCCAAATGCTAGTGTTGCCTCTTCTAGACCTAGGCAACCCATCAATGAAGTCCATTGAGATACTATCCCACTTCCACTGCGGGACCTCTAGAGGATGGAGTAGAGCGCCAGGCTTTTTCTGCTCCGCCTTAACCTGTTGGCACACCATACACTTAGAAACGAAATCCGCCACGTCCTTTTTCATACCGTTCCAAAAGAAAGTCCTCTTTATGTCCTTGTACATTTTATCCCCGCCTGGGTGTATCGTCATCTTGGAGTGATGTGCTTCCTCGAGAACCTTCTTTACTGAATCCCTTAACTGTGGGACGCATAATCTTCTGTCTCGCCTTAGCCAACCCTTGTCATCGATGGAGTATCTACTGAGGTGACTTGAGGTCTCACCCCTAATGAGCTTATCAATCGTCTCCACAAGCGAGGGTCTTCGCGTTGTGCTGTCCCTATTGAGTCCACTAAAGTCGGGCGTACTTCGAGAGATGCCAGCAAGCCTGGTACAAAATCGGAGGAGGGCCTAAAGTCAAAGTTGGCTATAAACTCTAGGCTTTGTCTTTCAACGAACAACGGGCTTAGGGTTAGTTTCTTTCGGCTCAACGCGTCTGCCACTACGTTGCCTTTGCCCGGAGTGTAGGATATCTCGAAATCGTATGAGGCAAGAAACTCCATCCATTTTTGTTGCCTGAAGTTAAGATCTTTCTGCGAGAAAAGATATTTCAACGATTTATGGTCAGTGTAAAGTTCGAACTTCTCACCTAGGAGATAGTGTCGCCAAGACTTGAGTGCAAAGACGATGGCAAGATCGTGGGTCGGGTAGTTCTTTTATTTCATTAAAATACGTGTTGCACAAACCATGCCATAATTAGCTTACAATTCTTCCAAAAACATAAATAAACTGCATAAGTCCCATAATTGCTGTCCAAAGCCATAGTCCAAAACGAAAGAGATCCAAGAAATACATTCTTTCTCTTCAAGCCGGATGTGAAAACTGGTCAAGCTGCGGTATTCCCTCCCTGTGGACCTGGGGGGGAAACGGAAGAAACGAAATGGCGCGGCAATTCGCTATTTGGCGATTCGAACTTCAACTGAATATACAGGGTCCGTTTTAAATTGGATTTTTGTGAAACAAGAAACGTTTGGAGCTGGTGAAGTATATTTTTGTAATGAAGGAGAAAATTGGGGATTTCATTGTGTAGATTTTGATTTATGTCCAAATCAAATTTTAGAAAAGTCGCTATGGAATTCCATTGAAATTTATAAATATATATTTATATCATAAAAGGATCTTTTTATATAAATCGAATATCGATATAACTGGGAATTTTGAAATATCGAGTTATAAATCCAGTTGGAGTTGTATGGTATTCTAGTGTGAATATATACGATAATATTTATTTTTAAATATTTAATTAATTGTTTTTAAAAATATTTATACATTTAAATGGGTTACTTAGAGCTTTAAAAATAGCCAGTTTTGCAAACGACCTCCATTTTCGACGAAACTAATTTTGTTGGATCTACAATATAAAATTATTGTTAGATTTCAATTTCCTGGATTTTTGAAGTTAGTGTGTGGCCGTTCGGGATTTTAATGTGAAAAACAGTCAGTATTTTGACGACTAAAAATACGCTATGTGAGCAAACGGAGTCGGAATTCGACCAAACCAGTTTCGTTGGGTCCATAATGTCGAACTATAGCTACATATCCAGTTTCATAATTTTTGGGTATCGTGTGTGATTACACAAATTTGTAGAAGGCAAATCCAATATAAAATGATAAAAATATCTCAAAATATCTAAACTAAATTATCTAAAATCTATCCCGTATAAATAAACATTTACCTCCATCCCTTACGACCTAATTCCTTCTCTGTAACTAAAATAAAATGCGTCGTCGCTCTTCTTATCTCTTCAGCAAAATATGAGTTCAAAAATCCAAAACAAATACAAAGAAAATCCTATAAATCACTATGGTATGTATGTCGATTCCTTGGAGTATGCTTTTGAACCTCGTGCAAGGCTTATAGGGTGCGACGTAGGTTCCTGGATCTGCGAAAGTGGCAGTGGGTTCTAGGGTTTGGTTTTCTGAGAAATATAAGAAGTTGTAGCTCGATTTGAGTGTGTTTTCAGAATAAGGAAGGAAAATGGAGTGTATTGGACAAAATTTGTGGAGTTTGATGCCAATTTCCGTCGATGACTGTACTAGAGCAGTCGACATCGCGATAGTGGAGTGGCCAACGAGTGGGATGAGAATGGTATAGGAATGAAGAGCAAGTGAAGAGAGATGCAATGGTGATTTTTATTTTGGTTTCGGTTAAGGAAATGGAGGGCTACGAGGGGTTAAAAGAAGAGGTAATGGTGGTGTTTTTGTTGTGCCTGAAGCGTGGAAGATGAGGACGGGGAAGAAGAGAGTTTGGGTATGGGCTTTAAGCGGGAAAGTGGGTTAAAGTGAAAATGGTAAAAGCCCATTGGATTTAATTTAATTAAGTTAAATTTAATATTGTATCATAACTTATAATGCAACAACTTTCTCATACGATATCGAAACTCAGCGAAACAAGATCCCTTGGGATCGTATGGACGAGGGCTAGACCATGGAACTGACTGGGAGTGAATCAGAGCTTGTTACAATTTATAGCCACATAAATTGTCGGATCTAAATCAACCGACAATTATCGTTTTTAACGATGAACGTCCAATGTTAGTAAAACTCATCAACTCCATCAGTTCATACGTATTTTTAGAACTGATAAATGATGATTGATTACTGTGTGCTGACTGTTTGGTTGAACTGCTGATTGATTGGTTGAAATTATAGATAACGGTATATATATAAATCGTTAATTATATATTGATTCTGTTTATCAGAATATTCCATATTGAAATGAAGTTGATGTTAATTATATTGTATAACATATGTGGATGCAGGGAATCAGGTCGGAGGAATCCAACTAGATTCCTCAACATTTATTTTACTGTTTTTTTTATATATTGTAATATATGATGTGAAATATAATCTGTGTTGATTACGTGTGTTGAATGATATCGATCATTTTTATTTGGGTAATTTAAATACCGTATAAAATACTGGAATGTAGAAAAGAGGATTTTCAAAGTATATTTTAAAAATAAAGTATTTATATAAAATCAATAGATTTTATACATAAAAGGAAAATATTTGTGAAACAAATAGATATGAAAAGGAGATATTTGTAAACCATTTACAAATAGAATAGAAAATGATATATTTGTATAACATTTACAAATAGAATAGAAAAGGATATATTTGTATAACATTTATAAATAGAATTGAAAAGGAAATATTTATAAAATAATTAGAATTATAGAAAAAGAATTATTGAGAAAATAAGTAGATTATAAAAGGAAATATTTACTTAGAAAATAAATAGAGTTATAAAAGGAATTTTACATCAGGAAAGTTTAGACCCATGCTTCGCACACGGGTATAACATGATATGGATTTAAATCAAAGATTTTAAATAGAATCTGTTCTAACCGATAGATTAAGAAGATTAATTCATAAATAATATTTTATAAATTAAATAAAATGTTTATCATTGGATAAATAGAATATATAAGTCACGGATTATATAGAGAAGTAAGAATCGATTTCAACATCGATATTTGAAACTGAATATGGAAGTAGAGTTAATCAAAAGGAGTTAATCAAAATGTGCTAATCAAAATGAGTTAGAGGAGTTAATCGAATTATAGTAATCGATTAGAATTAGAGTTAATCGAATAGATTTAATCGATTAGAGTTAAGTTGAATCAGAGTTATTGTAAGAGAATTAATCGAATATAGTTTATTCGAATAGAGTTAAAGGAATTAATCGAATATAATTTATTCGAATAGAGTTAAAGGAATTAATTGAATATAGTTTATTCGAATAGAGTTAAAGGAATTAATCGAATGGAGTTCATTCGAAAGGAGTTAATTGTTTAGAGTTAATTCGATTAGAGTTAATCGAATTATAATTAATCTATTAGAGTTAATCGAATTAGAGTTAGTCGAATAGAGCCAATCAAATAGAGTTAATTGAATAGAGTTGATCGAACAAGAGTTAATCGAATATTAGTTATTCGAATAGAGTTAATTGAATTAGAGTTAGTCAGATTAGAATTATTCGAATATGGTTTATTCGAAAGAGAGTTATTAAATATTGGTTATTTGAAAAGAGTTATCGAATATTGGTTATTCGAAAAGATTTATGGAATATTGGTTATTCGAAAAGATTTATTGAATATTAGTTATTCGAAGTTGTTAATCGAATATAGTTATTCGAAAGGAGTTATTGAATATAGTTTATTCGAAAAGAAATTATCGAGTACAGATTATTTGAAAGAGATTTATACGTTAAAATTCGATTATATCGAATATAAGAAAGTACTATGTACTTTCCGATTTTTATATCAAGATTTATTTATTAAATAAATTTATTAATTCAGATTAATAAATAAGAGTTATACTTAAGTTATTTCGGAAGCATGGAATTATAACACCATAGTTGTAATCTGTGTGTTATGTAAAAGAATCCGTGTGTTATGTAAGGAAGTTTGTTGATGATTTAAAAGATAAACTTGGTCTATTCCGAAGTTAAAACGTTTTTCAGTTAAGGTCTGAGAGGTAATTATACCCAAACTTGATTGACTCCCTTCTTAACTAAGGAATGGTTAAGGTTTGATCGTGAAGGATGGTTAGGTGAATTTAGTTAATGAGTGTAATGGTTTGAGTTGGCTTAGCGATGTTTTATTTAAACATCTGTTTAAAGCCAATGAAGGAGTTTTGGAAATGTTTTCCAAATAAGAATCAAAAATATTTTCTAATAATAGAAAATAAGAAATGGGAATAAATAAGGAAATGTTTTCCAAGTTAATAACGTATATTTTCTAGATTTAGAAAATAAGAATTTAAAATATATGGAAACGTGAAATAAGGAAAGGAATAAATTAATGATAAATTAATTTAAAGGGATAAATATGGATTGATGAATTGATCGATAAGATTTCCATTTGGAAATACGATCGTTGTTTGTACATGTGTTTTCCTTTAATAGTTAATTCATCGACTATCAATGTTTTGACCATTTTTCCGTCGTCAATACACAGAGACCGGTTGGATTATTATCTGAAAACCACTCCGTATGGACGTTAGAGTTTCGAATAAAAAGATCGAAGACAAATTAAAGACGGAGTTTATACAAGGGTTATTCTGGCGATCCTAGGTAGAAATTGCCTAAGATGGATTTACAAAATAATTCCTTTGGTTTGTCCAGTCCCAGGACAACTTGAATGGAAGATTGTTTGACAGAGTATATTTGGTAGATCGCGTAAGTTGATCATTTCAAACGTTACGTTGGTGGCGGAGGAATTTGTTTCTCTTAGCTTTATACCTATGATATTTTTGAGGAAATCAATTTGTGATTTGGCAGGTATGGCGATGTGACATTCGAAGTAAATGGAGGAGTGATCTGTTAAAATATACGTTTTGACCTCGAGCCTCATCAACTGGGAAATGACAAAAATCGGGCAAGCAGCATGGCTAAGTGGGTCGCACCCAATTAAGGTATATTGTCATCATCTAGAGAATATTCATTTGTACTTCTTTCAATTCTGTATATCCCGGGAACGGTTATGTTGGAAAACTAACCGAGGGGTGGCAATATATTCGATACGTTCAAGAGAAATGAATGGTCAGTCATGTGTGGCCGAGTTGCAAGATGTTCTTGTTGAACTCCAGTGTATCTCTTCTAGAGTACACTGATCGGAAGGTGGATCCATACCTTGTGATAGTTGGAAATCCTGTAACAACCCGTATTTTGATAACGTGTTATAACCATAAATCTAGGCAGAATTAAATTTTAAAATAAGAACCAAGGGAAACGGGTTGTGCCATTGCGTTCGACTCGGAATTCTGCTTGGAAACGAGTCCAAGTTTGCAACAATCGGAGTCCGTATGAGGGAGATATGACCCTCCGAAGTTTCAGGAATTTTCAGAATCGAAAACAGCTCGAATTCGAATTTCAAACGCAGAACAGACTGGGCGGGGAATTTCCCGCCCAGACCCAGGTCGACTAGGGAGTCGACCCCCACGCCCCCAGACCAGGTCGACTGGGCAGTCGACCTAGGTGTCGACCTTGTCCCCGAGCCCATTTTTGGGCCAGTGTTCGTTCTGATGTTTCTAGTCCGATTTCTGTCCAGATTCATCTGCCTAAACCTATTTAAACAGCCCCAAACCTAGCCTTCTCTACACACAATTCTATTCTGCTTCTACTTTGCCTCTGTTCTAAATAAAAATAAAAATGGCGTCGCTACTCTGCTGGATTCAAAACTAGAAGCTAATCAACATCAACCTAAGCAACTCAATTCAAACTAGAGATTAAAGCTTCTACGACAATTTCTGTTCTTAGTTCTCAAAAACCACGATCTGTAAGCCCCAGTTACTCTTAGATCTAAACTCTAAACTTAATATGGACATGTGTATATTGAAGTTGAACATAAACATGATAACAACTTGAGACCTACTCTTGTATATCTATGATCTATGACTATTCCTTTTTGATCTATTATTTTAGATCTACTCTTGTTCACCCTAGATCTATTCACCTTGAACCTAGTACCGCTCATATTGAATCTTGATTTGTGGAATACTGATAAGAACTTGATTTAGGGGCCTGTTCATGTCATAACCTAAACCCTATCATTATTTTAACATGCCTGTGATGTTGTGATGTTGAAACTATTGCTAGTCACAAGTTTAGGATTATCATCTTATGTCATTTATAGCTATGTTTATCACCCTATTTCATATGCCAGTGATGTTATGATCATATCTCGAGTTACACCATGCTTGTCTTGAAATCACCTTTACCACTTTATACCAATCCTTGTTATGTTATTCCCTAGTTACATTTATTGCCTTGATTCGAATTCACGAGCGTTGGGGATGCAATTTGGGTAGTTTAGGAAAACCTGAATTTAGTATGAACTTGAAAACATGAATATCATTATAACTTGAGCTTGGATAGGAACATGAACTTGACATGAAATTATACTTGAAAATATGAATTTGGGACATGACACTTAGATAACTTGAACGTGGCCAACTCGAGGTTGGGTTGAGTTTGCAGTATAAATCTGCCCGGAACCGTCCGGCGAATCCAGTGACTACAAACAATAGGACCCAATGTGAGTAGTTGGTCATATCGCACTCGAAACCCGAGGTTAGACTAGGTTATGGTGTAAAACTGCCCGGACCCACCCGGCACATCCAGTAACCATAACCAAGTCTAATGTGAGAGGTTAGGGGTGCATTAAGTAAATTAATGCCACTGGATAGGGTTAAGTCATGGACCACTTGAATATACTTAACCAAATTTGACACGTTGATTTGATAGGGTTAAGTCATGAACCGTTTGAACACACTTAACCAACTTGACACATGATTCGTAGGACTAAGTCTTGAGCTAGAACGACACACTTAGTCAACTTGACATGACATGTAGATGGGGTTAAGTCTCGATTTTAAATGACAACTTAACCTACTAAACGAAACCCTAGTTACGCGGTCCTTTTCAGCAGTAACCACTAGATGTATCACGGTACCCTGGGACTAGGCAGGGTGGGGGCACGATTGCTGGGCTGATTGTAAGCGACCAGAACGACGGCTGAGTTGGTGCGCCATTGTAGGTTCAGGCGGATTAGGGTCGTGCACTTAGCCCGGAGTTGAAAAAGCAGGCATTGGCCATCAGTAGGATTATCTGTGCATTCTTGATTCTGTCGGTGGTTGGCACCCTAGGGCTTGATACACCCTATGGTGGACCTAGCACATGTGACTACATTCGTGATAGGGCCGTATGACACAGACACACGACGAGCTAGATTTGTAGGGAGCCGATCGATTAGATCATGCCGTTGGACCCAGAATTGGGTCACTTCACGATATTGGGCCAAGGGATTATTTCTTGATTTATAGTTGACACAGGATTAGTATACCAGTATAGTTGGTATGGCGAACCTTGAATACACAATGTTAGACTTAAGTTATCTTGTTAGCTTAGTTATCATGTCAGACTTATCATCATTCCTATGTTTAATTCCAGTTTATTCATGTCTTGTTAACTTTACTAGTTTCTATGTTGATAGTCACTAGGGCTTACCAGTCTTTTTGACTGACCCGTTTTCTTTCGCCTCTTTGTCTTTCATTCCCCCCCCCCCCCCCCCCCCCAGGTTCTCAGGGAGGAAACTCTAGCTCTTAGCTTGGACTTTGCTTGCTTTCTGACAGCTCATGTACGGTTTGGTCTTGAGCTATGCTATGGCAGCACTCATGCACTTTTTGGGGAATAATATTCTACTTATGTTGTTTTAAGTACTTAGCTTCTTTAGAACTTGATGTAATGAAATAATGACTTGGCATTTTGATGTAAGAGGTTTTGACTCTATTTTTCAGTAATGAGATTTGGTTTTAAAGTTTATATCTACTGCTTTATATACTCTATTTTATCTATGTTCCGTCTTGTGCCTGTTTACTAGATAATACCCCTCCAAAACTAGGGCATTCCCTTTGTGAGTGACCCTAGCGGAGGTGGGGTGTTACATTTGGTATCAGAGCAGAAGGTTACCAGACTGGGCAAAAGTTTTAAAAACCTTCTGAAACTATTTTCAAAACCATTTATAAAGAAGCATTTTTCGAGAAAAGTATTATTTTTAAGAAAAGGCTATTCCCCAAAAGCCAATAACACTTTCCTTTGTTTCCTCGTTTGAATCTTTTTCCTTTTCGCTTTTCAGCATGTCTGATCTTAACCTTCCTGAGGGACCCATACCTGGCTGGTTCCGAAGATACTTGGAAGCTAGGGCCAACGACATGGGCCCGACAGATATCCCTCCTCCTCCTCCCTCGGTGACCACGGTTCCTCCTCCTCCTCCTCCGGGTACCGTCTTCGCCAAAATATGCAAGGACTTTATAGGAATGGGCGGCAAGAACTTCGTTGGAACTGAAACTTTCGTTGAGGCGCGAAACTGGCTAAAAGAGACTGAAGACTTGTTTGTTATTTTCGATATGGAGGATCATAGGAAAGTTCAGTTGGCAGCATGGTTGTTGAAAGAGGAAGCTGCATTTAGGTGGGAAGTCACCAACGCTACCAGGCCAATTGAGACTTGGGCAGACTTTAGAGAGAGGTTTGGGCTTAAGTTTTTATCATCCGCAGAAGCAAGTCTTCGGATGGAGAGGTTGCTGGCACTCAAGCAAGGGTACATGTTAATTGGGGAATACGTGAATAAGTTTAATCAGCTTGCTCGGTTTGGTTTGGACTTAGTCAACACGGCAGAGAAGAAGGCTCTACGCTTTGCTCGAGGATTGAGCGAGCCACTCCACACTATGGCCATGACTCATGTACCCATGGGGGGCGACCTTTGAAAGCTTGGTGAATATAGCCCTACTTCATGAAGAAGACGAGAATGGCAAGAAGAAGGTCAAGGCGAATGAGTCTCAAGACAAGAAGGTAGACTCCGAGAAAGGAGGAAAGAACAGCAACAACAAGAATGACAAGTCACGTGAGAAAAGAAAATGCAACTTCTGTGGTATTGACGGGCATATAGTCCAGGACTGTAGGAAGAAGAAGATGAAGATAGGAGCATGTTTCCAGTGTGGTGAAACTGGACACATCAGCAAGGACTGCCCTAAGAAGCAAGGGCAAGCCCCGCAAGAAGGACCTTCCAGGGGTGCATCTTTAACTTCGTTTCCCTAGATACTCTATTTTATCTTGTATATCCTTTCGATCCTGTCTTGAGAACCTTAGGTAGAATCCTATGAATGTAAACATGTATTTGAAACATGTTATGCTTGATGTTTGCGAATGGTTGCAAGTGGTTGCAAGTGATTGCTCGTGGTTGCATAACACATATTAGGCACTAGATCGGCTAAGACACATTTTCATATTGCATATGCATGAGTGTTTATACTTATTTATGGATGAAATTGAATGTGTTATCATATGAATGTTGCATATGGATGAATGTTTGTGCACACATATAGTGCTTACGTAACTAGGATTATTTGCATACATGTTGGATTCATGACACTAAACATATTTTGCATTAGAAAGATCAATCAGGCCTGATCATTTGCATTAGATAAGGAACATATACACACACTTTCTGCATATGTTCATACAGCATTAGAAATCTCTTAAGGACAATGTTTGCTTGTGGAAGATGTTTTGAGTAGATGAATGATGGATGGTAGGATACGTTCTTCCTAACTTAGAGATTTCGTGGACGAAATCCTTTAAGGAGGGGAGAATGTAACAACCCGTATTTTGATAACGTGTTATAACCATAAATCTAGGCAGAATTAAATTTTAAAATAAGAACCAAGGGAAACGGGTTGCGCCATTGCGTTCGCCTCAGAATTCTTCTTGGAAACGAGTCCGAGTTTGCAAGAATCGGAGTCCGTATGAGGGAGATATGACCCTCCGAAGTTTCAGGAATTTTCAGAATCGAAAACAGCTCGAATTCGAACTTAAAATTCGAATTTCAAACGCAGAACAGACAGGGCGGGAAATTTCCTGCCCAAACCCAGGTCGACTGGGGAGTCGACTGGGCAGTCGACCCCCCCCCCCCCCAGACCAAGTCGACTGGGTAGTCGACCTGGGTGTCGACCTGGTCCCCGAGCCCTTTTTTGGGCCAGTGTTTGTTCTGATGTTTCTAGTCCGATTTCTGTCCAGATTCATCTACCTAAACCTATTTAAACAGCCCTAAACCTAGCCTTCTATACACACAATTCTATTCTGCTTCTACTCTGCCTCTGTTCTAAATAAAAATAAAAATGGCGTCGCTACTCTGTTGGAATCAAAACTAGAAGCTATTCAACATCAACCTAAGCAACTCAATTCAAACAAGAGATTAAAGCTTCTGCAACGATCCTACGACAATTTCTGTTCTTAGTTCTCAAAAACCACGATCTGTAAGCCCCAGTTACTCTTAGATCTAAACTCTAAACTTAATATGGACATGTGTAAATTGAAGTTGAACATAAACATGATAACAACTTGAGACCTACTCTTGTATATCTTTGATCTATGACTATTCCTTTTTGATCTATTATTTTAGATCTACTCTTGTTCACCCTAGATCTATTCACCTTGAACCTAGTACCGTTCATATTGAACCTTGATTTACGGAATACTGATAAGAACTTGATTTAGGGGCCTGTTCATGTCATAACCTAAACCCTATCATTATTCTAACATGCTTGTGATGTTGTGATGTTGAAACTATTGCTAGTCACAAGTTTAGGATTATCATCTTATGTCATTTATAGCTATGTTTATCACCCTATTTCATATGCCAGTGATGTTATGATCATATCTCGAGTTACACCATGCTTGTCTTGAAATCACCTTTGCCACTTTATACCCATCCTTGTTATGTTATTCCCTAGTTACATCTATTGCCTTGATTCGAATTCACGAGCGTTGGGGAAAGAGCCTGGATGGATCTAAACTGTTGTTCGTGGTTCCCACCGTTCAACGGTTCAAAAAAAGGACTCAGACGTCTGAATGAAAAATTCAGATGTCTGAATTTACAATTTCCTGAACCAGCAAGGATTTAGTTCATTTTTGAACTATTTCAGTCGTCTGAAACACGTCTGAATTAAAAATCAGACGTCTAAGCTAAAAATTTCAGACATCTGAATTCTGTTGCTTGATTCCGTAATTATTTGGAGCAGGTCAGACATCTGCCCCAAAATATTCAGATGTCTGAATCTGCTCCTGAGCACAATATTGACTAGAAAACAAGCTAAAAGTGATATCGACAAATGCTCGAAGGTCTATGATGTTATGTACATGCAAATGACACTTCAAAGACTTGCCGAAACAAGTTATGACACCCAAATGCACATACACATTTCTTCATATAAGAGATTTTCGATGGTTTTGAATATAAGTTCAAAAGTGAACTAAATTCCAAACCAAAGAATGCAAAAGTGATTGAAGCAACTTGTGAAGAATTAAGATTTTACCGGAGCGATAATGGAACTTCACAAGATCATCAAATAAACTAGTAACATATGGATCAGATCATGTGGACTATCCTTATCATAATTTTCAATTCAATGGAACATAAACTAATGAACCGGAAAGTGCATACTTATCTAACCAATTCATATGCATATGAAAACTCAAATGAACTCTAAATTACACCATACAAGCTAATAGCTTGTGGCATAGACACTAAGAACTCACAAAGCTCTCACCTTTGATGGTTATAAGCAAGGAATCGATGCAATGACAAGCTAGAACAACCTCTCTTTGACAAAAACACTAGAATCAACAACCCAGGATTATATGAACATGTTTCCTAAGAATTAGGTCACAGGAAATCATAGAAATCAAAGATGAAACAAGTAGTAGAAGATGGAGAAGATGAATAGGAGCTGACCTGAGCTTCTACACTTGATTTGCACTTGATTTCAACAAGAATTGGAGCTCCTAAGATTAACTAGGTTTAAGGAATTTTAATTTCTCATTCCCTATCCCTATTTCTATTTCTTGCTAAGTGCTAAAGTAAATGAAGAGGGAATGGCTAATTGGGCACTTAAAGGAATGCGCTAGATTGGTTAACCTATCGCTAGCCAAGGTGCCAAACTTCCAAAGCTCGGAATATATCGAAGTTTATACTTTTTGGACTTCTAAAGGACATTTTGGATTCAAAGGTTTCGAGTCCAAATTCATTCATACGCAAAAAGTAATATTTTGGTCATATATCCAATGAAAAAGACCAAAATTTCTCTAACACCAAAGGTATTGATGTTTACAGTTTTCGAACATCTAAACGACATTCTGGGTTCCATGGAAGTGGCTTCGTGGAAAACAGAAGCTATTTGCAAAATGGCTATTTTTAAGGGCCATAAACAATATTAAAAATATACATTAAAATTCCATAGCGATTATTCTAAATTTTTATTTAGACATAACCTACCTTTTATAAAGTGAAATCTCAATTTCATATATTCGTTAGAAAATTACAATTCAAGACATCCTAATGTTTCCTATTTTATCAAATTCTGATTCATATTGAATTCTACACATTCATTCAAAGTTTAAAATCGAATTTTCAAACTACCATGCCATTTCGAGTTCGTTTTAATTAAATTTTAAATTTATACGTTCTAGCTTCAACTAAGAATAGATTTTAAGTCGTTTATTCTCAAAATGGTTCATCTAAAATATTTAATTTCTGTGTAAATCAGTTAAAAATAAATTTTAAATTGGTTCCAAAATTCCGGGTTGTTACACCAGGCTTCACATTTCAACAATTTCGTGTCCATCCAAAATCGGACATTAAAATCATATTTTGATCCTTTACTAAATTTCATTTTAAAATATTCGTTTATAAACTATAATTATAAATTGAAACACTTTAAAACCATTTATTATAAATTGTATAGAATATATAATTATTTTTGAAAGCTCATTTCAATCTTTTTACATTCAAATGTTTCAAAAAAATTCGCCATTATAACGACGCTATTTGTAGAACAAGAGTAATGTCTATGCATTACCCTCTCCTGACTAGGCTCGCGCCATCAACGACAATTTTTCCCAATCAGTATATGTACCAAATTCCTTTCATATTCATTTTAATTCCGGATTGGAATGAAACTCAATCAATACCCATATAAATAAACTTATATGGATTCCATACATCGCATGTATTCAGCAGTAATGATAAATAATCATCAAACATTCAAACATCATCCATAGTGCATTCTACAACTATATAAGCATTAAAATAAATAAATAACGCTCACCACAGTCTATCAACCAGTCGATTGACATACAACTAAATATTGGGATTATTATATGTCAAATATCATACCGATACCCGTGTGAAATTTTCAAACAACACAGCCAATTTCAATAAGTCATTGGTTAATAAATTTAACCAATTCCAATTCGGTTTGAATTATTTTGCTACTTAACAAATTTTCACCATTTAAATTATAAATGGATATTTATAATTTAATTTCAACAACCACAGAGTGTCTATCCACATCGCTGTAAATACGAGTGTCGTATATTCAAACAATGCTTCTTGTGCAGATGAGTCGTGAATAGTTCATGTGTTGAGCTCAAGCAATGTCACATACAACAGATAAAAATCATCACTGGCAATTCATAAAATAAATAAATAACTATACAAATATTTTAGTGAGAGAATTCTCACATTCGTTTCCACTCCGCCATTCTTAATTTGAAGATTTTATTTTTTAACTAAATTAAACAAGTGTTTAATTTAGATGAAAATACAACTTGATCTGTTCACGTTCTGGTCAGTTCCATCGCGTAGTGTTCGTCATTGTGAATCCAACGTAATTAAAATTGTCAGATTTGGACCTCGTATGAAAAAAATATGGATTTATTAATACACTGATGAAAATTTTAATTAATTATTAAATAATTAACCCTAATTACCTCATTAACGTTTAATCCCGTCATTAAGGGTTAACCCTTCGTACTTCTTTCTGGAGCACAACGGAAAAAGCTCCAATGATTTTCCTCCTCGCGCAGGCCACCTTGAGCCACTGCCGGCCGATCCGAAGTCGCCAACCCCTTCGCCTTCATGTCGCCAATCTCTGCCACCCTCCAGCGTCGAACTCGACACAGCCCCATCAACGGAAATCACGTTGTGCGTGTTTGAGGGAAAAAATCAAACAACTTGAGCTAGTTTACTTCATCAATCCCTACGGATTTGTAGATCTAAGTTTACTCTTGAATATTTGTTTTATAAATTTTGGAAATTATCAAGTGGATTAGAAGGTTTTTGGTGAAGAAATTGGGAAAGAATCGGCCTTCGATCTTAGGAGCTGACGGCGTTTTAAAAAATGATAGGGTTAGGGTTAGTTTTTATGGATAATTATATTATATTTTACTATTATTTATTTCCAATAAAGTGAGTTTTTGCATTCGAACTCCAAATCGAACCCAACGACTGTTATTCCTAGCTAATTACCCTCATTCAATACACAATAGGATATGTTTCGTAAGAGAATTCGACTGTCTGAATCAGTTTTTACAAAAATTAAAATATAAATTAATATAACGTTCAATACTGAATTTCAACGTACATTTTAATTTACCAGGGCCACATGCTGACTCTAGAAATTGTGAAAATTGAAATTTAGCTATGTTTGGATGATACGGTTCTAACAAAATTAATTTCGTCAAATTTGGAGACCATTTGAAAAATGGCCTTTTTAACTGGTCAATTAAATTTAAACTGAAATAGAAAACATGTTTAAATTTACTATGCTCACATATTAATTCCAAAAATTATGAAATTTGAAAGCTGACAATAATTTGACATTTTGGATCCAACAAAAGTGGTTTCGTCGAAAATGGAGGTCGTTTGCAAAATGGTTATTTTTAAGGGCTATATATATAATTAAAATATATATAAATACCATAGCGACTATTCTAAATTTTAAACCGGACATTACTCACAATTTATAAAGTGAAATCTGAATTTTTCACATTCATTAGAAAGAATAATTAAACAGATTCTAACGTTTCTAGTTTTACTGAAATCTGATTTATATTTCATTGTGTACATTCATTTAAAATTTAAAATTGAATTTTTAAACTGCCGCACAATTTCAAGCTCGTTTATAATTAAAATAAATTTATACGTTCTAACTTCGATTTAAATAAATTTTTAGTCACTATTATTTAAAATAATCATTTAAATATTCAAAATCCATTAAAGCAGCTAAATTAAAAAAAATTAAATTGGTTCTGAAATTCCAGGTTGTTACAATCTCCCCACTTAAAATCTTTCCGTCCTCGAAAAGGAATGGAGATGAAAGTTGTTTAACCAACCAACTCAACTTTCATTCTGGCTTGGCTTCTTCAACTTTTCAGTTTCGAAGAACTTTCTTATTTCTCAAAAATTTGGCTAACACCCTAAATTTTTGAAAAATTTCGCCATAAACTCCTTTGTACGGGAAGGGTTTGAAAATTTTATTGGGCCGTATTAGGCACCCAATAAATCAATAAAAAGCATACACAATTTTTGTGATCTATCTACGCCCAATGGAGACGTGTAAAATTGTCGCAATCTCATACCTTGCCCCAGTGTTGGAAATAAAATAATCCATGTGCCTTAATTAAAAACAAGAGAGACGTGAATTATTGTCATCTCGAGACCTATGTAGGGTTTTTATTAAATCCTGTCCCAAGCACCGTTACATGTATTTCTTAATTAAAGTTCATAATCAGTCTTCTGTTCAACCTGTAATTCAGTCATAGCCATACAAGCGTCTCGCTCTTACGGTAATCCAAACCTCATCATATAAGTGCCAAATGCTTATATGGAATATGATATGTTATGCTGTCTTCATGTTGTATTCCATGCGGTGTAGTTCATAATTTGTTGCTATCCTATGGCGTACGTTTACAATCTCACATAGAACACCATCACAATGCATCCAATTTCATTCATAGGAGTTTATACAATAAATAAAATTTCGCGACCAACTCATTAAGGTGCGCCCGTTTGTCGGGCATGCCACTTATTGCTTAACTCAACGCTAAGCCATTAACCTGTTCAACATATATATGTATGCATATCCAATTCTAACTAGACTGGTAATTCAGTTTAACTTCACTTAATTAAATTAAATAACATGTGTTTTCGTATATTCAATGTCCAAAATTGCCAAAAATAACGTCTAATTTATTTAAATCAAACGTCATAAGTAAGTAAACAAGAAAAACCAAACAATCACACAAACAATTAATTGGTTATTTCCCTTCTAAAAAAATAACTTTTGAAAAATATAACTTCTAAAAATCAGATTATATAATAATCACAAACACGTTACATATGAATATATCACTCCAACTCATTCTAGGGCATTACTAACCCCATCTCTAATGAGTTTCTCATTTTAGGATGCTACTGATCCTATCTCTAATGGATATTCTTAAATAGAATGTTAATAATTCTATCTCTGGTGAATTTTCTCGTTCGGTTTTTGTAACGACCCGCATTCTACGCATTGAAGGATCGTAGAATGTTTATTTCGTTCTCATACGAAGTCGTATGGTCATGTAACTTTGGGGGACGACTATTTTGGTCATTACCCATGTTCATGATTTTTGCCGATTTTTATATGACCGTTTTTCCCTTAGATGATCTTGTTTCGGCCATAACTTTTGATTGATAAGGAGTTTTGACCTGGAACAACTTCCATTAGATCCGGATGATGGTTTACCTTTCCGTAGAGTGATCACATTAGCCAAATGAACTAATCGTTTTGGAGATATGGTTGAAACAAGATTTAGAATGTGAAAAACAGCTTAATCGGGCCTAATTAGGGTAAGTAGCAAGAGAGCCTATAACCCATTTCGGGATTAGGGTTATGGGGAGGCTGAGAACAGTAGGAAAACAATTATTATTTCATTTTTCAGCCACCTAAAACATTTCTCTAACCCTAGCCATGTCCTCTACCTTCTAATTTCATTCCAAATCGCTCTCTAATCAAGTTTTAGCCTAATCTACATCAAATCATGGCAAATCAACACCAAATCAGAGTTGCAGCTGCTGTGTTGCATAGGAAAATTCCCCAAATCAGAGATAGTTTCAAATCTAAAGTTAATTTATGGCTAAGGTGAGTGATTAGCATTGTTTTTACATTAATTACAGTTAATTAGGGTGATTAGTGTTAATTAACGAAATTATGCTTGTTAAAAATCTGGAAAAATGTTTAGAAATTTTTAAATATTATTTTAAGCCTCTTTTAGAAGTTTGGGTTAATTTGTTTAAGTTTTGCTAATCCTATCATTAGATTTGCTTAAACATGCTTAAGGGGAAAATACGGGCTTTAGGTATGTTTGATCCGTTTTGACATATCAAATTGTTGTTTTGGTGTTTGTGGCCAATTCTGTATGTTGCTATGACTATGTGGTATGCTTTGTGATTGATTAGAACAGTTAGAATGGTAGAAAACTCCGTTGTGTGGTGTAAAACAGTCACTGGAAAATTGCAGGAAATGTGCAGGGTTTCGGATCGGATCGGATTATAGGGCTCAGATCAGATAGGAGAACCGGGTAAAGACATTCGAACCGGACCGGAACTTGGCCTCAGAGACT
Organism: Allium sativum; assembly: GCA_030737875.1. NCBI lineage: Eukaryota > Viridiplantae > Streptophyta > Magnoliopsida > Asparagales > Amaryllidaceae > Allium > Allium sativum. The sequence continues at coordinate 895,504,746 of CM060920.1, forward strand.
TGGCAAGAAGGATGGCCAATCGCTTAGAGTTGGAGTTGGGTCAGAGATCGGATCGGGTCTGAATGAAACATGGGATCGGATCGTAATGAGCAAGCTGGAGCAAGAGGGACGAATGGAACCAAGGGGCAAAGCACCGAACCGAACCGGACTAAGACAAGGAGTGCCGAACCGAACCGATGTGACGTGGAGGACCTCATATATCGAACCAAACCAGATTGATGGCTAGGAACTACAGCAAGCCAAACCGAACCAGGGAAGGACTACCGAACCGCATATGGAGGCCGAACCGAACCGGATTGGAGCTGCAATTACGCGACGACTCTTTTGAAGACCAACTCCAACTCGACCAAAACCCGAGATGCAAAGGTAGTCTAAATGGGAAGTAGAACTCAGTATCCGATGGGAACTAATGAGTTAACTTCATGATTGGACTTTGTTGCGGGACGTGTGCTAAGGGTTATCGACATCCATAACTTTGATTCACCACCAAGACGGATGTTAGGCTACGGATCTGTGCAGTGGTGTAGTTATTACTCCGTGGGGCAGAGCGATCGTAGCATGGTTATGAGCCTATGCTTTGGAGTCGTCATGACTTCATGGGGCAGAGTGGATATAGCAAGGACTAGTGGCTGTGAATCAGTGCAGTGGAGTAGCTATGACTCCATGGGGCAGAGTGATTATATCAAGGATTTGGGTGATCAAAGCGGTAGATATCGTATGCTTTACACACTGAGAGAGAGATGTGAAGATGGTTACTATGTTCGATTGTTTGCCATCACTATGACATGCACACCCTCACACCTGTATCTTTATAAAATATGTTGGTGTCAACATAGAGTATTGTACTTCTTGTGTGCTAAATCTATGGTTGCAGGTCCACGTCCAGGTATGGTTTAGTTACCTGTTATTGTTCTGTTTTGCTGCTTATTGCTCATACCAGACTTTTGTCTGACCCAGATTTTTATGTCTATTCTTATTACTCTGGGTGCTCTTAAACGGGCAGAGTAGAGATTTAACGACCCGAACTTCCCCATGAAGGAAAGCACGGATCCAACTTTAATGACCCAAACTTCCCCGTGAAGGAAAGCACGGATTGCTTTGAGGGCAAGACGAATCAGAACGCAAACAGAAGAACATTTCATTGTTTATTACAACAATTCCATCAGAATACAAGAATATACAGAGTATGAATAAATAATACACATTGATAAATATCAGAGATTTAAATTATATTTAAATACATAACAGCGGAAAAATAATACAACACACAACTGAAAGGATATACACGGATACAGAGCTTTCTGAATATCATTCCAGCTATAAACTAGGATCCTGTGAATATAAATCTGCAAAACCAAAACAACTAGCTACCCGTGTGGAAAATAGGGGCACTCAGAGTTCAGGTTAAAACAATAAACTCCAGGTCAGTCATGTGATTGGTGTGAGAACTAAAACAGTTATTAATCTATATTTTTAAAGTTAGGTAAATCAAGGGACCACGTCGTATAACACGGAACTGGTTTCCTCCCAAGAATACCAGTGCATAAAACAAACAGCGCAATGCTAAATAAAGAAAAATGAAGCTATTATAAGAACCAGGTCCCATCGCACAATGCAACGCAAGCCGGAGGATAGGGTTTTACTTATAATAGCCAAATAATGCTTAATACGTTAAATTTCATCTTTTATTATTACTATAAGTGAAGAAAACAACTTCAATCATAATGTATAAATCATAGACGGCATAAGTGCCTCATACCACTATGTCGACGTACTAGGCTCTACAAATAAAACCGAAATGTCACGTATTGGAAATTGGATTTCCGTCATGAGTCGAGGCAAAGGGAAAGCTCCTCTCCGTTCGAGACACTCTAGCAAATTTCTCAGGACCACACACAGCGATCCTGGATCTTCAGGGCTGGTCCTCTCTTACTTTTGAGGATTGGCAATTCCTGAACACACGCTTCCCGGTCCTTTCAGACCTATATCTGAGGCGCCTCTCTTCCAACAACCACACAGGTAAAAAGTATATAAATGTCAGGGCTGGTGGTCACTGACATCACCCATAGCTAGAAAGAAATGTCGTGCTCTCCCTGTAGTCACTATCCTGTTTTTGACTCATACCGAGGTGTGAGGCTCGCGAATTAACGCTATACACAAAGCTGTGCCTTATAGGCCATTCTTTGATCATCAACCACAAGACTTTTCTTTTCAATAAAAGCCTTGATCATTTGCCACTTAGGCATGCCACATAGGTAATTCATGCCATGCGACTGATATCTATCGATATATAACCTCTAAGCTAGTACATCTCAGAGAAGGGCGTTAAGCAAGAGAATAAATTCTCCGCTGCCAAACAGATATATATTTAATAGAAATCAATCACACAGAATAAAATCCAATGTCAGACACACAGTCCATTTACAAGTTCGTTCTGAGTCTGAACGAAACAGGAGGAACCTTATTCCTCACATATCCATCGAACTCCAAATACGTCTGGATGATCACCAACTGATTCCCTCCTCTTGGGTGTACATCCCAATCAAGATCATCAATAATCATCCAAACGATGTGAAGACCTCCGGTCTTCAACCACCGTCTTCATCTTCGACTTATCGTCGAATCGGTTATTCAAAATGGGTATAAACCAGGCCTTTCCAAATAAACTGCATATGAAATAAACAAGTGTTACGCAAACACAACATACGCCTCATTCCAACTCAGAATATTCTTTATTCAAATATCCACATTCTTAGGGAAAGGTTCCCATTAATTTTGTCAAAGATAAATTCTTCTAAATTTATTCTTTATTCTTCCTTTGGATATCATTTCAAACCATGTTAAGGTTTTCCAAACTAGTCGGGATTAGCGAACCATAATGAAGTAATCATTTATTTTATTTCCCAATCCCAACCTATTCATCCCACGGAGCAAAACTGGTAATACTCCATATCTAACAGGTGTCATCGGTAAATATTAATTACCATTTCACGTTCAAATCTAATTAAAGATTTAACTATCGTTTGGAGCAAAACTGGTGATACTCCATTCTCGATCACTTTAATCTAATTAAAGATTCATTAAAACTCCACTTAGTTTTAATCTTCCCAAAAATCAATATTCTATCTTTAACTGGGTTAAAGAACCAATGTCATCTAAAACATGGTTCACGATAAACCCAAAATCACATTCCATTGTTAATCGGGTTAAAGAACCGGTGTTATTCAAAACACCGCTCACGATAAACCCAAAAACCAATTTAAATTCAATACCAATTAAATAACAAGGACAATTTCACTAAATCTTAATTAAAAGATTTATTCTTTTCTAAACTAGGTTCAAGAACAGCGTTATTTAAGACACCATTCACGACGAACCCAAAATCCAATTTGATATTAAATACAAGGCTCTGAATAGAAAATATATCGGTTTATATTCAATATCAAATTCTGAAACCAACAAATATCGTATTGGAAATAACGATATGAATATACCTTTCAAATTTCCACAACCATATCTGTATAATCGTGAAATCCAATATCGAAATATTCCGAAGATAATTTCGATTCAAATCCATTCCAATTCGTATATTGGAAATTCTGATTATTTTAAAACAACTTCAAATCCAATTTATTTATTTAAAAATAATTGGATTTTAATTCTAGATATAAACTAGTTTATTTCGATAAAAATATATTTTTATCTCTTTTAAATATGGGATTTTCATCCCAGTTCTTTCCAATTTATATATTATGATTTTACACAAATTATTAGTATTTTTAATAATTTTATCAAGGCCCGTACATCGGTTTTCAATAACGGCCACCGAACTGCACTTACAACGACCTTTTCCAAATTTGATTTGGAAGTAATTCCAAATCCAACCATTAGATTTCAAATTTCTAATATTCATTGGAAAGCATTTTTCGATACGAACCCAACGGCTCCGGTTTCAGGAGAATCCGACGGTCGGATCTCCCATAACATCAATTCGAAGTCAATGGTCGAAATTCGCGAACTACCGCGGCGCGACACGTTCTATTCAGGCCATTTAATATATATTATATATATATTATATATATTTCGTCGATTTCAATTCAATACGTATTTTATAATTCGTTTTAAATTCGTTTTCAAAACTGTTTCAACTTCATGTCCAATTTCAAATCAAAATTAAATATTTCATATCATTAATATATAAATGATAATATTTTCAAAATATTAGATTTTGAAATCACTTCCTTTTCTATATTCATTATAAAAACGAATATAATCGATATAAATATCGTTCGCGTCAAAATGGCGCAAATCTAATCCAAACGGCTTTATATATTTCAATAACTTCGTTATTCTATTCAACAAATGAATATTTTCTTCAACACTTGAATATATATTTTATTCAACACATGAATATTTATTAATTCTTACTTACAATAAAAATGTAAGTTTTGTCGTATAAAATATTTCGTTCAACACGTGAATAGTTTCAACACATGAATATTGTCAACACATGCGTATTGTCAACACATGACTATTGTCAACACATGACTATTTTGTTTATTCAACACATGAATTTAATTTATAATATTCTTTATTTTCCAATTTGGAATGAGGCCCAATCAATTACCATATAATGTTAATTATATGGATTTCATACAACACATGTATATAATAGCAATGATAAATAATCAACCATCATCCAAAGTGCACTACACAACTGCATAAGCATTAAATATAAATAATTAACGCTTACACAGTATGTCAACCAATCGATCGACATACAACTAAATAATTGGGATTAGTGTACGCCAAATATCATCCTAACACCCGTGTGGTGTTTCAATCCACAAACACTGAATATTATTTGTGCAGTTGGGCGATGTGTAAAATTCATCGTCCCAATCTGTATTAGTCAAATGGGTGCACACAAAAAATCGTCTGATTTATAAATGAATATTTATTTCATTTTATATACATGTTTAAAATTATACTCTTAACTATAAAATATTTATTCCCATTCCACATCACACAATCAACTACACATCAAAATCAATCAAACAAACAAGTCATCCACGGTCTGTGGACGACGGGTGTCGGGTGCTGCTAAGCACCGTCTACATCCTAGTATATATTTTTAACTAGAAAATAAAATAAAGTGAGAAGTTCTCACTGAGAGCTAAACCAAACGCCACGACTCTTCAAATGTAGGAAATTTTCGTCGTGCTCGCCCTTTATCACTTTCGTTGTCCATATCCACTACATATATAAAAACCGCATCTTTATATTGTTGCTATGCATATAAAAATCACATTTTTATAACTACGATATATGGATAAAAAACACATTTTTATACGGCTACTATATAGATAGAAATTCTATTTTTATACCAGTGTTCCTATAATAAAGATCATATTTTTATCTCGTCATTCTCTATATAAAAATCACATTTTTATATATAAAGATCGTATTTTTATATCTTCACTACATATGTAAAAATCACTCCTTTACACTGCTACTTCCGTGATAAAAATTATATTTTATCTTGCTAGTAATATAATAAAAAATTATGTTTTTATTACTCTTCATACATAGAAATTATATTTTTACCTCACTACATACATAAAAATTATATTTTTACTTCTCTACATATATAAAAATTATATTTTTATTATCATACTTCATATAAAAAGATCATATCTTTGTTCTATAACCATATAAATAAAAATAAAATCATAACTTTATAATTTAATAATCCATTCTTTATGATGTTAAAAATCCAACCCTTATGTTTAGAAAAACCTAATCTTTTAAAAATAAAAATATCAACTTTCATACAATAAAAATCCGTTCTTCCCACCATTCAAAATCTTATTTTTATTAATCCTTTATGTATAATAAAACACATTGTAATTCTAATTTAATACGTATGAAAAAACACGCTTTTAATACATAAATGGATAAAATAAATACACAAGGGGAGGGTGCTGGAGGTGATAGCGGCGTGGAGGAGGGTCAGAGGGGGAGTCATGGACGTGGAGGCGGAGATGGGGTGGCTAGGGCGCGGTTTCCTGTTGTTGGGGAGGTTTGGGGATTCACGGGTTTTGGGGGGGGGGGGGGTCTTGAACGGCCGCTGGAGAGGGGGAGGAGGATCGGAGGGTGGCAGCTGCTCCGGCGTGGCGGTGGGCAGGGCGGTGGCATGGTGGAAGGGGGCTAGGCGACGAGATCCTGGATCGCATTTTTTCTTTTCTTTTTTTTTCTAGCGTTGACCGTGTACTATGAAGGGAGAGAGGGAGAGAGAAAACGGGGGTTTTATATAAATATATATATTTTATTATTTAATTTATTCTAAAAAGCAACTTTTAAATTCGATCTCCAACCGGGACCCAACGACTGATGCCCCTAGCTAATTACCCCCATTCTGAACACAATGGGATATGTATCGTAGGCTGATTTAATCGTTTCTATCAGTTTTCATTTAAATTAAAATTTAAATCTATATATTCAATTTTAAACGTGCATTTCAATTTACCAGGGCCACATACTAACTTTAAAAATTCCAGAAAAATTATTTCAAGCTTCGTATTGATGATAAGGTCCTAAAAAACTAGTTTCATCAAATTCTGAGACCGTTTGAAAAATGGTCATTTTCCAATCGATTAAAATCAACTGAAACTATTAAAACACATTTTCCTTTGCCACACTCACACATTGATTCAGAAAATTATGAATTTTGGAACCTAGCAATAACCTGACATCCCGGATCCAACAAAAGTGGTTTCATCGAAAACAAAGATCGTTTGCAAAATTTCCATTTTTAAGGGCCAGAATTCCATAGCGACTATTCTGAATTTTCAACTGGGCATAACTTTTTATCCCCGCTATGAAATTTCAGTTTTTCGGATTCATTGGAAAGATATTCTCAATTAGATTCTAATGATTTTGGTTTCACTAAAATCTGGTTTATTTTGAATCTTGTGCATTCATTTGAAATTCGAAATCGAAATTTCAAACTACCGCGCCATTTTCAATTCCTTTTATATTTAAAAATATTTATATTCTAACGATGATCTATATAAATAAACATTCTAATTCTATTCAAAATAAATTTCTCGTCGTCATTATTTAAAATAAATCATTTTAAATATTCGAAATTCATCAAAATTGCCAAAGTAAAAAATTTTAAATTGGCTCAGAATTTCCGGGTTGTTACAATCTCCCCCACTTAAAACTTTTCGTCCTCTAAAAGGAACGAAGCTGAAAGTTGTTTTATTAATCAACACAACTTCCATTATTTTCTTTACGTCTTAAGTTCTTCAACTTTTCAGTTTCTAAGAACTTTTCAAATTTTCAAAAATTTGGCTAACACCCTAAATTTCCAAAAAAAATCGCCATAACCTCCCCTGCACCGGGAGCTTCGGGATATTTCAAATAGCCTCCCACGACCCTCACCAATCCAAAAAGAAAAAGAAACAGCCAAGCGGCTCATAAAATCATCCATACCCAATAAATTTGTAAACATATACCTATTTGTCGGGCAAACAATTTTATTCTTCTGCTCTAGACTCCTTGCTATGACATGTTCAATAGATATACATGTATATGCATGCAATTTCAAACAATTTTCAATACAGTTCAATATTTGGTTCCATTAGGCTAAATGGTTCAAAATTTTAATAAATGAAACCAATAATCAAACAACACAACCAGCAATCAATTAGTGGATTAGCTTTTCAAATTCATAATCTTGATATATATACAGAAAATCATGTTTTTGATGCCAAAACACAACAATAAGCCCTATCTAGTTTTGGTTCTCTCACCAGTCTAATGGAAATATATAGATATCTCACTTTCGAAGCTCGAACATAAATGCTGATGATGTTTCGAACCACCATCGGAACATCTCCGGGCTACTAGAGTGCGATTCTATATCTATCCAATATATTAAAACTTTGAATATACGTTCATGACGCGTATATGCAAAATCTTTATATACTCGATTGTCCAAATTCAATACAAATATAATATTCAAATACATACAAAATGGTTTAGATTTTCTAAACAAAACTTGTTTTCAATTTTTATTTCTTACTCTTCACACTCGTTCTAGGATACTACTGATCCCATCTCTAACGAGTTATTCTTATTGGACATTACTAGTCCAATCTCTGATGAATTCTTTTGTTTGGTTTTAATGGGTCTTGTTCTCGAGATCTGTAAACCAAAGCTCTGATACCAACTTTAACGACCCGAACTTCCCCGTGAAGGAAAGCACGGATTGCTTTGAGAACAAGACAAATCGGAACGCAAACAGATGAACATTTCATTGTTTATTACAACAATTCAATCAGAATACAAGATAATACAGAGTATGAATAAATATTACACATTGATAAATATCAGAGATTTAAATTACATTTAAATACATAGCAGTGGAAAAATAACACAACACACAACTGAAAGGAGATATACGGATACAGAGCTTTTCGAATATCATTCCAGTTGCAAGCCAGGATCCTGTGAATATAAATCTGCAAAACCAAAACTACTAGCTACCCGTGTGGAAAATAGGGGCACCCAGAGTTTAGGTTAAAACAATAAACTCCAGGTCAGTCATGTGACTGGTGTGAGAACTAAAATAGTTATTAGTCTTTATTTTTAAAGTTAGGTAAATCAAGGGACCACGCCGTATAACACGGAACGGGTTTCCTCCCAAGAATTCCAATGCATAAAACAAACAACCCAATGATTTATTTGGATCGTTGTTAGAATATAATTATTTATTTTAGAAAAGGAATTGAAAATGGCGCCGTAGTTTGAAATTTCAATTTCAAAGTTCAAATGAATGTACATGATTCAAAATAAACCGAATTTTAGCAAAACCAAAAATATTTGAATCTAATTGAGAATATCTCTCCAACGAATCCGAAAAATCAAAATTTCATAGCGGGGATAAAAAGATAAGCCCAGTTGAAATTTCAGAATAATCGCTATGGAATTTTTGGCAAACGACCTCGGTTTTCGACGAAACCATTTTTGTTGGATCCATGATATCGAGTTATTGCTAAGTTTCAAAATTCGTAATTTTTGAAGTCAACGTGTGAGCGTGGCGAATTTAAACGCGTTTGACCAGTTTTAGTTGAATTTAATCGACTGGATTTTTCAAACGGTCTCGGAATTTGACGAAACTAGTTTTACTAGAACCGTATCGTCAATACGAAGCTAGAAAATATTTTTCGGGAATTTTTAGAGACTGTATGTAGCCCCGAGAAATTGAAATGTGCATTTAAATTGAATATATAAAGATTTATATTGTAAATTCAACAGAAACTGATTGTAATGGCCGAACTGGCTTACGATACATGTCTCATTGTGTTCGGAATAGGGGTAATTGGCTAGGGGCGACAGTCGTTCGGCATCGTTTAGAGTTCGAGTGAAAAGTCAACTTCTTGGAAAAAATTAAAATAATAAAATATAAAACTATATAAGTATCCTAACCCTAAATTCCCTCATCACAACCAAACCCGCCCCCCCCCGCCCTTTCTAAAATAAATCCCGTCGCTGCCCTAACCACCCACCCTCGTCGCAATCCGCTACCCTCCACCACAGCTGCCGCGCCTCCCCTCTACACCACCACCATCGGCGACGAGATCCCCCTCCCCCTGTTCACCTCAGATGCCCTCGTTTTCCGTTGACCCCCCACCCAAAACTCACAAAATACGCAACCACAGCTGCCCCCGGGCGAGCTTCCGCCCGTCGTGCCCTCCAGCCGCCTCCCCGACCCCGAGCGCACCTTCCCCTACCTCAAACCGCCTCCCCTATCTACAGCGGAAAACAAGTTGAATTAAAACAAATTTAAAGAAAATCGGCGAAAGAAAATTGAAATTGAATTAAAACCAGAAGTGGAAATCAAATAGAAATTTGTGAAAACAAGCTGGAATTGAATTGAAACCAATTAACCGGAAATTGAATTGGAATATAACATATCAAGTAAAATCAGATTTTGAATTATGAGATAAGAATCTAAAATGGTAATGGAATTTGAGATTGAAAATGAGATTTAGTTTGAAAATAGGATGATTGGATTTGAGAATAGATGATTGGAGATTGATTGGGATGAATTTGGTATATGCTGAATTGGCAGCAGAATGAAAGGATTTAATGATATGCCCGACAAAAACGTACATGTTTATTTTTATGGATTTGGTGATTTATGGGTCGATTTGGCAAGCCGCTTGGCTGTTTGATCTTCTTTTGGATTGGAAAGGGCCTAGAGAGGCGAGTTGGGGTTTGAAATATTGACCGGTACAAAGGAGGTGCTGGCGAAAATTTTCGAAAATTTCGGGTGTTAGAAAATTTTCAGAATTTTTGAAAATTTTCGTTAATCGAAATAAATTAATAATTTAGTTGAAATTAATATTTTAATTGGAATTAAACAGGTTCAGTTGAAACTGAAATGAAGAATTGAGCAAATAATTTTTAACCCAGTTAATAGGGTTTGTTTTCTACCTTAGCAATTTCGAGGACGAAATTATTTTAAGGGGGAAAGAATATAATGTCCCATAATTTTAGTGATATAATAATTTTTTATTTAATTATTTAAATAGTGATTAGAGTTTTAAATGGTCGTTTAATTAAATAATATTGAATATTTAATTAAAATAAATAATAGAATACTATAATTTATTTCTGAAATAGTCGAAATAGTAGAAATGGCAATATAGAGTGAAGTGGGCAATTCAAAATATATAATTAAGTTTAAATTTGAATTACGATAACGAACATATTTAATTAACAAAGTTTTAATGTATAATTATAATATAATTATAATCGAGCTCGAAATGGTGTTGCAGTTCGCTATTTGGTGATTTGAACTTCAACCGAATATACATAATCCGTTTTAAGCCAGATTTTTGTGAAACAAGAAACATTTGGAGCTGGAGAAGTATATTTTTCTAAGGGAAGAAAAAAATCGGGATTTCATTGTGTAGATATTGATTTATGTCCAAATCAAATTTTTGAAAAGTCACTATGGAATTCCTTTATAATTTATAGCGATTTATTTATATTATAAGTGGATTTTTCAATATAAATTGAATATCGATTCAATCGGGATTTGAATATCGAGTTATAAATCCAATTGGAGCTATACGATATTCTATATAAATATATATATATATATATATATATATATATGATAAAATATATTCATTTATATTTAATTTAATTGTTTTTAATTATATTTATATATTTAAAAGGGTTATTTAGAGCTTGAAAAATAGCTAGTTTTGCAAACAAACTCCGTTTTCGATGAAATTAATTTTGTTGGATCCGTAATATTAAATTATTGTTAGATTTCAATTTCCATGATTTTTGAAGTCAGTATGTGGCCGTACGGGATTTTAATGTGAAATACAGTCAATAATTTGACTTTAAAAATACGCTGTGTGAGCAAACGGAGTCGGAATTCGACGAAACCAGTTTCTTTGGGTCCGTAATGTCGAACTGTTGCTCCATGCCAATTTTCATGATTTTTGGGTATTGTATGTGATCACAGGAATTTTCGAGGATGAATAAAATTAACGACTACTTAAAATTGAATAAATTAATCAATAAAAAATATATTAAAACAATACTATAAATACCCCAGAAACAATCCCTAACCCTAAACTCTTCATTTAGTAGTCTAACAATCCGCCTCCATCAGTATCCTTCCCAACGTGAAATCCTCTTCTTTGCAAATTCTTTGAAAACAAAATAAAAATCTATAAATCATTAGACAAGTATTTATGGGTTTCTATGGACTTGCTCTTCATCGCAATTCCAAATTTGAAGAGTTCAAACGCAATTAAGTTAAATGTCACAAACAGTGTTTGCGTTGGGGTTGAAAATCATGGAGTGTTGGAGGTTCGATTCGAGAAATGGGTATTGTATTTGGGTTCAGGAGAGGAAACCACATCAATTTGTGAAGCCTGGTGGAGTTCGACGGGATGTGGTGTTGCATGATTCTTTGTGCTATGCGAAAAGGTGTGAAATCGCCATTTGTTATGGTGTTGTGAGTTGGTGATAACGGTGGTAGAATGAAAGAGAAGGTGTATAGGAGTTAAACAATACGTTTTGTTTGGAATTTAATCAAGAAAAGGAGGAGTATGGATCGAATTACCGCCATGTGTTCTACAGGGAAGCTTGCGGGATTTAGAAGGAAGAGGGAGGAAGCACTGTAGAGAACGATGAGGGTTTAAATGGGCCGGTTTGGTAAAGTACGACCCAATAACGAATTTAATTAGTTTTGTTTTAATTCAAAACAATGTACAAACTTGTAAATGAAATAATTTCTACATACTGTACTAGAATTCAGCCAAACAAGATCTGTTGGGATCGTATGGACGGCAGCTACACCATGGAACTGACTGGGATTGAATTGGAGCCCATTACAATTTATTGTAAAATAAATTGTCCGTCTGAATCAACAACAGTTTATCGTTATTTAACGATGAACTGCTAAGATGAGTAAAACTCACCAACTCTATCAGCTATATTTTTATAACATATTTTTATATTCTATAAATGATGGTTGTTTGATGTGTGTTTGCTGTTTGGTTGAATTGCTAGTAAATTGGTTGAAAATATAGATAACGATATAGATATAAATCGTTAATCGAATATTGATTCTGTTATCAGAATATTTCATATTCGTGTTATTCGTGTGATTAACATCTGTGGATGCAGGGAAACAGGTCGGAGGGACCCAACTGGGTTCCTCAACATTTATTTTACTGTTTTTTTTTCATATATTGTGTTATATGATGTGATATGAAATATGTTGTTGATTTTGTATGTTTGAATGATAACGATCATTGTTATATGGTACGTTAAATACCGTAAAGAATACTGGAATGTTAAAAAGGAAATTTTCAATGTTATATTGAAAAAGAAATATTTATAAAATCAAAGGATTTTATAAAAAGAATATATTTATTTAGAAAATAAATAGATTAAAAAGGAATATTTATTTGTTAAACAAATAGATAGAATTGTAGGGAAATATTTGTAAACCATCTACAAATAGGATTGAAAAGGGAAATATTTGTAAAACATCTATGAATAGGATTGAAAAGGGAAATATTTGTCAAACATTTACAAATAGATTAAAAAGGAATATTTATTTGTTAAATAAATATAATAACAAATAAATATAATTTTAAAGGAATGTTTATTTAGAAAATAAATAAGATGTTATAAAAAAGGAAATACTTGAAAAATGAATAGAATTGTATAAAAAGAGAATTTTACGCAAGGAAGGTTTAGACCCGTTCTTCGCACACGGGTATAACATAATATGAATTTAAAGTAGATATTCAATAGAAATCTGTTTAAACAGATATGTGGAGAAGATAAATTTATAAATAAGGTTTTATAAATTAAATAAAATGTGTATCATTGGACAAATAGAATATATAAGTCAGGACTTATATAGGGAAGTAAGAATCGATTTCAACATCGATATTTGAAACTGAATATGGACGAAGAGTTTATCGATTAAGAGTTAATCGAATTAAAGTAATCGATTAGAGTTAATTGAATTAGAGTAATTGATTAGAATTAATCAGTTAGAGTTAATTAGATAGAGTTAACCAGTAAGAGTTAACCAGATAGAGAAAATTGAACATAGTTATTCGAATTAGGATTAATTGAATATTAGTTATTCAATTAGAGTTGATCGAATATAGTTATTTGAGATAGGGTTAGTCAAACATAGTTATTCAGGATGAGTTGCCATTTTGTACGACTGCTAGCGTAATTCGTAGGGTTGTAGACAGCCTATGGTGGTTGGATGTTTCCTGAGGGAATCAGGCGTAACCATTGTGATCGCTGCGATCTAGAGTCAAGCGAATAGAGTTAAATCGAATATTAGCCATTCGAAATAAAGTTAAAGCAGACATAGTTATTTGCATATAAGGTAATTGAATATTAGTTATTCGATAGGAGTTAAATAAGTTAAGTTAAATAGGTTGAGTTAATCAAGTAAGTTAATCAAGTTGAGTTAATTGAGTTAGGTTAGTCAAGACGAGTTAATCAAACTGAGTTAATCCTGATGAGTTAATCCAAAGGAGTTATTCGAAATAGTTTATTCGAATAGAATTAAAGGAGTTATTCAAAATAGTTTATTTGAATAGAATTAAAGGAATTATTCGAAATAGTTTATTCGAATAGAATTAAGGGAGTTAATCGAATATAGTTTATTCGAAAGGAGATTATCGAGTGTAAATTGTTCGAAGAGAGTTAATCGAATGTAAGTCATTCGAAGAGAGATTATCAAATATAGTTATTCGAAGAAAGAGGTATCGAATATAGTTATTCGAAGAAAGAGTTATCGAATATGGTTTATTCGAAAAGGAGTTATCGAATAGATATTATTCGAAAGAGAGTTATAGGTTGAAATTCGATTATATCGAATTCGGGAAAGTACACTTTCCGTTTTTAATCAAGATTTAATAATTTCTTCATAAATTGTCTATTTAGTTATTTATTTAAATTAAGAAATAGAAGCTATATTTTTAAGTTAGATATTTAAGAAGAAGGGATTACAATGTTATAGTTATAATCAATGTTTTAAAATATAGAAGTGGATCTGTAAGTAGAATCCGAGAGTTTCGTAAGGAAGTTGGTTAAAAGATTTAAAAAGGTGAACTTTGTCTATTTCGAAGTTAGAAATGTTGTTCAGTTAAGGTCTGAGAGGTAATTATACCCCAACTTGATTGTCTTCGTTTTTAACTAAGGGATAGGTAAGGTTCGATAGTGAAGGTTGGTTAAGTGAAATTAGTTAATCAAGGTAACGGTTTGAGTGGCATAACGATGTTTTATTTAAACATCTGTTTAAAATACGATGAATGAGTTTTGGAAACGTTTTCCAAATATAATCAGAGATATTTTCTAATCATAGAAAATGAAATGTTTAATGAAAAGAATACTGGGATGACAGCGATACGTGAAAAGAGACGGAAATGTTTTCCAATAATTAATAACGTATATTTTCTAAATTTAGAAAATAAGGAATGTTGAATATATGGAAACAGGAAATAAACAAATTAATGAACTAAAAAGATAAATGTTAAATGATGATTGATCGATATAATTTCCATCTGTAAGTAATATCGTTGTCTGCGCACGTGTTTTTCTTTGATAGTTAAATCACCGACTATCGAAGTTTTCGACCATTTTTCCGTCGTCAATACGGAGAGACCGGGATCAGATTCATTATCTGAAAACCACTCTACATGGATGTTAGCGTTGCGATCAAATATGATGAAAATAAATGAAGACGGAGTTATGCAAGGGCTATCTTGTTTATAGAATAGTACCTTCAGTTGTCCGGTCCCTGGACAACGTGAATGGACGAATGTCTGACAGAGTATATCTAACGGATCGCGTATGTTGATCTCTTCTAACTTACTTACGTTTGGTGGCAGAGGGATTCGTTTCTCTTAGCTTTATACCCATGGTATTTTTAAGGAAATCGATTTGTGATTTGGCAGGTATGACGATGTGGCATTCAAAATGAATGGTGGTTAGGTGTCCCGAAAGATACGTTATGACCTCAAGCCTCATCAAACGGGAAATTACATAAATCGAGCAGGCAGCATGGCTAGGTGGGTCGCTCCCATTAGGGTGTATATGGCCTCAAGCTCTCAACCGTTGGTGATATATATTCGATACACTCAAGCGAAATGAGTGGTCGGTCATGTGTGGGCCGGGTTGCAAGACGTTCTCGTTGTACCCAGTGTATTCGCCTCTAGAGATACACTATCGGCAGGTGGTCCCATACCTTGCCATAGTCGGAATCCAGTCTCCAATAAGTGCCTGCGGTTTTGTTTGTATACTATATATGTGGAACGTGAGAAGCAAGCATTCTGCTAAATTGTTAATTACTTGTGATTAGACACTATTATAATATCAAAGAAATATTGTTTTCCAAAACTGTTTTGGGTTATCGTAAGGTAAAAACTGTCCATGTTTATGTGTGGATCGGTCTTACGATTACCCTTTCTTTTGAAAAGGAAAAGTTAAACCAAATGATTTGAGTTTACTCACACCAGTCCCATGACTGACCCAGAGTTTATTTTGTTTTGTTTTCCCTAAACTCTTGGGTGCCCAAACTTGTACGGGCAGTGAAGTAGTTCAGGTCTTTGCAGATATACTTGGAGGAGCTTGAAGCAGGAGGCTTCAGGACTATAGCTATTGTTATTTCCGCTATGCGTTAGTGTTGTACTCTGAAGAGGTTATTGTATATACATATACTGTTTTATTACAAAGTTATGTTACATATACATATACATATACTGTTTTATTACAAAGTTATGTTATATATTATATTTTAACTATAAAATATTTTCAACTATATAAATATTTTATTTCATTTCACATCACATCACACAATCAACTACACATCAAAATTAAACAACCAAGCATACAAGCCGTCCATGGTCTGTGGACTACGGGTGTCGGGTGCTACTAAACACCGTCTGCATCCTAGTATATATTTTTAACTAGAAAACAAAATTAAAAGGTGAGAAGTTCTCACAGAGGGTTCCACTCCGTCGTGCTTTGCTTTTCAACAGCTGAACTGTCTGGATTCCTTTGAAATTCCTATGCAGTCCTTGTCCCGCTGCTCAAATAAAATTATAATTTTATTCTTCATTCTAATAAATAAAAATCATATTTTTATATCTCCTACATAATAAAGATCGAATTTTTATTTCGCTAACCATATAAAAATCGAATTTTTATTATCTCTACTATATAAAGATAATATTTTTCATTTGCTACAAGTGTAAAAATCATATTTTTATACTTCTAAAAATATTTTTAACTTGCCAACAATGTTTTCTTTCAACGATAAAAATCTCATCTTTTATAAATAAAAGTCAAATCTTTTTAATTAGAAAAATCAAACCTTTCTACTTGGAAAAATCTAATCCTTTATCGTGTTAAAAACCAAATCTTTTTCATTATAAAAAGAACATACCTTTTCATAAACAAAAATCAGATTTTTATACTTGAATAAAATCAGTTTTTATATAAAAGAAATAAATAGATTTGACCTTTGTTTTGTAGGTGGAAGGGGTTCATCACCGGAGTTGACGGCTGTGGAGGCGCGAGTGGCAGGTCCTGGGGGTTGCGCCGTCGGTCTTGCAGGTGGCGGTTTTGGCTCGATTGGAGGAACATGGGGGGGTTGCGTCGAACAGCAGGAAGGAGTGGAGGGAGGTGGAGCGCGAGGGGGGCGCGAGGCTCAATAGAAGAGGAGGAAGAACGGGGATAGGGGAACGAGGAGGAGGAGTTCGACGTGGGGTTTGGGGGTTCGCGTGGAGGAGGGGAGCACGTGCGAGGGGAGAGGAGGGGGTTCCTGGTGGGGGCGCCGCCTTGGGCGGTGGCAGCGGCGATGGAGGAGGCCGCTCCGCCCCTCCGTCCTCTTCTTTTTTTTATTATTCTTTGAACGATTTGAAAAGTCAAAGCGGGGGGGGGGGGGGGGGGCGGGGGGTCAGAGTATAAGGAGAGTGAGAGTTTTTTCCCCACCAAAAAGCAATTTTTATTTTCGACCTCGAAACGAGGCCCACCGCCTATCGTCCATAGCTAATTACCTCCATTCCAAACACAATGGGATATGCTTCGTAAGCCAATTCGATCGTTACGATCAGTTTTCATCAAAATCAAAATATAACTCTATATATTGAATTTGAACGCGCATTTCAATTTACTGGGGTCACATACTAACTCGAAAAATTCCCGAAAAATATTTTCTAGCTTCGTATTGACGATACGGTCCTAACAAAACTAGTTTCGTCAGATTCTGAGACCGTTTGAAAAATGGCCATTTTCCAGTCGATTAAAATCAACTGAAAATGGTCAAACGCGTTTTCCTTTGCCACGCTCACATATTGATTCGAAAAATTATGAAATTTGAAAACTAGCAATAACTTTACATCCCGGATCCAACAAAAGTGGTTTCGTCGAAATCCGAGGTCGTTTGCAAAATGGCCATTTTCAAGGGCCGGAATTCCATAGCGACTATTCTGAAATTTCAACTGGACATAACTTTTGATTCCTGCTATGAAATTTTGATTTTTCGGATTCGTTGTAAAGATATTATCAATTAGATTCAATTATTTTTGGTTTCACTAAAATCCAATTTATTTTGCACCCGGTACATTCATTAGAATTTTGAAATCGAATTATCGAACTACCACGCTATTTTCAATTCCTTTTATAATTTAAAATAAATATTTATATTCTAACGACGACGAATATAAATATATACGTTCTAATCTATTCAAAATAAATTTCTCGTCGTTTTTATTTAAAATAATTCATTTTAAATAATCAAAATTCACTAAAATTGCCAAAATAAAAATTTTAAGCTGGCCCAGATTTTCGGGTTGTTACACCCTTGTCCGTGGGACGCATAGTCTTCCGTCTCGCCTTAGCCAACCCTTATCGTCGATGGAGTATCTATTGAGGTGACTTGAAGTCTCACCGCTAATTAACCTATCAATCGTCTCCACAAGCTGAGGGTCCTCGAGTTGTGCTTTCCCAATTGAGTCCACTAGAGTCGGGCATACTTCGAGAGATGCTAGCAAGCCCGGTACAAAATCGGAGGAGGGTCTAAAGTTAAAACTGGCTATATACTCCAAGCTTTGCCTTTCTATAAAGAGCGGGCTTAGGGTCAGTTTCTTTCGGCTCAACGCGTCTGCCACTACGTTGCCTTTGCCCGGAGTGTAGGAGATCTCGAAGTCGTACGAGGCAAGAAACTCCATTTCTCATGAACATGGTGTTTATATATTCTAAGTAACATCAAAAAGGGGTGTGTGAACGCATGAACTTGTAACATAACGGTCTAATTAACATAAATTAGGCACTTGTGAACTTGCATAGTAATAGCATATAATCATGACATAAAACACACCTAAACATGAATCATGGTTTTTAATCTATTCATGTAAACTTGCATTTAAAATGTAAATCTAACTTAATTATGTGTCGCATATATTATCATATGATTTTGATAACAAAATAGGCCTAAAACATATTTTGTTTGGGCATAAAGTTAAACATAAACTAGCCATGTTCATAAAGTCAATACAAGTTCACAAAGATGCTTACTTTTGTCACTAATACAAAAGTATGGTTTTACACTTGAATCATGATGCCAATTCCAACATAAATTCATATGAATCATTATACCCAACTGGATCCAACTATGCTAAAAAAAATGATCGTAAAAATATACATCATGTTGGCATAATAGTGAATCACATACTTGAATGAATCTCAACTTTGTTGTAATAAACTACCACAAACATATAGTCGTTAACTTTCAACATGAATCATATACTTGCAAATATCCAATAGGTGTTGTAATAAACTACCACAAACATATAGTCGTTAACTTTCAACATGAATCATATACTTGCAAATATCCAATAGGTGTTGTAATAAACTACCACAAACATAAAGTTGTTAAATTTCAACATGAGTCATATACTTGCAAATATCCAATAGGTCTAACATCATTATACCACAACATCCCAACTCTATTCATAATTAGAATCATAGCAACATACACTTATGAATTATCATCACCACAAATTAAGTACAATTCCATTTCTCATTTTACACAAATCAAAACTCAATTATTCATTCACATCGGAATAGCATTCTACTTACAACGTATGACGAATCTTCAATTCAGGATTCTGAATTCTAAATTTGGAGATGCTATCCTTTGTTGTAGGCGTTGTTTTGATTTAATTGTCGTAGCTTTAAGCTTTTGAATCGACTCCTAATCGTCTCTCAATTTTGACGGCTACTCCTAGTCTTTCTTCAGCAGCATGACGGTCTCATTCTCATTTTTATTTGTGTGAATTAGGTGGAGTCTTAGGTCCTTTTTATAGAGTTTGTGAATTGATTAGAACCGTCGATGGAGCTTAGATTAATATTAGCCGTTCGTTTGAAAGAGAGACCAATCAGGAGCCGACACCTAGCCCTAGTGACAAGACAAAGCTCAGAAATTCGGCCAAGCACAAACCAGGCCAGCCAGGAGGGGCTGGGTTCAACCTGGCTCAGGGGCCAGGTCGACTACCCAGTCGACCTGGGTGACCCGTCAACTACCCAATCGACCTGGGTGCCCCAGGTCGACTACCCAATCGACCTGGGTGCCTTGGGCGGGAAAATTCCCGCCCAGCCCAATCTGGGTTCGATTTTTTTGAATTTTGAACTCGTTCTGAACTGTTTCTGTCTGTTTGAATTTTAAACTGAATTCTGAAACTTCCGGAGGTCATATCTCCCTCATACGGAGTCCGTTTTACGCAAACTCGGACTCTATCTCAAGCAGAATTCCGAGACAAACGCAATGGCGTATCCCGTTTCCCTTAATTCTTTGATTTGAAATTAATTATACTTTAGTTTGTGAATTTCACTGTTATAGAATACACGGGGTGTTGCACCATTTCTCAATCCAATTTATTATTTTAGTTATTAACTAGTCCATTTTTATAAAAATGTATTTTATTTTTTCAAATATGGAATTTTTCATCCAAAATATTTCCAAATCATTTATTATGATTTTACATAGTTTTTCCATATCTTTAATAATTTTATTTAGGCCTTTACAGACGGTTTCCAAAATCGGCCACCGAACTTTTCTGAAATTGATTTGGATATATTTCAATTTCTAACCATTAGATTTTAAATCTCTTATATTCAATGGAAAGCTCTTTTCGACATGAATCCAACGATTCTGGTTTTAGGAGAATCCGACATTTGGATCTACCGTTACATCAACTTGAAGTTAATGGTCATAATTTGCAAACGGTCAATGTGCGACGCGATCTATTCAGGCCATTACATATAAAATATATATATCTTCGATTTCCATTTAAAACGTATTTTATAAATCGTTTATAAATTCGTTTTAAAAACGATTCCTACTTCCATTTCAATTTTAAATCAAATTTGAAAATTCCATTCATAACAATTATATATATCTTATATATATGTTAAAAATAATATTTTTAACCAACCAATATTCATTTCATGTCATGACCATTTTATATATCTCATATATAAGCTAAAAATAATATTTTTAGTGAACAAATATTTATTTCAAAACATGACAATTTTATCACTTCATTTATATTTTTATACAACGCATATATATATTTCATACAACGCATATATATTTTTCACATCTCATATATATAATTTATTCACATCGCATATATATATTTTATTCACATTTCATGTATATATTTTATTCACATCTAATATATATTTTATTCACATCGCATATATAAATATTTTATTCACCTCGCATATATATATTTTATTCACATCACAATCACAACACAATACAGTCAATTAAATCGTCCATGGTTTGTGGATGAAGGAGGTGAGAAGATAACAGGCACTGTACAACATTTGTGAAAATTAAAAACTGATAAAAATCAATACTGGCATTTCATATATGTAGTTATAAAATAAATAATTGTACAAAATTTTAGTAGGAGAGTTCTCACATTAGGATCCACTCCGTCATTCTGTATTTCTGAAGACTTCATTACAGTTTGAATTTGAATTTGCCTGAAATTTTAACGTGCCCCTTTTCTGTTCTAGTTAGTTCCATGTTGTAGCATTTTCTGATACAAATCCAACGCAACTGTGACGACCCAAACTTCCGTTGAATGAAAGTAATGATAATCATAGGAGTATAACATAATAATTAAAACAATAACAGATCTCAAATATACAGCAGAACATATAAATCATTGCAGCGGAAAGGAAATGTCATCAAAAAACATCATCACAGAACATCAGAGAAAATTAAATATAAAAAGAAAAGATCTTCCAACATCTTCACCAGCAAGCTCTAGTCCGGAAAACATCCCTGCATGAAACCTGTCAATTGGCTCTCGTGTGGAAAGAGGGCACCCGAGTTTGCAAAGTGAAACAAACTACGAGTCAGTCATGGGACTAGTATGAGAAATCTTACTAAACTAATAATATGGCAAATCACTGGACCACGCCGCTAACGCGGAACGGGTTTACTCCATTGGATTGCCAGTGCATAAGTTTATAAACTTTAAGTAAAAACAACGCAATGCTTTTTTTTTTAGAAAATGAAATCATTATAAGACTCAAGTCCCATCACACAATGCAACACAAACGGAGGATAGAGTTTTACCTTATAATGATCAAAAATGCTTGATACGTAGAAAATAATATCTTTAATATTATTACTAGTGCCAAGTATGTTTCAAAAATACTTCATCAATCCAAGACGGCATAGCTACCATATACTATGTTGCCATATATAGGTTTACAATCAAGACTGTAATGTCGTATTGGAGGTTGGTTTTAATCATGAGTCAAAGCTAGGGATGATCTCCTAACCGATTTGAGACACTCTATTAATGTCTCAGGATCCCCCGCAGTGAACCCTTGGAAACAGCCAGGCCGGTCCACAAATAACACTAACGGATTGGCAATTCCTGAACACACGCTCCCCGATCCTATTGGATCTATAAATTGGCCACTGGTGACCAATAAAAATATCTGTGGTGCCTCATTCCATCAACCACATAAGTAAAAATGTCGGGCCTTGTAAAAACCCAAACACCACTTCTAGGTAGAAAGAAACGCGTGCACTCCCTGCGATCCCTTATCCCGTTTTTGACTCTACCGGGGTGTGAGGCTCGCGAGGTAACATAATACACAAAGCTATGCCTAAATAGGCAATGCTTTGTTCATCATCCACAAGGCTCTGCTTTTCAACAAAAGCCTCGATCAATTGCATCTTGTCATGTCACATTGACAGTCCATACCATGCAATCGATAACTACCAATATATAACCTTCGAGCTCGTGCGTCTCAAAGAAGGGTGTTTAGCAAAAGAATAAGTTCTCCACCACCACAAATATATATTAATAGATATCAATTTAATTACACGACATGAAATTCAATGTCGGACACACATCCATTTACAAGTCCGTTCTAGGTTTGAACGAATCCGGAGTCATCTAGGTGCTCGCGTATCCGGACTATCAACAAATACGTCCGGACAACTACCATTTTAACCCTTTATTGGTATCTAGCCAATGCCAGGCATTAGTAGTTATCATTTCGATGTGAAGATCGGCAGTCTTCAATTGCCGTCTTTAAGATCTTCAATTTATATCGTCATATAAATCATTTGAAATGAGATTTAACTCGGTCTTTTCAAATGATCCCCGCATGTATATGTATATGTATATATATATATATATATATATATATATATATAAATCATTTCATATTGTTATTGTGGTGTTAATAACGATTAATCGCTATTTTTATTTATATAAAATGGCCAAATTTAATTAACGATGCTTCGGGTCGATGGGCGGCCCTAGCGTTGTTTTTACCAAAATTTGATTTACATATATCTTAAAATCTTGCCATTGGATTTTAACAAAATTCATACCAATGGAAAGATCTTTCCAAAACGGTTCTAACGATTCTAGTTTTGGGAAAATCCGACGGTTGGATCTTAGGTGTAATCATTTGAAGTTACGATTGCCGAAACGCGAACTACTGCGCGTGATTCGTTTAATTTTAATTAATACACACACACACACACACACACACACATATATATATATATATATATATATCTTATTCGTTGGTGGTTTCAACTACTTTTCAAACAATCACAAGCAAACCGAACACAACCTATATTCATGTTAGAGACTTATAGATGATTTTCATAATTCTACCAATATGATAAAAATGATGATTTGAAATAAATCATGTTTTAATGACTAATTATTTCCAATGGTAATTATATTACATTAGAAATATTTTTCCTAATAACTCTTTTGTTGAAACCAAATGATAATAACAACATGATTTTTAATCCTACTATTTTTATTGCATCTAAACATATGATAAAAATATGTCATTTTAAATCTATTCTTTTTATCGTCTCTAAATGACAATAAAAATGTAACATTAAAATCTATTTCTTTTTATTGTCTCTAAAATGACAATAAAAATGATACTTCATTTCTAATCATTTTTGCTACAACTAAAATGTAACTTTTAAATCCTATGTTTGTATTATCTCTAATATAAAAGTAAAAATAATACTTTTAGTCCTACTCTTTTATTTACATCTAAAATGTAAATAAAAAAAGTAACTTCTAATTTAAAAGTAGAATGCAACTTTTAATTCATGTTTATTTGCATCAAAGATTGCAAATAAAAATGCAACCTTTAAATTCATGTTTTATTTGCATCAAAGAATGCAAATAAAAATATAACTTTTAAATCAATAGTTTATTCACATAAAAAATGCAAACAAAAAATGTAACTTCCATTTTAATGTTTTTGTTTGTATCTAAAATTGCAAACAAAAATGCAGCATTAGTTTTAATGTTTTGTTTGCATCTAAAATTGCAAATAAAACGCAGCTTTTATTTTAATGTTTTGTTTGCATCTAAAATTGCAAACAAAAATGTAGCTTTTATTTTAATGTTTTGTTTGCATTTAAAATTGCAAACAAAAATGCAGCTTTTGTTTTAATGTTTTGTTTGCATCTAAAATTGCAAAAAAAAAAATTCAAATTTATTTTAATGTTTTATTTGCATCTAAAATTGAAAAAAAAAAACGCAGCTTTTATTTTAATGTTTTGTTTGCATCTAAAATTGCAAACAAAACGCAGCTTTTATTTTAATGTTTTGTGTTTGCATCTAAAATTGCAAACAAAACGCAGCTTTTATTTTAATGTTTTGTTTGCATCTAAAATTGCAAACAAAAATTCAAAATTTATTTTAATGTTTTGTTTGCATATAAAATTGCAAACAAAAATGCACCTTTTACTTTAATGTTTTGTTTGCAACTAAAATTGCAAACAAAAATGCAACGTTTATTTTATTGTTTTGTTTGCATCTAAAATTGCAAACAAAAATGCAAATTTTATTTTAGTGTTTTGTTTGCATATAAAATTGCAAACAAAAATGCAACTTTTATTTTAATGTTTTGCTTGCATGTAAAATTGCAAACAAAAATGCAACTTTTAGTTTAATGTTTTGTTTGCATCTAAAATTGCAAACAAAAATACAATTTTTATTTCAATGTTTTGTTTGCATCTAAAATTGCAAACAAAAATGCAACTTTTATTTCAATGTTTTGTTTGCATCTAAAATTGCCAACAAAAATGCAACTTTTATTTTAATGTTTTGTTTGCATCTAAAATTGCAAACAAAAAATGCAACTTTTATTTTAATGTTTAATTGGCATCAATAATGCAAATAAGAATTTAACTTTTTATTTCATGTTTTATTTGCATCAAAGAAGGCAAATAAAAATTCAGCTTCCAATTTCAACCTTTTATTTGCATCAGAGAATGCAAATAAAAATTCAATTTTTTATTTCAATGTTGTATTTGCATAAAAGAATGCAAAAGTAAAAAATATATATAACTTTTATTTTCAATGTTTTATTTGCATCTAAAAATGCAAATAAAAATATAACTTTTATTTTCAGTGTTTTATTTGCATCAAAGAATGCAAATAAAAATACAACTTTTGCTTTCAATGTTTTATGTACATCAAAGAGTGCAAATAAAAATATAACTTTTATTTTTAATATTTTATTTGCATCAAAGAATGCAAAGAAAAATATAACTTTTGATAGGATATTTATTTGCATCTAAATTTGCAAACAAAAAATAATGTAATCTTTTCTACTACAATTACATAACAACGAAGTTGGTGTTTTTACCACTTAACACAAAAAGTGATGTATTTTATATTGAATTGAAAATTTAACTTAATTCAATAACATAACAAGGTGATGTTTTTTTATTGAATTGAAAATCCTAGTTCAATTCAATAATATAAACAAAAATGATGCTTTTAATTGAATTGACAGTTTAATTTCAATTCAACAATATAAAAAAAATTATTGAATTGACAATTCTATTTCAATTCAACAAACATGACAAGATGATATTTTTAATTGTATTGGCAAACTAATTTCTTTCAACAAATGTGACCAAAATGATATTTTTAATTGAATCGACAAACTAATTCAATTCCACAAAATTGACCAAAATGATATTTTTACATTGAATCGAAAATCTAATTCAATTCAAAAAAAATGACCAAAATGATATTTTTATATTGAATTGACAATCTAATTCAATTCAACAAAAATGACCAAAATGATAATTTTATATTGAATTGAAAATATAATTCAATTCAACCAAAATGATAAAATAATATTTTTATATTGAATTGACAATCTAATTCAATTCAACAAAAATGATAAAATAATATAGTAACAACCCGAAAAATCTGAACCAATTTAAAAAATTTTAATTGGCTATTTTAGTGAATTTTAAATATTTAAAATAAATATTTTAAATAATAACAAGGAAAAGTAGTTTGAATCGATGTTTGAAAATGAATATAATTACTTTGAATTATAAACAAGGCCTGAAGTGGCGCGGCAGTTTCAAATTTTCGTTCCAAACTTTGACTGACTGTACCGGGTGCAAAATAAAACGGATTTTAGTGAAACCAAAAATATTTAAATCAGTTGGTGAATATCTTTCTAACGAATCTGAAAAATCGAAGTTTCGTAGCGGGAGTCAAAAGTTATGGCCAAATGAATTTTTAGAAAGGTCGCTATAGAATTTATATAGCCTGTGAAAATAGACACTTTGCAAACAACCTCGGAATTCGACGAAACCACTTTTGTTGGATCTGGGATGTCAAATTATTGCTAGGTTTCAAATTTCATAATTTTTGAAGCTAATATGTGAGCGTGGCGAAGAAAAATGTGTTTTGGTCAATTACAGTTAAATTGGATCGACCAGAAAATGACCACTTTTCAAACGGTCTCAGAATTCGATGAAACTAGTTTGTTGGGACAGTATCATCAAAACATAGCTAGATTTATTTTTCGAGAATTTTTAGAATCAGTATGTGGCCCCGGCAAATTGAAATGTACGTTCAAATTAAATATTGAATGTGTTATATTTTAATTTGAAGAAAAACTGACTGAAACAGTCGGATGGGCCTTCGAAACATATCCCATTGTGTTCGGAATGGGGATAATTAGCTGGGGACGGCAGTCATTGGGTTTGGATTGGAGCTCGTAGGAGATAAGGGGTATTTTAGAAATTTAAAAATATAAATAAGTAAAAAAACCCTATTGGCCCTCATAAATTTCTCTCTCCCCGTATCAGCCTCAACGAACGGCGGAACCTCCTCGAAACTTCTCTCCTCGTTATCGCGCAAACCACATGACGAAATGATTCGATCCAGTTGAAGATTTCATAGATCCAAGCCTCCTCTTCAAATCCATGTCAGTTTCGAATTTTATCGTTGTGTAAATCATTGGAATCACCTGCTCGAACTTTAGGCGTTCACCCCGATTTTCTCCACTGCCACCACCACGAGTTGGGCCCCACCACCATGGTTGCGTGCGCCTTTCCAAGCTCTTCGGAGCTGCATAACCTCTTCGACCTATAGCACAACGGATTGGACAAAAGATTCCACCTTAGTTTTGAACGAAATAGTGAGGTATACGTCCTTATTTTTATTTTATTGTTAATAGCACTTTAAAGCGCTACGGTTTTTGATTTCACAATAAAAATCATATCCTTTTCGTGTGTGGTCGAAATTCAGTGAAACAAGAGACAGTGGACTCGTGTGGATGTCTTCTACATTCTAGAAGAGACCGCATATTTTTCTGAGCCTTCTGCAATTTTTGGTGGAGTGGAACCCAATGTGCGATTTCTAATTTATAAACGATATGGAAAACAACGATGTATAAAATATATAGTCGATGTATGAGTTATATAAGGGATGTACACCTCATGTATAAGCGTTGTATAAGTTGTATACTCGATGTATAAGTTATATATGCGTTGTAAAAATTATATGTGCGTTGAAATGAATTGAAATATATTTATATACAAATATATATATATATATATATATATACACACTCCCCTCGTCTACAGAGCATGGACGATATATATTGGTTGCGATATTGTTTGGATTATTTGGTTGATGTGAAATTTGATGAATAATGCGAACGGTTACCAGAATTGTTTGTGGTTGAGAATGATTGACTTTGGTTGAAAAATACCCATTTGTGGTTGAAAAAATTATTAGAATAGGTTATGAAAATGAAAGAAAACATGCTCGCCTGCATGCGAATTAGATACATGAAATCCCTATTGTCAGAAACCACAAGGTTTTAAGGTAGAGCGAGGAGCCGTACATCGATACGGTCCCGGTTTTAACTACCCTGCTGTTATGCTGTCGAAATTTTCAGTAATATTCATGTGTTAGAATTATTTTCATGTGTTGAAACTATATTCATGTGTTGAATAGAAATTCATGTGTTGAACGACATTCATGTTTTGATATAAATTGTTTTATAATAAAAATCATATTTTTATCATTTATATGAACTATATAAAATAGTCGTGTTTTGAAATAAATTGTTTTATAATAAAAATCATTTTTTTATCATCTATATGAACTATATAAAATAGTCGTGTTTTGAAATAAATTGTTTTACAATAAAAATCACATTTTTATTATATACATGAATTGTTAAAAATAGTGAAGTGTTGAAATAAATGTTTGTTGGATAAAAATATCATTTTTATCAAATGTATGAAATGAATATGGTTTTGAAACCGAAGAGGATTATATATTCGTCTAAGTTGGGTTTTGGGTAGTTGGCATGTATTGTAAATAAATGGCTATAATTTGGTATAACCTTATAGTGAATTATGGTAATAATTTGGGAATACGTTTTGGGGCAAAAATATGAATTATGAACTTGATAATTGGCATGTAACTGGAAATATGAACGTGGTTGGAACATGAACATTTCTATATGTTAAACACATGAACTGATATTGGGGTTTTGGGTGGAGTACAACCATTAATGAACCTTCGACACGAGGTTAGACTCAGTTTGTGGTGTAAATCTTCCCGGAACCGCCCGGCAAATCCAGTAGCCATAAAGTGTCAGTCTAATGTGAGTGGTTGAAGGTCGAATTGTAGGCGTAACGATTTATGACACGAGGTTAGACCCAGTTTGTGGTGTAAATCTGCCCGGAACCGCCCTGCAAATCAGATGGCCACAAAGTGCACGGTCTAATGTGAGAGGTCATGATTCGTTCATCATAATGAATAAATTAAGGAATACTAACCATAATAAGACGTGGGTATGGTTAGAGGGTTAGGTGGGATGACATGGAAATTTGACATGTAAATGTGGACCTAACTGGTATGAGTTAAGAATATGTAAAACTTATAAATGTGGGCTTAACCGACATTATTGTTAATCAGACCAATGGGTGAGTTAAGTAATATGACTAGACTAATGACACTTAACCGATATGACATGAATGGGCAGGTTAAGCCATGAATTACTTGAAATACTTAACCAATGTAATCTGACGAATGGGAGGGTTGAGCTAAATGGGTTGGTTTAACTTGAATGGCTTGATAACACCCAACCAATATAATCTGATGTGTGATAGGGTTAAGTCATGAACCGCTTGAATATACTTAACCAATTTGACACGATGATTTGATAGGGTTAATTCATGAACCGCTTGAATATACTTAACCAATTTGACACGATGATTTGATAGGGTTAAGTCATGAACCGCTTGAATATACTTAACCAATTTGACACGATGATTTGATAGGGTTAAGTCAAGAACCACTTGAATATACGTAACCAATTTGACACGATGATTTGATAGGGTTAAGTCATGGACCGCTTGAATATACTTAACCAACTTGACACATGATTCGTAGGGCTAAGTCATGAACTTGAACGACAACAGTTAGCCAATTTGACATTACACGTAGGCGGGTTAAGTCACGAACTTGAATGACAACACTTAACCAACTTGACATGCTAGACGGATGGGGTTAAGTCTCGAATTTAAATGACAACACTTAACCTGTAACACCCCGTATTTTCTGTGATCGTATAGGTAACAAATAAGAGAATAGTTAAATTTTAAAATAAGAATCGAGGGAAACGGGTTGTGCCATTGCGTTCGTCTCGAAATTCTTCTGGGAAACGAGTCCGAGTTTTCGAGAAACGGAGTCCGTATGAGGGAGATATGGCCCTCCGAAGTTTCAGAAAATTTCAGAATCGAAAACAGCTCGAAAATGCAAATTCGAATTCAAACCCATAAGCGGGCTGGGCGGGAAATTTCCCGCCTAGGACCCAGGTCGACTGGGTGGTCGACTGGGTAGTCGACCTACCCCTGACCAGGTCGACTGGGTAGTCGACCTCCCCCAGACCAGGTCGACCATAGTGTCGACCTGGGGGTCGACCTGCTCCCGAAACCCACTTTCTGAACCTGATGCATTCTGATGTATTTAGACTCGTTTTCTGTCTAGGTTCGTCCGCTTAATCCTATATAAACTCACCCCCAGCCTCATTCTCTCCGCACCAATTCATTCTGTCTATATTCTGCCTCTGTTCTAATTAAAAATTAAAATGGCGTCGCTACCCTGCTGGAATCAAAACTTGGACTGATGAATCTTCTTCCAACCTGAATTGAATTAAAAGCTAAATCAAATCCCAAATCAGAGTCTAGAGCTACAACAACAATTAAAGAAGAGTAATTCAGCCTTTCTACATCAACACTAGTTTATTATCCTTTCTTAAAATCACGGAAGGCAAGTACAGTTATTTTCCGCTATAAACTTTAATTATGATTGTGGCATGATTGTAAATCTGAATTTGAGGTTGTGTATGTTCTGTTCTGATCTATTTTATTCTATATCTCTTTCTTCCTTCTGTTCTATGGCTAGGCTACCACGAGCCTGCGCCAAATCTCATAAGAGATTATCGCACAAATGCTAAACTTTGGGTCAAATAATGAACGATGGCATAATTGGACATAGCTAGTCTGTGACTAAAAGGACATATTTTGTAAACTAGATTTAGACCTATGCATATTCTGTGAATCGGAAGAAGAGGAACCATTGTATGTTAACATGTGACTTGGGACGTTGGACATAACGCATATTTGTGCATATTGTTTGTATAACAATTCATGACTTGAGATAAAAAGAGAATATGACTTAGGTGAAGATCGATATTAAGATTTGATAACTACTAAATGTGAATAACACCTAAGTGGGAGATTTTTGAATATATGACATGCATCGAAATCGATGGTAATATCTGGTATAATTTATATGTGAATCTTTTGTACTAGGCAAGTTTAACTAAATTTGGGGACACGTGTTATATGGTAAATTATGACCATTATCTGTGCCATGTAAATTCAATGCAAGCTTGGGGTAAATGATCATATTGTGAATCATGACGACTATTTAGGCATGCAAACTTAGACCAAATTTACAATTAGGCAGGATATGTCTATGAAACTTTAAGGAATGATTAAATATGTTATATTGCCTAATCTGCTAGTTCTGTTATATTGCCTAATCTGCTAGTTCTGTTATATTGCCTAATCTACTAGTTATGTATATTGCCTAATCTGCTAGTTCTGTTATATTGCCTAATCTGCTAGTTTTGTTATATTGCCTAATCCGTTATTTGCTAAATCTGTTGAATTGCCTAGACTGCTAAATCTGTTATCTGCTAAATCTGTTGAATCACTTAAACTGCTAAATCTGCTACATGTTGAATTGTCTGATCTGTTGAAACTAGATAATGGTAATCTGAGTATGGAAATCCGTAAGCTCGACCTAGGATTTGGTAGAACATGGAAATTTGATTAATCCGTTATATCCCATGAAGAAATTTAATTTGTTAAATAAACAGAATTAGTCTGATATCTGAAAAATCTGTTTTGGAATGAATTGGCTATGACACGAGGTTAGACTCTGTTTGTGGTAGAAGCCTGCCCGGAACTAACCGGCTTAACCAGCGACCGCAAACTGTCAGTCTAATGTGAGAGGTCATAAGCATAACTAAAATATGCTCAGACACGAGGTTAGGTCTGGCTTGTGGCAGAAGTCTGCCCGAAACCGCCCGACATATCCAGCGGCCACAAGCTACCGACCTAATGTGGGATGTCTGTGCATTAATATTTAATTAATGCAAATCTGAGATAAATATGATGTCTAAAACGTGTTGGGTGGATAGGGTTAAACCAATTGGACTAACGAATTGAACTACCCGTTTCGTGAATCTGTAGGCCCAATTACAAAGTTAGACAAATCTATAAATATGTTAAATCCGTATTTTTGATCCGTTAGTCTGAAAACTTGTCTGATCTGTGAACTAGTTAATCTGAACTCTGTATGTCTGAACTTGTAAACAAGTTAATCTGAAATCTGTTAGTCTGGGGGACACAAGGTTAGGAGGGGAATTACTTGTGTCATCTGTCGTTTGGGACCCATATTAGTCAGTAACCCTTTCTGGTATCAAAACTTTGACCCAACAGTAGGTAGGCTCCGGGCACGCTTACTGAACTAATTATAAGTGGTTCATTCTGATAATGGCGAGGGGTGTTGATGGTGCGTTCCAACCAGGTCAGGTGCGTGCATGGATCCCTGTAACAACCCGGAAAATCTGAGCCAGTTTAAAATTTTTATTTTGGCAATTTTAATGAATTTTGAATATTTAAAATAGATTATTTTAAATAATATCGACTAAAATTTATTTTGAATCGAATTGGAACGTATATATTATATACGTCGTCGTTAGAATATAAATAATTATTTATAATTATAAATAGAATTGAAAATGGCGCGGTAGTTCGATAATTCGATTTCAAACTTCAATTGAATGTACCGGGTGCAAAACAAACCGGATTTTAGTGAAACCAAAAATAATGGAATCTAATTGATAATATTTTTCCAACGAATCCGGAGAATTGAAATTTCATAGCAGGAATCAAAAGATATGTCCAGTTGAAAATTCTGAATAGTCGTTATGGAATTCAGGCCCTTAAAAATGGGAATTTTGCAAACGACCTCGGATTTCGACGAAACCACTTTTGTTGGATCCGTGATGTAAAGTTATTGCTAGGTTTCAAATTTCATAAATTTTCGAATCAATATGTGAGCGTGGTAGAGGAAAACGCGTTTGACTAGTTTCTGTTGATTTTAATCGACTGGAAAATGGCCATTTTTCCAACGGTCTCAGAATTCGACGAAACTTGTTTTGTTAGGACCGTATCGTCAATACGAAGCTAGAAAATATTTTTCTGGAATTTTTCGAGTTAGTATGCGACCCCGATAAATTGAAATGCATATTCAAATTCAATATATAGATTAATATGTTGAGTTTGACGAAAACTGATCGAAACGATCGAATCAGCTTACGATACATATCCCATTGTGTTCGGAATGAGGGGTATTTAGCTAGGGGCGACAGTCGTTGAGTTTGATTTGGAGTTCAGAGATTAAACCGGTTATTTTAGAAATAAATTAAATTAAATATAAATATAAATAACCATAGTCAAACCCTTATCTTCATTTACCGTGGTCAACTCATTTCAAGGTCGCCTCTAACCAAACGAACGGCGGAAATCTTCAATTCTTCTCCTCCTCCTTTCTAACAATCCACGCAACAAATTAACGAATCTCCAACGCAAATTTTATCAACCTAGGTGAGATCTATCTGCCTATATAGTATGATCGATTTTCAGATTGAAAATCACGAGAAATCTCGTCCTAAAGCTGGGCCGTTCACATCCGTTTTTCGAGAGGGAGGGGGGTTCGAATTGGGAACTGTGCTAGGCGGAGATAGCTCTTGCGAAGGGCGTCGTCGGGGCATCTCCTGATCACCATTCGGCGCCTTGATTATCGTGAAAAAAGGAGCCCTAAGCGGCGAGCGAGTTCCAGAATTAGAACGTCGAGAAAGAAAGGTAGTAACAGTAGTTTTTTATGTTAAATACATTATATATAATAGTAGTTTTTTTATGTTAAATACATTATTAAAAAAAAAACAGTTTTTATGTTAAAAACATTATTTAAAAAAAAACAGTTTTTATGTTAAAAACATCATTTAAAAATCAGTTTTTAATTAAATATAGCATGTAAAAATGTGTTGTTTTTAAAATAGAAATATGATGTTTTAAAAATAGAAGTTGCATTGTTTTAAAAATAGAAGTTGCATTGTTTTAAAAATAGAAGTTGCATTGTTTTAAAAATAAAAGTTGCATTGTTTTAAAAATAGAATTTGCATTGTTTTAAAATAGCATGATGTTTTAAAAATAGAATAACATGATTTTAAAAATAAAATTAGCATTGATTTAAAAACATGATGACATGACCTGAACTTCCCCGTGAAGGAAAGCGCGGATAGCGTTGAGGACAGGACAAAACAGAACGCAGACGGAAGAACATTTCATTGCTATTACAACAATTCCATCAGATACAAGAATATACAGAGTATAAATGAATAAATTACATTCGATAAATATCAGAGATTACAATAAATTACATAGCAACGGAAAATAATACAAAGCACAACTGAAGGTGATATACGGATACAGAGCTTTCCGGATATCATTCCAGCTGCAAACCAGGATCATGTGAATATAAATCTGCAAAACCGAAACTACTAGCTGCCCGTGCGGAAAATAGGGGCATCCAGAGTTTAGGTTAAAACAATAAACTCCAGGTCAGTCATGTGACTGGTGTGAGAACTAAAACAGTTATTTAAAACTTTACTT
Organism: Allium sativum; assembly: GCA_030737875.1. Classification (NCBI taxonomy): domain Eukaryota; kingdom Viridiplantae; phylum Streptophyta; class Magnoliopsida; order Asparagales; family Amaryllidaceae; genus Allium; species Allium sativum. Next base: position 895,539,496 of record CM060920.1, read on the forward strand.
TAAAAGAGAGTAATTCAAGGGACCACGCCGTATAACACGGAACGGGTTTCCTCCCAAGAATACCAGTGCATAGAATAAACAACGCAATGCTTTTTCGAAAAATGAAGCTATTATAAGACCCAGGTCCCGTCACACAATGCAACGCAAGCCGGATGATAGGGTTTTCCCTTATAATAGCCAAACATGCTTGGTACGTTTAAAACAAATCATTTAATACCATAATAAGTGTATAGTGTCAAAACATTTTCAATCATAAATATGAATCATAGACGGCATAGCATCCCATGCTACTATGTCGCCATACTAGGCTCTACAAATAAAGCTGAAATACACGTATTGGAAATTGGATTTCCGTCATGAGTCGAGGCAAGGGGCAAGCTCCTCTCCGCGTTCGAGACACTCTAGCAAATGTCTCAGGGCTACGCACTCTGGGCAACCCTGGGATCCTCCAAGGCCGGTCCTCACTTATGTTAGAGGATTGGCAATTCCTGAACACACGTTTCCCGGTCCTTACAGCCCTAATATCGAGGCGCCTCATCCAACAACCACAAAGGTGAAAAGTATATAAATGTCAGGGCTGGTAAGTCACTGACACCACCATAGCTAGAAAGAAACGTCATGCACTCCTTGGGTCCTTATCCCGTTTTTGACTCATACCGAGTGTGAGGCTCGTGAATCCACGCTATACACAAAGCTACGCCACGTAGGCCGTGCTTTGATCATCAACCACAAGACTTTGCTTTTCAACAGAAGCCTTGATCTATGCAACTCAGCATGCCACACAGGCAATTCATGCCATGCGATTGATATCTATCGATATATAACCTCTAAGCTCGTACGTCTCAGAGAAGGGCGTTAAGCAAGAGAATAAATTCTCCGCCGCCAAATAGATATATATTTAACAGAAATCAATCAACACAGAATAAAATCCAATGTCAGACACACAATCCATTTACAAGTCCGTTCTGGGTCTGAACGAAACCGGAGGCACTTTCCTCGCATATCCATCCATCTCCAAGTACGTCTAGACGACCACCAACTATTTCCATCCTCTTGGGTGTACAGCCCAATCAGGATCGTCAGTAATTATCCAAACGATGTGAAGACTTCCGGTCTTCGACCACCGTCTTCATCTTCGACTTATCGTCGAATCGGTTATTCAGAATGGGTATAAACCCGGACTTTCCGAACAACCCGCGTATATTGAAAACAAATGTAACACAAACACAACATACGCCTCATTCCAATTCAGAATGTTCTTTTATTCACAAAATCACATTTTTAGGGAAATGTTCCCATTAATTTTATCCAAGATAAATTCTTTAAAATTTATCCTTTAATCTTCCTTTGGATGTCATTTCAAACCAAATCATGGTTTTCCCAAACTAGTCGAGATTAGCGAACCGTACCGAAGTAATTATTTATTTTATTTCCCAATCCCAACCTATTCATCCCATGAAGAAAAACTGGTAGTACTCCATATCTAACACCACGGTGTTATCGGTAAAATTAATTACCATTTCTCGTTCAAATCTGATTAAAGATTTAACTATCGCTTTGGAGCAAAACTGGTGATACTCCATTCTCGCTCAATTTCTAAATTTGATAATTTAGATTACCAATTCACATTTCAACCTAATTGTAGATTCGTTAAAACTCCTTTTACTGGGTTAAAGAACTAGGTGTTATTTAAAACACAGTTTACGACAAACCCAAATCACATTCTATTTGTTATCGGGTTAAAGAACTAGTGTTATTTAAAACACCATTCACGATAAACCCATTTCAAATCCAATCAAATATATTAGAAATCCCGATCATTTAAAACCCCTTTTTAAATCTAATTTATTTATTTAAAAATAATTGGGTTTTAAATTTAGTTCAAAACTAGTTCATTTCGATAAAAATCTATTTTTATCTTTTAAAATATGGAGTTTTTCATCCCAATTTTTCTCAAATCATCTGTTATGATTTTACACGAATTATTCCTATTTTTAATAATTTTATCAAGGCCCGTACAGTCGATTTCTATCAACGGCCATCGAACTGCACTTACAGCGACCTTTTCCAAATTTGATTTGGACGTATCTCCAAATCCAACCGTTAGATTTTGAATTTCTAATATTCGTTAGAAAGCTCTTTTCGATACGAACCCAACGGTTCCGGTTTTAGGAGAATCCGACGGTCGGATCTCCCGTAATGTCCGTTTGAAATATATGGTCGAAGTTCACGAACTGCCGCGGCGCGGCGCGTTCTATTCAGGCCATTATATTATATATATAATATATATTTCGTCGATTTCTATTTAAAACGAATTTTATAAATAGTTTTAAATTCGTTTCAAAAACAATTTCAACCTTTATTTCAAATTCAAATCAAAATTGAATTTTCTATTTTAAATCCTTTTTAAAATCCACTTCTATTCAATTCAAGTTTCAATTCAATTTGAATTCATTTTAATTCGTTTTCAATTCAATTCGAATTCGTTTTATATTCAATTCATTTCGAATTGGTTTTCTATTTCATTCAATTCAAATTGGTTTTCTATTCGATTCAATTCAAATTGGTTTTCTATTCGATTCAATTCAAATTGGTTTTCTATTTCATTCAATTCAAATTGGTTTTCTATTTCATTCAATTCAAATTGGTTTTCTATTCGATTCAATTCAAATTGGTTTTCTATTCGATTCAATTCAAATTGGTTTTCTATTCGATTCAATTCAAATTGGTTTTCTATTCGATTCAATTCAAATTGGTTTTCTATTCGATTCAATTCAAATTGGTTTCAAATCAAATTCATTTCGTTTTCTATTTGATTCGAATTCAAATTGGTTTTCTATTCAATTGAAAACAAATTGGTTATATATTCAATTCATTTCGAAATCGTTTTCAATTCAATTCATTTCGAAATCGTTTTTCAATATTCATTACGAAATCGTTTTATATTCAATTCAATTCGAAATCGTTTTATATTCAATTCAATTCGAAATCGTTTTTCAATATTCATTTCAAAATGAATAAAATCGATATAAATCTCGATCACGTCAAAATGGCGTCAATCTAATCAACACGGCTTCATGTATTTCTATTTTCAAATATTCTATTCAACAAATGAATATTTATTTTTGTCAACACACGACTAATCTCAACGAATGAGTACTGTCCACGTGTGACTATTTTTGTTAAATTATTTCGTTCAACACATGACTAATCTCAACGGATGAGTACAGTCAACACATGAACCTTTATTTTATAATATTCTTTATCTTCTAAATTGGAATGAGGCCCAATCAATTACCATATAAAGTTAATTATATGGATTTTCATACAACACATGTATATAATAGCATTGAAAAATAATCAACCATCAACCAAAGTGCACTACACTGTATAAGCATCAACTATAGATATCTAACGCTTATAACAGCCTGTCAATCAATCGATCGACATATTTAATCAATCAGGATGAGTGAACTTCATATTTCATCCCAACACCCATGTGGGGTTTCAAACAATCAAACACGTATTTTATTTGTGCAGTTGGGCGATGTGTAAAATTTATCGGCCCAATCAATGTCCTTCAAATAGGTGTACATAAACAAACCGTCCGGTTTGTAAATGAATATTTATTTATTCACATTTACGTTAAAAATTATATTTTTAACGATAAAACATTTTATTCTAACATATGAATTTCTATTCAGTTCATTCTTTAAATAAAATGATATTTTTATTTTTCTAACTTATTTTAGAAAATTTCAGCGGCATAACGGCACGATACTAGAAACAGGACGAGGCCTAGCCTTATCCCCGGTCTAGTGAAGGCCCACGCCATTCACATATCAATCAAATTTACCAAACAACCAAACTCCAATCAAATCATCTAACTAATTTATGCAACCAAACAAACAAGTCCATGGTCTGTGGACGATTGTGTCGGGTGCTACTAAGCACCGTCTGCATCCTAGTATATATATATAACTAGAAAATGAAATTGAAAGGTGAGAAATTCTCACCAATAGCTATCCAATCATCTTGACTCTTCATTGACAGAAATCTTCATCGTTCCCACCTTTTGTCGCTTTCGTTGTCCGTAGCCACTACATATATAAAAATCACATTTTTATTTTTTCCACTTTCAATTTAAAAATCATATTTTTATAATCGCTTCATACATTTAAAAATCGAATTTTTACCAGGTTATTCAATATATAAAAATCGAATTTTTATTATACTATTCAATATATAAAAATCAAAATTTTATAATCCTATTCAATATATAAAATTCAAATTTTAATAATCACGCTATATGGATAAAAATTCTATTTTTACATTGCTAATATATAGATTTCGCCTTTTCAAAAATATAGATTTCATCACTATAAAAATCACATTTTTATTTTGCTACATATATAAAGATGATATTTTCAATATTCCTATCATGTAAAAATTATATTTTTAATTCTCTTCATAAACAAAAATCACAATTTTATCCTTCTACAATATGAAAGATTATATTTTTAATACTTTAAAAGTATAAAAATCATATTTTTAATTGAATAAAAATAATTTCTTTTTCATACGAAAAATCAAATCTTTTCTATACTCTTCTATAGAAACAAAACTGGTTTTCCTTTTCATTTGGAAAGCTATCATATCGGAATTAAGTAAATAAATTAAATTTACACTTACTGTTTTTTTCTTTTCCAGCGCAGCAGGAGGGGGAAGAGGGTCTGAGGCGCATCACTGAAGGGAGGGGAGGGGTGTTGCGTCAGTAGGGGGGGGGTGGTTTTTGGGGTTCGCGGTAGACATTAGAAGGGGAGCAAGAGCGAGGAGAGAGGGAGGGTGCGTCGCGGGTGAGGTCAAGCGCGGGGGTAGGGCGGCACTGGCGGCGGTGGTCATCAAAGCGGCTTCGGGTGTGTGGGCTTAAGCGAGGAGAGGGAGAGGGAAGCAGGGGGGTGTCGGAGCGGGAGGTCGAGCGTGAGGGGGGGCAGCGCTTGGCGCGGCGGCCTCCCTGGTGGAGCGATTCGTCTTTTTTTTTTTTCGAATGATTTTCTGATTCAGGTTTGAAATAGAAGGGCCCCTTTAAGGAGAAGGAGAGAGAGGAAATTTTTATTTTTAATTATTTAATTATTTAATTTCTAAAAAGGTACTTTTACATACGACCTCGAAACGAGGCCCACCGCCTGTCGTCCATAGCGTTTTACCCCCATTCCGAACACAATGGGATATGTATCGTAAGCTGATTTGATTGTCTTGATCAGTTTCCGTTGAATTTACATCTAAATCGCTATATTGAATTTTAAACGTACATTTCAAATTACCGGGGTCACATACTAACCCTAAAAATTCTCGAAAAATATTTTCTAGCTTCGTATTGACAATACGGTCCTAACAAAACTAGTTTCGTCGAATTCTGAGATCGTTGGAAAAATGGCCATTTTCCAGTCGATTAAAATCAACTGAAACAGGTCAAACGCGTTTTTCTTTGCCACGCTCACATATTGATTCGAAAAATTAAACCTAGTAGTAATTCGACACTGCGGATCCAACAAAAGTGGTTTCGTCGAAATCCGAGGTCGTTTGCAAAATCCCCATTTTTAAGGGCCTGAATTCCATAGCGACTATTCAGAATTTTCAACTGGACATATCTTTTGATTCCCGCTATGAAATTTCGATTTTTCGGATTCGTTGGAAAGATATTATCAATTAGATCTTATTATTTTTGGTTTCACTAAAATCCGGATTATTTTGCACCCGGTACATTCAATTGAAGTTTGAAATCGAATTATCGAACTACCGCGCCATTTTCAATTCTATTTATAATTATATATATAAATATTTATATTCTAACGACCACGCGTATAATATATACGTTCGATTTATATTCAAAATAAATTTCTCGACGATTTTATTTACAATAATCTATTTTAAATATTCAAAATTCGCTAAAATTGCCAAAATAAAAATTTTAAACTGGCTCAGATTTTCCGGGTTATTACAATCTCCCCCACTTAAAACTTTTCGTCCCCGAAAAGGAACAAAGTCGAAAGTGGTTTGATTAATCAACACTACGTTCGATCTGGCTTCCATTCTCCAACTTTTCAGTTTCTGAGAATTTTCAAATTTTCAAAAATTTGGCTAACACCCTAAATTTTCGAAAAATTTCGCCATAACCTCCCCTGCACCGGGAGCCACGGGAAAATCCCGAAATTGCCATATAGGCCTTCTGATCCCAAAAAGAAAAAGAAAAGGCCAAGCGGCTAGCCAATAGGCTCATAAAATCATCATCACCCAAACAAAACAGTAAATTATAGTAAACATGTACCTATTTGTCGGGCAAACAAATTTTATTCTTCGGCTCTAGCCTCCTTGCTATGACCTGTTCAATGTAAGTATAGGTATATGCAAGCAAATGCGACCAATTTTTAATACAATTCAATATTTGGTTCAATTAGGCTTAATGGTTCAAAATTATCAAACAAATAAACAAACAACACAAACATCAATCAATTAGTGAAGTAGAGTTCCAAATTCATAATTTTGATACATATACAGAAAATCATGTTTTTGATGCCAATTCACAACAATGTGTTCTAGCTATATAAGTTTTTGGTTCTCACACCAGTCTAATGGAAATATATAGAAATCACACATTCGAAACACGAAACTAATTACTGATGATGACGCGTCAATCATCAGAATCAGGTCCAGGCGACTAAAGTGTGATCCTATATCTATCTAATATATTAAAACTTCGAATATACGTTCATGACGCGTATATGCAAAACCTTTATATACTAGATTGTCCATATTCAAAATAAATAAATAATCAAATACGTTTAAAACGATTTAAATTTTCAAAACCAAATTGTTTCATTTCAAAAATATACTCTTCACACTCATTCTAGGATACTACTGATCCTATCTCTAACGAGTCATTCTAATTGGATATTGCTTGTCCAATATCTGATGAATTCTTTCGTATGGTTCTAATGTGTCTTGTTCTCGAGCTCTGTAAACCAGAGCTCTGATACCAAACTGACACGACCCGAACTTCCCCGTGAAGGAAAGCGCGGATAGCGTTGAGGACAGGACAAAACAGAACGTAGACGGAAGAACATTTCATTGCTATTACAACAATTCCATCAGATACAAGAATATACAGAGTATAAATGAATAAATTACATTCGATAAATATCAGAGATTACAATAAATTACATAGCAGCGGAAAATAATACAAAGCACAACTGAAGGTGATATACGGATACAGAGCTTTCCGGATATCATTCCAGCTGCAAACCAGGATCCTGTGAATATATATCTGCAAAACCGAAACTACTAGCTGTCCGTGCGGAAAATAGGGGCACCCAGAGTTTAGGTTAAAACAATAAACTCCAGGTCAGTCATGTGACTGGTGTGAGAACTAAAACAGTTATTTAAAACTTTACTTTAAAAGAGAGTAATTCAAGGGACCACGCCGTATAACACGGAACGGGTTTCCTCCTAAGAATACCAGTGCATAGAATAAACAACGTAATGCTTTTTTGAAAAATGAAGCTATTATAAGACCCAGGTCCCATCACACAATGCAACGCAAGCCGGAGGATAGGGTTTTCCCTTATAATAGCCAAACATGCTTGGTACATTTAAAACAAATCATTTGATACTATAATAAGTGTATAGTGTCAAAACATTTTCAATCATAAATATGAATCATAGACGGCATAGCATCCCATGCTACTATGTCCCCATACTAGGCTCTACAAATAAAGCTGAAATACACGTATTGGAAATTGGATTTCCGTCATGAGTCGAGGCAAGGGGCAAGCTCCTCTCCGCGTTCGAGACACTCTAGCAAATGTCTCAGGGCTACGCACTCTGGGCAACCCTGGGATCCTCCAAGGCCGGTCCTCACTTACGTTAGAGGATTGGCAATTCCTGAACACACGTTTCCCGGTCCTTACAGACCTAATATCGAGGCGCCTCATCCAACAACCACAAAGGTGAAAAGTATATAAATGTCAGGGCTGGTAAGTCACTGACACCACCATAGCTAGAAAGAAACGTCATGCACTCCTTGGGTCCTTATCCCGTTTTTGACTCATACCGAGTGTGAGGCTCGCGAATCCACGCTATACACAAAGCTACGCCACGTAGGCCGTGCTTTGATCATCAACCACAAGACTTTGCTTTTCAACAGAAGCCTTGATCTATGCAACTCAGCATGCCACACAGGCAATTCATGCCATGCGATTGATATCTATCGATATATAACCTCTAAGCTCGTACGTCTCAGAGAAGGGCGTTAAGCAAGAGAATAAATTCTCCGCCGCCAAACAGATATATATTTAACAGAAATCAATCAACACAGAATAAAATCCAATGTCAGACACACAATCCATTTACAAGTCCGTTCTGGGTCTGAACGAAACCGGAGGCACTTTCCTCGCATATCCATTTATCTCCAAGTACGTCTGGATGACCACCAACTATTTCCATCCTCTTGGGTGTACAGCCCAATCAGGATCGTCAGTAATTATCCGAACGATGTGAAGACTTCCGGTCTTCGACCACCGTCTTCATCTTCGACTTATCGTCGAATCGGTTATTCAGAATGGGTATAAACCCGGAATTTCCGAACAACCCACGTATATTGAAAACAAATATTACACAAACACAACATACGCCTCATTCCAATTCAGAATGTTCTTTTATTCACAAAATCACATTTTTAGGGAAAGGTTCCCATTAATTTTATCCAAGATAAATTCTTTAAAATTTATCCTTTAATCTTCCTTTGGATGTCATTTCAAACCAAATTATGGTTTTCCCAAACTAGTCGAGATTAGCGAACCGTACCGAAGTAATTATTTATTTTATTTCCCAATCCCAACCTATTCATCCCATGAAGAAAAACTGGTAGTACTCCATATCTAACACCACGGTGTTATCGGTAAAATTAATTACCATTTCTCGTTCAAATCTGATTAAAGATTTAACTATCGCTTTGGAGCAAAACTGGTGATACTCCATTCTCGCTCAATTTCTAAATTTGATAATTTAGATTACCAATTCACATTTCAACCTAATTGCAGATTCGTTAAAACTCCTTTTACTGGGTTAAAGAACTAGGTGTTATTTAAAACACAGTTCATGACAAACCCAAATCACATTCTATTTGTTATCGGGTTAAAGAACTAGTGTTATTTAAAACACCGTTCACGATAAACCCATTTCAAATCCAATCAAATATATTAGAAATCCCGATCATTTAAAACCCCTTTTTAAGTCTAATTTATTTATTTAAAAATAATTGGGTTTTAAATTTAGTTCAAAACTAGTTCATTTCGATAAAAATCTATTTTTATCTTTTCAAATATGGAGTTTTTCATCCCAATTTTTCTCAAATCATCTGTTATGATTTTACACGAATTATTACTATTTTTAATAATTTTATCAAGGCCCGTGCAGTCGATTTCTATCAACGGCCATCGAACTGCACTTACAGCGACCTTTTCCAAATTTGATTTGGACGTATCTCCAAATCCAACCATTAGATTTTGAATTTCTAATATTCGTTAAAAAGCTCTTTTCGATACGAATCCAACGTTTCCGGTTTTAGGAGAATCTGACGGTCGGATTTCCCGTAATGTCCGTTTGAAGTAAATGGTCGAAGTTCACGAACTGCCGCGGCGCGGCGCGTTCTATTCAGGCCATTATATTATATATATAATATATATTTCGTCGATTTCTATTTAAAACAAATTTTATAAATAGTTTTAAATTCGTTTCAAAAACAATTTCAACCTTTATTTCAAATTCAAATCAAAATTTTTCTATTTTAAATCCTTTTTAAAATCCATTTCTATTCAATTCAAGTTTCAATTCAATTTGAATTCATTTTAATTCGTTTTCAATTCAATTCGAATTCGTTTTATATTCAATTCATTTCGAATTGGTTTTCTATTTCATTCAATTCAAATTGGTTTTCTATTCGATTCAATTCAAATTGGTTTTCTATTCGATTCAATTCAAATTGGTTTTCTATTCGATTCAATTCAAATTGGTTTCAAATCAAATTCATTTCGTTTTCTATTTGATTCGAATTCAAATTGGTTTTCTATTCAATTGAAAACAAATTGGTTATATATTCAATTCATTTCGAAATCGTTTTCAATTCAATTCATTTCGAAATCGTTTTTCAATATTCATTTCGAAATCGTTTTATATTCAATTCAATTCGAAATCGTTTTATATTCAATTCAATTCAAAATCGTTTTTCAATATTCATTTCAAAATGAATAAAATCGATATAAATCTCGTTCACGTCAAAATGGCGTCAATCTAATCAACACGGCTTCATGTATTTCTATTTTCAAATATTCTATTCAACAAATGAATATTTATTTTTGTCAACACACGACTAATCTCAACGAATGAGTACTGTCCACGTGTGACTATTTTTGTTGAATTATTTCGTTCAACACATGACTAATCTCAACGGATGAGTACAATCAACACATGAACCTTTATTTTATAATATTCTTTATCTTCTAAATTGGAATGAGGCCCAATCAATTACCATATAAAGTTAATTATACGGATTTTCATACAACACATGTATATAATAGCATTGAAAAATAATCAACCATCAACCAAAGTGCACTACACTGTATAAGCATCAACTATAGATATCTAACGCTTATAACAGCCTGTCAATCAATCGATCGACATATTTAATCAATCAGGATGAGTGAACTTCATATTTCATCCCAACACCCGTGTGGGGTTTCAAACAATCAAACACGTATTTTATTTGTGCAGTTGGGCGATGTGTAAAATTTATCGGCCCAATCAATGTCCTTCAAATAGGTGTACATAAACAAACCGTCCGGTTTGTAAATGAATATTTATTTATTCTCACATTTACGTTAAAAACTATATTTTTAAAGATAAAACATTTTATTCTAACATATGAATTTCTATTCAGTTCATTCTTTAAATAAAATGATAATTTTATTTTTCTTACTTATTTTAGAAAATTTCGGCGGCATAACGGCACGATACCAGAAACGGGACGAGGCCTAGCCTTATCCCCGGTCTAGTTAAGGCCCATGCCATTCACATATCAATCAAATTTACCAAACAACCAAACTCCAATCAAATCATCTAACTAATTTATGCAACCAAACAAACAAGTCCATGGTCTGTGGACGATTGTGTCGGGTGCTACTAAGCACCGTCTGCATCCTAGTATATATATATAACTAGAAAATGAAATTGAAAGGTGAGAAATTCTCACCAATAGCTATCCAATCATCTTGACTCTTCATTGATAGAAATCTTCATCGTTCCCGCCTTTTGTCGCTTTCGTTGTCCGTAGCCACTACATATATAAAAATCACATTTTTATTTTTTCCACTTTCAATTTAAAAATCATATTTTTATAATTGCTTCATACATTTAAAAATCGAATTTTTACCTTGTTATTCAATATATAAAAATCGAATTTTTATTATACTATTCAATATATAAAAATCAAATTTTTATAATCCTATTCAATGTATAAAAATCAAATTTTAATAATCACGCTATATGGATAAAAATTCTATTTTTACATTGCTACTATATAGATTTCGCTTTTTCAAAAATATAGATTTCATCACTATAAAAATCACATTTTTATTTTGCTACATATATAAAGATGATATTTTCAATATTCCTATCATGTCAAAATTATATTTTTAATTCTCTTCGAAAACAAAAATCACATTTTTATCCTTCTACAATATGAAAGATTATATTTTTAATACGTTAAAAGTATAAAAATCATATTTTTAATTGAATAAAAATCTTTTCTTTTTCATACGAAAAATCAAATCTTTTCTATACTCTTCTATAGAAACAAAACTGATTTTCCTTTTCATTTGCAAAGCTATCATATCGGAATTAAGTAAATAAATTAAATTTACACTTACTGTTTTTTTCTTTTCCAGCGCAGCAGGAGGGGGAAGAGGGTCTGAGGCGCATCACTGAAGGGAGGGGAGGGGTGTTGCGTCAGTAAGGGGGGGGGGGGTTTGGGGTTCACGGTAGACATTAGAAGGGGAGCGAGAGCGAGGAGAGAGGGAGGGTGCATCGCGGGTGAGGTCAGGCGCGGGGGTAGGGCGGCACTGGCGGCGGTGGTCATCAAAGCGGCTTCGGGTGTGTGGGCTTGAGCGAGGAGAGGGAGAGGGAAGCAGGGGGTGTCGGAGTGGGAGGTCGAGCGTGAGGGGGGGGGGGCGGCAGCGCTTGGCGCGGCGGCGCCAGGAGGCTGGGCGGCGGCCTCCCTAGTGGAGCGATTCGTCTTTTTTTTTTTCGAATGATTTTCTCATTCAGGTTTGAAATAGAAGGGGGGTGGGGGCCAGAATGATTTAAGGAGAAGGAGAGAGAGGAAATTTTTATTTTTAATTATTTAATTATTTAATTTCTAAAAAGGTACTTTTACATACGACCTCGAAACGAGGCCCACCGCCTGTCGTCCATAGCGTTTTACCCCCATTCCGAACACAATGGGATATGTATCGTAAGCTGATTTGATTGTCTTGATCAGTTTCCGTTGAATTTACATCTAAATCGCTATATTGAATTTTAAACGTACATTTCAAATTACCGGGGTTACATACTAACCCTAAAAATTCTCGAAAAATATTTTCTAGCTTCGTATTGACGATACGGTCCTAACAAAACTAGTTTCGTCGAATTCTTAGATCGTTGGAAAAATGGCCATTTTCCAGTCGATTAAAATCAACTGAAACAGGTCAAACGCGTTTTTCTTTGCCACGCTCACATATTGATTTGAAAAATTATGAAATTTGGAACCTAGCAATAATTCGACACTGCGGATCCAACAAAAGTGGTTTCGTCGAAATCCGAGGTCGTTTGCAAAATCCCCATTTTTAAGGGCCTGAATTCCATAGCGACTATTCAGAATTTTCAACTGGACATATCTTTTGATTCCAGCTATGAAATTTCGATTTTTCGGATTTGTTGGAAAGATATTATCAATTAGATCTTATTATTTTTGGTTTCACTAAAATCCGGATTGTTTTGCACCCGGTACATTCAATTGAAGTTTGAAATCGAATTATCGAACTACCGCGCCATTTTCAATTCTATTTATAATTATATATAAAAATATTTATATTCTAACGACCACGCGTATAATATATACATTCGATTTATATTCAAAATAAATTTCTCGGTGATTTTATTTAAAATAATCTATTTTAAATATTCAAAATTCGCTAAAATTGCCAAAATAAAAATTTTAAACTGGCTCAGATTTTCCGGGTTATTACACATGATTTGTATGTAAATTCACATTGAGTCTATATACAAATCAATGTAAATAACAGTGAATTTTATTTTCAGTTTTATATATATATACACCATATAAAACTATGATCTTTATAATTTAAATTTCGAAATAGAAATGTGATTTTTTATATATGTAGAGAATACGGGCAAAGAAAGTGACAAGAAGCAAGAATGGCGAAGATTTCTACAAAGAAGAGTCGTGGGATTGGATTAGCTATTCTGTGAGAACTTCTCACTCTTCAATTTCTTTTTCTAGTTATATATATATATATACTAGGATGTAGACGGTGTTTAGTAGCACCCGACACCCGTCATCCACAGACCATGGATGGCTTGTTTGTTAAATTGTTTGGTTGTGTAGTTGGGTAGTTTATTTGGTTTGAAATGAATTGTTTGGTAAAATGGAATGGATTTGATTGATGTGTGAATGGCATGGGCCTTCACTAGACCGGGGATAAGGCTAGGCCTCGTCCCGTTTCTAGTATCGTGTCGTTATGCCGTCGAAATTTTCTAAAATATATTAGAAAAATAAAAATATCATTTTATTCAATAAATGAACCGAATAGAATATATTCATGTGTTGAAAGGAAATAAAATATTTATATAGTTAAAAATATTTTATCGTTAAAAATATAATTTTTAACGCGAATGTGAATAAATAAATATTTATAAACAAATCGGCCGATTTGTTTATATACACTGATTTGACTGATATTGATTGGGATGATAAATTTTACACATCGCCCAATTGCACGAATAAAAACCAGTGTTTGTTGATTTGAAACCCCACACGGGTGTTGGGATGAAATTTGAAGTTCACTCATCCTGATTTATTAAATATGTCGATCGATTGATTGATAGGCTGTTATAAGCGTTAGATATCTATATTTGATGCTTATACAGTATAGTGCACTTTGGTTGATGGTTGATTATTTTTCAATGCTATTATATACGTGTGATGTATGAAAATCCATATAATTAACATTATATGGTGATTGATTGGGCCTCATTCCAATTTAGAAAATAAAGAATAATATATAATAAAGGTTCATGTGTTGACCATACTCATCCGTTGAGATTGTCATGTGTTGAACGAAATATTTTAATAATAAAATTTACATCTTTATCAATATAAAATAAAGCTTCATGTGTTGACCGTACTCATCCGTTGAGATTAGTCATGCGTTGAACGAAATATTTTAACAAAAATAGTCACACGTGGACAGTACTCACTCGTTGAGATTAGTCGTGTGTTGACGAAAATAAATACCCATTTGTTGAATAGAATAAAGGAATTATTGAAATATATAAAGCCGTATTGATTAGAGATGCGCTATTTTGACGTGAACGATATTTATATCGATTATATTCGTTTTTAAATTCGAATTGAATTGAATCGAATAGAAAACCAATTTGAATTGAATCGAATAGAAAACCAATTTGAATTGAATTGAATATAAAACGAATTCGAAATGAATTGAATTGAAAATGAATTCGAATTGAACTGAATCGAATAGAAAACCAATTTGAATTGAATCGAATAGAAAACCAATTTGAATAGAACTGAATATAAAACGAATTCGAAATGAATTGAATATAAAACGAATTCGAAATGAATTGAATATAAAACGAATTTGAATTGAATTGAAAACGAATTCGAATTGAATTGAAAACGAATTAAATTGAATTCGAATTGAATTGAAATTTGAATTGAATAGAAATAAATTTTAAAACGAATTTATAAGGAAAAACTCAATTTTGAATTAAATTGAAATGGAAGTTAAAATTGTTTTTGAAACGAATTTAAAACTATTTATATAATTCGTTTTAAATAGTAATCGACGAAATATATATTATATATATTATATATATAATATAATGGCCTGAATAGAATGCGCCGCGCCGCGGTAGTTCGCGAATTTCGACCATTTATTTCAAACGGACATTACGGGAGATCCGACCGTCGAATTCTCCTAAAACCGGAACCGCTGGGTTCGTATCTAAAAGAGCTTTCTAACGAATATTAGAAATTTGAAATCTAACGGTTGGATTTGGAGATACGTCCAAATCAAATTTGGAAAAGGTCGCTGTAAGTGCAGTTCGATGGCCGTTGATGGAAATCGACTGTACGGGCCTTGATAAAATTATTAAAAATAGTAATAATTAGTGTACGATCATAAGAAATGATTTGGGAAAAATTGGGATGAAAAACTCCATATTTGAAAAGATAAAAATAGATTTTTGTCGAAATGAACTAGTTTTGAACTGAAATTAAAACCCATTTATTTTTAAATAAATAAATTGGATTTAAATGGGTTTAAATAGATTTGATTCATGGGTTTATCGTGAACTTTGTTTTAAATAACACTAGTTCTTTAACCCGATAATAAATAGAATGTGATTTGGGTTTATCGTGAACTGTGTTTTAAATGACACTAGGTCTTTAACCCAGTAAAAGGAGTTTTAATGAATCTTCAATTAATGTGGATTGATAATTTAAATTATCAACTTTAGAAAATGAGCGAGAATGGAGTATCACCAGTTTTGCTCCAAAGCGATAGTTAAATCTTTAATCAGATTTGAACGTGAAATGGTAATAAATTTTACCGATAACACTGTGGTGTTAAATATGGGGTATTACCAGTTTTGCTTCATGGGATGAATAGGTTGGGATTGGCAAATAAAATAAATAATTACTTCGGAGTGGTTCGCTAATCCCGACTAGTTTGGAAAACCATAGTTTGGTTTGAAATGACATCCAGAGGAAGATTAAAGAATAAATTTTAAAGAATTTATCTTTGATAAAATTAATGGGGAACCTTTCCCTAAGAATTGAAATTTAGAAACTAGCTGAAGGTTAGTTAAGAAGAATGGTTTCCTGGATATTGATATGATGTTGGTTTCGGCCTTCGGGGTTAATATTTGGGGAATTGTTCCCTTGCTAATTTATGGTTAGTGACTAATGAATTGCAATGAGATGTATGTTGTGTTTGTGTAACATTTATTTTTAGTATACGCGGGTTGTTCGGAAAGGTCGGGTTTATATGCATTCTGAATAACCGATTCGACGATATGTCGAAGATGAAGACGGTGGTTGAAGACCGGAAGTCTTCACATCGTTGGGATAATTACTGACGATCCTGATTGGGCTGTACACCCAAGAGGATGGAAATAGTTGGTGGTCGTCCAGACGTACTTGGAGATGGATGGATATGCGAGGAAAGTGCCTCCGGTTTCGTTCAGACCTAGAACGGACTTGTAAATGGATGGTGTGTCTGACATTGTATTCCTTTATATTGTATTCGTTGATCTCTGCTAAATATATATCTGTTTGGCGGCGGAGAATTTATTCTCTTGCTTAACGCCCTTCTCTGAGACATACGAGCTCAGAGGTTATATATTGGCAGAAATCAGTGGTACGATATGGATTAATAGTGTGGCATGCTGAGATGCAGTGATCCAGACTTTTGTTGAAAAGCAAAGTTTGGTGGATGATGATCAAAGCGCAGCTTTAATATAGCATGGCTTTGTGTATAGCGTTAATTCGTGAGCCTCACACCCCGGTATGGTGGTAAACTGGTGGTTTGATTAGTATGTTTTTAGTGGATGGGCACCTTAGTGGTGTCGTGGATTCGGTCGCCGAGATGAGCTTAGTGCTCAGGGATATATAGAGTAGGCGGTGTTTTCTCTCGCTGGGACGTAAGCCGCGGTGGTACTCTGGTCCCAAATGTGCGGATGTGCAGACGGTGTTTTCTCTTGTTGGGACGTAAGCCGTGGGGGATTTCATTATGCGATCGATCTTTCGAATCAGGAGCCACCATGATGGAAATCCAATTTCCGATACGTGTATTTCGGTTTTATTTGTAGAGCCTAGTATGGCGACATAGTGGGATAGGGCGCTTATGCCGTCTATGATTGATACTTATGATTTGAAGATATTTTATACGATGTGCACTTATAATAGTATCAAATGATTTGTTTTAAACGTATCAAGCATTCTTGGCTATTATAAGGTAAAAACCCTATCTTTCGGCTTGCGTTGCATTGTGTGATGGGACCTGGGTCTTATAATAGCTTCATTTTTCTTTATTTAGCATTGCGCTGTTGTTTTATGCACTGGTGTTCTTGGGAGGAAACCCGTTCCGTGTTATACGGCGTGGTCCCTTGATTTACCTTACTTTGAAAATAAAGATAAATAACTGTTTTAGTTCTCACACCAGTCACATGACTGACCTGGAGTTTATTGTTTTAACCTAAACTCTGGGTGCCCATATTTTCCACACGGGCAGCTAGTAGTTTTGGTTTTGCAGATTTATATTCACACGATCCTGGTTTACAGCTGGAACGATATCCGGAAAGCTTTGTATCCGTATATCTCCTTCAGTTGTGTATTGTATTATTTTCCGCTGCGATGTATTTAAATGTAATTTAAATCTCTGATATTTCTGTGTAATAATCATTTATACTCTGTATATTCTTGTATTCTGGTGCATTGTTGTAATAACAATGAAATGTTCTTTTGTCTGCTTTCTGATTTGTCTTGTCCTCACAGTAATTCGTTCTTTCTCATCTCTTCGGAGACCGGGGAAGTTCGGGTCGCTTCAATCCCGGTCTGCCTCTGAGGATGTAAGACGTCGTGACATCTGTAAATAGGCCTGTGCCAATTGGTTGTCACTTTAGGGAGTGATACACCCTATTGTGGAGCCGACACAGGGTATTTATGTATTGGGGAGCCGATCGCTTGGGGTAGGGTTTTAGGGTACACTTAGTTCTGTCTGTTTCTGTTGGTACCGTCTGTTTCTGTTGGGTGGCAACACCTGTCTGCATGGTACTGTCTGTTCGGGAGGTAAAGGCCCATTTACTAGTGTACACCTAATTCTACATTTTGTTTCCGTAGGGATTAATCTGTTTCTGTTTCTGTTCAGGTGGTAAAGGCCCATTATTAGCATTCTATTTCTATCTGTTTCTGTTCGGGTGGTAAAGGCCCATTATTAGCATTCTGTTTCTGTCCGTTTCTGTTGGGGTGGTAAAGGCCAATTACTAGCATTCTCTTCTATGGAAATTAATCTGTTCCCGTTTCTGTTTCAGTTTAGACATTAGGGTGACACCTAATCCTGTTATACTAGTATTAGTGCAGAGAAATGAAAAGTAATATTATTCTGTTTCTTCTGTTTAACCTAAGTACATCTGCTGCTCCTGTTACTGTTATCTCTCATCCAGTTTTATTTGCATGCCATGATTATTATTATCTGTTCATATGCTGAAAGTCACTGGACTTGCCAGACTTTATGTCTGACCTTGCTTGTTTTCGCCCCTTTTTCTTCCGTTTCCCCCCCTCAGGTTTTCTAAGGAGGGAATAGTCTAGATTGATCTGGATTTCTTCTGCTTGAAGTACTTAGAGTGCTTAAAGTATGGCTTGACTCCTTATGGCAGCTTCTGTGCGGATTATGATTTTAAAGTTTTGTACTCTGATGATTTTCTGAACAAGACTGATATTTATGTACTTGAGTTTTTGGTAAAGATGTAACCAAACCGATTTCTGTTTTCCGCTGTAATAAAGTTATAATTTCTCAAGTATTGTTTATCTGTCATGTAAATTTCTGTTCTGTCTACTAAAACGCTTCACCAAAGTTAAGGCATTCCCGTTGTGAGTGTCCTTAACGGAGGTGGGGTGTTACATAACCTACTGGACGGAAACCCTAGTTGCGCGGCCCTTTTCAGCAGTAACCCACTAGATGTATCACGGTACCATGGAACTAGGCAGGGTGGGGCACGATTAATAGGCTGATTGTAAGCGATCAGAACGACGGTTGAGTTGGTGCGCAATTGTAGGTTCATGCGGACTATGGTCGTGCACGTAGTCCGGAGTTGAAAAAGCAGGCATTGGGCACCAGTAGGTTTACACTGTGCGTGCTTGATTCGTGTCGGTAGTTGGCACCCTAGGGCTTGATACACCCTAGACCTAGCACAGGTGACTACATTTCGTGATTGGGCCGTTTGACACAGACACATGAACGAGCTAGGACTTGTAGGGAGCCGATCGATTAATAGATCGTTACATGGAAAAAGGGTGTTGTTCGTTAGGTAGCATAATCCCTAGTGGTCCTAGGTGGCATAAATCCTAATCGAATCTAGAAAACGTTCAATAGGTACCATAATCCCTAGTGGTACTAGATGGCATAAACCCTAGTTGAACACACGATAGTTCATGATAAGGAAACCAAGCCAGAACAAGGGTGGCGGTCCAAACGATTTCAAGAATGGTGGAACTACATTGAAGTAGTATAGAAATACGTGATGAAACCCGTACGATATACGGCAAGGGACTGTACATATACATGGAAAGGATGATACGGGTTGGGGTACTAGTACAGTAGGTGCAGAGAAAATAAGAAATCAAAGAAAATAGTGGAATGGTGAAGCTTAGAAATCTTGTGATGTTATACTTAATAGAAACCTTGCAATGTGATACTTGGTAGGAACCTTGTGATGATACTCTTGATAGGAAGCATGGGATGTTATACTTGATTCATCGTGCCTGTAGCTTACCTTGTCATCATGCTTATGTTTACTTTCAGTTTATTCATGTCATGTTATCTTTACCTGTTTTTATGCTGAAAGCCACTAGGACTTACTCAGTCTTTATGACTGACCCAGTTTGTTTCGCCTCTTTTTCTTTCGTTCCCCCCTCCCCCTAGGTTCGCAGGGTGGGAATACAGCTTAGTTCGGATCTTACCAAGCTCCAAGGCTCTTTCATGCACTGCTTGGATTTCTCTTGGCTATGGCTTGCTTTGCTGTTTTACTTGGGGAATGATTTATGACTATGGTTTTATGCTTCTTTACTATTGCAAGACAGATTTCGATGTAATGGATTTAATAGCATTTTGATGTAAAAGGCTTTAGACCTTTCTAGATTTTAAAGCAATGAAATTTGGTTCTTCTTTCACTGTTTTATATGTTCTGTCTTGTAATATTTCTGTGTATGTTTACCTAGATAGTGCTCCACCAAAGCTATTGCATTCCCTTTGTGAGTGACCCTAGCGGAGGTGGGGTGTTACATTTTCAATCAATAATCAACAATTAAACCAATCACATTCAACTGATAATAAATAACAACCATTTAACACCAACCAAATAACTGAACAATTCAAACAATTAAGCACGTTTATAAATAAACGTGACCAACAGGGTGAGTTATCTCCGTTGGATCCAATCGTTAAAATACGATTTGGAATTTTACTGAAATTAAACAATGGTTTAATCTCATCAGTTAAATCAACAGTCAAAATATACTAGCAAGTAGTCAACATCAGCAATCAGAGCACACAAAATAAAAACCCAATTTATATAAAATATAAATAGGGAAACTGACTGAGTTTAACTCACCTTGATTCTATTCGTTTCTGAAGTGGTTTGGTTACAGTCAAATTAAACGGTGTTTATTCTAACTGTAAATTCCATATATCTTCGTCTCTGTCCAAACAGTTCCAAATGTTCTTGTTTGTACGATTCCAATGTGACTTGTTTCGTTTCATTCTGTTCACGGAACAAGAGATTATCCTGATTTCGCGTTAATACGATTTAAATAAATTTATTAACAATAAAAATATATAACCTTACAACTTACTTGGTCAATGTTCTTTTAACAGCGTACTTAGACTGCCTGTATCATTCAAATGAAAATCATCAACCCATATGTTTCGTACTTCCCCATTATCCACTAAACCAGGATGTGCCTCATCGCCCATCTACCCTCCAATCAGTACACCATCACACGATCCCATCTTCCCGACCAACTTCCATTCACGCGTCAAATAGCACCACCTCTTCTTGTATTTTTGTTTGCAAACTTCACCACGTCTACAGTGAAATCCGCAACTATTCCCCCCTCCCCTTTATACTTCAACGCAAGCTCCTCCTACTGTTACCATTTTCTTCCCTTAAAACCGCAACTAACAGTGGTCTCTTCCTCCCTACAACACCCACCCATACGCAATTCGACTTCATCCTCTCACATCATTCACGCGCACCACTGTTTCACCTTCCTCTCCACTCCGCTCCTACATCCATCATCCACCCAACGACCATTCAGCTTGTCGGCTACCTGAGAGCACTCCACTTTCTTGTCGTAACTGAAACTAGCGCCACCCTTTTAAATTTCTAACTTATCACCTTTCATATTTTGCTTGCGGTATTTTTCTCTTTTTGTTATATCGGCTATGGGTTTTTTGGTGGTTTCAGGGAGAAGAGAATGGCATGTATTTATAGTGGAGAATTTACGTGGTTAGCAAGGCGTAGGAGTATAGGTATGTAGGGAATAGCTCTATGGCGTGTAACTCGAAAATGGAAAAGTACTTCATTAGCACGGCATCAATTAATTTGGACGCAAGAGAAGAAATTTTGGGATGCATGGAATCATTTAGGACGCAAGTAACTGATATATAATATGCCAGAAAGTAAACAGTGGAAAGATATATATTATTATAATTCATCGAAACTTCGCGCTGAAGTAACACGAAAAACTAACCATAATCAACTTTTGTTTTCTGATAAAAAGGCTAACCTTGGTGTAAAAAGGCATTCCGGACCCAATGAGACAAGTTTCGTCGAAATCCGAGGTCGTATGAAAAAATTTCCTTTATAAAACCAGAAATAAACACGCGTTTAGTTTTTCCACGATCACTAGATAAATCAAATCAACTTGAAACCTTGCGATCCTATAATTATTTTTCAATACGAACCCAATGGCACTAGTTTCGTCGCATTCTGAGACTATTTTCCCGGTAGGCTATTTTTACGTGCACCGCAATGCCATTTTGAACACCAAATTTTCCGGTCTGTAAAAATAATAAACTATATACCTATTCTGACTCTAAATGACGATACAAACTCAACGGGACTGAGTTCGTGGTCTAATTCGATCGTCTGCTCAAGTTACACTCGAAAACCTCTTTATTAAATTAAATAAATTTAATTACGCGCTATAGAAAATAACTAGGCGTTTACGGCTACAGTGGCCACATACGACATCAGTTTGCCACGCCATTTAACGCTGTGCAATAATTTAACATTATGGTCCCAATGAAAGTGATTTCGTCGAAATCGGCGACCGTTTGCAAAATGGTTATTTTAAAAGCCTATATTTTTAATAACGATTTTCACAGCGATTATTTCAAAATTTGATTTGGTCATAAATAACAAATTATAACACGAAATCTAGATTTTTCTCTTTCATATGAAAATTGTCGTCAATACGGTTCCAACATCTCTTGTTTCACAGAAATCCGACTTATATCGGAGACTGTATTCTCAGTTGAATTTCAAAACCAAATATTTTGAACTGCAGCGCCATTTCCAGCTCGTTTTATATTACAAATAAAATTAACGTTCGAACTTCGTTTAAATAACGAATTTCAATATTAAAATCTATAAATATTCCCAATATAATATTTAAAATAATAAATTAAATTAAATATCTGATGGTCAAAAATACGGGTCGTTACATTCTTTCCCCCTTAAAATAATTTCATCCTCAAAATTGCTAAGGTAAGAAAAATGCTACGATTCCCATTAATTTCCAAGTAAATTCTATTCCAATACGATTTCCAAATAACTGGCTTCGATTCAATTTTGATTTAACTTGGTCTAAATTAAGTTCTAATTTATTTATTTATCGGTTTAATATATTTAACTCCATAAGTTAAATCCAAATTCCAAAACTTAAAATTCCTGGGTTTTTATTTCAAATCGATTGGAAATCATATATAATAGTAATTTCAAACATTTGAATTTTTAAACAATTTGTTTCCTCAAAACAATTTCAAAACAAAATTCTTGGTATTAATCCGTCACTTAGAAACTCGAAAATGACACTGATGATGCGACCGTCATCAACAGAGTTATTTTCCAACCATCGAAGTGAGTTTGATACTATATTACCTTTCAAAAACCATTTTTAAACACTTCCATTTTGAAATATTTCAAAATATAAATGCTGGGAAAACATTTTCAATTTCACCCAGGATCTTAAAATTCCCATATATTTAATCCAAAATTCTTTTTAACACTTTTCTAAGTTTTCACACTTTTCTAAGTTTACGCACTTTTCTAAGTTTTCACACTTTCAATCTAAATTCTGGTTTAAATTCAGATCTAATTCATTTGACTTTATTTATTACATTTTCGCTAATTCTGATTGGTTATTTATAACCATCTTGATTATAATCTGATTCGATTATATCATCACAACCAATATATATATTATAATAATTTTAATATATATATCTTGTTTATATCAAAATATATTTCGGGTAAAAATTTCCATTTACCCTCTTTCAAACATATTGTGTCGAATCACTCTGTTCAAGAGTTTAGAAACACCTATCGACACAGTTTGCATTACTGTATCGACCAGAATTCATAGACTACTCGACAAACCAATCAACACAATATAAATAGTTTTTATATCAATTTACAAATACGCGCTCATATATATACACTCAAACACAATCTAGGGTATTACTAACCCCATCTCTATCGCATTACACCACAGAGCCAAGGTTATCCCTAAACCAATAGCTCTGATACCGCTGTAACGACCCAATAATTTTTGGCACTGGAAAATCAACATAAATACCTTTACTGTATCTCATGCCAACCTTCCAAACCCCGGAAACACCGGAACGTTATTAGAAAGAATTTAAAGGGTGAGATAAGAAAGAAAGGAATATTAGAATAGAAGAAGAAGAAGAAACAACACAACACAGAATCATAGTCTCACATCGCAGCGGAACAAAATATAATACAAAAAGAAATCTTTACTGAGAGCCTTTAAAAATACTTACAATATCAGAGTACATCACACAACGGAGCAGTTATAATAACCTGTTCCCATATACAACTCACAGCGGAATAGTAGTTACATAATATTATACGTCTGAACACCTCCAGCTCGTCTCTGGACTTCACAGCATTCGATAACCTGAACCTGTACACCTCGGGCTAACCCGAGCATTTACAAAACACCGGGTCAATCTGGTGAACCTGAGTGAGAAAAACTCACACAGTATTAGGGTAACACACAACTTGATTTTTAAATTAAAATCTTTTCGAAAGAAAAGGATAATCGTAAGCCCAAATCCACACATAAACACAGATGGTGTTTACCTTACGATAACCCAAACCATTTTTGAAATCAATATCTTTCCTGATATTATAATAATGTCTAAATACAAGTAAATAACAATCTAGAGGAACGCTTGAATCTCACGCTTCACATATATAGTATACAATCAAAACCGCGGGCGCTTATTGGAGATTGGATTCCGATTATGACAAGGTATGGGACCACCTACCGATAGTGTATCTCTAGAGGCGAATACACTGGGTTTAACAAGAACGTCTTGCAACCCGACCCACACATGACCGACCACTCATTTCGCTTGAGTGTATCGAATGTATATCACCAACGGTTGGGCTCAAACCACCGTTTCCCAAAAAGGGACAGCATCGAAATAAATTAAAGAAGCAAAAGGATTTTCTCTAGATAGGTGATTATACACCCTAATGGGAGCGACCCACATAGCCATGCTGCCTGCCCGATTTTTGTCATTTCCCGGTTGATGAGGCTTGAGGCCAGAATTTACTTTCAAACATCGGGTCATCATTCACTTTGAATGCCACATCATCAGATCCGTCAGATATTACTGATTGATGCCCACAAAAATAATCTAGTCGGAAGCTAAGAGAACGACAATTCTACGCCAACAACTATTGCATGTTTGAAGAAATCAACGTACGTGATCCGTTTGGAAACACTCTGTCAGACATCCGTCCATACAAGTCATCCAGGAACAGGATGAACCGAAGGTACTCTCCTACTGCATCCAATATAGGAATCACCCCATGGATCAGTAGCGAGAAGTCCTCGCAACCCGTAGATCCCAACCACGATAGAATCACAGTTTATCTCTACTTGCCAGTCAGAGAATATTAGTGGTTCTTTCGTTTTTGGAAATCCACAGTCTTCACTGCTCCATCTCGATCATCTTCAGATCTCTTCACGTATTTGTTGGACGGAATGGTTTTCGAATATAAATTCGATCCTGGTCTTTCCATACCAACAATTGTATTAGACGATAGTCGGTGATTTTAACTATCAAAATATACAATGATTCAATCATGACAATCCAACGAGTTTACTGGTTCAGTATTCAGCATTACTTGGCCTTTTTTAAATTAAAACAAACAGATTCACTATGTTTACTTAACTTCTAACTCTTTTAAGATTTAAAAATACGATATTTGAATCCTTACTTAATATACTAATGTTTCCACAAACCATTTCATATTAATTCATAACGAAATAACTTATAATCACATTAAATTTCCACTTAAGTCTCCTTTCAAGCCATTTATTACATTATTCTTTATTATTTAAAACTTGGGAAAATCCACATAACTTATTATTGGTAATCAACGTTACATAATCTCTTTTATTCTACTCTTGAAACAATAACAAATATTTATTTGTATAAAATAAAAACTCAACTTTACATTTCTTCTTTCTAATTTCCCTTTTCATCGTATATTCTCTAAATTTTCACCAACATCGCATTATGATTTCTCTAATGTAAATAGTAAATTATCACTAACCACTTCTTCGATTACCAACTAATACTATCTTCAGATAATCCTGATGTTGCTCAAGTTGGGGTATTTTAATTACCACTCAGACCATGATCAACAACGTTCTTACCCTCAGATAAATATAAGTTGTAATCAAACCAATATTCTATTCAAGTCTCAAACAAATTCCATTACAAATGGGATTTAGTTATACAACCATACGACCCACTTTTTTGCCCAAATTCACTGTTACCAATCACCTTTCAAATCTATTCGACCATTTCCCACATTGGAAAACTTATTTCAAATTTTCCTTCTTCTTAATTCCATTTCGAGTATCGTAAATGTAAACTTAACTACTTAAAACCTCTTTTACATAACCCTGGTTTATTATAAACCTTTTATCTTAATTTCCTTTGACTTAATTCAAATAATTAAGTAATATTTATTTCAAGCTCTTGTAATCGCTTGGAATTCCTTTATAACTTCGTTATAAAAATTCGGGTTTTTAAATATAAACCCGTTCACAACTCCTTCCACCATTCAACTCGATTCCATTTCAAGTATCGTTTTCTTTTTAATTGAATTCCAATTAAAAGGAAATTTTCCCAAGTTACTATTAACCAGAATTATATTTAACTTTAATCATTAACTACTGTAAAAGTAGTTAATTCCTTTATAAACAATGAATTCCGTTTTGAGACTTTATTACAATTAAAACAATATCCATTAAACTATTTTTTTTGATTAATTCAATAAAACTAATTAATCAAACACAATTTTTCATTAATGGCTACATTGATTTCTTCAAACGTGACATAGTTGGTTAGCTCCCAAGTTGAGTATTTTTGTGGACGTCAATTAGCGATACCTAGTGGATTTGACGATGTGGCATTCAAAGTGAATGGCGATCAGATGTTTTAAAAAAATTCTGGCCTCAAGCCTCACAACCGGTAAATGACAAAAATCGGGCAGGCAGCATGGCTATGTCGGTCGTCCCATTAGGGTGTATAATCACCTATCTAGAGAAAAATCCTTTTCTTTCTTAAATCTATTTCAATGCTATCCCTTTTCGGGAAGATGGTGGGTAGCTCCCAACCATTGGTGATATACATTCGATACACTCAAGCGAAACGAGTGGTCAGTTATGTGAGGGCCGGGTTGCAAGACGTTCTTGTTGAACCCAGTGTATTCGCCTCTAGAGATACACGATCGGCAGGTGGTCCCATACCTTGTCATAATTAGAATCCAATTCCCAATAAGCGCCCGCGGTTATACTATATATGTGGAGCGTGAGATGCAAGCATTCCACTAGATTGTTATTTACTTATATTTAGACATTATTATAATAATAGATAAGATATTGGTTTCAAAAATGTTTTGGGTTATCGTAAGGTAAAAACCGTCCGTGTTTATGTGTGGATTTGGTCTTACGATTATCCTTTTCTTTGAAAGATTTTAACTTTAAAATCAGGTTGTGTGATACCCTTAATACTGTGCGAGTTTTACTCACTCTGGTTCACTAGACTGACCCGGTGTTTTGTAAATGCTCAGGTTAGCCCGGGGTGTACAGGTTCAGGTTATTGAATGCTGTAAAGAGACGAGCTGGAAGAGTTTAGACATATGATATTATATAGCTAATATTCCGTTGTGTGTTATATATAGGAACAGGTTATGATAATTGTCCCAGTGTGTGATGTACTCTGATATTGTAAGTATCTTAAAGCTCTCAGTAAAGATTTATTTCTATATTATATTTTGTTCCGCTGCGATGTGAGACTCTGTGTTGTGTTGTTTCTTCTTCTTCTTCTACTCTAATATTTCTTTCTTTCTTATCTCACCCTCTAATTTCTTTCTAATAACGTCCAGTGTTTTCGGTTTTGGAAGGTCGGTATGAGTTATAGTAAAGGTATTTATGTCGATTTTCGGGGCCGAAAATCACTGGGTCGTGACAGATCTGATGATGTGGCATTCAAAGTGAATGATGACCCGATGTTCGAAAGTAAATTCTGGCCTCAAGCCTCATCAACCTGGAAATGACAAAAATCGGGCAGGCAGCATGGCTATGTGGGTTGCTCCCATTAGGGTGTATAATCACCTATCTAGAGAAAATCCTTTTGCTTCTTTAATTTATTTCAATGCTGTCCCTTTTTGGGAAACGGTGGTTTGAGCCCAACCGTTGGTGATATAGATTCGATACACTCAAGCGAAATTAGTGGTTGGTCATGTGTGGGTCGGGTTGCAAGACGTTCTTGTTGAACCCAGTGTATTCGCCTCTAGAGATACACTATCGGCAGGTGGTCCCATAACTTGTCATAATCGGAATCCAATCTCCAATAAGCGCCCGCGGTTTTGATTGTATACTATATAGGTGAAGCGTGAGATTCAAGCGTTCCTCTAGATTGTTATTTGTATTTAGACATTATTATAATATCCGAAAAGATATTGATTTCAAAAATGGTTTGGGTTATCGTAAGGTAAACACCATCCGTGTTTATGTGTGGATTTGGGCTTACGATTATCCTTTTCTTTCGAAAAGATTTTAACTTAAAAATCAAGTTGTGTGTTACCTTAATACTGTGCGAGTTTTTCTCACTCTGATTCACCAGATTGACCTAGTGTTTTGTAAATGCTCGGGTTAGCCCGGGGTGTACAGGTTCAGGTTATCGAATGCTGTGAAGTCCAGAGACGAGCTGAAGGTGTTCAGACGTATAATATTATGTAGCTGCTATTCCGCTGTGAGTTGTATATGGGAACAGGTTATTATAACTGCTCCGTTGTGTGATGTACTCTGATATTGTAAGTATTTTTAAAGGCTTTCAGTAAAGATTTCTTTTTGTATTATATTTTGTTCCGCTACGATGTGAGATTATGATTCTGTGTTGTGTTGTTTCTTCTTCTTCTTCTATTCTAATATTCCTTTCTTTCTTATCTCACCCTTTAAATTCTTTCTAATAACGTTCCGGTGTTTCCGGGGTTTGGAAGGTCAACATGAGATACGGTAAAGGTATTTATGTTGATTTTCCGGAGCCGAAAATTATTGGGTCGTTACAGGGTTTACTCTATTTGATTGTCGGTGCATAAGTTTATAAATTTTAAGTCAAAAACAACGCAATGCTTTTTTTTTAGAAAATGAAATCATTATAAGACTCAAGTCCCATCACACAATGCAACACAAATGGAGAATAGAGTTTTACCTTATAATGAACAAAAATGCTTGATACGTAAAAAACAATATGTTTAATATTATTACTAGTGTCAAGTATGTTTCAAAATACTTCACAGTAAATGTATCAATCCTAGACGGCTTAGCTACCATATACTGTGTCGCCATATATAGGTTTACAATCAAGACCCTAATGTCATAGTGGAGGCTGGTTTCCATCACGAGTCAAGGCTAGGGACGATCTCCTAACCGATTTGAGACACTCTAGCAATGTCTCAGGATCCCCCGTAGTGAACCCTCGGATACAACAAGGCCGGTCCACAAATATCGTTAGCGGATTGGCAATTCCTGAACACATGCTCCCCGATCCTATTGGATCTATAAATTGGACATTTGCGACCAATAAAATATCCAAGGCTCCTCATTCCATCAACCACATAAGTAGAAATGCCGGGCCTTCTAAAAACCCAAACACCACTTCTAGTTAGAAAGAAATGTACTCCCTGCGTTCTCTTGTCCCATTTTTGACTCTGCCGAGGTGTGAGGCTCGCGAGGTAACATAATACACAAAGCTATGCCTAATTAGGCTATGCTTTGATCATCATCCACAAGGCTCTACTTTTCAACAAAAGCCTCGATCAATTGCATCTTGGCATGTCACATTGATAGTCCATACCATGCGATCGATAACTACCAATATATAACCTTCGAGCTCGTGCATTCAAAGAAGGGTGTTTAGCAAAAGAATAAATTCTCCACCACCACAGATATATATTAATAGATATTAATTTAATTACACAGCATGAAATTCAATGTCGGACACACATCCATTTACAAGTCCGTTCTGGGTCTAAACGAATCTGGAGTCACCTAGGTGCTCGCGTATCTGGACGATCAACAAGTACGTTCGGACAACTACCACTTTAACCCTTTTTTGGTAGCTAGCCAATGCTAGACATCAGTAGTTATCCTTTCGATGTGAAGATCGCCGGTCTTCAATCGCCATCTTTAAGATCTTCAATTTAGATCATCGTATGAGTCATTTAAATTGAGATTTAACTCGGTCTTTTAAAATGATCCCCGCATATAAAATGATACTTTTATTCCTATTCTTTTATTTACATCTAAAATGTAAATAAAAAAAGTAACATCTAATTTAAAAGTAGAATGCAAATTTTAATTCATGTTTATTTGCAGCAAAGACTGCAAATAAAAATGCAACTTTAAATTCATGTTTTATTTGCATCAAAGAATGCAAATAAAAATATAGCTTTTAAATCAATAGTTTATTTACATCAAAAATGCGAACAAAAATGTAACTTCCATTTTAATGTTTTTGTTTGCATCCAAAATTGCAAACAAAAATGCAACTTTTATTTTAATGTTTTGTTTGCATCTAAAATTGCAAACAAAATGGAGCTTTTATTTTTAATGTTTTGTTTGCAACTAAAATTGCAAACAAAAATGCAGCTTTTATTTTAATGTTTTGTTTGCATCTAAAATTGCAAACAAAAATTCAACTTTTATTTTAATGTTTTGTTTGCATCTAAAATTGCAAACAAAAATGCAACTTTTATTTTAATGTTTTGTTCGCATCTAAAATGTCAAACAAAAATGCAACTTTTATTTTAATGTTTTGTTTGCATCTAAAAATGCGAACAAATATGCAACTTTTATTTTAGTGTTTTGTTTGCATCTAAAATTGCAAACAAAAATGCAACTTTTATTTTAATGTTTTGTTTTCATCTAAAATTGCAAACAAAAATGCAACTTTTATTTTAATGTTTTGTTTTCGTCTAAAATTGCAAAAAAAAAAAAAAAAAACAACTTTTATTTTAATGTTTAATTGGCATCAAGAATGCAAATGTAAGGACCCTCAACTTCCCCGGTAAGGAAAGAGCGGATACTTCGAGGACAACACACAAAAGAACGCATACAGAAGAATATTTCACTGTATATAACAACAATTCCATCAGATTACAAGAATATACAGAGTATAAATAAATATTACACAACAGAAAAATATCAGAGATTACAATACATTACATAACAGCGAAAAATAATACAAAATACAACTGAAGAAGATACACGGATACAAAGCTTTCCAGATATCGTTCCAGCTGTAAACCAGGTTCCTGTGAATATAAATCTGCAAAACCCAAAACTACTAGCTGTCCGTGCGGAAAATAGGGGCACCCAGAGTTTAGGTGAAACACCCCACCTCCGTTAGGGTCACTCTCAAAGGGAATGCCCTAATTTTGGTGGAGGTTTATAAGTACAAGTCACAGATATACAAGACAGATATAAGAACACATATTTGTAAACAGCGGAAGAACAACAAACTTTTATTTCACAAAGTCAAATACGTGTTACAACAACATCCTTTCCAAAAACATAACATAACACTTTCACAATCTGTCTTGAGTACATTATTTTTAAAGAAGCATAAATAAAACATAGATAAACTGCAAAAGCCCCATAGTGGATTGTCCAAAGCCATAGTTCAAAACAGGAAAGTCCAAGCAATACATTTCCCTTCTTCAAGCTGGATGTTGAGGTTGGTCAAGCTGCGGTGTTCCCTCCCTGAGGACCTGGGGGGGGGGGGGGGAAACGGAAGAAAGAAGACAAAAGAAAAGTAGAGTCAGACATGAAGCCTGAGTAAGTCTAGTACTATTTTGTCTATGAATAAAGAACTGGGTATGATAAGTATAAACAGGAAGTGGGCATGCACAATAAACTTGGTTAAGTTGTCTAGGGTCGAATATACTATCGTACCCCATGTTAATCTCTGAACCCATATAAACTAGTTTCCAACTGGCACCCCATAATCAGGGTGATGTGATCCATTCAATGATGATCGGCTCCTACTCGCATAGTTACATGTGTCTTACGGCCCCCGATGTCTGTAGTTACCTATGCTGGTCCCACCATGGGGTGTATCAAGACCCATAGTGGCAACCCGACACAACCTTAGAGTGCACAGGTATGCTACTGGTATCCAGTGCCTTATTTTTCTGCTCCGGAGTGTGTGCACGCCCGCACTCCGTTAGAACCTACACTGCTACACCACCGCCGTCGCTTTGACCTCTTACAATCAGCCCAGTAATCGTGCCCCACCCTGCCTAGTTTCAGGGTATCATGATACACCTTTTAGGGTTACTGCTGAAAAGGGTCCCCCGTTACTAGGTTTTCTATCTCTAGCCAACATGCTAAGTTGGTTAAGTGTTTCCTACCTAACCCCCACCAGTCCGTTTAGTTTAGCATGTTCCATTTTGATTAAGTCTTTAGTTCACTTAATCCTAACAATCCTGACTCAGCCTTAATTGTCTTATTAAGGCCCTGACCTCTCACATTAGACAGGTATTGTTGTGGCTGCCTGTTGCCGGTTGGTTCCGGGCAGTCTTACGCCACAACTCAGTCTAACCTCGGGTCCTTGCTGGGCTCCATGTTTAACCTCCCACATTGGATAGGTATTGTTGTGACTACTGGACAGCCGGGCGGTTCCGGGCAGGTTTACATCACAACTCAATCCAACCTCGGGTTAAACACATCGTATGTTCTACATTTACATATCTTGTCATTCTTCTTTATTTCTTATATGTAAATATTTGCGGCCCATTATTAAGTTAATGGTGTAAAGGTTACACCAATCATGGGCCCAACCCATACTTGAATTTGGGCCCTTCTATTTCATATTTTCATTCATTAATTAATTTTAACCCAACGTTATTTTCCCCCGTTTTACACGTTCGTTTATATATATTGGGCTTAGCCTTTTAAAGCCCAATTTAGCCATGCGAAAGGGGAGGCTTATGGCGTATGCACAAAGAGGGGAAGGTGAGCGTATGAACTTGCAATATGACGATGGGAATACAAAATAGAAACTGGTGTACTTGCATAGTAGTGACATATACTTTGGTCATAAAACATAGGTGACATGAATCAAAGCATGTGAACTTGTAATTGAGATATCATTATTGACACATGAACCTATATTTTTATTTAGGCATAATGTCAAACATAAGCATGGCATAAATACTTCTAGCATAAACATGGCATAATGTCAAACATAAGCATGGCATAAATACTTCTAGCATAAACATGGCATAATGTCAAACATAAGCATGGCATAAATACTTCTAGCATAAACATGGCATAATGTCAAACATAAGCATGGCATAAATACTTCTAATCATGGTGTTTGCTTTAAACTTGCAAAAAGGGATTTTTGAGTCTAACCTAGCCATGTCTCACATATGTCATCATATAATTCTTTTAAACAAGATAGACTTAATCATAGATTTCAATTATGCCAAATATCATTCATAGCCTAGCCATATTCATAAGTTTTGCAAAAGCATGACTTAATACATGGATTATGGTGTCAAAATTCCAACATAGTTTCATATGAACTATAACAACCAAACTTGTTTCAATTACTTGCAAAATGATTTATGCACAAAAATATACATCATGATGGCATAATAACAAAGCCCCAAACTTGCACGAATTTCAATCAACTACATACATGTAGCTTTAACATAGATTACAAAATTTGCGCAATATTCCAAACGTATACTTGCATAGAACTACCGCATGTAGTTCTTTATAATGAATAACACAATTTTGCACAAACATGAACTACTTTATTATCCCAATTCAAGCATACAAATCAATACAATTGTTTATTCATACCAAAGTAATACTCTACTTACAATGGTTGCGGTGAATTCTCTAATTAAGAGATATGATTCCTTTGTTGAATTGATTGGCTTTAGGTTGCTTGAATTGCTTTAGGCTTTAGAACTTTCTTCCTAATTCTCTCTCTAGTTGGCGGCTACTCTTAGTCATTCCTCAGCAACATGGCGGCTATGTTCTTAATTTGAATGAATAGATTAGGGTTTAGTCTAGGGTTGTTTATATAGAGGTTAGGAATTGATTAGGACCATTGATGTTGCTAGGTTAGATCATAGCCATTCATTAGATAGAGAGACCAATTAGAACCCGCCACCTAGCCCTAATGACAAAGCAGACCACAGAAATTCGACCAAACACAGACCTGGCCAGCCAGGTTGACTGGGCTCGACCAGGTCGACAGGGCTGTCGACAGCCCTGTCGACATGGGTAGCCCAGGTCGACAGCCCAGTCGACCTGGGTGGCCTAGGCGGGTGTTTATCCGCCCTGGCCCATTGGGCCCGATTTTTAATTATTTTATTCTGTTTGAATTTTAAATTTAATTCAAAACTTCCGAAGGCCATATCTTCTTCATACGGACTCCGTTTTTCGAAAACTCGGACTCTATTTCGCGTATTTTTCCGAGACGAACGCAATGGCGTATCCCTTTTCCCTTAGTTCTTTGATTTCAGATTAATTATACTTTAATTTGTTAATTTCACAGTTATAGAATTTGCGGGGTGTTACATTCTCCCCCACTTAAAAGGATTTCGTCCCCGAAATCTTCAAGTTAGGAGGAATGTATATCCTAACATCCAATTATCCATCTACTCATCCATCAAACACGAGCATCCATTGTCCTTAAAAGACTTCTAATGCTTCATGATCATATGCGAAGTGTGTGTGTACATGAACTTATCTAATGCAAAATCAGGCGGTCTACTGATTCAGTTGACCTCCTTAATGCGAATTATGTAAGTGCCATGAATCCATTATGTATGCAAATTTTCCTATTCTTGATTCTACATGAGTGCACAATCATTCAATACAAATGCAACATCCACATGACAACACATTAAAGTTCAACCATATACGAATGCAAACATATATGTATATGCAATATGAAGTGACTGAGCCGATCTAAAACCTAGATTGTGTGTGTATATGCAA
This sequence comes from Allium sativum, assembly GCA_030737875.1. Classification (NCBI taxonomy): domain Eukaryota; kingdom Viridiplantae; phylum Streptophyta; class Magnoliopsida; order Asparagales; family Amaryllidaceae; genus Allium; species Allium sativum. The sequence continues at coordinate 895,574,492 of CM060920.1, forward strand.
CCACGAGCAACCACTAGCAATCACTTGCAACCACTTGCAACCATTCATACATAACATGTTTCAATTACATGTTTCCATCCAAAGAGTTTCTACCTAAAAGATACGGTCGAGGAAATATGCCTAAAAAGATAGATAAAAGCGCAACTTAAGGAAAAAGAAAGATCAAGGATGTACCCTCGAACAGAAAAGGGTAGGCTGTACGGATTCTAGCTTCAGTTTCCCAAGTCGCGTCTTCCTCGGCGTCGCTCCACTGAACTTTGACGAGCTTGACTTCGCGGTTGCGTAGCTTCTTCACTTCCGTTCCTAAGATGCGGGTTGGAACTTTCCTTACGGTTGCTTCGCGTTCCACTTCGGCCTCTTCGAGTATATTTGGCTCTACCACTTCAGCAGACTCATGCAGACATTTTCGGAGGTGTGAAACGTGAAAAACGTTGTGGACTCCAGCCAACTTCTCGGGTAGCTCTAATCTATAGGCCATTTTCCCAATTTTCTCGACGATTGGGAATGGCCCTACGAATCCTGGTGCTAGCTTTCCTGTGGTTCCGAAACGAACAACGTTTCTTAGCGGTGATACCTTGAGAAAAACTCTGTCTCCAACCTCAAATTCAAGGTCGGTCCTCCTCTTGTCGGCATAGGACTTTTGTCTGTCTTGGGCCGTCTTCATCCTTCTTCGTATTAAGTCTACTTTCTCTGAAGTCTCTCGGATCATATCTGGTCCAAGTATGAGCTTATCGGTAGACTCCCACCAACAAGTGGGCGATCGGCACGGTCTTCCATATAAAGCTTCGAAGGGCGCCATTCCGATGGTTGCTTGATAGCTGTTGTTGTAGGCAAATTCCACCAAAGGAAGGTGGTCTTCCCATGTCCCTCCGAAGTCGAGGACGCATAGCCTTAAGAGGTCTTCCAAAACTCTGTTCACTCTCTCTGTTTGGCCGTCGGTTTGGGGATGATAGGCTGTGCTCAAGCATAACTGCGTTCCTACTGCTTCTTGCAGACTCCGCCAAAACTCGCTGGTGAAGATGGGGTCTCGGTCACTAACGATGCTAGATGGTATTCCATGGAGTCGAACGATTTCCTTAAGGTAGAATGATGCTAGGGATGAGGCAGTTCTCTTACTTTTGACAGGTAAAAAGTGGGCGCTTTTAGTAAGCCTATCCACTATTACCCAAATGCTAGTGTTGCCTCTCCTAGACCTAGGCAGCCCATCGATGAAGTCCATTGAGATGCTATCCCACTTCCACTGCGGGACCTCCAGAGGATGTAGTAGTCCGCCGGGCTTTTTCTGTTCCGCCTTAACCTGTTGGCACACCATGCACTTAGAAACGAATTCTGCCGCGTCCTTTTTCATGCCGTTCCAAAAGAAAGTCCTCTTTATGTCTTTGTACATTTTATCTCCGCCTGGGTGTATCGTCATCTTGGAGTGATGTGCTTCCTCGAGAACCTTCTTTACTAAATCTTTTATCTGTGGGACGCATAGTCTTCCGTCTCGCCTTAGCAAACCCCTATCGTCGATGGAGTATCGGTTGAGGTGACTTGAAGTCTCACCCCTAATTAGCCTATCAATTATTTCCACAAGCTGAGGGTCTTCGCGTTGTGCTGTCCCTACTGAATCCACTAAAGTTGGGCGCACTTCGAGAGATGCTAGCAGGCCCGGTACGAAATCGGAGGAAGGCCTAAAGTCGAAGCTGGCTATAAACTCTAGGCTTTGTCTTTCAACAAACAACGGGCTTAGGGTCAATTTCTTTCGGCTCAACGCGTCTGCCACTACGTTGCCTTTGCCCGGAGTATAGGAGATTTCGAAATCGTACGAGGCAAGAAACTCCATCCATCTTTGTTGCCTCAAGTTAAGATCCTTCTGCGAGAAAAGATATTTCGACGATTTATGGTCAGTGTAAAGCTCGAACTTCTCACCTAGGAGATAGTGTCGCCAAGACTTGAGTGCAAAGACGATGGCGGCTAACTCAAGATCGTGGGTTGGGTAGTTCTTTTCGTGCACCTTCAACTGCCTCCCGCCATAAGCTACTACCCTTCCTTCTTGCATTAAGACGGCGCCTAGCCCTGTCCCACATGCATCCGTATAAACAGTGAACATCTTGCTCCCATCTGGCAGCGTCAAAACTGGGGCTGTTGTGAGAGCCCTTTTTAGTCGTTGGAAAGCAAACTCGCAATCCAAATCCCAATTAAACACTAGATTTTTCTTAGTCAATTTCGTGAGCGGAGCTGAGATTTTCGCAAAATCCCTTATAAATTTTCGATAGAAACCCGCTAGTCCTAGAAAGCTTCGGACCTCAGTTGCATTCCTTGGTGTCTTCCAATCCTGTACCGCCACTGCCTTCGCAGGGTCCACCGCTAACCCTTGCTTGGATACTATGTGCCCAAGGAACCTCACCTCTTCCCTCCAAAAGTGGCATTTGGAGAATTTGGCTTTTAGTTGATGGACTCGCAAAGTTTCCATGATTGCCCTTAAGTGTTGAGCATGTTCCTCTTCACTCTTTGAGAAGATAAGGATATCATCTACGAAGACCACTACGAATTTGTTGAGGAAATCTCTAAATACCCTACTCATCAGATCCACGAAGTAAGCAGGTGCATTTGTCAAGCCGAAAGGCATGACAAGCCATTCAAAGAAGCCGTCTGGGGTTCTGAACGCCGTTTTATCGATGCTATCTTCAGCCACCCTTAGCTGATGAAAACCGGTTGCTAGATCGAGCTGGGAGAAAACATACGCTCCTACAAGCTGGTCAAACAAATCGTCAATTCTAGGGAGAGGGTGCCTATTCTTTTTCGTTAGCTTGTTGAGCTCCCTATAGTCAACACATAGACGGAGTGAACCATCCGCCTTTGTAGCGAACACCACCGGAGCGCCCCATTCTGAAATGCTCCTCCTAATGAACCCCTTTTCTAGAAGCTCTTTAATATGTTTACTGAGCTCTTTCCTTTCTCGTGGAGCCATGTGTCTAACGGGCAACGCAACGGGCTTTGCATTATCTACAAGATATATGCGGAAGTCTATTTCCCGCTTCGGAGGCAAGCCCTTCACCTCTTCGAAGACATCCGGATATTCCCGGACCACTCTAACTGATTGCAAGTTTTCAACAGAGGCATCTAGCGATTCAAGATAACTAAGCATAACCGCATACGAGGGATTACAAGAAATTTCCAAAGTATTACCGAGCTGGGTTAGGAGCCTAACAACCCTTTTCTCACAATCAAGGATGGCCCCATTACGGGATAGCCAATCCATACCCAAAATCAAACCATACCCCGAAAAGCCCAAAACAAAGGCACTACATTGAAATTCAACACTTAGAATAGAAATTTTCAAATCCAAACAGATCATAGACAAATGAGCTGGGCCCCCAATTGGGTTTGAAACAATTAAGGGGTCCTCTACCATACTAGTTTTTAGGTGCAGAGATTCTACTAAAGCAGACGAGATAAAGGAGTGTGATGCGCCAGAATCAAATAAAGTGCGAACGGGGTGATCATAAAGATAAACTACACTTTCTACAGAAGTATTTATACCTCGCTGTTGCAGAGGTGGCGCTTCTAGCACATGGACCTGTGCCCCTGGGGTGGATCCAGCCCTCTGCCCCTGTCCTCGTTTCTTTGGGCAGTCCTTAGCCCTATGGCCTGTCTCACCGCAAGAAAAGCACCCACCATTCTCCTTGGCCTTCTTTTTCCGGCAGTCCTTTACTAAGTGCCCCACTTTGCCATAGAAATTGCACTTCCTCTTCTCCTTGTTGCCTTTCCCGCCCTTCTTAAAGTCTGTCTTCTTGGGCTGCAAACCCTCTTTCTTCTTGCCCTTATCCTCTTCATTCAGCAATGCCATTTGCACCAATCTTTCATACGTGGCTCCCATGGGTATATGGGTCATGGCCAAACTGTGTAATGGCTCATTCAACCCTTTGACGAAACGGAGAGCCTTCTTGTGCGGGGTGTTGACTAGGTCAAGCCCAAACCTAGCCAGCTCATCAAACTGATTCACATACTCTCTGACTGTCTTGTCCCCTTGCTTAAGAAATAAGAATTTTTCCAGCTGCAAACTTCTTTCCGCATCTGAGAGAAATTTGGTCTCAAACCTTGCCCTAAAGTCCTCCCATGTCTCCACTGGTCTTTCAGCATTAGTGACTTCCCACCAGTAGGAAGCCTCGCCCTTCAATAGCCATACCGCCAGTTGTACTTTTTGTCTATCTTCTACCTCAAAGATGATGAATAGGTCCTCCGTTTCTTTCAGCCAATTTCTAGCTGCTACGAAGGACTCAGTTCCATGGAAATCCCTTCCTCCCATAGCTTTAAAGTCTTTACATATCTTAGCAAACGTGTTTCCCCGAGGAGGAGGTGGAGGAAAAGGTGCTGCTGCAGCTGGATGATTTCCTTCAGCTGGGGGAGGAGGAACGGTAGGACCTGGCTGAGTGGCCCTTGCTTCTAAGAACCGTCTAAACCAACCAGGTATTGGCACCCCTTCCGACAAGTTAAGTTCTTGGGACATGCTGAAACAAAAAGGATAGATTCAAAACGAAGGATAAGAGATAGTACCTATGGCTTTGGGGAGTGGACTTTGCCTTTTTAAAATAAAATAATACTTTTCCTTTAAAAATGCTTCTTTAAATTTCCTTTTTGAAAATAATTTTTCAAAACTTTTTATCTTATCTGGTAAACCTATGCTCTGATACCAAGTGAAACACCCCACCTCCGTTAGGGTCACTCTCAAAGGGAATGCCCTAATTTTGGTGGAGGTTTATAAGTACAAGTCACAGATATACAAGACAGATATAAGAACACATATTTGTAAACAGCGGAAGAACAACAAACTTTTATTTCACAAAGTCAAATACGTGTTACAACAACATCCTTTCCAAAAACATAACATAACACTTTCACAATCTGTCTTGAGTACATTATTTTTAAAGAAGCATAAATAAAACATAGATAAACTGCAAAAGCCCCATAGTGGATTGTCCAAAGCCATAGTTCAAAACAGGAAAGTCCAAGCAATACATTTCCCTTCTTCAAGATGGATGTTGAGGTTGGTCAAGCTGTGGTGTTCCCTCCCTGAGGACCTGAGGGGGGGGGGGAAACGGAAGAAAGAAGAAGAAAGAAAAGTAGAGTCAGACATGAAGCCTGAGTAAGTCTAGTACTATTTTGTCTATGAATAAAGAACTGGGTATGATAAGTATAAACAGGAAGTGGGCATGCACAATAAACTTGGTTAAGTTGTCTAGGGTCGAATATACTATCGTACCCCATGTTAATCTCTGAACCCATATAAACTAGTTTCCAACTGGCACCCCATAATCAGGGTGATGTGATCCATTCAATGATGATCGGCTCCTACTCGCATAGTTACATGTGTCTTACGGCCCCCGATGTCTGTAGTTACCTATGCTGGTCCCACCATGGGGTGTATCAAGACCCATAGTGGCAACCCGACACAACCTTAGAGTGCACAGGTATGCTACTGGTGTCCAGTGCCTTATTTTTCTGCTCCGGAGTGTGTGCACGCCCGCACTCCGTTAGAACCTACACTGCTACACCACCGCCGTCGCTTTGACCTCTTACAATCAGCCCAGTAATCGTGCCCCACCCTGCCTAGTTTCAGGGTATCATGATACACCATTTAGGGTTACTGCTGAAAAGGGTCCCCCGTTACTAGGTTTTCTATCTCTAGCCAACATGCTAAGTTGGTTAAGTGTTTCCTACCTAACCCCCACCAGTCCGTTTAGTTTAGCATGTTCCATTTTGATTAAGTCTTTAGTTCACTTAATCCTAACAATCCTGACTCAGCCTTAATTGTCTTATTAAGGCCCTGACCTCTCACATTAGACAGGTATTGTTGTGGCTGCCTGTTGCCGGTTGGTTCCGGGCAGTCTTACGCCACAACTCAGTCTAACCTCGGGTCCTTGCTGGGCTCCATGTTTAACCTCCCACATTGGATAGGTATTGTTGTGACTACTGGACAGCCGGGCGGTTCCGGGCAGGTTTACATCACAACTCAATCCAACCTCGGGTTAAACACATCGTATGTTCTACATTTACATATCTTGTCATTCTTCTTTATTTCTTATATGTAAATATTTGCGGCCCATTATTAAGTTAATGGTGTAAAGGTTACACCAATCATGGGCCCAACCCATACTTGAATTTGGGCCCTTCTATTTCATATTTTCATTCATTAATTAATTTTAACCCAACGTTATTTTCCCCCGTTTTACACGTTCGTTTATATATATTGGGCTTAGCCTTTTAAAGCCCAATTTAGCCATGCGAAAGGGGAGGCTTATGGCGTATGCACAAAGAGGGGAAGGTGAGCGTATGAACTTGCAATATGACGATGGGAATACAAAATAGAAACTGGTGTACTTGCATAGTAGTGACATATACTTTGGTCATAAAACATAGGTGACATGAATCAAAGCATGTGAACTTGTAATTGAGATATTATTATTGACACATGAACCTATATTTTTATTTAGGCATAATGTCAAACATAAGCATGGCATAAATACTTCTAGCATAAACATGGCATAATGTCAAACATAAGCATGGCATAAATACTTCTAGCATAAACATGGCATAATGTCAAACATAAGCATGGCATAAATACTTCTAGCATAAACATGGCATAATGTCAAACATAAGCATGGCATAAATACTTCTAGCATAAACATGGCATAATGTCAAACATAAGCATGGCATAAATACTTCTAATCATGGTGTTTGCTTTAAACTTGCAAAAAGGGATTTTTGAGTCTAACCTAGCCATGTCTCACATATGTCATCATATAATTCTTTTAAACAAGATAGACTTAATCATAGATTTCAATTATGCCAAATATCATTCATAGCCTAGCCATATTCATAAGTTTTGCAAAAGCATGACTTAATACATGGATTATGGTGTCAAAATTCCAACATAGTTTCATATGAACTATAACAACCAAACTTGTTTCAATTACTTGCAAAATGATTTATGCACAAAAATATACATCATGATGGCATAATAACAAAGCCCCAAACTTGCACGAATTTCAATCAACTACATACATGTAGCTTTAACATAGATTACAAAATTTGCGCAATATTCCAAACGTATACTTGCATAGAACTACCGCATGTAGTTCTTTATAATGAATAACATAATTTTGCACAAACATGAACTACTTTATTATCCCAATTCAAGCATACAAATCAATACAATTGTTTATTCATACCAAAGTAATACTCTACTTACAATGGTTGCGGTGAATTCTCTAATTAAGAGATATGATTCCTTTGTTGAATTGATTGGCTTTAGGTTGCTTGAATTGCTTTAGGCTTTAGAACTTTCTTCCTAATTCTCTCTCTAGTTGGCGGCTACTCTTAGTCATTCCTCAGCAACATGGCGGCTATGTTCTTAATTTGAATGAATAGATTAGGGTTTAGTCTAGGGTTGTTTATATAGAGGTTAGGAATTGATTAGGACCATTGATGTTGCTAGGTTAGATCATAGCCATTCATTAGATAGAGAGACCAATTAGAACCCGCCACCTAGCCCTAATGACAAAGCAGACCACAGAAATTCGACCAAACACAGACCTGGCCAGCCAGGTTGACTGGGCTCGACCAGGTCGACACCCCTGTCGACAGCCCTGTCGACATGGGTAGCCCAGGTCGACAGCCCAGTCGACCTGGGTGGCCTAGGCGGGTGTTTATCCGCCCTGGCCCATTGGGCCCGATTTTTAATTATTTTATTCTGTTTGAATTTTAAATTTAATTCAAAACTTCTGAAGGCCATATCTTCTTCATACGGACTCCGTTTTTCGAAAACTCGGACTCTATTTCGCGTATTTTTCCGAGACGAACGCAATGGCGTATCCCTTTTCCCTTAGTTCTTTGATTTCAGATTAATTATACTTTAATTTGTTAATTTCACAGTTATAGAATTTGCGGGGTGTTACATTAGGTTAAAACGATAAACTCCAGGTCCGTCATGGAACTGGTGTGAGAACTAAAACAGTTATTAATCTTTGTTTTAAAGTTAGGTAAATCAAGGGACAACGCCGTATAACACGGAACGGGTTTCCTCCCAAGGATACCAGTGCATAAAACAACAACGCAATGTTAAATAAAGAAGAATGAAGCTATTATAAGACCCAGGTCCCATCACACAATCAATGCAAGCCGGAGGATAGGGTTTTACCGTATAATAGCCAAAGAATGCTTGATACGATAAAACAAATCATTTGATACTGTAATAAGTGTATAGTGTACAAAACAACTTCAAATCATAAGTATCAATCATAGGCTGCATGGGTACCATATATCATGTCGCCATACTAGTTCTACAATTAAAACTGCAAAATCTCGTATTTGGAAATTGGATTTCCATCTGTGAACCGAGTTAAAAGATAGTCCTCAACCGATTCGAGACCGTCTAGCCCGAGCCTCAGTTCAGAGCTCGAGTGACCTCTGGAGCGACAGGGCCGGTCCACCGATGTGGATTAAAATGCCTGAACACTGCGTTTCCCCGCCCTTTGGGGCGTAAATGAGCCAACGAATGACTCCATCGGACCCGGATCGTCCGATCAAACCGAGGCGCCTCGTAACAGCAACAACCACATAAGTCAAACTCGTTAGGGCATGTAAAGCCACTGATGCCACTTCTAGCTAGAAAGAAACGCATGCCCTCCATGAGGTCCTTCTACCGTTTTTAGTTCACAACCGGTGTGTGAGGCTCGCGAATTCACATTACACAAAGCTATGCCACACGGGAGGTGCTTTGATCATCAACCACAAGACTCTGCTTTTCAACAGAAGCCTTGATCATTTGCATCTTAGCATGCCACACAGGAAAACCACTCAATTCAGCCGATATCCATCAATCACACAGAATGATATCCAATGTCAGACACACAGTCCATTTACAAGTCCGCTCTGGGTCTGAACGAAACCGGAGGAACCTTATTCCTCACATATCCATCGATCTCCAAGTACGTCTGGACGATCACTAACTGATTCCCTCCTCTTGGGTGTACGGACCAAACAAGATCATCAGAAATCACCCAACTGACGTGAAGACCTCCGGTCTTCGACCACCGTCTTCATCTTCGACTTATCATCATATCAGTTATTCAGAATGGGATAAACCCGGTCTTTCTGAATAACTCGTGTATATCATAAACACGTGTCACACAAACACAACATACGCCTCATTCCAATTCATCAGTCACTAACCGTAAATTAGTAAGAGAACAATTCCCCAAATATTAACCCCGAAGGCCGAAACCAACATCAGATCAATACCCAGGAAGCCATTCATCTTAGCCAACCAACAGTTAGTTTCTAAATTTCACATTCTTAGGGAAAGGTTCCCATTAATTTTATCAAAGATAAATTCTTTTAAATTTATTCTTTAATCTTCCTTTGAATATCACTTCAAAACTAGTCGGGATTAGCGAACCACACCGAAGTAATCATTTATTTTATTTCCCAATCCCAACCTATTCATCCCATGAAGTAAAACTGGTCATACTTCATATCTAAAACCACGGTGTTATCAGTAAATTCAATTACCATTCCACGTTCAAATCTAATTAAAGATTTAACTATTGCTTGGAGCAAAACTGGTGATACTCCATTCTCGATCCTTTCAATCTAATTAAAGATTCATTAAAACTCCACTTAGTTTTAATCTTTAACTGGGTTAAAGAACCAGTGTCATTTAAAACACGGTTGACGATAAACCCAAAATCACATTCCATTATTTATCGGGTTAAAGATCAAGTGTTATTTAAAAACACTTTTCACGATAAACCCAAAAATCAATACCAATTCAATTCCAATTAAATATTTTTTAATTGGTACACTTCATTAAATCTAAATAAAAGATTTAATCTTCTTCTCAACTGGGCTTAAGAACACTGTTAATGAAGACACCATTCACGACAAACCCAAATCACATTTGATATCAAATACAAGGCTCTGAAAAGAAAATATACCGGCTTATATTCAATATCTAATTCTTCGACCAACAAATATATCGTACTGGAAATAACGATATTAATATATCTTTCAAATTCCCATAACAATATCTGTATCATCACGAAATCCAACATCGAAATATTCCGAAGACAATTTTGATTCAAATCCGTTCCAATTCACTTATTGGAAATTTTGGTTATTTTCAAAACCATTTCAAATCCAATTTATTTTAAAAATAAATAGGATTATAATTTTAGTTCAAAACTAGTTAATTTCGATAAAAATCTACTTTTATCTTTTCAAATATGGAGTTTTTCATCCCAATACTTCAAAAATCATTTCTTATGATTTTACACAAATTATTACTATTTTTAATAATTTTATCAAGGCCCGTACAGTCGATTTCCATCAACGGCCATCGAACTGCACTTACAACGACCTTTTCCGAATTTGATTTGGACATAATTCCAAATCGAACCGTTAGATTTCTAGTTTCTAATATTCACTGGAAAGATCTTTTCGATACGAACCCAACGGTTCCAGTTTTAGGAGAATCCGACAGTCGGATCTCCCGCAATATCCATTCAAAGTCGATGGTCGAAATTCACGAACTACCGCAGCACGGCGCATTCTATTCAGGCCACTATATTACATATATAATATATACTTCGTCGATTTCCTTTTTAAAACGTATTTTATAAATTGTTTTAAATTCATTTTCTAAATGATTTCAACTTCATTTCAAATTCAAATCAAAATTGAATTTTTCCTTATAAATTCGTTTCAAATTCATTTCAAATTGATTTCAATTCAGATCGATTTCTAATTCAATTTCTGTTCGTTTTCAATTCAATTCAATTTCAATTCGAATTCATTTCTATTCAATTTTAATTTGAATTCAAATTCGTTTCAATTCAATTCGAATTCTAATTCGTTTCAATTCAATTTAATTTGAATTTCATTTCAAAATATTCGATTTTGAAATCACTTTTCAATATTCATTATAAAAACGAATATAATCGATATAAATATCGTCTGCATTAAAATGGCGTCAATCTAATCAACACGGCTTCATATATTTCTATTTTCAAATATTTTATTTCAAATATTTCTTTTTCAGATATTTCTATTTCAAATATTTCTATTCAAATATTTCGTTTTCAAATATTTCTATTTCAAATATTTTTATTCAAATATTTCTTTTTCAAATATTTCTTTTTCAAATATTTCTAATCAAATATTTCTAATCAAATATTTCTTTTTCAAATATTTCTGTTTCAAAACTGGAATGAGGCCCAATCAATTACCATAGATTTATTTCGATGGATTTCCATACAACGCAGGTATATATCAACAATGACAAATAATCAACCATCATCCAAAGTGCATCCAACACTATATAAGCATCAAATATAATATTTAACGTTTATAACAACCTGTCAATCAATCGATCGACATACAACTAATTATTGGGATTAGTGTACTTCATATATCATCCCAATACCCATGTGGGGTTTCAAACAATCAAACACAGATTTTATTTGTGCAGTTGGGCGATGTGTAAAATTTATCGTCCCAATCAATATCAGCCAAATGTATGTATATAAACAAATCGTTCGATTTGTTTATATTAATTTATTTCCTTTCATATACACGTTAAAAATTCTATTTTCAACTATAAAATATTTTAACTATATAAACATTTTATTTCATTTCACATCACATCACACAATCGACTACACATCAAAATCAAACAAACGAGCATACAAGCCGTCAATGGTCTGTGGACGACGGGTGTCGGGTGCTACTAAACACCGTCTGCATCCTAGTATATATTTTAACTAGAAAATTAAATTAAAAGTGAGAAGTTCTCACCGACTAGCTAATCCAAACGCCACGCCTCTTTATATGTAGAAAATCTTCGCCGTCTGACACTTTCGTTGCCCGTATTCACTACATATATAAAAATCACATTTTTACTTCGCTATTCAATATATAAAAATCGATTTTTTTCACTTTGCTATTCAATATAGAAAAATCGAATTTTTTACTTTGCTATTCAATATATAAAAATCGAATTTTTAACTTTGCTATTCAATATATAAAAATCGAATTTTTACTTTGCTATTCAATATATAAAAATCGAATTTTTTTTACTCCCCTTCATATATAAAGATCTAATTTTTACTTCATATAAAAATCTTGTCTTACTTCATATAAAATCAAACCTTACTTCACATAAAAATCAATTCTTTGTTTAAAATAAAAATCAAATCTTTCTCTAAAAATCATAGCTTTTACATAGAAAAACAATGCCATATTTATCTCTAAATAAGACTGAGATTTAACAATGGTTTTTAATTAAACTAATTATTCCAAATGAATAAAAAATAAAAATAAAATAAAACTTACAGGTGAAGTCAGAGATGGGGGATGGCGCTCGATGGCCGGAGGGGGATTCGAAGGAGGGGGCTCGCCTGTCGAGAAGTAGGAGGGGGGTCTCGGTTTAGGGGATTCGAAGGGGGGGAAGGGCTCGCCTGTCGAGAAGGGGGGTCAGACTTCGATCGAGGTGGGGCTCCAAGGTGTTGAAGTGGAGGCGGCGACGCCTGGTGACTAGGCGGCGGACAATCTCGAGGGGGAGCGTCGTCGATCTGAGCGACGAGATTTTTTTTTCTTTTTTTTCGATATGTTAAAATAAACCGGCGGAGGGGGGGGGGGGGGGTTGACCAGAGATAAAGGGGAAAGGGAGATATTCATTTTATTTATTTATTTTATTATTTCAAAAAGCAACTTTTAATTTCGACCTCGAAATCGAACCCACCGACTATCGCCCATAGCTAATTACCCCCATTCCGAACACGATGGGATATGTATCGTAAGCTGATTCAATCGTTTTCGATTAGTTTTCATCAAAACCAAAATATAACTCTATATATTGAATTTGAACGCGCATTTCAATTTACTAGGGCCACAAACGAACTTTAAAAATTCCCGAAAAATATTTTCTAGCTTCGTATTGACGATACGGTCCTAACAAAATTAGTTTCGTCGAATTCTTAGACCGTTGGAAAAATGGCCATTTTCCAGTCGATTAAAATCAACTGAAACTGGCCAAACGCGTTTTCCTTTTCCACGCTCACATATTGATTCGAAAAATTACGAAATTTGAAACCTAGCAATAATTTGCCATCGCGGATCCAACGAAAGTGGTTTCGTCGAAAACCGACGTCGTTTGCAAAATTTTCATTTTTAAGGGCCAGAATTCTACAATGACTATTCTGAATTTTCAACTGGGCATAACTTTTTACACCCGCTATGAAATTTTGATTTTCGGATTCGTTTGAAAGATATTCTCTATTAGATTCAAATATTTTTGGTTCCACTAAAATCCGGTTCATTTTGCACCCGGTACATTCATTTGAAATTTGAAATCGAATTATCGAACCACCGCGCCGTTTTCAATTCCTTTTATAATTATAAATAATTATTTATATTCTAACGACGATCTATATAATATATACGTTCAAATTCTATTCAAAATAATTTTTTTGTCGATATTATTTAAAATATTTCATTTTAAATATTCAAAATTCACTAAAATTGCCAAAATAAAAATTTTAAATTGGCTCAAATTTCCGGGTTATTACAGCAAATAAGAATTTTACTTTTTATTTCATGTTTTATTTGCATCAAAGAAGGCAAATAAAAATTCAACTTCCAATTTCAACCTTTTATTTGCATCAAAGAATGCAAATAAAAATTCAACTTTTTATTTCAATGTTGTATTTGCATCAAAGAATGCAAAAAAAAAAAAATTATTTTCAATGCTTTATTTGCATCAAAGAATGCAAATAAAAATATAACTTTTATTTTCAATGTTTTATTTGCGTCAAAGATTGCAAATAAAAATATAACTTTTGATAGGATATTTATTTGCATCTAAATTTGCAAATAAAAAATAATGTAATCTTTTTCTACTACAATTAAACAACAATGAAGGTGGTGTTTTTATCACTTAACACAAAAAGTGATGTATTTTATATTGAATTGAAAATTTAACCTAACATAAAACAAGGTGATGTTTTTTTTTATTGAATTGAAAATTCTTATTCAATTCAATAATATAAACAAAAATGATACTTTTAATTGAATTGATAATTTAATTTCAATTCAACAATATAAAAAAATGATAATTTTATTGAATTGATAATTCTATTTCAATTCAACAAACATGACAAGGTGATAATTTTAATTGTATTGGCAAACTAATTCCATTCAACAAATGTGACCAAAATCATTTTTTTGATTGAATCGACAAACTAATTCAATTCCACAAAAATGACCAAAATGATATTTTTATATTGAATTGACAATCTTATTCAATTCAACAAAAATGACCAAGATGATATTTTTGTGTTGAATTGACAATCTAGTTCAACTCAACAAAAATGACCAAAAAGATATTTTTATATTGAATTGACAATCTAATTCAATTCAACAAAAATGATAAAATAATATTTTTATATCTTTGACTACACATGATTCACCAAATATTTCCAAAGAGCAAATGATTTAATTCAACTAACATGTTCAGATCTATAATTATTCATCACCAAAAAATAGATCAATCATCATTCAAAATGTTGGAACAAAGTAGATCTAAATCATATACATGCGATCATTACATAGAAAATAAATAATTAAATTGATTTATTATTTGAAAAAAAAATAGAAATCTCACTATCGTGTCGCAAATTTGTCCAAAATTCTATCAGTTCAGAATTGCTCCTTTTCAGTCTAGAGTCGTAGATCTCGTCTCTACGATCGCACAGGATATGAAATCGTTAATTTTCGATGTTGTATGTGTTAGTTAGGATTTAAACAAGATTGGTAATAGTTTTAAAATAAGTTATTAAAATAATAAAAAAATTAGACCTTCTTCCTCTTTCAGTAACAAGCCGTAAGAAAAACCCAATAGCTTCAAATTTTAGGTCTCCAATTTTTGTGCAAATGGTGATATGTTTTGACGATTGGAGAGTGGGACATCGGAGGGGTGTGTGTGGCACACGTTCGTCTGCAAGGGGGGCCCACTCGGTGGTGCAGGGTGGCTCGACGGCGGTGGGTTTTGGCGCGGGTTTAAGGGCGTGAGTCTCGTAGTTCGGGCCACCAGAGGTTGATCCAACCATATAGAAATGAAGAGCTAGGAAATCTCCATAGGAAAGTCTAAAGGAGGAAGGAAATTCGATGAAAGGATTGGTGGAAATTAGTGGAGAAAGGATGGAGCATTCTCAGCCACTACAGAATGGGGGGCGGCGTCTATGTCTTTGTGGATTAAGGTTTGGAGGAAGATGATGTGTATTTTTAAATTATTTTATTGTAAATTTTACAAATAAATCCAAAAGTTTTAAATCAATCTGATTTCAGTCTAACCGAAGTTGACCCTACCCAATAGCCCCCGTTCCGGATCCAACGGGCTAGGTCTTGTCAGCCCAAACGCCTTTCTATGGCCTGAAATCTTTAATTTAATATTCAAATCTTTTAATAAATTAATTTGATCATATATTTAAATTCACCGGGGCCACATACGAACTCAGAAAAATCCAGAAAATTATTTCTGGCTTTGTTTTGACAATACGGTCCTAACAAAATTAATTTCGTCGAATTCTGAGACTGTTTGAAAAATTGCCATTTTCAAGTCGATCAGATTTGACTGAAATAAACAAAACACATTTTCATTTTCCACTAATTCCAAAAATTCAGGAAAATTAAACTTAACAATAATTTGACATTCCGGATTCAACAAAAGTGGTTTCATCAAAAATTGAGGTCATTTGTAAAATGGCCTTTTATACGGGCTAAAAATTATACTATAGCGACTATCCTCAATATTCAACAGACCATATCTTTTGATTCCCGCTATGAAATTTCGATTTTTCGAATTCTTTGAAAAGCTATTTTTAAACAGATTTAGATATTTTTGGTTTCACTAAAATCCGTTAGATTTTGAATCCGGTACATTCAGTTAAACTTCAAGTTTGACTTTTCAAACTACCGTACTGTTTCTAATTCCTTTAGAAATCAAAACAAATATATTCTCTCTAACTTCGATTAAAATAAATTTTTAATCATTTTTATTTAAAACAAATTATTCTAACTATTCAAAATTCACTGAAATAGCCAAAATAAAAATTATAAATTGGTTCGGATTTTCCGGGTTGTTACAACAACTGAGTTTGCAATTTTATGAGCTCGTATGAAAAAGATATGCTATTAAATACACTAATTACACTGATCAATTAATTAATTAAATTCCAAGTTACATTGGAAAATCACGGCTATTGATTCCCTTTCTTCATTGTCTCTTCCTAGTGTTTAACCGAACCCATTTTGCTCAAATCGAAAGTTCACCGTCGCTCATCAGCTCAGGGCGTCAAAACGCCATCCAATCCCTCCACGACATTGCCCTACACCCCGCCGACCTGCATCGCCAACACCGTCCAACCCAGCTGTAACGACCCGGAAAATCTGAACCAATTTAAAAAATTTAATTTGGCTAAAAAAGTGGATTTTAAATATTTAAAATAAATATTTTAAATAATAAAGATGAAAACTGAGTTTGAATCGACAATTGAAAAGGAATATAATTAATTCTAATTATAAACAAGGCCTGAAATGGCGCGGTAGTTTCAAAATTTGAATTCAAACTTTGACTGACTGTACCGACTGCAAAACAAAACGGATTTGAGTGAAACCAAAAATATTTAAATCTATTAGTGAATACCTTTCTAACGAATTTGAAAAATCGAAGTTTCATAGCGGAAAGCAAAAGTTATGGCCAAATGAATTTTCAGAAAGGTCGCTATTGAATTTATATAGCCCGTGAAATTGGCCATTTTGCAAACGACCTCGGAATTTGACGAAACCACTTTTGTTGGATCCGGGATGTGAAGTTATTGCTAGGTTTCAAATTTCATAATTTTTGAAGCTAGTATGTGAGCATGGCAAAGGAAAATGTGTTTTGGTCAATTACAGTTAAATTGGATCGACCAGAAAAGGGCCATTTTGCAAACGGTCTCAGAATTCGACAAAACTAGTTTTGTTGGGGCCATATCGTCAAAACATAGATGGATTTATTTTTCTGGAATTTTTCGAATCAGTTTGTGGCCTTGGCAAATTGAAATGTACGTTCAAATCGAATATTGAATGTTTATTTTTTAATTTGAAGGAAAACTGACTGAAACTTTCAAATGGGCCTAAGAAACATATCCCATTGTGTTCGGAATGGGGGTAAAACGCTAGGGACGACAGTCGTTGGGTTTGAATTGGAGTTCATAAGGAGAAAGAGGTATTTTCGAAATTAAATAAATTAAATAATAAAATATAAAGGGCCGGGCCAATCAAAATTATCCACTTCATCTTCTCTCTCCCCGTAAGCACCTCACGCATGATGGAAATAGCTCGCAACCTACTAGCCCCGATTCCTCCTTCCATACTCAACGAAATCAAGCAGTTCTTTAGGGGATTATGTAGAGCATTTCAAGGGCTTTAAATCCATACCACAATCGGATTTTTTCATTGTGTATTCATTGAGATTCGAGCCCGTGAAGTTTGGACAGCGGCCATCGCCGATTGGTGAACTCGAACTGCATCGGACCACTAGAGCTGGAGGCGCCTCTCCTCCCTCTTCGTCGCTGCGAAGGCCGATCGTCCAACCACTTCACCGTTTGCACGAAAATTCAAAACCTAGTTTTGAATGAATTAGCTGAGGTACGGCCTTTGTTTATTTTAACTGATTTTGACAAATAAAAGCGTTGCAAACTTCTAAAAATCATATTTTTTTGCTATGTGGTCGAAATTTAGTGAAACAAGAGATATTGGACTCGTGTGGACGTCTTCTACATTTTAGAAGAGACCGCATATTTTTCTGAGCCTTCTGCTATTTTTGGTGGAGTGGAACCCAATGTGAGATTTCTAATTTATAAACGATATGGAAAACGACGATGTATAAATTATATAGTCGATGTATGAGTTATATAAGCGTTGTACACCTCTTGTATAAGCGTCGTATAAGTTGTACGTTCGATGTATAAGTTGTATATGCGTTGTAAAAATTATATATGTGTTGAAATAGAAGTGAAATTATATATATATATGTATATATATATATATATGTATGTATGCCCCTCGTCCACAAACCATGGACGATATTTATTGGTTTTGATTGGTGTGAAAATTGATTGATAGCGAATGGTTGATTGAAATTATTTGTGGTTAAAATTGATTGATTGTGGTTGAAAAATACGCATTTGTGGTTGAGAAATATTTGGTTGAAACCACATAGGATTAGTTTGGGGAAATGAAAAAAATATACATGCCGCCTACGTGCGAACTAGATGCATGATTCCCCATTGTCAAAAGCTGCGAGGCTTTAAGGTAGAGCGAGGAGCCGTACTAGGGACGGTCCCGGTTTTAACTACCCTGCCGTTATGCTGCCGAAATTTTGAATAATATTCATGTGCTAGAATTATTTTCCTGTGTTGAAATTATATTCGTTTGTTGAATAGAAAACCTTCATGTGTTGAATTGAAATTCATTCGTTGAATAGAAATTCATGTGTTGAATGGTATTCGTGTTTTAAATATAAAAATACCTTTTTATCTATATATACGAACTATAGAAAACCTTCATGTGTTGAATTGAAATTCATTCATTGAATAGAAATTCATGTGTTGAATGGTATTCGTGTTTTAAATATAAAAATCACCTTTTTATCTATATATACAAACTATAGAAAACCTTCATGTGTTGAATAGAAATTCATTCGTTGAATAGAAATTCATGTGTTGAATGGTATTCGTGTTTTAAATATAAAAATCACCTTTTTATCTATATATACAAACTATAGAAAACCTTCATGTGTTGAATTGAAATTCATTCGTTGAATAGAAATTCATGTGTTGAATGGTATTCGTGTTTTAAATATAAAAATCACCTTTTTATCTCTCTCTCTCTCTCTATATATATATATATATATATATATATATATATATATATATATATATATAAAAACTATAGAGAACCTTCATGTGTTGAATCGATATTCATTCGTTGAACTAAAATTCATGTGTTGAATGGTATTCATATTTTGAAAGGAATTGTTTTATAATAAAAATCCTATTTTTATCATCAATATGAACTATATAAAATAATCTGGTTTTGAAATAAATTGTTTTGTAATAAAAATCCTATTTTTGTCACCTATATTAACTATATAAAATAGTCGTGTTTTGAAACAAAATTATCTTACATTAAAAATCACATTTTTACTATATACATGAATTGTTAAAAATAGTGAAGTGTCGAAATTAATGTATGTTGGATAAAAATATCATTTTTATCAAATGTATGAAATGAATATAGCTTTGAAATCGAAGGATCGATATATATAAATATATGTATATATATATATATATATATATATATATATATATATATATAAATTGAATTGAAATATATAGAATAACGAAGCTGTAGTTCGTATTTTGAAACCGTGATTTCAAACGATTAGTGCGGAAGATCCGACCATCGGATTTTCCTGAAACCGCAACCTTTGGGTTCACTTTGGAAATATCGTTCCAACGGCACCAACTTTGTAAAAATCCAACGGTTGGATTGTCTGGAATGTTTAATTCAAATCTGAAGAAAAACAGCGCCAGAATCGATTATATTTATATATATGCATAAATATAATTATATTTAATCGATTAACGACGCTGCAGTTCGTATTTTGAATTCGAAACTTCAAATGATTAAACCGGGAGATCCGACCGTCGGATTTTCCCGAAACTGGAACCGTTGGATTCGTTTTGAAAAGATCTTTCTAATGATGTAAATTTTGTGAAGATCCAACGGTTAGATTTTCAGATATGTGTAAATCAAATCTGAAGAAAAACAGCGCCACAGCCGCGTTATGGCCCGAAACGTCGTTTTGAATAAATTGGCTATTTTAAAATAAATAAAAATAGTGATAAATCGTTATAAAATATTATAAACGATATGGATGTGAAATTTAGAAACTAACTGAAGGTTGACTAATATGAATGGTTTCCTGGATTTTGATCTGATGTTGGTTTCGGCCTTCGGGGTTAATATTTGGGAAATCGTTCTCTTACTGATTGACGGTTAGTGACTAATGAATTGAAATGATGCGTATGTCTATTTGTGTTGCACTTGTTTATCATATACGTGAGTTGTTCAGAAAGACCGGGTTTATCCCATTCTGAATAACTGAATCGACGATAAGAAATCGAAGATGAAGACGGTTGAAGACCGGAAATCTTCACCTCGTTTGGATGGTAACTGATGTCCGGATTGGGAGGCATCCCGAAATATGGATAATGATTGGTGATCGACCAGACGTACGTGGAGATCGATGGGTTTGCAAGGTATATAGTGCCTTCGGTTTCGTTCAGACCCAAAACGGACTTGTAAATGGACTGTGTGTCTGACATTGGATTTTATTCTTTGTTGATTGATCTTTACTGAATATACATCTGTTTGGCGGCGGAGAATTTATTCTTTTGCTTAACGCCCTTCTCTGAAACGCACGAGCTCAGAGGTTGTATATCGATGGATATCAGTCGCATGGCATGAATTGCTAGTGTGGCATGCCTAAGTGGCAAATGATAAGGGCTTCTGTTGAAAAGCAAAGTCTTGTGGTGATGATCAAAGCACCGCCTGTGTGGCGTAACTTTGTGTATAACATGAATTCGCGAGCCTCACACCCCGGTATGAACCAGAAACGGGAGAAGGACCTCAGGGAGGGCATGCGTTTCTTTCTAGCTAGGAGTTGTGTCGGTGTTTTTACACGGCCTGACATTTTACTTATGTGGATGATGGATAGCGAGGCGCCTCGGATATATCGGTCGATCCGGGACCGATGGAGTCATTCGTTGGCTCATTTACGCCCTATAGGGCGGGGAAACGTAGTGCTCAGGAATTTTAATCCACATCGGTGGACCGGCCCTGTCGCTCCAAAGGTCGATGCGTTCTGATCCTGAGGGGCGAGCTAGAGCGTCACGAATTCGGTAAGGACTATCTTTTTCCTTGGTTCATGACGGAAATCCAATTTCCAAATACGTGACTGTGCGGTTTCGATTGTATACCTATATATGGCGACATAGTGGCATGGGATGCTCATGTCGTCTATGATTGATAGTTATGATTTGAAATTGTTTTTGAAACATATAAACACTAGTAATAATATCAAATGCTTTTGTTTTATTCGTATCAAGCATATTTTGGCCATTATAAGGTAAAACTCTATCCTCCGGTTTGCGTTGCATTGTGTGATGGGAACTGAGTCTTATAATAGCTTCATTTTTATAAAAAAGCATTGCGATGTTTAAAAGAATTATTTGTTTTAAAGCACTGGCGATCCGATGGAGTAAACCCGTTCGACGAAAGTGGCGTGGTCCTGTGATTAGCCATATTTCAAAGGTGTTGAGTAGATTTCTCATACCAGTCCCATGACTGACTCGTAGTTTGTTTCACTTTCAAACTCGGGTGCCCCTTTTTCTACATGGGCAGCCTTGTATTCAGGTTTTAGCTTGCTCTTTCTGGATAGCTGGAGCTGAAGATGGATTCTATTATTTATCTCTTTTTATGCTGTTCAGCTCCTATTGTACATTATGTTTGTTTTCCGCTGTAGACATTTATGTATAGCTGAACTGTATTTGTACTAAGTATGATCCTGTATACTGTGTAACTCTGATGATTACGTTTATCCCGTATATTCTATTGTGCATTATCTGGTGTATTTATTAATTTCTATTTTGCTATTATCTGTTTATGTGTTATATTCCAAGGATTACCCTTGCCACCGTCAGTACGGAGTTTGGGGTCGTCTCATTTTGGTATCAGAGCCTTGGTTAAGCTTAGTTCTGGAATATAACATATTAACGAACTCGTTAGAAATAGAACCAGTAGTGTTCTAGGACGAGTAACTCATTACAGATAGGATCAGTAATATCCTAGTATGAGTAAAGCAGAATGAAATACACCCCAATAGATACATTTAGATTCAAGTATATGTTTCTGTGTTTTAAAATATCTTTTCTGTGACCTGACACTTGATCTGCTATTTGCAGAAGTACTAGAAAATGAGTGTCAGAAACAGAAGGAATGCAGAACCGGATATTGAGGCCCTATTAATCAAGTATCGAAATATGGGTGGAATACCGTTCTTTGGTGAAGAATCTATTATGAAGACACAGGCTTGGATTCGTACTGCTGAGAAAATCTTTGAGGGTTTAAAGCTGAGGGATGACCAGAAAAGATTACTGACATCCTGGGAACTCAAAGATGATGCTTTGTTCTGGTGGGATTCGGTTATTGAGAATAATCCAGAAGGTGATATCACCTGGGATAGATTTAAAGTGATTTTCCTAGAAAGATTTACTCCTCCAGAAGCAACTGAGCGATTATGTGATGAATTTTCTTATCTGATATAAGGAGATATGACCATTCCAGAATATCATAAGAAATTCAACGAACTTTCTCACTTTGCTCCCCATCTAATTCAAAATACGAAGAAAACGAATCTGAGATTTATCAACGGGCTTCAAAGGAAATACCAGAATAAAGTAATGGGGCATGTGAAGCTTCCTTTTTCAGAAATGATATATATGGCTTATCAGTATGAAGATCTCCATAAGAAAGGCATGTTGCGCGACGAAGAGGAAGTCAGGTTTAGTAATAAAGTTGAGTCTGAAGCTGATCTTCCTGAGGCCAATAAGATGTCAAAAGTCAGTAAGAAGCCCAGTGCCAAGAGAAAAAGGGCTAAATCTGACAAGGACCCGGTAATGACTGCCACATGCTTAAGTTGCAATATGCAAGGACATTTGGCGATAAGTTGTAAATCTTGGAACAAACGAAGAAAGGATAAATTTAAATCCAAGGACAAGTTCCTAGAGAATAGAAAATGCAGTCAATGCCATCAGACTGGTCATTTTGAAAAGGACTGCAGGGAATTTAAGGAATCCAAAGCAGCGCATGTAAATGAAGTGGTAGAAGTACCTGCATCTTCGTCTACTTAGGAAAGGTCTGATGTTTTAGAAGGCACGCTTAATGTCAAGAACATTCCAGTTAAAGTACTGTTTGATACAGGCGCGTCACGAAGCTTTATTGCAAAGAGTGCAGTCAAGAAGTTGGATTTGAAATTGAAGAAGCTCGAAGAACCAATGACTGTCCAAAATCCAGTTGGGGGTTCCATCGATCTCAGTTGGGTTTGTGGGGTGCATGTCTCTTTTTCCTACTATAAATTCCCTACTATCTCTATCATCATGAATTTTACTGAATTTGATCTTATTCTGGGATTGGATTGGCTAACCAGATATGAGGCAGAGGTTAGATGCACCGAGAGAGTTCTTAAGGCAAAGGCCCAATCAGGGAATTATATAACCATACCATGTGAAGGCCCGAATTCAAATAGAAAGGACTTCTGGGTAGCTTTGGATGTTTCTCCAGCTCAAATAGAAAATATCCCTGAAGTCACAGAGAATATTCCCGACCTAGTGAAAGATATTCCTATCATCAAAAATTATGCGGATGTGTTTGAAGAAGTTGTTCGCTTACCTCCGCAGAGAGAAATAGATTTCAAGATTGCTTTGATTCCGAATGCAAGGACGGTAGTTCACGCTATTCTAAGAATGTCCTCGAAAGAGAAAGAAGAACTTGACAATCAAACACAACAGCTAGTATGGAAGGGTCTGATCAGGCCTAGTTTCTCTGATTGGGGAGCAGTAGTGTGTTTGTCCCAAAATCAGACGGTACTCTATGACTATGTGTGGATTATCGCGATTTGAACAAGCAGACGATAAAGAACAAATGTCCATTGCCGCGAATCGATGATTTATTGGATCGTCTGAATGGAGCACAAGTATTCTCAAGGATGGACCTAGCTACAGGCTTCCATCAGCTTCGAATTGCCGAAGAGTGTGTTCCAATGATAGCATTCAGAGGTCCAGACTTATTCTTCGAGTGGTTAGTAACGCCGTTCGACTTATGTAACGCTCCAGCTTACTTCGTCGATCTGATGAATAGAGTGTTTAGAGGGGTTTTGAATAAATTTGTTCTGGTTTTTATTGATGATATTTTAATCTTCTGTAAATCAAAAGCCGAACATGAAAAGCATTTGGAATAGGTTCTTGAAATTCTGATAAAGAATGTATTGAAAGCAAAGTTTTCCAAATGTATATTCTGGCAAGATGAAGTGAAATTTCTTGGCCACGTCGTATCGAAAGAAGGAATTGCTGTGGATCCAAGTAAAATCACATCTATTCAAAATTGGAAACAGCCCAGTACTCCTACAGAAGTCCGCAGTTTTCTCGGATTGGCTAGTTATTACCGGAAGTTCGTTAAAAACTTTTCGAAGATATCTGGTCACTTAACGAAGCTTACAAAGAAGCACTCAAAATTCAAATGGACTCCAGAAAGTGAAGAGGCTTTTAAAGAGCTAAAGTTAAGATTAACGACAACTCCAGTGTTAACCATCATAGATGGCAATCAGGATTTGAAAGTCCAGACAGATGCTTCTAGAGAAGGCCTTGGCGCAGTGTTAATGCAAAGAGGCCAAGTGATTGCTTATGCTAGCTGTCAACTGAAGCCGCACGAGAAAAACTATGTAACTCAGGATCTTGAGTTGTTGGCTATCGTATTCTCTTTGAAAATCTGGAGACACTATCTTCTGGGTGAGAAATTCGAACTGTATACAGACCATCAGTTGTTAAAGTATCTGTTCACTCAGAAAGACCTGAATCTGAGGCAGCAATGTTGGCTAGAGTTCCTTGCAGCATATGATTTTGAGATTCTATACACTCAAGGGAAAGCCAATGTCGTGGCCGATGCGTTAAGCCGAAAGAATGCAATGATCGCAAGTTTTATCATTGCAACTTCGTTGATTGACAAGATATCGGCTCTCCAAAAAGACGACCAATTTATTAAAGGAATGAGTTAGCGAATTCGTGAAGGCAATGCTTCAGATTTCCAGCTCGACAGCGAAGGGATTCTGAGGTTATAAGGGCGAATTTGTGTTCCAGAAATTCCTGAACTCAGAAGAGATGTGCTTGATTAATGCCACAAATCTAAACTCAATATCCATCCGGGTGTGAGTAAAATGTATAACGATATCAAGCGAACATTCTGGTGGAAGTCGTTAAAAAGAGGCATCTCGATATATGTTAGTCGATGCCCTACTTGCCAGCTTGTCAAAAGCGACCAACAGAAACTGGCTGGATTGTTACAACCGCTAGACGTTCCTGGTTGGAAATGGGAGCATATTTCCATGGACTTCATAGATGGTTTGCCCAGAACCAGGAAAGGGAATGATAGTATTTGGGTGATCGTAGATCGCTTCACAAAGACCGCCCATTTCATACCTGTCAGATCAAACAGAACTGCTTAGAGTCTGGCGCAGATATACTTCAGGGAAATTGTTAGGCTACATGGAGTGCCGATCAGTATAGTTAGTGACAGAGATCCAATATTCACTAGCAAATTCTGGGAGGCGTTTCAAGTAGAACTAGGAAAAAAGCTGAATCTAAGCACCGCTTATCATCCTTAGACAGATGGTCAGACTGAGAGGGTGAATCGTATACTGGAAGATCTATTACGGGCTTGTGTTCTAGATTTCGGTGGATCATGGGAAGACCATCTGCATTTGGCTGAATTCTCATATAACAACAGCTACCAGGCGAGCCTGACAATGTCGCCATTCGAAGCATTATATGGTAGACCGTGCCGATCCCCAGCTTGTTGGGTCGAACCCGGTAATAGACTTGTATTGGGACCCGATATGATCCGAGAAGCTGCCGACAAAGTCGATTTCGTTAAGAAACGATTACTCGCCGCTCAAAGCCGACAAAAGAGCTATGCCGAATGGAGAAGAAGAGATATATCATTTTCTGTTGGCGACTATGTATATCTGAAAGTATCGCCGATGAGAGGAGTTATCTGATTCGGTAAAAGGGGGAAGTTGGCGCCCAAATTCATTGGTCTGTTTCCTATTCTGGAACGGATCGAAACTCTCTCTTATAGGGTTAAATTGCCAGATTGGTTGCCTGGAGTGCATGATGTATTTCACGTATCTCAACTTCGAAAGCACGTTCATGATCCAGACTTGATCGTGGAAGAAGCAGCCCAACAGGATATTGAAATTACTCCAGGATTGGCTGTGAGAAGAGAGCCGCTAAAGATTATCGGCAAAGAAACCAAGGAGCTGAGGAACAAGAAAGTTCACTTGGTCAAAGTGCAATGGAGTGGAGATCCACGAGATTGTACTTGGGAAACTGAGGAGAGCATTCAGAAAGCCTATCCTAGATGCCGAGTGGATATCTCTGATTGACTCCGGTGCAAGATACATTTACCATACTTTGCATTACCAATTAGTTCTCTACTCTGTTGTTATTTTCTTTCCATGGATGTGCACTTTTAATTCTATAGTGTGAATGATTTTAAAAGAGTATAGAAATTGATTAGTATATTTTTGAAAAGTTAAAAACAATTTGATTGTTGTCTGTGTTGTGTGATAGTAGATTTGATTAATTAAATTATTGAAACGATAGATAATTTAATTAATAATAGAATGAATGGTAGAATTTATTCGATTAAATCACACATTGAACTAATTAGAAAATAGACAGAAATATATACATGTGCATTATGTATGTTTGAACAGGTAAATGGATAGCTGTTGAGTAAAGAATTTATTTGCGTACCCGACAAATAGGTAAACCTTAATGAGTTGGATGCGAAATATTATTATATCAACTCCTGTGAATGCCATTGGATGCGGAGTGCTGGTTGTTCTGTGTGAAATAATAAACATCGCCATAGGATAGTAACAATTAATTTTGATCTACACTGCATGGCATACTTCTGAAGATAGGCATACTTCATCATATACCACATAAGCATTTGGAGCTTGTGTGACGAGGTGGAAGATTTACCATATGAGTGAGAGGCTTGTATGGCAATGACTATATTTTACAGGTTGAACTGATGACTGATATGCACTATTTAAATTGTAACGATAAAATTGCCAGATTTATAAAAACCCCACATGGGTCTGGAGTTGACAATAATCACGTCTCTCTAGTCATTAGATACGGCACATGGACTATTTATTTCCCACACGGGACGAGGTGACGAGGATTTATCCTCTGGAGCAATTAAAAATACACACTCCCTCAGGCTTTGACAGGGTGACGAGAATTTATTCTTTGGAGTTATTATCTATACACGGTCCCCTGTAAACACCAGAATATATCACTATAAATATGTGTATGCTTATTAGGATTTATTGGGTACCTAATACGGCCCAATAAATTTCCAAACCTCTCCCCGTACAAAGGAGGTTATGGCGAAATTTTTCAAAAATTCCGGATGTTAGCCAAATTTTTGAAGATTTTGAAAATTCTCAGAAACTGAAAAGTAGGAGAATGGAAGCCATATTGAACGTAGAGTTGATTAATCAAACCACTTTCGACTTTGTTCCTTTTCGGGGACGAAAAGTTTTAAGTGGGGAGATTGTAACAACCCGGAAAATCCGAACCAATTTAAATTTTTTAATTTGGCTAAAATAGTGGATTTTAAATATTTAAAATAAATATTTTAAATAATAAAGTTGAAAACTGAGTTAGAATCGACAATTGAAAAGGAATATAATTAATTCTAATTATAAACAAGGCCTGAAATGGCGTGGTAGTTTCAAATTTTGAATTCAAACTTTGACTGACTGTACCGGGTGCAAAACAAAACGGATTTGAGTGAAACCAAAAATATTTAAATCTGTTAGTGAATACCTTTCTAACGAATCTGAAAATTCGAAGTTTCATAGCAGAAAGCAAAAGTTATGGCCAAATGAATTTTCAGAAAGGTCGCTATGAAATTTATATAGCCCGTGAAATTGGCCATTTTGCAAACGACCTCGGAATTCGACGAAACCACTTTTTTTGGATCCGGGATGTGAAGTTATTGCTAGGTTTTAAATTTCATAATTTTTTGAAGGTAGTATGTGAGCGTGGCAAAGGAAAATGTGTTTTGGTCAGTTACAGTTAAATTGGATCGACCAGAAAATGGCCATTTTGCAAACGGTCTCAAAATTCGACGAAACTAGTTTTGTTGGGGCTGTATCATCAAAACATAGCTGGATTTATTTTTTTGGAATTTTTCGAATCAGTTTGTGGCCCTGGCAAATTGAAATGTACGTTCAAATCGAATATTGAATGTTTTATATTTTAATTTGAGGGAAAACTGACTGAAACATTCGAATGGGTCTACGAAACATATCCCATTGTGTTCGGAATTGGGGTAAAACGCTAGGGACGATAGTCGTTGGGTTTGAATTGGAGTTCGTAAGGAGAATCAAAATTATAAATTAAATAAATTAAATAATAAAATATAAACGGTCGGGCCAATCAAAATTATCCACTTCATCTTCTCTCTCCCCGTAAGCACCTCCCACACGGCGGAAACAGCTCGCAACCTTCTAGCCCCGATTCCTCCTTCCATACACAACGAAATCAAGCAGTTCTTTAGGGGATTTTGTAGAGCATTTCAAGGGCTTTAAATCCGTACCAGAATCGGATTTCTTCATTGTGTATTCATCGAGATTCGAGCCCGTGAAGTTTGGAGGTTTGGACCACTGCCACCGCCGATTGGTGAACTCGAACTGGATCGGACCACTAGAGCTGGAGGCGCCTCTCCTCCCTCTTCGTCGCTGCGAAGGCCGATCATCCAACCACTTCACCGTTTGCACGAAAATTCAAAACCTAGTTTTGAATGAATTAGCTGAGGTACGGCCTTTGTTTATTTTAACTGATTTTGACAAATAAAAGCGTTGCAAACTTCTAAAAATCATATCTTTTTGCTATGTGGTCGAAATTCAGTGAAACAAGAGACATTTGACTCGTGTGGACGTCTTCTACATTTTAGAAGAGACCGCATATTTTTCTGAGCCTTCTGCTATTTTTAGTGGAGTGGAACCCAATGTGAGATTTCTAATTTATAAACGATATGGAAAACGACGATGTATAAATTATATAATCGATGTATGAGTTATATAAGCGTTGTACACCTCTTGTATAAGCGTTGTATAAGTTGTACGTTCGATGTATAAGTTGTATATGCGTTGTAAAAATTATATATGTGTTGAAATAGAAGTGAGATGCTATATATACATACATACATACATATATATATATATATATATATATATACACACGCCCCTCGTCCACAAACCATGGACGATATTTATTGGTTGTGATTGGTGTGAAAATTGATTGATAGCGAATGGTTGATTGAAATTGTTTGTGGTTGAAAAATACCCATTTGTGGTTAAGAAATATTTGGTTGAAACCACATAGGATTAGTTTGTGGAAATGAAAAAAATATACATGCCGCCTGCTTGCGAACTAGATGCATGATTCCCCATTGTCAAAAGCTGCGAGGCTTTAAGGTAGAGCGAGGAGGACGGTCAAGGTTTTAACTACCCTGCCGTTATGTTGCCGAAATTTTGAATAATATTCATGTGTTAGAATTATTTTCCTGTGTTGAAATTATATTCGTCTGTTGAATAGAAAACCTTCATGTGTAGAATTGAAATTCATTCGTTGAATAGAAATTCATGTGTTGAATGGTATTGGTGTTTTAAATATAAAAATCACCTTTTTATCTATATATACAAACTATAGAAAACCTTCATGTGTTGATTTGAAATTCATTTGTTGAATAGAAATTCATGTGTTGAATGGTATTCGTGTTTTAAATATAAAAATCACCTTTTTATCTATATATACAAACTATAGAAAACCTTCATGTGTTGAATAGAAATTCATTTGTTGAATAGAAATTCATGTGTTGTATGGTATTCGTGTTTTAAATATAAAAATCACCTTTTTATCTATATATACAAACTATAGAAAACCTTCATGTGTTGAATTGAAATTCATTCGTTGAATAGAAATTCATGTGTTGGTATTCGTGTTTTAAATATAAAAATCACCTTTTATCTATATATATATAGACTATAGAAAACCTTCATGTGTTGAATCGATATTCATTCGTTGAACTGAAATTCATGTGTTGAATGGTATTCATATTTTGAAAGGAAATTGTTTTATAATAAAAATCCTATTTTTATCATCATTATGAACTATATGAAATAATCTTGTTTTGAAATAAATTGTTTTATAATAAAAATCCTATTTTTATCACCTATATTAACAATATAAAATAGTCGTGTTTTGAAATAAATTGTCTTACATTAAAAATCACATTTTTACTATATACATGAATTGTTAAAAATAGTGAAGTGTCGAAATTAATGTATGTTGGATAAAAATATCATTTTTATCAAATGCATGAAAAGAATATAGCTTTGAAATCGAAGAATCGATATATATATATATATATAAATAGAATTGAAATATATCGAATAACGAAGCTGCAGTTCGTATTTTGAAACCGTGATTTCAAACGATTAGTGCGGGAGATCCGACCATCGGATTTTCCAGAAACCGCAACCGTTGGGTTCGCTTTGGAAATATCTTTCCAACGGCACCAACTTTGTAAAAATCCAACGGTTGGATTGTCTGGAATGTTTAATTCAAATCTGAAGAAAAACAGCGCCAGAATCGATTATATTTATATATATATATACATATATATATAAATATAATTATATTTAATCGATTAACGATGATGTAGTTCGTATTTTGAAATCGAAACTTCAAACGATTATACCGGGAGATCCGACCGTCGGATTTTCTCGAAACTGGAACCGTTGGATTCGTTTTGAAAAGATCTTTCTAATGATGTAAATTTTGTGAAGATCCAACGGTTAGATTTTCAGATATGTGTAAATCAAATCTGAAGAAAAATAGCGCCACGGCCGCGTTATGGCCCGAAACGTCGTTTTGAATAAATTGGCTATTTTAAAATAAATAAAAATAGTGATAAATCGTTATAAAATATTATAAACGATATGGATGTGAAATTTAGAAACTAACTGAAGGTTGGCTAAGATGAATGGTTTCCTGGATTTTGATATGATGTTGGTTTCGGCCTTCGGGGTTAATATTTGGGAAATCGTTCTCTTACTGATTGACGGTTAGTGACTAATGAATTGAAATGATGCGTAAGTCTATTTGTGTTGCACTTGTTTATCATATACGTGAGTTGTTCAGAAAGACCGGGTTTATCCCATTCTGAATAACTGAATCGACGATAAGAAATCGAAGATGAAGACGATGGTTGAAGACCGGAAATCTTCACCTCGTTTAGATGGTAACTGATGTCCTGATTGGGAGGCATCCCGAAATATGGATAATGAGTGGTGATCGTCTAGACGTACGTGGAGATCGATGGGTTTGCGAGGTATATAGTGCCCCCGGTTTCGTTCAGACCCAGAACGGACTTGTAAAAGGACTGTGTGTCTGACATTGGATTTTATTCTGTGTTAATTGATCTCTATTAAATATACATCTGTTTGGCGGCGGAGAATTTATTCTTTTGCTTAACGCCCTTCTCTGAAACGCACGAGCTCAGAGGTTGTATATCGATGGATATCAGTGGCATGGCATGAATTGCTAGTGTGGCATGCCTAAGTGGCAAATGATCAGGGCTTCTGTTGAAAAGCAAAGTCTTGTGGTGATGATTAAAGCACCGCCTGTGTGGTGTAGCTTTGTGTATAACGTGAATTCGCGAGCCTCACACCCCGGTATGAACCAGAAACAAGAGAGGGACCTCAGGGAGGGCATGCATTTCTTTCTAGCTAGGAGTTGTGTCGGTGTTTTTACACGGCCTGACATTTTACTTATGTGGATGATGGATAGCGAGGCGCCTCAGATATATCGGTCGACCCGGGATCGATGGAGTCATTCGTTGGCTCATTTACGCCCCATAGGGCGGGGAAACGTAGTGCTCAGAAATTTTAATCCACATCGGTGGACCGGCCCTGTCGCTCCAAGGGTCGATTCGTTCTGATCCTAAGGGACGGGCTAGAGCGTCTCGAATTCGGTAAGGACTATCTTTTGCCTTGGTTCATGACGGAAATCCAATTTCCAAATACCTGACTGTGCGGTTTTGATTGTATACCTATATATGGCGACATAGTGGCATGGGACGCTCATGTCGTCTATGATTGATAGTTATGATTTGAAATTGTTTTTGAAACATATAAACACTAGTAATAATATCAAATGCTTTTGCTTTATTCGTATCAAGCATATTTTGGCCATTATAAGGTAAAACTCTATCCTCCGGTTTGCGTTGCATTGTGTGATGGGAACTGAGTCTTATAATAGCTTCATTTTTATAAAAAGCATTGCGATGTTTAAAAGAATTATTTGTTTTAAAGCACTGGCGATCCGACGGAGTAAACCCGTTCCACGAAAGTGGCGTGGTCCTGTGATTAGCCATATTTCAAAGGTGTTGAGTAGATTTCTCATACCAGTCCCATGACTGACTCGTAGTTTGTTTCACTTTCAAACTCGGGTGCCCCTTTTTCTACACGGGCAGCCTTGTATTCAGGTTTTAGCTGGCTCTTTCTGGATAGCTGGAGCTGAAGATGGATTCTATTATTTATCTCTTTTTATGCTGTTCAGCTCCTATTGTACATTATGTTTGTTTTCCGCTGTAGACATTTATGTATAGCTGAACTGTATTTGTACTAAGTTTGATCCTGTATACTATGTAACTCTGATGATTACGTTTATCCAGTATATTCTATTGTGCATTATCTGGTGTATTTATTAATTTCTATTCTGCTATTATCTGTTTATGTGTTATATTCCAAGGACTACCCTTGCCACCGTCAGTACGGGGTTTGGGGTCGTCTCACCAGCACCTCCGTCGATCCCAAAAACCGTTTGGAACTGCTGCCGTTTCAAGGAGGAAATCAGCCAATCCAGGTTATAACTTCAGATCTTGACCGTTGTACACTTGGAGCTCGCTGTCCTCCACAATTTTCCCGTTGAAATCATCTTCAATCGCTGCTTGGATTTGGACTAATTTGGGGAAAAATATCTGAAAATATGGATTGCCCGATTTTGGATGGCAGCTCCAGAATTTTAAAACGGGAATTAGGGTTTCCATTGGGTAAAGAGTTATTCATATAAAATTATAATATTACTTAATTCCTTTAATACATGTTTATCGATTCGTACTCCTAATCGAACCCAATGACTTTCGCCCCTAGCTAATTAATTACCCTCATTCCGGACACAATGGAATATGTTTCGCAAGCCATTTCAACTGTTTCGATCAGGTTTTTTTCAAAATTAAAATATAAATTAATATATATTTAATTTAAACGTACATTTTAATTTATCGGGGCCACATACTGACTCCCAAAATTCCCGAAAATAAATCTAGCTATGTTTTGACAATACGGTCCTAAAAAACTAATTTCGTCGAATTTGGAGACCGTTTGAAAAATGGCCATTTTCCACTCGATTAAATTCAAATTGAAATTACCAAACTCGTTTTAATTCACTGCGCTCACATTTTAATTCCAAAAATTATGAAAACTGGAATCTGACTATAATTTGATATTCCGGATCTAGCAAAAGTGGTTTTGTCAAAAATGGAGGTCGTTTGCAAAATGGTTATTTTTAAGGGATATATATAATTAAAAATATTTATAAATTCCATAGCGACTATTTTAAGTTTTAAACTGGACATAACATTCAATTTGTATTATGAAATCTGAATTTTTCACATTTGTTAGAAAGAATATTGTTAAACAGATTCAAATATTTCTTTTCTCATCCAATTCTGATTTAAAATGAATTATATACATTCAATTGAAAATTAAAATCGAATTTTCATACTATCGCGCAATTTCTAGTTCGTTTTATAATTAATATAAAATTATACATTCTAACTTCATTATAAATAAATTTTAAATTGCTATTATTTAAAATAAATCATTTTAAATATTCAAAATCTATTAAAATAGCTAAAATTTAAATTTTAAATTGGTTCTGAAATTCCGGGTTGTTACAATCTCCCCCATTTAAAATCTTTTTGTCCTCGAAATGGAACGGAGCTCAAAGTTGTTTAACTAACCAACTCAACTTTTAGTTTCTAATAATTTTCTAATTTCTCAAAAATTTGGCTAACACCCTAAATTTTCAAAAAATTTCGCCATAACCTCCTTTGTACGGGTTGATATTTAAAATCGCAACTTGCCTCGTAGGGCCCTCATCAATCCAAAAGAAAAAGAGAAAGATAATCGGCTCATAAAATCATCAAAACCCCAATAAATACAGTAAATATGTACCTTTTGTCGGGGCATACAATTTTATTCCTCTTCTTAGCTTCCATGCTATGACCTGTTCATTATATATATATATATATGTATATGTATATATATATATATGTATATATATATATATGTATATATATATATGTATATATATATATATGTATGTATATATATATATATATATATGTATGTATATATATATATATGTATGTATATATATATATGTATGTATATACTTGTACAAATATGCAATTTCAATCAATTTTCAATTCAGTTCAATATTTGATTTAATTTGGCTAAATTTACATTTCATTTGCACATTGGTTCTAATAATTTTATTAGTTGACTAATAATCAAACAACACAACCAATTCACAATAATATATTCTGACTATATTTTGGTTATCACACCCGTCAATTGGAAATATATAGATATCCCACTTTCAAAACTCGGACAAAAATATTGGTGATGGCATGTCAATAACCAGTATCATCTCTGGACGACTAGAGTGTGATTCTATATATACCCAGTATATTTGAGACTTCAAATATACATTAGTGAGACGTATATGCAAAATTTTCTTATACTCGATAGTCCAAATCAATTTAAAATAAATATTCAAAAATTAATAATAAGATTTAATTTTCAAAAATTAAAAACGTTTTCATTTTTATTTTTAAAAACAATACTCTTCAAACTCATTCTAGGGTACCACTAAACCTATCTCTAATGAGTCATTCTTGTCGGATATTACTAATCCAATATCTGATGAATTCTTTCGTTTGGATCTAATGTGTCCTGTTCTCGAGCTCTGTAAACCAAAGCTTTGATACAAAGCTGACACGATACAGATTTCACTCGGACCTAATCGATCGCTAAATCGACCAAGACCGTTCAAAACCCGGATACGCTAACTCTGGGCATACAACACATCAGTAACGGCCCGCAAATCCGTACTATCTGAGTTGACTAATAACACCACACGTCCAACCCAAATTGCACAAAAATACGAATCATTATTAGAAAGAATTTAGAGGATGAGAAATAGAAAGAAAGAAATGTTAGAATAGAAGAAAACCAAGAAGACAAATCTCACAGCGGAATGAATAAGATATATTATATAACAAAACTTTTGAAATACAAATCAGTAACTTTATATACATACCATCATCAGAGCACAACAGTTATGCCTGGAACAGTTATAAATACCTGTTTCTAGATACCACATAGTACACAGCGGAATATATGAGTCTATAGCTAACTGGTGAAGCCTCCTGCTTCAAACTCCTCCAAGTGAATCTATAAAATCCCAACTGCTTCACTACCCGTACAAATTTGGGCACCCAAGAGTTTAGGGAAAACAAACAAAATAAACTCTAGGTCAGTCATGGGGCTGGTGTGAATAAACACCAATCATTTATTTAACTTTAAAAAAAAATCCTTTCGAAAGAAAAGATAATAGTAAGACCAGCCCACACATAAACATGGACGGTTTTTACCTTACTATAACCCAAAACACTTTGATATGAAAATCTAATGATATTATAATAGTGTCTAAATTAAATAAATAACAATCTAGTGGAACGCTTGCATCTCACGCTCCATATATAAGATAAAATCGAAAACCGCAGGGCGCTTATTGTAAATTGGATTTCCAACATGACAGGGTATGAAACCACCTTCCGATAGTGTATCTCTAGAGAGGAATACACTGGGTTCAACAAGAACATCTTGCAACCCGGCCCACACATGACCGACCACTCATTTCGCTTGAGTGTATCGAATGTATATCACCAACGGTTAGGATCAGCAACCGTTTCTCGAAAAGGGACAGCATCGATAGATTAAAAAATGAAATGAATATGTCTAGATGGGTGATTATACACCCTAATGGGAGCGACCCACATAGCCATGTTGCCTGCCCGATTTTTGTCATTTCCCGGTTGTTGAGGCCTAAGGCTATGATTTTTTATCATTCATTGATAGCACAATCACTTTGAATGCCACATTGTCAGATCCGTTAATCACTAATTGATTTGCACAAATATTCTAGATATTATGCTAAGGGAATAAATCCGTTGCCACCATATATATTTATACAGACCAACATATTCGATCATTGGAAATACTCTATCAGACATTCGTCCATTTACGTTCGTTCTGGGATTGAACGAAACCGAAGGCACAATTTCCATTAATAGAAAAAGCCCTTGCACTTTACTCCGTCTTTGATTATCTTCATATAATCTGATTCACAACGCTACTGCCAATACAGAGTGGTTCATGGATAATAATCCAACCGGTCTCTCCATATCGACAACGATATTGGCAAACACTTCGATAATCGGTTATTTAACTATCGAAGAAAAACAAACAAACATTCATCCATCAAACAAATCACTAGGCCATTTAATTGATATTTCATTAATTAAACCACTATTCCATTTCCTTATCAATATTTGTTAACGCGATATTTCCAATTTTCATCTTGGCCCCTTATACTATTTGGAAGATATTTCCAAATACCAACTTCTTTTATTTTCTATATTTAGAAAATATCCTTTAATTGCAGTTGGAAAACATTCCAATCACTTATCTCTTTCACGACCATTTATTTCAATACTGAGGAAATATTTATTTTCATATTTTCAAATTTCCACTTACTTGGGTTAAAACAAATGTTGTATAAAACATTGTTACAACAACCCAAAATACCGCATTCGACTAACCTTTATTCAATCATTTTTCTTCGAGACTGGATCTTGCTATTTATCGGTCAAAAATGAAATCAATCAAGTTGGGGTATAATTACCTCTCAAACCTTGACTGAAAACATCATTAACTTCAAAACAGGCAAAACCACTTACCTCGAATAATCAACATCATATAAAGCCAATTATTCATTATCGAGTTCTATATATATCGATACATTGATTTCTAACTATCAAATTTTCTTAAAAATATTCTAACTCCTTAAATTTCCGGAAAATTTCGCCATAACCTCCTTTGTACCGAGAGTATCGGTAAAATCCACAAACCGCCACACAGGCGTCTCCAATCAAAAAGAAAAAGTAAAAGCCAAATGGCTTGCCGATACGGCGCATAAAAACCCATATGAAATTTAAACATGTACCTTTTTGTCGGGCATTTCTATATATATCTCTTCATATGCTTCATTCCATACCTGTTTAACACATGTTCATGTTTTCAATTCAATTCAACTCAATCCAATCGTTTGAATTCAGTTTCGCCCATTTATTCTTTAAATTAGCTTCGTAGCCTATTTCACTTGTTATTTGAACATATCACGTTCAAATATAAATTAATTTATTTTCGAAACAATTGAATGCCATTTCTAATTCAAAATTCATATTCGATTTTGAATATGAATTTACAAACCCTTTTTCTGATCCAAAGTCCAATTTCGATTTAAAATTCCATTAATTAATTTTTCCTTACATTAGTTAATTCTACTCAACAATTAAGCATTTGGTTTGATTTTGTTTCAAAAATCATTTCATTACTCCACTCGAGTTCAGATATTATTTATAACTCAAATCTGGATTTTTCCTGAATGAACTTTGGATTTTATTTGCTCAAAATCATTTTATTTATTTAAATAAACCATTTTGATTTTATAATGGTTCTGGCGCTGTTTTTCTGAAAATTTGATTTTGACATAACTCAAAATCTATTCAACGAAATCCAAATTTTCCTTCTCCATTAGAAAACTAATATCAAATCGGTCCTGACGTTTCTTGTTTCAAAGAATTCCGACTTCAATTGAGTTCTATATACTCAATTGAAGTTCGAAACGTCGATTTACGAACTACCGCGCTGCGGCAAGTTCGTTTTAATTATATTTGTATATATAAACGTTTAAACTTCATTTATAATAAAATTCAACTCCATTCTGATATATTTTTAATATATATCAAATCAGTTTCCCAATTCAACACAATATTTTCGATTATCTAAAATTGTCAATTTTTCCTTACTCGGTAATATATTTATTTGTACTTCAATCTTCTATTTTTATTTCCAATTCCTTTTACAAATTATAAATCCTTTGGATTTATTTTCTATTCTGTTTAAAAATCCGCATTATGAACTACATTTCGTCGTTCCCATTTCGAAATGATTTCAACTTTTTATTTTCAAATTCTATTTTCAATTCTCTTTGGATTTTCCATATTCAAATTCCATTTTTAATTTATTCAAATTCTATTCAGATTCTATTCAAATTTCTATATATTCAAATTCTATATATTCAAATTCTATATT
This sequence comes from Allium sativum, assembly GCA_030737875.1. Classification (NCBI taxonomy): domain Eukaryota; kingdom Viridiplantae; phylum Streptophyta; class Magnoliopsida; order Asparagales; family Amaryllidaceae; genus Allium; species Allium sativum. Next base: position 895,613,067 of record CM060920.1, read on the forward strand.
CAAATTGTATTCAAATTCTATATTCAAATTCTATTCAAATTCTATATATTCAAATTCTATTTATTCAATTTGACTTCTATTTAAATAAAATTCGAATTAATCGAATTCAAACCATAAATCCTTACGGATCTATTTATTCCATCGTTTATTTCTTTAAAACGATTTCCCCATTTTTATTTTTAAATTCACATTTGAATTTAAATATTCAAATTATCCAATGATAAATTTTTCCACTTTATTTCTATAAACACTGTTTATAATTTCATTTCAATTATCTGATTATCCAACAAAAATCAATCTATTTTATTTATAAACACCATTTATAAATTCACTTCAATGTCTTGTATTATTTAATTTATAAACATCCTTTATAAATTCAATACTTGTTTTATTTATCTTTGAAACAAGTAAATATTCTTTTAACCCATTCTAAATTCAAATTCTATTTTAGAAAACAAAATTTTTCTTTTAAATCTCAAAATCTCTTTCACAATATTTTTATAAGTCAACATTAAGACCCAGTTATATTTCAAACAATCAAACTAACCAATTATAATTGACAGGTTTTCTAACACATCAAATATGACAGTATAGGTGCAAACAAACAAACAGATAATATATTTTTAAGGAATCCAGTTGGATCCCTCCAACCTGTTTTTCCTGCATCCACAGACGTTAGTCAACATAAATAATACCCATCCAGCTTCGAGGCAGGATATCGCGGTATAGAAGGTCATCCAATATCATAGCGTGGGACGTATAGGGTAATCATCCGCTAATGGTACCGCGGGCATCCGCTAATGATACTGTGGGAAATCCAACCACCAATATATATATATATATATATATATATATATATATATATATAATAGTAACCACCAAGCCTAAATAACTAATATATTTAAGATGCACAAAAATATTGAATGCAACCAAACAAGCAACAAACAATTATTTTTAACTGATAAAAATAACTCTAAATAAAAGGTGAGTGAGATTTACTCACCGTGATTTTCCTTTTGCCGAATATCCGGTTAAAATTCCCAATCATCTCGATTATGCATCGTCTTGAATATATTTATACCTATGATAATTTATTTATAAATTACCAATCAACTATTATTAGTATAAATTAACTATTTTAAATGATAAAAATTAAAAATCTAACATTTCCTTAATTTTCTATTTAACGGTTAACTTATATTTTATTTACTGCACTAGCTACCTAGGTTTATATAATTTAATCGGTTACACATTTATATAAACCAATTTCCATTTAGATTTTAAATTATAGAAATATCCCTCACTAAAACCATAACTCATCATAAAGGAATTAAATATATTTTCCTAAACTTCCTGGCTTTTGAAAACAAACAAATTTCAAGTTTTAAATTTTTCCTTTCTGTTTCCAAATTTCCAGATTAGTAGTAAATGGTATTTTCTTTTTAGTCAATAGTATGCAAATTTTAGTTTAACTAATATACTAATTTTGCTTTTAAAAAATCGAATTCAAATAAAAATTCACCTTTTCCCCGTATTATTTTTTCAGGCACGTCGCGATTTTCTTCCTGCTTCGAATAAATCCACACAACTTCTGCTCTTCACAAGCACTACCAAATAATCACCATAATGAAGACTGATACCCCTTCTGAATTATCGCGACCAAATCATGGTTGCTGCACAGTGCCATCGCACCCCAAATTGAAAACCAGACCGCCCAAAACTGAATCGCAACCCCTTGAAAACTGACCTTGACTTCGCTCACTCATCACGGAGTTCGAATAGCACCCCGTTGCCTCGGGAACCAACGTCGACGAGCTTCTGGGTGACTCGCGATTCCAAGTTGTGATTTCGATTTCGACTTCATACTGATTTGTTTTGAAATTCAACTTCTCGATATTGAAATCGAAACAAAAAGGAATCCAAGAATTTTGATTTTGAAGAAGAATATAGGAGGGACGACTTTCGTTTTCTATTGAGGAATCGATTGATATTTTTATAGTAGAAATTGAGGGAAGGAACAGATTTCTTTCCTTCATTCGATTTTGATTTTTGTGGAAGCAGGTTTTTATTAAGAATTTGATTTTATAAAAGGCATCGGACATTTTTTTTTGTTCATATTTGAAGTGGAAGCCTCAGGCTTTAGCGATTTTGAGGAAGGGAGTTTACAGTTTTACAGAGCACGACCATTTTCCTTTTTGAAGCTTTGATCCAATTGTTTTTGGCAGAACGATAATGAAAAGGGAAAACAAAGGGAAAATGTCGCGTTTATATAGAAGAAGGATACTTCATCACGAAGGAAATTAGCCTGCGTGCTATAAAGGTAGGTATATAGGCTTAAGTACATAACCATTAATTCGATTTGAAATAAAATGATTTTTATTTTATTTAAAAGGATTCCGATTTGATTTATAGAGATTTTGTTTCTTTCTAAATAGATACTGATTTGATTTCGATCCTATCCACAATCAAATATCTCGGGTTCACAATTAAAAATCGTGAACCGCTATTTTAACATACTGACCGTCGTTCCAATGTAATAACGGTGTTCTGAGCTTAACAGAATACATTGTGAAATTAATTTTGAACGTGTATACATAAAGTAATCATAATGAATTTATATAATATCATTTAAATTTAAACAAATAATTTCTCGATAATAAATTATTAATATCGTATATTCAAATAGAATTCATACCGGTTATCTGGATTGTTTTGATTCAGTTCTTAACTCTGATTTCAATTTTATTTCATATTTCGATAATTTAATATATTCGATATTAAATCGAAAATCGATATTTAAATCGATAACATAAATATAAAAATTCAAGTATATTATCAAATAAATATTTAAAATGATATTTAATATTTAAAATAAATGGATCAAAAAATCCGAGTCGTTACATTCTTCCTCGCTTAAATAATTTCTTCCCCGAAATTGCTAAGGTAAGAAAAATGCTATGAACCTACGTACTTTTCGAAACATACTTATGCTGAAACTCAACTCTTTATATATCAACAACTTTTATTCTATCAAAACATTTGGTCGTTTCACTCATATGGTACCCCATATATGTTTGCAATCATTTAGTCTGAATGATTTACAATCAATTCATATTCCATTCCAACTTAATTTTGATCAATTTATTCACATCGATCCATTTAACTTAAGTTAATTTTAAATTCCCGTGTTTTATTTCAAATCCTTCTGAAATCAATAAATATATCCATATATTTATTTCCATCTCAAATTCAAAACATTTGAATTTTCAAATCAACATGTTTTCTTTCAAACAACTTTCCAACAAAATCTTTTCTAAGGTAGCAATCCATCACTTAGAAACTCGAAAATGAACACTGATAATGCTGTAGTCATTATCAGAATTATTTTCCATCCACTAAAGTGAGTTCAGTGCTTTATCACTTTAAAAATCCATTCAGAAATGATTTTTATTCAAAAGTCCTTCCAAACAAAGCTATATTATTTTAATATATTTTGTAAAATATTTTTCAACTTTCCAGGATTTTAAATTCTGAATTCTGGTTTGAATTCAATTTTGATTCATCTCATTTGTATGATCCTCATTCATATACAATTTTATTTGGTTACATTTAACCTTTCCAATTTTATAATCTCATTTGATTATAATAATATCAACCAACACATCCATATATTATAATTCTCTATCAAAGTAGAATCTTAGTTAAATTTATATCATTTACCCACTTTAAAACAATATCGTGTTAAATCTTCTGTTTAAGTATTTACAAATTCTTATCGATGTCGTGGCGTCCCACGATTCGACCAGAATTCATAAACCACTTAACAGACAAGCCAACACAATATAAAATAGTTTTTATATCAATTAACAAATACGCTCTCTCGTACATATACACTCAACTCATTCTAGGGTACTACTGACCATATCTCTAATGAGCACATCCCACCAAAGCCTAGGTATTTGCTCAACCAAAGCTCTGATACCAACTTTAACGGCCCGCAAATCCGTACTATCTGAGTTGACGAATCATTATTAGAAAGATATTAGAGGATGATAAATAGAAAAAAAGAAATGTTAGAATAGAAGAAAACCAAGAAGACAAATCTCACAGCGGAACGAATAAAATATATTATACAACATAACTTTTAAAAAAAATCAGTAACTTTATATATATACCATCATCAGAGCACAACAGTTAAGCCTGGAACAGTTATAAACACCTGTTTCCATATACCACATAGTACACAGCGGAATATATGAGTCTATAGCTAACTGGTGAAGCCTCCTGCTTCAAACTCCTCCAAGTGAATCTGTAAAATCCCGACTACTTAACTGCCCATACAATTTTGGGCACCCCAGAGTTTAGGGAAAACAAACAAAATAAACTATGAGTCAGTCATGGGACTAGTGTGAGTAAACTCCAATCATTTGTTTAACTTTAAAAAAAAATCCTTTCGAAAGAAAAGATAATAGTAAGACTAGCCCACACATAAACGTGGACGTTTTTTACCTTACTATAACCTAAAACACTTTGATATGAAAATCCAGTGATATTATAATAGTGTCTAAATTAAATAAATAACAATCTAGTGGAACACTTGCATCTCACACTCTATATATAATATATAATCGAAAACCGAGGGCGCTTATTGGAGATTGGATTTCCAACATGACAAGGTATGAAACCTCCTTCCGATAGTGTATCTCTAGAGAGGAATACGCTGGGTTCAACAAGAACATCTTGTAACCCGGCCCACACATAACCGACCACTAATTTCGCTTGAGTGTATTGAATGTATATCACCAAGGGTTGGGATCATCAACCGTTTCCCGAAAAGGGACAGCATCGATAGATTGAAGAATGAAATGAATATCTCTAGATAGGTGATTATACACCCTAATGGGAGCGACCCACATAGCCATGCTGCCTGCCTGATTTTTTTCATTTCCCGGTTTTTGAGGCATGAGGCTACGATTTCTTATCATTCATAGATAGCACAATCACTTTGAATGCCACATTTTCAGATCCGTTAATCACTAACTGATTTTCACAAATATTCTGGATGTTATGCTAAGGGAATAAACCCGTTGCCACCATATACATTTATAAAGACCAACATATTCGATCATTGGAAATACTCTGCCAGACATTCGTCCATTTACGTTCGTTTAGGATTGAACAAAACCGAAGGCACAATTTCCATTAATAGAAAAAGCCCTTGCACTTTACTTTGTCTTTGATTATCTTCATATAATCTGATTCGCAATGCTACTGCCAATACAGAGTGATTCACGGATAATAATCCAACCGGTCTCTCCATATCGACAACAATATTGGCAAACACTTCGATTATTTAACTGTAGAAGAAAAACAAACAAACATTCATCCATCAAACAAATCACTGGGCCATTTAATTGATATTTCATTAATTAAACCACTATTCCGTTTCCTTATCAATATTTGTTAACACGATATTTCTAATTATCATCTTGGCCTATTATACTATTTGGAAGACGTTTCCAAATACCAACTTCTTTTATTTTCTATATTTAGAAAATATCCTTTAATTGCAGTTGGAAAACATTCCAATTACTTATCTCTTTCACGACCATTTGTTTCTATACTGAGATATTTATTTTCATATTTTCAAACTTCCACTTACTTGGGTTAAAACGAATGTTGTATAAAACATCGTCACAACAAACCAAAATACCGCATTCGACTACCTTTATTCAAACATTTTTCTTCGAGACTGGATCTTGCTATTTATCGGTCAAAAATGAAATCAATCAAGTTGGGGTATAATTACCTCTCAAACCTTGACTGAAAACATCATTAACTTCAAAACAGACAAAACCACTTACCTCGAATAATTAACATCATATAAAGCCAATTATTCATTTTTTTTAAATGTATATACATTTTTCTTTCTATTACTAGACTATTGATTTCCTTTTTTGTTTATAATATTCTATTTTAAATTAGTTTCATTATCGAATTCTATATATATCAATACAGTGATTTCTATCTATCAAATTTTCTTAAAAATATTCTAACTCCTTAAATTTCCGGAAAATTTCGCCATAACCTCCTTTGTACCCGGAGTATGGGGAAAATCCCCAAACCGCTACACAGGCCTCTCCAATCTAAAAGAAAAAGTAAAAGCCAAACGGCTTGCCGATACGGCGCATCAAAACCCATATGAAATTTAAACATGTACCTTTTATCGGGAATTTCAATATATATCTCTTCATATACATCATTCCATACCTGTCTATCACATGTTCACTTGTTTTCAATTCAATTCAACTCAATCCAATCATTTGTATTCAGTTTTGCCCATTTATTCTTTAAATTATCTTCTTAGCCTATTTCACTTGTTATTTTGTAATAACCCGGAAAAAACGAGCTAATTTAAAATTTCTAAATTGGTTATTTTAAAGTAATTTGAACAATTGAAATAGAATATTTCAATAAAATAGTGAAGTAGAAATAGTATGGCAGTTTGAAATTTTGAATTCAAACTTTGACTGACTGTACCGGGTGCAAAATATAACGGATTTTAGTGAAACCAACAATATTTAAATCTGTTTATAAATATCTTTCTAACGAATATGAAAAATCGAAGTTTCATAGCGAGAATCAAAAGTTATGGCCAAATGAATTTTCAGAAAGGTCGTTATAGAGAATATATAGCCCTTGAAAATAGATATTTTGCAAACGACCTCGGAATTCGACGAAACCACTTTTATTGGATCCAGGATGTCAAACTATTGCTAGGTTTCAAATTTCGTAAATTTTGAAGCTAGTATGTGAGTGTGGCAAAAGAAAATGTGTTTGGTCAATTTCTGTTAAATTGGATCGGCCAAAAAAGGGTCATTATTCAAACGATCTCAGAATTCAACGAAACTAGTTTTGTTGGGACTGTAGCGTCAAAACATAGCTAGATTTATTTTCTGGAATTTTTCGAATCAGTTTGTGGCCCTGGTAAATTGAAATGTACGTTCAAATTGAATATTAAATGCTTATACTTTAATTTGAGAAATAACTGACTGTAACAGTCGAATTGACCTACGAAACATATCCCATTGTGTCCGGAATGGGGGTATTTAGCTAGGTGCGACAGTAGTTGGGTTTGAATTGGTGTTCGTGCGGAGAAACGCTATTTTAAAATTTAATAAAACCCACGGTCCAATCAAAATTCTCCATTCATTAAAAATAAATTCAAAAATAAAAAACCCACGTTCCCTCCCCCCCCCCCCCCTGCGACAGACGACGCACATCGCTCCTCACTTCCCGACCGAATCGCCACCGCCTCAGCCACCTGACGCCTCCGCCACTACCCGATCTCGACAACGCCGCCTCCCCTCTTCAAATCTGACCAACCCTTGACCCCCCTCGTCCCCCCATCGATGAGAACGAGCTCGCCAAAGTCGGCGACTTTCCAGCGCCGCCGAGCACGCCTCCGACCACCGATCCCGACGAAACCCCCCTGCGCCTGAAGCCCTTTCCACCCTCTACGACGTCATACAACCTGATCGGGACGAATTGCTACGGATTTCACGAATTTTCAAAACCTAGTTTTGAACATCTTTGAAAGGTATCAGCTTTAGTTTAATTGAATTGAAAATAACACTTTTAAGTGTTGCAAACTTTGAAAAATCATATCTTTATGGTGTGTTGACGAAATTCGATGAAACAGGAAACATCGTGACCGCAAGGAGGCTCTCTACCACCTAGAAGAGACCGCGGATTTTTCTGAGCTCGCTAGGATTTTTAGCACCTCGACAACCAATGTGAGATTTCTAACTGAAATGTGTGAATGGAAATGCCATGTATAAATTATATAAGCGAAATATAAATTATACACGTGTCGTATACCTCATGTACATGCGTTGTGTAAGCTATATGAGCCAAGTATGAATTATACATGCATTGTATATATAATATTTGTGTTGAAATGCAAGTGAAATATAGAAATAATATATATATATATATATATATATATATATATACGTACTCCCCTCGTCCAAAAACCATGGACGATATTTATTGTTTGTGAATTGGTGTGAAAAATTTGGCGAATAATGCGAATGGTTGATAGAATTGTTTGTGGTTGATATAGTTTGGTTGTGGTTGAAAAATACCCAGTGATGATTGAAACAAATTTGAAATAATTGTGGAAATGAAAATAAAACATGTCGCATGTGTGCGAACTAGATGCATGAAATCCCCATTGTCAAAAACCGCGAGGTTTTAAGATAGAGCGAGGAGCCGTACTCGGGACGGTGCCGATTTTAACTACCCTGCCATTATGCTGTCGAAATTTTGAATAACATTCATGTGTTAGAATTATTTTCATACGTTGAAATTATTTTCATGAATTGAAACTAAAGTCATGTGCTGAAACTAAATCCATGTGTGGAAATGCTCATGTGTTGAGAAGTGCGTGTGTTGAAAAGGTTCATCTGTTGAATAAAAGATCGAACAATAAAAATTACATTTTTATTGAAATTATGAAGCGTTAAAAACATTCATGTGTTGAATAAATATTTTAGATGATAAAATGTAATAACCCGGAAATCTGGGCCAGTTTGAAAATTTTAAATTGGCAATTTTAATGAATTTTGAATATTTATTTTAAATTATAAAAGGAATTGGAAATGGCGCGGTAGTTCGATAATTCGATTTCAAACTTCAAATGAACATACCGGGTGCTAAATAAACCGGATTTTAGTGAAACCAAAAATAATGGAATCTAATTGTGAATATCTTTCCAACGAATTCGAAAAATCAAAATTTCATAGCGAGGATCAAAAGATTTGTCCAGTTGAAATTTCTGAATAGTCGCTACGGAATTCAAGCACTTAAAAATGGAAATTTTGCAAACGACCTCGGATTTCGACGAAACCACTTTTGTTGGATCCGTGATGTAAAGTTATTGCTAGGTTTCAAATTTCATAATTTTTCGATTCAATATGTGAGCGAGGCAAAGGAAAACGCGTTTGACCAGTTTCAGTTGATTTTGATCGACTGGAAAATGGCCATTTTTCAAACAGTCTCAGAATTTGACGGAATTAGTTTTGTTAGGACCGCATCGTCAATACGAAGCCAGAAATAATTTTTTTGGAATTTTTGAAGTGCGTATGTGGCCTTGGTAAATTGAAATGTACGTTCGAATTGAATATATATAGATTTATACTTTAATTTGAGCGGAAACTGATCGTAACAAGCGAATTGGCTTGCGAATCATATCCCATTGTGTTCGGAATGGGGGTATTACGCTAAGGACGACAGCCGTTGGGTTTGGGATGGAGATCGTAGCCTTAAGCAAGGAATTCACGAATTAAATTATTATTTAATTTATTATATATATTAATATATGAGGTCAAACCCTCATTATTCTCTTTACCCGGTCAAGGTGAGAAATCGCGCCCCCCCCTTTTCAGATCTCGTCGCCTTCTACCACCACCCACCGTCGTCTCTCCACCGCACCCGCGACTCCCCCAGCCACCGCGCTGCCATCCCCTTCCTCCATCTCCAAGTCAAACCCCCATCGAACGTGAATCCCGACCCAGGCCCCCAAATCGAAGGGCACAGCCAACCCTAGACCCGACGCCGCCTGCACTGATTGCCTCCACCACCTCAGGCCCGGCGCCACCCCCAGAGCACCTGCGACGCCAAGGAGCACCCTGTCCATCTCCAAGCGTGCAGAAAACACTTTTCCCCTTCGGCAGTGAACTGCAGCCCCTGCCCAGTCGAGTGCACACCCACCGGAGCACCTCCGAGCGACGCCAACAACCGGAAATTCCTAACGAGTTAAAAGTGAGTTTTTATTTATTTTTACTTAACGTATTTAGCTTTAAAAATCAGTTTGGTTTTAAATAAACTACATCGATTATTTCTAGTTTTAAAAAAAAAAATTGAAGCAAGTGTAAGAGGTCGGATTTTTTTTAAAGTGTAAAATGTCGGATTTTTATAATATTAAAGAAGTAAAAAAATTCGATTTTTATATATTGAATAGCAAAGTAAAAATTCGATTTTTATATATTGAATAGCAAAGTAAAAATTCGATTTTTATATATTGAATAGCAAAGTAAAAATTCGATTTTTATATATTGAATAGCGAAGTAAAAATGTGATTTTTACATATGTAGAGAATACGGGCAAAGAAAGTGACAAAGGGCGAGTGGCGAAGATTTTCTACAAAGAAGAGTCGAGGCGTTGGATTAGCAATTCTGTGAGAACTCCTCACCTTTATTTTATTTTATTTCTAGTTAAAATATGTACTAGGATGCAGACGGTGTCTAGTAGCACCCGACACCCGTCGTCCACAGATCATGGACGGCTTGTATGCTTGTTTATTTGATTTTGATGTGTAGTTGATTATGTGATGTGATGTGAAATGAAATAAAATATTTATATAGTTAAAAATATTTTATAGTTAAAAATAGAATTTTTAACGTATATATGAAATGAAATAAAAATAAACAAATCGGACGATTTGTTTATATACACTCATTTGACTGATATTGATTGGGATGATAAATTTTACACATCGCCCAACTGCACAAATAAAATCTGTGTTTGATTGTTTGAAACCCCACACGGGTATTGGGATGATATATGACATACAATAATCCCAATAGTTAGTTGTATGTCGATCGATTGATTGACGGACTGTTATAAGCGTTAAATATTTATATTCGATGCTTATACAGTGTAGAGTGCACTTTGGATGATGGTTGATTATTCATCGTTGTTATTGTATACATGTGTTGTAGAAAATCCATATAATTAACATTATATGGTAATTGATTGGGCTTCATTCAATATTTGAAATAGAATATTTGAAATAGAAATATTTGAAATAGAAATATTTGAATAGAAATATTTGAAATAGAAATATTTGAAATAGAATATTTGAAAATAGAAATATATGAAGCCGTGTTGATTAGATTAACGCCATTTTGACGTGAACGATATTTATATCGATTTTATTCATTTTATAATGAATATCGATTTTATTCATTTTATAATGAATATCAAAAGTGATTTCAAAATCTGATATTTTGTAAAGAATTGAAATTCAAAACGAATTCGAATTGAATTGAATTGAAAACGAATTTGAATTAAATCGAATAGAAAACAAATCTGAATTGAATTGAATTCAATTGAAAACGAATTGAAATAGAATTGAAATCGATTTGAATTGAAATCAAATAGAAGTGAATGTAAAAAGAATTTATGAGGGTAAATTCAATTTTGATTTGAATTTGAAATAAAGTTTGAAATTGTTTTTGAAACAAATTTGAAATGATTTATAAAATTCGTTTTAAAAAGGAAATCGATGAAATAAATAATATATATATATATATATATATTATATATATAATGGCCTGAATAGAACGCGCCGCGGCCGTTCGCGAATTTCGACCATTGACTTCGAACGGACATTGCGGGAGAACAGACCGTCGGATTCTCCTAAAACCGGAACCGTTGGGTTCGAATCGAAAAGAGCTTTCTAACGAATATTAGAAATTTGAAATCTAACGGTTGGATTTGGAATTATGTCCAAATCAAATTTGGAAAAGGTCGCTGTAAGTGCAGTTCGATGGCCGTTGATGGAAATCGACTGTACAAGCCTTGATAAAATTATTAAAAATAATAATAATTTGTGTAAAATCATAAGAAATGATTTGTGAAGAATTGGGATGAAAAACTCCCTATTTGAAAGGATAAAAAATGGTTTTTATCGAAATGAACTAGTTTTGAACATAATTAAAATTCTATTTATTTTTAAATAAATAAATTTGATTTGAAAGGGTTTTAAAAGTAACCAGGATTTCCAATAATTGAATTGGGATGGATTTGAATCGAAATTGTCTTTGGATTATTACGATGTTGGATTTCGTGATTATACAGATTTTGTTATGGAAATTTGAAAGATATATTTATATCGTTATTTCCAATACGATATTTGTTGGTCGTAGAATTTGATATTGAATATAAGCCGATATATTTTCTATTCAGAGCCTTGTATTTAATATCAAATGTGATTTGGGTTTGTCGTGAATGGTGTCTTCATTAACACTGTTCTTAAGCCCAGTTGAGAAAAAGATTAAATCTTTTATTTAGATTTAATGAAGTGTACCAATTAAATAATATTTAATTGGAATTGAATTGGTATTGATTTTTGGGTTTATCGTGAACAGTGTTTTAAATAACACTTGTTCTTTAACCCGATAATTAATAGAATGTGATTTTGGGTTGTCGTGAACGGTATTTTCAATAATACTGTTCTTAGATCCAAATGAGTTAAGAAAATCAGAAACTAACTGGTGATTAGTTAAGTTGAGTGGTTTCTAGGGTATTGATCTGATGTTGGTTTCGGCCTTCGGGGTTAATACTTAGGAAATTGCTCACTTGCTAATTTATGTTTAGGGTCTGATTGAAATGTAATGTGATTTTGGGTTTATAGTGAACCGTGTTTTAAATGACACTGATTCTTTTACCCAGTTAAAGATTAAAACTAAGTGGAGTTTTAATGAATCTTTAATTAGATTGAAAAGATCGAGAATGGAGTATCACCAGTTTTGCTCCAAAGCGATAGTTAAATCTTTAATTAGATTTGGACATGGAATGGTAATTAATTTTACCGATAACACCGTGGTATTAGATATGGAGTATTACCAGTTTTGCTTCATGGGATGAATAGGTTGGGATTGGGAAATAAAATAAATAATTACTTCGGTGTGGTTCGCTAATCCCGACTAGTATGGAAAACCATAATTTGGTTTGAAATGATATACAAAGGAAGATTAAAGATTAAATTTTAGAGAATTTATCTTTGATAAAATTAATGGGAACTTTTCCCTAAGAACGTGAACTTTAGAAACTAACTGTAGGTTAGCTAAGAAGAATGGTTTCCTAGGTATTGATCTGATGTTGGCTTTCGGCCTTCGGGGTTAATATTTGGGGAATTGTTCCCTTGTTAATTTAAGGTTAGTGACTGATGAATCGGAATGAGGCGTATGTTGTGATTGTGTAACATTTGTTTACTATATACGCGGGTTGTTCGGAAAGGCCGGGTTTATACCCATTCTGAATAACCGATTCGACGATAAGTCGGAGATGATGACGGTGGTCGAAGACCGAAAGTCTTCACATCGTTTGGGTGATTACTGATGATCTTGATTGGGTTGTACACCCAAGATGAGGGAATCAGTTGGTGGTCGTCCAGACGTACTTGGAGATCGACGGATATGCGAGGAAAGTTCCTCCGGTTTCGTTCAGACCTAGAACGGACTTGTAAATGGATGGTGTGTCTGACATTGTATTCCTTTATATTGTATTCGTTGAACTCTGCTAAATATATATCTGTTTGGCAGCGGGGAATTTATTCTCTTGCTTAATGCCCTTCTCTGAGACATACGAGCTCAGAGGTTATATATTGGCAGAAATCAGTGGTACGATATGGATTGATAGTGTGGCATGCTGAGGTACAGTGATCCAGACTTTTGTTGAAAAGCAAAGTTTGGTGGATGATGATCAAAGCGCAGCTTTAAAATAGCATGGCTTTGTGTATAGCATTGATTCGCGAGCCTCACACACCGGTATGGTGGTAAACTGATGGTTTGATCAGTATACTTTTTAGTGGATGGGCACCTTAGTGGTGTCGTGGATTCGGTCGACCGAGATGAGCTTAGTACTCAGGGATATATAGAGTAAGCGGTGTTTTCTCTCGCTGGGACGTAAGCCGCGGTGATACTCTGGTCCCAAAAGTGCGGATATGCATTATGGTGTTTTCTCTTGCTGGGACGTAAGCCGTGGGGAATTGCACTACGCGATCGATCTTTCAAATCAGGAGCCACCATGATGGAAATACAACTTTCCAATACGTGTATTTCGGCTTTATTTGTAGAGCCTAGTATGGCGACATGATATATGGTACCCATGCCGTCTATGATTGATATTTATGATTGAAATTGTTTTGACACTATACACTTATTATAGTATGAAATGATTTGATTTTTAAAACGTACCAAGCATGTTTGGCTATTATAAGGGAAAACCCTATCCTCTGGCTGCGTTGCATTGTGTGATGGGACCTGGGTCTTATAGTAGCTTCATTTTTCTTTATTTAGCATTGTGCTATTTGTTTTATGCACTGGTATTCTTGGAAGGAAACCCGTTCCGTGTTATACGGCGTGGTCCCTTGATTTACCTAACTTTAAAATAAAGATTTACAACTGTTTTAGTTCTCACACCAGTCCCATGACTGACTTGGAGTTTATTGTTTTAACCTAAACTCTGGGTGCCCTAATTTTCGACACGGGCAGCTAGCAGTTTTGGTTTTGCAGATTTATATTCACGGGATCCTGGTTTACAGCTGGAATGATATCCGGAAACTTTGTATCCGTATATCTCTTCTAGTTGTGTATTGTACTATTTTCCGCTGCGATGTAGTTAAATGTAATTTAAATCTATGATATTTCTGTGTAATATTCATTTATACTCTGTATATTCTTGTATTCTGGTGCATTGTTGTAATATACAATGAAATGTTCTTCCGTCTGTGTTCTTTTATGGCTTGTTCTCGAACTATCCGCGCTTTCCTCACCGGGGAAGTTACGGGTTTTCACACTTGGTATCAGAGCTTTGGTTTACAAAGCTCAGAGAACAAGACACATTAGAACCATACGAAAGAATTCATCATATATTGGATTAGTAATATCCAATGGAATGACTCGTTAGAGATGGGATCAGTAGTATCCTAGAACGAGTGTGAAGAGTAAATTTTTAAAGTGAAAACAAGTTTTGTTTTGAAAATTTAAATCAATTATTCGTATTTGATTATTTATTTATATTGATTTGGACATTCCAGTATATAAAGATTTTGCGTATACGTCTGATCTGCGTATATTTGAAGTTTTAATATACTGGATAGATATAGAATCACACTCTAGTCGCCCGGGGATGATGCTGATAATTGTGATCACATTATCAGTGTTTATATTCGAGTGACGAAAGTGAGATTTCTATATATTTCCAATTGACTGGTGTGAGAACCAAAATTAGATAGGGCCTATTGTTGTGATTTGGCATCAAAAACCTTATTTTTGACTATATAACAAAATTATGTGTTTGAAATGCTAGTCAACTAATTAATTGCTGGTTGCGTTGTTTGATTATTGTTGGATTAATTAAAATTTGAACCATTTAGTCAAATTGTACCAAAAAGTGAGTTGTATTGAAAATGTGTCGCATTTGCTTGCATATACTTGTACTTACATTGAACAGGTCATAGCAAAGAGGCTAGAGCAGAAGAATAAAATTGTTTGCCCGACAAATAGGTACATGTTTAACATAATTTACTGTTTTGTTTGGGTGATGATGATTTTATGAGCCGATTGGCTTTTTCTTTTTCTTTTTGAGATCAGAAGGCCTATATGGCAATTTCGGGATTTTCCCGTGGCTCCCGGTGCAGGGGAGGTTATGGCGAAATTTTTCGAAAATTTAGGGTGTTAGCCAAATTTTTGAAAAGTTCTTACAAACTGAAAAGTTGAAGAACTTAAGCCATAGTGAAAATAATGAAAGTTGAGTTGGTTTGTAAAACAACTTTCGGCTTCGTTCCTTTTCGAGGACGAAAAGTTTTAAGTGGGGGAGATTGTAATAACCCGGAAATCTGGGCCAGTTTGAATATTTTAAATTGGAAATTTTAATGAATTTTGAATATTTATTTTAAATTATAAAAGGAATTGGAAATGGCGCGGTAGTTCGATAATTCGATTTCAAACATCAAATGAACATACCGGGTGCTAAATAAACCAGATTTTAGTGAAACTAAAAATAATGGAATCTAATTGTGAATATCTTTCCAACGAATCCAAAAAATCAAAATTTCATAGCGGGGATCAAAAGATATGTCCAGTTGAAATTTCTGAATAGTCGCTATGGAATTCAGGCCGTTAAAAATGGAAATTATGCACACGACCTCGGATTTCGACGAAATCACTTTTGTTGGATCCATGATGTAAAGTTATTGCTAGGTTTCAAATTTCATAATTTTTTGATTCAGTATGTGAGCGAGGCAAAGGAAAACGTGTTTGACCAGTTTCAGTTGATTTTGATCGACTGGAAAATGGCCATTTTTTAAACGGTCTCAGAATTTGATGGAATTAGTTTTGTTAGGACCGCATCGTCAATACGAAGCCAGAAATAATTTTTCTGGAATTTTTGAAGTGCGTATGTGGCCTTGGTAAATTGAAATGTACGTTCGAATTGAATATATATAGATTTATACTTTAATTTGAGCGGAAACTGATCGTAACAAGTGAATTGGCTTGCGAAACATTTCCCATTGTGTTCGGAATGTGGGTATTACGCTAAGGACGACAGCCGTTGGGTTTGGGATGGAGATCGTAGCCTTAAGCAAGGAATTCACGAATTAAATTATTATTTAATTTATTATATATATTAATATATGAGGTCAAACCCTCATTATTCTCTTTACCCGGTCAAGGTGAGAAATCGCGCCCCCTTTTCAGATCTCGTCGCCTTCTACCACCACCCACCGTCATCTCTCCACCGCACCCGCGACTCCCCCAGCCACCACGCTGCCATCCCCTTCCTCCACCGCCTCCATCTCCAAGTCAAACCCCCATCGAACGTGAATCCCGACCCAGGCCCCCAAATCGAAGGGCGCAGCCAACCCTAGACTCGGCGCCGCCTACACTGATCGCCTCCACCACCTCAGGCCCGGCGCCACCCCCAGAGCACCTGCGACGCTAAGGAGCACCCCGTCCATCTCCAAGCGCGCATAAAACCCTTTTCCCCTTCGGCAGTGAACTGCAGCCCCTACCCAGTCGAGTGCGCACCCACCGGAGCACCCCCAAGCGACGCCAACAACCGGAAATTCCTAACGAGTTAAAAGTGAGTTTTTATTTATTTTAACTTAACGTATTTAGCTTTAAAAATCAGTTTGGTTTTAAATAAACTACATCGATTATTTCCAGTTTTAAAAAAAAATATGAAGCAAGTGTAAGAGGTCGGATTTTTTTTAAAGTGTAAAATGACGGATTTTTATAATATTAAAGAAGTAAAAATTCGATTTTTATATATTGAATAGCAAAGTAAAAATTCAATTTTTATACATTGAATAGCAAAGTAAAAATTCGATTTTTATATATTGAATAGCGAAGTAAAAATGTGATTTTTACATATGTAGAGAATACGGGCAAAGAAAGTGACAAAGGGCGAGTGGCGAAGATTTTCTACAAAGAAGAGTCGAGGCGTTGGATTAGCAATTCTGTGAGAACTCCTCACCTTTATTTTATTTTATTTCTAGTTAAAATATATACTAGGATGCAGACGGTGTTTAGTAGCACCCGACACCCGTCGTCCACAGACCTTGGACGGCTTGTATGCTTGTTTGTTTGATTGTGATGTGTAGTTGATTGTGTGATGTGATGTGAAATGAAATAAAATATTTATATAGTTAAAAATATTTTATAGTTAAAAATAGAATTTTTAACGTATATATGAAATGAAATAAAAATAAATAAATCGGGCGATTTGTTTATATACACACATTTGATTGATATTGATTGGGATGATAAATTTTACACATCGCCCAACTGCACAAATAAAATCTGTGTTTGATTGTTTGAAACCCCACACGGGTATTGGGTTGTATGTCGATCGATTGATTGACGGACTGTTATAAGCGTTAAATATTTATATTCGATGCTTATACAGTGTAGAGTGCACTTTGGATGATGGTTGATTATTCATCGTTGTTATTGTATATATGTGTTGTAGAAAATACATATAATTAACATTATATGGTAATTGATTGGGCTTCACTCAATATTTGAAATAGAATATTTGAAATAAAAATATTTGAAATAGAAATATTTGAATAGAAATATTTGAAATAGAAATATTTGAAATAGAATATTTGAAATAGAATATTTGAAAATAGAAATATATGAAGCCGTGTTGATTAGATTGACGCCATTTTGACGTGAACGATATTTATATCGATTTTATTCATTTTATAATGAATATCGAAAGTGATTTCAAAATCTGATATTTTGTAAAGAATTGAGATTCAAAACGAATTCGAATTGAATTGAATTGAAAATGAATTTGAATTAAATCGAATAGAAAACAAATCTGAATTGAATTGAATTCAATTGAAAACGAATTGAAATAGAATTGAAATCGATTTGAATTGAAATCAAATAGAAGTGAATGTAAAAAGAATTTATGAGGGTAAATTCAATTTTGATTTGAATTTGAAATAAAGGTTGAAATTGTTTTTGAAACAAATTTGAAATGATTTATAAAATTCATTTTAAAAAGGAAATCGACAAAATATATATATATATTATATATATAATGGCCCGAATAGAACGCGCCGCCCCGCGGTAGTTCGTGAATTTCGACCATTGACTTCGAACGGACATTGCGGGAGATCCGACCGTCGGATTCTCCTAAAACCGGAACCCTCGGGTTCGTATCGAAAAGAGATTTCTAACGAATATTAGAAATTTGAAATCTAACGGTTGGATTTGGAATTATGTCCAAATCAAATTTGGAAAAGTTCGTTGTAAGTGCAGTTCGATGGCCGTTGATGGAAATCGACTGTACAAGCCTTGATAAAATTATTAAAAATAATAATAATTTGTGTAAAATCATAAGAAATGATTTGTGAAGAATTGGGATGAAAAACTCAGTATTTGAAAGGATAAAGATAGGTTTTTATCGAAATGAACTAGTTTTGAACTAGAATTAAAATTCTATTTATTTTTAAATAAATAAATTTGATTTGAAAGGGTTTTAAAAGTAACCAGGATTTCCAATAATTGAATTGGGATGGATTTGAATCGAAATTGTCTTTGGATTATTTCGATGTGGGATTTCGTGATTATACAGGTATTGTTATGGAAATTTGAAAGATATATTTATATCGTTATTTCCAATACGATATTTGTTGGTCGTAGAATTTGATATTGAATATAAGCTGATATATTTTCTGTTCAGAGCCTTGTATTTAATATCAAATGTGATTTGGGTTTGTCGTGAATGGTGTCTTCATTAACACTGTTCTTAAGCCCAGTTGAGAAAAAGATTAAATCTTTTATTTAGATTTAATGAAGTGTACCAATTAAATAATATTTAATTGGAATTGAATTGGTGTTGATTTTTGGGTTTATCGTGAACAGTGTTTTAAATAACACTTGATCTTTAACCCGATAATTAATAGAATGTGATTTTGGGTTGTCGTGAACGGTATTTTCAATAATACTGTTCTTAGATCCAAAGGAGTTAAGAAAATCAGAAACTAACAGGAGATTAGTTAAGTTGAGTGGTTTCTGGGGTATTGATCTGATGTTGGTTTCGGCCTTCGGGGTTAATACTTAGGAAAATGCTCACTTGCTAATTTATGGTTAGGGTCTGATTGAAATGTAATGTGATTTTGGGTTTATAGTGAACCGTGTTTTAAATGACACTGATTCTTTAACCCAGTTAAAGATTAAAACTAAGAATGGAGTATCACCAGTTTTGCTCCAAAGCGATAGTTAAATCTTTAATTAGATTTGGACGTGGAATGGTAATTAATTTTACCGATAACACCGTGGTATTAGATATGAAGTATTACCAGTTTTGCTTCATGGGATGAATAAGTTGGGATTGAGAAATAAAATAAATAATTACTTCGGTGTGGTTCGCTAATCCCGACTAGTATGGAAAACCATAATTTGGTTTGAAATGATATCCAAAGGAAGATTAAAGAATAAATTTTAGAGAATTTATCTTTGATAAAATTAATGGGAACCTTTCCCTAAGAACGTGAACTTTAGAAACTAACTGCAGGTTAGCTAAGAAGAATGGTTTCCTGGGTATTGATCTGATGTTGGTTTTCGGCCTTCGGGGTTAATATTTGGGGAATTGTTCCCTTGCTAATTTACGGTTAGTGACTGATGAATCGGAATGAGGCGTATGTTGTGATTGTATAACATTTGTTTACTATATATGCGGGTTGTTCGGAAAGGCCGGGTTTATACCCATTCTGAATAACCGATTCGACGATAAGTCGAAGATGATGACGGTGGTCGAAGACCGAAAGTCTTCACATCGTTTGGGTGATTACTGATGATCTTGATTGGGCTGTACACCCAAGATGAGGGAATCAGTTGGTGGTCGTCCAGACGTACTTGGAGATCGACGGATATGCGAGTAAAGTGCCTCCGGTTTTGTTCAGACTTAGAACGGACTTGTAAATGGATGGTGTGTCTGACATTGTATTCCTTTATATTGTATTCGTTGATCTCTACTAAATATATATCTGTTTCGCGGCGGGGAATTTATTCTCTTGCTTAACGCCCTTCTCTGAGACATACGAGCTCAGAGGTTATATATTGGGAGAAATCAGTGGTACAATATGGATTGATAGTGTGGCATGCTGAGATGCAGTGATCCAGACTTTTGTTGAAAAGCAAAGTTTGGTGGATGATGATCAAAGCGCAGCTTTAAAATAGCATGGCTTTGTGTATAGCGTTGATTCGCGAGCCTCACACCCCGGTATGGTGGTAAACTGATGGTTTGATCAGTATGCTTTTTAGTGGATGGGCACCTTAGTGGTGTCGTGGATTCGGTCGACCGAGATGAGCTTAGTGCCCAGGGATATATAGAGTAAGCGGTGTTTTCTCTCGCTGGGACGTAAGCCGCGGTGATACTCTGGTCCCAAAAGTGCGGATGTGCATTACGGTGTTTTCTCTTGCTGGGATGTAAGCCATGGGGAATTGCACTACGCGATCGATCTTTCGAATCAGGAGCCACCATGATGAAAATCCAACTTTCCAATACGTGTATTTCGGCTTTATTTGTAGAGCCTAGTAAGGCGACATGATGTATGGTACCCATGCCGTCTATGATTGATATTTATGATTGAAATTGTTTTGACACTATACACTTATTATAGTATCAAAAGATTTGATTTTTAAAACGTACCAAGCATGTTTGGCTATTATAAGGGAAAACCCTATCCTCTGGCTGCGTTGCATTGTGTGATGGGACCTGGGTCTTATAATAGCTTCATTTTTCTTTATTTAGCATTGCGCTGTTTGTTTTATGCACCGGTATTCTTAGGAGGAAACCCGTTCCGTGTTATACGGCGTGGTCCCTTGATTTACCTAACTTTAAAATAAAGATTTACAACTGTTTTAGTTCTCACACCAGTCCCATGACTGACTTGGAGTTTATTGTTTTAACCTAAACTCTGGGTGCCCTTATTTTCGACACGGGCAGCTAGTAGTTTTGGTTTTGCAGATTTATATTCACAGGATCCTGGTTTACAGCTGGAATGATATTCGGAAAGCTTTGTATCCGTATATCTCTTCTAGTTGTGTAATGTATTATTTTCCGCTGCGATGTAGTTAAATGTAATTTAAATCTATGATATTTCTGTGTAATATTCATTTATACTCTGTATATTCTTGTATTCTGGTGCATTGTTGTAATATACAATGAAATGTTCTTCCGTCTGTGTTCTTTTGTGGCTTGCTCTCGAAATATCCGCGCTTTCCTCACCGGGGAAGTTACGGGTTTCACAGTTGGTATCAGAGCTTTGGTTTACAAAGCTCAGAGAACAAGACACATTAGAACCATACGAAAGAATTCATCATATGTTGGATTAGTAATATCCAATGGAATGACTCGTTAGAGATGGGATCAGTAGTATCCTAGAACGAGTGTGAAGAGTAAATTTTTAAAGTGAAAACAAGTTTTGTTTTGAAAGTTTAAATCAATTATTCGTATTTGATTATTTATTTATATTGATTTGGACATTCCAGTATATAAAGATTTTGCGTATACGTCTGATCCACGTATATTTGAAGTTTTAATATACTGGATAGATATAGAATCACACTCTAGTCGCCCGGGGATGATGCTGATAATTGTGATCACATCATCAGTGTTTATATTTGAGTGACGAAAGTGAGATTTCTATATATTTCCTATTGACTGGTGTGAGAACCAAAATTAGATAGGGCTTATTGTTGTGATTTGACATCAAAAACCTTATTTTTGACTATATAACAAAAATATGTGTTTGAAATGCTAATCAACTAATTGATTGATGGTTGCGTTGTTTGATTATTGTTGGATTAATTAAAATTTGAACCATTTAGTCAAATTGTACCAAAAAGTGAGTTGTATTGAAAATGTGTCGCATTTGCTTGCATATACTTGTACTTACATTGAACAGGTCATAGCAAAGAGGCTAGAGCTGAAGAATAAAATTGTTTGCCCGACAAATAGGTACATGTTTAACATAATTTACTGTTTTGTTTGGGTGATGATGATTTTATGAGCCGATTGGCTAGCCGCTTGGCTTTTTCTTTTTCTTTTTGAGATCAGAAGGCCTATATGGCAATTTCGGGATTTTCCCGTGGTTCCCGGTGCAGGGGAGGTTATGGCGAAATTTTTCGAAAATTTAGGGTGTTATCCAGATTTTTGAAATTTTTGAAAAGTTCTTAGAAACTGAAAAGTTGAAGAATTTAAGCCATAGTGAAAATAATGAAAGTTGATTTGGTTTGTAAAACAACTTTTGGCTTCGTTCCTTTTCGGGGACGAAAAGTGTAAAGACCCGAAAATTCCCACCTGTTGGATCGACCATAAACCACACAGGTCTGACCCAAAGGTTGGAAATCTTCGAATACTTTAACTTTGGGAATACAATACATCAGAACAATAACAGCAGACTTTTATTACATTACAATAATGTTACATCAGAGTACAGAATATATCAGAGTACATTGAAATAAATATATTACAGCGGAAGATTATATTACAAGAAATTAATACAATACACAGCGGAAGACTTCAATGCTCAGGACATAGCTTTAAGCTTCGACCCAAGATCCTGCTAAAGAGGTAAAGATATCTGCAAAAAGCTACTCGACTGCCCGTGTGGAAAGAGGGCACCCGAGTTCGCAAGGTGAAAACAAACTACGGGTCAGTCATGAGACTGGTGTGAGAATTCTTAACTAGTTTAACTAATAGTAATAAGGCAAATCCAAGGACCACGCCGCTAACGCGGAACGGGTTTACTCCAATGGATTGCCGTGCATAATAATAAAGGAAATCGTCAAACAGCGCAATGCTTTTTGGAAAAATGAAACCATTATAAGACCCAGGTCCCATCACACAATGTAACGCTCACCAAAGGATAGGGTTTTACCTTATAATGGTCAAAGGATGCTTGATACGTGAAAACGATATTATTATTAGTGTGTGTGTATATATATATATATATATATATATATATATAAAACATTCAAATATAGTATCAATCCTAGACGGCATAGGTACCATATACTATGTCGCCGTACTAGTTCTACAATCAAAACCGCAAGGTCGTATTGGAAATTGGATTTCCATCATGAGTCGAGGCTAGGGGCAAGCTCCTCTCCGATTCGAGACACTCTAGCAAATGCCTCAGGATCCCCTCAGTGAACCCTTGGATGCGGTAGGGTCGGTCCCCGCCTATCGGCAGTGGATTGGTTATGCCTGAACACACGCTTCCCGGTTCCTTTGAACCTATAACATGACCTCTATCGGCCTATAAAAATCTGAGGCGCCTCAAAATCCATCATCCACATAAGTAAAATGTCAGGGCTGGTAGGTCGCTGACACCACTTTAGCTAGAAAGAAACGTGTGCACTCCCTACGGTCCATATCCCGTTTTTGACTCATACCGGGGAGTGAGGCTCGCGAAGTCACGATATACACAAAGCTATGCCGTAATAGGCTATGCTTTGATCATCAACCACAAGGCCCTGCTTATCAACAAAAGCCTTGATCAATGCATCTTAGCATGCCACATTGTCAGTCCATACTATACCATTGATTTCTGCCAATATATAACCTCTAAGCTCATATGTCTCAGAGAAGGGTGTTAACCACCAAGCAGATATATATTAACAGAGATCAACGAATGTAGTTTAAAGGACTACAACGTCAGACATACATTCCATTTATAAACTTATGCTCTGGGTCTGAGCAAAAGTCAAATCCGTACAAATCAACACTACGTCCGGATAACTACCATCTTAGCCCCGTCTTGGGAGCAAATCAATCAAGGACCTCAATGCTAGTTACCCATTAGATGTGAAGATCGTCGGTCTTCAATCGCCGTCTTCAACTCTTAGATTTAAAACGTCGTATAATCATTTGAAATGAGATTGAACTCGGTCTTCTCAAATGATTCTCTCTCTATATATATATATATATATATATATATATATATATATATATATATATATATATATTGAAAACATTTCATATCGTTATTAATATTTGATAACGACCTATCGCTATTTTTATTTATATAAAAATAGCATAAATAATTTAACGATGCTTCGGGTTGATGGGCGACCCTGGCGCTGTTTTCAGCCAATTTTGATTTACACATATCCTGAAATCTAACCGTTGGATTTTGACGAAATTTATATCGTTGGAAAGATATTCCCAAAGCGGTCCTAACGGTTCTAGTTTTGAGAAAATCCGACTGTCGGATCTTTCGGTATAACCGTTTAAAGTTATGATTGCCGATACTCGAACTGCCGCGCACGTTCCGTTTAATTTATAATTTATATTTATATAAATATAAATCGTTTGGCGATTTCAACTTTTAACGTCTATTCTTTTATTGCATTTAAAATGACGATAAAAATATCACTTTTATTTTACTCTGTTTTATTTACATTTAATATGTAAATAAAATGTGCTTTTTAAATTCACTTTAATTCATGCTTTATTTACACCAAATATAAATAGATGTTCTTTTTCTATCTTTGGTTTATTTACACTAAATTTAAATAAAAAATTAAATAATCTTTTTCTATCTTTTGATTTATTTACTCTAAATGTAAATAAATAATCTTTCTTACCATTTATTTATTTACCTAGATATAAATAATGTTTATATTTTCCTTTTCTTATTTCTTTACCCAAATGTAAATAAATGGTTTTTCTACTTCTACTTTTTCTTATTTATTTACACTATTTGTAAATAAATGTTTTACTTTACTTTTATCTTATTTATTTACACTATTTGTAAATAAATGTTTTACTTTTACTTTTGCTATATTTATTTACATTAATTGTAAATAAATGTATCTAATTTCTTATTCATATTTATTTATGCTATTTGTATATAAATGGTTTCAATTTCCTTACCAATCCTATTTACATAGTAAATGTAAATAAATGTATTTCTTTAATTCTTTTCTAATATTTCTTTTTTATTATTATTTTTATTTACATAAGAAAATGTAAATAATTACCATCCACATTTTGGTTCTTTTTATTCCTTTTTTTTTATTTACATAAGAAAATGTAAATAAATTCTAATTCACATGTTTAATCTTATAATCTTAATTATCTAGAAATGTAATTTTATTTACAATGTAAAAACATGTTCTTTAATTACATAAAAGTATAATTTTATTTAATCTTTTATTTATCTAATGTAAATAAATGTCTTAGTTTTTCTATGTTTTATTTTATTTACACTAAATAGTTTACATATGCTTTAACCTCCCACATTGGATAGGTATTGTTGTGATTACTGGACAGCCGGGCGGGTCCGGGCAGGTTTACATCACAACTCAATCCAACCTCGGGTTAAGCATACTAATTCATATTAAGAAAAATGGAATAAATGTTTTTTTCCTTTTTATTTTCTTTTCTCATTTATTTACCTATTTGTAAATGAATGTCTAAATTACTTTACCTTATTTATTTACCTAAACGTAAATAAATATTTCAATTACTTCATCTTAAGTATTTACATAAGAAATGTAAATGCTTATTCCCTATTCTTTTACATTGAAAAATGTAAATACTTAATCCTTTTTATTATTTCTTCTTAACAAAATGTTTATTTTGTTTTTATCCTTTTATCTACTTTAAACAAAAATGCGAGTTTTGACGCTACTAATTTATATTGATAAACATGTGAATTTTTGTCGCAACTAATTTATATTGATAAATAGTATATTTTTAACGCTACTAATTTATATTGACAAAATTGTTAACTTTAATCCAACTATCATAATTTGACAAATATGTCAATTCTAATTCAACTACTATAATTTGACAAAAATGTCAATTTTAATCCCACTATCATAGTTTGATAAATAGGTCAATTCTAAAGGTAAAAAGCGACATTTCTATTTATCATGCACAAATCCTATGTAATTGACATTTTTATTTATCACAACACTTTTAACTAAAATGACATGTTTATATTAGCATAACATGATTAACTAAATGACATGTTTAACAATCCTAATATTAGAATAAAAATAAGTATTTTTATTCACATGACATGACATTATTATAACATAAATGGTATTTTTATTTTAATGTCATATTTGCATTGTGAAAATATAACCATTTCGCTAATTCGCTCTTAATATACAAAATGTCCACTTTGTCTAATTCACTTTTAATATACAAAAATGTATATTTTGTCTAATTCTTCTCCATGCAAAAAATGCTAATTTTGTTTATTCAATTCAATGCAAAAAAAATGCTAATTTTGTTTATTCTATTCTAATATTCATTTTAATCTTTACATTGAAAAAAAATGTAAATTTACTATTTCTATGTAATATTTGCATTTTAGGATGCAAATGCAAAGGCAAACTTATTTCTAATGTAAACGTCCTTTCTAGTGTCAACATTTCAAAAATAACTATATTTCCCAATGCCAATAGTTGATTCACTTCAATCATATAATATGACGATGAAATATGTGTCACAATACTCAAATTATCATAACGGTGATTTTGGTGTCATAATATTCAGAATAACACAACGATGGTTTTGGCGTCATAATATTCAAAATAACACAATGATGGTTTTGGCGTCATAACATTCAAAATAACACAATGATGGTTTTGGCGTAATAATATCTATTTTAACACAACGGTATAAATTGTGTCATTGTAACTATACTAACACAATGATGTACATTGTGGTGTACTTTTGATGGATCACAATACAAGCCTCATCTTTATTTGTAAATGAGAATAAAGATCATTAAACTTACATTCTGTTATATGTAAATGAAGAAAAAGATAGAAATTGTCCCTTTACTTAAGTTGACAAAATGAGCACAAAATTTTGTTCTTTTATTATGTCAACAAACAACATAAGAATTTGTCTTTTTATCAAGTTAACAAAATGACATAAAACTTGTCCCTTCTAATTTAACAAACAAAATTATGTAAAAATTGTCTTTTATTTTACAAAACAAAATTACATAAAAATTGTCTTTTATTTTAACAAACAAAATAAATGTTAAAAATTGTCCCTTTAATTTGTTAATCAAAAATAGTGTTAAAAATTGTCCTTTTTATGTGTTGACAAAATTGGACATAAAATAATCCTTTTTATTCTGTCTACAAAAATTTGTCTTTTTCTTATGTAAACAAAATAGCATAAAAATAATTTCCTTTTAATTTGTATACAAAATTTTGCCTTTTCTTCTTTTGTAACAAGGATAAACAAAATAAAGATTTAATATTTTTATGTAAGAAATAAAAATAAAAACAAAACAATAACGATGAGGATTTATCGGGAATGCATCAGAAGTACAGATCTAAACAAAAGTCCACAACATGATATCATACATCATCACATCAACAGATAATAAACTTAATCATCACATCACAGATAACTTACGTAACAATTTTAATTAAAATTTAAAAATCAGAAATCTCACATGCGTTGGAGATTTAGTCCAAATTTTCAAACAGTTCAGAAAGGCCTCGTGTCAGTCTAGGAATGTAGATCTGATCTCTACGATCACACAGCTTCTGAAATCGTTAATTTCGTTGATGTACACATTAGTTATGGTCAGAATAAGATTGGAAATAAATTTAATTTATTAATTAAATAATTAAATTAAAAATATACCCTCTTCTTCTTGTTCAAAGTCACGGCCGTGACTTTCAACTATTGTTCAAAACTCCACCTTCAGTTTTCGGGAGCTTGGATGCACGAAACGAGGCGCCGTCAGTTGGAGGAGCTGCGGCCAAGGGAGGCGCACGTGTGCCTGGGGTGTTGGGGGGTGTGGTTGGAAAGAGGAGAGAAAGAGGAGGAGAAGGAGAGCCGCCATGAACCTATGAAGAAGGAGGCTAGGTTTCATTAGGGTTATGGGGTTGGGTCTATGAGATCTTATATAGACATTCGCAAATTGTTGCTTAGTCCTTATGTATTCTATTATATTTAATTCTATTAATTTTACCCCCTTTATGTAAGTTATTTAATACAATTTGGTCCCTTTATTATAAACAAATAATACTTTTCTTTCAATCTTTTCAATGTAGTAAAAATGATACATTTAAATGCAACTTTTTAATGTGGTAAAAACGATACATTTCATTGCAACTTTTTTAATGCAAATAAAAATGATACATTTGTAAATTCTAATGTGACTAAATTAATGAGTTTAATTTTGTCCATTCACATTCAACAAAAATGTATATTTTGTTGTACCTTTCGAACACCACACAAAAATGTATAACCTAACATGTTTTGTTGACATTTCTAATGCATATTTTTAATAAAAGTGGCATCTTCAATCCTCTAAATAGATGACATGTTTAATTCTCTAAATAGATGACATAAATGACATTTCATGACATTTCAAATCTAATGACATATTTAATCCAATTTAACCTTCCTAACAAAAGTGACCTTCTTATTTTAACATAAACATTACTAATAAAAATGTTCTCATGACAAATCCTATATTTCAAATGTAAATAAAAAGAACATTTTTTTTTTGAATGCATAGTGAGTTAAGAAAATGAAAAGTTACCAGGTTGAAATAAAGATACATGCAGGCATGATTTGGAAAGAATAAACATGGCATTTATGATATGAATGTGCATGATTTATTTGTTTATTAATGTCAACATTAATTAACGAACGTTACTTTGTCTATGCGACATGAAATTTACTATATAAATAAACAAATAGATTTTATCATTTAATTTCACAAATCAAACATGTCTTATAGTTGACACTCAACTTAGTGTCAATTTCTTATTAAAAATTATATTGAACCTTTAAAATAAAATCAAGGATTCAACTACTATTATTATTTTAATTTAAAAATAGAATTTTTAAATTCTCCCGTATTTTCTAACAAAATTTTATGAAATAAAAATTTTAAATTTATCATCAATTTCCGGGTTGTTACAACCTCCCCCACTTAAAAATCTTTTCGTCCTCGAAAAGGAACTAAGGTAAAAGTTGTTTAATTATCTAACCAAATTTTAATTTTCTTTTATTAATTTTATTTGTTGACTAACTTATCAAATATATATTTACTTTTATATATTTAAAATCATATTTTCAAAAATAGATTATATATAATTAAAATACGTTAATTATAAGCTTATCACTCTGAACTCATCCTATGGCATTCCTAACCCCATCTCTAATGAGTTTTCTCATTCTAGGACACTGCTGGTCCTATCTCTAATGAGTATTCTTATTGGATATTACTAATCCAATCTCTGATGAGTCTTTGTTCAGTTCTAACTAGTTGTACCCCAAATATTTGAGCTAACCAGAGCTCTGATACCAACTGTAAAGACCCGAAAATTCCCACCCGTTGGATCGACCATAAACCACACAGGTCTGAACCAAAGGTTGGAAATCTTCGAATACTTTAACTTTGGGAATACAATACATCAGAACAATAACAACAGACTTTTACTACATTACAATAATGTTACATCAGAGTACAGAATATATCAGAGTACATTGAAATAAATATATTACAGCGGAAGATTATATTACAAGAAATTAATACAATACACAGCGGAAGACTTCAATGCTCAGGACACAGCTTTAAGCTTCGATCCAAGATCCTGCTAAAGAGATAAAGATATCTGCAAAAAGCCACCCGACTGCCCGTGTGGAAAGAGGGCATCCGAGTTCGCAAGGTGAAAACAAACTACGGGTCAGTAATGGGACTGGTGTGAGAATTCTTAACTAGTTTAACTAATAGTAATAAGGCAAATCCAAGGACCACGCCTCTAACGCGGAACGGGTTTACTCCAATGGATTGCCGTGCATAATAATAAAGGAAATCGTCAAACAGCGCAATGCTTTTTGGAAAAATGAAACCATTATAAGACCCAGGAACCATCACACAATGCAACGCACACCAGAGGATAGGGTTTTACCTTATAATGGTCAAAGGATGCTTGATACGTGAAAACGATATTATTATTAGTGTGTGTATATATATATAAAACATTCAAATATAATATCAATCCTAGACGGCATAGGTACCATATACTATGTCGCCGTACTAGTTCTACAATCAAAACCGCAAGGTCGTATTGGAAATTGGATTTCCATCATGAGTCGAGGCTAGGGGCAAGCTCCTCTCCGATTCGAGACACTCTAGCAAATGCCTCAGGATCCCCCGCAGTGAACCCTTGGATGCGGTAGGGCCGGTCCCCGCCTATCGGCAGTGGATTGGTTATGCCTGAACACACGCTTCCCGGTTCCTTTGAACCTATAACATGACCTCTATCGGCCTATAAAAATCCGAGGCGCCTCAAAATCCATCATCCACATAAGTAAAATGTCAGGGCTGGTAGGTCGCTGACACCACTCTAGCTAGAAAGAAACGTGTGCACTCCCTACGGTCCATATCCCGTTTTTGACTCATACCGGGGTGTGAGGCTCGCGAAGTCACGATATACACAAAGCTATGCCGTAATAGGCTATGCTTTGATCATCAACCACAAGTCCCTGCTTTTAAACAAAAACCTTGATCAATGCATCTTAGCATGCCACATTGTCAGTCCATACTATACCATTGATTTCTACCAATATATAACCTCTAAGCTCATATGTCTCAAAGAAGGGTGTTAATCACCAAGCAGATATATATTAACATAGATCAACGAATGTAGTATAAAGGATTACAACGTCAGACATACATTCCATTTATAAACTTTTGCTCTGGGTCTGAGCGAAAGTCAAATCCATACAAATCAACACTACGTCCGGATAACTACCATCTTAGCCCCGTCTTGGGAGCAAATCAATCAAGGACCTCAACGCTAGTTACCCATTCGATGTGAAGATCGTCGGTCTTCAATCGCTGTCTTCAACTCTTAGATTTAAAACGTCGTATAATCATTTGAAATGAGATTGAACTCGGTCTTCTCAAATGATTCTCGCATATATATATATATATATATATATATATATATATATATATATATATTTGAAAACATTTCATATCGTTATTAATATTTGATAACGACCTATCGCTATTTTTATTTATAAAAAAATAGCCTAAATAATTTAACGACGCTTCGGGTCGATGGGCGACCCTGGCGCTGTTTTTAGCCAATTTTGATTTACACATATCCTGAAATCTAATCGTTGGATTTTGACGAAATTTATATCGTTGGAAAGGTCTTCCCAAAGCGGTCCTAACGGTTCCAGTTTTGAGAAAATCCGACTGTCGGATCTTTCGGTATAACCGTTTAAAGTTATGATTGCCGATACGCGAACTGCCGTGCGCGTTCCGTTTAATTTATAATTTATATTTATATAAATATAAATCATTTGGCGATTTCAACTATTAACGTCTATTCTTTTATCGCATTTAAAATGACGATAAAAATATCACTTTTATTTTACTCTGTTTTATTTACATTTAAAATGTAAATAAAATGTGCTTTTTAAATTCACTTTAATTCATGCTTTATTTACACCAAATATAAATAGATGTTCTTTTTCTATCTTTGGTTTATTTACACTAAATGTAAATAAAAAATTAAATAATCTTTTTCTATCTTTTGATTTATTTACTCTAAATGTAAATAAATATTCTTTCTTACCATTTATTTATTTACCTAGATATAAATAATGTTTTCATTTTCCTTTCCTTATTTCTTTACCCAAATGTAAATAAATGGTTTTTCTACTTCTACTTTTTCTTATTTATTTACACTATTTGTAAATAAATGTTTTTACTTTACTTTTATCTTATTTATTTACACTATTTGTAAATAAATGTTTTACTTTTACTTTTGCTATATTTATTTACATTAATTGTAAATAAATGTATCTAATTTCTTATTCATATTTATTTACGCTATTTGTAAATAAATGGTTTCAATTTCCTTACCAATCCTATTTACATAGTAAATGTAAATAAATGTATTTCTTTAATTCTTTTCTAATATTTCTTTTTATTATTATTTTTATTTACATAAGAAAATGTAAATAATTACCATCCACATTTTGGTTCTTTTTATTCCTTTTTTTTATTTACATAAGAAAATGTAAATAAATTCTAATTCACATGTTTAATCTTATAATCTTAATTACCTAGAAATGTAATTTTATTTACAATGTAAAAACATGTTCTTTAATTACATAAAAGTATAATTTTATTTATCTAATGTAAATAAATGTCTTACTTTTTCTATGTTTTATTTTATTTACACTAAATAGTTTACATATGCTTTAACCTCCCACATTGGATAGGTATTGTTGTGATTACTGGACAGCCGGGCGGGTCCGGGCAGGTTTACATCACAACTCAATCCAACCTCGGGTTAAGCATACTAATTCATATTAAGAAAAATGGAATAAATGTTTTTTTTTCCTTTTTTTTCTTTTCTCATTTATTTACCTATTTGTAAATGAATGTCTAAATTACTTTACCTTATTTATTTACCTAAACGTAAATAAATGTTTCAATTACTTCATCTTAAGTATTTACATAAGAAATGTAAATGCTTATTCCCTATTCTTTTACATTGAAAAATGTAAATACTTAATCCTTTTTATTATTTCTTCTTAACAAAATGTTTATTTTGTTTTTATCCTTTTATCTACTTTAAACAAAAATGCGAGTTTTGACGCTACTAATTTATATTGATAAACATGTGAATTTTTGTCGCAACTAATTTATATTGATAAATAGTATATTTTTAACGCTACTAATTTATATTGACAAAATTGTTAACTTTAATCCAACTATCATAATTTGACAAATATGTCAATTCTAATTCAACTACTATAATTTGACAAAAATGTCAATTTTAATCCCACTATCATAGTTTGAAAAATAGGTCAATTCTAAAGGTAAAAAGCGACATTTCTATTTATCATGCACAAATCCTATGTAATTGACATTTTTATTTATTACAACACTTTTAACTAAAATGACATGTTTATATTAGCATAACATGGTTAACTAAATGACATGTTTAACAATCCTAATATCAGAATAAAAATAAGTATTTTTATCCATATGACATGACATTATTATAACATAAATGGTATTTTTATTTTAATGTCATATTTGCATTGTGAAAATATAACCATTTCGCTAATTCGCTCTTAATATACAAAATGTCCACTTTGTCTAATTCACTTTTAATATACAAAAATGTATATTTTGTCTAATTCTTCTCCATGCAAAAAATGCTAATTTTGTTTATTCAATTCAATGCAAACAAAAATGCTAATTTTGTTTATTCTATTCTAATATTCATTTTAATCTTTACATTGAAAAAAAATGTAAATTTTCTATTTCTATGTAATATTTGCATTTTAGGATGCAAATGCAAAGGCAAACTTATTTCTAATGTAAACGTCCTTTCTAGTGTCAACATTTCAAAAATAACTATATTTCCCAATGCCAATAGTTGATTCACTTCAATCATATAATATGACGATGAAATATGTGTCACAATACTCAAATTATCATAACGATGGTTTTGGTGTCATAATATTCAGAATAACACAACGATGGTTTTGGCGTCATAATATTCAAAATAACACAATGATGGTTTTGGCGTCATAACGTTCAAAATAACACAATGATGGTTTTGGCGTAATAATATCTATTTTAACACAATGGTTTAAATTGTGTCATTGTAACTATACTAACACAATGATGTAAATTGTGGTGTACTTTTGATGGATCACAATACAAGCCTCATCTTTATTTGTAAATGGGAATAAAGATCATTAAACTTACATTCTGTTATATGTAAATGAAGAAAAAGATAGAAATTGTCCCTTTACTTAAGTTGACAAAATGAGCACAAAATTTTGTTCTTTTATTATGTCAACAAACAACATAAGAATTTTTCTTTTTATCAAGTTAACAAAATGACATAAAACTTGACCCTTCTAATTTAACAAACAAAATTATGTAAAAATTGTCTTTTATTTTACAAAACAAAATTACATAAAAATTGTCTTTTATTTTAACAAACAAAATAAATGTTAAAAATTGTCCCTTTAATTTGTTAATCAAAAATAGTGTTAAAAATTGTCCTTTTTATCCGTTGACAAAATTATGTTAAAAATTGTGCTTTTTATGTGTTGACAAAATTGGACATAAAATAATCCTTTTTATTTTGTCTACAAAAATTTGTCTTTTTCTTATGTAAACAAAATAGCATAAAAATAATTTCCTTTTAATTTGTATACAAAATTTTGCCTTTTCTTCTTTTGTAACAAGGATAAACAAAATAAAGATTTAATATTTTTATGTAAGAAATAAAAATAAAAACAAAACAATAACGATGAGGATTTATCGGGAATGCATCAGAAGTACAGATCTAAACAAAAGTCCACAACATGATATCATACATCATCACATCAACAAATAATAAACTTAATCATCACATCACAGATAACTTACGTAACAATTTTAATTAAAATTTAAAAATCAGAAATCTCACATGCGTTGGAGATTTAGTCCAAATTTTCAAACAGTTCAGAAAGGCCTCGTGTCAGTCCAGGAATGTAGATCTGATCTCTACGATCACACAGCTTCTGAAATCATTAATTTCGTTGATGTACGCATTAGTTATGGTCAGAATAAGATTGGAAATAAATTTAATTTATTAATTAAATAAATAAATTAAAAATATGCCCTCTTCTTCTTGTTCAAAGTCACGGCCGTGACTTTCAACTATTGTTCAAAACTTCACCTTCAGTTTTCGGGAGCTTGGATGCACGAAACGAGGCGCCGTCAGTTGGAGGAGGTGCGGCTAGGGGAGGCGCACGTGTGCCTGGGGTGTTGGGGGGTGTGGTTGGAAAGAGGAGAGAAAGAGGAGGAGAAGGAGAGCCGCCATGAACCTATGAAGAAGGAGGCTAGGTTTCATTAGGGTTATGGGGTTGGGTCTATGAGATATTATATAGACATTCGCAAATTGTTGTTTAGTCCTTATGTATTCTATTATATTTAATTCTATTAATTTTACCCCCTTTATGTAAGTTATTTAATACAATTTGGTCCCTTTATTATAAACAAATAATACTTTTCTTTCAATCTTTTCAATGTAGTAAAAATGATACATTTAAATGCAACTTTTTAATGTGATAAAAACGATACATTTCATTGCAACTTTTTTAATGCAAATAAAAATGATACATTTGTAAATTCTAATGTGATTAAATTAATGAGTTTAATTTTGTCCATTCACATTCAACAAAAATGTATATTTTGTTGTACCTTTCGAACACCGCACAAAAATGTATAACCTAACATGTTTTGTTGACATTTCTAATGCATATTTTTAATAAAAGTGGCATCTTCAATCCTCTAAATAGATGACATGTTTAATTCTCTAAATAGATGACATAAATGACATTTCATGACATTTCAAATCTAATGACATATTTAATCCAATTTAACCTTCCTAACAAAAGTGACCTTCTTATTTTAACATAAACATTACTAATAAAAATGTTCTCATGACAAATCCTATATTTCAAATGAAAATAAAAAGAACATTTTTTTTTTGAATGCATAGTGAGTTAAGAAAATGAAAAGTTACCAGGTTGAAATAAAGATACATGCAGGCATGATTTGGAAAGAATAAACATGGCATTTATGATATGAATGTGCATGATTTATTTGTTTATTAATGTCAACATTAATTAACGAACGTTACTTTGTCTATGCGACATGAAATTTACTATATAAATAAACAAATAGATTTTATCATTTAATTTCACAAATCAAACATATCTTATAGTTGACACTCAACTTAGTGTCAATTTCTTATTAAAAATTATATTGAACCTTTAAAATAAAATCAAGGATTCAACTACTATTATTATTTTAATTTAAAAATAGAATTTTTAAATTCTCCCTTATTTTCTAACAAAATTTTATGAAATAAAAATTTTAAATTTATCTTCAATTTCCGGGTTGTTACAAAAAGTTTTAAGTGGGGGAGATTGTAATAACCCGGAAATCTGGGCCAGTTAGAAAATTTTAAATTGGAAATTTTAATGAATTTTGAATATTTATTTTAAATTATAAAAGGAATTGGAAATAGCGCGGTAGTTCGATAATTCGATTTCAAACTTCAAATGAACATACCGGGTGCTAAATAAACCGGATTTTAGTGAAACCAAAAATGATGGAATCTAATTGTGAATATCTTTCCAACGAATCCGAAAAATCAAAATTTCATAGCGGGGATCAAAAGATATGTCCAGTTGAAATTTCTGAATAGTCGCTATGGAATTCAGGCCGTTAAAAATGGAAATTTTGCAAACGACCTCGGATTTCGACGAAACCACTTTTGTTGGATCCGTGATGTAAAGTTATTGCTAGGTTTCAAATTTCATAATTTTTTGATTCAGTATGTGAGCGAGGCAAAGGAAAACGCGTTTGACCAGTTTCAGTTGATTTTGATCGACTGGAAAATGGCCATTTTTTAAACGATCTCAGAATTTGATGGAATTAGTTTTGTTAGGACAGCATCGTCAATACGAAGCCAGAAATAATTTTTCTGGAATTTTTGAAGTGCGTATGTGGCCCTGGTAAATTGAAATGTACGTTCGAATTGAATATATATAGATTTGTACTTTAATTTGAGCGGAAACTGATCGTAACAAGTGAATTGGCTTACGAAACATATCCCATTGTGTTCGGAATGGGGGTATTACACTAAGGACGATAGCCGTTGGGTTTGGGATGGAGATCGTAGCCTTAAGCTGCCATCCCCTTCCTCCACCGCCTCCATCTCCAAGTCAAACCCCCATCGAACGTGAATCCCGACCCAGGCCCCCAAATCAAATGGCGCAGCCAACCCTAGACCCGGCGCCGCCTGCACTGATTGCCTTCGTCACCTCTGGCCCGGCGCCACCCCCAGAGCACCTGCGACGCCAAGGAGCACCCCGTCCATCTCCAAGCGCGCAGAAAACCCTTTTCCCCTTTGGTAGTGAACTGCAGCCCCTACCCAGTCGAGTGCGCACCCACCGGAGCACTTCCAAGCGACGCCAACAACCGGAAATTCCTAACGAGTTAAAAGTGAGTTTTTATTTATTTTTACTTAACGTATTTAGCTTTAAAAATCAGTTTGGTTTTAAATAAACTACATCGATTATTTGCAGTTTTAAAAAAAAAATATGAAGCTAGTGTAAGAGGTCGGATTTTTTTTAAAGTGTAAAATATCGGATTTTTATAATATTAAAGAAGTAAAAAATTCGATTTTTATATATTGAATAGCAAAGTAAAAATTCGATTTTTATATATTGAATAGCAAAGTAAAAATTCGATTTTTATATATTGAATAGCGAAGTAAAAATGTGATTTTTACATATGTAGAGAATACGGGCAAAGAAAGTGACAAAGGGCGAGTGGCGAAGATTTTCTACAAAGAAGAGTCGAGGCGTTGGATTAGCAATTCTGTGAGAACTCCTCACCTTTATTTTATTTTATTTCTAGTTAAAATATATACTAGGATGCAGACGGTGTTTAGTAGCACCCGACACCCGTCGTCCACAGACCATGGACGGCTTGTATGCTTGTTTGTTTGATCTTGATGTGTAGTTAATTGTGTGATGTGATGTTAAATGAAATAAAATATTTATATAGTTAAAAATATTTTATAGTTAAAAATAGAATTTTTAACGTATATTTGAAATGAAATAAAAATAAACAAATCGGGCGATTTGTTTATATACACACATTTGACTGATATTGATTGGGATGATAAATTTTACACATCGCCCAACTGCACAAATAAAATCTGTGTTTGATTGTTTGAAACCCCAAACGGGTATTGGGATGATATATGACATACACTAATCCCAATAGTTAGTTGTATGTCGATCGATTGATTGACGGACTGTTATAAGCGTTAAATATTTATATTCGATGCTTATACAGTGTAGAGTGCACTTTGGATGATGGTTGATTATTCATCGTTGTTATTGTATATATGTGTTGTAGAAAATCCATATAATTAACATTATATGGTAATTGATTGGGCTTCATTCAATATTTGAAATAGAATATTTGAAATAGAAATATTTGAAATAGAAATATTTGAAATAGAAATATTTGAATAGAAATATTTGAAATAGAAATATTTGAAATAGAATATTTGAAAATAGAAATATATGAAGCCGTGTTGATTAGATAGACGCCATTTTGACATGAACGATATTTATATCGATTTTATTCATTTTATAATGAATATCGATTTTAGTCATTTTATAATGAATATCGAAAGTGATTTCAAAATCTGATATTTTGTAAAGAATTGAAATTCAAAACGAATTCGAATTGAATTGAATTGAAAACGAATTTGAATTAAATCGAATAGAAAACAAATCTGAATTGAATTGAATTCAATTGAAAACGAATTGAAATAGAATTGAAATCGATTTGAATTGAAATCAAATAGAAGTGAATGAAAAAAGAATTTATGAGGGTAAATTCAATTTTGATTTGAATTTGAAATAAAGGTTGAAATTGTTTTTGAAACAAATTTGAAATGATTTATAAAATTCGTTATAAAAAGGAAATCGACGAAATATATATAATATATATATATATATTATATATATAATAGCCTGAATAGAACGCGCCGCGCCGCGGTAGTTCGTGAATTTCGACCATTGACTTCGAACGGACATTGCGGGAGATCCGACCGTCGGATTCTCCTAAAACCTGAACCGTTGGGTTCGTATCGAAAAGAGCTTTCTAACGAATATTAGAAATTTGAAATCTAACGGTTGGATTTGGAATTATGTCCAAATCAAATTTGGAAAAGGTCGTTGTAAGTGCAGTTCGATGGCCGTTGATGGAAATCGACTGTACAAGCCTTGATAAAATTATTAAAAATAATAATAATTTGTGTAAAATCATAAGAATTGATTTGTGAAGAATTGGGATGAAAAAC
This sequence comes from Allium sativum, assembly GCA_030737875.1. Taxonomy (NCBI): domain Eukaryota; kingdom Viridiplantae; phylum Streptophyta; class Magnoliopsida; order Asparagales; family Amaryllidaceae; genus Allium; species Allium sativum. The sequence goes on from CM060920.1 coordinate 895,652,369, forward strand.
TCCCTATTTGAAAGGATAAAAATAGGTTTTTATCGAAATGAACTAGTTTTGAACTAGAATTAAAATTCTATTTATTTTTAAATAAATAAATTTGATTTGAAAGGGTTTTAAAAGTAACCAGGATTTCCAATAATTGAATTGGGATGGATTTGAATCGAAATTGTCTTTGGATTATTTCGATGTGGGATTTCGTGATTATACAGATATTGTTATGGAAATTTGAAAGATATATTTATATCGTTATTTCCAATACGATATTTGTTGGTCGTAGAATTTGATATTGAATATAAGCCGATATATTTTCTATTCAGAGCCTTGTATTTAATATCAAATGTGATTTGGGTTTGTCGTGAATGGTGTCTTCATTAACACTGTTCTTAAGCCCAGTTGAGAAAAAGATTAAATCTTTTATTTAGATTTAATGAAGTGTACCAATTAAATAATATTTAATTGGAATTGAATTGGTATTGATTTTTGGGTTTATCGTGAACAGTGTTTTAAATAACACTTGTTCTTTAACCCGATAATTAATAGAATGTGATTTTGGGTTGTCGTGAATGGTATTTTCAATAATACTGTTCTTAGATCCAAAGGAGTTAAGAAAATCAGAAACTAACAGGAGATTAGTTAAGTTGAGTGGTTTCTGGGGTATTGATCTGATGTTGGTTTCGGCCTTCGGGGTTAATACTTAGGAAATTGCTCACTTGCTAATTTATGGTTAGGGTCTGATTGAAATGTAATGTGATTTTGGGTTTATAGTGAACCGTGTTTTAAATGACACTGATTCTTTAACCCAGTTAAAGATTAAAACTAAGTGGAGTTTTAATTAATCTTTAATTAGATTGAAAAGATCGAGAATGGAGTATCACCAGTTTTGCTCCAAAGCGATAGTTAAATCTTTAATTAGATTTGGACGTGGAATGGTAATTAATTTTACCGATAACATCGTGGTATTAGATATGGAGTATTACCAGTTTTGCTTCATGGGATGAATAGGTTGGGATTGGGAAATAAAATAAATAATTACTTCGGTGTGGTTCGCTAATCCCGACTAGTATGGAAAACCATAATTTGGTTTGAAATGATATCCAAAGGAAGATTAAAGAATAAATTTTAGAGAATTTATCTTTGATAAAATTAATGGGAACCTTTCCCTAAGAACATGAACTTTAGAAACTAACTGTAGGTTAGCTAAGAAGAATGGTTTCCTGGGTATTGATCTGATGTTGGTTTTCGGCCTTCGGGGTTAATATTTGGGGAATTGTTCCCTTGCTAATTTACGGTTAGTGACTGATGAATCGGAATGAGACGTATGTTGTGATTGTGTAACATTTGTTTACTATATACGCGGGTTGTTCGGAAAGGCCGGGTTTATACTCATTCTGAATAACCGATTCGACGATAAGTCGAAGATGATGACGGTGGTCGAAGGCCGAAAGTCTTCACATCGTTTGGGTGATTACTGATGATCTTGATTGGGTTGTACACCCAAGATGAGGGAATCAGTTGGTGGTCGTCCAGACGTACTTGGAGGTCGACGGATATGCGAGGAAATTGCCTCCGGTTTCGTTCAGACCTAGAACGGACTTGTAAATGGATGGTGTGTCTGACATTGAATTCGTTGATCTCTACTAAATATATATCTGTTTGGCGGCGGGGAATTTATTCTCTTGCTTAACGCCCTTCTTTGAGACATACGAGCTCAGAGGTTATATATTGGCAGAAATCAGTGGTACGATATGGATTGATAGTGTGGCATGCTGAGATGCAGTGATCCAGACTTTTGTTGAAAAACAAAGTTTGGTGGATGATGATCAAAGCGCAGCTTTAAAATAGCACGGCTTTGTGTATAGCGTTGATTCGCGAGCCTCACACCCCGGTATGGTGGTAAACTGATGGTTTGATCAGTATGCTTTTTTTTGTATGGGCACCTTAGTGGTGTCGTGGATTCGGTCGACCGAGATGAGCTTAGTGCTCAGGGATATATAGAGTAAGCGGTGTTTTCTCTCGTTGGGACGTAAGCCGCGGTGATACTGTGGTCCCAAAAGTGCGGATGTGCATTACAGTGTTTGCTGGGACGTAAGCCGTGGGGAATTGCACTACGCGATCGATCTTTCGAATCAGGAGCCACCATGATGGAAATCCAACTTTCCAATACGTGTATTTCGGCTTTATTTGTAGAGCCTAGTATGGCGACATGATATATGGTACCCATGCCGTCTATGATTGATATTTATGATTGAAATTGTTTTGACACTATACACTTATTATAGTATCAAATGATTTGATTTTTAAAACGTACCAAGCATGTTTGGCTATTATAAGGGAAAACCCTATCCTCCGGCTGCGTTGCATTATGTGATGGGACCTGGGTCTTATAATAGCTTCATTTTTCTTTATTTAGCATTGCGCTGTTTGTTTTATGCAATGGTATTCTTGGGAGGAAACCCGTTCCGTGTTATACGGCGTGGTCCCTTGATTTACCTAACTTTAAAATAAAGATTTACAACTGTTTTAGTTCTCACACCAGTCCCATGACTGACTTGGAGTTTATTGTTTTAACCTAAACTCTGGGTGCCCTTATTTTCGACACGGGCAGCTAGTAGTTTTGGTTTTGCAGATTTATATTCACAGGATCCTGGTTTACAGCTGGAATGATATCCGAAAAGCTTTGTATCCGTATATCTCTTCTAGTTGTGTATTGTATTATTTTCTTCTGCGATGTAGTTAAATGTAATTTAAATCTCTGATATTTCTGTGTAATATTTATTTATACTCTGTATATTCTTGTATTATGGTGCATTGTTGTTATATACAATGAAATGTTCTTCCGTCTGCGTTCTTTTGTGGCTTGTTCTCGAACTATCCGCGCTTTCCTCACCGGGGAAGTTACGGGTTTTCACATAAAAATACCATTTTTATCATATATGTGATTCGCTAAAAATATACGAGTGTTGAAATAAATTTTTATTTGCTATGAATATTATTTTTAACATGTATAGGAACTAAATGAAATAGTCATGTGTTGAAATATATTTTAGTTCGCCAAAAATATCATTTTTGAAATGTGAAGTGTTAAATATAACCACTTGTTCAAATAAATACGCATGAGTTGAAATATTCATTAATTAGCTAATGATATGATTTTTGCTTGTGTATGCAACATTAGAATGAATGGTGACTTTAAACCAAATTTAATCAAATATGAAGTTGAATGGAAAATGATAAGTGATAAGAATTGCACATATGTACATGCATATTTATTGAACATGTTATAGCAAAGAGGCTAGAGAAGAGGAATAAAATTGTGTGCCCAACAAATAGGTACATGTTTACTGTTTTGCTCGGGTGATGATTTTATGAGCCTATTAGCTATCCGCTTGGCCTTTTCTTTTTCTTTTTGAGATGAGACGCCCGTGTGGCTATTTGGGAATTTTCCCAGCCCCTCCCGTACAAAGGAGGTTATTGCAAAATTTTCCAAAATTTAAAGGCGTTAGTGAAATATTTGAAGTGAAAACGATATAGAAATCGTCGAATGAACTATATATATAATTAAAACGAATCATGGCCGTGCAGTTCGTGTTTTGAAACCGTGATTTCGAATGACTAGTGCAGGAAATCCGACCATCGGATTTTCCCGAAACCGCAACTGTTGGGTTCGCCATGGAAATGTCTCTCCAATGGCACCAACTTTGTAAAGATCCGACGGTCGGATTCTCTGGAATGTTTAATTCAAATCTGAAGAAAAACAGCGCTAGAATCGATTATATTTATATATAAATATAAATATAATTAAATTAAATCGAATAACGACGCTGTAGTTCGTATTTTGAAATCGTAATTTCAAACGACTAGTGTGGGAAATTCGACCGTAGGATTTTCCCAAAACTGAAACCGTTGGAGTCGTTTTGAAAAGATCTTTCTAATGAAATAAAATTTGTGAGGATCCAACGGTTAGATTTTCAGATATGTGTAAGACAAATTTAGTGGAAAATAGCGCCAGTGCCTCGGCACAACCTGTAATCTCGTTTAATTAAATGTAGCCGTTTTTAAATAAATAAAAATGGCGATATTTCGTTATAAAATATTATAAATGATATAGAGTGGAAATAAACCAATTTTGTTGTGTTTGCTTGATATGTGATGGTTGAATGTATTTTAACATGAAAATTATACTAAGGAACTGAAATGTGAATGTTGAGTAATTTAACCATGTGAAGAATAGATTTGAAAATCTAAATATACGTGGATTATTTGAAAAGGCCGAGTTAATTCTCATTTCAAATAATCGATCGACGGTGAGAAGTCGAAGAGATGAAGACGGTTCAAGACCGACAATCTTCACATTGGATGGATGAGCGCTACTGATGCTCATGATTGGAGTAGTTACCTTGAAGGAGCTGAAGTAGTAGCCGTCCTATCGTATTGTTGATTGTGCGGATATGCGAGGAATATGGTGCCTCCGGCTTCGTTCAAACCCAGAACGAACTTGTAAATGGACTGTGTGTCTGACATTGGATTTTGTTCTGTGCTGATTGATCTCTGTTAAATATATATCTGTTTGGCGGCGGAGAATTTATTCTCTTGCTTAACGCCCTTCTCCGAGACTTACGAGCTTAGAGGTTATATATCGATAGAAATCAGTTGCATGGAGTGAATTGCCTGTGTGGCACGCCTAAGTAGCATATGATCAAGGATTCTGTTGCAAAGCAAAGTCTTGCGGTTGATGATCAAAGCATGGTCCGTGTGACGTAGCTTTGTGTATAACGTGGATTCGCGAGCCTCACACCTCGGTATGAGTCAAAAATGGGAGAAGTACCGCTGGGAGAGCACGACGTTTCTTTCTAGCTACGGTGGTGTCAGTGACCTACCAGCTCTGACACTTATATATACTTTTCACCTGTGTGGTTGTTAGAATGCGAGGCGCCTCGGTTATAGGTCTGTAAGGACCGGGAAACCTATGTTCAGGAATTGCCAATCCTCAAAAGTAAGAGAGGACCGGCCCAGCCGATTCCAAGGACCGCTGTGTGCAATCCTGAGGCATTTGCTAGAGTGTCTCGAACGGAGAGGAGCCTGCCCCTTGCCTCGACTCATGATGGAATCCAATTTCCGATACGAAATTGCGGGTGTGATTGTATTACTAGTATGGCGACATAGTAGATGGTAGCTATGCCACCTAGGATTTGTATTTATGATTGAATTTGCTTTTGAAAACATATATACACTAGTAATAATATCACACACTTTTGTTTTATACGTATGAAGCATTTTTGGCCATTATAAGGTAAAACTCTATCCTCCGGCTTGCGTTGCATTGTGTGATGGGACCTGAGTCTTATAATGGCTTCATTTTTATAAAAAACATTGCAATGATTTAATCATTTACTTTAATTCATGCACTAGCACTCATTGGAGTAAACCCGTTCCGCGAAAGTGACGTGGTCCTTTGAATTGCCATATAATTGTTGTTTAATAGGTTAAGTAGATTTCTCATGCCTGTCCCATGACTGACTCGTAGTTTGTTTCACCTTGCAAACTCGGGTGCCCTCATTTTCACACGGGCAGCCTAGTTACAGGTAGCTAACATATTTTCGCTTGGCACCGCAGTAGAAGTGCACTTTTGGACTCATGGCGAGGCTTGACTACATTGTGATGATTGTGACTTTTCCGCCATTATTGTGTATGTATTATGATTCCGCCACAGGAGATGTAGACTGATGTTTAGTTTATGTACTCTACATGTATGATTCCGCCACAGGAGATGTAGACTGATTATGTATTTTTATGCACTAAGTTGTATCCTGCACTGTGCTCTCTGATTTGGTGATATATATATGATTCCGCTGTCATATTTGTGTAAATTATTCTATTTCTTGTTTATGCTATTATCTATACTCTGCTAATGATGATTAATGTGTTATATTCCAATGATTATCCTTAACACCGTGGTACGAGGTTTTGGGGGTCGTCACAGCTGGTATCAGAGCTTTGGTTAACCTTAGTTCTGGAATTTAACACCTTAAACACTTCGTCAGAATAGAATCAGTAGTATTCTAAGGCGAGTAGCTCATTAGAGATAGGACTAGTAATGTCCTAGGATGAGCTAAGCAGAATAGCAAAAACAATATGATCAATGCATCGTTATCTTTCCTTAAGTTCTTCTGCTTTACCATGCAATAAAATTATCATTTCTGTGGGCTGACTCTTTTCTTGCTTATACAGAACTTGAACAATGGCTACCCGAGCACCCGTTGGCAGAGGAGGCCGTGCTGGCCGTGGCAGAGGACAAGGAGAAGTCCCGGCTGAAGATGGACCCTTAATAAAACGCCCGGCCGCTCAACAATTCGAGCTCGACCGAGTGGCTAAAAGGTACAAGAACCTAGGAGGCAAAACTGTAACAACCCAAAAATCTGGGCCAGTTTAAAAAATTTATTTTGGTAATTTTAGCGAATTTTGAACATTTAAAATGAGTTATTTTAAATAATATCGACGAGAAATTTATTTTGAATATAATTCGACGTATATATTACATACGTCATCGTTAGAATATAAATAATTATATATAATTATAAATAGAATGGAAAATGGCGCGGTAGTTCGATAATTCGATTTCAAACTTCAATTGAATGTACCGGGTGCAAAATAAACCGGATTTTAGTGAAACCAAAAATGGTTGAATCTATTTGAGAATATCTTTCCAACGAATCTGACAAATCAAAATTTCATAGCGGGAATCAAAAGAAATGTCCAGTTGAAAATTCAGGATAGTCGCTATAGAATTCAGGCCCTTAAAAATAGTCATTTTGCAAACGACCTCGGTTTTCGACGAAACCACTTTTATTGGATCCGTGATGTCAAATTATTGCTAGGTTTCAAATTTTGTAATTTTCTGAATCAATATGTGAGCGTGGCAAAGGAAAACGCGTTTGACCAGTTTCAGTTGACTTTAATCGACTGGAAAATGGACATTTTTCAAACGGTCTCAGAATTTGACGAAACTAGTTTTGTTGGGACCGCATCGACAATACGAAGCTAGAAATATTTTTCTGGAATTTTCAGAGTTAGTATGTGGTCCCGATAAATTAAAATGTGCGTTCAAATTGAATATATATACTGATTTATATTTTAAATTTAACGGAAACTGATCGTAACTGACAAATTGGCTTATCGTGCATGTCCCATTGTGTTCGGAATGGGTAATTAGCTAGGGGTGACAGTCATTAGGCTTGATTTGGGGTTCGTGAGATTCTGGATTTTAAAACGGAATAAAATAATATAAAAATATATATTATAAAGGGCCTAAATCAACAAACCCTGGCCCATAACATCAGCAGCCGCCACGTCTTGCTCGACGAACGAAACCGCTCGAAATTCCCCCCACAAATTGCGATCGATCCACGCACAATTTTCACAACTCCTAAAGCCAAAATCGTAGCCTTCTTCGCCCTCTTCCAATCGATATGGGTAGGAGGATCTCTGGAGGAGTACTGGATGGGAATTTCTGATGGGAACGCTCACCGTTGGGGGGCGATTTTCAGCGCCGTCGTGAGCGCGAGTTAGGCGTGGTTGCAGGCGTGAGGAGCTCTCACGTAGGCCGTCATCGGGGCGGCGTCTGATCCTCCTCCGGCGGCGCTGGATGGTCACGGCAACGTTGAAAGGGATTCGGGCAAAATCGGTCACGGCGAGTTCCTTTTTCCGCCTGGAAGAAGCAAGACGAGGCCTAAAGCGAGGTCCAAGAAGAAGTAAAGGGGAAAAGCGACGGCCTAAAAACATGGCTAAGGCTAATGACTGTGATTAAGGTAAGATTACATAGATTAAAAGTGTAAATTTTATCTGAATAGTGTTTAAATATAAATGCATAGCTTTGTTTAAAAATAAATTTAATTTATTTTTAAAAAAATATGTATAGCATTGATTTTGAGAATATAAAATAGTCCAGATAAAAATAGGACTTTTACCATATAAAAATAATTTCAAAAAAATAGGATTTTAATATAAATATCTTAGAGTTACAAATATAAACATTGTTGTTATTGTTGTTTTAAAAATAGGAAAAAGCATTGTATTTGAAATAGAAAAGACAAAATAGAAGTGACAGATTAAAAATATAATTTTATATGTGTTGTAAAGTAAAAATATCGTCCTTGTAAAGTAAAAATATCGTCCTTATAAAGTAAAAATATGATCTTTATATCATAGGAAGGAGAAAAATATGATTTTTATATATGTAGTGGCTGCGGACAAGGAAAGTGACAAAAGGCGGGAACGACAAGATTTCTACATAAGAAAGTCGTGGCATTTGGTTTACCAATTCGGTGAGTACTCCTCACTTTTATTTTAAATTTCTAGTTAAAATATATACTAGGATGCAGACGGTGCTTAGTAGCACCCGACACCCGTCGTCCACAGACCATGGACGGCTTGTTTGTTTAGTTAATTGTTTGGTGATTGATTTATTTGTGTGGTTGATACATTTGATTAAATTGAATGTGTGTTGTGGAATGAAATAAAATATTTATATAGTGAAATAAAATATTTATATAGTGAAATAAAACATTTATACAGTGAAATAAAATATTTATATAGTTAAAAATATAATTTTTAACGTGTATATAAAATGAAATGTATATATTTATAAACAAATCGAACGATTTGTTTATATACACACATTTGACTGATATTGATTGAGACGATAAATTTTACACATCGCCCAACTACACAAATAAAATCTGTGTTTGATTGTTAAAACCCCACACGGGTGTTGGGATGATATTTGGCATACACTAATCCCAATTAATTAATTGTATGTCGATCGATTGGTCGACAGACTGTGTAAGCATTGATTGTATATGTTTGATGCTTATGCAGTTGTGTTGTGCACTTTGGATGATGGTTGATTATTTATCGTTGCTGTGATATACATGTGTTGTATGGAATCCATATAATTAACATTATATGGTGATTGATTGGGCCTCATTCCAATTGGGAAAATAAAGAATATTATAAAATAAAGATTAACGTGTTGACAGTACTCATTTGTTGAGATTAGTCATGTGGTGAAAGAAATATAAATTCATGTGTTGAATAGAATGAATATTCGTTCGTTGAATAGAATAATGAAGTTATTGAATAATCTAAAGTCGTGTTGATTAGAGATGCGCTATTTTGACGCGAACGATATTGATATCGATTATATTCGTTTTGAAAATGAATTTGAATTCGAATAGAATTGAATAGAAAATGAATTCGAATAGAATTGAATAGAAAATGAATTCGAATAGAATTGAATAGAAATTGAATTCGAATAGAATTGAATAGAAATTGAATTCGAATAGAATTGAATTGAAATTGAATTCGAATAGAATTGAATTGAAATTGAATTCGAATAGAATAGAATTGAAATTGAATTCGAATAGAATAGAATTGAAATTGAATTCGAATAGAATTGATATCGAATTGAAATTGATTTGAATTGAAAAGGAAGTTGAAACTGTTTTTGAAACGAATTTAAAACGATTTATAAAATTCGTTTTAAATAGAAATCGACGAAATATATATTATATATATTATACAATGGCCTGAATAGAACGCGCCGCGCCGCGGCAGTTCGCGAATTTCGACCATTGACTTCGAACGGACATTACGGGAGATCCGACCGTCGGATTCTCCTCAAACCGGAACCGTTGGGTTTGTATCGAAAAGAACTTTCCAATGAATATTAGAAATTTGAAATCTAACGGTTGGATTTGGGATTATGTCCAAATCAATTTCAGAAAAGGTCGCTGTAAGTGCAGTTCGGTGGCAGTTATTGAAAACCGACTGTATGGGCCTTGATAAAATAATTAAAAATATCTATAATTTGTGTAAAATCAAAAGAAATAATTTGGGGAAACTGTGATGAAAAACTCCATAATTGAAAGGATAAAAAATAGATTTTTATCGAAATGAACTAGTTTTGAACTAGAATAAAAATCAATTTATTTTTGAAACAAATAAATTGAATTTGAAATGGGTTTTAAATAACCAGAATTTCTAATATATTTTATTGGAACTGAAATAGAATGTGATTTGAGTTTATAGTGAACTGTGTTTTAATTGACATTAGTTCTTTAACCCAGTAAAAGGAGTTTTAATGAATCTTTAATTAGATTGAAATAGGAATTGATAATTTAAATTATCAAAATTGGGAAATGATCGAAAGAGGAGTATCACCAGTTTTGCTCCTAGCGATAGTTAAATCTTTAATTTTATTTGAACGTGAAATGGTAATTAAATTTACCGATAACACTGTGGTGTTAGTTATGGGGTAATAACAGTTTTGCTCCATGGGATAAATAGGTTGGGATTGGGAAATAAAATAAATAATTACTTCGGTGTGGTCCGCTAATCCCGACTAGTTTGGAAAACCATAATATGGTTTGAAATGATATCCAAAGGAAGATTAAAGAATAAATTTAAAAGAATTTATTTTTGATAAAATTAATGGGAACCTTTCCCTAGGAGAGTGAATATCTGAATAAAAGAATGTTCTGAATTGGAATGAGGCGTATATTGTGTTTTATAGCACTTGTTGATTAAGATACGTGAGGTATTCAGAAAGTCCGGGTATAACCCATTCTGAATAACTGATTCGACGACGAGTCGAAGAGATTGAAGACAGTGCAAGACCAACGATCTTCACATCGAATGGATGGGTGCTACTGACGCTCACGATGGGAGTAGCTACCTTGAAGGGGGCTGAAGTTGTAGCCGTCCGGACGTGCTTGGAGGTCGACGGATATGCGAGGAAAGTGCCTCCGGTTTCGTTCAGACCCAGAACGGACTTGTAAATGGATGGTGTGTCTGACATTGTATTCCTTCATATTGTATTCGTTGATCTCTGCTAAATATATATCTGTTTGGCAGCGGAGAATTTATTCTCTTGCTTAACGCCCATCTCTGAGACATACGAGCTTAGAGGTTATATATTGCCAGAAATCAGTGGTACGATATGGATTGATAGTGTGGCATGCTGAGATGCAGTTATCCAGACTTTGGTTGAAAAGCAAAGTTTGGTGGATGATGATCAAAGCGTAGCTTTAATATAGCACGGCTTTGTGTATAGCGTGGATTCGCGAGCCTCACACCCCAGTATGGTGGTAAACTGATGGTTTGATCGGTATGCTTTTTAGTGGATGGGCACCTTAGTGGTGTCGTGGATTCGGTCGACTGAGATTGAGCTTAGTGCTCAGAGGGATAGGGTAAGCGGTGTTTTCTCTCGCCGGGACGTAAGCCGCAGTGATACTCGATTTCCCAAAAAGTGCGGATGTGCATTACGGTGTTTTCTCTAGCCGAGACGTAAGCCGTTGAGATGGCACTACGCGATCGATCTTTCGAATCAGGAGCCACCATGATGGAAATCCAATTTCCAAATATGACATTTTGCGGTTTTGATTGTAGAGCCTAATATTGGCGACATGATATATGGTACCCATGCCGTCTATGATTGATATATTTATATTTGAAGTTGTTTTCTTCACTTATAGTAATAATATAAGATGAAATTTCGCGTATCAAGCATATTTGGCTATTATAAGGGAAACCCTATCCTCCGGCTTGTGTTGCATTGTGTGATGGGACCTGGGTCTTATAATAGCTTCATTGTTCTTTATTTAGCATTGCGCTGTTTGTTTTCTGCACTGGTATTCTTGAGAGGAAAACCGTTCCGTGTTATACGGCGTGGTCCCTTGATTTACCTAACTTTAAAAACAAAGATTAATAACTGTTTTAGTTCTCACACCAGTCCCATGACTGACCAAGAGTTTATTGTTTTAACCTAAACTCTGAGTGCCCCTATTTCCACACGGGCAGCTAGTAGTTTTGGTTTTGCAGATTTATATTCACAGGATCCTGATTTACAGCTGGAATGATGCTCGGAAAGCTCTGTATCCGTGTGTTACTTTCAGTTGTGCTTTGTATTGTTTTTCCGCTGCGATGTATTTAAATGTAATTTAAATCTCTGATATTTTCTGTGTAATATTCATTTATACTCAGTATATTCTTGTATTCTGATGGAATTGTTGTAATAAACAATGAAATGTTCTTCTGTCTGCGTTCTATTTTGTCGTGTTCTCAAAACAATCAGGCGTTTCGAAAGGCCTAGATCGGTTTATCGACTGATTCGGATCGAGCGAAATTCCTTGTTGTCTCAGTTGGTATCAGAGCTCTGGTTTACAGAGCCAGAGAACAAGACACATTAGAACCATACGAAAGAATTCATCAGATATTGGATTAGTAGTATCCAATTAGAATGACTCGTTAGAGATAGGATCAGTAGTATCCTAGAACGAGTGTGAAGAGTATATTTTTCAAATGAAAACAATTTTGTTTTGAAATTTAAATCGTTAATTTCGTATTTAAATATTTATTTATTTTGAATTTGGACAATCTAGTATATAAAGATTTTGCATATACGCGTCATGAACGTATATTCGAAGTTTTAATATATTGGATAGATATAGAATCACATTCTAGTCGCCCGGGGATGGTTCTAATGATCGCTATATAGTACGTACATCATCAGAATTTATATTCGAGTTTCGAAGGTGTGATTTCTATATATTTCCATTAGACTGGTGTGAGAACCATAATTAGATAGGATTATTGTTGTGATTTGAACATGATTTTCTGTATATGTAGTGAAATTATGAATTTGAAACGTTAATCCACTAATTGATTGATGGTTGTGTCGTTTGTTTATTTGTTTGATAATTTTGAAACATTACGCCTAATTGTACCGAATAGTGAATTATATTGAAGGTTAGTCGGATTTGCTTGCATATTCATGTACTTACATTGAACAGGTCATAGCAAGGAGGCTAGAACAGAGAATAAAATTTGTTTGCCCGACAAATAGGTACATGTTTACTATAATTTACTGTTTTGTTTGGGTGATGATGATTTTATGAGCCTATTGGCTAGCCGCTTGGCTTTTTCTTTTTCTTTTTGAGATCAGAAGTCCTATATGGCAATTTATTCCCGTGGCTCCCGGTGCAGGGGAGGTTATGGCGAAATTTTTCAAAAATTTAGGGTGTTAGCCAAATTTTTGAATTTTTTTTGAAAATTCTCAGAAACTGAAAAGTTGGAGAATGAAAGCCAGATCGAACGTAGAGTTGATTAATCAAACCACTTTAGACTTTGTTACTTTTTGGGACGAAAAGTTTTAAGTGGGGGAGATTGTAACAATCCGAAAATCTGGGTCAGTTTAAAATTTTTATTTTGGTAATTTTAGGGAATTTTGAACATTTAAAATGAGTTATTTTAAATAATATCGACGAGAAATTTATTTTGAATATAATTCGACGTATATATTACATACGTCGTCGTTAGAATATAAATAATTATATATAATTATAAATAGAATGGAAAATGGCGCAGTAGTTCGATAATTCGATTTCAAACTTCAATTGAATGTACCGGGTGCAAAATAAACAGGATTTTAGTGAAACCAAAAATGGTTGAATCTATTTGAGAATATCTTTCCAACGAATCCGACAAATCAAAATTTCATAGCGGGAATCAAAAGATATGTCCAGTTGAAAATTCAAAATAGTCGCTATGGATTTCAGGCCCTTAAAAATAGCCATTTTGCAAACGACCTCGGTTTTCGACGAAACCACTTTTGTCGGATCCGTGATGTCAAATTATTGCTAGGTTTCAAATTTTGTAATTTTCTCAATCAATATGTGAGCGTGGCAAAGGAAAACGCGTTTGACCAGTTTCAGTTGACTTTAATCGACTGGAAAATGGCCTTTTTTCAAACGGTCTCAGAATTTGACGAAACTAGTTTTGTTGGGACCGCATCGACAATACGAAGCTAGAAATATTTTTCTGGAATTTTCAGAGTTAGTATGTGGTCCCGATAAATTAAAATGTGCGTTCAAATTGAATATATATACTGATTTATATTTTAAATTTAACAGAAACTGATCGTAACTGACGAATTGGCTTATCGGGCATGTCCCATTGTGTTCGGAATGGGGTAATTAGCTAGGGGCGACAGTCATTAGGCTTGATTTGGGGTTCGTGAGATTCTGGATTTTAAAACGGAATAAAATAATATAAAAATATATATTATAAAGGGCCCAAATCAACAAACCCTAGCCCATAACATCAGCAGCCGCCACGTCTTGCTCGACGAACGAAAACTGCTCAAAATTTCCCCCACAAATTGCGATCGATCCACGCACAATTTTCACAACTCCTAAAGCCAAAATCGTAGCCTTCTTCGCCCTCTTCCAATCGATATGGGTAGGAGGATCTCTGGAGGAGTACTGGATGGGAATTTCTGATGGGAACGCTCACCGTTGGGGGGCGATTTTCAGCGCCGTCGTGAGCGCGAGTTAGGCGTGGTTGCAGGCGTGAGGAGCTCTCACGTAGGCCGTCATTGGGGCGGCGTCTGATCCTCCTCCGGCGGCACTGGATGGTCACGGCAACGTTGAAAGGGATTCGGGCAAAATCGGTCATGGCGAGTTCCTTTTTCCGCCTAGAAGAAGCAAAACGAGGCCTAAAGCGAGGTCCAGGAAGAAGTGAAGGGAAAAAGCGACGGCCTAAAAACATGGCTAAGGCTAATGACTGTGATTAAGGTAAGATTACACAGATTAAAAGTGTAAATTTTATCTGAATAGTGTTTAAATATAAATGCATAGCTTTGTTTAAAAATAAATTTAATTTATTTTTAAAAAAATATGTATCGCATTGATTTTGAGAATATAAAATAGTCTAGATAAAAATAGGACTTTTACCATATAAAAATAATTTCAAAAAAAAATAGGATTTTAATATAAATATCTTAGAGTTACAAATATAAACATTGTTGTTATTGTTGTTTTAAAAATAGGAAAAAGCATTGTATTTGAAATAGAAAAGACAAAATAGAAGTGACAGATTAAAAATATAATTTTTATATGTGTTGTAAAGTAAAAATATCGTCCTTGCAAAGTAAAAATATCGTCCTTGTAAAGTAAAAATATCGTCCTTATAAAGTAAAAATATGATCTTTATATCATAAGAAGGATAAAAATATGATTTTTATATATGTAGTGGCTGCGGACAAGGAAAGTGACAAAAGGCGGGAACGACAAGATTTCTACATAAGAAAGTTGTGGCGTTTGGTTTACCAATTCGGTGAGTACTCCTCACTTTTATTTTAAATTTCTAGTTAAAATATGTACTAGGATGCAGACGGTGCTTAGTAGCACCCGACACCCGTCGTCCACAGACCATGGACGGCTTGTTTGTTTAGTTAATTGTTTGGTGATTGATTTATTTGTGTGGTTGATACATTTGATTAAATTGAATGTGTGTTGTGGAATGAAATAAAATATTTAAATAGTGAAATAAAATATTTATATGGTGAAATAAAACATTTATACAGTGAAATAAAATATTTACATAGTTAAAAATATAATTTTTAACGTGTATATAAAATGAAATGTATATATTTATAAACAAATCGAACGATTGTTGATTAAATCGATTATTTGACTGATATTGATTGGGATGATAAATTTTACACATCGCCCAATTACACAAATAAAATCTGTGTTTGATTGTTGAAACCCCACACGGGTGTTGGGATGATATTTGGCATACACTAATCCCAATTAATTAATTGTATGTCGATCGATTGGTCGACAGACTGTGCAAGCATTGATTGTATATGTTTGATGCTTATGCAGTTGTGTTGTGCACTTTGGATGATGGTTGATTATTTATCGTTGCTGTGATATACATGTGTTGTATGGAATCCATATAATTAACATTATATGGTGATTGATTGGGCCTCATTCCAATTGGGAAAATAAAGAATATTATAAAATAAAGATTAACGTGTTGACAGTACTCATTTGTTGAGATCAGTCATGTGGTGAAAGAAATATAAATTCATGTGTTGAATAGAATGAATATTCATTCGTTGAATAGAATAATGATGTTATTGAATAATATAAAGCCGTGTTGATTAGAGATGCGCTATTTTGACGCGAACGATAATGATATCGATTATATTCATTTTTAAAATGAATTTGAATTCGAATAGAATTGAATAGATAATGAATTCGAATAGAATTGAATAGAAAATGAATTCGAATAGAATTGAATAGAAATTGAATTCGAATAGAATTGAATAGAAATTGAATTCGAATAGAATTGAATTGAAATTGAATTCGAATAGAATAGAATTGAAATTGAATTCGAATAGAATTGAATATAAATTGAATTCGAATAGAATTGAAATGAAATTGAATTCGAATAGAATAGAATTGAAATTGAATTCGAATAGAATTGAAATCGAATTGAAATTGGTTTGAATTGAAAAGAAAGTTGAAACTGTTTTTGAAACGAATTTAAAACGATTTATAAAATTCGTTTTAAATAGAAATCGACGAATATATATTATATATATTATATAATGGCCTGAATAGAACGCGCCGCGCCGCGGCAGTTCGCGAATTTCGACCATTGACTTCGAACGGACATTACGGGAGATCCGACTGTCGGATTCTCCTCAAACCGGAACCGTTGGGTTCGTATCGAAAAGTGCTTTCCAATGAATATTAGAAATTTGAAATCTAAAAGTTGGATTTGGGATTATGTCCAAATCAATTTCAGAAAAGGTCGCTGTAAGTGCAGTTCGGTGGCAGTTATTGAAAACCGACTGTACGGGCCTTGATAAAATAATTAAAAATATCTATAATTTGTGTAAAATCAAAAGAAATAATTTGGGGAAAACTGAGATGAAAAACTCCATATTTGAAAGGATAAAAAATAGATTTTTATCGAAATGAACTAGTTTTGAACTAGAATAAAAATCAATTTATTTTTGAAACAAATAAATTGAATTTGAAATGGGTTTTAAATTACCAGAATTTCTAATATATTTTATTGGAAATGAAATAGAATGTGATTTGAGTTTATAGTGAACTGTGTTTTAAATGACATTAGTTCTTTAACCCAGTAAAAGGATTTTTAATGAATCTTTAATTAGATTGAAATAGGAATTGATAATTTAAATTATCAAAATTGGGAAATGATCGAAAGGGGAGTATCACCAGTTTTGCTCCTAGCGATAGTTAAATCTTTAATTAGATTTGAACGTGAAATGGTAATTAAATTTACCGATAACACCGTGGTGTTAGTTATGGGGTAATAACAGTTTTGCTCCATGGGATAAATAGGTTGGGATTGGGAAATAAAATAAATAATTACTTCGGTGTGGTCCGTGAATCCCGACTAGTTTGGAAAACCATAATATGGTTTGAAATGATACCCAAAGGAAGATTAAAGAATAAATTTAAAAGAATTTATCTTTGATAAAATTAATGGGAACCTTTCCCTAGGAGTGTGAATATCTGAATAAAAGAATGTTCTGAATTGGAATGAGGCGTATATTGTGTTTTATAGCACTTGTTGATTAAGATACGTGAGGTATTCAGAAAGTCCGGGTATAACCCATTCTGAATAACTGATTCGACGACGAGTCGAAGAGATTAAAGACGGTGCAAGACCGATGATCTTCACATCGAATGGATGGGTGCTGTGACAACCCCAAACTTCCACGAGTGAAAGCAGGAGAAATCATTTTTGGAATACAACATAAATACAATAAAACAGAACACAGATACAATATAGCAAAGGAGATTCATAGAGTAATAACATTATAGCAGCGGAAAAATATAATGTCATCAATCACAGAAAATCCACAGTCACAGAATCTAAGTTATTACAACAAGTTTGCAGAAAAGAAATAAGTTTGATGTCTAAAAAGAAAAGAAAAGATGCCAATAGAAACAAAAAGTCTTCAAGCTCCAGGTCATCACCTCTTCTCCCAAGCAGAATCCAAGAGAGAGAAAATAAGCAGCTTCAAAGAAAACTCCAAGCAAAGAATGAACCTGTCTACTTGGCTGCCCGTGTAGGAGAGAGGGCACCCAAGTTTGCAAAAAGGTGAAACAAACTATGGGTCAGTCGTGGGACTGGTGTGAGAATTCTTAAATAACTTATACTAATAAGGCAAATCCAAAGACCACGCCGCTATCGCGGAACGGGTTGTACCAATGGATTGCCGTGCGTAACTATAGTGTCAATACAGATAAGTAAAACGTAACAAAACGCAATGTCTTTTGAAAAATGGAACCACCATAAGACTCAGGTCCCATCACACAATGCAACGCACACCAAGAGGATAGAGTTTTACCTTATGGTGGTTAAACATGCTAAATACGCCAAATACGAAACTAATACTATTATTAGGGTGTATATGTTTTAAAACAATTCGCAATGTATTAATCCTAGGAAGCATAGGTACCATATATTATGCCTCCAATACTAGTAATACAAATCAAATCCGTCGGGGTCGTATTGGAAATTTGGGTTTCCATCATGAGTCCAGGCTAGGGAGGACTCCTTACCGATTCGAGACACTCTAGTTAATGCCTCAGGATTACCCGCAGTTAACCCTTGGGAATGGCAGGGTCGGTCCTCACATACAGCTTAGAGGATTAGTTATTCCTAAGTACACGTTCCCCGGTCCTATAGGACCTATCCGAGGCGCCTCATTTCATCATCCTTCAAAAGTAAAATGACTACTAACTAGAAAGAAACGTGCTACTTTCCCTGCGTTCCCTTCCCCCTTTTTAGACTCTACCGGTTTGTGAGGCTCGTGAAGTCATGTTCTTCATACCACAAGGTTCTGCTTTTCAACAAGAAACCCTGATCATTGCATCTTAGTATGCCACACCGTCACTCCATACCGTACTATTGATCGTCCGTCACTATATAAACGGGTGTTAAGTAGAGAATAAATTCTCTACCACCAATCGTTTGTATATTAACTGAATATCAACAACATAATATTTTGTGGGGTACGACGTCAGACACACCATCCATTTATACCCATGCTCTAGGTCTGAACTAGGGTCAAACCCGTGAAATCAACACGTACGTTTGGGCAATTATCCCGACCCTTGAATTGGGATCAAACCAACTCAGAGTCTTGATCGTTGTCCATTCGAGGGGAGATTTACGGTCTTCATACGCCGTCTTCATACTTGAATTCTTGAAATCGTACGATCATTTGGAATGGGATTAACCCGGACTTTCCAAATAATCTCGCAATCATATATTTTGAGAAAAACATATTTCATATCGTTATTTTAATTATATATATATATATATATATATATAATTCGTTTAGTTTATCGTCCCTACGTGCAGCTTACATTTCTCTTAACTTTCACCTTTCTACTTACATGACAATGTAGTTTAGGATTAGACGATAATTCTTCCCTTTTTAATTCATTATTATTTATTTTACTTTATAATTTTCATTTAAGAATGTAAATTATAATGTGCCATCCCATTCATTTCTTTATATGTTTCTTTTCCAATTTCATTATGAATAATGAACACTTTCCTATGGTGTAAGTTCCCTTTTACCTACATTATAAATAATGTTAATGTTTCAATACAGTTCCTTACCTTTCATTTAACATTATAAATAATGTTATTCTTACATACGTTTCATTTCTTTTATTTAACATTATAAATAATGTTAAACCTTACATACAGTTTCATTTCTTTTATTTAACATTATAAATAATGTTAAACCTTCCTACGGGGTGAATTCTCTTTTTATATACATTATGAATAATGTTTATTATCTTACAATGCAAATTCTCTTTTCTGTTTACATTATAAATAATGTATAAAATCTTACAATGCCAATTCTCTTTTAATAACCATTAAAATAAAGTTACATTTACATGCCATGCACCTTCTATTTATTAACATTGAAACTAATGTTAAATTTACATGAAATGAAAATTCTTTTCTTTTAACATTAAAAATAATGGTAAATCATCCTACGGTGTAAATTTCCTTTTCATATACATTTACAAATAATGTACATTTTTTCCTACGAGGTAAATTCTTTTTTTTTTTATACACATTATGGATAATGTGTATTTTTCCTACGAGGTGAGTTTTCTTTTCATATACATAATAAAATAATGTACATTTATTTTACAATGCAAATTCCTTCTTAATTAACATTCAGAATAAAGTTACATTTACATACAATGCCTTTTTTTGTTTTAACATTGAAAGTAATGTTAAATTTACATAAAATGAAAATACTTTTATCTTAACATTAAAATTAATGCTAAATCATCCTTTCTTTTTATATAACAATCAAAATGAATGTTAACTTAATATGCATTAAAAATAAATGTTAATCTAACCTACAATACGTTTTCCTTTTTATTAACATTAACAATAAATGTTAATTTATATGCATTATATTTCATATTTATTAACATTAAAATAAATGTTAATCTTACATGTCTACATTTCATATTTGGTAACATTAAAAATAAATGTTAATCTTACATGCGATGAAAACTTCCCATTCTAACATTGACAAAAATGTCAGTTCAACACACGGTGAAAATTTTCTATAATTCAAATATTAACAAAAACGAATATTAATCTCATACGGTTCATTTTCTTAATACATAACATTAAAAAAATAATGTTAATGAATCATACGGTGAATAATTTCATATGATGAAATTTCTATTTTTAACATTTAAACAATGTTATTTTTCTTGCAATGCATTTTCTATGTTTACAACATATCAAAAATGCTATTTTTCATACCATGCATTTTTATATCCTAACATGACAAAAATGTTATTTTTCATTCAATCCATTCATCTAATTTTAACATATCAAAAATTCTATTTTACATAGAATGCATTTTTATATTTATTAACATTGCAAAAATGCTATTTTTCATACCATGCATTTTTATATTTTCTTATATTAACATTTGACACAAATGTCATTTTCATACGGTGACCATTCTCTTTTATTAACATTAATAAAAATGCTAGTTTCACATGCGATGACATTTCCTTTTACTAACATTAATAAAAATGCTAATTTAACATGCGGTGACATTTTCTTTTATTAACATTAATAAAAATGCTAATTTTAACATGCGATGAATAATTTCTATATTAATATACAAAAATTTCAATTAACATACGATGGCAATTGCTATTTTAATATTGACAAAAATTGTCAATTAACATACAGTGAGTAATTTTCTATTTTAAACAGTGACAAAAATGCTAATGAACATACAATGAATAACTCTATTCTAATATTGACAAAAATTTGTCAATGAACATATGGTGAGTGATTTTCTATTTTAACATTGACAAAAATTGACAATTCAATCATACGGTGAAAATTTACCATATAGCATTAACAAAGATGCTAAATTATCATACGGTGAATAATGTCTTGTTTAACATTAAATGAAAATAAATGTCCATTTAACATATGATGACATTTCTATTTTAATATTTAACAAAATCTATCCATTTTCTATCTTAATATTTGACCAAAAATGCTAATTTCGCATGGTGACAGTTGTCTAATTTTTAACATTAACGTAAATGTCATTTTCCTACGATGAGCATTTCAAAAATTGTTCATCAACATTCAGTGAATAATTTCTTATTTAACATTGAACAAAAATTGTTCATCAACATACAGTGTAAAATTCCATTTTTATAATGAACAAAAATAATGTCCATCAACATATAGTGACATATTCTGTTTTATACATACCAAATGTCATTGAACATACAATGAATAATTTTCTATTTTTAAACATTGACAAAAATGCCAATGAACATACCATGAATAATTTTCGAATTTAAACATTGGCAAAAATGCCAATGAACATACCATAAATAATTTTCTATTAAATATTGAACAAATTTGTTCATTAACATAGTCAATTCTATTTACCTATGAACATGAAATCAAGGGATCTAATATTAGCCATTCAATCATATAACAAGGCATCACCAAATCATAACCAACAACAGATCAGAATCATATTATAATCGCATCATATACTGAATAGTTTATTTTAATGTAAAATTTTTAAATAAAGGATTCTCACATTGAATTTTTGGCCAAAATTTTACTGTCTCCTTTTCAGCTGCGGTCTGCGCCATCGCGAAGCTCTTAATTTTGTGATTCCAACGCAATTTACGGTTCGTCAAACGGACCTCGTATGAAAGAGTTATGAATTTTTAAAGATCGGGTAATTAAATAATTAATTAATATTCGTGAAAATACCTAAAAATTTCACTGTCTCAGAATTGGACAAAATTAGTGTCCACGCGTCCATCTCATCGCCACGATCCCAACGCACCTGAAATCGTCGATTTTCGACTTCGTATGAGTGAGTTATGCAATTTTAAAGTTCTGGAAATTAATTAAATAATTTAAAAATAAAATAGAAAATACCCTCAGCCCATTGACCGAAAACACTGTTCACCGCCGAACTTTGACCGCACTTTGCCGCTGCCTCGGGCCACCTGACGCCACGGGACCACCGCCAATGTCTTCGTCTTGGCGAGACGCACCATCACCAGAAAGAGCCGCCTCTAAAGCTTCTCCGATCATCGGGAAATCGCCTAGAAAGTATTTCGCCTCGCGGGTCCCACAGGCCGCCTCACACCTCCAAACTGCCTGAAATTTGGCGAGCACCTCCACCTCACGTAGACGAAGAACTTCCGTGTTCGTGACTTCGTCTAATTCTTCCTCGATTCACGGGAATTTCTTGATTTATGTTTTGAGCTTCTGAATTTCGAAAACAGCGAGCTTTAAGACGAGATTCCGGCGAATCCGAGCGCTGTTTGACAAAACCGACTACACCATTAGCTTCGTATCGTCGAGGCCTTCGAGAGGACATATAATTTGCTATGGTTTGAAGAGATTTTATTTTCGACAAATTTTAGAGGAAGAGAGAGCCGCCATGGAAATTGAGAAAAATGATGGAAAAGAGAAGTGGCTGCTGTGCATTTCGAATTTCAGCCCTAAATCTCAGAAAAAAGATAATATATACCATGGGTTTAATTTTGGTTTGGGCCCAAATATCATTACGTGCCCAATTACTCAATTTTCAACTGTTTTCTTCAATTCAGAAATTCTTATAAATACATGCGAATTTATAAATTAATAAATTTTTAAACATAATTATTTCAGGTCATTACGAACCCAACGAACCTGATTTCGTAATTTTCCGATTCCATATGAATTTATTATAAATTTCCGAAGTCTGAAAATAGGCTGTATTTCCACTGTAAAAATTATACAGGCCACAAAATAATTCCAAAAATTATAAATTTTATAATTTAACCTTAATTCAATATTCCGAATCCATAGAAACTGGTTTCGTCGAATTCGGAGTTCGTTTGCAAAAACTCTATTTTTCAGGTGTATATTTTAATATTTAAAAAAATACCAAAAATAGTGGAATTTTTCCGAAACTCAAAAATATAAGTTCTTATAGTCATTTTTATATGTAAACAACATTCTAAAACCAATGGAGATGGTTTCGGGTCCTAATTCCTTATTCTGCAAAATGTAGCATTTTGGCCCTTATAAATTTCATAGCGACCTTTCTAAATATTGAATTGGCCATAACTTTTGATTCCCGTTATAAATTTCGATTCTTCGGATTCGTTGGAAAGATATTTTTAAATAGATTCTAATATTTTTGGTTTCACTAAAATCCGTTAAATTTTGCATCCTGTACGGTTAGTCAAAGTTCAAGTTTCAAATCAAAATTTCAAACTGCAGCGCTTGTTTTCAATTCCTTTTATATATAAATTAAATTTATTCGTTTTAACTTCGATTAAAATAAATCAATCATTTAAAAATACATTAAATTCATTAAAATTAAAATTTTAAATTGGCCCTAAAATCCTGGGTCTGATACCAGCGGAAGCGTGGTGGGCCCATAACCCACAGGTCCCAGGATCGAAACCTGGCTCTGATACCAACTGTGACAACCCCAAATTCCACGAGTGAAAGCAGGAGAAATCATTTTTGGAATACAACATAAATACAATAAAACAGAACACAGATACAATATAGCAAAGGAGATTCATAGAGTAATAACATTATAGCAGCGGAAAAATATAATGTCATCAATCACAGAAAATCCACAGTCACAGAATCTAAGTTATTACAACAAGTTTGCAGAAAAGAAATAAGTTTGATGTCTAAAAAGAAAAGAAAAGATGCCAATAGAAACAAAAAGTCTTCAAGCTCCAGGTCATCACCTCTTCTCCCAAGCAGAATCCAAGAGAGAGAAAATAAGCAGCTTCAAAGAAAACTCCAAGCAAAGAATGAACCTGTCTACTTGGCTGCCCGTGTAGGAGAGAGGGCACCCAAGTTTCCAAAAAGGTGAAACAAACTATGGGTCAGTCGTGGGACTGGTGTGAGAATTCTTAAATAACTTATACTAATAAGGCAAATCCAAAGACCACGCCGCTATCGCGGAACGGGTTGTACCAATGGATTGCCGTGCGTAACTATAGTGTCAATACAGATAAGTAAAACGTAACAAAACGCAATGTCTTTTGAAAAATGGAACCACCATAAGACTCAGGTCCCATCACACAATGCAACGCACACCAAGAGGATAGAGTTTTACCTTATGGTGGTTAAACATGCTAAATACGCCAAATACGAAACTAATACTATTATTAGGGTGTATATGTTTTAAAACAATTCGCAATGTATTAATCCTAGGAAGCATAGGTACCATATATTATGCCTCCAATACTAGTAATACAAATCAAATCCGTCGGGGTCGTATTGGAAATTTGGGTTTCCATCATGAGTCCAGGCTAGGGAGGACTCCTTACCGATTCGAGACACTCTAGTAAATGCCTCAGGATTACCCGCAGTTAACCCTTGGAAATGGCAGGGCCGGTCCTCACATACAGCTTAGAGGATTAGTTATTCCTAAGTACACGTTCCCCGGTCCTATAGGACCTATCCGAGGCGCCTCATTTCATCATCCTTCAAAAGTAAAATGACTACTAACTAGAAAGAAACGTGCTACTTTCCCTGCGTTCCCTTCCCCCTTTTTAGACTCTACCGGTTTGTGAGGCTCGTGAAGTCATGTTCTTCATACCACAATGTTCTGCTTTTCAACAAGAAACCCTGATCATTGCATCTTAGTATGCCACACCGTCACTCCATACCGTACTATTGATCGTCCATCACTATATAAACGGGTGTTAAGTAGAGAATAAATTCTCTACCACCAATCGTTTGTATATTAACTGAATATCAACAACATAATATTTTGTGGGGTACGATGTCAGACACACCATCCATTTATACCCATGCTCTAGGTCTGAACTAGGGTCAAACCCGTGAAATCAACACGTACGTTTGGGCAATTATCCCGACCCTTGAATTGGGATCAAACCAACTCAGAGTCTTGATCGTTGTCCATTCGAGGGGAGATTTACGGTCTTCATACGCCGTCTTCATACTTGAATTCTTGAAATCGTACGATCATTTGGAATGGGATTAACCCGGACTTTCCAAATAATCTCGCAATCATATATTTTGAGAAAAACATATTTCATATCGTTATTTTAATTATATATATATATATATATATAATTCGTTTAGTTTATCGTCCCTACGTGCAGCTTACATTTCTCTTAACTTTCACCTTTCTACTTACATGACAATGTAGTTTAGGATTAGACGATAATTCTTCCCTTTTTAATTCATTATTATTTATTTTACTTTATAATTTTCATTTAAGAATGTAAATTATAATGTGCCATCCCATTCATTTCTTTATATGTTTCTTTTCCAATTTCATTATGAATAATGAACACTTTCCTATGGTGTAAGTTCCCTTTTACCTACATTATAAATAATGTTAATGTTTCAATACAGTTCCTTACCTTTCATTTAACATTATAAATAATGTTATTCTTACATACGTTTCATTTCTTTTATTTAACATTATAAATAATGTTAAACCTTACATACAGTTTCATTTCTTTTATTTAACATTATAAATAATGTTAAACCTTCCTACGGGGTGAATTCTCTTTTTATATACATTATGAATAATGTTTATTATCTTACAATGCAAATTCTCTTTTCTGTTTACATTATAAATAATGTATAAAATCTTACAATGCCAATTCTCTTTTAATAACCATTAAAATAAAGTTACATTTACATGCCATGCACCTTCTATTTATTAACATTGAAACTAATGTTAAATTTACATGAAATGAAAATTCTTTTCTTTTAACATTAAAAATAATGGTAAATCATCCTACGGTGTAAATTTCCTTTTCATATACATTTACAAATAATGTACATTTTTTCCTACGAGGTAAATTCTTTTTTTTTTATACACATTATGGATAATGTGTATTTTTCCTACGAGGTGAGTTTTCTTTTCATATACATAATGAAATAATGTACATTTATTTTACAATGCAAATTCCTTCTTAATTAACATTCAGAATAAAGTTACATTTACATACAATGCGTTTTTTTGTTTTAACATTGAAAGTAATGTTAAATTTACATAAAATGAAAATACTTTTATCTTAACATTAAAATTAATGCTAAATCATCCTTTCTTTTTATATAACAATCAAAATGAATGTTAACTTAATATGCATTAAAAATAAATGTTAACCTACAATACGTTTTCCTTTTTATTAACATTAACAATAAATGTTAATTTATATGCATTATATTTCATATTTATTAACATTAAAATAAACGTTAATCTTACATGTCTACATTTCATATTTGGTAACATTAAAAATAAATGTTAATCTTACATGCGATGAAAACTTCCCATTCTAACATTGACAAAAATGTCAGTTCAACACACGGTGAAAATTTTCTATAATTCTAATATTAACAAAAACGAATATTAATCTCATACGGTTCATTTTCTTAATACATAACATTAAAAAAATAATGTTAATGAATCATACGGTGAATAATTTCATATGATGAAATTTCTATTTTTAACATTTAAACAATGTTATTTTTCTTGCAATGCATTTTCTATGTTTACAACATATCAAAAATGCTATTTTTCATACCATGCATTTTTATATCCTAACATGACAAAAATGTTATTTTTCATTCAATCCATTCATCTAATTTTAACATATCAAAAATTCTATTTTACATAGAATGCATTTTTATATTTATTAACATTGCAAAAATGCTATTTTTCATACCATGCATTTTTATATTTTCTTATATTAACATTTGACACAAATGTCATTTTCATACGGTGACCATTCTCTTTTATTAACATTAATAAAAATGCTAGTTTCACATGCGATGACATTTCCTTTTACTAACATTAATAAAAATGCTAATTTAACATGCGGTGACATTTTCTTTTATTAACATTAATAAAAATGCTAATTTTAACATGCGATGAATAATTTCTATATTAATATACAAAAATTTGTCAATTAACATACGATGGCAATTGCTATTTTAATATTGACAAAAATTGTCAATTAACATACAGTGAGTAATTTTCTATTTTAAACAGTGACAAAAATGCTAATGAACATACAATGAATAACTCTATTCTAATATTGACAAAAATTTGTCAATGAACATATGGTGAGTGATTTTCTATTTTAACATTGACAAAAATTGACAATTCAATCATACGGTGAAAATTTACCATATAGCATTAACAAAGATGCTAAATTATCATACGGTGAATAATGTCTTGTTTAACATTAAATGAAAATAAATGTCCATTTAACATACGATGACATTTCTATTTTAATATTTAACAAAATCTATCCATTTTCTATCTTAATATTTGACCAAAAATGCTAATTTCGCATGGTGACAGTTGTCTAATTTTTAACATTAACATAAATATCATTTTCCTACGATGAGCATTTCAAAAATTGTTCATCAACATTCAGTGAATAATTTCTTATTTAACATTGAACAAAAATTGTTCATCAACATACAGTGTAAAATTCCATTTTTATAATGAACAAAAATAATGTCCATCAACATATAGTGACATATTCTGTTTTATACATACCAAATGTCATTGAACATACAATGAATAATTTTCTATTTTTAAACATTGACAAAAATGCCAATGAACATACCATGAATAATTTTCTAATTTAAACATTGGCAAAAATGCCAATGAACATACCATAAATAATTTTCTATTAAATATTGAACAAATTTGTTCATTAACATAGTCAATTCTATTTACCTATGAACATGAAATCAAGGGATCTAATATTAGCCATTCAATCATATAACAAGGCATCACCAAATCATAACCAACAACAGATCAGAATCATATTATAATCGCATCATATACTGAATAGTTTATTTTAATGTAAAATTTTTAAATAAAGGATTCTCACATTGAATTTTTGGCCAAAATTTTACTGTCTCCTTTTCAGCTGCGGTCTGCGCCATCGCGAAGCTCTTAATTTTGTGATTCCAACGCAATTTACGGTTCGTCAAACGGACCTCGTATGAAAGAGTTATGAATTTTTAAAGATCGGGTAATTAAATAATTAATTAATATTCGTGAAAATACCTAAAAATTTCACTGTCTCAGAATTGGACAAAATTAGTGTCCACGCGTCCATCTCGTCGCCACGATCCCAACGCACCTGAAATCGTCGATTTTCGACTTCGTATGAGTGAGTTATGCAATTTTAAAGTTCTGGAAATTAATTAAATAATTTAAAAATAAAATAGAAAATACCCTCAGCCCATTGACCGAAAACACTGTTCACCGCCGAACTTTGACCGCACTTTGCCGCTGCCTCGGGCCACCTGACGCCACGGGACCACCGCCAATGTCTTCGTCTTGGCGAGACGCACCACCACCAGAAAGAGCCGCCCCTAAAGCTTCTCCGATCATCGGGAAATCGCCTAGAAAGGATTTCGCCTCGCGGGTCCCACAGGCCGCCTCACACCTCCAAACTGCCTGAAATTTGGCGAGCACCTCCACCTCACGTAGACGAAGAACTTCCGTGTTCGTGACTTCGTCTAATTCTTCCTCGATTCACGGGAATTTCTTGATTTACGTTTTGAGCTTCTGAATTTCGAAAACAGCGAGCTTTAAGACGAGATTCCGGCGAATCCGAGCGCTGTTTGACAAAACCGACTACACCATTAGCTTTGTATCGTCGAGGCCTTCGAGAGGACATATAGTTTGCTATGGTTTGAAGAGATTTTATTTTCGACAAATTTTAGAGGAAGAGAGAGCCGCCATGGAAATTGAGAAAAATGATGGAAAAGAGAAGTGGCTGCTGTGCATTTTGAATTTCAGCCCTATATCTCAGAAAAAAGATAATATATACCATGGGTTTAATTTTGGTTTGGGCCCAAATATCATTACGTGCCCAATTACTCAATTTTCAACTGTTTTCTTCAATTCAGAAATTCTTATAAATACATGCGAATTTCAAAATTAATAAATTTTTAAACATAATTATTTCAGGTCATTACGAACCCAACGAACCTGATTTCGTAATTTTCCGATTCCGTATGAATTTATTATAAATTTCCGAAGTCTGAAAATAGGCTGTATTTCCACTGTAAAAATTATACAGGCCACAAAATAATTCCAAAAATTATAAATTTTATAATTTAACCTTAATTTAATATTCCGAATCCATAGAAACTGGTTTCGTCGAATTCGGAGTTCGTTTGCAAAAATTCTATTTTTCAGGTGTATATTTTAATATTTAAAAAAATACCAAAAATAGTGGAATTTTTCCGAAACTCAAAAATATAAGTTCTTATAGTCATTTTTATATGTAAACAACATTCTAAAACCAATGGAGATGGTTTCGGGTCCTAATTCCTTATTTTGCAAAATGTAGCATTTTGGCCCTTATAAATTTCATAGCGACCTTTCTAAATATTGAATTGGCCATAACTTTTGATTCCCGTTATGAAATTTCGATTCTTCGGATTCGTTGGAAAGATATTTTTAAATAGATTCTAATATTTTTGGTTTCACTAAAATCCGTTAAATTTTGCATCCTGTACGGTTAGTCAAATTTTAAGTTTCAAATCAAAATTTCATACTGCAGCGCTTGTTTTCAATTCCTTTTATATATAAATTAAATTTATTCGTTTTAACTTCGATTAAAATAAATCAATCATTTAAAAATACATTAAATTCATTAAAATTAAAATTTTAAATTGGCCCTAAAATCCTGGGTCGTTACAGGTGCTACTGACGCTCACGATGGGAGTAGCTACCTTGAAGGGGGCTGAAGTGGTAGCCGTCCGGACGTGCTTGGAGGTCGACGGATATGCGTGGAAAGTGCCTCCGGTTTCGTTCGGACCGAGAACGGACGTGTAAATGAATGGTGTGTCCGACATTGTATTCCTTTATATTGTATTCGTTGATCTCTGCTAAATATATATCTGTTTGGCTGCGGAGAATTTATTCTCTTGCTTAACGCCCTTCTCTGAGACATACGAGCTTAGAGGTTATATATTGGCAGAAATCAGTGGTACGATATGGATTGATAGTGTGGCATGCTGAGATGCGGTGATCCAGACTTTTGTTGAAAAGCAAAGTTTGGTAGATGATGATCAAAGCGTAGCTTTAATATAGCACGGCTTTGTGTATAGCGTGGATTCGCGAGCCTCACACCCCGGTATGGTGGTAAACTGATGGTTTGATCGGTATGCTTTTAGTGGATGGGCACCTTAGTGGTGTCGTGGATTCGGTCGACCGAGATTGATCTTAGTGCTCAGAGGGATAGGGTAAACGGTGTTTTCTCTCGCCGGGACGTAAGCCGCAGTGATACTCGATTTCCCAAAAAGTGCGGATGTGCATTACGGTGTTTTATCTAGCCGAGACGTAAGCCGTTGAGATGGCACTACGCGATCGATCTTTCGAATCAGGAGCCACCATGATGGAAATCTAATTTCCAAATATGACATTTTGCGGTTTTGATTGTAGAGCCTAGTATTGGCGACATGATATATGGTACCCATGCCGTCTATGATTGATATATTTATATTTGAAGTTGTTTTCTTCACTTATAGTAATAATATAAGATGAAATTTCGCGTATCAAGCATATTTGGC
Source organism: Allium sativum (assembly GCA_030737875.1). Taxonomy (NCBI): domain Eukaryota; kingdom Viridiplantae; phylum Streptophyta; class Magnoliopsida; order Asparagales; family Amaryllidaceae; genus Allium; species Allium sativum. The sequence continues at coordinate 895,683,407 of CM060920.1, forward strand.
TATTATAAGGGAAAACCCTATCCTCCGGCTTGCGTTGCATTGTGTGATGGGACCTGGGTCTTATAATAGCTTCATTGTTCTTTATTTAGCATTGCGCTGTTTGTTTTCTGCACTGGTATTCTTGGGAGGAAACCCGTTCCGTGTTATACGGCGTGGTCCCTTGATTTACCTAACTTTAAAAACAAAGATTAATAACTGTTTTAGTTCTCACACCAGTCCCATGACTAACCTGGAGTTTATTGTTTTAACCTAAACTCTGGGTGACCCTATTTCCACACGGGCGGCTAGTAGTTTTGGTTTTGTAGATTTATATTCACAGGATCCTGATTTACAGCTGGAACGATGCTCGGAAAGCTCTGTATCCGTGTGTTACTTTTAGTTGTGCTTTGTATTGTTTTTCCGCTGCGATGTATTTAAATGTAATTTAAATCTCTGATATTTTCTGTGTAATATTCATTTATACTCAGTATATTCTTGTATTCTGATGGAATTGTTGTAATAAACAATGAAATGTTCTTCTGTCTGCATTCTATTTTGTCGTGTTCTCAAAACAATCAGGCGTTTCGAAAGGTCTAGATCGGTTTAGCGACTGATTCGGATCGAGCGAAATTCCTTGTTGTCTCAAAAAACTTCTCTGGAACGGGCACTGTGATTGAGGCCCTTGCATGGCTAAAAACATGCGAGAAGATACTAGGAGGTCTGAGGCTGGGTGATCAAGACAAAGCTTTCATGGGTGCTTGGCATCTACAAGAGGAAGCCGAACTATGGTGGGAAACTCTTACTGCAACGAACAGAAATGCTGGTAGGACATGGGACGAATTCAAAGAATTATTCAAAGAGAAGTATGTCCCAGAGCAAGCCCTTGAGCGCATGCATGACGAATTCACAAACCTCCAGTAGGGGGATCTCTCGGTGCAAGACTATCTGAACAAGTTTACACAATTATCCCGCTATGCTCCTGAGCTCATCGCCACCGCAAAGTCCAAGAACAAGAGGTTCATTCCTAGGCTGAAGCGACAGTACGAAGACAGGGCAATGGCCCACATCAAGCTGCCGTTTAATGAATTAGTGGCGATGGCGTGCAACGATGAGGACCTGGATCAAAGGCACCTGGATCAGGATCGTGTTAAAAGCGAGGCCGGGAATAAGCGCAAGCCCGCTACAAACCAGCCAGAATCAAGCAACGCGGCGTCCTCGAATCAGCAGACTAGCAAGCCGCCAAAGGGAAGCTGCTACAATTGTGGCAAGGTGGGGGCACTACTCAAATGTTTGCAAAACCCCGAAAAGGCAGAAGACCGACTCTCAAGGTTCAAGCCAGGGCTCCCAGAACCCTCACTCATGCTTTAACTGTCATAGGACAAATCATCCTGTCAGAGATTGTCCATTACTTAAGAAGGCCGGGGTTGCTCATGTATATGACGGGACGAACCCGTCGGCTGCTTCCGATGGAGCAGGTAAACCTGATGTTTTGGGAGGTACCCTTACAATTAAAAATATTCCTGTTTCTATATTGTTTGACACGGGTGCATCACGTAGTTTTATTGCTAGTAACACAGTTCACAAATTAAAGTTAAAACAAAGAAAGCTCTAGGAATCGGTTAAAGTTCATAATCCAATAGGGGGCTCGATTATTCTCAGTTTATATTGTAAAGTACCTGCTTCTTTTTCTCGATACCGGTTTCCCTTTGACCAAGTCATTATGGATTTTCCTGAGTTCGACATCATTCTTGGGCTTGATTGGTTAACGAAATATGAAGCTGAAGTAAAGTGTGCTGAAAGGATAGTAAAAATTCGAACGAAGCTTGGATATATTACTGTACCATGTCATGGTTCGAATCCAGATAGAAAGGAATTTTGGTCTGTGTTAGAAGTTATCCCCACTTCCTTAGAAAAGATTCCTGTTGTTAGAAACTATGCGGATGTATTTGAAGAAGTCGAAAACTTACCTTCGCAAAGAGAAATAGAATTCAGAATCGATCTAATTCCCAATGCCAGGCCAGTAGTACATCCAATTCGCAGAATGACTCTAAAGTAAAAGGAAGAATTAGGCGATCAAACTCGTCAACTGCTATGGAATGGTCTGATCAGACCTAGCTTTTATAGTTGGGGTGCAACTGTAGTGTTTGTCCCAAAGTCAGACGGTACTCTTCGATTGTGTGTTGATTACCGAGACCTCAACAAACAGACGCTCGAAAACAAATACCCATTACCTTTGACAGCTTTCAGAGGTCCAGACATATTTTATGAATGGTTAGTAATGCCATTTGGCCTATGCAATGCTCCAGCATACTTTGTCGATCTAATGAATAAAGTGTTCAGGGGAGTTCTGAATAAATTTGTCCTTGTATTCATTGATGATATTTTAATTTACTCCAAATCAAAACCCGAGCATGAAAAATACTTAGAACAAGTATTAGAGATTCTAAAAAAGAATCTCTTCAAAGCCAAATTCTCTAAATGTGTCTTCTGGCAAGAAGAAGTGAAGTTCCTTGGCCATGTAGTGTCAAAGGAAGGGATTTCTATCGATCTGAGCAAAATTTCAGCAATTCAAGACTGGAAGCAGCCTACAACACCCACAAAGGTCAGGAGTTCTATGGGGTTGGCTAGTTATTATCGAAAATTCGTTAAGAATTTCTCGAAGATATCTAGTCCGTTAATGAAGCTTACGAAGAAACACGAGAAATTTAAGTGGACTTCCGACTGTGAGGAAGCTTTCCAGGAATTGAAATCGAAATTGACAACTGCTCCAGTGTTAACCATTATCGATGGCAATCAGGATTTGACGGTTTGGACAGATGCTTCTGTTAGAGGTCTTGGTGCAGTGTTAATGCAAAGAGGCCAAGTAGTCGCTTATGCAAGCCGCCAACTAAAACCGCATGAGAAGAATTATGTAAATCATGATCTTGAGTTGTTAGCTATCGTTTTTGCTTTGAAAATCTGGAGGCATTACTTATTGGGTGAGAAATTCGAACTGTATACAGATCATCAATCATTGAAGTATTTATTCACCCAAAAAGATCTGAATTTGAGATAGCAGCTTTGGCTAGAATTTCTTGCAGCGTATGATCTAGATATCCTGTATACGCCAGGAAAGGCTAACGTTGTAGCGGATGCGCTTAGTAGAAAAACCGCAATCATTGCCAATCTTATAATTACGCCTGGATTGATTGACAAGATTTCAGTCCTTCAAAAAGACGATTAATTTATTCAAAGAATCAGTCTGAGGATCAAGGAAGGTGAAACCACAAGTTTCCGTATAGACGATAAGGGAGTTCTCAGATTAAATGACAGGATTTGCATCCCGAATATTCCAGAGCTACGAAGAGAGGTGCTCGATGAATGCCATAAGTCCAAATTTAGTATCCATCCTGGAGTAAGTAAAATGTACAACGATATCAAGCACACCTTCTGGTGGAGGGCAATGAAGAGGGACATTTCTTTGTATGTTAGCAGATGCCCTACTTGTCAATTAGTCAAGAGCGACCAACAAAAGCTAGCTGGAATGTTGCAACCGTTGGAAGTCCCAGGTTGGAACTGGGAACAGATTTCCATGGATTTCATAGATGGTTTGCCCCAAACCAAGAAAGGTAATGACAGTATTTGGGTAATCGTAGATCGCTTCACGAAGACTGCCCATTTCATACCTGTCAGATCCAATAGAACCGCTCAAAGTCTAGCACAGATATATTTCAAAGGAATTGTTAAGCTACATGGAATTCCCATCAGCATAGTCAGTGATAGAGACCCAATATTTGCAAGCAAATTCTGGGAGGCATTCCAGACAGAATTGGGAACGAAACTGAATATGAGCACCGCTTATCACCCTCAGACAGATGGCCAAACTGAGCATGTGAATAGAATTCTAGAAGATTTACTGTGGGCTTGTATTATTGATTTTGGTCGGTCATGGGAAGATCACTTACATTTGGCAGAATTCTCATATAATAATAGCTATCAAGTAAGTTTGGGAACGTCGCCATTTGAAGCATTATATGGAGACCGTGCAGATCTCCAGCATGTTGGGTAGAACATGGCAACAGACTTGTGTTGGGATCCGATATGATTAGAGAAGCGTCTGATAAAGTCGATTTCATCAAGAAGCGATTGAAAACCACACAAAGCCGACAGAAAAGTTATGCAGATTCTAGAAGAAGAGATTTGACATTTGTCGTTGGTGATCATGTTTATTTGAAAGTTTCTCCGATGAGAGGAGTGATCTGATTCGGCAAAACTGGGAAGTTAGCACCCAGGTTTATAGGTCCCTTTCGTATATTAGAACAAATTGAAACTCTTGCTTATAGGGTTCAATTACCAGATTGGTTGCCTGGAGTGCATGATGTATTTCACGTATCTCAACTTAGAAGACATGTGCATGATCCGGATCTTGTTGTAGAAGAAGCAGCGCAACAGGACTTGGAAATCACTCCAGAATTAGCAGTCAGAAGAGAGCCATTAAAAATTGTGGGCAAAAAAACTAAAGAGCTAAGGAGCAAGAAGGTTCATTTAGTTAAAGTGCAGTGGAGTAGCGATCCTAGATACTGTACTCGGGAGACAGAGGAAAGCATTAAGCAAGCTTACCCCAAATGCAGAGTGGACATCTCTGACTAACTCCGGTGCAAGGTACCTTCATAATCCTTTGCATTTGCATTTTTGTTTCCTACTATGCTGTTGTTTTCTTTTCGGGGACGAAAAGTTATAAATGGGGGAGATTGTAACAACCCGGAAAATACGAGCCAATTTAAATTTTTTAAATTGGTTATTTCAAAGGAATTTGAACAATTGAAATAGAATATTCCAATAAAATAGTGAAGTAGAAATAGTGTGGCAGTTTGAAAATTTGAATTCAAACTTTGACTGACTGTACGGGGTGCAAAATATAACATATTTTAGTGAAACCAAAAATATTTAAATCTGTTTATAAATATCTCTCTAACGAATCTGAAAAATCGAAGTTTCATAGCGGGAATCAAAAGTTATGGCCAAATGAATTTTCAGAAAGGTCGCTATAGAGAATATATAGCCCTTGAAAATAGATATTTTGCAAACGACCTGGAATTCGACGAAACCACTTTTGTTGGATCCGGGATGTCAAACTATTGCTAGGTTTCAAATTTCATAATTTTTGAAGCTAGTATGTGAGCGTGGAAAAAGAAAATGTGTTTGGTTAATTTCTGTTAAATTGGATCAGCCAAAAAAGGGCCATTTTTCAAACGATCTCAGAATTAGACGAAACTAGTTTTGTTGGGACCGTAGCGTCAAAACATAGCAAGATTTATTTTTCTGGAATTTTTCGAATCAGTTTGTGGCCCTGGCAAATTGAAATGTACGTTCAAACTGAATATTAAATGTTTTATACTTCAATTTGAGAAATAACTGACTGTAACAGTGAATTGGCCTATGAAACATATCCCATTGTGTCCGGATGGGGGTATTTAGCTAGGGATGACAGTCGTTGGGTTTGAATTGGTGTTCGTGTGGAGAAACGTTATTTTAAAATTAATAAAACCCATGGGCCAATCAAAATTCTCCATTCATTAAAATAAAAAAATAAAAAAAATCAGAAAACCCTCGTCCCCCCCCCCCCCCGACAGATGACGCACGTCGCTCCACACTTCCCGACTGAATCGCCGCTGCCTCAGCCACCTGACGCCTCCGCCACCATCCGATCTCGACAGCGCCGCCTCCCCTCTTCAAATCCGACCAACCCATGACCCCCCTCGTCCCCCCATCGACGAGAACGAGCTCGCTAAAGTCGGCGACTTTCCAGCGCCGCCGAGCACGCCTCCGACCACCGATCCCGACGAAACCCCCTGCGCCTGAAGCCCTTTCCACCCTCTATAACGTCATACAACCTGATCAGGACGAAGTGCTACGGATTTCACGAATTTTCAAAACCTAGTTTTGAACATCATTGAAACGTATCAGCTTTAGTTTAATTGAATTGAAAATAACACTTTTAAGTGTTGCAAACTTTGAAAAATCATATCTTTATTGTGTGTTGACGAAATTCGATGAAACAGGAAACATCGTGACGGCAAGGAGGCTCTCTACCACCTAGAAGAGACCGCGGATTTTTTTGAGCTCGCTAGGATTTTTAGCACCTCGACGACCAATGTGAGATTTCTAACTGAAATGTGTGAATGGAAATTCCATGTATAAATTATATAAGCGAAATATAAATTATACACGTGTCGTATACCTCATGTACATGCGTTGTGTAAGCTATATGAGCGAAATATGAATTATACATGCATTGTATAAATAATATGTGTGCTGAAATGCAAGTGAAATATAGAAATAATATATATATATATATATATATATATATATATATATATATATATATACAAACCATGGACGATATTTATTGTTTGTGAATTGGTGTGAAAAATTTGGTGAATAATGCGATTGGCTGATAGAAACAAACCATAGTTTGGTTGTGGTTGAAAAATACCTAGTGGTGATTGAAACAAATTTGAAATAATTGTGGAAATGAAAATAAAACATGCCGCCTGCGTGCGAACTAGATGCATGAAATCCCCATTGTCAAAAACCGCGAGGTTTTATGGTAGAGCGAGGAGCCGTACTCGGGACAGTGCCGGTTTTAACTACCCTGCCGTTATGCTGCCGAAATTTTGAATAATATTCATGTGTTAGAATTATTTTCATAAGTTGAAATTATTTTCATGAGTTGAAGCTAAAATCATGTGTGGAAAATGCTCATGTGTTGAGAAGTGCGTGTGTTGAAAAGGTTCATGTGTTGAATAAAAGATCGAACAATAAAAATTACATTTTTATCGAAATTATGAAGCGTTAAAAAAATTCATGTGTTGAATAAATATTTTAGATGATAAAAATACCATTTTTACCATATATGTGATTCGCTAAAGGTATACGAGTGTTGAAATAAATATTTGTTTGCAATGAATATTATTTTTAACATGTATAGGAACTAAATGAAATAGTCACGTGTTGAAATATATTTTAGTTCGCCAAAAATATCATTTTTGAAATGTGAAGTGTTAAATATAACCACTTGTTCAAATAAATACGCATGAGTTGAAATATTCATTAATTAGCTAATGATATGATTTTTGCTTGTGTATGCAACATTAGAATGAATGGTGACTTTAAACCAAATTTAATCACATATGAAGTTGAATGGAAAATGATAAGTGATAAGAATTGCACATATGTACATGCATATTTATTGAACAGGTTATAGCAAAGAGGCTAGAGAAGAGGAATAAAATTGTGTGCCCGACAAATAGGTACATGTTTACTGATTTGCTTGGGTGTTGATTTTATGAGCCTATTGGCTAGCCGCTTGGCCTTTTCTTTTTCTTTTTGAGATGAGACGCCCGTGTGGCTATTTGGGAATTTTCCTAGCCCCTCCAGCACAGACGAGGTTAGGGCGAAATTTTCCAAAATTTAAAGGCGTTAGTGAAATATTTGAAGTGAAAACGATATAGAAATCGTCGAATGAACTATATTTATATATATATATATATAAATATAAATAAAATTAAAACGAATCGTGGCCGTGCAGTTCGTGTTTTGAAACCGTAATGTCGAACGACTAGTGTAGGAAATCCGACCATCGGATTTTCCCGAAACCGCAACCGTTGTGTTCGCCTTGGAAATATCTTTCCAACGACACCAACTTTGTAAAGATCCGACGGTTGGATTCTCTGGAATGTTTTATTCAAATCCGAAGAAAAACAGCGCCAGAATCGATTATATATATATATAAATATAATTAAATTAAATCGAATAACGACGCTGCAGTTCGTATTTTGAAATTGTAATTTCAAATGACTAGTGTGGGAAATCCGACCGTAGGATTTTCCCAAACCTGAAACCGTTGGAGTCGTTTTGAAAAGATCTTTCTAATGGAATAAAATTTGTGAGGATCCAACGTTTATATTTTCAGATATGTGTAAAACAAATTTAGTGGAAAACAGCGCCAGTGCCTCGGCACGACCTGTAACGTCGTTTAATTAAATGTAGTCGTTTTTAAATGAATAAAAATGGCGATATATCGTTATAAAATATATAAACGATATAGAGTGGAAATAAACCAATTTTGTTGTGTTTGTTTGATATGTGATGGTTGAATGTATTTAACATGAAAATTATACTAAGGAACTGAAATGTGAATGTTGAGTAATTTAACCATGTGAAGAATAGATTTGAAAATCTAAATATACGTGGATTATTTGAAAAGGCCGAGTTAATTCTCATTTCAAATATTCGATCGACGGTGAGAAGTCGAAGAGATGAAGACGGTTCAAGACCGACGATCTTCACATTGGATGGATGGGCGCTACATATGCTCGTGATTGGAGTAGCTACCTTAAAGGAGCTGAAGTAGTAGCCATCTAGACGTGTTGTTGATTGTGCGAATATGCGAGGAATATGGTGCCTCCGGCTTCGTTCAAACCCAGAACGAACTTGTAAATGGACTGTGTGTCTGAAATTGTATTTTGTTCTGTGCTGATTGATCTCTATTAAATATATATCTGTTTGGCGGCGGAGAATTTATTCTCTTGCTTAACGCCCTTCTCCGAGACGTACGAGCTTAGAGGTTATATATCGATAGAAATCAGTCGCATGGAGTGAATTGCCTGTGTGGCACGCCTAAGTGGCATATGATTAAGGCTTCTGTTGCAAAGCAAAGTCTTGCGGTTGATGATCAAAGCATGGTCTGTGTGACGTAGCTTTGTGTATAACGTGGATTCGCGAGCCTCACACCTCGGTATGAGTCAAAAACGGGAGAAGGACCGCTGGAAGAGCACGACATTTCTTTCTAGCTACGGTGGTGTCAGTGACCTACCAGCCCTGACATGTATATATAATTTTCACCTGTGTGGTTGTTCGAATGTGAGGCGCCTCGATTATAGGTCTGTAAGGACCGAGAAACGTGTGTTCAGGAATTGCCAATCCTCAAAAGTAAGAGAGGACCGACCTTGCCGATTCCAAGGACCGCTGTGTGCGATCCTGAGGCATTTGTTAGAGTGTCTCGAATGGAGAGGAGCCTGCCCCTTGCCTCGACTCATGATGGAATCCAATTTCCGATACGAAATTGTGGGTGTGATTATTGCGACATAGTGGATGGTAGCTATTCCGCCTAGGATTGATATTTATGATTGAATTTGCTTTTGAAAACATATATACACTAGTAATAATATCACACACTTTTGTTTTATACGTATGAAGCATTTTTGGCCATTATAAGGTAAAACTCTATCCTGCGGCTTGCGTTGCATTGTGTGATGGGACCTGAGTCTTATAATGGCTTCATTTTTATAAAAAGCATTGCGATGATTTAATCATTTACTTTAATTCATGCACTAGCACTCATTGGAGTGAACCCGTTCCGCGAAAGTGGCGTGGTCCTTTGAATTGTCGTATTATTTTTGTTTAATAAGTTAAGTAGATTTCTCATACTAGTCCCATGACTGACTCGTAGTTTGTTTCACCTTGCAAACTCGCGTGCCCTCATTTTCACACGGGCAGCCTAGTTACAGGTAGCTGACATATTTTGGCTTGGCACCGCAGTAGAGGTGCACTTTTGGACTCTTGGCGAGGCTTGAGTTCATTGTGATGATTGTGACTTTTCCGCCATTATTGTATATGTATTATGATTCCGCCACAGGAGATGTAGACTGATGTTTAGTTTATGTACTCTATTTGTATGATTCCGCCACAGGCGATGTAGATTGATTATGTACTGTTATGCACTAAGTTGTATCCTGCACTGTGCTCTCTAATGTGGTGATATATATATGATTTCGCTGTCATATTTATGTAAATTATTCTATTTCTTGTTTATGCTATTATTTGTACTCTGCTAATGATGATTAATGTGTTATATTCCAATGATTATCCTTAACACTGTGGTACGGGGTTTTGGGGGTCGTCACATATTTGAACATGTCACGTTCAAATATAAATTAATTTATTTTCAAAACAATCGAATGCCATTGCTAATTCAAGTTTCATATACCCTTTTTCTGATACAAAGTCCAATCTCGATTTAAAATTCCATTAATTAATTTTTCCTTACACTAGTTAATTCTACTCAACAATTAAACATCTGGTTTGATTTTGTTTCAAAAATCATTTCATTACTCCACTCGAGTTCAGATATTATTTATAACTCAAATCTGGATTTTTCCTAAATGGAATTCGGATTTTATTTGCTCAAAATCATTTTATTTATTTAAATCAACCGTTTTGATTTTATAATGGTTCTGGCGCTGTTTTTCTGAAAATTTGATTTGGACATAACTCAAAATCTATTCGACGAAATCCAGATTTTCCTCCTCCAATAGAAAACTATTATCAAATCAGTCCTGACGTTTCTTATTTCAAAGAATTCCGACTTCAATTGAGTTCTGTATACTCAATTGAAGTTCGAAACATCGATTTACGAACTGCTGCGCTGCGGCGAGTTCGTTTTAATTTTATTTATATATATAAATGTTTAAACTTCATTTATAATAAAATTCAACTCCATTCTGATATATTTTTAATATATATCAAATCAGTTTCCCAATTCAACATAATATTTTCGATTATCTATAATTGTCGATTTTTCCTTACTCGGTAATATATTTATTTGTACTTCGATCTTCTATATTTAATTCCAATTCCTTTTACAAATTATAAATCCTTCGGATTTATTTTCTATTCTGTTTAAAAATCCGCATTCTGAAATATATTTCGTCGTTCCCATTTCAAAATGATTTCAACTTTCTATTTTCAAATTCTATTTTCAATTCTCTTTGGATTTTCCATATTCAAATTCCATTTTTAGCTGTTCAAATTCTACTCAGATTCTATTCAAATTCCATTCAAATTCTATATTCGAATTCTATTCAAATTCTATATATTAAAATTCAATTCAAATTCTCTTTATTCAGTTTGACTTCTATTTAAATAAAATTCGAGTTAATCGAACTTAACCATAAATCCTTACGGATTTATTTTAGTCCAATTTATATTCTGAACATCAGAATACATTCCATCATTTATTTCTTTAAAACGATTTCCCCATTTATATTTTTAAATTCACATTTGAATTTAAATATTCAAATTATCCAATGATAATTTTTTCCACTTTATTTCTATAAACACTGTTTATAATTTCATTTCAATTATCTGATTATCCAACGAAAATCAATCTATTTTATTTATAAACACCGTTTATATACTCACTTCAATGTCTTGTATTATCTAATTTATAAACATCGTTTATAAATTCAATACTTGTTTTATTTATCTTCAAAACAAGTAAATATTTTTTTAACCCATTCTAAATTCAAATTCTATTTTAGAAAATAGAATTTTTCTTTTAAATCTCAAAATCTCTTTCACGATATTTTTATAAATCAACATTAAGACCAAGTGATATTTCAAACAATCAAACCAACCAATTATAATTGACAGGTTTTCTAACACATCGTATATGACAGTATGGGTGCAAACAAACAAACAAACAAATAGATAATATATTTTTGAGGAATCCAGTTGGATCCTTCCAACTTGTTTTTCCTACATCCACAGACGTTGGTCAACATAAATAATACCCATCCTGCTTCGAGGCAGGATATCGCGGTATAGAAGGTCATCCACTATCATAGCGTAGGAGGTATAGGGTAATCATCCGCTAATGGTACTGCGGACATCCGCTAATGATACTGCGGGAAATCCAACCACCAATATATATATATATATATATATATATATATATATATATATATATATAATAGCAACCACCAAGCCTAAATAACTAATATATTTAAGATGCACAAAAATATTGAATGCAACCAAACAAGCAACAAACAATTATTTTTAACTGATAAAAATAATTCTAAATAAAAGGTGAGTGAGATTTACTCACCGTGATTTTCCTTTTGCCGAGTATCCTATTAAAATTCCCAATCATCTCGATTATGCATCGTATTGAATATATCTATACCTATGATAATTTATTTATAAATTATCGATCAACTATTATTAGTTTAAATTAACTATTTTAAATGATAAAAATTAAAAAGCTAGCATTTCCTTAATTTCGTATTTAACGGTTAACTTGTATTTTATTTACTGCACTAGCTAACTACCTAGGTTTATATAATTTAATCGGTTACACATTTATATAAACTAATTTCCAATTAAATTTTAAATTATAGAAATATCTCTCACTGAAAGCATAACTCATCATAAAGGAATTAAATATATTTTTCCTAAACTTCCTGGCTTTTGAAAACTAACAAATTTCAATTTTTAAATTTTTCCTTTCGGTTTCCAAATTTCCAGATTAGTAGTAAATGGTATTTTCTTTTCAATCAATAGTATGCAAATTTTAGTTTAATTAATATACAAATTTTGCTTTTAAAAAACCGAATTCAAATAAAAATTCACCTTTTCGCCATATTATCTTTTCAGGCACATTGCGATTTTCTTCCTGCTTCAAACAAATCCACACAGCTTCTACTCTTCACAAGCACTACCAAATAATCACCATAATGAAGACCAATCCCCTTCTGAATTATCGCGACCAAATCATGGTTGCTGCACAGTGCCATCGCACCCCCAATTGAAAACCAGACTGCCCAAAACTGAATCGCAACCCCTTGAACACTGACCTCGACTTTGCTCACTCATCACAGAGTTCGAATGGCACCCCGTTGCCTCGGGAACCAACGTCGACGAGCTTTCGGGTGACTCACGATTCCAAGTTGTGATTTCGATCTCGACTTTGTACTGATTTGTTTTGAATTATAACTTCTCGATATTGAAATCGAGACAAAAAGGAATCCAAGGATTTTGATTTTAAAGAAGAATAGAGGGGGGACGACTTCCGTTTTCTATTGAGTAATCGATCGATATTTTTATAGCAGAGATTGAGGGAAGGAACTGATTTCTTTCCTTCATTCGATTTTAATTTTTGTGGAAGTAGGTTTTTATTAAGGATTTGATTTTATAAAAGGCATCGTACATTTTTGTTGTTCGTATTTGAAGTGGAAGCCTCAGGCTTTAGCGATTTTGAGGAAGGGAGTTTACAGTTTTACAGAGCACGACCATTTTCCTTTTTGAAGCCTTGATCCAATTGTTTATGGCAGAACGATAATGAAAAGGGAAAATGTTGCGGTTTATATAGAAGAAGGATACTTCATCACGAAGGAAATTAGCCTACGTGCTATAAAGGTAGGTATATAGGCTTAAGTACATAACCATTAATTTGATTTGAAATAAAACGATTTTTATTTTATTTAAAAGGATTCTGATTTGATTTATAGAGGTTTTGTTTCTTTTTAAATAGATACTGATTTGATTTTGATCCTATCCACAATCAAATATCCCGGGGTTCACAACTAAAAATCGTGAACTGCTATTTTAGCGTACTGACCGTCGTTCAAATGTAATAACGGTGTTCTGAGCTTAATAGAATACATTCTGAAATTAAATTTGAACGTGTATATATAAAGTAATCATAATAAATTCATATAATATAATTTAAATCCGAACAAATAATTTCTCGATAATAAATTATTATTATCTTATATTAAAATAGAATTCATACCGGTCATCTGGATTGTTTTGATTCAGTTCTTAACTCTGATTTGAATTATATTTCATATTTCGATAATTTAATATATTCATATTAAATTGAAAATCGATATTTAAATCGATAACATAAATATAAAAATTCAAGTATATTATCAAATAAATATTTAAAATGACATTAAATATTTAAAATAAATGGATCAAAAAATCCGGGTCGTTACAACATTAAAAAAAATAACAGAAGACTTTTATAAACATCATAATAATGTTACATAAGAGTACAGAATATATCAGAGTATATCGAAATATAATCAACGGAAGATTAATTTACAATAAATGTAATACAATGCAGCGGAAACAAATAAACCAACACAACGCAAAGTTATCAAGGCTCTGGGCACAGCTTTAAGCTTTGATCCAGAATCCTGCTAAATGAAATAATCTGCAAAACAAAAACTACTAGCTGTCTGTATGGAAAATACGGGCACCCAGAGTTTAGGCAAAAACAATAAACTCCAAGTCAGTCATAGGACTGGTGTGAGAACTCAAAATAGCTATTAAACTTTACTTAAAATAAGGTAAATCACTGTACCACATAGTATGTCACAGAAAAGGTTTACCCCCATGAATACCGGTCCGTAAACAACACTAATAATAGTCATATGGATCTACAATGCATCACACAACATGCAGTTTTCCAATTCATTTTACAGAAATTATTCCTTTGGGTTTATTTCCAAATTCTTGTTTCAAATCATTTGAAATACATATCTAACTTTCATATCAAACTAGATTTCACTTCAGGATCTCAAACCAAAATCTTTGAATTCCAAAACATAACAATGCATACAAACAAGTATGCAACCAAATATCGTGCACGGCCTTCAGACCAGGCTGTACGCACCCCTCCAACTCGATATATACACACACACACATATGCACCTCCCACTATGGAGCATGCTACACTAATAATAGTCATATGGATCTATAATGCATCACACAACATGCAATTTTCCAATTCATTTTACAGAAATTATTCCTTTGGACTTTATTTCCTGATTCTTGCTTCAAATCATTTGAAATACATATCTAACTTTCATACCAAGTATATTTCACTTTAGGATCTCAAACCAAAATCTTTGAATTCCAAAACATAACAATGCATACAAACAAGTATGCAACCAAATATCATGCACGGCCCTCAGACCAGGCTGTACGCACCCCTCCAACTCGATATATATATATACACACACACACATGGTGCACCTCCCACTATGGAGCATGCTACACTGACGATGTACCTCTCACGCATGGAAGCATACATCGCCCAAAGCTATTTGTAATAACCCGGAAATTTGGGCCAATTTAAAAATTTTATTTTGGCAATTTTGATTATTTAAAATGAATTATATTAAATAATATCGATGAGAAATTTATTTTGAAAATAATTCGAACGTATATATTCGTTTGAATCGACGATAGAATATAAATATTTATTTATATTTATAAAAGGAATTGAAAATGGTGCGGTAGTTCGATAATTCGATTTCAAACTTCAAATGGATGTACAGGATTCAAAATAAACCGGATTTTAGTGAAACCAAAAATAATAGAATCTAATTGAGAATATCTTTCCAACGAATCCGAAAAATAAAAATTTCATAGCGGGGATAAAAAGTTATGTCCAGTTGAATTTTCAGAATAGTCGCTATGGAATTCTGGCCCTTAAAAATAGCCATTTTGCAAACGATCTCGGATTTTGACGAAACCACTTTTGTTGGATCCGTGATGTCAAGTTATTGCTAGATTCCAATTTTCGTAATTTTTCGAATCAATATGTGAGTGTGGCAGAGGAAAACGCGTTTGACCAGTTTAAGTTGAATATAATCGACTGGAAATTGGTCATTTTTCAAACGGTCTCAGAATTCGACGAAACTAGTTTTGTTAGGACCATATCGTCAATATGAAGCTAGAAAATATTTTTCTGGAATTTTTTGAGCTAGTATGTGACCCCAGTAAATTGAAATGCGTGTTCAAATTCAATATATAGAGTTATATGTTGATTTTGACGAAAACTGGTCAAAACGATCGAATCAGCTTACGATACATATCCCATTGTGTTCGGAATGGGGGTAGTTAGCAATGGACGATAGGCAGTGGGCTTGATTTCGAGGTCGAAATAAAAAGTCAACTTTTTTTGAAATAAAATAATATAAAATTAAAATATCCCTCCCTCTTCCCTTATCACTCAGGCCCCCCCTTCAACCATTCATTTCAGAAAAAAGAAAGAAAAAACGTGAATCGCGATCCACGGTCGGAGCTCCACCCACGACGCCACCTCCCTCTCTCCTCCACCACGTCCGCAACCCCCCCTCCTTCGTCGATCGGCGAACTCCCCCAATCCTCACCTCGAGACGCTCCAGCACCCACAACCCGAACTCCGCCTGCCGCGACTGCCTCCAACCACCCAACAGGACGCCCTCCGACCATAGAAGACCTCCAGCACCCCGCGCCTCTGTCTCTCCTCCGCAGCCTCCCAAAACCGCCCCTCCCAAACCCTAGTTTCCCCCAAACCGCCACAAATTCAGCCCAGCGCCGCCACTCCTTGCTACCACCGCCGCCGGACCAAGCTCCAGCGCGCCTCCCCAAGGCCATGGCGCCGGGCGTAGACCCCCCTTCCTCTTAGAGATTGGAATGTGAGTTTTTTATTTATTTATTTATTTTCTATTTTGTTTTATTTAGTTAATTAATATAAAAGTCTGGTTTTTATTAATATAAACAAAATCTGGTTTTTAATAATATAAAGTTATGATTTTGAAATGATACAGTTACGATTTTTATGAATGTAAAAATACGATTTTAGTAAGTTAAGGATATGATTTCTAGAATAAAAATATATTTTTTATTATAGTAGAAAGTTAAAAATATAATTTTTATATTAGAAAGGGGTTAAAAATATAATTTTTATATTAGTAAGAGGTTAAAAATTATAGATTTTATTATAGTAGAAAGATAAAGATATAATTTTCATATAAGGAGGATAATAAAAATATGATTTTTATATTAGAGAAAGAATAAAAATATTATTTTTATATAAGTAGAGTATTAAAAATATGATCTTTATATGGTAGAAGATATAAAAATATTACTTTTATTTAGGTAGAGTTATAAAAATATAACCTTTATTAGAAGAAGAACGAGGTAAAAATATAATTTTTATAAAGAAGTAGCGATGTAAAGATATGATTTTTATATATAAAACATCATATTAAAATTATGATTTTTGATATGAACAGTGTGAAAAAGGTTGCGATGGAACGGGTAGAAAGCAAATCCAAATTTGAACCGTTCAGATAAATGAAATGGCGGAGTGGATCCCTCGGTGAGAACTTCTCACCTTTTAAATTTTATTTTCTAGTTAAAAATATATACTAGGATGCAGACGGTGTTTAGTAGCACCCGAAACCCATCGTCCACAGACCATGGACGGCTTGTATGCTTGGTTGTTTGATTTTGATGTGTAGTTGATTGTGTGATGTGATGAGAAATGAAATAAAATATTTATATAGTTGAAAATATTTTATAGTTAGAAATAGAATTTTAACGTGTATATGAAATGAAATAAAAATAAACAAATCGGACGATTTGTTTATATACACACATTTGACTAATATAGATTGGGACGATAAATTTTACACATCGCCCAACAACACAAATAAAATCTGTGTTTATTGTTTGAAAACCCCACACGGGTATTGGGATGATATTTGACGTACACTAATCCCGATTGTTTAGTTGTATGTCGATTGATTGATTGAAAGACTGTTATGAGCGTTAAATATTTATATTTGATGCTTATACAGTGTAGAATGCACTTTGGATGATGGTTGATTATTCATCGTTGTTATTGTATACATGTGTTGTAGAAAATCCATATAATTAACATTATATGGTAATTGATTGGGCCTCATTCCATATTTGAAAAAGAAATATTTGAAATAGAATATTTGGAAATAGAAATATATGAAGCCGTTTTGATTATATTGACGTCATTTTGATGTGAACGATATTTATATCGATTTTATTCATTTTATAATGAATATCAAAAGTGATTTCAAAATCTGATATTTTGAAAAGAATTGAAATTCGAACTGAAACTGAATAGAAATAAATTCGAATTGAAATTGAATAGAAATGAATTCGAATTGAAATTAAATAGAAAGGAATTCGAATTGAAATTGAATTGAATTGAAAACGAACTGAAATTGAAATAAAAATCGATTTGAAATGAATTTAAAACGAATTTATAAGGAGAAATTCAATTTTTATTTGAATTTGAAATGAAGTGGAAATCGTTTTGAAAACGAATTTAAAAACGATTTATAAAATACGCTTTAAAAGGAAATCGACGAAGTATATATTATATATATTATATATATAATAGAATGGCCTGAATAGAATGCACCGCGCCGCAGTAGTTCGTGAATTTCGACCATTGACTTCGAATGGACATTACAGGAGATCCGACCGTCGGATTCTCCTAAAACCGGAACCGTTGGGTTCGTATCGAAAAGAGCTTTCTAACGATTATTAGAAATCTAACGGTTGGATTTGGAATTATGTCCAAATCAAATTTGGAAAAGGTCGCTGTAAGTGCAGTTCGATGGTCGTTGATGGAAATCGACTGTACGGGCCTTGATAAAATTATTAAAAATAGTAATAATTTATGTAAAATCATAAGAAATGATTTGTGAAGAATTGGGATGAAAAACTCCATATTTGAAAAGATAAAAATAGATTTTTATCGAAATGAACTAGTTTTGAACTAGAATTATAATTCTATTCATTTTTAAAATAAATAAATTGAATTTGAAAAATGGTTTTGAAGGTAACTGGAATTTCCAATAGTTGAATTGGAATGGATTTGAATCGAAATCGTCTTCGGATTATTTCGATGTTGGATTTCGTGATTATACAGATGTTGTTATGGAAATTTGAAAGATAGAGGTATATATATCGTTATTTCCAATACGATATTTGTTGGTCGTAGAGTTTGATATTGAATATAAGCCGATATATTTTCTATTCAGAGCCTGGTATTTGATATCAAATGTGATTTGGGTTTGTCGTGAATGGTGTCTTTATTAACACTGTTCTTGAACCCAGTTGAGAAAAGATTAAATCTTTTTATTTAGATTTAATGAAGTGTACCAATTAAATAATATTTAATTGGAATTGAATTGATATTGATTTTTTGGTTTATCGTGAACAGTGTTTTAAATAACACTTGTTCTTTAACCCGATAATTAATGGAATGGGATTTTGGGTCGTCGTGAACGGTATCTTCAATAATACTATTCTTAGACCCAAAGTAGATAAGAAAATCAGAAACTGATGTTGGTTTCGGCCTTCGGGGTATTGATCTGATGTTGGTTTCGCCCTTTGGGGTTAATACTTAGGGAATGGCTCACTTGCTAATTTACGGTTAGGGACTGATTGAAATGTAATGTGATTTTGGGTTTATAGTGAACCGTGTTTTAAATGACACTGATTCTTTAACCCAGTTGAAGATTAAAACTAAGTGGAGTTTTAATGAATCTTTAATTAGATTGAAATGATCGAGAATGGAGTATCACAAGTTTTGCTCCAGGCGATAGTTAAATCTATAATCAGATTTAAACGTGAAATGGTAATTAAATTTACCGATAACACCGTGCTGTTAGATATGAAGTAAGACCCGTTTTACTTCATGGGATGAATAGGTTGGGATTGGGAAATTAAAACAAATGATTACTTCGGTAAGGTTCATTAATCCCGAATAGTTTGAATTGATATTCAAAAGAAGATTAAAGAATAAATTCAAGGAATTTATCTTTGATAAAATTAATGGGAACCTTTCCCTATGAATGTGAAATTTAGAAACTAACTGTCGGTTAGCTAAGCAGAATGGTTTTCTGGATATTGATCTGATGTTGGTTTCGGCCTTTAGGGTTAATATTTGGGGAATTATTCTCTTGTTAATTTATGGTTAGTGACTGATGAATTGGAATGAGGCGTAGGTTGTGTTTGTGTAACACTTGTTTATAATATACGCGAGTTATTCGGAAAGACCGGGTTTATCCCATTCTGAATAACTGATACGACGATAAGTCGAAGATGAAGGCGGTGGTCGAAGACCAGAGGTCTTCACGTCGTTTGGGTGATTACTGACGATCTTGATTGGGATGTACACCCAAGAAGATGGAAACAGTTGGTGATCGTCCAGACGTACTTGGAGATCGATGGATATGTGGGGTACTAGGTTCCTCCGGTTTCGTTCAGACCCAGAACGGACTTGTAAATGGACTGTGTGTCTGACATTGGATTTTGGTCTGTGTGATTGATTTCTATTAAATATATTTCTGTTTGGTGGCGGAGAATTTATTCTCTTGCTTAACGCCCTTCTCTGAGACGTACGAGCTCAGGGGTTATATATCGATGGATATCAAACGCATGGAGTGAATTGTCTGTGTGGCATGCCTAAGTGGCAATATGATCAAGGCTTCTGTTGAAAAGCAGAGTCTTGTGGTGGATGATCAAAGCACGGACTTTGTGGCATAGCTTTGTGTAACGTTGATTCGCGAACTTCACACCCCGGTAGTGGACCAGAAACGGGAGAGGACCTCAGGGAGGACATGCGTTTCTTTCTAGCTAGAAGTGGCGTCAGTGGTTTTACATGCCCTGACGAGTTTGACTTATGTGGTTGTTGCTGTTGCGAGGCGCCTCGGTTTGATCGGACGATCCGGGTCCGATGGAGTCATTTTTTCGCTCATTTGCGCCCCATAGGGCGGAGAGACGTATTGTTCAGGCATTTTAATCCACATCGGTGGACCGGCCCTGTCGCTCCAAGGGCCCACCTGAGTCTGGGTCCTGAGACATGGGCTAGATTGTCTCGAATCGGTAGAGGACGATCCCTGGCCTCGGTTCACAGATGGAAATCCAACTTCCAATACGTGACGTTTCGATTTTAGTTGTAATCCTATATACGGCGACATAGTGGGATGGGGCGCTTATGCCGCCTATGATTGATACTTATGATTTGAAGTTGTTTTATACACTATGCACTTATAATACTATCAAAATAATCTGTTTTAAATGTATCAAGCATTCTTTGGCTATTATAAGGTAAAAACCCTATCCTCCGGCTTACGTTGCATTGTGTGATGGGACTGGGTCTTATAATAGCTTCATTGTTCTTTATTTAGCATGGCGCTCTTTGTTTTATGCACTGGTGTTCTTGGGAGAAAACCCGTTCCGTGTTATACGGCGTGGTCCCTTGATTTACCTAACTTTAAAATAAAGATTAATAACTGTTTTAGTTCTCACACCAGTCCCATGACTGACCTGGAGTTTATTGTTTTAATCTAAACTCTGGGTGCCCTGATTTTGACACGGGCAGCTAGTAGTTTTGGTTTTGCAAATTTTTATTCACAGGATCCTGGTTTACAGCTGGAATGATATCTGAAAACTTTGTATCCGTATATCTCCTTCAGTTGTGTATTGTATTATTTTCTACTGCTATGTATTTAAATATAATTTAAATCTCTGATATTTCTGTGTAATATTCATTTATACTGTGTATAGTCTTGTATTCTGATGGAATTGTTGTAATATACAATGAAATGTTCTTCCGTCTGCGTCCTTCTGTGGCTTGTCCTCGAACTATCCGTACTTCCCTCACCGGGGAAGTTACGGGTTTTTACACTATTTAAGGCTATAACACCCATACTTTAGTCACTCTCGGGTTACCTAAATCTTTAGCCACATACTTGCTAAATCATTTTATATCCTGAAGTGGGGAAAATCATTTCACAACATAATAATCACAAATACTTTCAGACTATAGTACTTCACATCGGCAATTCACACATATGATCAGTCACTATTAATCACATAACATTTGAGCTCGTACGTCTCAAAGAAGGGTGTTAAGCAAGAGAATATATTCTCCGCCACCAAACAGATACGTTATATCAATAGCAACTAATCGAATACGCGATGAACCACAATGTAAAACCCTAATACACTTTCAAATCATTTCGAAATCATTGGGCTTATCCCTCAAAATCCTTTCTGTTTTATAAAATATTTTTATAAAACATTCCCCGATCAAATTGGAATACATTTCTTTTCACTTAATAAAATATCGTTTCAAAATCATTCATTAAATTTGAAATGAACTCAACAACATCGCTACACATCTCATAGTCAAATTGTGAAGTGTTTAACAAGATGTTAGCTTACAAATATTTCTACCCAACCCAATGCTAAATGTAAAAGCATATTTTGCTCATAAACTCGTCGAGCACTATCCAAACAGTCAATAAATCACAATCAACATAAACAACTAAGTATATTTGGTTCATACCACATCTCATGTTTTGGTAAATTTAATAACCATTCATTCGTTCAAATCTAATTAAATATTTATTAAAACTCTCCTTAGTTTTAATCCTCAAAAATCATATTTAATGATTATTCAACTTTCTGGAAATCGGTCCTGCCTTTACTTGGGTTAAAGAACTAATGTCACTGAAAACACAGTTCACGATAAGCTCAATATCATCTTCCATCAAAATGGAATTTTCACAGAAATAATAACAATATATAATCGATTTAAATTTCCGTGTCAAACTAATATTATAAGTGGAATAGCGGCAAGGCCTATTAAATTCCTTAAATAATAACTGTCTTCATTCACAGAAGCTCATCTCGATTTTTACCAAATCTAATTCCATTCATTTCCAATTTAATATTTCAAATTGGAAAACTTTACTTTGTAAAATTTCCATTAAATCTAAATAAAAAGATTTATAAGTTCCAAATCATATCATCACCCGATTATTACCAAATCGAATTCCATTTAATTACAATTTCATATTTTAATTTGGAAAACTTTACTTTGGAAATTTTTCATTAGATTTTAATAAAAAGGTATATAAATTCCAAATCATATCTTCACTGTTAATTGGGTTAAAGAACAAACGTTATTTAAAACACAGTTCACGATAAACCAAAAATCCAATTTCAATTCCAATTAAATTAATTAATTGGTAAAACTTCTCTGAATCTTAATTAAAAGATTTATTCTTCTCTCAACTGGGTTTAAGAACAGTGTTAATGAAAACACCATTCGAGGCAAACCCAAAATCCAATTTGATATAAAATATTAGGCTTTGAACAGAAATTATATTGACTTATATTCAACATCAAATTCTGAAACCAACAAATATCGTATTGGGAATAACGATATATATACATCTTCCAAATTCCTCAACAATATCTGTATAATCACGAAATCTAATATCGAAATATTCCGAAGATTATTTTCGTTCAAACCCATTCCAATTCATACGTTGGAAAATTCTGGTTCGATTAAAATCATTTCTCAATCCAATTTATTATTCTAGTTATTAACTGGTCAATTTCGATAAAAATGTATTTTATCTTTTCAAATATGGAATTTTTCATCCAAAATCTTTATATATAATTTATTATGATTTTACGTAATTTTTCCGTATTTTTAATAATTTTATTTAGGCCCTTACAGACGGTTTCCAATATCGTCCACCGAACTGCATTTATAGCGAATTTTTCTTAAATTGATTTTTATATATTTCAATATCTAAACATTAGATTTCAAATCTCTTATATTCATTGGAAATCTCTTTTCGATACTAATCGAACGATTCCAGTTTTAGCAGAATCCGACGGTCGGATCTCCCGTTTCATTAATTTGAAGTTAATGGTTGAAATTCGCGAACGGTCGCTACGCGGCGCATTATTCTCAGGCCATATATATATATATATATATATATATATATATATATATATATATATATATATATATATATATATATATATATAATATCGTTGATTTCCATTTAAAACAAATTTTATAAATTGTTTATAAATTCATTTTAAAAACGATTCCAACTTCAATTTCAATTTTAAATCAAAATTGAATGTTCGATTACATGAAAATTTTATATATCTCATATATATGTTAAAAATAATATTTTTAATGAACAAATATTTATTTCAACACATGACAATTTTATCACTTCATTTATATTTTTATACAACGCATATAAATTTTTCACATCGCATATATATATATTTATGCACATTGCTTATATATATTTTATTCAAATCGCATATATATATATATTATTCCCATCTCATATATATATTTTATTCACGTCGCATATATATTTTATTCACATCGCATATATATATTTTATTCACATCACAATCACAACACAATACAGTCAATTAAATCGTCCATGGTTTGTGGATGAGGGAGGTGAGCAAACAGGCACCGTACAACATTTGTGATAATTAAAAACTGATAAAAATCAATACTGGCCGTTCATATATGCAGTTATAAAATAAATAACTGTACAAAGTTTAAGTGAGAGAGTTCTCACATTGGGATCCATTCCGTCATTCTATATTTCTAAAGACTTCATTACAGTTTGGATTTGAATTTGCTTGAAATTATAACTTGCTCCTTTTTTATTCTAGTCAGTTCCATGTTGTAGCATTTTCTGATATGAATCCAATGCAACTGAGTTTGCATTTTTCCAAGCTCGTATGAAAAAGATATGCAATTAAATACAACTAATTGCATTGACTAATTAATTAATTAATTAATTAAAAATTAGTGTCCTAATTACATTGGAAAATCACAACTATTGATTCCCTTTCTTCATCGTCTCTTCCTAATGTTTAACCGAACACATTTTGCTCAATTCGAAAGTTCACCGTCGCTCATCAGCTCAGGGAGTCAGAACGCCATCCAACCCCTCCACGACGTTGCCCTATGCCTTGCCGACCTTCACCGCCCCCACCGTCCAACCTGGCACCTCCGTCGATCCCAAAAACCGTTTGATACTACTGCCGTTTCAAGGAGGAAATCGTCCAATATAGGTTATAACTTCAGATCTTGACCATTGAACACTTGGAGCTCGTTGCCTCCATAATTTTCCTGTTGAAATCATCTTCAATCGCTGCTTGGATTTGGAGTAAATTGGGGAGAAATATCTGAAAATATGGATCCCCCGATTGTGGATGGCGGCTCCAGAATTTTAAAAGGGGAATTAGGGTTTCCATTGGGTAAAGGGTTATTTTTATAAAATTATAATATTATTTAATTCCTTTAATACCTGTTTATCAATTCGAACTCCAAATCGAACCCAACGACTGTCGCCCCTAGCTAATTACCCCTATTCCGGACACAATGGAATCTGTTTCGCAAGCCAGTTCGACTGTTTCAATAAGGTTTTTTCAAAATTAAAATATAAATTAATATATATTTAATTTAAACGTACATTTTAATTTATCGGGGCCGCATACTGACTCCAAAAATTCCCAAAAATAAATTTAACTATGTTTTGACAATACGGTCCTAAAAAACTAATTTCGTCGAATTTGGAGACCATTTGAAAAATGGCCATTTTCCACTCGATTAAATTCAAATTGAAATTACGAAACGCGTTTTAATTCACTGCGCTCACATTTTAATTCCAAAAATTATGAAAATTGGAATCTGACTATAATTTGATATTCCGGATCTAACAAAAGTGGTTTTGTCAAAAATGGAGGTCGTTTGCAAAATAGTTATTTTTAAGGGATATATATAATTAAAAATATTTATAAATTCCATAGCGACTATTTTAAGTTTTAAACTGGACATAACATTCAATTTGTATTATGAAATCTGAATTTTTCACATTTGTTAGAAAGAATATTGTTAAACAGATTCAAATATTTCTCGTTTCGTTCAATTCTGATTTAAAATGTATTATATACATTCAATTGAAATTTAAAATCAAATTGTCAAACTACCACCATTTCCAGTTCGTTTTATAATTAAAATAAAATTATACATTCTAACTTGATTTTAAATATATTTTAAATCATTATTATTTAAAATAAATTATTTTAAATATTCAAAATCCATTAAAATAACTAAAATAAAAAAATTAAATTGGTTCTAAAATTCTGGGTTGTTACGCTATTGTTTCAATTACATTTCCAACTCTTAATCCTTCATTTATAAAATAATTTGTAAATCATTTAAAATTATTTATTTTCTTTTCCATTTCAAAAATCTTTACTTAACTTGCACTCTCAACTTCGATTATTATCCCGAACTTCGGAATATCACAATCCAAACCTCGGAACAAATCTCACTTTGTTACTTCATACCGTTTCCCAACTCCTCGCTTTCCCTTTTCTAACTTCAAGTATAACAAAATATTTAATTTAAGCTATCGT
Organism: Allium sativum; assembly: GCA_030737875.1. Taxonomy (NCBI): domain Eukaryota; kingdom Viridiplantae; phylum Streptophyta; class Magnoliopsida; order Asparagales; family Amaryllidaceae; genus Allium; species Allium sativum. Next base: position 895,709,306 of record CM060920.1, read on the forward strand.
ATTCGCTTAAAAAACCCTTTTTATAACTTCGTTATAAAAACTTGGTTTTAATATAAACCCGTTCGTAAACTCCGTTCACATTTCGATTAGATCCATTTCGACTTCGATCACTTTTTAAATGAATTTGAAATTAAAAAGTAATCTCCTAAATTATTATTAATTAAAATAAAAATTTACTTCAATCATTAACTGTTAGTAGTAGTAGATAACTTCTTAATTAACTAAAATAAACAATAAATTTCTTTTTAAAATATTATTAAAAGTAAAACAAATATTAGTTAGACCATTTCATTAGATTAATTCAAACCAAAAAATTCAATAATTATTCTCAGCTAAAAACGGTTAACTTAGTCAACCCAAAAAAAACACGGTTATTTTGTTAACTGATCCCAATTAGTTCCTTCCTTTAAATTAATTAATATAATTAAATAAATTAAATATTTTCATTCAGTTGTTTCTTAATATAACAATTATCTAATTCTTAACTGTGAGGTTAATTCCGGTTCATTTGCTTATAAATCTGATTAACATAAGCATTTGCTTTATACAACCATTTAATATTTGCTTATAAATTTAAATACTAAATATTTATTTCCTTTTAATAACTTTTATTCGGAATAATATATTTCAAAAACTATCTTCAGTTATAAAATAAATTTTACACTTCAATTCTATCAATTTACCTGATGAGAAATCCATATGTAGAAAATGATTGATTTAAGGCCATATACTGCCAATTACTCAACCAATATTACTCACTGGTTTAAACAAAACAAATGTTGAATTTTAGGTCAACGGTCAACAATCAAATCAATCATCCAATCAGAACAGTTCATATAATGATAATGCGAAAATAAATATCATTAAATATATTTGAGAAATCCCATTGGATCTCTGAAACCTGTTCTTCTCTGCATGCATGTAGATTATTTCAAATAATATTATTCAATTCAATTTAACTGATAATTTCAATAACAGTAAATAATGACTATTTAACATCACCCAATTCAAACAAAACAATTCAAGCAATTCAAAAAATGGAACATGTTTTTTTAATAAACGAGACCAACAAGGTAAGTCACCTCTATTGGGTCCAATCGTTAAAATAACGATTTGGTGTTCCACTGAAATTAAAACAACGTTTAATTTCATCAGTTCAATCCATATATGAATATATATTTAAAAAACAATAAACAGTCAACCATTAGCAACCATAACACACAAAATAAAAACTCGACTTATATGAAATATAAGTGGGAAAAACTGAGTGTGTTTAACTCACCTTGATTTGATTTATTTCCGATCTTGTTCGGTTACAGATAAATTAAACAGTTGATTAATTTATTTGTAAATTCCTGTCGTCTTCATTTTCGTCCAGACTGATTCCAGAATGTAGTGTTTGTCGAGACGATCCCAATGCAACTTGGTTTGCCCATTCTGATAACATGCGATGGGGTAATTAACATTTGAAGTTTATATAATTTAATTATATACAAAATTCTTATTTAAATGTTTTCATTTACGCTAATTATATAATTAATGTAAATAGTTCAATTAATTACATTTTAGATAAAATGGGTCCGATTCTTTTTCTTCGCTGTCTCCGTTTGTTCCGCATTTCCACATTTACCAGGCCTGCATACAAATTCATGATTTAAGTGAGATGTTGATTATCTTTAACCCTTAACTATATTATAAATTACGTTTTAATCATCTCAGGCGAAACAAATTTTGGTTTACTATTTATAACAGGCGGATTTTTAGAAGTAATTACCCAGGCCAGATTCTGGTTTACTATTTATAACAGGCGGATTTTTAGAAGTAATTACCCAGCCCAGATTCTGGTTTACTATTTATAACAGGCGGATTTTTAGAAGTAATTACCCAGGCCAGATTCCCATTTGCACGTTGTAACCGCACTCCTCCCAAGAACAACAAGGTGCCCTCACTGTTCATGGAAATTAAAAATAAATTAGTTTTTATAATTAGAATTAAAATGCCTTAATGACTAAATTTAAACTTAATTACGTGGAAAATTAAAAGAGCTGAACTGTTGCCCTTCTCTCCTATTTTAAGCTTCTACACGCACTAATTTCCCATCACCCAGCCTACTATCGACCATCAGTCGATCATCAGCACCATCCTGAACAAGCTCCGAAGCCCCTTTAATCATCGCCCAAGAACTAGTCCATCTCGGCATTGCCATGTGCCGCCCTGCCTGCTTCGAACATCGATTGTTACGAGCATCAATTCGGCCGCATCACACCATTAAACCACACCATGACCGTTCAAGTAGGAGATCTCGGTGAGCTTAAGAACTTTGCAGTTGGAGGCTTTGGATATAAATCAATAGTTTTCGAAATTTTTGAGGAAGAAGTTCTTGAGTTCATGACCATTCGTTGTTCTTGGTGGCGGCTACTAAACTGTTGACTGCAAAGTGGAGAAATAAGGGTTTACGGTTATACGTTGTATATATAATGAGAGGTGGGATGATTATAATATTATTTTATTATCTACGAACTTGCACGAAGCTTTTCGTATAATTAACACACCATATGATTTCATATTCGGGATAAAATACCTAATCCTAGTATAAAAAATATTCCGGATCCAATAGGATAGGTTTCGTCGAATTCTGAGGTCATTTGTGAAAAGTCCTTTATAAATATCGATGAAAAATCAAGCGTTAAAAATACCTATTAATCTAGAAAAAATCCAATAAATTTGAAACCTCGATGTTTTACTAGACCTCTTCCTAACGGATCCAATGAATCTTTTTTCGTTAAATATGGAGTTTGTTTGGCCAGTCATTTATCGTTTAAAGTTACCCTGTCGAAATTGACCAAAATAATATAAATGATTAAGGCATTTATCTCTGCCACGATCAAACGGTAAGTCAGATTGACATAGAAATTCAAATGTTGTAATAAGTAATTAATACGAATCCAATGACACCAGTTTCGTCGCATTCTGAGATTGTTTCCCAGTACGCTATTTTTATACGCATCACACTGCTATTTTGGACACCAAATTACACGGTCTCAAAAAATAACGAACTATATATCTATCCGAGCTCTAAACGTCGATACGAATTCAATAGAACTGGTTTCGTAGCTTAATTCGATCGTCTGCTCAAGTTACACTCAAATATCTCTTTATTAAATTGAATTAATTTAATTCCCCATTATATAAAATGACCGGGCGTTTACGGTTGTCATGGTCACATACGACATCAGTTTGTTCCGAAATTAAATACCGTACAATAATTTAATGTTACGATCCCAATGGAACTGATTTCGTCGAAAACTGAGCCAGTTTGCAAAATCGGTATTTTAAAGGCCTATAATAACATTAATAAAATATTATTAAATTCCAGAATAATCAAATAAAAAATAAAAAATTATTATTATCATAAATAGCCTACTCGAAATATCATATAGCTTCAAATATAATTTATACAACTCAATATTATCATTTTTGAGCCAAAAGATGTCCAAATTTCATAACGACTATTTTAAAATTTGAATTGGACATAACAAACAATCTATAACACGAAATCTAGAATTTTCTCTTTCATTAGAAAATTATAATCAATAAGATTCGAACGTTTCTTATTTCATTGAAATCCGACTTATATCGGATTCTGCATATTCAATTGAAGTTCAAAACTCAATATTACGAACTACCATGCCATTTTGAGCTCGTTTTGTAATATATATAAATTCAACGTTCGATCTCCGTTTTAATAACGAATTAAATATTAAAATTCATTAATATTTCAAATATAATATTTAAAATAATAAATTAAATTAAATATTTGGCTACCAAAAATACGGGACATTATAATCTTCCCCCCTTAATTGAATTTCCTCTGCGTAATTACTAAGGTAGAAAAATGTTATAAATCCCATTCATTTTAAAATACAATTTATTTTAAATCGGAAACCACTTTATTACGGTAAAATAAAATTTTCAAAAATATCGAAAATTTTCTAACACATTAAATTCCTGGAAAAATTCAGTAGAGTCTCCCCTATACGGAGTGACATCTGCGACATCGCAAGAACAAATAATATATATACATCGACCCACAAGGTCGGAAAACAAAATTCCAAAAACCAAAATTTATATTTTCGCGTAGGCGTACATTTTATGAGCGCTATTGAGCATATTTGCTCAACTTATTTTGATTTACACAACCAAAATCATCTATCAAGCCTTTACCTACCTGTACTCAACTAATTTCAATATATAAGTAACACGTATATGAAATTCTTAGATAATATTTCACTAGTCATCAAGTATAACAACATGAATTCCAAAATCAAATAGGTAGCATTAATCCATTTTCAAATATAGGGTTAAATCATAAATTCCAATTCATATGCATTTCATTAATTATTCTGGAATTTATTTCCCCTTGGTTCCCAATTCATTTAACTCTTAATAAATCGTTAATTAACTCCATTCAAACAATCAACAACCTGTAATAACCCGCATTCTACGCATTGGAGGATCGTAGAATATTTATTTCTTTCTTATATGAAGTCGTATGGTCATGTGGCTTTGGGAAACGACCATTGGGGTCATTTCCCATGTTCATGATTTTTGCCGATTTTTAAATGACCGTTTTGCCCCTAGCTGATCTTGTTTTGGCCATAACTTTTGATTGGAAAGGAGTTTTGACCTGAAGCCACTTCCATTAGATTTGTTTGATGGTTTACCTTTCCGTAAAGCGGTCATAACAGCCAAACGGACTTACCGTTTGGGAGATATGGCTGAAATAAGGTTTGGAAGGTGAAAGACTACTTAACCGGGCCAAATAGGGTGATTAGTGAATGAGCCCATAACCCATTTCGGGATTAGGGTTATGAGGAGTCTGAAAAGAGTTAGGGTATCATTTCAGTTTTCTAGCCTTAGAAACCCTAAAAATGACCTCTAAATCACCTCCAAATCACTTTCTAATCAAGGATTAAGCTTAGCAACATCAAATTGAGGAGAGAAAGCACCAAGGCAAAGTTAGAGCTGCTGTGTTACATTGGGAATAGCGCCAAATGGAGATTTATTTCAGTTTTGAGGTTTTATTTGTGGCTAAGGTGAGTGATTTGCATAGTTCCTCACTAATTATGGTTAATTAAGGGTAATTAGTGTTGATTAGCGAATTTATACACTAATAAAATCTAGAAAAATATTTATAAATTCTTAAATAATGTTTTAGATCTCTGTTAGAGATTTGGGTTAATTTGATTAAGTTTTACTAATCATGTCACTAGTTTTGCTTAAACATGCTTAAGGGAAAATATGGGGTTTTGGCTATGTTTGATCCATTTTAACCTATCATATTGATGTTTTGTGTTTGAGGTCACTTCTACTTGTTGCTATGACTGTATGGTATGCTTTGTGATTGTTTAGAACAGTTAGAATGGTCAAAAACGCTGTCTTGTGGCGTAAAACAGTCGATGGAAAGTTGCAGGAAAATATGCAGGAAACCGGATCGGATCACCCCCTATTCGAACCAACCCGGTCGTGAATGTGGTGACCACGAGCTGGAGGACTGTTTCTGACCCGAACCACCATGTGGAGACTCCGAGTACCATCACGAACCGACCAGGAGTCCACGAGCTGCACGCACCTAAAGCTCCGATCCGATCCGAAGTCACGACCCGATCCGATGGAGGGCGAGCACCACGATCTGACCCGAACCCAATGGGTGCCCACGATCCGAACCGATGGGGGAATGTCATCCGATCGGATCCGAAGAAGCTTGGCACGAATCGATGGGGGACTCTGAAGACCGAACCGAACCGATGGCTGTGAGGAGATCCGAACCAATCCGGTGACGACCAATAACCCGAGATGCAAAGGTAGTCCAAATGGAAGTTAGAGCTCAAGATCCAGTTGGGAACCAATGAGTTCACTTCATGGTTAGGCTTTGCTGCGGGACGTGTGCAAAGGGGTTGTTGGTATTCATAACTTTGGTTCACCACTGAGAAACGGATAGTGGGCTTGTTGTGATAGTTGTACGGGATTGGATTTCGTCATGGCCCAATGGATAGGTGATTAAGGTAGTGGATATCGTATACTTTACGCACCGAGTGAGAGATGTGAGGATGGTTGCTATGCTTGATTTTTTCCATCACTATGACATGCACACCCCCACCCCCGTATGCTTGTACACCATATGTTAGTGGCACCTTAGAGTGTTGTACAATATGTTGTGCTAACTCTTTGGTTGTAGGTACATGTTCAAGTATGATTGGATTATACCTGTTATTGTTTTGTTTTGCTGCTTATCGCTCATACCAGACTTTTTGTCTGACCCAGAGTTTTATGTCTCTTCTTATTACTCTGGGTGCTCTCACGAGCAGACTAGAGACAGGTTAGCTGGGTATGCACGGGTAGCTGATCCGGAGACGAGCAGAAAGCTTCCACGTATGATACATATAGTATTCTCCCTGTGTTGTTGAAGATCACTGCTTGTGCATTAGTAGTGCATCTTCTACTTTAGCTTTCTTTTGTTCAGTAATTTGGGAAGTTGTAATAAGCTGTATTTGGATTTCCGCTACTATGTTGGTTTAGTCTTCAGCTTATGCACTGTCTCGCCTGTTTTATGTCAAGATTATGTCATTATTATATTTTGTTCCATGCGTTGTGAGACATTCTACAGGATTCTTTGTTAGTTCCTTCATCTTCTTTCCTTTCTTTGGCGACCGTCCAGTGCTAACTGGACATGTGTACAACGCACCTTTGAAGTAAATGTCGGTTGGAGCGGGGCGGGCCGTCACATTTGGTATCAGAGCTCTAGGTTGCGTAGTTAACCTAGGGAGGTCATCAGGGAGAGATAGTATACATATATGAGAGCGTATATTTGTGGTTATTTTGGTTTTCAAAAGCTATATATATCATTAGTATAGTTAAGGATGAAGTCGCACTACACTGGCACCACTATGGAGATGGTTAATCGTTTTCTCTGTGCAGATTGAACAATAAGCCGATACGTAAGGGATACCGGTAGAGGAGCCAATAATGGGAATGCTCGTGACATGAGGACAATGTTCACTGACCTCATGAGAGAAATGCTTAGAGACGTTCAAAGGGCAGCTCCCAATGCTGGTAATGGTGGTGGTCTAGTAGTGCAGGCGCCTAGGGCCGATTTCGCCAAGCTGTGCAAGGATTACACTAACCTTGGTGGGAAGCCGTTCCACGGAACGGAGTCGGCCACAGATGTTCAGGATTGGTTGGATAGCTGTGATCGTATCTTCGACGACTTGGGTATCGAGGATGCGATGAAGAGAAGGCTAGCGTCTCATCAGCTGCAAGGACGGGCAATGAATTGGTGGAATGCTATTAGGGCAGCAACTCCAGAGGATCTAGTCAATTGGGATCAGTTTAGAACTCGTTTCAGTGACAAGTTTATCCCAGCTGCTCAGAAGTCAAAATTGTTTAGGAAGTTATTGGAGCTTAAAGCAGAATGGTAGGGCAGTCTCGGAGTATATTGCTGAGTTCGACACTTTGTCGAAATATGGGTTATCCCTAATAGATACTGCCGAGAAGAAGAATGAGAAATTCATTACTGGTTTGGATTGATATTTGGGGGAAAGGCTTATCAACCACATCGATGAGACGTTTGAATCGATTGTGGGGAAAGCATTGAGGTCAAGAGTCTTTACCCTCAGTCGAAGACTGAGGTTGCATCTGCAGAGGAGCCAAAGCCGCAAGCAAGCGGTGGAGGCAAGAATAATTCCCAGAATAAGAGGAAACAAGACCAAACCATGGATGGTCAGAATAAGAAAAATAAGAAAGATAGAGAGTGCTTTAGCTGTGGTAAGAAGGGCCACTATGCCAGAGATTGTTGGGAAAAGCCTGGGGAAAGGAAGTGCTTTAATTGTGGCCAAGCGGGACATCACAAGAATGAATGTCCACAACCTCCTAGGGAGAAGCAGATCGTGAAAGCATATACTATCAACGCTGTTTCTTCTTCGTCGAATGCCCCAACTACGGCATAGAAGGAAAAAGGTGTTGTTATTCGAGGTATGCTTTCTATTTAAGATATTTTGATCGAGTTTTGTTTGAGTTAGTCGATAGACCTTTAGTAGTGACGAACCAGATTGGTGGTTCAACTAGCCTTAGTATGATTTGTCGTAGCATGGTCTTATCGAGTTGTGGATGTATGCTTGTTTGTAATTACTTTGTTTTGGGCTCTACTGGGTTTAGCATTACTTTGGGGAGTCAATCTACTCTAAAGGAATAGGGTGGTATTAGATACCTACCTAATGATGGTGACAATAACTGGAGTTAAGGAAGTTGAGAGGTTATCGTTGTATTAAGCTCTAGTTGTCTCTGGGAGGCAAATGAGTGCTCCAGTGCTTAGTTGTTTTGCTAGTATCACTTCACGTGGATTGTCCGAATTCGGAGGAGATGTTCCTTGGGTGCTTGTCTGATATTGGTTATGGCCTTTGTGGCTTGTGCTTGGGAAATGTCGAGTTCGATTAGGATGGTTTGCGTGAGAGATAAATAGTTGTTGTCATTTTCATTGGATAATATCTTGGTTTACTCGAGGATTAATGGGCAACTGTGACAGGATAAGACTATTCGATGATATGGACTGCCACGAGTTAGACTCAATAGGGTTATGAGATGACTCGAGTGGGACTCGAGAAAGATGCAAAGTACTGGATTGTTTAGGACATTATTTTGATGTTCTTTTTGAATAAATAGGATGTATTTGTTGATCATGGAAGGTGCAACGAAGATTAGGACGATTCAAGTTGGACTTGAACTCGTAAAAGAAAATGGATGTTCGTTGATCTTGGAGATGCAACGAATAGGGAGACGACTCACATTGGACTAGGGTCTGTAGGTAATGGGTACTCAAGACTGGGTCTGAGTTTATGGGTAATACATTGACTCGAGTTGGACTCGAGAAGGCTGCAAGGAATTGGATGGGCTCGAGTTGGACTCGAGAGGGCAGCAAGATAATGGATAGACTTGGGTGGGACTCGAATGTTTCGGGCGGACTAAAAGCAGGGGTATCTGGGGAAGCCCACTTACCTTGGATCCGTTGGACATGATCTAGTTATCCTTGGAGGATAAACGTACGTTGGACGTACGGTAGTCCATTTGGAGGCAGAGTTTCCATTAGTTATTGATGTTGGTTGGACCAGACATACAAGTATCGACGTATTCATGGCTTTGGTAGGTGATAGATAGGATTTGTTTGATGGATGCTATGGTTGTTGTGTTTGCTCCTACCTTTTTTTCTCTTGAGTATAACCTGTAGGATCCTGTTGAATGGAAATAGTATAAGTTCGTTGGTCATGGTGATATGACGGGCGTAAGATACTTTACGTTAGACTTGAAGTATGTTGGGCATTGTGGAGCGTCCGTTGACCTTGGAGATTCAGCGGATATAGCAGCCTCAAGTTGGACTTGGACTCGAAGGTAGGGTACCTAGATTCATTGGATGAGTCTAGTTCACCTTTAGAAGGTAAATGTACGTTGGACGTGTAGTACGAGTATAAGTGGAGTACCTAGGTTCATTGGATGGGTCTAGTTTGGCTCTAGGAGGTGAATGTACGTTGGACGTGCAGTACGAATGTAGGAAGGACTCAAGTTGGACTTTAAAGGACATTTGGAATGTAGTTGAAAATTTGGTGTATAGGGTTGGATTAACTAAGAAGATGACAGTATAGACGAATTCCATAGTACCGGACTAGGTGCGATAGCGGATGCTTTGGGTAGGAGACATGCCAGCTTAGAGGCTATTTTTCTGGAATGGAAGCAACTAGAGTATATCATGGGATATGACTTCAGACATAAATGTGAATTGGATTCAGAAACGCTAGTAAGCTTGACGATTAGATCGATCTAGATTAAGTGAATCGGTTCCAGTCAGAGGGACGATCCCAACCTATTAGAAATTACCTCTAGGTTAGAGATGGGAATCGATGGCGAGAGAATGACATAAGAAAGTCGTATCCAAAACTTTTTGCCTGGTAAGATTTACTTTGCAATTTAGTTATTCCGCATGCTAGGATAGACTTGTTTTGTTTGTTTTGCATGTTTGATTGTTGTTTTATGGCTGAAAGGCATGCGGAAACCTTTGTGTGTTTTGGTTAAGGAATTACAGGGACGAAATTTCTTAAGAGGGGGAAAATGTAACAACCCGCATTCTACGCATCGGAGGATCGTAGAATATTTATTTCTTTCTTATATGAAGTCGTATGGTCATGTGGCTTTGGGAAACGACCATTGGGGTCATTTCCCATGTTCATGATTTTTGTCGATTTTTAAATGATCATTTTGCCCCTAGCTGATCTTGTTTTGGCAATAACTTTTGATTAGAAAGGAGTTTTGACCTGAAATCATTTCCATTAGATTCGCTTGATGGTTTACCTTTCCGTAGAGTGGTCATAATAGCCAAACGGACTTACCGTTTGGGAGATATGGCTGAAATAAGGTTTGTAAGGTGAAAGACTGCTTAACCGGGCCAAATAATGTGATTAGTGAATGGGCCCATAACCCATTTCGGGATTAGGGTTATGAGGAGACTGAAAAGAGTTAGGGTTTCATTTCATTTCAGTTTTCTAGCCGCCACTTACCTCTTAGAAACCCTAAAAATGGCCTTCAACCTCTAAATCACCTCCAAATCACTTTCTAATCAAGGATTAAGCTTAGCAACATCAAATTGAGGAGAGAAAGCACCAAGGCAAAGTTTGAGCTGCTGTGTTACATTGGGAACAACGCCAAACAGAGATTTATTTCAGTTTTGAGGTTTTATTTGTGGCTAAGGTGAGTGATTTGCATAGTTCCTCACTAATTATGGTTAATTAAGGGTAATTAGTGTTGATTAGCGAACTTATACACTAATAAAATCTGGAAAAATATTTATAAATTCTTAAATAATGTTTTAGACCTCTGTTAGAGATTTGGGTTAATTTGATTAAGTTTAACTAATCATGTCACTAGTTTTGCTTAAACATGCTTAAGGGAAAATATGGGGTTTTGGCTATGTTTGATCCATTTTAACCTATCATATTGATGTTTTGGTTGAGGTCACTTCTACTTGTTGCTATGACTGTATGGAATGCTTTGTGTTTGTTTAGAACCGTTAGAATGGTCAAAAACGCCGTCGTGTGGCGTAAAACAGTCGATGGAAAGTTGCAGGAAAATATGTAGGAAACCGGATCGGATCGCCCTCTATCCGAACCGACCCGATCATGAATGTGGAGACCACGAGCTGGGGGACTGTTTCCGACCCGAACCACCATGTGGAGACTCCGAGTACCATCACGAACCGATCAGGAGTCCACGAGCAGCTCGCACCTGAAGCTCCGATCCGATCCGAAGTCACGACCCGATCCGATAGAGGGCGAGCACCACGATCCGACCCGAACCCAATTGGTGCCCACGATCCGAACCGATGGGGGAATGTCATCCGATCCGATCCGAAGAAGCTTGGCACGAATCGATGGGGGACTCTGAAGACCAAATCGAATCGATGGCTGTGAGGAGATCCGAACCGATCCAGTGATGACCAATAACCCGAGATGCAAAGGTAGTCCAAATGGAAGTTAGAGCTCAGGATCCAGTTGGGAACCAATGAGTTCACTTCATGGTTGGGCTTTGCTGCGGGACGTGTGCAAAGGGGTTGTCGGTATTCATAACTTTGGTTCACCACTGAGAGACGGATAGTGGGCTTATAGTGATAGTTGTACGGGATTGGATTCCGTCATGGCCCAATGGATAGGTGACTAAGGTAGTGGATATCGTATACTTTACGCACCGAGTGAGAGATGTGAGGATGGTTGCTATGCTTGATTTTTGCCATCACTATGACAAGCACACCCCCACCCCCGTATGCTTGTACACCATATGTTAGTGGCACCTTAGAGTGTTGTACAGTATGTAGTGCTAACTCTTTGGTTGCAGGTCCAGGTTCAGATATGATTGGATTATACCTGTTATTGTTTTGTTTTGCTGCTTATCGCTCATACCAGACTTTTTGTTTGACCTAGAGTTTTATGTCTCTTCTTATTACTCTGGGTGCTCTCACGAGCAGACTAGAGACACGTTAGCTGGGTATGCACGGGTAGCTGATCCGGAGATGAGCAGGAGGCATCCACGTATGATACATATAGTATTCTCCCTGTGTTGTTGAAGATCACTGCTTGGGCATTAGTAGTGCATCTTCTACTTTAGCTTTCTTTTGTTTAGAGACAATAATTTGGGAAGTTGTAATAAGCTGTATTTGGATTTCCCCTGCTATGTTGGTTTAATTTTCAGCTTATGCACTGTCTCGCCTGTTTTATGTCAAGATTATGTTATTATTATATTTTGTTCCATGCGCTGTGAGACATTCTACAGGATTCTTTGTTAGTTCCTTCATCTTCTTTCCATTCTTTGGCGACCGTCCCGTGCTAACTGGACATGTGTACAGCACACCTTTGGAGTAAATGTTGGTTGGAGCGGGGCGGGCCGTCACACAACCAACTCAATCAATCCATTGAATTCACATTCAATATTAATCTTTACCTTTATTTAACATATTTGAACATCAATCGGTTAATAGTTGATTGAATTCTATTTATTTATTATTTATTCAGATTCTAAATTCCAAATTTATTTAAATTAATTTCAAAATCATTGTTAATTTAATTTCACTTAACTAGTTTAAGTCCCAATTCCAAATCCAATTTGAATTTCATTCAAATCAGTCTACACACAATATCTCAATAATTTGATAAAATTATTCTTTTCCATGCAAAAATATATTTTGGGTAAAATTATTTCATTTACTCTCTTTACAGAACAATATTGTATTCATTATCAGTTCAATGCTTCTCAACACTTGAACCGATCAAATAACAAAATACAAAACATTTGTATATAATAAATCTACAAATACGCTCTCTCATATATATATACTCAGCTCAATCTAGGGTATTACGGACGCAGTCTCTATCGAGTTACACCATAGACAGAGCCAAGGTTGTTGCTAAACCAATGTCTCTGATACCGCTGTAACAACCCATGGGTTTTCGAGCCCGAAAATCAACACAAAAACAATACGTCGAACCTTCAAGCACCTAAAATACTGGAATGTTATTATTAGAAAGAAATTAGAGGGTGATATAAGAAAGAAAGAAATGAGAAGAAGAAAACACATTATGATCCGAGTCTCAACATCGCAGCAGAGCAATATATAATATAGAAATAAATCTTTATATATAGCTTTAAATAAAAACTTACAATCATCGGAGTATATCAACACATTTGGGCAGTTATAATAATCTTTCCTCATATACAACAATCAGCGGAATAATAATATCATACGTCTGGTGCAACGGCCCGTAAATCTGTACTATCTGAGTTGACTAATAACACCACACATCCAACCAAAATGGCACAGAAATATGAATCATTATTAGAAATAAGTTAGAGGATGAGAAAAAGAAAGAAATATTAGAATAGAAGAAAATGAAGATCACAAACTCACAGCGGAATGAATAAAATATATTATATAACATAACTTTTGAAATACAAATCAGTAATTTTATATACATACCATCATCAGAGCACAACAGTTATTCCTAGAACAGTTATAAACACCTGTTTCCAGATACAAACATGGTACACAACGGAATATATGATAGTCTATAGCTAACTGGTGAAGCCTCCTGCTTTAACTCCTCCAAGTGAATCTGAAAAATCCCGACTACTTGACTGCCCGTACAAATTTGGGCACCCAAGAGTTTAGGGAAAACAAAAACAAAATAAACTCTGGGTCAGTCATAGGACTGGTGTGAGTAAGCTCCAACCATTTGTTTAACTTCAAAAATCCTTTCGAAAGAAATGATAATCGTAAGACCGATCCACACATAAACACGGATGGTTTTTACCTTACGATAACCCAAAATATTTTGATACGAAAATCCAGTGATATTATAATAGTGTCTAAATCAAATAAATAACAATCTAGCGGAACGTTTGCATCTCACGCTCCATATATAATATAAAATCTAAAACCGCATGGCGCTTATTAGAGATGGGATTTCCAACATAAGGTATGGAACCACCTTCCGATAGTGTATCTCTAGAGAGGAATACACTGGGTTCAACACGAACGTCTTGCAACCCAGCCCACACATGACCTACCACTCATTTCGCTTGAGTGTATCGAATGTATATCACCAACGGTTGGGATCGACAACTGTTTCCCGAATGGGATAGCATCAAATAGAATCAGGAATTAAATGAATCTCTAGATACGTGATAATACACCCTAATGCGAGTGACCCACATAGCCATGCTGCCTGCCCAATTTTTTTCATTTCCCGGTTGTTGCGGCCTGAGGCTACGATAACTTTCCATTCATTGATAGCACAATCACTTTGAATGCTACATTGTCAGATCCGTTAATCACTAATTGATTTGCACAAATATATTCTCGATATTATGCTAAGAGAATAAATTCTCCGCCACCATATATATATTTATACAGACCAACATATATGATCATTGAAAATACTTTGTTAGACATTCGTCCATATAGGTTCGTTCTGGGATTGAATGAAACCGAAGGCACAATTTCCATTAATAGAAAAATCCCTTGCATTTTACTCCGTCTTCGTTATCTTCATATAATCTGATTCGCAATGTTACTGCCAATACGGAGTGGTTCACGGATAATAATCCAACCGGTCTCTCCATATTAACAACGATATTGGCAAATACTTCGATAGTCGGTTATTTAACTATCGAAGAAAAACAAACAAACATTCATCCATAACATCAATCAATCACTGGGCCTGTTAATTAATATTTCATTAATTAATTCACGGTTTATTTAATATAATTAAATATTACATTCGAATTTGGACAAGAGTCTTCTGAGGCATAGTTATAATTTAATTTTTAGAATTTTACTGTAATTTTTAATTAATTAAATATGCAACTTTTTTATTTGGATTATTTTGCGCCCTATATCAATATTTTAGGGTTTCATAATATAAGTTAAACTACCGATATTATTATATTTTTAGGATCGTGGTACCTTGTTGGACACGACCGTATTCTTACTTCTGTCTGTAGCAGCTCGTCTGTAAACAGATTTTTTTTCGTAGCGACGTACGAAAAACCAATAATCCATATAAGACTCTACCACACCCATGTTACGCACGTCCTCTTCACCTCCCATGTTACCCACTTGCGTTACCATCTGGCCACTCTTCTCTTCCATGCTTTTTAGCACCTTACATATATCCAACTGTTAAATAATTACATCCATTCGGTTTCAAGCACACTAAACACTACACACACATTTAAGATAGAAAACAACCCATATATATACACGAAATCAATACAATACCCAGTGGAAGTAATTATAGATATTACATAATACATTAACGCATGTATAATCATTCTAAATGAAAACTAAATGAATAATAACCAATTTAGTTCAACGGCAAAATCATCCTCGTCATCAGTTTAGAAAAGCGGGCCTTCCAAGCTTGTATCCGTGCCTATCAAGGTACTGTGTTCCGTGCATGCCAAGCTAACTGGTACCGTGCTCTCCACGCTTTGTTTTCTCCGTGCTTCCCAAGCCATTACTTGCCGTGCACCCCAAACTTCTTCACCTTTAAATACAGATCCGTAACTCCCAATCCAATTTCCTTTCCAGTTTTCTTACTCCAACCGAAATCACAAATTTCAATATCTTCAGTTTACAATCTCGCTCTCCACTCACCTCATCAAATAAAAAAACTAACAAAATTCCTAAAATCTCAGAGCATGTTTTTCTTACTCAATAATGATGGATCTTCAAACGTTGTTTTGGGTGCAGATCGCGATTTAAGGATGTGGTGGAGTTCAATAATACGTTGTGGAGATGGATGAACTCGTAAAGGAGGGTGCTGGGTGTTTTACTATGTGAATTCAAATGCATGGCATGTGAAAGAAGAAAGGAAGGGATGGGCTACGGTTATGGTGAAGCTGAAAATGGAATTGAACAAATACCGGTGGAATTTGTTTGATGAACTGTGCGATGTGGTGGGAGGCATCAATGGGGTGGATCACTAATCGGTATTCACTGTAGTAGAAAGCCCCATTTTGTTTGAAACTTGACTAGGCAAGTTAAGGTATTTTGTTCACTGGGGATGACGGGTTAAGGAGGTAATTAACTAAGTTAATCGCGAGATTAGGGGATGATTGGATTTAAAAAGGTGGGATGTTTTGTTTTGAAAATCAAGAGCGTGCGTGTGAAATAATCACTGAAGGGTGAAGAAACATTAGCGAGAAGAAAACCGTTGACTTGGAGCTCAAATGGTAATTAGCGTGAAAGTTTTAATATTACATATATTGGTGATTTCGATTATGTAAAGCATGGTGTAGTCGATTCCGGTGATGGGCTGAAGCGGAGGAAGCCTGAGGTCGAGATTTCTTTGGGGAAACAGTTGCTGAAGGGAGATGGTACTGATGACTGTAGTATTGGTTTTTGTGTTCTGGAAATGAAGAAAAGTCTGGAAATCTTTAATCAAAAGAATATTGCCTGGGGACGAAGTACCTACGGGATGATTATGTGATTTGTAATCTTGGGTTTAGGACGACAAATTGGGTATCCACGAGGTAATCATTGATTTAGCAGTTTTAAATCTATGATACTGGTTCGAAACTAGGTGAAAGCCGCAAAATGATGAATGTCAAGGCAGGAATTCGTATTTGAAATCCCTGTCTATGTGGCCGAATCCTTAGGTTAAGAATCTGACAGAACTTGTCTCAAACTGATCATGTTGAGAACGTAACATCGAGATCTATACTACTGTGCTGGAGAACGGAGTTACCAGAATTTCATAGAGAAATCTGATGTCTATTTCATTTTAAAGGAAATAAAAAGCAAAATCATCAGCTACAGAACAAAGTGAGTAAACTCACTAACTCTGAATCGTTTATATTTTTATATAAACGAGTTTTAAATTTATTTATAGTAATTTTATATTGTGTGATGATTGTTTGGCTGAATGGTTGATAAATTGGTTGAATTGGTTGCTATAGTTATATCGTTGATCATTTAATAATTCTGTTCACCATAATAATTCATATTTTTGTGAAATTAATGTTGATTAACGTCTGTGGATGAAGGGAGACAGGTTGGAGGAATCCAACTGGATTTCTTAATATTTATATTACTGTTGTTATTTATTGTGATATTTGATGTGATATAAAATGATTGATTAATTATGTTTGAATTACACTGGCCCTAGAAATTTGGTATTTTAACACCGTAAAATATTTTCGAATAATAAGAAGGGATTTAAAATGTAAAAAGGGAAATTTATTTCCAAAGTAGAAAACTAAAATTTAAATGCACTTGAGAGTAGAAACTTGATTTAATAAAACAAGAAAGTTGATTATAAATAACTGGTACAAATTTAGTAAAGTACTGTCATAGTATTAACTGAGAAATAAATTCAAATTTGAATTTATATGGAAAGGTGAAAATCGGATTTGAAACCAATATTTGAAATAAGATTTGAACTTAGCAAATTATAAAGGGAAATATAAAAGAAAATTTAAATGATTGGAATAAGAATGAGATTTGTATGAAAACTCTGAATAAAGGTTATGAATGGAATTTGGGTTTAAGATATTATTTTAAGTATGAAAATCAAATTGATTTGATTATATATAAAAGGAATATATTTAAGATCAAAGTGAATAATGGTTTAAAGGAAATATTTTGCAAATGAAATATTTATTAAGGAAATTTAGATGACTTGAAATATGAACACAAATTGGAAATTTGAGTAAAAAGGGAAATGAAAATCGTTTTAGGACAAACGATGAGTTTTAGTTCAAGATTCAGAATATTAAATAAATTGGGAAAATGTTTCATAGATTGGAATAGTTATAAAGGAATTGAAAGGATAAATTCAATAGTGAATTTGAAATTTGAATTTACCTGAAATGGTAAATAAATTCTGAAGTTCGGAATACAAATCGAATATAGAGTATTCGAATGAGGGTTGTTTATTGGAATTCGATTATATCTAATTTAGGGAAGTAGTATTTTACTTTCAAGTTTGTATCAAATTTAATAATTTAATAATTTATTTATTTACTGTAATAACCCGAAAATCTGAGCCAATTAAATTTTTTTATTTTGGCAATTTTAGTGAATTTTGAATATTTAAACTGAATTATTTTAAATAAAAACAACGAGAAATTTATTTTGAATAGTTTAGAACATATATATTTATATAGATCGTCGTTTGAATATAAATATTTTATTTTAATTATAAATGGAACTGAAAATGGCGTGGTAGTTCGAAAATTCGATTTCATGTTCATCTTGTCCCCGCCGGAATGGATGGTCATCTTCGAACGATGTGCATCATCAAGAATGGTCTTCCTCAAGTTCTCGTCTCCTGGTACATAAAGTCTACTGTCCCTACATAACCAACCCTTATCATCTAGGGTATACCTACTGAGATGGCTCAATGACTCCCCCCTTTTGAGCTTCTCTACTAACTCAACCAGCTGTGGGTCATCTCGCTGTGCCTCACCAATCCATCCCAAAAGCGTTGGTCTGACCTCTAAGGATACTAGCAAACCGGGTACAAAGTCAATGGAAGGTCTAAAGTCAAACGTAGAGATGAACTCTAAGCTTCGCCGCTCTACAAACAACGGACTCAAGGACAACCTTTTCCTACTTAAGGCGTCTGCCACCACGTTACCCTTACCAGGGGTATATGCTATCTCGAAATCGTAGGACGCTAAGAATTCCATCCACCTTTGCTGCCTTAAGTTCAAGTCCTTCTGAGAGAACAAGTATTTTAGCGATTTGTGGTCAGTGAACAATTCGAATTTCCCGCCAAGAAGATAATGGCGCCAAGACTTAAGCGCGAAAACAATAGCGGCCAACTCTAGGTCATGTGTAGGGTAAATTCTCTCATGCTCTCTCAACTGCCTTCCTCCATAGGCTATTACCCTTCCCTCTTGCATTAAGACTACACCTAGTCATGTCCCACATGCATTTGTATAAACAGTAAATGGCTTACTCCCATCTGGCAACACTAAGACTGGGGCTGTGGTCAAAGCTCTCTTTAAACGTTGGAACGCATCATCACAGTCTTCGTCCCATGTGAAAACTAGGTTCTTCTTCGTCAAGCGTGTTAATGGGGCTGATATTTTTGCGAAGTCTTTGATAAACTTCCTATAGTAGCCAGCCAACCCTAAGAAACTCCTCACCTCGGTAGCATTTTTAGGGACCTTCCAATCTTGGACGGCCACTGCCTTCGCGGGATCCACAGCTATTTCTTCTTTGGAAACCACGTGCCCTGAGAATCGCTCTTCTTTCCTCCAAAAATGACATTTAGAAAATTTAGCTTTAAGGCTATGCGCTCGAAGGGTCTCCAACACTTCCCTAAGATGTAGGGCATGCTCTTCCTCGCTATTAGAAAAGATCAAGATGTCGTCCACAAAGACTACCACGAATTTATTAAGGTACTCCCTAAACACCCTACTCATCAAGTCAACAAAGTATGCGGGGGCATTTGTCAAACTAAAGGGCATCACAAGCCACTCGAAGAAGCCGTCCGGAGTCCAAAAGGCAGTCTTGTCTATGCTATCCTCAGCCACTCTCAACAGATGGAAACCCGTGGCTAAGTCCAACTGCGAAAACACTGAGGCGCCAACTAACTGATCGAAGAGATCGTCAATCCTCGGCAGTGGGTGCCTATTCTT
Organism: Allium sativum; assembly: GCA_030737875.1. Lineage (NCBI taxonomy): Eukaryota > Viridiplantae > Streptophyta > Magnoliopsida > Asparagales > Amaryllidaceae > Allium > Allium sativum. Next base: position 895,729,049 of record CM060920.1, read on the forward strand.
CTAAGTAAGCTTATTAAGTTCTCTATAGTCCACACAAAGTCTAAGGGATCCATTTGCCTTCGTGGCAAATACTACTGGAGCACCCCACTCCGATATACTACGTCTTACGAACCCCTTCTCAAGCAATTCTTTCACTTGCTTACTGAGTTCTCTTCTCTCTCTTGGAGCCATGTGGCGCACTGGCAATGCAACTGGCTTTGCATTATCTACTAGATATATTCAAAAGTCTATCTCACGTTTTGGGGATAGACCCCTCACCTCATCGAAGACATCAACATATTCACAGACTATACGAATAGAATGTAAATCATCATTGGATGCGTCAAGGGATTCTTAGTAGCCAGCATTACTGGACCTCTAGGGTAACAAGAAATATCAAGGGTCTTTCCACAACGAGTCAACAATCTAACTACCCTTCTTTCACAATCTAGGATGGCCCCGTATCTAGTTAGCCAATCCATACCTAGAATCAAGCCGTAGCCCATGAAGCCAAGAACAAAGGCGTTGCATTCAAACCCAATGCCCAAGATAGACACTCTCAAATCCCGACAAATCATAGAAAGATGAGCCGAACCACCAATAGGATTTGAGACTACTAAGGGATCTGTAACTAAACTAGTATTCAGGTGCAGTGTTTCAACTAATGATGTAGAGATAAACGAATGTGATGCACCAGAATCGAACAAAGTATGGAAAGGATGATCAAACAGAAAAACTAAACTTTCAACGGAAATCTTTCTACTTCGTTCTTGTAGCGGTGGGACCACGAGAGCTCGAACTTGCCCCCTTGCCCGCCCTGGTGCCATAAGAGCCTGCACCTGTCCTCCCGAGGTAGACCCTGCCCTCTGCCCTTTCCTTGGGCAGTCCTTAATCAAATGTCCCGCTTCGCCACAGTGGAAACAACCAGTCTTCTTTTTCTTCCCAGTCTTTGCTTAGATGGCCTGGTGTCCCACATTTAAAGCATCTTTTCTTTCCCTTACCATTGTTGCCTTTACCACCTTTCTTGTTCTGTTGTTGGTGTTGCGGTTTCTTTTGATCCCCTTTCTTTTCGGGTGCCTTATTAGCTTTGGCACCCTTCTCTTCTTCATGCATAAGCGCCATGTCAACTAGTCTCTCAAAGGTAGCCCCCATGGGGATGTGGGTCATAGCTAGCCCATGAAGCGGCTCGTTCAAACCCTTAACAAATCTCAGGGCCTTCTTTTCTGGTGTATTCACCAAGCCCAAGCCAAATCTCGCTAACTGATTGAATTTTTTAACGTATTCTTTCACTGATAGATTCCCTTGCTTCAACGCCAAAAATCTTTCCATATATAAATTCTCATCAGCCCGTGAGAGAAACTTTGCCCCAAACCTACGCCTGAAATCTGGCCATGTATCAACTGGACGCTCTCCATTAGTGACCTCCCACCAAAACGAGGCCTCATCCTTCATCATCCAGGCAGCTAACTGGACCTTTCTTCCATCTTCCACTTCAAAGATCCCAAACAATTCTTCCACCTCCTTTAGCCAATTTCGAGCTTCAACAAATGTCTCCGTCCCGTGAAAAGGTTTTCCACCCATTGCCCGAAAGTCCTTACATATCTTTGCAAAAGTATCGACACGAGGAGGAGGAGGAGCATTTGCTGGACCTGCGGTGGTGGCCCTAGTCTCCAAATACCTCCTAAACCATCCTGGTCTCGTTATCCCCTTGGGTATCTCAGGAATACCAGACATGCTGAAACGAAAAAGGAAAGATTCAATACAAAAGAACCGAAGGAAAGATATATGGCTCTTGGGGTTATGCTTTCTAAAATAAGCTTCTCTATTGAATATACTTTTCTTAAAATGTACTTTTGAAGGTACTTCTCTATAAAAGTGTTTTTGAAAAACAGTTTTTCAAAATTCATATCCGTTCTGGTAAACTTCAGCTCTAATACCTCGTGTAACACCCCACGTCCATTAATGTCACTCACAAAGGGAATGCATTAACTTCTATGGAGCGTTTTAAGTGTGTATAGAACAGAAACTTAACAACAATATAGATATAAACAGTACTTAAAAATTTAAAATTTTATTCATTGCAGCGGTAAACACATAGGTTTGATTACATCATCAAAAACCAGAGTCAAAGTACATAATATCCATCTTGACTAAATCAAAGTACATAAATTGAAAGACATAACCCCAACACAAAATAGCCATAAATAAGATAGGCTGAACTTTTACTTCAGCGATCCAAGCAACTTCTAAAAGCAAGAGATATAACTGTCCAAAATCAAGCTCCATTGGTGCTAGTTCCACCCTGAGCACCTGGGGGGGAAAAGGAAGAAAAGAGGTGGAAACAAAGGGGGTCAGACACAAAGTCTGGCGAGTGCGATAACTTTAACAATATAATTACCAAAATAACTAGGTTAAGGCATAAGTTGGAAAATAAGGAAATGACTGTGAACAATTGGGTATGGCAGAGCAAACTAAAGGAAATAAGTTGAACAAAGATAACGTTAAAGGCGCACCTAGTCGCTATAAGATAATTACTACACCGGACCACACCAAACACCCTAAAAGTTGATCCCGCCTACAAGACTTTAATAATGATAATGGTAGTTTCGTGTATCCCTAGTTGCCTTCATAAGTGCCGCCTGCCCCTATCTCCACTAGGTGTACCCACTAACCCCATGCGATCGACTCCCTAACTCGTAAACGCCCGTGTTGGCCCCACAGTGGGGTGTATCACTCCCCAAAGTGGCAACCCGATACCACCAACAATGCACGACTTATACCTACATGATGCAACAACGTCTTACCTACCAGCCCGAGCCCACACACGCACATGAACCCGTTGGACTTGCGTTGCCACCGCTAACACGTTTTGGCCTCTTACAGTCCAGCCCAGTATGCGTGTCCCGTTCTTGACTTGGGTCGAGCCCACTAAGATACTTATGGATTACTGGTTGAAACGGACCCCCATTACTTGACACAAGCTATCCACCTAAGCTTGGTCCCCTCTAGTACATCCTACTTAACCCTCTTCTTATTCATGTTCACTTACATGTTTCAATTTTGGTTAAGTGTTTCTAAACGTATTTCACAAGCCACCCAAGGCACCGTAACCTTGTAAAGACCTCCCACATTAGACTGACATTTGTGGCAGCTGGATTTGCCGGGCGGGTCCGGATAGTCTTACACCACAAATGAGCCTAACCTCATGTGTTTACAACTATTACGCATTTAATTTATGCCTAAGACCTCCCACATTAGACTGGCATTTGTGGCAGCTGGATTTGCCAGGCGAGTCCGGGCAGTCTTACAACACAAAAGAGCCTAACCTCACGTCTTAGGCGATTAATTACACATAATTAATTATCCCCCAATTTGAATTAATTTCCCTAATCAAATTATCAATTAATTTCAAATTTAACTATGTCCATAATTGACTCAATTATGTCCATCTATTCATGGTATGCAAAATTATACCAATTATCATCATAAATTTATTTTATGCCATTTAAGTCATTTATGCCAATTCTCAATATTAAATCTTTTAATATTATCCCTTCGCCCCACGTTGTACGTTCGTTTGTTTAACATGAAATATATGTTAGAATCGAATAGTCTAACTTATGGAATAAAGAGAAAGCATCACAACGTACATAGAAACAAAACTAGATCTAAACATAAGGGGTGAACTTACATGTGTAATTGAGGTTCTTCATCTAAAACTTGCATAGGCCAAAGTCACAAACTTGCATAAAACTTCATATGTCATAGATCTAAATCTAAAGGTTTAAACTTGTTTAGGTAATAGTTACAAACTTGCATTACATGATTCATACTCCAAACATATATAGGTGTATACTTGCATATGTGATTTATGCAACATAAACGATGGTGTAAACTTACATCTAAACATGTAAACTAGCATATAGAATTTTGTATATAACTCGCACATGTCATAGCCTAACTTTAGATCCAATTTACACATAAAATAGATGTCATGAAACATGTAAGGTTGTATATAATTTTCATTAACTTGCATATGATCCATGCCTCAATTAACATCCTAACTTGAATGTAGAGTTATCAAGTTAAACTTTATATAACTCAACACATGAATTAGTTCCACAAACATAACCAAACTAGCATATGAATTGATTGTACATAAGCCAATAATTAACATAGATTTACAAAATAACATCATAGCTTTACAACATAGATAATAACAACATAGATAGTAGCATAACAGATTTACAACATAGATAATAACATAACGGCCAACGATTCACAACATAACCATATAATCCCAAATCATGACTCAACCAAGTTAAATTGTTAATTATCTTATTAAAGAAATCGAACTCACAACTCAAAGAAGGTCTTGAGTTCTGAAATCTGAGTTCTGAAATTGATTTAGCTTTTCTTCCTCTCTAATTGGTGGCAGCTATTCTAGGTTGCAAGGTGATAACAGGGAGGCCATGATTCTAATTTTTATTTGATTTTAGGGTTTGAGTCTACATGTGTTTTTATAGAGTTTAGGATTAATTTAGGCCATCCGATCAACCCAGAATTAACCCCAGCCATTCAGACCAGATCAGAAACCCTAATGACTCAGCATACTGTCATTAAATCGTCATCAAACAAATCTGCTTGGGGGGGGGGGGGTGGTAGGTCGGCCTCCAGCTTGACCCCCTGGTCGACCTGGCCCTGGCAGGAAATTTTCCGCCTAGCCCAATCTGACTCTGAAATTCGAATTTTTGAAATCTATTTAAATTTTTCTGAAACTTCCGATCGCCATAACTTCTTCATACGAAGTCCAATTCACGCAAACTCAAACTCTATCTCAACCAGAATTCCGAGACGAACACAAAGGCGCAACTTGTTTCCCTTAATTCTCACATCTGAGTTTAGTTATTCTTTAATTTGTGAACATTAATATTGAAAATTACCGGGTGTTACAATTGTAGTCTATGCTGATCCACTTACGATGTTAGTGTGATTTTGTGTTATTAATGAATTCATCATGTTTGTAATGACTACCTTATGTATATTTACATTGCTTTGAAGTCATAACTCAATTAATTGGGGTTGTGAAGTACCATTGTTGCACCCGTCAAGTTCTAAGGCTTCACAATTCACTTATATCGCATTTATTCATTTTAGGTTTGGAATTTTGTTCGTTTTAGAACCAATAATGAAAACCAATGCATTCAAATGTTACGTGTTGATACGGTGAATCAGAGAGGTCTCTTTGATGCCCCAAAGAAGTCATGAGCCTTGGTAATCGACTACGGACACTCGCGGGGGGCGAATCCCCGTAGGTTTGACCTGGGCAACGGCCTAGGTTAGAACTGGCCGATAGGCCGAAAATGGGCCGGCCGACATGTTTTGTTTCTGTATGAAAATGGTCGACCGCCCTATTTTGACCGATCGACCGGTTTTCTGCTATGGACCAAAGGGACCTCGGTCCACAGTCTACTCCCATCCAGGCTCTTTTCCAGCCAGAGCTCGGGCCGTTCGGACTTCGATTATGAACTTCAGCTTTACGAATTCACATATTCCAGCAGCCTGATTCATCGACATTGATTTTTATTTGACTCATTGAATATTGATCTTTAATTGACTCTGTTCTCATTGTTTAATGCGAATTGCATTAGAAATCATTCTAGAGCCGGTGCGCTCTATTTTATGAATCTACATACTCGTTAATTCGGTTTTGACCCTCGGTATTAGTTCGATTATGATTCACAACTATAAAACGTGAACTATCAACTCGATATCCTTCGAGTCTATTCTGATATAGTTTAAAACCTTCTGGTGCTGGTTATGAATGATTAACTCTCCTTTATGCGGCATTCTTTCCATGCTTATTTGCATGTCTTATTTGCCTTAGTTTCGCGGTGATTCTTGAATTGGATTGACCCATCCATTTTGAGATCCTCGTATTATTTTCTGAGAATATCATCCATCTTCGACATCACCCAACTGTGAGACAGATTTTTGTTGTTATTAACGATTCTAATTTATATTCGTTAGCTCTCTTTTGTTTGTAAATTCTCATAATAATGAGGGTGACCTTTAGAATGATGACTCTTTGTATTTCACATAACTTGTGAATTTTTGGGATCCTTGCACCCATTTTTGGGTGACACTTTTGTGAGTAATTGATTTCAAAATTAAATTTTTTATTTTTGTGATTCAATCTATTTATTTGATTGTCCTCCTTAGTGATCGACCACTAAGGATAAAGGGAAGCTGTTTTGTAGAGAGATCCGATGGAATGTTTTAAGCTTGGTGACCACGACAAGCTTAATATAATCCTTACCTCGGATTAATGATCTATTTGATAAGTTAATTATGCTATGGTCATTTCACTTTTTGAATTAGTGACCGATTTTAACCAATCCCTTGTTTGTGTGCTCGTATTGTCGTGGTGGTTAACAAATATTTCAGTTTATTTTGTTAACCTTAATGAACACAATTTTGGAGGTCATAACTTGACTGGTTTGACCTCATCCTTGTTGGTGATATTTTTGGGTATTTGAAAAAAAGAAGTTTTCAAGCTTGCTGAAATTCTTTCAACTTCTACCATTTATCCTGTTTATATGATTTAGAAGTTGTTCGTGAAATATTAGAGGACGTACTAATATTTAAAATTTGAGATTTTTGGTGTTTATTGGAAACTTAAAAGTTCCAATGTATTCGTTTTGAAATATTAGAGAACGTGCTAAAATTTCCTATTTCGGGTATATAGCCCGGATTTTTATTTCATGATCTTGTTTCCCCAAATGAGATCGCTTATCCTTTTCTATGTATGAAAATATAATAAGTTTGAATACTTTTAAGGAAAATTTGATGAGTAATACCCTTTAGCCAAAATATGATAGGGAACGCTCGACAATTTTAGATAGTCGATATTCCCAACTTGTAATCTGATATGTTTACTAGTTCATATTGAACGGTTAGAATTTGAGTAAGGAAATTTTAATTTGTTGAAATCACTTATGAAAGAAAAATAAGCTAGTCTCTCGTATATGTTCGTGACTTTTATTTAAACATCATATGTATATAAGCATAAGTTATATAATGATTCATAACTCAAAGTTTAAAATTCTTGTAATAATTCATAAGTGATTCTTAGTTCATTATAATTATGTATACCAATACATAGTAATATGCTAGGTTGTTATCTTTAAGTTTTTCCTTAAATAATTGTGAGGACGCAATTTCTTTAAGGGGGAAGTCTATAACAACCCGCATATTTGACGATAATATATTTAAGTATTTTATTTAAATATAATGTCGTTAATCGTTAATCGAATGTGTATCCAAAAAGTCACATTTTGCATACGGTTGAATTTGAACTCAAAACCACTTCCATTGAGTTCAAAACGTCGTTGAGGAGTTCAAAAAGTAGAAACTTCGATATGTTTCGAGATTGTGAAATTCGGGACTTCGGGTAGGGCTTGGGTTAGTCAAACTAACCCATTTCAGCCCTACTTAGTACCTCCCACAGCCCACTCCTCTTCATTCATTCTCCAACACTTTAAAGGAATAGAAATGAGAGAGGGAAAGGGAAATAGAAATCTCCTAAGCCCATGTTCATCCTCGAAGCTCTGATTCCTGTTGAAATCTTGTGCAAATCCATGGAGAAGCTTAGGTAAGCTCCATCTCTATCTTCCCCAACCCTATTCCTCTTGAATTTGTGTGATTTCCTATGACCTAATTCTTAGAAATCTTGTTCATATGATCATAGGTTGGTTATTCTTATGTTTAGTTGAAGTGAGAGTGTTCTTGCCTCATCGAAGAGCCTCTCATTCATTTTCAAGCTCAAAGATCCTTCATTTATCTATAATTGAGTCAAAGGTGAGTTCTTTATGAACTCACATCAGTGCCACAAGCTTTAAGCTTGTACAAGCGTACTTATATACTATTTATGATGTTCATGTTTGTTTGAATTAGTTTGGTTCTTGGTTGATTCTTGGATATTCGTTGATTTCAAAGTTTGGTTGAAATTGAGTTTAAAAATCTTCACGTGCATATGCATTGAATTGCACTTGCCTCTGGCTTGAAGATAGGGTGTACACGCACCAGAAAAGGGCGTCACAAGACCGGGAGAGGAGTGTTGAGAAGTAGTGGTCGCGACGGGGGACGAATCCCTCGTAACTGGTGCCTGGGCAACTGGTGCCTGGGCTCGCGCCCAGGCAAAACCGGTCGACCGGCCCAAGTGGGCCGATCGACAGGTTGGGGCTCTGCCCCAAAACATTCGACCGACCCCCTTGGGCTAGTCGACTGGTGACCAGCCTGGGCGTGAGCCCAGGCACGGTCACCTTTCCCCCAGGTCACTCGTCGATGCATGCGACACCGTGTTCTCCTGACCTCCTTCTTTGACCCTCCCCCGCGCGTATCGGGGTGATCTTGAGCTCGTTCGGATCATCGTTGTTGCACCATCTCGTATGGCTTTCAAATCGTTTTGAAACCATGAAATGCGGGTTTATATTTTATGATTTTGGTGTTCCATTCCCTACAGCGACAGTTTTTATGAATAATTAAACCACAATGAATAATGGGGTTTTATATTATCAATGGGCATCGAACCAACGTTTTATCAGTTTTTTTAAATCCAAATCCTTTTAAAATAAATTCGATTTATAAACCCGGTTCGGATTTTATTGATTTATATATGATTCCTTATCCTATCGACCGAACGAGAAATTTAGTTTATTTACCTTAGTAAAACTGAGGACTATGACCCCTTATATGTCTACTTCGGCGAATAAATTTTGGACTTGTGCGTTCGAACATATCTGGTGATTATCACTGTTTTGAGTATGAACCAACAACAGGTTCGTAAATATCCGAGAATAGCGAGTGGTTATGGGACATTTAGCTACTTTCTTATATTAACTATCCCAATGTTATTTATACTCACCCGAATCGTTGTGATCCTTTATGACTTGTGTTTTGTGGTTCTCGATCGCCCCAGTGGGATTTATGGTTTCTTGGATTTCACCTATGGGACTTCAGTCCAAACATTCTATGATTTATGATGTTTTCTAGAGATCTAACGATTTATGTGTTTTCTCTTTTCCGGGGTCACAACCCGACTTCGCGGGGAGCTTCGGCTCAAACATATGTGTTAGCTACCTAAAGATCGTTTCTCACCTTTTATGAGCATGCCTCTTTTTATGTGTCTTCTGAATTTCCAGAGATTTCCTTATGTGATTTCTCTCTACCGGGGTCACGACCCGGCTTCGTGGGGAGCTTCGGCTCAAACATATGGGTTAGCTACCTAGAGATTGTTTCTCGCCTTCTATGAACATTCCTCTTTTTACATGTCTTCTGAATTTCCAGAGATTTCACTAAGGGATTTCTCTTTACCGGCGTCACGACCCGGCTCTGTGGGGAGCTTCGGCTCAACTTTTGGGTTCACTACCTAGAGATCATATCTCGTTTTCTATGACCAAGCCACTTTTTCTGATGTTTTCTGGATTTCTAGTGATTTCCGGATTCTTGATTACTTCAATGCGATGCGCGTTGATTTGATTTATATTTGGCATTTATTTGTCAATTCTTATTGTTATATGCTCTTTTCTTGTCGTGAGACGTTAATGAGATTTTATATATGTTGACATCTATGAATCTTCCTGTTTATCCTTATCATGTCATTTATATTATCTCTCCTAATATTGTCTCCTATTATGAATAAGAATGGTTTGACTGATCCGTTTATTGTTTATCTTTGTGTAAATAATACTCGGGTTAGGCCGAGGTATTTCAGGTGATTCTTCTTGACTCCAACATGGACTATCCACCACTTTTGGGCTAACTACTTTAGTGTTGTAATTTTTGGGTTATATGTATATGAGACTCCTTTGTGTACATATTATTTTGAGTAGCCTCGTGCCTATTCTTATGTTGTATTGTGGATTGACTATGACCACTATATTTTATTTACACTCATGTGTTATATTCATATCTATTTCCGCCTTAGTGATGTGAATATCTTAGTCTGACTCTGTTTTATTTATATGTATTTTATATTGCTTTCCAAACTATATATAACCACTGTGAAGTAGATTTGAATTTGATTTAGATGTGTCGGATTTCCTCATGAGAAATTTAAAAGTAGACCACATTATCCGACATATTTAACGCTCGTTCAAAGCTAATATACAGATGGTTGCTCCTCAACAGCCTTATTCTTCGGGTTAGTTGACACCGTTTCTTGCAATGGCCTTGGCTAACGCAAGTATAGAGGTGGGGCGTTAGAGCATTACTTGGCCTTTTTAATTAAACATCTTTAATTATATTCAATAAATTTTCCATATTTGGAGTTTATCTTTTATTTATTATTTTATAAATAAGAATATCCTTAAAAATCATTTCATTTAATTGTAAACTTTTCAAATACGGTTTATAATATTATTTACGGAAATCATAACTTATGTTTCCCACAACTTCTCTCATTTATAAATTAACACCATTCTTGGATAATCGTGAAATCATTTAAGCTGGGGTATTTATTTACCTCTCAGACCTTGACCAACAACATTCATATCTTCAGAATAGATAGAAGTTTGTTAACCACTTGTTTTCCTTTGAAAACTCTATTTAAATCTCAACACTGTTTACTGAATTAATTACGAAGTAAACTATTATTATATTCTCGATAAATCTTTAATAATGCTTTTTAATATTATACTCAAGTTTCGATTCCATTATAAATAGAATCCTTTATGAAATTTCTTTAACATCACTTTATAAGTATTCTTCAACTTGTTTACAACAACAATACTATATTGGTTTTAAAATCGTATATAATTATCTTTAACAATCTAATATAAATATCTTTACAAATCTCATATAAATATCTTTATAAATCTTACCTTTATATCTTTTACAACTCTTATAATGACATCCCTTACAAATCCTTACATTTATTTTTCATTAAAAAAATTCACTTATCATCTGTAACAAACGTTACAGATTTCATTTTGAAATTTTTTATTTTCTTTTAATATACCCTTTTCTAAATCATTATGACAACTTAATAGTTCAACTTATTATTTGTTATAATTATTACAAATTCATTATTTCCAAAACTCTTACTTCATTTACAAATTCCATTTGTAAATCATTATCAATAACTAATGTTTCGATTACATTTCCAACTGTTAATCTTTCATCAACAAAATCGTTTGTAAATCATTTACGATGACTTATCTTCTTTGCCAGTTCCAAAATCTTTACTTAACTTACACTCTCGACTTCGCTTAATATCCTAAACTTCGCAATATCACATTCCGAACCTCAGAACAAATCTCACTTCGTTATTTCATACCAATTCCCAATTCCTTGATTTCCTTTTTCTAATTTCAAATATTAAGAAAATATTTAATTTAAGCAATCCTACTTGCTTAAAAATCCCTTTTTATAAGTTCGTTATAAAAACTCGGTTTTAATATAAAACCCGTCCGTAAACTCCATTCACATTTCTATTAGATCCATTTCAACTTCAATCACTTTTTAAATGAAATTGAAATTAAAAAGTAATCTTCTAAATTATTATTAATTAAAATAATAATTTATTTCAATCATTAACTACAGTACCAGTAGTTAACTTCTTAATTAACTAAAATAAATAATAAATTCCTTCTTAAAATTTTATTAAATTTACTACAAATATTAGTTATACCATTTCATTAGATTAATTTAAAACAAATAATTTAATATTCACAGTTCAAAACGATTAACTTAGTAAACCCAAAAACACGGTTATTTCGTTAACCGATCCCAATTAGTTCTTCTTTATTTCAATCATTTATAAGTATTCTTCAACTTGTTTACAACAACAATACTATATTGGTTTTAAAATCGTATATAATTATCTTTAACAATCTAATATAAATATCTTTACAAATCTCATATAAACATCTTTATAAATCTTACCTTTATATCTTTTACAACTCTTATAATGACATCCCTTACAAATCCTTACATTTATTTTTCATTAAAAAAATTCATAAATACTATAATACTATAATTTATAATTTATAATATAATTAATTAAATTAAATAATTTCATTCAATTATGTCTTAACAAAACAATTATCTAATTCTTAACCGTGAGGTTAATTCCGGTTCAATTGCTTATAAATCTGATTAACATAAGCATTTGCTTTATAAAACCATTTAATATTCGCTTATAAATTTAAATACTAAATAAGTATTTCCTTTTAATAACTTTTATACAAAATAATATATTTCAAAAACTACCTTCAGCTATAAAATAAATTTTATAACTTCAATTCTATCAATTTACCTGATGGTAAATGTAACAACCCGTAATTTTAAAGCGGGACATAAGAGATAATTAAAGAATAATTAATTATTAAAAGAAAAATTCGGTGAAATGGGTTACGCCATTGCGTTCTTCTTGGAATTCTGGTTGAGATAGAGTCTGAGTTTGTGTAAAACGGATACCGTATGAAGGAGATATGGACGAACGAAGTTAGGCAGAAAAACCGGATACAGACTAGAATGCACTGGCGCACTTAAGAAGTGCGCCAATACAAAAATGCACTTGTGAAGTATGACAGTACAAAAATGCACTAACGCACCTGCCAAGTGTACCCATACCGAGGGTCGTCCAGCACAGAATTCTCGAGTGTTCTGTGATGACGTGTCTTGTTCTGATTTGCTGGAAGACCTGTCTTCGAGCTATGTGGTTCTAATGACCTCCTAGTTCATTAAAGGCTCAAATTGATCCTAGACATCTATATATACGTAGTTAAACCTAAACGCTAACATCATAACCCTAAAACTATGGTGTCGTCCTGTTGTTCGTCTACAAGCTAGCCTAGCCTCCTTCATCTTCTCCAAACTAGAAAATCAAATCCAAACTAGTAATCGATTAAAAGAACTTAAAATCAAATGTCTACATCAAAGGATAACTTAACAAATTCAGAAATTAGATCCCAGAATACAAGATCCGTCCTTTTTTCTGTAAGTTCAGTTATTATTTGGAATTAAACATCTAATAGAAATCATGACTGTAATAATCGGATCTAGAACGATGCCTAATTCTGATTTATGCCTATCCTTTTGTCAAATCTAAATTTCTTACGCCTATGAGAATATTGTGATTGATGCAATGACACCTATCATGCCTATGAGACTGTTGGACTGACATAATAGAACCTATCATGCCTATGAGACTGTTGTGACTGACATACTAAAACCTATCATGCCTATGAGGCTGTTGGATTGACATAATGGAACCTATCATGCCTGTGAGACTGTTGTGATTTATATGGTGGAACCTATCATGTTGTACATCCTATGCCTGTGAGACTATTGTGATTGATATAGTGGGACTTATCATGTTGTACATAAAAATTAGTGATTCTCTTAAGTCCAATTCTATCTAATCTTTATACCTATGGTGTAAATTGCTTGGCTTGTCTACACATATTGTTAATGTACAACATTGAAACATGATTCTTGAATTGGGTACATCTTTACATGCATATTTTTCTTTACGTCAATTCTTACACTCCTCCTCTATTTTTCCCCTTTTACTAGCTTTTGTGAATACTAAGTTCATGTGGAACTTAGATTGAATCTCATTGTACATGCGATTATAACACGGGGAAAATTGGGTATAATTTAATTGAGTAAATTTTGGGCATAGTATGGAAATGTGGCATAAACTTGTATTGGTTTGACTTATGGAAAAATTTGACATACAGATTTGGACACATATGACAAATATGTAAATTGTCTAAAGATGAATGTGCCTAACCCGAGGATAGATTGAATTGCGGTGTAAGACTGCCCGGAACCTCCTGGCACATCCAGCGACCGCAACAATATAGATCTAATGTGAGAGGTTAGCACATTAAGCACAAAACCCGAGGTTAGAATGAGTTTGGGGTAGAAATCTGCCGGAGCCGCCCGGCACATCCAACAACCGCAAACAACAGTTCTAATATGAGAGGTTGAGGCAATAATGAATGAACTAAATGCTAATAAATGAACATGCTAAGAATGGTTAAGTTAATGGGCAACACTTAACCAACATGACATGACGTGTGGATGGGATAAGTTAATTTGAATGGATGCGTAATACTTAGCCAATTTGGGGGTTACACGAATAGACCCTAGGAAACCCTAGTAACAGGGACCCATTTCAGTAGTCACCCACATGAATTTATCACGGTACCCTGAGCTAGGCACGGTGGGGCACGATTACTGGGCTGATTATAAGCGGTCAAAATAGCGGCAGGGGGTGCAGCAGTGTAGTTCCGACGTAGTATGGGGGTGCACGTGCTCCGTAGTGGAAAAGCAGGCACTGGGCATTAGTAGTATACACTGTGCATCTAAATTTGTGTCGAGTTGCTATCTTAGGGATTGATACACATTATTGTGGGACTAGCACAAGGTATCTACACGCAAGAGAGGACCGACTGACACAAGGAAAGTTAATACAAGTAGGGAGCCGATCGATAGGGTAGTAAGGGTACATCTAACATCTTCATGGCAATTAGGCTAACTGAGGTAAGATCCTCATACTAGATGTACAACTGAAGACTACCACGATTGCGGTGTTGGGATCACCTTATTATATAATGCAGGATACTAGTTGGGACACTAGTAGGGGATACAGATCCTTTTTCACAGGATACTAGTTGGGACACCAATAGGGAATACGGATCGTTCATTAAAAGACACTAGTTAGGATGCTAGCTGGGTGGTGCAGAGAAAATGGGAAATGAAAGAAAGAACCGAAGCGCATTCAGTGTATCTTACCTTATCATATCTTATCATGGTTATGTCTGGTATTCAGTTTATTCATGTCACGATCTTTTTACTTGTTTACATGTTGATTAATCACTGGACTTACCAGACTTATGTCTGACCCATTTTCTTTCACCATCTTTTCTTCCGTCCCCCCTAGGTTCACAGGGAGGGAATATCACCACTTAGCTCAGTCTTCTTTCCAAGCTCGAAGATAGACGATGTATTGCTTTGGACTCTCTTTTCCACTGCTATGGTTGGTTCATGCTTTATTGGGGAATATTATTGTCATTTTTTGCTTCTTTATTTTGTTAAACAAGACAAATGCTTTGTTGTAATGGGTAAGGGTGTTTTGGTGTTGGAAAACAATCTTTGTACAAGCTTTTTTACCAAGCTGTTGTTTTCTCAATGAAGTTTTATATATTTCCGTTGTTTAAAATTTTGATTGTTTTGTAATTTATCTGTTCTATACATTTATGATGCTCCACTGAAGTTAATGCGTTCACTTTGTGAGTGACCTTAACGGAGGTGGGGTGTGTTTCACATGGTATTAGAGCTAAAGGTTATCGAAACAAATAAAAGATTTTGAAAACCATTTTCAAAAGTATTATTTTCAAAAACATGTTTTAAAGAAGCGTTTTTCAAGAGAAAAGTATTAATTTAAAAAGGCATATTCCCCAAAGCAATATGCACTACCTTTTGATTCTCTGTTTGAATCTCTTCTTCCTTTCTTTTCTCCATAGTTTCGTAGGCATACAGCACATGTCGAGGGCGAAGTATTACCCAACCTCCATCTGTGGCTGCTGTAGTTTCACCTGCGGCTAATCTTCTTTCAAAAACTTTAGGTTGTCGTGCGATGGAGGTAGTTTCGAGAAACTTGTCAACAAGCTACACAAGGATAGTAAGGATACGAATAAGGGAGTTTGGGCAAAGGAGCACAAGCCCAAGGATAAGAAGCTTGTTGATATGACTTAATCCACGCAGAAGGAGAAAGGTGAAAAGAAAGAGGCCAAAGTGGAGGAATCACAAACAAGGGATTGGAATATAAGAAGGATGGAAGAAATAATAGATCCTGCAACAAGAGGAAGTGTATTTTTGTGGTATAGCGGGTCATTTAATTATAGGAAGAAGAAGACAAATGGTTGTTTTTAGTATGGTGAAGCTGGGCATCTTATCAAGGAGTGCCCGAAGGACAAGGACAAGGGAAAAGGACATAATCTTCTAGAGGACAATTGCATGCTCTCACCGCTAGTGTACTTAAGAGAGGTAGGAACGTTCCTGTTGAAGGTTTAGTTTTTCTTTTGATCATCCTATTAGAACTTTGTTTGATTCTAGTGCTTCACATTATTTTCTATCTGCTTCCCTAGTTAAGTCTCTGCACCTTAGTACTTGCATAGTTGAAGACCCCATTATTGTCTCAAATCCAATTGGTGGTTCGGCTCATTTATCTATAATTTATTTGGATTTGGGAATAACTATACTAAGCGTTGAGTTTAGATGTAATGCTTACTTTTTTGTTTCATGGGCTATGGGTTGATTCTAGGGATGGATTGGTTATCCAGTAATGGTGCCATTCTCAATTGTGAAAGGAGGGTAGTTAGAATTTTGACTCGCCTTGGTAATACCCTCGAAATCTCGTGTAATCCTAAGGGTTCTGTCGTGCTTATTTACCTAGAATCTCTTGATGCATCTGTTTTTAATTTGCGATCCGTTAGTGTTAGACCAAAAAATGGCACTAACACCCAAATGTTGAGCGAAAACCTCACAATTACAGATTAATACCGAAAAAGCAGTAAAATAAGAGGAGACACACGAGATTTTTATAGTGGTTCAGCTCAAACCAAGCCTACGTCCACTTTTTAGTTTCTTAAATCCTAAGAAGCTATTACAATACAGTTTGCTTGCGGTTTATACACGAAATCCTCATGTTTGCACTGAAGAAGAGGAGATTAAAGGTAAGATTATACACGATAACCTCGTGTTGTAATGTGGAACTTGGCTTCCTTATTAAGCAATGTCCTTCCGTGAAGTAATGGTGGAAGCCACGATGAGTGAGAGCCAAAAGATCCCATAAAATGTCCATCCCACGGTGTATCTATAGGCGTAAAGAAGCCCTAGGGAGATCCGGATGAATGACAAGTGTCCCCAATCCAACGCCTTCACAGAACGTGGTGACTAAGTGGCAAAATGGGAGAAAACCTTTCCAATTCGTGTAAGGCCATATGGAAGGTGATCCATGAAAATAGGAGGAAATGGTGCCACAAGAATAGGTCAATTCTGAAGTGCAACAGCAGGTCAAAGGGAGTCTGTTCGGTACTCCATCCGATCCGAACAGGAGTGTCCAAAGCCAAGCGTGCTTGACGAGTAGAAGGAGCTTCAGGCGGGTCGGGTCTTCCTTTAGCTGATCCGAACCGAGGTGACTTCTCCGATCCGAAGGCTGGAAGCACTTCGGTGTAAAATACTTCAGGCGGGTCGGGTCTTCTATGCTCCGATCTGATCCATATATCCGATCCGAATGGGTTATGCCAATTCCAAATTCCAAGTTTCTGGTTCTGCACGCGTTCATGGAAACGGGCATAACTTTCGAACCGTAAGTCCGTTTTAGCCAAACGAAAGCTCAAACTGAAGCTGATTCAGAGGGTTACAAAGGTTATATAGCTCAGCTCCGTAATTGCTGTTTTCGGGCCCGAAAATGGTCATCTGATAGGAGTTTCGGGCCTTTCCTTATTTGTGATGCGACTTCAACCAAATCGCTTCCTGTCTTCTAACGATACTTCCAATACTCTAGTGTGTTGTTGATCAGAGATTCCACGTGTGACTGCTTTGACTAAAAAGCGGGTCAACATTTTGCCCCCCAGAATATTTCTTGCCGGTTGAAGGAAGATGTGTTCTGGATAATCCATCAAATCCTAGGCCACGCCGGGCCTGCCAGTTGCAAGTATAATCCATACTTGCGAAGAAAAGAGAGCAAAAAGGTGTGTCAAATGCTGACAAGACTAATTACACTTTCGAGCATAAACCATGCTTGGGCGTTTGTCTGAGCATAAACCATACTCAAGGGACGTTCGAATTATCCTTCCAAAACCTGGCGAGGGACCTAACCTTCCGGGTATAAGCCATACCAAGAAGTTCAAACTGAGCATAAGCCATACTCGAGTTTTATTGAGTTCCTTTGCCCAATCCTGACAAGATCATTCATTGTTCCTGAGTATAATCCATGCTTAAGAATCCTAGTGAGTACAATCCATACTCATGTCGGGATAGAGCTATACTTGCCAAAACCTGACAAGACAGTCTGTCCCTAGGCATAATCCATGCCTAGGGGTCCAAGATAAGTATAAGCCATACTTTAGTTGAGATTGAGAATCCTGCCACAACCTGACAAGATACTTAAATTGCCAAACATAATCCATGCTCGGAAAGTCCTTCCTTATTCAATTCCAAATACAAAACCAAAGCAAATCCTGATTGGTTTGTCATCAAGTCCAGAGCACGTTTTGGAGCTAAATCCTAACCACGAATGTGTGTACTCCGATTTAGCCAATCGGAAAACCTAAAGCAAGAAAAGAGACATATCTTAAATCCTAAGAAATGCCGAAAATGCAGAGTGATCCAATCCATATCAGTTGATGATGAGCCTACGAGAGCTCGATCCAGGATCATTCCCTCTCCGGGGAGCAGGTGGAGGTAGCACAGGTGCAGGCGCTATTGGTTGTTTCACATACTCGGGTAGCTCTCCACCTCTAACCCGTTCCTCAATCAAGTCTCGCAAGTGTCTACAGTCATTTGTGTCGTGACCGTCCATTTCATGAAACATGCAGTATTTCCCAGAATTGCGTTCTCTTTGTGATGGCTCCCTCCTGGGAGGCTTTGGATAAGGGACGTCACCGTTTGTGTTCACGTAGATGTCAGTCAAGGTTGAATTGAGTTCGGTGTACTTTTCATATCTAGGCCCTCTCCGGGGTTGAGCGTTGCGGTCATTCTTGACGGCATCTTTTCCTTTGCCTTTACCAGAATCAGATGGTTCTCCGTCTTTGAGCATGTTGACATCGAGAATTTTCTTTTTGGACGTTGCGTCTTCTTCACGTAGAAATCTATCCGATTCAAGGTAGAACTCGCTGAGATTCCGTGGTGGGTCTCGGTACAAGGATTTTTTGAACTCTGAGTTGTCCAGAACACCGGATACTGCCGCCATCAATACCATAGATGGCTCAGGTCGATCAACTGATGCTGCTGCAACGTTGAACCTTTCCAAAAATGAGCATAGAGTTTCTTTGGGTCTTTGCTTGATTGTGGTGAGAGACATGACATTCTTAGGTCGAGCAATGTGGACCCGAAACTGTTCAATAAAGCGAGCGACCAACATGTTCCAGCTGTTGATCGATTCAGATTCCAGCTGCCGAATCCACATAGGAGCTATATCGGTCAAAAAGAGAGGGAAGCACTTTGCCATGACGTTTTCCGAAGCCGATTGAACTTCCATAAGACGTTTGTAGCGCATTAGGTGCACGGTGGGATCTATCCTGCCGTTGTAGGGCTCCGGTTGTGGAAGTTTGAAATCTAGTGGATTGCGAGAATTCCTGATTTCCTAAGTGAATGGGTTGTGATTGACATCATCCATGTCATTCTGATAAGTGCGACCTCTTGAGAGGCGTTCGATGAGATTGGCATGCCGGTCGCCCTCAAAGAGCTGTTGCAAGCTGCTAAGTTCAGAGGTGGTGCCCCCAGTGTTGAATCTAGTAGAGTGTGGAAGTGTACGGGGAGCTTGGAAGGCCATTCGGTTCGGTTCGGAAATGCCCCCTTGTTGCTGCTCGGAGCGAGGGAGGTCATGGAGAGGTGCACGGTTCGGGTCGGATGTACCGATCCGATCAGGTTCTCCTGTTCCGAACCGGGGAGCTTGATGCTGAAGCTGTGTGGTATTGCTGATCTGAACCGGTGCTGAGGTTGGTCGTGCTCCCCCTGAACCTTGAGCTTCTGCATTTCCATCAGAAATATTAAGCATCGGAGCTATTGGTGGTTGAAGGGTATTGCCCCAAGTCCATTCGTGCCTCCGGTTCAGATCGGATCCGAACCGATCTGGTTTGCAGCTGCTGCTGGGGCTGATTCTATTCCATTTCCCATGAGTTGTACGTTGTTGCTCAGCCTTCCTTCCACCCGAGCGAAGAATTAGTCGATCATCTCCTGTTGTTTGCGAAGGAGGTCATCTTGCCTTGCCATTTGAGCTCTCCATTCGGTGAGAACGCCATCCATCTCTTCTCGGGTCAAGTATGCTGACGGGTTTTCACGTGAGGAAGCTTCATGGCTTGTGTCGTTTCTCGTGCCTTCGCCTTCAACATGGGAAACCTTTCGCTTAGCCATCGATCCAATAGCCAAATAATCCAAGCAGAAGTTGAAGTTGTCGTGTGCCCCCCTTCCTGGCGCGCCAAAATGTTAGACCAAAAAATGGCACTAACACCCAAATGCTGAGCGAAAACCTCACAATCACAGATTAATACAGAAAAAGCAGTAAAATAAGAGGAGACACACGAGATTTTTATAGTAGTTCGGCTCAAACCAAGCCTACGTTCACTTTTTAGTTTCTTAAATCTTAAGAAGCTATTACAATACAGTTTGCTTGTGGTTTATACACGAAATACTCGTGTTTGCACTGAAGAAGAGGAGATTAAAGGGAAGATTATACACGATAACCTCGTGTTGTAATGTGGAACTTGGCTTCCTTATTGAGCAATGTCCTTCCGTGAAGTAATGGTGGAAGCCATGATGAGTGAGAGCCAAAAGATCCCTTAAAATGTCCATCTCACGGTGTATTTATAGGCATAAAGAAGCCCTAGGGAGATCCGGATTAATGACAAGTGTCCCCAATCTAACGCCTTCATTGAACGTGGTGACTAAGTGGCAAAATGGGAGAAAACCTTTCCAATTCGTGTAAGGCCATGTGGAAGGTGATCCATGAAAATAGGAGGAAATGGTGCCACAAGAATAGGTCAATTCTGAAGTGCAACCGCAGGTCAAAGGGGGTCGGTTCGATACTCCATCCGATCCAAACCGGAGTGTCCAAAGCCAAGCATGCTTGACGAGTAGAAGGAGCTTCAGGCGGGTCGGGTCTTCCTTTAGCCGATCCGAACCGAGGTGACTTCTCCGATCCAAAGGCTGGAAGCACTTCGGTGTAAAATACTTTAGGCGGGTCGGGTCTTCTATGCTCCGATCCGATCTGTATATCCGATTCGATCCGTATATCCGAACCGATCCGTATATCCGATCCGTATATCCGATCCGAATGGGTTATGCCAATTCCAGATTCCAAGTTTATGGTTCTGCACGCGTTCACGGAAGCGGGCATAACTTTCGAACCGTAAGTCCGTTTTAGCCAAACGAAAGCTTAAACTGAAGCTGATTCAGAGGGCTACAAGAGTTACATAGCTCAGCTCCGTAATTGCTGTTTTTGGGCCCAAAAATGGTCATCTGATAGAAGTTTCGATCCTTTCCTTGTTTGTGATGCGACTTCAACCAAATCGCTTCCTGTCTTCTAACGATGCTTCCAATACTCTAGTTTGTTGTTGATCAGAGATTCCACGTGTGACTGCTTTGACTAAAAAGCGGGTCAACAGTTAGAGTAGTCCATGAGTACACAAATGTTTTTTTTAGGTTAGGGGCTTGCCTCCTAAAACGCGAGACAGGCTTCTGCATATATCTAGTTGACAATGCAAAACTAGTTGCATTACCTGTACGACACATAACTCCAAGGTAAAGGAAGGGCTCAGTAAACAAGTAAAAGAGTTACTTGAGAAAGGATTCATAAGGCGAAGTATTTCTGAATGGGGTGCTCCAGTTGTTTTCGCTACAAAGGCAGATGGTTCACATCGCCTATGCATAGATGATATTTTGGTTTTCTCCAAGAGTGAGGAAGAACATGCTTTATATAAGGGAAGTCTTGGATACCCTCCAAGCGCATCAACTTAAGGCTAGGTTCTCCAAATATCATTTTTGGAGAGAAGAAGTAAGGTTTCTAAGACTGAAAGGTCCCAAGGAATGCAACAGAAGTAAGAAGCTTTCTTGGACTAGCGGGATAATATAGGAAGTTCATTGAGAACTTTGCGAACGTATTAGCGCCACTTACTGGATTAACGAAGAAGAATCTAACCTTTTCTCGGGATATTGATTTTGAAGTTGCTTTCCAACGATCGAAGAGGGCTCTTACAATGCCCCAGTTTTGACTTTTACCTTACGGTAGTAAAAGGTTTACGGTATACATGGATGCATGCGGCATGGGACTAGGCGCCATTTTGATGTAAGAAGGAAGGGTAAGGTTATAGCGGATGCCTTAAGAAGAAAAAGGTTGACTTCAAGTCCTCTTTATGTGAAAAGGAAAAAGTTCAGAATACATATCAACTTTTGATTTTAAAATTTTCGGTTAAGTTAGTAGTTGGCATCGCTAGGAGTAAGACCTACGCTTTTGGATCAAATAGGGACTTCACAAAGAAAAGACTCTTAGATAGTTGACGCAATGGATAAGTTAAGTAGAGAAGAGACCTCTAATCACCTTAATAAATACACTTAGTAGCATGGTTAGCATCCGTTTATTTTTCAAGAGATAGTTCTTCTACATGGAATATCCTCTAGTGAATTTTGAAGACCCTTTGAGGAAATGTTAGCATGACATAGCAGAAGTTGTAGTCCCGAGTATACTAGAAAGAGAAGAGGGGGAATGAGAGGCGATAATGTAATGTGTTCCAACTCGTATTTTGGAAACAGAAATTAAGAAGCTACGCAATCGTGCAGTTAAGACAGCTAAAGCACAATGGGGTGAAGCTCAAGAAGATGCGACTTAGAAGGCTGAAGACTAGATACGCGCATCATACCCTTTTTTGAGGGTATATCCTTGATCTCTCTTTTTCTGTAAAGTTTACTTGCATGCTAGTCTTTATCTTTTAAATATATCCTCTCAGTCCTATTCTCGATCCTTAGGTAGAAGCCAGTGGATGTAAACATGTGTTTGAGACATGTTATGTTCGGTGGATGCAAGTGGATGTAAGTTTTTGCTAGTGGTTGCTCCTGGATGCATATTGCACTAGATCGGCTCCGTCACTTCCATATTGCATAAGCATTAGTGAATATATATATATATATATATATATATATATATATGGATTGAAACTTGATGAGATATCATACGGATGTTGCATTTGAGTGTATGGTTGTGCACTCATGTAGAAATGATATGTATGAATAGGGTTCTTTTGCATACATAATGGACGCATGGCACTATCATGAATTGCATTAAGGAGGTCAACTGAATCAGTAGACCGCATGATTTTGCATTTGGGTAAGGACATACACACACTATGCATATGTTCATGAAAATAATTAGAAACCTCTTTAAGGACAATGGATGCCTGTGATTGAATGGTTGAGTAGATGGATGTTGGATGGTAGGATATACATTCTTCTTAAACTTGAAGATTTCGGGGACGAAATCCTTTAAGTAGGGGGGAATGTAACACCCAGTAATTTTAAAGTGGGACATAAGAAATAATTAAAGAATAAGTAATTATTAAAAGAAAAAAATAGATGAAATGAGTTATGCCATTGCGTTCTTCTCAGAATTCTGCTTGAGATAGAGTCCGAGTTTGCGTAAAACAGATATCGTATGAAGGAGATATGGACAAACAAAGTTAGACAAAAAAACCGAAAACAGACCAGAATGCAATAGCGCACTTGAGAAGTGCGCCAATACAAAAATGCAGTAATGCACTTGTGAAGTGCTCCAGTACGAAAATGAACTAGCGCACCTGCCAAGTGCGCCCATACTGAGGGCCGTCCAGCACAGCATTCTAGAGTGTTCTGTGATGACTTGTCTTGTTTGATTTGCTGGATGACATGTCTTTGAGCTGTGTGGTTCTGATGATCTCCTAGTTGATCTAAAGGCTCAAATTGATCCTAGACATCTATATATACGTAGCTAAACCAAAACGCTAACATAATAACCCTAAAACTATTGTGTCATCCTGCTGTTTGTCACCAAGCTATCCTAGCCTCCTTCATCTTCTCCAAACTTGAAAATCAAGTCCAAACTAGTAATCGATTAGAACTTCAAATAAAAGGTCTACATCAAAGGATAACTTAACAAATTCAGAAATCAGATCCCAGAATACATGATCCGTCCTTTTTTCTGTAAGTTCAGTTATTATTTAGATTTAAACATCTAATAGAAATCATGATTATAATAATCGGATCTAGAATGATGCCTAATTCTAATTCGTGCCTATTCTTTTGCCAAATCTGAATTGCTTACGCCTATTAAGACTATTGTGGTTGATGTAATGACACCTATCATGCCTATGAGACTGTTGGACCGACATAATAGAACCTGTCATGCCTATGAGACTATTGGACTGACATAATAGAACCTATTATGCCTATGAGACTGTTGTGACTGACATAATAAAACCTATTATGCCTACGAGACTGTTGGATTGACATAATGGAACCTATCATGCCTATGAGACTGTTATGATTTATATGATGGAACCTATCATGTTGTACATCCTATGCCTATGACACTATTGTGATTGATATAGTGGGAATTATCATGTTGTACATAAAAATTAGTGATTCTCTTAAGTCCAATTCTATCTAATCTTTATACCTATGGTGTAAATTGCTTAGCATGTCTACATATATTGTTAATGTACAACATTGAAACATGATTCTTGAATTGGGTACATCTTTACATGCCTATTTTTCCTTATGTCAATTCTTATGCTCCTTCTTTATTTTCCCCTTTTACTTGCTTTTTTGAATACTTAGTTCATTCGGAACTTAGATTGAATCTCGTTGTATGTGCAATTATAATGCGGGGAAAATTGGGTATGATTTAATTGAGTAAATTTTGGGCATAGCATGGAAATGTGGCACAAACTTGTATTGGCTAGACTTGTGGAAAAATTTGACACATAGATTTGGACACATATGACAAATATGTAAATTGGATAAAGATGAATGTGCCTAACCCGAGGTTAGATTGGGTTGCGTTGTAAGTGCTCGGAATCGCCCGACAAAAATATAGATCTAATATGAGAGGTTAGCACATTAAGCCCAAAACCCGAGGTTAAAATGAGTTTTCGGTAGAAGTCTGCCGGAACCGCCCGGTACATCCAGCAACCGCAAAAAACAGTTCCAATGTGAGAGGTTGAGGCATTAATGAATGAATTAAATGCTAATAAATAGACATGCTAAGAATGGTAGGGTTAAGTTAACACAAGAAGGCAACACTTAACCAATATAACATGATGAATGAATAGGGTCAAGTTAATGGGAAATACTTAACCAACATGACATAATGTGTGGATGGGTTAAGTTAACTTGAATGGATGGATAACACTTAGTCAATTTGGAGGGTAAACGAATAGACCCTAGGAAACCCTAGTAACGGGGACCCATTTAAGCAGTAACCCACATGGATGTGTCACGGTACGCTGAGCTAGGCAGGGTGGGGCAAGATTACTGGGCTGATTATAAGCGATCAAAATAGCGGCGGGGGGTGCAGCAGTGTCGTTCCGATGGAGTATGGGCGTGCACGTGCTCTGGAGTGAAAAAGCTGGCACTGGGCATCAGTAGTATACACTGTGCATCTAGAATTTGTGTCGGGTTGCTATCATAGGGATTGATACACCTTATGTTGGGACTAGCACAAGGTATCTACACACAAGAGAGGGCCGACTGACACAAGGAAAGTTAATACAAGTAGGGAGTCGATCGATAGGGTAGTAAGGGTACATCTAACATATTCATGTCAATTAGGCTGATTGAGTTAAGATCCTCATACTTGATGTTCACCTGAAGGCTACCACAATTGCGGGGTTGGGATTACCTTATTATATAACACAAGATACTAGTTGGGACACTAGTAGGGGATACGGATCCTTTTTCGCAGGATACTAGTTGGGACACTAGTAGGGAGTATGAATCGTTCATTAAAAGACACTAGTTAGGGTGCTAGTTGGGTGGTGTAGAGAAAATGGGAAATCAAAGACAGAACCGAAGCGCATTCAGTGTATCTTACCTTCTCATATCTAATGATCATCATGTGTTGTCTTGCTATGCTTATTAGCATGGTTGTGTCTGGTATTCAGTTTATACATGTCATAATCCTTTTACCTGCTTACCAGATGAATAATCATTGGACTTACTAGACTTATGTCTGACCCGTTTTCTTTTGCCTTCTTTTCTTCCGTTCCCCCCTGGGTTCATAGGGAGGGAATATCACCACTTAGCTCAATCTTCTTTCCAAGCTCGAAGATAGACGATGTATTGCTTTGGACTCTGTTTTCCACTGCTATGGCTGGCTCATGCTTTATTGGGGAATATCATTGTCATTTTATGCTTCTTTATTTTGTTAAACAAGACTGATGCTTTGTTGTAATGGGTAAGGGTGTTTTGGTTTTGGAAAACAATCTTTGTACAAGATGTTTTACCAAGCTGCTATTTTAACAATAAAGTAAAGTTTTATATATTTTTCATGGTTTAAAATTTTGTCTGTTTTGTAATTTATCTGTTCTATACACTTATGACGCTCCACTGAAGTTAATGCATTCCCTTTGTGAGTGACCTTAACGGAGGTGGGGTGTTACAGTAAATCAATATGTAGAAAATGATTGATTTAAGGCCATATATTGCCAATTACTCAACTAATATTACTCATTGGTTTAAACAAAAAAAATGTTGAATTTCAGGTCAATGGTCAACAATCAAATCAATCATCCAATCAGAACAATTCATATAATGATAATATGAAAATAAATATCATTAAATATATTTGAGGAATCCCGTTGGATCCCTCCAACCTGTTCTTCCCTGCATTCATATAGATTATTTCAAATAATATTATTCAATTTAATTTAACTGATTATTTCAATAACAGTAAATAATGACTATTTAACATCACTTAATTCAATCAAAACAATCCAAGTAATTCAAACAATGAAACCCGTTTATTAATAAGCGGGACCAACAAGGAAAGTTTTCTCTATTGGGTCCAATCGTTAAAATAATGATTGGGTGTTCACTGTTTAATTTCATTGGTTCAATCCATATATGAATGTATATTTAACAAATAACAGACAGTCAACCATTAACAACCATAAAACACATAATAAAAACCCGACTTATATAAAATATAAGTGGGAAAAACTTAGTGAGTTTAACTCACATTGATTTGATTTATTTCCGAACTGGTTTGGATACAAATAAATTAAAAAGTTGATTAATTTATCTTTAAATTCCTATCATTTCCATTTTTGTCCAGACTGATTCCAGAATGTAGTATTTGTCGGGGAGATCCCAACGCAACTTGGTTTGTCCATTTCTGATAACATATGATGGAGTTGTTAACATTCGAAGTTTATATAATTTAACTACATACAAATTTCTTATTTAAATGTTTTCATTTACCCTAATTATATAATTAATGTAAAATAGTTCAATTAATTACATTTTAAATAAAACGCGTCCTATCATTTTTCTTCGCTGTCTCCGTTTGTTCCTCATTTCCACATTTACCAGGCATGCATACAAATTCATAACTTAAGTGAGATGCTGATTATCTTTAACCCTTAAATATATTATAAATTACGTTTTAATCATCTCAGGCTAAACATGTTTTGGTTACTATTTATAACAGGCGTATTTTTAGAAGTAATTACTCAAGCCAAATTCCCATTTGCATGTTGCAACTGCACTCCTCCCAGCAACTACAAGTTGCCCTCACTGTTCATGGAAGTTCGAAATAAATTAGTTTTTGTAATTAGTGTTGAGACCGAAATTCGTCTTCAACACCAAAGGTGCATAAAAACACTTAACCAATCTGGTATGGAAGAAAAAAGCGAGGTCGTAATCACAAACATACAAAAAGCTTAAAAGTAAGAACACGGAGTTTTTATAGTGGTTCGATCCAATGAGGATCTACATCCACTTTCATGTAATATTCCATTATCAATATGTCAATTACAAGGTTTGATTCACTCTTACAACAAGTTTTATCATTCTCTCACTTATAAATCTCACTTGAATTAGCAAAAATTGATGGATAAATGGAGTGACCAGTGGAGATATCGTGTGATTAGAGAAGAATTGAAAGGGTTTCTTTCAATTTTTGAACTTGAATGATGAACCTTTACCTCCTAGATCACTTAGATGGATTTGATGCAAGTCATGATCAATGAATGATTGGATCTTCACTTGATGATGGTGGATGAGTGTTAGAATTCTTTGAAATAGCTGTGGAGAGATTTTAGCAGCATTTCGTGGCCAGAAAATTCCATCCCCCTCAATGAAGACGTGAGGGGGTATTTATAGGTGATTTTCGGGCCAGATGGCAGTTCTGTAAATATGCAGAAAAATGCCAAGACTCATGCCGCCATGACTTGTGCCGCCATGACTTGTGTCGCCATGGCTCATATCTTAGGTCATTTCTAGTTTTCAAACAATGAAGCGGCATAGTTTCTATCACGGCATGACCCCATATTGCTAATTAACACAACATGACTGACGACTTGACTCCTTATACCACCAAGCATAATGGCATTGTAGCGGTATGACTCTGCTTTGGACTGATCCCAATGGCATGAATGGGGATGCCTTGACTTAGGCAGGACTTAGTTTCTTGCGACATGACTTTGGTTTGATTGCTCGCATTGTATTCCACACGACACAGTGATGCCATGTCATTAAAATAACTCTTTAGCAGCTCCAACATCATGGAACGAGTATGGCTTGGCTTGGAGGCGGACTAACTATCTCAAAACGACATGGAATGGTCCGACATGGTTTCATATGATCCAATAATTGGATGATCAAAACATTTTCCTTATACCTTAATCTATAATATCATAATTTGGGTAATATTTTTTCAACAAACATTAGACCCGTATTTTATGGGTCAACATTTGCCCCTCGAAGTTTGTATTATCGAAGATGATGCGGGCTTCGAAATTTAATGCCTTTAACGTTGTGCAAGACACGCCTCAAAGCTCCAAAAAAGTCAAGCCGCACATATGTCCATGTCATTGGACATGTATGTTATGATCATATTGAATGCTTTCATGTCGCTTTAGGCTTTGAATGAATTCCGATTCAGCCCAGCCCATTTTAACACTTTTATATCATCTTTAAGGTCGCATAACCCTTCATATGTCCTTTACATCTGAAACTTTGTCAATGTCGACTATCATTTGAGAAGAAAAAACTACTTCTCCCTCGAGTACCTTTCTAATTGATCTCCAGCGTCGTTGATTAGATTCTAGCTTTATAAAGCCAAATCAAACAAGCATTCAAAAATCATTTCGATCCAACTCAGCATTCATGCCTTCAAATCCATAGTGCATCCTTATTATCTGGCCATTGCAAAGAATTATGCTTTGTATCAGGTTCAAATTCTATTTTGCTTTCTGAATTTGAGGTTTTTTGATGAAATTTGGAGGATTTTTGACCAAAATTGGGTCGGCTAAGATGATATGAACTGATTCGGTTATTCGTGGCATTGAGATGTTTGTAAACTAAGATTGAATCATGATTGTAAAGAAGTGGTTGTATATGATAGATGCAAAATGCTCTGTACTCCTTTAAGCTTGATTTTTATTAAATGTACGCAAGTTGTTCGTTTAAATGTGTGAACCGTAGGACTTGTGATCTTAACATTGTTTTTTGGTACAACAAACACAGTGTCGATCGCCCCAAACTGTTTGCGCACTTTTGTTCGAATTGAAAATCCATGATTTTGCGTGTGACATCCAATAATCTCTTATGTTGCCCTTGCGTGATGTTGAGTTACCTTTAAGGTCCCAAGCTATATGAACGACATGATGCTCACGTTGTCATGACATCCCAAGTCGTAGAAACAACATGATTCTTCGAACCCGTGAAAGTAATATGAGTTCTGACTCCAGAATTGTATGACTCTCAAGCTGTGGACCGATATGAGTCTCAATCCATGGATCGGCATGAGTCTCAAGTCATGGTAATGACATATGTCTCAAGTCATAACAATGATATGAGGCTTAGGTCATGTTCCGAGTGGCTTGATTCCTTCTAACGACTCCAGCCTTATGTCATCCCAACGACATGAGTTTCAAACCGTGCTTAGTTGACTTAAGTGTCTCTAACAACTTGGGTTTCTCTTCACTTTGGGTACTTGCACTGTTGTCACGGTTTGTTCATGTCGTTGATACGACATGGGTGACCATGCTCGAGAGACTTAATTTTAACGTCAATAAGTGCCTTGTTTTCAATGCTTTGATGTGTTTGCACATTCCTATTCTTCAAGTCTCGTTGCTTGAAAACTGGGGATTCCTCTTTTACGTTTCCTGTCTAATGACCATTGACATATTTCAAACTTATACGTCACTACTGATAGTTCATTTTGATAATGGTTTAAACAAATAAATAATGGATTGTATCATAACAACATCTAGTTTTTTTAAACCAAGTGGTGTGTGTGTGTGTGTGTGCAAGCTTACTTTCATAACCATTTCATGACCTTTCACCCTTACATACATACATTTTCCATTTATTAATGACGGTGCTTGAGATGTGTTAAGAATGATTAAACTTGTGTAGAATGACTACAAAAAAGCGAGTTCTCCTTCAAAATGAAGAAACTTATTTGCTCAAACCAATCCTTCTTAAACCACGGCCTCTGAAACCGTAGCAACCATAACTTCTGGTCAAGTTTCTACCTCATTATTTGTGGAACATCACCCGGTTAAGGCTAGGAATCAGGAGAGGCAGACTACCACACTAACTCAGGATCAATACGAGCAATTGTGTAGTCAATATGGAATTCCCCTTACAGATTCAATATTACTAGTAGAGGGTGTCTTTGCTGATGAACCTCCAGCTGGATACATTGCTGTAAACAAACATATGTTAGCGGTAGGCGCTATCCCTCCGTTTAATCCTTTTCTAGAGCGAATCTTAAATGGTCTAGCCATTCCTCCCTTCCAACTTCATTCTAATGGTTATACCGTTTTACTGGGACTTTATATGCTTTTTATGTACACAAAAAACAAGGAGCCTACTTTTCAAGAACTCCGTTACTTATGTTCTTTTAAGAGTAGGAAGGAACTCCTTCTATTATCCATGTTGAAGGTGCCAGAAATCAGAATCTTATTCTCGAACTACCAGATAGTGTTTCTGGATTTTTAAACCAATTTTTGTTTGCTAGATGCCCCGAGACATTCCGAGGCGTCGAACAGATGGAGGTGAGCACAGCTTACCAAGTAATTTTAACATATATTTTTCTTCGAGTCATACGTTCTTACATTGTTTCCTTCGAAATGCAGTCATTTCTGCCCTGATCAAGGATAACAAAGCGTCTACCCCTCTCAAGGCTACATATGAAACACTGAAAGCTATTAATGAGACAAAGAGAAGTAGAAAATCTTTAGTTATAGAAACTCTTCTTCGTCAATATGAACTACTCAATCCTTTGAGGAAGTTTCTATGTAGAGTAGGGCCTCAAACCCCTAAATTAAATCCTGTAGAGCTGGACATTAGCAGTTCTGGTGGCGGGAATGAAACTAATGACCAAACTATCGATCAAGACCCAACTGTTGATCCTTCCGTAAAAAAGTGCTCAGAGCCTATTGGTGGTAGAATGTTGCCCTCGACAATGACTTTGAAAAGGGTGAAAAATTTAAACATGTGAGGGCAAGGATCCTATAACGTCAACTGAACTGATTGAAAGAGAATATGCCTCCCCGAATCCTGAATTAGAGACGTAATCCGAACAGGTCGAGGACCATAAGAGGGAAGCGAATACTTCAGAATCTGAGCATGACACTTAGTGTGGCGAGGAAGATGAAATTGCATTAGAGATTGACCCAAATGTCGAAATGACAACTGAGGACCCTCTCGTACAAAATGTAACAAGGGAAGATTCTGCAGGTACCTTTGATAACTTGGGGGATCTAAATACAGCTAAGTATCTAAGCCAAGATGATATCTTAATTTAGCCTCTTGATTCCCACAACATAAACACAGCAACTAGCATAATGGAGAATCCCACCTCCTAGATAGGAAAGTTGTTGAAATCCTTAGGAATTCCCTTAGAACAAATTAGGAAGACAGGTTCGTTAGCAGCAACTTCTTTTTAGAAAATATTTCTATCATACAACATTTCTAATAATATTTTATAATTTGCCTTGAGTATTTTGCGATCCAATCACTAAAATCCATCTTGAACTTATTTCAGGTGGTTCAGTTATGCATAAGAAACGTTCATCAGGTTTTAGATTGGACTTCAGTAAGAAAAGCAAAGCCATCAATCCAGAGCACCTATTACACTTTGATCCCCCACGACCATCCCATCATCAGAAACAAAACCACCCCGGCCCCCGGAGTCTTCACACCCGCCCTTACACGTACCAGAGTCAGATTTGACTGAAGAACAAAGGCGGAGGATTCGTGAGGAAGTGGTTGAGGAAGCGAAAAAACGTACGTGATACAGAGAGGATACCCCGGATGAAGAGAGCCGAAGGAAGAAGCGACGAAGGGATGATCCTGGAAAAGGTGGCTAGCACAAATATGCTCGAATAGAGAATCTTCCTATTAGTCCCTGTTCGACTTCATCTTATAGCCCTCCTGGTCCACCAAATGAAATACATTCAATCGTTCACAAACCTCGCCATGATCTCGGACCAACAAGTGTTCCTTTCTCCAAATGACTCCCATGCTGGAGTCTTAATGGGCTTATGTATGATCGTGGTGTAAGTTTAACTGATGCCGATGACCTATCCGAGGAGGTGGATGTAGTAATAAGGCAGACGCATACTCAACTTGACAATGCTAAGAGCAAGCTTGATACAAAGTGGAATATTTTCAAAGACAGTGCCAGGAAAAAGTTGTACGGATGGAACAATCTTGGTGACGATCTCTAAAAATGTCATGTTGCTAGCCTTGCTAAAATTGCCGAGTTGGAGAATGACAAGGTCAAGTGGGAAAATTTTTTGGATTCTCGTGATGCTACTATTGCGGTACTCAATAAAAGAATTAGGAGTTAGAATATTAGATAATGGAAACAAGTAACTTCGAGAAGAACTTGAAGCTGCCAAACAAAGAGAAAAGGAAGCCTTAACCGCCAAATGCAATGTTGAAGCTACACTATCTGTAGAAAAGGACTTTTCCAAACAGTATCGGGATGGAGCTGCCCAACTTAGGAAAACCATCGACTCGTTAATGGCTATCAATCAAACATTAACAGCTAAAATTGAATCTCTCGAGAAAGACAAGAACATCGTCGAGGATACTGTTAAGCAAGCCATGGATGAGGCTGAGGATGACATATTCCGATTTTATGTCTTCAGCGTCATGAGTCGCGGGAATTTGCACTGCTTGGGGGATAGCTTTTCCACCACTCTGGTGCTTGTTTGGGAACGAGTGCTCGAAATCAATGGTGACGATTGCAGTGAGGATGAACTCATTAATAGACATTTAGATGATAAATCTAAGAAGGCTTTGGCAGAGGGAAAAATTCTTTTAGCAAACGAGAGAGTAAGTACATCTGGAGAGCCAATTCATAACCAACATGATAACACTATCTCTACTGATCCTGCGGACGCTGGAGCTTCTGGTTTATAGACATTTGTTAACCTTCCTGATGTTCTGACAGATAAAGAAAGTGGTTACCGAAGGGAATGCCAATATAGAGAATATTACTGAGGAGCATCATAGAGATGATGAAGCCGATGATGGAAACACCAAGGAATTGAGAAAGTAGCACAGGAATGCCCAAGGAAATCTCCTAGATGTAGTTAAAATTGAAACCAATTATACCGTGTCATACTTAGAGTCCATTTTGGATTCTCCTGGGTCTATTGCCTCTTATGCTCATTATCTCCATAATATAGGTTTAATTTCACCCATATCTTCCCCCACTATAGGTAATGCAACAACGATCGAAGCTGCTATAACCGATTCACCCTTAATCTCTATCCCTCTTGCCTCCGTTATTACTCCCCTTCCTCCTAGTAACACTTCCCTGCTTGTGATTACAGCTCCCGGGTCACATGATGCAAGAATCGAAGCTTTCTTACATTTAGATGACGTTGATTATAATCTTAGTGACGATCTTGGGGCCAATGAAACAGATGAAAGCCCGAAGGATGTTGCTAAGGATAAAGGCAAGAAAGAAGCCAAATCTTCATCATCTAAGAAGCTCAAGAGGAGGAAGAAGAAAGACACGGAAACTATTACTTTATCTTCTCAGGAAAATCCGAGTAATGTGGAAGAGACCCCTCCTCCTTCTCTTAACAAACCAGCTCTAAGGTCAGGTGATAGGAAGAAATTGTAGTGCTTGGCACCGACTTATTTTTCTTTTCGACTATTTTCTTTTATATGTTGTGTTCAGACCGGTTGTATATGCAGGTGCCGGTCCATGCTTATTAATTTATGTTTCTCTGTGTCTGATACTTTTGTGCTGGATTTATGACTTTATGACCCTGCTATCTGACCATGCGATGCTAAAATGAATTTATGTTTTGCTTTTTCTACTTAAGCTTTTACTTCTAGCTTTGTTTTACTTTCCTATTGTGCATCACAAATTATTTATATCACAAGTCATTTGTTTTTGGTATAAGAATGATCTTACTATACTTTTCTTTTTTAGTAACTAAGGATTTTTCAGTTGTGACCATGAATCATTATCGGTTGGACCTAACTTGACCAATTTTGCTAATTTCCTTGATTCTGACTGTAGCAATTTTTGAGATTTATATGAATAACTACCTTTGTGCTTGTCATAATATCAGGGTTATCAATTTTGCCTTCGTCACTTCAAAGTTCAGCTTTATTGGTCAAATCAGTTCTTATAGTTGCTTAACCCTTAATTTTGTAATTGTGACGAGTTTGTGGTATGTCCCAAGAAGTGAGCATCGTTAAATTTCTTGAATGCGGTGGTGATTCCCCCATACCAAAATTCGTTACAATTTTAAAGGTTTAGTCCGGCGTTGTGTGACCAACTTTATTAGGAATCTTTTGACCATGTGTTTTTACCTTTGTTGGATTTCTTGGCTCAATTCTGATCAAAGGTTTCCATTTTTGTTGGTCCAACTCACGCCCTTTTATGGAGATGGGCGCCTATTTTTATACCCCTGCTCGAGAGGTCTTATATTTCGTTCTTCCGAGGAGATATTTGTAAACCCGTTGTT
This sequence comes from Allium sativum, assembly GCA_030737875.1. Classification (NCBI taxonomy): domain Eukaryota; kingdom Viridiplantae; phylum Streptophyta; class Magnoliopsida; order Asparagales; family Amaryllidaceae; genus Allium; species Allium sativum. The sequence continues at coordinate 895,764,025 of CM060920.1, forward strand.
CGTTGTGACTGAATGACTTAGTCACTTGTAAAATTTGTAAGGTGCCTTCGGAAAGGACTTTGGGTCCGTCAGTAATTGGATTTGGAAGACCCAAAATCAATAGCTGGATTTGGAAGACCCTACATCTGATTGGATTCCCCTGAAGGGGTCTTTAAGAACTTGGTGTTTGTATCGTTATCCAACCATGTATCAATGGTTTTGATGATTAACCAAGTGCTCCTCAGGAAAGTCTTTGGTTTTAGAGCTCAGTATTTATATCACTATCCAGCCATGTATGGCATCGACAATGAACAGGGTGCCCCTCGAGGAGGTCTTCTGTTTAGAAACCCAATATTTGTCGCAATCCGACCATTTATTATTGGCGTCGGCGATAGACTGGGTGCCCTTATGGGAGGTCTTTGTTTTAAAATTGCATTGTTTCTCAAGGCAAACGCTAGTTCGTTTATCAAGTTTTACCAGGATTTTATGAAACTTGCAATTTTATCTATATCTTTGAACACCATGTCATTTTACCATTCCGTCCCTGGTGTTTCTTCCTTGCATTTCTATGCTTCGCATCATCGAGTTGATTACGAATGATGTTTTAGGCATTGAGCAATGGATACTTGAGCTATCCCAATCGAGATGTGCTATGATAATCACCAGGTCTTTTATTAGGTCAAAAATGCATTAGCGCTCTTATAATGGACCTGCAATCAAAATCGAATCTTAGCAAATAGTTTGCAAATCATAAAATTTAGGCAAGTAAAGCAATTTCTTTCATTAATATGTACAATTCTTTCATTAGTATGTACAAAGCTTGTAACAATGTGTAATGCCTCGCCTCTATACCCACTATCGTCCAGTTCATTTCAGAGAAATGTCGCAGACCATAACGGGCAATGAGGTTTGTGAAGAGAGACCGATTGCATGATTAATCCATGTGAGGAATGCACATCGAATTCGGATACCGATTAAAATTTACATGACAATTAGGCACATAGGGCAACTACACAATGACTATATGTAATCCGGAAGGCAGTATAAAATAGACAACAACAATAATATATATCACAGCCAAACACAGAATAATTATATCACAAAGGCGGAATAGATATGAATAAACCAAGAATGTGTACAGCAGGCTAGTGGTCAACAAAGACCCACTAATCCCAAAAGAATAGATGCATGTACCATGATCTAAATAAGAGAATATGTACACAACGATAGATAATGTCATAGGTACAAAAGTACATAAAGCTTTGGAGATAGATTAGCAAGCTAAAAGCGGAAGATCAATCCCGCGAGAAGTCCCAGAGGAGTACCTAAAATGACTCGGTCTAACCCGAGTATTATTTATAGGAATAAATAATAAACGAATCAGTCTAGCTGTACTTATCAAATAAACTAAGAAGATAAGAGATATAACAAAGGATGACATGATTTTAGTAATAATATCTAATCATAAATAAATATAAAACATGACATGTCAAAACAATCATGAAATGAAAATGGAATGTCAGCACACAAATATCTCTAAATAACTCCTAGCTAATGAAGAATTCAACATTCAAATAATAGCACACAACAGGAAATGACAGAGGAATGCCAAACATAAATCAAATTGACGCGCATCGCATCAAAGTAATCATAAATCAAATTGACGCGCATTGCATCAAAGTAATCAAGAATCAAAAATTACTACAAAACCAGAAAACATCATAAAAAGGGCCTGTTCACAAAAGATGAGATACGATCTCTAGGTAGAGAACCCATTTGTTTGAGCCGAAACTCCCCATAGAGCCGAGTCGTGACCCCGGAAGAGAGAAAACACATAAATCGTAGAAAGTTGGACCGAAGTTCCATAGATGAAGGTCACAAATCGTAAATCCCACTCAGGCGATCGAGGGCCACAAAACAAAAGTCATAAAAGGACCGCATTGGTCCGGTAAGTGTAAATTACACCGAGATAGTTAATATAAGAAAATAGCTAAATGTCCCATAACCACTCGCTATTCTCAAATATTTACGATCCCGTTGTTGGTTTCTATTCAAAACAGAGAAAATCACCACATGTGTTCGAACGCACGAGTCCAAGAGTTATTCGCCAAAGTAAACATATAAGTGATCATAATCCTCATTTTTACTAAGGCAAATAAACTAAATTTCTCGTCCGATCGAGTAAAGAGGATCCAAACACACTAATAGATTGGAATCCATAGAAGGATTCGTGGTCCATTAATAATATATAAACCATCTTATAATTCGAAGTGACAATAAACAATAGTACGATTGCTGAGGCAAATTGATCAAGGGGATTCACGTCAAAGTGATGTAAATTCAAATAATAAATCATCAAATATAAATTCGATAAATCGAGTATACATATAGCTCGTTAGTGAATCCAATGACTCTAAGAAACAATTAGAAATCACGTTGGAGCGACAGAAAACAAGGACATAAAACGATGACAATTTTTCACAAAACAGGGTGCCAAGGATCAAAGTATAATCACCAAGGTGATCGATAATGCGTAATTCACACTACAACAACATATAGGAAATCAAATAGATAACGATTATAATTTCGATCAACGAACGAATTGAAATCCCAAACTAGCACCTGAAGGTTTTAAACTATATCGGAATAGACTCGAAGGATATCGAGTCAATAATTCACGTTTTAGAATCGTGAATCATAATCGAATTAATATCGAGGGTCAAACCCAAGTTAACGAGTAAATAGATTCATAAAATAGCGCCCACGGGTTCTAGAACGATTTCTAAGTGTAAATTACCCCAAAATTAGTTTCATTTCGAAACTCTCGTCGATACAGTTCAAATCCATCTTGTTTCACTGTATTCCGAGTTCATCTGAAAATGTTATGATCGTTTTACAGTAAATTAATTATTTCACCCTTTGTTTTTCACTGTTCCGTTATTTTCATTAGATGTTTTCCTCCACCAAAAATTATCATGAACTCCAAATTAGTTTCATTGGAAAGCCCTCGTTGAGACGGTTCCAACGCACCTGATTTCGCTCAATTCCGAGTTCGTATGAAAAAGTAATGGCCGTTTAAAGATTGATTTTTTTTTATACTGTTAGGGTCATTAATGGCCGAACAGAAGGCATTTGCTTGGCCATTAATGGCCGAACGGCTGTTAAACCCCCAAAAATTACATTTTTGCCTACCAAACATCTACACAATGATACGGGCCAATGCTCGAAGGCCTATGATGTTAAATACATGCAAATGAGGCGTCTATAACTCACCAAAGCAACTCATAACACCAAATTCACATGCACAAACATTCACACAAGAGATTTGCAATGATTCTTGATTATAAATTTAAATGGGAACTAAATTCCAAATCATGGCATGCAAAAGCGATTCAAGCGACTTGTGAAGACTTAGAACTTTGCCGGGGGACAACAGAGCTTCACAATATCAACAAACCAACTCATAACATATGCATAGATCGTATGAACAATCCTTATCATAATTTTCAACACAATGAAACATATATACAAGAAATCGACTAAGTTACACTAGCTTAACCAATTCACTAGCACATGGAAACTCATATGAACACTAAATTACACTTGTACAAGCCAATGGCTTGTGGCATAGATGTGAGTTCATAAAGAACTCACCTTGGTTTCATTCAGAGGAAGAACAAGCACAATACGCACAAAGAACCTCTCTTTCTCCAATAGCTCCTCCAAAATCACCTCATGAACATACATAAGGGAATATATGTTTTAGGGCAAGAGCAAAAACCTGAAATTGATGAACTATGGAGATAGAGAAGTGGATAGAGAAGCTTACCCATGTTTTAGAATTGGATTCGCACATGAATTGAGCTTTAGATTGAAAGCCCAAGCTTATGGAATTTCTATTTCCCATTCCCTCTCCATGTCTATTTCTTTTGTTGAAGTGAGAATGAAAGAAGAGTAGGAGGATGATTTGGGGTTATATGGTTAGCTAGGTTAGCTCAACCAAGACCTAACCAAAGTGCCAATTTTGACAAACTCGAAACATAACGATGCTTATAGTCAAAGAGGTTGTAAACGACGATCCGGACTCAATGGAAGTGATCCTGAATCCTAATTTTATCATTTTTGAAAAATGACATTTTGAGTGACACATGAGATATGATGATATATCTAAACAAAATATTTAAGTCTAAAATCGTCGAATGAGCGAGTTGTTACTGACTTCCCCCTTAAAAGAATTGCATCTCCGCAATTCCTTAAGATCGAAGTAATAAGTAACAACCAAAAATAATACCATGTAGTGGTACCACAAGAACCAACATTAAATGAAAAGGTCACACCAACAGCTAGGTGAGGTCCTATTTTCATCTCGCAAGATCACAAAAACTAGATTTCAATCTCGAACTCCATTACCCATGAAGATAGTCATCCTAAACGAGTAAAATAACTCCAGAAAAATTCATAAGCACTATGAATTCAAATAGATTCGCCTTTCTTAATATGATTCTCAAGGGAATGAGAATCGATAGAATGCAAAAAAACCATGCGAATCTAATTTGGAATTTCAAAAAGCAATGGGACTGCGTCCTACAGACGCGAGATATCAATAGTAGATATTTCTCTTAGGGTATGAAATGGGAATTTACGATAGTTGACTATTCCATTCCTAAAACTCAATCAAGACGATGCAGCGAACACCGAACATCAACACTTTAGTCTTGCGACAAGGTGGCTGACACCCACAAAAGAACAACACAGAGATTCCAACGAATTTAGCTAAGGAGAGCAATTCTCGAAGGAATCATCGATTTTAATATCAATGATTCAAGGTTGGCAACGAAATACCAACGACTACAAGTCGATAATCAAGTATTGGTAACGTAATACCAATGAACTAGAAATCGATAACAAATATTGATAACGGAATACCAATGAACTATTCGAGGAAATTGATTTCTAACCAGGCACTAAATCTCATTTAGTAACCATAAAGACGAATCATTTGGAATTATACGAAATTCCCAATATTCAAAAACTTGAGTATCGATTTTAGAAAATCAGAAACATTGAGAAGACGATGGATAAGTTGTGCATAACTTACCATTTCAGAACAACAGGATTTAAGATAATTTTCCACCAAAAATCTCAAACCACAAAAACGTCAACAATTAATCAAAGAAACAATAGACAATTTCTATAACAAGATGAGATTAAACCAAAGAGGTCGTAATCCCCAAAAATTTGATTGAGAAGGGTTAACAAATGTGCGGAGACAATTGTCAATCCAAATGATTCAGACAAACAAAGAAGGAATATTAAAAGAGATCATCCTTTCGATATTTATTTCTAAGAACAACGCAAGGCTAAGTCCATAAGTGAATTGATTATAGCACTTCCGGATGATCAACTAGATCATAGATTCGAAGAAAGGAATCATTGAGTTCGCCGCGGATCGCAAAAAGTCAAATTTCCCTCCCCCATGGGAATAATGCGAGATTCCCAATCATTAAGAATTTCCGAGAATCAAAGAACTGAAATCCATACATTAGAGACATAAATAAACAACTCTAGGGACAAGAGTCATCGGTTATTTATTTACTCAAAGAAAAGATTCAAGATAATTTCTGATTAAAAATCTTGAACCACTCAAATTCTTGTAATTACTCCAAGGAAATCTAAAAATAAATTATCTAGAAAAATAACAAACGATTATGAAAAATCACAAAAATCAAAATGTTATTATTTTGATTAACTTATTAGGAGTGAATTTTAATTTTAGGAATCATTTCGAATGTCGGATTGTCACATAATGGTGTTAAGGAATTCAGAACTACAATATGGCATCCCATATCTTGTTCAAGACTTAACGCACCCGATGGACAAGTTAACACAAGTAAGTCCTCACACTTTCTAACGTTCATGCAAATCTCGCGAAAATAAAAAAATTAGTAAATCATCCGGGATGGCATAAAGGAAATAAAATTCCTTTATCAACTTACGAATAAAACACAAATGATATCTTTTGATAACGAATAACACGATCGACATATATCAAAAGAACATGAATAAAATAATCTCTGAACAAGGTAAATGACATTAAGGAATTAATGACACGTACCTTGACTAAAGAAGAGGGATCACAAGAAGCGGGATGCTTTCCCTCATTCTTGATCTTGAGTTTGGAACGCAACGATACATTTGTTGAGTTTATTTAGCACAAATGCTTGATAACTCACACCGGCACAACGAGGTAACAAATGAGTTGTTTTAGCCCAAAGGTTTGGTGATCTAACACTGAACTAGAACTATATAGCTGACATCAAGGGAGCAGATTTAGTCACAAAGGCATGGTATCTCCATACCGACCGACAAGTGATCAATAGACCATGCTAGGTACGTAACGACATAAGAAACAACCTTAACTAGAAATCAAGAAATATCATGATCAAAGGCGCTTACGAGTGCGTAACGACGCATGGGCAAGATATCTAATGATCAATCAACTACAAGGATCATAAATGATCAACAAGATAAGCGTGATACACAATAGGCCAGTTAATAAATGAATTTAGCCGAACGTCCCATACCGCCAGCTTAACTCAAGAATTAACGAACGAATTGTTGAATCTCACTCGAATATTCAAAATTGTTATTATCATAATTTTCAAATGCACAAGTCCAGTGATTATCCGTCAAAGCAAACACAAGGGTCCATAGTCCTCATGTTTACTACAGCGTTTAATTAAATTTCTCATACGATTGAAGTAGTCATGACAATGTCAAAATATGAACACCGAAGCGATCGAAAACTTGAAATCTACGTTTTAATTACGTAATTTATACAAAAACAGACACCGATTAGCAACTCGAGTCAAAGAATGAAACAGAAGCACTACTAGAGCACACGGGCCCTAGATGTACTATAGAAATCAACCCGAAGGGGACGAGTCAATAACTATTCTAAAAGACTAAGAATATGCCACTTGGGACATAACCACCCCTCCCGTAGGAGGTACACTGGGTGAAGCGGCACTTGCATGCCTACGATCAACTATTTCTCTTCTATAAGGAAAAAGGAAGAAAAAGTTAAGAAAAAGTTAGTCTCAAGTTGAATTCAAAAGATTCGAATTCAATCAAAAATGGAATCGTATATGAAGATAAGCAATGACAGGTCTTAAGACTTTAAATAAAACCCTAAAGCATGATTCTCGAGAAAAGGCTTAAGACAATACCATCGTCATAATATCTTACACTGTTTCGGAAAGTGGCTCTGATACCATTGTAACACCCCGCCTCTATACCCACTATCGTCCAGTTCATTTCAAAGAAATGTCGTAGACCATAACGGAGAATGTGGTTTGTGAAGAGCGACCGATTGTATGATTACTCCATGTGAGGAATGCACATCGAATTCGGATACCGATTTAAATTTCGATATGACCATTCGGCACATTGGGCAACTACACAATGGCTATATGTAATCCGGAAGGCAGTATAAAATAGACAACAACAATAATATATATCACAGCCAGACACAGAATAATCATATCACAAAGGCGCAACAGATATGAATAAACGAGTAAAGTAACAAGCTAGTGGTCAACAAAGATCCACTAATCCCAAAAGAATAGATGCATGTACCATGATTTAAATAAGAGAATATGTACACAACGATAGATAATGTCATAGGTAAAAAAGTACATAAATGTGTGGGGACAGAGTAGCAAGCTGAAAGCGGAAGATCAATCCTATGAGAAGTACTAGAGGAGCACCTAAAATGACTCGGTCTAGTCCGAGTATTATTTATAGGAATAAATAATAAACGAGTCAGTCTAGCTGTATTTATAAAATAAACTGAGATGATAAGAGATATAACAAAGGATGACATGATTCTAGTAATAATATCTAATCATAAATAAATATGAAACATAACATGTCAACACAATCAGGAAATGACAATGGGATGTCAGCACGCAAATATCAATAAATAATCTCCTAGCTAATGTAGAATGCAACATTCAAATAATAGCACAGAACAGGAAATGACAGAGGAATGCCAAACATAATCAAATTGACGCGCATCACATCAAAGTAAACATAAATCAAATTGACGTGCATCGCATAAAAGTAGTCATAAATCAAATTGACGCGCATCGCATCAAAGTAATCAAGAATCAGAAATCACTAGAAATCTAGAAAACATCATAAAAAAGGCATGTTCATAAAAGATGAGATATGATCTCTAGGTAGCGAACTCATTTGTTTGAGACGAAGCTCCCCACACAACCGGGTCGTGACCCCGGAAGAGATAAAACACATAAATCATAGAAAGTTGGACCGAAGTCTCATAGATGAAGGTAACAAATCGTAAATCCCACTCGGGGATCGAGGACCCCAAAACATAAGTCATAGAAGGACTGCATCGGGCCGGTGAGTATAAATTACACCGAGATAGTTAACATAAGGAAATAACTAAATGTCCCATAACCACTCGCTATTCTCAAATATTACGAACATGTTGTTGGTTTCTATTCAAAAGAGAGAAAATCACCTTATGTGTTCGAACGCACGAGTCCAAGAGTTATTTGTCGAAGTAAACATATAAGGGGTCATAGTCCTTAAATTTACTAAGGCAAATAAACTAAATTTCTCGCCCAATCGAGTAAAGAGGATCCGTACACACTAATAGATTGGAATCCGTAGAAGGAATCATGGTCCATTAATACTATATAAACCATCTTATAATTCGAAGTGACAATAAACAATAGTGCGATTGCCAAGGCAAATCGATCAAGGTGATTCACGTCATAATGATGTAAATTCAAATCATAAATCATCAAATATAAATTTGATAAATCGAATATACATATAGCACGTTAGTGAATCCAATGACGTTAAGAAACGATTAGAAATCACGTTGGAGTGACAGAAAACAAGGACATAAAACGATGACAATTTTTCACAAAACAGGGGGCCATGCATAAAAGTATAATCACCAGGGTGATCGATAATGCGTAGTTCACACTACAACATATAGGAAATAAATAGATAATGGTTGTAATTTTGATCAACGAATCAATCGAAATACCAAACTAGCACCCGAAGGTTTTTAACTATCGGAATAGACTCGAAGGATATCGAGTTGATAATTCATGTTTTAGTGTCGTGAATCATAATCGAACTAATATCGAGGGTCAAACAGGAATTAACGAGTAAATAGATTCATAAAACAGAGCACAAGGGCTATAGAATGATTTCTAAGTGTTACTCCAAAATTAGTTTCATTTCAAAACTCTCGTCGACATGGTTCCAATGCATCTTGTTTAGCTGAATTCCGAGTTCATATGAAAAAGTTATGATCGTTTTAAAGTAAATTAATTATTTTACCCTTTGTTTTTCACTGTTCGGTTATTTTCATTGGATGTTTTCCTCCACCAAAAATTATCATATACCCCTGATCACTTCAAATCTGTTTCATTGGAAAGCTCTCGTCGAGACGGTTCCAACGCACCTGACTTTGCTCAATTCCGAGTTCGTATGAAAAAGTTATGGCCATTTAAAGATTGAATATATTTTTTTATACTGTTCGGCCATTAATGGTCGAACAGAACACATTTGGTCAGCCATTAATGGCCGAACGGCTGTTAAAATCCCAAAAATTTACATTTTTGCCTACCAAATATCTCCAAAATAATACATGCCAAAGCCTGAAGGCCTATGATGTTAAATACATGCAAATGAGGCGTCTATAAATCACCGAAGCAACTCATAACACCAAATTCACATGCACAAACATTCACACAAGAGATTGGCAATGATTCTTGATTATAAATTCAAATGTTAACTAAATTTCAAATCAAGGCATGCAAAAGCGATTCAAGCGACTTGTGAGGACTTAGAACTTTGCCGGGGGACAAAAGAGCTTCACAATATCAACAAACCAACTCATAGCATATGCGTAGATCGTATGAACAATCCTTATCATAATTTTCAACACTATGAAACATAAATACAAGAAATCAGCTAAGTTACACTAGCCTAACCAATTCACAAGCACATGCAAACTCATATGAACACTAATTTACACTTGTACGAGCCAATGGCTTGTGGCATAGATGTGAGTTCATAAAGAACTCACATTGGTTTCATTCGTAGGAAGAACAAGCATAATACGCACAAAGAACCTTTCTTTCTCCGATAGCTACTATAAATCACCTCATGGACATACATAAGGGAATATTTGTTTTACGGCAAGAGCAAAAACCCGAAATTGATGAACTATGGAGATAGAGAAGTGGATAGAGAAGCTTACCCATGTCTTAGAATTGGATTTGCACATGAATTGAGCTTTAGATTGAAATCCCTAGCTTAGGTAATTTCTGTTTCCCATTCCCTCTCTATTTTTATTTCTTTTGTTGAAGTGAGAATGAACGAAGAGTAGGAGGATGATTTGGGGTTATATGGTGAGCTAGGTTAGCTCAACCAAGACTCAACCAAAGTGCCAATTTTCACGAACTCGAAACATATCAATGCTTATAGTCAAAAAGTTGTAAACGACGATCCGAACTCAATGGAAGTGGTCTCGAATCCTAATTTTATCGTTTGTGAAAAACGACATTTTGAGTGACATATAAGATACGATGATATATTTAAATAAAATATTTATGTCAAAAATCGTCGAATGAGTGGGTTGTTACACGATGTTGCATGCTATTTACAATGCATGATATTTACAACTTTTTCAGATCATATGAAAGAAACATTAAGTGTGGTAGTGACAGAGGTGTATGGCATTCCATGATCTCAGAAGTTGGATTCCGTCCGTCGTTTTTAGCTCAAAAGTACCATCGGAGAATTTTTGGCTAATCATATATGGCCCCTCCCAGTTAGGCCCTCCAGTTTCTGTCAAAATTCTTTTCAGGACGAGGTCCCCAACCTGGAAGGTTCTGCGTTTTACTTTAGCATTGAAATGATGAGCTATTCTTCTATGATGCGCCATGACTCTAAGTTTTGCTTCTCTTCTCCTTTCTTCAAGAAAATCAAGTGCTTCGAGTTGCAGTTTCTCATTCTCTTCTTGGTTGAAGTGGATTCTTCTATGAGTAGGAACATCTAGTTCTACTGGAATCATAGCCTCGGATCCAAACTCAAGTGAGAATGGAGTGTGCCCTATCGCTGTTTTATTAAGGGTACGACATGCCTATAGTGCAAGAGGAAGCTCGTCTACCCAAACACCCTTAGTTTTTCGAGTAGCTTCTTAATGGTTGACTTCAAGATTTTGTTGATTGCTTCGACTTCCCCGTTGGCATGCGGATGAGCAACGGCTGCAATACTCTTCTTGATTTTGTACTTGGCACAGAAATCTAGAAATTCCTTGCTCTCAAATTGAGTTCCATTATCGGTGATTATTTTCTGCGGTACACCGAACCTGCGGATGATGTTCTTCAAGACAAAATTGGTCATCTTCTTTGATGTAGTGGCAGCTAGCGGTTCAGCTTCAGCTTATTTAGTGAAATAATCCACTGCCACTATTGCATACTTCATATTCGATTTAGCTGTAGGTAATGCTCCGATCAAATCTATGCCCCCAAACGGCAAATGGCCATGGGCTAACCATTTGAGTCAATTTGGTGGGAGGCGCTCTTGGAATTTTTGCAAAACTTTGGCATCTGTCACACTTTTTAACATAAGTTATCGCATCTAGGTTCACATCGGGACAAAAGTAGCCATATCGCAAAATTTTCTTGGCCAGTGTTTGACTGCCTATGTGACCTCCACAATCTCCTCCATGTATTCTGACAAGACTGCTTTTGATTCCTCCTTTGTTACACATCGAAGCAATGGCATAGAGGATCCTTGTCTATATAACCTTCCATCCTGAATAAGATATAGTGGAGCCTTGCGTAATACCTTACTTCGCTTTTTTGGCTCTTCAGGGAGTGTCCCATTGAGGATATGTTCCTTGATCGGAGTCATCCATGACATGGGCTCTTCAACCGTCTCCATGATCCAGTCAACATCTGCTTCCTCAATGGCGGGAGTTGAAGGACTTCTACAGGAATAAGACCCAGCAACTGTGCATCTGAAGAACTGGCATATTTAGCAAGAGAATCTGCCTTTAAATTTTCTTCCCTCGGAATGTGGGATATAGTGTAATGGTCGAGGTCATTGAGAAGTTCGATGGCTTTGATAAGATAAGAAGGGAGGTTGCCAATTTTAGTTTGAAATTCTCCAAGGACCTGACACACTACCAGTTGAGAATCACTAAAGATTTGCAAAATTTTCAGATTCAACTCCTTTGCTAACTTCAGCCTTGTTATTAATGCTTCGTATTCGGCCTTATTGTTTGTCGATGGGAATTCCAATCTCAAGGCGTAACATAGAGAATGGTCATCCGGAGTTTCTAAGACAATTCCAGCCCCTGAACAGTAATCATTCCTTGACCCATCAAAGTATAGCTTCTAGCTAGCCACTGTCTCTGCTGGTTCCTCAGTTTCTTCTCCCTTGTCCATGAACTCGGCAATGAAATCTGCTAAGGGTTGCCTATTAATAGCTCTTTGGGAGTGATAAGTAATGTCATATTGGCTAAGCTCAATGTTCCACTTCAATAACCTTCCCAAAGTTTCTGGGCGAAATAGAACTTGTCTTGGCGGTTGATCGGTGAGAACTTTTATTGGATGGGATTGGAAATATGGTCTTAACTTCTTCGAGCCAATAAGAAAACAGTATGCAAATTTCTCCAACTTTGGGTAGTTTAGTTCTGCTCCAGTGATCCACTTGCTAATGTAATAAACTGGCTATTAGACTTTGGCAACGTCCCGGACAAGTGCAACGCTTAAGGCATGTGATGAGACGGCTAAATATAGGAAAATCTCTTCTCCATCTGTAACACCCCACATCCGTTAGTGTCACTCACAAAGGGAATGCACTAAGTTCTGTGGAGCATTTAGGGTAAAAAATGCAGATAAATTACAAGACAGACAGAAATTAAACAGCGGAAAATAAAACTTTGCTTTATTGATAAAATAGTTTGTACAAAGATTTCTTTACAATATCAGAGTGTCATCTGTCTTACAAAATAAAGAAGCATAAAACAACATTTATATTCCCCAATTGTAGCAAGAGCCATCCATAGCATCTGATAAGAGAATCCAAGCAAACTTCGACAAATCTTCAAGCTGGGAAAGAGTGACAGTCCAACTTAACCTGAGCTATACTACTCCCTCCTCTACTACCTTGGGGGGGGGGGAACGGAAGAAAAGAAGACGAAAGAAAAACAGAGTCAGACATAAAGTCTGAGTAAGTTCAGTAACTTCTAGCATGTGAACATGGAAAAACAAAACAACATGAATTAACTGAATACAAGATTACACCATGATGATAGGATCAACAAGATTAGACAAGGTAATCACAAGATATGCTATGACAAGACTAACTGGAAAATGCTTTATTACTTTCGCCGCTTCGCTATTTCCTTGTTATACTATATCCCTGCACCGCCTATCTAGTGTCCCAAAGAGTAACGACAACGTGATCCCAATCCCTGTATTTTCAATTGCCTTCCGGCATACATTCATTATTTATTACCTAGATCAAATCTAGGGTTTTCTATCAAGTGCTTTCTAGATTTAACTAGAGTTTTACGCTATCTGCTGAATGCTTTTCGAGTTCAGGGTTTATGCCACCTAGTCCAACTAGGGATTACGCTACCTGTCGAACGATGCCCCCAAGTCTAGGACACAATACCTAGAATGATATATGTTCCTATACTTCCCCACGCATGTATCGTGAATCGTTATCGCTTGTCAAGATGCACATGTCCTGTAATGTGCGGTCCGAGTCCTGTGTCAGGGCAAATCAAGGAATACAGAACTCGGTCGGGAGCTTTCAGATATCTACCGATGCAGATGCTAAGGTCTGTTTTTATTCTAGTGGCTATGGTCTCACATGGCAACCTTGTAAAATGAGAACTATACACCTGCCCCTGGTGCCCCACTATCCTATGGCCATCCGCAACCATAACTAGATAGCAAGTATATGGTCTTTTGGAGTTCTCCGCCTTTCCGCTTCACATATCTCGATTGACTCAAGATGGATGGTAGACGACGAGTTGCTATCACAGGGCTACCGTCTTCTCGCCAAATTACGCTGGTCCATCCTGGTCTTTAGGTTGCCATGTATTGCAACCAAGGCATACTCCTGGTTCTTCTACGCAGACCTTAACCTCTGTGAGCCCAGGAGAATCATCTGCAGCCTCACAGAGGGATACCAAGAGTACCCTCACGTCCCCTCGAAGCCTCGGGCTTCGTAACCCAATTCGTTGGAGCCTTCTTTTTACTCAGACGGACATTCGCTCCTTCCCGTGTTATACTAAGAATTACTACTTAGTTTTACTAACTAAGATTTACCACTTAGTTTCCAGAATCGTTGTTTTCTTAACTAAGGTTTACTACTTAGTTCCCTTTCCCGTCAATTTGGATTGGTTAAGTGTCATTAGTCAATTCAAGCTGAGTTAACCCTCTTCATTTATCCTGTCAAACTGGTTAAGTGTTATCAGTAATTCATGTTGACTTAACCCCACCACAAACCAAGTTATATTGGTTAAGTATTTCTCATTACTTAACCCTACCCATTCACCCTGTATTGGTTTAGTGTTCCTTTTTAACTTAACCTTGCCCGTCTGTTTTAACTAACCTGTTATTAACGGTTAAGTATTATCCCTTCATGTTTTAGACTTAACCCTATTCCTTTATCAAAATTTGATGGTTAAGTGTTCAAGTTTACTTAACCCTACGGTGTAGCCCAGCTAACATATCAAATTGGCTAAGTGTATTAAATCTTACTTAACCCCAACCTCTAGTCTAGTTAACATGTTAATTTGGCTAAGTGTATTAACTTTACTTAACCCCACTTTCTAGACAAGTTAACATGTTAATTTGGCTAAGTGTTTTCTTAGTTACTTAACCTCTACAAATCTTGTCTTGTTACCATGAGTTTGGTTAAGTGTCCCTGTGGACTTAGCCCTCCGTTTTAGCTTAACTGTGCTTAAGTTGGTTAAGTGTTCCTATGGACTTAACCCTTCCATTCTAGCTTAACTGTATGAACCTAACCCCACCTACCAGTCTTGTTATCATGTTGAGTTGGTTAAGTGTCTTAGTTAACTTAACCCTAGCATTCTTGTTCTAGCTTTAACTAAATAAATTAAAGCCACGACCACTTACATTAGACAGATATTGTTGCGATTACTGGATGTGCCGGTTGGTTCCGGGCAAGTTTACATCGCAACTCAGTCTAACCTCGGGTTAGGCCTATTTGTGTTTTCTAGTTCAAAGAGTTTTGATTAATTTTCAAATCAGGTTTTGAAAGTAACCATCCCGTCCGTCGGATCAGTTAGGGATAGCCATGGAGAGCAGGAAACTTGTATTTTCCAAACCCAAGCCTAGACACTATCCTCCCTGTAACCCTAGAACTTTCTGGTTTATTATAAAAAGAGATGTCGTTAACAAACCTTTAATTTGTCTAAATTAACATTTACTCATTTAGGACAAATTCTATAAGTAAATTAATCCTAATTTACTCATTTCCCAATTACTCTTTTAATGTAAATTGTCAACATTTATTCTTACAGCCCATTTTCCCCTCTATATCATGTTTATGCTTTTTGGTATGTAAACCATACCAAATGAAGTGTCACTAACCGTGATTTTGCTAATCCTGACAATTACTCCCAATTATGGCCAATTTCAAGTTTATGCCAATGTACTTATCGAGCCAAATTAGCTAATCCAATTCTGATTTAACATTCTAATTCATGTCAAACTAGACTTATTACTCTAGTTCACAATTCATGTAAATGCTAGATTTACATGTCAATACTAGATTCAAATTACACAATCCTATAATTCCTGTCAAATTTATCCCATTTGCATTTCTATGAACATGCCATAATACATGTTCCCAATTTATGCCAATTTCCAAGTTTATAACTATGTTTTAGTAAATTTCATATTTTGCCCCAAATCGCATTCCCACCGTTCGTATAATCGTGATTCAATCTAGATTATAGATAAATCTAGATTTGCAGAAAATAGGGAATGCACCAAAGATGCTATGCAAAAGATAGACATAATAATTGGCATAAAAAGGGTTAAATAACGACGTCGGTTCAAGAACATGGGTAGACCTAACTAAATAGGTAAATTCCCAAGGTCTAAAACCAAGAATAGACAGAATAGAGACAGAGGTTCAAGAACATGGGTAGACCTAACTTAATAGGTAAATTCCCAAGGTCTAAAACCAAAGATAACCAAGAATAAACTGAATAGAAAGTCAGGCCTAGATCCAAAATAATGTCAGTTTGTTAAACAACATGGTTTTGTAGCTACAATGTCAAGGGCATAAATAATAATCTTATACCCATAGTCATAGGCAATAATACTCACAGTTCAATGAATCACAGTCATAGGCGATGTTCATAGTCATAGGCAACGTTCATAGTCATAGGAAATGTTCATAGTCATAGGCAATAATCCTCACAGTTCAATGAATCACAGTCATAGGCGATGTTCATAGTCATAGGCAACGTTCATAGTCATAGGAAATGTTCATAGTTATAGGAAATGTTTTATGTCCCAAAATCAAAGGCTTATGTTCGTAGTTCCAAGGCATATGGTTCCAAAGTCCATAGTTTCACAGTCACAGTCTTATTGGTCATCGAATGACAACAGTTCTTAATTAGGTCCAAAGGTATAAGCACTGATTCAAGTAGAAAGATTAGGCATAGTCTTTTATCCCTTTAATTTCATGTCACGAATAAAAACAAAACGTTCAAATCTAAAAATAACTGACTTACAGAGATTAGATTAGAATAGAAAGGAGGCTTTGCTATGATTCGTGCGACGTTTAGCCTTTAATCCTTATCTTGAAGCTTTGAATCTCTTCTAGACACTTGAGCAGCATAACCTTGTCTTGGATTTTTGTATTATCTTCTTATTTTTATATTTTCTCAGAGGCAGCATAAGGATAGAAAAGAATTGTGAATAGAGAAGAAGACCAGGGCTGTTTATATAGTGTTAGGCAGACGAACCTGGTCAGAAAACGTGACCAAATACAGCAAAACGAACCAGGTGCAGAAAGCTGGAAAAAGCGGGCAGGTCGACACCCATGTCGACTGGGCAGTCGACATGGGGGGGGGGGTGTCGACTGTGCAGTCGACACCCCTGTCGACTTGACCTGGGCGGGAATTTTCCCGCCCTGGCCCCTGCGCGTTTGAATTCGAATTTAACTCTAGTTTAAACTGTTTTGAACTTGGAATTTTCTGAAAACTTTGACGGGCCATATCTTGGTCATACGAACTCCGATTTTTGAAAATTCGGACTCTATTTCACGTATTTTTCCGAGACGCACGCAATGGCGCAGCCCGTTTCCCTTGATTTTGATTTTAATTTTTAATTCTTCCTTGATTTGTGAATCTTAGTGTTACAGAATTACGGGGTGTTACATTCTCACCCACTTAAAAGGATTTCGTCCCCGAAATCTTCAAGTTAGGAATAATGTGACCTACCATCCCATCACCCATCTACTCAACCATTCAATCACAGGCATTCATTGTCCTTAAAAGATTTCTAATGCCTTTCATATGCATAGTGTGTGTATATGTCTTTATCTTATGCAAAATCAGGCGGTCTACTGATTCAGTTGACCTCCTTAATGCGAATCATGTCAGTGCCATGCGTCCAATCATGTATGCAAGCATCCCTAGTTATGTAAATACTACATGCGTGCACAGCCATTCATCCATATGCAACATCCATATGATAACATATTAAGTTCAACTTACAAACAAATACATATCTGTAAATGCAATATGAAAGCGTCCGAACTTGATCTAGTGCCTAATACGTATGCATATGCATTCACGAGCAACCATTTGCAACCACTTGCAACCATTCAACCATAACATGTTTCAAATACATGTTTACATCCATTGGCTTCTACCTAAGGATCAATGATACGTCCTAGAGGATATACTTTGGAAAGAGAGAAACAATTATGCGTAAAGCTCCTACAAACAAAACAAATCAAGGATGCACCCAAGGAAAAAGGGTATGATGCTAGTATCTAGCCTTCTTGAGCTTTACTCCACTGTATCTTAACTAATTTAACTTCACGATTGTGAAGTTTCTGACCTCCAATTCCAAAATAAACAGATGTCAATCATGGTACCAAGTATATGTACTAAGATGATTAGAGGTCTCCCTCTTATCCGCCGTGCCATAACTATAGGGGTCGAAAGGTTACTACGTGCTTTTTAGAGTACTTGCCACAACTATTCATCCTTCACGCAAACCATCCTAGTCGAACTTGACATTCCTCAAGTACAAGCCCCAAAGGCCTGAACCAATATCAGACAAGCATCCAAGGAATATCTTCTCCGAATTTAGATGATCTACGTGAGATGATATGAGCAAACTCGATAGCTATCCTCAAATCCCTACTAAAAATAGACTGGTCGGACCACTAATTGGATTTGAGACTCTAATGGGATCTTTCTACTATACAAGTACTATGGTGCAGAGACTCAACTAGGTAAGTGGATATGAACAAATGTGAAGTGCTAAATCCAAAGGAAAGAGTACTAACAGCAAAACTAGACTCTGCCAACAGAACTTTACTACCATTTCTCCTAGGTACGCTTGGTGGTGAAAGTATGTACTTGCCCTTCTGAAAATCTCGTCCTCGTTCTTGCCTTTATCCTTAAGTATATGCCCTATCATACCCTAGTAAAGATACTTCCTCTTGTCTTAAGTTTTATAATTTCTTCCTCCTTCGTGTGCTAAGTCTACATCCATGAATTCCTTATCCTAGGGTTATGCTCCTTAGCCAAACTCCTCATCCCCTTCCGTGTGTAGTCATGTTGACAAATCTCTTGAAAACTGCCCCCATCGTCCGGAAAACCCTATAAGCTTGAAAGAAGACTGGCCGTAAGTGAAACAACTATGGTCATAGATGGAAGTCGGACACTACTTTGCCCTTCGATGAGGTTACCTCCCAGAAAGCCAGGAGCCTCAGAGACTCAAGAAAGAAGGAGACAAGAATTCAAACAGAGGAAGAGAAGACAGTGCGTATGGCTTTGGGGAATATGCCTTTAAAACAAAACTTTTCTTTTGAAAATGCTTCTTTAAAAACCGTTTTGAAAAATAATTTTTCAAATCTTTTATCTGATCCGGTAACCTTCGGCTCTGATACCACGTGTAACACCCCACATCCGTTAGTGTCACTCACAAAGGGAATGCACTAAGTTCTATGGAGCATTTAGGGTAAAAGATGCAGATAAATTACAAGACAGACAGAAATTAAACAGCGGAAAATAAAACTTTGCTTTATTGATAAAATAGTTTGTACAAAGATTTCTTTACAATATCATAGTGTCATATGTCTTACAAAATAAAGAAGCATAAAACAACTTTTATATTCCCCAATTGTAACAAGAGTCAGCCATAGCATCTGATAAGAGAATCCAAGCAAACTTCGACAAATCTTTAAGCTGGGAAAGAGTGACAGCCCAACTTAACCTGAGCTATACTACTCCCTCCTCTACTACCTGGGGGGGAACGGAAGAAAAGAAGACGAAAGAAAAACAGAGTAAGACATAAAGCCTGAGTAAGTTCAGTAACTTCTAGCATGTGAACATGGAAAAACAAAACGACATGAATTAACTGAATACAAGATTACACCATGATGATAGGGTCAACAAGATTAGACAAGGTAATCACAAGATATGCTAAGACAAGACTAACTGGAAAATGCTTTAGTACTTTCGCCGCTTCCCTATTTCCTTGATATACTATATCCCTGCACCGCCTATCTAGTGTCCCAACTAGTAACGACAACGTGATCCCAATCCCTGTATTTTCCATTGCCTTCCGGCATACATTCATTATTTATTACCTAGATCAAATCTAGGGTTTTCTATCAAGTGCTTTCTAGATTTAACTAGAGTTTTACGCTATCTGCTGAACGCTTTTCGAGTTCAGGGTTTATGCCACCTAGTCCAACTAGGGATTACGCTACCTGTCGAAAGATGCCCCCAAGTCTAGGACACACTACCTAGAGTGGTATATGTTCCTATACTTCCCCACGCATGTATCGCGAATCGTTATCGCTTGTCTAGATGCACATGTCCTGTAATGTGTGGTGCGAGTCCTGTGTCAGGGCAAATCAAGGAATACAGAACTCGGTCGGGAGCTTTCAGATATCTGTCAATGCAGATGCTAAGGTCTGTTTTTATTCCAGTGGCTATGGTCCCACTTGACCCCTCCCTCAACTAATGAAAGGCACACCTTGTAAAATGAGAACTATACGCCGGCCCCTGGTGCCCCACTATCCTATGGCCATCCGCAACCATAACTAGATAGCAAGTTTATGGTCTTTGGAGTTCTCCGCCTTTCCGCTTCACGTTTCTCGATTGACTCAAGATGGATGGTAGACGACGAGTTGCTATCACAAGGCTACCGTCTTCTCGCCGAATTACGCTGGTCCATCCTGGTCTTTAGGTTGCCATGTATTGCAACCAAGACATACTCCTGGTTCTTCTACGCAGACCTTAACCTCTGTGAGCCCAGGAGAATCATCTGCAGCCTCACAGAGGAATACCAAGAGTACCCTCACGTCCCCTCGAAGCCTCGGGCTTCGTAACCCAATTCGTTGGAGCCTTCTTTTTACTCAGACGGACATTCGCTCCTTCCCGTGTTACACTAAGAATTACTACTTAGTTTTACTAACTAAGATTTACCACTTAGTTTCCAGAATCATTGTTTTCTTAACTAAGGTTTACTACTTAGTTCCCTTTCCCGTCAATTTGGATTGGTTAAGTGTCATTAGTCAATTCAAGCCAACTTAACCCTCTTCATTTATCCTGTCAAACTGGTTAAGTGTTATCAGTAATTCATGTTGACTTAACTTCACGACAAATAAGTTATATTGATTAAGTATTTCTTATTACTTAACCCTACCCATTCACCCTGTATTGGTTTAGTGTTCCTTTTTAACTTAACCTTGCCCGTCTGTTTTAACTAACATGTTATTAACGGTTAAGTATTATCCCTTCATGTTTTAGACTTAACCCTATTCCTTTATCAAAATCTGATGGTTAAGTGTTCAAGTTTACTTAACCCTACGGTCTAGCCCAGCTAACATATCAAATTGGCTAAGTGTATTAAATCTTACTTAACCCCAACCTCTAGTCTAGTTAACATGTTAATTTGGCTAAGTGTATTAACTTTACTTAACCCCACTTTCTAGACTAGTTAACATGTTAATTTGGCTAAGTGTTTTCTTAGTTACTTAACCTCTACAAATCTTGTCTTGTTACCATGAGTTTGGTTAAGTGTCCCTGTGGACTTAGCCCTCCGTTTTAGCTTAACTGTGCTTAAGTTGGTTAAGTGTTCCTATGGACTTCACCCTCCCATTCTAGCTTAACTGTATGAACCTAACCCCACCTACCAGTCTTGTTATCATGTTAAGTTGGTTAAGTGTCTTAGTTAACTTAACCCTAGCATTCTTGTTCTAGCTTTAACTAAATAAATTAAAGCCACGACCACTCACATTAGACAGATATTGTTGCGATTACTGGATGTGCCGGTTGGTTCCGGGCAGGTTTACATCGCAACTCAGTCTAACCTCGGGTTAGGCCTATTCGTGTTTTCTAGTTCAAAGGGTTTTGATTAATTTTCAAATCAGGTTTTGAAAGTAATCATCCCGTCCGTCGGATCAGTTAGGGATAGCCAGGGAGAGCAGGAAACTTGTATTTTCCAAACCCAAGCCTAGACACTATCCTCTCTGTCACCCTAGAACTTTCTGGTTTATTATAAAAAGAGATGTCGTTAACAAACCTTTAATTTGTCTAAATTAACATTTCCTCATTTAGGACAAATTCTATAAGCAAATTAATCCTAATTTACTCATTTCCCAATTACTCTTTTAATGTAAATTGTCAACATTTATTTTTACGGCCCATTTTCCCCTCTATATCATGTTTATGCTTTTTGGTATGTAAACCATACCAAATGAAGTGTCACTAACCGTGATTTTGCTAATCCTGACAATTACTCCCAATTATGGCCAATTTCAAGTTTATGCCAATATACTTATCGAGCCAAATTAGCTAATCCAATTCTGATTTAACATTCTAATTCATGTCAAACTAGACTTATTACTCTAGTTCACAATTCATGTAAATGCTAGATTTACATGTCAATACTAGATTCAAATTACACAATCCTATAATTCCTGTCAAATTTATCCCATTTGCATTTCTATGAACATGCCATAATACATGTTCCCAATTTATGCCAATTTCCAAGTTTATAACTATGTTTTAGTAAATTTCATATTTTGCCCCAAATCGCATTCCCACCGTTCGTATAATCGTGATTCAATCTTGATTATAGATAAATCTAGATTTGCAGAAAATAGGGAATGAACCAAAGTTGCTATGCAAAAGATAGACGTAATAACTGGCATAAAAAGGGTTGAATAACGACGTCGGTTCAAGAACATGGGTAGACCTAACTAAATAGGTAAATTCCCAAGGTCTAAAACCAAGAATAGACAGAATAGAGACAGAGGTTCAAGAACATGGGTAGACCTAACTTAATATGTAAATTCCCAAGGACTAAAACCAAAGATAACCAAGAATAAACTGAATAGAAAGTCAGGCCTAGATCCAAAATAATGTCAGTTTGTTAAACAACATGGTTTTGTAACTACAACGTCAAGGGCATAAATAATAATCTTATATCCATAGTCATAGGCAATAATCCTCACAGTTCAATGAATCACAGTCATAGGCGATGTTCATAGTCATAGGCAACGTTCATAGTCATAGGAAATGTTCATAGTCATAGGCAATAATCCTCACAGTTCAATGAATCACAGTCATAGGCGATGTTCATAGTCATAGGCAACGTTCGTAGTCATAGGAAATGTTCGTAGTCATAGGAAATGGTTCCAAGGCATATGGTTCCAAGGCTTATGTTCATAGTTCCAAGGCATATGGTTCCAAAGTCCATAGTTTTACAGTCACAGTCTTATTGGTCACCGAATCACAACAGTTCTTAATTAGGTCCAAAGGTACAAGCACTGATTCAAGTAGAAAGATTAGGCATAGTCTTTTATCCCTTTAATTCCATGTCACGAATAAAAACAAAACGTTCAAATCTAAAAATAACTGACTTACAGAGATTAGATTAGAATAGAAAGGAGGCAGTGCTATGATTCGTGCGACGTTTAGCCTTTAATCCTTATCTTGAAGCTTTGAATCTCTTCTAGACACTTGAGCAGCATAACCTTGTCTTGGATTTTTGTATTATCTTCTTATTTTTATATTTTCTCAGAGGCAGCATAAGGATAGAAAAGAATTGTTAATAGAGAAGAAGACCAGGGCTGTTTATATAGTGTTAGGCGGACGAACCTGGTCAGAAAACGTGACCAAATACAGCAAAACGAACCAGGTGCAGAAAGCTGGAAAAAGCGGGCAGGTCGACACCCATGTCGACTGGGCAGTCGACATGGGGGGGTGGTGTCGACTGTGCAGTTGACACCCCTGTCGACTTGACCTAGGCGGGAATTTTCCTGCCCTGCCCCCTGCGCGTTTGAATTCGAATTTAACTCAAGTTTAAACTGTTTTGAACTTGGAATTTTCTGAAAACTTTGACGGGCCATATCTCGGTCATCCGGACTCCGATTTTTGAAAACTCGGACTCTATTTCGCGTATTTTTCTGAGACGCACACAATGGCGCAGCCCGTTTCCCTTGATTTTGATTTTAATTCTTAATTCTTCCTTGATTTGCGAATCTTAGTGTTACAGAATTACGGGGTGTTACACCATCTCTAGTCTCAGAAAGCATCGGTGGTGACTCCATATGCATAATCAATTCTTCGAAGGCTGTTTGACATTCTAGAGTCCACTGGAAATCTTTCTTTGCCTTTTTTAAAGCATCCAAAAGTAGGATGCATCGATTGGTTGCTTTGGAGATGAACTGGTTAAGGGCAAGCAACTTCCCCATTCAAGCTTTGAAGCTCTTTCTTTGTCCTTGGAGCTCGCATTTCTCGTAATGCCGTAACTTGAGAAGGATTCTCCTCAACGCCCCTAGCGTTGACTATAAATCCGAGAAATTTCCCTAACAAAACTTTGAATGAGCATTTCAGAGGATTTAACTTCATACCGTACTTTCTAAGGATATGAAACATCTCGGCTAGATTCTCCAGATGATTCTCAACCTTCTTTGATTTTACCAGCATATCATCTACATAGACCTCCATAGTGTTCCCGATTTGAGATTTGAACATGGAATTCACAAGGCGTTGATATATTGCTCCCACATTCCTTAATCCAAATGGCATAACTTTGTAGCAATGTAAGCCTCTATCGGTTACGAAACTCATGTTTTCTTCGTCCGTCTTATGCGTCATGATTTGATTATACCCAGACTATGCGTCCATGAATGATAAAAATTCATGCCCCGCAGTTGCGTCGACAAGTTGGTCAATTCTCGGTAATGGAAAACTGTCTTTGGGACATGCTTTGTTGAGGTGAACCAGATTGGAAACCCAAGCGGGATACGTAGATTCCCTTATAAAATTATTTTTGAACAATCTATCTACTTTTTTTTAATGCCATAGATCTTACAGGTCCTTGCATTCATCTTTTTTGTTTTACAGGAGTCAAACTAGGATTAATATTCAACTTATAAACAATTACATCTGGGGATATTCCGCACATGTCAGAGTGTCCATGCAAAAACATCTAAGTTTGCTTTTAAAAACAATATCAAATCCTTCTGCAATTTCAGGCCTAACTGAGAACCTATCTTTAGGACTCGATTAAGATCTTTATCATGTACTGGAACGAAGATGGTGCCCTCCGCTGGTGTCACTCTGTTTTCCCTATACCGGCTTTTCTTGGATCAATTTCCTTCTCGGCTCCACTATGCTCACTAGTATGAGGGCCCCTCCTTAATTACTATAAGGGGTAATCGCGAATGTGAAGCGGAAGCTCCACATCCTTCTTCACTTCCTTCTTCCTTGCCTCGGCAAGTTCAACTAGATAGCACTCCCTCGCTATTTGTTGGTCGCCCTTGACTGTGCCAATTCCGTTTTCTATAGGGAATTTCATCGTGAGACACTATGGAGCCATCATTATTCTGAATGCTGCGAGGGTTAGCCTTCCAAGCAAGGCGTTGTAAGCAGAGAACTCATCTATTATGACAAAATCTTGTTTTATTGCCGCCTTACAAGGTCCTTCTCCAAGCTCGACGAGAAAATTGATGGCACCAATTGGTTGAACGGCTTACCCCGTGAATCCATGAATTTTATTATGGCAGGCTTTCACATCATCCATGGAGAGTTTCATTCTATGAAATGCACTGATGAAGAGGACATTAACTGATGACCCATTGTCGGCTAAGACCCTTCTAACAATGGCTAGTCCAAAGCCATTCGTTATCACCATGGGATCCATCATTGGATTTATGAATCTGTTTGCATCCTCATCTTTGAACACGATGTCGTCCTATGGAAAACTCGACATCTTTGCTGAGAAGGCCTCGTTCATGATCATAAGCTCTTCCTCTATCGGAAGCTTCTTCATTTCATTAGAGTATTCCACAATGTTCCTCTAGCTTCTCTCGGCTGTGTGCGGTCCACCTGATATAGTATTATTGGTAATCAACCTTGAGATATCGACGAACGAAGCATTTTCATTCTTAGGTTCTCCCACAGAGGTTCCTCGGCCCTAAGCATTTTGGTTATTCTGTGGGTTTTTTGTATACTGTTGAAGTCTGTTTTTCCTTATCAATTCCTTAATTAAGCTTTTCATGTGTCTACACTCGTTTGTATTGTGACTTGGCTGGTTATGAAATTGGCAGAACCTTCCTGACTTGACTGCTACATCACTGACTTTCACTTGTTTTGGTACTAGGTAATCTTCAGTATCTTTGGTTGCCATGAAGATGTTTTCGATATTATCTTTCGACGGAGTCAATTCCGAATTCTTGAAGAAATAAAGCTTTTTATTAGGTCGGTTGTCTCTTTCATCATTCCCTCTTTTCTGATTACCGAGATTCTTCTGACCACTTTCTGCATTATTATTCTTCTTCTCCGGTTGTATACTGCTTTCTGGAACATCCATAGTATAGGCCGGATCCTCATCCACGCCTATATACTCCTCGGCTTTATCGAACAGTTCCTCTAGAGTACTTAGTTTCTTCTTTTTAATCCATCGTACGAGCTTGGCTTTCTTGCTTATGGCTCCCTTCAAAGCCATTAAAACCAATTATGTCTCATAGTTTCCAACCTCAGCCGCGGCGGTGTTGAAGCAGGTGAGAAAAGCCCTTATTGATTCCCCTGGTCTTTGCCCAAGCTCGTTTAACTCCATGACATCTTGTACTTTCGTCGCTTGGACAAGGTAGCAAAGTCATCCACAGATCTTGGTGGTAGCTTTGTGAACCAAAGCGATGTCACTCCCTCGAGATAAGTCGGAAAGTACAAGCATTTCAACTTCTCAATGGCCCGTGTCGTCCATATGCTGATCGTATTTGAACATATATGTTGGGATCACTTGTTCCATTGTAAACCTGGACTGTCGGTGGTTTAAGTTTATTTGGATATGGTTCCATTTTTATCCTTTCTATGAGTGGGGTTTTGGTGGGAGCAAATCCCCAGTCCTTCTCGTCATCCGGCTTCCTCGAACCCTTTTCCATAATTCTACGCACCATTTCGGTTACACGCTCTTCTTCGTTGAGCTAGACCACGGGGCGGACGCCGTCATTTTTACCGTATGTTTGGCTAAACAAATGGTTGTGGTTCAGATTGTGGGGCCCTGGGCCTCCCACTTAAGTAGGTGCACCTTTGGTGGTTCCAAGCGCTTGTCAAGAAGTCGCTTTTTCGGTATGGTTGCACGTGGGTGACTTAGCTTCCTTATGTCGAGGATCTTTGGAACTTGTAATCTCTTGAATAAAATTTCCTCGGTTTGGACTTGAAGAAGAGGAGCATGCGTTCTCTGTATGATTAGTTTGAACAGACTTAGCACGAGCGACATTCATAGTAACTTTCGCCGTAGCGGCCCGCATGGCGAACATGGATTCAAGTTTCTTTAGCATGGCATTGTTTGCAATGTCTATTTGGCTCATTAAAGTTGTGGCAACTTCATCATATTCTCATCTTGTTATGGTGGCTCCGACCTAAGAAATCTGCCCTACTTCAAATTGGTTGGTGATGGGAGTATTTTGGTTGTCGGCGGCATTATCATCATTCTCGACATTTTGACTAGTGGCCCTTTTTGAGGGTCTACCTGGTTTACCCATAATTTCAAGAAAGGACTTGAACTTGATCGTAGTGAGATAGGCTTAGATTCTTAATGCAAGGTCTTGAACTTTGTGAGAGAGTGTGAGAGAATGTAATATTGAATCGGCTCCACGGTGGGCGCCAAAATGTTAAGACCAAAATTCGTCTTCAACACCAAAGGTGCATAAAAACACTTCACCAATCTGGTAAGGAAGAATAAAGTGACGCCGCAATCACAAACATACAAAAAGCATAAAAGTAATAACACAGAGTTTTTATAGTGTTTCAATCCAATAAGGATCTACATCCACTTTCATATAAGATTCCATTATCAATATGTCAATTACAAGGTTTGATTCACTCTTACAACAAGTTTTATCACTCTCTCACATATAGATCCCACTTGAATTCACAAAAAGTGATGGAGAAATGGAGTGATCAGTGGAGATATTGTAACGACCCAGAAAATCTGAACCAATTTAAAATTTTTAATTTGGCTAAAATAATGGATTTTAAATATTTTAAATAATAGCAATGAAAAGTGAGTTTGAATCGACGTTTGAAAACGAATATAATTAGTTCTAATTATAAACAAGGCCTGAAATGGCGCTGTAGTTTCAAAAATTGAATTCAAACTTTGTCGGACTGTACCGGGTCAAAACGGATTTGAGTGAAACCAAAAATATTTAAATCTGTTAGTGAATACCTTTCTAACGAATCTGAAAAATCGAAGTTTCATCGCGGAAAGCAAAAGTTATGGCCAAATGAATTTTCAGAAAGGTCGCTATGGAATTTATATAGCCCGTGAAATTGGCCATTTTGCATACGACCTCGGAATTCAACGAAAACACTTTTGTTGGATCTGGGATGTGAAGTTATTGCTAGGTTTCAAATTTCATAATTTTTGAAGCTAGTATGTAAGCGTGGCAAAGGAAAACGTGTTTTTGGTCAACTACGGTTAAATTGGATCGACCAGAAATGGGCCATTTTTCAAACGGTCTCAGAATTCGACGAAACTAGTTTTGTTGGGACCGTATCGTCAAAACATAGCTAGATTTATTTTTCTGGAATTTTTCGAATCAGTTTGTGGCCCTGGCAAATTGAAATGTACGTTCAAATTTAATATTGAATGTTTTATATTTTAATTTGAAGGAAAACTGACTGAAACATTCGAACTGGCCTACGAAACATATCCAATTGTGTTCGGAATGGGGGTAAAATGCTAGGGACGATAGTCGTTGGGTTTAAAAATGAGTTCATTTGTGAAAACCCTAATTTTTTGAAATATATATATTCCGGCCAATCAGATTTTTTTATAAAAAAACAACTCTTTCTCTCTCCCCGACGTCAAAGGTGGAAACCGCTTCATCCCTTCCCATCCATTTTCCGGCCAATCCATGCAGAGATAGACCTCGACCCAGTTGAAGCTTTTGTAGTACTCGTCGAGGGCTTCAAATCTATACATGCCACGTCCTCCCTCATTGCGTGGTTCTCGAGTTTCGCACCAACAAAGGTCGCGCCTTCAAACCGCCGCCCCGCCTGATTCTGACCACCGAGCTCGCCACCGTCAGAGGTGCATGCGCGCCTCTCCTCCCCCTTCGTCGCTGCGAAGGCCGATCGACGAATAGCTACACGGATTTCGAGATAAATCCAAACCTAGGTTTGAACCTTTCAGCTGAGGTACGACCATATTAAGTTTCAACAGTTTTAACACCTTTAAACCGTTGCAAACTTTGAAAAATCATATCTTTTTCATGTATTGACGAAATTCGATGAAACAGTAAACATCGTGACCGTGTGGACGCCTTCTACATTTTAGAAGTGACCGCATATTTTTCTGAGCCTTCTGCTATTTTTGGTGGAGTGGAACCCAATGTGAGATTTCTAATTTATAAACAATATGGAAAACGACGATGTATAAATTATATAGTCGATGTATGAGTTATATAAGCGTTGTACACCTCTTGTATAAGCGTTGTATAAGTTGTACGTTCGATGTATAAGTTGTATATGCGTTGTAAAAATTATATATATGTTGAAATAGAAGTGAATTGCTATATATAAATATATATAATATATATATATATATATATATATATATATATATATATATATATATATATATATATATATATATACGCCCCTCGTCCACAAACCATGGACGATATTTATTGGTTGTGATTGATGTGAAAATTGATTGATAGCGAATGGTTGATTGGAATTGTTTGTGGTTGATATTGATTAATTGTGGTTGAAAAATACCCATTTGTGGTTGAGAAATATTTGGTTGAAACCACATAGGATTAGTTTGTGGAAATGAAATAAATATACATGCCGCCTGCGTGCGAACTAGATGCATGATTCCCCATTGTAAAAAACCGCGAGGTTTTAAGGTAGAGCGAGGAGCCGTACTAGGGACAGTCCCGGTTTTAACTACCCTGCCGTTATGCTGCCGAAATTTTGAATAATATTCATGTGTTTGAATTATTTTCATTTGTTGAAACTATATTTATTCGTTGAATAGAAAACCTTCATGTGTTGAATCGAAATTCATCCGTTGAATTGAAATTCATGTGTTGAATCGAAATTCATCCGTTGAAATGAAATTCATGTGTTGAATGGTATTCGTGTTTTAAATATAAAAATCACCTTTTTATCTATATATATAAACTATAGAAAACCTTCATGTGTTGAATCAAAATTCATGTGTTGAATGGTATTCGTGTTTTAAATATAAAAATCACCTTTTTATCTATTTATCTAAACTATAGAAAACCTTCATGTGTTGAATCGATATTCATTCGTTGAATTGAAATTCATGTGTTGAATGGTATTCGTGTTTTAAATATAAAAATCACCTTTTTATCTATTTTTATAAACTATAGAAAACCTTCATGTCTTGAATCGAAATTCATCCGTTGAATTGAAATTCATGTGTTGAATGGTATTCATATTTTGAAAGAAATTGTTTTATAATAAAAATCCCGTTTTTAACATCAATATGAAATGTATAAAATCACCTTGTTTTGAAATAAATTGTTTTATAATAAAAATCCTAATTTTTATCACCTATATTAACTATACAAAATAATCGTGTTTTGAAATGAATAGTTTTATAATAAAAATCACATTTTAATTATATACATGAATTGTTAAATATAGTGAAGTGTTGAAATAGAAGACAGTTAGATAAAAATATCATTTTTATCAAATGTATGAAAAGAATATAATCAAAAGATATGTCCAGTTGAAAATTCTGAATAGTCGCTATGGAATTCAGGCCCTTAAAAATTGGAATTTTGTAAACGACCTCGGATTTCGACGAAACCACTTTTGTTGGATCCGTGATGTCAAGTTATTGCTAGATTCCAAATTTCATAATTTTTCGAATCAATATGTGAGCGTGGCAAAGGAAAACGCGTTTGACTAGTTTCAGTTGATTTTAATCGACTGGAAAATGGCCATTTTTCAAACGGTCTCAGAATTCGATGAAATTAGTTTTGTTAGGACCGTATCGTCAATACGAAGCTAGAAATGATTTTTTGGGAATTTTTAGAGTTAGTATGTGGCCCCGGTAAATTGAAATGCGCGTTCAAATTCAATATATAGAAGTATATGTTGATTTTGACGAAAACTGATCGAAACGATCGAATCACCTTGCGGTGCATATCCCATTGTGTTCGGAATGGGGGTAAAACGCTAGGGACGACAGTCGGCGGGTTTCGTTTCGTGTTCGAAACAAAAAGTTACCTTTTTGATTTAAAATAAAATAAATTGTATATTTATATAAAACCCCCTCTATTCCTTAATCCTTCAGGTCAACGCCCCCCCCCCTTTTTTCTCAGTTTTCCCAAACGAAAAAAATAACTAAAAAAATAAAAAATAAAAAAGAGAGAAGGAGGAGCAGCGTCGCTCCTCCGTTCAGCGCGCCACCGCGCTGATGAACGCGCCGCCCTTCGACGTACCCCCTCCCCTCCTTCCCTCTCTGCGAGAACGCGACCCAAATCCACCCCCAATCGTGAACCCTAGCACTCACCAGACCCCTAAATCCACCAACCCGCAACCCTAGGAACCGCCGCTAGCCCCCCCTTGTCTGCGCCGCTAGCCACTGCTCAGACCCCCTCCGGCGAAGTGCGACATCAACCCCTCCCCTCCTCTCGTTCGCGAACGCAGCCCCGATTGGATGCAGACCCGCGAACTCCAACGCCCTCCCCCGTCCCTCTACACCTCCGACATTGAGTCTTCTAATTTTTATTTATTTATTTTATTCTATGTTTATTTGTTTTCAGTTTTTATAGATTTTTTTTAAAACAGAAAAGATTAGATTTTTAAAACAGAAAAGATTAGATTTTTAAAACAGAAAAGATTAGATTTTTAAAATAGAAAAGATTAGATTTTTAAAATAAAAAAAGATTAGAATCTTTAAATTTGAAAAGGCGAAATCTTTATAATTGAAAGGGCGAAATCTTTATAATTGAAAAGGCGAAATCTTTATATGAAGAATAGCGTGATAAAAGTATAATTTTTATTTATATAGTAGCAATGTAAAAATAGAATTTTTATTTATATAATAGCGATGTGAAAATAGAATTTTTATTTATATAATAGCGAAGTAAAAATAGGATTTTTATATATTGAATAGCGAAGCAAAAATTCGATTTTTATATATTGAAGAGCGAAGTAAAAATTCGATTTTTATATATTGAATAGCGAAGTAAAAATAAGATTTTTATATATTGAATAGCAATATAAAATTGTGATTTTTATATATGTAGTGGCTACGGGCAACGAAAGTGATGAAAGGCGAGAACGACGAAGATTTCCTACATATGAAGTGTCGTGGAGTTGGGATAACTATCGGTGAGAACTTCTCACTCTAAATTCTCCTTTTCTAGTTATATATATATTTACTAGGATGCAGACGGTGCTTAGTAGCACCCGACACCCGTCATCCACAGACCATGGATGGCCTGTTTGTTTAATTGATGTGTTGTGAAATTTGTTTGTGTTGTTGATGTGAAATCGATAATATAAATCAATGTGTTGAAAGGAAATAAAATATTTATATAGTTAAAAATATTTTATCGTAAAAAATATAATTTTTAACATGAAAGTGAATAAATAAATATTTATAAACAAATCGACCGATTTGTTTATATACACTGATTTGACTGATATTGATTGGGTCGATAAATTTTACACATCGCCCAACTGCACAAATAAAAATCTGTGTTCGTTGATTTGAAACCCCACACGGGTGTTGGGAGGAAATTTGGCTTACACTAATCCCAATTATTTAATTGAATGTCGATCGATTGGTCGACAGACTGTGTAAGCGTCGATTATTTATATTTGATGCTTATGCAGTTGTGTGGTGCACCTTGGATGATGGTTGATTGTTTGTCATTGCTATTATATACATGTGTTGTGTGGAATCCATATAATTAACATTATATGGTGATTGATTGGGCGTCATTCCAATCGGGAAAATAATGAATGTGTTGAATATAAAAATAGTCATGTGTTGAACGAAATATTTTTATAATAAAATTTACATCTTTATCATATATAAAATTAGAAACTAATTGGAAAATAGATAAGATGAGTGGTCTCCTGGATGTTGATCTGATGTTGGTTTCGGCCTTCGGGGTTAATATCTAGGGAATCGTTCTCTTACTAATTTATGGTTGGAGTCTAATTTGAAATTTAACGATAGATACCATAATTTTTATAAAATATATTAAATAATAAAAATAGTCACACGTGGACAGTACTCATTCGTTGAGATTAGTCATGTGTTGACAAAAATATAGATTCACGTATTGAATAGAATAAATATTCATTTGTTGAATAGAATAACGGAATTATTGAATATATATAAAGCCGTGTTGATTAGAGATGCGCTATTTTGACGCGAACGATATTTATATCGATTATATTCGTTTTTACAATGAATATTGAAAGGAGATAAAAATCGAATATAATAGAAAGCAAATTCGAATTGAATTGAATAGGAAACGAATTTGATTTGAATTGAATAGGAAAACGAATTTGATTTGAATTGAATAGGAAAACGAATTTGATTTGAATTGAATAGAAAACGAATTCGAATTGAATTGAAAAGAAAACGAATTCGAATTGAATTGAAAAGAAAATGAATTCGAATCGAATTAAAATCGATTTGAATTGAAATCAAATAGAAAAGAAAGTAAAAAGGATTTATAATAGAAAATTCAATTTTGATTTGAATTTGAAATAAAGGTTGAAATTGTTTTTGAAACAAATTCAAAACTATTTATAAAATTCGTTTTAAATAGTAATCGACGAAATATATATTATATATATAATATAACGGCCTGAAAAGAACGCGCTGCGCCGCGGCAGTCGTGAATTTCGATCAGTATTTTCGAACGGACATTACGGGAGATCCGACCGTCGGATTCTCCTAAAACCAGAACCGTTTGGTTCTTATCGAAAAGAGCTTTCTAACGAATATTAGAAATTTGAAAGCTAACGGTTTGATTTGGAGATACGTCCAAATCAAATTTGGAAAAGGTCGCTGTAAGTGCAGTTCGATGGCCGTTGATGGAAATCGACTGTACGGGCCTTGATAAAATTATTAAAAATAGTAATAATTTGCGTAAAATCATAAGAAATGATTTGGGAAAAATTAGGATGAAAACTCCATATTTGAAAAGATAAAAATAGATTTTAATCGAAATGAACTAGTTTTGAACTAAAATTAAACCAGTTTATTTTCAAATAAATAAATTGGATTTGAAATGGGTTTTAAATAGAATTGATTTGTGGGTTTATCGTGAAGGGTGTTTTAAATAACACTTGTTCTTTAACCCAATAATAAATAGAATGTGATTTGGGTTTATCGTGAAATGTGTTTTAAATGACATTAGTTCTTTAACCCAGTAAAAGGAGTTTTAATGAATCTGCAATTAGATTGAAATGTGAATTGACAATCTAAATTATCAAATTTGGAAAATGAGCGAGAATGGAGTATCACCAGTTTTGCTCCAAGCGATAGTTAAATCTTTAATTAGATTTGAACGTGAAATGGTAATTAATTTTACCGATAACCCTGTGGTGTTAGATATGAAGTATTACCAGTTTTGCTTCATGGGATGAATAGGTTGGGATTGGGAAATAAAATAAATAATTACTTCGGTGCGGTTCGCTAATCTCGACTAGTTTGGAAAACCATAATTTGGTTTGAAATGACATCCAAAGGAAGATTAAAGAATAAATTTTAAAGAATTTATCTTGGATAAAATTAATGGGAACCTTTCCCTAAGAATATGAAATTTGGAAACTTGCTGTAGGTTAGTTAAGAAGAATGGTTTCCTGGATATTGATTTGATGTTGGTTTCGGCCTTCGAGGTTAATATTTGGGAAATTGCTTTCTTACTGATTTACGGTTAGTGGCTAATGAATTGGAATGAGGCGTATGTTGTATTTGTGTAACATTTGTTTTTAATATACGCGGGTTGTTCGGAAAGACTGGGTTTATACCCATTCTGAATAACCGATTCGACGATATGTCGAAGATGAAGACGGTGGTCGAAGACCGGAAGTCTTCACATCGTTTGGATAATTACTGAATATCCTGATTGGGTTGTACACCCAAGAGGATGGAAATAGTTGGTGGTCGTCCATACGTACTTGGAGATGGATGGATATGCGAGGAAAGTGCCTCCGGTTTCGTTCAGACCCAGAACGAACTTGTAAATGGATTGTGTGTCTGACATTGGATTTTATTCTGTGTTGATTGATTTCTGTTAAATATATACCTGTTTGGCGGCGGAAAATTTATTCTCTTGCTTAACGCCCTTCTCTGAGACGTACGAGCTTAGAGGTTATATATCGATAGATATCAATCGCATGGCATGAATTGCCTGTGTGGGATGCTGAGCTGCATGGATCAAGGCTTCTGTTGAAAAGCAAAGTCTTGTGGTTGATGATCAAAGCACGGCCTACGTGGCAGCTTTGTGTATAGCGTGGATTCGCGAGCCTCACACCTCGGTATGAGTTAAAAACGGGATAAGGACTGCAGGGAGAGCACAACGTTTCTTTCTAGTTTTGGTGGTGTCAGTGACTTACCAGCCCTGACATTTATATACTTTTCACCTATGTTGTTGTTGGATGAGGCACCTCGATTTTAGGTCTGTAAGGACCGGGAAACGTGTGTTCAGGAATAATTAATCCTCAAACGTAAGAGAGGACCGGCCCTGAAGCATCCAGGGGTTACCCAGAGTGTGTAGTCCCGAGGCATTTGCTAGATTGTCTCGAAGCGGAGAGGGGCTTGCCCCTTGCCTCGACTCATGACGGAAATCCAATTTCCAATACGTGTATCTCGGTTTTATATTTAGAGCCTAGTATGGCGACATGATAGATGGTACCCATGCCGCCTAGGATTGATATTTAAGATTGAAATTGTTTTGACACTATACACTTATTATAGTATCAAATGATTTGTTTTTAAAACCTACCAAGCATGTTTGGCTATTATAAGGGAAAACCCTATCCTCCGGCTTGCGTTGCATTGTGTGATGGGACCTGGGTCTTATAATAGCTTCATTTTTCGAAAAAGCATTGCGCTGTTTATTCTATGCACTGGTATTCTTGGGAGGAAACCTGTTCCGTGTTATACGGCGTGGTCCCTTGAATTACTCTCTTTTAAAGTAAAGTTTAAATAACTGTTTTAGTTCTCACACCAGTCACATGACTGACCTGGAGTTTATTGTTTTAACCTAAACTCTGGGTGCCCCTATTTTCAACACGGGCAGCTAGTAGTTTTGGTTTTGCAGATTTATATTCACAGGATCCTGGTTTACAGCTGGAATGATATCCGGAAAGCTCTGTATCTGTATATCACCTTCAGTTGTGCTTTGTATTATTTCCCGCTGCTATGTAATTTACTGTAATCTCTGATATGTATCGAATGTAATTTATTCATTTATACTCTGTATATTCTTGTATCTGATGGAATTGTTGTAATAACAATGAAATGTTCTTTTGTTTGCGTTCTATTTTGTCTTGTCCTCAATTCTATCCGTGCTTTCCTTCACGGGGAAGTTCGGGTCGTCTCAGTTTGGTATCAGAGCTTTGGTTTACAGAGCTCGAGAACAAGATACAATAGAACCATACGAAAGAATTCATCAGATATTGGATTAGTAATATCCAATTAGAATGACTCGTTAGAGATAGGATCAGTAGTATCCTAGAACGAGTGTGAAGGGTATATTTTTCCAAATGAAAACAATTTTGTTTTGAAAAGTTAAATCGCTTTATACGTATTTGAATATTTATTTATTTTGAATATGGACAATCCAATATGTAAAGATTTTGCATATACGCGTCATGAACGTATATTCGAAGTTTTAATATACTGTATAGATATAGAATCATACTCTAGTGGCCCGAAGATGATTCTGATGTTTGAGTACTCGTCGTCAGAATTTATATTCGAGTGACGAAGGTGTTATATCTATATATTTCCATTAGACTGGTGTGAGAACCAAAACTAATATAGATAGAATACATTGTTGTGAATTGGCATCAAAAACATGATTTTTTACTATATATCAAAATTTTAAATTTCAAACGTTAATTCAACTAATTGATTGATGTTTGTATTGTTTGTTTATTTGTTTGATAATCTTGAACCATTTAGCCTAATTGAACCAAATATTGATAATTGTATTGAAAATTGGTCGCATTTGCTTGCATATACATGTACTTACATTGAACAGGTCATAGCAAGGAGGCTAGAGCAAAGAATAAAATTTGTTTGCCCGACAAATAGGTACATGTTTACTATAATTTACTGTTTTGTTTGGGTGATGATTATTTTATGAGCCTATTGGCTAGCCGCTTGGCTTTTTCTTTTTGAGATCAGAAGGCCTATATGGCAATTTCGGGATTTTCCCATGGCTCCCGGTGCAGGGGAGGTTATGGCGAAATTTTTCGAAAATTTAGGGTGTTTGCCAAATTTTTGAAAATTTGAAAATTCTCAGAAACTGAAAAGTTGGAGAATGAAAGCCAGATCGAACGTAGAGTTGATTAATCAAACCACTTTCGACTTTATTCCTTTTCGGGGACGAAAAGTTTTAAGTGGGGGAGATTGTAACAACCTGAAAATCTGGGCCAGTTTAAAATTTTTATTTTGGCAATTTAAGCGAATTTTGAACATTTAAAATAGATTATTTTAAATAAGAACGACGAGAAATTTATTTTGAATAGAATTCGAACGTATATATTTATATACGTCGTCGTTAGAATATAAATAGTTATATATAATATAAAAGGAATTGAAAATGGCGCGGTAGTTCGATAATTCGATTTCAAACTTCAATTGAATGTACCGGGTGCAAAACAATCCGAATTTTAGTGAAACCAAAAATAATAGAATCTAATTTAGAATATCTTTCCAATGAATCCAAAAAATCAAAATTTCATAGCGGGAATCAAAAGATATGTCCAGTTGAAAATTCTGAATAGTCGCTATGGAATTCAGGCCCTTAAAAATGGAAATTTTGCAAACGACCTCGGATTTCGACGAAACCAATTTTGTTGGATCCGTGATGTCAAGTTATTGCTAGATTCCAAATTTCAAAATTTTTCGAATCAATATGTGAGCGTGGCAAAGGAAAACGCGTTTGACAAGTTTTAGTTGATTTTAATCGACTGGAAAATGGCCATTTTCCAAACGGTCTCAGAATTCGATGAAATTAGTTTTGTTAGGACCGTATCGTCAATACGAAGCTAGAAATGATTTTTTGGGAATTTTTAGAGTTAGTATGTGGCCCCGGTAAATTGAAATGCGCGTTCAAATTCAATATATAGAAGTATATGTTGATTTTGACGAAAACTGATCGAAACGATCGAATCAGCTTGCGGTGCATATCCCATTGTGTTCGGAATGGGGGTAAAACGCTAGGGACGACAGTCGGTGGGTTTCGTTTCGTGTTCGAAACAAAAAGTTACCTTTTTGACTTAAAATAAAATAAAATAAATTATATATTTATATAAAACCCCCTCTATTCCTTATTCCTTCAGGTCAACGCCCCCCCTTTTTTCTCAGTTTTCCCGAACGAAAAAAATAAATAAAAAAATAAATAAAAGGAGAGAGAAGGAGGAGCAGCGTCGCTCCTCAGTTCAGCGCGCCACCGCGCTGATGAACGTGCCACCCCTTCGACGTACCCCCCTCCCCTCCTTCCCTCTCTGCGAGAACGCGACCCAAACCACCCCCAATCGTGAACCCTAGCACCCACCAGACCCCCAAATCCACCAACCCGCAACCCTAGGAACTGCCGCTACCCCCCTCCCCCCTTGTCTGCGCCGCTGGCCACTGCTCAGACCCCCTCCGGCGAAGTGCGACATTAACCCCTCCCCTCCTCTCGTTCGCGAACGCAGCCCCGATTGGATGCAGACCCGCGAACTCCAGCGCCCTCCCCCGTCCCTCTACACCTCCGACAGTGAGTCTTCTAATATTTATTTATTTATTTTATTCTATGTTTATTTGTTTTCAGTTTTTATAGATTTTTTTTAAAACAGAAAAGATTAGATTTTTAAAACTGAAAAGATTTGATTTTTAAAACAGAAAAGATTAGATTTTTAAAACAGAAAAGATTAGATTTTTAAAACAGAAAAGATTAGATTTTTAAAAGAGAAAAGATTAAATTTTTAAAATAGAAAAGATAAGATTTTTAAAATAGAAAAGATTAGATTTTTAAAATAAAAAAGATTAGAATCTTTAAATTTGAAAAGGCGAAATCTTTATAATTGAAAAGGCGAAATCTTTATAATTGAAAGGGCGAAATCTTTATAATTGAAAAGGCGAAATCTTTATATGAAGAATAGCGTGATAAAAGTATAATTTTTATTTATATAGTAGCAATGGAAAAATAGAATTTTTATTTATATAATAGCGATGTAAAAATAGAATTTTTATTTATATAACAGCGAAGTAAAAATGGGATTTTTATATATTGAATAGCGAAGTAAAAATAGGATTTTTATATATTGAATAGCGAAGTAAAAATTCGATTTTTATATATTGAATAGCGAAGTAAAAATTCGACTTTTATATATTGAATAGCGAAGTAAAAATATGATTTTTATATATTGAATAGCAATATAAAAATGTGATTTTTATATATGTAGTGGCTACGGGCAACGAAAGTGATGAAAGGCGAGAACGACGAAGATTTCCTACATGTGAAGTGTCGTGGAGTTGGGATAGCTATCGGTGAGAACTTCTCACTCTAAATTCTCCTTTTCTAGTTATATATATATATATATATATATATATATATATACTAGGATGCAGACGGTGCTTAGTAGCACCCGACACCCGTCATCCACAGACCATGGATGGCTTGTTTGTTTAATTGACGTGTTGTGAAATTTGTTTGTGTTATTGATGTGAAATCGATAAAATAAATCAATGTGTTGAAAGGAAATAAAATATTTATATAGTTAAAAATATTTTATCGTTAAGAATATAATTTTTAACGTGAAAGTGAATAAATAAATATTTATAAACAAATCGACCGATTTGTTTATATACACTGATTTGACTGATATTGATTGGGTCGATAAATTTTACACATCGCCCAACTGCACAAATAAAAATCTGTGTTTGTTGATTTGAAACCCCACACGGGTGTTGGGAGGAAATTTGGCTTACACTAATCCCAATTATTTAATTGAATGTCGATCGATTGGTCGATAGACTGTGTAACCGTCGATTATTTATATTTGATGCTTATGCAGTTGTGTGGTGCACCTTGGATGATGGTTGATTGTTTGTCATTGCTATTATATACATGTGTTGTGTGGAATCCATATAATTAACATTATATGGTGATTGATTGGGCCTCATTCCAATCGGGAAAATAATGAATGTGTTGAATATAAAAATAGTCATGTGTTGAACGAAATATTTT
This sequence comes from Allium sativum, assembly GCA_030737875.1. Taxonomy (NCBI): domain Eukaryota; kingdom Viridiplantae; phylum Streptophyta; class Magnoliopsida; order Asparagales; family Amaryllidaceae; genus Allium; species Allium sativum. The sequence goes on from CM060920.1 coordinate 895,804,306, forward strand.
TATAATAAAATTTACATCTTTATCATATATAAAATTAGAAACTAATTGGAAAATAGATAAGATGAGTGGTCTCCTAGATGTTGATCTGATGTTGGTTTCGGCCTTCGGGGTTAATATCTAGGGAATCGTTCTCTTACTAATTTACGGTTGGAGTCTAATTTGAAATTTAACGATAGATACCATAATTTTTATAAAATATATTAAATAATAAAAATAGTCACACGTGGACAGTACTCATTCGTTGAGATTAGTCATGTGTTGACAAAAATATAGATTCACGTATTGAATAGACTAAATATTCATTTGTTGAATAGAATAACGGAATTATTGAATATATATAAAGTCGTGTTGATTAGAGATGCGCTATTTTGACGCGAACGATATTTATATTGATTATATTCGTTTTTATAATGAATATTGAAAGGAGATAAAAATCAAATATAATAGAAAGTAAATTCGAATTGAATTGAATAGAAAACGAATTTGATTTGAATTGAATAGGAAAACGAATTTGATTTGAATTGAATAGGAAAACGAATTTGATTTGAATTGAATAGAAAACGAATTCGAATTGAATAGAAAAGAAAACGAATTGAATTGAATTGAAAAGAAAATGAATTCGAATCGAATTAAAATCGATTTGAATTGAAATCAAATAGAAAAGAAAGTAAAAAGGATTTATAATAGAAAATTCAATTTTGATTTGAATTTGAAATAAAGGTTGAAATTGTTTCTGAAACAAATTCAAAACTATTTATAAAATTCGTTTTAAATAGTAATCGACGAAATATATATTATATATATAATATAACGGCCTGAATAGAACGCGCCGCGCCGCGGCAGTCGTGAATTTCGACCAGTGATTTCAAACGGACATTACGTGAGATCCGACCGTCGGATTCTCCTAAAACCAGAACCTTTGGTTCGTATCGAAAAGAGCTTTCTAACGAAAATTAGAAATTTGAAATCTAACGGTTGGATTTGGAGATACGTCCAAATCAAATTTGGAAAAGGTCGTTGTAAGTGCAGTTCGATGGCCGTTGATGGAAATCGACTGTACGGGCCATGATAAAATTATTAAAAATAGTAATAATTTGCGAAAATCATAAGAAATGATTTAGGAAAAATTAGGATGAAAAACTCCATATTTGAAAAGATAAAAATAGATTTTTATCGAAATGAACTAGTTTTGAACTAAAATTAAACCCGTTTATTTTCAAATAAATAAATTGGATTTGAAATGGGTTTTAAATAGAATTGATTTGTGGGTTTATCGTGAAGGGTGTTTTAAATAACACTTGTTCTTTAACCCAATAATAAATAAAATGTGATTTGGGTTTATCATGAAATGTGTTTTAAATGACATTAGTTCTTTAACCCAGTAAAAGGAGTTTTAATGAATATGCAATTAGATTGAAATGTGAATTGACAATCTAAATTATCAAATTTGGAAAATGAGCGAGAATGGAGTATCACCAGTTTTGCTCCAAGCGATAGTTAAATCTTTAATTAGATTTGAACGTGAAATGGTAATTAATTTTATCGATAACACTGTGATGTTAGATATGAAGTATTACCAGTTTTGCTTCATGGGATGAATAGGTTGGGATTGGGAAAGAAAATAAATAATTACTTCGGTGCGGTTCGCTAATCTCGACTAGTTTGGAAAACCATAATTTGGTTTGAAATGACATCCAAAGGAAGATTAAAGAATAAATTTTAAAGAATTTATCTTGGATAAAATTAATGGCAACCTTTCCCTAAGAATATGAAATTTGGAAACTTGCTGTAGGTTAGTTAAGAAGAATGGTTTCCTGGATATTGATTTGATGTTGGTTTCGGCCTTCGAGGTTAATATTTGGGAAATTGCTTTCTTACTGATTTACGGTTAGTAGCTAATGAATTGGAATGAGGCGTATGTTGTGTTTGTGTAACATTTGTTTTTAATATACGCGGGTTGTTCGGAAAGACTGGGTTTATACCCATTCTGAATAACCGATTCGACGATATGTCGAAGATGAAGACGGTGGTCGAAGACCGGAAGTCTTCACATCGTTTGGATAATTACTGAATATCCTGATTGGGTTGTACACCCAAGAGGATGGAAATAGTTGGTGGTCGTCCATACGTACTTGGAGATGGATGGATATGCGAGGAAAGTGCCTCCGGTTTCGTTCAGACCCAGAACGAACTTGTAAATGGATTGTGTGTCTGACATTGGATTTTATTCTGTGTTGATTGATTTCTGTTAAATATATACCTGTTTGGCGGCGGAAAATTTATTCTCTTGCTTAACGCCCTTCTCTGAGACGTACGAGCTTAGAGGTTATATATCGATAGATATCAATCGCATGGCATGAATTGCCTGTGTGGCATGCTGAGCTGCATGGATCAAGGCTTCTGTTGAAAAACAAAGTCTTGTGGTTGATGATCAAAGCACGGCCTACGTGGCAGCTTTGTGTATAGCGTGGATTCGCGAGCCTCACACCTCGGTATGAGTTAAAAACGGGATAAGGACTACAGGGAGAGCACGGCGTTTCTTTCTAGTTTTGGTGGTGTCAGTGACTTACCAGCCCTGGCATTTATATAATTTTCACCTATGTGGTTGTTGGATGAGGCGCCTCGATTTTAGGTCTGTAAGGACCGGGAAACGTGTGTTCAGGAATAATTAATCCTCAAACGTAAGAGAGGACCGGCCCTGAAGCATCCAGGGTTACCCAGAGTGTGTAGTCCCGAGGCATTTGCTAGAGTGTCTCGAAGCGGAGAGGAGCTTGCCCCTTGCCTCGACTCATGACGGAAATCCAATTTCCAATACGTGTATCTCGGTTTTATTTGTAGAGCCTAGTATGGTGACATGATAGATGATACCCATGCCGCCTAGGATTGATATTTATGATTGAAATTGTTTTGACACTATACACTTATTATAGTATCAAATGATTTGTTTTTAAAACGTACCAAGCATGTTTGGCTATTATAAGGGAAAACCCTATCCTCCGGCTTGCGTTGCATTGTGTGATGGGACCTGGGTCTTATAATAGCTTCATTTTTCGAAAAAGCATTGCGCTGTTTATTCTATGCACTGGTATTCTTGGGAGGAAACCCGTTCCGTGTTATATGCCGTGGTCCCTTGAATTACTCTCTTTTAAAGTAAAGTTTAAATAACTGTTTTAGTTCTCACATCAGTCACATGACTGACCTGGAGTTTATTGTTTTAACCTAAACTCTGGGTGCCCCTATTTTCGACATGGGCAGGTAGTAGTTTTGGTTTTGCAGATTTATATTCACAGGATCCTGGTTTACAGCTGGAATGATATCTGGAAAGCTCTGTATCCGTATATCACCTTCAGTTGTGCTTTGTATTATTTTCCGCTGCTATGTAATTTACTGTAATCTCTGATATGTATCGAATGTAATTTATTCATTTATACTCTGTATATTCTTGTATCTGATGGAATTGTTGTAATAACAATGAAATGTTCTTCTGTTTGCATTCTATTTTGTCTTGTCCTCAATTCTATCCGTGCTTTCCTTCACGGGGAAGTTCGGGTCGTCTCAACATGATTTCAAGTTCAAGATAAAATACCTAATCCTAGTATAAAAAATATTCTGGATCCAATGGGACAGGTTTGGTCGAATTCCGAGGTCGTTTGTGAAAAGTGCTTTATAAATATCGATGAAAAATCAAGCGTTAAAAATTCCTATAAATCCAATAAATTTGAAACCTTGACGTTTTATTAGATATCTTCCTACTGGATCCAATGAATCTTGTTTCGTTAAATTTGGAGTTTGTTTGGCCAGTCGTTTATTCGTTTAAAGTCACCCTATCGAATTTTACCAAAATAATATAATTGATTAAGGCGTTTATTGCTGGCCCAATCGAATGGTATGTCCGATTGACACAGAAATTGTAATCTTATAATAGTTAATTAATACGAATCAAATGGCACTAGTTTCGTCACATTTTGAGACTGTTTCCCGGTACGCTATTTTTATACGCTTACCCGGTCTCCAAAAATAACAAACTATATGTCTATCCTAGCTCTAAATGCCGATACGAATTCAATAAAACTGGTTTCGTAGCTTAATTCGGTCGTCCACTCAAGTTACACTCAAATATCTCTTTATTAAATTAAATTAAATTAATTCCGTGATATATAAAATGACTGGGCGTTTACGGCTATTGTGGTAACATACAACATCGGTTTTCCCCGAAATTTAATACCGTACAATAATTTAATGTTACGGTCCCAATGAAACTAATTTCGTCGAAAACTAAGCCCATTTGCAAAATCGCTATTTTTAAGGCCTATAATAATATTAATAAAATATTATTAAATTCCAGAATAATCAAATAAAAAAATAAAAAATTATTATTATCATAAATACCCAATTGAAAATATCATATAGCTTCAAATATAATTTATACAACTCAATATTATCATTTTTGAGTTAAACAATGTCCAAATTATATTAAAACCCTTTTAAATATATTAAATAAACGTTATCATTTATTAATGATTTTCATAGCGACTATTTTAAAATTTGTATTCGACATAACTAACAATCTATAACACGAAATCTGGATTTTTCTCATTCATTAGAAAATCAATAAGATTCCAACGTTTCTTGTGTAACAACCCGGAAAATCAGAACCAATTTAAATTTTTTTAATTTGGCTATTTTAATGAACTTGGAATATTTAAAATGATTTATTTTAAATAATAACGACTAAAAATTTATTTAAATTGATTTTAGAACGAATAAATCTATTTTAATTATATAACAAGCCTGAAATGGCACGACAGTTTGAAAATTGACTTTGAATTTTGACTGAATGTACAGGATTCAAAATAAATCGGATTTTAGTGAAACCAAAAATATTTAAATCTGTTTGAAAATACCTTTCTAATGAATTTGAAAAATCTAAATTTCATAGCGGGAATCAAAAGTTATGGCCAGTTGAATATTCAGAGTAGTCGCTATGAAATTTAATATTAATATAGCCCGTAAAAGTTGACATTTTGCGAACGACCTCCGTTTTTTACGAAACCACTTAGGTTGGTTCCGGAATGTCAAATTATTGCTAGGTTTCAAATTGCGTAATTTTTGGAATTAATATGTGAGCGTGGCAAAGGAAGACGTGTTTGATAATTTCAGTTTGAATTGGATCGACCAGAAAAAGTCCATTTTTCAAACGGTCTCCAAATTGGACGAAATTAATTTTGTTGGGACTGTATCATCCCAACATAGCCAGATTTAGTCTTATGGAATTTTTAGAATCAGTATGTGGCCCCGGCAAATTAAAATGTACGTTCAAATCTAAAATTGAATGTTTTATATTTTTATTTGAAGAATAACTGACTGTAACAACCGAATGGGCTTACGAAGCATATACCATTATGTCCGTAATGGGGGTATTTAGCTAGAGGCGATAGTCGTTGGGTTTGATTTGGAGTCCGGATATGAAAATACTATTTTTGGAATTAGTATAAATATCGGTGAATCATATTTTTTTTCTTTCATTATTTATTTTTCCAAAAAAAACTATAAAAATCCCCCGTAACCCGCTACAGTCGACGGTGGCTAACCTTCCATCCTTCTCGACCAAATTCTGGTGAATCCACGCATCATTACCCTTGGCCCCAGTTGAACTTTTTGAAGTACTCCTCTTGAGCTTCAAATCAATACCTGGTACACCCCCCTCGCTTCGTATCCGTCGAGAACCATCTCTCCAAAGTTCACGACTTTAAACTACCACCCAGCCTTGGATCCTCCACCGAGTTCGACGCAATACCCATCGATCCACGCGCCTTGCCTCCTTCTATGACGTGGTGTGACTGGATTTTGCGCTCAAGCAAATGATTTTGAAAAATCGCCAAACCTAGTTCGAAACCCTTTCTGAAAGGTAGCGTTCTATTTATTTTAAACTGTTTGTAGCACTTCAAAACATTGCAAAGTTTGATTTTCAAATAAAATTCATATCTTTAACATATGTTGCCAAAATCCAGTGAAACTGGAGATCTCGGAGTCGTAGCGACGTCATCTACATTCTAGAAGAAGCTAGAACGCATTCGGAACTCACTAAAATTTAAGAAGGATTAAAAACCAATGTGAGATTTCTAAATTCAAATTTGAATGGAATAGCGATGTATAAATTATATAATTGATGTATAAGTTATATAAGCTACAAGCGTTGTATAAATTATATGTGCGATGTTTAAGTTACATATGCGTTGTATAAATCATATGTGCGTTGAATGGAACTGAAATGAAATTGAAATAAATATATTTATATACATATATATATATACATACATATATATATACATACATATATATATATATACACTCCCCCCGTCCACAAACCATGGACGATATGAATTGATTGTGATTGGCGTGAAATTGGTTAATTGTAAGCACCCATAACTTCCCCGGTAAGGAAAGAGCGGATACTACGAGAACAACACACAAAAGAACGCAGACGGAAGAACATTTCATTGTATATTACAACAATGCACCAGATTACAAGAATATACAGAGTATGAATAAATATTACACAGAAATATCAGAGATTTAAATTACAATTAAATACATCGCAATGGAAAATAATACAATATACAACTGAAGGAGAGATACAGATACAAAGCTTTTTGGATATCATTCTAGCTGTAAACCAGGATATCGTGAATATAAATCTGCAAAACCAAAACTACTAGCTGCCCGTCTCAAAATAAGGGCACCCAGAGTTTAGGTTAAAACAATAAACTCCAGGTCAGTCATGGGACTGGTTTGAGAACTAAAACAGGTATTAATCTTTATTTTAAAGTTAGCTAAATCAAGGGACCACGCCGTATAACACGGAACGGGTTTCCTCCCAGGAACACTAGTGCATAAAACAACAGCAACTAAAGAACAATGAAGCTATTATAAGACCCAGGTGCCAAAGCATGCTTGATACGTTTAAAACAAGTCATTTGATACTATAATAAGTGTATAGTGTTTAAAATAATTTCAATCATAAATATCAATCATAGACGGCATGGGTACCATATATCATGTCGCCATACTAGGCTGTACAATCAAAACCGCAAAATCACGTATTTGGAAATAGGATTTCCGTCTGTGAAACGAGGCAAGGGATCATCCTCTACCGAATTCGAGACGCTCTAGTCCGCCACTCAGGCAAGCGCGCAGACAAGCCTTGGATCGTCAGGGCCGGTCCACCGATAAGGATTAAAATGCTTGAACACTGCGTTTCCCCACCCTATGGGGTGTCAATGAGTCCAATGACTCCATCGGTCCCGGATCGACCGATATATCCGAGGCGCCTCGCAACAGCAACAACCACATAAGTCAAACTCGTCAGGGCATGTCAAACAACTGACGCCACTTCTAACTAGAAGGAAACGCATGCCCTCCGTGAAGTCCTCTCCCTTTTTGGTTTACAACCGGGGTGTGAGGCTCGCGAATCAACGTTACACAAAGCTATGCCACATAGGCCGTGCTTTGATCATCAACTACAAGACTTTGCTTTTCAACAGAAGCCCTGATCTATTGCCACTTAGGCATGCCACACAGGCAATTCACTGCATGCGATTGATATCCATCGATATATAACCCCTGAGCTCATACGTCTCAGAGAAGGGCGTTAAGCAAGAGAATAAATTCTCCGCCGCCAAACAGGTATATATTTAATAGAAATCAATCACACAGACTAAACTCAAATGTCAGACACACAATCCATTTACAAGTCCATTCTGGGTCTGAACGAAACCGGAGGCACCTAGTACCTTGCATATCCATCGATCTCCAAGTACGTCTGGACGACCACTAACTGATTCCCTCCTCTTGGGTGTACGGCCCAATCAAGATCATCAGTAATCACCCAAACGACGTGAAGACCTCCGGTCTTCGACCACCGTCTTCATCCTCGACACCACGTCGAATCAGTTATTCAGAATGGGATAAACCCTGTCTTTCTGAATAACTCGCGTATATAATAAACAAGTGTTACACAAACACAACATACGCCTCATTTCAATTCAGAATATTCTTTTATTCAAATATTCTTATACTTTGGGAAAGGTTCCCATTAATTTTATCAAAGATAATTTTCTTTAAATTTATTCTTTAATCTTCTTTGAATATCAATTCAAACTAGACGGGATTAGCGAACCACACCGAAGTAATCGTTTATTTTATTTCCCAATCCCCACCTATTCATCCCATGAAGTAAAACTGGTAATACTTCATATCTAACACCACGGTGTTATCGGTAAATTCAATTACCATTTCACGGTCAAATTTAATTAAAGATTTAACTATCGCCTGGAGCAAAACTGGTGATACTCCATTCTCGATCTTTTCAATCTAATTAAAGATTCATTAAAACTCCACTTAGTTTTAATCTTTAACTGGGTTAAAGAATCAGTGTCATTTAAAATACTGTTCACGATAAGCCCCAAATCACATTTTATATTAAATACAAGGCTCTGAATAGAAAATATATCGGCTTATATTCAATATCAAATTCTACGACCAACAAATATCGTATTTGAAATAAATATATAAATATATCTTTCAAATTCCCATAACGATATCTGTTTCATCATGAAATCCAACATTGAAATATTCCAAAGACAATTTCGATTCAAATCCATTCCAATTCACTTATTGGAAATTCTGGTTATTTTCAAAACCATTTCAAATCCAATTTATTTATTTTAAAAATAAATAGAATTATAATTCTAGTTCAAAACTAGTTCATTTCGATAAAAATCTATTTTTATCTTTTCAAATATGGAATTTTTCATCCCAATTCTTCACAAATCATTTCTTATGATTTTACACAAATTATTACTATTTTTAATAATTCTATTCAATTTCAATTAGAATTCATTTCGATTCAATTTCAATTAGAATTCAAATTCATTTTCGAAATATTCGATTTTGAAATCACCTTTCAATATTCATTATAAAAATGAATATAATCGATATACATATCGATTACGTCAAAATGGCGTCAATCTAATCAACACGGCTTCATATATTTCTATTTTCAAATATTCTATTTCAAATATTTCTATTTTCAAATATTTCTATTTTCAAATATTCTATTTTCAAATATTCTATTTTCAAATATTTCTATTTTCAAATATTCTATTTCAAATATTTCTATTTTCAAATATTTCTATTTTCAAATATTCTATTTTCAAATATTCTATTTTCAAATATTTCTATTTTCAAATATTTCTATTCAAAACTGGAATGAGGCCCAATCAATTACCATAGATTTTATTTCTATGGATTTCCATACAACGCATGTATATATAACCAATGACAAATAATCAACCATCATCCAAAGTACATTCTACACTGTATAAGCATCAAATATAAATATTTAACGCTCATAACAGTCTGTCAATCAATCGATCGTCATACAGCCAATTGTTGGGATTAGTGTATGCCATATATCATCCCAATACCCGTGTGGGGTTTCAAACAATCAAACACAGATTTTATTTGTGCAGTTGGGCAATGTGTAAAATTTATCGTGCCAATCAATATCAGTCAAATGTGTGTATATAAGCAAATCGTCCGATTTGTTTATTTTTATTTCATTTTAAATACACGTTAAAAATTCTATTTTCAACTATAAAATCTTTTAACTATATAAATATTTTATTTCCATTTCACATCACATCACACAATCGACTACACATCAAAATCAAACAAACAAGCATACAAGCCGTCCATGGTTTGTGGACGACGGGTGTCGGGTGCTACTAAACACCGTCTGCATCCTAGTATATATTTTAACTAGAAATAAATTAAAAGTGAGAAGTTCTCACCTTGGGGTTCCACTCCGCCATTTTCTATTTCTGAACGGTTCGAATTTGCCCAAAATTCCAATGCGATCTTTTCCCACTGTAACAACCCGCAAATTCTGAACCAATTTAAAAAATTTATTTTAGAAAATTTTAATGAATTTTGAGAATATAAAATAATTTATTTAAATAATAATGGCTAAAAATTTATTTTAATCGAAGTTAAAACGAATAAATTTAATTTAATTATAAATGGAGTTTAAAACAACGCTGCAGTTTGAAAATTTGAGTTTGAACTTTGACTGACTGTACAGGATTCAAATTAAATCGGATTTCAGTGAAACCAAAAATATTTAAATCTGTTTAACCATATCTTTCTAACGAATCTGAAAAACTGAAATTTCGTTTTATAAATCACGAGTTATGTCCAATTTAAAATTTAGGAAAGTCGCTGTAGAATTTATATATTTTTTAATATAATATATTGGTCTTGAAAATAGTCAATTTTCAAACGACCTCTGTTTTCGACGAAACCACCTTTGTTGGAACCGGAATATCGAATTTTTACTAGGTTTTAATTTTCAGAATTTTCCGAAATAATATGCGAGCGTGGCGAAAGAAAACGTGTTTTGACCTTTTCAGTCAAATTTAATCAGCTTGAAAATGGCCATTTTTCAAACAGTCTCAGAATTCAACGAAATTAGTTTCGTTAGGACCGTATCGTCATAACAAAGCCGAATATATATTTTCTGTCATTTTTAGGGGTCGTATGTGGCCCCGGTGAATTTAATTGTACGATAGAATTAATTAAATAAATTATTTATATTTTAAATTAAATAAAAGTGGGCTGAGACGACCGATTGGGCTGACGAAACCCATTCCATTGCGTCCGGAACATAGGCTATTTGCTAGGGACACTTTCTGTTGGACTGAATTTGATTCAGTTTGAAACATATGGATTTTATTGTAAAATTTGCATTAAATAATATAAATAATGAAAAAAAACCCTAAGGAACACTATTCACGTTTCTTCAACCAGCCGCCACCCCTAAGATCAATGGCCGATTAGCACCCTTCGTTCTCCACCAAAATCTCCTCCCTCTTCCCAAATTAAAATCCAAACTCTATATCACTTTGAAGAGATTTCTCTTCTCTTCGATTGCATACGGTCGGATCTCCTCTGGTGACCTGTGCTCCTCGAACCACGCACCCAAAGCCACGCCTAAACCCACCGTCGGCCTCCCCCTACACGCCATCGAGTTCAGCCATTGTGGGGCCCCCTTGCGTGCCTTTCCGTGCTCCCTGGCGTGGCGAGTTCTGATCGAGTCGAAGTGGAACGGATTGGAACCAAAATCCAACCCTAGGATTGAACAAATGCAAAAGCTTACGGCCGAATTAATCAGAGGAAGAAGAAGGTTTAAAAACCTTAATTACTTTACTAATTTAATTTTAAAGTTTAATTATCAATCGTATTTTGACCATAATTAATTCGTACGTACACGAAATTCGATAATTTCAGATCCTGTGGAATCGTACGACGAAGCTCTACAATCATAGCCTGCAAAAGGGGCAATTCTAAACGGTTGAAATTTTGACAACTTCGCGAACGAATGTGAGATTTCTAAATATTTTTAATTTAATTATTCATTATTCTCGCTGATAAATAATTGTATGTATGTTGGCAAATCTGTTCAGTGATGTGATGAAATTCTGGGTGATTGATTTGTTTTATATTTTATGTAGATCTGATCTGTTCGAATCTGATAAATATGGTCGTGTTGTGTAAATTGGATTAAACTGTAATTTTTAATCCAATTAAAAATAGAATCTTGTTTATCGTGAATTGGATTAGTTTATAAATTTATACCAATTGGAAATATTCTATTTGTTGTGTTTAATTTACTTCACATTAAATTGCCAAAATATCAATTTGGTTACGGTTTGAATTGGATAAATTTGTCCAAACAAACAAATTTCCTTGTTATTTATTTATTTAAGTTGTAGATCCAGATTAAAAGATTACGTCGTTTCTTTTTATTGAATTAGAATATTTTGCCAATTCGATATAATTACCATGTCGACATGATTGTTAAAATGGAAACAAACATTTTTGTGATATTTGTTAAAACAGAATTTGCAACAAAATTGAAACAAACATTTTTGTTATATTTGTTGAACTAGATTTTCAACAAAAATAGAACAAACATTTTTATGTCTTTTTGTTGAACTAGTTTTTCAGCAAAAATATGAATATATATATATATATATATATATATATTGTGTAATATTATTTACATTAAAAGGAACAGAATTAAAAGATGACTTTTTTTAACATTGCTTACAATAAAAAGTAGAAATTTTAAAGATACATTTTTTATTGCCGAATTAAAGACAATAAAGAGAATAGATTTTAAAGATGTATTTATTTTTATTGTCAAATTAAAGACAATAAAAAGAATTGATTTCAAGGTTGCATTTTTGTTGACATGTTAGAAGTAATATAAAGAGTAGACATAAAAGATTACATTTTTTTATGTCAATTTGTTTTCAACAGAAAGTTTACATTTTTTTATGTAATTTGTTTTCATTTAAAAGATTACATTTTTTTTGTTTTCATTAAAAAGACTACATTTTCAATGTGGTTATGTTTTCATTTAAAGGTTGAAAATATATATATCATTTTATTTAGATAATGTCACATTAGCTTTAAAAATTCATTCTAAATAAAGGTACATTTTTGTTATATGAATATATATATCATTCTAAAATGTTACATGAGATTAAAAGTACATTTTTGTTATAAAATGTAACGTTGGATTTAAAACTCCATTTTGCTAGAAAGGTTGCATTATAAATAAAAAGACATTTTTGTTTAAAATGTTGTATTTGGAAATAAAGGTACATTTTTGTTAAAAATGTTAAACAAGAAACAAAACAACATTTTGTTATAAAATGTTGTATTAGATTAAAAATTGTCATTTTAACTATAAATGTCATGTGATATGAAATGTGTCATTTTAGTTATAAACTTCATGTTAGTATAAAATACCTTTTTTTTGTTATCCTAGAATTGAAAATAAAATATACTCTTTTATTTGCATTCACCAATGCAAATATATGTTGAAAATAAAATTTATTCTTTTATTTGCATTCACTAATGCAAATAAATATTGGAAATGAAGTTTATTCTTTTATTTACATTTACAAACGTAAGTATGCATTGAAAACAAAGTTTATTCTTTTATGTACCTTCACAAATGTAAATGTACATTGTAATTAAAGTCATTCTTTTTACTTGTGTTTTCAACACAAATATAAACATAGAAAATAGATCATCTTTATATATTTGTGTTCTTAACACAAATACACATAAAAAAAATAAAAAAATGAATGTCTTTTTAATTTTGTCCTTTGACACAAAATATTAACATAGGGTTTAGGTTCATTTTTGTATTTGTATTTCCAACACAAATATGACATAGAAATAAAATTCATTCTTTTATTTGTAGTTTTCAATACAAATATTACATAGAAATAAAAGCGCATCTTTTATTTGTACACTCTAATGTAAATAAACCTTAGGAATAAAATTAACCTTTTATTTGCATTTGCAATGCAAATATAGCGTAGAGAGTATAATACATCTTTTAGTTATGTTCTCTATTGCAAATGAAAGATTAGAAAGTATACATATTTTTCACTATGAAATATGTTTCACATTAAAAACACATTGTTAATGTTAATATTTGAAAGATTAGAAAGTATACATATTTCACTATGAAATATGTTTCACATTAAACACACATTGTTAATGTTAATATTTGAAAGATTAGAAAGTATACATATTTCAGTATGAAATATGTTTCACATTAAAAACACATTGTTAATGTTAATATTTGAAAGATTAGAAAGTATACATATTTCACTATAAAATATGTTTCACATTAAAAACACATTGTTAATGTTAATATTTGAAAGATTAGAAAGTATACATAACTATGAAATATGTTTCACATTAAAAACACGTTGTTAATGTTAATATTTGAAAGATTAGAAAGTATACATATTTCACTATGGAATATGTTTCACATTAAAAACACATTGTTAATGTTAATATTTGCATGATTAGAAAGTATACATATTTCACTATGAAATATGTTTCACATTAAAAACACATTGTTAATGTTAATATTTGAAAGATTAGAAAGTATACATATTTCACTATGAAATATGTTTCACATTAAAAACACATTGTTAATGTTAATATTTGAAAGATTTGAAAATATACATATTTCACTATGAAATATGTTTCACATTAAAAACACATTCCTAATGCTAATATCTGAAAGATTAGAAATGTATAGGGAAACTATATGAGTAAAATATATTTTTGCTCAACATTAGGATTATTATAACATGTTATTTCCTTTATCATCAATATGTTAGCAGAATTAAATTGGTTGAATTCTGTAACCAATCATTTATATTTTATGAACTATTGTTGGCTGAAAACCCCACACGGGTGTTGAGATGAATTGACATACACTAGTCCCAATGTTTTAATCGATAGATTGACAAGCTGCGATGAGTGTTATGATTTTATTTTAATACTCACCCAGTTATAAACTTCACTGTAATAACCCGGAAAATCTTGGCCAGTTTAAAATTTTTATTTTGGCAATTTTAGCGAATATTGAATATTCAACACATGACTAATCTCAACGGATGAGTACTGTCAACACATGAACCTTTATTTTTTAATATTCTTTATTTTTATTTTGGCAATTTTAGCGAATTTTGAATATTTAAAATAATTTATTTTAAATATTCAAAATTCGCTAAAATTGCCAAAATAAAAATTTTAAACTGACCCAGATTTTCCGGGTTATTATATTCACTCTGGATGTGAATGGATGTCTGATGATTATTTATTTTTATTGTCATATACTTGAATGTATGAAAGCCATATAACTAAAGTTATATGGTAACTGAGTGAGTCACACTCCAATTCAGGATTTCTTTTAAATAAAGAATATCTTTTAAAAATAAGGAATATTTGGAATAAAGAACATTATAAAATAATATCTCTTAGAATAAAGAATACTGCACTATAAAGGATATTTTATATAAAGAATCTTTTATTAAAGAATAATTTTAAGATAATGAATATTTTAAATAAGATTTAACAAATTATAAAATGATGATTTCTTTGTCCGTTCTTGGATGGACAAAAGAATAGAAAATATATTTCTATTGAAGTAAACTAGTTTTTAACTAAAAAATAAATCTCTTAATTAAGATTTTTAGAGTTTCAATTATATTTTGTAATTGAAATGAAATGATATGTGAATTGGGTTTATTGTGAACTATGTTTTAAACGATATTTGTTCTTTAACCCGGATTCTAAAGCAAAGTTTTCCAATTTAATAAATTAAATTGGAATTGAGTGGAAATTCAGTTTGATAATAATCGAGACAGGTTTCTGTAAAAGAAGACCGATACTATATATGGAATTTAAAAGGCTTTGCCGTTATTCCATTTATATTTTTAGTCCGAAATTTATATCGATTATGTTTTGACTTGATTTCTGCGAAAATTCCATATTTAATGGAATATGGCTTTGGGTTTATCGTGAACAATGTTTTTAAAAGACATTGGTTCTTTAACCCAATTAAAGACAAGGTTAATTCCTTAAGAATTGAATAATCATTTATTAATGATTTTTGATATTAAAATCAAATTGGAGTTTTAATGAATGTTTAAAAGAATAAATTTATAAGAATTTATCTTTGATTTAATTTATGGGAATCTTTCCCTTTATTATGAATATTCTATTAAAAGAATATTCTGAATTGTAATGAGACGTTGGATGTGTTTTATAACACTTGATTTTCAATTATAAAATACGCAAGTTATTCAGAAATTCCGGGTTTAACCCATTCTGAATAATTACTACGACGATCAAGAGTCGAAGATGAAGACGGTGGTTGAAGACCGGCAATCTTCACATCGAATGGATGAGGACTACTGATGCTCTGGACTGATTTGCACCCAGGACAGGGATTAAGTGGTAGTTATCCGGACGTAGTGTTGATTCGTACGGATTTGGTTTTCGCTCAAACCCAGGGCATAAGCTTATAAATGGATGCATGTATGACGTTGAATTTCATTTTTTGTAAATTGATTTCTATTAATATACAACCGTTGGTGGCGGAGAATTTATTCTCTTGCTAAACACCCTTAGAGGTTGTGTGTTAATAGTTATAAATTGCATGGCGTGAAATGTCAACGTGGCACGCCAAGATGCAAATGATCAAGGCTTTGTTGCAAATCAGACCTTGTGGGATGATCAAAGCATAGCCTATTTTGGCATAGCTTTGTGTAGCGTGACTTCGCGAGCCTCACACACCGGTAGAGTCTAAAACGGAGCAAGGGAACGCAGGGAGTGCACACGTTTCTTTCTAGCTTATAGTGGTGTCAGGGACCTACCAGCGCTGACATTTTACTTATGTGGATGATGGAATTTTTGAGTACTCGGATTTTTGCGGTCGCCAACGGCCGTATTATAGGTTCAACAGGACCGGGATGCGTGTGTTCAGGCATGACTAATCCACTAACGTTATTTGTGGACCGGCCCTGCTGTATCCAAGGGTTTCCCGTAGGTGTGATCCTGAGGCATTGCTAGAGTGTCTCAAATCGGTAGGAGATCATTCCTAGCCTTGACTCATGATGGAAACCCAATTTCCAATACGCCCCATGCGGTTTTGATTGTATAACTAGTATGGCGACATGATATATGGTACCCATGCCGTCTAGGATTGATACATTTATTTTGAAATGTTTTATTAATACATATACACACTAATAGTAATATCGTTTTACGTATTTATCATCTTTTGACCATTTTAAGGTAAAACCCTATCCTTCGGTTTGCCTTGCATTGTGTGATGGGACTTGGGTCTTATAATGGTTTCATTTTTCTAAAAAAAAAACATTGCGTTATTTGACGATTCACTTATTTTATTGCACTGGCAATCCAATGGAGTAAACCCGTTCCGCGTTAGCGGCGTGGTCCTGTGATTAGCCTTCTTATTAGTTAAATTAGTTAGATTTCTCATACCAGTCTCATGACTGACCCGTAGTTTGTTTCACTTTGCAAACTTGGGTGCCCTCTTTCCACACGGGCAGTCGAGTAGCTTTTTGCATATATCTTTGTCTCTTTAGCAGGATCCTGGATCGAAGCTTAAAGCTGTGTCCAGAGAATTGAAGTCTTCCGCTGTGTATTGTATTAATTATTGAAATTTTACCTTCCGTTGTATTATATTTAATGTACTCTGATATATTCTGTACTCTAATGTAACATTTATTATTGATGTTATAAAAGCCTTTTGTTATTTGTTCTGATGTTTGTTGTATGCCCAAGTTAACGTATTTAGGTTTTGAACGGTCTTGGTCGATTTTGCGGTCGATTAGGTCCGGGCAAAATCCGTGGTCGTTACAGTTGGTATCAGAGCTCTGGTTAGCTCAAATCTTTGGGGTACAACTCGTTAGAACTGAACAAAAGACTCATCAGAGGTTGGATTAGTAATATCCAATAAGAATTCTCATTAGAGATAGGATCAGCAGTATCCTAGAATGAGATAACTCATTAGAGATAGGGTTAGTAATACCCTAGAATGAGTTCAGAGTGAAAAATTTATAATTAACGTATTTGTAAATATATATAATTCGATTTTAGAAAATATGATTTTTAAATATATAAAAGCTATATATATTTGAAAATTTAATCAACTAATTGATTGATAATTGTGTTGTGTGAATATTAATTCAACAAATAAAAATATTGAAAACAATAAAAGAATGAAAATTGAATTAGTTTAATAAACAACTTTCACCTCATTTCCTTTTCGAGGACGAAAAGATTTTAAGTGGGGGAGATTGTAGCAACCCGCAAATTCTGAACCAAATTAAAAAATTTATTTTAGAAAATTTTAATGAATTTTGAGAATATAAAATAATTTATTTAAATAATAATGGCTAGAAATTTATTTTAATTGAAGTTAGAACGAATAAATTTAATTTAATTATAAAAGGAGTTTAAAACAGCGCTACAGTTTGAAAATTTGAGTTTGAACTTTGACTGACTGTACAGGATTCAAATTAAATCGGATTTCAGTAAAACCAAAAATATTTAAATCTGTTTAACCATATCATTCTAACGAATCTGAAAAACTGAAATTTCGTTTTATAAATCACAAGTTATGTCCAATTTAAAATTTAGGAAAGTCGCTGTAGAATTTATATATATTTTAATATAATATACTGGCCTTGAAAATAGTCAATTTTCAAACGACCTCTATTTTCGACGAAACCACTTTTGTTGGAACCGGAATGTCGAATTATTACTTGGTTTCAATTTTCAGAATTTTCCGAATTAATATGCGAGCGTGGCGAAAGAAAACGTGTTTTGACCTTTTCAATCAAATTTAATCAGCTTGAAAATGGCCATTTTTCAAACAGTCTCAGAATTCAACGAAATTAGTTTCGTTAGGACCGTATTGTCATAACAAAGCCAAATATATATTTTCTGTAATTTTTAGAGGTCGTATGTGGCCCCGGTGAATTTAATTGTACGATAGAATTAATTAAATAAATTATTTATATTTTAAATTAAATAAAAGTGGGCTGAAACGACCGATTGTGTAACAACCCAAAAATCTGGGCCAGTTTTAAATTTTTATTTTGGCAATTTTAATGAATTTTGATTATTTAAAATGAATTATTTTAAATAATATCGACGAA
The DNA here is from genome assembly GCA_030737875.1 of Allium sativum. Classification (NCBI taxonomy): domain Eukaryota; kingdom Viridiplantae; phylum Streptophyta; class Magnoliopsida; order Asparagales; family Amaryllidaceae; genus Allium; species Allium sativum. The sequence goes on from CM060920.1 coordinate 895,822,938, forward strand.
AAATTTATTTTGAATAGAAATCGAACGTATATATTATATACGTCATCGTTAGAATATAAATAATTATATATAATTATAAATAGAATTGAAAATGGCGCGGTAGTTCGATAATTCGATTTCAAACTTCAAATGAATGTACCGGGTGCAAAACAAACCGGATTTTAGCGAAACCAAAAATATTAGGATCTATTTGGTAATATCTTTCCAACGAATCCGAAAAATCGAGATTTCATAGCGGGAATCAAAAGATATGTCCAGTTGAAAATTTTGAACAGTCGCTATGGAATTCAGGCCCTTAAAAATAGACATTTTGCATACGATCTCGGATTTCGATGAAACCACTTTTGTTGGGTCCGTGATGTAAAGTTATTGCTAGGTTTCAAATTTCATAATTTTTCGAATCAATATGTGAGCGTAGCAAAGGAAAACGCGTTTGACCAGTTTCAGTTAATTTTAATCGACTGGAAAATGGCCATTTTTCCAACGGTCTCAGAATTCGACGAAACTAGTTTTGTTAGGACCGTATCGTCAATACGAAGCTAGAAAATATTTTTCTAGAATTTTTCTAGTTAGTATGTGATGCCGGTAAATTGAAATGCGCGTTCAAATTCAATATATAGTGTTATATGTTGATTTTGACGAAAACTGATTGTAACAATCAAATCAGCCTGCGATACATATCCCATTGTGTTCGGAATGGGGGTAAAACGCTATGGACGACAGGCGGTGGGCCTCGTTTAGAGGTCGTATGAAAAAGTCAACCCTCGTTGAAATTAATTAAATAAATTAATATAATATTTATACTTAAGCACCCCCTCTTCTTCTTTCTTACCCCTCCCGTTCGTTTTCAGAAAAAAAAAGAAAAAAACGTAAATCGAAGTCGCCTCCCCCACGATGCCACCCTCGTCGCCGTTAGCCGCCACCACCACCGCCGTAGGAGGCGCCGACCTCCCTCTCCTCCTCGCGCTGAGCGCGATCCCTTTCTTCACCCCCCAATCGATGGAAACCACCATAGCCCTAATGCCCGTCGCCCAGGCCAAAGCTCCGCTACCATTGGCCACAGTCGCAGCCCCCTTCCTCCTCCCTGACCTCCGGCGAGCCTAGCCCATCTCCCCTTCGATTTCCACACCCTCGCTTCAAACTCCCGTGCAGTCAACGCCGGAGCAACCTCCGGCCTCCACCGCGACCTGCACCTCCTCCCCCTCGACTGGCGCAACAGCCCCTCCGCCCAGCCCTCCCTCGAGCGAACGCTGTAAGTTTTAATTTTATTTTTATTTATAAAATTAGTTTTTTTATATATGGATTAGCATTTATAAAATCGGAAAATAAAGTAAAATAGAAAAGATTAGATTTTTAAAATAGAAAAGATTAGATTTTTAAAATAGAAAAGATTAGATTTTTGATATTTGAAAAGGCGAAAGCTTTATATTTGAAAAAGCGAAATCTTTATATTTGAAAGGGCGAAATCTTTATATTTGAAAGGGCGAAATCTTTATATTTGAAAAGGCGAAAGCTTTATATTTGAAAAGGCGAAATCTTTATCTATATAGTAGCGATGTAAAAATAGAATTTTTATCTATATAGTAGCGGAGTAAAAATTCGATTTTTATATATTGAATAGCAAAGTAAAAATTCGATTTTTATATATTGAACAGCAAAGTAAAAATTCGATTTTTCTATATTGAATAGCGAAGTAAAAATTTGATTTTTATATGTTGAATAGCAAAGTAAAAATTCGATTTTTATATATTGAATAGCAAAGTAAAAATTCGATTTTTATATATTGAATAGCAAAGTAAAAATTCGATTTTTATATATTGAATAGCAAAGTAACAATTCGATTTTTTTATATTGAATAGCAAAGTAAAAATTCGATTTTTATATGTTGAATAGCAAAGTAAAAATTCGATTTTTATATGTTGAATAGCAAAGTAAAAATTCGATTTTTATATACATAGCAACAATATAAAAATGTGATTTTTATATATGTAGTAGCTACGGGCGACGAAAGTGACAAAATGGGCGAGAACGATGAAGATTTCTACATAGGAAGAGTCGTGGAGTTCGGATAGCTATTGGTAAGAACTTCTCACTCTAAATTTCTTTTTCTAGTTATATATATATATATATATATATATATACTAGGATGCAGACGGTGCTTAGCAGCACCCGACACCCGTCATCCACAGACCATGGATGGCTTGTATGCTTATTTGATGTGTTGTGAAATTTGTTTGTGTTGTTGATGTGAAATCGATAATATAAATTAATGTGTTGAAATAAATTAATTATCGTTAAAAATATAATTTTTAACGTGAATATGAATAAATATGTAACGATACGGATTTTGCCCGCCCTTAATCGATCGCAAAGTCGACCAAGACCGTTCAAATCCCGCATACGTTAACTTTGGGAATACAACAACATTAGAACAAATAACAGCCGACTTTTATAAACAGTACAAAATGTTTACATCAGAGTACAGAACATCAGAGTACATCTAATTATATTACAGCGGAAGATAAAATTTACAAAAATTATAATACATCACAGTGCAGCGGAAATAAAATAACTAAGCTCTGGACACAGCTTTAAACTTCAATCCAGAATCCTGCTCGAGAGATAAACCTGTAGACAAACTACTCGACTGCCCGTGTGGAGAAGAGGGCACCCGAGTTTGCAAAGGTGGAAACAAACAACGGGTCAGTCATGGGACTGGTGTGAGAATTCTTAACTAACTTAACTAATAGTAATAAAGCAAATCAAAGGACCACGCCGCGTTAGCGGAACGGGTTTACTCCAATGGATTGACGTGCATAACTTAAAGTAAATCGTGAAATAACGCAATGCTTTTGGAAAAATGGAATCACCATAAGACTCAGGTCCCATCACACAATGCAACGCACACCAGAGGATAGAGTTTTACCTTATGGTGATTAAAAGATGATAAATACGTATGAAACGATTGTATTATTAGTGTGCATATGTTTTAATAAAACATTTCAATCATAATGTATCAATCCTAGGAAGCATAGGTACCCATATATTATGCCTCCGTACTAGTAATACAATCAAGTCCGTAAGGGTCGTATTGGAAAGTTGGGTTCCCATACTGAGTCAAGGCTAGGAGCGAAATCCTTACCGATTCGAGACACTCTAGCAATGCCCCAGGATTGGTACTCTGTCCAACCCTTGGATCCTACAGGGCCGGTCCACACTTACTTTTGTGGATTATAAATGCCTGAACACACGTTTCCCGATCCTAACGGATCTCTAAATTGGCCAGTCGCGACCAATATAACCGAGGTACCTCAATCCAACAACCACTTAGTAAATATCAGTGCTGGTAGGTCACTGACACCACTTTTAGCTAGAAAGAAACGTGCGCACTCCCTGCGTTCCCTTGCTCCGTTTTAGACTCCACCGGGGTGTGAGGCTCGCGAAGTAACGTTATAACCACAAGGCCTGCTTTTCAACAAAGCCTTGATCATCTTCATCTTGGAGTGCCACATTGTCTATCCATACCGTACCATTGATCATCCATCAACATATAAATGAGTGTTAAGTAAAGAATAAATTCTTCACCACCAACATTTATAAACTAACATAAAATCAATAACAAGATATTTAACGGAGTACGATGTCGGACACACAATCCATTTACAAGTCCGCTCTGGGTCTGAGCGAAAGCCAAATCCGTCGATCTCCAAATGCGTTTGGACGATCATTACTAAATATCTTGCCTTGGGAGGCCAGTCCCAATTCAAGCTACCAGTCATCATCATCCCAACGATATGAAAACCTTCGGTCTTCAACCATCACCTTCATCTTCGATTCTTGATTGTCGTGATGATTACTCAGAATGGGTTAAACCCGGTCATTCTGAGTAACTTGCGTATTTTGTGATTAAAAATCAAATGCTATAAAATCACATCAACGCCACATTCCAACTCCGGATATCCTTTTAATAAGATATTCGTATTAAAAGATTCTTATTAATTTTATCAAAGATAAATCTTTTTAATTTAATCTTAAATCTTTATTTATCCATATTAAACCAAATTATGGTTTATCCAATCTAATCGGAATTTACGCCTTATCGAAATAATTATAAATTAATTAATCCCCATCCCGATCTTTTATCCCAATTGGTTCAGGTACTTAATTTCCATTACCCAATTAAATCTAATTAAAGATTTAATTAACGCATGGAGTTAAACTGGTGGAACTCCATTTTCGATCCTTAATTCAGTAATTTTATTTACTTAATTCCTCTCCAATCTAATTAAAGTTTTAATTAAAACCTTATTTCGTTTTAACCTTCCAAAGTCATTAATAAATAATTAATCAAAAATTAGGAAATTAATCCCCTCATTAATCCGGGTTAAAGGATAAATGTTATTTAAAACATAATTCACGATAAACCCAAATTCAAATTTCATTGCAAATCCGTGGTTATAATAAAACCAATTTTAATTCCTATTATTTATTCTAAAATAAATAAACCATTTATTCTGATCAAAATATCATTTCTCATATTAAAATGTTATTTTCAAAATATTAATTTTGAAATTAACTCTTTTAATATTCATTATAAAATGTATAATATAAGTTAATAAACTTATTCAGGTTAAAATGATGTTTCTATTTAAAATGGATTAAATAATCCAATTCGTTATATTATCCATTTGTGTTTTATAATGGGCCAGACTTCTCACATTAGGCCTACAACTTGTGGATGCTGGATATGCCGGTTGGGTCCGGGCAGACTTATTCCACAGTTGGGCTTAACCTCGAGTCAAAACCCAATTTGTATTCGTGTACTTGGACCTCTCACATTAGGCCCAACATTTATGGCTGCTGGATATGCCGGTTGGTTCCGGGCAGACTTCCGCCATAAACGTGACCTAACCTCGTGTCCAAGAACAATTATAATTATAATTATAAATTTTTTTTAAAGTTATTTTAAAATATTTCATATTTTAAAAATATCTAACTTCTAAAATGTCATATGTTCCAAAGTATAACTTTACATTGAAATATTCTTTATATTGCCTTTCCAATTTTCAATAAATATTGACCTTTCCATATTATAATAATATTATAATAATAATTACTTCAAAAATGGTTTTAATTACGATATCAAAACTTACCATTCCAACATCAAACGTAATCTTTTCCCATCAATCCATTTATGTTAAATTTTGAAATCACATCTTTTAAAATTTAGTGTTAACATAAAAACGAAAGCTTTTCAATTCAAATCTTCTTGTTATATTTGGAATGTAATTTTACTAACTTAATATTTCATTAAAACTTCCTAAATAATAGAAATTTAGTTTCCTTAATTCAAACGTCAATCAATTCCATTAATTGAATAATAAATGAATTTTTTTCTTCTTTCATTCGAAATTGGAATGAGGCCCACACCATTTCCATATAATTCAATTATGCGGATTTCATTCATTTATCTCATAAAAAATTTCAAACATCCATTAACAGCCAAAGTGCATATCTAATTAACCACAAGGGTGACGTGTATTCAAATGTCAGCCCCTGACCCGTGTGGGGTTTCAACCAACACAAGTTCGAATAAAATAAACTGTGCTTCTGGACGATGTATGAAAATTGATCGTCCAATCACATAAACAAGTTAGGTCACTTGTAAATGGCAGTGTATACATGTGCTTAAATAGAAACATACATAACATACATAATTTGGCATACTCACATATTTTAAGTTTCAACTATTCAATGTCAAGTTTTCATGTTGAACAAGATGAAATAACATGACACTTATGTTGCAACACATTTCTTTTAATGTTAAAAAAAAATCGACAAAAATGACCCTTTCCATGTTCTTCTAAATTTTATACTTTTATTTAATAAATAAAATGCCAAATAAAATTTACTTTCACTTTTTCTCTTTATATTTATTAACAAATTAATGTATTTTTGGACCTTGTACTTTAATTAAACAAACAATGCTAAAAATATCCTTCTTAAGTTTCAACATAAAAAGAAAAACTTCATGTTAAAATCCTTTAACATGTTGTTTCACACAAAAAGAATAACTTAATGTTAAATCAATTTATTTTAACTTAAAAAGAAACTTTTATGTTAAAACTATTTTTAACTTTTTATTTTAAACATAAAAGAATATTTTATGTTAAATCATTTTTAACTTTACATTTTAACATAAAAAGGCAACTTCATGTTACAACATTTTTCCTGCAATACTTTTAATCATAAAAAGTTCAAAACAAATTCCTAACTTTTAATTTTAACATAAAATGTGTTAAACCACTTTCTGTTCTTTTATGTTAACATAAATTGTAAATAAAATGTTATTTAAACAAATTAGGTCTTTTGCTTACAAAATGAATAATAAAACAAAGTCTATTCTTTTTGTTACAAAAATAATAATAAAACAAAATTTATCTTTTTTTTTAAAAAAAATAGAAAAAAAAACAATATCTGGTTCTTTTTATAGAAAATAAAAACGAAATTACAGGTATATTTTCTTTTATCTAAATTTTGTCATCCATTTTGCCAAAGAACTGCAAACTAAAAAGGTATCACAGTTTTTATTTCAATAAAATTTCACTTCTCATCAAATTCCATCGTTTAAGGTTAACGAATAAAAATAAGCTTTATTTATCATTCAAATTCCATTGTTAAGGTAACAAATAAAAATGACGTTTTTATTTGTAAATCAATTCTTTGCTGTTTCTTCATTTTTTTATATAAAAATGATATTCTATAATATAAAATAAATCAAAACAAATGGATCTTAAATAAATAGAAGCTCAGATCCAATTTCACTCCCAAGACAAAATTTCATCACATATGGTGTTTCATCACATATCTCATACAACATGAACAACAGATCGCAACACAACCAACAAACAACATCACATTAATCACAGATATTTCAGATCTGAATCGATAGCATATACATAATCATTTTTAAGAGAGAAAAATAATTAATCAATAATATAATAATTTAAAAATTAGAATTCTCACCTTGATTGGATAAGAATTTGTCCCAATAGCTTTCTTTCCTTTTAAAAAAAAAGTCGTATTTAAAGTCACGGTTCTCACGATCATGGCGCACCTCACATCGACCGCCTTCGACTTGCTAACCCGCCGCCCAGGTCTCGGCCAACTCGTCGCTGTGTCCACCCTCAAAAACCAACCCCGAACCTTGCCACTTCATGCTACCACCCTGGCCACCGTGTGTTATGAAGAGTTGAACCATTTTTGCGTTGTAAGGGCTTTCAATTGATGAAGGAATTGGAAGAAAGAGGAGGAAGGATTGAGCCATTTAGAGAGGAAGAACGGCTACTGCCATTGAAAAGAAGAAGATGGAGGCGGCGGCTTTTAGAAAAGAGAATGAGATTAGGATTTTGTTAATCTCTATATCTATAGGAAAAAGGAAGTGAATAGATAAAGGGTTGATTTAGGTTAGAGTTTAGGAAAGGATTTCAAATGCAATATTTAATTTCATTTATTCGTCCTTAATTCTATTTCAAAACATTACCCATCTAATCCTAATTCAACATAGGAATAAATTACCTATGTTATATATCTCAAATTCAATTTCTAACAATTTTAATTGAGCAATCAATTCATTAATTATTCCTTCCAAATATAATATGACAAAGTTATCATAATGCCTCATTTCAAATTTCTTTTTATACTCGAATTAAACTATTCAAAAATTTCATTATACTAAATTCCAACATTATATTTCAATCATAAAATTAAATGGTTTGTATTCTTGTATTGATTCAACATTTATTATAGTTCCATTATTTCAAAAAAAATTTAACCACTTTTATTACTCAATTTACATTAAATTATATTTATGTTCATCTCATTAATTATACGTTACCTTAAATTTAACATTCACATTAGAAACAATCCCCATTTGATTATAATTAAATTTCTAATGAATTGTTATACTTTTATTTTACAACACCACAAATATCATATGAACAATTAGTATTTACACATGTTACATTCATAATTTGCAGTCATCATCTTAACCATATAAGTTTATTTCAAAATGCTACATTCTATATATATCATTTTGATTACTTAAATAATTGCCAAACATTTACGATATTTTTAAAACAAATTCACATACCAAAATTCAAGTTAGGTATTACACCGATTTATGGTGTTTGGTTTCAATTGTAATTAAATTTCTTTAAGTATATATATATATATATCTATATATTTAATTCCACTAAATTTGGTTTGATTTAATTATGTCAATGAGTTACAAGATTTAAAAAAATAATAATAATTAGCAATCCAAATATGGTTATATGTTTATTGTATATGGACAAACATGAAATAACATTTTTTTCTAACATAAGAAATGTAACATCTTTATATGACAAATTTTAACTGAATATAATTAAATGACATTACTAACTTACTATAGCATTTCAAACAAAAATGACATTTTAAATATGAACGAACATTACTCTACATAAATGACATTTTAATTAACATACCTGATTCTAAATAAAGTGACATTTTTAATTCTAACATAAATGACATTTTTGAATTCTAACATAAATGTTCCTTTTTAATTCTAACATGACAAATTAAAATTAAAATGTTTATTTTGTCTAACAATGAAAATGTTTATTTTGTCTACCATGACAAATTATAACTAGAATGTCTATGTTGTTCTAACTTGGCAATTTTAACATAAATGATGCTTTTATTTAGACAATACATTCCTAACCTTAATGAAATCCCTTTTATGATAACATTATAATGAAATTTTTTAATATGTTAACATAAAAATGTTAATTCTTTTATTTTCTTAGCATACCGCTCTTTTTATTCTTTAAACAATAAAAATGTTAATTTTTTATTTATTCCTAACATGAACATCCTTTTTGTACATAAAAGATAAAAATATGATTTTTTTTAACATGAAACATCTTAGTTATATATATAAACAATAAAAATATGGATTTTATTGTATGCACAAATATGGCCTAACAAGAATATACACAGTTCAATTCTGATTTATTTTGAATCCTGTACATTCAGTTATAGTTAAAAATCAAAATTTCAAACTAGAACGCTATTTTAAACTCCTTTTATATTTAAATTAAACTTATTCGTTTTAACTTCAATTAGAATAAATTTTTGATCGTTATTATTTAAAATAAATTATTTTAAATCTTTTAAATTCATTAAAATTTCTAAAATAAAAATTTTAAACTGGTCCCAAAATTCCGGGTTATTACAAAATATTTATAAACAAATCGACCGATTTGTTTATATACACTGATTTGACTAATATTGATTGGGTAGATAAAGTTCACACATCGCCCAACTACATGAATAAAAATATGTGTTTGTTGATTTGAAACCCCACACGGGTGTTGGGATGATATTTGAGTACACTAATCCCAATTATTTAACTGTATGTCGATCGATTGGTCGACAGGTTGTGTAAGCGTCGATTATTTTTATTTGATGCTTATGCAGTTGTGTGGTGCACCTTGGATGATGGTTGATTGTTTATCATTGCTATTATATACATGTGTTGTGTGGAATCCATATAATTAACGTTATATGGTAATAGATTGGGCCTCATTCCAATCGGGAAAATAATGAATATTATAAAAGAAAATTCATGTGTTGAATATAAAAATATTCATGTGTTGAAACTATTCATGTGTTGAGTGAAATATTTTATACAATAAAATTTGCGTCTTTATCATATTTAAAATTAGAACTACTTCACGGTGGAGTCTAATTAAAAATCAAACGATAGATACCATAGTTTTATAAAATATTTTAAACAACAAAAATAGTGATGTGTTAACAGTACCCACGTGTTGAGATTAGTCGTGTGTTGAAAGAAATATAGATTCATGTGTTGAATAGAATAAATGTTCATTTGTTGAACAGAATAACGAATTTTTGAAATATAAAGCCATGTCGATTAGAGATGCGTTATTTTGACGCGAACGATATTTATATCGATTTTATTCGTTTCAAAATGAATATTGAAAAGTGATTTCAAAATGAATATTGAAAAGTGATTTCATAATGAATATTGAAAAGTGATTTCAAAATTTAATATTTTGAAATGAAATTCAAATTATAATTAGATTAAAATTCAAATTGAAATTTGATTGAATCAATTTGAAATGAATTCGAATCGAATAGAAAATGAATTCGATTCGAATTGAATAGAAAGTGAATTTGAATTCGAATTGAATAGAAATGAATTCGAATTGAATGAAATTGAAATTGAATTAAAAACGAATTGAAATTTAATTGAAATCGATTTTGAAATGAATTCGAATTGAATAGAAAGTGAATTTGAATTCGAATCGAATAAAAAATGAATTCGATTCGAACTGAATAGAAAGTGAATTTGAATTTGAATTGAAACGAATTTGAATTCGAATTAAATAAAATTGAAATGAATTCGAATTGAATTGTAACCAAATCGATTTGAAATTGAATATAGAGTTGAAATGGTTTTGAAAACGAATTTAAAATGATTTATAAAATACGTTTTAAAAGGAAATCGACGAAATATATATAATATATATATAATGGCCTGAATAGAACGCGCTGCGCCGCTGCAGTTCGTGAATTTCGACCATTAACTTCGAATTGACGTTGCGGGAGATCCAACTGTTGGATTCTCCTAAAACTGGAACCGTTGGGTTCGTATCGAAAAGATCTTTCCAATGAATATTACAAATTTGAAATCTAACGGTTGGATTTGGAATTATGTCCAAATCAAATTTGAAAAAGGTCGCTGTAAGTGCAGTTCGATGGCCGTTGATGGAAATCGACTGTACGGACCTTGATAAACTTATTAAAAATATTGATAATTTGTGTAAAATCATAAGAAATGATTTGGGAAAAATTGGGCTGAAAAATTCGGTGTTTGAAAAGATAAAAATAGATTTTTATCGAAATGAACTAGTTTTGAACTAGAATTAAAATCAATTTATTTTTGAAATAAATAAATTGAATTTGAAAGTGATTTTAAAAATAATCATTATTCCCAATACGTGAATTGGGCTGGAGTTGAATCGAAATTATCTTCGGAATATTTCGATGTTGGATTTCGTGACTATACAGATATTGTTATGGAAATTTGAAAGATATATTTTATATCGTTATTTCCAATACAATATTTGTTGGTTTCAGAATTTGATATTGAATATAAGCCCGTATATTTTCTATTCAGAGCCTTGTATTTAATATCAAATGTGATTTGGGTTTATCGTGAATCGTGTTTTATATGACATTGGTTCTTTAACCCAGTTAAAGGCAGGATGTTGATTTTTGAAAAGATTAAAACTAAGTGGAGTTTTAATGAATCTTTAATTAGATTAAAAATGAGAATTGATAATTTAAATTATCAAATCTGAAAGGTGATCGAGAATGGAGTACCACCAGTTTTGCTCCAATGCGATAGTTAAATCTTTAATTAGATTTGAATGTGAAATGGTAATTAATTTTACCGATAACACCATGGTGTTAGATATGGAGTATTACCAGTTTTGCTCCATGGGATGAATAGGTTGGGATTGGGAAATAAAATAAATAATTACTTCGGTGTGGTTCGCTAATCCCGACTAGTTGGAAATGATATCCAAAGGAAGATTAAAGAATAAATTTAGAAGAATTTATCTTTGATAAAATTAATGGGAACCTATTCCCTAAAAATGTGATTTTGTGAATAAAAGAATATTCTGAATTGGAAAGAGGCGTTCGTTGTGTTTGTGTAACATTTGTTTACTATATACGTGGATTATTCTGAAAGGCCGGGTTTATACCCATTCTGAATAACCGATTCGACGAGATGTCGAAGATGAAGACGGTGGTCGAAGACCGGAAGTCTTCACATCGTTTGGGTGATTACTGATGATCTTGATTGGGCTGTACACCCAAGATGAGGGAAACAGTTAGTGATCGTCCAGACGTACTTGGAGATGGATGGATATGCGAGGAAAGTGCCTCCGGTTTCGTTCAGACCCAGAACGAACTTGTAAATGGATTGTGTGTCTGACATTGGATTTTATTCAGTGTTGATTGATCACTATTAAATATACATCTGTTTTGGCGGCGGAGAATTTATTCTCTTGCTTAACGCCCTTCTCTGAGACGTACGAGCTCAGAGGTTGTATATCGATGGACATCAGTCGCATGGAGTGAATTGCCAGTGTGGCACGCGTAAGTGGATATTGATCAGGGCTTTTGTTGAAAAGCAAAGTCTTGTGGTTGATGATCAAAGCACGGCCTGTGTGGCGTAGCTTTGTGTATAACGTGAATTCGCGAGCCTCACACCTCGGTATGAGTCAAAAACGGGAGATGGACCCAAGGAGTGCACGACGTTTCTTTCTAGCTAGGGTGGTGTCAGTGACCTACCAGCCCTGACATTTATATACTTTTCACCTGTGTGGTTGTTGGATACGAGGCGTCTCGGATATAGGTCTGTAAGGACCGGGAAACGTGTGTTCAGGAATTGTCAATCCTCAAAAGTAAGAGAGGACCGGCCTTGGAGGTTCCAAAGGATCATAGTGGGGTCCTGAGGCATTTGCTAGAGTGTCTCGAATCGGAGAGGAGCTTGCCCCTTGCCTTGAATCATGACGGAAATCCAATTTCCAATACGTGATATTGCGGCTTTATTTGTAGAACCTAGTATGGCGACATAGTGGTATGGGTCATTCATGCCGCCTATGATTGATATTTGTGATTGAAATTGTTTTGACACTATACACCTATAATAGTATCAAATAATGTGTTTTAAACGTATCAAGCATGCTTTGGCTGTTATAAGGTAAAAACCCTATCCTCCGGCTTGCGTTGCATTGTGTGATGGGACCTGGGTCTTGTAACAGCTTCATTTTTCTTTATTTAGCATTGCGCTGTTTGTTCTATGCACTGGTATTCTTGGGAGGAAACCCGTTCCGTGTTATACGGCGTGGTCCCTTGGTTTACCAAACTTTAAAACCAATATTAATAACTGTTTTAGTTCTCACACCAGTCACATGACTGACCTGGAGTTTATTGTTTTAACCTAAACTCTGGGTGCCCCTATTTTCCACACGGGCAGCTAGTAGTTTTGGTTTTGCAGATTTATATCCACAGGGTCCTGATTTACAGCTGGAACGATGCTCGGAAAGCTCTGTATCCGTGTATCACTTTCAGTTGTGTTTTGTATATTTTTCCGCTGCTATGTAACTTATTGTAATCTCTCATATTTAATGAATGTAATTTATTCATTTATACTCTATATATTTTTGTATCTGATGGGATTGTTGTAATAACAATGAAATGTTCTTCTGTCTGTGTTCTGTTTTGTCCTGTTCTCAAAAACGATCAGGGGTTTCGAACAGTCTTTGTCGGTTTAACGATCGATTCAGATCAAGCGAAATTCCTTACCGTTACAGTTGGTATCAGAGCTTTGGTTTACAGAGCTCGAGAACAAGACACATTAGAACCATACGAAAGAATTCATCAGATATTGGATTAGTAATATCCAATTAGAATGACTCATTAGAGATAGGATCAGTAGTATCCTAGAACGAGTGTGAAGAGTATATTTTTCAAATGAAAACAATTTTGTTTTGAAAATTTAAACCATTTTATACGTATTTGAATATTTATTTATAATTGATTTGGACAATTCAGTATATAAAGGTTTTGCATATACGCGTCATGAACGTATATTCGAAGTTTTAATATACTGGATAGATATAGAGTCACACTCTAGTCGCCCGGAGATAAATCTAGTAATGTGGCCACATCATCAGTATTTATATTCGTGTTTCGAAGGTGTGATATCTATATATTTCCATTAGGCTGGTGTGAGAACCAAAACTAATATAGCTAGAATACATTGTTGTGAATTGGCATCAAAAACATGATTTTTGTATATATATCAAAATTATGAATTTGAAACTCTAATTCACTAATTGATTGATGTTTGTGTTGTTTGTTTATTTGTTTGCTAATTTTTAGACATTTAGCCTAATTGAACCACATATTGAATTATATTGAAATTGGTCACATTTGCTAGCATATACATGTACTTACATTAAACAGGTCATAGCAAGGAGGCTAGGGCAGAGAATAAAATTTGTTTGCCCGACAAATAGGTACATGTTTACTATAATTTACTGTTTTGTTTGGGTAATGATGATTTTATGAGCCTATTGGCTAGCCGCTTGGCTTCTTCTTTTTCTTTTTGAGATCAGAAGACCTATATGGCAATTTCGGGATTTTCCCGTGGCTCCCGGTGCAGGGGAGGTTATGGCGAAATTTTTCGAAAATTTAGGGTGTTAGCCAAATTTTTGAAATTTTTGAAAATTCCCAGAAACTGAAAAGTTGGAGAATGGAAGCCAGATCGATCGTAGAGCTGATTAATCAAACCACTTTCGACTTTGTTCCTTTTCGGGGACGAAAAGTTTTAAGTGGGGGAGATTGCAACAACCCGAAAATCTAGGCCAGTTTTAAATTTTTATTTTGGCAATTTTAATGAATTTTGATGATTTAAAATGAATTATTTTAAATAATATCAGCAAAAAATTTATTTTGAATAAAAATCGAACGTATATACTATATACGTCGTCGTTAGAATATAAATAATTATATATAACTATAAATAGAATTGAAAATGGCGCGGTAGTTCGATAATTCGATTTCAAACTTCAAATGAATGTACCGGGTGCAAAACAAACCAGATTTTAGCGAAACCAAAAATATTAGGATCTATTTGGGAATATCTTTCCAACGAATCCGAAAAATCGAGATTTCATAGCGGGAATCAAAAGATATGTCCAGTTGAAAATTCTGAATAGTCGCTATGGAATTCAGGCCCTTTGTAACGACCCAGAAAATCTGAACCAATTAATTTTTTTTAAATTGGCTAAAATAATGGATTTTAAATATTTGAAATAAATATTTTCAATAATAGAGAAGAAAACTGAGTTTGAGTCGATAATTGAAAACGAATATAATTAATTATAATTATAAACAAGGCCTGAAAAGGCGCCGCAGTTTTAAAAATTGAATTCAAACTTTGTCGGACTGTACCGGGTGCAAAACAAAACGGATTTTAGTGACTGAAACATTAAATATTTAATGTTTTATATTTTTCTGGAATTTTTCGAATCAGTTTGTGGCCCTGGCAAATTGAAATGTACGTTCAAATTAAATATTTAATGTTTTATATTTTAATTTGAAGGAAAACTGACTGAAACATTCGAATGGGCCTTCGAAACATATTCCATTGTGTTCGGAATGGGGGTAAAACGCTAGGGACGACAGTCGTTGGGTTTAGATTGGTGGTCGTGTCAAAAAACCCCTTTAAAACTCCACCGGCCAATCAGAAATTAAAATAAATAAATAGAAAACCCCTCGTTTCTCTCTCCCCGACGAACGACGGAAACGCGTTCGAATCTTCCCTCCTCGATTCCGATCAATCCACGCAAAATTACCCCTCCTCCAGTTGAAGATTTTGTAGAGCTCGGAGAGATCTTCAAATCCATATATAGTTTGGATTTTTTCGTTCAGCGTTTGGAGAGTTTCGACGCTGGGAAGATCCGCCGTTTCGAGCCAGATCGCGCCTCCACCGCCGCGCCGAGTTGAGCACCACCACCCTCGGTCTGAGCGCCTCTCCAAGCTCTTCGCCGCTGCGAAGGCCGATCGTCATATCGCATATCGATTCGCGCGAAATTTGGTGACCTAGTTTCGAACAAACAAAGAGAGGTACGGTTTTTATTCTCTGAAATGATTTTAACACCTTTAAACCGTTGCAAACTTTGAAAAATCATATCTTTTTCGTTTCTTGTCGAAATTCGATGAAACAGGAAACATCGTGACCGTGTGGACGTCTTCTACATTGTAGAAGAGACCGCATATTTTTCTGAGCCTTCTGCTATTTTTGGTGGAGTGGAACCCAAGGTGAGATTTCTAATTTATAAACGATATGGAAAACGACGATGTATAAATTATATAGTCGATGTATGAGTTATATAAGCGTTGTACACATCATGTATAAGCGTTGTATAAGTTGTACGTTCGATGTATAAGTTGTATATGCGTTGTAAAAATTATATATGTGTTGAAATAGAAGTGAATTGCTATATATAAATATATATATAAATATATATATACGCCCCTCGTCCACAAACCATCGACGATATTTATTGATTGTGATTGGTGTGAAAATTGATTGATAGCGAATGGTTGTTTGGGATTGTTTGTGGTTGATATTGATTGATTGTGGCTGAAAAATACCCATTTGTGGTTGAGAAATATTTGGTTGAAACCACATAGGATTAGTTTGTGGAAATGAAATAAATATATACATGCCGCCTGCGTGCGAACTAGATGCATGATCCCCATTGTCAAAAACCGCGAGGTTTTAAGGTAGAGCGAGGAGCCGTACTAGGGACGGTCCCGGTTTTAACTACCCTGCCGTTATGCTGCCGAAATTTTGAATAATATTCATGTGTTTGAATTATTTTCATTTTCTGAAACTATATTTATTCGTTGAATAGAAAACCTTCATGTGTTGAATCGATATTCATTCGTTGATTAGAAATTCATGTGTTGAATGGTCTTCGTGTTTTAAATATAAAAATCACATTTTTATCTATATATAGAAACTATTGAAAACCTTCATGTGTTGAATCGATATTCATTCGTTGAACTGAAATTCATGTGTTGAATGGTATTCATATTTTGAAATAAATTGTTTAATAATAAAAAAAATCAACTTTTT
Organism: Allium sativum; assembly: GCA_030737875.1. Lineage (NCBI taxonomy): Eukaryota > Viridiplantae > Streptophyta > Magnoliopsida > Asparagales > Amaryllidaceae > Allium > Allium sativum. Next base: position 895,839,736 of record CM060920.1, read on the forward strand.
ATCATCTATATGAACTATGTAAAATGACCTTGTCTTAAAATAAATTGTTTTACAATAAAAATCCTATTTTTATCACCTATATAAACTATATAAAATAATAGTGGTTTGAAAAGAATTGTTTTACAATAAAAATCACATTTTTATTGTATACATGAGTTGTTGACATGTGAAGAATTAAAAATAGCCACTCGTTCAAATAAATATGCATGAGTTGAAATATTCATTAATTAACTAATGATATGATTTTGCCTATGCATGCAACATTAGAATGAATGGTGCTTTTAAACCAAATGGAATCAAATATGAAGTTGAATGAAAAATGATAAGTGATAAGAACTGTATATCTGTACATGCATATTTATTTGAACAGGTTATAGTAAAGGGGCTAGAGAAGAGGAATAAAATTTTGTGCCCGACAAATAGGTACACATTTACTGTTTTGTTTGGGTGATGATTTTATGAGCCTGTTGGCCAGCCGCTTGACTTTTCCTTTTTCTTCTTGACATGAGACGCCCGTGTAGCTATTTGGGAATTTTCCCAGCCCCTCCCGTACAAAGGAGGTTATGGCGAATTTTTCCGAAATTTAAAGGCGTTAGTGAAATATTTGAAGTGAAAACGATATTGAAATTGTTGAAAGAACTATATTTATATAAATATAAATAAAATTAAAACGAAACGTGGCCGTCCAGTTCGTGTTTTGAAACCGTGATTTCAAACAACTAGTGCGGGAAATCCGACCATTGGATTTTCCCGAAACCGCAACCGTCGGGTTCGCCTTGGAAATATCTTTTCAACGGCACCAACTTTGTAAAAATCCAACGGTTGGATTGTCTGGAATGTTTAATTCAAATCTGAAGAAAAACAACGCCAGAATCGATTATATATATATATATATATATATATATATAATTATATTTAATCGAATAACGACGCTGCAGTTCGTATTTTGAAATCGAAACTTCAAACGATTGTACCGGGAGATCCGACCGTCGGATTTTCCCGAATCTGGAACCGTTGGATTTGTTTTGAAAAGACCTTTCTAATGATGTAAATTGTTTGAAGATCCAACGGTTAGATTTTCAGATATGTGTAAATCAAATCTGAAGAAAAACAGCGCCACGGCCGCGTTATGGCCCGAAGCGCCGTTTTGAATAAATTGGCTATTTTAAAATAAATAAAAATAGCGATAAACCATTATAAAATATCATAAATGATATGGAATGGAAGTAAACTGAATTTGCTCGATTTATGTGGAAATTGATAGTTGGATGTGTTTGGTGTGAAAATTACATTAAAGAACAAAATTGGTGTTGTCGAATGATTTAACCATTGAAATAAATTAATTTGAAATTCTAAATATACGTGAATTATTCGAAAAGGCTGAGTTAATTCTCATTTCAAATAATTGACCGACGATTGAAAGTCGAAGATGAAGACGGTGGTCGAAGACCGGAGAACTTCACCTCGTTTGGATGGTAACCGAGATCCTGATTGGGAGACATCCCGAAATATGGATAATGAGTGGTGATCGTCCAGACGTACGTGGTGATCGATGGGTTTGCGAGGTATTTAGTGCCTCCGGTTTCGTTCAGACCCAGAACGAACTTGTAAATGGACTGTGTGTCTGACATTGGATTTTATTCTGTGTTGATTGATCTCTATTAAATATGCATCTGTTTGGCAGTGGAGAATTTATTCTTTTGCTTAACGCCCTTCTCTGAAACGCACGAGCTCAGAGGATGTATATCGATAGACGTCAGTCGCATGGCATGAATTGCCTGTGTGGCATGCTAAGATGCAGTGATCAGGGCTTCTGTTGAAAAGCAAAGTCTTGTGGTGATAATCAAAGCACCACCTGTGTGGCGTAGCTTTGTGTATAACGTGAATTCGCGAGCCTCACACCCCGGTATGAACCAGAAACGGGAGAGGACATCAGGGAGGGCCTGCGTTTCTTTCTAGCTAGGGTGGTGTCAGTGACCTACCAGACCTGACATTTATATACTTTTCACCTGTGTGGTTGTTGCTGTTGCGAGGCGCCTCGGTTAGATCGGACGATCCGGGTCCGATGGAGCCATTCGTTGGCTCATTTACACCCCAAAGGGTGATGAAACGCAGTGCTCAGGAATTTTAATCCACATCCGTGGACCGACCCTGACGATCCAAGGGTCACTCAAGCTCTGATCCTGTGGCTCAGGCTAGAGAGTCACGAATTCGGTAAGGACTATCTTTTGCCTTGGTTCATGACGGAAATCCAATTTCCAAATACGACATCGTGCGGTTTTGATTGTATATATATATGGCGACATGATATATGGTACCCATGCCGTCTATGATTGATAGTTATGATTTGAAATTGTTTTCAAAACATATAAACACTAGCAATAATATCAATTGCCTTTGTTCTATTCGTATCAAGCATATTTTGGCCGTTATAAGGTAAAACTCTATCCTCCGGTTTGCGTTGCATTGTGTGATGGGAACTGAGTCTTATAATGGCTTCATTTTTATAAAATGCATTGCGTTGTTTAAATGAAAGATTTGTTTTAAAGCACTGGCAATCCTATGGAGTAAACCCGTTCCACGAAAGTGGCGTGGTCCTGTGATTAGCCATATATTAAATGTGTTTGTTTCACTTTCAAACTCGGGTGCCCCTTTTTCTACACGAGCAGCCTTGTATTCAGGTTTAGCTGGTTCTTTCTGGATAGCTGGAGCTGAAGATGGATTCTATTATTTATCTCTTTTTATGCTATTCAGCTCCTATTGTACATATTTTGTTTGTTTCCGCTGTGGACATTTATGTATAGCTGAACTGTATTTGTACTAAGTAAGATCCTGTATACTGTGTAACTTTGATTATTTTGTTTATCCAGTATATTCTATTGTTCATTATCTGGTGTATTTATTTAATTCTGTTCTGCTATTATCGGTTTCTGTGTTATATTCCAAAGATAACCCTTGTCTCCGTCTATACGTGATTTGGGGTCGTCACAACGTGGTATCAGAGCTTTGGTTAAGCTTAGTTCTGGGATATAAAATATTAACGAACTCGTCAGAAATAGAACCAGTAGTGTTCTAGGACGGGCAACTCAATACAGATAGGATCAGAAATATCCTAGTATGAGTAAAGCAGAATGAAATAGCAGCTCGATAGACACATTTACATTGAAGTATATGTTTCTATATTTTAAATTATCTTTTCTGTGACCTAACACTTGATCTGCTGTTTGCAGAAGTACTAGAAAATGAGTGTCAGAAACAGAAGGAATGCAGAATCAGATATTGAGGCCCTATTAATCAAATATCGAAATGTGGGTGGAATACCGTTCTCTGGTGAAGAATCTATTATGAAAACACATGCTTGGATTCGTTCTGCTGAGAAAATCTTCGAAGCATTAAAGCTGAGAGATGACCAGAAGAGATTACTGGCCTCCTAGGCACTCAAAGACGAAGCTTTGTTCTGGTGGGATTCGGTTATAGAGAATAATCCAGAAGGTGATATCACCTAGGATAGATTCAAAGTGATTTTCCAAGAAAGATTTACTCCTCTGGAAGCGACTGAGCGATTATGCGATGAATTTTCTTATCTGATACAAGGTGATATGACCATCCCAGAATATCATAAGAAATTCAACGAACATTCTCACTTTGCTCCTCATCTGATCAAGGACCCAAAGAGGAAGTACTGGATGAATGCCATAAGTCAAAACTCAGTATCCATCCAGGAGTAAGAAAAATGTATAATGACATCAAACGCACTTTCTGGTGGAAGTCGATGAAGAGGGACATTTCTTTATATGTTAGCCGATGCCCTACTTGCCAGCTTGTCAAGAGCGACCAACAAAAACTGGCTGGATTATTACAACCGCTAGAAGTTCCTGGTTGGAAGTGGGAACATATTTCTATGGATTTCATTGATGGTTTGCCCAGAACCAGAAAAGGGAATGACAGTATTTGGGTGATCGTAGATCGCTTCACGAAGACCGCCCATTTTATACCTGTCAGATCAAACAGAACTGCTCAGAGTCTGGCGCAGATATATTTCAAGGAAATAGTTAGACTACATGGAGTGCCGCTCAGTATAGTCAGTGATAGAGATACAATATTTACTAGTAAATTCTGGGAGGCATTTCAAGTAGAGCTTGGAACGAAGTTGAACTTAAGCACCGCTTATCATCCTCAGACATACGGTCAGACTGAGAGGGTGAATCGTATTTTAGAAGATCTATTGCGGGCTTGTGTTATAGATTTCGGTGGATCATGGGAAGACCATCTGCATTTGGCTGAATTCTCTTATAACAACAGCTACCAGGCGAGCCTGACAATGTCGCCATTCGAAGCGTTGTACGGTAGACCGTGTCGATCTCCTGCTTGTTGGGTCGAACCCGGAAATAGACTTGTATTGGGGCCAAATATGATCCGAGAAGCTGCCAACAAGGTCGATTTTATTAAGAAGCGATTACTCGCCGCTCAAAGCCGACAAAAGAGCTATGCCGATAGGAGAAGAAGAGATATATCCTTTGTTGTTGGCGACTATGTATATTTGAAAGTATCACCGATGAGAGGAGTAATCCGGTTCGGTAAAACAGGGAAATTGACGCCCAAATTCATTGGTCCGTTTCCTATTCTGGAATGGATCGGAACTCTCGCTTATAGGGTCAAACTGCCTGATTGATTGCCTGGAGTTCATGATGTATTTCATATATCTAAACTTCAAAAGCACGTTCATCATCCAGACTTGATCGTGGAAGAAGCAGCTCAACAGGACATTGAAATTACCCCCGAATTAGCTGTGAGAAGAGAGCCGCTAAAGATTATCGGCAAAGAAACCAAAGAGTTGAGGAACAAGAAGGTTCACTTAGTCAAAGTGCAATGGAGTGGAGATCCGCAAGATTGTACTTGGGAAACTGAGGAGAGCATTCAGAAAGCTTATCCTAGATGCCGAATGGATATCTCTGATTGACTCTGGTGCAAGGTACATTTTCCCTACTTTGCATTACCATTTAATTCTCTACTCTGTTGTTATTTTCTTTCCATGGATGTGCACCTTTAAATTCTATAGTCTGAATGATTTTAAAAAGAGTATAGAAATTGATTAGCATATTTTTGAAAGGTTGAAAACAATTGGATTGGTTGTTGTGTTGGGTGATTGTAGATTTATCAAACCACTTTCGACTTTGTTCACTTTCGGGGACGAAAAGTTTTAAGTGGGGGAGATTGTAACGACCCAGAAAATCTGAACCAATTTAAAATTTTTAAATTGGCTAAAATAATGGATTTTAAATATTTAAAACAAATATTTTCAATAATAGAGAAGAAAACTGAGTTTGAGTCGACAATTGAAAACGAATATAATTAATTATAATTATAAACAAGGCCTGAAAAGGCGCTGCAGTTTCAAAAATTGAATTCAAACTTTGTCAGACTGTACCGGGTGCAAAACAAAACGGATTTTAGTGAAGCCAAAAATATTTAAATCTGTTAGTGAATACCTTTCTAACGAATCTGAAAAATCAAATTTTCATAACGGACAGCAAAAGTTATGGCCAAATGAATTTTCAGAAAGGTCGCTATGGAATTTATATTGCCCGTGAAATTGGCCATTTTGCATACGACCTCGGAATTCGACGAAACCACTTTTGTTGGATCCGGGATGTGAAGTTATTACTAGGTTTCAAATTTCATAATTTTTGAAGCTAGTATATGAGCGTGGCAAAGGAAAATGTGTTTTGGTCAATTATAGTTAAACTGGATCGACCAGAAATGCGCCCTTTTGCAAACGGTCTCAGAATTCGACGAAACTGGTTTTGTTGGGACCGTATCGTCAAAACATAGCTAGATTTATTTTTCTGGAATTTTTCGAATCAGTTTGTGGCCCTGGCAAATTGAAATGTACGTTCAAATTAAATATTGAATGTTTTATATTTTAATTTAAAGGAAAACTGACTGAAACATTCGAATGGGCCTTTGAAACATATTCCATTGTGTTCGGAATAGGGGTAAAACGCTAGGGACGACAGTCGTTGGGTTTAGATTGGTGATCGTGTCAAAAAACCCTTTAAAACTCCACCGGCCAATCAGAAATTAAAAAATAAAATAGAAAACCCCTCGTTTCTCTCTCCCCGACGAACGACGGAAACGCGTTCGAATCTTCCCTCCTCGATTCCAATCAATCCACGCAAAATTAGCCCCTCCTCCAGTTGAAGATTTTGTAGAGCTCGGAGAGATCTTCAAATCCATATATAGTTTGGATTTTTTCGTTCAGCATTTGGAGAGTTTTGACGCTGGGAAGATCCGCTGTTTCGAGCCAGATCGCGCCTCCACCGCCGCGCCGAGTTGAGCGCCACCACCCTCGGTCTGAGCGCCTCTCCAAGCTCTTCGCCGCTGCGAAGGCCGATCGTCATATCGCGCATCGATTCGCGCGAAATCTGGTGACCTAGTTTCGAACAAACAAAGAGAGGTACGGTTTTTATTTTCTGAAATGATTTTAACACCTTTAAACCGTTGCAAACTTTGAAAAATCATATCTTTTTCGTTTCTTCTCGAAATTCGATGAAACAGGAAACATCGTGACCGTGTGGACGTCTTCTACATTGTAGAAGAGACCGCATATTTTTCTGAGCCTTCTGCTATTTTTGGTGGAGTGGAACCCAAGGTGAGATTTCTAATTTATAAACGATATGGAAAACGACGATGTATAAATTATATAGTCGATGTATGAGTTATATAAGCGTTGTACACATCATGTATAAGCGTTGTATAAGTTGTACGTTTGATGTATAAGTTGTATATGCGTTGCAAAAATTATATATGTGTTGAAATAGAAGTGAATTGCTATATATAAATATAAATATATATATATATATATATATATATATATATATATATATATACGCCCCTCGTCCACAAACCATGGACGATATTTATTGATTGTGATTGGTGTGAAAATTGATTGATAGCGAATGGTTGTTTGGGATTGTTTGTGGTTGATATTGATTGATTGTGGCTGAAAAATACCCATTTGTGGTTGAGAAATATTTGGTTGAAACCATATAGGATTAGTTTGTGGAAATGAAATAAATATATACATGTCGCCTACGTGCGAACTAGATGCATGATCCCCAATGTCAAAAACCACGAGGTTTTAAGGTAGAGCGAGGAGCCGTACTAGGGACGGTCCCGGTTTTAACTACCCTGCCGTTATGCTGCCGAAATTTTGAATAATATTCATGTGTTTGAATTATTTTCATTTGCTGAAACTATATTTATTCGTTGAATAGAAAACCTTCATGTGTTGAATCGATATTCATTCGTTGATTAGAAATTCATGTGTTGAATGGTCTTCGTGTTTTAAATATAAAAATCACATTTTTATCTATATATAGAAACTATAGAAAACCTTCTTGTGTTGAATCGATATTCATGTGTTGAATGGTATTCATATTTTAAAATAAATTGTTTTATAATAAAAAAATCACCTTTTTATCATCTATATGAACTATGTAAAATGACCTTGTTTTAAAATAAATTGTTTTACAATAAAAATCCTATTTTTATCACCTATATAAACTATATAAAATAATAGTGGTTTGAAAAGAATTGTGTTACAATAAAAATCACATTTTTATTATATACATAAGTTGTTGAAATGTGAAGTGTTAAAAATAGCCACTCGTTCAAATAAATATGCATGAGTTGAAATATTCATTAATTAACTAATGATATGATTTTGCCTATGCATGCAACATTAGAATGAATGGTGCTTTTAAACCAAATGGAATCAAATATGAAGTTGAATGGAAAATGATAAGTGATAAGAACTATATATCTGTACATGCATATTTATTTGAACAGGTTATAGCAAAGGGGCTAGAGAAGAGGAATAAAATTTTGTGTCCGACAAATAGGTACACATTTACTGTTTTGTTTGGGTGATGATTTTCCGAAATTTAAAGGCGTTAGTGAAATATTTGAAGTGAAAACGATATTGAAATTGTTGAAAGAACTATATTTATATAAATATATAAATATAAATAAAATTAAAACGAAACGTGGTCGTGCAGTTCGTGTTTTGAAACCGTGATTTCAAAGAACTAGTGCGGGAAATCCGACCATTGGATTTTCCCGAAACCACAACCGTCGGGTCCGCCTTGGAAATATCTTTCCAACGGCACCAACTTTGTAAAAATCCAACGGTTGGATTGTCTGGAATGTTTAATTCAAATCTGAAGAAAAACAGCGTCAGAATCGATTATATTTATTTATATATATAAATATAATTATATTTAATCGAATAATGACGCTGCAGTTCGTATTTTGAAATCGAAACTTCAAACGATTGTACCGGGAGATCCGACCGTCGGTCCCGAAACTGGAACCATTGGATTCGTTTTGAAAAGACCTTTCTAATGATGTAAATTGTGTGAAGATCCAACGGTTAGATTTTCAGATATGTGTAAATCAAATCTGAAGAAAAACAGCGCCACGGCCGCGTTATGGCCCGAAGCGTCGTTTTGAATAAATTGGCTATTTTAAAATAAATAAAAATAGCGATAAATCGTTATAAAATATCATAAACGATATGGAATGGAAGTAAGCTGATTTTGCTCGATTTATGTGGAAATTGATGGTTGGATGTGTTTGGTGTGAAAATTACATTAAAGAACAAAATTGGTGTTTTCGAATGATTTAACCATTGAAATAAAATTAATTTGAAATTCTAAATATACGTGAATTATTTGAAAAGGCCGAGTTAATTCTCATTTCAAATAATTGACCGACGATTGAAAGTCGAAGATGAAGACGGTGGTCGAAGACCGGAGATCTTCACCTCGTTTGGATGGTAACCGAGGTCCTGATTGGGAGGCATCCCGAAATATGGATAATGAGTGGTGATCGTCCAGACGAACGTGGTGATCGATGGGTTTGCGAGGTATTTAGTGCCTCCGATTTCATTCAGACCCAGAACGGACTTGTAAATGGACTGTGTGTCTGACATTGGATTTTATTCTGTGTTGATTGATCTCTATTAAATATGCATCTGTTTGGCGGCGGAGAATTTATTCTTTTGCTTAACGCCCTTCTCTGAAACGCACGAGCTCAGAGGTTGTATATCGATGGACGTCAGTCGCATGGCATGAATTGCCTGTGTGGCATGCTAAGATGCAGTGATCAGGGCTTCTGTTGAACAGCAATGTCTTGTGGTGATGATCAAAGCACCGCCTGTGTGGCGTAGCTTTGTGTATAACGTGAATTCGGGAGCCTCACACCCCGGTATGAACCAGAAACGGGAGAGGACATCAGGGAGGGCTTGCGTTTCTTTCTAGCTAGGGTGGTGTCAGTGACCTACCAGCCCTGACATTTATATACTTTTCACCTGTGTGGTTGTTGCTGTTGCGAGGCGCCTCGGTTAGATCGGACGATCCGGGTCCGATGGAGCCATTCGTTGGTTCTTTTACACCCCAAAGGGTGGGGAAACGCAGTGTTCAGGAATTTTAATCCACATCGGTGGACCGGCTCTGACGATCCAAGGGTCACTCGAGCTCTGATCCTGTGGCTCGGGCTAGATAGTCACGAATTCGTCAAGGACTATCTTTTGCCTTGGTTCATGACGGAAATCCAATTTCCAAATACGACATCGTGCGGTTTTGATTGTATATATATATGGCGACATGATATATGGTACCCATGCCGTCTATGATTGATAGTTATGATTTGAAATTGTTTTCAAAACATATAAACACTAGCAATAATATCAATTGCCTTTGTTCTATTCGTATCAAGCATATTTTGGCCGTTATAAGGTAAAACTCTATCCTCCGGTTTGCGTTGCATTGTGTGATGGGAACTGAATCTAATAATGGCTTCATTTTTATAAAATGCATTGCGTTGTTTAAATGAAAGATTTGTTTTAAAACACTGGCAATCCAATGGAGTAAACCCGTTCCACGAAAGTGGCGTGGTCCTGTGATTAGCCATATATTAAATGTGTTGAGTAGATTTCTCATACCAGTCCCGTTACTGACTCGTAGTTTGTTTCACTTTCAAACTCGGGTGCCCCTTTTTCTACATGGGCAGCCTTGTATTCAGGTTTAGCTGGTTCTTTCTGGATAGCTGGAGTTGAAGATGGATTCTATTATTTATCTCTTTTTATGCTGTTCAGCTCCTATTGTACATATTTTGTTTGTTTCCGCTGTGGACATTTATGTATAGCTGAACTGTATTTGTACTAAGTAAGATCCTGTATACTGTGTAACTCTGATGATTTTGTTTATCCAGTATATTCTATTGCTCATTATCTGGTGTATTTATTTAATTATGTTCTGCTATTATCGGTTTCTGTGTTATATTCCAAAGATAACCCTTGTCTCCGTCAGTACGGGATTTGGGGTCGTCACACCCTTAAAAATAGACATTTTGCAAATGATCTCGGATTTCGACGAAACCACTTTTGTTGTGTCCGTGATGTAAAGTTATTGCTAGGTTTCAAATTTCATAATTTTTCGAATCAATATGTGAGCGTGGCAAAGGAAAACGCGTTTGACCAGTTTAAGTTGATTTTAATCGACTGGAAAATGGCCATTTTTCCAACGGTCTCAGAATTCGACGAAACTAGTTTTGTTAGGACCGTATCGTCAATACGAAGCTAGAAAATATTTTTCTAGAATTTTTCTAGTTAGTATGTGACGCCGGTAAATTGAAATGCGCGTTCAAATTCAATATATAGAGTTATATGTTGATTTTGACGAAAACTGATTGTAACGATCGAATCAGCCTGCGATACATATCCCATTGTGTTCCGAATGAGGGTAAAACGCTATGGACGACCGGCGGTGGGCCTCGTTTAGAGGTCGTATGAAAAAGTCAACCCTCGTTGAAATTAATTAAATAAATTAATATAATATTTACACTTAAGCCCCCCCCCCCTCTTCTTCTTTCTTACCCCTCCCATTTGTTTTCAAAAAAAAAAGAAAAAAAACGTAAATCGAAGTCGCCTCCCCCACGATGCCACCCTCGTCGCCGTTAGCCGCCACCACCACCGCCGTAGGAGGCGCCGACCTCCCTCTCCTCCTCGCGCTGAGCGCGATCCCTTTCTTCACCCCCCAATCGATGGAAACCACCCTAGCCCTAATGCCCGTCGCCCAGGCCCCCTTCCTCCTCCGTGACCTCCGACGAGCCTAGTCCATCTCCCCTTCGATTTCCACGCCCTAGCTTCAAACTCCCGCTGCAGTCAATGCCGGGGCAGCCTCCAGCCTCCACCGCAGCCTGCACCTCCTCCCCTCGACTGGCGCAACAGCCCCTCCTCCGCCAAGCCCTCCCTCGAGCGAACGCTGTAAGTTTTATTTTTATTTTTATTTATAAAATCAGTTTTTTTATATATGGATTAGCATTTATAAAATCTGAAAATAAAGTAAAATAGAAAAGATTAGATTTTTAAAATAGAAAAGATTAGATTTTTAAAATAGAAAAGATTAGATTTTTGAAATTTGAAAAGGCGAAAGCTTTATATTTGAAAAGGCGAAATCTTTATATTTGAAAGGGCGAAATCTTTATATTTGAAAGGGCGAAATCTTTATATTTGAAAAGGCGAAAGCTTTATATTTGAAAAGGCGAAATCTTTATCTATATAGTAGCGATGTAAAAATAGAATTTTTATCTATATAGTAGCGGAGTAAAATTTCAATTTTTATATATTGAATAGCAAAGTAAAAATTCGATTTTTATATATTGAATAGCCAAGTAAAAATTCGATTTTTCTATATTGAATAGCGAAGTAAAAATTCGATTTTTATATGTTGAATAGCAAAGTAAAAATTCGATTTTTATATATTGAATAGCAAAGTAAAAATTCGATTTTTATATATTGAATAGCAAAGTAAAAATTCGATTTTTATATGTTGAATAGCAAAGTAAAAATTCGATTTTTATATGTTGAATAGCAAAGTAAAAATTCGATTTTTATATACATAGCAACAATATAAAAATGTGATTTTTATATATGTAGTAGCTACGGGCGACGAAACTGACAAAAGGGCGAGAACGACGAAGATTTCTACATAGGAAGAGTCGTGGAGTTGGGATAGCTATTGGTGAGAACTTCTCACTCTAAATTTCTTTTTCTAGTTATATATATACTAGGATGCAGACGGTGCTTAGCAGCACCCGACACCCATCATCCACAGACCATGGATGGCTTGTATACTTGTTTCATGTGTTGTGAAATTTGTTTGTGTTGTTGATGTGAAATCGATAATATAAATTAATGTGTTGAAATAAATTAATTATCATTAAAAATATAATTTTTAACGTGAATGTGAATAAATAAATATTTATAAACAAATCGGCCGATTTGTTTATATACACTGATTTGACTAATATTGATTGGGTAGATAAATTTCACACATCGCCCAACTGCATGAATAAAAATATGTGTTTGTTGAATTGAAACCCCACACGGGTGTTGGGATGATATTTGAGTACACTAATCCCAGTTATTTAACTGTATGTCGATCGATTGGTCGACAGGCTGTGTAAGCGTCGATTATTTTTATTTGATGCTTATGCAGTTGTGTGGTGCACCTTGGATGATGGTTGATTGTTTATCATTGCAATTATATACATGTGTTGTGTGGAATCCATATAATTAACGTTATATGGTAATAGACTGGGCCTCATTCCAATCGGGAAAATAATGAATATTATAAAAGAAAATTCACGTGTTGAATATAAAAAGATTCATGTGTTGAAACTATTCATGTGTTGAGTGAAATATTTTATACAACAAAATTTGCGTCTTTATCATATTTAAAATTAGAACTACTTCACGGTGGAGTCTAATCAAAAATCAAACGAAAGATACCATAGTTTTATAAAATATTTTAAACAACAAAAATAGTGATGTGTTAACAGTACCCACGTGTTGAGATTAGTCGTGTGTTGAAAGAAATATAGATTCATGTGTTGAATAGAATAAATGTTCATTTGTTGAATAGAATAACGAATTATTGAAATATAAAGCCGTGTGTATTAGAGATGCGTTATTTTGACGCGAACGATATTTATATCGATTTTATTTGTTTCAAAATGAATATTGAAAAGTGATTTCAAAATGAATATTGAAAAGTGATTTCATAATGAATATTGAAAAGTGATTTCAAAATTTAATATTTTGAAATGAAATTCAAATTATAATTAGATTAAAATTCAAATTGAAATTTGATTGAATCAACTTGAAATGAATTCGAATCGAATAGAAAATGAATTCAATTCGAATTGAATAGAAAGTGAATTTGAATTCGAATTGAATAGAAATGAATTCGAATTGAATTAAATTGAAATTGAATTAAAAACAAATTGAAATCGTTTTGAATGAAATTTAAAATGAATTGAAATTTAATTGAAATCGATTTTGAAATGAATTCGAATTGAATAGAAAGTGAATTTGAATTCGAATCGAATAGAAAATGAATTCGACTGAATAGAAAGTGAATTTGAATTTGAATTGGATTGAAATGAATTTGAACTCGAATTAAATAAAATTGAAATGAATTCGAATTGAATTGAAATCAAATCGATTTGAAATTGAATATAGAGTTGAAATGGTGTTGAAAACGAATTTAAAACGATTTATAAAATACGTTTTAAAAGGAAATCGACGAAATATATAATATATATATATATATATTATATATATAATGGCCTGAATAGAACGCGCCGCGCCGCGGCAGTTCGTGAATTTCGACCATTAACTTCGAATTGACGTTGCGGGAGGTCCGACCGTTGGATTCTCCTAAAACCGGAATTATGTCCAAATCAAATTTGAAAAAGGTCGCTGTAAGTGCAGTTCGATGGCCGTTGATGGAAATCGACTGTACGGGCCTTGATAAAATTATTAAAAATATTGATAATTTGTGTAAAATCATAAGAAATGATTTGGGAAAAATTGGGCTGAAAAATTCGGTATTTGAAAAGATAAAAATAGATTTTTATCGAAATAAACTAGTTTTGAACTAGAATTAAAATCAATTTATTTTTGAAATAAATAAATTGAATTTGAAAGTGATTTTAAAAATAATCAATATTCCCAATACGTGAATTGGGCTGGAGTTGAATCGAAATTATCTTCGGAATATTTCGATGTTGGATTTCATGACTATACAGATATTGTTATGGGAATTTGAAAGATATATTTTATATCGTTATTTCCAATACAATATTTGTTGGTTTCAGAATTTGATATTGAATATAAGCCGGTATATTTTCTATTCAGAGCCTTGTATTTAATATCAAATGTGATTTGGGTTTATCGTGAATCGTGTTTTATATGACATTGGTTCTTTAACCCAGTTAAAGGCAGGATGTTGATTTTTGAAAAGATTAAAACTAAGTGGAGTTTTAATGAATCTTTAATTAGATTAAAAATGAGAATTGATAATTTAAATTATCAAATCTGAAAGGTGATCGAGAATGGAGTACCACCAGTTTTGCTCCAATGCGATAGTTAAATCTTTAATTAGATTAGAACGTGAAATGGTAATTAATTTTACCGATAACACCGTGGTGTTAGATATGGAGTATTACCAGTTTTGCTCCATGGGATGAATAGGTTGGGATTGGGAAATAAAATAAATAATTACTTCGGTGTGGTTCGCTAATCCCGACTAGTTGGAAATGATATCCAAAGGAAGATTAAAGAATAAATTTAGAAGAATTTATCTTTGATAAAATTAATCGGAACCTATTCCCTAAAAATGTGATTTTGTGAATAAAAGAATATTCTGAATTGGAAAGAGGCATTCGTTGTGTTTGTGTAACATTTGTTTACTATATACGTGGGTTATTCAGAAAGGTCGGGTTTATACCCATTCTGAATAACCGATTCGACGAGATGTCGAAGATGAAGACGGTGGTCGAAGACCGGAAGTCTTCACATCGTTTGGGTGATTACTGATGATCTTGATTGGGCTGTACACCCAAGATGAGGGAAACAGTTGGTGATCGTCTAGACGTACTTGGAGATGGATGGATATGCGAGGAAAGTGCCTCCGGTTTCGTTCAGACCCAGAACGAACTTGTAAATGGATTGTGTGTCTGACATTGGATTTTATTCTGTGTTGATTGATCTCTATTAAATATACATCTGTTTGGCGGCGGAGAATTTATTCTCTTGCTTAACACCCTTCTCTGAGACGTACGAGCTCAGAAGTTGTATATTGATGGACATCAGTCGCATGGAGTGAATTGCCAGTGTGGCACGCGTAAGTGGCAATTGATCAGGGCTTCTGTTGAAAAGCAAAGTCTTGTGGTTGATGATCAAAGCACGTCCTGTGTGGCGTAGCTTTGTGTATAACGTGAATTCGCGAGCCTCACACCTCGGTATGAGCACGACGTTTCTTTCTAGCTATGGTGGTGTCAGTGACCTACCAGCCCTGACATTTATATACTTTTCACCTGTGCGGTTGTTGGATACGAGGCGCCTCGGATATAGGTCTGTAAGGACCGGGAAACGTGTGTTCAGGAATTGCCAATCCTCAAAAGTAAGAGAGGACCGGCCTTGGAGGTTCCAAAGGATCATAGTGGGGTCCTGAGGCATTTGCAAGAGTGTCTCGAATCGGAGAGGAGCTTTCCCCTTGCCTCGACTCATGACGGAAATCCAATTTCCAATACGTGATATTGCGGTTTTATTTGTAGAACCTAGTATGGCGACATAGTGGTATGGGTCATTCATGCCGCCTATGATTGATATTTATGATTGAAATTGTTTTGACACTACACACCTATAATAGTATCAAATAATGTGTTTTAAACGTATCAAGCATGCTTTGGCTGTTATAAGGTAAAAACCCTATCTTCCGGCTTGCGTTGCACTGTGTGATGGGACCTGGGTCTTATAACAGCTTCTTTTTTCTTTATTTAGCATTGCGCTGTTTGTTCTATGCACTGGTATTCTTGGGAGGAAACCCGTTCCGTGTTATACGGCGTGGTCCCTTGATTTACCAAACTTTAAAACCAATATTAATAACTGTTTTAGTTCTCACACCAGTCACATGACTGACCTGGAGTTTATTGTTTTAACCTAAACTCTGGGCGCCCCTATTTTCCACATGGGCAGCTAGTAGTTTTGGTTTTGCAGATTTATATCCACAGGGTCCTGATTTACAGCTGGAACGATGCTCGGAAAGCTCTGTATCCGTGTATCACTTTCAGTTGTGTTTTGTATATTTTTCCGCTGCTATGTAATTTATTATAATCTCTGATATTTATTGAATGTAATTTATTCATTTATACTCAGTATTTTCTTGTATCTGATGGGATTGTTGTAATAACAATGAAATGTTCTTCCGTCTGCGTTCTGTTTTGTCCTGTTCTCAAAAACGATCAGGGGTTTCGAACGGTCTTTGTCGGTTTAACGATCAATTCAGATTGAGCGAAATTCCTTGCCGTTACAGTTTGGGCTAACGAAACTCATTCCATTGCGTCCGGAACATAGGCTATTTGCTAGGGACACTTTCTGTTGGACAGAATTTGATTCAGTTTGAAACATATGGATTTTATTGTAAAATTTGCATTAAATAATATAAATAATGAAAAAAACCCTAAGGAACACTATTCACGTTTCTTCAACCAGCCGCCACCCCTAAGATCAATGGCCGATTAGCAACCTTCGTTCTCCACCAAAATCTCCTCCCTCTTCCCATATTAAAATCCAAACTCTATATCACTTTGAAGAGATTTCTCTTCTCTTCGATTGCATACGTTCGGTTCTCCTCTGGTGACCTGTGCTCCTCGAACCACGCACCCAAAGCCACGCCTAAACCCACCGTCGGCCTTCCCCTACACGCCACCGAGTTCATCCATTGTGGGCCCCCCTTGCGCGCCTTTCCCTGCTCCCTGGCGTGGCGAGTTCTGATCGAGTCGAAGTGGAACGGATTGGAACCAAAATCCAACCCTAGTATTGAACAATTGCAAAAGCTTACGGCCGAATTAATCAGAGGAAGAAGAAGGTTTAAAAACCTTAATTACTTTACTAATTTAATTTTAAAGTTTAATTATCAATCGTATTTTGACCATAATTAATTCGTACGTACACGAAATTCGATAATTTCAGATCCTGTGGAATCGTACGATGAAGCTCTACAATCATAGTCTGCAAAAGGGGCAATTATAAACGGTTGAAATTTTGACAACTTCGCGAACGAATGTGAGATTTCTGAATATTTTTAATTTAATTATTCATTATTCTCGCTGATAAATAATTGTATGTATGTTGGCAAATCTGTTCAGTGATGTGATGAAATTCTGGGTGATTGATTTGTTTTATATTTTATGTAGATCTGATCTGTTCGAATCTGATAAATATGGTCGTGTTGTGTAAATTGGATTAAACTGTAATTTTTAATCCAATTAAAAATATAATCTTGTTTTTCGTGAATTGGATTAGTTTATAAATTTATACCAATTGGAAATATTCTATTTGTTGTGTTTAATTTACTTGACATTAAATTGCCAAAATATCATTTTGGTTACGGTTTGAATTGGATAAATTTGTCCAAACAAACAAATTTCCTTGTTATTTATTTATTTAAGTTGTAGATCCAGATTAAAAGATTACGTTGTTTCTTTTTATTGAATTAGAATATTTTGCCAATTCGATATAATTACCATGTGGACATGATTGTTAAAATGGAAACAAACATTTTTGTGATATTTGTTAAAACATAATTTGCAACAAAATTGAAACAAACATTTTTGTTATATTTGTTGAACTAGATTTTCAACAAAAATAGAACAAACATTTTTATGTCTTTTTGTTGAACTAGTTTTTCAACAAAAATATGAATATATATATATATTTGTGTAATATTATTTACATTAAAAGGAACGGAATTAAAAGATGACTTTTTTTTTAACATTGCTTACAATAAAAAGTAGAAATTTTAAAGATACATTTTTATTGCCGAATTAAAGACAATAAAGAGAATAGATTTTAAAGATGTATTTATTTTTATTGTCAAATTAAAGACAATAAAAAGAATTGATTTCAAGGTTGCATTTTTGTTGACATGTTAGAAGTAATATAAAGAGTAGATATAAAAGATTACATTTTTTTTGTGTCAATTTGTTTTCAACAGAAAGATTACATTTTTTTTATGTAATTTGTTTTCATTTAGAAGATTACATTTTTTTTGTTTTCATTAAAAAGACTACATTTTCAATGTGGTTATGTTTTCATTTAAAGGTTGAAAATATATACATCATTTTATTTAGATAATGTTACATTAGCTTTAAAAATGCATTCTCGTATAAAATGTTACATGAGATTAAAAGTACAATTTTGTTATAAAATGTAACGTTAGATTTAAAACTCCATTTTGCTAGAAAGGTTGCATTATAAATAAAAAGACATTTTTGTTTAAAATGTTGTATTTGGAAATAAAGGTATATTTTTGTTAAAAATGTTACACAAGAAACAAAACAACATTTTGTTATAAAATGTTGTATTAGATTAAAAATTGTCATTTTAACTATAAATGTCATGTGATATGAAGTGTGTCATTTTAGTTATAAACTTCATGTTAGTATAAAATTCCTTTTTTTTGTTATCCTAGAATTGAAAATAAAATATACTCTTTTATTTGCATTCACCAATGCAAATATATGTTGAAAATAAAATTTATTCTTTTATTTGCATTCACTAATGCAAATAAATATTGGAAATGAAGTTTATTCTTTTAGTTACATTTACAAATGTAAGTATGCATTGAAAACAAAGTTTATTCTTTTATGTACCTTCACAAATGTAAATGTACATTGTAATTAAAGTCATTCTTTTTACTTGTGTTTTCAACACAAATATAAACATAGAAAATAAATCATCTTTATATATTAGTGTTCTTAACACAAATACACATAAAAAAAATGAATGTCTTTTTAATTTTGTCCTTTGACACAAAATATTAACATAGGGTTTAGGTTCATTTTTGTATTTGTATTTCCAACACAAATATGACATAGAAATAAAATTCATTCTTTTATTTGTAGTTTTCAATACAAATATTATATAGAAATAAAAGCGCATCTTTTATTTGTACACTCTAATGTAAATAAACCTTAGGAATAAAAGTTAACCTTTTATTTGCATTTGCAATGCAAATATAGCATAGAGAGTATAATACATCTTTTAGTTATGTTCTCTATTGCAAATGAAAGATTAGAAAGTATACATATTTCACTATGAAATATGTTTCACATTAAAAACACATTGTTAATGTTAATATTTGAAAGATTAGAAAGTATACATATTTCACTATGAAATATGTTTCACGTTAAAAACACATTGTTAATGTTAATATTTGAAAGATTAGAAAGTATACATATTTCACTATGAAATATGTTTCACATTAAAAACACATTGTTAATGTTAATATTTGAAAGATTAGAAAGTATACATATTTCACTATGAAATATGTTTCACATTAAAAACACATTGTTAATGTTAATATTTGCAAGACTAGAAAGTATACATATTTCACTATGAAATATGTTTCACATTAAAAACACATTGTTAATGTTAATATTTGAAAGATTAGAAAGTATACATATTTCACTATGAAATATGTTTCACATTAAAAACACATTGTTAATGTTAATATTTGAAAGATTAGAAAGTATACATATTTCACTATGAAATATGTTTCACATTAAAAACACATTGTTAATGTTAATATTTGAAAGATTAGAAAGTATACATATTTCACTATGAAATATGTTTCACATTAAAAACACATTGTTAATGTTAATATTTGAAAGATTAGAAAGTATACATATTTCACTATGAAATATGTTTCACATTAAAAACACATTGTTAATGTTAATATTTGAAAGATTTGAAAATATACATACTTCACTATGAAATATGTTTCACATTAAAAACACATTCCTAATGCTAATATCTGAAAGATTAGAAATGTATAGGGAAACTATATGAGCAAAATATATTTTTGCTCAACATTAGGATTATTATAACATGTTATTTCCTTTATCATCAATATGTTAGCAGAATTAAATTGGTTGAATTCTTTAACCAATCATTTATATTTTATGAACTGTTGTTGGCTGAAAACACCACACGGGTGTTGGGATGAATTGACATACACTAGTCCCAATGTTTAGTTGATGTCGATCGATAGATTGACAAGCTGCGATGAGTGTTATAATTTTATTTTAATACTCACCCAGTTATAAACTTCACTCTGGATGTGAATGGATGTCTGATGATTATTTTTTTTTATTGTCATGTACATGAATGTATGAAAGTGTGATGACCCCAAACTTCCACGGAATGAAAGTAGGAGTAATCATTTTTGGAATACAACATAAATACAATAAAACAGAACACAGATACAATATAGCAAAGGAAATTCATAGAGTAATAACATTATAGCAGCGGAAAAATATAATGTCATCAATCACAGAAAATCCACAGTCACAGAATATAAGCTCCAAGTCATCACCTCTCCACAAAAGCAAATCCAAGAGAGAGAATAAGCAGCTCCAAAGAAAAGACTCCAAGCAAAGAATGAACCGGTCTACTTGGCTGCCCGTGTATAAGAGAGGGCACCCAAGTTTGCAAAAAGGTGAAACAAACTATGGGTCAGTCGTGGGACTGGTGTGAGAATTCTTAACTAAAAATAACTACCAGAAATAAGGCAAATCCAAAAGACCACGCCGCTAACGCGGAACGGGTTTACTCTAATGGATTGTCTTGCATAGTTTAAAGTGTCATAACAAATAATTAAATACATCGTAAACAACGCAATGCTTTTGGAAAAATGGAATCACCATAAGACCCAAGTCCCATCACACAATGCAACGCACACCAGAGGATAGGGTTTTACCTTATGATGATTAAACATGCTAAATACGGCAAATACGAATCTAATATTATCATTAATGTATTTGAAAACATTTCAAAGTAAATGTATTAATCTTAGGAAGCATAGGTACCATATATTATGCCTCCATACTAGTAATACAATCAAATTCGTCGGTTCGTATTTGGATTTTGGTTTCCATCATGAGTCAAGGCTAGAGCGGAGCTCCTTACCGATTCGAGACATTCTAGCTAATGCCTCAGGATTCCCCGTGGAGAACCCTTGGAAATGGCAGGGCCGGTCCTCACATACAGCATTGAGGATTGGCAATTCCTAAGCACACGTTTCCCGGTCCTATAGGACCTAATATCTGAGGCGCCTCATTCCATCATCCACATAAGTAAAATGCCAGGCCATGATAAAACCCAAACACCACTTCTAGCTAGAAAGAAACGTGCTGCTTTCCCTGCGTTCCCTTCGCCCGTTTTAGACTCTACCAGTTTGTGAGGCTCGTGAGGTTACGTAATACACAAAGCTCTGCTTATTCAAGCAGTGCTTTGATCGTCACCACAAGGTTCTGCTTTTCAACAAGAAACCTTGATCATTGTATCTTAGTATGCCACACTGTCACTCCATACCATACCATTGCTTCTCCATCAATACATAAATGGGTGTTAAGTAGAGAATAAATTCTCCACCACCAATATTTATATATTAACAGAAAATCAACAATATGATATATAACGAAGTACGATGTCAGACACACCATCCATTTAAACTTATGCTCTGGGTCTGAACGAAAGTCAAATCCGTGAAACCAACACGTACGTCTGGGCAATGACCTTGACCCATGAATTGGTAGCAATTCAATTCAGGATCTCGATCGCTGTCTATTCGAGGGAAGATTTACGGTCTTCATACGTCGTCTTCTTACTTCAATTTTTAACGCCGCTGGATCATTTGGAATGAGAATAACTCGGCTTTCCAAACAATCCTCGTATATATACATATATATATATATTTTGAAAATCCTTCTTATTTGTTAATAATTATTTTTATTAACAATTCATTCCTATTTTACTTATTTAAAATAATTAAATTTTATTAACGGCGCCAATGGACGACCCTGGCGCTGCTTTCAACCAATTTTGATTTTTACAATTCTCAAAATCTAACCGTTGGATCCTAACATATCTTAGATCGTTGGAAAGAGTTTTCCAAGCCAGTCCTAATGTTTTCAGTTTTGGGAAAATCCGACGGTCGGATCTTCCGATATATTCATTTAAAGATACGATTTCAAAACGCGAACTACCGCGCTCGATTCGATTAATTTTAATTATATTTATATATATAATATATAAATAAATCGTTAATTCTCATCCTTATATACATTTTCATTCTCTTATCTTTTCAATTACACATACATGAAAATGCAATTTATAATTAGGCGATGAATCATTCCTCTTACTTTATTATTATTATTATAATTTACATTAAAATGTAAATTATAATACATCGTTCAATTGATTTATTTTCATCTTTCCACTATATTATAATTCTATTCATATAAAATATTCATTTTCTCTTTTAAGTGCATTCTTAACTTCAATTACATAAAAATGTAATTTTATTGTAAGATGTAAATTCCATTCCTAATTACATATAAAAATGTGATCTTTATTTACTTGCCACATTCCTATTTTTTATTTATATAAAATAAATGTGAACTTTCATTCTTATCACTATTCTTATTTAATTTACAAAAATGTAAATTTTCACTCTAGACACATTCTTACTTGATTTACATTAATAGAATGTAAATTGCATCTACGGTGTAAATTCTTACATATATTACATAAATTAAAATGAAATCTTTTTCCTACGGTGTATTTTTCTTTTTAATTAACATTAAAAAAATAATGTTACTCATCTTACGATCAAATTCTCTTTTTATTTACATAATAAAACGATGTGAATTTTCTACGGTATAAATCCTTTTTATAATTACATAATAATATAATGTAAATTAATCCTACAGTTAATTCTCTTTATATTAACATTATAAATAATGTTAACTTAACATGCGGTGTATTTCAATTATATTACATTATAAAATGATGAAATTTTTTCCTACGATGGAAATCCTCTTTTTATTACATTAATAAAAATGTTAATTTAACATACCATGAATTTTCTTTTATTTTACATTGAAAATAATGTAATTTAACATACCGTGCATTTTCTTTTATTTAACATTGAAAATAATGTTAATTTAACATACCGTGCAATTCCTTTTATATTACATTATAGAAAATGTATATTCTAACATACGATGCATTTCTATATATTTACATTAAAGAAAATGTAACATTTAACATACAGTGAAATTCTAATCATTTACGTTAAAGAAAATGTATACTTTTTAATTACAATGTAAACACTACCTCTAATTCACATTGTAAAAATATAATTTCTAATTGCAATGTTATCCTACGATGAAATTCACCTTTTAATTACAAAGGAAAATGTAATTTTTAACAAACCATATCATTTCACTTTATAATTTACATATAAAAAGTAAAATTTGACATACGATGGAATTTACCTTTTAATTACAAAGAAAAATGTAATTTTTAACATACCATATCATTTCACTTTATAATTTACATATAAAAAGTAAATTTTGACATACGATGGAATTTACCTTTTAATTACAAAGAAAAATGTAATTTTTAACATACCATATCATTTCACTTTATAATTTACATATAAAAAGTAAATTTTGACATACGATGGAATTTACCTTTTAATTACAAAGAAAAATGTAATTTTTAACATACCATATCATTTCACTTTATAATTTACATATAAAAAGTAAATTTTGACATACGATGGAATTTACCTTTTAATTACAAAGAAAAATGTAATTTTTCCTATACGGTGTAAATTCTTTAATATTAACATTAAAAATAAATGTTAATGTCATCCTACGGTTAAACTTCTTTTATTATATTAACATTAAAAATGTTAATGTCATCATACGGTTGAATTTCTTTTAATATTAACATTAAAAATGTTAATTACATCCTACGGTGAAATTTCTTTTATTATATTAACATTAAAAATGTTAATTTCATCATACGGTGAAAATACTATTTTATTTTTAAAAATAAAAATGTACTTCTTGTCATACAGTGAAAATCCTATTTTATTTTTGCAAATAAAAAGTAATTTTTATACATGTCACATTCCTACTTTACTTTTACAATTAAAAAGTAAATTTTGTCATACAGTGAATCTTCTCTTTTAAATACCATTGACAATAATGTAACTTATCCTACGATGTAAATTTCTTTTTATTTAACATAAATAAAATGTGCAATTCTCATACGGTGAAATCATTCTAATATTATCATTAAAAAAAATGTTAAATGTTCATACAGTAAATTTTCTTTTTATATCCACATAAATAAAATGTGAAATTCTCATACGGTGTATATTTCTCATCTTATGTACATTAAAGATAATGTACATTTATCCTACAGTTGAAGTTTTTATAATATTAACATTAAAATGTTAATTACATCATACGGTTGAAATTTTATAAAACTAACATAAAACTATGTTAAGTTATACATGTGGTGAAATTACCTTTTTATTAACATTAAAAAACAATGTTAATTTTCCATACGTTGCAAATGCTTCTTATTTACATCAAAATAATGTTAATTTCTCTAACCATGTAAATTACTTATTGTTAACATCAAAATAAATGTTAATTTGTCATACAACGCAATTTATTTATTACTAACATTAAACAAAAAGGTTAATATCTCATACGATGTAAATTTTACATAATAAAATGTAAATTTCATGTCATTACATAACATCAGCATCCAACAATCCAACATGGTCAAATCCAATGACTAATATCAAGGTACTTACAAGGTGATGTTTTAACTTGACATATGTACAATCAGCAAAACATATTAAATAAATTAACTCGTATTTAATTCTAATCAATCACCAATTCAGATTCAAACATTAAAAAAAAAAAAAATAGATCTAATATCATGTCGTTATAGGCAATTCAGATTTAGCATCATATGGGATAAACAGTTCAGATCCATGTTTTAAATATCATGACATATTAGATCTAAAATTAACAATCATAGAAATAATAATTAAATAAATTAAATTAAAAATAAAATAAAATTCTCACAGTGTTTGGTCAGAGAAGAAGATTCAGGTTCGATCAGATTTGATGTTCGAGTTCAAAACAATTGCGGATCTGGGACAATTCTAATGCAAATTCATAGGAAAAATCAAAATCAGCTTTTTACAACTGGCTGTGTAACGCTTAAAAGCGTGGGGAAATCTGAAATAAAATCTACCTTAGAACCCATGATTGTTCAAAAATTCAAATCCGATTTTCTGGAGTTGTAGTTGACGAAACGACGAGCCGTTTGTTGGAGATTGGAGTGCTACGAGAGGGTTATCTTCGCCGGGAGTTGGAGGAGGTGCAGCGGCTGCTATTGAGGGTGGTGGGGCTGCGTTCGGCGCAGGTTGAGGGGGGTGGTGGCGGAGATTCGGGCGACGGTTCGAGGTGATTCTTGTCGGAGATCGTAGGGCTCGAGAATCTCTTCGAAACGAGTATAAGTTTGCGATTTTTCATTGAGAAATGAGTGAGAAAACGGAGCTCAAAGTTTCGACCATGAATGGGTTCTCACGGCTGAACAAGGACGGGAGGAGGAAGAAGAAACGCGGCTTTTATATTAAAATATTAGGTTAAATTAATTATTATTTAATTGGCCCGTTTAAGCCCGTTTTGGTCCGAACTCCAATTTAGGCCCAACGACTGTCGTTCATACCATTTAGCCCCCGTTCCGAACTCATCTGGATATGTCTCATCAGCCCACGTGATCGTCTTGGCCTTCGTTTTTCAGTTTTAAATATAAATCATTATTTTGAATTCAAACGTACGCAGAAATTCACCGGGACCACATACGGACTCAGAAAAATCCAGAAAAATTATTTTTGGCTTTCTTATGACGATACGATCACAACAAAATTAATTTCGTTCGATTCTGAGACTTTTTGAAAAATGGCTATTTTTAAGGCGAATATATTTAATATTAAAAATGCATTTTTAAACAAATATTTTCTGAAACTCGAAACATATAAGTGTTTACTGTTTTTCAATGCAGAAACGTCATTCTGAAACCAATGGAAGTGGTTTCGAGTTCAAATTCCTTCGTATGTAAAAAGTGGCAATTTTGACCTTTATATATTATATATATATATATTTCATAGCGACCTTTCTAAATTTTAATTTTGACATAACTTATAAATTTTAAAGTGAAATTCCAATTTTTCAAATTCATTAGAAAGATATTCTTAAATAGATTTAAATATTTTTGGTTTCACTAAAATTTGTTTTATTTTGAATCCTGAACATTCAGTCAAAGTTTCAAATCAAAATTTCAAACTGCAGCGCTTGTTTTAATCTCCTTTTATATTTAAATTAAATTTGTTCGTTTTAACTTCGATTAAAATAAATAAATCATTAAAAATACTTTAAATTCATTAAAATAAAAATTTTAATTTGGCCCTAAAATTTCGGGTCGTCACAGTCTCCCCTCCTTAAGAACTTTTCGTCCTCGAAAAGGAAAAAGAAAAATAGAAGAGGAAGAATAAACACAGAGAATGTTTTTAACAGAGATGGTACCTTCTATAACATCAGGCTTTCCACCGAAGAAGTTGGTCCTTTCGCTCCTTCGTACACATGTGCCAATTCAGCATCGCCACTTCTCTTAGTCTTCTTCGAATGCACAATCAAGGGGATAGTCAAAACAACTGAAATGGTGATTCTAGGAGATAGAAAAGATCGAAGGACGAAAGAAAAGATGACGATAAAGTGACTGGCTATTATGTATCCCATGAAATGTTCGCCGTAGAATATAGTGATTCTACGTAAACGAATTATTATAAATATGTTATATTCCGCTTTGTAAACCAAAGCTCTGATACCAACTGTGATGACCCCAAACTTCCACGGAATGAAAGTAGGAGTAATCATTTTTGGAATACAACATAAATACAATAAAATAGAACACAGATACAATATAGCAAAGGAAATTCATAGAGTAATAACATTATAGCAGCGGAAAAATATAATGTCATCAATCATAGAAAATCCACAGTCACAGAATCTAAGCTATTACAACAAGTTTGCAGAAAAGAAATAAGTTTGATGTCTAAAAAGAAAAGAAAAGATGCCATAGAAACAAAAGATAAATGTCTTCAAGCTCCAAGTCATCACCTCTCCACAAAAGCAAATCCAAGAGAGAGAATAAGCAGCTCCAAAGAAAAGACTCCAAGCAAAGAATGAACCTGTCTACTTGACTGCCCGTGTATAAGAGAGGGCACCCAAGTTTGCAAAAAGGTGAAACAAACTATGGGTCAGTCGTGGGACTGGTGTGAGAATTCTTAACTAAAAATAACTACCAGAAATAAGGCAAATCCAAAAGACCACGCCGCTAACGCGGAACGGGTTTACTCTAATGGTTTCTCTTGCATAGTTTAAAGTGTCATAACAAATAATTAAATACATCGTAAACAACGCAATGCTTTTGGAAAAATGGAATCACCATAAGACCCAAGTCCCATCACACAATGCAACGCACACCAGAGGATAGGGTTTTACCTTATGATGATTAAACATGCTAAATACGGCAAATACGAATCTAATATTATCATTAATGTATATGAAAACATTTCAAAGTAAATGTATTAATCTTAGGAAGCATAGGTACCATATATTATGCCTCCATACTAGTAATACAATCAAATTCGTCGGTTCGTATTTGGATTTTGGTTTCCATCATGAGTCAAGGCTAGAGCGGAGCTCCTTACCGATTCGAGACATTCTAGCTAATGCCTCAGGATTCCGCGCGGAGAACCCTTGGAAATGGCAGGGCCGGTCCTCACATACAGCTTTGAGGATTGGCAATTCCTAAGCACACGTTTCCCGGTCCTATAGGACCTAATATCTGAGGCGCCTCATTCCATCATCCACATAAGTAAAATGCCTGGCCGTGATAAAACCCAAACACCACTTCTAGCTAGAAAGAAACGTGCTGCTTTCCCTGCGTTCCCTTCGTCCGTTTTAGACTCTACCGGTTTGTGAGGCTCGTGAGGTTACGTAATACACAAAGCTCTGCTTATTCAACCAGTGCTTTGATCGTCACCATAAGGTTCTGCTTTTCAACAAGAAACCTTGATCATTGCATCTTAGTATGCCACACTGTCACTTAGGCCCGGCCCTGGCCCAAGGCCACCAAGGCGGTGGCCTTGGGCCTTCGGTAGGGCAGGGCCTCCAAATTGAAAATTTTATATGTAAACTTTGCATGTCCAATTGAAAACAAAAGCTAATCATGGTTGAGTGGTTAAAGTCATTCTTTACTTCCAAAGCGGTCTGGGTTCAATACCCACCTGCATTATTTATTAGCTACTACATTTTTCTCACGAACCAAATTTTGCCTTGGGCCTCCATCCCACCAGGACCGGCCCTGCTGTCACTCCATACCATACCATTGCTTCTACATCAATACATAAATGGGTGTTAGTTAGAGAATAAATTCTCCACCACCAATATTTATATATTAACAGAAAATCAACAATATGATATATAACGAAGTACGATGTCAGACACACCATCCATTTAAACTTATGCTCTGGGTCTGAACGAAAGTCAAAATCCGTGAAACCAACACGTACGTCTGGGCAATGACCTTGACCCATGAATTGGTAGCAAGTCAATTCAGGATCTCGATCGTTGTCCATTCGAGGGAAGATTTACGGTCTTCATACGTCGTCTTCTTACTTCAATTTTTAACGCCGCTGGATCATTTGGAATGAGAATAACTCGGCTTTCCAAACAATCATCGTATATATACATATATACATATATATATATATATATATTTTGAAAATCCTTCTTATTTGTTAATAATTATTTTTATTAACAATTCATTCCTATTTTACTTATTTAAAATAATTAAATTTTATTAACGACGCCAATGGACGACCCTGGCGCTGCTTTCAACCAATTTTAATTTTTATAATTCTCAAAATCTAACCGTTGGATCCTAACATATCTTAGATCGTTGGAAAGAGTTTTCCAAGCCGGTCCTAATGTTTTCAGTTTTGGGAAAATCCGACGGTCGGATCTTCCGATATATTCATTTAAAGATACGATTTCAAAACGCGAACTACCGCGCTCGATTCGATTAATTTTAATTATATTTATATATATAATATATAAATAAATCGTTAATTCTCATCCTTATATACATTCTCATTCTCTTATCTTTTCAATTACACATACATGAAAATGCAATTTATAATTAGGCGATGAATCATTCCTCTTACTTTATTATTATTATTATTATTATTATTTACCATTAAAATGTAAATTATAATACATCGTCCAATTGATTTATTTTCATCTTTCCACTATATTATAATTCTATTCATATAAAATATTCATTTTCTCTTTTAAGTGCATTCTTAACTTCAATTACATAAAAATGTAATTTTATTGTAAGATGTAAATTCCATTCCTAATTACATATAAAAATGTGATCTTTATTTACTTGCCACATTCCTATTTTTTATTTATATAAAATAAATGTGAACTTTCATTCTTATCACCATTCTTATTTAATTTACAAAAATGTAAATTTTCACTCTAGACACATTCTTACTTGATTTACATTAATAGAATGTAAATTGCACCTACGGTGTAAATTCTTACATATATTACATAAATTAAAATGAAATCTTTTTCCTACGGTGTATTTTTCTTTTTAATTAACATTAAAAAAATAATGTTACTCATCTTACGATCAAATTCTCTTTTTATTTACATAATAAAACGATGTAAATTTTCTACGGTATAAATCCTTTTTATAATTACATAATAATATAATGTAAATTAATCCTACAGTTAATTCTCTTTATATTAACATTATAAATAATGTTAACTTAACATGCGGTGTATTTCAATTATATTACATTATAAAATGATGAAAAATAGCATACGGTGGATTTTCTTTTTATTACATTAACAAAATGAAATTTTTTCCTACGATGGAAATCCTCTTTTTATTACATTAATAAAAATGTTAATTTAACATACCATGAATTTTCTTTTATTTTACATTGAAAATAATGTAATTTAACATACCGTGCATTTTCTTTTATTTAACATTGAAAATAATGTTAATTTAACATACCGTGCAATTCCTTTTTTTATATTACATTATAGAAAATGTATATTCTAACATACGATGCATTTCTATATATTTACATTAAAGAAAATGTAAAATTTAACATACGGTGAAATTCTAATCATTTACATTAAAGAAAATGTATACTTTTTAATTACAATGTAAACACTACCTCTAATTCACATTGTAAAAATATAATTTCTAATTGCAATGTTATCCTACGGTGAAATTCCCTATATAATTTACATATGAAAATGTAAATCTTGACATACGATGAAATTCACCTTTTAATTACGAAGGAAAATGTAATTTTTAACATACCATATCATTTCACTTTATAATTTACATATAAAAAGTAAATTTTGACATACCATGGAATTTACCTTTTAATTACAAAGAAAAATGTAATTTTTAACGTACCATATCATTTCACTTTATAATTTACATATAAAAAGTAAATTTTGACATACGATGGAATTTACCTTTTAATTACAAAGAAAAATGTAATTTTTAACATACCATATCATTTCACTTTATACATATAAAAAGTAAATTTTGACATACGATGGAATTTACCTTTTAATTACAAAGAAAAATGTAATTTTTCCTATACGGTGTAAATTCTTTAATATTAACATTAAAAATAAATGTTAATGTCATCCTACGGTTAAACTTCTTTTATTATATTAACATTAAAAATGTTAATGTCATCATACGGTTGAATTTCTTTTAATATTAACATTAAAAATGTTAATTACATCCTATGGTGAAATTTCTTTTATTATATTAACATTAAAAATGTTAATTTCATCATACGGTGAAAATACTATTTTATTTTTAAAAATAAAAATGTACTTCTTGTCATACAGTGAAAATCCTATTTTATTTTTGCAAATAAAAATTAATTTTTATACATGTCACATTCCTACTTTACTTTTACAATTAAAAAGTAAATTTTGTCATACAGTGAATCTTCTCTTTTAAATTCCATTGAAAATAATGTAACTTATCCTACGATGTAAATTTCTTTTTATTTAACATAAATAAAATGTGCAATTCTCATACGGTGAAATCATTCTAATATTATCATTAAAAAAAATGTTAAATGTTCATACAGTAAATTTTCTTTTTATATCCACATAAATAAAATGTGCAATTCTCATACGGTGAAATCATTCTAATATTATCATTAAAAAAAATGTTAAATGTTCATACAGTAAATTTTCTTTTTATATCCACATAAATAAAATGTGAAATTCTCATACGGTGTATATTTCTCATCTTATGTACATTAAAGATAATGTACATTTATCCTACAGTTGAAGTTTTTATAATATTAACATTAAAATGTTAATTACATCATACGGTTGAAATTTTATAAAACTAACATAAAACTATGTTAAGTTATACATGTGGTGAAATTACCTTTTTATTAACATTTAAAAACAATGTTAATTTTCCATACATTGCAAATGCTTCTTATTTACATCAAAATAATGTTAATTTCTCTAACCATGTAAATTACTTATTGTTAACATCAAAATAAATGTTAATTTGTCATACAACGCAATTTAATTATTATTAACATTAAACAAAAAGGTTAATATCTCATACGATGTAAATTTTACATAATAAAATGTAAATTTCATGTCATTACATAACATCAGCATCCAACAATCCAACATGATCAAATCCAATGACTAATATCAAGGTACTTACAAGGTGATGATTTAACTTGACATATGTACAATCAGCAAAGCATGATTAAATAAATTAACTCGTATTTAATTCTAATCAATCACCAATTCAGATTCAAACATTAAAAGAAAAAAAATAGATCTAATATCATGTTGTTATAGGCAATTCAGATTTAGCATCATATGGGATAAACAGTTCAGATCCATGTTTTAAATATCATGACATATTAGATCTAAAATTTACAATCATAGAAATAATAATTAAATAAATTAAATTAAATTAAAAATAAAATTCTCATAGTGTTTGGTCAGAGAAGAAGATTCAGGTTCGATCAGATTTGATGTTCGAGTCAAAACAATTGCGGATCTGGGACAATTCTAATGCAAATTCATAGGAAAAATCAAAATCAGCTTTTTACAACTGGCTGTGTAACGCTTAAAAGCGTGGGGAAATCTGAAATAAAATCTACCTTAGAACCCATGATTGTTCAAAAATTCAAATCCGATTTTCTGGAGTTGTAGTTGACGAAACGACGAGCCGTTTGTTGGAGATTGGAGTGCTACGAGAGGGCTATCTTCGCCGGGAGTTGGAGGAGGTGCGGCGGCTGCTATTGGGGGTAGCGGGGCTGCGTTCGGCGCAGGTTGAGGGGGGTGGTGGCGGAGATTCGGGCGACGGTTCGAGGTGATTCTTGTCGGAGATCGTAGGGCTCGAGATCTCTTCGAAACGAGTATAAGTTTGCGATTTTTCGTTGAGAAATGAGTGAGAAAACGGAGCTCAAAGTTTCGACCATGAATGGGTTCTCACGGCTGAACAAGGACGGGAGGAGGAAGAAGAAACGCGGCTTTTATATTAAAATATTAGGTTAAATTAATTATTATTTAATTGGCCCGTTTAAGCCCGTTTTGGTCCGAACTCCGATTTAGGCCCAACGACTGTCGTTCATACCATTTAGCCCCCGTTCCGAACTCATCTGGATATGTCTCATCAGCCCACGTGATCGTCTTGGCCTTCGTTTTTCAGTTTTAAATATAAATCATTATTTTGAATTCAAACGTACGCAGAAATTCACCGGGACCACATACAGACTCAGAAAAATCCAGAAAAATTATTTTTGGCTTTCTTATGACGATACGATCACAACAAAATTAATTTCGTTCGATTCTGAGACTTTTTGAAAAATGGCTATTTTCAAGGCGAATATATTTAATATTAAAAATGCATTTTTAAACAAATATTTTCTGAAACTCGAAACATATAAGTGTTTACTGTTTTTCAATGCAGAAACGTCATTCTGAAACCAATGGAAGTGGTTTCGAGTTCAAATTCCTTCGTATGTAAAAAGTGGCAATTTTGACCTTTATATATTATATATATATATATTTCATAGCGACCTTTCTAAATTTTAATTTTGACATAACTTATAAATTTTAAAGTGAAATTCCAATTTTTCAGATTCATTAGAAAGATATTCTTAAATAGATTTAAATATTTTTGGTTTCACTAAAATTTGTTTTATTTTGAATCCTGTACATTCAGTCAAAGTTTCAAATCAAAATTTCAAACTGCAGCGCTTGTTTTAATCTCCTTTTATATTTAAATTAAATTTGTTCGTTTTAACTTCGATTAAAATAAATAAATCATTAAAAATACTTTAAATTCATTAAAATAAAAATTTTAATTTGGCCCTAAAATTTCGGGTCGTTACAGAAAGCCATATAACCAAAGTTATATGGTAACTGAGTGAGTCACATTCCAATTCAGGATTTCTTTTAAATAAAGAATATCTTTTAAAAATAAGGAATATTTGGAATAAAGAACATTATAAAATAATATCTCTTAGAATAAAGAATACTGCACTATAAAGGATATTTTATATAAAGAATCTTTTAATAAAGAGTAATTTTAAGATAATGAATATTTTAAATAAGATTTGACAAATTATAAAATGATGATTTCTATGTCCGTTCTTGGATGGACAAAAGAATAGAAAATATATTTCTATTGAAGTAAACTAGTTTTTAACTAAAAATTAAATCTCTTATTTAAGATTTTTAGAGTTTCAATTATATCTTGTAATTGAAATGAAATGATATGTGAATTGGGTTTATTGTGAACTATGTTTTAAACGACATTTGTTCTTTAACCCAATTTACAGTGAAAATATGATGTAAAATTTATCTTTTGTTAAGATTTAAAAGAAAGATTCTAAAGCAAAGTTTTCCAATTTAATAAATTAAATTGGAATTGAGTGGAAATTCAGTTTGATAATAATCGAGATAGGTTTCTGCAAAAGAAGACCGATACTATATATGGAATTTAAAAGGCTTTTCCGTTATTCCATTTATATTTTTGGTCCGATACAGGAATTTATATCGATTATGTTTTGACTTGATTTCTGTGAAAATTCCATATTTAATGGAATATGGCTTTGGGTTTATCGTGAACAATGTTTTTAAAAGACATTGGTTCTTTAACCCAATTAAAGACAAGGTTAATTCCGTAAGAATTGAATAATCATTTAATAATGATTTTTGATATTAAAATCAAATTGGAGTTTTAATGAATGTTTAAAAGAATAAATTTATAAGAATTTATCTTTGATTTAATTTATGGGAATCTTTCCCTTTATTATGAATATTCTATTAAAAGAATATTCTAAATTGGAATGAGACGTTGGATGTGTTTTATAACACTTGATTTTCAATTATAAAATATGCAAGTTATTCAGAAAGTCCGGGTTTAACCCATTCTGAATAATTACTACGACGATCAAGAGTCGAAGATGAAGACGGTGGTTGAAGACCAGCAATCTTCACATCGAATGGATGAGGACTACTGATGCTCTGGACTGATTTGCACCCAGGACAGGGATTAAGTGGTAGTTATCCGGACGTAGTGTTGATCCATGCGGATTTGGCTTTCGCTCAGACCCAGGGCATAAGCTTATAAATGGATGCATGTCTGACGTTGAATTTCATTTTTTGTAAATTGATTTCTATTAATATACAACCGTTGGTGGCGGAGAATTTATTCTCTTGCTAAACACCCTTAGAGGTTGTGTGTTAATAGTTATGAATTGCATGGTGTGAAATGTCAACGTGGCACGCCAAGATGCAAATGATCAAGGCTTTGTTGCAAAGCAGGCCTTGTGGGATGATCAAAGCATAGCCTATTTTGGCATAGCTTTGTGTAGCGTGACTTCGCGAGCCTCACACACCGATAGAGTCTAAAACGGAGCAAGGAAACGCAGGGAGTGCACACGTTTCTTTCTAGCTTATAGTGGTGTCAGGGACCTACCAGCGCTGACATTTTACTTAAGTGGATAATGGAATTTTCCAGTACTCGGATTTTTGCGGTCGCCAACGGCCGTATTATTAGTTCAATAGGACCGGGATGCGTGTGTTCAGGCATAACTAATCCACTAACGTTATTTGTGGACCAACCCTGCTGTATCCAAGGGTTGCCCATAGGTGTGATCCTGAGGGATTGCTAGAGTGTCTCAAATCTGTAGAAGATCGTTCCTAGCCTTGACTCATGATGGAAACCCAATTTCCAACACGCCCCATGCGATTTTGATTGTATAACTAGTATGGCGACATGATATATGGTACCCATGCCGTCTAGGATTGATACATTTATTTTGAAATGTTTTATTAAAACATATACACACTAATAGTAATATCGTTTTACGTATTTATCATCTTTTGACCATTATAAGGTAAAACCCTATCCTCCGGTTTGCGTTGCATTGTGTGATGGGACTTGGGTCTTATAATGGTTTCATTTTTCTAAAAAAAAAAGCATTGCGTTATTTGATGATTTACTTATTTTATTGCACTGGCAATCCAATGGAGTAAACCCGTTCCGCGTTAGCGGCGTGGTCCTGTGATTAGCCTTCTTATTAGTTAAGTTAGTTAGATTTCTCATACCATTCCCATGACTGACCCGTAGTTTGTTTCACTTTGCGAACTCGGGTGCCCTCGTTCCACACGGGCAGTCGAGTAGCTTTTTGCAGATATCTTTATCTCTTTAGCAGGATCCTGGATCGAAGCTTAAATTTTTGTCCAGAGCATTGAAGTCTTCCGCTGTGTATTGTATTAATTATTGAAATTTTACCTTCCGCTGTATTATATTTAATGTACTCTGATATATTCTGTACTCTGACGTAACATTTATTATTGATGTTATAAAAGTCTTTTGTTATTTGTTCTGATGTATGTTGTATGCCCAAGTTAACGTATTCAGGTTTTGAACGGTCTTGGTCGATTTTGCGGTCGATTAGGTCCGAGCAAAATCCGTGGTCGTTACACCCACTGTTCATAGTAAAAATCGCAATTTTATATTGTTATCCCCATAATAAAACCCTATTTTTATAATGCTAAAAATCATAACATTTTATTGTTAAAAATCACATCTTGTTCATTTCAAAAGTCAAATCTTTTTCTAGTTCAAAAAAAATCAAATCTTTTTGTTATATAAAAATTAAACCTTTTTACTATATAAAAATACAACCTTTTCTTATTCTTTAAAAACAATTCAATTTTATAAATTTTAAAACAATGCCAACTTATATTCTTAAATCATGTTATTTACAAATATAATGTTATTTCATTTTACAAATAAAAGATCATTTCTTTAGAGAAATAAAGATCATTTCTTTAGACACTTGAAAATCAAATTCTTACATATTTGAAAATCAAAAAAAAAATTATGTTGTGAAAATCATCACTTTATATTGCTACTCAAATAAATAAAAATAGAATTTTAATGCCGTAAACACGTGTAAATTTCATATTTTTATACCATAAACAAACATATAAAAATCAGATTCTATTCATGCTTTTTCAAATTAAAAATAAGATTTTTATTTGATTACAAAATTTAATTAAACAAAACCTTATAAAACTTACTGGTTTTCGGTCGGTGGAGCTCGCGGGGACCAGGGGGAGGCTCGATGTCAATGGGGGTCGAAGGGGGAAGCTCAGGCGCGGCGGACCCAGGCTGTTGCGGCGGAGGTGGTTTTAGCGGGGGGGGGGGGGGCTAGGGACTTGCGGATTAGGGTTTGCTGAAGAAAGAGGGAGGGAGAGGGAAGAGAAGGGAGATCGAAGGGGGTTTGGGGTAGGCGCTGTCATCGGTGGCGCGCTGAAGATGACGGCGCGGGGAGGGCGATGGCGTCACCTGCTTAGCAGGCTCCATTTTTTTTGTGCGATCTCGTTTTGGTTTGGGGGTAAAGAGAAACGACTGGGGGGGCTTAATGAATATATTATTATTTATAAAATTTAATTATTTATTTTATCTTTCAAAAAGCTGACTTTTCTTTTGAACCCCAAACGAGGCCCAACGACTGTCGTCCCTAGCGTATTACCCACATTCCGAACACAATGGGATATGTCACATAGGCCAATTCGGCTGTTATGATCAGTTTTCGTTTAAATTAAACTTTAAATCTACATCTTCAATTTTGAACGCACATTTCGATTTACCGGGGTCACATACGAACTCTAAAAATTCCAGAAAAATTATTTCTAGCTTCGTATTGACGATACGGTCCTAACAAAACAAATTTTGTCAAATTCTGAGACCGTTTAAAAAATGGCCATTTTCCAGTCGATTAAAATCAACTGAAACTGGTCAAATGCGTTTTCCTTTGCCACGCTCACATATTTATTTGAAAAATTACAAAATTTGAAACCTAGCAATAACTAGACATCCCGGATCCAACATATGTGGTTTCATCAAAAACCGAGGTCGTTTGCAAAATTCCCATTTTTAAGGGCCTAAATTCCATAGCGACTATTCTGAATTTTCAACTGGACGTAACTTTTGATTCCCGCTATGAAATTTCAATTTTTCTGATTCGTTGGAAAGATATTCTCAATTAGATTCTAATATTTTTGGTTTTGCTAAAATCCGGTTTATTTTGCACCCGGTACATTCAAATGAAATTTGAAATCGAATTACCGAACTACCGCGCCATTCTCAATTCATTTTATAATTATATATAATTATTTATATTCTAACGACGACGTATATAGATATATACGTTCTATTCTATTCAAAATAAATTTCTCGTCGATATTATTTAAAATCATTCATTATAAATGTTCAAACTTCATTAAAATTGCCAAATAAAAATTTTAAATTGGCTCGCATTTCCAGGTTATTACAATCTCCCCCACTTAAAACTTTTCTTCCCCGAAAAGGAACGAAGCCGAAAGTTGTTTAACTAATCAACTCAACTTTCATTATTTTCATTACGGCTTAAGTTCTTCAGCTTTCCAGTTTCTAAGAACTTTTCAAATTTTTCCAAAATTTGGCTAACAGCCTAAATTTTCGGAAAATTTCGCCATAACCTCCCCTGCACCGGGGGCTTCGGGATATTTCATATAGCCTCCCACGGCCTTCTTCAATCCAAAAGAATAAGAAAAAGCCAAGTGGCTCACAAAATCATCATCACCCAAACAAAACAGTAAATTATGGTAAACATGTACCTATTTGTCGGGCAAACAATTTTATTCTGCTCTAGCCTCCTTGCTATGACCTGTTCAATGTAAGTACATGTACATGCAAGCATATGCGACTAATTTTCAATACAATTTACTATTTGGTTCAAATTGGCTAAATGGTTCAACATTTAATTAATCAAACAATATTCAAACAACACAACCATCAATCAATTAGTTGATTAGCTTTTCAAATTCATAACTTAGATATATAGTCCAAAAATCAGATTTTTGATGCCAAATCAGAACAATAGGCCCTATATAATTTTGGTTCTCACACCAGTCAATAGGAAATATATAGAAATCCCACTTTCGATACTTGAAAATAAATACTGATAACGCTGCAGCATTATCAGAATCATCCCCGGGCGACTAGAGTGTGATCCTATATCTACCCAATATATTAAAACTTCAAATACACGCGGATCAGACGTATACGCAAAATCTTTATATACTGGATTGTCCAAATTCAATATAAAATAAATAATCAAATACATATAAAACGATTTAAATTTCAAAACAAAATTTGTTTTCGATTTTATTTCAAAATTATACTCTTCACACTCGTTCTAGGATATTATTGATCCCATCTCTAACGAGTCATTCCCTTTGGATATTACTAATCCAATTTCTGATGAATTCTTTCGTATGGTTCTAATGTGTCTTGTTCTCTGAGCTTTGTAAACCAAAGCTCTGATACCACTGTAAGCACCCATAACTTTCCCGGTAAGGAAAGAGCGGATACTACGAGAACAACACACAAAAGAACGCAGACGGAAGAACATTTCATTGTATTTTATAACAATGCACCAGATTACAAGAATATACAGAGTAAGAATAAATATTACACAGAAATATCAGAGATTTAAATTACATTTAAATACATCGCAGCGGAAAATAATACATTACACAACTGAAGGAGATATACGGATACAAAGCTTTCCGGATATCATTCCAGCTGTAAACCAGGATCCTGTGAATATAAATCTGCAAAACCAAAACTACTAGCTGCCCGTGTCAAAATAAGGGCACCCAGAGTTTAGGTTAAAATAATAAACTCCAAGTCAGTCATGGGACCAGTGTGAGAACTAAAACAATTATTAATCTTTATTTTAAAGTTAGGTAAATCAAGGGACCGCGCCATATAACACAGAACGGGTTTCCTCCCAAGAACACCAGTGCATAAAACAACAACGCAATGCTAAATAAAGAACAATGAAGCTATTATAAAACCCAGGTCCCATCACACAATGCAACACAAACCGGAGGATAGGGTTTGTGACGATCCCAAAACCCCGTGACACATTGTTAAGGATAATCATTGGAATATAACACATTAATCATCATTAGCAGATCACAGATAATAGCATAAACAGAAAATAGAATAATTTACACACATATGATAGCGGAATCATATAGATATCATCACATCAGAGAGCACAGTACAGGATACAACTTAGTGCATAATGATACATAATCAGTCACCATCGCCAGAGGCGGAATCATACATAAAGAGTACAAAAAATAAATATCAGTCTACATCGCCAATGGCGGAATCATAATATAGATACAATAATGGCAGAGAAAATCCAAGTCAGCACGGTGTAGTCAT
The DNA here is from genome assembly GCA_030737875.1 of Allium sativum. Classification (NCBI taxonomy): domain Eukaryota; kingdom Viridiplantae; phylum Streptophyta; class Magnoliopsida; order Asparagales; family Amaryllidaceae; genus Allium; species Allium sativum. The sequence goes on from CM060920.1 coordinate 895,879,712, forward strand.
GCCTCGCCATGAGCCAAAAGTGCATCAGAAACCTGTAACTAGGCTGCCCGTGTGTAAATGAGGGCACCCGAGTTTGCAAGGTGAAACAAACTACGAGTCAGTCATGGGATTAGTATGAGAAATCTACTTAACTTATTAACAACAATAATAAGGCAAATCAAAGGACCACGCCACTTTCGCGGAACGGGTTTACTCCAATGAGTGCTAGTGCATGAAATAAAGTAAATGATTAAATCATCGCAATGCTTTTTATAAAATGAAGCCATTATAAGACTCAGGTCCCATCACACAATGCAACGCAAGCCGGAGGATAGAGATTTACCTTATAATGGCCAAAAATGCTTCATACGTATAAAACAAAAGTGTTTGATATTATTACTAGTGCAAATATGTTTCAAAAGCAAATTCAATCATAAATATCAATCCTAGGCGGCATAGCTACCATCTACTATGTCGCCATACTAGTAATACAATCACGTCCGCATATTTCGTATTGGAAATTGGATTCCTTCATGAGTCGAGGCAAGGGGCAAGCTCCTCTCCGATTCGAGACACTCTAGCAAATGCCTCGGGACCGCACACAACAATCCCTGGATCCTCCAAGGCCGGTCCTCCCTTACTTTCGAGGATTAATTATTCCTGAACACACGTTTCCCAGTCCTTACAAACCTATAATCGAGGCGCCTCATATTCCAACAACCACACAGGTGAAAAGTAGATATAAATGTCAGGGCTGGGTGGTCACTGACACCACCATAGCTAGAAAGAAACATCGTGCACTCCTTGGGCCCTTCTCCCGTTTTTGACTCATACCGGGGTGTGAGGCTCGCGAATTCACGTTATACACAAAGCTACATCACACAGACCATGCTTTGATCATCAACCACAAGACTTTGCTTTGCAACAGAAGCCTTGATCATATGCCACTCAGGCGTGCCACACAGGCAATCCACTCCATGCGACTGATTTCTATCAATACATAACCTCTGAGCTCGTACGTCTCAGAGAAGGGCGTTAAGTAAGAGAATAAATTCTCCGCCGCCAAACAGATATATATTTAACAGAGATCAATCAGCATAGAACAAAATCCAGTGTCAGACACACAGTCCATTTACAAGTCCGTTCTGGGTCTGAACGAAACCGGAGGCACCAATTCCTCGCATATCCGTACAATCAACAGTATGTTTGGACGACTACTACTTCAGCTCCTTCATGGTAGCTACTCCAATCACGAGCATCAGTAGCGCCCATCCATCTAATGTGAAGATCGTCGGTTGTAACGACCCGCATTCTACGCATCATAGGATCGTAGAATATTTATTTCATTCACATACGAAGTCGTATGGTCATGTGACTTTGGGAGACGACTATTGGGGTCATTTCCCATGTTCATGATTTTTCCCAATTTTTAAATGATCATTTTACCGCTAGTTGGCACTGTTTTGGCCATAACTTTTGACTGAAAAGGAATTTTGACTTGAAACCACTTCCATTGGCTCCGGATGTTGGTTTACAATTCCGTAGAGTGGTCACATTAGCCAAACGGATTCACCGTTTGGGAGATATGGCTGAAACAAGTTTCAGATGGTGAAAAACAGCTTAATTGAGCTTAACCGGGTGATTAGCAGCTAGGCCCAGAGGGGAATTTCGGGTTTAGGGGTATATAGGGGCTGATTAGGGTTAGAAAACATTTCTTTAGACATTTTCCAGCCGCCACTTTCATCCTTAGACACTCTAACAATGGCCTCCTACATCTAAAACACCCCAAATCACTTTCTAATTGAAGATTAGGCTTAGCAACATCAAATTAAGAAGAAAGAGCACCAAAGCAAGGTTAGAGCTGCTGTTGGACATCAGTATTCGCCCCAAATCAGAGGAGTTTCAGTCCTGAGAATTTTATTTTGTGGCAAAGGTGAGTGATAGCATCATTTTGACACTAATTACAGTTAATTAAGGGTGATTAGTGAAGATTAGTGAATTTATGCACCAATAAATTCTGGAAAAATGTTTAGAAATTCTTAAATAATGTTTTATACCTCTGGTTGAAATTTGGTTCGATTTGATTAAGTTTTATTAAACCTATGATGAGATTTGCTTAAACATGATTAAGGGAAAATAATGGGTTTTGGGCACATTTGATCCATTTTGACATATAAATTCATTGTTTTGGTGTTTGTGGTTAGTTTGCTATGTTGTTATGACTATTTGACATGAATTGTGATTGATTAGAATAGTTAGATTTGTCAAAAACGTCGTCGAATGGCGTAAACATGTTGCCGGAAAAGTTGCAGAAAGTTGTGCAGGGTTTCGGATCGGATCGGGTATAGGCTCGGATCGGATAGGGAGCTGGGCAAGGAATCCGACCCGAACTGGAATCTGGCACAAAGAAGGTTGGCAAGAAGGAAGGCCACTGCTTTGAGTTGGAGTTGGACAGAGGATCGGATCGGGCTATGGAGCGAGATCGGATCGGAGGGGGCTAGGGAGCGAGATCGGATCGGAGGAGGCAAGCGAGGGGGATGGGATCGGCCTATGGAGTAGGCCAGATCGGAGTAGGCCAGGGAACGAGATCGGATCGGAGCAGGCAAGCTGGAGGAGAGACGAACCGAACCGACTGGAGCGTGACATCCGAACCGAACCGACGTCTAAGGGGAAGGATCACCGAACCGAACCGCACGCAGGAATACACCATGGAGCATTGCACCGAACCGAACCGTGTTATACGTATATATCCGAACCGAATCGAATTCAGGACCACTTCTATGCGACGACTCTTTTGAAGACCAACTCCAATTCGATCAAAACCCGAGATGCAAAGGAAGTCCAAATGAGAAGTTAGAGCTCAAGATTTAGATGAGAATCAACGAGTTCGCTTCATGGTTGGGCTTTGCTGTGGGGCGCGTGTTAAGGGGTTATCGATGTCTATAGCTTTGGACCACTATGGTAGGAGGTACGAAGGCGGATTCAGGGCCATTATGGTATCGGTAGAACCAAGGGCTACGACCAATGAAGTGAGTCATTGAAATGTTTGGTCATGACTCCAAGTGTTTGGCTTGGTCACAGCAGGGTTTCTACAAGTCGGGACCCGTCGTTACCTCAATTTTTCTAGTGTTCCAAGGAGGTAGATGTCGTATGCTTTGTGCACTGAGTGAGGGATGTGAGGATGGTTGCTATGGATGATTTGGTTGCTATCATTATGACATACACACCCCACCCCCGTATTCTTTACACGATTCATTATGGCACCTTAGAGAACTGTACGGTATGTGGTACTAACTCTTTGGTTGCAGGTCCAGGTTCAGGTATGGTTTAGTATACCTGTTATTATTCTGTATAGATGCTTATCGCTCATACCAGGCTTTATGTCTGACCCAGAGTTTTATGTCTCCTCTTATTACTCTGGGTGCTCACACGAGCAGACTAGAGACAGGTTAGCTGGTGATGCACGGGTAGATGATCCGGAGACGAGCAGGAGGCTTCCACGTAATACATATATATAGTATTCTCCCTGTGTTGTTGAAGATCACTGCTTGGGCATTGGTGGTGTATCTTCTATTTTGGCTTTCTTTTGTTTAGAGACAGTAGATTTTGAGAAGTTGTAATAAGCTGTATTTGGATTTCCGCTGCTTTGATATTGACGTTGGTTTCAGTTGTCAGCTTATGCACTGTCTCGTCTGTTTTATGTCAAGTACATTATTATTACTATATTTTATCCCATGCGTTGTGAGACATTCTACAGGTTCCTTGATTAGTTCATTCTCTTCTTTCCTTTCTCCTGACGACCGTACCGTGCTAGTCGGGCATGTGTACAGCGCACTCTCGGAGGAAATGCAGACTGGTGCGGGGCGGGCCGTCACACTTGGTATCAGAGCTCTAGGTTGCGTAGTTAACCTAGGGAAGTTATCAGGGAGGGATAATATACGTATACGAGAGAGCGTATTTGTGATTATTTTGGTTTTCAAAAGCTATATATATATACTATTAGTAGTATAAGAATGAAGTCGTACTGCACTAGCACCACTATGGAATCGTTAATCGTTCCCTTTTTCAGATTGACGATGAGCCGATATGTTAGAGGTACCGGTAGAGGAGCCAATAATGGGAATGCTGCTGACATGAGGACGATGTTTACTGACCTCATGAGAGAGATGCTTAGAGATGTACGGAGAGCAGCTCCCAATGATGGAAATGGTGGTGGTCCAATAGTGCAGGCGCCGAGGGTCGATTTCGCCAAGCTAAACAAGGATTACACTAGCCTTGGTGGGAAGCCGTTTCACGGAACGGAGTCGGCCACGGATGTTCAAGATTGGTTGGATAGTTGCGAACGTATCTTCGAGGATTTGGGTATCGAGGATGCGATGAAGAGAAAGCTAGCGTCCCGTCAGCTGCCAGGGCGGGCAATGAATTGGTGGAATGCTATAAAGGCAGCCACTCCCGAAGATCAGATTACTTGGGAGCAGTTTAAAGCTCGCTTTAGCGAGAAGTTCATTCCAGCTGCTCAGAAGTCAGTGCTGTTTAAGAAATTCTTGGAGCTCAAGCAGAATGGCAGAGCTGTCTCGGAGTATATTGCTGAATTCGACACTCTGTCGAAGTACGGGTTATCTCTTATTGATACTGCCGAGAAGAAGAATGAGAAATTCATAACTGGTATGGATCAGTACTTGGGGGAAAGGCTTATTAACCACATCGATGAGACGTTTGAATCGATTGTAGGGAAAGCACTGAGGTCAGAAAGTCTCTACCCTAAGCCGAAGACTGAGGTTGTATCCGCAGATGAGCCAAAGTCACAAGCAAGTGGTGGAGGCAAGGGTGGTTCCCTGAATAAAAGGAAGCAGAGTTAGACTAAGAATGGCCAGAAGAAAAAGAATAAACAAGATGTTGAGTGCTTCAGCTGTGGTAAGAAGGGCCATTATGCTAGTAATTGTCGGGCCAAGCCAGCGGATAGGAAGTGCTCCAATTGTGGCCAAATGGGACATCACAAGGACAAGTGTCCGCAACCCCCTAAAGAAAAGCAAATGGTGAAAGCATATGCCCTTAATGCTATTCCTTCTTCGTCGAATGCCCCAACTGCGGCGGAGAAGGGAAAGAATGTCGTCATTCAAGGTATGCTTTCTGTTTACGATGTTCCTGTTAGAGTTTTGTTTGATACCGGAGCTTCCAGTTCTTTCATATCTAGTGACCTGGTAGATAGGTTGGGATTGGAGCCCGAGATTGTCGATAGACCTTTAGTAGTGACGAACCCGATTGGTGGTTCAACTAGCCTTAGCATGATTTGTCGTAACGTGGTCTTATCGAGTCATGGATGCATGTTTGTTTGTGATTGCTTTGTTTTGGGCTTTACTGGGTTTGGCATTATTTTGGGAGTAGATTGGCTCCAAAGATACGGGGTGGTGGTAGACTGTGAGGGCCTTTTGGTGACAGCTAGAGCGGATGATGGGCGGAGGATAGTGTTTGGTGGTCTACCCAGTGAGGGGGTATTGGCTAGTTTTCTAAACTCCCTTGACATTCCGCATAGTGTGTTGTCAGGTTTGCCCGTGGTTGGCCAGTATCCGGATGTTTTCGAAGAAGTGACCGGACTTCCACCACACCGAGAGATTGAGTTCCGTATTGATTTGGTAAAAGATGCCAGGCCTATAGTGATGCCACTTCGTCGTATGGCACCGAGGGAGCAGCGAGAGCTCGAGGTGCAAGTCAGCGATCTTTTGAAGAAGGGATTTATCAGAAGGAGTGTTTCTGAATGGGGAGCACCAGTTGTGTTTGCTACCAAGGCGGATGGTTCCCTTCGTTTGTGTGTAGACTACCGCGAGTTGAATAAAGTAACGAGGAAGAACAAGTATCCTCTACCACGGATAGATGATTTGTTCGATCAGTTGAGTGGCGCGAGAGTATTTTCTCAGTTAGATCTCGCGACAGGTTTTCATCAGCTTAGAGTGGAAGCTGAGAGTATAGCTAAAACGGCATTTCGAACGCCGTCTGGGTTTTATGAGTGGTTGGTCATGCCATTCGGGCTGACCAATGCCCCAGCATATTTTATGGATCTTATGAATAGGGTATTCAGAGATCAGTTGAATAAGTTTGTCCTTGTGTTCGTTGATGATATTTTGGTCTACTCAAGGACAGAGGAAGAACACAAGGGACATTTAAGAATAGTGATGGAGGTGTTGAGAAAACACCAATTGAAAGCAAAGTTTTCTAAGTGTCACTTCTGGAAGAGGGAAGTGAGGTTCTTGGGCCATGTTGTATCAGAGAATGGGATTGCCGTGGACCCGGCAAAGGTGGCTACAGTACAGGTTTGGCCTACGCCCAAGAATGCAATAGACGTAAGAAGTTTCTTGGGGTTAGCTGGATATTATCGTAAGTTTATCCAAGGGTTCTCCAAGATAGCAGCACCATCGACCCAGTTGACTAAGAAGAATCAAGCTTTTGTCTGGGATGGAAGGTGCGAGAATGCATTCAAGAGTCTAAAGGATAAGTTGACAAGCGCACCAGTGTTAGTCATTCCTAAGGGGAATGAAGAGATGACGGTATACACGGATGCATGTGGTACCGGACTGGGTGCTGTATTGATGCAAGGCGGTAGGGTTGTAGCTTATGCAAGTCGGCAATTGAAGCCGCACGAGAAAAGATACCCTACCCATGATTTAGAATTGGCAGCAATCGTGTTCGCGTTAAAGATGTGGAGACACTATCTCTTGGGAGAAAGATTTGAGCTGTTTACAGACCATAAGTCGTTGAAGTATCTCTTCTCCCAGAAGGATTTAAATCTCCGGCAACAAAGGTGGTTAGAGTTCTTAGCTTCCTATGATTTTGACATCGCATATACACCGGGAAAGGGCAATGCGGTGGCTGATGCATTGAGTAGAAGACATGCCAGTTTAGGGGCTATGTTTCTAGAATGGAAGCAACTAGAGTACATCGCTGGGTATGATTTCAGACCAAAGTGCGAATTGGATCCAGAAATGTTAGCAAGTTTGACGATCAGACCCACTTTGATTGAGCGGATCGGCTCTAGTCAGAGGGACGATCCTAACCTATTGGAAATCATCTCCAAGTTAGAGATGGGTATCGATGAGGAGATGAACAAGTATGGGCTTGATCGAGATGGATGGCTTAGAAAGGATGGAAGACTAGTCGTACCCAATGTCAATGGATTGAGAGATGAAGTGCTTAGGGAATGTCATCACTCAAAACTGACTATACACCCCGGTGGTAATAAGATGTATCGAGACATGAAGCAGACCTACTACTGGGAAGGGATGAAAAGAGACATTGGGAAATTTATATCCAAGTGCATGAATTGCCAGCTAGTTAAAGCCGAGCAAAAGAAGCCTAGTGGGTTGTTACAGCCCTTAGAAATTCCCGAATGGAATTGGGAGCAAGTCTCGATGGATTTCATCGATGGTTTACCAAGAACTAGATCGGGACATGATAGCATTTGGGTGATTGTGGACCGACTGACTAAAAGTGCAAGATTTATACCAGAACGGCAGCTAAGTTAGCAGAATTGTATATGAAGTGGGTAGTGAGATTTCATGGAGTACCTAAAAGCATTGTGAGTGACCGAGACCCGTTGTTCACTAGTGGGTTTTGGAACAGCTTACAAGAGGCTCTAGGGTCAGAGTTACATCTCAGTACCGCATATCATCCTCAGACCGACGGTCAGACGGAGAGGGTGAATCGTATTTTGGAAGATCTCTTGAGAGCATGTATATTGGATTTTGGTGGATTATGGGATGATCATTTGCATCTAGTAGAGTTTGCATATAATAATAATAGCTACCAATCCAGTATCGGCATGGCTCCGTTTGAAGCTTTGTACGGAAGACCATGCAACTCACCATCATGTTGGATAGAGACTGGCGAGAAGTTTATGCTTGGACCAGATGTGGTGAGGGAAACTTCAAATAAAATCAAGACCATTCAACAACGAATGAAGGCTGCCCAAGATAGGCAGATGAGTTATGCTGATAAGAGGAGAAGAGACTTAAAATTCTCCGTTGGCGACTTGGTGTTTGTCAAGATTTCTCCGTTGAAGAGCGTAATACGATTTGGCAGGAGAGGCAAGTTGGCTCCAAGATTCGTTGGCCCATTCCCTGTTCTCGAACTAGTCGGGAATTTGGCATATAGAGTTGGCTTACCAGAGAAAATGGCGGGAGTTCACAATGTATTTCATGTTTCCCAACTAAGGAAGTTCGTTCACGACCCAGATATGACTGTTCCACCTGATCAGTTGGAGGACTTCGAAGTAGAACCCGAGGCGGTTGGGAACCGCAAGCCGGCCCGTATTGTCGAGCACGACATGAAGCAACTTCGAAGGAAGGCGGTGAAGCTAGTCAAGGTTCAGTGGGGCGAGGACGAGAATGATTGTACTTGGGAGACAGAGGAGAACATTTGGAAGACTTATCCAGAACTCTTTGCCTGGTAAGATTTTGACTTCGATTTAGTTTTCCGCATGCTAGGATAGGCTCGTTTGCTTGTTTTGCATGTTTGATTGTTGTATGTGGTTGTTAGGCATGTGCGATCCTTTGTATGTTTTGAGTTAAGGAATTTCGGGGACGAAATTTCTTAAGGGGGGGAGAGTGTAACGACCCGCATTCTACGCGTCATAGGATCGTAGAATATTTATTTCATTCACATACGAAGTCGTATGGTCATGTGACTTTGGGAGACGACTATTGGGGTCATTTCCCATGTTCATGATTTTTCCCAATTTTTAAATGACCATTTTAGCCCTAATTGGCACTGTTTTGGCCATAACTTTTGACTGAAAAGAAATTTTGACCTGAAACCACTTCCATTGGATCCGGATGTTGGTTTACAATTCCGTAGAGTGGTCACATTAGCTAAACGGACTCACCGTTTGGGAGATATGGCTGAAACAAGTTTCAGATGGTGAAAAACAGCTTAATTGAGCTTAACCGGGTGATTAGCAGCTAGGCCCAGAGGGGAATTTCGGGTTTAGGGGTATATAGGGGCTGATTAGGGTTAGAAAACATTTCTTTAGACATTTTCCAGCCGCCACTTTCATCCTTAGACACTCTAACAATGGCCTCCTACATCTAAAACACCCCAAATCACTTTCTAATTGAAGATTAGGCTTAGCAACATCAAATTAAGAAGAAAGAGCACCAAAGCAAGGTTAGAGCTGCTGTTGGACATCAGTATTCGCCCCAAATCAGAGGAGTTTCAGTCCTGAGAATTTTATTTTGTGGCAAAGGTGAGTGATAGCATCATTTTGACACTAATTACAGTTAATTAAGGGTGATTAGTGAAGATTAGCGAATTTATACACCAATAAATTCTGGAAAAATGTTTAGAAATTCTTAAATAATGTTTTATACCTCTGGTTGAAATTTGGTTCGATTTGATTAAGTTTTATTAAACCTATGATGAGATTTGCTTAAACATGATTAAGGGAAAATAATGGGTTTTGGGCACATTTGATCCATTTTGACATATAAATTCATTGTTTTGGTGTTTGTGGTTAGTTTGCTATGTTGTTATGACTATTTGACATGAATTGTGATTGATTAGAATAGTTAGATTTGTCAAAAACGTCGTCGAATGACGTATACAAGTTGCCGGAAAAGTTGCAGAAAGTTGTGCAGGGTTTCGGATCGGATCGGGTATAGGCTCGGATCGGATAGGGAGCTGGGCAAGGAATCCGACCCGAACTGGAATCTGGCACAAAGAAGGTTGGCAAGAAGGAAGGCCACTGCTTTGAGTTGGAGTTGGACAGAGGATCGGATCGGGCTATGGAGCGAGATCGGATCGGAGTGGGCTAGGGAGCGAGATCGGATCGGAGGAGGTAAGCGAGGGGGATCGGATCGGGCTATGGAGCAGGACCGGATCAGAGTAGGCCAGGGAACGAGATCGGATCAGAGCAGGCAAGCTGGAGGAGGGACGAACCGAACCGACTGGAGCGTGACATATGAACCGAACCGACGTCTAAGGGGAAGGATCACCGAACCGAACCGCACACAAGAATACACCATGGAGCATTGCACCGAACCGAACCGTGTTATACGTATATATCCGAACCGAATCGAATTCAGGACCACTTCTATGCGACGACTCTTTTGAAGACCAACTCCAATTCGATCAAAACCCGAGATGCAAAGGAAGTCCAAATGAGAAGTTAGAGCTCAAGATTTAGATGGGAATCAACGAGTTCGCTTCATGGTTGGGCTTTGCTGCGGGGCGCGTGTTAAGGGGTTATCGATGTCTATAGCTTTGGACCACTATGGTAGGAGGTACGAAGGCGGATTCAGGGCCATTATGGTATCGGTAGAACCAAGGGCTACGACCAATGAAGTGAGTCATTGAAATGTTTGGTCATGACTCCAAGTGTTTGGCTTGGTCACAGCAGGGTTTCTACAAGTCGGGACCCGTCGTTACCTCAATTTGTCTAGTGTTCCAAGGAGGTAGATGTCGTATGCTTTGTGCACTGAGTGAGGGATGTGAGGATGGTTGCTATGGATGATTTGGTTGCTATCATTATGACATACACACCCCACCCCCGTATTCTTTACACTATTCATTATGGAACCTTAGAGAACTGTACGGTATGTGGTACTAACTCTTTGGTTGCAGGTCCAGGTTCAGGTATGGTTTAGTATACCTGTTATTATTCTGTATAGATGCTTATCGCTCATACCAGGCTTTATGTCTGACCCAGAGTTTTATGTCTCCTCTTATTACTCTGGGTGCTCACACGAGCAGACTAGAGACAGGTTAGCTGGTGATGCACGGGTAGATGATCCGGAGACGAGCAGGAGGCTTCCACGTAATACATATATATAGTATTCTCCCTGTGTTGTTGAAGATCACTGCTTGGGCATTGGTGGTGTATCTTCTATTTTGGCTTTCTTCTGTTTAGAGACAGTAGATTTTGAGAAGTTGTAATAAGCTGTATTTGGATTTCCGCTGCTTTGATATTGACGTTGGTTTCAGTTGTCAGCTTATGCACTGTCTCGTCTGTTTTATGTCAAGTACATTATTATTACTATATTTTATCCCATGCGTTGTGAGACATTCTACAGGTTCCTTGATTAGTTCATTCTCTTCTTTCCTTTCTCCTGACGACCGTCCCGTGCTAGTCGGGCATGTGTACAGCGCACTCTCGGAGGAAATGCAGGCTGGTGCGGGGCGGGCCGTCACATCGGTCTTCAACCATCTTCGACTCTTCGACTTCTCAACGTCGATCGATTATTTGAAATGAGATGAACTCGGCCTTTTCAAATAACCCACGTATATTTAGATTTTCAAATCAATTTATCACATGGTTGGACTATTCAACATTCACATTTCAGTTCATTAGTTATAATTCTCATGTTAAATACATTCAACCATCACATATCAAGCAAACACAACAAAATTGGTTTATTTCCACTCTATATCGTCTATAGTATTTTATAACGATATATCGCCATTTTTATTTAATTTAAAACAGCCACATTTAATTAAACGACATTTCAGGTCGTGCCGATGCACTGGCGTTGTTTTTCACTAATTTTGTTTTACACATATCTGAAAATCTAACCGTTGGATCTTCACAAATTTTATATCATTAGGACGGTCATTTCAAAATGAATCCAACGGTTTCAGTTTTGGGAAAATCCGATGGTCGGATCTTCCACACTAGCCATTTGAAGTTACGATTTCAATTTACGAACTGCAGCGTCGTTATTCAATTTAATTTAATTATATATATATATATATAAATATAATCGTTTCTGGCGCTGTTTTTCTTCAGATTTGAATTAAACATTCCAGACAATCCAACCGTTGGATCTTCACAAAGTTGGTGCCGTTGGAAAGATATTTGCAAGGCGAACCCAACGGTTGCGGTTTCGGGAAAATTCAATGGTCGGATTTCCCGCACTAGTCGTTTGAAATCACGGTTTCAAAACACGAACTGCACGGCCACGTTTCGTTTTAATTTTATTTATATTTATATATTTATATAAATATAGTTCACTCAAAAATTCCTATATCGTTTTCACTTCAATTATTTCACTAACGCCTTTAAATTTTGGAAAATTTCGCCATAACCTCCTTTGTACGGGAGGAGCTGGGAAAATTCCCAAATAGCCACACGGGCGTCTCATGTCTAAAAGAAAAAGAAAAAGCCAAGCGGCTAGCCAACAGGCTCATAAAATCATCGCCCAGACAAAACAGTAAATGTGTACCTATTTGTCGGGCACAAAATTTTATTCCTCTTCTCTAGCCCCTTTGCTATAACCTGTTCATTAAATATGCATGTACATATATACAATTTTTATCACTTATCATTTTCCATTCCACTTCATATTTGATTTACTTTGGTTTAAAAACACCATTCATTCTAATGTTGCATGCATAGGCTAAAATCATATCATTAACTAATTAATGTATATTTCAACTCATGCATATTTATTTGAACAAGTGGCTATTTTTAACACTTCACATTTCAAAGATGATAATTTTGGCGAACTAAAATAGATTTCAACACATGACTATTTTATTTAGTTCCTATGGATGTTAAAAATAATATTTCTTCACAAATATTTATTTCATCGTCTGCATATCTTTAGCATATCACATATATGATAAAAATGATATTTTTATCATTTAAAATATTTATTCGACAAATGGATGTTTTCAACACTTCATAGTTTCAATAAAAATGTAATTTTTATTGTTCGATCTTTTTATTCAACACATGAACCTTTCCACTACACACACTTCTCAACACATGAGCATTTCCACACATGGATATTTTATTTATGTTGTTCATATTAGAAAGATGGAATTTTTATTGTTGAAACTATTTATATAAGGCGAATATTTTTCATACTTCATATATATTATAAAAAGGTGATTTTTATTGTTTAGACACTTCAATCATTCACAAATGAATTTAATTTTCACACATCACTTTTCAATACATGAACATTTCCACACATGGATATAGTTTCAACATATGACTTTAATTTCAACGCATGAAAATAATTTCAACATATGAAAATTATTCTAACACATAAAGATTATTCAAAATTTCGGCAGCATAACGGCAGGGTAGTTAAAACCGGCACCGTCCCTAGTACGACACCTCGCTCTACCTTAAAACCTCGCGGTTTTTGACAATGGGGATTCATGCATCTAATTCGCACGCATGCGGCATGTTTTATTTTTATTTCCACAAATATTTCCAATTCATTTCAATCACCAATGGGTATTTTTCAACCACAACCAAACAATATCAACCACAAACAATTATTCAACCATTCGTAACATTCATCCAATATTTCACACCAATTCACAACAATAAATATCGTCCATGATTTGTGGACAAGGGGAGTATATATATATACACACATTTATTATAATTGCTATATATATTTCACTTGCATTTCAACACATATATCAATTATTCTATGCATGTATAATTCATACTTCGCTCATATAGCTTACACCACGCATGTACATGAGGTATACAACACGTGTGTAATTTATATTTCGCTTATATAATTTATACATGACATTTTCCATTCAACTTCAATTAATTTAGATTTCTCACATTGGTTTTCGGTGTGCTAAAAATCGTAGATGACTCAGAAAAATCCGCGGCTTCTTCTATGTGATAGAGAGCTTCCTTGCGGTCCCGATGTTTCATGTTTCATCGAATTTCGTCAACACACCAAAAAGATATGATTTTTCAAAGTGCAGACATCAAAAAGGACTCACCTTTCTATTTGGTTCGAAACTAGGGTTGCATTTATCGCGAAATCCGTAGACCTAGATGACGATCAGGGAGTTGGACGTGGAAGAGCTTCGAGCGGCGGTCCTGTCGGTGGTGGTTTGGTGCAGCTCGGTGGTCGGTTGCGTCGTTGGCGGTGCTGGGAAGGGTTGGACTTTGGGCGCTCGATTAAGGCGGAGGAGGTGATGTTGGCGGTCGTGGGTGGGTCGGATTTAAAGAGGAGGGGAAGACGAGGCGAACGGTGATGGTGGCGTTGGCTGGAAGTGGCGGAGTCGGCGTCGATTTAAGGGAGAAGCGGGGATCGGGTTTTCGCCATTGGTTCAAGGGTTACGGGGTTTTTTTATTTTTTTTTAATTTATGAAAGAAAAATTATGATTGGCCGATATATATATTATATTTTTAAATAGTGTTTTCTCCAACGAACTCCTTTTCAAGTCCAATGACTGTCGTCCCTAGCTAAATACCCCCATTCCGGACACAATGGGATATGTTTCGTTGGCCAATTCGACTGTTACAGCCAGTTATTTTCCAAATTAAAGTATAAAACATTTAATTTTTAACTTTGAACGTATATTTCAATTTTCCAGGGCCACAAACTGATTCGAAAAATTCCAGAAAAATAAATCTAGCTATGTTTTGATGCTACGGTCCCAACAAAACTAGTTTCGTCGAATTCTGAGATCGTTTGAAAAATGGTCATTTTCTGGTCGATCCAATTTAACAGAAATTGACCAAACACATTTTCTTTTGCCACGCTCACATACTAGCTTCAAAAATTATGAAATTTGAAACTTAGCAATAATTTGACATCCCGGACCCAACAAAAGTGGTTTCGTCGAATTCCGAGGTCGTTTGCAAAATATCAATTTTCCAGGGCTATTAATTATATATAGCGACCTTTCTGAAAATTCATTCGGCCATAACTTTTGATTCCCGTTATGAAATTTCGATTTTTCAGATATGTTAGAAAGGTATTGATAAATAGATTTAAATATTTTTGGTTTCGCTAAAATCCGTTATATTTTCCACCCTGCACAGTCAGTCAAAGTTTGAATTCAAATTTTCAAACTGACTCACTATTTCTAATTCAATATTTTATTGAAATATTCTATTTCAATTGTTCAAATTCCTTTGAAATGTCCAATTTAAAAATTTTAAATTGGCCCGTATTTTCCGGGTTATTACAATCTCCCCCACTTAAAACTTTTCGTCCTCGAAAAGGAAACAACAGTAAAGTAGGAAACAAAATGTAAATGCAAAGTATTGTAAAGATACCTTGCACCGGAGTTAGTCAGAGATGTCCACTCTGCATTTGGTGTAGGCTTGCTTAATGCTTTCCTCAGTCTCCCAAGTACAGTCTCTAGGATCACTGCTCCACTGCACTTTAACTAAATGAACCTTTTTGCTTCTTAGTTCTCTAGTTTCTTTGCCAACAATCTTCAATGGCTCTCTTCTGAGTGCTAATTCTGGAGTTATGTCTATATCCTATTGCGCTGCTTCTTTTACAACAAGATCCGGATCATGCACATGTCTTCTAAGTTGAGATACGTGAAACACATCGTGTACTCCAGGCAACCAATCTGGTAATTGAACCCTATAAGCAAGAGTTCCAATTCGTTCGAGTATAGGAAAGGGACCAATAAATCTCGGTGCCAACTTCCCAGTTTTGCCAAATCTGATTACTCCTCTCATCGGAGAAACTTTCAAATAAACATGATCACCAACAGCAAATGTCAAATCTCTTCTTCTAGAATCTGCATAACTTTTCTGTCGGCTTTGTGCGGTTCTCAATCGCTTTTTGATGAAGTCGACTTTATCAGATGCTTCTCTAATCATATCGGGTCCTAACACAAGTCTGTTGCCAGGTTCTACCCAACATGCTGGAGATCTGCACAGCCTGCCATATAATGCTTCAAATGGCGACATCCTCAAACTTGCTTGATAGCTATTGTTATATGAGAATTCCGCCAAATGTAAGTGATCTTCCCATGACCCACCAAAATCAATTATACAAGCCCGCAATAAATCTTCTAGAATTCTATTCACCCACTCAGTCTGGCCATCTGTTTGAGGGTGATAAGCGGTGCTCATATTCAGTTTTGTTCCCAATTCTGTCTGGAAAGCCTCCCAGAATTTGCTAGCAAATATCGGGTCTCTATCACTAACTATGCTGATGGGAATTCCATGCAGCTTAACAATTTCTTTGAAATATATCCGTGCTAGACTTTGAACGGTTCTATTGGATCTGACAGGTATAAAATGGGCAGTCTTCATGAAGCGATCTACGATTACCCAAATGATGTCATTACCTTTCCTGGTTCGCGGCAAGCCATCTATGAAATCCATGGAAATTTGTTCCCATTTCCAACCTGGGACTTCCAACGGTTGCAACAATCCAGCTAGCTTCTGTTGGTCGCTCTTGACCAATTGACAAGTAGAGCATCTGCTAACATACAAAGAAATATCCCTTTTCATTGCCCTCCACCAGAAAGTGCATTTGATATCGTGGTACATTTTACTCACACCAGGATGGATGCAAAATTTGGATTTATGGCATTCGTCTAGCACTTCTCTTCGAAGGCATGGAATATTTGGAATGCAAATCCTATTATTTAACCTGAGAACCCCCTTATTGTCAATACGGAAACTTGTGGTTTCACCTTCCTTGACCCTCTGACTGATTCTCTGAATGAATTCATCGTCTTTTTGAAGGGTTGAAATCTTATCAATCAATCCTGGCGTAATTATAAGATTGGCAATGATTGCGGTTTTTCTACTAAGCGCATCCGCTACAACATTAGCCTTCCCCGGCGTATACATGATATCAAGATCATACGCTGCAAGAAATTCTAGCCAACGCTGCTGTCTCAAATTCAGATCTTTCTGGGTATATAAATACTTCAATGATTGATGATCTGTGTACAGTATAAATTTCTCGCCCAATAAATAATGCCTCCAGATTTTCAATGCAAAAACGATGGCTAGCAACTCAAGATCATGAGTCACATAATTCTTCTCATGTGGTTTCAGTTGGCGGCTTGCACAAGCAACTACTTGGCCTCTTTGCATTAACACTGCACCAAGACCTCTAATAGAAGCATCTGTCCAAACCGTTAAATCCTGATTGCCATCAATAATGGTTAACACTGGAGCAGTCGTTAGTTTCGATTTCAATTCCCGGAAAGCTTCTTCACAGTCGGAAGTCCACTTAAACTTCTCATGCTTCTTCGTCAGCTTCGTTAACGGACCGGATATCTTCGAAAAATCCTTAACGAACTTTCGATAATAACTAGCCAACCCCATAAAACTTCTAACTTCTGTGGGATTAGTGGGTTGTTTCCAGTCTTGAATCGCTGTTATTTTGCTTGGGTCAATAGAAATTCCTTTCTCTGACACGACATGGCCAAGAAATTTCACTTCTTCTTGCCAAAAAACACATTTAGAGAATTTGGCTTTGAAGACGTTCTTTCTTAGAATCTCCAATACTTGTTCTAAGTGTTTTTCATGCTCGGGTTTTGATTTGGAGTAGATTAAAATATCATCGATGAATACGAGGACAAATTTATTCAGAACTCCCCTGAACACTCTATTCATTAGATCGACAAAGTATGCTGGAGCGTTGCATAGGCCGAACGGCATTACTAACCATTCATAAAATATGTCTGGACCTCTGAAAGCTATCAAAGGAACACACTCTTCTGCTATTCTCAATTGATGAAAACCTGTAGCTAGGTCCATTCGGGAAAATACTTTCGCCCCATTCAATTGGTCTAGCAAATCATCGATGCGGGGTAATGGATACTTGTTTTTGAGCGTTTGTTTGTTGAGGTCTCGGTAATCAATGCATAATCGAAGAGTACCGTCTGACTTTGGGACAAACACAACAGCTGCAACCCAATTAGAAAAACTAGGTCTAATTAGACCCTTCCACAACAGTTGACGAGTTTGATCGCCTAATTCTTCTTTTTCCTTCGGAGTCATTCTGCGAATTGGATGTACCACTGGTCTGGCATTGGGAATTAGATCGATTCGGAATTCTATTTCTCTTTGCGGAGGTAAGTTTTTAACTTCTTCAAACACATCCGCATAGTTTCTAACAATCAGAATCTTTTCCAAGGAAGTGGGGATAAGTTCTAATGCCGACCAAAATTCTTCTCTATTCGGATTCGAACCATGACAGGGTATAAATAAATGTCCAAGCTTCGTTCAAATTTTAACGATTCTTTCTGCACAATTTACCTCAGCTTCGTATTTCGTTAACCATTCTAACCCAAGGATGACGTCGAATTCGGGAAAATCCATAACGATTAAATTAATGGGAAATTAGTAGTAAGAATAGGAGATTGGAACTCTACAACATGAACTGAGAGTAATAGAACCCCCTATCAGGTTATGAACTCCCACCGATTCTTTAAGCTTCCTCTGTTTTAACTTTAATTTGTGCATTGTGTTTCTAGCAATAAAACTACATGACGCACCCATGTCAAACAATACAGAAACAGGAATATTTTTAATTGTAAGGGTACGTCATAACACATCGGGTTTACCTGCTCCATCGGAAGCAGCCGGCGGGCTCGACCCGTCATACACGTGAGCTACTGTGGCCTTCTTCAGCAAAGGACGGTCTTTGACTAGATGATCGGTCTTGCGGAAATTAAAGCAGGAGCGAGGGTTTTGAGAACCCTGGCTTGAACCTTGTGAATTTGTCTTCTGCCTCTTCGGGGTTGTGCACACATTAGAGTAGTGCCCCACTTTGCCACAGTTAAAGCAGCTTCCTCTTGGCGGCTTGCCTGTCTGAGGTTTTAATGATGCTGCTTGGCTTGACTCAGCTTGATTCCCGGCAGGCTTGCGTTTGTTCCTGACTTGGCTTCTAGCGCGATCCTGCTACGGATGCCTATGGTCTAGGTCTTCGTAGTTGCATGTCATTTCCACCAGTTCGTTAAATTCCAGCATGACATGGGCCATGGCTCTATCATGATACTGTCGCCTTAGCCCAAGGATAAACCTCTTATTTTTGGACTTTGCAGTGGCGACGAGCTCCGGAGCATAGGGCGACAACAGTGTAAATTTATTAAGATAATCCTGCACGGAAAGATCACCCTGCTGGAGGTTGGCGAAGTCATCGTGCATTTGTTCTAGTGCTTGTTCCGGGACATACTTCTCCTTGAAGAGTTCTTTGAATCCGTCCCATGTTCTTCCAGCTTCTCTATTCCCGGCGGTGAGAGATTCCCACCACAGTTCAGCTTGTTCCTGCATAAGCCAGGCGCCCATAATATCTTGGTCTCCAAGCCTTAGGCCTTCAAGAATTTTCTCGCATGTTTTGAGCCATGCAAGGGCCTCTATTACTGTGCCAGTTCCCGAGAAGGTCTTGCCTCCTAGGTTTTTATATCTCTTAGCTACACAGTCTAGCTCGAAGTATTGAGCGGCCGGAGGTTGTACCAAAGGTCCTTCTTGAACTGGGGCTTCTCCCCGTCCTCTGCCCCGGCCGGCACGGCCTCCTCTAGCGGCGGCTGCTCTGGTAGCCATTTGCCAAATTCTGTATAAGCAAGGAAAGAGTCAGCTAACAGAAATGATAGTTTACTGCATAGTTAAGCAGAAAATTTACGGAAAGGTAACGATGGACTGATCAAATTGTTTTTGCTATTCTGCATAGCTCATTCTAGGACTTTACTGGTCCTATCTCTAATGGCGACTCGCCTTAGAATACTACTGATTCTATTTTGACGAAGTGTTTAGTGTGTTAGACTCGAGAACTAAGGTTAACCAATGCTCTGATACCAGCTGTGACGATCCCAAAACCCCGTGACACGTTGTTAAGGATAATCATTGGAATATAACACATTAATCATCATTAGCAGATCACAGATAATAGCATAAATAGAAAATAGAATAATTTACACACATATGACAGCGGAATCATATAGATATCATCACATCAGAGAGCACAGTACAGGATACAACTTAGTGCATAATGATACATAATCAGTCACCATCGCCTGAGTCGGAATCATACATAAAGAGTACACAAAATAAATATCAGTCTACATCGCCAATGGCGGAATCATAATATAGATACAATAATGGCGGAGAAAATCCAAGTCAGCACGGTGTAGTCAAGCCTCGCCATGAGCCAAAAGTGCGTCAGAAACCTGTAACTAGGCTGCCCGTGTGAAAATGAGGGCACCCGAGTTTGCAAGGTGAAACAAACTACGAGTCAGTCATGGGACTGGTATGAGAAATCTACTTAACTTAATTATAATAATAAGGCAAATCAAAGGACCACGCCACTTTCGCGGAACGGGTTTACTCCAATGAGTGCTAGTGCATGAAATAAAGTAAATGATTAAATCATCGCAATGCTTTTTATAAAATGAAGCCATTATAAGACTCAGGTCCCATCACACAATGCAACGCAAGCCGGAGGATAGAGTTTTACCTTATAATGGCCAAAAATGCTTCATACGTATAAAACAAAAGTGTTTGATATTATTACTAGTGCATATATATTTCAAAAGCAAATTCAATCATAAATATCAATCCTAGGCGACATAGCTACCATCTACTATGTCACCATACTAGTAATACAATCACGTCCGCATATTTCGTATTGGAAATTGGATTCCTTCATGAGTCGAGGCAAGGGGCAAGCTCCTCTTCGATTCGAGACACTCTAGCAAATGCCTCGGGACCGCACACAACAATCCTTGGATCCTCCAAGGCCGGTCCTCCTTTACTTTTGAGGATTAATTATTCCTGAACACATGTTTCCCGGTCCTTACAGACCTATAATCGACGCGCCTCGTATTCCAACAACCACACAGGTGAAAAGTAGATATAAATGTCAGGGCTGGGAGGTCACTGACACCACCATAGCTAGAAAGAAACGTCGTGCACTCCTTGGGTCCTTCTCCCGATTTTGACTCATACCGGGGTGTGAGGCTCGCGAATTCACGTTATACACAAAGTTACGTCACACAGACCATGCTTTCATCATCAACCACAAGACTTTGCTTTGCAACAGAAGCCTTGATCATATGCCACTCAGGCGTGCCACACAGGCAATCCACTCCATGCGACTGATTTCTATCAATACATAACCTCTGAGCTCGTACGTCTCAGAGAAGGGCGTTAAGCAAGAGAATATATTCTCCGCCGCCAAACAGATATATATTTAACAGAGATCAATCAGCACAGAACAAAATCCACTGTCAGACACACAGTCCATTTACAAGTCCGTTCTGGGTCTGAACGAAACCGGAGGCACCAATTCCTCGCATATCCGTACATTATGTAATTGTTGTGATTGTTGATGGATGTTATGCAGTTGTAACACTTTATACACCAAGCGTTATTCGCAGTAACGCTTTGCGCACCGTTATTTGGTTGTGTAAATTATTGTGATGAATGGATTCATGACTGTTGATGTGATTAGATTTGCTATTTAAATTTGATTGAGAAAATCACATACACCATAATGGTGGAACCGCACGTGTGATAAATTTAAATTCCCTTTCCATAAATAATAATTTTTGGAATGTAGTTTTAAATTAAATTTAAAAAAAAAACTATTTAGAATTGAATTGAGTAAAAATCTATTCGAATGGAACGAAATGGGTTTGAACAGAAATGTAGGCCGTTCATATGCTATTTAAATATTTGATAAGGATTGGGAAATGATACTAACATTGATTTGAATATACAATTTGAACGGTCGATGGTAAATGATAAATCAAGTTTTGATAAATATTAATAGTGTGAAATTTGTTACGACAACTTTAGTGGTTTGAAAGGGTTTGAACGAGACCGGAATATTACCATATAACGTTCAGTCTAATGTGATGCTTATGTTAGAAATGGAGTGAACAAGTTTGG
This sequence comes from Allium sativum, assembly GCA_030737875.1. Classification (NCBI taxonomy): domain Eukaryota; kingdom Viridiplantae; phylum Streptophyta; class Magnoliopsida; order Asparagales; family Amaryllidaceae; genus Allium; species Allium sativum. The sequence goes on from CM060920.1 coordinate 895,901,322, forward strand.
AAATAATCATAAATATTTAATGATATACGTCATGAAGAATTCAACAAATTGGAATATGGATCTTTATATGAATATCCGATTTCATAAAATTTTTGAAAAGAAATCGAACGTGTTGGATTAAATAATAATATTGTTTTTCTCACTAGTATTTGATTTTTGAAATGGAAACTTCGAAGATATCGATTTTTATATTTCAAATGACCATTCATGAATATAATTTTTTTTAATTTCAAATAAAAGGGTTGTGGGAATAATTCCCATTTCTTATGGCTTATTTAAATTTAAATAAGTTTGAAATTTAATCAAAGGCATTTCATTTTTGATTATTAGTGAGTAATTAAACAAGGTTTTGAAGCATAAAGATTTCTATTTCATTTGAAACGAAGATTTGTAATATGAAATGATTTTTGGGCTAACTTGGTAATGGATTGTGAGGAAAAATATTTTGGAATTGGAATCAAATATAATATCTGAAAATATTTTTAACAAATAAACTCTCAAGTTTGAGTTTTATCCTAAATACTATGTTACATAGTAGTTAAATTGTTGAATCCATCATATGCAAGAAGATTTGGAAATAGAATATATACTTGAGAATTTGGTTTCAAGGAATTTGAAATTCAAATGTTAATATTTGAACAATACTAGTTTGAAACATAGATACGCCAAATTAGAGTGCGTAGCAGAAGCGTGGTTGTATTTTGAATGAAAAGATTTCAAGAAATTTTCCCGTCGATAGGAAAATGTGAACTTTGCAAACAAGATGTGATATCTGACACAAGAATGAAGATATAAAAGAATTTAAAATATATGATATGGAATTGAAATAAGATTTGAATTGAAGAGGGATAGAATTTGTCGCCTGGTATTCGATATGGAGTTACTGGAGCAGACAAATACGATCAGAAATATCGAAACATATTCATATCCAGATTCTGATTGTGTTTGTCTGAGTTGGTGAATCAATATCAAATATAAGTCGTTAAGATTCTATTTAAACTTATATTTGAAATAAATTATTCAAATCCAAATAAAGATTTGGTAGTTTCGACATAACGACGAATCAATGAAGATTGTTGTGAAATATAAGGTTTGAAATTGAATGTTGAATTTTGAGAATAAGGGTTAAAATGATAATGGGTTTCCGGAAATTGAATCCAACCTTAATTCGAAGTAAAGCAACAATATTTGGAAAGGAGATTTGAATTGTAACCCTGTGTGGTCCATGATTATTGTTTTATGAATACGCTTATTACTTGGAAAGACCGGGATCAGATTTAAGTCCGAAAACCATTCCATGTAATAATACGACGCATGGAGCAAATTCAAGACTTGGAATCGACGAATGAAGACCGTGGTTCTTCACAATCGAACGGGCTGTCTGCTGATTGGTTTCTTTACTGCTAGCTACAGTAGAGAGATGCCCCTATTACCGAAGTGGCAGGAAGTACGAACGTATGGGGAGAACTTTCGGATTTCGTTCCGTTCAGACACAGGACGGACTTGTATGGATGTGTGTCTGACATTGAAATTGACCGCATAACACTGATTTCCGTTAATGTATATCGGGTTTGTGGCAATATATTTTTCCCGTCTCTAAGTCATATGAACTTAGAGGGTATGCATTGATTTAAATCAGTGATATGTCGTGAATTGTCAATGTGGCATACCCGAGTTATGAAATGAGCTAGTGATGATCAAAGAATGGCATATCGAAGCATCGCTTTATGTATGACGTGACATCGACAAACCTCACACCCCGGATTGATGAGAAACTGGCGGTTAGGTTTTATACTTATATATGAATTGATGATGAAACTGTACAGTAGTGGGAAACCACTTATGAACCTGGGAAGTTGGGTATGTTCGGGGGGCCGTGTCTGGTCGAAAACCGTTGATCTGCCCTGACGATGTGTAGTTGGTGTCCGCGAATGGATGAAAAAGCCGTGAGGCACTTTGTTTTGTATCCCTGATTGATCTTTCGTGTCAGGAATCATCAAGTTGGAAACCCAATCTTCAATACGAGTCATACGGTTTTGGTTTGTACATATATATATGGCGACATGATATTATGGGTATTATGCCGTCTAGGATTAATACATTTATTTGCGAAATATTTTTCCACACTATATTATAGTATTAAAAGAGGATTTTACATATGAAAGCATGTTTGATTATCATAAGGTAAAACTCGCCTATTTGGTGTGCGCTTGCATTGTGTGATGTGGGACGAGCTTATGATAACCTCATTTTATAAAAGTCATTGCGAATTTTTGTGCACGGGCATTCACATGGAGAAAACCCGTTCCGCACTAAGCGGCGTGGTCCGGTGAATTTCCCAACTTTAAAATGAATCCTAATAAAAACTGTTTTCGAATTCTCACACCAGTCTCACGACTGACCTGGAGTTTATTGTTTCCACACCTAAACTCTGGGTGCCCATGATTTTGCACGGGCAGCTAGAAGTTTAGTTTGCAGGTTTAGATTTTAGAGCTGGATTCAGATTCGAAGTCAAAGTCTTGTTTTGGATGTTTTCTTCTTCCGCTAAGAGCATTGGACTTCCGCTTAGCATGTATAGTACTCTGATATTCCTTGTAATCTCTGATGTAATTAATGAAATGAAATAAAAGTTCTGTTATTTTTGTTCGAATATGCAAGTACCCGTAACTATCCGTTTTTGTGAATGATTTAAGTTGGTTTAATTACCGGCGAGAATCGGGCAAAAAGGTGGGTCGTTAGAAATATTTTCGATAATTTTTGGGAATTTTGTTTTGCCAAAATAAATTGGTTTTGCTTTGGAATGAAATATATTTTTAAAATTAATGGGATTTACCACATTTTCTTACCTTAGCAATTTCGAGGACGAAATTATTTTAAGGGGGAAAGAATGTAACGTCCCGGTATTTTCTGACCATTTATTTGAAATATTTTATTCATTTAAAATATTGATTGAATTTAAATAATGGGGTTTGACCATTTTAATTTGAATATTTAAATTATATTAATTATGTAATAATATTTTATTTGCGGGATATTGGGAAAATGTTGAAATTGCTATATAAGGTGAACGAGCGATTTAAAGGGGTCTAAATTGGTTTATATTGAATTATATAAATATATTCGCTATTAGAACGACGTCAGAACATTTAATTTATAATTTTATTATAAACGAACTAGAAATGGCGCGGTAGTTCGTAAATTTTGTTCTAAACTTCAATTGAGTATACAGAATTCATTTTGAGTCAGAATTCTGTGAAACCGGGAACATTTGAATCGATTTGATTACATTTTTCGTATGGAAGAGAAAAATCGAGATTTCATATTATAATTTGTTAGTTATATCCAGTTAAAATTTTGAAATAGTCGCTATGGAAATCGTTTATAAAACGATAACGTTTATTTAAAAATTAAATAGGAATTCTTTTATAATTTTGATAGGGTTTAACTTGAAGATTGATAATATTGAATTGTAAAATCCATACTATTCATATGGGAAGCCATACGATATTTCCATTCAAATATTTATAATTATAACTATTTAATTGTAATAAAATGAAACGGAAAACCTGTTTGGATTTACAATATTGAATGAATTAAAAACCAAATCCATTGGAAATCTTGAAATGGTGACTAAACATATTTATCACAATCTTTTACCATTCTTTCCCCCTTAAGTTTCGCTCAGCCCAACATTGAATTGAAACAACACAGTGTAACTTCAAATCAGAAACAATACCAATCTTCCTCACAGCAGCAGTAAAGTTCAAAATTCCCACACAGTAAAATGTAAAAACATTGAATATACAACTCTATAATAGTACAATATACAACTGGTTTTGATTTTACAGTACAACCAAATATGAAAAGAAAGAAGAAAGAAAAAAAAACAGCATATATATATATATTCATATATTTTTGGTACAAAGGTAAAGCAAAGAAGAGAAGACAATTCATATCAAGTCCTGCATCCAAGAAACAGCAACCAAGATGTCTTCATAGATCTGAAACAGACGAGAAAAAGAAAAGATTATGAACAGTTTAAGTGAAACTCATATACATAGTTACAGACTGATCATCCTAACTTTGGATTCCTGCACAACAAATCTAAACAACTAGAATTAAACAAATTTATATTGATGCATCAAGATCATGATCAAAAAAAGAAAAAAATAAATAAATGAACAGAATAGAAACAGCTAGGAATAGCTAAGGAAAACATTAAAACATACCATCAAAATCTATAGAATCGGAACAGATTTTTCATATACATATTCAGAAAATCTTATGTACCAATTCTGTCTGCCATATATATTTGCATCAGTTCAAATCTACAATTTTGATAACTGACAATACAATTCGAATGGATAGTTCGAAGAAACAATGGACAATTCTCATGGGAACAGTTCGGTTTTTGACCAGTGACCGTACAAAAAAAATCCAATAAAAATCTGTACCCCTCCCTGTTAAACACCACGCGACCCCCATGTTCCCAAGTACCAACAGTTTTGATCTCACGGCAAAAGTAAACGCCTAAAAATCTAGGAACAACTAAGTCTAGAAACCCTACGATTCGAAATCACAGTAAACTGCAAGTATAAATACACAACCAGAGTGATGAAGATTGCCACAACACACGAAATCAACACAGCAAAACCGAATTCAAATTCAAAAGAAATAAAAAGTGAAATTTTATTAAAATACTTAGCTTTTGGATGGAGGCTCGGTCTGGGTTGAATCGAGTGAAGGAGGACGCGGACAGCGCTGATTTGTTCCGGCGTGGCTTGGATGAAGGCGCAGGCGAAGGAAGTGGTCTCGGTCGATGGAAGGAGGGTTTCTTCCTGTATATTTTTGTGGCGGCTACGTTTGTGAAAGGGGTTCCGTTCTTTTTTGTGTATGGCGACGGGAGTGATGAGAGGGAAGGATGAGATCTAGACGACGGCCATGGGAGGGGTTTCTTTTTCTCTGGAAATGGGTGGCGGCATGTGATTTTTGAGGAATGAAATGGGAACCGATGTTTTAGGGTTTTAAGTGGATGAAAAGGGTGCGGCTTCAATCAATTCGGGTGGGCTGGGCTAGACAAGGTAAGGCCCATTATATTATTTATTTTATTTTAAACTTTACTTAGTTAAGGTTTTATAAAACTTTAAATATTAATTTCGAACACCAACGATTTCATAATTCGATGAAACGAAAAACGCCAGGACCATGAAGACGAGTACTACGCGATGAATGAGAACCAGGCAGGGTAGACAGCAGCTGTTTCTCTCGGTTAAATTAAACACTGTTTAATTTAACTAAAACAAGCCGATTTACCGACAAAATCAAATCAAAGTGAGTTAAACTCACTCAGTTATTCCCGCTTATATGTTACAAGTTGGGTTTTTATTTTTATATGCTATGGTTGCTAGTGATTGACAAATTTCTGATATATATTTGTATATTGTTTAAACTGATGAAATTAAACGTCGTTTAATTTCAGTGAAACCCAAATTCGTTATTTTAGCGATTGGTTCCAATTGAGGCAAGTTGCCTTATTGGTCACGTTTATTTTATAAACGTGTTTTAATGAATGAATTGTTTGAGTGATTGTTGTGGTTGGTATTAGATTGTTGTTATAGACTGTTATGAAATATGAATCAAATTGTTTGATTGGATGGTTGATGCTATATTGACCTGAAATTCACCATTTGTTTGGTGAAAACCAATGGGTACTATTGGTTGAGGGATTGGCAGTACATGGCCTATGAAATAACCATTTTTATAAATATCGATCTACCGTCAGGTAAATCGAAGAGATGAAAATTATAAAATTTATTTTATAATTGAAGACTGACTTTTAAATCTATTGTTTTGAATTTAAAGCCTGTAAAAAGGAAATAAATATTTATTATTTATTAATTGAGTTTGTAATTGATTTCAAATGATATTATAAAGGAAATTTTTATGTATGGGAGTTATTAGTGAATAAGCAAAGATTAACATAATGGGTAGATTCGAATAATCGTTTTGAGAGATAAAGAAAAAGAAATTTATTTAAATTAATTAATTTAAATAAAGGATCATTTGGAACGGGTTAATGTGGTAATCATATCTTGGATTGGCAAAGTCAATTATTTGACTAAGTTGACTTTTAGACCAATTGTTTTTTGACCCGACGAGATGGGATAACGAAAAGTGGTTCAATTCTAATAAGGTTTAAAAAGAAAATTTATTATTTATTTAGCAAATAAATAAGTTAATCAATTATGCGATGGTAGATGGTAAAGTAAATTATTAATTTAATTAATAATAATCTAAGAAGTTCTATTTAAATAAGGATTTGTATGGAAGTGATCAGAGTGGTAATGAAATCTAATTAAGTGACGAAAGGAATGTATCAACAGATTTTATATTGAAACCCGAAAGTTATAAAGGGGGTTTTTAAACAAATACGATTGTTTACATAAATGTTGGATTGACATTTGGATTAAGGAGTTGAGATAAAAGGGGGTTGTATTAAACCGGGATTTTAAAACAAAGTTTGCAAAAAGGAGATGGGGTGTAAAGCACTACTTAATGGTAGTATTAAGTAGAATTGATTAAATAAGATTTCAAGCGAGACGATTTAGAACTTAAATTTGGAAATGAAATGTGTGATAGGATTTTGAACATAAACCCAAGTGGTAAAATGAATCATTAAAGGTGTAAAAGAAAAGGTTGTATTTCGCTTGATCAATGAATTAAAGAATAATAGTTATATTCGAGAAAGAGACTTTCGAAAGTAGGAAAAACGTGTTAATAAATGGTAAATGGTTTTGAAACGATAAGAGAATAAAGAATTTGATATGATATGAAAGTGAAATAGTTTGGAAATTTGTAAATCTTATATCAAATAAGTTATATTTGAATGGTGAAATATTTAAGAGTTTAAGATTAACAATCGTTAATCGTTTTTTAAAAGAGGCCATGCGGTGTTGGTACTGAACTGGTAAACTCATGTTATTCACACAATTATTTATTTGATAGTTAAATCACCGACTATCAAACCTGATCCATACGATCGTTGGTACGGAAAGCCCGGGATTGAAATTATATTCGAAAACCATTCCGACCAGCGAATACGTGAAAGAAGATTATTGAAGATGAAGCAATGGAAGATCGTTGATCTTCATGAGCGGAAAGACTACTGATTGGATTTCTCTGGTTTAGTGGCCGGGGATTTTTCCACAGTGATTCTGTCGTGATTGGATTCTACGGTTTGCAAGGACTTCTCGCTACTGATCTGCAGGGTGATTCCTGGGATGCAGTAGGAGGGTGCCTTCGGTTTGTCCTGATCCTGGATGACATGTATGGACGGATGTTTGACAGAGTATTTCCAAAGGAGATTACGTACGTTGATTTCCTTAAATGTACCATAGTTGATGGCGGAGAAATGGTTTTCTCTAGCTAAATAACTAGAGTATTTTTGTGGACAACAATTAAGTGATATCTGGCAGATCTGACGATGTGGCATTCAAAGCAAATGGTGACCTGATATTTCAAAAAGGAAATTCTGACCTCAAGCCTCATCAACCGGGAAATGGCAAAAATCGGGCAGGCAGCATGGCTATGTGGGTCGCTCCCATTAGGGTGTATAATCACCTATCTAAAGAAATTCCTTTCACTTCTTTAATCTATATTTCGATGTTGTCCCTTTTCGGGAAACGGTGGTTTGAGCCCAACCGTTGGTGGTATACATTCGATACATTTAAGCGAAATGAGTGGTCGGTCATGTGAGGGCCGGGTTGCAAGACGTTCTTGTTGAACCCAGTGTATTCGTCTCTAGAGATACACGATCGGTAGGTGGCCCCATACCTTGTCAGAGTTGGAATCTGATCTCCAATAAGCACCTGCGGTTTTGATTGTATACTATATATCTGGAGCGTGAGATGCAAGTGTTCCACTAGATTATTATTTACTTGTATTTAGACATTATTATAATATCAGAAAAGATATTGTTTCCAAAACTGTTTTGGGTTATCGTAAGGTAAAAGTCGTCCGCGTTTATATGTGGATTTGGTCTTACGATTACCCTTTTTTTTTGAAAAGATTTTTGAACTTTAAAATCATGATTGGATGATTTACCCTTAATACTGTGCGAGTTTATCTCACTCTGGTTCACCAGACTGACCCTGTGTTTTGTAAATGCTCGGGTTAGCCCGGAGTGTACAGGTTAATGTTATCGAATGCTGTGAAGAGACGGACTGGAAGAGTTCAGACGTATGATATTATTCCGCTGTGTTGTTTATATGGGCGGATTGCTATAACTGTGCAGATGTGTTCATGTACTATGATATTGTAAGTTTTATTCAAAGCTCTTAATAAAGATTTATTTCTATATTATATTTTGTTTCGTTGCGATGTGAGGTTCTGTGTTGTGTTCTTCTTCCTCTATTCTTATATTTCTTTCTTTCTTATCTCACCCTCTAATTTCTTTCCTTAACGCTTCTGTGTTTTCGGTGTTGGAAGGTCGGCAAGAGTTACGGTAAAGGTATTTATGTCGATTTTCGGGGCTGAAAACCCTGAGTCGTTACAAACTTATATTTCAATTTTATGTTAAAATTGAATATTCCATATCATTATAATATTAAAATGATAATATTTTCAAAATATCAAATTTTGAAATCAAATCTCTTTGTATTCATTATAAAAGGAATAAAATCGACAGAAAAATCTGTTCGAGTTAAAATGGCATAAATCTACTTAACTCATCTTCGTATATTTCGATATTTTTGTGCCCATCCAAAATCGGACATCAAAATCATATTTTGATTTCTTTACTAAATATTATTTTAAAATATTCGTTATTTTAAAATATTCATTATTTTAAAATATTCTTTATTTTTGAATTGGAATCAGACTCAATCAATTACCATATAATTTTATTTATATGGATTCCATACATCGCATGTGTTAAATAATAGTGATGAACAACTATTAAACATTCAATTCACGTTCAGAGTGCAATTTACAACTGTATAAGCATTAAATAATTAAATAACGCTTTTCACAGTATGTCAATCAATCGGTTGACATATAATTAAATCTAAGGGAGATGAGAACTAATTATCATCCCCAGACCTGTGTGGGGTTTCAACCATCAACAATAATTGGGCGATGTGTAAAATTATCATTCCAATACCCATGTGGGGTTTACATCATAGTCCGTGTCAATTTATTTATTATTTATGAATATTTATAATCATAGTTTAATAATGATAAAATTAAACTGTAAACAATCATCAACCACCAAACAGACATTACAGTCACAGCAAAAAATATACATGCAGTTATAAAAATAAATAACTATATGAAATTTTGAGTGAGAGAATTCTCACTTTGATTTCCGCTCCGCCTGTCTTTAATTGAGGATTGTTGTAATAAAATTAAACGAATATTTAATTTTATAAAAAATGCAACAGCTTCCATTTCCGTTATGGCCAGTTCCATATTGTAGTGCTCGTTTTCACGGTTACAACGAATTTGATTTCATTCAATTCTAATTACGTACGACAAAGATATGATGTTTATAAGTTTGTATATATGATTACATAATTTAATTTAAATAAATTTAATTATTGGGCCTTACCCAATTTTTCACCAGCCCAACTACACTTCATACCCACTCGTGTACTCTTCTTCCCCAACGCAAATTCCCTCTCTAGTATTTCACACAGCCCATTGCCATGAACTAATCACCACCGTGTCCCCTTCACACTCCATTATAATTTGAATAACCATTTCCATTGTTACTCTCTAAACTCCCTCTCCAATTCCATATATAAAATGGAAAAATCGGTGGCTCCATCAAAAACCCGACGTCGGACTAACAATGACCACCTACAGTGGTCGTGCATCACTTCTTGACATGGAATTGCCTAAAAACTTGCCAATACAATCCTCTCCACTCCATAACATTACTACACCCTCAAATTCACGAATCCAAGCGTCATGACTCCTCAATTATCAGACCTAGCTTGACTGTGTATTTCCGCGCATCAGAAAATGAACGCCACACACATTGAAAGCTATATGGAGATGAAGAGTCAGTGCATAGGAGTCCGGATATATACGTATTATGATTTTTAAAATTTTGTATGAATTTCAATGATTTTAATAACACTGATTTATCACGTAAAGAGAGAAAAACGAAGGCGTGAAATGTCGTTGACCATAGAATGAAAACGAATATGGTTAGGATGGTTTATACTTATATAAGATAGTTATTATATTTATTTAATTCATTTATTTCAAAATCTCAAAGTTTAAAGTTCCAAACTCCAAACGAACTCCAATGATTGTCGCCTCTAGCCAAACATCCCCATTCAGGACACAATGGAATATGTTTCATAAGCCAATTCGACTGTTTCAATTAGTTTTTATCGAAATCAAAATATAAATTAATATAACGTTCAATATTGAATGTCAACGTACATTTTAATTTACCAGGGCCACATACTGGCTCCAAAAATTATGAAAATTGAAATCTAGCTATATTTGACAATACAGTCCTAACAAAATTAATTTCGTCGAATTTGGAGATCGTTTGAAAAATGGCCTTTTATTAGCTTGTTTAAATTAAAACTGAAATTGAAAACGCGTTTAAATTCACTACGCTCGCATAATAGTTCCAAATGAATTGAAATTCCAAACCTAACAATAGTTTGACATTCCGGATCCATCTGACATGACCCGAACTTCCCCGTGGAGGAAAGCCCGGATTGTGTTGAGAACACGACAAATCAGAATACAACCAGAAGAACATTTCAGTGCTTATTACAACAATTTACATCATAGTACAAGAATATACGGAGTATGAGCAAATAATATACATTAGATAAATATCATATATTTACAATTTATAATGCAGCGGAAAATAATACAAAACACAATTGAAAGGAGCATACGGATACAGAGCTTTCCGAATATCATTCCAGATGTAAACCAGGATCCTGTGAATATAACTCTGCAAAACTAAAACTACTAGCTGCCCGTGTGGAAAATAGGGGCACCAAGAGTTTAGGTTAACACAATAAACTCCAAGTCAGTCATGTGACTAGTGTGAGAACTAAAGCAGTTATTTAAAACTATACTTTAAAATGGAGAAAATCAAGGGACCACACCATATAACATGGAACGAGTTTCCTCCGAATAATACCAGTGTATAAACAGTTATAAATAGCGCAATGCTTTTTTGAAAACTGAAGCTATTATAAGACTCAGGTCCCATCACACAATGCAACGCAAGCCGGAGGATAGAGTTTTACATTATTATAGCCAAACATGCTTGGTACGTTTAAAATAAATCATTTTGATACTATTATAAGTGCAAAATGTATAAAACAACTTCAAATTGGATTTCTGTCATGAGTCTAGGCAAGGGATGTACTCCTTTCCGCTTCGAGACACTCTAGCAAATGCCTCGGGACTATACACTCTGGGCAACCCCTGGATCCTCCAAGGCCGGTCCACACTTACGTTAGTGGATTGGCAATTCCTGAACATACGTTTCCCGGTCCTAAAGGACCTATCCATCGGCTCCATAGATACCGATATAACCGAGGAACCTCGCATTCCAACAACCACAAAGGTAAAAATATATATATAAATGTCAGGGCTTACAAAACGCTGATGCCACCTATAGCTAGAAAGAAACGTCATGTCCTCCTTGGGTCCCTCATCCCATTTTTAACTCATACCGAGGTGTGAGGCTCGCGAATTAACGCTATACACAAAGCTATGCTATATTAAAGCCATGCTTTGATCATTAACCATAAAACTCTGCTTTTCAACAGAAGCCTTGATTACTTGCATTTCAACATTCCACACAGGCAATTCATGCCATGCGACTGATATCTATCGATATATAATGTCTAAGCTCGTACGTCTCAAAGAAGGGCGTTAAGCAAGAGAATATATTCTCCACCGCCAAACAAATATATATTTAATAGAAATCAATCAATACAGAATAAAATCCAACGTTAGACGCATAGTCCGTTTACAAGTTCGTTTTGGGTCTGAACGAAACCGGAGGCACCTTCTTCCTCGTCCCATATGTCCAGTACAGGAGAGAGGCCCTCGCATATCCCGTCGATCTCCAGGTACGTCTGGACGATCACCACTTATTACCTCGTCTTGGGTGTACAACCCAATCAAGACATTAGTAATCATCCAAACGATGTGGAGACCTCCGGTCTTCAACCACCGTCTTCATCGTTAACTCATCGCCGATTCAGTTATTCAGAATGGGATAAACCCGGTCTTTCCAAATAACTCGTGTATATAATAAACAAGTGCCATAAAAACACAACATACGCTCATTCCAATTCTGAATATTCTTTTATTTAAATATTCATATCATTTGGGAAATGTTCCTATTAATTTTATCAAAGATAAATTCTTTAAATTTATTCTTTAATCTTCCTTTGGATATATCTATTCAAACCAAATTAAGTTTTATCCAAACTCGTTGGGATTAACGCATCTTACCGAAGTAATCATATGTTTACTTTCCCAATTCCAACCTATTCATTCCATGGAGAAAAACTGGTAATACTCCATATCCAACACCGTGGTGTTATCGGTAAAATTAATTACCATTTCACATTCAAATCTAATTAAAGATTTAACTATTGCTTAGAGCAAAACTGGTGATACTCCATTCTCGATCATTTCATAAATTCAATAAATTTAATTATCTCATTCACATTCCAATTTAATTAAAGATCCATTAAAACTCTAATTCAATTTTAACCTCCAAAATCATTACTTAATGATTTTTTAAAGTTAAGAATGTCATTTAAAACACAGTCCACGATAAACCAAAATCGCATTCCATTCATTATGGAATCTTCACGGAAAACAAATCAATATATATAATCGATATAAACTTCCATATCCAACCGATAATATAACTGGAATAACGGCAAAGCCTTTTAAATTCCATATATATTAACAGTCTTCCTCCACAGAAGCTCACTTCGATTATTATCCAATCGAATTCCATTCCATTCCAATTTATTGTATTAAATTGGAAAACTTTACTTTGGAAAATCCCCTTTAAATCTTAACAAAAGATTTACAAATTCCAAATCACATTTCACTGTAAATCGGGTTAAAGAACGAATGTCGTTAAAAACACAGTTCACGATAAACCCAATTCACATTCCATTTTATTCCACTTATTAAATATAATTGGAAACTCTAACAATCTTAATTAAAAGATTTATTCTCTTCACATGGGATTCAAGAACAGTGTTACTGAAGACACCATTCACGAAAAACCCAAAATCCCATTTGATATTAAATACAAGGCTCTGAATAGAAAATATATTAGCTTATATTCAATATCAAATTCTACAACCAACAAATATTGCATTGGAAATAACGATATAAATATATCTTTTAAATTTCCATAACAATATTTGTATAACCACGAAATCCAACATCGAAATAATCCGAAGACAATCTCGATTCAAATCCATTCCAATTTATATATTGTAAATCCTGGTTATTTTTACAACCATTACAAATCCAATTTATTTTATTTAAAAATTATTGGATTTCAAATCTAGTTAATAACTAGTTCATTTTGATAAAAATATATTTTTATCTTTTCAAATATGGAATTTTTCATCCTAATTCTTTCCAAATCATTTATTACGATTTTACACAAATTAGTGACATTTTTAATAATTTTATCAAGGCCTGTATAGTCGATTTCCATAAACGGTCATCGAACTACACTTACAGCGACCTTTTCCAAATTTGATTTGGACATAATTCCAAATCCAACCGTTAGATTTCAAATTTCTTGTATTTGTTAGAAATCTCTTTTCAACACGAACCCAACGGTTCTTGTTTTAAGAGAATCCAACGGTCGGATCTCCCGTAATGTCCATTCGAAATTTGTGAACTGCCACGGTGCGGTGCGTTCTATTCAGGTCATTAAATGTATATAATATATATATATTATATGTATTTCGTCGATTTCCATTTAAAATGTATTTTATAAATCGTTTTCAAAATGATTTCAACTTCATATTCAATTTCAAATCAAAATTGAATATACCATATCATTAATGTATAAATGATAATATTTTCAAAACATTAGATTTTGAAATCACTTCCTTTTCGATATTCATTACAAAAATGACTAAAATCGATATAAATATCGTTCATGTCAAAATGGCCTTAATCTAATCAACACGGCTATATATATTTAAATACTTTCGTGTCCATCCCAAATTGGACATCAAAATCATATTTTGATCCATTACTGAATATTATTTTAAAATATTCGTTATTTTAAAATATTCTATATTCGTCAATTCAAAACATTCGTTAATTTGAAATATTCGTTCTTTCCGAATTGGAATCAAACACAGCCAATTAGCATATAATTTTGTTAATATGGATTTCATACACACATGTACACAACAATAATCAAACACAGTTAACCATCATCCAGAGTGCATTACACAACTGCATAAGCATTAAATATGAATAATCAACGCTTATAACAGCCTGTCAACCCATCGACTGACATACAACTAAATATTGGGATTAGTGTATGTCTGATATCATCCCAATACACGTGTGGGGTTTCAATCAACAAACATTATATATTATTTGTGCAACTGGGCGATATGAAAAATTTGTCGTCCCAATAAATATCCGTCAAATTTTTATATATAAACAAATCATCCGATTTGTTTATGAATACTTATTTTATTCATATACACGTTAAAAATTATATTTTTAACTATTAAGTATTTTATTTCAATACATGGATATTATCTACAATTCATTTCACATCACAAACAATTTTCACAACACAATCAAACAAAAAAGTCGTCCATGGTCTGTGGACGACGGGTGTCGGGTGCTGCTAAGCACCATCTGCATCCTAGTACATATTTTAACTAGAAAATAAAATTAAAGTGAGAAGTTTTCACCTTTAGGATTCACTCCGCCATTCTTTAATTGGCGGATTTTGCCGTCGCGCTCCGTTTTGTCGCTTTCTCGCACTTGAATCCGCCTCTTTGGCTCTCGAATTTGCATACGGCCTCCATCCTTCACCAAACTTTGTCACTAGCCTAAACGCACCATTCCGGACAACTTTTGCCTAGTGGACTTCCTTCCAAAAACGCACAAATTCGCCGGAAACCGCAAAAACAATAGCAGGTCCGTTGACTTCGGATGCGATTTCCAGACAGCTCTGCAATCCAAAATAGGACTTCCATATACCAAATCGAAGAGAAAATCGTGCTCTTTGATTTTGATATTGTGGAGTTTTGGCCAGAAATGCACGGTTTGGGAGTTATTGGCGAAATAGTGACAGGGTGTTTTATGCAAAATGGGATTTTTGGAGAAAAATAGGTTTTTGACTTGGCGAGGCTCACCGCCGGAGCTGGGTGGCAGAGGGCGGCTGTGGGCCTGACTGGATGTGGGGAGGTGGCTGAGGGGTGTCGGGGGCAGTGGTGGTTCGGGTGGTGGTGATTTGGGGGTAGTGTTTGTAGATCTAAAGAGGGAAAGGGGATGAGAGAGAGGAGAGGAGGAAGAGGAGGAGGAGGTGGAGAGGAGCAAGAAGGGGGTGCGATGTAGGTGGTGGCACTGCTGGAGGGGGGGGGGGAGCGATCGTGCATTGTTTTTTTCTCTTTCCTGAAATGAACAGGAGTGGACAGGAAAGGGGGTGTTGACCAAGCTATATATTTAATTATTTTAATTTTCCAGAAAGTTAGTTTTTCATTCGAACTCCAAATCGAACCCAACGACTGTCACCCCCAGCTAATTACCCCCACTTCGAACGCAATGGGATATGTATCATAAGCCAATTCGACTGTTTCATTTAGTTATTATCAAAATTAAAATATAAATTAATATAACGTTCAAAATTGATTTCGATGTACATTCTAATTTACTGAGGCCACATACTGACTCCAAAAATTCTACAAAAATTATTCCTAGCTATGTTTTGATGATACGGTCCTAACAAAACTAATTTCATCAAATTTGGAGACCGTTTGAAAAACGATCATTTTCCAGTCGATTAAATTCAAACTGAAATTACCAAACACGTTTAAATCTACCTTGCTCACATATTGATTCCAAAAATTATGAAAATTGGAATCAAGGCAATAATTTGACATTCCAGATCCAACAAAAGTGGTCTCATAAAAAATGGAGGTCGTTTGCAAAATGGCTATTTTTAAGGGCTATATTTCCGTAGCGACTATTCTGAATTTTCAACTGGGCATAACTTTTATGAAATTTGGATTTTTCAGATTCGTTGCAAAGATATTTCCAAATAGATTCTAATATTTTTAGTTTCACTGAAATCCAGTTTATTTTGAATCCTGTAAATTCATTTGAAATTTGAAATTGAATTTTCTAACTACCACGCCATTTTCAATTCCTTTTAAAATTAAATTAAATATTGATATTCTAATTTCGATTTAAATAAATTTATACGTTCTATTTCTATTCAAAATAAATTTCTAGTCATTATTATTTAAAATAACTCATTTTAAATATTCAAAATTCATTAAATTGCCAAAATAAAAATTTTAAATTGGTTCCGATTTTCTGGGTTGTTACACCAACAAAAGTGGTTTCGTCGAAAACGGAGGTCGTTTGTAGAGCTATATATTATATTAAAATATAAATAAATTCCATAGCGACTATTCTAAATTTTAAACTGAACATAACTTACCATTTATATTATGAAATTTGAAATTTTCACATTCATTAGAAAGATATAATTGAACAGATTCTAATGTTTCTGGTTTTTACTGAAATCCGATTTATACTTCATTCTCTACATTCTTTTAAAGTTTATAATTGAATTTCAAACTACTGCGCCATTACGAGTTTATTTTAATTAAATTTTAAATTTATACGTTCAAACTTCGATTTAAATAAATTGTAAATCGTTTATTCTTGAAATAAATCATTTTAATCCTTAAAAACCATTAAATCAATAAAAAAATAAAATTTTAAATTGGTTCTAAAATCTGGATTGTTACAATCTCCCCCACTTAAAATCTTTTTGTCCTCAAAAAGGAAGAAGGAACTGAAGGTCGTTTACTTAACTAACTCCACCTTCGCTTGACTCAAGTTCGTCAAATTTTCAATTTCTAAGAACTTCCTATTTTCTCAAAAATTTGGCTAACAACCTAAATTTTTGAAAAATTTCGCCATAACCTCCTTTGTACGGGTGGGTTTGAAAATTTTATTGGGTCGTATTAGGCACCCAATAAATCATTAAAAAGCGTACACACTTTTTGTGACCTATCTATGCCCAAAGGTGACGTGTAAAAAGTTGAAATCTCATAGCTTGCCCCAGAGTTGGAAATAAAATAATCCACGTTTCGTAACTAGAAACAAGAGAGACGTGAATTTTTGTCATCTCCAGACCTGTGTAGCGTTTTTATTAAAACCTACTGTGAGAACCTTTATATGTTATTATGTCCATAATCATTCTTCTGTTCAACCTGTAATTCAGTCCTCGCAACACAAGCATCTTGCCTGTATGGAAATCGAAACCTCGTCATATAAGCGCCAAATGCTTATATATGGAATATGATATGATATGTTGTC
This sequence comes from Allium sativum, assembly GCA_030737875.1. Classification (NCBI taxonomy): domain Eukaryota; kingdom Viridiplantae; phylum Streptophyta; class Magnoliopsida; order Asparagales; family Amaryllidaceae; genus Allium; species Allium sativum. Next base: position 895,918,941 of record CM060920.1, read on the forward strand.
TTCATGATGTATGTTATGCAGTGTAGTTCATAATTATTTGTTCCTATCCTACGACGTATGTTTTGAATTTCACATAGAGCATCCATCACAGTGCATCGAAATCATTCACAGGTGTTGATATAATTATAAAATTTCGTAACCAACTCATTAAGGTGCACCTGTTTGTCGGACAAGCAATTTAATTCTCTACTCAATCTTTACTCAACAACCTGTCCAATATAAATATATACATATGTGCATATCTATCTATCTATATACATAAATCCAATTCACTAAATTTTCAATTCAGCTCTACATTTTATTTGATTTGGCTTTACTTATCATTCATTCCTTTATTTGTTTTATCAATCCAACATTTTTATTAGTTAAATTAATTATCACACACACAACCAGCAATAATTTAGTCAATTAGCTTTACAAATATATAACTTTCATATACTCAAAAATCATATTTTTAGTGCCAAACACAAACAATAAAATCTAACTAAGTTTTGGTTCTCACACTAGTCAATTGGAAATATATAGATATCCCAGTTTCGAAACTCGAACATAAATACTGATACTTCGGTCGCATTACCAGAATTATCTCCAGGCGACTAGAGTGTGATTCTATATCTAGCCAGTATACTTGAGACTTCATATACACGTGGATCAGACGTATATACAAAATCTTCTTATACTCGATAGTCCAAAACCAATATAAAATAAAATATGCAAACACGTATAGTTAGATATAATTTCCAAAATTAAAATCATTTTTATAAATAATATTCTTCAAACCGATTCTAGGGTATTACTAACCCTATCTCTGATGAGTCATTCTTATAGGATGTTACTCATCCTATCTCTGATGAATTCTTTCGTTTGGTTCTAATGTGTCTTGTCCTCCGAGCTTTGTAAACCTAAGCTTTGATACCAAAACTAAATGACCTAGACTTCCCCGATCCCGAAAGAGACGGAGGAGCCCGGATTGTAGTGAGAACACGACGCATCAGAACACAAAAATAGAACATTTCATTGCAATTACAACAATTTACATCAGAGTGCAAGAATCAGAGTACGAATAAATAATATACAGTGGAAAATAATATCGGAGATTAAAATTACAAAACATTGGAAAATATAATAAATGAATGTAATGCACATCAGAAAATATCAACTACCACAACCGAATGAAATACACAGATACAAAGCTTTCCGAATATAGCTCCAGTTGTAACCCAACCTTCTATTCGCCACCAAACCACATGGTGAGAACTCCCTATCATGCTGCACCATATTACCAGGCATACCAAACAAGGACTAGTTTAAGAACTAAAATAGTTATTAGCTTTTAGTTTAAAGTTAGGTAAATCACGGGACCATGCCGTGTAACATGGAAAGGGTTTATCCCACATAAATACCATTGCATAAGAATAAGCAGCGCAATGCTAAAGAAGAAAAAAAAATGAAGCTATTATAAGACTCAAGACCCATCACACAATTAACGCAGTCGAGGATAGAGTTTTACCTCATAATAGCCAAACATGCTTGATACGCGAAATTTCATCTTTTATTATTACTATAAGTGAAGAAATCAACTTCAAATATAAATGTATCAATCATAGGCAGCGTACGTACCATTCTATTACATCGCCATATGTGTTTACATCTAAAACCGTAAAATCTCATATTGAAATTTAGGTTTCCATCTATGAGTCAAGGCAAGCGATCGTCCTTACCGAATCGAGACACACTAGCAATGCCTTAGGATCACACCTACAGGTAACCCAATGTTAGCAGCATGGCCAGTCAGCCGTCGCTGATAAGTTATACCATAAACTATATGTCAGCCGGTTCTATCGAACCTTCAAAATGGTCTGTTACATCGACCATCTAGGACCTTTTAGTCGATCCTCATATCAAATCCGAGGTACCTCATCCTCCATCAAATAATATGCAACATCCACAAGAGAAAAATGTCTGGGCTCTATACCATGACGTTACTCGTAGCTAGAAACTAACATATATCAATTTCCATACATTCCTTATCCTGTTTTTGGTTCATACCGAGGTGTGAAGCTCGCAAATTAACGCTACACATAGCTATGCTATTTAAAACTGTTCTTTGGTCATCAACCACAAGACTCTGCTTTTCAACTAAAGCCTTGACCATTTGCATCTCAGCATGCCACGCTGTCAATCCATACCATACCACTGATTTCTACAAATATATAATCTCTAAGCTCGTACGTCTCAAAGAAGGGTGTTAAGCAAGAGAATAAAATTTCCACCACCAAACAGATATATATTTAGTAGAGATCAATGAAAATAGTATAAAGGAATACAATGTCAGACATACCATCCAATTGCAAGTCCGTTTTGGATTTGAACGAAACCGGAGGCACCTTATTCCTTGTCCCATATGTCCAATACAGGAGAGAGGCCCTCGCATATCCGATCGATCTCCAAGTACATCTGGATGGCCCCACTTATTAACTCGTCTTAAGTGTATATCCCAATCAAGACATCAATAGTAATCCAAACGATGTAAAGATCTCCGGTCTTCAAACACCGTCTTCATATCATCGACTTTTAGTCGTTGTATCAATTATTCAAAATGGATTAAACCTGGTCTTCCCGAATAACTCGCGTATCTTATAATCAATAATAGAGTGCTATAACGACACGTCATACGCCTCATTCTAATTTAGAATATTCTTTTATTCAAATATTCACATGTTTAGGGAAAGGTTCCAGTTAATTTTACCAAAGATAAATTCTTTTAAATTTATTCTTTAATCTTCCTTTGGATATCAATTTCAAAAGATTTTATTTTATCTTTTAACAATTCAAAAACAAATTAAGGTTTATAAAACTAGTCGGGATTATCAAGCCTTACCGAATTAATCATTTATTTTATTTTCCCAATCCTAACCTATTCATTCCATGGAGCAAAACTGGTAGCACTCCATATCTATCACCTGCTAGGTTATCGGTAAATTTAATTACTATTTCACGTTCAAATCGAATTAAGATTTAGCTATCGCATGGTGTAAAACTAGCGGTACTCCATTTTCGAACATTTCTTGAATTCGGTAAATTTAATTACCTCATTCACATTCTAATCTAATCAAAGATTCATTAAACTCCAACTTGGTTTAAATATAGAAAATCATTACTTTATGATCATTCAACTTTAAGAAATTAATCTTGTCTTTAACTGGGTTAACGAACCAATGTTTCGAAACACAGTTCATAATAAACCCTAATCAGCTTCCATTAAATATGGAATCTTCACGGAAAAACAGATCAATATATAACTGATATAAATTTCCGTATCAGACTAATAACATAAATGAAATAACGGCTAAGCCTTTTAAATTCCATATATAGTAACGGTCTTTGTAACACCTCATAATTTTGATAACACCAATGAGGATAAATTAAGGAATACTTACTTTAATATTCGGAATTAAGGGAAACGGACAAGCCATTGCGTCCGTCTCAAAATTTTGCTCAAGATAGACACTTGGTTAGCGTAAAATGGACACTGTATGAAGAAGTTATTAAGGTTTGAAGTTTGTATACACTCAAGAGAATTATACATATAGACATATATATATATATAAACAATTAGATTCAGAAAATCATAAATCAGTTCAAAAATCAAATTTCCGTCGGTAGCTATTTTCCCGCCCAGGAGTGTCGACCCCTGGGTCGACCCCTCAAAGGGGGTGTCGACCCATGGATCGGCCTTGTAAGGGGGTCGACCCCCCTGCGACGATCTGGGTAGTTAGGGTTTCGGGGGGTTCGGCTATATATACGGCCTCATTTCTATTGTTTCTCAACACTGAAATTAGTGGAGGATTAGATGCTGTCACTGCCCTGACTGAATCAAACCTTTTGCTTCTTCTGTAATCAAGTTATTCAAGTGTAGATCCATGATTCAACATCTTCTATTCTCTTTCTATTTTTCTAGATCCAGACTTCTAAGTTACTTTTAGATTTAAATAATTAAAAAGTAAAACATGATATGACTGTAATTTGGATCTATGCCTGTGACTGCTTGAATCATATCAGATCTGTAATAGCTTGTGAATCCATTATATTCTGACATTACTATGACTTGGATCTTAACAATTATCATGTCAGATTTACCTATGATTATAGATCTAATTCACTATTTAGATCACCCTGTACCTATCATGTTTGTTGTGGTTAAATTGGATCAGTTATTAGTTGGACGTCTAAATTATTGTTTAGATCTTATCATGCCTATTATGACATCCCTACTATGTAAGAAACATTTCTATTATCTCATGTTCACCAGATCTATTCTTATATCCCCATCTTATCAAGACGCCACTATGTGTTTATGTCAATCTTGTTAGTATAATCATTTCTATCATCTTCCCATCATCCTTTCCCTTTTATTTTATATAGTCAGGCTACTTTCGAGCCTAGGCATGCCGCTGAAATATGAAAATGCGTTAAATGGGGAATGAGTTGAAAAACATTGAAATTGGGCATAACTTGTAAATGGGGAATTTGGCATAACTTAAGTAATGTTTATGAATATGAATTTAGGGCATATAATTCATTATGAACATAATTGGTGAAAAAGGGGCTTGAAAACCTATAACGACATAGGTAAAATTGGCTAATAACTTTATGCCTTGGATTATAGTAATTAGAAACTGTATCTATGCCTAAACACGAGGTTAGATTGCACTTGTGGTCGAAGTCTGCCTGGAAACGCCCGACATATAAAGCGACCACAAGTGGTGAGTCTAGTGTGAGTGGTCTAGGTGCACAAATAAGAGACGTGCTAAGACGCGACGTTAAGCCCGACTTATGGCAGAAGTTTGCCCAGAACCGACAGGCATATCCAGCATCCACAAGTTCTAGGCTTATTGTGGGAGGTCTAGCACATTATAACCACAAATGGACATGGTAATGAATTGAAATACTTAACCTAGTTGAATCCATAAGGATTGTATGAACATGAACTTGAATAGAGGTTAGTGAACTTGTTTAAACAGTGGGTGGGTTAAGTAAATCTGAGGGGGTGGGTAATATTTATATATATGCCCACAAACTTAACTTGAGGGGGTTATGTAATTAAAGACACCAGTAGGTATACATAACCTGTTGAAATCCTATTGGGGATGCAAGATAATGGGGAGAGTTTGCATCATCTGGTGTGTGGGACCCGTTTCAGTCAGTAACCTATATAACGGTATCAAACGAGTACTCCGCCGTAGGTTAGAGTCGGGGCATGCTTACTGGGCTGATTGTAAGAGATCCAAACGTGGAGGATGGTGTGGGTAGCGCAAACCGACCGGGGTAATGTGCATGCATTTTCCAGGTAGAGGGGGATAAGATGACCGTGACACCTGTAGATATGGTTGTGCACCTCAATGAAGGGTTGCCACTTTAGGAAGTGATACATCCTACTATGGGGCCAGCACAAGGTATATACGGAGCAGGGAGCCGATCGATTAGGGTAGTAGTTAGGGTACACCTAGACTCTGGTAAAGTTCAGGAGCCTGTTAGATTGGACTGCCTGTGGAATGTATGGGGTTAAAACCTCTCACCACAAGTACGCATAAGTCTACCGTCTTATAGTTGTTGGGATCATCTCATTCTAGTTATACTAATATCGGTGTAAAGTAATCTTTAGAAGCGCAATATACCCTATCATGTTTATCCAGCTTACCTTTTCATATCTGCCTTTTGTGATGTTATCTTTCTTAACCACTTTATATGCCTGTCATGATACTTTTACTTATTCACTTGCTAAAAGTAACTGGACTCGCCAGACTTTATGTCTAACCCTTTTTGTTTCCTTTTCTTTCTTCCGTTTCCCCGCTCAAGTTCTCAAGGTGGGAATACTCAAACTTGACCGGGATTCTGCTATCATTTTTCTGGAGCTTCTTAAATGTATTTCTCAAACTCCTATCTTTGCTACTATGGCTATGTTTTTATTTGGGGATTATGCTTCTTTTATTTTGTACTCTGATGTTTAAGTGCATAACAGAAGTTTTGATGATGTACTAGTTTTATGTATTTTCAGACATATGATGTTTTGAACCACGATGCTTTATAATCAATAAAGTTTTTAATTTACTGCTATTTCATATCTGTCTTGTAATGTTTATGTTTCTGTTTATCTATAACGCTTCATGAAACTTAATGCATCTCTTAATGAGTGACATTAACGAAACCTGGGGTGTCACACACTTGGTATCGGAGCTAAAGGTTACCGGATTAGATAAAAGTTTTTGAAAATTATTTTTAAAAGAAAGCATTTTCAAAAAGAAAAATATGTTTTAAAAAACATATTCCCCAAAGCCATATGTAATTTCTTTCGTCCTTCATCTAAATCTCTTTCCTTTTCTTTTCAGCATGTTTGGGGAACCTAATATTCTAGATGACGTTACGATACCAGGCTGGTTCCGTAGGTATGTAGAGTCCACGGCTCCTTACGGTAGTCAAGTTGATGTTCCTCTCCCAGCTGCACCTGTCATTCCCCCTCCTCCTTCTCAAGAGCAGATAATTTCGCTAAGATCGCATAGATTTTTGTGCTATGGGAGGGAAGTCATTCCGTGGAACCAAAACATTCATAGAGGCAAGGAATTGGCTCAAGGAGACAGAGGATTTGTTTGGATTTTTCGAAGTGGAAGATCGAACGAAGGTTCAGTTAGCTGTCTGGCTACTGAAAGATGAAGCTTCATTCTAGTGGGAAGTTACCCTGGAGACATGGAATGATTTTAAAATGAGGTTTGAAATGAAGTATCCTTCTCAGTTGAGAAAAGGATGCAAATGGAGAGGTTCTTGGCGCTCAAACAAGGGAGCATGACTGTTAACGAATATGTAAACAAATTTAACCAGCTAGCTAGGTTTGGTTTGGAACTAGTAGACACTCCGCATAAGAAAGCTTTGTTGTTTGTTAAAGGACCGAATGAACCCCTTCATGGGTTAGCTATGTCCCATATTCCAATGGGAGCTACTTTTGAAAGGCTTGTTGATATGACCTTGATGCATGAGGAAGACAAAGGTGAAAAGAAGGAAGTTAAGATTGAGGAAACAACGCAAAACAAGAAGGTATGGCCTAAGAAAGGACAACAACAACAACATAAGAATGGAGGAAAGAATGAAAATGCTAAGGATAAGAGGAAGTGTCACAGTTGTGGACGTGAGGGTCACTTGGTCAAGGACTAAAAAAGGAAGAATACTTGCTTCAATTATGGAGAGGTCGGACACTTTGCTAGGGAGTGCCCGAAGAAACAGGGACAAGGTCAAAGGGCAGGAGCTTCTGGAGGGCAGGTGCATGCTTTCGTGACCAGTGCTCCAGATGGAGGTAGGAAAATTTCCGTGGAAGGTTTGGTTTCTCTTTCCAATCATCATATTAGAACTCTTTTTTATTCTGGCGATTCACATTCATTTATATCTGGTTTTATGGTTGATCTCTACACTTAAATACTAGTATGGCAGTGAATCCCGTAGTTGTCTCAAACTCCATTGGTGGTTTGGCTCATTTGTCTATGATTTGTCGGGGTTTGAGAATATCTGTGTTAGGCATCGAGTTTGAGTGTGACGCATATGTGCTCGGTTTTATGGACTACGGTTTGATTCTAGGGATAAATTGGCTAACCGTGTATGGTGCCATTATGAATTCTGAGAGGAGGGTTGTTAAGCTTCTGACTTGTCATGGAAGGATCCTCGAGATTTCTTGTGACCCGCAAGGGTCTGTTATGCTTAGTTTCCTAGAGTCTCTTGATGCATCTATCGATTATCTACAATCTGTTCCAGTAGTCCGTGAGTATCCTGATGTCTTTGATAAGGTTTGGGGTTTGCCCCCAAGGCGCGAGATCAATTTCCGCATATATTTGGTGGACAATGCAAAGCCAGTTGCATTACCTATGCGCCATATGGCTCTAAGGAAAGGAGGGAGCTTAGTAAGCAAGTAGGGGAGCTACTTGAGAAAGGATTTATTAGGCAAAGCATATCGGAATCGGGTGCTCCAGTAGTATTCGCGACTAAGGCGGATGGTTCGCTTCGCTTATGCGTAGACTTTAGGGAGTTGAATAAACTCATTAAGAAGAACAGACACCCACACCCAAGGATAGATGACTTGTTTGACCAACTTGTTAGGGGCATTAGTATTCTCTCAGTTAGACTTGGTGATGGGGTTTCAATAGTAGAGGGTGGCTGAGGACAGTATAAATAAGACCGCTTTTAGGAATCCAGATGGTTTCTTTGAATGACTCGTTATGCCTTTTAGGTTGACGAATGCACCCGCCTAATTTGTTGATCTGACGAGTTGGGTGTTTTAGGAGTTTACAAATAAATTTGTCGTGGCCTTTATTAATGATATCTTGATTTTCTCGAAGAGCGAGGAAGAGCATGCCTTACATATGAGGGAAGTTTTGAAAACTCTGTGTGTGCATCAGCTTAAGGAAAAGTTCTCCAAATGCCTTTTTGGAGAAAAGATGTGAGATTTCTAGTGCATGTGGTTTCTAAAGATTGGATAGCAGTGGGTCCTGCAAAGGTAGTTGTAGTTCGAGATTTGCAAATTCCAAAGAATGTAACAGAAATGAGAAGTTTTCTTTGACTGGCAGGCTATTATCGGAAGTTCATTAAGGATTTTGCAAAGATATTAGCCCCACTCACCAGGCTGACGAAGAAGAACTTGGCGTTTTCATGGAATATAGATTGTGATGTTTCTTTTTAATGATTGAAGAGAGCTCTAACAACAACCCTAGTCTTGACCTTGCCCGATGGAAATAAAATATTTATAGTATACACTGATGCATGTGGTAAACGGCTTGGTGCGGTTCTGATGCAAGAAGAAAGGGTAAAAGATTTCCCAAGTTAAATAATCATTAATAGTGATTATTGGGAAGATTAAAACCAAGTGGAGTTTTAATGAATCTTTAATTAGATTGAAATGATCGAGAATGGAGTATCACCAGTTTTGCTCCAGGCGATAGTTAAATCTTTAATTAGATTGGAACGTGAAATGGTAATTGAATTTACCGATAACACCGTGGTGTTAGATATGGAGTATTACCAGTTTTACTTCATGGGATGAATAGGTTGGGATTGGGAAATTAAAACAAATGATTACTTCGGTAAGGTTCGTTAATCCCGACTAGTTTGGATAAACCATAATTTGGTTTGAATTGATATTCAAAAGAAGATTAAAGAATAAATTTAAAAAATTTATCTTTGATAAAATTAATGGGAACCTTTCCCAAAGTATAAGAATATTTGAATAAAAGAATACGCTGAATTGGAATGAGGCGTATGTTGTGTTTGCGTAACACTTGATTATTATATACGCGAGTTATTCAGAAAGACCGGGTTTATCCCACTTTGAATAATTGATTCGACGATGTGTCGAGAATGAAGACGGTGGTTGAAGACCGGAGGTCTTCACATCGTTTGGATAATTACTGATGATCTTGATTAGGCTGTACACCCAAGAGGAAGGAATCAGTTGGTGATCGTCCAGACGTACTTGGAGATCGATGGATACGCAAGGTACAAGGTGCCTCCGGTTTCGTTTAGACCCAGAACGAACTTGTAAATGGACTGTGTGTCTGACATTGGATTTTATTCTATGAGATTGATTTCTATTAAATATATATCTGTTTGGCTGGGAGAATTTATTCTCTTGCTTAACGCCCTTCTCTGAGATGTACGAGCTCAGAGGTTATATATTGATGGATATCAATCGCATGGAGTGAATTGCCTATGTAGCATGCCTAAGTGGCAAATGATCAAGGCTTGTTGAAAAGCAGAGTATTGTGGTTGATGATCAAAGCACGGCCTGTGTGGCATAGCTTTGTGTAGCATTAATTCGCGAGCCTCACACCTTGGTTGTGAACCAGAAATGGGAGAGGACTTTAGGGAGGGCATGCATTTCCTTCTAGCTAGGATGGTGTCAGTGACCTATCAGCCCTGACATTTATATTATTTTCACCTGTGTGGTTGTTGGATTGCGAGGCGCCTCGGATATATCAGTGACTATGTTGAGCTGATGGAGTCATCGGACTCATTTACGCCCCAAAGGGCGGGAAAACGTAGTGTTCAGGCATTTTAGCACACATTGGTGGACCGGCCCTGACGATCCAAGGGCTCACCTGTGTCTGGGTCCTGAGACATGGGCTAGATTGTCTCGAAGCGGTGAGGACGATCCCTTGCCTAGGTTCACAGATGGAAATCCAACTTCCAATACGTGACTTTGCGGTTTTGATTGTAGAACCTATATACGGCGACATAGTGGTATGCGGCACTTATGCCGTCTATGATTGGTACTTATGATTGAAATTACTTTGACACTATACACTTATAGTAATAATAAAAGATGAAATTTAGCATATCAAGCATTCTTTGGCTATTATAAGGTAAAACCCTATGCTCCGGCTTGTGTTGCATTATGTGACGGGACCAGGGTCTTATAATAGCTTCATTGTTCTTTATTTAGCATTGTGTTGTTTTATGCACTGGTGCTCTTGGGAGGAAACCCATTTCGTGTTATACGACGTGGTCCCTTGATTTACCTAACTTTAAAATAAAGATTAATAACTGTTTTAGTTCTCTCACCAGTCACATAACTGACCTGGAGTTTATTGTTTTAACCTAAACTTTGGGTGCCCTTATTTTCCGTACAGGCAACTAGTAGTTTTGGTTTTGCAGATTTATATTCACAGGATCCTGATTTACAGCTGGAACGATATCCGGAAAGCTCTGTATCCATTTATCTCTTTCAGTTGTGTATTGTATTATTTTTCCGCTGCTATGTAATGTATTTAAATCTCTGATATTTATCAAATGTATTTTATTCATTCATACTCTGTAATATTCTTGTATTCTGATGGAATTGTTGTAATAAGCAATGTAATGTTCTTCTGTTTGCGTTCCAATTTGTCGTGTTCTCAAAAAAATCAGGGATTTTGAACGGTCTTGGTCAGTTTAGCAACTGATTCGGATCGAGCGAAAGGCCTTGTTGTCACATAATGTACATCAAAATATACTGGAAATAATAATCGTCAGAGTAATACAGTATACGGGATCATACTTAGTACAAAATACAGTTCAGCTTTACATAAAATGGCTACAACGAAATCAGAACATAATATGTACAGTAGCAGCTGAATAGCATAAAAAGAATGAAATGATAGAATCCATCTTCAGCTCCACAGTTATCCAGAAAGAGCCTGCTAAAATCTGAATACAAGGCTGCTCGTGTAGAAAATAGGGCACCCGAGTTTGCATGTGAAATAACCAACGCGTCAGTCACGGGACTGGTATGAGAAATCTACTTAACTTATTTTAATAATAAGGCCAATCCCAGGACCACGCCGCTAATGTGGAACGGGTTTACTCCATTGGATTTTCAGTGCTTTAAAACAAGTAAATCATTTAAACATCGCAATGCTTTTTACAAAAATGAAGCCATTATAAGATTCAGTTCCCATCGCACAATGCAACGCATACCGGAGGATAGAGTTTTACCCTATAATGGCCAAACTATGCTTGATACGAATAAAACAAAAGCATTTGATATTATTACTAGTGTTTTTATGTTTCAAAAGCAATTTCAATCATAAGTATCAATCATAGACGGCATGGGTACCATATATCATGTTGCATATATAGGTTTACAATCAAAACCGCACGATGTCGTATTTGGAAATTGGATTTCCGTCATGAACCAAGGCAACGGATCGTCCTTACCGCTTCGAGACTGTCTAGCCCGAGCCTCAGGCAAGTACTCGGTCAAGCCTTGGATCGTTAGGGTCGGTCTACATGGAGTGGATTAAAATGCCTGAACACTGCATTTCCCCACCCTATGGGGCGTAAACTGGTCATATACCGACCAAACCATCAGCTTCGAAGAGACCGAAGTAACAGAGGCGCCTCGCTATCCATCATCCACATAAGTAAAATGCTTGGGCGTGTAAAACCCAAAGCACCACTTCTAGCTAGAAAGAAACACATGTCCTCCCTAATGTCCTCTCCCGTTTCTGGTCCATACCGGGGTGTGAGGCTCGCGAATCAACGCTAAACACAAAGCTAGCTATTTAAAGCCATGCTTTGATCATCAACCACAAAGCTCTGCTTTTCAACAAAATCTTTGATCACAGCATCTCTGCATGCCACGTTGTCAATCCACAACGTCAAACACACATCTATTTACAAGTCCGTTCTGGGTCTGAACGAAACCGGAGGCACCTTATTCCTCTCCCGTATGTCCAATACAGGAGAGAGGCCCTCGCACATCCGAACGATCAATAAGTAAGTCCGGACGACCACCACTATGACCCCTTCAGGGCAGCAACTCCCATCAAAGGCATTAGTGGACATCCATTCGATTTGAAGATCATCGGTCTTGCACCGTCTTCATATCTTCGACTTCCAAATGTCGATCAATTATTTGAAATGTAGCCTTTTCAATAATTCACATATATTTAGAATTTCAAATCAATTCATTTTCATGGTTAAATTATTTGACATCAATAATTCAGTTCATTAATGTACTTTTCACGTCAAACACATTCAACATCAAATATCCAATAAACCAGGTAAATTCGGTTTATTTCCTTTCCTTATCATTTATAATATTTTATAATGATTTATCGCTATTTTTATTTATTTAAAAATAGCCAATTTATTCAAACTACGCTTCAGGCCATAACGCGGTCATGGCGCTGTTTTTCTTCAGATTTGATTTACACATATCTGAAAATCTAACTATTGGATCTTTACAAATTTTATATCATTAGAAAGATCTTTTCAAAGCGGACATAATGGTTCCAGTTTTGGGAAAATATGATGGTCGGATCTCCCGGTACAATCGTTTGAAGTTACGATTTCAAAATACGAACTGCAGCTTCGTTATTCGATTTATTTTAATTTTATATATATGTATAAATAAATATAATCCATTTTGGTGCAGTTTTCATTCAAATTTGAATTAAACATTCCAGACAATCTAAACGTTGGATCTTTACAAATTTGTGTCGTTGGAAAGATATTTCCAAAGCGAACCCAACAGTTTCGGTTTCAGGAAAATTCGATGGTCGGATCTCCCGCTACAATCGTTTGAAATCACGGTTTCAAAATACGAACTACAGCTTCGTTATTCGATTTATTTTAATTATATATATGTGTGTGTGTGTGTGTAAAATCCGTTCTTCGATTTCCAAACCATATTCATTTCATATATTTGATAAAAATAATATTTTTAGCCAACAAATATTCATTTTGACATATGACTATCTTTAACACTTCATATATAGATAGAAATATGATTTTTATTGTTACAACAATTTATTTTTAAAAATGAAGATTTTTAGCGATTCATATATATTATAAAAATGTGATTTTTATTGTTTAAACAATTTATTTCAAACATGAATATTTTATATACTTCGTACATACTATAAAAATGTTATTTTTATCGTTCAAACCATTTCATTTCATACATTCACTAAAAAATGTTATTTTTATCGTTCAATCAATTTATTTCATACATTCAATAAAAATATTATTTTTATCGTTCAAACAATTTCTATTACTTACATTCAATAAAAATGTTATTTTTATCGTTCAAACAATTTCTATTTCTTACATTCAATAAAAATGTTATTTTTATCGTTCAGACAATTTCTATTTCAAAAATGAATATTTCTCCAACACATGAATATATTTCAACACATGAATAATAATCAAACATATGAATATTTCAGAAAAATTCGGTAGCATAACGGCAGGGTAGTTAAAACCGGCACCGTCCCGAGTACGGCTCCTCGCTCTACCTTAAAGCCTCGCAGCTTTTGCAATGGCGATTTCAATAATCTAGTTCGTACGTAGACGAATTTTCCCATAAACTAATCCTGTTGGGTTTCAACCACAGTCAATCATATCAACCATTCACATTTATCAACCAAATTTCACGTCAACCAAAATCCAAACAATCACAATCAATATATATCGTTCATAGTCTGTGGACGAGGAGAGTATATATATATACGTATATAAATATATTTCGATTTCATTTCAATTCCATTCAATGCACATATGATTTTTACAACGCATATATAACTTATACATCACACATACAACTTATACAACGCTTATACATGAGGTGTACAATGCTTATATAACTCATACATTGATTATATAATTTACACATTGTCATTCTATATCGTTTATAATTTAGAAATCTCACATTGGGTTCCACTCCTCCAAAAATTATAGGAAGCTCCAAAAAATCTCCGGTCTCTTCTAGAATGTAGAAGACGTCCCACGAGTCCAATGTCTCTTGTTTCACTGTATTTCGACCACACATGAAAAAAATATGATTTTTATTAGCAAATCATATTTTGTAGCGCTTTTATGTGTCAAAACCAGTTGAACTTAAACATGGTCGTTACCTCAGTATTCTGCTCGAAAGTAGGTTTCGATTTGGTGATCAAACGGCGCAGCGAGATGAAGATCAGAGGGCACGGTGGCATTCAGCTCCGAGAGGCACTCCGGGTGGTGGTCCCCTTGTTGAACTCGACGGTGGCAGGCATCCTAGGTGGTGGCTTGAAGTCATCGACTTCAGGAGGTCGATCTGGCCTCAAAACGCAATGAAAAAAAATCCAATCTTTATATGGATTTGAAGCTGGGGATGTCCTCTACAAAATTCTCAACTGGAGGGAGGTCTGATTTTTTGTGTGGAAGGAGAAATCAAGCTGGGAAGTTCTGAACCACTTCCACGGTCACCTGGAGTAATAATCGGGGAGAGAGAAAGTGATGCTGAAATATGATTGGCCAATATTATATTTAAATATTTATTTCCAAAAATACCCCCTTTTACATACGAACTCCTATTCAAATCCAACGACTGTCATCCGTAGTTAAATACCCCCATTCCGAACACAATGGAATATGTTTCGTAGGCCCATTCGACTGTTTTAGTCAGTTATTCTTCAAATTAAAATATAAAACATTCAATATTTGATTTGAACGTAAATTTCAATTTGCCGGGGCCACATACTGATCCCAAAAATTCCAAAAAAATTATATCTTGCTTTGTATTGACGATACTGTCTCAACAAAACTAGTTTCGTCGAATTCGGTGACCATTTGAAAAATGGTCATTTTCTAGTCGATCCAAATTGACTGAAATGAACCAAACACATTTTCCATTTTCACGCTCATATATTAACTCCAAAAATTATGGAATTTGGAATCTAGCAATAATTTGACATCCCGGATCTAACAAAAGTGGTTTCGTAAAAAACAGAGGTCGTTTGCAAAATGTTTATTTCCATGGGCTATATTAACTCCATAGCAACCTTTCTGAAAATACATTTGGCCATAACTTTTGATTCCCGCTACTAAATTTCAATTTTTCAGATTCATTAGAAAGATATTCATAAACAGATTTAAATATTTTTGGTTTCACTAAAATCCGTTTTATTTTGCATCCTGTACAGTCAGTCAAAGTTTGAATTCAAGTTTTCAAACTGCCACAACATTTGGAATAGGTTTTGAAAATTCAAGCCAAATTTTCCAAATGCATATTCTGGCAAGAAGAAGTGAATTTTCTTGGTCACGTCGTATCAAAAGAAGCAATTTCAATAGATCCAAGCAAAATTTCTGCTATTCAGGATTGGAAACAGCCTAGTACACCCACAGAAGTCCGAAGTTTTTTAGGATTGGCTAGTTATTATCGGAAATTTGTTAAAGATTTTTCAAAGCTATCTAGTCCATTAACGCAGCATACTAAGAAGCATGCAAGATTTAACTGGACTCCAGAATGTGAGGAAACTTTCCAAGAGCTGAAATTAAGATTACCTACTGCTCCAGTGTTAACTATTATCAATGGTAATCAAGATTTGAAAGTCTATACAGATGCTTCTATTGAAGGTGCTGGTGCAGTATTAATGCAAAGAGGCCAAGTAGTTGCTTATGCTAGCCGTCAGTTGAAGCTGCATGAGAAGAAATATGCTACTCATGATCTTGAGTTGTTAGCCATTGTGTTTTCTTTAAAAATCTAGAGGCATTATCTATTGGGTGAGAAGTTCGAATTATATACAGATCACAAGTCGTTACAGTATTCGTTCACCCAAAAGGATCTAATTCTGAGACAGCAGCGTTGGCTAGAATTTCTTGCAGCGTACGATCTAGATATATTGTATACTCCGGGGAAAGCCAATGTTGTAGCTGATGCGCTTAGCAGAAAGAACTTAATCATCACCAGTCTTATTATCACACCTTCATTGATTGATAAGATATCTGCTCTTCAGAAAGACGATGAATTTATTTAGAGGATTAGCAAGAGAATCAAGGAAGGTGAACCCTCGAGTTTCTAGATTGATAACAAGGGAATTCCAAGGTTAAAGGGCCGAATTTGCATTCCGAATATTTCTGACCTTCGAAGAGAATGAAAGTCACAAATCTAAGCTTAGTATCTGTAACACCCCGTATTTTCTGTGAACTTAAGAATTACAAATCTGAGTATAATTAAAATATAAAATCAGAATCAAGGGAAACGGGCTATGCCATTGCGTTCGTCTCGGAAAAATACGCGAAATAGAGTCCAAAATTTCGTAAATCGGAGTCTATATGACCAAGTTATGGCTTTCCAAAGTTCAGAAAAAAATTAAACAGCACAGACCAGGTCGACTGGGGAGTCGACCCTAGAGTCGACCTGCCCCCAGGGGGTCGACCCTAGAGTCGACCTGCCCCCAGGGTGTCGACCCTAGAGTCGACCTGGGGGTCGACCTGCCTCCCGAATCTGCTTTTCTGCCTGGGTGCGTTCTGATGTATCTGGTCTCGTTTTCTGTCTAGATTCGTCTGCCTAAACCTATTTAAACAGCCCCAAACCAGCCTTCTCTGCACACAATTCTATTCTGCTTCTACTCTGCCTCTGTTCTAAATTAAAAATAAAAAAATGGCGTCGCTGCTCTGCTGAAATCAAAACTAGAAGCTAATCAACATCAACCTAAGCAACTCAATTCAAACTAGAGATTGAAGCTTCTGCAACAATTCTGCAACAACTAAAGTTCTTTCTTTAATCCAATCAAGGCAAGTACAGTTATTCTCCGCTATAAACGTTAATTCTGATTGTGACATGAATTATAAATCTGAATCTGAGGTTATATCTGTTCTGTTTGGATCTATCTTATTTTGTATCTCTTTCCTCTTTCTGTTTTATAGCCAGGCTACCACGAGCCTGAGCCAATCTCATAAGAGATTAACCTACGCTAAATTGTTTAGGACAGTAAAATGAATGATGCATAAATTAGGCATGACAAACAGGTGACTGATTCGAGGAATGAACATGGATTGTAGTTAGAACATAAATTTGAGACATATGACTGGGCATGTTATGTTTATAACATAAATGGGTTTTGAACATATGATTTGTGGACACAACATAAAAAGGTATATAATTTGACATAAATGTAGACTGTATTGAACATATAATTTGAAATAAAGGGAATATGGCTTAGGTATAAAGACTTACATGGAAGTAGGATATCTATTATGTAAATAAACACCTAAGTAGGGGATCTTTGGGGATATATAACATGCATAGTAATCTATGGCTATATTTGGTATAATCTATATATGGATCTTCTGTACTATGCAAGTTTAATAAAAATGGGAACATATGATATATGGTAAATTATGACCATAATCTATGCTATGTAAATGTAATGCAAACATAGGGTATATGATTATATTGTGCATCACGACTATTATTTATGCATGTGAACTTAGGCAAGATTTATAATTTAGCAAGATATATTTGTGAAACTTTAAGAAATAAGTAAATCTGTTATATTTGCCTAATTTGTTAGTTTTGTTACATTGCCTAATCTGCTAGTTCTGTTATATTGCTTAATCTGCTAGTTCTGCTCTACTACCTAGTCTGCTAGATTTGTTCATCTGCCAAATCTGACACCTGCTAAGTCTGTTGAAAAGGCTAGATCTGCCAGTTTGCTTAATCTGCTAAGTCGCCTAGTCTGAGAAATCTGTTATCTGCTATATCTATTGAGTTGATTAGTCCGCTATTGACATAATCTGAATTGGCTATAGTTATAAATAATTGCCATGTATATTAGGCATGGGTATAAATGGGAAATCATTAATTAATTGGCCGCAAAGATAAACATGGCTAACTCGAGGTTAGAATGAGTTTGCGGCGTAATTCTTCCCGGAACCGCCCGGCATATTCCAGTGGTCACAAACAATAGGTTCTAATGTGAGAAATTAGTCATAACGTGCTTGAAAACCCGAGGTTAGACTCAGTTTGCGACAGAAACCTGCCCGGAACCAACCGGCCTAACCAGTAGGCGCAAACTGTCAGTCTAATGTGAGAGGTTTTGGGCATTAATATTTAATTAATAAAAATCTGAGATAAATATGATGTCTAAAACGTGTTGGGTGGGTAAGGTTAAACCAATTGGACCAATGAATCTGATAAACCCGTTTCGTGAATCCGTAGGCCCAATACAAAGTTAGATAATCTGTAACCGGTTAATCCGTAAGTCTGTAACTAGTTAATCTGTAAGCCTGTTAATCCGAACATCTGATCCGTTAGTCTGAAAACCGGTTAACTTGTTTGTCTGATCTATGAACTAGTTGATCTAAACTCTGTATGTCTGAACTTCTAAACAAGTTAATCTGAAATCTGTTAGTCTGGGGACACAAGGTTAGGAGGGGAATTACTTGTGTTATCTGTTGTTTGGGATCCATATTAGTCAGTAACCCTTTTTGGTATCAAAACTTTGATCCAACAGTAGGTAGGGTCCGGGCACGCTTACTGAACTAATTATAAGCGGTTCATTCTGATAATGGCGAGGGGTGTTGATGGTGCGTTCCAACCGGGTCATGTGCGTGCATGGATCCCGGTCTGCCTCTGAGGATGTAAGACGCCGTGACATCTGTAAATAGGTCTGTGCCAATTGGTTGTCACTTTAGGAAGTGATACACCCTACTGTGGGGCCGACACAGGATATTTATGTATTAGGGAGCCGATCGCTTGGGGTAGGGTTTTAGGGTACACTTAGTTCTGTCTGTTTCTGTTGGTACCGTCTGTTTCTGTTGGGTGGTAACACCTGTCTGTTTCTGTGTGGTACTGTCTGTTCGGGTGGTAAAGGCCCATTACTAGTGTACACCTAATTCTACATTCTGTTTCCGTAGGGATTAATCTGTTTCTGCTTCTGTCTATTTCTGATCGGGTAGTAAAGGCCCATTATTAGCATTCTGTTTCTGTTAAATTATTCTGTACCCGTTCCTGTTTCAGTTTAGACATTAGGGTGCCACCTAATTCTGTTATACTAGTATTAGTGCAGAGAAGTGTAAAGCAATAGTTTATGTCATTTTGTTCTTCTGTTATATCTGCTATACCTGTTACAGTTATCCCTCATCCAGTTTTATGTTCATGTCATATTATTATTATTATCTGTTCATATGCTGAAAGTCACTGGACTTGCCAGACTTTTTGTCTGACCTTTGTTGTTTCGCCTCCTTTCTTCCGTTTCCCCCCAGGTTATCCAAGGAGGGAATACTTTAGCTTGATCCGGATTTCTCTTTGCTTGAAGTGCTTAAAGTATGGCTTGGCTCTGTATAGCTTCCGTTCTATGGGGATTATGATTTTAAACCATGCATTTTGAAGGCTTTTGTACAAGACTGATATTTTGTACTTGAATTCTGAGATTTGAAAGGATGTAACCATATTGATTTCTGTTTCCACTGTAATAAAGTTAAAAAATTTCAAGTACTGTTTTATCTGTCTTGTAAGTTTCTGTTCTGTTTACTAAAATGCTCCACCAAAGTTAAGGCATTCCCTTTGTGAGTGACCTTAAGGGAGGTGGGGTGTTACACTTGGTATCAGAGCTGAAGGTTACCAGATTTTATAAAAAGTTTTGAAAACTATTTTCAAAAAGGTTTTGAAAGGAAGTATTTTCAAAAATAAAGCTTATTTTGAAAAACATAATCCCCAAGAGCCATATATCTTTCTTTCAGTCCTTTTTGTATTGAACCTTTCCTTTTTCGTTTCAGCATGTCTGAAGCATCTGAGATACCAGAGGGTGTTCATGTACCCGGTTGGTTTCGTCAATATCTTGAGGCTAGGACCGCCGCTGCAGGTCCAGCAAATGATCCCCCTCCCCCACCCCCTACTCGTGCAATTTCTTTCTCAAAGATCTGTAGAGATTTTAGGGCCATGGGTGGGAAGGATTTCAAAGCAACTGAATCATTCGTAGAAGTGAGGAATTGGCTCAAAGAAACTGAGGATCTATTTGTTATCTTCGAGGTGGACGATAGGCAGAAGGTACAGTTGGCGGTATGGCTGCTCAAAGACGAAGCTTCCTACTGGTGGGAAGTCACTAACGTCGAGAGGCCGGTTGAGACATGGATGGATTTCAGAACAAGGTTTGAGACAAAGTTCCTCTCGCAAGCTGAACGAAGTTTACAATTGGAAAAGTTCTTATCTCTTAAGCAAGGAAGTATGACGGTCAAGGAATACGTCAACCAGTTCAACCAACTGGCTAGGTTCGGGTTGGATTTAGTCAACACTCAGCATAAAAAGGCTCTTCGCTTTGTTAAAGGATTGAACGAGCCACTGCACAGCCTAGCCATGACCCATGTACCCATGGGAGCAACTTACGAGAAATTGGTGGATATGGCACTACTGCACGAGGAAGATAAGGGCCCGAAAGAGACAAAGAAGGAGGAACCACAGAATAAGAAAGTAGGGCCCAAAAAGGAAACACAAAGGAAGGATGAGAAGTCTGAAGATAAGAAGGGCAAAAAGTGCTTTACTTGTGGAAGCTCGACTCATCTGAACAAGGATTGCAGAAAAAGGAAGGGCGCTTGCTTCAACTGTGGGGAGATGGGACACTTCACTAGGGACTGCCCGAAGAAACGAGGACAAGGAAGGCAGGCGAACACTCTCGAGGCTAGTGGCTAGGATAGAAATAGGAAAATTTCTATAGTAGGTTTAATTTCTTTATCTGATTATGGAGTTAAGACTTTTTCTGATTCTGATATTTTGATTTTGTAATCGATACTCTGCACTTTAATACTAGTATTATTCCTGAATTCCGCTGTATACTCAGACCCATAAGGGTTATGGCTCATCTGTTTGAGATTGGGGTTTGAGGGATATTTGTGTTAGACGTCAAGTATGACGCATACATTCTGAGTTTTTGTGGGATATGTTTTTTATCATGCTTAGCTTCCGAAGAATCATTAGGGAACCTGATCTGTACCAGTAGTCTGTAAATATCTGAATACTTCTGATAAGATTTCCAATTTTGACATTGTCTAAAGAGGGTAACCCTCTGGGTGTCAATCTGATGTTGATTTCGGTCTTCGGGGTTGACACTTAGGGGAATTATTTTCTCAACCAATGTCTGATAGGAATCAAGTTTTTGTTTTATCTGTACTCGCTTCCATCACTCGACTGTATCCTATCGATCGAGTGTTCAACTTATAGATAGGAATCCTAATGGGTGTAAACATGTGTTTGAGACATGTTATGTTTGATGGTTGCAAGTGGATGCAAGTGGTTGCTAGTGGTTGCTCGTGGATGCATATACACACACTAGGCACTAGATCGGCTTGAAAATACTCTCATACTGCATATGGATGTGTGAGCATTTTAAATTTTTATGGATGCAAAATGGTTGAATCAGCACATGGATTTTGCATATGAGTGGATGGTTGTGCACTCATATAGAAATGATATGTATCAAATAGGAAAATTGCATACATATTGGACTCATGGCACTGACATAATTCGCATTAAGGAGGTCAACTGAATCAGTAGACCGCCTGATCTTTGCATTAGATAAGGAACATATACACACACTTTTGCAAATGTTCATACAGCACTAGAAATTTCTAAGGACAATGGATGCTTTTGGATGATGACTGAGTAGATGAGTGATTGGATGGTAGAACACATTCTTCTTAACTTGAAGATTTCGGGGACGAAATCCTTTAAGGAGGGGAGAATGTAACACCCCGTATTTTCTGTGAACTTCAGAATTACAAATCTGAGTATAATTAAAATATAAAATCAGAATCAAGGGAAACGGGCTGTGCCATTGCGTTCGTCTCGGAAAAATACGCGAAATAGAGTCCGAAATTTCGTAAATCGGAGTCCATATGACCAAGTTATGACCTTCCAAAGTTCAAAAAAAATTAAACAACAGACCAGGTCGACTGGGGAGTCGACCCTAGAGTCGACCTGCACCCAGGGGGTCGACCCTAGAGTCGACCTGCCCCCAGGGTGTCGACCCTAGAGTCGACCCTAGAGTCGACCTGGGGGTCGACCTGCCTCCCGAATCTGCTTTTCTGCCTGGGTGCGTTCTGATGTATCTGGTCTCGTTTTCTGTCTAGATTCGTCTGCCTAAACCTATTTAAACAGCCCCAAACCAGCCTTCTCTGCACACAATTCTATTCTGCTTCTACTCTGCCTCTGTTCTAAATTAAAAATAAAAAAATGGCGTCGCTGCTCTGCTGAAATCAAAACTAGAAGCTAATCAACATCAACCTAAGCAACTCAATTCAAATTAGAGATTGAAGCTTCTGCAACAATTCTGAACAACTAAAGTTCTTTCTTTAATCCAATCAAGGCAAGTACAGTTATTCTCCGCTATAAACGTTAATTCTGATTGTGACATGAATTATAAATCTGAATCTGAGGTTATATCTGTTCTGTTTGGATCTATCTTATTTTGTATCTCTTTCCTCTTTCTGTTTTATAGCCAGGCTACCACGAGCCTGAGCCAATCTCATAAGAGATTAACCTACGCTAAATTGTTTGGGACAGTAAAATGAATGATGCATAAATTAGGCATGACAAACAGGTGACTGATTCGAGGAAAGAACATGGATTGTAGTTAGAACATAAATTTGAGACATATGACTGGGCATGTTATGTTTATAACATAAATGGGTTTTGAACATATGATTTGTGGACACAACATAAAAAGGTATATAATTGGACATAAATGTAGACTGTATTGAACATATAATTTGAAATAAAGGGAATATGGCTTAGGTATAAAGACTTACATGGAAGTAGGATTTCTATTATGTAAATAAACACCTAAGTAGGGGATCTTTGGGGATATATAACATGCATAGTAATCTATGGCTATATTTGGTATAATCTATATATGGATCTTCTGTACTATGCAAGTTTAATAAAAATGGGAACATATGATATATGGTAAATTATGACCATAATCTATGCTATGTAAATGTAATGCAAACATAGGGTATATGATTATATTATGCATCACGACTATTATTTATGCATGTGAACTTAGGCAAGATTTATAATTTAGCAAGATATATTTGTGAAACTTTAAGAAATAAGTAAATCTGTTATATTTGCCTAATTTGTTAGTTTTGTTACATTGCCTAATCTGCTAGTTCTGCTCTACTACCCAGTCTGCTAGATTTGTTCATCTGCCAAATCTGACACCTGCTAAGTCTGTTGAAAAGGCTAGATCTGCCAGTTTGCTTAATCTGCGAAGTCGCCTAGTCTGAGAAATCTGCTATCTGCTATATCTGTTGAGTTGATCAGTCCGCTATTGACATAATCTGAATTGGCTATAGTTATGAATAATTGACATGTATATTAGGCATGGGTATAAATGGGAAATCATTAATTAATTGGCCGCAAAGATAAACATGGCTAACTCGAGGTTAGAATGAGTTTGCGGCGTAATTCTGCCCGGAACCGCCCGGCATATTCCAGTGGTCGCAAACAATAGGTTCTAATGTGAGAAGTTAGTCATAACGTGCTTGAAAACCCGAGGTTAGACTCAGTTTGCGATAGAAACCTGCCTGAAACCAACCGGCCTAACCAGTAGCCGCAAAATGTCAGTCTAATGTGGAGGTTTTGGGCATTAATATTTAATTAATGAAAATCTGAGATAAATATGATGTCTAAAACGTGTTGGGTGGGTAAGGTTAAACCAATTGGACCAATGAATCTGATAAACCCGTTTGTCTAAAACTTGTTTGTCTGATCTATGAACTAGTTGATCTAAACTCTGTATGTCTGAACTTCTAAACAAGTTAATCTGAAATCTGTTAGTCTGGGGACACAAGGTTAGGAGGGGAATTACTTGTGTCATCTGTTGTTTGGGACCCATATTAGTCAGTAACCCTTTTTGGTACCAAAACTTTGACCCAACAGTAGGTAGGGTCCGGGCACGCTTACTGAACTAATTATAAGCGGTTCATTCTGATAATGGCGAGGGGTGTTGATGGTGCGTTCCAACCGGGTCATGTGCGTGCATGGATCCCGGTCTGCCTCTGAGGATGTAAGACGCCGTGACATCTGTAAATAGGTCTGTGCCAATTGGTTGTCACTTTAGGGAGTGATACACCCTACTGTGGGGCCGACACAGGATATTTATGTATTAGGGAGCCGATCGCTTGGGGTAGGGTTTTAGGGTACACTTAGTTCTGTCTGTTTCTGTTGGTACCGTCTGTTTCTGTTGGGTGGTAACACCTGTCTGTTTCTGTGTGGTGCCGTCTGTTCGGGTGGTAAAGGCCCATTACTAGTGTACACCTAATTCTACATTCTGTTTCCGTAGGGATTAATCTGTTTCTGCTTCTGTCTGTTTCTGATCGGGTAGTAAAGGCCCATTATTAGCATTCTGTTTCTGTTAAATTATTCTGTACCCGTTCCTGTTTCAGTTTAGACATTAGGGTGACACCTAATTCTGTTATACTAGTATTAGTGCAGAGAAGTGTAAAGCAATAGTTTATGTCATTATGTTCTTCTGTTATATCTGCTATACCTACTACAGTTATCCCTCATCCAGTTTTATGTTCATGTCATATTATTATTATTATCTGTTCATATGCTGAAAGTCACTGGACTTTCCAGACTTTTTGTCTGACCCTTGTTGT
Source organism: Allium sativum (assembly GCA_030737875.1). Lineage (NCBI taxonomy): Eukaryota > Viridiplantae > Streptophyta > Magnoliopsida > Asparagales > Amaryllidaceae > Allium > Allium sativum. The sequence goes on from CM060920.1 coordinate 895,943,883, forward strand.
TTCGCCTCCTTTCTTCCGTTTCCCCCCCAGGTTATCCAAGGAGGGAATACTTTAGCTTGATCCGGATTTCTCTTTGCTTGAAGTGCTTAAAGTATGGCTTGGCTCTGTATAGCTTCCGTTCTATGGGGATTATGATTTTAAACCATGCATTTTGAAGGCTTTTGTACAAGACTGATATTTTGTACTTGAATTCTGAGATTTGAATGGATGTAACCATATTGATTTCTGTTTCCGCTGTAATAAAGTTAAAAATTTTCAAGTACTGTTTTATCTGTCTTGTAAGTTTCTGTTCTGTTTACTAAAATGCTCCACCAAAGTTAAGGCATTCCCTTTGTGAGTGACCTTAAGGGAGGTGGGGTGTTACAGTATCCATCCAGGAGTGAGTAAGATGTATAATGATCTCAAACGCACATTCTGGTGGAGGGCAATGAAAAGGGACATTTCAATGTATGTTGGCCGGTGTTATACTTGCCAACAAGTTAAAAGAGATCAACAGAAACTCGCTGGATTGTTACAACCATCGGAGATTCTGAATTGGAAGTGGGAGAAAATTTCCATGGACTTCATAGATGGGTTGCGCAGAACCAAGAAAGGAAATGACAGTATATGGGGGATCGTAGATCGTTTCATGAAGACTGCCCATTTTATACCTGTCAGATCAAACAAAATAGCTCAGAACCTGGTGCAGATTTATTTCAAAAAGATCGTTAGACTACATGGACTTCCCAGTAGTATTGTTACTGATCGTGATCTTATATTCACTAGTAAATTCTGCGAAGCATTCCAGGCAGAGCTGGGAACAAAGTTAAACCATAGCACTGCATATCATCCTCAAACAGATGGCCAAACTGTGTGGGTGAATCGTATATTAGAAGATTTATTGCCGGCATGTATTATTGATTTTGGCGGATTGTGGGAAGATTACTTGCATTTGGCTGAGTTTTCGTATAATAACAGCTACCAAGCGATCTTGGGAATGTCACAATTCAAAGCATTGTATGGTCGACCATGTAGATCTCCCGCATGTTGGGCAGACACTGGCAATCGATTGGTATTGGGTCCCGACATGATTCGTGAAGCTTCAGATAAAGTCGGTTTCATTAAGAAGCGACTAAAAACAGCTTAGAACCGACAGAAGAGTTATGCAGATTCTAGGAGATATTTAACATTCGACGTTGGTGATCATGTATATCTGAGAGTTTCTCCGATGAGAGGAGTAGTCCGAATCGGGAAAACAGGGAAGTTGGCACTGAGATCTATTGGTACACTTCCTATACTTGAAAAGACTTGAACTCTTGCTTATAGGGTTCAATTACCTGACTGGTTGCCAGGAGTGCATCATGTATTTCACGTATCTCAACTTCGAATGCATGTGCATGATCCAGATCTAGTTGTAGAAGAAGCAGCGCAGCAGGATTTGGATATTACTCCAGAACTAGTTGTGAAAAGGGAGCCGATAAAGATTATTGGCAAAGATACTAAAGAGCTAAGAAACAAGAAGGTTCATTTAGTCAAAGTGCAGTGGGGTAGTGATCATAGAGACTATACATGGGAGACAGAAGATAACATCAAACAGGCTTATCCCAAGTGCAGAGTGGACATCTCTGATTAGCTCTGGTGCAAGGTATATTTGCAGCATATTCTATTTTCCATTTTATTTCCTACTTTACCGTTGTTTCCTTTTCGGGGACGAAAAGTTTTAAGTGGGGGAGATTGTAACAACCAGGAAAATCAGAACTAATTTAAAATTTTCAATTTGGGTATTTTAATGAATTTAGAATATTAAAAATAATTTATTTTAAATAATAATGACTAAAAATTTATTTGAATCGAAGTTAGAACGAATAAATTTATATTAATTGTATAACGAGCCTGAAATGGTGCGGCAGTTTGAAAATTTAACTTTGAACTTTGATTGAATGTACAGGATTCAAAATAAATCGGATTTTAGTGAAACCAAAAATATTTAAATCTATTTAAAAATATCTTTATAACGAATCTGAAAAATCGAATTTTCATAGCGGGAATAAAAAGTTATGGCCAGTCGAATATTCAGAATAGTCGCTATGAAATTTAATATAAATATAGCCCTTAAAAATAGACATTTTGCAAACAGCCTCTATTTTTGACGAAGACACTTTGGTTGGATCCGGAATGTCAAATTATTGCTAGATTTCAAATTCCATAATTTTTAGAATTAATTTGTGAGCGTGGCAATGGAAAACGCGTTTGGTAATTTTAGTTTGAATTGGATCGACCAGAAATAGTCCATTTTTTAAACATTCTCTAAATTCGACGAAATTAATTTTGTTGAGACCATATCAACCCAACATAACTAGATTTATTTTTCGAGAATTTTTGGAATCAGTACGTGGCCCCGGCAAATTAAAATGTACATTCAAATCCATATTTTAATGTTTTATATTTTAATTTGAAGAAAAACTGACTGTAACAGTCGAATGGGCCTACGAAACATATTCTATTGTATCCGGAATGGGGGTATTTTGCTAGGAACATTTGTCTTTTGGGTTTGATTTGGAGTTCGGATAGGAAAACATTATTTTTGGAATTTACATAAATATTGGCCAATAATAAAATTCCTTTTATTATTTAATTTTCCAAAAATTAGAAAAAAAAAACCGTAGCCTATCGCGATTGACGACGAAAAGGTATTCCAACCTTCTCTCATCGATTCCGGCCAAACCATTCAGTAGAATCCAATGCCCCAGTTGAGGATTTAGTAGTACTCCCCAAGAGCTTCAAATCCACCGTTTCGCTCCTTATAGTTCTGCGAATCTCGAGATCAGAGCCCACGAAGTCGCTGCCTTCAACCCACCGCCAAGCCTTCCTTTGGCAATCGAACTCAACCGCACCACTACCAGCCTGCGCGCGTTTCCAAGCTCTTCCTCGTGGCATAACCCGATCATTCCCCTCGTGCAAGGTTCGCGCGAAAAATCCAAACTTAGTTCTGAATAGTTTAGAAAGGTAACGGGTTTGATTTATTTTAATGTTTATAACACATAAAAGTGTTACAAAGTATGATTTTACAACAAAAATCATATCTTTTTTGCTATGTTGTCGAAATTCAGTGAAACAAGAGACATTGGACTCGTGATGATGTCTTATACATTCTAGAAGAGATCGGAGAATTTTTGGAGCTTTCTGCAATTTAAGGAGGAGTGCAACCCAATGTGAGAAATCTAAATTCAAATTGGAATTTATACGTGTTGTATAAATTATATAAGCAATGTATAAATTATATACGCGTTGTATATCTCACATATGGGCATTGTATAAATTATATAAGCGATGTATAAGTTGTACATGCGTTGTATAAATCATATATGCGTTGAATGGAATTGAAACGAAATTGAAAGGGAAATATATATATAAACACACTAATATACACTACCCTCGTCCACAGACCATGGACAATATAAATTGACCGTGTTGTGAATGATTAATTGTGGTTGAGAATGATTGATTGTGGTTGCAACAAAATTGGTTGTGTTTGTGGTATGTTCATTGTATTGTGAAAATGAATGATATTGTAGAAATCATTGAAATGAAAATATTGTATTGCTGCAAAGCCTAGGATAGCAGAGGAGTCGTGCTGGACACGGTGCCTGTAACAACCCAGAATTTTAGAACCAATTTAAAAATTCTATTTTAGAAATTTTAATGGATTTTTAATATTTAAGATAATTTGTTTTAAATAATAATGACGAAAAATTTATTTAAATTGAAGTTAGAACGAAATTTTATAATTTAATTATAAAAGGAGTTTGAAATAGCGCGGTAGTTTGAAAATTTGAATTTGAATTTTGACTGAATTGAGAGGATTCAAAATAAATCGGATTTCAGCAAAGCCAAAAGTATTTAAATTTGTTTAAGAATTTCTTTCTAACGGTTCTGAAAAATTGAAATTTCATAGCAGGAATAAAAAGTTATGGCCAGTTAAAAATTCAGAATAGTCGCTATGGAATTTATATGTATATTTTTTAATATAATATATAATCATTTTGCAAACGACCTCCGTTTTTGACGAAACCACTTTTCTTAGATCCAGATTGTCAATTTATAGTTAAGTTCCAAATTTCATAATTTTTGGAATTAATATGTGAGCATAGTAAATTTAAATGTGTTTGGTAATTTAAATTCAAATTGGATCGACCAGGAAACGGCTATTTTTCAAACGGTCTCCAAATTTGGTGAAATTAATTTTGTTAGGACCGTTTCGTCATAACACAGTTAGATTTATTTTTCGGGAATTTTTGGAGTCCGTATGTGGCACCGGTAAATTAAAATATACGATCAAATTAAATAATTAAATGATTTATATTTTAATTTGAAGAAAACAAGCTGGAAACGATCGAATGGGCTGACGGGACCTAGTCCATTGCGTTCAGAATGGGAGTATTTGGCTAGGGGCAACATTCATTGGGTTTGATTTGGAGTTCGGATTGAAAACAAGTTAATTAGAGAATTAAATAATTAAATAATTAAATATTAAATTAATAATTATTATAAAAAGGGTCGATTCATGAAACCCTAACCCTACATCCGCCAACTTCGATATGGACGGATTGTGATTCACGAAAATTTTCCCAAATTCTCTCATAATCCATCAAATAAAATCATATATTTTCATTAGCAAAAATGAAGAGATTTCCATGCTCGTCGATTTCATACGGATGTGATTAATTCTTGTGAGGTATTTTTGTTCAGTTTTGGTCCTCAAAGGCAGCGGCTTTGAGTGGATTTCCTGACGCCGTTTGAACACCGAGCTTCGGGCTGTTTGCGGTGGTAGGCGGCGGCGTTGCGGGTGTCGATGTGGTTGGATTTGATTGGGGTCAGACCCCCCTACGAAAGCGCGCAGGTGAATGAGTGAGGTGACGAAATGGGTTTGCGGCTATAGGAATAACGAAGGAAGAAGATGAAAAAGGGATGGCAGCGAATTAATTAAGCGTTGAGTTTAATTAATTATTTAATTATCCGGTTATGTAATTAAGTTATAAACCTCTATATCTCACTCAAATTAAAACGGGATCGCATGATTTCAGATCCATTGGAACCACAAAATTGATATCTACAACATGAAACTGACTGGGACAGAAATGGAGCACGTTGGAATTTGAGGCGAATTTAAATCCGAACAAAACAGAAATTCAGAAATAAAAATTGACGGAGTGGAAAACAAAGGTGAGAATTCCTCACTAAAAAAACTCTGCACAGTTATTAATTTATTTACATAACTGAAAATATATGTATAGAACTGCCTATGAGAATTCTTTTTTTATAATTAAAATTAAATACTTATAATTGTGTTTAGAAATCTTTACCAATCCGCTGTTAAATTCAGTTTGATGTTATACGCGATTTGATCTAGATTGATTGATGCTGATTGGTGTGATCTGTTTGATAAAATTGTATATAATGGAATTATGGAGATTTGTCAACAAAAATAAAATTATCATCTTTGTTAAAATCAGAAATGAAAAATAAAATTGTCATCTTTGTTGAAATCAGAATTGACTTTGTTGAAATCAGAATTGACAAAAAAAATTGTCATCTTTGTTGAAATCAGAATTGACAAAATAAAATTGTCTTCTTTGTTGAAATTAGAATTGACAAAATAAAATTGTCATTTTTGTTGAAATTAGAATTGACAAAATAAAATTGTCATTTTTTTTTGAAATTAGAATTGACAAAATAAAATTGTCATTTTTGTTGAAATTAGAATTGACAATATAAAAAATACCATTTCTGTTAAAGTAGATTTTTATGAAATGAAAATATAATTTTTATTGAAATAAAATAGTTAAGACAAAGTTATCATTTTTATTAAAGTAGATTTGTATTAAATAAAAATGTCATTTTTATTGGACTAGAATTGTGATAACAAAGTTTTCATTTTTGTTAAAGTAGATTTGTATGAAATAAAAATGTCATTTTTATTTGAATAGAATTGTGAAAACAAAGTTATCATTTTTGTTAATGTAGATTTGTATGAAAGAAAATGTCATTATTATTGAAATAGAATTGTGAAAACAAAGTTAACATTTTTATTCATTTGTTTAAAATAGAATTGTCAACAAAAACAAAATTATCCTTTTTATATGTTTTGTTGAAATAGAATTGTCAACAAAAACAAAATTATCAACTTTATATATTTTGTTGAAATAGGATTGTCAACAAAATAAAATCAACCTTTTTATTTGTTTTGTTGAAATAGGATTGTGAACAAAATAAAGTTATTATTTTTATTTGTTTTGTTGAAATAGAGTTGTCAACAAAATGAAAGAATTACATTTATTTATTTGTATTAGAAAAAGTATCAATTTTATTTGTTTTGTTGAAATAGAATTGTCAACAAAATAAAATAATCATTTTTGTTCACTTGTTGTATTAGAATTGTCGAAAAAATAAAATTATCATTTATTGTTAGAGTTAGATTTGTATGTAAATAAAAATGTCAATTTTATTTGTTATGTTACATATTAATGAAGGAATTGTAAAACACATAAAAACATCATTTTCATGTTACATGTTATAGTAGGAACTGCAAACAAATAAAAATATCATTTTTATTTATTACGTTGAAAATAGATTTGTAAACAAATAAAAACATTACTTTTTATTTGTCATGTTTATGTAGGAATTTGTATACAACATTAGAATAACATTTTTATTGTCTATATTAAGATATAGAAACATCATTTTTGATTGTTATATTAAAAATAGAATTTGTATACAATATAAAAGCGACATTTTGATCGTCATGTTGTATATTAGATTTGTATATAATATAAAAGAGACATTTCGATCGTCATGTTACATAATAGAATTGTTTATAATACAAAAGAGACATTTTGATCGTCATGTTATATATTAGAATTGTATACAATATAAAAGAGATATTTTGATCGTCATGTTACATAATAGAATTATATACAATATAAAAGAGACATTTTGATCGTCATGTTAAATATTAGAATTGTATACAATATAAAAGAGACATTTTGATCGTCATATTATACATTAGAATTATATACAAATTAAAAGAGACATTTTTATGTGTCATGTTACACATTGAAATTTTATACAAATAAAAATATTTGTTTTTATGTGTTAAGTCAAAAGTAGAAATTGCATACAAATAATAAAAAATATCTTTTATTTGTCATTAGCGACATTTTATGCAAGTAAGTTACATTTTATTTGACATTAGAAAAACATGTAGTGAATGTATGCAAATAAATTACATTTTATTTGATATTAGAAACGTGTAGTGAATGTATGCAAATAAAATACGTATTTATTTGACATTAGAAACATGTAGAAATGAATGCAAATAAAATACATATTTATTTGACATAATAAACATGTAGATATGTTATGCAAATAAAACATTCTTTTATACGGCGTGTTAAACACGTTAATGGAATCATCGAATGATTTATATTTATATATAATTATATATACAAATATCAATTAAAATTAAATGAATCGCGCGCGGTAGTTCGCGTTTCGAAATCGTAACTTTAAACGATTATACAGAAAGATCCGACCGTTGGATTTTCCCAAAATTGGAACCGTTTGGTCCGCTTTGGAAAGATCTTTCCAACAATATAAAGGTTGTTAAAATCCAATGGTTATATTTCGAGAAATATGTAAATCAAATTTGGGTAAAAACAGCGCCAGGGCCGCCTATTGACCGAAGCGTCGTTAAACTAAATTGGACTAGTTTTATATAAATAAAAATAGCAATAAATCATTATAAAATAATACCGACGATATGAAATGATTCTAATTATATATATTTGAAAATTATTTGAAAAGACCAAGTTCAATCTCATTTCAAATAATTATACGATGATTTAAAGTCGAAGACAATGAAGACGGTGGTTGAAGACCGGCGATCTTCACATCGAATGGATGACTACTGATGCCCTGGACTGATTTGCTCCCAGGAAAGGGTTACAGTGGTACTTGTCCGGACGTACTTGTTGACTGTCCGGATATGAGAGAACCTCTCTTCCGTATTGGACATACGGGACGAGGAATAAAGTGTCTTCGGTTTTGTTCAGACCCAGAACGAACTTGTAAATGGATGTGTGTCTGACATTGAATTCCATTCTGTGTGAATTGATTTCTACTTGATATATATCTGTTTGGTGGCGGAGAATTTATTCTCTTGCTTAACACCCTTCTTTGAGACATACGAGCTTAGAGGCTATATATTGGTAGGTATCGATCGCATGGTGTGGATTGTCAATGTGGCATGCCAAGATGCAAATGATCAGGGCTTTTATTGAAAAGCAGAGCCTTGTGGTTGATGATCAAAGCACAACCTGTTTAGCCATAGCTTTATGTATAGCGTTACTTTGTGAGCCTCACACCCCGGTAGGAGTCAGAAATGGGATAAGGGAACGCAAGGAGTGCGCACGTTTCTTTCTTGGTAGAAGTAGTGTCATGGTATGGAGCGTAGACATTTTTACTTATGTGGATGATGGAATGACGTGCCTCAGATATATTGATCGATAGTGGCCATCGATAGTGGCCAATTGATAGGTCCAATAGGATCGGGAAACGTGTGTTCAGGAATTGCCAATCCACGAAAGTATTTGTGGACCGGCCCTGTAGGATCCATGGGTTCGCCTCCGAATCCTGAGACATTAGCTAGAGTGTCTTGAATTAGTAAGGAGATCATCCCTAGCCTTGACTCATAATGCAAACCCAATTTCCAATACGACACTACGGTTTTGAATGTAAACCTATATATGGCGACATAGTATATGGTAGTTATGCTGTCTAGGATTGATACATTTACTTTGAAAATATTTTAAACTGACTAGACATTAATAATAATATCAAGTTTTATACGTATCAAGCATTTTTGACCATTATAAGGTAAAACTCCATCCTCCGGCTTGCGTTGCATTGTGTGATGGGACCTGAGTCTTATAATGGTTTCATTTTTCTAAAAAGCATTGCGTTGTTTTAAAAGATTTACTTATTTTATGCACTGGCAATCCAATGGAGTAAACCCATTCCGCGTTAGCGGCGTTGTCCTGTGACTAGTAAGGTTTCTCATACTAGTCCTATGACTGACTTGTAGTTTGTTTCACTTGCAAATTCGGGTGCCCTTATTTTCCACAGGGCAGTCGAGTAGCTTATTTTGCAGATTTATTGAGCAGAATTCTGGATTGAAGCTTAAGCTGTGTCCAGAGTATTGATAGTCTTCCGTTGTGCTAGTTTATTCATCTCCGCTGCATTGTATTACATTCATTGTAATTTAATTTTTCGTTGTATGATTATTTATCGAAGTACTCTGATATATTCTGTACACTGATGTAACATTATTATGATGATTATAAAAGTCTTCTCTTATTTGTTCTGATGTGTTATATGCCCAAAGTTAGCGTATGCGGGATTCGAATGGTCTTGGTTGATTTAGCGATCGATTAGGTCCGGGCGAAATCCATGTCGTTATAGCTTGTATCAGAGCTTTGGTTAACTCAAATCTTTAGGGTACAACTCGTTAGAACTGAACAAAAGACTCATCGGATATAGGATTAGTAATGTCCTACAAAAGAATATTCATTAGAGATAGGACCAGTGACAACCTAGAATGAGAAAACTCGTTAGAGATGGGGTTAGAGATGCCCTAGAATGAGTTGAGAGTGACTAGTTTATAATTAACGTATTTGTGATTATATATATAATCCGATCTTAGAAAATATGATTTGTGAATATATAAAAGTTATATATGTTTGAAAAACTAAACAACTAATTGATTTATGATTGTGTTGTCTGATTATTACTACAACTAATAAAATTATTGAAACGAATAAAAGAATGAAAGTTGAGTTAGTTAGTTAAACAACTTTCAGCTCCGTTCCTTTTCGAGAACGAAAAGATTTTAAGTGGGGGAGATTTTAACAACCCAGAATTTCAGAACCAATTTAATTTTTTTTATTTTAGAAATTTTAGTGGACTTTTAATATTTAAGATAATTTATTTTAAATAATAACGATGAAAATTTTATTTAAATCGAAGTTTGCAACAACCCGGAAATTCTAAGCCACATCAAAATTTTTATTTTGGCAATTTCGATGAATTTTGATATTTAAAACGATTTATTTATAATATCGATGAGAAATTTATTTTTGAATAGAATTAGAATGTATATATTTATATAGATCGTCGTTAGAATATAATTATTTATAATTATAAAAGGAATTGAAAATGGCGCGGTAGTTTGAAAATTTGACTTCAAAGTTCAAATGAATGCACAGGATTCAAAATAAATCGAATTTTAGCGAATCCAAAAATATTAGAATCTATTTGAGAATACCTTTCCAACGAATCCGAAAAATCCAAATTTCATTGCGGGAATCAAAGGTTATGTCCAGTTGAAAATTCAGAATAGTCGCTATGGAATTTTGGCCCTTAAAAATGGAAATTTTGCAAACGACTTCGATTTTCGACGAAACCATTTTTGTTGGATCCGGAATGTCAAATTATTGCTAGATTTCAAAATTCGTAATTTTTCGAATCAATATGTGAGCGTGGCAAAGGAAAACACGTTTGACCAGATTTAGTTGATTTTAATCGGCTAGAAAATGGTCATTTTTCAAACGGTCTCAGAATTTGACGAAATTAGTTTTGTTAGGACCGTATCGTCAATACGAAGCTAGAAAATATCCTTTGGAAATTTTTCTAGTTAGTATGTGGCCCCGGTAAATTGAAATGTGTGTTCAAATTCAATATATAGATTTATATTTTGATTTTGACGGAAACTGATCAAAACAGTCGAATTAGCCTACGATACATATCCCATTGTGTTCAAAATGGGGGTAATTAGCTATGGATGACACTCGGTGGGTCGATTTCGAGGTCGAAATATAAAGTTGGTTTTCGAAATTAAATAAATAAATAAATAATAAAAACCTCCCTCTCTCTCCCTATCCTCTCTACCCCCCCCCCCCCCCCGGCGTTTCATTTCATTCGAAATAAAATAAAATAAAATAAAAAGGGGGAGATCTATGCGCGCCTGGCCACCGCGCCACCCACCCCCGTCGCGCGAGCCTCCCACAGCCGGCGCCCCCATCTAGCCTCCACCTCTCCGTTCTGACCCCCCTCCTTCACATCGCGAATCCCCCAGTCGCCAAGCCAAAACCGCGAGCCCCCCTTCCACTCGCCGCCGCGCTCAGCGCATGCCACCACCCACCTCCCTTGGCGCCACAACACCCTGCTCCCCCCCCCCCCCCCCAGCCTCCGACGTGAAATTTCTCCCCCTTCTAAATGCTGTAAGGTTTTGGTTTATTGATTTTTGTTTTCTTTGTTTGTTTTAATCTAGGTAAATATAAATGTAAATCAGTTTTTGTTTTAATTTAAAACATATTATAAAATCAATTTATATATATATTAATTATTATGATAAATCAGTTTTTATATATAATATAAATAAAAAGATTAGATCTTTGTGGGAGATTTTTAAAAGGTTTAAAATATAATTTTTATATGATAGAAAGGTTAAAAATATAATTTTTATATGATAGGAAGGATAAAAATATGATTTTTATATTATATAGATAATAAAAATTCGATCTTTATTATGTAAGAGTTATAAAAATATGATTTTTATTATGTGGAAGGAGCAAAAATGCGATTTTTATATGAGTAGCGATATAAAAATATAATTTTTATTATATTGCTAGCAAGATAATAAAATAATTTTTATCATGGAAGTAGCGTTGTAAAGGAGTGATTTTTACATATGTAGCAGAGATATATAAATACGATCTTTATGTATAAAAATGTGATTTTTATATAGAGAATGGCGAGAGAAAATTATGATTTTTATTACATGAACACCGTTATAAAAATAGAATTTTTATCTATATAGTAGCGGTATAAAAAATAGAATTTTTATCTATATAGTAGCGGTATAAAAATAAATTTTTTATCTATATAGTAGCGGTATAAAAATATAATTTTTATCCATATAGTAGCAGTATAAAATTGTTATTTTTATATACATAGCAACAATATAAAAATGTGATTTTTACATATGTAGTGGCTACGTACAATGAAATTGACAAAAGGCGAGCACGACGAAAATTTCTACATATGAAGAGTCGTGGTATTGGATTAGCTAGTCGGTGAGAACTTCTCAATTTAAATCTTGTTTTCTAGTTAAAATATATTTTAGGATGCAGAAGGTGCTTAGCAGCACCCGACACCCGTCGTCCACAGACCATGGACGACTTGTATGCTTGTTTGATGTGTTGTGAAATTTGTTTGCGATGTTGATGTGAAATGGATAATAAAACATTCATGTGTTGAAATAAATTATTTATATAGTTAAAAATACAACTTTAATGGGAATGTGAATAAATAAATATTCATTTACAAACCGGACGGTTAGTTTTTGTACACCTATTTGAAGGATATTGATTGGGACGATAAATTTTACAAATCGCCCAACTGCACAAATAATATTCAGTGTTTGTGGATTGAAACCCCACACGGGTGTTGGTATGATATTTGACGTACACTAATCCCAATTGTTTAGTGGTATGTCGATCGTTTGATTGACAGACTGTGTAAGCGTTAATTATTTGTATTAAATGCTTATGCAGTTGTGTGGTGCACTTTAGATGATAGTTGATTATTTATCGTTGCTATTATATACATGTGTTGTATGGAATCCATAAAATTAACATTATATGGTAATAGATTGGGCCTCATTCCAAATGGGAAAATAAAGAATATTATAAAATAAAGATTCATGTGTTGAATAGAATAAATAGTCATGTGTTGACGATGCTCATGTGTTGAGAGTATTCATGTGTTGAAACTTATCATGTGTTGAGTAAAATATTTTAAACAATAAAATTTACACCTTTATCATAATTTTATAAAATATATTAAATAACAAAAATTGTCATGGGTTGACGATACTCATGTGTGGAGAATATTCATGTGTTGAAAGAAATATAGATTCATGTGTTGAATAGAATAAATATTCATTTGTTGAATAGAATAACGAAGTTATTGAAATATATAAAGCCGTGTTGATTAGATATGCACCCTTTCGACGCGAACGATATTTATATCGATTATATACGTTTTTATAATGAATATAGAAAAGGAAGTGATTTCAAAATATAACGTTTTGAAAATATTATCATTTGTATATCGATGATGTGGAATATTCAATTTTGATTCGAAATTGAATATGAAGTTGAAATCGTTTCGAAAATGAATTTAAAACGATTTATAAAATACGTTTCAAATTGAAATCGACGAAATATGTATATATATATATATAATATTAATATTATATATATTAAAAGGCCTGAATAGAATGCACCACGTCGCGGCAGTTCGCGAATTTCGACCATTGTCTTCGAATTGATGTTGCGGGAGATCCGACCGTCGGATTCTCCTGAAACTGGAACCATTGGGTTCGTATCGAAAAGAGCTTTCCAATGAATATTAGAAATTTGAAATCTAACAGTTGGATTTGGAATTATGTCCAAATCAAATTTGGAAATGGTCGTTGTAAGTGCAGTTCGGTGGTTGTTATTAAAAACCGACTGTATGGGCCTTGATAAAATTATTTAAAAATATTAATAATTTGTGTAAAATCATAATATATGAATTGGAAGGAACTAGGATGAAAAATACCACATTTGAAAGGATAAAAATATATTTTTATCGAAATGAACTAGTTTTGAACTAGACTTGAAATGGTTTTGAAAATAATCAGAATTTCCAACGCGTGAATTGGAATGGATTTGAATCGAAATTATCTTCGGAATATTTCGATGTTGGATTTCTTGATTATACAGATATTGTTGTGGAAATTTGAAAGATATATTTTATATCGTTATTTCCAATACGATATTTGTTGGTTTTAGAATTTGATATTGAATATAAGCCGATATATTTTCTATTTAGAACCTTGTATTTAGTATCAAATGGGATTTTGGGTTCGTCGTGAATGGTGTCTTAAATAACACTGTTTTTGAACCCAGTGTAGAAAAGAATAAATCTTTTAATTAAGATTTAGTGAAATTATCTAGTTAATTAGTATTTAATTGGAATTGAATTTAAATTGTTTTTTTTTGTTTTATTGTGAGCGATGTTTTGAATAACACCTATTCTTTAACCCGATTATCAATGGAAAGTGATTTTGGGTTTATCGTGAACCGTGTTTTAGTTGACATTAGTCCTTTAACCCAGTTAAAGACAGGATATTGATTTTTGAGAAGATTAAAACTAAGTGGAGATTTAATGAATCTTTAATTAGATTAAAGTGATCGAGAATGGAGTATCACCAGTTTTGCTCCAAAGCGATAGTTAAGTCTTTAATTAGATTTGAACGTGAAATGGTAATTAGTTTTACCGATAACGTCGTGGTGTTAGATATGGGGTATTACCAGTTTTGCTCCATGGGATGAATAGGTTGAGATTGGGAAATAAAATAAATAATTACTTCGTATGGTTCGCTAATCCCGACTAGTTTGGAAAACCAGAACACGGTTTGAAATGATATCCAAAGGAAGATTAAAGAATAAATTTAGAAGAATTTATCTTTGATAAAATTAATGTGAACATTTCCCTAAGAATGTGAAAAATTGGAATAAAAGAATATTCTGAATTGGAATGAGGCATATGTTGTGTTTGTGTAGCACTTGTTTATTATATAAGCGGGTTATTCGGAAAGGCAGGGTTTGTACCTGTTCTGAATAAACAATTCGATGATAAGTAGAAGATGAAGACGGTGGTTGAAGACCGGAAGTCTTCACATCGTTTGGATGATTATTGATGATCTTGATTGGGCTGTACACCCAAGAGGAGGGAATCAGTTGGTGATCGTTCAGACGTACTTGGGGGATCGATGGATATGCGAGGAAAGTGCCTCCGGTTTTACTTAGACCCAGAATGAACTTGTAAATGGACTGTGTGTCTGACATTGAATTTTATTCTGGGTTGATTGATCTCTATTAAATATACATCTGTTTGGCGGCGGAGAATTTATTCTCTTGCTTAACGCCCTTCTCTGAGACGTACGAGCTCAGAGGTTGTATATCGATGGACATCAGTCGCATGGTTGCCTGTGTGGCATGCCGAAGTGGCAAATGATCAAGGCTTCTGTTGAAAAGCAAAGTCTTATGGTTGATGATCAAAGCACGGCCTGCGAGGCATAGCTTTGTGTATGGCGTTAATTCGCGAGCCTCACACCTCGGTATAAGTCAAAAACGGGATAGTGACTGCAGGGAGAGCATGACATTTCTTTCTAGATATGGGTGATGTCAGTGACCTACCAGCCCTGACATTTATATACTTTTTACCTGTGCGGTTATTGGAACGCGAGGCGCCTCGAATATATGGTCGATAACCGGCACTATGTGAGCCAACGTACAAACCATTATATAGTTCCTATAGGACCCGGAAAAGTGTGCTCAGGAATTGGCAATACTCAAAAGTAAGAGAGGACCAGCCCTGAAGATCCAAGGATCGTTGTGTGTGACCCTGAGACATTTGCTAGAGTGTCTTGAACGGCGAGCAGCTTGCCCCTTGCCTCGACTCATGATGGAATCCAATTTCCAATACGTGATAATTCGGTTTTATTTGTACAGCCTAGTATGGCGACATAGTGGTATGAGACACTTATGCCGTCTATGATTAATAACTGTTTTAGTTCTCACACGAATCACATTACTGACCTGGAGTTTATTATTTTAACCTAAACTCTGGGTGCCCCTATTTTCCACACGGGTAGCTAGTAGTTTTGGTTTTGCAGATTTATATTCACAGGATCCTGGTTTACAGATGGAATGATATTCGGAAAGCTCTGTATCTGTATATCTCCTTTCAGTTGTGTGTTATCTTATTTCCGCTGCTATGTATTTAAATGTAATTTAAATCTCTGATATTTATCAAATGTGTAATATTTATTCATACTCTATATATTCCTGTATTCTAATGGAATTGTTGTAATAAACATTTAAATGTTCTTCTGTTTGCGTTCCGATGTGTGTTGTTCTCAAAGCGATTCGTTCTTTCCTTACCGGGGAAGTTACGGGTTACTTCATTTGGTATCAGAGCTTTGGTTTACAGAGCTCGAGAACAAGACACATTAGAACCAAACGAAAGAATTCATCAGAAATTGGATCCAATGAGAATAACTCGTTAGAGATGTGATCAGTAGTGCCCTAGAACGAGTGTCAAGAGTATATTTTTAAAAATAAGACAAATTTTGTTTTGAAAGTTAAATTCAATTATACGTATTTGAATATTTTATTTTATATTGAATTTGGACGATCCAATATATAAAGATTTTGCATATACGCGTCATGAACGTATATTCAAAGTTTTAATATACTGGATGGATATAAAATCACACTCAAGTCGCCCGGAGATGATTCTGATGATTGATATATCATCATCAGACTCTGTGTTCATGTTACGAAGGTGGGATATCTATATATTTCCATCAGACTGGTGTGAGAACCAAAACTAGATAGGTTTGTTGTTGTGATTTGGCATCAAAAACATGATTTTCTGTATACATATATATATCAAAGTTATGAATTTGAAACGTTAATCCACTAATTGATTGATGGATGTGTTGCATGTTTATTGTATTGATTAATTAAAATTTGAACCATTTAGCCTAACGGAACCAAATATTGAACTGAATTGAAAATTATTTGAAATTGCATGCATATACATGTACTCACATTGAACAGGTCATAGCAAGGAGGCTAGAGCAGGAGAATAAAATTGTTTGCCCGACAAATAGGTACATGTTTACAAATTTATTGGGTTTGGATGATTTTATGAGCCGCTTGGCTGTTTCTTATTCTTTTTGGATTGGTGAAGGCCATGGGAGGCTATTTGAAATATCCCGAAGTCTCCGGCGCAGGGGACGTTATGGCGAATTTTTTCGAAAATTTAGGGTGTTAGCCAAATTTTTGAAAATTTGAAAGTTCTTAGAAACTGAAAGTTGAAGGGCTTAAGCCGTAATGGAAATAATGAAAGTTGATTTGATTAGTTAAACAACTTTCAGCTTCGTTCCTTTTTAGGGATGAAAAGTTTTAAGTGGGGGATATTGTAACAACCCGGAAATTCTGAGCCAATTTAAAATTTTTATTTTGGCAATTTTGATGAATTTTGATATTTAAAACGATTTATTTTAAATAATATCGACGAGAAATTTATTTTTGAATAGAATTAGAACGTGTATATTTATATAGATCGTCGTTAGAATATAATTATTTACTTATAATTATAAAAGGAGTTGAAAATGGCGTGGTAGTTTGAAAATTCGATTTCAAAGTTCAAATGAATGTACAGGACTCAAAATAAACCGGATTTTAGCGAAACAAAAAATATTTGAATATATTTGAGAATATCTTTGCAACGAATCTGAAAAATCAAAATTTCATAGAGGGAATCAAAAGTTATGTCCAGTTGAAAATTCAGAATAGTCGTTATGGAATTTTGGCCCTTAAAAATGGAAATTTTGCAAACGACCTCGGTTTTCGACGAAATCACTTTTGTTGGATCCAGGATGTCAAACTATTGCTAGATTTCAAAATTCATAATTTTTCGAATCAATATAGCGTGGCAAAGGAAAACGCATTTGACCAGTTTCAGTTGATTTTAATCGACTGGAAAATGGCCATTTTTAAAATGGTCTCAGAATTTGACGAAATTATTTTTGTTAGGACCGTATCGTCAATATGAAGCTAGAAAATATCTTTTGGGAATTTTTCTAATTAGTATGTGGCCCCGGTAAATTGAAATGTGCATTCAAATTCAATATATAAATTTATATTTTGATTTTGACGGAAACTCATCGAAACAGTCTAATTAGCCTACGATACATATCCCATTGTATTCATAATGGGGGTAATTAGCTATGGGCGACAGTCGGTGGGTTCGATTTCGAGATCGAAATATAAAGTTGCTTTTTGAAATTAAATAAATAAATAAAAAATAAAAACCTCCCTCTCTCTCCCTATTCTCTCTCAAGCCCCCCCACCCCCCCCCCCCCCCCCGTTTCATTTCATTTGAAAAAAAAAGAGGTGGAGATCGAAGCGCGCCTGGCCACCGCGCCACCCACCCCCGTCGCGTGAGCCTCCTCCCACAGTCGGCGCCCCCCTCTAGCCTCCACCTCTCCGCTCCGACCCCCCTCCTTCACATCGCGAAGGCCCCAGTCGCGAAACCAGAACCGCGAGCCCCCCTTCCACTCGCCGCCGAGCTCAGCGCGTGCCACCACCCACCTCCCTTGGCGCCGCAGCACCCTGTTCCCCATCCTCCAGCCTCCGCCGTGAAGTTTCTCCCCCTCTAAACGCTGTAAGGTTTTGGTTTATTGATTTTTGTTTTCTTTGTTTGTTTTAATCTAGGTAAATATAAATGTAAATCAGTTTTATAAATCAGTTTTTGTTTTAATTTAAAACATATTATAAAATCAATATATATATATATATATTAATTATTATTATTATAAATCATTTTTTATATATAATATAAATAAAAAGATTAGAACTTAGTGGGAGATGTTTAAAAGGTTAAAAATATAATTTTTATATGACAGAAAGGTTAAAAATATAATTTTTATATGATAGAAAGGTTAAAAATATAATTTTTATATGATAGAAAGGTTAAAAATATATTTTCTATATGATAGGAAGGATAAAAATATGATTTTTATATTATATAAATAATAAAAATTCAATCTTTATTATGTAGGAGTTATAAAAATATGATTTTTATTATGTGGAAGGAGCAAAAATGTGATTTTTATGTGAGTGGCGATATAAAAATATAATTTTTATTATATTGCTAGCAAGATAAAAATATAATTTTTATCATGGAAGTAGCGTTGTAAAGGAGTGATTTTTACATATGTAACAGAAATATAAAAATACGATCTTTATATATAAAAATGTGATTATATAGAGAATGGCAAGAGAAAAATATGATTTTTATTATATGAACACCGTTATAAAAATAGATTTTTTTATCTATATAGTAGCGGTATAAAAATAATTTTTTTATCTATATAGTAGCTGTATAAAAATAGAATTTTTATCTATATAGTAGCGGTATAAAAATAGAATTTTTATCCATATAGTAGCAGTATAAAAATGTGATTTTTATATACATAGCAACAATATAAAAATGTGATTTTTATATATGTAGCGGCTACGGACAATGAAATTGACAAAAGGCAAGCACGACGAAGATTTCTAATTATGAAGAGTCGTGGCATTGGATTAGCTAGTCGGTGAGAACTTCTCACTTTAAATCTTGTTTTCTAGTTAAAATATATACTAGGATGCAGACGGTGCTTAGCAGAACCCGACACCCGTCGTCTACAGACCATGGACGACTTGTATGCTTGTTTGATGTGTTGTGAAATTTGTTTGTGATGTTGATGTGAAATGGATAATAAAACATTCATGTGTTGAAATAAATTATTTATATAGTTAAAAATATAATTTTAACGGGAATGTGAATAAATAAATATTCATTTACAAACCGGACGGTTTGTTTATGTACACCTATTTGAAGGATACTGATTGGAATGATAAATTTAACACATCGCCCAACTGCACAAATAATATTCAGTGTTTGTGGATTGAAACCCCACACGGGTGTTGGGATGATATTTGACGTACACTAATCCCAATTGTTTAGTGGTACGTCGATCGTTTGATTGACAGACTGTGTAAGCGTTAATTATTTGTATTTAATGCTTATGCAGTTGTGTGGTGCACTTTGGATGATGGTTGATTATTTATCGTTGCTATTATATACATGTGTTGTATGGAATTCATATAATTAACATTATATGGTAATTGATATGGCCTCATTCCAATTGAGAAAACAAAGAATATTATAAAATAAAGATTCATGTGTTGAATAGAATAAATAGTCATGTGTTGATGATGCTCATGTGTTGAGAATATTCATGTGTTGAAACTTATCATGTGTTGAGTAAAATATTTTAAACAATAAAACTTACATCTTTATCATAATTTTATAAAATATATTAAATAACAAAAATAGTCAAGTGTTGACGATACTCATGTGTTGAGAATATTCATGTGTTGAAAGAAATATAGATTCATGTGTTGAGTAGAATAAATATTC
Organism: Allium sativum; assembly: GCA_030737875.1. Lineage (NCBI taxonomy): Eukaryota > Viridiplantae > Streptophyta > Magnoliopsida > Asparagales > Amaryllidaceae > Allium > Allium sativum. The sequence continues at coordinate 895,964,070 of CM060920.1, forward strand.
ATTTGTTGAATAGAATAATGAAATTATTGAAATATATAAAGTTGTGTTGATTAGATATGCGCCATTTCGATGCAAACGATATTTATATCGGTTATATTCGTTTTTATAACGAATATAGAGAAGGAAGTGAATACAAAATATAACATTTTGAAAATATTATCATATGTATATCGATGATGTGGAATATTCAATTTTGATTCGAAATTGAATATGAAATTGAAATCGCTTCGAAAATGAATTTAGAACGATATGTAAAATACGTTTTGAATTGAAATCGATGAAACATATATAATATATATATTATATATATATATTAAATGGCCTGAATAGAACGCGCCGCGCCGCGGTAGTTCGCGAATTTCGACCATTGACTTCGAATTGACGTTGCGGAAGATCCGACCGTCGGATTCTCCTGAAACCGGAACCGTTGGGTTTGTATCGAAAAGAGGTTTCCAATGAATATTAGAAATTTGAAATCTAACGGTTGGATTTGGAATTATGTCCAAATCAAATTTGGAAAAGGCCGTTGTAAGTGCAGTTCGATGGCCATTGGTGGAAATCGACTGTACGGGCCTTGATAAAATTATTAAAAAATATTAATAATTTGTGTAAAATCATAATATATGAATTGGAAGGAATTGGGATGAAAAATTCCACATTTGAAAGGATAAAAATATATTTTTATCGAAATGAACTAGTTTTGAACTAGACTTGAAATGGTTTTGAAAATAATCAGAATTTCCAATGCGTGAATTGGAATGGATTTGAATCGAAATTATCTTCGGAATATTTCGATGTTGGGTTTCGTGATTATACAGATATAGGTGTGGAAATTTAAAAGATATATTTTATATCGTTATTTCCAATACGATATTTGTTGGTTTTAGAATTTGATATTGAATATAAGCCGATATATTTTCTATTCAGAGCCTTGTATTTAATATCAAATGGGATTTTGGGTTCGTCGTGAATGGTGTCTTAAATAACACTGTTTTTAAAACCAGTTTAGAAAAGAATAAATCATTTAATTAAGATTTAGTGAATTATCCAGTTATTTAGAATTTAATTGGAATTGAATTTAAATTGGGGTTTTTTTTGGTTTATTGTGAGCGGTGTTTTGAATAACACCTTTTCTTTAACCCGATTAACAATGGAAAGTGATTTTGGATTTATCGTGAACCGTGTTTTAGATGACATTAGTTCTTTAACCCAGTTAAATATAGGATATTGATTTTTGAGAGGATTAAAACTAAGTGGAGTTTTAATGAATCTTTAATTAGATTAAAGTGATCGAGAATGGAGTATCACCAGTTTTGCTCCAAAGCGATAGTTAAATCTTTAATTAGATTTGAACGTGAAATGGTAATTAGTTTTACCGATAACATCGTGGTGTTAGATATGGGGTATTACCAGTTTTGCTCCATGGGATGAATAGGTTGGGATTGGGAAATAAAATAAATAATTACTTCGGTGTGGTTCGCTAATCCCGACTAGTTTGGAAAACCTTAACACGATTTGAAATGATATCCAAAGGAAGATTAAATAATAAATTTAGAAGAATTTATCTTTGATAAAATTAATGGGAATATTTCCCTAAGAATGTGAAAAATTGGAATAAAAGAATATTCTGAATTGGAATGAGGCGTATGTTGTGTTTGTGTAGCACTGTTTATTACATACGCGGGTTATTCGGAAAGGCCGTGTTTATACCCATTCTGAATAACCGATTGGACGATAAGACGAAGATGAAGATGGTGGTTGAAGACTGGAAGTTTTCACATCGTTTGGATGATTATTGATGATCTTGATTGGGTTGTACACCCAAGAGCTGGGAATCAGTTGGTGATCGTCCAGACGTACTTGGAGATCGATGGATATGCGAGGAAAGTGCCTCCAGTTTCGTTCAGACCCAGAACGAACTTGTAAATGGACTATGTGTCTGACATTGGATTTTATTCTAGGTTGATTTATCTCTATTAAATATACATCCTTTTGGCGGCTGAGAATTTATTCTCTTGCTAAACGCCCTTCTCTGAGACGTACAAGCTCAGAGGCTGTATATCGATGGACATCAGTCGCATGGAGTGAATTGCCTATGTAGCATGCCTAAGTGGCAAATGATCAAGGCTTCTATTGAAAAGCAAAGTCTTGTGGTTGATGATCAAAGCATGGCCTGTGTGGCATAGCTTTGTGTATGGCATTAATTCGCGAGCCTCACACCTCGGTATGAGTCAAAAACGGGATAGTAACCGCAGGGAGAGCACGACGTTTCTTTCTAGCTATGGGTGATGTCAGTGACCTACCAGCCCTGACATTTATATACTTTTTACCTGTGTGGTTGTTGGAATGCAAGGCGCCTCGAATATATGGTCTATAATCGGCACTATGTGATCCAACGTACAGACCATTATATAAGTCTATAGGACCGAGAAACGTGTGCTTAGGAATTGCCAATCCTCAAAAGTAAGAGAGGACCGGCCCTAAAGATCGAAGGATCGCTGTGTGTGGTCCTGAGACATTTGCTAGAGTGTCTCGAACGGAGAGGAGCTTGCCCCTTGCCTCGACTCATGATGGAATCCAATTTCCAATACGTGATAATTCGGTTTTATTTGTAGAGCCTAGTATGGCGACATAGTGGTATGGGACACTTATGCCGTCTATGATTGATACTTATGATTGAAGTTGTTTTCTTCACTTATAGTGATAATAAAAGATGAAATTTAGCGTATCAAGCATTATTTGGCTATTACAAGGTAAAACTTTATCCTCTGGCTTGCGTTGCATTGTGTGATGGGACCTGGGTCTTATAATTGCTTCATTTTCTTAATTTAGCTTTGCGCTGTTTGTTTTTTGCACTGGTATTCTTGGAGAAAACCCGTTCCGTGTAATACGGCGTGGTCCCTTGATTTACCTAATTTAAAAAAAAATAAAGATTAATAAGTGTTTTAGTTCTCACAATAGTCACATGACTGACCTGGAGTCTATTGTTTTAACCTAAACTCTAGGTGCCCCGATTTTCCACACGGGCAACTAGTAGTTTGGTTTTGCAGATTTATATTCATAGGATCCTGGTTTACAACTGGAATGATATTCAGAAAGCTCTGTATCCATATATCTCCTTTCAGTTGTGTGTTATTTTATTTTCTGCTGATATGTATTTAAATGTAATCTAAATCTCTGATATTTAGCAAATGTGTAATATTTATTCATACTCTGTATATTCTTGTATTCTGATGGAATTGTTGTAATAAACAATGAAATGTTCTTCTGTTTGCGTTCCGATGTGTGTTGTTCTCAAAGCGATTCATTCTTTCCTTACCAGGGAAGTTAGGGGTTACTTCACTTGGTATTGGGGCTTTGGTTTACAGAGCTCGAGAACAAGACACATTAGAACCAAACGAAAGAATTCATCAGAAATTGGATTAGCAATATCCAATGTGAATAACTCGTTGGAGTTGGGATCAGTAGTGTCCTAGAACGAGTGTGAAGAGTATATTTTAAAAATAAGAATTGAAAACAAATTTTGTTTTGAAAGTTAAATTCAATTATACCTATTTGAATATTTTATTTTATATTGGATTTGGACGATCCAATATATAAAGATTTTGCAAATACGCGTCATGAACGTATATTCGAAGTTTTAATATACTGGATAGATATATAATCACACTCTGGTTGCCCGGAGATGATTCTGATGATTGATATATCATCATCAGAGTTTGTGTTCGTGTTTCGAAAGTGGGATATCTATATATTTCCATCAGACTGGTGTGAGAACCAAAACTAGATAGGTTTATTGTTGTGATTTGGCATCAAAAACATGATTTTCTGTATATATATATCAAAGTTATGAATTTGAAACGTTAATCCACTAAGTGATTGATGGATGTGTTGTATGATTATTGTGTTGATTAATTAAAATTTGAACCATTTAGCCTAATGGAACCAAATATTGAACTGAATTGAAAATTGTTTGAAATTGCATGCATATACATGTACTCACATTGAACAGGTCATAGCAAGGAGGCTAGAGCAGGAGAATAAAATTGTTTGCACGACAAATAGGTACATGTTTACAAATTTATTGGGTTTGGATGATTTTATGAGCCGATTGGATAGCCGCGTGGCTATTTATTTTTCTTTTTGGATTGGTGAGGGCCATGGGAGATATCCCGAAGTCCCCGGTGCAGGGGAAGTTATGGCGAAATTTTTCGAAAATTTAGGGTGTTAGCCAAATTTTTGAAAAATTTGAAAGTTCTTAGAAACTGAAAAGTTGAAGGACTTAAGCCACAATGGAAATAATGAAAGTTGAGTTGATTAGTTAAACAACTTACAGCTTCGTTCCTTTTCGGGGACGAAAAGTTTTAAGTGGGGGAGATTGTAACAACCTGGAAATTCTGAGCTAATTTAAAATTTTTATTTTGGCAATTTTGATGAATTTTGATATTTAAAACGATTTATTTTAAATAAAATCAATGAGAAATTTATTTTTGAATAGAATTAGAGCGTATATATTTATATAGATCGTCGTCAGAATATAATTATTTATTTATACTTATAAAAGGAATTGAAAATGGCGTAGTAGTTTGAAAATTCAATTTCAAAGTTCAAATGAATGTACAGGATTCAAATTAAACCGGATTTTAGCAAAACCAAAATATTAGAATCTATCTGAGAATATCTTTCCAACAAATCTGAAAAATCAAAATTTCATAGCGCGAATCAAAAGTTATGTCCAGTTGAAAATTCAGAATAGTGCTATGGAATTTTGGCCCTTAAAAATGGAAATTTAGCAAATGACCTCGGTTTTCGACGAAACCACTTTTGTTGGATCCGGGATGTCAAATTATTGCTAGATTTCAAAATTCGTTATTTTTTGAATCAATATGTGAGCATGGCAAAGGAAAACGCGTTTGACCAGTTTCAGTTGATTTTAATCGACTGGAAAATGACCATTTTTCAGACGGTCTCAGAATTTGACGAAATTAGTTTTGTTAGGACCGTATCATCAATACGAAGCTAGAATATATCTTTTGGGAATTTTTCTAGTTAGTATATGGACCCGGTAAATTGAAATGTGCGTTCAAATTCAATATAGAGATTTATATTTTGATTTTGATGGAAACTGATCGAAACAGTCGATTTAGCCTATGATACGTATCCCATTGTGTTCAGAATGGGGATAATTAGCTATGGACGATAGTCGGTGGGTTCGATTTCGAGGTTGAAATATAAAGTTGCTTTTCGAAAATAAATAAATATTAAAAATCTCCCTCTCTCTCCCTATTCTCTCTCAGGCCCCCCCTTTCATTTCATTCGAAATAAAAAAGGGGGAGATCGACGCGCGCCTGGCCACCGCGCCACCCACGCCCGTCGCGCAAGCGTCCCACACCCGGCGCCCCCCCTCTAGCCTCCACCTGTAACACCCCACATCTGTTAAGGTCACTCACAAAGGGAATGCCTTAACTTCAATGGAGTATTATGGGTAATGGAACAAAAATATTACAAGATAGACATATATAAAACAACGGAAAATAAAGTGGAAGTACTTCAAATCATTTATTAAATATAAATGTTTACAAGAAAAGCCTATGTTTACAAGAAAAGCCCATCAACTTTCAATACCCAATTTCATAGTTAAAATATCTGTCTTGCTCAAAAAAAACAAAGAAGCATAAAAACAAACAGCAGTATTCCCCAATAAAGCAAAGCAAGCCATAGCCAAGAGAAATCCAAGCCATACATGAAAGAGCCTTGGAGCTTGGTAAGATCTGAACTAAGCTGTATTCCCACCCTGTGAACCTGGAGGGGGGGAACGGAAGAAAAAGAGGCGAAACAAAACGGGTCAGTCATAAAGACTGAGTAAGTCCTAGTGACTTTCAGCATAAAAATAGATAAAGATAACATGGCATGAATAAACTGAAAGTAAACATAAGCATGATGACAAGGTAGGCAAGATAAACTAAGACAACAAGATAAACTATGATAACAAGGTAAACTAAGGTAACAAGATAAACTTCGGGCACGATGAAACAAGTATAACGTCCTATAATTCTTATCAAGTATCCCAACGCATGGTTTCTATCAAGAATAACATCGCAAGGTTTCTAAGCTTTACCATTAAAACGATATCTATTTGCTCTACACCACCTAACTAGCATCCTCATAAGTGTCTTACATGTACTGATCTGTATTCCTACTAGTGTCCCAACTAGTGTCCTGTGTAACAAGGATCCGTACCCTCTACTAGTGTCCCAACTAGTAGCCCGTGTTATATAATAATTACAACGTGATCCCAACCCCCGCAATTATGGTAGCCTTCAGGTGTACATCGATTATGAGGATTCCACCTCGATCACCCCAATGGCCATGAATATATTCGATGCACCCTTACTACCTTATCGATCGGCTCCCTACTTGACCTAGTTCTCGTTCGTGTTACGCGGCCCCCTACTTGTAGATACCTGTGCTGGTCCAACCATGGGGTGTATCAAGTCCCATGGTGGCAACCCTGACACAATCAAGATGCACAGCTTTATACCTACTGATGCCCAGTGGCTAAATTTTCTGCGCCGAAGTGTGTGCACGCCCGCACTCTGTTAGAACCTGCACCGCTGCACCAACCGCCGCTAATTTGACCTCTTATAATAGCCCAGTAATCATGCCCCACCCTGCCTAGCTCAGGGTTCCGTTGATACCTAATGTTGGTTACTGCTGAAATGGGTCCCCGTTACTAGGTTTTTCTAATGGTTAAGTCTGTGGGCCTATACTCTCTGATATTACCCACCAACCCTGATGTGTACTTAACCCCGCTACTGATTCAAGCATGTGTATTTAATGGTTAAGTGCATGTGGGCCTATATTTACTAATATTACGCACCAACCCGATATGTACTTAACCCTTCTACTCGTTATGTTACCATGGTTAAGAGTTTACCTTAGTTAACTTAACCTTTCTCGCTTATTATGTTTGATTGGTTAAGTGTGGTTTATTAACTTAACCCCGTTCGTCTATCTGGTTACATTGTTTAAGAATTTTCTTGTTAACTTAACCCCATGTGTTACTTAACCCTACTACGCATCACATCAGATTGGTTAAGTGCATGTTAACTTAACCCCATCCACTAGTCATATTATAATGGTTAAATTTTATCAACTTATTCAAGTTAACTTAGCCCACCCGTTTGTCCTGTTATGTTGGTTAAGTGTTACTACTTAACCGCAACCACTTGTCTAATTAACCCATTGTATTAGTTAAGTGTTCTCATTAACTTAACCTCACTCTCTAGTCCAGTTTAATCATTTTATAATAGTTAAACATTTGCTTAACCTTACCTACTCCCGTAGTCAACATATTAAATTGGTTAAGTGTCCAGATTATCCTAACCCTACCCACCAATTTAGTTAACATGTTGAAATTGGTTAAGTGTTCTAGTTAACTTAACCCTACCAACCCTAGCTCAGCTCTAGTTGTCTTATTAGGGCACCAACCTCTCATATTAGACAGATATTGTTGTGGCTTCCGGTGTGCCGGTCGGGTCCGGGCAATCTTATGCCACAACTCAGTCTAACCTCGGGTCTTTATTGGGCCTAATGCTTAGCCTCCCACATTGGATATGTATTGCTATGATTACTGGACAGCTGGGCGGGTCCGGCAGGTTTACATCGCAACTCAATCCAACCTCGTGCTAAGCATATTCGTATTTTCCAATTTTCATTAATTATGTAAATTATTCAAATTCATATTACTGCCCAATTTGTTTCCAATCAATCTCATTAAATTAGGTATATTATTAATACCATTTTATGCCATAATTCTAATTTACATTTTCATTATGTAAATTGTTCAAATTCAGATTTAATGCCCAATTTGTTTCCAATCAATCTCATTAAATTAGGTATATAATTAATACCATTTTATGCCATAAATCACTTATGTGATAAATGACCAATTTATGGCAAGTTTTCCTATAATTAATCATTTTAACCCACCGTTACCCCGTCTAATATTAGGCTAATTATCTTAGCCTAATTTACGTTCGTATGATTTTTGAGTATAAAGTTTAGGCTAAAAACTTAGCATAATTTAATGTACACAAATACACAATCATAAACATGACAAAGGTATAATTTTGACATTGATGGCATAACTAATGTGAACATAATGGGGTGAACTTGCAAAATGACATCATGAACATTACATAGGTGAACTTGCAAAATGACATCATGAACATTACAGGGGTGAACTTGCAAAATGACATCATGAACATTACAGTGTCATAAGTGTGAACTCGCAATTATAAGCTAATTCAACATATATGTGTATTTTTAACATAGGCCATATTAACATACATACATGATAGTTAGCAATATGAACTAATCAATATACATATGTTAATTTGCAACATAGGAAAATCAACATACACATGTGTTACTTGGCAACATAGATTAAATTAACATACTCACAAGCCAATCACAAATATATGATAAGTGTGGTATAGGTTTTTCTTATACATAAACATGTAGATTTGACCATTTGTCGCATGAATCTACAACATAAACTTGCATAATAAACTTATCAATAATTCCCAATTAAACATGATAATAGAATCAAATCACTGGCATATTATTCAACATGACAGACATTATACTCAATAATTCCCAATCCAACATGATAATAGAATCAAATCACTGGCATAATATTATACAACATAACCAAACATAATAAGCATCGCACTATTTTCATTTGACCGCAAAACATGATTTTAATCTTATTTCACATTTCGCAAATATAGCTAAACTTACATCAATTTCACTTTATTTCATCACCATATTATAATTAAATATTTAAATCTGAAAATAACTAGAACTTACAGAGAACGGCTAATGAATTAGGGAGTGAATTTGTCGTAGAAAGTTGCAGTGTCATTGATCTATCCTCTTGAATTTGTTGTAGAAGCATTGATCTTTGATTTGATTTGGGTTTGAACGTTTAAGCTTTAATTTGGAGACGGCGGCCATGGCTCAAGAGAGATTCCAGCAGCATTTAGGTGTCATATGAATTTATGCTCAAGAGAGATTCCAGCAGCACTTCATTTCAGCAATCGGATTAACCCTAAAACCCATCTGGACCATCAAAACTCGTCCCGGGCCTCAAAAATGGGTTCAGGACCACGCCAGGCCGACCAGGTCGACCTGTACAGAGGGGGGGTCGACACTACAGTCGACCTTGGGGGGGGGGGGGGGGCAGGTCGACTATAGTGTCGACACTATGGTCGACCTGGGTCAGCCTGCCAAAAAGTCTGCTGAAATCTTGTTTTGGCCATATCTTGGTCATACGGACTCCGATTTTCGAAAACTCAGACTCTATTTTGCTTATTTTTCCGAGAGGAACGTAATGGTGATGTCCATTTTACCTAGTTCCTGATTCTTGAATTAGTTATCCTTATTTTACTATCTTTTCCGTTACATACGCCGTTATCGAACTAATTTTTCTTCTCTTCCATGTATTAATTCTCCTTATGCATCACCATTATTTACCTATCATAAGCATATTTTCATATATTTTATTTCATTTTTAATTATATTAAAAATACGGGGTGTTACATTCTCCCCTCCTTAAAGGATTTCGTCCCGAAATCTTCAAGTTAAGAAGAATGTGTCCTACCATCCATCATCCATATACTCAATCATCAATCACAGGCATTCATTGTCCTTAAGAGATTTCTAATTCTGTATGAACATATGCAAGAAGTGTGTGTATATGTTCCTTGTCTAATGCAAATGATCAGGCCTGATTGATCTTCTAAATGCAAAATATGTTTAGTGCCATGAGTCAAACATGTATGCAAGTAGTCCTAGTCACATAAACACTATATGTGTGCACAAACATCCATCCCTATGCAACATTCACATGATAACACATTCAATTTCATCCACAAACAAGTGTAAACACTCATGCATATGCAATATGAAAGGTGATTGAGCCGATTTAGTGCCTAATGTGTGTAAATGCATCCACGAGCAACCACTAGCAACCACTTGCAGCCACTTGCAACCATCAATCATAACATGTCTCAAGCACATGTTTACACCCAATTGTTCCTATCTAAAGGTATAGTTGAATGATAGAAGCAAGTAAAAACTTTGTGCCCATTAGGCAATGTCAAAACTGGAAATCTATGCCACATATATATTGATTAGGAGAAGAACTCTCTAAGCATCAGCCCCGAAGACCGAAATCAACATCAGACTGACACCCAAAGAATTATTCAACCCAACGACTATATATGATTCTAGGAAACTAAGCATGATGGACTCCTTTTAGGTCACAAGGGAATCCCTTCCTAAGACCAACCCTTATCCTATAAAACCCAAAAAGTTTAGTCCACCCGACAGACATCCTCAAGCCCCAACATATATTACTAACAGACGAGTCATACTCCCTGTGAGGTTCGCAATAGAAATAGGATTGAGAATAGGACCGAGAGGATATACACAAAAGATAGCATGTGAGTAAGCTCTATAGGAAAAGAGAGATCATGGATATACTCTTAAAAAGAGATATGATGCGCGAATCTAGCCTTCAATCTTCTAAGTCGCAATTCCTTCAGCTTAACTCCATTGTGCTTTGACCGCCTTTAACTTCACAATTCCGTAGCTTCTTAATTCTTGTTTCCAAAATATGGGTTGGAATCCATTTCACTTTTGCCTCTCGTTCCACTTTCACTTAGTATACTCGGCTCAAACATAACTGCGTACTCATGGTTTCATGCAAGCTCTCCAAAATTCACTAGTGAATCTTGGATCTCGTCCACTTACTATCAGGTATTCCACGCAGAAGAACTATCTCTTGGAAGTAAATGCCAACCATGTTGCCAAATGTACTTACTAAGGTGTTTCTCTACAACTCATGCATAATCGAAATGACCCATCCGCCTTAGTGGCGAACTGTGACGGCCCGCCCCGCACCAACCGACATTTTCTCCAAAAGTGCGCTGTGCACATGTCCAGTTAGCACGGAACGGGTCGCCAGAAGAAAAAGAAAGAAGAGAATGGACTAATCAAGGAACCTGTAATACGTCTCACAGCGCATAGAACAAAATATAATAATAACATACTTGACATAAAACTAAAGAGACAGTGCATAAGCTAAAAAAACCAGAACTGAGCATCATAGCAGCGGAAATCCAAAATATAGCTTATTACAACTTTTCAAACTGTCTCAAAGAAAAAACAAGATAAAGGAGGTACACTACTAATGCCCAAGTAGCGACCACCAACGACACAGGGAGAATATCTATATATCATACGTTGAAGCCTCCTGCTCGCCTCCGAATCAGCTACTCGCGCATCACCAGCTAACCATAACCTGTCTCTAGTCTGCTCGTGTGAGCACCCAGAGTAATAAGAAGAGACATAAAACTCTGGGTCAGACATAAAGCCTGGTATGAGCGATAAGCATCTAAACAGAATAATAACAGGTATAATCCAATCATACCTGAACCTGGACCTGCAACCAAAGAGTTAGCACTACATACTGTACAACACTCTGAGGTGCCCTTTCAAATGGTGTAAAGATAACGGGGGTGGGGGTGTGCATGTCATAGTGATGTCAAACAATCAAACATAGCAAGCATCCTCACATCTCTCACTCAGTGCGTAAAGCATACGATACCCACTACCTTGGTCCTCTAATCCTTTGGGCCATGACGGAATCCAATCCCGTGTAACTATCACTACAAGCCCACTATCCATCACTCAGTGGTGGACCAAAGTTATGAATACCGACAACCCCTTTGCACACGTCCCGCAGCAAAGCCCAACCATGAAGTGACCTCATTGGTTCCCAACTGGTTCCGGGATCCTGAGCTCTAACTTCCATTTGGACTACCTTTGCATCTCGGGTTATTGGTCATCACCATCGAATTGGATCGGATCGGCCTTCAACATTCTTCATCGGATCGGATCGGCCTCATCTGGTTCGGATCGCGGTTCGCCCTCCCCAAGCACGGTTCGTGGCTCCTTCTTCCACTCGTGGTCGATCGGATCGTGGACCCCCTTCGGATCGTGCTCCATGCTCCTTGGCGTCGGTTCGTGGCTTCATCTCCAGGTCGGATCGTGACCAGCTTCGGATCGCGACTCGTGGATCGTGGGTGCATCGGATCGGGTTCCATCTCCACGCGGATCGGGTCGTAGTGCTCATTCGCGATCCGGATCGAAGTACTTCAGTTTGGGCACAGCGCTACATCGATTCGTCTCGTGGGTCTAACCACGATCGGGTCGGGTCGTAGGAGGAATAAGCGATCCGATCCGGGTCAACTTCCAGCGACGGTTTACACGCCTCTCGACGGCGTTTTCGACCATTCTAACTATTGAAATCAGTCACAAAGCACATCATACAGTCATAGCAACATGCATAAACATCTACAAACAGCAAATCAACAATATGATATGTCAAAACGGATCAAACATAGCCAAAACCCCATATTTTCCCTTAAGCATGTTTGGGTGAAACTTATGATATGATTAGCAAAACTTAACCAAATTATCCCAAATTCACATCAGAGGTCTAAAACAATATTTCAGAATTTCGGAATATTTTTCCCGATTTTTAACATGCATAAATTCGCTAATTATCACTAATTACCCCTTAATCCCCCAAATTCCGGGATTTGCAAAATTAGTCGAAATTAACCCAAATTCATATCAGAGGCATAAAATGGTGTTTTAGAATTTTAGGAATTTTTCTAGAATTTTCTGAGCCATAATTTCGCTAATTTTCGCTAATTACCATAACTAGCCGTGATTAGTGAGGAACTATGCAAATCACTCACCTTTGCCACAAATTAAACTATAGATCTGAAATGATTCTCTGTTTGGGATGAATTCCAATGCTTAACAGCAGCTCCTATCTTGATTTGATGCTAATCCGCCTTGATTTGATGTAGATTAGGCCAAAACTTGATTAGAAAGTGATTAGAAGGTGATTTGGGATGAAATTAGAAGATGGAGGCCATGACTAGGGTTGAAGAAACTAAGTGGCGGCTGGAAAAATGAGTCTAAAACCGAAATCCAAACCCTAGCAGCCCTTAAATACTCCCAAACCCGAAATTCCCCCATTGGGCCTAGTTGCTAATCACCCGGTTAAGCCCAATTAGCTGAAAATAACCCTTTAAACCTTAATTCAGCCATATCTCCCAAACGGTAAGTCCGTTTGGCTATTGTAACCACTCTACGGAAAGAGAAACCATCATTCGAATCCAATGGAAGTGGTTTCAGGTCAAAATTCCTTTCCAGTCAAAAGTTATGGCCAAAACAGTACCAACTAGGGGCAAAACGGTCATTTAAAAATCGACAAAAATCATGAACATGGGAAATGACCCCAATAGTCGTCTCCCAAAGTTACATGACCATACGACTTCATATGTGAAAGAAATAAATATTCTACGATCCCATGATGCGTAGAATACGGGTCGTTACACGAACACTACTCGAGCGGATTACAAATTACCAATAAATGTGTCAAGAGATTCTAGGTAACAAATTATGATAGAACCCTAAAGGTTACATGCGACTTCGAGGGTATTACCGAGGCAAGTCAAGAGTCTAACTACCCCATTTTTCAAAACCGAGAAGGTCACCCTTACTGGATAACCACTCCATCGCTAGAATCAACCCATAGCCCAAAACATAAACATTACTTCTAGACTCAACACTTAACATAATCATTCTCAAATCCAAACAAGTCATGAATAAAAGAGCCGATTTCCCCAATAGGTCTTGAGACAAAAATGGGATCCTCTATTATGCTAGTACTAAGTTGTAGAGACTCAACTTTCGAAGCAGAATTAAAAGGATGCGATGTACAAAAACAAAGTTCTAGTGGGATGATAGAAAGGAAAAGCTAAACTTTTAACAGAAACGTTACCACTCTCTTAGGTACGCTAGTAGTGAGAGCATTCAATTGCCCACTCGACGATCTTGTCCCTTGCCCTTGTCCTATAATACTTAACTGCATGTCCCTTCTCACTAAAGATACTCTCTCTTGTCATGGGTTTTTCTATTCTTTCACTTATGCCTCTTTCCTTTCACCTTTTTCCTCCTTCGTGGATTAAGCTATAACAACTAGTTCCTTGTTCTTACCGTCCTTGTATAGTTTGTTGACAAGTCTCTCGAAGCTACCTCCAACGCACGACAACTCTACCCAACTTGAAATAAGATTAGACGCAGATGGAACTACTGCGGCTACAGATGGAGGTTGGGCACTCCTTTGCCCTCCGACCTGTGTCGGATGCCTACGAAACTATGGTGAAAAGAGAGAGAAGAGATTTCAAGAGAGAATCAAAAGATAGTGCATACGGCTTTGGGGAATATGCCTTTTAATCAAAACAAAGTTTTCTTGAAAATTTGCTTCTTTATAAACGTTTTGAAACCTAGTTTCAGAAGATTTTTGAAAACTTTTGCCCAGTCTGGTACCCATCTGCTCTGATACCAAATGTAACACCCCACATCTGTTAAGGTCACTCACAAAGGGAATGCCTTAACTTCAATGGAGTATTATGGGTACTGGAACAGAAATATTACAAGATAGACATATATAAAACAACGGAAAATAAAGTGGAAGTACTTCAAATCATTTATTAAATATAAATGTTTACAAGAAAAGCCTATGTTTACAAGAAAAGCCCATCAACTTCCAATACCCAATTTCGTAGTTAAAATATTTGTCTTGCTCAAAAAAAACAAAGAAGCATAAAAACAAACAGCAGTATTCCCCAATAAAGCAAAGCAAGCCATAGCCAAGAGAAATCCAAGCCATACATGAAAGAGCCTTGGAGCTTGGTAAGATTTGAACTAAGCTGTATTCCCACCCTGTGAACCTGGGGAGGGGGGGGGGGGACGGAAGAAAAGGAGGCGAAACAAAACGGGTCAGTCATAAAGACTGAGTAAGTCCTAGTGACTTTCAGCATAAAAATAGATAAAGATAACATGGCATGAATAAACTGAAAGTAAACATAAGCATGATGACAAGGTTGGCAAGATAAACTAAGACAACAAGATAAACTATGATAACAAGGTAAACTAAGGTAACAGGATAAACTTCGGGCACGATGAAAACAAGTATAACGTCCTATAATTCTTATCCAGTATCCCACCGCATGATTTCTATCAAGAATAACATCGCAAGGTTTCTAAGCTTTACCATTAAAACGATATCTATTTGCTCTGCACCACCTAACTAGCATCCTCATAAGGGTCTTACATGGACTGATCTGTATTCCTACTAGTGTCCCAACTAGAGTCCTGTGTAACAAGGATCCGTACCCCCTACTAGTGTCCCAACTAGTAGCCCGTGTTATATAATAATTACAATGTTATCCCAACCCCCGCAATTATGGTAGCCTTCAGGTGTACATCAATTATGAGGATTCCACCTCGATCACCCCAATGGTCATGAATATATTCGATGCACCCTTACTACCTTATCGATCGGCTCTCTACTTGACCTAGTTCTCGTTTGTGTTAGCGGCCCCCTACTTGTAGATACCTGTGCTGGTCCCACCATGGGGTGTATCAAGTCCCATGGTGGCAACCCTGACACAATCAAGATGCACAGCTTTATACCTACTGATGTCCAGTGGCTAAATTTTCTGCGCCGAAGTGTGTGCACGCCCGCACTCCGTTAGAACCTGCACTGCTGCACCAACCGCCGCTAATTTGACCTCTTATAATCAGCCTAGTAATCATGCCCCACCCTGCCTAGCTCAGGGTTCCGTTGATACCTAATGTGGGTTACTGCTAAAATGGGTGTCCGTTACAAGATTTTTCTAATGGTTAAGTCTGTGGGCCTATACTATCTGATATTACCCACCAACCCTGATGTGTACTTAACCCCGCTACTGATTCAAGCATGTGTATTTAATGATTAAGTGTATGTGGGCCTATATTTACTAATATTACCCACCAACCCGATATGTACTTAACCCTTCTACTCGTTATGTTACCATGGTTAAGTGTTTACCTTAGTTAACTTAACCTTTCTCACTTATTATGTTTGATTGGTTAAGTGTGTTTTATTAACTTAACCCCGTTCGTCTATCTGGTTACATTGGTTAAGAATTTTCTTGTTAACTTAACTCCATGTGTTACTTAACCCTACTACGCATCACATCAGATTGGTTAAGTGCATGTTAACTTAACCCCATCCACTAGTCATATTAAAATGGTTAAGTGTTATCAACTTATTCAAGTTAACTTAGCCCACCCGCTTGTCCTGTTATGTTGGTTAAGTGTTACTACTTAACCGCAACCACTTGTCTAATTAACCCATTGTATTAGTTAAGTGTTCTCATTAACTTAACCTCACTCTCTTGTCCAGTTTAATCATGTTATAATAGTTAAACATTTGCTTAACCTTACTTAATCATAAATCTTAAAATTTTATAGAATAAAGAATAAGCGATGATGCCCAAATACACCTTATTGATTTGACTAGCCATACATAAGAAAATTAGAATATCACTTTACAAACTGTGCCAAGCAAACTAAGAATCTATTTCATGGTTGCACTATGTTATCGACCGAACTAACTGGCCAAACTGGAATTTAACATTTGAAAACTTGATTTATATTGAAAATTTGTGACAAGTCGAGGTATCTAAAATAAAATCAACTGATCAAAAATTGTTATCTTAATTTGTTGTACCACCTTCCTGAAATAAGTCGTGTTTTCATTTTTCGTTTTTATTTGCATATGTCCATTGCATTCATGTAGTTTCATTAGAATCATAGCATACTGCATTTGGATTTTGTGGGTAGTATCCGCTGAAAACCCTCACGAGACACCACTCGTCCTACTAGGGACACCTAGAGGTTTAATGGCTTGTTGCATATGCTCAATGCAATCGTGTTTCCTACGAAAGTGCGACCTATCTAGTTAGTTTTTCATTTTCTTTTTACTCGAGGACGAGTAAAAGATAAGTGTGGGGGTATTTGATTGACACAAAAATGTGTTTATTTTATGCTCTTATATCTTATCTTTTGTATATAAATAAATATTACTTGGGTATTGTTTTGTTACTTTTACAGATATTCCAAACCCAGCCCGCATGCAACCAGAAAAGTAGAGAAATAGAGATGAAATTGATATATATTTACATTTTGAAGAATTGTAGATGAAGATCTCACATCTAGTTGCTGTTGGACAAGAAAAGGATTGATAAAAAGGTTTTGCACATCACAAATCAATGAAGAAGTGTCAAGGAAGCAAGAGGAAAAGAGAAAAGGCCCAAATTTGCTTTATTTATCTAAGGCCCATTTATGTTTCTCATTGTAAACTAATTAGTGATGTAATGACCAGGCCCATTTATCATTAGGGTTAGGGTTAGGGTTTGGCTATCAACCCTATATATACCCTTGTAATATCATTGTAGCCACCATCATATCATATATCTCATTCTATTCTTTTCTTCATTAATAAAACTCATTTTTCTTTTTATCTTATGCAATTTTCTATTTCTTAGCAATTAGTGTTGTCTACACGATTAGATTCGGTAGAACACTATTTGTACTTTGCATTTCTTTTCATTAGTGATTGACCGTCTGATTAGATTCAGCGGTAATCCTAATTTTATTTTTGTTGTTCTTCTTATTCTGCACTTTTATTTTCTGCATTGTTGTTCTTGTTTTGCAATTTACCTTCTTTAGTGATTAATCATTGATTAGATTCAACGATAATCCTAAGTTCGCAATTTCAGTTTGTTTTTATTTCAACAAAATCCCCAGGCTTCGTCTAACTCGCCCAAGAGATTAGATAAATAATTTGATTTAATTCACCTCCCTGTGTTCGACCTGTATGCTACACACCTGTATGCTTGCAGAATTTATTACAAATGTCACGCTTTTCTAATTCATAGATTAGCGACGATCAAGTTTTTGGCGCCGTTGCCGGGGAGGCAAACATTAAATTTTATTATTTATTTAATTTCTGATTCGTGTTAGTTTTTATTTTTATTTTTGTTGCTTTTTTTTTTGTATATATAGAAAAAAGTTCTAGTTTGGTTGATTGAGTATTAAAATATTGATACTACAATCTTCTAATAAGGGAAAAAAATCTTGCCTTTTTGTTTTTATTATTTCTTTCCTCATTTTGATTCCTTTTCCTTTTTGTTTTCCCTTCTCCCATTTATTACTTTCCTTTTTTTATATACATCCATTTTCTTCTTCTTACAACTTTCAAAGCAAATAAAAAAAAACTTACCAAATTTCCTTAATTTTATCTTCTTCTTTCTCATTTATTTCTTCCCCCTTTCAATTTTTTCCTTTTATATTTCTTTTTCCTTTCCTTCTTTCAAAGCAATAAAAAAAAAAAACTCATCATTTAATTTATCAAACTCTTTCCCCTTTTTCAATTTCATTCCCAGTTTCTACAACCTCTCTTTTAATAGCTTTCATATAAAAAATAAAAAAAATTGAAAACTTTCCATTCTTTCTTCCTTGTAGTTAATTCTCTGCTTTGTCATTTGATTACTACCCTCTTTTGCTATTTCTTTATTTCTTTCCATTCATTTTCTTTTTGCAATTACAACAGCAATCTCTTCTCATCTTCTTGCCATTCCGTACATCTTCTTCTCTTCCACCAAGACCAAAACCAAAACCATCTTCACGCATACCCATAAAAATCCATATATCTTGCACCAACGAAAACTAATACAGCAAGTTATAACCTCCCCAAAACCATCCTTTCTCACAACCACCAACATCAGCACGTCACCCTCGTCCATCACAAATACCCCACGCACAACTTCTGCGCACCATCACCGCCATCAAATCCGATCACAACGCACTACTCAGCAGTTCCACTGCGTTTACCAGCCTCTATCCACTAAAACCGCTCCACAATACCACCAATACCCACTCTAAATCCGATTCTCCGATCACGACATCATCCTCCAACCTCACGTTCGAATTCCAACACCACCTCCACCACGCAACAGATCCAAGAAACCCATAAATCGCCAATTCGAAACCAAGCCAAAAATCCCAAGTCAACAACAAAAAAGCAAATCGGAGGGGCCTTGAGTTTCATATTGAAAATTTTCCTTTTTTTTTGGATCTCGAATAGCTTAGTTGTGGAGATTGATTGTGGGTGGAGTCTATTAGGGGAGTTGCGTCCTGTTTTCCAAGAAAAGGAGGAGGCGCGTCTCAGTGAGATCTCCCGTGAATTTAATTTTGGGGCACTGCAATTTTTTTTTTGTGAACATTGAAGTTTGTGCATGGTGTTTAGCAATTGAGTAGGCAATTGATTTGTTTTCATTTTCTTTTTGATGTGGTCTCTTCGTGAAAGGTAAATTATACTACACACATTTAAAAAAAAAATTGGGACTGCCATTTTTGGTTTCTGAGAGATTTTGGGAGCGCATATCCTGTATTTTGTTTTTGGCATGTTCGACTGTGCCAAAACAAATAGCAAAAAAAAAAATTTGTGGTTTGAGGAGCATAATTAAGGCGAGAATTGGATTGTGTTGCCTATTTTTGGGTGTGTGCGTTTTGATTGAGAATTGACTTTCCAAGAGCAATTCTTTATTTAGTGCGTTAGTGCTTGTTCCCTACTTTTTTATTTTTTTATTTCTTTTGTTAGGCTTAGCTTTTATTTTAAGTTTAGTTTATTTATTTTGTTTGGTTTTATTTTTATTTTTATTCTAGGTTTTTATCAGTTTGTAGTTTTCTTTTGATTTTACTTCTTTTCTTTTTCTTAAAAAAAAAAAAAGAGTACGTTTTTTTTTTAGGCTTAATCGAGTAGGTTCGCTTGTTTGTTTGTATTTTTTTTTCTTTTTTTTTCCTTTGTTAGTTTTTTTTTTCTTTTTCTTTTTAGGTTTTCCCCCTTTCAATTGTTTATATTTTTATTTTGTTTTATTTGCGTCTCTTTATTAAAAAAAAAAAAAAGGAGGAAACCTCATTCAAATCAAAGGCAAAAAGCAAAGAATTCGAGCAAAAAAACAAGAAAACTCGGAAGCCAAGAAAATTTGCAAATCACCAACGCTACTCAATTGCACTGGACGGACTGCCATACCCCGCTGTAAAATTCTCTTAACTCTACAGGTGCTCTGCTGCAAAATAAAAATATAGAAATTGTTGTAAAAATCTTCTGCAGGGGCAGCGGCTTGAATGTAAAAAAATTTAATTCTGCAATTTATATTTCTGTGACTGTTCTGTGACTGAAATTTCTGAACTAGTTGGGTACAGACTGATATTTTCATAACTGTCATCATTCTCATCGTTTCTCAATAATAAAATCCGATTAGATATTTCAAAATAATATAATTGAAAAGTGGTGCTTTGTGAAGTTGACTGTCTCGTATAATTGGATCGCGGATATATATTAGTTCAATTTATTGGACTATTAGCAAAAGAGGTTGCATACTACCCGTAAAACATTGGTCGTATCCCTTAGTATTTTTACTATACGTGAACGGCCATAAGACCCTCTTCCCCCTTCTAATTGAGTCAGTTAATTAATAGAGCACTACTACTCAGTATTTTATACTATTTTGAAGTGGGAATATTTTCTGTCTTGCATTGACTTTATTCAAATGTCTGATTCAAAAAAATCCTTGAGAGAAACGTGGGATAATAATCGGAGTAGACGTCCTCTTGAAGAGTACGAATATGAATTACAACTCATGAGGCAAAATTTTCCAAAATTTCATGAGCTCAATGCCAACAGTTTTCAAAAATTTCCAACTGACCAACAATTTCAAAATCATGATAATAATCGAAATGACGATTTCAATTCAAATTTCAACAATTTCGATTATGGGCCATATCCACATGAAAATAGTTTTGAATCCCAATATAACTTTGATCCACATCAATATGGGGTTGTAAACCAAAATTTTCAAAATTATAGCCCATATCAACATCTTGAAAATGACCAAAATTGCAATTTTCACTCGAATTTTAACAGTTTTGGTTATGAACAAAATTTCTATGATCAAAATAATTTCCAATATCATTGTCAGTTTCCTGAAAATTTAAACAACTAACACATTGGAAATAATATTGATTGTGAAATTAATGTGGACTATAATTTTGAGAATCAAGAAATCCAAAACGAGAGCTCTCAAATCAACGATTGTCTTAACATTCTTAGAGAGAGGGAAGAAAGACTAAATAAAAAGGCCGATGAACTTCTTTGTTTATTGACATCTTTGAAAGAACAACAAGAGCAACAAAATCAAATTCAAACAAGCGATGAATCAGAAAATAATCAATTCTTTACCGATGGTGAAAATTTTCAAATAACGACTTTTGAAATTGAGAATAATCATCTTTATGAAGTTTTTCAAAATTCAACAAATGATTTGGACTTCAGCTCTTTTCAAAAAAAAGATTTAAGCTTGGATTTTGATCTTCCTCTTTCAGACTGTGAGAAACTTGAAATTCTAGAAATTGAACAGAACAAAAATGTTGAATTTTTCAACTCAAAATTGGAAAAGGATTTTAACGAACATGAATTCCTTGGTTTGTATGAGGATGAGTTGGCAAATGAGGATGAAATAGAATCAAGCCACCAATCTGAATTTGAAAATTTTGATTTATAGGTTTTTGACGAACTTGAAATGGTCAGTGTCGAAAATACCTTGTCAATTAATGATGAGAAAGGTGATCACATACTCTTGAACAACACTCAGAATTCAAATTTCACTGAATTTATATACGATCACAAATTTTTGAAAAATTACACTGACAAATTTGTTGAACACATGAACTATCTTTGGAATGCTGTCTTGGTTGAAAAACTTCATGTTAGGACGACCCTGGATATTTATCTCCTGGACTATAAATCTAGGTTTAAAGATGATATGGTTTTCAAGAACTCTTGCTTGTTAGAAAATATGCCTAGGCATAGTGGGAATGGGACTCATAGGGCAAGAACCAAGTGTGGGGGAAAAGTTGGTGGCAATCCTTGCGTCGCATGCATCGCAAACACATTTATCATTGTACATATGATCCTTTCTTACGTATAGTTAAATTGCATTTCGTTTTACAAATCATTTTACATTTAATCCATCTTTGGGTTCTATCTTTCACATTTAGGAAACGTGTTTACAGTGTGGATACTGTTTAGTTCTAGTGTGGGGGGGAGTCTGCATTTCACTCATTTTCGTTTTTTTTTTCATTTTTTCTTTCTTTTCATTTCCATCCATTTAAATAGGACCATCATGCATTTTAGACTGTAGTAACATGCCATTTTTTTTTTGAAATACGACTCATTTTCAATTGATACAACAAAATAAGTTTACAATTTTTAGCCAGTTGATAGTATTTTTCTCTCTCAGCTAAATTCGAATTTGAAATATAATGAAAAGTTTAATTTTGAGGGATAATAGTGTAACCGGTACATAGGGAGATTCTTAGGTGATGGCCATGAAATCTATTCTATATTGTAGACTTTGTTTAAATAAGTGGAGGACTTAAAATACTTATATTGGCTTTTCGAATCTTTAAAACTAAGTTGTGTTAAGTTGAATTCGCGTAACTCTCTTTTGTGCTTATAATTTCAATAATAATAATAGTAATCCAAGGGTATCCAACATTGCTTGTATATCAAGCGTTGGTGTGCAAACCCGCCAAGCTCTATCCGACACGTTGTTGACAAAGTCAGCGTTGGAATATCTTGGTCTCATTTTATGAGATTGGACACCTAAGGATTACCGACACGTTGTTGACAAAGTCAAAGTCGGCCTGCACAATCCGCCAAGCTCTTTACCCACTCTCCGTTAGTCCGCGAGGCAGTGCATGGGTGGTAAACCTTGGTCTTCTAAGTTAGGTGTATGTACTTAATCATAAATCTTAAAATTTTATAGAATAAAGAATAAGCGATGATGCCCAAATACTTCTTTACCTTATTGATTTGACTAGCCATACGTAAGAAAATTAGAATACCACTTTACAAACTGTGCCAAGCAAACTAAGAATCTATTTCATGGCTGCACTATGTTATCGACCGAACTAACTGGCCAAACTGGAATTTAACATTTGAAAACTTGATTTATATTGAAAATTTGTGACAAGTCGAGGTATCTAAAATAAAATCAACTGATCAGAAATTGTTAACTTAATTTGTTGTACCACCTTCCTGAAATAAGTCGTGTTCTCATTTTTCGTTTTTATTTGCATATGTCCATTGCATTTATGTAGTTTCATTAGAATCATAGCATACTGCATTTGGATTTTGTGGGTAGTATCCGCTGAAAACCCTCACGAGACACCACTCGTCCTACTAGGGACACCTAGAGGTTTAATGGCTTGTTGCATATGCTCAATGCAATCGTGTTTCCTACGAAAGTGCGACCTATCTAGTTAGTTTTTCATTTTCTTTTTACTCGAGGACGAGTAAAAGATAAGTGTGGGGGTATTTGATTGACACAAAAATGTGTTTATTTTATGCTCTTATATCTTATCTTTTGTATATAAATAAATATTACTTGGGTATTGTTTTGTTACTTTTACAGATATTCCAAACCCAGCCCGCATGCAACCAGAAAAGTAGAGAAATAGAGATGAAATTGATATATATTTACATTTTGAAGAATTGTAGATGAAGATCTCACATCTAGTTGCTGTTGGACAAGAAAAGGATTGATAAAAAGGTTTTGCACATCACAAATCAATGAAGAAGTGTCAAGGAAGCAAGAGGAAAAGAGAAAAGGCCCAAATTTGCTTTATTTATCTAAGGCTCATTTATGTTTCTCATTGTAAACTAATTAGTGATGTAATGATCAGGCCCATTTATCATTAGGGTTAGGGTTAGGGTTTGGCTATCAACCCTATATATACCCTTGTAATATCATTGTAGCCACCATCCTATCATATATCTCATTCTATTCTTTTCTTCATTAACAAAACTCATTTTTCTTTTTATCTTATGCAATTTTCTATTTCTTAGCAATTAGTGTTGTCTACACGATTAGATTCGGTAGAACACTATTTGTACTTTGCATTTCTTTTCATTAGTGATTGACCGTCTGATTAGATTCAGCGGTAATCCTAATTTTATTTCCTGTTGTTATTTATATTCTGCACTTTTATTTTCTGTATTTTTAATCGCGTTAATAGGTTAAATTGGATTTGATTAGATTTGAATCTGATTCATAGTTTCATTGCTTTTCCATTGAAATTGTGATTTGATCGTCGGTTCAGTTAGATCTGTTCTGAATCAAATTACAGTTTTAATTTTGTTTTGTTTAATTTTCAAAATCAACCTCCAAAGTTTTGTCTAACTCGCCCAAGAGATTAGATAAATAATTTGATTTAATTCACCTCCCTGTTTTCGACCTGTATGCTACTCACCTGTATGCTTGCAGAATTTAATTTAAATGTCGCGCTTTTCTAATTCATAGACTAGCGTCGATCAGTAGGCGTGTGTTCTAACTTCTCTTTTAATTAGTTCAGTGATGAAATATGTGTTGGCATATTTGAGTCTACCTTATTTCATAGGGTAGCTGTGATAAAGTGAGTGATAGGATATGCTTCTATATTAGTCTACATGCTATTTCTTAGGTCTGCATTCTTTTATTATCATCTATTTTAAATTACTGAAGACTTCAGAATAAAGGAAAAGTTGTCATTCTCTATGTATGTGATATGTGTGCGCTGTGACTAATTCCATTAACCTACATGATTTTCGTTTCAGATGTTTATATGGGGTAGCTGGCATATTTGCATTTCAAAAGGATGGGACTACACGAATGTTATAGTAATAAAGTAGGCTACTTTATCAACATGAGCGTAAGGTAGAAAATAAAATGGGTACGACTATATCGTTTTAAGTATTGTTCTTACCACTATTATTTTAAACAAATAATTTGGTATCACTAAATATGGAAATGGCCGGAGACGTGTGTAAAATTTTAATATGTTAAATGATGCACTACCTATTGTTTTCAAAGCCAATGTGTGACGATCTCAAAACCCATACTACGGTGTTAAGGATAATCATTGGAATATAACACATTAATCATCATTAGAAGAGTACAGATAATAGCATAAACAACAAATAGAATAATTTTACATAGATATGACAGCGGAATCATAACATGTAACAACATCAGAGTAGCACAGTGTAGGATATAACTTAGTGCATAAAAAGTGAATGATCAGTCAACATCGCCATAAGTGAAATATATACATACAGTGAGACATAATAAAGATATCAGTCTACATTGCCTGAGGCGGTACATATACATAAGATAATACATGCTGGAAGTAAATCAGTCTACATCGCCATAGGTGGAATCATATACATAAGATAAGAGTAGCGGAAAGTCAATAGCCAAAATACAAGTAAATCTAATCCTCGCCATCAAGCCAAAAATGCACTTCGTGCTGCAGTGCTAAGCCAAAATATCCTGTCATCTGTCAACTAGGCTGCCCGTGTGAAAATAAGGGCACCCGAGTTTGCAAAGTGAAACAAACAACAAGTCAGTCGTGGGACTGGTATGAGAAATCTACTTAACTGGTTAAACAACAGTAATAAGGCAAATCATAGGATCACGCCACTTTCGCGGAACGGGTTTACTCCAGTGATTGCCAGTGCTTTAAAACAAAGTAAATTCTTTAAACAACGCAATGCTTTTAAAAAGAATGAAGCCGTTATAAGACTCAAGTCCCATCACACAATGCAACGCAAACCGGAGGATAGAGTTTTACCTTATAATGGCCAAAATATGCTTAATACGTGCAAAGCAAAATCACTTGGTATTATTACTAGTGCATATATGTTTCAAAAGCGAATTCAATCATAAATATCAATCATAGACGACATGAGCGTCCTATGCCATTATGTCTCCATATATAAGTTACAATCGAATCCACAATCTCGTATTGGAAATTGGATTTTCGTCATGAGTCGAGGCAAGGGGCAAGCTCCTCTCCGCTTCGAGATACTCTAGCAAATGCCTCAGGTCTACACACTCTGGGTAACCCTTGGAATCGGCTGGGCCGGTCCTCCCTTACGTTTGAGGATTAGTTATTCCTGAACACACGTTTCCCGGTCCTTACAGACCAATAATCGAGGCGCCTCGCATTCCAACAACCACAAAGATGAAAGTAATATAAATGTCAGTCAGTTTAAGCGCTGACACCATCATAACTAGAAAGAAACGTCGTGTTCTCCCAGCGGTCCTTATCCCGTTTTTGACTCATCCCGAGGTGTGAGGCTCGCGAATCCATGCTATACACAAAGCCAGGCCACGTAGGCCGTACTTTAATCATCGACTACAAGACTTTGCTTTGAAACAGAAGCCTTGATCACTGCATCTTGGCATGCCACACAGGCAATCCACTCCATACGACTGATTTCTATCGTTATATAACCTTTGAGCTCGTACGTCTCAGAGAAGGGCGTTAAGCAAGAGAATAAATTCTCCACCGCCAAACAGATATATATTTAACAGAGATTAGTCAGCACAGAACAAAATCCAATGTCAGACACACAGTCCATTTACAAGTCCTTTCTGGGTCTAAACGAAACCGGAGGTACCATATTCCTTGCATATCTGTACAATCAACACATACGTCTAGACGGCTACTACTTCCGTCCCTTCAAGGTAGCTACTCCAATCAGGAACCTCAGCAGCGCCGATCCAACCGATACGAAGATCGTCGGTCTTGAACCGTCTTCGTATTTTCAACTTCGAATCATTCGATAAATTATTTGAAATGAGGATTAGCTCGGCCTTTTCAAATAATTCACGTATATTTAGAATTCAAATCAATTCTTTCCATGGTTAAATTATTCGACATTCACATTTCAGTTCGTTAGTATAATTTTCATGTCAAACACATCAACCATCAAATATCAAGTAAACCAAGTAAAATTGGTTTATTTCCATTCCATGTCGCTTATAATATTTTACAATGATTTTTCACCATTTTTATTTATTTAAAATTGGCCATATTTAATTAAACGACGTTTCAGGTCGTGCCGTGGCACTAGCGCTGTTTTTCCCCAAATTTGTTTTACACATATCGGGAAATCTAACCGTTGGATTTCTACAAATTTTATATCACTAGGAAGATATTCCCAAAGCGAACCCAACGGTTCCAGTTTCATGAAAATCCGACGGTCGAATCTTTCGGTATAGTCGTTTGAAGTTACGATTTCAAAACGTGAACTGCACGGCCTCGATTCGTTTTAATTTAATTTATATTTATATATATAAATATAATTCATTCGACGATTTCAATATCGTTTTCACTTCATATATTTCACTAACGCCTTTATATTTCGAAAAATTTCGCCATACCCTCCTTTGTACGGGAAGGGGTTTGGAAATTTATTGGGTCGTATTAGGTACCCAATAAATCCTAATAAGCATACGCATATTTATAGTGATATATTCCGGTGTCCACAGGGTAGTGTGTATAGATCATAACTCCAGAGAACAAATTCTCGTCACCCTATAAATGGTTTTTGTGCCTTAATGACTAGAGAGACGTGTTTATTGTCATCTCCAGACCTGTGTGGGTTTTTTATTAATCTGGCAATTTACCGTTACAATTTATATGGTCCATATCAGTCATCAGTTCAACCTGTAATATATAGTCATCGCCATACAAGCCTCTCGCACGTATGATAAATCTTCAACCTCGCCACACAAGCTTCAGATGCTTATGTGGTATATAATGAAGTATGCCTACGTCAAGAAGTATGCCATATAGTGTAGTTCAAAATTAATTGTTACTATCCTATGGCGATGTTTATTATTACACACAGAATAACCAGCACTCCACATCCAATGGCATTCACAGGAGTTGATATAAAAATAAAATTGCGCAGCCAACTCATTAAGGCTTACCTATTTGTCGGGCACGCAAATAAATTCTTCACTCAAAAGCCAATCCATTTTCTCTGTTCAACACATGTATATATATAAGCAGGACAAAGCTAATAATAATATTCCTAGCGAACAAATATTTATTTCAATACATTGTTATTTTTAACACTTATACATAGGATAAAATGATATTATTGACAAACAAAAATATATTCCAACTCTTGGCTATTTTATTTAGATCCTAAACATGTTAAAAATAATATTTATAACCCCCGAACTTTTATTTCAACACGTGTGTAATTTTAGCGAGGCATATACAAGATAAAAGTAATATTTTTATCATCAGAAATATTTATTCAACACGTGAATGTTTTTAGCATTTCATATTCACAATAAAAATGTAAATTTTGTTGTTAAAGCAATTTATTTAAAATACGAATACCATTCAACACATGAATTTCTATTCAACGAATGAATTTCTATTCAACACATGAATGTTCTCTATAGTTCGTATATATAATAAAAATGTGATTTTTATTGTTAAAGCAATTTATTTAAAACACGAATACCATTCAACACATGAATTTCTATTCAAAGAATGAATTTCTATTCAACACATGAATGTTCTCTATAGTTCGTATATATAATAAAAATGTGATTTTTATTGTTAAAGCAATTTATTTAAAACACGAATACCATTCAACACATGAATTTCTATTCAACGAATGAACTTCTATTCAACACATGAATGTTCTCTATAGTTCGTATATATAATAAAAATGATATTTTTATTGTTAAAGCAATTTATTTAAAACACGTATACCATTCAACACATGAATTTCTATTCAACGAATGAATTTCTATTCAACACATGAATGTTCTCTATAGTTCGTATATATAATAAAAATGTGATTTTTATTGTTAAAGCAATTTATTTAAAACACGAATAACAATCAACACATGAATTTCTATTCAACGAATGAATTTCTATTCAACACATGAATGTTCTCTATAGTTCGTATATATAAAAAAATGTGATTTTTATTGTTAAAGCAATTTATTTAAAACACGAATACCATTCAACACATGAATTTCTATTCAACGAATGAATTTCTATTCAACACATGAATGTTCTCTATAGTTCGTATATATAATAAAAATGTGATTTTTATTGTTAAAGCAATTTATTTAAAAACGAATACTATTCAACACATGAATTTCTATTCAACGAATGAATTTCTATTCAACACATGAATGTGGTTTCAACATATGAAAATAATTTCAACAAATGAAAATAATTCTAACACGTGAATATTTCAGAAAATTTCGACAGCATAACGGCAGGGTAGTTAAAACTGGCACCGTCCCCATGTACGGCTCCTCGCTCTACCTTAAAACCTCATGGTTTTTGACAATGGGGATTTCATGCATCTAGTTCGCACGCAGGCGGCATGTTTTATTTTCATTTCCACAATCCTATTCTAATTTCTTTCAACCACAAGAGGGTATTTTTCAACCACAAAGGTATTTTTCAACCACAATCCAACAATATCAATCACAAACAATTATTTTCAACCATTCGTCATACCACATATTTTCACGCCAATCACAAACAATAAATATCGTCCATGGTTTGTGGACAATGGGAGTGTGTGTATATATATATATATATATTCGTTCGTATATAAATATATTTCACTTCCATTTCAACATAATTCAAAGCATATATGTTTCATACAACACTTGTATAACTTATACATCGCTCATATAACTTATACAACACATGTACAAGAGGTATACAATGCGTATATAATTTACACTTCGCTTATATAACTTATACAACACGATTTCATTCACATTTTGATTTAGATTTCTCACATTGGTTTTCAAGATGCTGAAAATCATAACTAGCTTAGGAAAATCTGCGGTCTCTTCTAGATTGTAGAGAGCGTCCTTGCGGTCACGATATTTCCTGTTTCATCAAATTTCGTTAACACACGATAAAGATACGATTTTTCAAAGTTTGCAAAGGTTTTAAAGTGTTAAAACTTTTTTAAATTAACAAGCCGCACCTTTTAGGTTAGGGTTCAAAACTAGGTTTAGCAATTTCTTCCAATCCGTGGCTCGAGGTAAGGATCGGACAGCACCACTGTGCAGTGCTCGGAGGGGTGCACCTTCGCTAGGAGTGGGGCCCGGTGCGGTGGTGGATCCGATCGTCGGCGGCGGTTGAAAGGTGGAAACTTCGGAGGAGAATCTATTTAAAAATATCTTTCTAACGAATCCGAAAAATTGAAATTTCATAGCGGAAATCAAAAGTTATGGCCAATTCAATTTTTAGAAATGTCGCTGTAGTATTTATATATATTATATATGGCCCGAAAGGCTACTTTTCACATATGAAGGAATTTCGACTCGAAACCACATCCATTGAGTTCGGAATGACGTTTCTGCATTGAAAAACAGTAAACACTTATATATTTTGAGTTTCGAAAATTATTTGTTTAAAAATGTATTTTTAGTATTAAATATATCGCCCTTGAAAATCGACATTTTGCATACGACCTCGGAATTCGACGAAACCACTTTTGTTGTATCCGGGACGTAAAATTATTGCTAGGTTTCAAATTTCATGATTTTTGAAGCTAGTATGTGAGCGTGGCAAAAGAAACTGTGTTTTGTCAATTTCGGTCAAAATTAATTGACTGAAAAATAGCCATTTTTCAAACAGTCTCAGAATTCGACGAAATAAATTTTGTTGGGATCGTATTGTCATAAGAAAGCCAAAAATAATTTTTCTGACTTCATATATGACCCCAGTAATATTAGAAAGTACGTTCGTATTGAAAATAAAAGAATTAATTTGAAAATAAAAGAAACATGCTTTTAACTTCAGAATTAGACCTCGGCAATAGTGCTATTGCGTTCAGAAGGCGTCAAAACCTTAAGAACGACAGTAAGCAGGCCAAATTCCGAGTTAGTGGCCAAACGGACCTTTATTGGGCTAATTAATTATTTAATACCATTATTTTATTATAAAAACACTATTCATTCATCTCCCCCATCGTGTTCAGCCGAACCCATAGCCGCCTTCCCATTGCCACCTTCTCTCCTCCCTATCTCCTAATCCACTCACTTTTAGACCCAGCCGTAGTTAAACTTTTTGTAGCTCTCCTCAATCTCTTCGATTCTAGACAAGTTCCACATCAAACCGTTGCCCGTAGCTCTCGAACCACCTCCCCAAACCCGCAGCCTTTAAGCCGCCGCCGCACCCTGTACTTGCCGCCGCACCCCCTTAGGTTCCCGGTGTGCATGCACCTCTCGTAGCTCTCCAATCTCCCGCAAACCGTTCACAAAACCATCAACTATAGCTCCCGAAATCTGGATTCAAAGTTTTGAACATTTCTGAAAATTTAAGGTATGAATATTTCAGATTTTGCGACGCTTTGAAGCGTTACAGCGACAGTTGTTAAAAGTCAGTTTTGATTTATTTGTATGAACTTCGAATTGAAATCTTTCAGATCCGTAACTGCCGTGACTTTGAACACGAGATCTAATTGAATCTGTACCTTCCTTTCAAATCCGAGCTAGGTGAGAATTTATTTTTATTTAAATTTAATTAATTTAATTATTATTATTATTATGGCATTGTGTGAAATTGAAAGTCAAACACAACTGAATTTGCGATGAAATGTTACCATGGGATGGATTCAAATTGTTGTGATGCTATGATTGTAGATCCATTATTTTTATTCATAGATCTGTTAATTATAAACATAGATCGGTAGGAAAAATTAGATTTTTCCTTGTTTAAATTTGTTGAAGTATACCTTGTGGATATGAATCATATATAAATCTATCATCATATACGTCATTATGCAATTCACATTATTTTAACGTGAATTAAAGTAGGAAATTCGCATATGCAATTTACATTATTTTTATTGTGAATTAAAGTAGGAAAATTTACATTATTTTTATAATGTTAAATTAAAGTAGATTTTGCATTATGTTGAAAATTACATTTTTCTTTGTAATTAACATATGAATTTCATCGTATGATAAAATTTACATTTTTATATGTAAATTATATAGGAATGTACACCGTATTGTGAAAATTACATTTTTCTTTGTAATTAACAAGTGAATTCCACCGTATGTCAAAATTTACATTTTTATATGTAAATTATGAAGTGAATTTATGTCGTATATTAAAAAATTACATTTTTCTTTGTAATTAACATGGAAATTTCATTGTATGTTAAAATCTCCATTTTTATATGTACATTATATAGGGAATTACACCGTAGGATAAAATTTACATTTTTATATGTAATTAAAACATGAATTTACATTATGTGTTAAATATTACATTTTTATATGTAATGTCTATAGGAAAGTATACCGTATGACAAAACTACAATTTTCTATGCAATTAAAAGATGCAATTTCATTGTATGATAGAATTGCATTTTTCTTATATGTGTATATATATATATATATATATATATATATATATATATATATGTAACATAAAATGAGAATGAACATTAGAAATAAAATTTATTTATTTTATATGTAATTTAGATGTAGTGTTGGCGTTGTAATTAAAAATCATATTTTTACAATGTGAATTAGATGTATTGTTTGCGTTGTAATTAAAAATGATATTTTTACAATGTGAATTAGATGTAGTGTTTGCGTTGTAATTAAAAATCATATTTTTACAATGTGAATTAGATGTAGTGTTTGCGTAGTAATTAAAAATCATATTTTTACAATGTGAATTAGATGTAGTGTTTGCGTTGTAATTAAAAATCATATTTTTACAATGTGAATTAGATGTAGTGTTTGCGTTGTAATTAAAAATGATATTTTTACAATGTGAATTAGATGTAGTGTTTGCGTTGTAATTAAAAATCATATTTTTACAATGTGAATTAGATGTAGTGTTTGCATTGTAATTAAAAATCATATTTTTACAATGTGAATTAGATGTAGTGTTTGCGTTGTAATTAAAAATGATATTTTTACAATGGGAATTAGACGTAGTGTTTGCGTTGTAATTAAAAATGATATTTTATGTAGTGTTTGCATTGTAATTAAAAATGATATTTTTACAATGTGAATTAGATCTAGTGTTTGCATTGTAATTAAAAATCATATTTTTACGATGTGAATTAGAAGTAGAGTTTGCATTGTAAATAAAACTTACATTTTGATATGTAAATTTAAAATAGGATTCACTGCAGATATAAGTTACATTTTTATAATGTAACTAAGATGAGAATGTACATTGAAGTTGAAATCTACGTTTTTATATGTAATTTAAAAGTAGGATTTTGAATGTATCAAAATTTACATTTGTTTTACATGTACATAAAAAAGAATATAGGAATTTGCATAGGAATTAAACTTACATTTTTATGTAAATAAAAAGGATGGAATTTACATTTCCAATGTAAGGAAAGAATGAATTTAGGATGCGGTAATATTCATTTTCAAATGAATTAAAATTTAGTAGGTATCGGTAATTGTGTAGAGCGTTGTTTTAATCAAACGACGTTATTACGATTCAATGATTTTATATATATATATATATATATATATATATATATATATATATATATATATATATATATATATATAATTAAAATTAAAAGAATAGGGCGTGGTAGTTTGCGTTTTGAAATCGTACTTTTAAACGACTATACAGGAAGATCCGACCGTCGGATTTTCTTGAAACTGGAACCGATAGGACCGTCTTGGAAAAATCTTTCCAATGATATATACTACGTTAAGACCCAACGGTTAGATTCTGAGAAATGTAAAAATCAAATTTGGTTGAATGCAGCGCCATAGTCGCCCATGGACTTAAGGCGTCGTTATATAAAAATTTAATTATTTTAAATAATTAAAATAGGAAGGAATCGTTAATAAAAATAATTGTTAATGTGTAAGAAGGATTTTATATATATATATATATATATATATATATACGAGGATTATTTGGAATGTTCGAGTCTATCTCATTCCAAATAATTAAACGACGTTTAAAAATCCAAGTTGGAAGACGGCGATTGAAGACCGTCAAATCTCCACATCAAATGGACGATGATGACTGTTGCCTTAGAATGGCTCGCTACCATGATAAGGTAATAGTAGGAGTTGCCCGTACGTAGTGTTGATTTGTACGGGTTTGGCTTTCGCTCAGACCCAGAGCATAAGCTTATGAATGGATTGTGTGTCAGACATCGTACTCCATTATATATCATGTTATTAATCTTCTGTCGAATGTATGGATGTTTGGTGGCGGAGAATTTATTCTCTTGCTTAACACCCGTTCATATATTTTGGCAAAGGATTGGTAGTGTGATATGGAGTGATGATGTGGCATGCTAAGATGCATATGATCAAGGCTTTGTTGAAAAGCAGGCCTTGTGGGACAATCAAAGCATAGCCTGTTTAGGCATAGCTTTGTGTATAGCGTGACTTCGCGAGCCTCACACACCGACGGAGTCTAAAACGGAAGAAGGGAACACAGGGAGAGCAACACGTTTCTTTCTAGCTAGAAGTGGTGTTTGGGCTTTAACACGGCCTGACATTTTACTTATGTGGATGATGGAATGAGGCTCCTCGGATGATAGTTCCTATAGGACTGGGAAACGTGTGTTCAGGAATAATTAATCCGCAACTCGTATGGCGGACCGGCCCTGCAGCTTTCCAAGGGTTCACTGCGGGGGATCCTGAGACATTAGCTAGAGTGTCTCGAATTGGTAGGAGCTCCTCCATAGCCTTGACTCATGATGGAAACCAATTTCCAATACGACCCCATTCGGATTTGATTGTATTACTAGTATGGAGGCATAGTAGTATGGGATACTATTCTTCCTAGGATTGATACATTTACTTTGAAATGTTTTGATATATACTAATAATAATATTAACTCGTATTTGCCGTATTTAGCATGTTTAATCACTATAAGGTAAAACCCTATCCTCTGGTTTGTGTTGCATTGTGTGATGGGACCTGGGCCTTATGGTGATTCCATTTTTCTAAAAACATAACGTTGTTGTACGATTTACTTATTAGTTTTTTTTGACACTTTCATGCACGGCAATCCATTGGAGTAAACCCATTCCGCTTTAGCGGCTTGGTCCTTGGATTTTCCTTATTGTTATTAGTGAAATTATTTAAGAATTCTCACACCAGTCCCATGACTGACCCGTTGTTTGTTTCCACCTTTGCAAACTCGGGTGCCCTCTTTTCCACACGGGCAGTCGAGTAGTTTGTCTACAGGTTCTTATTTCGAGCAGGATTCTGGATTGAAGCCTAAAGCTGTGTCCAGAGCATAGTTGTTTACGCTGCCTTAGTTATTTTATTTCCGCTGCAATGTATTAAAATCATGTAAAATTATCTTCCGCTGTAATTATTAGTCAATATACTCTGATATTCTGTACTCTGATGTAACATTTATTATTGATGTTATAAAAGTCTGTTGTTGTTGTTCTGATGTGTTGTATTCCCAAAGTTAACGTAGGTGGGATTTGAACGATTTTGGTCGATTTTGCGATCGATTAAGGCCGGGCAAAATCCGACTCGTTACAGTTGGTATCAGAGCTTTGGTTAGCTCAAATCTTTGGGGTGCAACTCATTAGAACTGAACAAAAGACTCATCAGAGATTGGATTAGTAATATCCAATAAGAATACTCATTAGGGATAGGATCAGCAGTATCCTAGAATGAGAAAACTCTTTAGAGATGGGGTTAGTAATGCCCTAGAATGAGTTGAGAGTAGCAAGCCTATAATATACGTATTTGTGATTAATTATAATCTATTTTGGAAAATATGATTTTGAATATATAAAAAGTTATATATTTGAAAGTTAATCAACGAATAAAATTATTTAAACCAATGGAGAAAATAAATAAATATATAATTAGTTAGTTAATTAACCAACTTTTAGCTTCGTTCCTTTTCGAGGACGAAAAGTTTTTAAGTGTGGGAGACTGTAACAACCCTGAATTTTGGGGTAAATTTAAAAAAAATTATTCTAAGTAATTTTAATGAGTTTTGATAGTTAAAATAATCTATTTTAAATAATAATGATCACAAATTTGATTTAAATTGAAGTTAGAATGAATAATTTAATTTTAATTATAAAAAGAGTAGAAATAGCGCAGTAGTTTGAAAAGTCAAATTTGAACTTTGACTGACCATACGAGATGCAAAATTTAACGGATTTTAGTGAAACCAAAAATATTGGAATCTATTTAAAAATATCTTTCTAATGAATTCGAAAAATTGAAATTTCACAGCAGAAATCGAAAGTTATGGCCAATTCAATTTTTAGAAAGGTCGTTGTAGTATTTATATATATTATATATGGCCCGAAAGGCTGCTTTTCACATATGAAGGAATTTCGACTCGAAACCACTTCCATTGAGTTTGAAATGATGTTTCTGCATTGAAAAACAGTAAACACTTATATATTTTGAGTTTCGAAAATTATTTGTTTAAAAATGTATTTTTAGTATTAAATATAACGCCCTTGAAAATCGACATTTTGCATACGACCTCGGAATTCGACGAAACCACTTTTGTTGGATCCGGGACGTAAAATTATTGCTAGGTTTCAAATTTCATGATTTTTGAAGCTAGTATGTGAGCGTGGCAAAAGAAACTGTGTTTTGTCAATTTCGGTCAAAATTAATTGACTGAAAAATAGCCATTTTTCAAACAGTCTCAGAATTCGATGAAATAAATTTTGTTGGGATCGTATTGTCATAAGAAAGCCAAAAATATTTTTTCTGGATTTTTCTGACTTCATATGTGACCCCAGTAAAATTAGAAAGTACGTTCGTATTGGAAATAAAAGAATTAATTTGAAAATAAAAGAAACATGCTTTTAACTTCAGAATTAGACCTCGGCAATAGCGCTATTGCGTTCAGAAGGCGTCAAAACCTTAAGAACGACAGTAAGCAGGCCAAACTCCGAGTTAGTGGCAAAACGGACCTTTATTGGGCTAATTAATTATTTAATACTATTATTTTATTATAAAAACACTATTCATTCATCGCCCCCATCGTGTTCAGCCAAACCCATAGCCGCCTTCCTCTTGCCACCTTCTCTCCTCCCTACCTCCTAATCCACTCACTTTTAGACCCAGCCGTAGTTGAACTTTTTGTAGCTCTCCTCAATCTCTTCGATTCTAGACAAGTTCCACATCAAACCGTTGCCCGTAGCTCTCGAACCACCTCCCCAAACCCGCAGCCTTTAAGCCCCCGCCGCCCCCTGCACATGCCGCCGCATCCCCCTAGGTTCCCGACGTGGATGCACCTCTCGTAGCTCTCCGATCTCCCGCAAACCGTTCGCAAAACCATCGACTATAGCTCCCGAAATCTGGATTCAAAGTTTTGAACATTTCTGAAAATTTAAGGTATGAATATTTCAGATTTTGCGACGCTTAGAAGCGTTACAGCGACAGTTGTTAAAAGTCAGTTCTGATTTATTTGTATGAACTTCGAATTGAAATCTTTCAGATCCGTAACTGCCATGACTTTGAACACGAGATCTGGTTGAATCCGTACCTTCCTTTCAAATATGAGCTAGGTGAGAATTTATTTTCATTTAAATTTAATTAATTTAATTATTATTATTATTATGGCGTTGTGTGAAATTGAAAGTCAAACACAATTGAATTTGCGATGAAATGTTACCATGGGATGGATTCAAATTGTTGTGATGCTATGATTGTAGATCCATTATTTTTATTCATAGATCTGTTAATTATAAACATAGATCGGTAGGAAAAATTAGTTTTTTCCTCGTTTAAATTTGTTGAAGTATGCCTTGTGGATATGAATCATATATAAATCTATCATCATATACGTCGTTATGAATTCACATTATTTTAACGTGAATTAAAGTAGGAAATTCGCATCGCAGTGAAATTTACATCGTTATGCAATTTACATTATTTTTATTGTGAATTAAAGTAGGAAAATTTACATTATTTTTATAATGTTAAATTAAAGTAGATTTTGCATTATGTTGAAAATTACATTTTTCTTTGTAATTAACTTATGAATTTCATCGTATGACACAAGTTACATTTTTATATGTAAATTATATAGGAATGTACACCGTATTGTGAAAATTACATTTTTCTTTGTAATTAACAAGTGAATTCCACCGTATGTCAAAATTTACATTTTTATATGTAAATTATGAAGTGAATTTATGTCGTATATTAAAAAATTACGTTTTTCTTTGTAATTAACATGGAAATTTCATCGTATGTTAAAATCTACATTTTTATATGTACATTATATAGGGAATTACACCGTAGGATAAAATTTACATTTTTATATGTAATTAAAACATGAATTTACATTGTGTGTTAAATATTACATTTTTATATGTAATGTCTATAGGAAAGTATACCGTATGACAAAACTACATTTTTCTATGCAATTAAAAGACGCAATTTCATTGTATGATAGAATTTGCATTTTTCTTATATATACATATGTAACATAAAATGAGAATGAACATTAGAAATAAAATTTATTTATTTTATATGTAATTTAGATGTAGTGTTTGCATTGTAATTAAAAATCATATTTTTACAATGTGAATTAGATGTAATGTTTGCATTGTAATTAAAAATGATATTTTTACAATGTGAATTAGATGTAGTGTTTGCATTGTAATTAAAAATGATATTTTTACAATATGAATTAGATGTAGTGTTTGCGTTGTAATTAAAAATCATATTTTTACAATGTGAATTAGATGTAGTGTTTGCGTTGTAATTAAGTTGTAATTAAAAATCATATTTTTACAATGTGAATTAGATGTAGTGTTTGCGTTGTAATTAAGTTATAATTAAAAATCATATTTTTACAATGTGAATTAGATGTAGTGTTTGCGTTGTAATTAAAAATGATATTTTTACAATGTGAATTAGATGTAGTGTTTGCGTTGTAATTAAAAATGATATTTTTACAATGTGAATTAGATGTAGTGTTTGCGTTGTAATTAAAAATCATATTTTTACAATGTGAATTAGATGTAGTGTTTGCGTTGTAATTAAAAATTATATTTTTACAATGTGAATTAGATGTAGTGTTTGTGTTGTAATTAAAAATCGTATTTTTACAATGTGAATTAGATGTAGTGTTTGCGTTGTAATTAAAAATCGTATTTTTATAATGTGAATTAGATGTAGTGTTTGCATTGTAATTAAAAATGATATTTTTACAATGGGAATTAGATGTAGTGTTTGCGTTGTAATTAAAAATGATATTTTTACAATGTGAATTAGATGTAGTGTTTGCATTGTAATTAAAAATGATATTTTTACAATGTGAATTAGATGTAGTGTTTGCATTGTAATTAAAAATGATATTTTTACAATGTGAATTAGATGTTGTGTTTGCATTGTAATTAAAAATCATATTTTTACAATGTGAATTAGAAGTAGAGTTTGCTTTGTAAATAAAACTTACATTTTGATATGTAAATTTAAAATAGGATTCACTGCAGATATAAGTTACATTTTTATAATGTAACTAAGATGAGAATGTACATTGAAGTTGAAATCTACGTTTTTATATGTAATTTAAAAGTAGGATTTTGAATGTATCAAAATTTACATTTGTTTTACATGTACATAAAAAAGAATATAGGAATTTGCATAGGAATTAAACTTACATTTTTATGTAAATAAAAAGAATGGAATTCACATTTCCAATGTAAGGAAAGAATGAATTTAGGATGCGGTAATATTATCTTCATTTTCAAATGAATTAAAATTTAGTAAGTATCGGTAATTGTGTAGAGCGTTGTTTTAATCAAACGACGTTATTACGATTCAATGATTATATATATATATATATATATATATATATATATATATATATATATATATAAATATAATTAAAACTAAACGAATAGGGCGTGGTAGTTTGCGTTTTGAAATCGTACTTTTAAACGACTATATAGGAAGATCCGACCGTCGGATTTTCTTGAAACTGGATCCCATAGGACCGTCTTGGAAAAATCTTTCCAACGATATATACTACGTTAAGACCCAATGGTTAGATTCTGAGAAATGTAAAAATCAAAATTGGTTGAATGCAGCGCCATAGTCGCCCATGGACTTAAGGCGTCATTATATAAAAATTTAATTATTTTAAATAATTAAAATAGGAATGAATCATTAATAAAAATAATTATTAATGTGTAAGAAGGATTTTATATATATATATATATATATATATATATATATATATATATATATATATATGTATATATATATATATACGAGGATTATTTGGAAAGTCCGAGTTTATCTCATTCCAAATAATTAAACAACGTTTAAAAATCCAAGATTGGAAGACGGCGATTGAAGACCGTCAAATCTCCACATCGAATGGACGATGATGATTGTTGCCTTCGAATGGCTCGCTACCATGATAAGGTAATAGTAGGAGTTGCCCGGACGTAGTGTTGATTTGTACGGGTTTGGCTTTCGCTCAGACCCAAAGCATAAGCTTATAAATGGATTGTGTGTCTGACATTGTACTCCATTATATATCATGTTATTAATCTTCTGTCGAATGTATGGATGTTTGGTGGCGGAGAATTTATTCTCTTGCATAACACCCGTTCATATATTTCGGCAAAGGATTGGTAGTGTGACATGGAGTGATGATGTGGCATGCAAAGATGCATATGATCAAGGCTTTGTTGAAAAGCAGGCCTTGTGGGACAATCAAAGCATAGCCTGTTTAGGCATAGCTTTGTGTATAGCGTGACTTCGCGAGCCTCACACACCGACGGAGTCTAAAACGGGAGAAGGGAACGCAGGGAGAGCAACACGTTTCTTTCTAGCTAGAAGTGGTGTTTGGGCTTTAACACGGCCTGGCATTTTACTTATGTGGATGATGGAATGAGGCGCCTCAGATGATAGGTCCTATAGGACTGGGAAACGTGTGTTCAGGAATAACTAATCCGCAACTCGTATGGCGGGCCGGCCCTGCAGCTTTCCAAGGGTTCACTGCGGGGGATCCTGAGACATTAGCTAGAGTGTCTCGAATCGGTAGGAGCTCCTCCCTAGCCTTGACTCATGATGGAAACCAATTTCCAATACAACCCCATTCGGATTTGATTGTATTACTAGTATGGAGGCATAGTAGTATGGGATACTATTCTTCCTAGGATTGATACATTTACTTTGAAATGTTTTGATATATACTAATAATAATATTAACTCGTATTTGCCGTATTTAGCATGTTTAATCACTATAAGGTAAAACCCTATCCTCTGGTTTGTGTTGCATTGTGTGATGGGACCTGGGTCTTATGGTGATTCCATTTTTCTAAAAAACATAACGTTTTTGTACGATTTACTTATTAGTTGTTTTTGACACTTTCATGCACGGCAATCCATTGGAGTAAACCCATTCCGCGTTAGCGGCTTGGTCCTTGGATTTTCCTTATTGTTATTAGTGAAATTAGTTAAGAATTCTCACACCAGTCCCATGACTGACCCGTTGTTTGTTTCCACCTTTGCAAACTCGGGTGCCCTCATTTCCACACGGGCAGTCGAGTAGTTTGTCTACAGGTTCTTATTTCGAGCAGGATTCTGAATTGAAGCCTAAAGCTGTGTCCAAAGCATAGTTGTTTCCGCTGCCTTAGTTATTTTATTTCCGCTGCAATGTATTAAAATCATGTAAAATTATCTTCCGCTGTAATTATTAGTCAATATACTCTGATATTCTGTACTCTGATGTAACATTTATTATTGATGTTATAAAAGTCTGCTGTTGTTGTTCTGATGTGTTGTATTCCCAAAGTTAACGTAGGCGGGATTTGAACGGTTTTGGTCGATTTTGCGATCGATTAAGGCCGGGCAAAATCCGACTCGTTACAGGGCGCGTTCCCAGTGTGTCGTGAACAAGCATGGATCCGATTGGGGAAGATATACAAATACGTTCACGCATATGTATAGACTCAAACTCAATTTATTGTATTACTAACCCTATCTCTATCGAGTTACACCACATAGCCAAAGTAATCACTTAACCTTTAGCTCTGATACAATGCAACGAACTCGATTTTTCGACCATGAAAATCAACACAACACACCATATTGACTATTTAAGTATCGGAAATACTGGACTATTAATAGAAAGAAGTTAGAGGGTGAGAAATAAAAAGAAAGAAAATTATAATAGAAGAAGAAGAAGTTCAGAACAAAATCAGAGTAAACACGAATCTCACGGCAAAACGAATATAATATATTATATAACTTTGAGATACAAAACTGTATTTGACTTACATACATCAGAACACATCATATAAATCATAGTAGAAATAAACTCTCTCCATACATCTAACTCTGAAGCCTCCTGCTCCGAGCTCCTACAAGTATATCTGAAAATCCCGACTAATTAACTGCCCGTAAAAATTTAGGCACCCAAGAATTTAGGGAAAACAAAATAAACTCTGGGTCAATCATGGGACTGATGTGAATAAACTCTAGTCAAACTTGGTTTAATTTTTAAAATCCTTGTGACACCCCACGTCCGTTATTGTCACTTACTAATAGAATGCATTAAGTT
Organism: Allium sativum; assembly: GCA_030737875.1. NCBI lineage: Eukaryota > Viridiplantae > Streptophyta > Magnoliopsida > Asparagales > Amaryllidaceae > Allium > Allium sativum. The sequence goes on from CM060920.1 coordinate 896,006,548, forward strand.
TCGTGAAGCGTTATAGGTAATCTGACAAATAATAATTACAAGACAGATATAAATAAGATAGCAGCGGAAATTTAAATTTTTATTTCAATCATAAATCTTAATACCGTGGTCCACAGTTTCATAAGTCAAAAAAAACATTACAACAAAATAACATCTGTCTTGCACCATCAGAGTACATAAGTAAATAAAAAAGCATAATCCACCAAATTAAAAGAGTTAAGCAATAGTAGAGACAAGAACTTAAGCCTTACTTCAGAAATAGCTCCTAGCAAGATGATATCTGAATTCAGACTAAGCCTGAGTGTCTCCTCCCCGAGAACCTTGGGGGGGGGGGCACGGAAGAATGAAGGAGAAACAAAAACGGTTAGATATAAAGTATGGCGAGTCTAGTTACTTTTAGCCAATAGATAAACAAAAGTAACATGAAAGGCATATAAAGTGGATAAGAGAGAGATCACTAAATAAATGGAGGGTGTGATAAGGTAGGCAAGATAAGGTGTACATGCCTCACTAATGATTACTCTGCACAGTTACTAGTATATCCAGAAAGAGATGATCCCTTCAACTATAAGGTGGTAGACTTAGGTATACATCAAAATGTATCCTAACTACCCTGATCAATCGACTCCCTAACCCTCATAGATACCTTGTGCTAGCCCCACAATAGGAGGTATCACTTCCTAAAGTGGCAACCCCTCATCGTAATAATGTGCACAACCATATCTACAGGTGTCATGGTCGTCTTATCCCCTCTGCCCGGCTCATGCACGCACATGGCCCAGTCGATTTGCGCCGCCCACACCGACCTCCATGTTTGGATCTCTTACAATCAGTCAGTAAGAATGCCCCTTCTATGCTTAGTATTGAGCACTTTGTTTGATACCCACTCCAGGTTACTGACTGAAATGGGTCCCACACAATAGGATACAAGCTCTCCCCTTTGTCTTGTATCCCCCACTAGGTTTTCACTGACTATGTCCATTAGGTGTCTTTAATTACATAGCCTTATTTATTTCTACCGGTTATGCTTACCTACAGGTGTCTTTAATACATAACCCATAATCTTCCAATCGGCTATGCTTACCTATTGGTCTCTTTAATTACATAACTCTATCACTTCTACAAGTTATGTTTAACCTAAGAGGTTTCTTTAATTACATAACTTTATTATTTAATCGATTATGTATACCGCTAGGTGTCTTTAATTTATAATCTTAACGGTTGAAGTTTGTGGGCCTATTACCCATCCCCTCTTCAGATTTACTTAACCCACACCTCAACCATGTTTATTTAATCCCCAACTTAAATTTAAGTTCATGCAATCCCTATGGATTAACAAAGGTTAAGTAGTCCAATTCTTTACCATGTCCATTTATGGTTGCATGATGGGCCAGACATCCCACATTTGAAACACCCCACCTCCGTTAGGGTCACTCTCAAAGGGAATGCCCTAATTTTGGTGGAGGTTTATAAGTATAAGTCACAGATATACAAGACAGATATAATAACACATATTTTTGAACAGTGGAAAACAACATCTTTTATTTCATTAGAATACGTGTTGCAAAAACCATGCCATAATTGTCTTACAATTCTTCCAAAAACATAACATCTTCATAACTGTCTTGATTACATTATTTAAAGAAGCATAAAGAAAACATAAATAAACTGCATAAGTCCCATAATTGTTGTCCAAAGCCATAGTCCAAAACGAAAGAGATCCAAGCAATACATTCTTTCTCTTCAAGCTGGATGTGAAAACTGGTCAAGTTGCGATATTCACTCCCTGTGGACCTGGGGGGAAACAGAAGAAAAGAAGACGAAAGAAAAGTAGAGTCAGACATAAAGCCTGAGTAAGTCTAGGACTATTCAGTCTATGAATAAAGAACTGGGTATGATAAGTATAAACTGGAAATGGGAAAGCACCATAAACTAAGTAAAGTTGTCTAGAGTCTAATGTACTATCGTACCCCATATTAATCTCTGCATCCATTTAAACTGGTTCCCAACAGGCACCCCGTAATCAGGGTAAAGTGATTCGTTTCTAATGATCGGCTCCTACTCGCATAGTTACATGTGTCTTACGGCCCCCGATGTTGTAGTTACCTATGCTGGTCCCACCATGGGGTGTATCAAGTCCCATAGTGGCGGCCTGACACAATCCTAGAATGCATAGGTATGCTACTGGTGCCCAGTGCCTTATTTTTCTGCGCCGGAGTGTGTGCACGCCCGCACCCCGTTAGAACCTACACTGCCGCACCACCGCCATCGATTTGACCTCTTACAGTTTGCCCAGTAATTGTGCCCCACCCTGCCTAGTTCAGGGTATCCTGATACACCTTGTAGGGTTACTGCTGAAAAGGGTCCCCCGCTACTAGGTTTTCTATTTCTAGCCAACATGCTAAGTTGGTTAAGTGTTTTGTAAACCTAACCCCCAATCAGTCTGTATAGTTCAGCATGTTCCATTTTGATTAAGTATTAATTCAATTTACTTAATCCTATCCATCCTGACTCAGCCTTAATTGCCTTATTAAAGCCTTGACCTCTCACATTACACAGGTATTGTTGTGGCTGCCTGTTGTCGGTTGGGTCCGGGCAGTCTTACGCCACAACTCAGTCTAACCTCGGGTCTTTATTGGGCTCCGTGTTTAACCACCCACAATGGATAGGTATTGTTGTGACTACTGGACAGCCGGGCGGTTCCGGGCAGGTTTACATCACAACTCAATTCAACCTCGGGTTAAACACATCGTATTTTCTACATTTACATATTTTGTCTCTTTTCTTTTTTATATGTAAATATTTGCGGCCCATTATTCAAATTCATCTTTATTGGGTAAAATCTATTTATGTCACTTAATTGTTTTTCATGGTTGTTGGCATGCGTCAAACATGCCAACACATATGTTCTATGTTTTAACCCCATCGTCATTACCCCCGTTTTATACGTTCACGAAAATATAACATATGTTGGGTTTAATATTTAAACCCAACTTAGTCACATGAAAAAGGGGAGGCTTATAACATGGTGTTTACATATTCTAAGTGACATAAAAAGGGGAGTGTGAACGCATGAACTTGCAACATAACGGTCTAATTGATATGAATTAGGCATATGTGAACTTGCATGGTGACAGCATATAATCATGACATAAACATACCTAAACATGAATCGTGGTTTTTAATATATTCATGTAAACTTGCAATTGGAATGTAAATCTAACTTAATTTATGTGTTACATATATCACCATATGATTTTTATAACAACATAGGCCTAAAACATGGTTTCAACTAGGCATAATACCAAACATAGTTTAGTCATGTTCATAAAAATGCTTACTTTTGTCTCTAATACAAAAGTATGATTTGCCAATTCCAACATAGATTCATATAAACCATAGTACTTAGTCGAATCCAATTACACACTAAAAGTGGTCATAAAAGTATGTACATCATATTGGCATAATAGTGAATCATATACTTGCATGAATCCCAAATAAAATATTACAACATATGATTGTTAACTTCCAACATAAATCACATACTTGCAAATATCCAATCGTATACCACAACATTTCCGAATCGTTTAGAATCAAAGCAACATACAAATATAGATTATTATCGCCACAATTCCATTTCTCATTTTACACAAATCAAAACGCAACTATTTATTCACATCGGAATAGCACTCTACTTACAACGTATGACGAATCTTCAATGCAGGAATCTGAATTCTGAATTTGGAGATGCTATCCTTTGTTGTAGGCGTTGTTTTAATTGACGTTGCTTTAAGCTTTCGAATCATCTCCTAATTGTCTCTCAATTTCTGACGGCTAATCCTAGTCTTTCCTCAGCAGCATGACGGTCTCATCTCCATTTTTATTTGTGTGAATTAGAGTGAGTGCTAGGTCCTTTTTATAGAGTTTGTGAGTTGATTAGGACCGTCGATGGAGCTTGGTTTAATAATATCCGTTCGTTTGAAGGAGAGACCAACCAGGAGCTGACACCTAGCCCTAGTGACAAGGCAAGGCTTAGAAAATCGACCAAACACAGACCAGGCCAGCCAGGGGGGCTGGGTTCGACCTGGCTCAGGGGCCAGGTCGACCCCCCAGTCAACCCCCAGGTCGACTATGTAGTCGACCTGGGTGCCCCAGGTCGACTACCCGGGTAGCCCAGGTCGACTACCCAGTCGACCTAGGTGTCTTGGGCGGGAAAATTCCCGCCCTGGCCAATCCGGCCTGATTTTTGAATTTTAAATCTGATTTCCGAGCTGTTTTGGTCTGTTTGAATTTTAAACTGAATTCTGAAACTTCCGGAGGCCATATCTTCTTCATACGGAGTCTGTTTTACGTAAACTCGGACTCTATTTCAAACAGAATTTCGAGACGAACGCAATGGCGTATCCCTTTTCCCTTAATTCTTTGATTTGAAATTTATTATACTTTAATTTGTGAATTTCACTATTATAGAATACACGGGGTGTTACATTCTCCCCCACTTAAAAGGATTTCGTCCCCGAAATCTTCAAGTTCAGGAAGAATGTATGTCCAAACATCCATCTACTCATCCATCAAACACGAGCATCCATTGTCCTTAAAAGACTTCTAATGCTTCATGATCATATGCGAAGTGTGTGTACATGTACTTATCTAATGCAAAATCAGTCGGTCTACTGATTCAGTTGACCTCCTTAATGCAAATCATGTAAGTGCCATGAATCCATTATGTATGCAAATTTTCCTATTCATGATTCTACATGAGTGCACAATCATTCATATATAAATGCAACATCCATATGGAAACACATTAAACTTCAACCATATACGAGCAAATACATTCATGCATATGTAATATGAAGTGACTGAGCCGATCTAAATCCTAGATTGTGTGTGTATATGCAACCACTAGCAATCACTTACATCCACTTGCAACCATCATCCATAACATGTTTCAATTACATGTTTTCATCCAAAGGGTTTCTTCCTAAAGGATAAGGTCGAGGAGATATACCTAAAAAGATAGATAAAAGCGCAACTTAAGGAAAAAGAAAGATCAAAGATGTACCCTCGAAAAGAAAAAGGGTAGGCTGCGCGTATTCTAGCTTCAGTTTCCCAAGTTGCGTCTCCCTCGGCGTCGCTCCACTGAACTTTGACGAGCTTGACTTCGCGGTTGCGTAGCTTCTTTACTTCCGTTCCTAATATGCGGATTGGAACTTTCCTCACGGTTGCTTCGCGTTCCACTTCAGCTTCTTCTAGAATATTTTGCTCTACCACTTCAGCAGATTCATGTAGACATTTTCGGAGGTGCGAAACATGAAAAACGTTGTGAACTCCGGCCAATTTTTCGGGTAGCTCTAATCTATAGGCCATTTTCCCAATTTTCTCGATGATAGGAAATGACCCTACGAACCTTGGTGCTAGATTTCCTGTGGTTCCAAAAAGAACAACGTTCCTTAGCGGAGATACCTTAAGAAAAACTCTGTCCCCAACCTCAAATTCAAGGTCGGTCCTCCTCTTGTCGGCGTAGGATTTTTGTCTATCTTGGGCTGTCTTCATCCTTCTCCGTATTAAGTCTACTTTTTCCGAAGTCTCTCAGATCATATCCGGTCCAAGTATGAGTTTGTCAGTAGACTCCCACCAACAAGTGGGCGATCGTCACGGTCTTCCATATAAAGCTTCGAAGGGCGCTATTCCGATGGTTGCTTGGTAGCTGTTGTTGTAGGCAAATTCCACCAAAGGAAGATGGTCTTCCCACGTCCCTCTGAAGTCAAGGACGCACAGTCTTAAAAGGTCCTCCAAAACTCTGTTCACTCTTTCTGTCTGGCCGTCGGTTTAGGGATGATAGGCTGTGCTTAAGCATAACTGTGTGCCTACTGCTTCTTGCAGACTCCGCCAAAACTCACTTATGAAGATAGGGTCTCGGTCACTAACGATGCTGGATGGTATTCCATGGAGTCGAACAATTTCCTTGAGGTAAAAAGATGTTAGGGTTGAGGCAGTTCTTTTACTCTTGACAGGTAAGAAGTGGGCGCTTTTAGTAAGCCTATCCACTATTACCCAAATGCTAGTGTTGCCTCTTCTAGACCTAGGCAACCCATCAATGAAGTCCATTGAGATACTATCCCACTTCCACTGCGGGACCTCTAGAGGATGGAGTAGAGCGCCAGGCTTTTTCTGCTCCGCCTTAACCTGTTGGCACACCATACACTTAGAAACGAAATCCGCCACGTCCTTTTTCATACCGTTCCAAAAGAAAGTCCTCTTTATGTCCTTGTACATTTTATCCCCGCCTGGGTGTATCGTCATCTTGGAGTGATGTGCTTCCTCGAGAACCTTCTTTACTGAATCCCTAAACTGTGGGACGCATAATCTTCTGTCTCGCCTTAGCCAACCCTTGTCATCGATGGAGTATCTGCTGAGGTGACTTGAGGTCTCACCCCTAATGAGCTTATCAATCGTCTCCACAAGCAAGGGTCTTCGCGTTGTGCTGTCCCTATTGAGTCCACTAAAGTCGGGCGTACTTCGAGAGATGCCAGCAAGCCTGGTACAAAATCGGAGGAGGGCCTAAAGTCAAAGCTGGCTATAAACTCTAGGCTTTGTCTTTCAACGAACAACGGGCTTAGGGTTAGTTTCTTTCGGCTCAACGCGTCTGCCACTACGTCGCCTTTGCCCGGAGTGTAGGATATCTCGAAATCGTATGAGGCAAGAAACTCCATCCATTTTTGTTGCCTGAAGTTAAGATCTTTCTGCGAAAGATATTTCAACGATTTATGGTCAGTGTAAAGTTCGAACTTCTCACCTAGGAGATAGTGTCGCCAAGACTTGAGTGCAAAGACGATGGCAAGATCGTGGGTCGGGTAGTTCTTTTATTTAATTAAAATACGTGTTGCACAAACAATGCCATAATTAGCTTACAATTCTTCCAAAAACATAAATAAACTGCATAAGTCCCATAATTGCTGTCCAAAGCCATAGTCCAAAACGAAAGAGATCCAAGAAATACATTCTTTCTCTTCAAGCCGGATGTGAAAACTGGTCAAGATGCGGTATTCCCTCCCTGTGGACCTGGGGGGGAAACGGAAGAAACGAAATGGCGCGGCAATTCGCTATTTGGCGATTCGAACTTCAACTGAATATACAGGGTCCGTTTTAAATTGGATTTTTGTGAAACAAGAAACGTTTGGAGCTGGTGAAGTATATTTTTGTAATGAAGGAGAAAATTGGGGATTTCATTGTGTAGATTTTGATTTATGTCCAAATCAAATTTTAGAAAAGTCGCTATGGAATTCCATTGAAATTTATAAATATATATTTATATCATAAAAGGATCTTTTTATATAAATCGAATATCGATATAACTGGGAATTTTGAAATATCGAGTTATAAATCCAGTTGGAGTTGTATGGTATTCTAGTGTGAATATATACGATAATATTTATTTTTAAATATTTAATTAATTGTTTTTAAAAATATTTATACATTTAAATGGGTTACTTAGAGCTTTAAAAATAGCCAGTTTTGCAAACGACCTCCATTTTCGACGAAACTAATTTTGTTGGATCTACAATATAAAATTATTGTTAGATTTCAATTTCCTGGATTTTTGAAGTTAGTGTGTGGCCGTTCGGGATTTTAATGTGAAAAACAGTCAGTATTTTGACGACTAAAAATACGCTATGTGAGCAAACGGAGTCGGAATTCGACCAAACCAGCTTCGTTGGGTCCATAATGTCGAACTGTAGCTACATATCCAGTTTCATAATTTTTGGGTATCGTGTGTGATTACACAAATTTGTAGAAGGCAAATCCAATATAAAATGATAAAAATATCTCAAAATATCTAAACTAAATTATCTAAAATCTATCCCGTATAAATAAACATTTACCTCCATCCCTTACGACCTAATTCCTTCTCTGTAACTAAAATAAAATGCGTCGTCGCTCTTCTTATCTCTTCAGCAAAATATGAGTTCAAAAATCCAAAACAAATACAAAGAAAATCCTATAAATCACTATGGTATGTATGTCGATTCCTTGGAGTATGCTTTTGAACCTCGTGCAAGGCTTATAGGGTGCGACGTAGGTTCCTGGATCTGCGAAAGTGGCAGTGGGTTCTAGGGTTTGGTTTTCTGAGAAATATAAGAAGTTGTAGCTCGATTTGAGTGTGTTTTCAGAATAAGGAAGGAAAATGGAGTGTATTGGACAAAATTTGTGGAGTTTGATGCCAATTTCCGTCGATGACTGTATTAGAGCAGTCGACATCGCGATAGTGGAGTGGCCAACGAGTGGGATGAGAATGGTATAGGAATGAAGAGCAAGTGAAGAGAGATGCAATGGTGATTTTTATTTTAGTTTCGGTTAAGGTAATGGAGGGCTACGAGGGGTTAAAAGAAGAGGTAATGGTGGTGTTTTTGTTGTGCCTGAAGCGTGGAAGAAGAGGACGGGGAAGAAGAGAGTTTGGGTATGGGCTTTAAGCGGGAAAGTGGGCTAAAGTGAAAATGGTAAAAGCCCATTGGATTTAATTTAATTAAGTTAAATTTAATTTAATATTGTATCATAACTTATAATGCAACAACTTTCTCATACGATATCGAAACTCAGCGAAACAAGATCCCTTGGGATCGTATGGACGAGGGCTAGACCATGGAACTGACTGGGAGTGAATCAGAGCTTGTTACAATTTATAGCCACATAAATTGTCGGATCTAAATCAACCGACAATTATCGTTTTTAACGATGAACGTCCAATGTTAGTAAAACTCATCAACTCCATCAGTTCATACGTATTTTTAGAACTGATAAATGATGATTGATTACTGTGTGCTGACTGTTTGGTTGAACTGCTGATTGATTGGTTGAAATTATAGATAACGGTATATATATAAATCGTTAATTATATATTGATTCTGTTTATCAGAATATTCCATATTGAAATGAAGTTGATGTTAATTATATTGTATAACCTATGTGGATGCAGGGAATCAGGTCGGAGGAATCCAACTAGATTCCTCAACATTTATTTTACTGTTTTTTTTATATATTGTAATATATGATGTGAAATATAATCTGTGTTGATTACGTGTGTTGAATGATATCGATCATTTTTATTTGGGTAATTTAAATACCGTATAAAATACTGGAATGTAGAAAAGAGGATTTTCAAAGTATATTTTAAAAATAAAGTATTTATATAAAATCAATAGATTTTATACATAAAAGGAAAATATTTGTGAAACAAATAGATATGAAAAGGAGATATTTGTAAACCATTTACAAATAGAATAGAAAATGATATATTTGTATAACATTTACAAATAGAATAGAAAAGGATATATTTGTATAACATTTATAAATAGAATTGAAAAGGAAATATTTATAAAATAATTAGAATTATAGAAAAAGAATTATTGAGAAAATAAGTAGATTATAAAAGGAAATATTTACTTAGAAAATAAATAGAGTTATAAAAGGAATTTTACATCAGGAAAGTTTAGACCCATGCTTCGCACACGGGTATAACATGATATGGATTTAAATCAAAGATTTTAAATAGAATCTGTTCTAACCGATAGATTAAGAAGATTAATTCATAAATAATATTTTATAAATTAAATAAAATGTTTATCATTGGATAAATAGAATATATAAGTCACGGATTATATAGAGAAGTAAGAATCGATTTCAACATCGATATTTGAAACTGAATATGGAAGTAGAGTTAATTAAAAGGAGTTAATCAAAATGTGCTAATCAAAATGAGTTAGAGGAGTTAATCGAATTATAGTAATCGATTAGAATTAGAGTTAATCGAATAGATTTAATCGATTAGAGTTAAGTTGAATCAGAGTTATTGTAAGAGAATTAATCGAATATAGTTTATTCGAATAGAGTTAAAGGAATTAATCGAATATAATTTATTCGAATAGAGTTAAAGGAATTAATTGAATATAGTTTATTCGAATAGAGTTAAAGGAATTAATCGAATGGAGTTCATTCGAAAGGAGTTAATTGTTTAGAGTTAATTCGATTAGAGTTAATCGAATTAGAATTAATCTATTAGAGTTAATCGAATTAGAGTTAGTCGAATAGAGCCAATCGAATAGAGTTAATTGAATAGAGTTGATCGAACAAGAGTTAATCGAATATTAGTTATTCGAATAGAGTTAATTGAATTAGAGTTAGTCAGATTAGAATTATTCGAATATGGTTTATTCGAAAGAGAGTTATTAAATATTGGTTATTTGAAAAGAGTTATCGAATATTGGTTATTCGAAAAGAGTTATTCGAAAAGATTTATGGAATATTGGTTATTCGAAAAGATTTATTGAATATTAGTTATTCGAAGTTGTTAATCGAATATAGTTATTCGAAAGGAGTTATTGAATATAGTTTATTCGAAAAGAAATTATCGAGTACAGATTATTTGAAAGAGATTTATACGTTAAAATTCGATTATATCGAATATAAGAAAGTACTATGTACTTTCCGATTTTTATATCAAGATTTATTTATTAAATAAATTTATTAATTCAGATTAATAAATAAGAGTTATACTTAAGTTATTTCGGAAGCATGGAATTATAACACCATAGTTGTAATCTGTGTGTTATGTAAAAGAATCCGTGTGTTATGTAAGGAAGTTTGTTGATGATTTAAAAGATAAACTTGGTCTATTCCGAAGTTAAAACGTTTTTCAGTTAAGGTCTGAGAGGTAATTATACCCAAACTTGATTGACTCCCTTCTTAACTAAGGAATGGTTAAGGTTTGATCGTGAAGGATGGTTAGGTGAATTTAGTTAATGAGTGTAATGGTTTGAGTTGGCTTAGCGATGTTTTATTAAACATCTGTTTAAAGCCAATGAAGGAGTTTTGGAAATGTTTTCCAAATAAGAATCAGAAATATTTTCTAATAATAGAAAATAAGAAATGGGAATAAATAAGGAAATGTTTTCCAAGTTAATAACGTATATTTTCTAGATTTAGAAAATAAGAATTTAAAATATATGGAAACGTGAAATAAGGAAAGGAATAAATTAATGATAAATTAATTTAAAGGGATAAATATGGATTGATGAATTGATCGATAAGATTTCCATTTGGAAATACGATCATTGTTTGTACATGTGTTTTCCTTTAATAGTTAATTCACCGACTATCAATGTTTTGACCATTTTTCCGTCGTCAATACGCAGAGACCGGTTGGATTATTATCTGAAAACCACTCCGTATGGACGTTAGAGTTTCGAATAAAAAGATCGAAGACAAATTAAAGACGGAGTTTATACAAGGGTTATTCTGGCGATCCTAGGTAGAAATTGCCTAAGATGGATTTACAAAATAATTCCTTTGGTTTGTCCAGTCCCAGGATAACTTGAATGGACGATTGTTTGACAGAGTATATTTGGTAGATCGCGTAAGTTGATCATTTCAAACGTTACGTTGGTGGCGGAGGAATTTGTTTCTCTTAGCTTTATACCTATGATATTTTTGAGGAAATCAATTTGTGATTTGGCGGGTATGGCGATGTGACATTCGAAGTAAATGGAGGAGTGATCTGTTAAAATATACGTTTTGACCTCGAGCCTCATCAACTGGGAAATGACAAAAATCGGGCAAGCAGCATGGCTAAGTGGGTCGCACCCAATTAAGGTATATTGTCATGATCTAGAGAATATTCATTTGTACTTCTTTCAATTCTGTATCTCCCGGGAACGGTTATGTTGGAAAACTAACCGAGGGGTGGCAATATATTCGATACGTTCAAGAGAAATGAATGGTCGGTCATGTGTGGCCGAGTTGCAAGATGTTCTTGTTGAACTCCAGTGTATCTCTTCTAGAGTACACTGATCGGAAGGTGGATCCATACCTTGTGATAGTTGGAAATCCTGTAACAACCCGTATTTTGATAACGTGTTATAACCATAAATCTAGGCAGAATTAAATTTTAAAATAAGAACCAAGGGAAACGGGTTGCGCCATTGCGTTCGACTCGGAATTCTGCTTGGAAACGAGTCCAAGTTTGCAACAATCGGAGTCCGTATGAGGGAGATATGACCCTCCGAAGTTTCAGGAATTTTCAGAATCGAAAACAGCTCGAATTCGAATTTAAAATTCGAATTTCAAACCAAGAACAGACTGGGCGGGGAATTTCCCGCCCAGACCCAGGTCGACTGGGGAGTCGACCCCCACCCCCCCAGACCAGGTCGACTGGGCAGTCGACCTAGGTGTCGACCTTGTCCCCGAGCCCATTTTTGGGCCAGTGTTCGTTCTGATGTTTCTAGTCCGATTTCTGTCCAGATTCATCTGCCTAAACCTATTTAAACAGCCCCAAACCTAGCCTTCTCTACACACAATTCTATTCTGCTTCTACTTTGCCTCTGTTCTAAATAAAAATAAAAATGGCGTCGCTACTCTGCTGGATTCAAAACTAGAAGCTAATCAACATCAACCTAAGCAACTCAATTCAAACTAGAGATTAAAGCTTCTACGACAATTTCTGTTCTTAGTTCTCAAAAACCACGATCTGTAAGCCCCAGTTACTCTTAGATCTAAACTCTAAACTTAATATGGACATGTGTATATTGAAGTTGAACATAAACATGATAACAACTTGAGACCTACTCTTGTATATCTATGATCTATGACTATTCCTTTTTGATCTATTATTTTAGATCTACTCTTGTTCACCCTAGATCTATTCACCTTGAACCTAGTACCGCTCATATTGAATCTTGATTTGTGGAATACTGATAAGAACTTGATTTAGGGGCCTGTTCATGTCATAACCTAAACCCTATCATTATTTTAACATGCCTGTGATGTTGTGATGTTGAAACTATTGCTAGTCACAAGTTTAGGATTATCATCTTATGTCATTTATAGCTATGTTTATCACCCTATTTCATATGCCAGTGATGTTATGATCATATCTCGAGTTACACCATGCTTGTCTTGAAATCACCTTTACCACTTTATACCAATCCTTGTTATGTTATTCCCTAGTTACATCTATTGCCTTGATTCGAATTCACGAGCGTTGGGGATGCAATTTGGGTAGTTTAGGAAAACCTGAATTTAGTATGAACTTGAAAACATGAATATCATTATAACTTGAGCTTGGATAGGAACATGAACTTGACATGAAATTATACTTGAAAATATGAATTTGGGACATGACACTTAGATAACTTGAACGTGGCCAACTCGAGGTTGGGTTGAGTTTGCAGTATAAATCTGCCCGGAACCGCCCGGCGAATCCAGTGACTACAAACAATAGGACCCAATGTGAGTAGTTGGTCATATCGCACTCGAAACCCGAGGTTAGACTAGGTTATGGTGTAAAACTGCCCGGACCCGCCCGGCACATCCAGTAACCATAACCAAGTCTAATGTGAGAGGTTAGGGGTGCATTAAGTAAATTAATGCCACTAGATAGGGTTAAGTCATGGACCACTTGAATATACTTAACCAAATTTGACACGTTGATTTGATAGGGTTAAGTCATGAACCGTTTGAACACACTTAACCAACCTGACACATGATTCGTAGGACTAAGTCTTGAGCTAGAACGACACACTTAGTCAATTGACATGACATGTAGATGGGGTTAAGTCTCGATTTTAAATGACAACTTAACCTACTGAACGAAACCCTAGTTACGCGGTCCTTTTCAGCAGTAACCACTAGATGTATCACGGTACCCTGGGACTAGGCAAGGTGGGGGCACGATTGCTGGGCTGATTGTAAGCGACCAGAACGACGGCTGAGTTGGTGCGCCATTGTAGGTTCAGGCGGATTAGGGTCGTGCACATAGCCCGGAGTTGAAAAAGCAGGCATTGGGCATCAGTAGGATTATCTGTGCATTCTTGATTCTGTCGGTGGTTGGCACCCTAGGGCTTGATACACCCTATGGTGGACCTAGCACATGTGACTACATTCGTGATAGGGCCGTATGACACAGACACACGACGAGCTAGATTTGTAGGGAGCCGATCGATTAGATCATGCCGTTGGACCCAGAATTGGGTAACTTCACGATATTGGGCCAAGGGATTATTTCTTGATTTATAGTTGACACAGGATTAGTATACCAGTATAGTTGGTATGGCGAACCTTGAATACACAATGTTAGACTTAAGTTATCTTGTTAGCTTAGTTATCATGTCAGACTTATCATCATTCCTATGTTTAATTCTAGTTTATTCATGTCTTGTTAACTTTACTAGTTTCTATGTTGATAGTCACTAGGGCTTACCAGTCTTTTTGACTGACCCGTTTTCTTTCGCCTCTTTGTCTTTCATTCCCCCCCCCCCCCCAGGTTCTCAGGGAGGAAACTCTAGCTCTTAGCTTGGACTTTGCTTGCTTTCTGACAGCTCATGTACGGTTTGGTCTTGAGCTATGCTATGGCAGCACTCATGCACTTTTTGGGGAATAATATTCTACTTATGTTGTTTTAAGTACTTTGCTTCTTTAGAACTTGATGTAATGAAATAATGACTTGGCATTTTGATGTAAGAGGTTTTGACTCTATTTTTCAGTAATGAGATTTGGTTTTAAAGTTTATATCTACTGCTTTATATACTCTATTTTATCTATGTTCCGTCTTGTGCCTGTTTACTAGATAATACCCCTCCAAAACTAGGGCATTCCCTTTGTGAGTGACCCTAGCGGAGGTGGGGTGTTACATTTGGTATCAGAGCAGAAGGTTACCAGACTGGGCAAAAGTTTTAAAAACCTTCTGAAACTATTTTCAAAACCATTTATAAAGAAGCATTTTTCGAGAAAAGTATTATTTTTAAGAAAAGGCTATTCCCCAAAAGCCAATAACACTTTCCTTTGTTTCCTCGTTTGAATCTTTTTCCTTTTCGCTTTTCAGCATGTCTGATCTTAACCCATACCTGGCTGGTTCCGAAGATACTTGGAAGCTAGGGCCAACGGCATGGGCCCGACAGATATCCCTCCTCCTCCTCCCTCGGTGACCACGGTTCCTCCTCCTCCTCCTCCTCCGGGTACCGCCTTCGCCAAAATATGCAAGGACTTTATAGGAATGGGCGGCAAGAACTTCGTTGGAACTGAAACCTTCGTTGAGGCGCGAAACTGGCTAAAAGAGACTGAAGACTTGTTTGTTATTTTCGATATGGAGGATCATAGGAAAGTTCAGTTGGCAGCATGGTTGTTGAAAGAGGAAGCTGCATTTAGGTGGGAAGTCACCAACGCTACCAGGCCAATTGAGACTTGGGCAGACTTTAGAGAGAGGTTTGGGCTTAAGTTTTTATCATCCGCAGAAGCAAGTCTTCGGATGGAGAGGTTGCTGGCACTCAAGCAAGGGGACATGTTAGTTGGGGAATACGTGAATAAGTTTAATCAGCTTGCTCGGTTTGGTTTGGACTTAGTCAACACGGCAGAGAAGAAGGCTCTACGCTTTGCTCGAGGATTGAGCGAGCCACTCCACACTATGGCCATGACTCATGTACCCATGGGGGGGCGACCTTTGAAAGCTTGGTGAATATAGCCCTACTTCATGAAGAAGACGAGAATGGCAAGAAGAAGGTCAAGGCGAATGAGTCTCAAGACAAGAAGGTAGACTCCGAGAAAGGAGGAAAGAACAGCAACAACAAGAATGACAAGTCACGTGAGAAAAGAAAATGCAACTTCTGTGGTATTGACGGGCATATAGTCCAGGACTGTAGGAAGAAGAAGATGAAGATAGGAGCATGTTTCCAGTGTGGTGAAACTGGACACATCAGCAAGGACTGCCCTAAGAAGCAAGGGCAAGCCCCGCAAGAAGGACCTTCCAGGGGTGCATCTTTAACTTCTTTTCCCTAGATACTCTATTTTATCTTGTATATCCTTTCGATCCTGTCTTGAGAACCTTAGGTAGAATCCTATGAATGTAAACATGTATTTGAAACATGTTATGCTTGATGTTTGCGAATGGTTGCAAGTGGTTGCAAGTGATTGCTCGTGGTTGCATAACACATATTAGGCACTAGATCGGCTAAGACACATTTTCATATTGCATATGCATGAGTGTTTATACTTATTTATGGATGAAATTGAATGTGTTATCATATGAATGTTGCATATGGATGAATGTTTGTGCACACATATAGTGCTTACGTGACTAGGATTATTTGCATACATGTTGGATTCATGACACTAAACATATTTTGCATTAGAAAGATCAATCAGGCCTGATCATTTGCATTAGATAAGGAACATATACACACACTTTCTGCATATGTTCATACAGCATTAGAAATCTCTTAAGGACAATGTTTGCTTGTGGAAGATGTTTTGAGTAGATGAATGATGGATGGTAGGATACGTTCTTCCTAACTTAGAGATTTCGTGGACGAAATCCTTTAAGGAGGGGAGAATGTAACAACCCGTATTTTGATAACGTGTTATAATCATAAATCTAGGCAGAATTAAATTTTAAAATAAGAACCAAGGGAAACGGGTTGCGCCATTGCGTTCGCCTCAGAATTCTTCTTGGAAACGAGTCCGAGTTTGCAAGAATCGGAGTCCGTATGAGGGAGATATGACCCTCCGAAGTTTCAGGAATTTTCAGAATCGAAAACAGCTCGAGTTCGAACTTAAAATTCGAATTTCAAACGCAGAACAGACAGGGCGGGAAATTTCCTGCCCAAACCCAGGTCGACTGGGGAGTCGACTGGGCAGTCGACCCCCACCCCCCCCCCCAGACCAGGTCGACTGGGTAGTCGACCTGGGTGTCGACCTGGGTGTCGACCTGGTCCCCGAGCCCTTTTTTGGGCCAGTGTTTGTTCTGATGTTTCTAGTCCGATTTCTGTCCAGATTCATCTACCTAAACCTATTTAAACAGCCCTAAACCTAGCCTTCTATACACACAATTCTATTCTGCTTCTACTCTGCCTCTGTTCTAAATAAAAATAAAAATGGCGTCGCTACTCTGTTGGAATCAAAACTAGAAGCTAATCAACATCAACCTAAGCAACTCAATTCAAACAAGAGATTAAAGCTTCTGCAACGATCCTACGACAATTTCTGTTCTTAGTTCTCAAAAACCACGATCTGTAAGCCCCAGTTACTCTTAGATCTAAACTCTAAACTTAATATGGACATGTGTAAATTGAAGTTGAACATAAACATGATAACAACTTGAGACCTACTCTTGTATATCTTTGATCTATGACTATTCCTTTTTGATCTATTATTTTAGATCTACTCTTGTTCACCCTAGATCTATTCACCTTGAACCTAGTACCGTTCATATTGAACCTTGATTTACGGAATACTGATAAGAACTTGATTTAGGGGCCTGTTCATGTCATAACCTAAACCCTATCATTATTCTAACATGCCTGTGATGTTGTGATGTTGAAACTATTGCTAGTCACAAGTTTAGGATTATCATCTTATGTCATTTATAGCTATGTTTATCACCCTATTTCATATGCCAGTGATGTTATGATCATATCTCGAGTTACACCATGCTTGTCTTGAAATCACCTTTGCCACTTTATACCCATCCTTGTTATGTTATTCCCTAGTTACATCTATTGCCTTGATTCGAATTCACGAGCGTTGGGGATGTGATTTGGATAGTTTAGGAAAACCTGAATTTAGTATGAACTTGAAAACATGAATATCGTTATAACTTGAGCTTGGATAGGAACATGAACTTGACATGAAATTATACTTGAAAATATGAATTTGGGACATGACACTTAGATAACTTGAACGTGGCCAACTCGAGGTTGGGTTGAGTTTGCAGTATAAATCTGTCCGGAACCGCCCGGCGAATCCAGTGACTGCAAACAATAGGACCCAATGTGAGTAGTTTGTCATATCGCACTCGAAACCCGAGGTTAGACTAGGTTATGGTGTAAAACTTCCCGGACCCGCTCGGCACATCCAGTAACCATAACCAAGTCTAATGTGAGAGGTTAGGGGTGCATTAAGTAAATTAATGCCACTGGATAGGGTTAAGTCATGGACCACTTGAATATACTTAACCAAATTTGACACGTTGATTTGATAGGGTTAATTCATGAACCGCTTGAACACACTTAACCAACCCGACACATGATTCGTAGGACTAATTCTTGAACTAGAACGACACACTTAGTCAACTTGACATGACACGTAGATGGGGTTAAGTCTCGATTTTAAATGACAACTTAACCTGTTGAATGAAACCCTAGTTACGCGGTCCTTTTCAGCAGTAACCCACTAGATGTATCACGGTACCCTGGGACTAGGCAGGGTGGGGCACGATTGCAGGGCTGATTGTAAGCGACCAGAACGACGGCTGAGTTGGTGCGCCATTGTAGGTTCAGGCGGACTAGGGTCGTGCACTTAGCCCGGAGTTGAAAAAGCAGGCATTGGGCATCAGTAGGATTATCTGTGCATTCTTGATTCGTGTCGGTGGTTGGCACCCTAGGGCTTGATACACCCTATGGTGGACCTAGCACAGGTGACTACATTCGAGATAGGGCCGTATGACACAGACACACGACGAGCTAGACTTGTTGGGAGCCGATCGATTAGATCATGCCGTTGGACCCGGAATTGGGTCACTTCACGATATTGGGCCAAGGGATTATTTCTTGATTTAGAGTTGACACGGGATTAGTATACCAGTATAGTTGGTATGGCGAACCTTGAATACGCAATGTTAGACTTAAGTTATCTTGTTAGCTTAGTTATCATGTCAAACTTATTATCATTCCTATGTTTAATTCCAGTTTATTCATGTCTTGTTAACTTTACTAGTTTCTATGCTGATAGTCACAAGGGCTTACCAGTCTTTTTGACTGACCCGTTTTCTTTCGCCTCTTTGTCTTTCGTCCCCCCCCCCCCCCAGGTTCTCAAGGAGGAAACTCTAACTCTTAGCTTGGACTTTTTTGCTTTTTGACAGCTCATGTACGGTTTGGTCTTGAGCTATGCTGTGGCTGCACTCATGCACTTTTTGGGGAATAATATTCTACTTATGTTGTTTTAAGTACTTTGCTTCTTTAGAACTTGATGTAATGAAATAATGACTTGGCATTTTGATGTAAGAGGTTTTGACTCTATTTTTCAGTAATGAGATTTGGTTTTAAAGTTTATATCCGCTGCTTTATATACTCTATTTTATCTATGTTCTGTCTTGTGCCTGTTTACTAGATAATACCCCTCCAAAACTAGGGCATTCCCTTTGTGAGTGACCCTAGCGGAGGTAGGGTGTTACACTTGGTATCAGAGCAGAAGATTACCAGACTGGGCAAAAGTTTTAAAAACCTTCTGAAACTATTTTCAAAACCATTTATAAAGAAGCATTTTTCGAGAAAAGTTTTATTTTTAAGAAAAGGCTATTCCCCAAAAGCCAATAGCACTTTCCTTTGTTTCCTCGTTTGAATCTTTTTCCTTTTCGCTTTTCAGCATGTCTGATCTTAACCTTCCTGAGGGAGTACCCATAACTGGCTGATTCCGAAGATACTTCGAAGCTAGGGCCAACGGCGCGAGCCCGGCAGATATCCCTCCTCCTCCCCCGGTGACCACGGTTCCTCCTCCTCCTCCTCCTCCGGGTACCGCCTTCGCCAAAATATGCAAGGACTTTATAGGAATGGGCGGCAAGAACTTCGTTGGAACCGAAACCTTCGTTGAGGCGCGAAACTGGCTAAAAGAGACTGAAGACTTGTTTGTTATTTTCGATATGGAGGATCATAGGAAAGTTCAGTTGGCAGCATGGTTGTTGAAAGAGGAAGCTGCATTTTGGTGGGAAGTCACCAACGCTACCAGGCCAATTGAGACTTGGGCAGACTTTAGAGAGAGGTTTGGGCTTAAGTTTTTATCATCCGCAGAAGCGAGTCTTCAAATGGAGAGGTTCCTGGCACTCAAGCAAGGGGACATGTCAGTTAGGGAATACGTGAATAAGTTTAATCAGCTTGCTCGGTTTGGTTTGGACTTAGTCAACACGGCTGAGAAGAAGGCTCTACGCTTTGCTCGAGGATTGAGCGAGCCACTCCACACTATGGCCATGACTCATGTACTCATGGGGGGCGACCTTTGAAAGCTTGGTGAATATAGCCCTACTTCATGAAGAAGACGAGAATGGCAAGAAGAAGGTCAAGGCGAATGAGTCTCAAGACAAGAAGGTAGACTCCGAGAAAGGAGGAAAGAACAGCAACAACAAGAATGACAAGTCACGTGAGAAAAGAAAATGCAACTTCTGTGGTATTGACGGGCATATAGTCCAGGACTGTAGGAAGAAGAAGATGAAGATAGGAGCATGTTTCCAGTGTGGTGAAACTGGACACATCAGCAAGGACTGCCCTAAGAAGCAAGGGCAAGCCTCGCAAGAAGGACCTTCCAGGGGTGCATCTTTAACTTCTTTTCCCTAGATACTCTATTTTATCTTGTATATCCTTTCGATCCTGTCTTGAGAACCTTAGGTAGAATCCTATGAATGTAAACATGTATTTGAAACATGTTATGCTTGATGTTTGCGAATGGTTGCAAGTGATTGCTCGTGGTTGCAAAGCACACATTAGGCACTAGATCAGCTCAGACACATTTTCATATTGCATATGCATGAGTGTTTATACTTATTTATGGATGAAATTGAATGTGTTATAATATGAATGTTGCATATGGATGAATGTTTGTGCACACATATAGTGCTTACGTGACTAGGATTATTTGCATACATGTTTGATTCATGACACTAAACATATTTTGCATTAGAAAGAACAATCAGGCCTGATCATTTGCATTAGATAAGGAACATATACACACACTTTCTGCATATGTTCATACAGCATTAGAAATCTCTTAAGGACAATGTTTGCTTGTGGATGATGTTTTGAGTAGATGAATGATGGATGGTAGGATACGTTCTTCCTAACTTAGATAAATAAGAACCAAGGGAAACGGGTTGCGCCATTGCGTTCATCTCGGAATTCTGCTTGGAAACGAGTCCGAGTTTCAAGAATCGGATTCCGTATGAGGGAGACATGACCCTCCGAAGTTTCAGGATTTTTCAGAATCGAAAACAGCTCGAATTCGAATTTAAAATTCGAATTTCAAACGCAGAACAGACTGGGCGGGAAATTTCCCGCCTAGAACCAAGTCGACTGGGCAATCGACCCCCCCCCCCAGACCAGGTCGACTGGGCAGTCGACCTGGGTGTCGACCTGGTCCCCGAGCCCATTTTTGGGCCAGTGTTCGTTCTGATGTTTCTAGTCCGATTTATGTCCAGATTCATCTCCTTAAACCTATTTAAACAGCCCCAAACCTAGCCTTCTCTACACACAATTCTATTCTGCTTCTACTCTGCCTCTGTTCTAAATAAAAATAAAAATGGCGCCGCTACTCTACTGGAATCAAAACTAGAAGCTAATCAACATCAACCTAAGCAACTCAATTCAAACAAGAGATTAAAGCTTCTGCAACGATCCTACGACAATTTCTGTTCTTAGTTCTCAAAAACCACGATCTGTAAGCCCCAGTTACTCTTTGATCTAAACTCTAAACTTAATATGGACATCTGTAAATTGAAGTTGTACATAAACATGATAACAACTTGAGACCTACTCTTGTATATCTTTGATCTATGACTATTCCTTTTTGATCTATTATTTTAGATCTACTCTTGTTCAGCCTAGATCTATTCACCTTGAACCTAGTACCGTTCATATTGAACCTTGATTTGTGGAATACTGATAAGAACTTGATTTAGGGGCCTGTTCATGTCATAACCTAAACTCTATCATTATTTTAACATGCCTGTGATGTTGTGATGTTGAAACTATTGCTAGTCATAAGTTTAGGATTATCATCTTATGTCATTTATAGCTATGTTTATCACCCTATTTCATACGCCAGTGATGTTATGATCATATCTCGAGTTACACCATGCTTGTCTTGAAATCACCTTTGCCACTTTATACCCATCCTTGTTATGTTATTCCCTAGTTACATCTATTTCCTTGATTCGAATTCACGAGCGTTGGGGATGTGATTTGGGTTGTTTAGGAAAACCTGAATTTAGTATGAACTTGAAAACATGAATATCGTTATAACTTGAGCTTGGATAGGAACATGAACTTGACATGAAATTATACTTGAAAATATGAATTTGGGACATGACGCTTAGATAACTTGAACGTGGCCAACTCGAGATTAGGTTGAGTTTGCAGTATAAATCTTCCCAGAACCGCCCGGCGAATCCAGTGACTGCAAACAATAGGACCCAATGTGAGTAGTTGGTCATATCGCACTCGAAACCCGAGGTTAGACTAGGTTATGGTGTAAAACAGCCCGGACCCGCCCGGCACATCCAGTAACCATAACCAAGTCTAATGTGAGAGGTTAGGGGTGCATTAAGTAAATTAATGCCACTGGATAGGGTTAAGTCATGGACCACTTGAATATACTTAACCAAATTTGACACGTTGATTTGATAGGGTTAAGTCATGAACCGCTTGAACACACTTAACCAACCTGACACATGATTCGTAGGACTAAGTCTTGAACTAGAACGACACACTTAGTCAACTTGACATGACACGTAGATGGGATTAAGTCTCGATTTTAAATGACAACTTAACCTGCTGAACGAAACCCTAGTTACGCGGTCTTTTTCAGCAGTAACCCACTAGATGTATCACGGTACCCTGGGACTAGGCAGGGTGGGGCACGATTGCTGGGCTGATTGTAAGCGACGAGAACGACGGCTGAGTTGGTGCGCCATTGTAGGTTCAGGCGGACTAGGGTCGTGCACTTAGTCCGGAGTTGAAAAAGCAGGCATTGGGCATCAGTAGGATTATCTATGCATTCTTGATTCTTGTCGGTGGTTGGCACCCTAGGGCTTGATACACCCTATGGTGGACCTAGCACAGGTGACTACATTCGTGATAGGGTCGTATGACACAGACACATGACGAGCTAGACTTGTAGGGAGCCAATCGATTAGATCATGCCGTTGGACCCCGAATTGGGTCATTTCACGATATTGGGCCAAGGGATTATTTCTTGATTTATAGTTAACATGGGATTAGTATACCAGTATAGTTGGTATGGCGAACCTTGAATACGCAATGTCAGATTTAAGTTATCTTGTTAGCTTAGTAATCATGTCAGACTTATCATCATTCCTATGTTTAATTCTAGTTTATTCATGTCTTGTTAACTTTACTAGTTTCTATGCTGATAGTCACTAGGGCTTACCAGTCTTTTTGACTGACCCGTTTTCTTTTGCCTCTTTGCCTTTCGTTTCCCCCCCAGTGTAACGAGTCGGATTTTGCCCGGCCTTAATCGATCGCAAAATCGATCAAAACCGTTCAAATCCCGCCTACGTTAACTTTGGGAATACAACACATCAGAACAACAATAGCAGACTTTTATTACATCATGATAACATAACATCAGAGTACAGAATATATCAGAGTACATCGAAATTGAAATACAGCGGAAGAAAATTTTACAATAAATTTAATATAGTGCAGCGGAAATAAAATAGATACAGCGGAAGACAACTATGCTCTGGACACAGCTTTAAGCTTCAATCCAGAATCCTGCTCGAGATAAACCTATAGACAAACTACTCGACTGCCCGTGTGGAAAAGAGGGCACCCGAGTTTGCAAAGGTGGAAACAAACAACGGGTCAGTCGTGGGACTGGTGTGAGAATTCTTAACTAATTTACTAATAGTAATAAGGCAAATCCATGGACCACGCCGCTAATGTGGAACGGGTTTTATTCCAATGGATTGTCGTGCATAACTTGAAGTAAATCGTAAAACAACGCAATGCTTTTTAGAAAAATGAAATCACCATAAGACTCAGGTCCCATCACACAATGCAACGCACACAGAGGATAGAGTTTTACCTTATGGTGATTAAACATGCTTGATACGTTAAAAACAAATTTGATATTATTATTAGTGTGTATATGTTTTAAAAACAATTTCAATCATAATGTATCAATCCTAGGAAGCATAGGTACCCATATATTATGCCTCCGTACTAGTAATACAATCAAATTCGTCGGTTCGTATTTGGATTTTTGGTTTCCATCATGAGTCAAGGCTGGAGAGGAGCTCCTTACCGATTCGAGCACTCTAGCTAGTGTCTCAGGATTCCCCGCGGAGAACCCTTGGATAGCTGCAGGGTCGGTCCGCAAATACAGCTTAGCAGATTAGTTATACCTGAACACACGTTTCCCAGTCCTATAGGACCTATCATCCGAGGCGCCTCATTCCATCATCCACATAAGTAAAATGTCGGGGCTGGTAGGTCACTGACACTACTCTAGCTAGAAAGAAACGTGCCGCTCTCCCTGCGTTCCCTTCTCCCGTTTTAGACTCCGCCGGTGTGTGAGGCTCGCGAAGTCACGCTATACACAAAGCTATGCCTAAATAGACTATGCTTTGATCGTCCCACAAGGCCTGCTTTTCAACAAAGCCTTGATCATATGCATTTTAGCATGCCACATCATCACTCCATATCACACTACCAATCCTTTGCCGAAATATATGAACGGGTGTTAAGCAAGAGAATAAATTCTCTGCCACCAAACATCCATACATTCGACCGAAGATTAATAACATGATATATAATGGAGTACGATGTCAGACACACAATCCATTTAAAAGCTTATGCTCTGGGACTGAGCGAAAGCCAAACCCGTACAAATCAACAATACGTCTGGGCAACTCCTATTATTACCTTATCATGGTAGCGAGCCATTCTAAGGCAACAATCATCATCGTCCATTCGATGTGGAGATTTGACGGTCTTCAATCGCCGTCTTCCAATCTTGGATTTTTAAACGTCGTTTAATTATTTGGAATGAGATAAACTCGGACTTTCCAAATAATCCTCGTATATATATATGTATATATATTGAAAATCCTTCTTACACATTAATAATTATTTTTATTAACGATTCATTCCTATTTTAATTATTTAAAATAATTAAATTTTTATATAACGACGCCTTAAGTCCATGGCGACTATGGCGCTGCATTCAACCAATTTTGATTTTTACATTTCTCAGAATCTAACTGTTGGATCTTAACGTAATATATATCGTTGGAAAGATTTTTCCAAGACGGTCCTAACGGTTTCAGTTTCAAGAAAATCCGACGGTCGGATCTTCTTGTATAGTCGTTTAAAAGTACGACACCACGCCCTATTCGTTCAATTTTGATTATATATATATAATCATTGAATCGTAATAACGTCGTTTGATTAAAACAACACTTCACACAATTACCGATACTTACTAAGTTTTAATTCATTTGAAAATGAAGATAATATTACCGCATCCTAAATTCATTTTTTCCTTACATTGAAAATGTAAATTCCATCCTTTTTATTTACATAAAAATGTAAGTTTAATTCCTATGCAAATTCCTATATTCTTTATTTACATGTAAAACAAATGTAAATTTTGATACATTCAAAATCCTACATTTAAATTTACATATAAAAACGTAGATTTCAACTTCAATGTACATTCTCATCTTAGTTACATTATAAAAATGTAACTTATATTTTACAGTGAATCCTATTTTAAATTTACACATCAAATTGCAAGTTTTATTTACAATGCAAACTCGACTTCTAATTTACAGTGTAAAATATGATTTTTAATTACAATGCAAACACTACTTCTAATTCACATTGTAAAAATATGATTTTTAATTACAATGCAAACACTACATCTAATTCACATTGTAAAAATATGATTTTTAATTACAATGCAAACACTACATCTAATTTACGTTGTAAAAATATGATTTTCAATGCAAACACTACATCTAATTTACATTGTAAAAATATGATTTTTTATTTACAATGCAAACACTACATCTAATTTACTTTGTATAAATATGATTTTTTTTTTATTACAACGTCACATTTCTACATCTAAATTACATATGACATAAATCAATTTTATTTCTAATGTTCATTCTCATTTTATGTTACATATATATATAAGAAAAATGCAATTTCGATCATACAATGAAATTGCATCCTTTAATTGCATAGAAAAATGTAGTTTTGTCATACGGTATACTTTCCTATAGAAATTACATATAAAAATGTAATATTTAACACACAATGTAAATTCATGTTTTAATTACATATAAAAATGTAAATTTTATCCTACGGTGTAATTCCCTATATAATTTACATATAAAAATGTAAATTTTCACATCCGATGAAATTTCCATGTTAATTACAAAGGAAAATGTAATTTTTAACATACGGCATTAATTCACTTTATAATTTACATATAAAAATATAAATTTTAACATACGATAGAATTCTCATATTAATTACAAAGAAAAATGTACTTTTTAATATACGACATAAATTCACTTTATAATTTACATATAAAAATGTAAATTTTGTCATATGATGAAACTCACCTTTTTAATTACAAAGAAAAATGTAATTTTTTAACATTCAACGTTGATTCACTTTATAATTTACATATGAAAATGTAATTTTCGTCATGCAATGTAAATTTATTAACTTCTCTATTTTACAACGTACAAATATAATCTTTTCTATTTACAAATGTAAAAATATTACCTTTTCTACTTTACAATGTAAAAATGTAATCTTTTCTATTTACAATGTAAAAATAATGTCTTTTTATTTTGAACATAAAAAGATGGTTTTTTTTTTCAACATAAAAAGATTGTCTTTTTATTTACATCGCCAAATTCTCAATATAAAATCCATTCTTTACAATGTAAAATTTACTCTTTAATTACAGTGTAAAGTCCATTCTCTTTATTACATAAAATAAGAAAATAATGTAAATCTTCCTACGGTGAAATTCATATATGTTAATATTAAAAATAATGTCAACTAATCCTACGGTTAAACTTCTTTTTAAAATTGACATTAAAAATGTTAATGACATCCTACGGTTAAATTTACTATTTAATTTACATTAAAAATAATGTAAATTTATACATGCGGTGAAAATACTTTATTTACATAATAAAAGGTAAATTTCATGACATCGCAAATTCTGATTTTAATTTTACATCCTACGGTTGAATTTCTATCATATTAACATTAAAAATGTTAATTTACATCCTACGGTTGAATTTCTATCATATTAACATTAAAAATGTTAATTAACATCCTACGGTGTAATTACTTATTATTACACTAAGAATAATGTTAATTTTCTCATACGATGTAAATCCTTATTTTTATTTTACATAATAAATTGCAAATTCCACCACAAGTCGCATTCTTATTTAATTTGCAGCAAATACGAATGTAAATTTTCATCACATCGCATAACCACAACATCCAAACATAACAACAAGTCCAAATCCAATAACTAGCATCAAGGTAATTACAAGGTGATGTTTTAACTCGACATATGTAAAATCAACATGGCGTGATTAAATAAATAACACATAATTAATTTTAATTAATTATTAATTCAGATTTAAACCTGAAATTTCAGATTTAATCTCATGCAATTCAGATTTAACATCATAGGGGTGAATAGTTCAGATCCATGTTCTAAACCGCATGTCTTATTTGATCTACTATTAACAATCATGCAAATAATAATTAAATAAATTAAATTAAACAAAAAAATAAATTCTCACAGTGGTCTGGTCTGAGAAGATGATACAGGTTCGATTTGATTCAGTGTTCGTATTCAAATAGATTTCAGATCTGGAACGATTCAAATACAAATACATATGAAAAATCAAAATTCATCTTTTAACAACCGACACAGCGACATTTAAAAGCGTCGCAAAATCTGAAATAAACATTACCTAAAGTTCAAAACTTTGAATCGAGATAACTCGAGCTACGATCGACGGTTTTACGAACGGTTTGCGGGAGATTGAAGAGCTACGAGAGGGCTATCTTCACCGGGAGGATGGGGAAGTGCGGTTGCAAGGAGGAGGAGCGGCGGGCTGATGAAGGGCGCGGGTTGGAGAGGTTGATTCGGGAGCTACGGTGCACGAGAAGGTTTGAAACTTATCTAGAATCGAAGAGAAGATGAAGAGCTACAAAAAGTTTAACTACGGCTGAATCTAAAAGTGAGTGGATTAGGAGATAGGGAGGGGAGAAGGTGGCAAGGGGGAGGCGGCTATGGGTTCTGATGTTACGTGAGTGTTTCGGGAAGAAGGAGCGTGAGGGTCTCGATGTATGTGCATTTTAATAATATTTTAATAATTTAATATCGATTAAAGGCCCGTTTGGCCACTAACTCGAAATTTGGCCTGCTTACTGTCGTTCTTAAGGTTTTGACACCTTCTGAACGCGATGGGCTATGTCCCGGGCTCCAATTCTGAGGTCTGTAACGTTTTTTATTTAAAATCCTATTAAAAATTAATTAATTAAATATTGACCATAACTGAAAATTCACCGGGGCCACAAATTAACTTCAAAAATTCCCGAAAAATATATTTAGCTATGTTTTGACGCTGCGGACCTAGAAAAACTAATTTCGTTCAATTCTGAGCTCGTATGAATTTTTAATGAATTTTTAAAGTCAAAAATTGTCCGTTTACAAAAAATCAATTATAATTATATATTATTTCTAAAAATTACTGAAAAATCATTTTTAGCTTTGTTTTGACGATACGAACCCAATAAAATTATTTTCGTCGAATTCTGAGACTGTTTGAAAAATGGCTATTTTTAAGGCGTTTAAATTTAACTGAAATAGTCAAAACACATTTTCTTTTCCCACGCTCACATATTAAATCGAAAAATTCTGAAAATTGAAACCTAGCAATAATTTGACATTCCGGTTCCAACAAAAGTGGTTTCGTCGAGAACAGAGGTCGTTTGAAAAATGACTATTTTTAAGGCCAGTATATTTAATATTAAAAATACATTTTTAAACAAATAATTTCTGAAACTCGAAATATATTTACTGTTTTTCAATGTAGAAACATCATTCTGAACTCAATGGAAGTGGTTTCGAGTCCAAATTCCTACATATGTGAAAAGTAGCCTTTCGGGTCATATATAATATATACAAATACTATAGCGACCTTTCTAAAAATTGAATTGGCCATAACTTTTGATTCCCGCTATGAAATTTCGATTTTTCGGATTCGTTGGAAAGATATTTTTAAATAGATTCTAATATTTTTGGTTTCACTAGAATCCGTTAAATTTTGCATCCTGTACGGTCAGTCAAAGTTCAAGTTTGACTTTTCAAACTACCGCGCTATTTCTAACTCTTTTTTATAATTAAAATTAAATTATTCAATCTAACTTCGATTTAAATCAAATTTGTCATCATTATTATTTAAAATAGATTATTTTAAATATCAAAACTCATTAAAATCACTTAAAATGAATTTTTAAATTGGCCCCAAAATTCAGGGTTGTTACAGTCTCCCCCACTTGAAAACTTTTCGTCCTCGAAAAGGGACGAAGCTAAAAGTTGATTAATTAACTAACTAATTTATATATATATTTTTTCTCCATTGGTTTAAATAATTTTATTAGTTGCTTAACTTTCAAATATATAACTTTTTATATATTCAAAATCATATTTTCCAAAATAGAGTATAATTAATCCCAAATACGTATATTATAGGCTTGCTACTCCCAACTCATTCTAGGGCATTACTAACCCTATCTCTAATGAGTTTTCTCATTCTAGGATACTGCTGATCCTATCTCTAATGAGTATTCTTATTGGATATTACTAATCCAATCTCTGAGGAGTCTTTTGTTCAGTTCTAATGAGTTGTACCCCAAAGATTTGAGCTAACCAAAGCTCTGATACCAACTATAACGAGTCGGATTTTTCCCGGCCTTAATCGATCGCAAAATCGACCAAAACCGTTCAAATCCCACCTACGTTAACTTTGGGAATACAACACATCAGAACAACAACAACAGACTTTTATTACATCATGATAATATAACATCAGAGTACAGAATATATCAGAGTGCATCGAAATTAAAATACAACGGAAGAAAATTTTACAATAAATTTAATATAGTGCAGCGGAAATAAAATAGATACAGCGGAAGACAACTATGCTCTGGACACAGCTTTAAGCTTCAATCCAGAATCCTGCTCGAGATAAACCTGTAGACAAACTACTCGACTGCCCGTGTGGAAAAGAGGGCACCCGAGTTTGCAAAGGTGGAAACAAACAACGGGTCAGTCGTGGGACTGGTGTGAGAATTCTTAACTAATTTACTAATAGTAATAAGGCAAATCCATGGACCACGCCGCTAATGCGGAACGGGTTTTATTCCAATGGATTGTCGTGCATAACTTGAAGTAAATCGTAAAACAACGCAATGCTTTTTAGAAAAATGAAATCACCATAAGACTCAGGTCCCATCACACAATGCAACGCACACCAGAGGATATAGTTTTACCTTATGGTGATTAAACATGCTTTATACGTTAAAAACGAATTTGATATTATTATTAGTGTGTATATGTTTTAAAAACAATTTCAATCATAATGTATCAATCCTAGGAAGCATAGGTACCCATATATTATGCCTCCGTACTAGTAATACAATCAAATTCGTCGGTTCGTATTTGGATTTTTGGTTTCCATCATGAGTCAAGGCTAGAGAAGAGCTCCTTACCGATTCGAGCACTCTAGCTAGTGTCTCAGGATTCCCCGCGGAGAACCCTTGGATAGCTGCAGGGCCGGTCCGCAAATACATCTTAGCGGATTAGTTATACCTGAACACACGTTTCCCAGTCCTATAGGACCTATCATCCGAGGCGCCTCATTCCATCATCCACATAAGTAAAATGTCAAGGCTGGTAGGTCACTGACACTGCTCTAGCTAGAAAGAAACGTGCCACTCTCCCTGCGTTCCCTTCTCCCGTTTTAGACTCCGCCGGTGTGTGAGGCTCGTGAAGTCACGCTATACACAAAGCTATGCCTATATAGACTATGCTTTGATCGTCCCACAAGGCCTGCTTTTCAACAAAGCCTTGATCATATGCATCTTAGCATGCCACATCATCACTCCATATCACACTACCAATCCTTTGCCGAAATATATGAGTGGGTGTTAAGCAAGAGAATAAATTCTCTGCCACCAAACATCCATACATTCGACCGAAGATGAATAACATGATATATAATGGAGTACGATGTCAGACACATAATCCATTTATAAGCTTATGCTCTGGGTCTGAGTGAAAGCCAAACCCGTACAAATCAACACTACGTCTGGGCAACTCCTATTATTACCTTATCATGGTAGCGAGCCATTCTAAGGCAACAATCATCATCGTCCATTCGATGTGGAGATTTGACGGTCTTCAATCGCCGTCTTCCAATCTTGGATTTTTAAACGTCGTTTAATTAGTTGGAATGAGATAAACTCGGACTTTCCAAATAATCCTCATATATATATCTATATATATATATATATATATATATATATATATGTATATATATATATTGAAAATCCTTCTTACACATTAATAATTATTTTTATTAACGATTCATTCCTATTTTAATTATTTAAAATAATTAAATTTTTAAATAACGACGCCTTAAGTCCATGGCGACTATGGCGCTGCATTCAACCAATTTTGATTTTTACATTTCTCAGAATCTAACCGTTGGAACTTAACGTAATATATATCGTTGGAAAGATTTTTCCAAGACGGTCCTAACGGTTTCAGTTTCAAGAAAATCCGACGGTCGGATCTTCTTGTATAGTCGTTTAAAAGTACGATACCATGCCATATTCGTTCAATTTTGATTATATATATAATCATTGAATCGTAATAACGTCGTTTGATTAAAACAACACTTCACACAATTACCGATACTTACTAAATTTTAATTCATTTGAAAATGATAATATTACCGCATCCTAAATTCATTCTTTCCTTACATTGAAAATGTAAATTCCATCCTTTTTATTTACATAAAAATGTAAGTTTAATTCCTATGCAAATTCCTATATTCTTTATTTACATGTAAAACAAATGTAAATTTTGATACATTCAAAATCCTACTTTTAAATTTACATATAAAAACGCAGATTTCAACTTCAATGTACATTCTCATCTTAGTTACATTATAAAAATGTAACTTATATTTTACAGTGAATCCTATTTTAAATTTACACATCAAATTGCAAGTTTTATTTACAATGCAAACTCTATTTCTAATTTACATTGTAAAATATGATTTTTAATTACAATGCAAACACTACTTCTAATTCACATTGTAAAAGTATGATTTTTAATTACAATGCAAACACTACATCTAATTCACAATGTAAAAATATGATTTTTAATTACAATGCAAACACTACATCTAATTCACATTGTAAAAATATGATTTTTAATTACAATGCAAACACTACATCTAATTTACATTGTAAAAATATGATTTTTAATTACAATGCAAACACTACATCTAATTTACATTGTAAAAATATGATTTTTTTTTATTTACAATGCAAACACTACATCTAATTTACATTGTAAAAATATGATTTTTTTTTATTACAACGTCATATTTCTACATCTAAATTACATATGACATAAATCAAATTTATTTCTAGTGTTCATTCTCATTTTATGTTGCATATATATATAATAAAAATGCAATTTCGATCATACAATGAAATTGCATCCTTTAATTGCATCCTTTAATTGCATAGAAAAATGTAGTTTTGTCATACGGTATACTTTCCTATAGACATTACATATAAAAATGTAATATTTAACACACAATGTAAATTCATGTTTTAATTACATATAAAAATGTAAATTTTATCCTACGGTGTAATTCCCTATATAATTTACATATAAAAATGTAAATTTTCACCTACGATGAAATTTCCATGTTAATTACAAAGGAAAATGTAATTTTTAACATACGGCATTAATTCACTTTATATTTTACAAATAAAAATGTAAATTTTGCCATATGATGAAATTCACCTTTTTAATTACAAAGAAAAATGTAATTTTTTAACATTCAACGTTGATTCACTTTATAATTTACATATAAAAATGTAATTTTCGTCATGCAATGTAAATTTATTAACTTCTCTATTTTACAACGTACAAATATAATCTTTTCTATTTACAAATGTAAAAATATTACCTT
Source organism: Allium sativum (assembly GCA_030737875.1). Classification (NCBI taxonomy): domain Eukaryota; kingdom Viridiplantae; phylum Streptophyta; class Magnoliopsida; order Asparagales; family Amaryllidaceae; genus Allium; species Allium sativum. The sequence continues at coordinate 896,039,651 of CM060920.1, forward strand.
TTCTACTTTACAATGTAAAAATGTAATCTTTTCTATTTACAATATAAAAATAATGTCTTTTTATTTTGAACATAAAAAGATGGTTTTTTTTTTTCAACATAAAAAGATTGTCTTTTTATTTACATCGCCAAATTCTCAATATAAAATCCATTCTTTACAATGTAAAATTTACTCTTTAATTACAATGTAAAGTCCATTCTTTTTATTACATAAAAAAAGAAAATAATGTAAATCTTCCTACGGTGAAATTCATATATGTTAATATTAAAAATAATGTCAACTAATCCTACGGTTAAACTTCTTTTTAAAATTGACATTAAAAATGTTAATGACATCCTACGGTTAAATTTACTATTTAATTTACATTAAAAATAATGTAAATTTATACATGCGGTGAAAATACTTTATTTACATAATAAAAGGTAAATTTCATGACATCGCAAATTCTGATTTTAATTTTACATCCTACGGTTGAATTTCTATCATATTAACATTAAAAATGTTAATTTACATCCTACTGTTGAATTTTTATCTTATTAACATTAAAAATCTAAATTTACATCCTACGATGTAATTACTTATTATTACACTAAGAATAATGTTAATTTTCTCATACGATGTAAATCCTTATTTTTATTTTACATAATAAATTGCAAATTCCACCACAAGTTGCATTCTTATTTAATTTGCAGCAAATACGAATGTAAATTTTCATCACATCGCATAACCACAACATCCAAACATAACAACAAGTCCAAATCCAATAACTAGCATCAAGGTAATTACAAGGTGATGTTTTAACTCGACATATGTAAAATCAACATGGCGTTATTAAATAAATAACACATAATTAATTTTAATTAATTATTAATTCAGATTTAAACCTGAAATTTCAGATTTAATCTCATGCAATTCAGATTTAACATCATACGGGGTGAATAGTTCAAATCCATGTTCTAAACCGCATGTCTTATTTGATCTACTATTAACAATCTTGCAAATAATAATTAAATAAATTAAATTAAATAAAAGTAAATAAATTCTCACAGTGGTCTGGTCTGAGAAGATGATACAGGTTCGATCCGATTCAGTGTTCGTATTCAAATAGATTTCAGATCTGGAACGATTCAAATACAAATACATATGAAAAATCAAAATTCAGCTTTTAACAACTGACACAGCGACATTTAAAAGCGTCGCAAAATCTGAAATTTATTTAATCGAGATAACTCGAGCTACGATCGACGGTTTTACGAACGGTTTGCGAGAGATTGAAGAGCTACGAGAGGGCTATCTTCACCGGGAGGATGGGGAAGTGCGGTTGCAAGGAGGAGGAGCGGCGGGCTGATGAAGGGCACGGGTTGGAGAGGTTGATTCGGGAGCTACGGCGCACGAGAAGGTTTGAAATTTATCTAGAATCGAAGAGAAGATGAAGAGCTACAAAAAGTTTAACTACGGCTGAATCTAAAAGTGAGTGGATTAGGAGATATGGAGGAGAGAAGGTGGCAAGGGGGAGGCGGCTATGGGTTCTGATGTTACGTGAGTGTTTCGGGAAGAAGGAGCGTGAGGGTCTCGATGTATGTGCATTTTAATAATATTTTAATAATTTAATATCCATTAAAGGCCCGTTTGGCCACTAACTCGAAATTTGGCCTGCTTACTGTCGTTCTTAAGGTTTTGACACCTTCTGAACGCGATGGGCTATGTCCCGGGCTCCAATTCTGAGGTTTGTAACGTTTTTTATTTAAAATCCTATTAAAAATTAATTAATTAAATATTGACCGTAACTGAAAATTCACCGGGGCCACAAATTTACTTCAAAAATTCCCGAAAAATATATTTAGCTATGTTTTGACGCTACGGACCTAGAAAAATTAATTTCGTTCAATTCTGAGCTCGTATGAATTTTTAAAGTCAAAAATTGTTCGTTTACACTAAAATATCAATTATAATTATATATTAATTCTAAAAATTACCGAAAAATCATTTTTAGCTTTGTTTTGACGATACGAACCCAACAAAATTATTTTCGTCGAATTCTGAGACTGTTTGAAAAATGGTTATTTTTAAGGCGTTTAAATTTAACTGAAATAGTTAAAACACATTTTCTTTTCCCACGCTCACATATTAAATCTAAAAATTCTGAAAATTGAAACCTAGCAATAATTTGACATTCCGGTTCCAACAAAAGTGGTTTCGTCGAAAATAGAGGTCGTTTGAAAAATGACTATTTTTAAGGCCACTATATTTAATATTAAAAATACATTTTTAAACAAATAATTTCTGAAACTCGAAATATATAAGTTTTTACTGTTTTTCAATGTTGAAACATCATTCTGAACTCAATGGAAGTGGTTTCGAGTCCAAATTCCTACATATGTGAAAAGTAGCCTTTCGGGTCATATATAATATATACAAATACTATAGCGACCTTTCTAAAAATTGAATTGGCCATAACTTTTGATTCCTGCTATGAAATTTCGATTTTTCGGATTCGTTGGAAAGAAATTTTTAAATAGATTCTAATATTTTTGGTTTCACTAAAATCCGTTAAATTTTGCATGCTGTACAGTCAGTCAAAGTTCAAGTTTGACTTTTCAAACTACCGCGCTATTTCTAACTCTTTTTTATAATTAAAATTAAATTATTCATTCTAACTTCGATTTAAATCAAATTTGTGATCATTATTATTTAAAATAGATTATTTTAAATATCAAAACTCATTAAAATCACTTAAAATGAATTTTTAAATTGGCCCCAAAATTCAGGGTTGTTACACCCAGGTTCTCACGGAGGAAACTCTAGCTCTTAGCTTGGACTTTGCTTGCTTTCTGACAGCTCATGTACGGTTTGGTCTTGAGCTATGCTATGATTGCACTCATGCACTTTTTGGGGAATAATATTCTACTTATGTTGTTTTAAGTATTTTGCTTCTTTAGAACTTGATGTAATGAAATAATGACTTGGCATTTTGGTGTAAGAGGTTTTGACTCCATTTTTCGGTAATGAGATTTGGTTTTAAAGTTTATATCTGCTGCTTTATATACTCTATTTTATCTATGTTCTGTCTTGTGCCTGTTTACTAGATAATACCCCTCCAAAACTAGGGCATTCCCTTTGTGAGTGACCCTAGCGGAGGTGGGGTGTTACAAATCCCTTACCCAATAAGAGCCCACGGTTTTGATTGTATATTATATATGTTGAACGTGAGATGAAAGCGTTTCTGCTAAATTGCTAAGTACTTTTATTTAGACATTATTGCAATATCAGAAGAGACTTGATATAAAGAATAATTTGGTTTATCGTAAGGTTAAAACTGTCCATGTTTGTGTGTGGATCGGTCTTACGATTTTCCTTTCTTTTAAAGAGATTTTAAAAGTTAAACAAATGATTTGAGTTTACTTACACCAGTCACATGACTGACCCTGAGTTTATTTTGTTTTGTTTTCCCTAAACTCTTGGGTGTCCAATTTTGTACGGGCAGTCAAGTGGTCGGGATTTACAGATACTTGAAGAGCTAAAGCAGGAGGCTTCAGGATTATAGCTATTGTTATTTATGCTGTGTTATAAGTGTAATACTCTAATAATGGTATTATATACAAATACTGTTTTATTTCAAAGTCGTGCTTTGCTACTTAAAGTCGTACTTTGATCATCATCCACAAGACTCTTCTTTTCAGCAAAAGCTTTGATCATTGCATCTTAGCATGTCACATTGTCAATCCATACCGTACCACTAATTTCCACCAATATATAACCTCTAAGCTCGTACGTCTGAGAGAAGGGTGTTAAAAAAGAGAATAAATTCTCTGCCACCAAACATATATATATATATATTTACATTTAGTAGAGATCAACGAATACATCACACAATACATGTTAGCTATACAATCCACTTACAAGCCCTTCTGGGTCTGAACGAAACCGGGGGCACCTTATTCCTCATCCCATATATCCAATACAGAAGAGAGGCCCTCGCATATCTGAACAATCAACAAGTACGTCCGGAAAATTACCACTGTAACCCTTTCAAGGCAGCAGCTCCAATCAAAGGCATCAGTGGAAATCACTTCGATGTGAAGATTATCGGTCTTGCACCGTCTTCAATATCATCGACTTTCAATCGTCGAAATAGTTATTCAGAATGGGTTAAACTCGGTCTTTCCGAATAACTCGCGCATTTCATAATCAAGTGATATATAAACACATCATGTGCCTCATTCCAATCTAGAATATCCTTTTATTCAAATATTCATATCTTTGAGGAAAGGTTCCTGTAAATTTTATCAAAGTTGGATTCTTTTAAACTTATCATTTAATCTTCCTTTAAAAAACCATTGTAAAGATTTTATATTATCGTTTTAATCTTCTAAAAATCATTACTTGACGATTATTCAACTTTAACAAATTAATCTTAGCTTTTACTGGGTTAAAGAACCAATGTCATTTAAAACGTAGTTCACGACAAACCCAAATCAACTTCCACTAACTATGGAATCTCCATGAAAAATAGATCAATATATAATCATATTAATTTCCTCATCAAATCAATACTATAAATGGAGTAACGACAAAGCCTTCTAAATTCCAAATATAGTAACGGTCCTCCTTTACATAAGCTCATCTCGATTATTACCAAATCAAATTCCATTCAATCCCAATTTACTATATTAAATTGAAAAACCTTACTTTGGAAAATTCCATTAAATCTTATTAGAAAGATTTATAAATTCCAAAACGTAACTTCATTTTTAATTGGGTTAAAGAACAAATGTTATCTAAAACACAGTTCACAACAGACCTAAAATCTAATTTGATATCAAATACAAGACTCTAAATAGAAATTATATCGGCTTCTATTCAATATCAAATTCTAAAACCAACAAATATCGTATTGGGAATAATGATATTTATATCTTCCAAATTCCTCAATAATATCCATATAATCATGGAACCAGTCTTGAAATATTCCGAAGATTATTTCCATTGAAATCCATTCCAATTCATACATTGGAAAATTCTTGTTATATTAAAATCATTTCCAATCCAATTTATTTATTTAAAAACACTGGATTATTATTCCAATTAATAACTAGTTCATTCAGATAATAACTTTACAAATATGGAATTTTCCATCCAAAATCTTTCCTAAATCATTTATTATGAATTTACACAATTTTTCCACATTTTTAATAATTTTAATTAGGCCCTTACTATCGGTTTCCGATAACGGCCACCGAACTGCGTCCATAGCGACCTTTTCTGAAATTGATTTGGACATAATTTGAAATCCAACTGTTCATTGGAAAGTCTTTTCGATACGAACCCAACGGTTCAGGTTTTAGGAGAATCTGACAGTCAGATCTCCCATTATGCCAATCCGAAGTTAATGGTTGAAATTTGCAAATGGTCGCTGCGCGGCGCATTCTATTCAAACCATTATTATATATATATATATATAATATATATATATATATATATCATCGAGTTCAATTCAAAACGTATTTTATAAATCGTTCATAAATTCGTTTTAAAAAGATTTCAACTTCATTTTCAATTTTAAATCAAAATTGAATATTCTATATCATTATAATAGTAAAATGATAATATTTTCAAAATATTTGATTTTGAAATCTATTTCCTTTTCATATTCAGTATAAAATGAATAAAATCGATTTATAAACCCGTTCGAGTTAAATTGGCGTTTAGCTACTTAACCCGGTGTCACGCCCCGAATTCGCCCGGCCTCCGAAGAGACAGGAAAACACAGATTGTGTTGAGAACATGACACATCAGAACACAAACATGAGAACATTTCATTGATATTACAACAATTTACATTAGAATACAAGATCTCAGAGTTCAAATAAATAATATACCACGGAAAAGTATCTGAGATTAAAATCCACAAATTTAATATTTATAAATACAATGTATACAAGAAATACATCATCTAACACAACTGAAGGGAATATACGGATACAATGCTTTCCGAATATAGCTCCAGCTATAATCCAGGATCCTGTGAAAAGAAATATCTGCAAATCCAAAACTATAGCTATCCGTGTGGAAAATATGGGCATCCGGAGTTTAGGTTAAAACAATAAAATCCAGGTCAGTCACGGGACTGGTGTGAGAACTCAAAACAGTTATTAAGCTTACTTCAAAAGTTGCAAAATCATGGGACCACGCCCTATGTCACGGAACGAGTTCACTCCTCATGAATACTAGTTTAAATACGTAAAACAACGCAGTGCTTTTTGAAAAATGAAGCTGTTATAAGACTCAGGTCCCATCACACAATGCAACGCAAGCCGAAGGATATAGTTTTCCCTTATAATAGCCAAACATGCTTGATATGTTGTAAACAAATCATTTTGATATTACTATAAGTGCATAGTGCCAAAACAACTTCAAATATAAATGTATCAATCATAGACGACATACGTACCATATATTATGTCGCCATACATAGGTTTACAACCAAAACCAAAAAGTGTCATATTGGAAATTGGATTTCCATCATGAGTCAAGGCATGGGATGGTCTCCTTACCGATTCAGATCTCCTCTAGCAAGATGACCCAGGACTCGGACACTGCCGAGCCCTTGGATCCAGCAAGGCCAGTCGCCCCTTACTTTTGAGGATTGGTTATTCCTGAACATACGTTTCCCGGTCATGTCAGACCTATCACTCGATCCTTTTAGTTGGCTCTATATTCAAGGTGCCTCATTCCATCATCCACATAAGTAAAAATGTCTGGCCTCCATACCATGACACAACTTCTAGCTAGAAAGAAACGTATGCACTCTTTGCGTCCCATATCCCATTTCTGACACATATCGGGATGTGAGGCTCGCGAATTAACGTTATACACAAAGCTATGCTACTTAAAGCGTGCTTTGATCGTCATCCACAAGGCCTTGCTATTCAACAAAAGCCTTGATCATTTGCATCTTAACATGCCACATTGTCAAATCATGCCATACAACTGATTTCTATCAATATATAACCTCTGAGCTCGTACGTCTCAGAGGAGGGTGTTAAGTAAGAGAATAAATTCTCCGCCACTAAACAGATACATATTTAATAGAAATAAATCAATAAAGAACGAAATTCAATGTCAGACATAATCCATTTTCTAGTTCGTTCTGGGTCTGAACGAAACTGGAGGCACCTTATTCCTCGTCCTATATATCCAATACAGTAGAAAGGTCCTCGCATATCCGATCGATCTCCAAGTACGTCTGGACGGTCACCACTTGTTACCTCCTCTTAGGTGTACAACCCAACCAAGACATCAGTAATCATCCAAACGATGTGAAGATCTCCAGTCTTCAACCACCGTCTTCATAGTTGACTTTCAACCGTCAAAACCGTTATTCAGAATGGGGTAAACCCGGTCTTTTCGAATAACTCGCGTATCTTATAATGAAGTGCTATAAAACACAACATACGACCCATTCAAATTCAGAATATTCCTTTATTAGAATATTCACATCTTTAGGGAAAGGTTCCCGTTAGTTTTATCAAAGATAAATTCTTTTGAACTATTTCTTTGATCTTCCTTTGGATATCATTTCACAGGATTTTATTTCATATTTCCACAACTTAAACCAAATTAAGGTTTATCAACTAGTTGGGATTAGCGAATCATATCGAAGTAATCCTTTATTTTATTATCCCAATCCCAACCTATTCATCTGTAACAACCCGGAAATGCGAGCCAGTTTAAAAAATTTATTTTGCCAATTTTAGCGAATTTTGATTATTTAAAATGAATTATTTTAAATAATATCAACGAGAAATTTACTTTGAATAGAAATCGAACGTATATATTATATACGTCGTCGTTAGAATATAAATAATTATATATAATTATAAAAGGAATTGAAAATGGCGCGGTAGTTCGATAATTCGATTTCAAACGTCAATTGAATGTACCGGGTGCAAAATAAACAGGATTTTAGTGAAACCAAAAATAATAGGATCTATTTGAGAATATCTTTCCAACGAATCCGAAAAATCGAAATTTCATAGCGGGAATCAAAAGATATGCCCAGTTGAAAATTCTGAATAGTCGCTATGGAATTCAGGCCTTTAAAAATGGGAATTTTGCAAACGACCTCGGATTTCGACGAAACCACTTTTGTTGGATCCGTGATGTCAAATTATTGTTAGGTTTTAAATTTCATAATTTTTCGAATCAATATGCGAGCGTGGCAAAGGAAAACGCGTTTGACCAGTGTCAGTTGATTTTAATCGACTGGAAAATGACCATTTTTCAAGTGGTATCAGAATTCGTCGAAACTAGTTTTGTTAGGACCGTATCGTCAATACGAAGCTAGAAAATATTTTTCTGGAATTTTTAGAGTTCGTATGTGACCCCGGTAAATTGAAATGCACATTCAAATTCAATATATAGAGTTATATGTTGATTTTAATGGAAACTGATTGAAATGGTTGAATCAGCTTATGGTACATGTACCATTGTGTTCGGAATGGAGGTGAAACGCTATGGATGACAGGCGGTGGGCCTCGTTTAGAGGTCGTATGAAAATTAAATAATTAAAATAATTAAAAAATAAAACTTCCCTTCCCCTAAAAAACTGTTGCCCCCCTCATTCTCTGTTTACCGAATCGAAAAGAAAAAAAAAAGAGAAAACGACGGAGGCCGCTCCCCCTTGTCGCACCGCCTCCACCATCCACCGATCGCCTCCCCCACCACCTGCTCCTCCGCCTCTTCCTCCCACCTCCGTCCCCCTCTTCTTCTCCTCCTTCCTCGTTCGACTCACCCAGCCCCCCCCTCCGAAACCCCCGTACTCCCCCACCCCACGCACCCAAATCGACCGCCGCACCCCCCCTCTGCCGCCACCGCTCTTCTTCTTCCTCCCTCCTCTCGCCTGGCGCGCCGCGCCCATTCAGCCCCCTCGTTCCTTCCACCCTCTCGCGAGCCCCTCCCGACTGTCAGACTGCCAATTCCAACCCCCTAAACCACTGTAAGCCCTTTTACTTTTATTTTTATTTTTTACTTCTCTTATTTTATTCATTTAATGTATTTGGTTATTGGAGAATATAAAATCGGCTTTTATATGAAATACGATTTGAAAAAGATTTGATTTTTATCTACATGAACAACAAATAAAGATGAGATCTTTATATAGACAAAGATGCGATTTTTATATTAGTGGAAGATTAAAAATATGATTTTTGCATTATAGAAAAATTAAAGATTTGATCTTTATTATGTAGAAGGAGCAAAGATGTGTTTTTATATAAGGGGCGATATAAAAATGAAATCTTTATATTTGAAAAGGGGCGATATAAAAATGAAATCTTTATATTTGAAAAGGCGAAATCTTTATATTTGAAAAGGCGAAATCTTTATATTTGAAAAGGCGAAATCTTTATATTTGAAAAGGTGAAATCTTTATATTTGAAAAGGGAGAAATCTTTATATTTGAAAAGGCGAAATCTTTATATTTGAAAAGGCGAAATCTTTATATAGAGAATAGCGTGATAAAAATATAATCTATAGTATATGAACATCGATATAAAAATAGAATTTTTATCTATATAGTAGCGGTGTAAAAATAGAATTTTTATCTATATAGTAGCGGTGTAAAAATAGAATTTTTATCTATATAGTAGCAATGTAAAAATAGAATTTTTATCTATATAGTAGCGATGTAAAAATAGAATTTTTATCTACATAGTAGCGGTGTAAAAATAGAATTTTTATCTATGTAGTAGTAGTATAAAAATATGATTTTTATATACATAGCAACAGTTTAAAAATGTGATTTTTATATATGTAGTTGCTACGGGCAACGAAAGTGACAAAAGGCGAGAACAACGATGATTCCCTACATAAGAAGAGTCGTGGTATTGGATTAGCTAGTCGGTGAGAACTTCTCACTCTAAATTTCTTTTTCTAGTTATATATATATATATATATACTAGGATGCAGACGGTGCTTAGCAGCACCCGACACCCGTCGTCCACAGACCATGGACGGCTTGTATGCTTGTTTGATGTGTTGTGAAATTTGTTTGTGTTGTTGATGTGAAATCGATAATAAAATGTAGATGGTTGAAATAAATTAGTTATCGTTAAAAATATAATTTTTAACGTGAAAGTGAATAAATAAATATTTATAAACAAATCGACCGATTTTTTTATATACACTGATTTGACTGATATTGATTGGGACGATAAATTTTACACATCGTCCAATTGCACAAATAAAAATCTGTGTTTGTTGATTTGAAACCCCACACGGGTGTTGGGATGATATTTGGGTACACTAATCCCAATTATTTAATTGTATGTCGATCGATTGGTCGACAGACTGTGTAAGCGTTGATTATTTATATTTGATGCTTATGCAGTTGTGTGGTGCACTTTGGATGATGGTTGATTGTTTATCGTTGCTATTATATACATGTATTGTATGGAACCCATATAATTAACGTTATATGGTAATTGATTGGGCCTCATTCCAATCGGGAAAATAATGAATATTATAAAAGAAAATTCATGTGTTGAATATAAAAATAGTCGTGTGTTGACAGTACTCATGTGTTGAAATTAGTCGTGTGTTGACAGTACTCATGTGTTGTGATTGGTCGTGTGTTGAAAAAATATAGATTCATGTGTTGAATAGAAAAAATATTCATAGGTTGAATAGAATAACGAATTATTGAAATATATAAAGCCGTGTTGATTAAGAGTTACGCTATTTTGACGTGAACGATATTTATATCGACTATATTCGTTTTTAAATTGAATATTGAAAAGGTAGTGATTTCAAAATATAACGTTTTGAAAATATTATCATTTATATAGTAATGATATGAAATATTCAATTTGATTTGAAATTGAATGTAGAGTTGAAATGGTTTTGAAAACGAATTTAAAACGATTTATAAAATACGTTTTAAAAGGAAATCGACGAGATATAATATATATATATATATATGTATATATATATATATATATATTATATAATGGCCTGAATAGAACGCGCTGCACCGCGACAGTTCGTGAATTTCGACCATTGACTTCGAATTGACGTTGCGGGAGATCCGACCGTCGGATTCTCCTAAAACCGGAACCGTTGGGTTCGCATCGAAAAGAGATTTCCAATGAATATTAGAAATTTGAAATCTAACGGTTGGATTTGGAATTATGTCCAAATCAAATTTGGAAAAGGTCGCTATAAGTGCAGTTCGATGGCCGTTGATGGAAATCGACTGTACGGGCCTTGATAAAATTATTAAAAATATTAATAATTTGTGTAAAATCATAATATGTGAATTGTAAAGAACTGGGCTGAAAAATTCCACATTTGAAAGGATAAAAATATATTTCTGTCGAAATGAACTAGTTTTGAACCAGAATTAAAATCAATTTATTTTTGAAATAAATAAATTGAATTTGAAGGTGATTTTAAAAATAATCAATATTCCCAATACGTGAATTGGACTGTAGTTGAATCGAAATTATCTTCGGAATATTTCGATGTTGGATTTCGTGACTATACAGATATTGTTATGGGAATTTGAAAGATATATTTTATATCGTTATTTCCAATACGATATTTGTTGGTTTCAGAATTTGATATTGAATATAAGCCGGTATATTTTTTATTCAGAGCCTTGTATTTAATATCAAATGTGATTTGGGTTTATCGTGAATCGTGTTTTATATGACATTGGTTCTTTAACCCAGATAAAGGCTGGATGTTGATTTTTGTGAAGATTAAAACTAAGTGGAGTTTTAATGAATCTTTAATTAGATTGAAATGTGAATTGATAATTTAAATAATCAAATCTGAAAGGTGATCGAGAATGGAGTACCACCAGTTTTGCTCCAATGCGATAGTTAAATCTTTAATTAGATTTGAACGTGAAATGGTAATTAATTTTACCGATAGCACCGTGGTGTTAGATATGGAGTATTACCAGTTTTGCTCCATGGGATGAATAGGTTGGGATTGGGAAATAAAATAAATAATTACTTCGGTGTGGTTCGCTAATCCCGACTAATTTGAAATGATATCCAAAGGAAGATTAAAGAATAAATTTAAAAGCATTTATCTTGGATAAAATTAATGGGAACCTTTCCCTAAGAATGTGATTTTGTGAATAAAAGAATATCCTGAATTGGAATGAGGCGTTTGTTGTGTTTGTGTAACATTTGATTATCATATACGTGGGTTATTCAGAAAGGCCGGGTTTATACCCATTCTGAATAACCGATTCGACGAGATGTCGAAGATGAAGACGATGGTTGAAGACCGGAAGTCTTCACATCGTTTGGGTGATTACTGATGATCTCGATTGGGCTGTACACCCAAGATGAGGGAAACAGTTGGTGATCGTCCAGACGTACTTGGAGATGGATGGATATGCGAGAAAAGTGCCTCCGGTTTCGTTCAGACCCAGAGCGAACTTGTAAATGGATTGTGTGTCTGACATTGGATTTTATTCTGTGTTGATTGATCTCTATTAAATATACATCTGTTTGACGGCGGAGAATTTATTCTCTTGCTTAACGCCCTTCTCTGAGACGTACGAGCTCAGAGGTTGTATATCGATGGACATCAGTCGCATGGAGTGAATTGCCAGTGTGGCACGCGTAAGTGGCAATTGATCAGGGCTTTTGTTGAAAAGCAAAGTCTTGTGGTTGATGATCAAAGCACGGCCTGTGTGGCATAGCTTTGTGTATAGCGTGAATTCGCGAGCCTCACACCTCGGTATGAGTCAAAAACGGGAGACGAACCCAAGGAGTGCACGCGTTTCTTTCTAGCTAGGGTGGTGTCAGTGACCTACCAGCCCTGACATTTATATACTTTTCACCTGTGTGGTTGTTGGAATGCGAGGCACCTCGGATATAGGTCTGTAAGGACCGGGAAACGTGTGTTCAGGAATAACTAATCCTCAAAAGTAAGAGAGGACCGGCCTTGGAGGTTCCAAAGGATCATAGTGGGGTCCTGAGGCATTTGCTAGAGTGTCTCGAATCGGAGAGGAGCTTGCCCCTTGCCTCGACTCATGACGGAAATCCAATTTCCAATACGTGATATTGCGATTTTAATTGTAGAACTAGTATGGCGACATAGTGGTATGGGTCATTCATGCCGCCTATGATTGATATTTATGATTGAAATTGATATTTATCAAATTATGTGTTTTAAACGTATCTAGCATGCTTTGGCTGTTATAAGGTAAAAACCCTATCCTCTGGCTTGCGTTGCGTTGTGTGATGGGACGTGGGTCTTATAACAGCTTCATTTTTCTTTATTTAGCATTGCGATGTTTGTTTTATGCACTGGTATTCTTGGGAGGAAACCGTTCCGTGTTATACGGCGTGGTCCCTTGATTTACCTAACTTTAAAAATAAAGATTAATATCTGTTTTAGTTCTCACACCAGTCACATGACTGACCTGAAGTTTATTGTTTTAACCTAAACTCTGGGTGCCCCAATTTTCCATACGGGCAGCTAGTAGTTTTGGTTTTGCAGATTTATATTCACAGGGTCCTGATTTACAGCTGGAATGATGCTCGGAAAGCTTTGTATCCGTGCATCACTTTCAGTTGTGCTTTTGTATTATTTTCGCTGCGATGTATTTAAATGTAATTTAAATCTCTGATATTTGTTGAATGTAATTTATTCATTTATACTCTGTATATTCTTGTATCTGATGGAATTGTTGTAATAACAATGAAATGTTCTTCCGTCTGCGTTCTATTTTGTCTTGTCCTCAATTCTATCCGTGCTTTCCCTCACGGGGAAGTTCGGGTCGTCTCAGTTTGGTATCGGAGCTTTGGTTTACAGAGCTCGAGAACAAGACACATTAGAACCATACGAAAGAATTCATCAGATATTGGATTAGTAATATCCAATTAGAATTACTCGTTAGAGATAGGATCAGTAGTATCCTAGAACGAGTATGAAGAGTATATTTTTCAAATGAAAACAATTTTGTTTTGAAAATTTAAATCGTTTTACACGTATTTGAATTTTTATTTATTTTGAATTTGGACAATCGAGTATATAAAGATTTTGCGTATACGCGTCATGAACGTATAGTCGAAGTTTAAATATACTGGATAGATATAGAATCACATTCTAGACATCCGGGAATGATTCTGATGATGGTGCATCATCATCAGTATTCATATTCGAGTTTCGAAGGTGTGATTTCTATATATTTCCATTAGACTGGTGTGAGAACCAAAACTTATATAGATAGATTTATATTGTTGTGAATTGGCATCAAAAACATGATTTTTGTATATGTATCAAAATTATGAATTTGAAACTCTAATTCACTAATTGATTGATGTTTGTGTTGTTTGTTTATTTGTTTGATAATTTTGAACCATTACGCCTAATTGAACCAAATATTAAACTATATTGAAATTTGGTCGCATTTGCTTGCATATGCATGTACTTACATTGAACAGGTCATAGCAAGGAGGCTAGAGCAGAGAATAAAATTTGTTTGCCCGACAAATAGGTACATATTTACTATAATTTACTGTTTTGTTTGGGTGATGATGATTTTATGAGCCGATTGGCTTGCCGCTTGGCTTTTTCTTTTTCTTTTTGAGATCAGAAGGCCTATATGGCAATTTCGGGATTTTCCCGTTGCTCCCGGTGCAGGGGAGGTTAGGGCGAAATTTTTCGAAAATTTAGGGTGTTAGCCAAATTTTTGAAAAATTTGAAAAGTTCTTAGAAACTGAAAAGTTGGAGAATTTAAGCCGTAGTCAAAATAATGGAAGTTGAGTTGATTAGTTAAACAACTTTCGGCTTCCATTGTTATGTTTCTTTTCGGCCTTTGATTTAGAGAAGAGTAGAAAATCATCAAAAAAAAACCAGAACAAATTTATTCAATTAAATCACACATTGAACTGATAAGAAAATAGTTAGAAATATATACTTGTGCATTATATATGTTTGAACAGGGAATTGGATAGTTGTTGAGTAAAGATTTTATTTGCATGCCCGACAAATAGGTAAACCTTAATGAGTTGGATGCGAAATATTATTATATCAACTCCTGTGAATGCCATTGGATGCGGAGTGCTGGTTATTCTGTGTGAAATAATAAACATCGCCATAGGATAGCAACAATTAATTTTGAACTACATTACATGGCATACTTCTGAAAGATAAGCATACTTCATCATATACCACACAAGCATTTAGAGCTTGTGTGACGAGGTGGAAGATTTACCATACGAACGAGAGGCTTTTATGGCGATGACTATATTTTACAGGTTGAACTGATGACTGATATGTACTATTTTAATTGTAACGATAAAATTGCCAGATTAATAAAAACCCCACACGGGTCTAGAGTTGACAATAATCATGTCACTCTAGTTATTAGATACGGCACATGGACTATTTATTTCCCACACGGGACGAGGTGACGAGAATTTATCCTCTGGAGCATTTAAAATACACACTCCCTCAGGCTTTGACAGGGTGACGAGAATTTATTCTCTGGAGTTATTATCAATACACGCTCCCTTGTAAACACCAGAATATATCACTATAAATATGTGTATGCTTATTAGGATTTATTGGGTACCTAATATGGCCCAATAAATTTCCAAACCTCTCCCCGTACAAAGGAGGTTATGGCAAAAAAATTCGAAAATTCCGGGTGTTAGCCAAATTTTTGAAGAATTTGAAAATTCTCAGAAACTGAAAAGTTGGAGAATGGAAATCAGATCGAACGTAGAGTTGATTAATCTATTTGAGAATATCTTTCCAACGAATCCGAAAAATCGAAATTTCATAGCGGGAATCAAAAGATATGTGCAGTTGAAAATTCTGAATAGTCGCTATGGAATTCAGGCCCTTAAAAATGGGAATTTTGCAAACCACCTCGGATTTCGACGAAACCACTTTTGTTGGATCCGTGATGTCAAATTATTGTTAGGTTTTAAATTTCATAATTTTTCGAATCAATATGTGAGCGTGGCAAAGGAACACGCGTTTGACCAGTGTTAGTTGATTTTAATCGACTGGAAAATGGTCATTTTTCAAATGGTCTCAGAATTCGTTGAAACTAGTTTTGTTAGGACCGTATCGTCAATACGAAGCTAGAAAATATTTTTCTGGAATTTTTAGAGTTCGTATGTGACCCCGGTAAATTGAAATGCGCGTTCAAATTCAATATATAGAGTTATATGTTGATTTTAACGGAAACTGATCGAAACAGTTGAATCATCTTATGGTACATGTCCCATTGTGTTCGGAATGGGGGTGAAACGCTATGGACGACAGGCAGTGGGCCTCGTTTAGAGGTCGTATGAAAAAGTCAACTTTTTGTAAATTAAATAATTAAAATAATTAAAAAATAAAACTTCCATTCCCCTTAAAAACCGTTGCCCCCCTCATTCTCTATTTACCGAATCGAAAAGAAGAAAAAAAAAGAGAAAACGACGGAGGCCGCTCCCCCTTGTCGCACCGCCTCCACCATCCACCGATCGCCTCCCCCACCGCCTGCTCCTCCGCCTCTTCCTCCCACCGTCGTCCCCCTCTTCTTCTCCTCCTTCCTCGTTCGACTCACCCAGCCCCCCCCCCCCCCCGATACCCCCATACTCCCCCACCCCACGCACCCACATCGACCGCCGCACCCCCCTTTTGCCGCCACCGCTCTTCTTCTTCCTCCCCCCTCTCGCCTGGCGCGCCGCGCCCAGTCAGCCACCCCTTCCTTCCACCCTCTCGCGAGCCCCTCCCGACTGTTAGACCGCCAATTCCAACCCCCTAAACCACTGTAAGCCCTTTTACTTTTATTTTTATTTTTATTTTTTACTTCTCTTATTTTATTCATTTAATGTATTTGGTTATAGGAGAATATAAAATCGGCTTTTATATGAAATACGATTTGAAAAAGATTTGATTTTTATCTACATGAACAACAAATAAAGATGAGATCTTTATATAGACAAAGATGCGATTTTTATATTAGTGGAAGATTAAAAATATGATTTTTGCATTATAGAAATATCAAAGATTTGATCTTTATTATGTAGAAGGAGCAAAGATGTGTTTTTATATAAGGGGCGATATAAAAATGAAATCTTTATATTTGAAAAGGGGCGATATAAAAATGAAATCTTTATATTTGAAAAGGCGAAATCTTTATATTTGAAAAGGCGAAATCTTTATATTTGAAAAGGCGAAATCTTTATATTTGAAAAGGGCGAAATCATTATATTTGAAAAGGCGAAATCTTTATATTTGAAAAGGCGAAATCTTTATATAGAGAATAGCGTGATAAAAATATAATCTATAGTATATGAACATCGATAAAAAAATAGAATTTTTATCTATATAGTAGTGGTGTAAAAATAGAATTTTTATCTATATAGTAGCGGTGTAAAAATAGAATTTTTATCTATATAGTAGCGGTGTAAAAATAGAATTTTTATCTATATAGTAGGGATGTAAAAATAGAATTTTTATCTATATAGTAGCGATGTAAAAATAGAATTTTTATCTGTATGTATAGTAGCGGTGTAAAAATAGAATTTTTATCTATGTAGTAGTAGTATAAAAATATGATTTTTATATACATAGCAACAGTATAAAAATGTGATTTTTATATATGTAGTGGCTACGGGTAACGAAAGTGACAAAAGGCGAGAACAGCGATGATTCCCTACATAAGAAGAGTCGTGGTATTGGATTAGCTAGTCGGTGAGAACTTCTCACTCTAAATTTCTTTTTCTAGTTATATATATATATATATATATACTAGGATACAGACGGTGCTTAGCAGCACCCGACACCCGTCGTCCACAGACCATGGACGGCTTGTATGCTTGTTTGATGTGTTGTGAAATTTGTTTGTGTTGTTGATGTGAAATCGATAATAAAATGTAGATGGTTGAAATAAATTAGTTATCATTAAAAATATAATTTTTAACGTGAAAGTGAATAAATAAATATTTATAAACAAATCGACCGATTTGTTTATATACACTGATTTGACTGATATTGATTGGGTCGATAAATTTTACACATCGCCCAATTGTACAAATAAAAATATGTGTTTGTTGATTTGAAACCCCACACGGGTGTTGGGATGATATTTGGGTACACTAATCCCAATTATTTAATTGTATGTCGATCGATTGGTCGACAGACTGTGTAAGCGTTGATTATTTATATTTGATGCTTATGCAGTTGTGTGGTGCACTTTGGATGATGGTTGATTGTTTATCGTTGCTATTATATACATGTGTTGTATGGAACCCGTATAATTAACATTATATGGTAATTGATTGGGCCTCATTCCAATCGGGAAAATATTGAATATTATAAAAGAAAATTCATGTATTGAATATAAAAATAGTCATGTGTTGACAGTACTCATGTGTTGAGATTAGTCCTGTGTTGACAGTACTCATGTGTTGAGATTGGTCGTGTGTTGAAAAAATATAGATTCATGTGTTGAATAGAATAACGAATTATTGAAATATATAAAGCCGTGTTGATTAGAGTTGCGCTATTTTGACGTGAACGATATTTATATCGACTATAATCGTTTTTAAAATGAATATTGAAAAGGTAGTGATTTCAAAATATAACGTTTTGAAAATATTATCATTTATATAGTAATGATACGAAATATTCAATTTGATTTGAAATTGAATGTAGAGTTGAAATGGTTTTGAAAACGAATTTAAAACGATTTATAAAATACGTTTTTAAAGGAAATCGACGAGATATATAATATATATATATTATATATATAATGGCCTGAATAGAACGCGCTGCGCCGCGGCAGTTCGTGAATTTCGACCATTGACTTCGAATTGACGTTGCGGGAGATCCGACCGTCGGATTCTCCTAAAACCGGAACCTTGGGTTCGTATCGAAAAGAGCTTTCCAATGAATATTAGAAATTTGAAATCTAACGGTTGGATTTGGAATTATGTCCAAATCAAATTTGGAAAAGGTCGCTGTAAGTGCAGTTCGATGGCCGTTGATGGAAATCGACTGTACGGGCCTTGATAAAATTATTAAAAATATTAATAATTTGTGTAAAATCATAATATGTGAATTGGAAAGAACTGGGATGAAAAATTCCACATTTGAAAGGATAAAAATATATTTTTGTCGAAATGAACTAGTTTTGAACCAGAATTAAAATCAATTTATTTTTGAAATAAATAAATTGAATTTGAAGGTGATTTTAAAAATAATCAATATTCCCAATACGTGAATTGGACTGGAGTTGAATCGAAATTATCTTCGGAATATTTCGATGTTGGATTTCGTGACTATACAGATATTATTATGGGAATTTGAAAGATATATTTTATATCGTTATTTCCAATACGATATTTGTTGGTTTCAGAATTTGATATTGAATATAAGCCGATATATTTTCTATTCAGAGCCTTGTATTTAATATCAAATGTGATATGGGTTTATCGTGAATCGTGTTTTATATGACATTGGTTCTTTAACCCAGTTAAAGGCTGGATGTTGATTTTTGTGAAGATTAAAACTAAGTGGAGTTTTAATGAATCTTTAATTAGATTGAAATGTGAATTGATAATTTAAATTATCAAATCTGAAAGGTGATCGAGAATGGAGTACCACCAGTTTTGCTCCAATGCGATTGTTAAATCTTTAATTAGATTTGAACGTGAAATGGTAATTAATTTTACCGATAGCACCGTGGTGTTAGATATGGAGTATTACCAGTTTTTCTCCATGGGATGAATAGGTTGGGATTGGGAAATAAAATAAATAATTACTTCGGTGTGGTTCGCTAATCCCGACTAGTTTGAAATAACCGATTAAAGAATAATTTGAAAAGCATTTATCTTGGATAAAATTAATGGGAACCTTTCCCTAAGAATGTGATTTTGTGAATAAAAGAATATTATGAATTGGAATGAGGCGTTTGTTGTGTTTGTGTAACATTTGATTATCATATACGTGGGTTATTCAGAAAGGCCGGGTTTATACCCATTTTGAATAACCGATTCGACGAGATGTCGAAAATGAAGACGATGGTTGAAGACCAGAAGTCTTTACATCGTTTGGGTGATTACTGATTATCTCGATTGGGCTGTACACCCAAGATGAGGGAAACAGTTGGTGATCGTCCAGACGTACTTGGTGATGGATGGATATGCGAGGAAAGTGCCTCCGGTTTCGTTCAGACCCAGAGCGAACTTGTAAATGGATTGTGTGTCTGACATTGGATTTTATTCTGTGTTGATTGATCTCTATTTAATATACATCTGTTTGGCGGCGGAAAATTTATTCTCTTGCTTAACGCCCTTCTCTGAGACGTACGAGCTCAGAGGTTGTATACCGATGGACATCAGTCGCATGGAGTGAATTGCGAGTGTGGCATGCGTAAGTGGCAATTGATCAGGGCTTCTGTTGAAAAGCAAAGTCTTGTGGTTGATGATCAAAACACGACCTGTGTGGCGTAGCTTTGTGTATAGCGTGAATTTGCGAGCCTCACACCTCGATATGAGTCAAAAACGGGAGACGAACCCAAGGAGTGCACGGCGTTTCTTTCTAGCTAGGGTGGTGTCAGTGACCTACCAGCCCTGACATTTATATACTTTTCACCTGTGTGGTTGTTGGAATGCGAGGCGCCTCGGATATAGGTCTGTAAGGACCGGGAAACGTGTGTTCAGGAATAACTAATCCTCAAAAGTAAGAGAGGACCGGCCTTGGAGGTTCCAAAGGATCATAGTGGGGTCCTGAGGCATTTGCTAGAGTGTCTCGAATCGGAGAGGAGCTTGCCCCTTGCCTCGACTCATGACGGAAATCCAATTTCCAATACGTGATATTGGGATTTTAATTGTAGAACTAGTATGGCGACATAGTGGTATGGGGTCATTCATGCCGCCTATGATTGATATTTATGATTGAAATTGTTTTGACACTATACACCTATAATAGTATCAAATAATGTGTTTTAAACGTATCAAGCATGTTTTGGCTGTTATAAGGTAAAAACCCTATCCTCCGGCTTACGTTGCATTGTGTGATGGGACGTGGGTCTTATAACCGCTTCATTTTTCTTTATTTAGCATTGCGCTGTTTGTTTTATGCACTAGTATTCTTGGGAGGAAACCCGTTCCGTGTTATACGGCGTGGTCCCTTGATTTACCTAATTTTAAAAATAAAGATTAATAACTGTTTTATTTATCACACCTGTCACATGACTGACCTGGAGTTTATTGTTTTAACCTAAACTCTGGGTGCCCCTATTTTCAACACGGGCAGCTAGTAGTTTTGGTTTTGCAGATTTATATTCACAGGGTCCTGATTTATAGCTGGAACGATGCTCGGAAAGCTCTGTATCCGTGTATCACTTTCAGTTGTGCTTTTGTATTATTTTCCGCTGCGATGTACTTAAATGTAATTTAAATCTCTGATATTTGTTGAATGTAATTTATTCATTTATACTCTGTATATTCTTGTATCTGATGGAATTGTTGTAGTAACAATGAAATGTTCTACCGTCTGCGTTCTATTTTGTCTTGTCCTCAATTCTATCCGTGCTTTCCCTCACGGGGAAGTTCGGGTCGTCTCATCATCCCATGGAGCAAAACTGGTAGTACTCCATGTCACCCATTATGTTATTGGCAAAATTAATTACCATTCAATGTTTCAAATCTATTTAAAGATTTAACTATCGCATGGAGTAAAACTGGCGGTTCTCCATTCTCGACATTTCTTGAATTCGGTAAATTTTCTTACCTCATTCCCATTTCAATCTAATTAATGATTCATTAAAACTCTGCTTAGTTTTAATCTGCGAAAATCATTACTTAATGATTATTCAACTTTCTGCGAATTAATCCTGCTTTTACTTGGGTTATAGAACCAATGTCACTAAAAACACTGTTCACAATAAACCCAAAATCCTCTTCCATCAAAATCGAATCTTCACAGAAATCATAACAGTATAGAATCGATATAAATTTCCATATCGGACTAATACTATAAACGGAATAACGACAAAGCCTTTTAAATTCCATAAATAGTAAATGCCTTAGTTCACAGAAGCTCATCTCGATTATCACTAAATCGAATTCCATTCAATTCCATTTTTTTTAAATTGGAAATCTTTACTTTGGAAAATCTCCATTAAATCTTAGAATAAAGATTTATAAGTTCCAAATCTTAACTTCATTGGTAATCGGGTTTAAAAACTAATGTTGTTTAAAACATTATTCACAATCAACTCAAAATCAACTTCCATTTAATTCTAATTATATTTATTAATTAGAAAACCTCCTTAAATCTTAATTTAAAGATTTATTCTTTTCGCAATTGGGTTTAAGAACAATGTTATTGAAGACACCATTCGCGACAACCCCAAAATCCAATTTGATATTAAATATAAGGCTCTAAATAGAAATCATATCGACTTATCTTCAATATCAAATTCTGAGATCAATTGATATCGTACTAGGAATAACAATATCTGTATCTTCTAAATTCCTCAACAATATCCATATAATCAAGGAATCCTGTATCGAAATATTTCGAAGATTATTTCCATTCAAATCCATTCCAATTCATACATTGGAAAAGTTCTGCTTATCAAAACCATTTCAATTCATTTCAGTTCCTTTTCGTGTCCATCGAAAATCGGACATCAAAACAAATCTTATTGATTTTGGTGTCCATCCAAAATCGGACATCAAAATCATATTTTGTTTCTTCACTGAATATTGGTTTAAAATGTTCGTATATACTCTGAATCGGAATGCGACTCAATAAATTACCATATAATTTTAATTATATGGATTCCATACACCGCATGTATTCATTAATATTGATGAACAATTCACATCCAGAGTGAAACCTACAACTGTATAAGCATTAAATAATTAAATAACGCTTACTACAGTTTGTCGATCAATCGATTGAAGTACAACTAAACACAAGGGAGATGTGTGAATATATTATCATCCCCAGACTCGTGTGGGGTTTCCAATCAACATCCAATGATTATTATTTGCATACTTGGGCCATGTGTAAAATTATCGTCCCAATACCCGTGTGGGGTTTACATTACAATCCATGTGACTTATATATTATTTTCACATTTAATAATGATAACTTTAAAACTGCAGCATCCATAATCCATCAAACACATATTGCAATCACCAGCAATCAACATATATTCAATTATAAAAATTTAAAAATAACTGTACA
Organism: Allium sativum; assembly: GCA_030737875.1. Lineage (NCBI taxonomy): Eukaryota > Viridiplantae > Streptophyta > Magnoliopsida > Asparagales > Amaryllidaceae > Allium > Allium sativum. Next base: position 896,062,886 of record CM060920.1, read on the forward strand.
AAAGATTTGAGTGGAGAGTTCTCACCATTAGTTTCCACTCCATCATTCTTTAATTGACGATTTTATAAAACGATTTCGTAAGAATCTAGCTGCTGAAATCTACGAATCAGTGAAACTGACAAGTCATAAACGAAGTAGACATGGGCCGAAACTCGGCCGGGAAAGAGCCTGGATGGATCTAAACTGTTGTTCGTGGTTCCCACCGTTCAACGGTTCAAAAAAAGGACTCAGACGTCTGAATGAAAAATTCAGATGTCTGAATTTACAATTTCCTGAACCAGCAAGGATTTAGTTCATTTTTGAACTATTTCAGTCGTCTGAAACACGTCTGAATTAAAAATCAGACGTCTAAGCTAAAAATTTCAGACATCTGAATTCTGTTGCTTGATTCCGTAATTATTTGGAGCAGGTCAGACATCTGCCCCAAAATATTCATATGTCTGAATCTGCTCCTGAGCACAATATTGACTAGAAAACAAGCTCAAAGTGATATCGACAAATGCTCGAAGGTCTATGATGTTATGTACATGCAAATGACACTTCAAAGACTTGCCGAAACAAGTTATGACACCCAAATGCACATACACATTTCTTCATATAAGAGATTTTCGATGGTTTTGAATATAAGTTCAAAAGTGAACTAAATTCCAAACCAAAGAATGCAAAAGTGATTGAAGCAACTTGTGAAGAATTAAGATTTTACCGGAGCGATAATGGAACTTCACAAGATCATCAAATAAACTAGTAACATATGGATCAGATCATGTGGACTATCCTTATCATAATTTTCAATTCAATGAAACATAAACTAATGAACCGGAAAGTGCATACTTATCTAACCAATTCATATGCATATGAAAACTCAAATGAACTCTAAATTACACCATACAAGCTAATAGCTTGTGGCATAGACACTAAGAACTCACAAAGCTCTCACCTTTGATGGTTATAAGCAAGGAACTGATGCAATGACAAGCTAGAACAACCTCTCTTTGACAAAAACACTAGAATCAACAACCCAGGATTATATGAACATGTTTCCTAAGAATTAGGTCATAGGAAATCATAGAAATCAAAGATGAAACAAGTAGTAGAAGATGGAGAAGATGAATAGGAGCTGACCTGAGCTTCTACACTTGATTTGCACTTGATTTCAACAAGAATTGGAGCTCCTAAGATTAACTAGGTTTAAGGAATTTTAATTTCTCATTCCCTATCCCTATTTCTATTTCTTGCTAAGTGCTAAAGTAAATGAAGAGGGAATGGCTAATTGGGCACTTAAAGGAATGCGCTAGATTGGTTAACCTATCGCTAGCCAAGGTGCCAAACTTCCAAAGCTCGGAATATATCGAAGTTTATACTTTTTGGACTTCTAAAGGACATTTTGGATTCAATGGTTTCGAGTCCAAATTCATTCATACGCAAAAAGTAATATTTTGGTCATATATCCAATGAAAAAGACCAAAATTTCTCTAACACCAAAGGTATTGATGTTTACAGTTTTCGAACATCTAAACGACATTCTGGGTTCCATGGAAGTGGCTTCGTGGAAAACAGAAGCTATTTGCAAAATGGCTATTTTTAAGGGCCATAAACAATATTAAAAATATACATTAAAATTCCATAGCGATTATTCTAAATTTTTATTTAGACATAACCTACCTTTTATAAAGTGAAATCTCAATTTCATATATTCGTTAGAAAATTACAATTCAAGACATCCTAATGTTTCCTATTTTATCAAATTCTGATTCATATTGAATTCTACACATTCATTCAAAGTTTAAAATCGAATTTTCAAACTACCATGCCATTTCGAGTTCGTTTTAATTAAATTTTAAATTTATACGTTCTAGCTTCAACTAAGAATAGATTTTAAGTCGTTTATTCTCAAAATGGTTCATCTAAAATATTTAATTTCTGTGTAAATCAGTTAAAAATAAATTTTAAATTGGTTCCAAAATTCCGGGTTGTTACACCAGGCTTCACATTTCAACAATTTCGTGTCCATCCAAAATCGGACATTAAAATCATATTTTGATCCTTTACTAAATTTCATTTTAAAATATTCGTTTATAAACTATAATTATAAATTGAAACACTTTAAAACCATTTATTATAAATTGTATAGAATATATAATTATTTTTGAAAGCTCATTTCAATCTTTTTACATTCAAATGTTTCAAAAAAATTCGCCATTATAACGACGCTATTTGTAGAACAAGAGTAATGTCTATGCATTACCCTCTCCTGACTAGGCTCGCGCCATCAACGACAAATTTTCCCAATCAGTATATGTACCAAATTCCTTTCATATTCATTTTAATTCCGGATTGGAATGAAACTCAATCAATACCCATATAAATAAACTTATATGGATTCCATACATCGCATGTATTCAGCAGTAATGATAAATAATCATCAAACATTCAAACATCATCCATAGTGCATTCTACAACTATATAAGCATTAAAATAAATAAATAACGCTCACCACAGTCTATCAACCAGTCGATTGACATACAACTAAATATTGGGATTATTATATGTCAAATATCATACCGATACCCGTGTGAAATTTTCAAACAACACAGCCAATTTCAATAAGTCGTTGGTTAATAAATTTAACCAATTCCAATTCGGTTTGAATTATTTTGCTACTTAACAAATTTTCACCATTTAAATTATAAATGGATATTTATAATTTAATTTCAACAACCACAGAGTGTCTATCCACATCGCTGTAAATACGAGTGTCGTATATTCAAACAATGCTTCTTGTGCAGATGAGTCGTGAATAGTTCATGTGTTGAGCTCAAGCAATGTCACATACAACAGATAAAAATCATCACTGGCAATTCATAAAATAAATAAATAACTATACAAATATTTTAGTGAGAGAATTCTCACATTCGTTTCCACTCCGCCATTCTTAATTTGAAGATTTTATTTTTTAACTAAATTAAACAAGTGTTTAATTTAGATGAAAATACAACTTGATCTGTTCACGTTCTGGTCAGTTCCATCGCGTAGTGTTCGTCATTGTGAATCCAACGCAATTAAAATTGTCAGATTTGGACCTCGTATGAAAAAAATACGGATTTATTAATACACTGATGAAAATTTTAATTAATTATTAAATAATTAACCCTAATTACCTCATTAACGTTTAATCCCGTCATTAAGGGTTAACCCTTCGTACTTCTTTCTGGAGCACAACGGAAAAAGCTCCAATGATTTTCCTCCTCGCGCAGGCCACCTTGAGCCACTGCCGGCCGATCCGAAGTCGCCAACCCCTTCGCCTTCATGTCGCCAATCTCTACCACCCTCCAGCGTCGAACTCGACACAGCCCCATCAACGGAAATCACGTTGTGCGTGTTTGAGGGAAAAAATCAAACAACTTGAGCTAGTTTACTTCATCAATCCCTACGGATTTGTAGATCTAAGTTTACTCTTGAATATTTGTTTTATAAATTTTGGAAATTATCAAGTGGATTAGAAGGTTTTTGGTGAAGAAATTGGGAAAGAATCGGCCTTCGATCTTAGGAGCTGACGGCGTTTTAAAAAATGATAGGGTTAGGGTTAGTTTTTATGGATAATTATATTATATTTTACTATTATTTATTTCCAATAAAGTGAGTTTTTGCATTCGAACTCCAAATCGAACCCAACGACTGTTGTTCCTAGCTAATTACCCCCATTCAATACACAATAGGATATGTTTCGTAAGAGAATTCGACTGTCTGAATCAGTTTTTACAAAAATTAAAATATAAATTAATATAACGTTCAATATTGAATTTCAACGTACATTTTAATTTACCAGGGCCACATGCTGACTCTAGAAATTGTGAAAATTGAAATTTAGCTATGTTTGGACGATACGGTTCTAACAAAATTAATTTCGTCAAATTTGGAGACCATTTGAAAAATGGCCTTTTTAACTGGTCAATTAAATTTAAACTGAAATAGAAAACATGTTTAAATTTACTATGCTCACATATTAATTCCAAAAATTATGAAATTTGAAAGCTGACAATAATTTGACATTTTGGATCCAACAAAAGTGGTTTCGTCGAAAATGGAGGTCGTTTGCAAAATGGTTATTTTTAAGGGCTATATATATAATTAAAATATATATAAATACCATAGCGACTATTCTAAATTTTAAACCGGACATTACTCACAATTTATAAAGTGAAATCTGAATTTTTCACATTCATCAGAAAGAATAATTAAACAGATTCTAACGTTTCTAGTTTTACTGAAATCTGATTTATATTTCATTATGTACATTCATTTAAAATTTAAAATTGAATTTTTAAACTACCGCACAATTTCAAGCTCGTTTATAATTAAAATAAATTTATACGTTCTAACTTCGATTTAAATAAATTTTTAGTCGCTATTATTTAAAATAATCATTTAAATATTCAAAATCCATTAAAGCAGCTAAATTAAAAAAAATTAAATTGGTTCTGAAATTCCAGGTTGTTGCAATCTCCCCCACTTAAAATCTTTCCGTCCTCGAAAAGGAATGGAGATGAAAGTTGTTTAACCAACCAACTCAACTTTCATTCTGGCTTGGCTTCTTCAACTTTTCAGTTTCGAAGAACTTTCTTATTTCTCAAAAATTTGGCTAACACCCTAAATTTTTGAAAAATTTCGCCATAAACTCCTTTGTACGGGAAGGGTTTGAAAATTTTATTGGGCCGTATTAGGCACCCAATAAATCAATAAAAAGCATACACAATTTTTGTGATCTATCTATGCCCAATGGAGACGTGTAAAATTGTCGCAATCTCATACCTTGCCCCAGTGTTGGAAATAAAATAATCCATGTGCCTTAATTAAAAACAAGAGAGACGTGAATTATTGTCATCTCGAGACCTATGTAGGGTTTTTATTAAATCCTGTCCCAAGCACCGTTACATGTATTTCTTAATTAAAGTTCATAATCAGTCTTCTGTTCAACCTGTAATTCAGTCATAGCCATACAAGCGTCTCGCTCTTACGGTAATCCAAACCTCATCATATAAGTGCCAAATGCTTATATGGAATATGATATGTTATGCTGTCTTCATGTTGTATTCCATGCGGTGTAGTTCATAATTTATTTGTTGCTATCCTATGGCGTACGTTTACAATCTCACATAGAACACCATCACAATGCATCCAATTTCATTCATAGGAGTTTATACAATAAATAAAATTTCGCGACCAACTCATTAAGGTGCGCCCGTTTGTCGGGCATGCCACTTATTGCTTAACTCAACGCTAAGCCATTAACCTGTTCAACATATATATGTATGCATATCCAATTCTAACTAGACTGGTAATTCAGTTTAACTTCACTTAATTAAATTAAATAACATGTGTTTTCGTATATTCAATGTCCAAAATTGCCAAAAATAACGTCTAATTTATTTAAATCAAACGTCATAAGTAAGTAAACAAGAAAAACCAAACAATCACACAAACAATTAATTGGTTATTTCCCTTCTAAAAAAATAACTTTTGAAAAATATAACTTCTAAAAATCAGATTATATAATAATCACAAACACGTTACATATGAATATATCACGCCAACTCATTCTAGGGCATTACTAACCCCATCTCTAATGAGTTTCTCATTTTAGGATGCTACTGATCCTATCTCTAATGGATATTCTTAAATAGAATGTTAATAATTCTATCCCTGGTGAATTTTCTCGTTCGGTTTTTGTAACGACCCGCATTCTACGCATTGAAGGATCGTAGAATGTTTATTTCGTTCTCATACGAAGTCGTATGGTCATGTAACTTTGGGGGACGACTATTTTGGTCATTAGCCATGTTCATGATTTTTGCCGATTTTTATATGACCGTTTTTCCCTTAGATGATCTTGTTTCGGCCATAACTTTTGATTGATAAGGAGTTTTGACCTGGAACAACTTCCATTAGATCCGGATGATGGTTTACCTTTCCGTAGAGTGATCACATTAGCCAAATGAACTAATTGTTTTGGAGATATGGTTGAAACAAGATTTAGAATGTGAAAAACAGCTTAATCGGGCCTAATTAGGGTAAGTAGCAAGAGAGCCTATAACCCATTTCGGGATTAGGGTTATGGGGAGGCTGAGAACAGTAGGAAAACAATTATTATTTCATTTTTCAGCCACCTAAAACATTTCTCTAACCCTAGCCATGTCCTCTACCTTCTAATTTCATCCCAAATCGCTCTCTAATCAAGTTTTAGCCTAATCTACATCAAATCATGGCAAATCAACACCAAATCAGAGTTGCAGCTGCTGTGTTGCATAGGAAAATTCCCCAAATCAGAGATAGTTTCAAATCTAAAGTTAATTTGTGGCTAAGGTGAGTGATTAGCATTGTTTTTACATTAATTACAGTTAATTAGGGTGATTAGTGTTAATTAACGAAATTATGCTTGTTAAAAATCTGGAAAAATGTTTAGAAATTTTTAAATATTATTTTAAGCCTCTTTTAGAAGTTTGGGTTAACTTGTTTAAGTTTTGCTAATCCTATCATTAGATTTGCTTAAACATGCTTAAGGGGAAAATACGGGCTTTAGGTATGTTTGATCCGTTTTGACATATCAAATTGTTGTTTTGGTGTTTGTGGCCAATTCTGTATGTTGCTATGACTATGTGGTATGCTTTGTGATTGATTAGAACAGTTAGAATGGTAGAAAACTCCGTTGTGTGGTGTAAAACAGTCACTGGAAAATTGCAGGAAATGTGCAGGGTTTCGGATCGGATCGGATTATAGGGCTCAGATCAGATAGGAGAACCGGGTAAAGACATTCGAACCGGACCGGAACTTGGCCTCAGAGACTTGGCAAGAAGGATGGCCATTCGCTTAGAGTTCAAGTTGGGTCAGAGATCGGATCGGGTCTGAATGAAACATGGGATCGGATCGTAATGAGCAAGCTGGAGCAAGAGGGACGAATGGAACCAAGGGGCAAAGCACCGAACCAAACCGGACTAAGACAAGGAGTGCCGAACCGAACCGATGTGACGTGGAGGACCTCATATATCGAACCAAACCAGATTGATGGCTAGGAACTACAGCAAGCCAAACCGAACCAGGAAAGGACAACCGAACCGCATATGGAGGCCGAACCGAACCGGATTGGAGCTGCAATTACGCGACGACTCTTTTGAAGACCAACTCCAACTCGACCAAAACCCGAGATGCAAAGGTAGTCTAAATGGGAAGTAGAACTCAGTATCCGATGGGAACTAATGAGTTAACTTCATGATTGGACTTTGTTGCGGGACGTGTGCTAAGGGTTATCAACATCCATAACTTTGATTCACCACCAAGACGGATGTTAGGCTACGGATCTGTGCAGTGGTGTAGTTATTACTCCGTGGGGCAGAGCGATCGTAGCATGGTTATGAGCCTATGCTGTGGAGTCGTCATGACTTCATGGGGCAGAGTGGATATAGCAAGGACTAGTGGCTGTGAATCAGTGCAGTGGAGTAGCTATGACTCCATGGGGCAGAGTGATTATATCAAGGATTTGGGTGATCAAAGCGGTAGATATCGTATGCTTTACACACTGAGAGAGAGATGTGAAGATGGTTGCTATGTTCGATTGTTTGCCATCACTATGACATGCACACCCTCACACCTGTATCTTTATAAAATATGTTGGTGTCAACATAAAGTATTGTACTTCTTGTGTGCTAAATCTATGGTTGCAGGTCCACGTCCAGGTATGGTTTAGTTACCTGTTATTGTTCTGTTTTGCTGCTTATTGCTCATACCAGACTTTTGTCTGACCCAGATTTTTATGTCTATTCTTATTACTCTGGGTGCTCTTAAACGGGCAGAGTAGAGATTTAACGACCCGAACTTCCCCGTGAAGGAAAGCACGGATCCAACTTTAATGACCTAAACTTCCCCGTGAAGGAAAGCACGGATTGCTTTGAAGGCAAGACGAATCAGAACGCAAACAGAAGAACATTTCATTGTTTATTACAACAATTCCATCAGAATACAAGAATATACAGAGTATGAATAAATATTACACATTGATAAATATCAGAGATTTAAATTATATTTAAATACATAACAGCGGAAAAATAATACAACACACAACTGAAAGGAGATAAACGGATACAGAGCTTTCTGAATATCATTCCAGCTATAAACTAGGATCCTGTGAATATAAATCTGCAAAACCAAAACAACTAGCTACCCGTGTGGAAAATAGGGGCACTCAGAGTTCAGGTTAAAACAATAAACTCCAGGTCAGTCTTGTGATTGGTGTGAGAACTAAAACAGTTATTAATCTATATTTTTAAAGTTAGGTAAATCAAGGGACCACGTCGTATAACACGGAACTGGTTTCCTCCCAAGAATACCAGTGCATAAAACAAACAGCGCAATGCTAAATAAAGAAAAATGAAGCTATTATAAGAACCAGGTCCCATCGCACAATGCAACGCAAGCCGGAGGATAGGGTTTTACTTATAATAGCCAAATAATGCTTAATACGTTAAATTTCATCTTTTATTATTACTATAAGTGAAGAAAACAACTTCAATCATAATGTATAAATCATAGACGGCATAAGTGCCTCATACCACTATGTCGACGTACTAGGCTCTACAAATAAAACCGAAATGTCACGTATTGGAAATTGGATTTCCGTCATGAGTCGAGGCAAAGGGAAAGCTCCTCTCCGTTCGAGACACTCTAGCAAATTTCTCAGGACCACACACAGCGATCCTGGATCTTCAGGGCTGGTCCTCTCTTACTTTTGAGGATTGGCAATTCCTGAACACACGCTTCCCGGTCCTTTCAGACCTATATCCGAGGCGCCTCTCTTCCAACAACCACACAGGTAAAAAGTATATAAATGTCAGGGCTGGTGGTCACTGACATCACCAATAGCTAGAAAGAAATGTCGTGCTCTCCCTGTAGTCACTATCCTGTTTTTGACTCATACCGAGGTGTGAGGCTCGCGAATTAACGCTATACACAAAGCTGTGCCTTATAGGCCATTCTTTGATCATCAACCACAAGACTTTTCTTTTCAATAAAAGCCTTGATCATTTGCCACTTAGGCATGCCACATAGGTAATTCATGCCATGCGACTGATATCTATCGATATATAACCTCTAAGCTAGTACATCTCAGAGAAGGGCGTTAAGCAAGAGAATAAATTCTCCGCTGCCAAACAGATATATATTTAATAGAAATCAATCACACAGAATAAAATCCAATGTCAGACACACAGTCCATTTACAAGTTCGTTCTGAGTCTGAACGAAACAGGAGGAACCTTATTCCTCACATATCCATCGAACTCCAAATACGTCTGGATGATCACCAACTGATTCCCTCCTCTTGGGTGTACATCCCAATCAAGATCATCAATAATCATCCAAACGATGTGAAGACCTCCGGTCTTCAACCACCGTCTTCATCTTCGACTTATCGTCGAATCGGTTATTCAAAATGGGTATAAACCAGGCCTTTCCAAATAAACCGCGTATGAAATAAACAAGTGTTACGCAAACACAACATACGCCTCATTCCAACTCAGAATATTCTTTATTCAAATATCCACATTCTTAGGGAAAGGTTCCCATTAATTTTGTCAAAGATAAATTCTTCTAAATTTATTCTTTATTCTTCCTTTGGATATCATTTCAAACCATGTTAAGGTTTTCCAAACTAGTCGGGATTAGCGAACCATAATGAAGTAATCATTTATTTTATTTCCCAATCCCAACCTATTCATCCCACGGAGCAAAACTGGTAATACTCCATATCTAACAGGTGTCATCGGTAAATATTAATTACCATTTCACGTTCAAATCTAATTAAAGATTTAACTATCGTTTGGAGCAAAACTGGTGATACTCCATTCTCGATCACTTTAATCTAATTAAAGATTCATTAAAACTCCACTTAGTTTTAATCTTCCCAAAAATCAATATTCTATCTTTAACTGGGTTAAAGAACCAATGTCATCTAAAACACGGTTCACGATAAACCCAAAATCACATTCCATTGTTAATCGGGTTAAAGAACCGGTGTTATTCAAAACACCACTCACGATAAACGCAAAAACCAATTTAAATTCAATTCCAATTAAATAACAAGGACAATTTCACTAAATCTTAATTAAAAGATTTATTCTTTTCTAAACTAGGTTCAAGAACAGCGTTATTTAAGACACCATTCACGACGAACCCAAAATCCAATTTGATATTAAATACAAGGCTCTGAATAGAAAATATATCGGTTTATATTCAATATCAAATTCTGAAACCAACAAATATCGTATTGGAAATAACGATATGAATATACCTTTCAAATTTCCACAACCATATCTGTATAATCGTGAAATCCAATATCGAAATATTCCGAAGATAATTTCGATTCAAATCCATTCCAATTCGTATATTGGAAATTCTGATTATTTTAAAACAACTTCAAATCCAATTTATTTATTTAAAAATAATTGGATTTTAATTCTAGATATAAACTAGTTTATTTCGATAAAAATATATTTTTATCTCTTTTAAATATGGTATTTTCATCCCAGTTCATTCCAATTTATATATTATGATTTTACACAAATTATTAGTATTTTTAATAATTTTATCAAGGCCCGTACATCGGTTTTCAATAACGGCCACCGAACTGCACTTACAACGACCTTTTCCAAATTTGATTTGGAAGTAATTCCAAATCCAACCATTAGATTTCAAATTTCTAATATTCATTGGAAAGCATTTTTCGATACGAACCCAACGGCTCCGGTTTCAGGAGAATCCGACGGTCGGATCTCCCATAACATCAATTCGAAGTCAATGGTCGAAATTCGCGAACTACCGCGGCGCGGCACGTTCTATTCAGGCCATTTAATATATATTATATATATATTATATATATTTCATCGATTTCAATTCAAAACGTATTTTATAATTCGTTTTAAATTCGTTTTCAAAACTGTTTCAACTTCATGTCCAATTTCAAATCAAAATTAAATATTTCATATCATTAATATATAAATGATAATATTTTCAAAATATTAGATTTTGAAATCACTTCCTTTTCTATATTCATTATAAAAACGAATATAATCGATATAAATATCGTTCGCGTCAAAATGGCGCAAATCTAATCCAAACGGCTTTATATATTTCAATAACTTCGTTATTCTATTCAACAAATGAATATTTTCTTCAACACTTGAATATATATTTTATTCAACACATGAATATTTATTAATTCTTACTTACAATAAAAATGTAAGTTTTGTCGTATAAAATATTTCGTTCAACACGTGAATAGTTTCAACACATGAATATTGTCAACACATGAGTATTGTCAACACATGACTATTGTCAACACATGACTATTTTGTTTATTCAACACATGAATTTAATTTATAATATTCTTTATTTTCCAATTTGGAATGAGGCCCAATCAATTACCATATAATGTTAATTATATGGATTTCATACAACACATGTATATAATAGCAATGATAAATAATCAACCATCATCCAAAGTGCACTACACAACTGCATAAGCATTAAATATAAATAATTAACGCTTACACAGTATGTCAACCAATCGATCGACATACAACTAAATAATTGGGATTAGTGTACGCCAAATATCATCCTAACACCCGTGTGGTGTTTCAATCCACAAACACTGAATATTATTTGTGCAGTTGGGCGATGTGTAAAATTCATCGTCCCAATCTGTATTAGTCAAATGGGTGCACACAAAAAATCGTCTGATTTATAAATGAATATTTATTTCATTTTATATACATGTTAAAAATTATACTCTTAACTATAAAATATTTATTCACATTCCACATCACACAATCAACTACACATCAAAATCAATCAAACAAACAAGTCATCCACGGTCTGTGGACGACGGGTGTCGGGTGCTGCTAAGCACCGTCTACATCCTAGTATATATTTTTAACTAGAAAATAAAATAAAGTGAGAAGTTCTCACCGAGAGCTAAACCAAACGCCACGACTCTTCAAATGTAGGAAATTTTCGTCGTGCTCGCCCTTTATCACTTTCGTTGTCCATATCCACTACATATATAAAAACCGCATCTTTATATTGTTGCTATGCATATAAAAATCACATTTTTATAACTACGATATATGGATAAAAAACACATTTTTATACGGCTACTATATAGATAGAAATTCTATTTTTATACCAGTGTTCCTATAATAAAGATCATATTTTTATCTCGTCATTCTCTATATAAAAATCACATTTTTATATATAAAGATCGTATTTTTATATCTTCACTACATATGTAAAAATCACTCCTTTACACTGCTACTTCCGTGATAAAAATTATATTTTATCTTGCTAGTAATATAATAAAAATTATGTTTTTATTACTCTTCATACATAGAAATTATATTTTTACCTCACTACATACATAAAAATTATATTTTTACTTCTCTACATATATAAAAATTATATTTTTATTATCATACTTCATATAAAAAGATCATATCTTTGTTCTATAACCATATAAATAAAAATAAAATCATAACTTTATAATTTAATAATCCATTCTTTATGATGTTAAAAATCCAACCCTTATGTTTAGAAAAACCTAATCTTTTAAAAATAAAAATATCAACTTTCATACAATAAAAATCCGGTCTTCCCACCATTCAAAATCTTATTTTTATTAATCCTTTATGTATAATAAAACACATTGTAATTCTAATTTAATACGTATGAAAAAACACGCTTTTAATACATAAATGGATAAAATAAATACACAAGGGGAGGGTGCTGGAGGTGATAGCGGCGCGGAGGAGGGTCAGAGGGGGAGTCATGGACGTGGAGGCGGAGATGGGGTGGCTAGGGCGCGGTTTCCTGTTGTTGGGGAGGTTTGGGGATTCACGGGTTTGGGGGGGGGGGGTCTTGAACGGCCGCTGGAGAGGGGGAGGAGGATCGGAGGGTGGCAGCTGCTCCGGCGTGGCGGTGGGCAGGGCGGTGGCATGGTGGAAGGGGGCTGGGCGACGAGATCCTGGATCGCATTTTTTTCTTTTCTTTTTTTTCTAGCGTTGACCGTGTACTATGAAGGGAGAGAGGGAGAGAGAAAACGGGGGTTTTATATAAATATATATATTTTATTATTTAATTTATTCTAAAAAGCAACTTTTAAATTCGATCTCCAACCGGGACCCAACGACTGATGCCCCTAGCTAATTACCCCCATTCTGAACACAATGGGATATGTATCGTAGGCTGACTTAATCGTTTCTATCAGTTTTCATTTAAATTAAAATTTAAATCTATATATTCAACTTTAAACGTGCATTTCAATTTACCAGGGCCACATACTAACTTTAAAAATTCCAGAAACATTATTTCAAGCTTCGTATTGATGATAAGGTCCTAAAAAACTAGTTTCATCAAATTCTGAGACCGTTTGAAAAATGGTCATTTTCCAATCGATTAAAATCAACTGAAACTATTAAAACACATTATCCTTTGCTACACTCACACATTGATTCAGAAAATTATGAATTTTGGAACCTAGCAATAACCTGACATCCCGGATCCAACAAAAGTGGTTTCATCGAAAACATAGATCGTTTGCAAAATTTCCATTTTTAAGGGCCAGAATTCCATAGCGACTATTCTGAATTTTCAACTGGGCATAACTTTTTATCCCCGCTATGAAATTTCAATTTTTCGGATTCATTGGAAAGATATTCTCAATTAGATTCTAATGATTTTGGTTTCACTAAAATCTGGTTTATTTTGAATCTTGTGCATTCATTTGAAATTCGAAATCGAAATTTCAAACTACCGCGCCATTTTCAATTCCTTTTATATTTAAAAATATTTATATTCTAACGATGATCTATATAAATAAACATTCTAATTCTATTCAAAATAAATTTCTCGTCGTCATTATTTAAAATAAATCATTTTAAATATTCGAAATTCATCAAAATTGCCAAAGTAAAAAATTTTAAATTGGCTCAGAATTTCCGGGTTGTTACAATCTCCCCCACTTAAAACTTTTCGTCCTCTAAAAGGAACGAAGCTGAAAGTTGTTTTATTAATCAACACAACTTCCATTATTTTCTTTACGGCTTAAGTTCTTCAACTTTTCAGTTTCTAAGAACTTTTCAAATTTTCAAAAATTTGGCTAACACCCTAAATTTCCAAAAAAAATCGCCATAACCTCCCCTGCACCGGGAGCTTCGGGATATTTCAAATAGCCTCCCACGACCCTCACCAATCCAAAAAGAAAAAGAAACAGCCAAGCGGCTCATAAAATCATCTATACCCAATAAATTTGTAAACATGTACCTATTTGTCGGGCAAACAATTTTATTCTTCTGCTCTAGACTCCTTGCTATGACATGTTCAATGGATATACATGTATATGCATGCAATTTCAAACAATTTTCAATATAGTTCAATATTTGGTTCCATTAGGCTAAATGGTTCAAAATTTTAATAAATGAAACCAATAATCAAACAACACAACCAGCAATCAATTAGTGGATTAGCTTTTCAAATTCATAATCTTGATATATATACAGAAAATCATGTTTTTGATGCCAAAACACAACAATAAGCCCTATCTAGATTTGGTTCTCTCACCAGTCTAATGGAAATATATAGATATCTCACTTTCGAAGCTCGAACATAAATGCTGATGATGTTTCGAACCACCATCGGAACATCTCCGGGCTACTAGAGTGCGATTCTATATCTATCCAATATATTAAAACTTTGAATATACGTTCATGACGCGTATATGCAAAATCTTTATATACTCGATTGTCCATATTCAATACAAATATAATATTCAAATACATACAAAATGGTTTAGATTTTCTAAACAAAACTTGTTTTCAATTTTTATTTCTTACTCTTCACACTCGTTCTAGGATACTGCTGATCCCATCTCTAACGAGTTATTCTTATTGGACATTACTAGTCCAATCTCTGATGAATTCTTTTGTTTGGTTTTAATGGGTCTTGTTCTCGAGATCTGTAAACCAAAGCTCTGATACCAACTTTAACGACCCGAACTTCCCCGTGAAGGAAAGCACGGATTGCTTTGAGAACAAGACAAATCGGAACGCAAACAGATGAACATTTCATTGTTTATTACAACAATTCAATCAGAATACAAGATAATACAGAGTATGAATAAATATCAGAGATTTAAATTACATTTAAATACATAGCAGTGGAAAAATAACACAACACACAACTGATAGGAGATATACGGATACAGAGCTTTTCGAATATCATTCCAGTTGCAAGCCAGGATCCTGTGAATATAAATCTGCAAAACCAAAACTACTATCTACCCGTGTGGAAAATAGGGGCACCCAGAGTTTAGGTTAAAACAATAAACTCCAGGTCAGTCATGTGACTGGTGTGAGAACTAAAACAGTTATTAGTCTTTATTTTTAAAGTTAGGTAAATCAAGGGACCACGCCGTATAACACGGAACGGGTTTCCTCCCAAGAATTCCAATGCATAAAACAAACAACGCAATGCTAAATAAAGAAAAATGAAGCTATTATAAGACCCAGGTCCCATCACACAATGCAACGCAAGCCATAGGATAGGGTTTTACCTTATAATAGCCAAATAATGCTTGATACGTTAAATTTCATCTTTTATTATTACTATAAGTGAAGAAAAAACTTCAATCATAATGTATAAATCATAGACGACATAAGTGCCCCATACCACTATGTTGCCATACTAGGCTCTACAAATAAAACCAAAATGTCACGTATTGGAAATTGGATTTCCGTCATGAGTCGAGGCAAGGGGCTAGCTTCTCCCCATTCGAGACACTCTAGCAAATGTCTCAGGACCACACACAGCGATCCTGGATCTTCAGGGCCGGTCCTCTCTTACTTTTGAGGATTAGCAATTCCTGAACACACGTTTCCCGGTCCTTTCAGACCTATATCCGAGGCGCCTCGCATCCAACAACCACACAGGTAAAAAGTATATAAATGTCAAGGTTGGTAGGTCACTGACATCATCCATAGCTAGAAAGAAACATCATGCTCTCCCTGTAGTCACTATCCTGTTTTTGACTCATACCGAGGTGTGAGGCTCGCGAATTAACCTATACACAAAGCTGTGCCACATAGGCTGTGCTTTGATCATCAATGTAACACCCCGTATTTTCTGTGAACGTATAAGTAACAAATCAGAGGTTAATTAATTTTTAAATAAGAATCAATGGAAACGGGTTGCGCCATTGCATTCGTCTCGGAATTCTGCTTGGAAACGAGTCCGAGTTTGCAAGAATCGGAGTCCGTATGAGGGAGATATGACCCTCCGAAGTTTCAGGAATTTTCAGAATCGAAAACAGTTCGAAATTCGAATTCAAACCCAGAAGCGGGCTGGGCGGGAAATTTCCCGCCCAGGACCCAGGTCGAATGGGGAGACGACTTGGTAGTCGACCCCCCCGACCAGGTCGATTGGGGAGTCGACTGGGTAGTCGACCCCCCCCTCCCCGACCAGGTCGACTAGGTAGTCGACCTAGGGGTCGACCTGCTCCCGAAATCCAGTTTTTGAACCTGGTTCGTTCTGATGTATTTGGTCACGTTTTCTACCTAGGTTCGTCCGCCTAAACCTATTTAAACAGCCCCAAACCCAGCCTTCTCTATACACAATTCTATTCTGCTTTTACTCTGCCTCTGTTCTAAATTAAATAAAATAATGGCGTCGCTACTCTGCTGGAATCAAAACTAGAAGATAATCGACATCAACCTAAGCAACTCAATTCAAACTAGAGATCAAAGCTTCTGCAACGATTCTACAACAATTAAAGTTCTTTCTTTAATCCAACCAAGGCAAGTAAAGTTATTTTCCGATATAAACGTTAATTCTGATTGTGACATGAATTGTAACTCTGAATCTGAGGTTATATCTGTTCTGTTATGTTTAGATCTTATTTTGTATCTCTTTCCTCTTTATGTTTTATAGCCAGGCTACCACGAGCCTGAGCCAGTCTCATAAGAGATTAACATACGCTAAAATGTTTGGGACAGTAAAATGAATGATGCATAAATTGGGCATGACCAATAGGTGACTGATTTGAGGAAAGAACATGGACTGTAGCTAGAACATAAATCTGAGACATATGACTGGACATGTTATATTTATAACATAAAGGGTATTGAACATATGATTTGAGATAAAGAGAATATGGCTTAGGTATAAAGATTTACATGAAAGTACGGTATCTATTAATGTAAATAAACACCTAAGCAAGGGATTTTTGGGGTATATGACATGCATAGTAATCGATGGCTATATTTGGTATAATTTATATATATGGATCTTCTGTGCTATGCAAGTTTAATAAAAAATGAAACAAATGATATATGGTATATGATCATATTGTGAATCATGACTATTATTTATGCATGTGAACTTAGGCAAGATTTATAATTAGGCAAGATATGTTTGTGAAACTTTAAGGAATGATTAAATCTGTTATATTTGCTAATTTGCTAGTTTTGTTACATTGGCTAATCTGCTAGTTCTGTTATATTGCTTAATCTGCTAGTTCTGCTCTACTGCCTAGTCTGCTAGATTTGTGCATCTACCAAATCTGTCATCTGCTAAGTCTGTTGAAAATGCCAAATCCGCTAAACTAAATCTGTTGAGATGCCTAATCTGTTGTCTGCTAAATCTGCTAGTTTGCTTAATCTGCTAAATTCGTTAGGTCGCCTAATCTGAGAAATCTGTTATCTGCTATATCTGTTGAGTTGATATAATTAGTCCGTTATTGACATAATTTGAATTGGCTATAGTTATGAATAATTGACATGTATATTAGGCATGGGTATAAATGGTAAATCATTAATTAATTGGCCGCAAAGATAGACATGGCTAACTCGAGGTTAGAATGAGTTTGCGGCGTAATTCTGCCCGGAACCGCCCGGCATATTCTAGTGGCCGCAAACAATAGGTTCTAATGTGAGAAGTTAGTCATAACGTGCTTGAAACCCGAGATTAGACTCAGTTTGCGACAGAAACCTGCCCGGAACCAACCGGCCTAACCAGTAGCCGCAAACTGTCAGTCTAATGTGAGAGGTCTGGGCATTAATATTTAATTAATGAAAATCTGAGATAAATATAATGTCTAAAACGTGTTGGGTAGGTAAGGTTAAACCAATTGGACCAATGAATCTGATAAACCCGTTTCGTGAATTTGTAGGCCCAATACAAAGTTAGACAATCTGTAACCGGTTAATCTGTAACCAGTAAATCTGCAAGTCTGTTAATCTGTGAACTAGTTGATCTAAACTCTGTATGTCTGAAACTTGTAAACAAGTTAATGTGAAATCTGTTAGTCTGGGGACACAAGGTTAGGAAGGAAATTACTTGTGTCATCTGTTGTTTGTGACCCATATTAGTCAGTAACCCTTTCTGGTATCAAAACTTTGACCCAACAGTAGGTAGGGTTCGGGCACGCTTACTGAACTAATTATAAGCGGTTCATTCTGATAATGGCGAGGGGTGTTGATGGTGCGTTCCAACCGGGTCATGTGTGTGCATGGATCCCGGTCTGCCTCTGAGGATGTAAGACGACGTGACATCTGTAAATAGGTCTGTGCCAATTGGTTGTCACTTTAGGGAGTGATACACCCTACTGTGGGCTCGACACAGGATATTTATGTATTAGGGAGCCGATCGCTTGGGGTAGGGTTTTAGGGTACACTTAGTTCTGTCTGTTTCTGTTGGTACCGTCCGTTTCTATTGGGTGGAAACACCTGTCTGTTTCTGCGTGGTACCATCTGTTCGGGTGGTAAAGGCCCAATTACTAGTGTACACCTAATTCTACATTCTGTTTCCGTTGGGATTAATCTGTTTCTGCTTCTGTCTGTTTCTGTTCGGGTGGTAAAGGCCCATTACTAGCACTCTTTTCCATGGAAATTATTCTGTACCCGTGTCTGTTTCAGTTTAGACATTAGGGTGACACCTAATTCTGTTATACTAGTATTAGTGCAGAGAAGTGTAAAACAATAGCTTATATCATTCTGTTTTTCTGTTATATCTGCTACACCTGTTACAATTATCTCTCATCCAGTTTTATGATCATGTCATGTTATTATTATCTGTTCATATGCTGAAAGTCAATGGACTTGCCAGACTTTATGTCTGACCCTTGTTGTTTCGCCTCTTTTCTTCCATTTCCCCCCAGGTTTTGTAGAAGGGAGTACTCTAACTTGATCCAGATTTCTTCCGCTTGAAGTGCTTAAAGTATGGCTTGGCTCTGTATAGCTTCCGTTCTGTGGGGATTATGATTTTAAAGTTTTGTACTCTGAAGGCTTTTGAACAAGGCTGATATATATGTACTTGAGTTTTTGGTAAAGTTGTAACCAAACTAATTTCTGTCCGCTGTAATGAAGTTATAAAGTTTTTTTTCAAGTACTATTTTTATATCTGTCTTGTAATATTCTTTTCTGTTTACTAAAATGCTCCATCAAAGTTAAGGCATTCCCTTTGTGAGTGACCTTTAAGGAGGTGGGGTGTTACAATCAACCACAAGACTTTGCTTTTCAACAAAAGCCTTGATCATTTGCCACTTCGGCATGCCACACAGGCAATTCATGCCATGCGACTGATATCTATCGATATATAACCTCTAAGCTCGTACGTCTCAGAGAAGGTCGTTAAGCAAGAGAATAAATTCTCCGCCGCCAAATAGATATATATTTAATAGAAATCAATCACATAGAATAAAATCTAGTGTCAGACACACAGTCCATTTACAAGTTCGTTCTGGGTCTGGATGAAACCAGAGGAACCTTATTCCTCACATATCCATCGATCTCCAAATACGTCTGGATGATCACCAACTGATTCCCTCCTCTTGGGTGTACATCCCAATCAAGATCATCAATAATCATCCAAACGATGTGAAGACCTCCGGTCTTCAACCACCGTCTTCATCTTCGACTTATCGTCGAATCGGTTATTCAAAATGGGTATAAATCAGGCCTTTCCAAATAAACCGCGTATGAAATAAACAAGTGTTACGCAAACACAACATACGCCTCATTCCAATTTAGAATATTCTTTATTCAAATATCCACATTCTTAGGGAAAGGTTCCCAATAATTTTATCAAAGATAAATTCTTCTAAATTTATTCTTTAATCTTCCTTTGGATATCATTTCAAACCATGTTAAGGTTCTCCAAACTAGTCGGGATTAGCGAACCACAACGAAGTAATCATTTATTTTATTTCCCAATCCCAACCTATTCATTCCATGGAGCAAAACTGGTAATACTCCATATCTAACATCGTTTGGAGCAAAATTGGTGATATTCCATTCTCGATCACAATCTAATTAAAGGTTCATTAAAACTCCACTTAGTTTTAATCTTCCCAAAAATCAATATCCTATCTTTAACTGGGTTAAAGAACCAATGTCATCTAAAACACAGTTCACGATAAACCCAAAATCACATTCCATTGTTAATCGGGTTAAAGAACAAGTGTTATTCAAAACACCGCTCACGATAAACCCCAAAAACCAATTTAAATTCAATTCCAATTAACTAACAATTAACTGGACAATTTCATTAAATCTTAATTAAAATATTTGTTCTTTTCTAAACTTGGTTCAAGAACAGTGTTATTTAAGACACCATTCACCACGAACCCAAAATCCCATTTGATATTAGATACAAGGCTCTGAATAGAAAATATATCGACTTATATTCAATATCAAATTCTGAAACCAACAAATATCGCATTGGAAATAACGATATGAATATATCTTTCAAATTTCCACAACCATATCTGTATAATCACGAAATCCAATATCGAAAATTTCCGAAGATAATTTCGATTCAATCCATTCCAATTCGTATATTGGAAATTCTGATTATTTTAAAACCACTTCAAATCCAATTTATTTATTTAAAAATAATTGGATTTTAATTCTAGTTATAAACTAGTTTATTTCGATAAAAATATATTTTTATCTCTTTCAAATATTGGATTTTCATCCCAATTCTTTCCAATTCATATTTTACGATTTTACACAAATTATTAATATTTTTAATAATTTTATCAAGGCCCGTGCAGTCGGTTTTCAATAACGACCACCGAACTGCACTTACAAAGACCTTTTCCAAATTTGATTTGGACATAATTCCAAATCGAACCGTTAGATTTCAAATTTCTAATATTCATTAGAAAGCTCTTTTCGATACGAACCCAACTATTCCGGTTTCAGGAGAATCCGACGGTCAGATCTCCTGTAACGTCAATTTGAAGTCAATGGTTGAAATTCGCGAACTACCATGGCGCGACGCATTCTATTTAGGCCATTTAATATATATAAATATAATATATATATTATGTATATTTCGTCAATTTCAATTCAAAACGTATTCTATATTTCGTTTTAAATTCGTTTTCAAAACAATTTCAACTTCATATTCAATTTCAAATCAAAATTGAATATTTCATATCATTAATATATAAATGATAATATTTTCAAAATATTAGATTTTGAAATCACTTCGATTTTTATTATAAAAACGAGCATAATCGATATAAATATCGCTCGCGTCAAAATGGTGCAAATCTAATCCACATGGCTTTATATATTTCAATAACTTCGTTATTCTATTCAACAAATGAATATTTTCTTCAACACATGAATATATATTTATTCAACACATGAATATTTATTAATTCTTACTTACAATAAAAATGTGAGTATTATTGTACAAAATATTTCGTTCAACACATGAATAGTTTCAACACATGAATATTCTTAACACATGAGTATTGTCAACACATGAGTATTGTCAACACATGACTATTTTGTTTATTCAACGCATGAATTTAATTTATAATATTATTTATTTTTCCAAATTGGAACGAGGCCCAATCAATTACCATATAATGTTAATTATGTGGATTCCATACAACACATGCATATAATAGCAATGATAAATAATCAACCATCATCCAAAGTGCACTACACAACTGCATAAGCATTAAATATAAATAATTAATGCTTACACAGTCTGTCAACCAATCGATCGACATACAACTACATAATTGGGATTAGTGTACGCCAAATATCATCCCAACACCCGTGTGGGGTTTCAATCCACAAACACTGAATATTATTTGTGCAGTTGGGCGATGTGTAAAATTTATCGTCCTAATCAATATCAGTCAAATGGGTGCACATAAACAAATCGTCTGATTTGTAAATGAATATTTATTTCATTTTATATACACGTTAAAAATTATATTTTTAACTATAAAATATTTATACCCATTCCACATCACACAATCAACTACACATCAAAATCAATCAAACAAACAAGTCATCCATGGTCTGTGGACGATGGGTGTCGGGTGCTACTAAGCACCGTCTGCATCCTAGTATATACTTTTTACTAGAAAATAAAATAAAGTGAGAAGTTCTCACCGAGAGCTAAACCAAACGCTGCGACTCTTCATATGTAGGAAATTTTCGTCGTGCTCGCCCTTTATCACTTTCGTTGTCTGTATCCACTACATATATAAAAACCACATCTTTATATTGTTGCTATGCATATAAAAATCACATTTTTACAACTACGTTATATGGATAAAAATCACATTTTTATACTGCTACTATATAGATAAAAATTCTATTTTTATACCAATGTTCCTATAATAAAGATCATATTTTTATCTCGTCATTCTTTATATAAAAATCACATTTTTATATATAAAAGATCGTATTTTTATATCTTTACTACATATGTAAAAATCACTCCTTTACACCACTACGTCAATGATAAAAATTATATTTTTATCTTGCTAGTAATATAATAAAAATTATGTTTTTATTACACTACATACATAGAAATTATATTTTTACCTCACTACATACATAAAAATTATATTTTTACTTCTCTACATATATAAAAATTATATTTTTATTATCGTACTTCATATAAAAAGATCGTATCTTTATTCTATAACCATATAAATAAAAATAAAATCATAACTTTATAATTTAAAAATCCGTTCTTTATGATGTTAAAAATCCAACCTTTATGTTTAGAAAAACCTAATCTTTTGCAAATAAAAATCTCAACTTTCATACATTAAAAATTCGGTCTTTCCAAAATCTTATTTTTATTAATCCTATATGTATAATAAAACACATTGTAATTCTAATTTAATACATATGAAAAAACATGCTTTTAATATATAAATTGATAAAATAAATATAAACACTCACAAGGGGAGGGCGTTGGAGGTGATAGCAGCGCGGAGGAGTGTCAGAGGGGGAGTCACGGTCGTGGACGTGGAGATGGGGGTGGCTAGGGCACGGTTTCCTATTGGTTGGGAAGTTTGGGGATTCACGGGTTTCGGGGGAGGGGTCTTGAACGGTGGCGGTAGAGGGGGAGGAGGATCGGAGGGTGGCGGCTGCTCCGGCGTGGCGGTGGGCAGGAAGGTGGCGCGGTGGAAGGGGGTTGGGCGACTGGATCCTAGTTCACATTTTTTTTCTTGTTTTCTAGTGTTGACCGTGTATTGTGAAGGGAGAGAGGGAGAGAGAAAAAGGCGATTTTATATAAATATATATATTATTATTTAATTAATTCTAAAAAGCAACTTTTAAATTCGATCTCCAATCGGGACCCAACGACTGACGCCCCTAGCTAATTACCCCATTCTAAACACAATGGGATATGTACAGTAGGCTGATTTGATCGTTTCGATCAGTTTTCATTTAAATTAAAGTTTAAATCTATATATTCAATTTTAAACGCACATTTCAATTTACCAGGGCCATATACGTAACTCTAAAAATTCCAGAAAAATTATTTCTTGCTTCGTATTGATGATACGGTCCTAACAAATCTGGTTTCATCAAATTCTGAGACCGTTTGAAGAATGGTCATTTTCCAGTCGATTAAAATCAACTTAAACTGTTAAAACACGTTTTCCTTTGCCACACTCACACATTGATTCAGAAAATTATGAATTTTGAAATCTAGCAATAACCTGACATCCCGGATCCAACAAAAGTGGTTTCGTCGAAAGAAGAGATCGTTTGCAAAATTTCCATTTTTAAGGGCCAAAATTCCATAGTGACTATTCTGAATTTTCAACTGGGCATAACTTTTTATCCCCGCTATGAAATTTCAATTTTTCGGATTTGTTGGAAAGATATTCTCAATTAGATTCTAATATTTTTGGTTTCGCTAAAATCCGGTTTATTTTGAATCCTGTGCATTCATTTGAGATTCGTAATCGAAATTTCAAACTACCGCGCCATTTTTAATTCCTTTTATATTTAAAATAAAATATTTATATTCTAACGACGATCTACATAAATATACATTCTAATTCTATTCAAAATAAATTTCTCATCGTCATTATTTAAAATAAATCATTTTAAATATTCGAAATTCATCAAAATTACCAAAATAAAAATTTGGCTTAGAATTTCTGGGTTGTTACAGGAGACAGGTTAGGTGGTATGCACGAGTAGTTGTACCAGAGATGAGCAGGAGGTTTCCACGTATGATATATACATATATTCTCCCTGTGTCGCTGCTGGTCACTACTTTGGGCATTAATAGTGTACCTTTCTTATTTTGCTTTAGAGGCAGTTTTAAAAGTTATAATAATGATGATGTGGAACATAAGCTGTATTTTGGATTTTCCGCTACTATGATGGTTTAGTTTCAGCTTATGCGCTGTCTCACCTGCTTTATGTCATAGTTATGTTATTATTATATTTTATTCCATGCACTGTGAGACATTCTACAGGTTCCTCGTTAGTTCAAATTCCCTTCTTTCCTTTCTTTGGCTATCATCCCATGCTAGTTGGACATTGGCACAACGCACTTTCATTGGAAATATCGGCTGGTGTGGGGCGGGCCGTCACATTTGGTATCATAGCTCTAGGTTGCGTAGTTAACCTAGGGAAGACACCTAGGAGAGATAGTATACATATATGAGAGAGTGTATTTGTGATATTTGGTTTTCAAAAGTTATATATATACTATTAGTATATTTAAGGATGAGGTCGCACTGCACTGGCACCACTGAAGAGTTGGTTAATCGTTTTCTCCTTACAGATTGAACGATGAGCCAATATGCTAGGGGTACTGGTAGAGGAGCTAATAATGGGAATGCTTCTGATATGAGGACGATGTTTACTGACTTCATGAGAGAGGTGCTTAGAAATGTTGCAACTGGTGGTGGTGGAGCGATGCAGGTGCCTAAGGCCGATTTATCCAAGCTATGCAAGGATTACACTAGCCTTGGTGGGAAGCCGTTCCACGGAGCGGAATCGGCTACAGAATTTCAGGATTGGTTGAATAGCTGTGAGCATATCTTCAAAGACTTGCGTATCGAGGATGCGACAAAGAGAAAGCTAGCATCCCGTCAGCTGAAAGAATGAGCGATGAATTGTTGGAATGCTATTAAGGCAGCTACTCCAGAGGATCAAGTTACATGGGATCAGTTTGAGGCCCGATTCAGCGTAAATTTTATCCCAACTACTTAGAAGTCAGAGCTATTTAGGAAGTTCTTCGAGTTTAAACAGAATGGTACGGCAGTCTCGGAGTATATTGCTGAGTTCGATACTTTATCAAAGTATGGATTATCTCTTATCGACACTCCCGAGAAGAAGAATGAGAAGTTCATAACAGGCTTAGATCAGTACATGGGGGAAAGGCTTATAAACCATATCGATGAGATGTTTGAATCGATTGTGGGGAAAGCTTTGAGATCAGAGAGTCTATACCCTAAATTGAAGACTGAGGTTGCATCTGCAGAGGAGCCAAAACCGCAAGCAAGCGGTGGAGGCAAGAATGGTTCTCAGAATAAGACCAAGGATGGCTAGAAGAAGAAGAATAAGAAAGATTTTGAGTGCTTTAGCTGTGGCAAGATTTGCCGTTATGCTAAAGAATGTCAAGCGAAGCCACCGGATAGGAAGTGTTTCAACTGCGGCCAAGTGGGACAACACAAGGGTAAATGTCCACAACCCCCTAAAGAGAAGCAGATTGTGAAAGCATATGCTCTTAATGTTGTTCCTTCTTCGTCGAATGCCCCAACCGCGGCAGGGAAAGGAAAGAATGTCATCATTCAAGGTATGCTTTCTATTTATGATGTCCCTGTTCGAGTATTGTTTGATACCGGAGCGTCCCATTCCTTCATATCCAGTGACCTAGTAGATAGGTTGGGATTGGAACCCGAGATAGTCGATAGACCTTTAGCGGTGACGAACCCGATTCGTGGTTCAACTTGCCTTAGCATGATTTGTCGTAATGTGGTCTTATCGTGTCATAAATGCATGTTTGTTTGTGATTGCTTTGTTTTGGGCTTTAGTGGGTTTGGCATTATTTTGGGAGTCGATTGGCTCCAAAGGTATGGGGGTGGTGGTAGACTGTGAGGGCACTTTGGTGACAATTACAGCGGATGATGGGCGGAGGGTAGTGTTTGGTGGTCTACCTAGTGATGGGGTAATGGCTAGTTGTCAAAATTCCCTCGACATCTTGCATGATGAGTTGTCAGATGTGCCCGTGGCTGGCCAGTATCTGGACATCTTCGAGGAAGTGACCGGACTTCCACTACACCAAGAGATTGAGTTCCGTATTGATTTAGTGAAAGATGCCAGACCTATAGTGATGCCACTTCATTTGTATGGCACCAAGGAAGCAGCTAGAGCTCGGGGTGCAAGTAAGCGATCTATTGAAGAAGGGATTTATCAGAAGAAGTGCTTCCGAGTGCGGAGCACCAGTTGTGTTTGCTACCAAGGCAGATGGTTCCCTTCGATTGTGTGTGGACTACCGCGAGCTGAATAAGGTGATGAGGAAGAATAAATATCCTCTACCGTTGATAGATGATTTGCTTGATCAGTTGAGTGGCGCGAGAGTGTTCTCCCAATTAGATCTCGTGACATGTTTTCATTAGCTAAGGGTGGAAGCTGAGAGTATAGCTAAAACGGCCTTTCGGACGCCGTTTGGATTCTATGTATGGTTGGTCATGCCATTTGGGTTGACCAATGCACCAGCATATTTTGTGGATCTTATGAATAGATTATTTCGAGATCAACTGAACAAGTTTGTTATTTTGTTCGTGGACGACATACTTGTCTACTCGAAAACAGAGGAAGAACACAAGGAACATTTGAAGATAGTGATGGAGGTGTTGAGAAAACACAAATTGAAAGCAAAGTTTTCTAAGTGTCACTTCTGGAGGAGGGAAATGAGATTCTTGGGCCATGTCGTTTCAGAAAATGGTATTGCTGGGGACCCTGCAAAGGTGGCTATGGTACAGGATTGGTCTACGCCCAAGAATGCAACAGACGTAAGAAGTTTCTTAGGATTGGTTGCATATTATCATACCTTCATCCAAGACTTTCCAAGATAGCAGCGCCGTTGACTCAGTTGATCAAGAAGAATCAAGCTTTTGACTAAGACGAAAAGTGTGAGAATGCATTCAAGAGCCTAAAAGAAAAGTTGACATGTGCACCAGTGTTAGTAATTCCTAAGGGGAATGAATAGATGACAGTATATACAGACGCATGTGGTACCAGACTAGGTGTTGTATTGATGCAAGGAGGTAGGGTTGTAGCTTATTCTAGTCGGCAACTGAAACCGCACGAGAAAAGATACCCTACCCACGATTTGGAATTAGCAGCGATCGTATTCGTGTTGAAGATGTAGAGACATTATCACTTGGAGAAAGATTTGAGTTTTTACCAATCATAAGTCATTAAAGTATCTTTTCTCTCAGAAGTATCTAAATCTCTGATAGCAAAGATGGTTAGAATTCTTGGCTTCCTATGATTTCGATATCGCATATACACCAGGGAAGGGCAATGAGGTAGCTGATGCATTGAGTAGAAGACATGCCAGTTTAGGGGCTATGTTTCTGGAATGGAAGCAGCTGGAGTATATCGCTGGGAATGATTTCAGACCAAAGTGTGAATTGGATCCAGAGATGTTAACAAGTTTGACGATTAGACCCACTTTGATTGAGTGGATTGGTTCCAGTCAGAGGGACGACCCTAACCTATTGGAAATCATCTCCAAGTTAGATATGGGTATCGACGAGGAGATGAACAAGTATAGGCTTGATCGAGAAGGATGGCTTAGAAAGAATGGAAGACTAGTTTTGCCCAATGTCAATGGATTGAGAGATGAAGTGCTTAGAGAATGTCACCACTCAAAACTGACCATACATCCCGGTGGTAACAAGATGTATCGAGACATGAAGCAGACTTACTACTGGGAAGGGATGAAGAAAGATGTTAGGAGTTTTATATCTAAGTGCATAAATTGCCAGCTAGTTAAAGCCGAGCAAAAGAAGCCAAGTGGTTTGTTACAAACATTAGAGATTCCAAAATTGAAATGGGAGCAAGTATCAATGGATTTCATTGATGGGTTACCAAGGACTAGATCGGGCCACGATAATATTTGGGTGATTGTAGATAGATTGACCAAGAATGCAAGGTTCATACCGATCAAATCGAATATAACAACAGCTAAGTTAGCATAACTATATATGAAGTGGGTAGTGAGATTTCAAGGAGTAACTAAAAGCATTGTGAGTGACTGACAACCGTTGTTTACTAGTGGGTTTTGGAAGAGCTTACAAGAGGCTGCAGGGTCAGAATTATATCTCAGTACCGCGTATCAACCTCAAACTGATGGTCAAACAGAGAGGGTAAATCGTATATTAGAAGATCTCTTAAGAGCCTGCATATTGGATTTTGGTGGATCATGGGATGACTATTTACATCTAGTAGAGTTTGCATATAATAATAGTTATCAATCCAGTACTGGTATGGCTCCAATTGAAGCTTTGTATGGAAGACCGTGCAACTCACCGTCATAATGGTTAGAAACTGGTGAGTAGTTTTTGCTTGGACCATGTGTGATAAGAGAAACTTCAGACAAGATTAAGATCATTCAACAGCGAATGAAGGCTGCCCAAGATAGGCAGAAGAGTTATGCTGATAAGAGGCGAAAGGATTTGAAATTCTCCGTTGGCGACCCAGTATTTCTCAAGATCTCTTCATTAAAGAATGTTATTCGATTTGGAAGGAGAGGAAAGCTGGCACCAAGATTTGTTGGTCCATCCCCAATCCTCGAGAAAGTTCGGAATTTGGCATATAAAGTTGAATTACTAGAGAAGATGGCAGGAGTTCATAACGTATTTCATGTTTCCCAGTTAAGGAAATTTGTGCACGACCCCGATATGACTATTTCAACTGATTAGTTGGATGATATCAAAGTAGAACCTGAGGCGGTTGGGAACCGCAAGCCGATTCGTATTATCGAGCACGATACGAAGCAACTTCGAAAGAAAGCGGTTAATCTAGTCAAGGTTCAGTGGGGCGAGAATGTGAATGACTGTACTTGGGAGACAGAGGAGAGCATTAGGAAGACGTATCCAGAACTCTTTGCCTGGTAAGATTTTAATTGCGACTTAGTTTTCCGCATGCTAGGATAGAATTGTTTGTTTGTTTTTGTATGTTTGATTATTGTGAATGGTTGATAGGCATGCTGGATCCTTTGCTTGTTTCTTTGTTAAGGAATTTCAGGGGCGAAATTTCTTAAGGGGGGAGAATGTAACGACCCGCATTCTACGCATCGAAGGATCGTAGAATATTTATTTATTTCTCATACGAAGTCGTATGGTCATGTAACTTTGGGGAACGACTATTGGGGTCATTCCCCATGTTCATGACTTTTGCCGATTTTTATATGACTGTTTTGCCCATAGGTGATCTTGTTTCGGCAATAACTTTTGATTGATAAGGATTTTTGACCTAGAACCACTTCCAATAGATTCAGATGATGGTTTACCTTTTCGCTGAGTGGTCACATTAGCCAAACGGACTTACCGTTTAGGAGATATGGCCAAAACAAGGTTTAGAAGGTGAAAAACAGCTTAACCAAGCCTAATTTGGGTGATTTGCAAGAAAGCCCATAATCCATTTCGGGATTAGGTTTATGAGGAGGTTGAGAACAGTAGGAAAACGATTTTTATTTCATTTTTCAACCGCCTAAAACATTTCTCTAACCCTAGCCATGACCTCTACCTTCTAATTTCATCCCAAATAAATCTCTAATCAAGTTTTAGCCTAATCTACATCAAATCATGGCAAATCAACACCAAATCAGAGTTGCAGCTGCTGTGTTGCATAGGAAAATGCCCCAAATCAGAGATAGTTTCAGATCTAGAGTTAATTTGTGGCTAAGGTGAGTGATTAGCATTGTTTTTACACTAATTACAGTTAATTAGGGTGATTAGTGTTAATTAATGAAATTATGCATGTTAAAAATTGGGAAAAATGTTTAGAAATTCTTAAATATTATTTTAATCCTCTGTTAGAAGATTGGGTTAATTTGGTTAAGTTCTTCTAATCCTATCATTAGATTTGCTTAAACATGCTTAAGGGGAAAATATGGGTTTTAAGTATGTTTGAGCCGTTTTGACATATCAAATTGTTGTTTTGGTGTTTGTGGTTAATTCTATATGCTGTTATGACTATATGGTATGCTTTGTGATTGATTAGAACAGTTAGAATGGTCGAAAACGCCGTCGTTTGGCGTAAAACAATCATTGGAAAAATTGCAGGAAATGTGCAGTGTTTCGGATCGGAACGGATTATAGGGCTCGGATCGGATAGGAGAGCCGGGAAAAGACATTTGAACCAGACCGGAACTGGGCCTAATAGACTTGGCAAGAAGGAAGGTCATTCGCTTAGAGTTGGAGTTGGGTCAGAGATCGGATCGGGTCTGAATGGAACATGGGATCGGATCGGAATGAGCAAGCTGGAGCAAGAGGGACGAATGGAACCAAGGGGCAAAGCACCTAACCGAACCGGACTAAGACCAGGAGTGCCGAACCTAACCGATGTGACGTGGAGGACCTCATATATCGAACCAAACCAGATTGATGGCCAGGAACTGGAGTAAGCCGAACCAAACCAGGGAAGGACAACCTAACCGAACCGCACATGGAGGCCGAACTGAACCGGATTGGAGCTGCGATTACGAGACGACTCTTTTGAAGACCAACTCCAACTCGACCAAAACCCGAGATGCAAAGGTAGTCCTAATGGGAAGTAGAACTCAGGATCCAGATGGGAATTAACGAGTTAAATTCATGATTGGACTTTGAAGCGAGACGTGTACTAAGGGGTTATCGACGTCCATAACTTTGATTCACCACCAAGAAGGATGTTAGGCTACGGACCAGTGCAGTGGGGTAGTTATTACTCCATTGGGCAGAGTGAACGTAACATGGTTATAAGCCAGTGCAGTGGAGTCGTCATGACTTCATGGGGCAGAGTGGATATAGCAAGGATTAGTGGTTATGGATCAGTGCAGTGTAGTCGCTTTGACTCCATGAGGCAGAGTGATCATAGTAAGGATTTGGGTGATCAAAGCGGTGGATATCGTATTCTTTACGCACCGAGAGAGAGAGAGATGTGAGGATGGTTGTATATTTGATTGTTTTCCATCACTATGACATGCATACCCCCTCCCCTGTATCTTTATAAAATATGTTAGTGTCACCTTAGTGTATTGTACATCTTGTGTGCTAACTCTTTGGTTGCAGGTCCAGGTTCAGGTATGGTTTAGTATACTGTTATTGTTCTATTTTGCTGCTTATCGCTCATACAAGACTTTTGTCTGACCTAGAGCTTTATGTCTCTTCTTATTACTCTGGGTGCTCTTAAATGGGCAGACCAGAGACAGGTTAGGTGGTATGCACGAGTAGCTGTACCGGAGACGAGCAAGAGGCTTCCACGTATAATATATACATATATTCTTCCTGTGTCGCTGCTGGCCACTACTTTGGGCATTAGTATTGTACCTTTCTTATTTTGCTTTAGAGACTATTTTAAAAGTTGTAATAATGATGATGTGGAACATAAGCTCCAGTCTAGATTTTCCGCTGCTATGATGGTTTAGTTTCAGCTTATGCACTGTCTCACCTGTTTTATGTCAAAGTTATGTTAATATTATATTTTATTCCATGTGCTATGAGATATTCTACAGGTTCCTTGTTAGTTCAAATTCCCTTCTTTCCTTTCTTTGGCGACCGTCCCGTGCTAGTTGGACACTGGCACAGTGCACTTTCATTGGAAATGTCGGTTGGTGCTGGGCGGGCCGTCATAGTTCTAATGTGTCTTGTTGTAACAACCCGCAATTTTGGAACCAATTTATAGCTTTTACTTTAGTTATTTTAATGGATGTTGAATATTTAAAATGATTTATTTTAAATAATAACGACTAAAAATTTATTTAAATTGAAGTTAGAACGTATAAATTTATATTAATTATAAAACGAACTTGAAATGGCATGCTTGTTTTGAAATTCAATTTTTAATTTAAAATGAATGTACGGATTCAAAATAAATCGGATTTCAGTAAAACCAGTAACATTTGAATTTGTTTAATAGTATCTTTCTAATGAATGTAAGAAACTGAGTTTCCATTTTATAAATTGGAAGTTATGTCTAGTTTAAAATTTAAAATAATCGCTATGGAAATTATGTATTTTAATATAATATATAACCCTTAAAAATAATCATTTTGCAAACGACCTCCGTTTTCGTTGAAACCACTTTTGTTAGACCTGAATGTCAAATTATTGTTAGGTTTAAATTTTCATAATTTTTGGAATTAATATGTGAGTGTGGTAAATTTAAATGTGTTTGGTAATTTCAGTTGCAATTTAATCGACTAGAAAAATATCATTTTTCAAAAGGTCTCCAAATTCGACGAAATTAATTTTGTTAGGACCGTATCATCAAAACATAGCTAGATTAACATTTTTTTTTGTTTTTTTGCAGTCAGTATGTGGCCCCGGTAAATTAAAATATACATTTAAATTCAATATATATTGATTTATATTTTAATTTTGACGAAAACTGATTGAGACGATTGAATTAACTTACAAAACATATCCCATTGTGTCCGGAATGGGGGTATTTGGCTATGTGCAATAGTCGTTGGGTTTGATTTGGAGTTCGAATCAATAAAAAGATATTATTGGAATTAAATATTATTTAAATATCTATATAACTCTTGGAAAATTAAACCATAGAGTCCATTCACGCGGTCAATCCCTTTTCCCTGAGCAGCCAGTAAAAGTGAAGGGCCTAAAACCTTCAAAATGAATTCGAAAATTATTCCAAATTCATCAAGATTTAGTTCTAATCTCTAAAGAAAATATGATAGAGTTTTCTTCAAGCTTTAAAGTGGTATGAGAATAATCAAAAATAAGGATGGGGTTTGTGAGATTTCGGAGCTCAAACGCGCGGTGTTCGAGCTCGATTTCGGACACTCCACAAACGTGCTGGTTGGCCAAAAGTTATGGCGGTGGATGGCGGTGTGACGCGCTCTGACGTGGTGAGCTCCGATCGACGGCGCAGCAGTTGTATGGCATGAAATTTGAAGCCCTAGGTCGGAGCAATTGGGTTTGAGGGCGGCAGATATTCAGAACGGGGAAGAAGAGTTAAAATGGTTATTAAATTAATTAAAATAGTTAATTATATTTAATTATAATAATAAAGTTAATAGTGTGTAAACTACCATATCTTGTTCAAATAAGAATGAAATCCAATGATTTCAATTGTGTTGGAATCGCAGAAAAGGGAGTTACACCATGGGGCTGACCAGAATGAAAAAAGAGCACATCAGAATTTGAGGCAAATTTAAACCTGAACCATACCAAAATCTTCAAATAAAGAGTTACAGAGTGGAACCCTAAGTGAGAACTCTCTCACTAAAATATTTGTACAGTTATTTAATTTATTCTATAACCGTAAATATATATATATATTTCCACTGATGATTTTTATCTGTTGTATGTGACATTGCTTGAGTTCAACACATGAAATATTCACGACTCATCTGCACAAAAAGCGTTGTTTGAATATATGACACTCGTATTTCGAACGATGTGGATACCCTTTGTGGTTGTTGAAACGTGATATAAATATCCATTTATTATTTGAACAGTAAATTTTCATTACTTGTCAAAGTAAAATTGGTTAATTAGAAAAATAATTCAAAACCGAATTAGAATTGGTTAAATTTATTAATAAATGGTTTATTTAAACAGACTGTTTGTTTGAAAACCCCACACGGGTATTGGAATGATATTTGACATACACTAATCCCAATATTTAGTTGTATGTCAATCGATGGGTTGACAGGCTGTGATGAGCGTTATTTATTTATTTTAATGCTTATATAGTTGTAAATTGCACTCTGGATGATGTTTGAATGGATAATGACTATTTATCATTATTGTTGAGTACATGCGATATATGAAATCCATATAACTGGAATTTTAAGATAATTGATTGAGTCGCGTTCCGGTTCAGAAATACGAATATTTTAAAATAATGAATATTTTAAAATAATATTCAGTGAATAGACAAAACATGATTTTGATGTCTGATTTTGGATGGACATGAAAATATTGAAATATATGAAGCCGAGTTAAGTATTGAACGCCATTTTAACTCGAACGGATTTTTATATCGATTTTATAATGAATATCGAAAAGAATTGATTCCAAAATTTGATAATTTGAAAATATTATCATTCTAATATTGTATTGATATAAAATATTTAATTTTGATTTAAGATTGAAAATGAAGTTGAAATCATTTTAAATGAATTTATAAACGATTTATGAAATATGTTATAAATGGAAATCAACGATATATATATTATATATATATTATATATATATATATATATATATATATATATATATATTAATGGCTTGAATAGAACGTGCCGAGCAGCGACCGTTCGCGAATTTCGACCATTAACTTCAAATGGACGTAACGGGAGACCCGACTATTGGAGTCCCCTAAA
Source organism: Allium sativum (assembly GCA_030737875.1). Taxonomy (NCBI): domain Eukaryota; kingdom Viridiplantae; phylum Streptophyta; class Magnoliopsida; order Asparagales; family Amaryllidaceae; genus Allium; species Allium sativum. Next base: position 896,097,835 of record CM060920.1, read on the forward strand.
TTCGGAACCGTTGGGTTGTATCAAAAAGAGATTTCCAACGATAATAAGAGATTTGAAATCTAACAGTTATATTTTAAAATATATCCAAATCAATTTTAGAAAAGGTTGCTATGGATGCAGTTCAGTGGCCGTTATTAGCTGACTGTAAGGCCTTAACAAAATTATTAAAAATATGGAAAAATTGTGTAAAATCATAGTAAATGATGTAGAAAGATTTTTGGATGAAAAATCCATATTTGAAAAGATGAAGGATATTTTTATCCAAATGAACTAATTATTAACTAGATTACAAATCCAATGGTTTTTAAATAAATAAATCGGATTCTTAAAAGGGTTTCGAAATAACCAGAATTTTTCAATATAAAAATTGGTATGGAAAATGGAAATAATCTTTGGAATATTTCGATGTTGGATTCCGTGATTATACGGATATTGTTGTGGGAATTTGGAAGATACAGATATCATTATTGCCAATACGATATCCGTTAGTTTCAAAATTTGATATTGAATATAAGCCAATATTATTTGCTATTCAGAGCCTTGTATTTAGTATCAAATTGGATTTTGGGTTTGTCGTGAATGGTGTCTTTAATAACACTATTCTTAAAACCAGTTGACAAAAGAATAAATCTTTTAATTAAGATTTGGAGAAGTTGACTAATTAATTAATATTTAATTGGAATTGAAATGAAAGTTGATTTTGGGTTTATCGTGAACAATGTTTTTAATAACATTTGTTCTCGAACCCAATTAACAGGGAATATATGATTTGGAATTTATAAATCTTTTTATTAAGATTTAATGGAAATTTTCCAAATAAAGTTTTCCAATTTAATAAAAGAAGTTGTAATGGGTTGGAATTCTATTTAGTGATAATCGAGATGAGATTCTGAGAAGGAAGACAATTACTATTTATGGAATTTAAAAGGCCTGGCCGTTATTCCATTTATAGTATTGACCCGATATGGAAATTTATATCGATTATATACTATTATGATTTCCGTGAATCCAATTTTGATGCAAAATGAATTTGGGTTTATCGTGAAGTATGTTTTAAATGACATTGGTTCTTTAACCCAGTTTAAGACATGATTTATTTTTCTAAAGTTGAATAATCATTAACTTATGATTTTTGAGATTTAAACTGAACAAGGGTTTTAATGAATCTTTAATTTGATTGAAATGGGAATGGGGTAATTAAATTTACCAAATTCATGAGATGATCGAGAATGGAGTACCACCAGTTTTACTCCATACGATAGTTAAATCTTTAATTAGATTTGAACGACAAATGGTAATTAAATTTACATATAACACCGTGGGTGTTAGATATGGAGTACTGCCAGTTTTGCTCCATGGGATGAATAGGTTTGGATTAGGATAATAAGATAAATGATTACTTCGATAAGGTTCGCTAATCCTGACTAGTTAATAAACTTTATTTTGGTTTAAGTGGTGAAAAGATAAAATCAAATCTTTTGAATTGATATCAAAAGGAAGATTAAAGAATAAATTTAAAGGAATTTATCTTGATAAAATTAATGATGATGAAGACGATGGTTGAAGACCGGAGATCTTCACATTGTTTGGATGATTTCTGATGTCTTGACTGAGATGTACACTCAAGACAAGGTAATAAGCGGTGATCGTCCAGATGCACTTGGAGATCGACCGGATATGCGAGGACCTCTCTCTTGTATTGGACATATGGGACGAGGAATAAGGTGCCTCCGATTTCGTTCAGACCCAGAACAGACTTGCAAATGGATGGTATGTCTGACATTGTATTCCTTTATATTGTATTCGTTGATCTTTGCTAACTATATATCTGTTTGGTGGCGGAGAATTTATTCTCTTGCTTAACACCCTTCTCTGAGATTTACGAGTTTAAAGGTTATATATTGGTGGAAATCAGTGGTACGATATGGATTGTCAATGTGGCATGTTAAGATGCAAAGGATCAAGGCTTCCGTTGAAAAGTAGAGTCATATGGATGATGATCAAAGCACGGTTTTAATTAGCATAGCTTCGTGTATAACGTTAATTCGCGAGCCTCACATTCGGTATCAGTCAAAAACGGGATAACGACTGCAGGGAGTGCACGACGTTTCTTTCTAACTAGAAGTGGGGTCACGGTATGGACCGTAGACATTTTTACTTATGTGGATGATGGATTACGAGGCGCCTCGGATATTGAGTACCTAGTGGCTTATAGATAGGTCCGATAGGACTGGCAAATGTGCGTTCAAGAATAATCAATCCACTAAAGTAAGTGTTGACCAATCCTGAAGTATCCAAGGGGTCACGAGAGTGTGATTCCTGAGGCATTTTCTAGAGTGCCTCGAATCGGTGAAAAGCCATCCTTTGCTCCGACTAATAGATGGAAATCCAATTTCCAATACGTGACTTTTCAGTTTTAGTTGTAAACCTATGTATGGCGACATAATATATGGTACCTATGTTGTCTATGATTGATATATTTATATTTGAAGTTGATTTTGACACTATGCACTTGTAGTAACATCAAAATGATTTGTTTTGAACGTACCAAGCATGTTTGGCTATTATAAGAGAAAACTCTATCCTTCGGCTTGCGTTGCATTGTGTGATGGGACCTGAGTCTTATAATAGCTTCATTTTCCAAAAAGCATTTCTTTGTTTTATTTTAAGCTGAGATTCATGTGGAGTAAACCCGTTCCGTGTTATACAGCGTAGTCCCATGATTTCCCAACTTTAAAAGTAAAGATTTAATAATTGTTTTAGTTCTCCCACCAGTCCCATGACTGACTCGGAGTTTATTGTTTCTACCTAAACTCTGGGTGCCCATATTTTCTACATGGACAGCTAGTAGTTTCGGTTTTCGTAGGTATCTCTTTTCCGAGGATTCTGGATTACAGCTGGAGCTATATTCAGAAAGCTTTGTATCCGTGTATTTCATTCAGTTGTGTTAGTTGATGTATTTTCCATTGTACATTGTATTTATACATTTTTATTTCCGCTGCTATGTAATTTTAATCTCTGATATTTATTCTTGAACTCTGATGTAAATTGTTGTAATATTTATTTGTACTCTGATATATATTATTGAACTCTGATGTAAATTGTTGTAATAGCAATGAAATGCTCTTATGTTTGTGTTCTGATGCGTCATGTTCTCAAAGCAATTCGGGCTTTCCCGTAAGGGGAAGTTTACAAGGCTCGAGAACAAGTCACGTTAGAACCAAACGAAAGAACTCATCATAGATAGGATTTGTAACATCCTATAAGAATAACTCATTAGAGATAGGTTTAGTAATATCTTAGAATGAGTTTGAAGAGTATTATTTATTAAAAACAAATTTAGGTTTGAAAATTATATCTTATGTTACGTATTTGAGTATTTTATTTTATTTGGACAATCGAGTATATGAAGATTTTGCATATACGCGTCATGAACGTATATTCGAAGTCTCAAATATACTGGATGGATATAGAATCTCACTCTATTCGCCCGGAGATGATTATGATGATTGAGATTTTATCATCAGTTTTTATGTTCGAGTTTCGAAAGTGATATATCTATATATTTTCAATTGATTGGTGTGAGAACCACAACATAGTTAGAATTTATTATTTGTGATTTGGCACTAAAAATACGATTTTTAAGTATATATATATATATATAGAAAGTTATATGTTTGAAAAGTTTACCAACTAATTGATTACTGGTTGTGTTGTATGATTATTAATTTAACTAATAAAATTATTAGAATGATAATTAATTTAACCAATATGAGAATGAATGATAAATTAAGCCAAATCAAATAAAATGTTGAATTAAATTGAAAATTGATTGGAATTCCATACATATACATATACATGTATATGTTGAACAGGTCATAGCATGGAAGCTGAGAAGAGGAGTAAAATTTTTTGCCGGAAAAATATGTACGTGTTTACTATATTCATTGGGTTTGATGATTTTTGTAACGACCCGCATAATTCTACGTATCGATGAATCGTAGAATATTTATTTCTTTTTCATATGACATCGTATGGTCATGTAACTTTGGGGAACAACTATAGGGTCATTTTCCATGTTCATGATTTTTGCGGATTTTAAACGTCCGTTTTGCCACTAGTGAATCTTGTTTCGCCTATACCTTTTGATTGGTAAGAATTTTTGATCTGAAACCACTTCCGTTGGAGTAGAAAGATGGTTTACCTTTCCATAGAGTGGTCGAGAGATATGGCTGAAATAAGGTTTGAAGGTGAAAAACAGCTTAACAGGGCCTAATTAGAGTGATTAATAGTTAGGCCCATAACCCATTTCGGGTTAGGGTTATGGGGAGGCTAATATGGTTTGGGAAATCATTTCTAATCAGTTTTCTAGCTGCCACTTACATCTCTTGAACCCTAGCCATGGCCTCCACTTTCTAAAACACCTCCAAATCACTTTCTAATTGAAGATTAAGCTAATTAGCATCAAACCAAGTCTAATCAACATCAAATTAGAGGCAAAGGTTACTGTGTGCATTGGAATTCGTGTCATTTAAAGAATCATTTTAGATCTGAGTTTATATTTTGGCTAAGGTGAGTGATTTGCATTGTTTTTAACTAATTACGGCTAATTAGGGGTGATTAGTGTTAATTAACGAAATTATGCATGTTAAAATTCTGGAAAAATGTTTAGAAATTCTTAAATATTATTTTATGCCTCTGTTAGAAATTTGGGCTAATTTGGACATGTTTTGCTAATCATAAGGTTAAATCGTGATTAAGGGGGTTAAGGGGAAAATCATAGTTTTGGGTATATTTGATCCATATTTGCATGTTAAATTGTTGTTTTGGTGTTTAAGGTTGATTATATATGTTGCTATTGCTGTTTTGAATGATTTGTGATTGCATAGGAAAATTAGATTGGTCGAAAATGCCGTCGTAAGGCGTAGATTTCTTGCTGGAAAAGTTATAGGAAATTGGTCATTCCCGTTCGTGAAGCACTGTCCCTCACGACCCGACCAATAGGATCGTGCAGAACCCTCACACCCCGACCGTGAGGAAGATGGTGAACCCTCACACCCCGAGCCTGAGGAAGATGGCGAACCCTCACACCCCGACCGTGAGGAATTGAGCGATTCCTAGGTGGGTGACTATGGGGAGCAAGCGGTTCCCCGGAGTGTGATTGTGAGGAATCGGGCAATCCCTAGGAGAGCGACCATGGGGAAGCGAGTGTTTCCTCAAAGTGCGGCTGTGAGGAATCGAGCGATTCCTAGGAGAGTGACCGTGGGGAAACGAGCGGTTCCTCGGAGTGCGACTGTGAGGAAGCGAGCGATTCCTAGTGGAGCGACTATAATGAGATCTGATCCAGGTGGATGCAAGCGAGACCGTGGAAGGAGCGAGCGACCGAGCTAGAGAAGGAAGAATGAGCGACCGAGCTAGGGAAGGAAAAATGAGTGGTCTCTATGGACTATGAACGATCAATGACGACCATGGGTTCTTTTGAAGATCAATTCCAATTCGACCGAAACCCGAGATGCAAAGGTAGTCCAAATGGGAAGTTAGAACTCAGGATACAGATGGGAACCAACGAGTTAACCTCATGATTGGACTTTGCTGCGGGACATGTGCTATGGGGTTATCAATGCCTATAGCTTTGACTCATCACTGAGAGACGGATTAGTGGCTATGGATCAGTGCAGTGGAGCCGTTATGACTCCATGGGGCAGAGTGATCGTAGCAAAGAATTGGGTGATCAAAGTGGTAGATATCGTATGCTTTACGCACTGAGTGAGAGATGTGTGGATGATTGCTATGTTTGATGTTTTCTATCACCATTACCCCCACCCCCATTATTTTCACTGCCTGTGTTAGTATTAGCTTAGAGTATTGTACATCTTGTTGTGCTAACTCTTTGGTTGCAGGTCCAAGTTCAGGTATGATTGTATTATACCTGTTATTGTTTTGTTTTGCTACTTATCGCTCGTACCAAACTTTTGTATGACCCAGAGTTTTATGTCTCTTCTTATTACTGTGGGTGCTCTTAAACGGGCAGACTAGAGACAGGTTAGGTGGTATGCACTAGTAGCTGTACCGGAGACGAGCAGGAGGCTTCCACGTATGATATATATATAGATATTCTCCGTATGTTGTTGCTGGTCACTACTTGGGCATTAGTAGTGTACCTTTTCTTTCTTTTGTTTTAGAGACAGTAACTTGAAGTTGTAATAATGATGTTCGGTCATAAGCTGTATTATGGATTCCGCTGCTATGATGATTTAGTTTTCAGCTTATGCACTATTTTGGCTGTTTTATGTCAAATTTATGTTGTTATTATATTCTATTCCAAGCGCTGTGAGATATAATACAGGTTCCTTTGGCAGTTTTAGCTTCACACCCTTTTTCTTTGGCGACTGTCCCATGCTAGTTGGACATCGACACCGCGCATTTCAAGGAAATGTCGGCTAGTCCGGGGCGGGCCGTCACACTAGGTATCGGAGCTCTAAGTTGCATAGTTAACCTAGGGGAAGACATTAGGGAGAGATAGTATACGCATATGAGAGCGTGTGGTGGTGCAGTAGTGCAGGCGCCTAGACCCGATTTCGCCAAGCTCAAAAAGGATTATACTAGTCTTGGTGGGAAGCCGTTCCATGGAACGGAGTCAGCTATGGAAGTTCAAGATTGTCTTGATAGTTGTGAGCGCATCTTTGAGGATTTGGGGATCGAGGATGCAATGAAGAGGAAGCTAGTATTAAGTCAACTTAAAGGACGGGCTATGAATTGGTGGAATGCTATTAAAGCAGCTACTCCTGAGGAACAAGTTACTTGGAATCATTTTAGGATTTACTTTAGTGATAAATTTAGTCCAGCTACTCAGAGATTAGTATTGTTCAAGAGTTTTTTGGAGCTTAAGAAGAATGGTAGGTCAGTCTTGGAGTATATTGCTGAGTTCGATATCCTATCAATGTATGGACTCTCTCTTATTGACACTGTCGAGAAAAAGAACGAGAAGTTCATAACTGGCTAAGATGGGTAATTGGGGGAGAGACTTATAAACCGCACTGATGAGACGTTTGAATCTATTGTGGGAAAGACATTGAGATCAGAGAGTCTCTACCCTAAGTCAAAGACCAAAGTTGCTATTGCATTTGTAGGGGAGCCAAAACCTCTAGAAGGCGGTGAAGGCAAGAAGAATAACTCTCAGAATAAGAGGAAGCAGGATCAGGCCAAGGGTGGTCAGAAAAAGAGGAATAAGAAGGATAAAGAGTGCTTTAGTTGTGGCAAGAAGGGCCACCATGCCAGAGATTGTTTGGAAAAGCCTGGGGAAAGGAAGTGCTTCAACTGCGGCCAAGCGGGACATCATAAGGATAAGTGTCCACCACATCTTAGAGAAAAGGAGATGGTGAGAGCATATGCTATCAACGCTGTTCCTTCTTCATCGAATGCCCCAACTGCGGCAGAGAAGGGAAAGGGTGTCGTTATTCAAGGTATGATTTCTATTTATGATGTTTCTGTTCTAGTTTTGTTGATAACAAGGCATCCCATTCCTTCATATCTAGTGACCTGGTAGGTAAGTTGGGATTGGAACCCGAGATAGTCGATAGACCTTTAGTTGTGACGAACGAGATCGGTCGTTCGACTAGCCTTTGCATGACTTGTTGTAATGTGGACTTATCGAGTTATGGATGTATGTTTGCTTATGATCGCTTAATTGTTTTGCTAAGTAATATCTCACGTAGATTGTCCGAATTCGGAGGAGATGTTCCTTGAGTGCTTATCTGATATCGGTTTAGGCCTTTGGGGCTTGTGCATGGGGAATGTCGATTTTGACAAGGATGGTTTGCGTGAGGTATAAGTAGTTGTTGAGGTTTCCATTGAATAGTATCTCGGCTTACTCGAGGAATGATGTGCGGCTGTGACATGGTAAGATTGTTCGATGGTATGGACTGCCCTGAGTTGGATCCAATAGGGCTAGGAGATGACTCGAGTGGGACTCGAGGAAGCTGCAAAGTAATGGATTGTTTAGGACTCGCAGGTAAGGTACCTAGATTCATTGGATGAGTCTAGCTTATCTCTGGGAGGCGTATATACGTCGGATGGGACGAGTTCGTTAGTCATGGTGATATAATGAATGTGAAGATACATCACGTTAGATTTGAAGTATGTTTAGAACATTGTGGAGTGTTCGTTGATCTTGGAGATTCAGTGAATGTACAAGAGTTTCAAGTTGGACTTGAACTCGAAAAAGGAAAATGGTTGTTCGTTGATCTGGTAGATGCAACGAATAGGGAGACGACTCATGTTGGACTAGATATTTGTCGGTAATGGATACTCGTGACTGGGTCTGAGTATGTGGGTAGCTCTTCTAATAAGAGTACCAAGATATCGTCGATAGTTAGAGTGTTCTAGGCGGACTCGAAGCTGGGGTATCTGGAGAAGCTCGTTGCCTTGGATCTGATTGACGTGATATAGTTATCCTTAGAGGATAAACATGCGTCGGACGTACAACAGTCCGTACGGAGGCAGGGCTTCCACTAGTCTTGGGATTGGTTCAACCAGTCAAGTTGGTATCGACGTATGTATGTAGGTGGGACTTCCATTAGCCTTGGGATTAGTTGGACCAGTCAAGTAGGTATCGACGTATGTATGGAGGTGGGACTTCCATCAACCTTGGGATTGGTTAGACCAGTCAAGTAGGCATCGACGTGTGTATGACTTTAGCAGTTGATAGATAGGACATGTTTGATGGATGCTTTGGTTGCTATGTTTTTTCCTATTTTTATTCCCTTGAGTAGACTGTCACCTGTAGGATTCCGGTAATAGAGATGACAGTATACACATATGCTTATGGTACCAGACTAGGTGTTGTACTAATGCATTGAGTGAGAAACATGCCAGTTTAGATGCTATGTTTCTTGAATGGAAGCAACTGGAGTATATCGTGGGATATGATCCCAGACGTAATTATGGATTGGATCCAGAAATGTTAGCAAGTTTGATGGTTAGACCGACTTTGTTTGAGTGGATTGATTCCAGTTAGAGGAACAATCCTAACCTATTGGAAATCATCTCCAAGGCAGAAATGGAGATCGATGGCATGGAGATGAGCAAGTATGGACTTGGTTGAGAAGGATGGATTTGAAAGAATGGGAGACTGGTTGTACCCAATGTTAATGGATTGAGAGTTGAAGCACATGAATTGCCAATTAGTTAAAACTAAGCAAAAGGAGCCTAGTTGTTGTTACAACCGTTGGAAATTCTCGAATGGAAATGGGAACAAGCCTCAATGGATTTCATTGACGGTTTACCAAGGACTAGATTGGATCATGATAGTATTTGGGTGAATCGTGTATTAGAGGATCTCTTGAGGGCTTGTATATTAGATTCTGATGGGTCATGGGATGACCATTTGTGTCTAGTTGAGCTTGCATATGATAATAGTTATCAGTCCAATATTAGTATGACTCCATTTGAAGCTTTGTACGGAAGACCGTGCAACTCACCGTCATGTTTTTTAAAGCCGATGAGAAATTTGTGCTTGGGCCAGATATGATAAGAGAAACCTTAGATAAGGTCAAGGTTATCCAACAGCGAATGATGTCTACTCAGGATAGGCAGAAGATTTGTGCTAATAAGAGGAGAAGTGATTTAAAATTCTCCACTGGCGATTTGGTGTTTGTCAAGATTTCTCCGTTAAAGATTGTGATTCGATTTGGCAGTAGAGGCAAGTTAACATCAAGATTTGTTGATCCATTCCCTGTTCTCGAGCAAGTTAGGAATTTGGCATATAAGGTTGAGTTGCCAGACAAGATGGAGGGAGTTCATAACGTGTTTCACATTTCCCAGTTAAGGAAGATCGTGCACGACCCCGATATGGCTATTTCACCGGATCAGTTGAATGACATTGAAGTAGAACCCGAGGCGGTTGGGAACCGCAAGCCGATCCATATTTTCGAGAGCGATACGAAGCAACTTCGAAGGAAGGCGGTGAAACTGGTAAAGTTCAGTGGTGCGAGAATGAGAGTGACCGTACTTGGGAAATAGAGGAGAGCATAAGGGAATCTCATCCAGAACTCTTTGCCTGATAAGATTTTAATAGTGATAGTTTCTTCCCTTATTTGTAAACCACATGCTAGTGTAGGCTTGTTGTATATGTTTGATTGTTGTGAATGACTGGTAGGAATGTGGAACACCTTTGTATGTTTTTGGTTAAGGAATTTCGGGGGCGAAATTTCTTAAAAGGGAGAGTGTAACGACCCGCATAATTCAACGTATCGAAGGACAGTAGAATATTTATTTCATTTTCATATGAGGTCGTATGGTCGTGTAACTTTGGGGAACGACTATTGGGGTCATTTTCCATGTTCACGATTTTTGATGATTTTAAATGACCATTTTACCCCTAGCGAATCTTGTTTCTTTATAACTTTTGATTGGTAACGAGTTTGACCTGAAACTCCTTCCGTTGGATTAGAAAGATGGTTTACCTTTCTATAGAGTGATCACATTGATCAAACGAACTTACCGTTTGGGAGAAATGGCTGAAATAAGGTTTGGAAGGTGAAAAACAGCTTAACCGGGATTAATTAGAGTGATTAACAGCTAGGCCCATAACCCATTTCAGGATTAGGGTTATGGGGAGGCTGATAGGGTTTGGGAAATCATTTCTAATCTGTTTTCCGGCCGCCACTTATATCTCTTGAACCCTAGCCATGGCCTCCACTCTCTAAAACACCTCCAAATCACTTTCTTATTGAAGATTAAGCTAATTAGCATCAAACCAAGTCTAATCAACATCAAATTAGAGGCAAAGGCTACTGTGTGTATTGGAATTCGTGCCGTTTAAAGAATCATTTCAGATTTGAGTTTATATTTTGGCTAAGGTGAGTGATTTGCATAGTTTTTCACTAATTACGGCTAATTAGGGGTGATTAGTGTTAATTAACGAAATTATGTATGTTAAAATTCTGGAAAAATGTTTAGAAATTCTTAAATATTATTTTATGCTTCTGTTAAAAATTTGCGTTAATTTGGACATGTTTTGCTAATAGTAAGGTTAAATCGTGATTAAGGGGATTAAGGGGAAAATCATAGTTTTGGGTATGTTTGATCCATATTTGCATGTTAAATTGTTGTTTTTGTGTTTATGGTTGATTATATATGTTGCTATTACTGTTTGGAATGATTTGTGATTGCACAGGAAAATTAGATTTGTAATATACCGTAATTTTAGCGATATAATAATTATTTTATTTAATTATTTAAATAGTGATTAGAGGTTTAAATGGTCGTTTAATTAAATAATATTGAATATTTAATTAAATTAAATAATTGAATAATATAATTTATTTATGAAATAGTCGAAAATAGTAGAAATGGCAATATAGAGTGAAGTGGGCAATTCAAAATATATAATTCAGTTTAAATTTGAATTACGATAACGAACATATTTAATTAACGAAGTTTGAACATAGAATTATAATATAATTATAATCGAGCTCGAAATGGCACGGCAGTTCGCTATTTAGCGATTTGAACTTCAACTGAATATACAGAATCCGTTTTAAGCCGGATTACTGTGAAACAAGAAACGTTCGGAGCTGGTGAAGTATATTTTTCTAAGGGAAGAGAAAATTCGGGATTTCATTGTGTAGATATTGATTTATGTCCAAATCAAATTTTCGAAAAGTCGCTATCGAATTCCTTTATAATTTATAGCGACTTATTTATATTATAAGTGTATTTTTCAACATAAATTGAATATCGATTCAATCGGGATTTGAATATTGAGTTATAAATCCAATTAGAGCCATACGATACTCTGTGTGAATATATATATATATATACGATAAAATATATTTATTTATATTTAATTTAATTGTTTTTAAATATATCTATATATTTAAAAGGGTTATTTGGAGCTTTAAAATAGCCAGTTTTGCAAACAATCTTTGTTTTCGACGAAACTAATTTTGTTGGATCCGTAATATTAAATTATTGTTAGATTTCAATTTCCGTGATTTTTGAAGTCAATATGTTGCTGTACGGGATTTTAATGAGAAATACAGTCAATAATTTGACTTTAAAAATACGCTGTGTGAGCAAGCGGAGTCGGAATTCGACGAAACCAGTTTCGTTGGGTCCATAATGTCGAACTTTTGCTGCAAGCCAATTTTTGTGATTTTTGGGTATCGTATGTGATCACAGGAATTTTAGAGGACGAATAAAATTATCGACTACTTAAAATTGAATAAACTAATCAGTAAAAATATATTAAAACTATACTATAAATAGCCCAGAAATAATCCCTAACCCTAAACTATTCATTCAGTAGTCAAACAATCCGCCTCCATCAGTATTCTTCCCAACGTGAAATCCTCCTCTTTGAAAATTCTTCGAAATCAAAATAAAAATCTATAAATCATCAGACAAGTATTTTTGGGTTTATATGGACTTTCTCTTCATCGCCGTACCAAATTTGAAGAGTTCGAACGCGATTAAGTTCAGTGTCACGAACAGTGTTTGCGTTAGGGTTGAAAATCATGGAGTGTTGGAGGTTCGATTCAAGAAATGGGTATTGTATTTGGGTTCAAGAGACGAAACCACATGAGTTTGTGAAGCCTTGTGGAGTTCGACGGGATGTGGTGTCGCATGATTATCTGTGCTGTGCGAAAGGGTGTGAAATCGCCATTTGTTATTGTGCTGCGATTTAGTGATAACCGTGGTAGAATGAAAGAGAAGGTGTAGATGAGTTAAATAATACGTTTTGTTTGGAATTTAATCAAGAGGAGGAGTATGGGTCGAATTACCTCCATGTTTCTACAGGGAAGCTTGCGGGATTTAGAAGGAAGAGGGAGGAAGCACTGTAGAGAACGGTAAAGGTTTAAATGGGCCGGTTTGGTAAAGTACGGCCAACGAATTTAATTAGTTTTATTTTAATTCAAAATAATGTACAAACTTGTAAATGAAATAACTTCTACATACTGTTCAAGAATTCAACGAAACAGGATCCATTGGGATCGTATGGACGATAGCTTCATCATGGAACTGACTGGGATTGAATTGGAGCCCATTACAATTTATTGTAAAATAAATTGTCCGCCTGAATCAACAACAGTTTATCGTTATTTAACGATGAACTGCTAAGGTGAGTAAAACTCACCAACTCTATCAGTTATATTTTTATAACGTATTTTTATAATCTATAAATGATGGTTGTTTGTTGTGTGTTGGTTGTTTGGTTGAACTGCTAGTAAATTGGTTGAAAATATAGATAACGATATAGATATAAATCGTTAATCGAATATTGATTCTATTATCATAATATTTCATATTCGTGTTATTCATGTAATTAACATCTGTGGATGCAGGGAAACAGGTCGAAGGGACCCAACTGGGTTCCTCATTTATTTTACTGATTTTTTTCATATATTGTGTTATATGAAATCTGTTGTTGATTTAATATGTTTGAATGATGCCGATCACTGTTATATGGTACGTTAAATACCATAAAGAACATTGGAATGTTAGAAAGGAAATTTTCAATGTTATATTGAAAAAGAAGTATTTATAATATCAAAGGATTTTATAAAATTAAAATATTTATTTAGAAAATAAATAGATTAAAAAGGAATATTTATTTGTTAAACAAATAGATAGAATTGAAGGGAAATATTTGTAAACCATCTACAAATCGGATTGAAATAAGAAATATTTGTAAAACATCTACAAATAAGATTGAAAAGGGAAATATTTGTAAAACATTTACAAATAGATTAAAAAGGAATATTTATTTTTAAATAAATAGAATTATAAAGGAATATTTATTTAGAAAATAATATGGTGTTATAAAAAGGAAATACTTGAAAAATGAATAGAATTGTATAAAAAGAGAATTTTACACTAGGAAGGTTTAGACATGTGCTTCGCACACGGGTATAACAGAATAATAATTTAAAATAGACACTTAATAGAAATCTATTTTAACAGATAAGTGGAGAAGATAAATTCATAAATAAGGTTTTATAAATTACATAAAATGTTTATCATTGGATAAATAGAATATATAAGTCGGGACTTATATAAAGAAGTAAGAATCGATTTCAACATCGATATTAGAAACTGAATATGGACGAAGAGTTAGTCGATTAGGAGTTAATCGAATTAGAGTAATCGATTAGGGTTAATCGAATTAGAGTAATTGATTAGAATTAATCAGTTAGAGTTAACCAGTTAGAGTTAATTAGATAGAGTTAACCAGTAAGAGTTTACCAAATAGAGAAAATTAAACATAGTTAATCTAATTAGGATTAATTGAATATTAGTTATTCAATTAGAGTTGATCGAATATAGTTATTTGAGATAGGGTTAGTCAAAAATAGTGATTCAGGATGAGTTGCCAGTTCGTATGACTGCCAGCGTAATTCGCAGGGCTGCAGATAGCCTACGGCGGTCGGATGTTTCCTGAGGGAATCACACGTAACCATTGTAATCGTTGTGATCTAGAGTCAAGCGAATGGAGTTAAATCGAATATTAGCCATTTGAAATAAACTTAAAACAGACATAGTTATTCAAATATAAGTTAATCGAATATTAGTCAGTCGATAGGAGTTAAATAAGTTGAGTTAAATAGGTTGAGTTAATCAGGCAAGTTAATCAAGTTGAGTTAATCGAGTTGAGTTAGTCAAGATGAATTAATCAAACCAAGTTAAACCAAATGAGTTAATCCAAAGGAGTTATTTGAAATAGTTTATTTGAATAGAATTAGAGGAATTATTCTGTAATAACCTGAAAATCCAAGCCAATTTAAAAATTTTATTTTGGCAATTTTAGTGAATTTTGAATATTTAAAATGAACTATTTTAAATAATAACGACGAGAAATTTATTTTGAATAGAAATAGAACGTATATATTTATTTGGATCGTTGTTAGAATATAATTATTTATTTTAGAAAAGGAATTGAAAATGGCGCCGTAGTTTGAAATTTCAATTTCAAAGTTCAAATGAATGTACATGATTCAAAATAAACCGAATTTTAGCAAAACCAAAAATATTTGAATCTAATTGAGAATATCTCTCCAACGAATCCGAAAAATCAAAATTTCATAGTGGGGATAAAAAGATATGCCCAGTTGAAATTTCAGAATAATCGCTATGGAATTTTTGGCAAACGACCTCGGTTTTCGACGAAACCATTTTTGTTGGATCCGTGATATCGAGTTATTGCTAAGTTTCAAAATTCGTAATTTTTGAAGTCAACGTGTGAGCGTGGCGAATTTAAACGCGTTTGACCAGTTTTAGTTGAATTTAATCGACTGGATTTTTCAAACGGTTTCGGAATTTGACGAAACTAGTTTTGCTAGAACCGTATCGTCAATACGAAGCTAGAAAATATTTTTCGGGAATTTTTAGAGACTGTATGTAGCCCCGAGAAATTGAAATGTGCATTTAAATTGAATATATAAAGATTTATATTGTAAATTCAACAGAAACTGATTGTAATGGCCGAACTGGCTTACGATACATGTCTCATTGTGTTCGGAATAGGGGTAATTGGCTAGGGGCGACAGTCGTTCGGCATCGTTTAGAGTTCGAGTGAAAAGTCAACTTCTTGGAAAAAATTAAAATAATAAAATATAAAACTATATAAGTATCCTAACCCTAAATTCCCTCATCACAACCAAACCCCCCCCCCCCCCCCCCCCCGCCGTTTCTAAAATAAATCCCGTCGCTGCCCTAACCACCCACCCTCGTCGCAATCCGCTACCCTCCACCACAGCTGCCGCGCCTCCCCTCTACACCACCACCATCGGCGACGAGATCCCCCTCCCCCTGTTCACCTCAGATGCCCTCGTTTTCCGTTGACCCCCCACCCAAAACTCACAAAATACGCAACCACAGCTGCCCCCGGGCGAGCTTCCGCCCGTCGTGCCCTCCAGCCGCCTCCCCGACCCCGAGCGCACCTTCCCCTACCTCAAACCGCCTCCCCTATCTACAGCGGAAAACAAGTTGAATTAAAACAAATTTAAAGAAAATCGGCGAAAGAAAATTGAAATTGAATTAAAACCAGAAGTGGAAATCAAATAGAAATTTGTGAAAACAAGCTGGAATTGAATTGAAACCAATTAACCGGAAATTGAATTGGAATATAACATATCAAGTAAAATCAGATTTTGAAGTATGAGATAAGAATCTAAAATGGTAATGGAATTTCAGATTGAAAATGAGATTTAGTTTGAAAATAGGATGATTGGATTTGAGAATAGATGATTGGAGATTGATTGGGATGAATTTGGTATATGCTGAATTGGCAGCAGAATGAAAGGATTTAATGATATGCCCGACAAAAACGTACATGTTTATTTTTATGGATTTGGTGATTTATGGGTCGATTTGGCAAGGCGCTTGGCTGTTTGATTTTCTTTTGGATTGGAAAGGGCCTAGAGAGGCGAGTTGGGGTTTGAAATATTGACCGGTACAAAGGAGGTGCTGGCGAAAATTTTCGAAAATTTCGGGTGTTAGAAAATTTTCAGAATTTTTGAAAATTTTCGTTAATCGAAATAAATTAATAATTTAGTTGAAATTAATATTTTAATTGGAATTAAACAGGTTCAGTTGAAACTGAAATGAAGAATTGAGCAAATAATTTTTAACCCAGTTAATAGGGTTTGTTTTCTACCTTAGCAATTTCGAGGACGAAATTATTTTAAGGGGGAAAGAATATAATGTCCCATAATTTTAGTGATATAATAATTTTTTTATTTAATTATTTAAATAGTGATTAGAGTTTTAAATGGTCGTTTAATTAAATAATATTGAATATTTAATTAAAATAAATAATAGAATACTATAATTTATTTCTGAAATAGTCGAAATAGTAGAAATGGCAATATAGAGTGAAGTGGGCAATTCAAAATATATAATTAAGTTTAAATTTGAATTACGATAACGAACATATTTAATTAACAAAGTTTGAATGTATAATTATAATATAATTATAATCGAGCTCGAAATGGTGTTGCAGTTCGCTATTTGGTGATTTGAACTTCAACCGAATATACATAATCCGTTTTAAGCCAGATTTTTGTGAAACAAGAAACATTTGGAGCTGGAGAAGTATATTTTTCTAAGGGAAGAAAAAAATCGGGATTTCATTGTGTAGATATTGATTTATGTCCAAATCAAATTTTTGAAAAGTCACTATGGAATTCCTTTATAATTTATAGCGATTTATTTATATTATAAGTGGATTTTTCAATATAAATTGAATATCGATTCAATCGGGATTTGAATATCGAGTTATAAATCCAATTGGAGCTATACGATATTCTATATAAATATATATATATATGATAAAATATATTCATTTATATTTAATTTAGTTGTTTTTAATTATATTTATATATTTAAAAGGGTTATTTAGAGCTTGAAAAATAGCTAGTTTTGCAAACAAACTCCGTTTTCGATGAAATTAATTTTGTTGGATCCGTAATATTAAATTATTGTTAGATTTCAATTTCCATGATTTTTGAAGTCAGTATGTGGCCGTACGGGATTTTAATGTGAAATACAGTCAATAATTTGACTTTAAAAATACGCTGTGTGAGCAAACGGAGTCGGAATTCGACGAAACCAGTTTCTTTGGGTCCGTAATGTCGAACTGTTGCTCCATGCCAATTTTCATGATTTTTGGGTATTGTATGTGATCACAGGATTTTTCGAGGATGAATAAAATTAACGACTACTTAAAATTGAATAAATTAATCAATAAAAAATATATTAAAACAATACTATAAATACCCCAGAAACAATCCCTAACCCTAAACTCTTCATTTAGTAGTCTAACAATCCGCCTCCATCAGTATCCTTCCCAACGTGAAATCCTCTTCTTTGCAAATTCTTTGAAAACAAAATAAAAATCTATAAATCATTAGACAAGTATTTATGGGTTTCTATGGACTTGCTCTTCATCGCAATTCCAAATTTGAAGAGTTCAAACACAATTAAGTTAAATGTCACAAACAGTGTTTGCGTTGGGGTTGAAAATCATGGAGTGTTGGAGGTTCGATTCGAGAAATGGGTATTGTATTTGGGTTCAGGAGAGGAAACCACATCAATTTGTGAAGCCTGGTGGAGTTCGACGGGATGTGGTGTTGCATGATTCTTTGTGCTATGCGAAAAGGTGTGAAATCGCCATTTGTTATGGTGTTGTGAGTTGGTGATAACGGTGGTAGAATGAAAGAGAAGGTGTATAGGAGTTAAACAATACGTTTTGTTTGGAATTTAATCAAGAAAAGGAGGAGTATGGATCGAATTACCGCCATGTGTTCTACAGGGAAGCTTGCGGGATTTAGAAGGAAGAGGGAGGAAGCACTGTAGAGAACGATGAGGGTTTAAATGGGCCGGTTTGGTAAAGTACGACCCAATAACGAATTTAATTAGTTTTGTTTTAATTCAAAACAATGTACAAACTTGTAAATGAAATAATTTCTACATACTGTACTAGAATTCAGCCAAACAAGATCTGTTGGGATCGTATGGACGGCAGCTACACCATGGAACTGACTGGGATTGAATTGGAGCCCATTACAATTTATTGTAAAATAAATTGTCCGTCTGAATCAACAACAGTTTATCATTATTTAACGATGAACTGCTAAGATGAGTAAAACTCACCAACTCTATCAGCTATATTTTTATAACATATTTTTATATTCTATAAATGATGGTTGTTTGATGTGTGTTTGCTGTTTGGTTGAATTGCTAGTAAATTGGTTGAAAATATAGATAACGATATAGATATAAATCGTTAATCGAATATTGATTCTGTTATCAGAATATTTCATATTCGTGTTATTCGTGTGATTAACATCTGTGGATGCAGGGAAACAGGTCGGAGGGACCCAACTGGGTTCCTCAACATTTATTTTACTGTTTTTTTTTTCATATATTGTGTTATATGATGTGATATGAAATATGTTGTTGATTTTGTATGTTTGAATGATAACGATCATTGTTATATGGTACGTTAAATACCATAAGGAATACTGGAATGTTAAAAAGGAAATTTTCAATGTTATATTGAAAAAGAAATATTTATAAAATCAAAGGATTTTATAAAAAGAATATATTTATTTAGAAAATAAATAGATTAAAAAGGAATATTTATTTGTTAAACAAATAGATAGAATTGTAGGGAAATATTTGTAAACCATCTACAAATAGGATTGAAAAGGGAAATATTTGTAAAACATCTATGAATAGGATTGAAAAGGGAAATATTTGTCAAACATTTACAAATAGATTAAAAAGGAATATTTATTTGTTAAATAAATATAATTTTAAAGGAATGTTTATTTAGAAAATAAATAAGATGTTATAAAAAAGGAAATACTTGAAAAATGAATAGAATTGTATAAAAAGAGAATTTTACGCAAGGAAGGTTTAGACCCGTTCTTCGCACACGGGTATAACATAATATGAATTTAAAGTAGATATTCAATAGAAATCTGTTTAAACAGATATGTGGAGAAGATAAATTTATAAATAAGGTTTTATAAATTAAATAAAATGTTTATCATTGGATAAATAGAATATATAAGTCAGGACTTATATAGGGAAGTAAGAATCGATTTCAACATCGATATTTGAAACTGAATATGGACGAAGAGTTTATCGATTAAGAGTTAATCGAATTAAAGTAATCGATTAGAGTTAATTGAATTAGAGTAATTGATTAGAATTAATCAGTTAGAGTTAATTAGATAGAGTTAACCAGTAAGAGTTAACCAGATAGAGAAAATTGAACATAGTTATTCGAATTAGGATTAATTGAATATTAGTTATTCAATTAGAGTTGATCGAATATAGTTATTTGAGATAGGGTTAGTCAAACATAGTTATTCAGGATGAGTTGCCATTTTGTACGACTGCTAGCGTAATTCGTAGGGTTGTAGACAGCCTATGGTGGTTGGATGTTTCCTGAGGGAATCAGGCGTAACCATTGTGATCGCTGCGATCTAGAGTCAAGCGAATAGAGTTAAATCGAATATTAGCCATTCGAAATAAAGTTAAAGCAGACATAGTTATTTGCATATAAGGTAATTGAATATTAGTTATTCGATAGGAGTTAAATAAGTTAAGTTAAATAGGTTGAGTTAATCAAGTAAGTTAATCAAGTTGAGTTAATTGAGTTAGGTTAGTCAAGACGAGTTAATCAAACTGAGTTAATCCTGATGAGTTAATCCAAAGGAGTTATTCGAAATAGTTTATTCGAATAGAATTAAAGGAGTTATTCAAAATAGTTTATTTGAATAGAATTAAAGGAATTATTCGAAATAGTTTATTCGAATAGAATTAAGGGAGTTAATCGAATATAGTTTATTCGAAAGGAGATTATCGAATGTAAATTGTTCGAAGAGAGTTAATCGAATGTAAATCATTCGAAGAGAGATTATCAAATATAGTTATTCGAAGAAAGAGGTATCGAATATAGTTATTCGAAGAAAGAGTTATCGAATATGGTTTATTCGAAAAGGAGTTATCGAATAGAGATTATTCGAAAGAGAGTTATAGGTTGAAATTCGATTATATCGAATTCGGGAAAGTACACTTTCCGTTTTTAATCAAGATTTAATAATTTCTTCATAAATTGTCTATTTAGTTATTTATTTAAATTAAGAAATAGAAGCTATATTTTTAAGTTAGATATTTAAGAAGAAGGGATTACAATGTTATAGTTATAATCAATGTTTTAAAATATAGAAGTGGATCTGTAAGTAGAATCCGAGAGTTTCGTAAGGAAGTTGGTTAAAAGATTTAAAAAGGTGAACTTTGTCTATTTCGAAGTTAGAAATGTTGTTCAGTTAAGGTCTGAGAGGTAATTATACCCCAACTTGATTGTCTTCGTTTTTAACTAAGGGATAGGTAAGGTTCGATAGTGAAGGTTGGTTAAGTGAAATTAGTTAATCTAGGTAAAGGTTTGAGTGGCATAACGATGTTTTATTTAAACTTCTGTTTAAAATACGATGAATGAGTTTTGGAAACGTTTTCCAAATATAATCAGAGATATTTTCTAATCATAGAAAATGAAATGTTTAATGAAAAGAATATTGGGATGACAGCGATACGTGAAAAGAGACGGAAATGTTTTCCAATAATTAATAACGTATATTTTCTAAATTTAGAAAATAAGGAATGTTGAATATATGGAAACAGGAAATAAACAAATTAATGAACTAAAAAGATAAATGTTAAATGATGATTGATCGATATAATTTCCATCTGTAAGTAATATCGTTGTCTGCGCACGTGTTTTTCTTTGATAGTTAAATCACCGACTATCGAAGTTTTCGACCATTTTTCCGTCGTCAATACGGAGAGACCGGGATCAGATTCATTATCTGAAAACCACTCTACATGGATGTTAGCGTTGCGATCAAATATGATGAAAATAAATGAAGACGGAGTTATGCAAGGGCTATCTTGTTTATAGAATAGTACCTTCAGTTGTCCGGTCCCTGGACAACGTGAATGGACGAATGTCTGACAGAGTATATCTAACGGATCGCGTATGTTGATCTCTTCTAACGTACTTACGTTTGGTGGCAGAGGGATTCGTTTCTCTTAGCTTTATACCCATGGTATTTTTAAGGAAATCAATTTGTGATTTGGCAGGTATGACGATGTGGCATTCCAAATGAATGGTGGTTAGGTGTCCCGAAAGATACGTTATGACCTCAAGCCTCATCAAACGGGAAATTACATAAATCGAGCAGGCAGCATGGCTAGGTGGGTCGCTCCCATTAAGGTGTATATGGCCTCAAGCTCTCAACCATTGGTGATATATATTCGATACACTCAAGCGAAATGAGTGGTCGGTCATGTGTGGGCCGGGTTGCAAGACGTTCTCGTTGTACCCAGTGTATTCGCCTCTAGAGATACACTATCGGCAGGTGGTCCCATACCTTGCCATAGTCGGAATCCAGTCTCCAATAAGTGCCTGCGGTTTTGTTTGTATACTATATATGTGGAACGTGAGAAGCAAGCATTCTGCTAAATTGTTAATTACTTGTGATTAGACACTATTATAATATCAAAGAAATATTGTTTTCCAAAACTGTTTTGGGTTATCGTAAGGTAAAAACTGTCCATGTTTATGTGTGGATCGGTCTTACGATTACCCTTTCTTTTGAAAAGGAAAAGTTAAACCAAATGATTTGAGTTTACTCACACCAGTCCCATGACTGACCCAGAGTTTATTTTGTTTTGTTTTCCCTAAACTCTTGGGTGCCCAAACTTGTACGGGCAGTGAAGTAGTTCAGGTCTTTGCAGATATACTTGGAGGAGCTTGAAGCAGGAGGCTTCAGGACTATAGCTATTGTTATTTCCGCTATGCGTTAGTGTTGTACTCTGAAGAGGTTATTGTATATACATATACTGTTTTATTACAAAGTTATGTTACATATACATATACATATACTGTTTTATTACAAAGTTATGTTATATATTATATTTTAACTATAAAATATTTTCAACTATATAAATATTTTATTTCATTTCACATCACATCACACAATCAACTACACATCAAAATTAAACAACCAAGCATACAAGCCGTCCATGGTCTGTGGACTACGGGTGTCGGGTGCTACTAAACACCGTCTGCATCCTAGTATATATTTTTAACTAGAAAACAAAATTAAAAGGTGAGAAGTTCTCACAGAGGGTTCCACTCCGTCGTGCTTTGCTTTTCAACAGCTGAACTGTCTGGATTCCTTTGAAATTCCTATGCAGTCCTTGTCCCGCTGCTCAAATAAAATTATAATTTTATTCTTCATTCTAATAAATAAAAATCATATTTTTATATCTCCTACATAATAAAGATCGAATTTTTTTTTCGCTTACCATATAAAAATCGAATTTTTATTATCTCTACTATATAAAGATAATATTTTTCATTTGCTACAAGTGTAAAAATCATATTTTTATACTTCTAAAAATATTTTTAACTTGCCAACAATGTTTTCTATCAACGATAAAAATCTCATCTTTTATAAATAAAAGTCAAATCTTTTTAATTAGAAAAATCAAACCTTTCTACTTGGAAAAATCTAATCCTTTATCGTGTTAAAAACCAAATCTTTTTCATTATAAAAAGAACATACCTTTTCATAAACAAAAATCAGATTTTTATACTTGAATAAAATCAGTTTTTATATAAAAGAAATAAATAGATTTGACCTTTGTTTTGTAGGTGGAAGGGGTTCATCACCGGAGTTGACGGCTGTGGAGGCGCGAGTGGCAGGTCCTGGGGGTTGCGCCGTCGGTCTTGCAGGTGGCGGTTTTGGCTCGATTGGAGGAACATGGGGGGGTTGCGTCGAACAGCAGGAGGGAGTGGAGGGAGGTGGAGCGCGAGGGGGGCACGAGGCTCAATAGAAGAGGAGGAAGAACGGGGATAAGGGAACGAGGAGGAGGAGTTCGACGTGGGGTTTGGGGGTTCGCGTGGAGGAGGGGAGCACGCGCGAGGGGAGAGGAGGGGGTTCCTGGTGGGGGCGCCGCCTTGGGCGGTGGCAGCGGCGATGGAGGAGGCCGCTCCGCCCCTCCATCCTCTTCTTTTTTTTATTATTCTTTGAACGATTTGAAAAGTCAAAGCGGGGGGGGGGGGGGGGGGTCAGAGTATAAGGAGAGTGAGAGTTTTTTCCCCACCAAAAAGCAACTTTTATTTTCGACCTCGAAACGAGGCCCACCGCCTATCGTCCATAGCTAATTACCTCCATTCCAAACACAATGGGATATGCTTCGTAAGCCAATTCGATCGTTACGATCAGTTTTCATCAAAATCAAAATATAACTCTATATATTGAATTTGAACGCGCATTTCAATTTACTGGGGTCACATACTAACTCGAAAAATTCCCGAAAAATATTTTCTAGCTTCGTATTGACGATACGGTCCTAACAAAACTAGTTTCGTCAGATTCTGAGACCGTTTGAAAAATGGCCATTTTCCAGTCGATTAAAATCAACTGAAAATGGTCAAACGCGTTTTCCTTTGCCACGCTCACATATTGATTCGAAAAATTATGAAATTTGAAAACTAGCAATAACTTTACATCCCGGATCCAACAAAAGTGGTTTCGTCGAAATCCGAGGTCGTTTGCAAAATGGCCATTTTCAAGGGCCGGAATTCCATAGCGACTATTCTGAAATTTCAACTGGACATAACTTTTGATCCCCGCTATGAAATTTTGATTTTTCGGATTCGTTGTAAAGATATTATCAATTAGATTCAATTATTTTTGGTTTCACTAAAATCCAATTTATTTTGCACCCGGTACATTCATTAGAATTTTGAAATCGAATTATCGAACTACCACGCCATTTTCAATTCCTTTTATAATTTAAAATAAATATTTATATTCTAACGACGACGAATATAAATATATACGTTCTAATCTATTCAAAATAAATTTCTCGTCGTTTTTATTTAAAATAATTCATTTTAAATAATCAAAATTCACTAAAATTGCCAAAATAAAAATTTTAAGCTGGCCCAGATTTTCGGGTTGTTACACCCTTGTCCGTGGGACGCATAGTCTTCCGTCTCGCCTTAGCCAACCCTTATCGTCGATGGAGTATCTATTGAGGTGACTTGAAGTCTCACCGCTAATTAACCTATCAATCGTCTCCACAAGCTGAGGGTCCTCGAGTTGTGCTTTCCCAATTGAGTCCACTAGAGTCGGGCATACTTCGAGAGATGCTAGCAAGCCCGGTACAAAATCGGAGGAGGGTCTAAAGTTAAAACTGGCTATATACTCCAAGCTTTGCCTTTCTATAAAGAGCGGGCTTAGGGTCAGTTTCTTTCGGCTCAACGCGTCTGCCACTACGTTGCCTTTGCCCGGAGTGTAGGAGATCTCGAAGTCGTACGAGGCAAGAAACTCCATTTCTCATGAACATGGTGTTTATATATTCTAAGTAACATCAAAAAGGGGTGTGTGAACGCATGAACTTGTAACATAACGGTCTAATTAACATAAATTAGGCACTTGTGAACTTGCATAGTAATAGCATATAATCATGACATAAAACACACCTAAACATGAATCATGGTTTTTAATCTATTCATGTAAACTTGCATTTAAAATGTAAATCTAACTTAATTATGTGTCGCATATATTATCATATGATTTTGATAACAAAATAGGCCTAAAACATATTTTGTTTGGGCTTAAAGTTAAACATAAACTAGCCATGTTCATAAAGTCAATACAAGTTCACAAAGATGCTTACTTTTGTCACTAATACAAAAGTATGGTTTTACACTTGAATCATGATGCCAATTCCAGCATAAATTCATATGAATCATAATACCCAACTGGATCCAACTATGCTAAAAAAAATGATCGTAAAAATATACATCATGTTGGCATAATAGTGAATCACATACTTGAATGAATCTCAACTTTGTTGTAATAAACTACCACAAACATATAGTCGTTAACTTTCAACATGAATCATATACTTGCAAATATCCAATAGGTGTTGTAATAAACTACCACAAACATATAGTCGTTAACTTTCAACATGAATCATATACTTGCAAATATCCAATAGGTGTTGTAATAAACTACCACAAACATAAAGTTGTTAAATTTCAACATGAGTCATATACTTGCAAATATCCATTAGGTCTAACATCATTATACCACAACATCCCAACTCTATTCATAATTAGAATCATAGCAACATACACTTATGAATTATCATCACCACAAATTAAGTACAATTCCATTTCTCATTTTACACAAATCAAAACTCAATTATTCATTCACATCGGAAGAGCATTCTACTTACAACTTATGACGAATCTTCAATTCAGGATTCTGAACTCTAAATTTGGAGATGCTATCCTTTGTTGTAGGCGTTGTTTTGATTTAATTGTCGTAGCTTTAAGCTTTTGAATCGACTCCTAATCGTCTCTCAATTTTGACGGCTACTCCTAGTCTTTCTTCAGCAGCATGACGGTCTCATTCTCATTTTTATTTGTGTGAATTAGGTGGAGTCTTAGGTCCTTTTTATAGAGTTTGTGAATTGATTAGAACCGTCGATGGAGCTTAGATTAATATTAGCCGTTCGTTTGAAAGAGAGACCAATCAGGAGCCGACACCTAGCCCTAGTGACAAGACAAAGCTCAGAAATTCGGCCAAGCACAAACCAGGCCAGCCAGGAGGGGCTGGGTTCAACCTGGCTCAGGGGCCAGGTCGACTACCCAGTCGACCTGGGTGACCCGTCAACTACCCAGTCGACCTGGGTGCCCCAGGTCGACTACCCAATCGACCTGGGTGCCTTGGGCGGGAAAATTCCCGCCCAGCCCAATCTGGGTCCGATTTTTTTGAATTTTGAACTCGTTCTGAACTGTTTCTGTCTGTTTGAATTTTAAACTAAATTCTGAAACTTCCGGAGGTCATATCTCCCACATACGGAGTCCGTTTTACGCAAACTCGGACTCTATCTCAAGCAGAATTCCGAGACAAACGCAATGGCGTATCCCGTTTCTCTTAATTCTTTGATTTGAAATTAATTATACTTTAGTTTGTGAATTTCACTGTTATAGAATACACGGGGTGTTACACCATTTCTCAATCCAATTTATTATTTTAGTTATTAACTAGTCCATTTTTATAAAAATGTATTTTATTTTTTCAAATATGGAATTTTTCATCCAAAATATTTCCAAATCATTTATTATGATTTTACATAGTTTTTCCATATATTTAATAATTTTATTTAGGCCTTTACAGACGGTTTCCAATATCGGCCACCGAACTTTTCTGAAATTGATTTGGATATATTTCAATTTCTAACCATTAGATTTTAAATCTCTTATATTCAATGGAAAGCTCTTTTCGACATGAATCCAACGATTCTGGTTTTAGGAGAATCCGACATTTGGATCTACCGTTACATCAATTTGAAGTTAATGGTCATAATTTGCAAACGGTCAATGTGCGACGCGATCTATTCAGGCCATTACATATAAAATATATATATCTTCGATTTCCATTTAAAACGTATTTTATAAATCGTTTATAAATTCGTTTTAAAAACGATTCCTACTTCCATTTCAATTTTAAATCAAAATTGAAAATTCCATTCATGACAATTATATATATCTCATATATATGTTAAAAATAATATTTTTAACCAACCAATATTCATTTCATGTCATGACCATTTTATATATCTCATATATAAGCTAAAAATAATATTTTTAGTGAACAAATATTTATTTCAAAACATGACAATTTTATCACTTCATTTATATTTTTATACAACGCATATATATTTTTCACATCTCATATATATAATTTATTCACATCGCATATATATATTTTATTCACATCGCATGTATATATTTTATTCACATCTAATATATATTTTATTCACATCGCATATATAAATATTTTATTCACCTCGCATATATATATTTTATTCACATCACAATCACAACACAATACAGTCAATTAAATCGTCCATGGTTTGTGGATGAAGGAGGTGAGAAGATAACAGGCACTGTACAACATTTGTGAAAATTAAAAACTGATAAAAATCAATACTGGCATTTCATATATGTAGTTATAAAATAAATAATTGTACAAAATTTTAGTAGGAGAGTTCTCACATTAGGATCCACTCCGTCATTCTGTATTTCTGAAGACTTCATTACAGTTTGAATTTGAATTTGCCTGAAATTTTAACGTGCCCCTTTTCTGTTCTAGTTAGTTCCATGTTGTAGCATTTTCTGATACAAATCCAATGCAACTGTGACGACCCAAACTTCCGTTGAATGAAAGTAATGATAATCATAGGAGTATAACATAATAATTAAAACAATAACAGATCTCAAATATACAGCAGAACATATAAATCATTGCAGCGGAAAGGAAATGTCATCAAAAAACATCATCACAGAACATCAGAGAAAATTAAATATAAAAAGAAAAGATCTTCCAACATCTTCACCAGCAAGCTCTAGTCCGGAAAACATCCCTGCATGAAACCTGTCAATTGGCTCCCGTGTGGAAAGAGGGCACCCGAGTTTGCAAAGTGAAACAAACTACGAGTCAGTCATGGGACTAGTATGAGAAATCTTACTAAACTAATAATATGGCAAATCACTGGACCACGCCGCTAACGCGGAACGGGTTTACTCCATTGGATTGCCAGTGCATAAGTTTATAAACTTTAAGTAAAAACAACGCAATGCTTTTTTTTTTTAGAAAATGAAATCATTATAAGACTCAAGTCCCATCACACAATGCAACACAAACGGAGGATAGAGTTTTACCTTATAATGATCAAAAATGCTTGATACGTAGAAAATAATTATCTTTAATATTATTACTAGTGCCAAGTATGTTTCAAAAATACTTCATCAATCCAAGACGGCATAGCTACCATACTATGTTGCCATATATAGGTTTACAATCAAGACTGTAATGTCGTATTGGAGGTTGGTTTTAATCATGAGTCAAAGCTAGGGACGATCTCCTAACCGATTTGAGACACTCTATTAATGTCTCAGGATCCCCCGCAGTGAACCCTTGGAAACAGCCAGGCCGGTCCACAAATAACACTAACGGATTGGCAATTCCTGAACACACGCTCCCCGATCCTATTGGATCTATAAATTGGCCACTGGTGACCAATAAAAATATCTGTGGTGCCTCATTCCATCAACCACATAAGTAAAAATGTCGGGCCTTGTAAAAACCCAAACACCACTTCTAGGTAGAAAGAAACGCGTGCACTCCCTGCGATCCCTTATCCCGTTTTTGACTCTACCGGGGTGTGAGGCTCGCGAGGTAACATAATACACAAAGCTATGCCTAAATAGGCAATGCTTTGTTCATCATCCACAAGGCTCTGCTTTTCAACAAAAGCCTCGATCAATTGCATCTTGTCATGTCACATTGACAGTCCATACCATGCAATCGATAACTACCAATATATAACCTTCGAGCTCGTGCGTCTCAAAGAAGGGTGTTTAGCAAAAGAATAAGTTCTCCACCACCACAAATATATATTAATAGATATCAATTTAATTACACGACATGAAATTCAATGTCGGACACACATCCATTTACAAGTCCGTTCTAGGTTTGAACGAATCCGGAGTCATCTAGGTGCTCGCGTATCCGGACTATCAACAAATACGTCCGGACAACTACCATTTTAACCCTTTATCGGTATCTAGCCAATGCCAGGCATTAGTAGTTATCATTTCGATGTGAAGATCGGCAGTCTTCAATTGCCGTCTTTAAGATCTTCAATTTATATCGTCATATAAATCATTTGAAATGGGATTTAACTCGGTCTTTTCAAATGAATTTGATCCCCGCATATATATATATATATATATATATATAAATCATTTCATATTGTTATTGTGGTGTTAATAACGATTAATCGCTATTTTTATTTATATAAAATGGCCAAATTTAATTAACGATGCTTCGGGTCGATGGGCGGCCCTAGCGTTGTTTTTACCAAAATTTGATTTACATATATCTTAAAATCTTGCAATTGGATTTTAACAAAATTCATACCAATGGAAAGATCTTTCCAAAACGGTTCTAACGATTCTAGTTTTGGGAAAATCCGACGGTTGGATCTTAGGTGTAATCATTTGAAGTTACGATTGCCGAAACGCGAACTACTGCGCGCGATTCGTTTAATTTTAATTAATACACACACACACACACACACACACACACACACACACACACATATATATATATATATATATATATATATATATATATATATATATCTTATTCGTTGGTGGTTTCAACTACTTTTCAAACAATCACAAGCAAACCGAACACAACCTATATTCATGTTAGAGACTTATAGATGATTTTCATAATTCTACCAATATGATAAAAATGATGATTTGAAATAAATCATGTTTTAATGACTAATTATTTCCAATGGTAATTATATTACATTAGAAATATTTTTCCTAATGATAACTCTTTTGTTGAAACCAAATGATAATAACAACATGATTTTTAATCCTACTATTTTTATTGCATCTAAACATATGATAAAAATATGTCATTTTAAATCTATTCTTTTTATCGTCTCTAAATGACAATAAAAATGTAACATTAAAATCTATTTCTTTTTATTGTCTCTAAAATGACAATAAAAATGATACTTCATTTCTAATCATTTTTGCTACAACTAAAATGTAACTTTTAAATCCTATGTTTGTATTATCTCTAATATAAAAGTAAAAATGATACTTTTAGTCCTACTCTTTTATTTACATCTAAAATGTAAATAAAAAAAGTAACTTCTAATTTAAAAGTAGAATGCAACTTTTAATTCATGTTTATTTGCATCAAAGATTGCAAATAAAAATGCAACCTTTAAATTCATGTTTTATTTGCATCAAAGAATGCAAATAAAAATATAACTTTTAAATCAATAGTTTATTCACATAAAAAATGCAAACAAAAAATGTAACTTCCATTTTAATGTTTCTGTTTGTATCTAAAATTGCAAACAAAAATGCAGCATTAGTTTTAATGTTTTGTTTGCATCTAAAATTGCAAATAAAACGCAGCTTTTATTTTAATGTTTTGTTTGCATCTAAAATTGCAAACAAAAATGTAGCTTTTATTTTAATGTTTTGTTTGCATTTAAAATTGCAAACAAAAATGCAGCTTTTGTTTTAATGTTTTGTTTGCATCTAAAATTGCAAAAAAAAAATTCAAATTTATTTTAATGTTTTATTTGCATCTAAAATTGAAAAAAAAAAAAAACGCCGCTTTTATTTTAATGTTTTGTTTGCATCTAAAATTGCAAACAAAACACAGCTTTTATTTTAATGTTTTGTGTTTGCATCTAAAATTGCAAACAAAACGCAACTTTTATTTTAATGTTTTGTTTGCATCTAAAATTGCAAACAAAAATTCAAAATTTATTTTAATGTTTTGTTTGCATATAAAATTGCAAACAAAAATGCACCTTTTACTTTAATGTTTTGTTTGCATCTAAAATTGCAAACAAAAATGCAACGTTTATTTTATTGTTTTGTTTGCATCTAAAATTGCAAACAAAAATGCAAATTTTATTTTAGTGTTTTGTTTGCATATAAAATTGCAAACAAAAATGCAACTTTTATTTTAATGTTTTGCTTGCATGTAAAATTGCAAACAAAAATGCAACTTTTAGTTTAATGTTTTGTTTGCATCTAAAATTGCAAACAAAAATACAATTTTTATTTCAATGTTTTGTTTGCATCTAAAATTGCAAACAAAAATGCAACTTTTATTTTAATGTTTTGTTTGCATCTAAAATTGCCAACAAAAATGCAACTTTTATTTTAATGTTTTGTTTGCATCTAAAATTGCAAACAAAAAATGCAACTTTTATTTTAATGTTTAATTGGCATCAATAATGCAAATAAGAATTTAACTTTTTATTTCATGTTTTATTTGCATCAAAGAAGGCAAATAAAAATTCAGCTTCCAATTTCAACCTTTTATTTGCATCAGAGAATGCAAATAAAAATTCAATTTTTTATTTCAATGTTGTATTTGCATAAAAGAATGCAAAAGTAAAAAATATATATAACTTTTATTTTCAATGTTTTATTTGCATCTAAAAATGCAAATAAAAATATAACTTTTATTTTCAGTGTTTTATTTGCATCAAAGAATGCAAATAAAAATACAACTTTTGCTTTTAATGTTTTATGTACATCAAAGAGTGCAAACAAAAATATAACTTTTATTTTTAATATTTTATTTGCATCAAAGAATGCAAAGAAAAATATAACTTTTGATAGGATATTTATTTGCATCTAAATTTGCAAACAAAAAATAATGTAATCTTTTCTACTACAATTACATAACAACGAAGTTGGTGTTTTTACCACTTAACACAAAAAGTGATGTATTTTATATTGAATTGAAAATTTAACTTAATTCAATAACATAACAAGGTGATGTTTTTTTATTGAATTGAAAATCCCAGTTCAATTCAATAATATAAACAAAAATGATGCTTTTAATTGAATTGACAGTTTAATTTCAATTCAACAATATAAAAAAAATTATTGAATTGACAATTCTATTTCAATTCAACAAACATGACAAGATGATATTTTTAATTGTATTGGCAAACTAATTTCTTTCAACAAATGTGACCAAAATGATATTTTCAATTGAATCGACAAACTAATTCAATTCCACAAAATTGACCAAAATGATATTTTTACATTGAATCAAAAATCTAATTCAATTCAAAAAAAATGACCAAAATGATATTTTTATATTGAATTGACAATCTAATTCAATTCAACAAAAATGACCAAAATGATAATTTTATATTGAATTGAAAATATAATTCAATTCAACCAAAATGATAAAATAATATTTTTATATTGAATTGACAATCTAATTCAATTCAACAAAAATGATAAAATAATATAGTAACAACCCGAAAAATCTGAACCAATTTAAAAAAATTTAATTGGCTATTTTAGTGAATTTTAAATATTTAAAATAAATATTTTAAATAATAACAAGGAAAAGTAGTTTGAATCGATGTTTGAAAATGAATATAATTACTTTGAATTATAAACAAGGCCTGAAATGGCGCGGCAGTTTCAAATTTTCGTTTCAAACTTTGACTGACTGTACCGGGTGCAAAATAAAACGGATTTTAGTGAAACCAAAAATATTTAAATCAGTTGGTGAATATCTTTCTAACGAATCTGAAAAATCGAAGTTTCGTAGCGGGAGTCAAAAGTTATGGCCAAATGAATTTTCAGAAAGGTCGCTATAGAATTTATATAGCCTGTGAAAATAGACACTTTGCAAACAACCTCGGAATTCGACGAAACCACTTTTGTTGGATGCGGGATGTCAAATTATTGCTAGGTTTCAAATTTCATAATTTTTGAAGCTAATATGTGAGCGTGGCGAAGAAAAATGTGTTTTGGTCAATTACAGTTAAATTGGATCGACCAGAAAATGACCACTTTTCAAACGGTCTCAGAATTCGATGAAACTAGTTTGTTGGGACAGTATCATCAAAACATAGCTAGATTTATTTTTGAGAATTTTTAGAATCAGTATGTGGCCCCGGCAAATTGAAATGTACGTTCAAATTAAATATTGAATGTGTTATATTTTAATTTGAAGAAAAACTGACTGAAACAGTCGGATGGGCCTTCGAAACATATCCCATTGTGTTCGGAATGGGGATAATTAGCTGGGGACGGCAGTCATTGGGTTTGGATTGGAGCTCGTAGGAGATAAGGGGTATTTTAGAAATTTAAAAATATAAATAAGTAATAAAACCCTATTGGCCCTCATAAATTTCTCTCTCCCCGTATCAGCCTCAACGAACGGCGGAACCTCCTCGAAACTTCTCTCCTCGTTATCGCGCAAACCACATGACGAAATGATTCGATCCAGTTGAAGATTTCATAGATCCAAGCCTCCTCTTCAAATCCATGTCAGTTTCGAATTTTATCGTTGTGTAAATCATTGGAATCACCTGCTCGAACTTTAGGCGTCCACCCCGATTTTCTCCACTGCCACCACCACGAGTTGGGCCCCACCACCATGGTTGCGTGCGCCTTTCCAAGCTCTTCGGAGCTGCATAACCTCTTCGACCTATAGCACAACGGATTGGACAAAAGATTCCACCTTAGTTTTGAATGAAATAGTGAGGTATACGTCCTTATTTTTATTTTATTGTTAATAGCACTTTAAAGCGCTACGGTTTTTGATTTCACAATAAAAATCATATCCTTTTCGTGTGTGGTCGAAATTCAGTGAAACAAGAGACAGTGGACTCGTGTGGATGTCTTCTACATTCTAGAAGAGACCGCATATTTTTCTGAGCCTTCTGCAATTTTTGGTGGAGTGGAACCCAATGTGCGATTTCTAATTTATAAACGATATGGAAAACAACGATGTATAAAATATATAGTCGATGTATGAGTTATATAAGGGATGTACACCTCATGTATAAGCGTTGTATAAGTTGTATACTCGATGTATAAGTTATATATGCGTTGTAAAAATTATATGTGCGTTGAAATGAATTGAAGTGAATTGAAATATATTTATATACAAATATATATATATACACTCCCCTCGTCTACAGACCATGGACGATATATATTGGTTGCGATATTGTTTGGATTATTTGGTTGATGTGAAATTTGATGAATAATGCGAACGGTTACCAGAATTGTTTGTGGTTGAGAATGATTGACTTTGGTTGAAAAATACCCATTTGTGGTTGAAAAAATTATTAGAATAGGTTATGAAAATGAAATAAAACATGCTCGCCTGCATGCGAATTAGATGCATGAAATCCCTATTGTCAGAAACCACAAGGTTTTAAGGTAGAGCGAGGAGCCGTACATCGATACGGTCCCGGTTTTAACTACCCTGCTGTTATGCTGTCGAAATTTTCAGTAATATTCATGTGTTAGAATTATTTTCATGTGTTGAAACTATATTCATGTGTTGAATAGAAATTCATGTGTTGAACGACATTCATGTTTTGATATAAATTGTTTTATAATAAAAATCATATTTTTATCATTTATATGAACTATATAAAATAGTCGTGTTTTGAAATAAATTGTTTTATAATAAAAATCATTTTTTTATCATCTATATGAACTATATAAAATAGTCGTGTTTTGAAATAAATTGTTTTACAATAAAAATCACATTTTTATTATATACATGAATTGTTAAAAAGAGTGAAGTGTTGAAATAAATGTTTGTTGGATAAAAATATCATTTTTATCAAATGTATGAAATGAATATGGTTTCGAAACCGAAGAGGATTATATATATATGGATATATATATATATAATATTAATAAATCGAATAAAGAAACTGTAGTTCATGTTTTGAAACCGTGATTTCAAACGATTAGTGCGGGAGATCCGACCATCGGATTTTCCCGAAACCACAACCATTGGGTTCGCTTTGGAAATATCTTTCCAACGACACCAACTTTGTAAAGATCGAACGGTTGGATTGTCTGGAATGTTTAATTCAAATCTGAAGAAAAACAGCGCCAGAATTGATTATATTTATATATATACATAAATATAATTAAATTAAATCGAATAACGACGTTGTAGTTCGTATTTTGAAATCGTAACTTCAAACGACTAGAACGGGAGATCCGACCGTCGGATTTTCCCGAAACTGAAACCGTTGGGTTGATTTTGAAAAGATCTTTCTAATGATATAAAATTTGTGAAGATCCAACGGTTAGATTTTCAGATATGTGTAAATCAAATCTGGAGAAAAACAGCGCCACGGCCGCGTTATGGACCGAAGCGTTGTTTTGAATAAATTGGCTATTTTTAAATAAATAAAAATAGCGATAAATCATGATAAAATATTATAAACGATATGGAATGGAAGTAAACTGAATTTGCTTGGTTTATGTGATATTTGATGGTTGAATGTGTTTGACGTGAAATTACATTAAAGAACAGTATTGGTGATGTTGAATAATTTAACCATTGAAATGAATTTATTTGAAATTCTAAATATACCTGAATTATTTGAAAAGGCCGAGTTAATTCTCATTTCAAATAGTTGATCGACGATTGAAAGTCGAAGATATGATGTGACGACCCCAAACCCCGTACAGTCGGTGGCAAGGGTAATCTTTGGAATATGACACATAAACAGATAACAGCATAACAGAAATAAATAAATACACCAGATAACATACAAATAATACACTGGATAAACATAATCATCAGAGTTACGCAGTATACAGGATCATACTTAGTACAAATACAGTTCAGCTATACATAAATGTCTACAGCGCAAAAAAAACATAATATGTACAATTGGAGTTGAAAGGCATAAAAAGAGATAAATGGTAGAATCCATCTTCAGCTCCAGTTATCCAGAAAGAGCCAGCCAAAACCTGAAGACAAGGCTGCCCGTGTAGAAATAAGGGCACCCGAGTTTGCAAGTGAAACAAACTACGAGTCAGTCATGGGACTGGTATGAGAAATCTACTTAACACATTTTATAATATGGCCAATCACAGGACCACGCCACTTTCGAGGAACGGGTTTACTCCATTGGATTGCCAGTGCTTTAAAAACAAATAAATCTTTTAAACATCGCAATGCTTTTTATAAAAATGAAGCCATTATAAGACTCAGTTCCCATCACACAATGCAACGCAAACCGGAGGATAGAGTTTTACCTTATAATGACCAAAACATGCTCGATACGAATAAAACAAAAGAATTCGATATTATTACTAGTGTTTATAAGTTTCAAAAACAATTTCAATCATAACTATCAATCATAGACGGCATGGATACCATATATCATGTCGCCATATATGTACAATCAAAACCGCACAATGTCGTATTTGGAAATTGGATTTCCATCATGAACCGAGGCAAGGGATCGTCCTCACGGAATTCGAGACGCTCTAGTCCGTCCCTCAGGCAAGCGCGTAGGCAAGCCTTGGATCGTCAGGGCCGGTCCACCGATGTGGATTATTATGCCTGAACACTGCGTTCCCCTGCCCTTTGGGGCGTAAATGAGCCAACGAATGACTCCATCGGCTTCACATAGTCACCGATATATCCGAGGCGCCTCGCAACAGCAACAACCACACAGGTGAAAATAATATAAATGTCAGCCAGTTTAAGCACCGACACCACCTCTAATTAGAAAGAAACGCAGGCCCTCCCTGATGCCCTCTCCCGTTTCTGGTTCATACCGGGGTGTGAGGCTCGCGAATTTACGTTATACACAAAGCTATGCCACACAGGCGGTGCTTTGATAATCAACCACAAGACTTTGCTTTTCAACTGAAGCCTTGATCACTACATCTTAGCATGCCGCACAGGCAATTCACACCATGTAACTGATGGCTATCAATCACACAGAATGAATTCCAATATCGGACACACAGTCCTTTTACAAGTCCGTTCTGGGTCTGAACGAAACCGGAGGCACTATATACCTCGCATACCCATCGATCTCCACGTACGTTCGGACGATCACCACTCATTATCCATATTTCGGGATGCCTCCCAATCAGGACATCAGTTACCATCCAAACGAGGTGAAGATCTCCGGTCTTCGACCACCGTCTTCATCTTCGATTTCTTATCGTCGATTCAGTTATTCAGAATTGGATAAACCCGGTCTTTCTGAGCAACTCGCATATATAATAAACATGTGCTACACAAACAACATACGCATCATTCCAATTCATCAGTCACTAACCGTAAATCAGTAAGAGAACGATTTACCAAATATTAACCCCGAAGGCCGAAACCAACATCAGATCAAAACCCAGGAAACCATTCGACTTAGCCAACCTTCAGTTAGTTTCTAAATTTTACATCCATATCGTTTATAATATTTTATAACGATTTATCGCTATTTTTATTTAATTAAAATAGCCAATTTATTCAAACGACGCTTCAGGCCATAACGCGGCTGTGGCGTTGTTTTCCTTCAGAATTGATTTACACATATCTGAAAATCTAACCATTGGATCTTCACAAAATTTATATCATTAGAAAGATATTTTCAAAACGAATCCAACGGTTCCAGTTTTGGGAAAATCCGACGGTCGGATCTCCCGGTACACTCATTTGAAGTTTCGATTTCAAAATACGAACTGCAGCGTCGTTATTCGATTTAATTTACTTATATATATATATAAATATAATCGATTCTGGTGTTGTTTTTCTTTAGATTTGAATTAAACATTCCAGACAATCCAACCGTTGGATCTTTACAAAGCGGGTGTCGTTGGAAAGATATTTCCAAAGCGAACCCAACGGTTTCGGTTTTGGGAAAATGCGATGGTCGGATCTCCCGCACTAATCGTTTGAAATCACGGTTTCAAAACACGAACTGCAACTTCATTATTCATTATTTTTTAATTATATTTATATATATATAAATATAATCGATTCTTCGA
This sequence comes from Allium sativum, assembly GCA_030737875.1. NCBI lineage: Eukaryota > Viridiplantae > Streptophyta > Magnoliopsida > Asparagales > Amaryllidaceae > Allium > Allium sativum. The sequence continues at coordinate 896,135,849 of CM060920.1, forward strand.
TTTCAAAACCATATTCTTTTTATACCTTCGATAAAAATGATATTTTTATCCAACTAACTTCTATTTCAGCACTTCACTATTTCTAACAATTCATTGATATAATAAAAATGTGATTTTTATTGTAAAACAATTTATTTCAAAACATGACTATTTTATATAGTTCATATAGATGATAAAAATATGATTTTTATTATAAAACAATTTATTTTAAAACACGAATACCATTCAACACTTGAATTTCTATTCAACGAATGAATTTATATTCAACACATGAAGGTTTTCTATAGTTTGTATATATATAGTAGAAATATGATTTTTATTGCGAAACCATTTATTTCAAAACACGACTATTTTATATATTTCATATAGATGATAAAAATAGGATTTTAATTATAAAACAATTTATTTTAAAACACGAATACCAATCAATACATGAATTTCTATTCAACGAATGAATTTCTGTTCAACACATGAAGGTTTTCTATAGTTTGTATATATATAGTAAAAATGTGATTTTTATTGCAAAACCATTTATTTCAAAACACGACTATTTTATATAGTTCATATTGGTGATAAAAATATGATTTTTATTATAAAACAATTTATTTTAAAACACGAATACCATTCAACACATAAATTTCTATTCAACGAATGAATTTCTATTCAACACATGAAGGTTTTCTATTCAACACACGAATATAGTTTCAACACATGAAAATAATTCTAACACATGAATATTATTCAAAATTTCGGCAGCATAACGGCAGGGTAGTTAAAACTGGGGTCGTCCCTAGTACGGCTCCTCGCTCTACCTTAAAGCCTCGCAGCTTTTGACAATGGGGATTTCATGCATCTAGTTCGCACGCAGGCGACATGTATATTTTTTTCATTTCCACAAACTAATCCTATGTGGTTTCAACCAAATAATTCTCAACCACAAACGGGTATTTTTCAACCACAGTCCATCAATTTCAACCACAAACAATTCTAATCAACCATTCGCTATAAACCAATCTTCACACCAATCACAACCAATAAATATCGTCCATGGTTTGTGGACGAGGGGCGTATATATATATATATATATATATATATATATATATATATATATATATATATAAGCATTTCACTTCTATTCAACACATATATAATTTTTACAATGCATATATAACTTATACATCGAACGTACAACTTATACAACGCTTATATATGAGGTGTACAACGCTTATATAACTCATACATCGACTATATAATTTATACATTGTCGTTTTCCATATCGTTTATAAATTAGAAATCTTATATATATATTATATAAGCATTTCACTTCTATTCAACGCATATATAATTTTTACAATGCATATATAACTTATACATCGAACGTACAACTTATACAACGCTCATACATGAGGTGTACAACGCTTATATAACTCATACATCGACTATATAATTTATACATCGTCGTTTTCCATATCGTTTATAAATTAGAAATCTCACATTGGGTTCCACTCCACCAAAAATAGCAGAAGACTCAAAAAAATATGCGGTCTCTTCTAGAATGTAGAAGACACGCACACGAGTCAACTGTCTCTTGTTTCACTGAATTTCGTCAAGAAACGAAAAAGATATGATTTTTACAGTGAAATCAAAACCGTGGCGCTTTAAACTGCTATAATATAGTTTCAGCTGTTACCTCACTGATGTGTTCAAAACTAGGTTTTGATTTTTCTTTTAATCCGCGCAACGATACGTCGATCGGGTTGCGCCAGGTCGAAGGGGGAGGTAAGGCGCCTGTTCGCCGGAAGTGGGCCCCAGTTCGATGGCCAGATGTGGCCGCGGCGGCGAGATGAAGGGCTCGACTTTCGAGCTCGAATTCTCCTCCAATTCTGAACGAAAAAAAATCCAAACTATATATGGATTTGAAGATCTTCTCTAGCTCTACAAAATCTTCAACTGGAGGATGGCTTTTTATTGAGTGTGGAAGGAGAAATCGAAGGGGGAATGTTTTGAACGATTTCCGCCGTGCGTCGATTCTTATTGGGGAGAGAGAGGAGTGTTTGGCCAATCAGATTTTTTTTTATTTATATATTTTAAAAATCCAAAAATGCCCCTTGCCTCATACTAACTCCAATCCAAACCCAACGACTGTCGTCCCTAGCTAAATACCCCCATTCCGAACACAATGGGATATGTTTCATAGGCCCATTCGACTGTTTCAGTCAGTTTTTCTTCAAATTAAAATATAAAACATTCAATATTTAATTTGAACGTACATTTCAATTTGCCAGTGTCACAAGCTGATTCGAAAATTTTTAGAAAAATAAATCTAGCTATGTTTTGACGATACGGTCCCAACAAAACTAGTTTTGTCGAATTCTGAGACCGTTTGAAAAATGGCCCTTTCTGGTCGATCCAATTTAATAGAAATCGACCAAACACATTTTCCTTTGTCATGCTCACATACTAGCTTCAAAAATTACGAAATTTGAAACCTAGCAATAGTTTAACATCCCGGATCCAAGAAAAGTGGTTTTGTCGAATTCTGAGGTCGTTTGCAAAATGGCCATTTTCATAGGCTATATAAACTCTATAGCGACCTTTCTGAAAATTCGTTTGGCCATAACTTTTGCTTCCTGCTATGAAACTTTGATTTTTCAGATTCGTTAAAAGGTATTCACTAACAGATTTAAATATTTTTGGTTTCACTCGAATCCGTTTTGTTTTGCACCCGGTATAGTCAGACAAATTTGAAATGAAAATTTGAAACTACCGCGCCATTTCAGGCCTTGTTTATAATTAGAATTAATTATATTCATTTTCAAATGTCGATTCAAACTTACTTTTCATCGTTATTATTTAAAATATTTATTTTAAATAATTTGAATTCACTAAAATAGCCAATTGAAAAAAAATTAATTGGTTCAGATTTTCCGGGTCGTTACATATGAAGATGATGCAAGACCGATGATCTTCACGTCGAATGGAGGGGTGCTACTGATGCTCATGATGGGTGTTGCTACCTTGAAGGGGCTGAAGTAGCAGCCGTCCGGACGTACATGTTGATTGTACGGATATGCGAGGAATAAAGATCATCCGGTTTCGTTCAGACCCAGAACGGACTTGTAAATGGATTGTGTGTCTGACATTGGATTTCATTCTGTGTGATTGATAGACGTCAGTTGCATGGCTTGAATTTCCTGTGTGGCATGCTGAGATGCAATGATCAAAGCTTTTGTTGAAAAGCAGAGCTTTGTGGTGGATGATCAAAGCACTGCCTGTGTGGCATAGCTTTGTGTATAACGTAAATTCGCGAGCCTCACACCCCGGTATGGACCAGAAACGGGAGAGGACTTCAGGGAGGACATGTGTTTCTTTCTAGCTAGGGTGGTGTCAATGACCTACCAGCCCTGACATTTATATTATTTTCACCTGTGTGGTTGTTGTTGTTCCGAGGCACCTCGGATATATCAGTGACTATGTGAAGCCGACAGAGTCATTCTTTGGCTCATTTATGCCCCAAAGGGCGGGGAAACGCAGTGTTCAGGCTTTTTAATCCACATCGGTGGACCGGCCCTGACGATCTAGGGGCCCACCTGAGTCTGGGTCCTGAGACATGACGATCCCTGGCCTCGGTTCATGACGGAAATCCAATTTCCAAATATGACACCGTGCGGTTTTGATTGTGTGTATATATATATATATGGCAACATGATATATGATACCCATGCCATCTATGATTGATATTTATGATTGTATCTAAAATTAGAAACTAACTGGAAACGAGCTTGGACGGATGGTTTCCTGGGTATTGGTCTGATGTTGGTTTCGGCCTTTCGGGTTAGTACTTAGGGAATCGTTCTCTTACTAGTTTACGGTTGGAGTCTGATTAAGAATTAAATGATAAAATTTACATTTTAAGTGATTTTACTTTACATGTATTAAGCATATCTTGGTCGATATAAGGTAACTCTATCCTCCGGTTTGTGTTGCATTGTGTGATGGGACTTGATTCTTATATCGGCTTCATTTTTATAAAAAGTATTGCGATGTTTAAAAGATTTATTTGTTTTAAAGCAGTGGCAATCCAATGGAGTAAACCCGTTTTGCGAAAGTGGCATGGTCCTGTGATTAGCCATATTTGAAAATGTGTTAAGTAGATTTCTCATATCAGTCCCATGACTGACTCGTAGTTTGTTTCACTTGCAAACTCGGGTGCCCCTTTTTCTGCACGGGCAGCCTTGTATTCAGGTTTTAGCAGGCCGTTTCTGGATAGTTGGAGCTGAAGATGGATTCTATCATTTATCTCTTTTTATGTTGTTTAGCTCCTGTTGTACATATTATGTTTTCTTTTCTGCTGTAGACATTTTATGTATAGCTGAACTGTATTTTGTACTAAGTATGATCCAATATACTGTGTAACTCTGATGATTATATTTATTCAGTGTTGTACATATTATGTTTTCTTTTCCGCTGTAGACATTTTATGTATAGCTGAACTGTATTTTGTACTAAGTATGATCCAATATACACTGTGTAACTCTGATGATTATATTTATTCAGTGTATTGTATTGTACATTATCTAGTGTATTTAATTATTTATGTTCTGTTGTTATCTGTTTATGTGTTATATTCCAAAGATTACGCTTGCACCGTCTCATCGGGGTTTGGGGTCGTCACAAATATTTTATATCGTTGACTACACATGATTCACTAAATATTTTCAAAGAGAAAATGATTTAATTCAACTAACATGTTCAGATCTGTAATTATTCATCACCAAACAATAGATCAATCATCATTCAAAATGTCAGAACAAAGTAGATCTAAATCATATACATGCGATCATTACATAGCAAATAAAATAATTATATTGATTAATTTGGAAAAAAACTGAAATCTAAATGTCGTGTTGCAAATTTGTCCAAAATTCTATCAGTTTAGAATTGCTCCTTTTCAGTCTAGAGTCGTAGATCTCGTCTCTATGATCGCACAAGATCTGAAATCATTAATTTTCGATGTCGTATGTGTTAGTTTGGATTTAAACAAGATTGGTAATAGTTTTAAATTAAATTATTAAAATAATAAAATAAAATTAGACCTTCTTCCTCTTTCAGTAACAAGCTATAAGAAAAACCCAATAGCTTCAAATCTAGATCTCCAATTTTTGTGCAAATGGTGATATGGTTTGACGATCGGAGAGTTGGACGTCGGAGGGGTGTGTGTTGCGCACGTGCGCTTGCAAGGTGGACCCACTCGGTGGTGCAGGGTGGCTCGGTGGCGGTGGGTTTTGGTGCGGGTTTAGGGGTGTGAGTCTCATAGTTCGGGCCACTAGAGGTTGACCTAACCGTATAGAAATGAAGAGCTAGGAAATCTCCACAGAAAAGTCTAAAGGAGGAAGTAGATTCAATGAAAGGATTGGTGGAAATTAGTGGAGAAATGATGGAGCATTCTCAGCCATTACAGAAAGGGGTCGGCGGCTATGTCTTTGTGGATTAGGGTTTAGAGGACGAAGATGTGTATTTTTATATTATTTTATGGTAAATTTTACAAATAAATCCAAAAGTTTTAAACCAATCCAATTTCAGTCCAACCCGAGTTGACCGGACCCAATAGCCCCCATTCCAGATCCAATGGGCTAGGTCTTGTTAGCCCAAAGGACTGTATGTGGCCTGAAATCTTTAATTTAATATTTAAATCTTTTAATAAATTAATTTGATCGTATATTTACATTCACCGGGGCTACATACTAACATAGAAAAACCCATAAAATTATTTCTGGCTTTGTTTTGACGATACGGTCCTACCAAAATTATTTTCGTCAAATTCTGAGACTGTTTGAAAAATGGTCATTTTCAAGTCGATCAGATTTGACTGAAATTAGCAAAACACATTTTCGTTTGCCACGCTCACATATTAATTCCAAAAATTCTGGAAAATTAAACTTAACAATAATTTGACATTCCTGATTCAACAAAAGTGGTTTCGCCGAAAAAGGTGGTCGTTAGAAAAATGGGATATAAATTATACTACAGTGACTATCCTGAATATTCAACAGACCATATCTTTTGGTTCCCGGTATGAAATTTCGATTTTTCGAGTTCGTTGAAAAGCTATTTTTAAACAGATTTAGATATTTCTGGTTTCACTAAAATCCGTTAGATTTTTAATCCGGTGCATTCAATCAAAGTTCAAGTTTGACTTTTCAAACTACCGTACTATTTCTATTTCCTTTAGAAACTAAAATAAATATATTCGCTCTAACTTCGATTAAAATAAATTTTTAATCGTTATTATTTAAAATAAATTATTCTAACTATTCAAAATTCACTGAAATAGCCAAAATAAAAATTTTAAATTGGTTCGGATTTTCCGGGTTGTTACAATCTCCCCCACTTAAAAGCTTTTCGTCCTCGAAACGGAAATAATATTAAAGTAGGAAACAAAACGGATAATGCAAGGTATGATAAATGTAACTCAACACAAAAGCCACTCGGAGATATCCACTCTGCACTTGGGATAAGCCTGTTTGATGCTATCCTCAGTCTCCCATCAAGGAAAGAGTTAGACGAAGAGAAATGATAAGTTTAAAGGAATAATGTCTCAATCTCCCAGAATACATCAATATCCAATACTGTCTCAATATCTCAAGAAGAAAATAAAAGATAAAAAGAAAAGAACTTCCAACATCTTCATCAGCTAGCTCTAGTCTAGAAAACATCCCTACCTGAAACCTGTCAATTGGCTACCCGTGTGGAAAGAGGTCACCCGTGTGGACTAGTATGAGAAATCTTACTAAACTAATAATATGGCTAATCACTGGGCCACGCCACTTACACAGAACGAGTTTATAGCGATCCAATAATTTTCGGCCACGGAAAATCAACATAAATACCTTTACCGTATCTCATGCCGACCTTCCAAACCCCGAAAACACAGGAACGTTATTAGAAAGAATTTAGAGGGTGAGATAAGAAAGAAAGAAATATTAGAATAGAAGAAGAAGAAGAAACAACACAACACAGAATCATAGTCTCACATCACAGCAGAACAAAATATAATACAAAAAGAAATCTTTACTGAGAGCCTTTAAAAATACTTACAATATCAAAGTACATTACACAACGGAGCAGTTATAATAACCTGTTCCCATATACAACTCACAGAGGAATAGTAGCTACATAATATCACATGTCTGAACACCTCCAGCTCGTCTCTGGACTTCACAGCATTCGATAACCTGAACCTGTACACCCCAGGCTAACTCGAGCATTTACAAAACACCGGGTCAGTCTGGCGAACCAGAGTGAGAAAAACTCGCACAGTATTAAGGTAACACACAACTTGATTTTTAATTTAAAATATTTTCGAAAGAAAAGGATAATCGTAAGACCAAATCCACACATAAACACGGATGGTGTTTACCTTACGGTAACCCAAACCATTTTTGAAATCAATATCTTTTCTGATATTATAATAATGTCTAAATACAAGTAAATAACAATCAAGAGGAACGCTTGCATCTCACGCTCCACATATATAGTATACAATCAAAACCGCGGGCGCTTATTGGAGATTGGATTCTGACTATGACAAGGTTTGGGACCACCTGCCGATAGTGTATCTCTTGAGGCGAATACACTGGGTTCAACAACCTCGACTTGCAACCCGACCCACACATGAACGACCAATCATTTCGCTTGAGTGTATCGAATGTATATCACCAACGGTTGGGCTCAAACCACCGTTTCCCGAAAAGGGACAGCATCGAAATAAATTAAAGAAGCAAAAGGATTTTCTCTAGATAGGTGATTATACACCCTAATGGGAGCGACCCACATAGCCATGCTGCTTGCCCGATTTTTTTCATTTCCCGGTTGATGAGGCTTGAGGCCAGAATTTACTTTCGAACATCGGATCATTATTCACTTTGAATGCCACATCATCAGATCCGTCAGATATCACTGATTGACGCCTACAAAAATACTCTAGTTGGAAGCTAATAGAATGACAATTCTCCGCCAACAACTATAGCACGTTTGAAGAAATCAACGTACGTGATCCATTTGGAAATAATCTGTCAGACATCCGTCCATACAAGTCATCCAGGAACAAGATGAACCGAAGGTACACTCCTACTGCATCCAATATAGGAATCACCCCATGGATCAGTAGCGAGAAGTCCTCGCAAACCGTAGATCCCAACCACGACAGAATCACAGTTTATCTCTACTTGCCAGGCAGAGAATATTAGTGGTTGTTTCATTTGTGGAAATCCACAGTCTTCACTGCTCCATCTCGATCATCTTCTGATCTCTTTACGTATTTGTTGGACGGAATGGTTTTCGAATATAAATTCGATCTCGGTCTTTCCATACCAACAATTGTATTAGACGATAGTCGGTGATTTAACTATCAAAATACACAGTGATTCAATCATGACAATCCAACGAGTTTACTGGTTCAGTATTCAGCATTACTTGGCCTTTTTTAAATTAAAACAAACTGATTCACTCTGTTTCCTTAACTTCTAACTCTTTTAAGATTTAAAAATACGATATTTGAATCCTGACTTAATATACTAATGTTTCCGCAAACCATTTCATATTAATTCATAATGAAATAACTTATAATCACATTAAATTTCCACTTAATTCTCCTTTCAAGCCATTTGTTACATGATTCTTTATTTTTTTAAACTTGGGAAAATCCACATAACTTATTATTCGTAATCAACGTTACGTAATCTCTTTTATTCTATTCTTGAAACAATAACAAATATTTATTTGTGTAAAATAAGAACTCAACATTACATTTCTTCTTTCTAATTTCCCTTTTCTTCGTATATTCTCTAAATTTTCACCAACATCGCATTATGATTTCTCTAATGGAAATAGTAAATTATCACTACCCACTTCTTCGATTACCAACTAATACTATCTTCAGATAATCCTGATGTTGCTCAAGTTGGGGTATTTTAATTACCTCTCAGACCTTGATCAACAACGTTCTTACCCTCAGATAAATATAAGTTGTAATCAAACCAATATTCTATACCGGTCTCAAACAAATTCCATTACAAATGGGATTTGGTTATACAACCCTACGACCCACTTCTTTGCCCAAATTCACTGTTACCAATCACCTTTCAAATCTATTCGACCATTTCCCACACTGGAAAACTTATTTCAATTTTTCCTTCTTCCTAATTCCATTTCGAGTATCGTAAATGTAAACTTAACGCTTAAATACTTAAAACCTCTTTTACATAACCCTGGTTTATTATAAACCTTTTATCTTAATTTCCTTTGACTTAATTCAAATAATTAAGTAATATTTATTTCAAGCTCTTGTAATCGCTTGGAGTTCCTTTATAACTTCGTTATAAAAATTCGGGTTTTTAAATATAAACCCGTTCACAACTCCTTCCACCGCTCAACTCGATTCCATTTCAAGTATCATTTTCTTTTTAGTTGAATTCCAATTAAAAGGAAATTTTCCCAAGTTACTATTAACCAGAATTATATTTAACTTTAATCATTAACTACTGTAAAAGTAGTTGATTCCTTTATAAACAATGAATTCCTTTTTGAGACTTTATTACAATTAAAACAATATCCATTAAACTATTTTTTTGATTAATTCAAGCAAACTAATTAATCAAACACAATTATTTCATTAACGGTTTCAAATTGATTTTTCCTTTTTAAATCAATTAATAATATAAATAATTTAAATAATTCAATTTAATTGTTCTAAACAAAACCATTATCCAATTTTAATCGTCTGGTTAATTTCTATTCTTTTGTATATAAATCTGATTAACATCAGAATTAACTCTATAAAATAAATTAATAATAAATTTAAATAAGAAATAATAAATATTTATTTCCCTTTTAAACAACCTTTTATTCAAAAACTAAATCTGGTTATAAAATAATTTTTATAACTTCTTCTCCATCGATTTGTCTGACGGTAAATCAACATCTATAAAATAATTGATTTCACAGGCCATATACTGCCGCCAAATACCCAACCAATATCATCCATTGGTTCAAATTAAACAGATGTCAAATTTTCTGTAACAACCCGAATTTTTATAACATGTTAAAACTATAAATCAAGGCAGAATTAAATTTTAAAATAAGAATCAAGGGAAACGGGTTACGCCATTGCCTTTGTCTCGAAATTTTACATGAAATAGAGTCCGAGTTTTCGAAAATCGGAGTACGGATGAAGAAGTTATGGCCTGTAGAAGATTCAGCAGATTTTAGGCAGCACAGGACCAGGCAGGTCGACCTGGGGGTCGACCTGGGGACCAGGTCGACCATGTGGTCGACCCTAGGGTCGACCTACCCCCCAGGTTGACCATGTGGTCGACCTCCCCCATTACAGGTCGACTTGGTCGGCCTGTTTTGACCCAGAACTCATTTTTGAAGCCTGAGACGTGTTTTGATGGTCCGGATTGATTCTAGGGTTAATCTAAGGGCCTAAACTAGTTGCTACACCTATAAAAACACCCGTAGACCTAACCTAATTCATATCAAATCATTCTTACACCATTATGCTGCTAAAATACCTCTTGAACCATGGCCGCCGTCTCCGAATCAAAGTACAAACATTCAAACTCAAATCAATTCAAAGAACAAGGCTTCTACAATGATTCAAGACAATAAATTAACAACGCCGCGACATTTTTACAACAAATTCGGTTCTTAATTCATTATCCATGCTCTGTAAGTTCTAGTTGTTTTTAGATTTAAACATTTAATTATAATATGGCCATGGAATAAAGTGGAATTGGATTTAAGTATGTTTATTGATTCAGATTTATTTCTGTTGCTTCTTGAATCTTGAGTTTTGGGACTTTTCTATGTTCGTTCTCATGTCAAGCTTATGATCTATTCAGCCTGTTGTAAATCAGTTTTTCTTGATTCATATTGATATTATTGTCAAGATCTATCTTTTATGCTAGAGATGATGTTTTATGCCAGTTTTTCCTCTCTATACTGATTGTTACACAAATTCTACCTTCCCCTATTTATTTTCTTTCAATGAACCTAGGTCAATTTCGGACCTAGGCCTGAACCGCGATTTGCGTACGATTGAATGCGGGGAAATATGGGAATGTTGTCTATATTGGATATATATATGTTTGGTGGAATTGACGGCATAACATGAAATGGGGATATGAGTATTATCGCTATAATTAAAGATTGTAAGTTTGGATAAAATGGTGTAAACATGGAATACATGTAGTTTGGTATGAAACTCGACCTATGTAAAATGGCAAGAATATTGATATATGTAAACGACATGAAACTTGGTATTTGTGTAAATTGGTATAAAATTTGCATACATGTGAATGGCGTGAATTAAACATATGTAAATTTGGTATGAATTGGGCATATGTAAAAACTAACATGTAATCTAGAACTTGGGCGTATGTTAATTATGTAAATTTTGGAGTTGGAACATATATGAAAATTTATGACTTGGTAGAGGTTTAATATGAACTCGTCTAAGTTGGGTTTTGGGTAGTTGGCATGTATTGTAAATAAATGGCTATAATTTGGTATAACCTTATAGTGAATTATGGTAATAATTTGGGAATACGTTTTGGGGCAAAAATATGAATTATGAACTTGATAATTGGCATGTAACTGGAAATATGAACGTGGTTGGAACATGAACATTTCTATATGTTAAACACATGAACTGATATTGGGGTTTTGGGTGGAGTACAACCATTAATGAACCTTCGACACGAGGTTAGACTCAGTTTGTGGTGTAAATCTGCCCGGAACCGCCCGGCAAATCCAGTAGCCATAAAGTGTCAGTCTAATGTGAGTGGTTGAAGGTCGAATTGTAGGCGTAACGATTTATGACACGAGGTTAGACCCAGTTTGTGGTGTAAATCTGCCCGGAACCACCCTGCAAATCAGATGGCCACAAAGTGCACGGTCTAATGTGAGAGGTCATGATTCGTTCATCATAATGAATAAATTAAGGAATACTAACCATAATAAGACGTGGGTATGGTTAGAGGGTTAGGTGGGATGACATGGAAATTTGACATGTAAATGTGGACCTAACTAGTATGAGTTAAGAATATGTAAAACTTATAAATGTGGGCTTAACCGACATTATTGTTAATCAGACCAATGGGTGAGTTAAGTAATATGACTAGACTAATGACACTTAACCGGTATGACATGAATGGGCAGGTTAAGCCATGAATTACTTGAAATACTTAACCAATGTAATCTGACGAATGGGAGGGTTGAGCTAAATGGGTTGGTTTAACTTGAATGGCTTGATAACACCCAACCAATATAATCTGATGTGTGATAGGGTTAAGTCATGAACCGCTTGAATATACTTAACCAATTTGACACGATGATTTGATAGGGTTAATTCATGAACCGCTTGAATATACTTAACCAATTTGACACGATGATTTGATAGGGTTAAGTCATGAACCGCTTGAATATACTTAACCAATTTGACACGATGATTTGATAGGGTTAAGTCAAGAACCACTTGAATATACGTAACCAATTTGATACGATGATTTGATAGGGTTAAGTCATGGACCGCTTGAATATACTTAACCAACTTGACACATGATTCGTAGGGCTAAGTCATGAACTTGAACGACAACAGTTAGCCAATTTGACATTACACGTAGGCGGGTTAAGTCACGAACTTGAATGACAACACTTAACCAACTTGACATGCTAGACGGATGGGGTTAAGTCTCGAATTTAAATGACAACACTTAACCTGTAACACCCCGTATTTTCTGTGATCGTATAAGTAACAAATAAGAGAATAGTTAAATTTTAAAATAAGAATCGAGGGAAACGGGTTGTGCCATTGCGTTCGTCTCGAAATTCTTCTGGGAAACGAGTCCGAGTTTTCGAGAAACGGAGTCCGTATGAGGGAGATATGGCCCTCCGAAGTTTCAGAAAATTTCAGAATCGAAAACAGCTCGAAAATGCGAATTCAAATTCGAATTCAAACCCATAAGCGGGCTGGGCGGGAAATTTCCCGCCTAGGACCCAGGTCGACTGGGTGGTCGACTGGGTAGTCGACCTACCCCTGACCAGGTCGACTGGGTAGTCGACCTCCCCCAGACCAGGTCGACCATAGTGTCGACCTGGGGGTCGACCTGCTCCCGAAACCCACTTTCTGAACCTGATGCATTCTGATGTATTTAGACTCGTTTTCTGTCTAGGTTCGTCCGCTTAATCCTATATAAACTCACCCCCAGCCTCATTCTCTCCGCACCAATTCATTCTGTCTATATTCTGCCTCTGTTCTAATTAAAAATTAAAATGGCGTCGCTACCCTGCTGGAATCAAAACTTGGACTGATGAATCTTCTTCCAACCTGAATTGAATTAAAAGCTAAATCAAATCCCAAATCAGAGTCTAGAGCTACAACAACAATTAAAGAAGAGTAATTCAGCCTTTCTACATCAACACTAGTTTATTATCCTTTCTTAAAATCACGGAAGGCAAGTACAGTTATTTTCCGCTATAAACTTTAATTATGATTGTGGCATGATTGTAAATCTGAATTTGAGGTTGTGTATGTTCTGTTCTGATCTATTTTATTCTATATCTCTTTCTTCCTTCTGTTCTATGGCTAGGCTACCACGAGCCTGCGCCAAATCTCATAAGAGATTATCGCACAAATGCTAAACTTTGGGTCAAATAATGAACGATGGCATAATTGGACATAGCTAGTCTGTGACTAAAAGGACATATTTTGTAAACTAGATTTAGACCTATGCATATTCTGTGAATCGGAAGAAGAGGAACCATTGTATGTTAACATGTGACTTGGGACGTTGGACATAACGCATATTTTGAATTAAGATCTGTTATAATTTAAAGTTCTAGATTGTTGGGCATATTGTTTGTATAACAATTCATGACTTGAGATAAAAAGAGAATATGACTTAGGTGAAGATCTATATTAAGATTTGATAACTACTAAATGTGAATAACACCTAAGTGGGAGATTTTTGAATATATGACATGCATCGAAATCGATGGTAATATCTGGTATAATTTATATGTGAATCTTTTGTACTAGGCAAGTTTAACTAAATTTGGGGACACGTGTTATATGGTAAATTATGACCATTATCTGTGCCATGTAAATTCAATGCAAGCTTGGGGTAAATGATCATATTGTGAATCATGACGACTATTTAGGCATGCAAACTTAGACCAAATTTACAATTAGGCAGGATATGTCTATGAAACTTTAAGGAATGATTAAATATGTTATATTGCCTAATCTGCTAGTTCTGTTATATTGCCTAATCTGCTAGTTCTGTTATATTGCCTAATCTACTAGTTATGTATATTGCCTAATCTGCTAGTTCTGTTATATTGCCTAATCTGCTAGTTTTGTTATATTGCCTAATCCGTTATTTGCTAAATCTGTTGAATTGCCTAGACTGCTAAATCTGTTATCTGCTAAATCTGTTGAATCACTTGAACTGCTAAATCTGCTACATGTTGAATTGTCTGATCTGTTGAAACTAGATAATGGTAATCTGAGTATGGAAATCCGTAAGCTCGACCTAGGATTTGATAGAACATGGAAATTTGATTAATCCGTTATATCCCATGAAGAAATTTAATTTGTTAAATAAACAGAATTAGTCTGATATCTGAAAAATCTGTTTCGGAATGAATTGGCTATGACACGAGGTTAGACTCTGTTTGTGGTAGAAGCCTGCACGGAACTAACCGGCTTAACCAGCGACCGCAAACTGTCAGTCTAATGTGAGAGGTCGTAGTCATAACTAAAATATGCTCAGACACGAGGTTAGGTCTGGCTTGTGGCAGAAGTCTGCCCGGAACCGCCCGACATATCCAGCGGCCACAAGCTACCGACCTAATGTGGGATGTCTGTGCATTAATATTTAATTAATGCAAATCTGAGATAAATATGATGTCTAAAACGTGTTGGGTGGATAGGGTTAAACCAATTGGACTAACGAATTGAACTACCCGTTTCGTGAATCTGTAGGCCCAATTACAAAGTTAGACAAATCTATAAATATGTTAAATCCGTATTTTTGATCCGTTAGTCTGAAAACTTGTCTGATCTGTGAACTAGTTAATCTGAACTCTGTATGTCTGAACTTGTAAACAAGTTAATCTGAAATCTGTTAGTCTGGGGGACACAAGGTTAGGAGGGGAATTACTTGTGTCATCTGTCGTTTGGGACCCATATTAGTCAGTAACCCTTTCTGGTATCAAAACTTTGACCCAACAGTAGGTAGGCTCCGGGCACGCTTACTGAACTAATTATAAGTGGTTCATTCTGATAATGGCGAGGGGTGTTGATGGTGCGTTCCAACCAGGTCAGGTGCGTGCATGGATCCCTGTAACAACCCGGAAAATCTGAGCCAGTTTAAAATTTTTATTTTGGCAATTTTAATGAATTTTGAATATTTAAAATAGATTATTTTAAATAATATCGACTAAAATTTATTTTGAATCGAATTGGAAGGTATATATTATATACGCCGTCGTTAGAATATAAATAATTATTTATAATTATAAATAGAATTGAAAATGGCGCGATAGTTCGATAATTTGATTTTAAACTTCAATTGAATGTACCGGGTGCAAAACAAACCGGATTTTAGTGAAACCAAAAATAATGGAATCTAATTGATAATATTTTTCCAACGAATCCGGAGAATTGAAATTTCATAGCAGGAGAATTGAAATTTCATAGCAGGAATCAAAAGATATGTCCAGTTGAAAATTCTGAATAGTCGCTATGGAATTCAGGCCCTTAAAAATGGGAATTTTGCAAACGACCTCGGATTTCGATGAAACCACTTTTGTTGGATCCGTGATGTAAAGTTATTGCTAGGTTTCAAATTTCATAAATTTTCGAATCAATATGTGAGCGTGGTAGAGGAAAACGCGTTTGACCAGTTTCAGTTGATTTTAATCGACTGGAAAATGGCCATTTTTCCAACGGTCTCAGAATTCGACGAAACTTGTTTTGTTAGGACCGTATCGTCAATACGAAGCTAGAAAATATTTTTCTGGAATTTTTCGAGTTAGTATGCGACCCCGGTAAATTGAAATGCATATTCAAATTCAATATATAGATTAATATGTTGAGTTTGACGAAAACTGATCGAAACGATCGAATCAGCTTACGATACATATCCCATTGTGTTCGGAATGAGGGGTATTTAGCTAGGGACGACAGTCGTTGAGTTTGATTTGGAGTTCAGAGATTAAACCGGTTATTTTAGAAATAAATTAAATTAAATATAAATATAAATAACCATAGTCAAACCCTTATCTTCATTTACCGTGGTCAACTCATTTCAAGGTCGCCTCTAACCAAACGAACGGCGGAAATCTTCAATTCTTCTCCTCCTCCTTTCTAACAATCCACACAACAAATTAACGAATCTCCAACGCAAATTTTATCAACCTAGGTGAGATCTATCTGCCTATATAGTATGATCGATTTTCAGATTGAAAATCACGAGAAATCTCGTCCTAAAGCTGGGCCGTTCACATCCGTTTTTCGAGAGGGAGGGGGGTTCGAATTGGGAACTGTGCTAGGCGGAGATAGCTCTTGCGAAGAGCGTCGTCGGGGCATCTCCTGATCACCATTCGGCGCCTTGATTATCGTGAAAAAAGGAGCCCTAAGCGGCGAGCGAGTTCCAGAATTAAAACGTCGAGAAAGAAAGGTAGTAATAGTAGTTTTTTATGTTAAATATATTATATATAATAGTAGTTTTTTTATGTTAAATACATTATTTAAAAAAAAACAGTTTTTATGTTAAAAACATTATTTAAAAAAAAACAGTTTTTATGTTAAAAACATCATTTAAAAATCAGTTTTTAATTAAATATAGCATGTAAAAATGTGTTGTTTTTAAAATAGAAATATGATGTTTTAAAAATAGAAGTTGCATTGTTTTAAAAATATAAGTTGCATTGTTTTAAAAATAGAAGTTGCATTGTTTTAAAAATAAAAGCTGCATTGTTTTAAAAATAGAATTTGCATTGTTTTAAAATAGCATGATGTTTTAAAAATAGAATAACATGATTTTAAAAATAAAATTAGCATTGATTTAAAAACATGATGACACGACCCGAACTTCCCCGTGAAGGAAAGCGCGGATAGCGTTGAGGACAGGACAAAACAGAACGCAGACGGAAGAACATTTCATTGCTATTACAACAATTCCATCAGATACAAGAATATACAGAGTATAAATGAATAAATTACATTCGATAAATATCAGAGATTACAATAAATTACATAGCAACGGAAAATAATACAAAGCACAACTGAAGGTGATATACGGATACAGAGCTTTCCGGATATCATTCCAGCTGCAAACCAGGATCCTGTGAATATAAATCTGCAAAACCGAAACTACTAGCTGCCCGTGCGGAAAATAGGGGCACCCAGAGTTTAGGTTAAAACAATAAACTCCAGGTCAGTCATGTGACTGGTGTGAGAACTAAAACAGTTATTCAAAACTTTACTTTAAAAGAGAGTAATTCAAGGGACCACGCCGTATAACACGGAACGGGTTTCCTCCCAAGAATACCAGTGCATAGAATAAACAACGCAATGCTTTTTCGAAAAATGAAGCTATTATAAGACCCAGGTCCCGTCACACAATGCAACGCAAGCCGGATGATAGGGTTTTCCCTTATAATAGCCAAACATGCTTGGTACGTTTAAAACAAATCATTTGATACCATAATAAGTGTATAGTGTCAAAACATTTTCAATTATAAATATGAATCATAGACGGCATAACATCCCATGCTACTATGTCGCCATACTAGGCTCGACAAATAAAGCTGAAATACACGTATTGGAAATTGGATTTCCGTCATGAGTCGAGGCAAGGGGCAAGCTCCTCTCCGCGTTCGAGACACTCTAGCAAATGTCTCAGGGCTACGCACTCTGGGCAACCCTGGGATCCTCCAAGGCCGGTCCTCACTTACGTTAGAGGATTGGCAATTCCTGAACACACGTTTCCCGGTCCTTACAGACCTAATATCGAGGCGCCTCATCCAACAACCACAAAGGTGAAAAGTATATAAATGTCAGGGCTGGTAAGTCACTGACACCACCATAGCTAGAAAGAAACGTCATGCACTCCTTGGGTCCTTATCCCGTTTTTGACTCATACCGAGTGTGAGGCTCGTGAATCCACGCTATACACAAAGCTACGCCACGTAGGCCGTGCTTTGATCATCAACCACAAGACTTTGCTTTTCAACAGAAGCCTTAATCTATGCAACTCAGCATGCCACACAGGCAATTCATGCATTGCGATTGATATCTATCGATATATAACCTCTAAGCTCGTACGTCTCAGAGAAGGGCGTTAAGCAAGAGAATAAATTCTCCGCCGCCAAATAGATATATATTTAACAGAAATCAATCAACACAGAATAAAATCCAATGTCAGACACACAATCCATTTACAAGTCCGTTCTGGGTCTGAACGAAACCGGAGGCACTTTCCTCGCATATCCATCCATCTCCAAGTACGTCTGGACGACCACCAACTATTTCCATCCTCTTGGGTGTACAGCCCAATCAGGATCGTCAGTAATTATCCAAACGATGTGAAGACTTCCGGTCTTCGACCACCGTCTTCATCTTCGACTTATCGTCGAATCGGTTATTCAGAATGGGTATAAACCCGGACTTTCCGAACAACCCGCGTATATTGAAAACAAATGTAACACAAACACAACATACGCCTCATTCCAATTCAGAATGTTCTTTTATTCACAAAATCACATTTTTAGGGAAATGTTCCCATTAATTTTATCCAAGATAAATTCTTTAAAATTTATCCTTTAATCTTCCTTTGGATGTCATTTCAAACCAAATTATGGTTTTCCCAAACTAGTCGAGATTAGCGAACCGTACCGAAGTAATAATTTATTTTATTTCCCAATCCCAACCTATTCATCCCATGAAGAAAAACTGGTAGTACTCCATATCTAACACCACGGTGTTATCGGTAAAATTAATTACCATTTCTCGTTCAAATCTGATTAAAGATTTAACTATCGCTTTGGAGCAAAACTGGTGATACTCCATTCTCGCTCAATTTCTAAATTTGATAATTTAGATTACCAATTCACATTTCAACTTAATTGCAGATTCGTTAAAACTCCTTTTACTGGGTTAAAGAACTAGGTGTTATTTAAAACACAGTTTACGACAAACCCAAATCACATTCTATTTGTTATCGGGTTAAAGAGCTAGTGTTATTTAAAACACCATTCACGATAAACCCATTTCAAATCCAATCAAATATATTAGAAATCCCGATCATTTAAAACCCCTTTTTAAATCTAATTTATTTATTTAAAAATAATTGGGTTTTAAATTTAGTTCAAAACTAGTTCATTTCGATAAAAATCTAATTTTATCTTTTCAAATATGGAGTTTTTCATCCCAATTTTTCTCAAATCATCTGTTATGATTTTACACGAATTATTACTATTTTTAATAATTTTATCAAGGCCCGTACAGTCGATTTCTATCAACGGCCATCGAACTGCACTTACAGCGACCTTTTCCAAATTTGATTTGGACGTATCTCCAAATCCAACCGTTAGATTTTGAATTTCTAATATTCGTTAGAAAGCTCTTTTCGATACGAACCCAACGGTTCCGGTTTTAGGAGAATCCGACGGTCGGATCTCCCGTAATGTCCGTTTGAAATATATGGTCGAAGTTCACGAACTGCCGCGGCGCGTTCTATTCAGGCCATTATATTATATATATAATATATATTTCGTCGATTTCTATTTAAAACGAATTTTATAAATAGTTTTAAATTCGTTTCAAAAACAATTTCAACCTTTATTTCAAATTCAAATCAAAATTGAATTTTCTATTTTAAATCCTTTTTAAAATCCACTTCTATTCAATTCAAGTTTCAATTCAATTTGAATTCATTTTAATTCGTTTTCAATTCAATTCGAATTCGTTTTATATTCAATTCATTTCGAATTGGTTTTCTATTTCATTCAATTCAAATTGGTTTTCTATTCGATTCAATTCAAATTGGTTTTCTATTCGATTCAATTCAAATTGGTTTTCTATTTCATTCAATTCAAATTGGTTTTCTATTTCATTCAATTCAAATTGGTTTTCTATTCGATTCAATTCAAATTGGTTTTCTATTCGATTCAATTCAAATTGGTTTTCTATTCGATTCAATTCAAATTGGTTTTCTATTCGATTCAATTCAAATTGGTTTTCTATTCGATTCAATTCAAATTGGTTTCAAATCAAATTCATTTCGTTTTCTATTTGATTCGAATTCAAATTGGTTTTCTATTCAATTGAAAACAAATTGGTTATATATTCAATTCATTTCGAAATCGTTTTCAATTCAATTCATTTCGAAATCGTTTTTCAATATTCATTTCGAAATCGTTTTATATTCAATTCAATTCGAAATCGTTTTATATTCAATTCAATTCGAAATTGTTTTTCAATATTCATTTCAAAATGAATAAAATCGATATAAATCTCGTTCACGTCAAAATGGCGTCAATCTAATCAACACGGCTTCATGTATTTCTATTTTCAAATATTCTATTCAACAAATGAATATTTATTTTTGTCAACACACGACTAATCTCAACGAATGAGTACTGTCCACGTGTGACAATTTTTGTTAAATTATTTCGTTCAACACATGACTAATCTCAACGGATGAGTACAGTCAACACATGAACCTTTATTTTATAATATTCTTTATCTTCTAAATTGGAATGAGGCCCAATCAATTACCATATAAAGTTAATTATATGGATTTTCATACAACACATGTATATAATAGCATTGAAAAATAATCAACCATCAACCAAAGTGCACTACACTGTATAAGCATCAACTATAGATATCTAACGCTTATAACAACCTGTCAATCAATCGATCGACATATTTAATCAATCAGGATGAGTGAACTTCATATTTCATCCCAACACCCATGTGGGGTTTCAAACAATCAAACACGTATTTTATTTGTGCAGTTGGGCGATGTGTAAAATTTATCGGCCCAATCAATGTCCTTCAAATAGGTGTACATAAACAAACCGTCCGGTTTGTAAATGAATATTTATTTATTCACATTTACGTTAAAAATTATATTTTTAACGATAAAACATTTTATTCTAACATATGAATTTCTATTCAGTTCATTCTTTAAATAAAATGATATTTTTATTTTTCTAACTTATTTTAGAAAATTTCAGCGGCATAACGGCACGATACTAGAAACAGGACGAGGCCTAGCCTTATCCCCGGTCTAGTGAAGGCCCACGCCATTCACATATCAATCAAATTTACCAAACAACCAAACTCCAATCAAATCATCTAACTAATTTATGCAACCAAACAAACAAGTCCATGGTCTGTGGAGGATTGTGTTGGGTGCTACTAAGCACCGTCTGCATCCTAGTATATATATATAACTAGAAAATGAAATTGAAAGGTGAGAAATTCTCACCAATAGCTATCCAATCATCTTGACTCTTCATTGACAGAAATCTTCATCGTTCCCGCCTTTTGTCGCTTTCGTTGTCCGTAGCCACTACATATATAAAAATCACATTTTTATTTTTTCCACTTTCAACTTAAAAATCATATTTTTATAATCGCTTCATACATTTAAAAATCGATTTTTTACCAGGTTATTCAATATATAAAAATCGAATTTTTATTATACTATTCAATATATAAAAATCAAAATTTTATAATCCTATTCAATATATAAAATTCAAATTTTAATAATCACGCTATATGGATAAAAATTCTATTTTTACATTGCTACTATATAGATTTCGCCTTTTCAAAAATATAGATTTCATCACTATAAAAATCACATTTTTATTTTGCTACATATATAAAGATGATATTTTCAATATTCCTATCATGTAAAAATTATATTTTTAATTCTCTTCATAAACAAAAATCACAATTTTATCCTTCTACAATATGAAAGATTATATTTTTAATACTTTAAAAGTATAAAAATCATATTTTTAATTGAATAAAAATATTTTCTTTTTCATACGAAAAATCAAATCTTTTCTATACTCTTCTATAGAAACAAAACTGGTTTTCCTTTTCATTTGGAAAGCTATCATATCGGAATTAAGTAAATAAATTAAATTTACACTTACTGTTTTTTTCTTTTCCAGCGCAGCAGGAGGGGGAAGAGGGTCTGAGGCGCATCACTGAAGGGAGGGGAGGGGTGTTGCGTCAGTAGGGGGTGGTTTTTGGGGTTCGCGGTAGACATTAGAAGGGGAGCAAGAGCGAGGAGAGAGGGAGGGTGCGTCGCGGGTGAGGTCAGGCGCGGGGGTAGGGCGGCACTGGCGGCGGTGGTCATCAAAGCGGCTTCGGGTGTGTGGGCTTGAGCGAGGAGAGGGAGAGGGAAGCAGGGGGGTGTCGGAGTGGGAGGTCGAGCGTGAGGGGGGGCAGCGCTTGGCGCGGCGGCGCCAGGAGGCTGGGCGGCGGCCTCCCTGGTGGAGCGATTCGTCTTTTTTTTCTTTTTTCGAATGATTTTCTGATTCAGGTTTGAAATAGAAGGGGGGGGGGCAGAATTATTTAAGGAGAAGGAGAGAGAGGAAATTTTTATTTTTAATTATTTAATTATTTAATTTCTAAAAAGCTACTTTTACATACGACCTCGAAACGAGGCCCACCGCCTGTCGTCCATAGCGTTTTACCCCCATTCCGAACACAATGGGATATGTATCGTAAGCTGATTTGATTGTCTTGATCAGTTTCCGTTGAATTTACATCTAAATCGCTATATTGAATTTTAAACGTACATTTCAAATTACCGGGGTCACATACTAACCCTAAAAATTCTCGAAAAATATTTTCTAGCTTCGTATTGACAATACGGTCCTAACAAAACTAGTTTCGTCGAATTCTGAGATCGTTGGAAAAATGGCCATTTTCCAGTCGATTAAAATCAACTGAAACAGGTCAAACGCGTTTTTCTTTGCCACGCTCACATATTGATTCGAAAAATTATGAAATTTGGAACTAGCAATAATTCGACACTGCAGATCCAACAAAAGTGGTTTCGTCGAAATCCGAGGTCGTTTGCAAAATCCCCATTTTTAAGGGCCTGAATTCCATAGCGACTATTCAGAATTTTCAACTGGACATATCTTTTGATTCCCGCTATGAAATTTCGATTTTTCGGATTCGTTGGAAAGATATTATCAATTAGATCTTATTATTTTTGGTTTCACTAAAATCCGGATTATTTTGCACCCGGTACATTCAATTGAAGTTTGAAATCGAATTATCGAACTACCGCGCCATTTTCAATTCTATTTATAATTATATATATAAATATTTATATTCTAACGACCACGCGTATAATATATACGTTCGATTTATATTCAAAATAAATTTCTCGACGATTTTATTTAAAATAATCTATTTTAAATATTCAAAATTCGCTAAAATTGCCAAAATAAAAATTTTAAACTGGCTCAGATTTTCCGGGTTATTACAATCTCCCCCACTTAAAACTTTTCGTCCCCGAAAAGGAACAAAGTCAAAAGTGGTTTGATTAATCAACACTACGTTCGATCTGGCTTCCATTCTCCAACTTTTCAGTTTCTGAGAATTTTCAAATTTTCAAAAATTTGGCTAACACCCTAAATTTTCGAAAAATTTCGCCATAACCTCCCCTGCACCGGGAGCCACGGGAAAATCCCGAAATTGCCATATAGGCCTTCTGATCCCAAAAAGAAAAAGAAAAAGCCAAGCGGCTAGCCAATAGGCTCATAAAATCATCATCACCCAAACAAAACAGTAAATTATAGTAAACATGTACCTATTTGTCGGGCAAACAAATTTTATTCTTCGGCTCTAGCCTCCTTGCTATGACCTATTCAATGTAAGTATAGGTATATGCAAGCAAATGCGACCAATTTTTAATACAATTCAATATTTGGTTCAATTAGGCTTAATGGTTCAAAATTATCAAACAAATAAACAAACAACACAAACATCAATCAATTAGTGAATTAGAGTTCCAAATTCATAATTTTGATACATATACAGAAAATCATGTTTTTGATGCCAATTCACAACAATGTGTTCTAGCTATATAAGTTTTTGGTTCTCACACCAGTCTAATGGAAATATATAGAAATCACACATTCGAAACACGAAACTAATTACTGATGATGACGCGTCAATCATCAGAATCAGGTCCAGGCGACTAAAGTGTGATCCTATATCTATCTAATATATTAAAACTTCGAATATACGTTCATGACGCGTATATGCAAAACCTTTATATACTAGATTGTCCATATTCAAAATAAATAAATAATCAAATACGTTTAAAACGATTTAAATTTTCAAAACCAAATTGTTTCATTTCAAAAATATACTCTTCACACTCATTCTAGGATACTACTGATCCTATCTCTAACGAGTCATTCTAATTGGATATTGCTTGTCCAATATCTGATGAATTCTTTCGTATGGTTCTAATGTGTCTTGTTCTCGAGCTCTGTAAACCAAAGCTCTGATACCAAACTGACACGACCCGAACTTCCCCGTGAAGGAAAGCGCGGATAGCGTTGAGGACAGGACAAAAAAGAACGTAGACGGAAGAACATTTCATTGCTATTACAACAATTCCATCAGATACAAGAATATACAGAGTATAAATGAATAAATTACATTCGATAAATATCAGAGATTACAATAAATTACATAGCAGCGGAAAATAATACAAAGCACAACTGAAGGTGATATACAGATACAGAGCTATCCGGATATCATTCCAGCTGCAAACCAGGATCCTGTGAATATATATCTGCAAAACCGAAACTACTAGCTGTCCGTGCGGAAAATAGGGGCACCCAGAGTTTAGGTTAAAACAATAAACTCCAGGTCAGTCATGTGACTGGTGTGAGAACTAAAACAGTTATTTAAAACTTTACTTTAAAAGAGAGTAATTCAAGGGACCACGCCGTATAACACGGAACGGGTTTCCTCCCAAGAATACCAGTGCATAGAATAAACAACGTAATGCTTTTTTGAAAAATGAAGCTATTATAAGACCCAGGTCCCATCACACAATGCAACGCAAGCCGGAGGATAGGGTTTTCCCTTATAATAGCCAAACATGCTTGGTACATTTAAAACAAATCATTTGATACTATAATAAGTGTATAGTGTCAAAACATTTTCAATCATAAATATGAATCATAGACGGCATAGCATCCCATGCTACTATGTCGCCATACTAGGCTCTACAAATAAAGCTGAAATACACGTATTGGAAATTGGATTTCCGTCATGAGTCGAGGCAAGGGGCAAGCTCCTCTCCGCGTTCGAGATACTCTAGCAAATGTCTCAGGGCTACGCACTCTGGGCAACCCTGGGATCCTCCAAGGCCGGTCCTCACTTACGTTAGAGGATTGGCAATTCCTGAACACACGTTTCCCGGTCCTTACAGACCTAATATCGAGGCGCCTCATCCAACAACCACAAAGGTGAAAAGTATATAAATGTTAGGGCTGGTAAGTCACTGACACCACCATAGCTAGAAAGAAACGTCATGCACTCCTTGGGTCCTTATCCCGTTTTTGACTCATACCGAGTGTGAGGCTCGCGAATCCACGCTATACACAAAGCTACGCCACGTAGGCCGTGCTTTGATCATCAACCACAAGACTTTGCTTTTCAACAGAAGCCTTGATCTATGCAACTCAGCATGCCACACAGGCAATTCATGCCATGCGATTGATATCTATCGATATATAACCTCTAAGCTCGTACGTCTCAGAGAAGGGCGTTAAGCAAGAGAATAAATTCTCCGCCGCCAAACAGATATATATTTAACAGAAATCAATCAACACAGAATAAAATCCAATGTCAGACACACAATCCATTTACAAGTCCGTTCTGGGTCTGAACGAAACCGGAGGCACTTTCCTCGCATATCCATTGATCTCCAAGTACGTCTGGATGACCACCAACTATTTCCATCCTCTTGGGTGTACAGCCCAATCAGGATCGTCAGTAATTATCCGAACGATGTGAAGACTTCCGGTCTTCGACCACCGTCTTCATCTTCGACTTATCGTCGAATCGGTTATTCAGAATGGGTATAAACCCGGAATTTCCGAACAACCCACGTATATTGAAAACAAATATTACACAAACACAACATACGCCTCATTCCAATTCAGAATGTTCTTTTATTCACAAAATCACATTTTTAGGGAAAGGTTCCCATTAATTTTATCCAAGATAAATTCTTTAAAATTTATCCTTTAATCTTCCTTTGGATGTCATTTCAAACCAAATTATGGTTTTCCCAAACTAGTCGAGATTAGCGAACCGTACCGAAGTAATTATTTATTTTATTTCCCAATCCCAACCTATTCATCCCATGAAGAAAAACTGGTAGTACTCCATATCTAACACCACGGTGTTATCGGTAAAATTAATTACCATTTCTCGTTCAAATCTGATTAAAGATTTAACTATCGCTTTGGAGCAAAACTGGTGATACTCCATTCTCGCTCAATTTCTAAATTTGATAATTTAGATTACCAATTCACATTTCAACCTAATTGCAGATTCGTTAAAACTCCTTTTACTGGGTTAAAGAACTAGGTGTTATTTAAAACATAGTTCATGACAAACCCAAATCACATTCTATTTGTTATCGGGTTAAAGAACTAGTGTTATTTAAAACACCGTTCACGATAAACCCATTTCAAATCCAATCAAATATATTAGAAATCCCGATCATTTAAAACCCCTTTTTAAGTCTAATTTATTTATTTAAAAATAATTGGGTTTTAAATTTAGTTCAAAACTAGTTCATTTCGATAAAAATCTATTTTTATCTTTTCAAATATGGAGTTTTTCATCCCAATTTTTCTCAAATCATCTGTTATGATTTTACACGAATTATTACTATTTTTAGTAATTTTATCAAGGCCCGTACAGTCGATTTCTATCAACGGCCATCGAACTGCACTTACAGCGACCTTTTCCAAATTTGATTTGGACGTATCTCCAAATCCAACCATTAGATTTTGAATTTCTAATATTCGTTAAAAAGCTCTTTTCGATACGAATCCAACGTTTCCGGTTTTAGGAGAATCTGACGGTCGGATTTCCCGTAATGTCCGTTTGAAATAAATGGTCGAAGTTCACGAACTGCCGCGGCGCGGCGCGTTCTATTCAGGCCATTATATTATATATATAATATATATTTCGTCGATTTCTATTTAAAACAAATTTTATAAATAGTTTTAAATTCGTTTCAAAAACAATTTCAACCTTTATTTCAAATTCAAATCAAAATTTTTCTATTTTAAATCCTTTTTAAAATCCATTTCTATTCAATTCAAGTTTCAATTCAATTTGAATTCATTTTAATTCGTTTTCAATTCAATTCGAATTCGTTTTATATTCAATTCATTTCGAATTGGTTTTCTATTTCATTCAATTCAAATTGGTTTTCTATTCGATTCAATTCAAATTGGTTTTCTATTCGATTCAATTCAAATTGGTTTTCTATTCGATTCAATTCAAATTGGTTTAAAATCAAATTCATTTCGTTTTCTATTTGATTCGAATTCAAATTGGTTTTCTATTCAATTGAAAACAAATTGGTTATATATTCAATTCATTTCGAAACCGTTTTCAATTCAATTCATTTCGAAATCGTTTTTCAATATTCATTTCGAAATCGTTTTATATTCAATTCAATTCGAAATCGTTTTATATTCAATTCAATTCAAAATCGTTTTTCAATATTCATTTCAAAATGAATAAAATCGATATAAATCTCGTTCACGTCAAAATGGCGTCAATCTAATCAACACGGCTTCATGTATTTCTATTTTCAAATATTCTATTCAACAAATGA
This sequence comes from Allium sativum, assembly GCA_030737875.1. Classification (NCBI taxonomy): domain Eukaryota; kingdom Viridiplantae; phylum Streptophyta; class Magnoliopsida; order Asparagales; family Amaryllidaceae; genus Allium; species Allium sativum. The sequence continues at coordinate 896,163,844 of CM060920.1, forward strand.
ATATTTATTTTTGTCAACACACGACTAATCTCAACGAATGAGTACTGTCCACGTGTGACTATTTTTGTTGAATTATTTCGTTCAACACATGACTAATCTCAACGGATGAGTACAATCAACACATGAACCTTTATTTTATAATATTCTTTATCTTCTAAATTGGAAAGAGGCCCAATCAATTACCATATAAAGTTAATTATACGGATTTTCATACAACACATGTATATAATAGCATTGAAAAATAATCAACCATCAACCAAAGTGCACTACACTGTATAAGCATCAACTATAGATATCTAACGCTTATAACAGCCTGTCAATCAATCGATCGACATATTTAATCAATCAGGATGAGTGAACTTCATATTTCATCCCAACACCCGTGTGGGGTTTCAAACAATCAAACACGTATTTTATTTGTGCAGTTGGGCGATGTGTAAAATTTATCGGCCCAATCAATGTCCTTCAAATAGGTGTACATAAACAAACCGTCCGGTTTGTAAATGAATATTTATTTATTCTCACATTTACGTTAAAAACTATATTTTTAACGATAAAACATTTTATTCTAACATATGAATTTCTATTCAGTTCATTCTTTAAATAAAATGATAATTTTATTTTTCTAACTTATTTTAGAAAATTTCGGCGGCATAACGGCACGATACTAGAAACGGGACGAGGCCTAGCCTTATCCCCGGTCTAGTGAAGGCCCACGCCATTCACATATCAATCAAATTTACCAAACAACCAAACTCCAATCAAATCATCTAACTAATTTATGCAACCAAACAAACAAGTCCATGGTCTGTGGACGATTGTGTCGGGTGCTACTAAGCACCGTCTGCATCCTAGTATATATATATAACTAGAAAATGAAATTGAAAGGTGAGAAATTCTCACCAATAGCTATCCAATCATCTTGACTCTTCATTGATAGAAATCTTCATCGTTCCCGCCTTTTGTCGCTTTCGTTGTCCGTAGCCACTACATATATAAAAATCACATTTTTATTTTTTCCACTTTCAATTTAAAAATCATATTTTTATAATTGCTTCATACATTTAAAAATCGAATTTTTACCTTGTTATTCAATATATAAAAATCGAATTTTTATTATACTATTCAATATATAAAAATCAAATTTTTATAATCCTATTCAATGTATAAAAATCAAATTTTAATAATCACGCTATATGGATAAAAATTCTATTTTTACATTGCTACTATATAGATTTCGCCTTTTCAAAAATATAGATTTCATCACTATAAAAATCACATTTTTATTTTGCTACATATATAAAGATGATATTTTCAATATTCCTATCATGTAAAAATTATATTTTTAATTCTCTTCGAAAACAAAAATCACATTTTTATCCTTCTACAATATGAAAGATTATATTTTTAATACGTTAAAAGTATAAAAATCATATTTTTAATTGACTAAAAATCTTTTCTTTTTCATACGAAAAATCAAATCTTTTCTATACTCTTCTATAGAAACAAAACTGATTTTCCTTTTCATTTGCAAAGCTATCATATCGGAATTAAGTAAATAAATTAAATTTACACTTACTGTTTTTTTCTTTTCCAGCGCAGCAGGAGGGGGAAGAGGGTCTGAGGCGCATCACTGAAGGGAGGGGAGGGGTGTTGCGTCAGTAGGGGGGGGGGGGTTTGGGGTTCACGGTAGACATTAGAAGGGGAGCGAGAGCGAGGAGAGAGCCATGGTGCATCGCGGGTGAGGTCAGGCGCGGGGGTAGGGCGGCACTGGCGGCGGTGGTCATCAAAGCGGCTTCGGGTGTGTGGGCTTGAGCGAGGAGAGGGAGAGGGAAGCAGGGGGGTGTCGGAGTGGGAGGTCGAGCGTGAGGGGGGGGGGGGCAGCGCTTGGCGCGGCGGCGCCAGGAGGCTGGGCGGCGGCCTCCCTAGTGGAGCGATTCGTCTTTTTTTTTTTTTCGAATGATTTTCTCATTCAGGTTTGAAATAGAAGGGGGGGTGGGGGCCAGAATGATTTAAGGAGAAGGAGAGAGAGGAAATTTTTATTTTTAATTATTTAATTATTTAATTTCTAAAAAGGTACTTTTACATACGACCTCGAAACGAGGCCCACCGCCTGTCGTCCATAGCGTTTTACCCCCATTCCGAACACAATGGGATATGTATCGTAAGCTGATTTGATTGTCTTGATCAGTTTCCGTTGAATTTACATCTAAATCGCTATATTGAATTTTAAACGTACATTTCAAATTACCGGGGTTACATACTAACCCTAAAAATTCTCGAAAAATATTTTCTAGCTTCGTATTGACGATACGGTCCTAACAAAACTAGTTCGTCGAATTCTGAGATCGTTGGAAATATGGCCATTTTCCTGTCGATTAAAATCAACAGAAACAGGTCAAACGCGTTTTTCTTTGCCACGCTCACATATTGATTCGAAAAATTATGAAATTTGGAACCTAGCAATAATTCGACACTGCGGATCCAACAAAAGTGGTTTCGTCGAAATCCGAGGTTGTTTGCAAAATCCCCATTTTTAAGGGCCTGAATTCCATAGCGACTATTCAGAATTTTCAACTGGACATATCTTTTGATTCCCGCTATGAAATTTCGATTTTTCGGATTCGTTGGAAAGATATTATCAATTAGATCTTATTATTTTTGGTTTCACTAAAATCCGGATTGTTTTGCACCCGGTACATTCAATTGAAGTTTGAAATCGAATTATCGAACTACCGCGCCATTTTCAATTCTATTTATAATTATATATAAAAATATTTATATTCTAACGACCACGCGTATAATATATACGTTCGATTTATATTCAAAATAAATTTCTCGATGATTTTATTTAAAATAATCTATTTTAAATATTCAAAATTCGCTAAAATTGCCAAAATAAAAATTTTAAACTGGCTCAGATTTTCCGGGTTATTACACATGATTTGTATGTAAATTCACATTGAGTCTATATACAAATCAATGTAAATAACAGTGAATTTTATTTTCAGTTTTATATATATATATACACCGTATAAAAATACGATCTTTATAATTTAAATTTCGAAATAGAAATGTGATTTTTTATATATGTAGAGAATACGGGCAAAGAAAGTGACAAGAAGCAAGAATGGCGAAGATTTCTACAAAGAAGAGTCGTGGGATTGGATTAGCTATTCTGTGAGAACTTCTCACTCTTCAATTTCTTTTTCTAGTTATATATATATATATATACTAGGATGTAGACGGTGTTTAGTAGCACCCGACACCCGTCATCCACAGACCATGGATGGCTTGTTTGTTAAATTGTTTGGTTGTGTAGTTGGATAGTTTATTTGGTTTGAAATGAATTGTTTGGTAAAATGGAATGGATTTGATTGATGTGTGAATGGCATGGGCCTTCACTAGACCGGGGATAAGGCTAGGCCTCGTCCCGTTTCTAGTATCGTGTCGTTATGCCGTCGAAATTTTCTAAAATATATTAGAAAAATAAAAATATCATTTTATTCAATAAATGAACCGAATAGAATATATTCATGTGTTGAAAGGAAATAAAATATTTATATAGTTAAAAATATTTTATCGTTAAAAATGTAATTTTTAACGTGAATGTGAATAAATAAATATTTATAAACAAATCGGCCGATTTGTTTATATACACTGATTTGACTGATATTGATTGGGATGATAAATTTTACACATCGCCCAATTGCACGAATAAAAACCAGTGTTTGTTGATTTGAAACCCCACACGGGTGTTGGGATGAAATTTGAAGTTCACTCATCCTGATTTATTAAATATGTCGATCGATTGATTGATAGGCTGTTATAAGCGTTAGATATCTATATTTGATGCTTATACAGTATAGTGCACTTTGGTTGATGGTTGATTATTTTTCAATGCTATTATATACGTGTGATGTATGAAAATCCATATAATTAACGTTATATGGTGATTGATTGGGCCTCATTCCAATTTAGAAAATAAAGAATAATATATAATAAAGGTTCATGTGTTGACCGTACTCATCCGTTGAGATTGTCATGTGTTGAACGAAATATTTTAATAATAAAATTTACATCTTTATCAATATAAAATAAAGCTTCATGTGTTGACCGTACTCATCCGTTGAGATTAGTCATGCGTTGAACGAAATATTTTAACAAAAATAGTCACACGTGGACAGTACTCACTCGTTGAGATTAGTCGTGTGTTGACGAAAATAAATACCCATTTGTTGAATAGAATAAAGGAATTATTGAAATATATAAAGCCGTATTGATTAGAGATGCGCTATTTTGACGTGAACGATATTTATATCGATTATATTCGTTTTTAAATTCGAATTGAATTGAATTGAATCGAATAGAAAACCAATTTGAATTGAATCGAATAGAAAACCAATTTGAATTGAATTGAATATAAAACAAATTCGAAATGAATTGAATTGAAAATGAATTCGAATTGAACTGAATCGAATAGAAAACCAATTTGAATTGAATCGAATAGAAAACCAATTTGAATTGAATCGAATAGAAAACCAATTTGAATTGAATTGAATATAAAACGAATTCGAAATGAATTGAATATAAAACGAATTCGAAATGAATTGAATATAAAACGAATTTGAATTGAATTGAAAACGAATTCGAATTGAATTGAAAACGAATTGAATTGAATTCGAATTGAATTGAAATTTGAATTGAATAGAAATAAATTTTAAAACGAATTTATAAGGAAAAACTCAATTTTGAATTAAATTGAAATGGAAGTTAAAATTGTTTTTGAAACGAATTTAAAACTATTTATATAATTCGTTTTAAATAGTAATCGACGAAATATATATTATATATATTATATATATAATATAATGGCCTGAATAGAATGCGCCGCGCCGCGGTAGTTCGCGAATTTCGACCATTTATTTCAAACGGACATTACGGGAGATCCGACCGTCGAATTCTCCTAAAACAGGAACCGCTGGGTTCGTATCTAAAAGTGCTTTCTAACGAATATTAGAAATTTGAAATCTAACGGTTGGATTTGGAGATACGTCCAAATCAAATTTGGAAAAGGTCGCTGTAAGTGCAGTTCGATGGCCGTTGATGGAAATCGACTGTACGGGCCTTGATAAAATTATTAAAAATAGTAATAATTAGTGTACGATCATAAGAAATGATTTGGGAAAAATTGGGATGAAAAACTCCATATTTGAAAAGATAAAAATAGATTTTTGTCGAAATGAACTAGTTTTGAACTGAAATTAAAACCCATTTATTTTTAAATAAATAAATTGGATTTAAATGGGTTTAAATAGATTTGATTCATGGGTTTATCGTGAACTGTGTTTTAAATAACACTAGTTCTTTAACCCGATAATAAATAGAATGTGATTTGGGTTTATCGTGAACTGTGTTTTAAATGACACTAGTTCTTTAACCCAGTAAAAGGAGTTTTAATGAATCTTCAATTAATGTGGATTGATAATTTAAATTATCAACTTTAGAAAATGAGCGAGAATGGAGTATCACCAGTTTTGCTCCAAAGCGATAGTTAAATCTTTAATCAGATTTGAACGTGAAATGGTAATAAATTTTACCGATAACACTGTGGTGTTAAATATGGGGTATTACCAGTTTTGCTTCATGGGATGAATAGGTTGGGATTGGCAAATAAAATAAATAATTACTTCGGAGTGGTTCGCTAATCCCGACTAGTTTGGAAAACCATAATTTGGTTTGAAATGACATCCAGAGGAAGATTAAAGAATAAATTTTAAAGAATTTATCTTTGATAAAATTAATGGGGAACCTTTCCCTAAGAATTGAAATTTAGAAACTAGATGAAGGTTAGTTAAGAAGAATGGTTTCCTGGATATTGATATGATGTTGGTTTCGGCCTTCGGGGTTAATATTTGGGGAATTGTTCCCTTGCTAATTTATGGTTAGTGACTAATGAATTGCAATGAGATGTATGTTGTGTTTGTGTAACATTTATTTTTAGTATACGCGGGTTGTTCGGAAAGGTCGGGTTTATATGCATTCTGAATAACCGATTCGACGATATGTCGAAGATGAAGACGGTGGTTGAAGACCGGAAGTCTTCACATCGTTGGGATAATTACTGACGATCCTGATTGGGCTGTACACCCAAGAGGATGGAACTAGTTGGTAGTCGTCCAGACGTACTTGGAGATGGATGGATATGCGAGGAAAGTGCCTCCGGTTTCGTTCAGACCTAGAACGGACTTGTAAATGGATGGTGTGTCTGACATTGTATTCCTTTATATTGTATTCGTTGATCTCTGCTAAATATATATCTGTTTGGCGGCGGAGAATTTATTCTCTTGCTTAACGCCCTTCTCTGAGTCATACGAGCTCAGAGGTTATATATTGGCAGAAATCAGTGGTACGATATGGATTAATAGTGTGGCATGCTGAGATGCAGTGATCCAGACTTTTGTTGAAAAGCAAAGTTTGGTGGATGATGATCAAAGCGCAGCTTTAATATAGCATGGCTTTGTGTATAGCGTTAATTCGCGAGCCTCACACCCCGGTATGGTGGTAAACTGGTGGTTTGATCAGTATGTTTTTAGTGGATGGGCACCTTAGTGGTGTCGTGGATTCGGTCGCCGAGATGAGCTTAGTGCTCAGGGATATATAGAGTAGGCGGTGTTTTCTCTCGCTGGGACGTAAGCCGCGGTGGTACTCTGGTCCCAAATGTGCGGATGTGCAGACGGTGTTTTCTCTTGTTGGGACGTAAGCCGTGGGGGATTGCATTATGCGATCGATCTTTCGAATCAGGAGCCACCATGATGGAAATCCAATTTCCGATACGTGTATTTCGGTTTTATTTGTAGAGCCTAGTATGGCGACATAGTGGGATGGGGCGCTTATGCCGTCTATGATTGATACTTATGATTTGAAGATATTTTATACGATATGCACTTATAATAGTATCAAATGATTTGTTTTAAACGTATCAAGCATTCTTGGCTATTATAAGGTAAAAACCCTATCTTTCGGCTTGCGTTGCATTGTGTGATGGGACCTGGGTCTTATAATAGCTTCATTTTTCTTTATTTAGCATTGCGCTGTTGTTTTATGCACTGGTGTTCTTGGGAGGAAACCCGTTCCGTGTTATACGGCGTGGTCCCTTGATTTACCTTACTTTGAAAATAAAGATAAATAACTGTTTTAGTTCTCACACCAGTCACATGACTGACCTGGAGTTTATTGTTTTAACCTAAACTCTGGGTGCCCATATTTTCCACACGGGCAGCTAGTAGTTTTGGTTTTGCAGATTTATATTCACACGATCCTGGTTTACAGCTGGAACGATATCCGGAAAGCTTTGTATCCGTATATCTCCGTCAGTTGTGTATTGTATTATTTTCCGCTGCGATGTATTTAAATGTAATTTAAATCTCTGATATTTCTGTGTAATAATCATTTATACTCTGTATATTCTTGTATTCTGGTGCATTGTTGTAATAACAATGAAATGTTCTTTTGTCTGCTTTCTGATTTGTCTTGTCCTCACAGTAATTCGTTCTTTCTCATCTCTTCGGAGACCGGGGAAGTTCGGGTCGCTTCAATCCCGGTCTGCCTCTGAGGATGTAAGACGTCGTGACATCTGTAAATAGGCCTGTGCCAATTGGTTGTCACTTTAGGGAGTGATACACCCTATTGTGGAGCCGACACAGGGTATTTATGTATTGGGGAGCCGATCGCTTGGGGTAGGGTTTTAGGGTACACTTAGTTCTGTCTGTTTCTGCTGGTACCGTCTGTTTCTGTTGGGTGGCAACACCTGTCTGCGTGGTACTGTCTGTTCGGGAGGTAAAGGCCCATTTACTAGTGTACACCTAATTCTACATTTTGTTTCCGTAGGGATTAATCTGTTTCTGTTTCTGTTTGTTTCTGTTCGGGTGGTAAAGGCCCATTATTAGCATTCTATTTCTATCTGTTTCTGTTCGGGTGGTAAAGGCCCATTATTAGCATTCTGTTTCTGTCCGTTTCTGTTGGGGTGGTAAAGGCCAATTACTAGCATTCTCTTCTATGGAAATTAATCTGTTCCCGTTTCTGTTTCAGTTTAGACATTAGGGTGACACCTAATCCTGTTATACTAGTATTAGTGCAGAGAAATGAAAAGTAATATTATTCTGTTTCTTCTGTTTAACCTAAGTACATCTGCTGCTCCTGTTACTGTTATCTCTCATCCAGTTTTATTTGCATGCCATGATTATTATTATCTGTTCATATGCTGAAAGTCACTGGACTTGCCAGACTTTATGTCTGACCTTGCTTGTTTTCGCCCCTTTTTCTTCCGTTTCCCCCCCTCAGGTTTTCTAAGGAGGGAATAGTCTAGATTGATCTGGATTTCTTCTGCTTGAAGTACTTAGAGTGCTTAAAGTATGGCTTGACTCCTTATGGCAGCTTCTGTGCGGATTATGATTTTAAAGTTTTGTACTCTGATGATTTTCTGAACAAGACTGATATTTATGTACTTGAGTTTTTGGTAAAGATGTAACCAAACCGATTTCTGTTTTCCGCTTTAATAAAGTTATAATTTCTCAAGTATTGTTTATCTGTCATGTAAATTTCTGTTCTGTCTACTAAAACGCTCCACCAAAGTTAAGACATTCCCGTTGTGAGTGTCCTTAACGGAGGCGGGGTGTTACATAACCTACTGGACGGAAACCCTAGTTGCGCGGCCCTTTTCAACAGTAACCCACTAGATGTATCACGGTACCATGGAACTAGGCAGGGTGGGGCACGATTAATAGGCTGATTGTAAGCGATCAGAACGAAGGTTGAGTTGGTGCGCAATTGTAGGTTCATGCGGACTATGGTCGTGCACGTAGTCCGGAGTTGAAAAAGCAGGCATTGGGCACCAGTAGGTTTACACTGTGCGTGCTTGATTCGTGTCGGTAGTTGGCACCCTAGGGCTTGATACACCCTAGACCTAGCACAGGTGACTACATTTCATGATTGGGCCGTTTGACACAGACACATGAACGAGCTAGGACTTGTAGGGAGCCGATCGATTAATAGATCTTTACATGGAAAAAGGGTGTTGTTCGTTAGGTAGCATAATCCCTAGTGGTCCTAGGTGGCATAAATCCTAATCGAATCTAGAAAACGTTCAATAGGTAGCATAATCCCTAGTGGTACTAGATGGCATAAACCCTAGTTGAACACACGATAGTTCATGATAAGGAAACCAAGCCAGAACAAGGGTGGCGGTCCAAACGATTTCAAGAATGGTGGAACTACATTGAAGTAGTATAGAAATACGTGATGAAACCCGTACGATATACGGCAAGAGACTGTACATATACATGGAAAGGATGATACGGGTTGGGGTACTAGTACAGTAGGTGCAGAGAAAATAAGAAATCAAAGAAAATAGTGAAATGGTGAAGCTTAGAAATCTTGTGATGTTATACTTAATAGAAACCTTGCAATGTGATACTTGGTAGGAACCTTGTGATGATACTCTTGATAGGAAGCATGGGATGTTATACTTGATTCATCGTGCCTGTAGCTTACCTTGTCATCATGCTTATGTTTACTTTCAGTTTATTCATGTCATGTTATCTTTACCTGTTTTTATGCTGAAAGCCACTAGGACTTACTCAGTCTTTATGACTGACCCAGTTTGTTTCGCCTCTTTTTCTTTCGTTCCCCCCTCCCCCTAGGTTCGTAGGGTGGGAATACAGCTTAGTTCGGATCTTACCAAGCTCCAAGGCTCTTTCATGTACTGCTTGGATTTCTCTTGGCTATGGCTTGCTTTGCTGTTTTACTTGGGGAATGATTTATGACTATGGTTTTATGCTTCTTTACTATTGCAAGACAGATTTCGATGTAATGGATTTAATAGCATTTTGATGTAAAAGGCTTTAGACCTTTCTAGATTTTAAAGCAATGAAATTTGGTTCTTCTTTCACTGTTTTATATGTTCTGTCTTGTAATATTTCTGTGTATGTTTACCTAGATAGTGCTCCACCAAAGCTATTGCATTCCCTTTGTGAGTGACCCTAGCGGAGGTGGGGTGTTACATTTTCAATCAATAATCAACAATTAAACCAATCACATTCAACTGATAATAAATAACAACCATTTAACACCAACCAAATAACTGAACAATTCAAACAATTAAGCACGTTTATAAATAAACGTGACCAACAGGGTGAGTTATCTCCGTTGGATCCAATCGTTAAAATACGATTTGGAATTTTACTGAAATTAAACAATGGTTTAATCTCATCAGTTAAATCAACAGTCAAAATATACTAGCAAGTAGTCAACATCAGCAATCAGAGCACACAAAATAAAAACCCAATTTATATAAAATATAAATAGGGAAACTGACTGAGTTTAACTCACCTTGATTCTATTCGTTTCTGAAGTGGTTTGGTTACAGTCAAATTAAACGGTGTTTATTCTAACTGTAAATTCCATATATCTTCGTCTCTGTCCAAACAGTTCCAAATGTTCTTGTTTGTACGATTCCAATGTGACTTGTTTCGTTTCATTCTGTTCACGGAACAAGAGATTATCCTGATTTCGCGTTAATACGATTTAAATAAATTTATTAACAATAAAAATATATAACCTTACAACTTACTTGGTCAATGTTCTTTTAACAGCGTACTTAGACTGCCTGTATCATTCAAATGAAAATCATCAACCCATATGTTTCGTACTTCCCCATTCTCCATGAAACCAGGATGTGCCTCATCGCCCATCTACCCTCCAATCAGTACACCATCACACGATCCCATCTTCCCGACCAACTTCCATTCACGTGTCAAATAGCACCACCTCTTCTTGTATTTTTGTTTGCAAACTTCACCACGTCTACAGTGAAATCCGCAACTATTCCCCCCTCCCCTTTATACTTCAACGCAAGCTCCTCCTACTGTTACCATTTTCTTCCCTTAAAACCGCAACTAACAGTGGTCTCTTCCTCCCTACAACACCCACCCATACGCAATTCGACTTCATCCTCTCACATCATTCACGCGCACCACTGTTTCACCTTCCTCTCCACTCCGCTCCTACATCCATCATCCACCCAACGACCATTCAGCTTGTCGGCTACCTGAGAGCACTCCACTTTCTTGTCGTAACTGAAACTAGCGCCACCCTTTTAAATTTCTAACTTATCACCTTTCATATTTTGCTTGCGGTATTTTTCTCTTTTTGTTATATCGGCTATGGGTTTTTTGATGGTTTCAGGGAGAAGAGAATGGCATGTATTTATAGTGGAGAATTTACGTGGTTAGCAAGGCGTAGGAGTATAGGTATGTAGGGAATAGCTCTATGGCGTGTAACTCTAAAATGGAAAAGTACTTCATTAGCACGGCATCAATTAATTTGGACGCAAGAGAAGAAATTTTGGGATGCATGGAATCATTTAGGACGCAAGTAACTGATATATAATATGCCAGAAAGTAAACAGTGGAAAGATATATATTATTATAATTCATCGAAACTTCGCGCTGAAGTAACACGAAAAACTAACCATAATCAACTTTTGTTTTCTGATAAAAAGGCTAACCTTGGTGTAAAAAGGCATTCCGGACCCAATGAGACAAGTTTCGTCGAAATCCGAGGTCGTATGAAAAAATTTCCTTTATAAAACCAGAAATAAACACGCGTTTAGTTTTTCCACGATCACTAGATAAATCAAATCAACTTGAAACCTTGCGATCCTATAATTATTTTTCAATACGAACCCAATGGCACTAGTTTCGTCGCATTCTGAGACTATTTTCCCGGTAGGCTATTTTTACGTGCACCGCAATGCCATTTTGAACACCAAATTTTCCGGTCTATAAAAATAATAAACTATATACCTATTCTGACTCTAAATGACGATACAAACTCAACGGGACTGAGTTCGTGGTCTAATTCGATCGTCTGCTCAAGTTACATTCGAAAACCTCTTTATTAAATTAAATAAATTTAATTACGCGCTATAGAAAATAACTAGGCGTTTACGGCTACAGTGGCCACATACGACATCAGTTTGCCACGCCATTTAACGCTGTGCAATAATTTAACATTACGGTCCCAATGAAAGTGATTTCGTCGAAATCGGCGACCGTTTGCAAAATGGTTATTTTAAAAGCCTATATTTTTAATAACGATTTTCACAGCGATTATTTCAAAATTTGATTTGGTCATAAATAACAAATTATAACATGAAATCTAGATTTTTCTCTTTCATATGAAAATTGTCGTCAATACGGTTCCAACATCTCTTGTTTCACAGAAATCCGACTTATATCGGAGACTGTATTCTCAGTTGAAGTTCAAAACCAAATATTTTGAACTGCAGCGCCATTTCCAGCTCGTTTTATATTACAAATAAAATTAACGTTCGAACTTCGTTTAAATAACGAATTTCAATATTAAAATCTATAAATATTCCCAATATAATATTTAAAATAATAAATTAAATTAAATATCTGATGGTCAAAAATACGGGTCGTTACATTCTTGCCCCCTTAAAATAATTTCATCCTCAAAATTGCTAAGGTAAGAAAAATGCTACGATTCCCATTAATTTCCAAGTAAATTCTATTCCAATACGATTTCCAAATAACTGGCTTCGATTCAATTTTGATTTAACTTGGTCTAAATTAAGTTCTAATTTATTTATTTATCGGTTTAATATATTTAACTCCATAAGTTAAATCCAAATTCCAAAACTTAAAATTCCTGGGTTTTTATTTCAAATCGATTGGAAATCATATATAATAGTAATTTCAAACATTTGAATTTTTAAACAATTTGTTTCCTCAAAACAATTTCAAAACAAAATTCTTGGTATTAATCCGTCACTTAGAAACTCGAAAATGACACTGATGATGCGACCGTCATCAACAGAGTTATTTTCCAACCATCGAAGTGAGTTTGATACTATATTACCTTTCAAAAACCATTTTTAAACACTTCCATTTTGAAATATTTCAAAATATAAATGCTGGGAAAACATTTTCAATTTCACCCAGGATCTTAAAATTCCCATATATTTAATCCAAAATTCTTTTTAACACTTTTCTAAGTTTTCACACTTTTCTAAGTTTACGCACTTTTCTAAGTTTTCACACTTTCAATCTAAATTCTGGTTTAAATTCAGATCTAATTCATCTGACTTTATTTATTACATTTTCGCTAATTCTGATTGGTTATTTATAACCATCTTGATTATAATCTGATTCGATTATATCATCACAACCAATATATATATTATAATAATTTTAATATATATATCTTGTTTATATCAAAATATATTTCGGGTAAAAATTTCCATTTACCCTCTTTCAAACATATTGTGTCGAATCACTCTGTTCAAGAGTTTAGAAACACCTATCGACACAGTTTGCATTACTGTATCGACCAGAATTCATAGACTACTCGACGAACCAATCAACACAATATAAATAGTTTTTATATCAATTTACAAATACGCGCTCATATATATACACTCAAACTCAATTTAGGGTATTACTAACCCCATCTCTATCGCGTTACACCACAGAGCCAAGGTTATCCCTAAACCAATAGCTCTGATACCGCTGTAACGACCCAATAATTTTTGGCACTGGAAAATCAACATAAATACCTTTACTGTATCTCATGCCGACCTTCCAAACCCCGGAAACACCGGAACGTTATTAGAAAGAATTTAAAGGGTGAGATAAGAAAGAAAGGAATATTAGAATAGAAGAAGAAGAAGAAACAACACAACACAGAATCATAGTCTCACATCGCAGCGGAACAAAATATAATACAAAAAGAAATCTTTACTGAGAGCCTTTAAAAATACTTACAATATCAGAGTACATCACACAACGGAGCAGTTATAATAACCTGTTCCCATATACAACTCACAGCGGAATAGTAGCTACATAATATTATACGTCTGAACACCTCCAGCTCGTCTCTGGACTTCACAGCATTCGATAACCTGAACCTGTACACCTCGGGCTAACCCGAGCATTTACAAAACACCGGGTCAATCTGGTGAACCTGAGTGAGAAAAACTCACACAGTATTAGGGTAACACACAACTTGATTTTTAAATTAAAATCTTTTCGAAAGAAAAGGATAATCGTAAGCCCAAATCCACACATAAACACAGATGGTGTTTACCTTACGATAACCCAAACCATTTTTGAAATCAATATCTTTTCTGATATTATAATAATGTCTAAATACAAGTAAATAACAATCTAGAGGAACGCTTGAATCTCACGCTTCACATATATAGTATACAATCAAAACCGCGGGCGCTTATTGGAGATTGGATTCCGATTATGACAAGGTATGGGACCACCTACCGATAGTGTATCTCTAGAGGCGAATACACTGGGTTTAACAAGAACGTCTTGCAACCCGACCCACACATGACCGACCACTCATTTCGCTTGAGTGTATCGAATGTATATCACCAACGGTTGGGCTCAAACCACCGTTTCCCAAAAAGGGACAGCATCGAAATAAATTAAAGAAGCAAAAGGATTTTCTCTAGATAGGTGATTATACACCCTAATGGGAGCGACCCACATAGCCATGCTGCCTGCCCGATTTTTGTCATTTCCCAGTTGATGAGGCTTGAGGCCAGAATTTACTTTCAAACATCGGGTCATCATTCACTTTGAATGCCACATCATCAGATCCGTCAGATATTACTGATTGATGCCCATAAAAATACTCTAGTCGGAAGCTAAGAGAACGACAATTCTACGCCAACAACTATTGCATGTTTGAAGAAATCAACGTACGTGATCCGTTTGGAAACACTCTGTCAGACATCCGTCCATACAAGTCATCCAGGAACAGGATGAAGGTACTCTCCTACTGCATCCAATATAGGAATCACCCCATGGATCAGTAGCGAGAAGTCCTCGCAACCCGTAGATCCCAACCACGATAGAATCACAGTTTATCTCTACTTGCCAGTCAGAGAATATTAGTGGTTCTTTCGTTTTTGGAAATCCACAGTCTTCACTGCTCCATCTCGATCATCTTTAGATCTCTTCACGTATTTGTTGGACGGAATGGTTTTCGAATATAAATTCGATCCTGGTCTTTCCATACCAACAATTGTATTAGACGATAGTCGGTGATTTTAACTATCAAAATATACAATGATTCAATCATGACAATCCAACGAGTTTACTGGTTCAGTATTCAGCATTACTTGGCCTTTTTTAAATTAAAACAAACAGATTCACTCTGTTTACTTAACTTCTAACTCTTTTAAGATTTAAAAATACGATATTTGAATCCTTACTTAATATACTAACCATTTCATATTAATTCATAACGAAATAACTTATAATCACATTAAATTTCCACTTAATTCTCCTTTCAAGCCATTTATTACATTATTCTTTATTATTTAAAACTTGGGAAAATCCACATAACTTATTATTGGTAATCAACGTTATATAATCTCTTTTATTCTACTCTTGAAACAATAACAAATATTTATTTGTATAAAATAAAAACTCAACTTTACATTTCTTCTTTCTAATTTCCCTTTTCATCGTATATTCTCTAAATTTTCACCAACATCGCATTATGATTTCTCTAATGTAAATAGTAAATTATCACTAACCACTTCTTCGATTACCAACTAATACTATCTTCAGATAATCCTGATGTTGCTCAAGTTGGGGTATTTTAATTACCACTCAGACCTTGATCAACAACGTTCTTACCCTCAGATAAATATAAGTTGTAATCAAACCAATATTCTATTCCAGTCTCAAACAAATTCCATTACAAATGGGATTTAGTTATACAACCATACGACCCACTTCTTTGCCCAAATTCACTGTTACCAATCACCTTTCAAATCTATTCGACCATTTCCCACATTGGAAAACTTATTTCAAATTTTCCTTCTTCTTAATTCCATTTCGAGTATCGTAAATGTAAACTTAATTACTTAAAACCTCTTTTACATAACCCTGGTTTATTATAAACCTTTTATCTTAATTTCCTTTGACTTAATTCAAATAATTAAGTAATATTTATTTCAAGCTCTTGTAATCGCTTGGAATTCCTTTATAACTTCGTTATAAAAATTCGGGTTTTTAAATATAAACCCGTTCACAACTCCTTCCACCATTCAACTCGATTCCATTTCAAGTATCGTTTTCTTTTTAATTGAATTCCTATTAAAAGGAAATTTTCCCAAGTTACTATTAACCAGAATTATATTTAA
The DNA here is from genome assembly GCA_030737875.1 of Allium sativum. NCBI lineage: Eukaryota > Viridiplantae > Streptophyta > Magnoliopsida > Asparagales > Amaryllidaceae > Allium > Allium sativum. The sequence goes on from CM060920.1 coordinate 896,180,096, forward strand.
CTTTAATCATTAACTACTGTAAAAGTAGTTAATTCCTTTATAAACAATGAATTCCGTTTTGAGACTTTATTACAATTAAAACAATATCCATTAAACTATTTTTTTTGATAAATTCAATCAAACTAATTAATCAAACACAATTTTTCATTAATGGCTACATTGATTTCTTCAAACGTGACATAGTTGGTTAGCTCCCAAGTTGAGTATTTTTGTGGACGTCAATTAGCGATACCTAGTGGATTTGACGATGTGGCATTCAAAGTGAATGGCGATCAGATGTTTTAAAAAAATTCTGGCCTCAAGCCTCACAACCGGTAAATGACAAAAATCAGGCAGGCAGCATGGCTATGTCGGTCGCTCCCATTAGGGTGTATAATCACCTATCTAGAGAAAAATCCTTTTCTTTCTTAAATCTATTTCAATGCTGTCCCTTTTCGGGAAGATGGTGGGTAGCTCCCAACCATTGGTGATATACATTCGATACACTCAAGCGAAACGAGTGGTCAGTCATGTGAGGGCCGGGTTGCAAGACGTTCTTGTTGAACCCAGTGTATTCGCCTCTAGAGATACACGATCGGCAGGTGGTCCCATACCTTGTCATAATTAGAATCCAATTCCCAATAAGCGCCCGCGGTTATACTATATATGTGGAGCGTGAGATGCAAGCATTCCACTAGATTGTTATTTACTTATATTTAGACATTATTATAATATTAGATAAGATATTGGTTTCAAAAATGTTTTGGGTTATCGTAAGGTAAAAACCGTCCGTGTTTATGTGTGGATTTGGTCTTACGATTATCCTTTTCTTTGAAAGATTTTAACTTTAAAATCAGGTTATGTGATACCCTTAATACTGTGCGAGTTTTACTCACTCTGGTTCACTAGACTAACCCGGTGTTTTGTAAATGCTCAGGTTAGCCCGGGGTGTACAGGTTCAGGTTATTGAATGCTGTAAAGAGACGAGCTGGAAGAGTTTAGACATATGATATTATATAGCTAATATTCCGTTGTGTGTTATATATGGGAACAGGTTATGATAATTGTCCCAGTGTGTGATGTACTCTGATATTGTAAGTATCTTAAAGCTCTCAGTAAAGATTTATTTCTATATTATATTTTGTTCCGCTGCGATGTGAGACTCTGTGTTGTGTTGTTTCTTCTTCTTCTTCTACTCTAATATTTCTTTCTTTCTTATCTCACCCTCTAATTTCTTTCTAATAACGTCCAGTGTTTTCGGTTTTGGAAGGTCGGTATGAGTTATAGTAAAGGTATTTATGTCGATTTTCGGGGCCGAAAATCACTGGGTCGTGACAGATCTGATGATGTGGCATTCAAAGTGAATGATGACCCGATGTTCGAAAGTAAATTCTGGCCTCAAGCCTCATCAACCTGGAAATGACAAAAATCGGGCAGGCAGCATGGCTATGTGGGTTGCTCCCATTAGGGTGTATAATCACCTATCTAGAGAAAATCCTTTTGCTTCTTTAATTTATTTCAATGCTGTCCCTTTTTGGGAAACGGTGGTTTGAGCCCAACCGTTGGTGATATAGATTCGATACACTCAAGCGAAATTAGTGGTTGGTCATGTGTGGGTCGGGTTGCAAGACGTTCTTGTTGAACCCAGTGTATTCGCCTCTAGAGATACACTATCGGTAGGTGGTCCCATAACTTGTCATAATCGAAATCCAATCTCCAATAAGCGCCCGCGGTTTTGATTGTATACTATATAGGTGAAGCGTGAGATTCAAGCGTTCCTCTAGATTGTTATTTGTATTTAGACATTATTATAATATCCGAAAAGATATTGATTTCAAAAATGGTTTGGGTTATCGTAAGGTAAACACCATCCGTGTTTATGTGTGGATTTGGGTTTACGATTATCCTTTTCTTTCGAAAAGATTTTAACTTAAAAATCAAGTTGTGTGTTACCTTAATACTGTGCGAGTTTTTCTCACTCTGATTCACCAGATTGACCTGGTGTTTTGTAAATGCTCGGTTAGCCCGGGGTGTACAGGTTCAGGTTATCGAATGCTGTGAAGTCCAGAGACGAGCTGAAGGTGTTCAGACGTATAATATTATGTAGCTACTATTCCGCTGTGAGTTGTATATGGGAACAGGTTATTATAACTGCTCCGTTGTGTGATGTACTCTGATATTGTAAGTATTTTTAAAGGCTTTCAGTAAAGATTTCTTTTTGTATTATATTTTGTTCCGCTGCGATGTGAGATTATGATTCTGTGTTGTGTTGTTTCTTCTTCTTCTTCTATTCTAATATTCCTTTCTTTCTTATCTCACCCTTTAAATTCTTTCTAATAACGTTCCGGTGTTTCCGGGGTTTGGAAGGTCAACATGAGATACGGTAAAGGTATTTATGTTGATTTTCCGGAGCCGAAAATTATTGGGTCGTTACAGGGTTTACTCCATTTGATTGTCGGTGCATAAGTTTATAAATTTTAAGTCAAAAACAACGCAATGCTTTTTTTTTTAGAAAATGAAATCATTATAAGACTCAAGTCCCATCACACAATGCAACACAAATGGAGAATAGAGTTTTACCTTATAATGAACAAAAATGCTTGATACGTAAAAAACAATATGTTTAATATTATTACTAGTGTCAAGTATGTTTCAAAATACTTCACAGTAAATGTATCAATCCTAGACGGCTTAGCTACCATATACTGTGTCGCCATATATAGGTTTACAATCAAGACCCTAATGTCATAGTGGAGGCTGGTTTCCATCACGAGTCAAGGCTAGGGACGATCTCCTAACCGATTTGAGACACTCTAGCAATGTCTCAGGATCCCCCGTAGTGAACTCTCGGATACAACAAGGCCGGTCCACAAATATCGTTAGCGGATTGGCATTTCCTGAACACACGCTCCCCGATCCTATTGGATCTATAAATTGGACATTTGCGACCAATAAAATATCCAAGGCTCCTCATTCCATCAACCACATAAGTAGAAATGTCGGGCCTTCTAAAAACCCAAACACCACTTCTAGTTAGAAAGAAATGTGTGAACTCCCTGCGTTCCCTTGTCCCATTTTTGACTCTGCCGAGGTGTGAGGCTCGCGAGGTAACATAATACACAAAGCTTTGCCTAATTAGGCTATGCTTTGATCATCATCCACAAGGCTCTACTTTTCAACAAAAGCCTCGATCAATTGCATCTTGGCATGTCACATTGATAGTCCATACCATGCGATCGATAACTACCAATATATAACCTTCGAGCTCGTGCATTCAAAGAAGGGTGTTTAGCAAAAGAATAAATTCTCCACCACCATAGATATATATTAATAGATATTAATTTAATTACACAGCATGAAATTCAATGTCGGACACACATCCATTTACAAGTCCGTTCTGGGTCTAAACGAATCTGGAGTCACCTAGGTGCTCGCGTATCTGGACGATCAACAAGTACGTTCGGACAACTACCACTTTAACCCTTTTTTGGTAGCTAGCCAATGCTAGACATCAGTAGTTATCCTTTCGATGTGAAGATCGCCGGTCTTCAATCGCCATCTTTAAGATCTTCAATTTAGATCATCGTATGAGTCATTTAAATTGAGATTTAACTCGGTCTTTTAAAATGATCCCCGCATATAAAATGATACTTTTATTCCTATTCTTTTATTTACATCTAAAATGTAAATAAAAAAAGTAACATCTAATTTAAAAGTAGAATGCAAATTTTAATTCATGTTTATTTGCAGCAAAGACTGCAAATAAAAATGCAACTTTAAATTCATGTTTTATTTGCATCAAAGAATGCAAATAAAAATATAGCTTTTAAATCAATAGTTTATTTACATCAAAAATGCGAACAAAAATGTAACTTCCATTTTAATGTTTTTGTTTGCATCCAAAATTGCAAACAAAAATGCAACTTTTATTTTAATGTTTTGTTTGCATCTAAAATTGCAAACAAAATGGAGCTTCTATTTTTAATGTTTTGTTTGCAACTAAAATTGCAAACAAAAATGCAGCTTTTATTTTAATGTTTTGTTTGCATCTAAAATTGCAAACAAAAATTCAACTTTTATTTTAATGTTTTGTTTGCATCTAAAATTGCAACTTTTATTTTAATGTTTTGTTCGCATCTAAAATGTCAAACAAAAATGCAACTTTTATTTTAATGTTTTGTTTGCATCTAAAATTGCGATCAAATATGCAACTTTTATTTTAGTGTTTTGTTTGCATCTAAAATTGCAAACAAAAATGCAACTTTTATTTTAATGTTTTGTTTTCATCTAAAATTGCAAACAAAAATGCAACTTTTATTTTAATGTTTTGTTTTCGTCTAAAATTGCAAAAAAAAAAAAAAAAGCAACTTTTATTTTAATGTTTAATTGGCATCAAGAATGCAAATGTAAGGACCCTCAACTTCCCCGGTAAGGAAAGAGCGGATACTTCGAGGACAACACACAAAAGAACGCATACAGAAGAATATTTCACTGTATATAACAACAATTCCATCAGATTACAAGAATATACAGAGTATAAATAAATATTACACAACAGAAAAATATCAGAGATTACAATACATTACATAACAGCGAAAAATAATACAAAATACAACTGAAGAAGATACACGGATACAAAGCTTTCCAGATATCGTTCCAGCTGTAAACCAGGTTCCTGTGAATATAAATCTGCAAAACCCAAAACTACTAGCTGCCCGTGCGGAAAATAGGGGCACCCAGAGTTTAGGTTAAAATGATAAACTCCAGGTCCGTCATGGAACTGGTGTGAGAACTAAAACAGTTATTAATCTTTGTTTTAAAGTTAGGTAAATCAAGGGACAACGCCGTATAACACGGAACGGGTTTCCTCCCAAGGATACCAGTGCATAAAACAACAACGCAATGTTAAATAAAGAAGAATGAAGCTATTATAAGACCCAGGTCCCATCACACAATCAATGCAAGCCGGAGGATAGGGTTTTACCGTATAATAGCCAAAGAATGCTTGATACGATAAAACAAATCATTTGATACTGTAATAAGTGTATAGTGTACAAAACAACTTCAAATCATAAGTATCAATCATAGGCTGCATGGGTACCATATATCATGTCGCCATACTAGTTCTACAATTAAAACTGCAAAATCTCGTATTTGGAAATTGGATTTCCATCTGTGAACCGAGTTAAAAGATAGTCCTCAACCGATTCGAGACCGTCTAGCCCGAGCCTCAGTTCAGAGCTCGAGTGACCTCTGGAGCGACAGGGCCGGTCCACCGATGTGGATTAAAATGCCTGAACACTGCGTTTCCCCGCCCTTTGGGGCGTAAATGAGCCAACGAATGACTCCATCGGACCCGGATCGTCCGATCAAACCGAGGCGCCTCGTAACAACAACAACCACATAAGTCAAACTCGTTAGGGCATGTAAAGCCACTGATGCCACTTCTAGCTAGAAAGAAACGCATGCCCTCCATGAGGTCCTTCTACCGTTTTTAGTTCACAACCGGTGTGTGAGGCTCGCGAATTCACATTATACAAAGCTATGCCACACGGGAGGTGCTTTGATCATCAACCACAAGACTCTGCTTTTCAACAGAAGCCTTGATCATTTGCATCTTAGCATGCCACACAGGAAAACCACTCAATTCAGCCGATATCCATCAATCACACATAATGATATCCAATGTCAGACACACAGTCCATTTACAAGTCCGCTCTGGGTCTGAACGAAACCGGAGGAACCTTATTCCTCACATATCCATCGATCTCCAAGTACGTCTGGACGATCACTAACTGATTCCCTCCTCTTGGGTGTACGGACCAAACAAGATCATCAGAAATCACCCAACTGACGTGAAGACCTCCGGTCTTCGACCACCGTCTTCATCTTCGACTTATCATCATATCTGTTATTCAGAATGGGATAAACCCGGTCTTTCTGAATAACTCGTGTATATCATAAACACGTGTCACACAAACACAACATACGCCTCATTCCAATTCATCAGTCACTAACCGTAAATTAGTAAGAGAACAATTCCCCAAATATTAACCCCGAAGGCCAAAACCAACATCAGATCAATACCCAGGAAGCCATTCATCTTAGCCAACCAACAGTTAGTTTCTAAATTTCACATTCTTAGGGAAAGGTTCCCATTAATTTTATCAAAGATAAATTCTTTTAAATTTATTCTTTAATCTTCCTTTGAATATCACTTCAAAACTAGTCGGGATTAGCGAACCACACCGAAGTAATCATTTATTTTATTTCCCAATCCTAACCTATTCATCCCATGAAGTAAACTGGTCATACTTCATATCTAAAACCACGGTGTTATCAGTAAATTCAATTACCATTCCACGTTCAAATCTAATTAAAGATTTAACTATCGCTTGGAGCAAAACTGGTGATACTCCATTCTCGATCCTTTCAATCTAATTAAAGATTCATTAAAACTCCACTTAGTTTTAATCTTTAACTGGGTTAAAGAACCAGTGTCATTTAAAACACGGTTGACGATAAACCCAAAATCACATTCCATTATTTATCGGGTTAAAGAACAAGTGTTATTTAAAAACACTGTTCACGATAAACCCAAAAATCAATACCAATTTAATTCCAATTAAATATTTTTTAATTGGTACACTTCATTAAATCTAAATAAAAGATTTAATCTTCTTCTCAACTGGGCTTAAGAACACTGTTAATGAAGACACCATTCACGACAAACCCAAATCACATTTGATATCAAATACAAGGCTCTGAAAAGAAAATATACCGGCTTATATTCAATATCAAATTCTTCGACCAACAAATATATCGTACTGGAAATAACGATATTAATATATCTTTCAAATTCCCATAACAATATCTGTATCATCACGAAATCCAACATCGAAATATTCCGAAGACAATTTTGATTCAAATCCGTTCCAATTCACTTATTGGAAATTTTGGTTATTTTCAAAACCATTTCAAATCCAATTTATTTTAAAAATAAATAGGATTATAATTTTAGTTCAAAACTAGTTAATTTCGATAAAAATCTACTTTTATCTTTTCAAATATGGAGTTTTTCATCCCAATACTTCAAAAATCATTTCTTATGATTTTACACAAATTATTACTATTTTTAATAATTTTATCAAGGCCCGTACAGTCGATTTCCATCAACGGCCATCGAACTGCACTTACAACGACCTTTTCCAAATTTGATTTGGACATAATTCCAAATCCAACCGTTAGATTTCTAGTTTCTAATATTCACTGGAAAGATCTTTTCGATACGAACCCAACGGTTCCAGTTTTAGGAGAATCCGACAGTCGGATCTCCCGCAATATCCATTCAAAGTCGATGGTCGAAATTCACGAACTACCGCAGCACGGCGCATTCTATTCAGGCCACTATATTACATATATAATATATACTTCGTCGATTTCCTTTTTAAAACGTATTTTCTAAATTGTTTTAAATTCATTTTCTAAATGATTTCAACTTCATTTCAAATTCAAATCAAAATTGAATTTTTCCTTATAAATTCGTTTCAAATTCATTTCAAATTGATTTCAATTCAGATCGATTTCTAATTCAATTTCTGTTCGTTTTCAATTCAATTCAATTTCAATTCGAATTCATTTCTATTCAATTTTAATTTGAATTCAAATTCGTTTCAATTCAATTCGAATTCTAATTCGTTTCAATTCAATTTAATTTGAATTTCATTTCAAAATATTCGATTTTGAAATCACTTTTCAATATTCATTATAAAAACGAATATAATCGATATAAATATCGTCTGCATTAAAATGGCGTCAATCTAATCAACACGGCTTCATATATTTCTATTTTCAAATATTCTATTTCAAATATTTCTTTTTCAGATATTTCTATTTCAAATATTTCTATTCAAATATTTCGTTTTCAAATATTTCTATTTCAAATATTTTTATTCAAATATTTCTTTTTCAAATATTTCTTTTTCAAATATTTCTACTCAAATATTTCTATTCAAATATTTCTTTTTCAAATATTTCTATTTCAAAACTGGAATGAGGCCCAATCAATTACCATAGATTTATTTCGATGGATTTCCATACAACGCAGGTATATATCAACAATGACAAATAATCAACCATCATCCAAAGTGCATCCAACACTATATAAGCATCAAATATAATATTTAACGCTTATAACAACCTGTCAATCAATCGATCGACATACAACTAATTATTGGGATTAGTGTACTTCATATATCATCCCAATACCCATGTGGGGTTTCAAACAATCAAACACAGATTTTATTTGTGCAGTTGGGCGATGTGTAAAATTTATCGTCCCAATCAATATCAGCCAAATGTATGTATATAAACAAATCGTTCGATTTGTTTATATTAATTTATTTCCTTTCATATACACGTTAAAAATTCTATTTTCAACTATAAAATATTTTAACTATATAAACATTTTATTTCATTTCACATCACATCACACAATCGACTACACATCAAAATCAAACAAACGAGCATACAAGCCGTCAATGGTCTGTGGACGACGGGTGTCGGGTGCTACTAAACACCGTCTGCATCCTAGTATATATTTTAACTAGAAAATTAAATTAAAAGTGAGAAGTTCTCACCGACTAGCTAATCCAAACGCCACGCCTCTTTATATGTAGAAAATCTTCGCCGTCTGACACTTTCGTTGCCCGTATTCACTACATATATAAAAATCACATTTTTACTTCGCTATTCAATATATAAAAATCGATTTTTTTCACTTTGCTATTCAATATAGAAAAATCGAATTTTTTACTTTGCTATTCAATATATAAAAATCGAATTTTTTACTTTGCTATTCAATATATAAAAATCGAATTTTTACTTTGCTATTCAATATATAAAAATCGAATTTTTTTTACTCCCCTTCATATATAAAGATCTAATTTTTACTTCATATAAAAATCTTATCTTACTTCATATAAAATCAAACCTTACTTCACATAAAAATCAATTCTTTGTTTAAAATAAAAATCAAATCTTTCTCTAAAAATCATAGCTTTTACATAGAAAAACAATGCCATATTTATCTCTAAATAAGACTGAGATCTAACAATGGTTTTTAATTAAACTAATTATTCCAAATGAATAAAAAATAAAAATAAAATAAAACTTACAGGTGAAGTCAGAGATGGGGGATGGCGCTCGATGGCCGGAGGGGGATTCGAAGGAGGGGGCTCGCCTGTCGAGAAGGAGGAGGGGGGTCTCGGTTTAGGGGATTCGAAGGGGGGGAAGGGCTCGCCTGTCGAGAAGGGGGGTCAGACTTCGATCGAGGTGGGGCTCCAAGGTGCTGAAGTGGAGGCGGCGACGCCTGGTGACTAGGCGGCGGACAATCTCGAGGGGGAGCGTCGTCGGTCTGAGCGACGAGATTTTTTTTTCTTTTTTTTTCGATATGTTAAAATAAACCGGCGGAGGGGGGGGGGGTTGACCAGAGATAAAGGGGAAAGGGAGATATTCATTTTATATATTTATTTTATTATTTCAAAAAGCAACTTTTAATTTCGACCTCGAAATCGAACCCACCGACTATCGCCCATAGCTAATTACCCCCATTCCGAACACGATGGGATATGTATCGTAAGCTGATTCAATCGTTTTCGATTAGTTTTCATCAAAACCAAAATATAACTCTATATATTGAATTTGAACGCGCATTTCAATTTACTAGGGCCACAAACGAACTTTAAAAATTCCCGAAAAATATTTTCTAGCTTCGTATTGACGATACGGTCCTAACAAAATTAGTTTCGTCGAATTCTTAGACCGTTGGAAAAATGGCCATTTTCCAGTCGATTAAAATCAACTGAAACTGGCCAAACGCGTTTTCCTTTGCCACGCTCACATATTGATTCGAAAAATTACGAAATTTGAAACCTAGCAATAATTTGCCATCGCGGATCCAACGAAAGTGGTTTCGTCGAAAACCGACGTCGTTTGCAAAATTTTCATTTTTAAGGGCCAGAATTCTACAATGACTATTCTGAATTTTCAACTGGGCATAACTTTTTATACCCGCTATGAAATTTTGATTTTCGGATTCGTTTGAAAGATATTCTCTATTAGATTCAAATATTTTTGGTTTCACTAAAATCCGGTTCATTTTGCACCCGGTACATTCATTTGAAATTTGAAATCGAATTATCGAACCACCGCGCCGTTTTCAATTCCTTTTATAATTATAAATAATTATTTATATTCTAACGACGATCTATATAATATATACGTTCAAATTCTATTCAAAATAATTTTTTTGTCGATATTATTTAAAATATTTCATTTTAAATATTCAAAATTCACTAAAATTGCCAAAATAAAAATTTTAAATTGGCTCGAATTTCCGGGTTATTACAGCAAATAAGAATTTTACTTTTTATTTCATGTTTTATTTGCATCAAAGAAGGCAAATAAAAATTCAACTTCCAATTTCAACCTTTTATTTGCATCAAAGAATGCAAATAAAAATTCAACTTTTTATTTCAATGTTGTATTTGCATCAAAGAATGCAAAAAAAAAAAAATATTTTCAATGCTTTATTTGCATCAAAGAATGCAAAAAAAAATATAACTTTTATTTTCAATGTTTTATTTGCGTCAAAGATTGCAAATAAAAATATAACTTTTGATAGGATATTTATTTGCATCTAAATTTGCAAATAAAAAATAATGTAATCTTTTTCTACTACAATTAAACAACAATGAAGGTGGTGTTTTTATCACTTAACACAAAAAGTGATGTATTTTATATTGAATTGAAAATTTAACCTAACATAAAACAAGGTGATGTTTTTTTTTATTGAATTGAAAATTCTTATTCAATTCAATAATATAAACAAAAATGATACTTTTAATTGAATTGATAATTTCATTTCAATTCAACAATATAAAAAAATGATAATTTTATTGAATTGATAATTCTATTTCAATTCAACAAACATGACAAGGTGATAATTTTAATTGTATTGGCACACTAATTCCATTCAACAAATGTGACCAAAATCATTTTTTTGATTGAATCGACAAACTAATTCAATTCCACAAAAATGACCAAAATGATATTTTTATATTGAATTGACAATCTTATTCAATTCAACAAAAATGACCAAGATGATATTTTTGTGTTGAATTGACAATCTAGTTCAACTCAACAAAAATGACCAAAAAGATATTTTTATATTGGATTGACAATCTAATTCAATTCAACAAAAATGATAAAATAATATTTTTATATCGTTGACTACACATGATTCACCAAATATTTCCAAAGAGCAAATGATTTAATTCAACTAACATGTTCAGATCTATAATTATTCATCACCAAAAAATAGATCAATCATCATTCAAAATGTTGGAAAAAAGTAGATCTAAATCATATACATGCGATCATTACATAGAAAATAAATAATTAAATTGATTTATTATTTGGAAAAAAAATAGAAATCTCACTGTCGTGTCGCAAATTTGTCCAAAATTCTATCAGTTCAGAATTGCTCATTTTCAGTCTAGAGTCGTAGATCTCGTCTCTACGATCGCACAGGATCTGAAATCGTTAATTTTCGATGTTGTATGTGTTAGTTAGGATTTAAACAAGATTGGTAATAGTTTTAAACTAAGTTATTAAAATAATAAAAAAATTAGACCTTCTTCCTCTTTCAGTAACAAGCCGTAAGAAAAACCCAATAGCTTCAAATTTTAGGTCTCCAATTTTTGTGCAAATGGTGATATGTTTTGACGATTGGAGAGTGGGACATTGGAGGGGGGTGTGTGGCACACGTTCGTCTGCAAGGGGGGCCCACTCGGTGGTGCAGGGTGGCTCGACGGCGGTGGGTTTTGGCGCGGGTTTAAGGGCGTGAGTCTCGTAGTTCGGGCCACCAGAGGTTGATCCAACCGTATAGAAATGAAGAGCTAGGAAATCTCCATAGGAAAGTCTAAAGGAGGAAGGAAATTCGATGAAAGGATTGGTGGAAATTAGTGGAGAAAGGATGGAGCATTCTCAGCCACTACAGAATGGGGGGCGGCGTCTATGTCTTTGTGGATTAAGGTTTGGAGGAAGATGATGTGTATTTTTAAATTATTTTATTGTAAATTTTACAAATAAATCCAAAAGTTTTAAATCAATCTGATTTCAGTCTAACCGAAGTTGACCCTACCCAATAGCCCCCGTTCCGGATCCAACGGGCTAGGTCTTGTCAGCCCAAACGCCTTTCTATGGCCTGAAATCTTTAATTTAATATTCAAATCTTTTAATAAATTAATTTGATCATATATTTAAATTCACCGGGGCCACATACGAACTCAGAAAAATCCAGAAAATTATTTCTGGCTTTGTTTTGACAATACGGTCCTAACAAAATTAATTTCGTCGAATTCTGAGACTGTTTGAAAAATTGCCATTTTCAAGTCGATCAGATTTGACTGAAATAAACAAAACACATTTTCATTTTCCACTAATTCCAAAAATTCAAGAAAATTAAACTTAACAATAATTTGACATTCCGGATTCAACAAAAGTGGTTTCATCAAAAATTGAGGTCATTCGTAAAATGGCCTTTTATACGGGCTATAAATTATACTATAGCGACTATCCTCAATATTCAACAGACCATATCTTTTGATTCCCGCTATGAAATTTCGATTTTTCGAATTCTTTGAAAAGCTATTTTTAAACAGATTTAGATATTTTTGGTTTCACTAAAATCCGTTAGATTTTGAATCCGGTACATTCAGTTAAACTTCAAGTTTGACTTTTCAAACTACCGTACTGTATCTAATTCCTTTAGAAATCAAAACAAATATATTCTCTCTAACTTCGATTAAAATAAATTTTTAATCATTTTTATTTAAAACAAATTATTCTAACTATTCAAAATTCACTGAAATAGCCAAAATAAAAATTATAAATTGGTTCGGATTTTCCGGGTTGTTACAACAACTGAGTTTGCAATTTTATGAGCTCGTATGAAAAAGATATGCTATTAAATACACTAATTACACTGATCAATTAATTAATTAAATTCCAAGTTACATTGGAAAATCACGGCTATTGATTCCCTTTCTTCATCGTCTCTTCCTAGTGTTTAACCGAACCCATTTTGCTCAAATCAAAAGTTCACCGTCGCTCATCAGCTCAGGGCGTCAAAACGCCATCCAATCCCTCCACGACATTGCCCTACACCCTGCCGACCTGCACCGCCAACACCGTCCAACCCAGCTGTAACGACCCGGAAAATCTGAACCAATTTAAAAATTTTAATTTGGCTAAAAAAGTGGATTTTAAATATTTAAAATAAATATTTTAAATAATAAAGATGAAAACTGAGTTTGAATCGACAATTGAAAAGGAATATAATTAATTCTAATTATAAACAAGGCCTGAAATGGCGCGGTAGTTTCAAAATTTGAATTCAAACTTTGACTGACTGTACCGACTGCAAAACAAAACGGATTTGAGTGAAATCAAAAATATTTAAATCTATTAGTGAATACCTTTCTAACGAATTTGAAAAATCGAAGTTTCATAGCGGAAAGCAAAAGTTATGGCCAAATGAATTTTCAGAAAGGTCGCTATTGAATTTATATAGCCCGTGAAATTGGCCATTTTGCAAACGACCTCGGAATTCGACGAAACCACTTTTGTTGGATCCGGGATGTGAAGTTATTGCTAGGTTTCAAATTTCATAATTTTTGAAGCTAGTATGTGAGCATGGCAAAGGAAAATGTGTTTTGGTCAATTACAGTTAAATTGGATCGACCAGAAAAGGGCCATTTTGCAAACGGTCTCAGAATTCGACAAAACTAGTTTTGTTGGGGCCATATCGTCAAAATATAGATGGATTTATTTTTCTGGAATTTTTCGAATCAGTTTGTGGCCTTGGCAAATTGAAATGTACGTTCAAATCGAATATTGAATGTTTATTTTTTAATTTGAAGGAAAACTGACTGAAACTTTCAAATGGGCCTAAGAAACATATCCCATTGTGTTCGGAATGGGGGTAAAACGCTAGGGACGACAGTCGTTGGGTTTGAATTGGAGTTCATAAGGAGAAAGAGGTATTTTCGAAATTAAATAAATTAAATAATAAAATATAAAGGGCCGGGCCAATCAAAATTATCCACTTCATCTTCTCTCTCCCCGTAAGCACCTCACGCATGATGGAAATAGCTCGCAACCTACTAGCCCCGATTCCTCCTTCCATACTCAACGAAATCAAGCAGTTCTTTAGGGGATTATGTAGAGCATTTCAAGGGCTTTAAATCCATACCACAATCGGATTTTTTCATTGTGTATTCATCGAGATTCGAGCCCGTGAAGTTTGGACAGCCGCCATCGCCGATTGGTGAACTCGAACTGCATCGGACCACTAGAGCTGGAGGCGCCTCTCCTCCCTCTTCGTCGCTGCGAAGGCCGATCGTCCAACCACTTCACCGTTTGCACGAAAATTCAAAACCTAGTTTTGAATGAATTAGCTGAGGTACGGCCTTTGTTTATTTTAACTGATTTTGACAAATAAAAGCGTTGCAAACTTCTAAAAATCATATCTTTTTGCTATGTGGTCGAAATTTAGTGAAACAAGAGATATTGGACTCGTGTGGACGTCTTCTACATTTTAGAAGAGACCGCATATTTTTTTGAGCCTTCTGCTATTTTTGGTGGAGTGGAACCCAATGTGAGATTTCTAATTTATAAACGATATGGAAAACGACGATGTATAAATTATATAGTCGATGTATGAGTTATATAAGCGTTGTACACCTCTTGTATAAGCGTCGTATACGTTGTACGTTCGATGTATTAGTTGTATATGCGTTGTAAAAATTATATATGTGTTGAAATAGAAGTGAAATTATATATATATATGTATATATATATATATATATGTATGTATGCCCCTCGTCCACAAACCATGGACGATATTTATTGGTTTTGATTGGTGTGAAAATTGATTGATAGCGAATGGTTGATTGAAATTATTTGTTGTTGAAATTGATTGATTGTGGTTGAAAAATACGCATTTGTGGTTGAGAAATATTTGGTTGAAACCACATAGGATTAGTTTGTGGAAATGAAAAAAATATACATGTCGCCTACGTGCGAACTAGATGCATGATTCCCCATTGTCAAAAGCTGCGAGGCTTTAAGGTAGAGCGAGGAGCCGTACTAGGGACGGTCCCGGTTTTAACTACCCTGCCGTTATGCTGCCGAAATTTTGAATAATATTCATGTGCTAGAATTATTTTCCTGTGTTGAAATTATATTCGTTTGTTGAATAGAAAACCTTCATGTGTTGAATTGAAATTCATTCGTTGAATAGAAATTCATGTGTTGAATGGTATTCGTGTTTTAAATATAAAAATACCTTTTTATCTATATATACGAACTATAGAAAACCTTCATGTGTTGAATTGAAATTCATTCGTTGAATAGAAATTCATGTGTTGAATGGTATTCGTGTTTTAAATATAAAAATCACCTTTTTATCTATATATACAAACTATAGAAAACCTTCATGTGTTGAATAGAAATTCATTCGTTGAATAGAAATTCATGTGTTGAATGGTATTCGTGTTTTAAATATAAAAATCACCTTTTTATCTATATATACAAACTATAGAAAACCTTCATGTGTTGAATTGAAATTCATTCGTTGAATAGAAATTCATGTGTTGAATGGTATTCGTGTTTTAAATATAAAAATCACCTTTTTATCTCTCTCTCTCTCTCTATATATATATATATATATATATATATATATATATATATATATATAAACTATAGAGAACCTTCATGTGTTGAATCGATATTCATTCGTTGAACTAAAATTCATGTGTTGAATGTATTCATATTTTGAAAGGAATTGTTTTATAATAAAAATCCTATTTTTATCATCAATATGAACTATATAAAATAATCTGGTTTTGAAATAAATTGTTTTATAATAAAAATCCTATTTTTGTCACCTATATTAACTATATAAAATAGTCGTGTTTTGAAACAAAATTATCTTACATTAAAAATCACATTTTTACTATATACATGAATTGTTAAAAATAGTGAAGTGTCGAAATTAATGTATGTTGGATAAAAATATCATTTTTATCAAATGTATGAAATGAATATAGCTTTGAAATCGAAGGATCGATATATATAAATATATGTATATATATATATATATATATATATATAAATTGAAATATATCGAATAACGAAGCTGTAGTTCGTATTTTGAAACCGTGATTTCAAACGATTAGTGCGGAAGATCCGACCATCGGATTTTCCTGAAACCGCAACCTTTGGGTTCACTTTGGAAATATCGTTCCAACGGCACCAACTTTGTAAAAATCGAACCGTTGGATTGTCTGGAATGTTTAATTCAAATCTGAAGAAAAACAGCGCCAGAATCGATTATATTTATATATATGCATAAATATAATTATATTTAATCGATTAACGACGCTGCAGTTCGTATTTTGAATTCGAAACTTCAAATGATTAAACCGGGAGATCCGACCGTCGGATTTTCCCGAAACTGGAACCGTTGGATTCGTTTTGAAAAGATCTTTCTAATGATGTAAATTTTGTGAAGATCCAACGGTTAGATTTTCAGATATGTGTAAATCAAATCTGAAGAAAAACAGCGCCACAGCCGCGTTATGGCCCGAAACGTCGTTTTGAATAAATTAGCTATTTTAAAATAAATAAAAATAGTGATAAATCGTTATAAAATATTATAAACGATATGGATGTGAAATTTAGAAACTAACTGAAGGTAGACTAATATGAATGGTTTCCTGGATTTTGATCTGATGTTGGTTTCGGCCTTCGGGGTTAATATTTGGGAAATCGTTCTCTTACTGATTGACGGTTAGTGACTAATGAATTGAAATGATGCGTATGTCTATTTGTGTTGCACTTGTTTATCATATACGTGAGTTGTTCAGAAAGACCGGGTTTATCCCATTCTGAATAACTGAATCGACGATAAGAAATCGAAGATGAAGACGGTTGAAGACCGGAAATCTTCACCTCGTTTGGATGGTAACTGATGTCCGGATTGGGAGGCATCCCGAAATATGGATAATGATTGGTGATCGACCAGACGTACGTGGAGATCGATGGGTTTGCAAGGTATATAGTGCCTTCGGTTTCGTTCAGACCCAAAACGGACTTGTAAATGGACTGTGTGTCTGACATTGGATTTTATTCTGTGTTGATTGATCTTTACTGAATATACATCTGTTTGGCGGCGGAGAATTTATTCTTTTGCTTGACGCCCTTCTCTGAAACGCACGAGCTCAGAGGTTGTATATCGATGGATATCAGTCGCATGGCATGAATTGCTAGTGTGGCATGCCTAAGTGGCAAATGATAAGGGCTTCTGTTGAAAAGCAAAGTCTTGTGGTGATGATCAAAGCACCGCCTGTGTGGCGTAACTTTGTGTATAACATGAATTCGCGAGCCTCACACCCCGGTATGAACCAGAAACGGGAGAAGGACCTCAGGGAGGGCATGCGTTTCTTTCTAGCTAGGAGTTGTGTCGGTGTTTTTACACGGCCTGACATTTTACTTATGTGGATGATGGATAGCGAGGCGCCTCGGATATACCGGTCGATCCGGGACCGATGGAGTCATTCGTTGGCTCATTTACGCCCTATAGGGCGGGGAAACGTAGTGCTCAGGAATTTTAATCCACATCGGTGGACCGGCCCTGTCGCTCCAAAGGTCGATGCGTTCTGATCCTGAGGGGCGAGCTAGAGCGTCACGAATTCGGTAAGGACTATCTTTTTCCTTGGTTCATGACGGAAATCCAATTTCCAAATACGTGACTGTGCGGTTTCGATTGTATACCTATATATGGCGACATAGTGGCATGGGACGCTCATGTCGTCTATGATTGATAGTTATGATTTGAAATTGTTTTTGAAACATATAAACACTAGTAATAATATCAAATGCTTTTGTTTTATTCGTATCAAGCATATTTTGGCCATTATAAGGTAAAACTCTATCCTCCGGTTTGCGTTGCATTGTGTGATGGGAACTGAGTCTTATAATAGCTTCATTTTTATAAAAAAACATTGCGATGTTTAAAAGAATTATTTGTTTTAAAGCACTGGCGATCCGATGGAGTAAACCCGTTCGACGAAAGTGGCGTGGTCCTGTGATTAGCCATATTTCAAAGGTGTTGAGTAGATTTCTCATACCAGTCCCATGACTGACTCGTAGTTTGTTTCAATTGAAAACGAATTGAAATAGAATTGAAATCGATTTGAATTGAAATCAAATAGAAGTGAATGTAAAAAAATTTATGAGGGTAAATTCAATTTTGATTTGAATTTGAAATAAAGTTTGAAATTGTTTTTGAAACAAATTTGAAATGATTTATAAAATTCGTTTTAAAAAGGAAATCGATGAAATAAATAATATATATATATATATATATATATATATATATATATATATTATATATATAATGGCCTGAATAGAACGCGCCGCGCCGCGGCCGTTCGCGAATTTCGACCATTGACTTCGAACGGACATTGCGGGAGATCAGACCGTCGGATTCTCCTAAAACCGGAACCGTTGGGTTCGAATCGAAAAGAGCTTTCTAACGAATATTAGAAATTTGAAATCTAACGGTTGGATTTGGAATTATGTCCAAATCAAATTTGGAAAAGGTCGCTTAAGTGCAGTTCGATGGCCGTTGATGGAAATCGACTGTACAAGCCTTGATAAAATTATTAAAAATAATAATAATTTGTGTAAAATCATAAGAAATGATTTGTGAAGAATTGGGATGAAAAACTCCCTATTTGAAAGGATAAAAAATGGTTTTTATCGAAATGAACTAGTTTTGAACATAATTAAAATTCTATTTATTTTTAAATAAATAAATTTGATTTGAAAGGGTTTTAAAAGTAACCAGGATTTCCAATAATTGAATTGGGATGGATTTGAATCGAAATTGTCTTTGGATTATTACGATGTTGGATTTCGTGATTATACAGATATTGTTATGGAAATTTGAAAGATATATTTATATCGTTATTTCCAATACGATATTTGTTGGTCGTAGAATTTGATATTGAATATAAGCCGATATATTTTCTATTCAGAGCCTTGTATTTAATATCAAATGTGATTTGGGTTTGTCGTGAATGGTGTCTTCATTAACACTGTTCTTAATCCCAGTTGAGAAAAAGATTAAATCATTTATTTAGATTTAATGAAGTGTACCAATTAAATAATATTTAATTGGAATTGAATTGGTATTGATTTTTGGGTTTATCGTGAACAGTGTTTTAAATAACACTTGTTCTTTAACCCGATAATTAATAGAATGTGATTTTGGGTTGTCGTGAACGGTATTTTCAATAATACTGTTCTTAGATCCAAATGAGTTAAGAAAATCAGAAACTAACTGGAGATTAGTTAAGTTGAGTGGTTTCTAGGGTATTGATCTGATGTTGGTTTCGGCCTTCGGGGTTAATACTTAGGAAATTGCTCACTTGCTAATTTATGGTTAGGGTCTGATTGAAATGTAATGTGATTTTGGGTTTATAGTGAACCGTGTTTTAAATGACACTGATTCTTTTACCCAGTTAAAGATTAAAACTAAGTGGAGTTTTAATGAATCTTTAATTAGATTGAAAAGATCGAGAATGGAGTATCACCAGTTTTGCTCCAAAGCGATAGTTAAATCTTTAATTAGATTTGGACATGGAATGGTAATTAATTTTACCGATAACACCGTGGTATTAGATATGGAGTATTACCAGTTTTGCTTCATGGGATGAATAGGTTGGGATTGGGAAATAAAATAAATAATTACTTCGGTGTGGTTCGCTAATCCCGACTAGTATGGAAAACCATAATTTGGTTTGAAATGATATCCAAAGGAAGATTAAAGAATAAATTTTAGAGAATTTATCTTTGATAAAATTAATGGGAACTTTTCCCTAAGAACGTGAACTTTAGAAACTAACTGTAGGTTAGCTAAGAAGAATGGTTTCCTAGGTATTGATCTGATGTTGGCTTTCGGCCTTCGGGGTTAATATTTGGGGAATTGTTCCCTTGTTAATTTAAGGTTAGTGACTGATGAATCGGAATGAGGCGTATGTTGTGATTGTGTAACATTTGTTTACTATATACGCGGGTTGTTTGGAAAGGCCGGGTTTATACCCATTCTGAATAACCGATTCGACGATAAGTCGGAGATGATGACGGTGGTCGAAGACCGAAAGTCTTCACATCGTTTGGGTGATTACTGATGATCTTGATTGGGCTGTACACCCAAGATGAGGGAATCAGTTGGTGGTCGTCCAGACGTACTTGGAGATCGACGGATATGCGAGGAAAGTGCCTCCGGTTTCGTTCAGACCTAGAATGGACTTGTAAATGGATGGTGTGTCTGACATTGTATTCCTTTATATTGTATTCGTTGATCTCTGCTAAATATATATCTGGTTGGCAGCGGGGAATTTATTCTCTTGCTTAATGCCCTTCTCTGAGACATACGAGCTCAGAGGTTATATATTGGCAGAAATCAGTGGTACGATATGGATTGATAGTGTGGCATGCTGAGGTACAGTGATCCAGACTTTTGTTGAAAAGCAAAGTTTGGTGGATGATGATCAAAGCGCAGCTTTAAAATAGCATGGCTTTGTGTATAGCATTGATTCGCGAGCCTCACACACCGGTATGGTGATAAACTGATGGTTTGATCAGTATACTTTTTAGTGGATGGGCACCTTAGTGGTGTCGTGGATTCGGTCGACCGAGATGAGCTTAGTACTCAGGGATATATAGAGTAAGCGGTGTTTTCTCTCGCTGGGACGTAAGCCGCGGTGATACTCTGGTCCCAAAAGTGCGGATATGCATTACGGTGTTTTCTCTTGCTGGGACGTAAGCCGTGGGGAATTGCACTACGCGATCGATCTTTCAAATCAGGAGCCACCATGATGGAAATACAACTTTCCAATACGTGTATTTCAGCTTTATTTGTAGAGCCTAGTATGGCGACACGATATATGGTACCCATGCCGTCTATGATTGATATTTATGATTGAAATTGTTTTGACACTATATACACTTATTATAGTATCAAATGATTTGATTTTTAAAACGTACCAAGCATGTTTGGCTATTATAAGGGAAAACCCTATCCTCTGGCTGCGTTGCATTGTGTGATGGGACCTGGGTCTTATAGTAGCTTCATTTTTCTTTATTTAGCATTGTGCTATTTGTTTTATGCACTGGTATTCTTGGGAGGAAACCCGTTCCGTGTTATACGGCGTAGTCCCTTGATTTACCTAACTTTAAAATAAAGATTTACAACTGTTTTTGTTCTCACACCAGTCCCATGACTGACTTGGAGTTTATTGTTTTAACCTAAACTCTGGGTGCCCTTATTTTCGACACGGGCAGTTAGCAGTTTTGGTTTTGCAGATTTATATTCACAGGATCCTGGTTTACAGCTGGAATGATATCCGGAAAGCTTTGTATCCGTATATCTCTTCTAGTTGTGTATTGTACTATTTTCCGCTGCGATGTAGTTAAATGTAATTTAAATCTATGATATTTCTGTGTAATATTCATTTATACTCTGTATATTCTTGTATTCTGGTGCATTGTTGTAATATACAATGAAATGTTCTTCCGTCTGTGTTCTTTTGTGGCTTGTTCTCGAACTATCCGCGCTTTCCTCACCGGGGAAGTTACGGGTTTTCACACTTGGTATCAGAGCTTTGGTTTACAAAGCTCAGAGAACAAGACACATTAGAACCATACGAAAGAATTCATCATATATTGGATTAGTAATATCCAATGGAATGACTCGTTAGAGATGGGATCAGTAGTATCCTAGAACGAGTGTGAAGAGTAAATTTTTAAAGTGAAAACAAGTTTTGTTTTGAAAATTTAAATCAATTATTCGTATTTGATTATTTATTTATATTGATTTGGACATTCCAGTATATAAAGATTTTGCGTATACGTCTGATCTGCGTATATTTGAAGTTTTAATATACTGGATAGATATAGAATCACACTCTAGTCGCCCGGGGATGATGCTGATAATTGTGATCACATTATCAGTGTTTTTATTCGAGTGACGAAAGTGAGATTTCTATATATTTCCAATTGACTGGTGTGAGAACCAAAATTAGATAGGGCCTATTGTTGTGATTTGGCATCAAAAACCTTATTTTTGACTATATAACAAAATTATGTGTTTGAAATGCTAGTCAACTAATTGATTGATGGTTGCGTTGTTTGATTATTGTTGGATTAATTAAAATTTGAACCATTTAGTCAAATTGTACCAAAAAGTGAGTTGTATTGAAAATGTGTCGCATTTGCTTGCATATACTTGTACTTACATTGAACAGGTCATAGCAAAGAGGCTAGATAAGAAGAATAAAATTGTTTGCCCGACAAATAGGTACATGTTTAACATAATTTACTGTTTTGTTTGGGTGATGATGATTTTATGAGCCGATTGGCTTTTTCTTTTTCTTTTTGAGATCAGATGGCCTATATGGCAATTTCGGGATTTTCCCGTGGCTCCCGGTGCAGGGGAGGTTATGGCGAAATTTTTCGAAAATTTAGGGTGTTAGCCAAATTTTTGAAATTTTTGAAAAGTTCTTACAAACTGAAAAGTTGAAGAACTTAAGCCATAGTGAAAATAATGAAAGTTGAGTTGGTTTGTAAAACAACTTTCGGCTTCGTTCCTTTTCGAGGACGAAAAGTTTTAAGTGGGGGAGATTGTAATAACCCGGAAATCTGGGCCAGTTTGAAAATTTTAAATTGGCAATTTTAATGAATTTTGAATATTTATTTTAAATTATAAAAGGAATTGGAAATGGCGCGGTAGTTCGATAATTCGATTTCAAACTTCAAATGAACATACCGGGTGCTAAATAAACCAGATTTTAGTGAAACTAAAAATAATGGAATCTAATTGTGAATATCTTTCCAACGAATCCAAAAAATCAAAATTTCATAGCGGGGATCAAAAGATATGTCCAGTTGAAATTTCTGAATAGTCGCTATGGAATTCAGGCCGTTAAAAATGGAAATTTTGCACACGACCTCGGATTTCGACGAAATCACTTTTGTTGGATCCATGATGTAAAGTTATTGCTAGGTTTCAAATTTCATAATTTTTTGATTCAGTATGTGAGCGAGGCAAAGGAAAACGCGTTTGACCAGTTTCAGTTGATTTTGATCGACTGGAAAATGGCCATTTTTTAAACGGTCTCAGAATTTGACGGAATTAGTTTTGTTAGGACCGCATCGTCAATACGAAGCCAGAAATAATTTTTCTGGAATTTTTGAAGTGCGTATGTGGCCTTGGTAAATTGAAATGTACGTTCGAATTGAATATATATAGATTTATACTTTAATTTGAGCGGAAACTGATCGTAACAAGTGAATTGGCTTGCGAAACATTTCCCATTGTGTTCGGAATGTGGGTATTACGCTAAGGACGACAGCCGTTGGGTTTGGGATGGAGATCGTAGCCTTAAGCAAGGAATTCACGAATTAAATTATTATTTAATTTATTATATATATTAATATATGAGGTCAAACCCTCATTATTCTCTTTACCCGGTCAAGGTGAGAAATCGCGCCCCCTTTTCAGATCTCGTCGCCTTCTACCACCACCCACCGTCATCTCTCCACCGCACCCGCGACTCCCCCAGCCACCACGCTGCCATCCCCTTCCTCCACCGCCTCCATCTCCAAGTCAAACCCCCATCGAACGTGAATCCCGACCCAGGCCCCCAAATCGAAGGGCGCGGCCAACCCTTGACTCGGCGCCGCCTACACTGATCGCCTCCACCACCTCAGGCCCGGCGCCACCCCCAGAGCACCTACGACGCTAAGGAGCACCCCGTCCATCTCCAAGCGCGCAGAAAACCCTTTTCCCCTTCGGCAGTGAACTGCAGCCCCTACCCAGTCGAGTGCGCACCCACCGGAGCACCTCCAAGCGACGCCAACAACCGGAAATTCCTAACGAGTTAAAAGTGAGTTTTTATTTATTTTAACTTAACGTATTTAGCTTTAAAAATCAGTTTGGTTTTAAATAAACTTCATCGATTATTTCCAGTTTTAAAAAAAAAAAATATGAAGCAAGTGTAAGAGGTCGGATTTTTTTTAAAGTGTAAAATGACGGATTTTTATAATATTAAAGAAGTAAAAATTCGATTTTTATATATTGAATAGCAAAGTAAAAATTCAATTTTTATACATTGAATAGCAAAGTAAAAATTCGATTTTTATATATTGAATAGCGAAGTAAAAATGTGATTTTTACATATGTAGAGAATACGGGCAAAGAAAGTGACAAAGGGCGAGTGGCGAAGATTTTCTACAAAGAAGAGTCGAGGCGTTGGATTAGCAATTCTGTGAGAACTCCTCACCTTTATTTTATTTTATTTCTAGTTAAAATATATACTAGGATGCAGACGGTGTTTAGTAGCACCCGACACCCGTCGTCCACAGACCATGGACGGCTTGTATGCTTGTTTGTTTGATTTTGATGTGTAGTTGATTGTGTGATGTGATGTGAAATGAAATAAAATATTAATATAGTTAAAAATATTTTATAGTTAAAAATAGAATTTTTAACGTATATACGAAATGAAATAAAAATAAATAAATCGGGCGATTTGTTTATATACACACATTTGATTGATATTGATTGGGATGATAAATTTTACACATCGCCCAACTGCACAAATAAAATCTGTGTTTGATTGTTTGAAACCCCACACGGGTATTGGGTTGTATGTCGATCGATTGATTGACGGACTGTTATAAGCGTTAAATATTTATATTCGATGCTTATACAGTGTAGAGTGCACTTTGGATGATGGTTGATTATTCATCGTTGTTATTGTATATATGTGTTGTAGAAAATACATATAATTAACATTATATGGTAATTGATTGGGCTTCACTCAATATTTGAAATAGAATATTTGAAATAAAAATATTTGAAATAGAAATATTTGAATAGAAATATTTGAAATAGAAATATTTGAAATAGAATATTTGAAAATAGAAATATATGAAGCCGTGTTGATTAGATGGACGCCATTTTGACGTGAACGATATTTATATCGATTTTATTCATTTTATAATGAATATCGAAAGTGATTTCAAAATCTGATATTTTGTAAAGAATTGAGATTCAAAACGAATTCGAATTGAATTGAATTGAAAATGAATTTGAATTAAATCGAATAGAAAACAAATCTGAGTTGAATTCAATTCAATTGAAAACGAATTGAAATAGAATTGAAATCGATTTGAATTGAAATCAAATAGAAGTGAATGTAAAAAGAATTTATGAGGGTAAATTCAATTTTGATTTGAATTTGAAATAAAGGTTGAAATTGTTTTTGAAACAAATTTGAAATGATTTATAAAATTCATTTTAAAAAGGAAATCGACAAAATATATATATATATTATATATATAATGGCCTGAATAGAACGCGCCGCGCCGCGGCAGTTCGTGAATTTCGACCATTGACTTCGAACGGACATTGCGGGAGATCCGACCGTCGGATTCTCCTAAAACCGGAACCCTCGGGTTCGTATCGAAAAGAGCTTTCTAACGAATATTAGAAATTTGAAATCTAACGGTTGGATTTGGAATTATGTCCAAATCAAATTTGGAAAAGTTTGTTGTAAGTGCAGTTCGATGGCCGTTGATGGAAATCGACTGTACAAGCCTTGATAAAATTATTAAAAATAATAATAATTTGTGTAAAATCATAAGAAATGATTTGTGAAGAATTGGGATGAAAAACTCAGTATTTGAAAGGATAAAGATAGGTTTTTATCGAAATGAACTAGTTTTGAACTAGAATTAAAATTCTATTTATTTTTAAATAAATAAATTTGATTTGAAAGGGTTTTAAAAGTAACCAGGATTTCCAATAATTGAATTGGGATGGATTTGAATCGAAATTGTCTTTGGATTATTTCGATGTGGGATTTCGTGATTATACAGGTATTGTTATGGAAATTTGAAAGATATATTTATATCGTTATTTCCAATACGATATTTGTTGGTCGTAGAATTTGATATTGAATATAAGCTGATATATTTTCTATTCAGAGCCTTGTATTTAATATCAAATGTGATTTGGGTTTGTCGTGAATGGTGTCTTCATTAACACTGTTCTTAAGCCCAGTTGAGAAAAAGATTAAATCTTTTATTTAGATTTAATGAAGTGTACCAATTAAATAATATTTAATTGGAATTGAATTGGTGTTGATTTTTGGGTTTATCGTGAACAGTGTTTTAAATAACACTTGTTCTTTAACCCGATAATTAATAGAATATGATTTTGGGTTGTCGTGAACGGTATTTTCAATAATACTGCTCTTAGATCCAAAGGAGTTAAGAAAATCAGAAACTAACAGGAGATTAGTTAAGTTGAGTGGTTTCTGGGATATTGATCTGATGTTGGTTTCGGCCTTCGGGGTTAATACTTAGGAAATTGCTCACTTGCTAATTTATGGTTAGGGTCTGATTGAAATGTAATGTGATTTTGGGTTTATAGTGAACCGTGTTTTAAATGACACTGATTCTTTAACCCAGTTAAAAATTAAAACTAAGTGGAGTTTTAATTAATCTTTAATTAGATTGAAAAGATCGAGAATGGAGTATCACCAGTTTTGCTCCAAAGCGATAGTTAAATCTTTAATTAGATTTGGACGTGGAATGGTAATTAATTTTACCGATAACACCGTGGTATTAGATATGAAGTATTACCAGTTTTGCTTCATGGGATGAATAAGTTGGGATTGGGAAATAAAATAAATAATTACTTCGGTGTGGTTCGCTAATCCCGACTAGTATGGAAAACCATAATTTGGTTTGAAATGATATCCAAAGGAAGATTAAAGAATAAATTTTAGAGAATTTATCTTTGATAAAATTAATGGGAACCTTTCCCTAAGAACGTGAACTTTAGAAACTAACTGTAGGTTAGCTAAGAAGAATGGTTTCCTGGGTATTGATCTGATGTTGGTTTTCGGCCTTCGGGGTTAATATTTGGGGAATTGTTCCCTTGTTAATTTAAGGTTAGTGACTGATGAATCGGAATGAGGCGTATGTTGTGATTGTGTAACATTTGTTTACTATATACGCGGGTTGTTTGGAAAGGCCGGGTTTATACCCATTCTGAATAACCGATTCGACGATAAGTCGAAGATGATGACGGTGGTCGAAGACCGAAAGTCTTCACATCGTTTGGGTGATTACTGATGATCTTGATTGGGCTGTACACCCAAGATGAGGGAATCAGTTGGTGGTCGTCCAGACGTACTTGGAGATCGACGGATATGCGAGGAAAGTGCCTCCGGTTTTCTTCAGACTTAGAACGGACTTGTAAATGGATGGTGTGTCTGACATTGTATTTCTTTATATTGTATTCGTTGATCTCTACTAAATATATATCTGTTTCGCGGCGGGGAATTTATTCTCTTGCTTAACGCCTTTCTCTGAGACATACGAGCTCAGAGGTTATATATTGGGAGAAATCAGTGGTACAATATGGATTGATAGTGTGGCATGCTGAGATGCAGTGATCCAGACTTTTGTTGAAAAGCAAAGTTTGGTGGATGATGATCAAAGCGCAGCTTTAAAATAGCATGGCTTTGTGTATAGCGTTGATTCGCGAGCCTCACACCCCGGTATGGTGGTAAACTGATGGTTTGATCAGTATGCTTTTTAGTGGATGGGCACCTTAGTGGTGTCATGGATTCGGTCGACCGAGATGAGCTTAGTGCCCAGGGATATATAGAGTAAGCGGTGTTTTCTCTCGCTGGGACGTAAGCCGCGGTGATACTCTGGTCCCAAAAGTGCGGATGTGCATTACGGTGTTTTCTCTTGCTGGGACGTAAGCCATGGGGAATTGCACTACGCGATCGATCTTTCGAATCAGGAGCCACCACGATGAAAATCCAACTTTCCAATACGTGTATTTCGGCTTTATTTGTAGAGCCTAGTAAGGCGACATGATATATGGTACCCATGCCGTCTATGATTGATATTTATGATTGAAATTGTTTTGACACTATACACTTATTATAGTATCAAATGATTTGATTTTTAAAACGTACCAAGCATGTTTGGCTATTATAAGGGAAAACCCTATCCTCTGGCTGCGTTGCATTGTGTGATGGGACCTGGGTCTTATAATAGCTTCATTTTTCTTTATTTAGCATTGCGCTGTTTGTTTTATGCACCGGTATTCTTAGGAGGAAACCCGTTCCGTGTTATACGGCGTGGTCCCTTGATTTACCTAACTTTAAATAAAGATTTACAACTGTTTTAGTTCTCACACCAGTCCCATGACTGACTTGGAGTTTATTGTTTTAACCTAAACTCTGGGTGCCCTTATTTTCGACACGGGCAGCTAGTAGTTTTGGTTTTGCAGATTTATATTCACAGGATCCTGGTTTACAGCTGGAATGATATCCGGAAAGCTTTGTATCCGTATATCTCTTCTAGTTGTGTAATGTATTATTTTCCGCTGCGATGTAGTTAAATGTAATTTAAATCTATGATATTTCTGTGTAATATTCATTTATACTCTGTATATTCTTGTATTCTGGTGCATTGTTGTAATATACAATGAAATGTTCTTCCGTCTGTGTTCTTTTGTGGCTTGCTCTCGAACTATCCGCGCTTTCCTCACCGGGGAAGTTACGGGTTTCACAGTTGGTATCAGAGCTTTGGTTTACAAAGCTCAGAGAACAAGACACATTAGAACCATACGAAAGAATTCATCATATGTTGGATTAGTAATATCCAATGGAATGACTCGTTAGAGATGGGATCAGTAGTATCCTAGAACGAGTGTGAAGAGTAAATTTTTAAAGTGAAAACAAGTTTTGTTTTGAAAATTTAAATCAATTATTCGTATTTGATTATTTATTTATATTGATTTGGACATTCCAGTATATAAAGATTTTGCGTATACGTCTGATCCACGTATATTTGAAGTTTTAATATACTGGATAGATATAGAATCACACTCTAGTCGCCCGGGGATGATGCTGATAATTGTGATCACATCATCAGTGTTTATATTTGAGTGACGAAAGTGAGATTTCTATATATTTCCTATTGACTGGTGTGAGAACCAAAATTAGATAGGGCCTATTGTTGTGATTTGGCATCAAAAACCTTATTTTTGACTATATAACAAAAATATGTGTGAAATGCTAATCAACTAATTGATTGATGGTTGCGTTGTTTGATTATTGTTGGATTAATTAAAATTTGAACCATTTAATCAAATTGTACCAAAAAGTGAGTTGTATTGAAAATGTGTCGCATTTGCTTGCATATACTTGTACTTACATTGAACAGGTCATAGCAAAGAGGCTAGAGCTGAAGAATAAAATTGTTTGCCCGACAAATAGGTACATGTTTAACATAATTTACTGTTTTGTTTGGGTGATGATGATTTTATGAGCCGATTGGCTAGCCGCTTGGCTTTTTCTTTTTCTTTTTGAGATCAGAAGGCCTATATGGCAATTTCGGGATTTTCCCGTGGTTCCCGGTGCAGGGGAGGTTATGGCGAAATTTTTCGAAAATTTAGGGTGTTATCCAGATTTTTGAAATTTTTGAAAAGTTCTTAGAAACTGAAAAGTTGAAGAATTTAAGCCATAGTGAAAATAATGAAAGTTGATTTGGTTTGTAAAACAACTTTTGGCTTCGTTCCTTTTCGGGGACGAAAAGTGTAAAGACCCGAAAATTCCCACCTGTTGGATCGACCATAAACCACACAGGTCTGACCCAAAGGTTGGAAATCTTCGAATACTTTAACTTTGGGAATACAATACATCAGAACAATAACAACAGACTTTTATTACATTACAATAATGTTACATCAGAGTACAGAATATATCAGAGTACATTGAAATAAATATATTACAGCGGAAGATTATATTACAAGAAATTAATACAATACACAGCGGAAGACTTCAATGCTCAGGACATAGCTTTAAGCTTCGACCCAAGATCCTGCTAAAGAGATAAAGATATCTGCAAAAAGCTACTCGACTGCCCGTGTGGAAAGAGGGCACCCGAGTTCGCAAGGTGAAAACAAACTACGGGTCAGTCATGGGACTGGTGTGAGAATTCTTAACTAGTTTAACTAATAGTAATAAGGCAAATCCAAGGACCACGCCGCTAACGCGGAACGGGTTTACTCCAATGGATTGCCGTGCATAATAATAAAGGAAATCGTCAAACAGCGCAATGCTTTTTTGAAAAATGAAACCATTATAAGACCCAGGTCCCATCACACAATGTAACGCACACCAGAGGATAGGGTTTTACCTTATAATGGTCAAAGGATGCTTGATACGTGAAAACGATATTATTATTAGTGTGTGTATATATATATATATAAAACATTCAAATATAATATCAATCCTAGACGGCATAGGTACCATATACTATGTCGCCGTACTAGTTCTACAATCAAAACCGCAAGGTCGTATTGGAAATTGGATTTCCATCATGAGTCGAGGCTAGGGGCAAGCTCCTCTCCGATTCGAGACACTCTAGCAAATGCCTCAGGATCCCCTCAGTGAACCCTTGGATGCGGTAGGGCCGGTCCCCGCCTATCGGCAGTGGATTGGTTATGCCTGAACACACGCTTCCCGGTTCCTTTGAACCTATAATATGACCTCTATCGGCCTATAAAAATCTGAGGCGCCTCAAAATCCATCATCCACATAAGTAAAATGTCAGGGCTGGTAGGTCGCTGACACCACTTTAGCTAGAAAGAAACGTGTGCACTCCCTACGGTCCATATCCCGTTTTTGGCTCATACCGGGGAGTGAGGCTCGCGAAGTCACGATATACACAAAGCTATGCCGTAATAGGCTATGCTTTGATCATCAACCACAAGGCCCTGCTTATCAACAAAAGCCTTGATCAATGCATCTTAGCATGCCACATTGTCAGTCCATACTATACCATTGATTTCTGCCAATATATAACCTCTAAGCTCATATGTCTCAGAGAAGGGTGTTAACCACCAAGCAGATATATATTAACAGAGATCAACGAATGTAGTTTAAAGGACTACAACGTCAGACATACATTCCATTTATAAACTTATCCTCTGGGTCTGAGCGAAAGTCAAATCCATACAAATCAACACTACGTCCGGATAACTACCATCTTAGCCCCGTCTTGGGAGCAAATCAATCAAGGACCTCAATGCTAGTTACCCATTCGATGTGAAGATCGTCGGTCTTCAATCGCCGTCTTCAACTCTTAGATTTAAAACGTCGTATAATCATTTGAAATGAGATTGAACTCGGTCTTCTCAAATGATTCTCTCATATATATATATATATATATATATATATATATAATTTGAAAACATTTCATATCGTTATTAATATTTGATAACGACCTATCGCTATTTTTATTTATATAAAAATAGCCTAAATAATTTAACGACGCTTCGGGTCGATGGGCGACCCTGGCGCTGTTTTCAGCCAATTTTGATTTACACATATCCTGAAATCTAACCGTTGGATTTTGACGAAATTTATATCGTTGGAAAGATATTCCCAAAGCGGTCCTAACGGTTCCAGTTTTGAGAAAATCCGACTGTCGGATCTTTCGGTATAACCGTTTAAAGTTATGATTGCCGATACTCGAACTGCCGCGCGCGTTCCGTTTAATTTATAATTTATATTTATATAAATATAAATCGTTTGGCGATTTCAACTTTTAACGTCTATTCTTTTATCGCATTTAAAATGACGATAAAAATATCACTTTTATTTTACTCTGTTTTATTTACATTTAATATGTAAATAAAATGTGCTTTTTAAATTCACTTTAATTCATGCTTTATTTACACCAAATATAAATAGATGTTCTTTTTCTATCTTTGGTTTATTTACACTAAATTTAAATAAAAAATTAAATAATCTTTTTCTATCTTTTGATTTATTTACTCTAAATGTAAATAAATAATCTTTCTTACCATTTATTTATTTACCTAGATATAAATAATGTTTATATTTTCCTTTTCTTATTTCTTTACCCAAATGTAAATAAATGGTTTTTCTACTTCTACTTTTTCTTATTTATTTACACTATTTGTAAATAAATGTTTTACTTTACTTTTATCTTATTTATTTACACTATTTGTAAATAAATGTTTTACTTTTACTTTTGCTATATTTATTTACATTAATTGTAAATAAATGTATCTAATTTCTTATTCATATTTATTTATGATATTTGTAAATAAATGGTTTCAATTTCCTTACCAATCCTATTTACATAGTAAATGTAAATAAATGTATTTCTTTAATTCTTTTCTAATATTTCTTTTTTTATTATTATTTTTATTTACATAAGAAAATGTAAATAATTACCATCCACATTTTGGTTCTTTTTATTCCTTTTTTTTATTTACATAAGAAAATGTAAATAAATTCTAATTCACATGTTTAATCTTATAATCTTAATTACCTAGAAATGTAATTTTATTTACAATGTAAAAACATGTTCTTTAATTACATAAAAGTATAATTTTATTTAATCTTTTATTTATCTAATGTAAATAAATGTCTTAGTTTTTCTATGTTTTATTTTATTTACACTAAATAGTTTACATATGCTTTAACCTCCCACATTGGATAGGTATTGTTGTGATTACTGGACAGCCGGGCGGGTCCGGGCAGGTTTACATCACAACTCAATCCAACCTCGGGTTAAGCATACTAATTCATATTAAGAAAAATGGAATAAATGTTTTTTTCCTTTTTATTTTCTTTTCTCATTTATTTACCTATTTGTAAATGAATGTCTAAATTACTTTACCTTATTTATTTACCTAAACGTAAATAAATATTTCAATTACTTCATCTTAAGTATTTGCATAAGAAATGTAAATGCTTATTCCCTATTCTTTTACATTGAAAAATGTAAATACTTAATCCTTTTTATTATTTCTTCTTAACAAAATGTTTATTTTGTTTTTATCCTTTTATCTACTTTAAACAAAAATGCGAGTTTTGACGCTACTAATTTATATTGATAAACATGT
Source organism: Allium sativum (assembly GCA_030737875.1). Classification (NCBI taxonomy): domain Eukaryota; kingdom Viridiplantae; phylum Streptophyta; class Magnoliopsida; order Asparagales; family Amaryllidaceae; genus Allium; species Allium sativum. The sequence continues at coordinate 896,213,247 of CM060920.1, forward strand.
GAATTTTTGTCGCAACTAATTTATATTGATAAATAGTATATTTTTAACGCTACTAATTTATATTGACAAAATTGTTAACTTTAATCCAACTATCATAATTTGACAAATATGTCAATTCTAATTCAACTACTATAATTTGACAAAAATGTCAATTTTAATCCCACTATCATAGTTTGATAAATAGGTCAATTCTAAAGGTAAAAAGCGACATTTCTATTTATCATGCACAAATCCTATGTAATTGACATTTTTATTTATCACAACACTTTTAACTAAAATGACATGTTTATATTAGCATAACATGATTAACTAAATGACATGTTTAACAATCCTAATATTAGAATAAAAATAAGTATTTTTATTCACATGACATGACATTATTATAACATAAATGGTATTTTTATTTTAATGTCATATTTGCATTGTGAAAATATAACCATTTCGCTAATTCGCTCTTAATATACAAAATGTCCACTTTGTCTAATTCACTTTTAATATACAAAAATGTATATTTTGTCTAATTCTTCTCCATGCAAAAAATGCTAATTTTGTTTATTCAATTCAATGCAAAAAAAAATGCTAATTTTGTTTATTCTATTCTAATATTCATTTTAATCTTTACATTGAAAAAAAATGTAAATTTACTATTTCTATGTAATATTTGCATTTTAGGATGCAAATGCAAAGGCAAACTTATTTCTAATGTAAACGTCCTTTCTAGTGTCAACATTTCAAAAATAACTATATTTCCCAATGCCAATAGTTGATTCACTTCAATCATATAATATGACGATGAAATATGTGTCACAATACTCAAATTATCATAACGGTGGTTTTGGTGTCATAATATTCAGAATAACACAACGATGGTTTTGGCGTCATAATATTCAAAATAACACAATGATGGTTTTGTCGTCATAACATTCAAAATAACACAATGATGGTTTTGGCGTAATAATATCTATTTTAACACAACGGTATAAATTGTGTCATTGTAACTATACTAACACAATGATGTACATTGTGGTGTACTTTTGATGGATCACAATACAAGCCTCATCTTTATTTGTAAATGAGAATAAAGATCATTAAACTTACATTCTGTTATATGTAAATGAAGAAAAAGATAGAAATTGTCCCTTTACTTAAGTTGACAAAATGAGCACAAAATTTTGTTCTTTTATTATGTCAACAAACAACATAAGAATTTGTCTTTTTATCAAGTTAACAAAATGACATAAAACTTGTCCCTTCTAATTTAACAAACAAAATTATGTAAAAATTGTCTTTTATTTTACAAAACAAAATTACATAAAAATTGTCTTTTATTTTAACAAACAAAATAAATGTTAAAAATTGTCCCTTTAATTTGTTAATCAAAAATAGTGTTAAAAATTGTCCTTTTTATGTGTTGACAAAATTGGACATAAAATAATCCTTTTTATTCTGTCTACAAAAATTTGTCTTTTTCTTATGTAAACAAAATAGCATAAAAATAATTTCCTTTTAATTTGTATACAAAATTTTGCCTTTTCTTCTTTTGTAACAAGGATAAACAAAATAAAGATTTAATATTTTTATGTAAGAAATAAAAATAAAAACAAAACAATAACGATGAGGATTTATCGGGAATGCATCAGAAGTATAGATCTAAACAAAAGTCCACAACATGATATCATACATCATCACATCAACAGATAATAAACTTAATCATCACATCACAGATAACTTACGTAACAATTTTAATTAAAATTTAAAAATCAGAAATCTCACATGCGTTGGAGATTTAGTCCAAATTTTCAAACAGTTCAGAAAGGCCTCGTGTCAGTCCAGGAATGTAGATCTGATCTCTACGATCACACAGCTTCTGAAATCGTTAATTTCGTTGATGTACACATTAGTTATGGTCAGAATAAGATTGGAAATAAATTTAATTTATTAATTAAATAATTAAATTAAAAATATACCCTCTTCTTCTTGTTCAAAGTCACGGCCGTGACTTTCAACTATTGTTCAAAACTCCACCTTCAGTTTTTGGGAGCTTGGATGCACGAAACGAGGCGCCGTCAGTTGGAGGAGCTGCGGCCAGGGGAGGCGCACGTGTGCCTGGGGTGTTGGGGGGTGTGGTTGGAAAGAGGAGAGAAAGAGGAGGAGAAGGAGAGCCGCCATGAACCTATGAAGAAGGAGGCTAGGTTTCATTAGGGTTATGGGGTTGGGTCTATGAGATCTTATATAGACATTCGCAAATTGTTGCTTAGTCCTTATGTATTCTATTATATTTAATTCTATTAATTTTACCCCCTTTATGTAAGTTATTTAATACAATTTGGTCCCTTTATTATAAACAAATAATACTTTTCTTTCAATCTTTTCAATGTAGTAAAAATGATACATTTAAATGCAACTTTTTAATGTGGTAAAAACGATACATTTCATTGCAACTTTTTTAATGCAAATAAAAATGATACATTTGTAAATTCTAATGTGACTAAATTAATGAGTTTAATTTTGTCCATTCACATTCAACAAAAATGTATATTTTGTTGTACCTTTCGAACACCACACAAAAATGTATAACCTAACATGTTTTGTTGACATTTCTAATGCATATTTTTAATAAAAGTGGCATCTTCAATCCTCTAAATAGATGACATGTTTAATTCTCTAAATAGATGACATAAATGACATTTCATGACATATTTAATCCAATTTAACCTTCCTAACAAAAGTGACCTTCTTATTTTAACATAAACATTACTAATAAAAATGTTCTCATGACAAATCCTATATTTCAAATGCAAATAAAAAGAACATTTTTTTTTGAATGCATAGTGAGTTAAGAAAATGAAAAGTTACCAGGTTGAAATAAAGATACATGCAGGCATGATTTGGAAAGAATAAACATGGCATTTATGATATGAATGTGCATGATTTATTTGTTTATTAATGTCAACATTAATTAACAAACGTTACTTTGTCTATGCGACATGAAATTTACTATTTAATAAACAAATAGATTTTATCGTTTAATTTCACAAATCAAACATGTCTTATAGTTGACACTCAACTTAGTGTCAATTTCTTATTAAAAATTATATTGAACCTTTAAAATAAAATCAAGGATTCAACTACTATTATTATTTTAATTTAAAAATAGAATTTTTAAATTCTCCCGTATTTTCTAACAAAATTTTATGAAATAAAAATTTTAAATTTATCATCAATTTCCGGGTTGTTACAACCTCCCCCACTTAAAAATCTTTTCGTCCTCGAAAAGGAACTAAGGTAAAAGTTGTTTAATTATCTAACCAAATTTTAATTTTCTTTTATTAATTTTATTTGTTGACTAACTTATCAAATATATATTTACTTTTATATATTTAAAATCATATTTTCAAAAATAGATTATATATAATTAAAATACGTTAATTATAAGCTTATCACTCTGAACTCATCCTAGGGCATTCCTAACCCCATCTCTAATGAGTTTTCTCATTCTAGGACACTGCTGGTCCTATCTCTAATGAGTATTCTTATTGGATATTACTAATCCAATCTCTGATGAGTCTTTGTTCAGTTCTAACGAGTTGTACCCCAAATATTTGAGCTAACCAGAGCTCTGATACCAACTGTAAAGACCCGAAAATTCCCACCCGTTGGATCGACCATAAACCACACAGGTCTGAACCAAAGGTTGGAAATCTTCGAATACTTTAACTTTGGGAATACAATACATCAGAACAATAACAACAGACTTTTACTACATTACAATAATGTTACATCAGAGTACAGAATATATCAGAGTACATTGAAATAAATATATTACAGCGGAAGATTATATTACAAGAAATTAATACAATACACAGCGGAAGACTTCAATGCTCAGGACACAGCTTTAAGCTTCGATCCAAGATCCTGCTAAAGAGATAAAGATATCTGCAAAAAGCCACCCGACTGCCCGTGTGGAAAGAGGGCATCCGAGTTCGCAAGGTGAAAACAAACTACGGGTCAGTAATGGGACTGGTGTGAGAATTCTTAACTAGTTTAACTAATAGTAATAAGGCAAATCCAAGGACCACGCCTCTAACGCGGAACGGGTTTACTCCAATGGATTGCCGTGCATAATAATAAAGGAAATCGTCAAACAGCGCAATGCTTTTTGGAAAAATGAAACCATTATAAGACCCAGGAACCATCACAAAATGCAACGCACACCAGAGGATAGGGTTTTACCTTATAATGGTCAAAGGATGCTTGATACGTGAAAACGATATTATTATTAGTGTGTGTGTATATATATATATATATATATAACATTCAAATATAATATCAATCCTAGACGGCATAGGTACCATATACTATGTCGCCGTACTAGTTCTACAATCAAAACCGCAAGGTCGTATTGGAAATTGGATTTCCATCATGAGTCGAGGCTAGGGCAAGCTCCTCTCCGATTCGAGACACTCTAGCAAATGCCTCAGGATCCCCCGCAGTGAACCCTTGGATGCGGTAGGGCCGGTCCCCGCCTATCGGCAGTGGATTGGTTATGCCTGAACACACGCTTCCCGGTTCCTTTGAACCTATAACATGACCTCTATCGGCCTATAAAAATCCGAGGCGCCTCAAAATCCATCATCCACATAAGTAAAATGTCAGGGCTGGTAGGTCGCTGACACCACTCTAGCTAGAAAGAAACGTGTGCACTCCCTACGGTCCATATCCCGTTTTTGACTCATACCGGGGTGTGAGGCTCGCGAAGTCACGATATACACAAAGCTATGCCGTAATAGGCTATGCTTTGATCATCAACCACAAGTCCCTGCTTTTCAACAAAAACCTTGATCAATGCATCTTAGCATGCCACATTGTCAGTCCATACTATACCATTGATTTCTGCCAATATATAACCTCTAAGCTCATATGTCTCAGAGAAGGGTGTTAATCACCAAGCAGATATATATTAACATAGATCAACGAATGTAGTATAAAGGATTACAACGTCAGACATACATTCCATTTATAAACTTATGCTCTGGGTCTGAGCGAAAGTCAAATCCATACAAATCAACACTACGTCCGGATAACTACCATCTTAGCCCCGTCTTGGGAGCAAATCAATCAAGGACCTCAACGCTAGTTACCCATTCGATGTGAAGATCGTCGGTCTTCAATCGCTGTCTTCAACTCTTAGATTTAAAACGTCGTATAATCATTTGAAATGAGATTGAACTCGGTCTTCTCAAATGATTCTCGCATATATATATATATATATATATATATAATTTGAAAACATTTCATATCGTTATTAATATTTGATAACGACCTATCGCTATTTTTATTTATAAAAAAATAGCCTAAATAATTTAACGACGCTTCGGGTCGATGGGCGACCCTGGCGCTGTTTTTAGCCAATTTTGATTTACACATATCCTGAAATCTAATCGTTGGATTTTGACGAAATTTATATCGTTGGAAAGATCTTCCCAAAGCGGTCCTAACGGTTCCAGTTTTGAGAAAATCCGACTGTCGGATCTTTCGGTATAACCGTTTAAAGTTATGATTGCCGATACGCGAACTGCCGTGCGCGTTCCGTTTAATTTATAATTTATATTTATATAAATATAAATCGTTTGGCGATTTCAACTATTAACGTCTATTCTTTTATCGCATTTAAAATGACGATAAAAATATCACTTTTATTTTACTCTGTTTTATTTACATTTAAAATGTAAATAAAATGTGCTTTTTAAATTCACTTTAATTCATGCTTTATTTACACCAAATATAAATAGATGTTCTTTTTCTATCTTTGGTTTATTTACACTAAATGTAAATAAAAAATTAAATAATATTTTTCTATCTTTTGATTTATTTACTCTAAATGTAAATAAATATTCTTTCTTACCATTTATTTATTTACCTAGATATAAATAATGTTTTCATTTTCCTTTCCTTATTTCTTTACCCAAATGTAAATAAATGGTTTTTCTACTTCTACTTTTTCTTATTTATTTACACTATTTGTAAATAAATGTTTTTACTTTACTTTTATCTTATTTATTTACACTATTTGTAAATAAATGTTTTACTTTTACTTTTCTATATTTATTTACATAAATTGTAAATAAATGTATCTAATTTCTTATTCATATTTATTTACGCTATTTGTAAATAAATGGTTTCAATTTCCTTACCAATCCTATTTACATATTAATTGTAAATAAATGTATTTCTTTAATTCTTTTCTAATATTTCTTTTTATTATTATTTTTATTTACATAAGAAAATGTAAATAATTACCATCCACATTTTGGTTCTTTTTATTCCTTTTTTTATTTACATAAGAAAATGTAAATAAATTCTAATTCACATGTTTAATCTTATAATCTTAATTACCTAGAAATGTAATTTTATTTACAATGTAAAAACATGTTCTTTAATTACATAAAAGTATAATTTTATTTATCTAATGTAAATAAATGTCTTACTTTTTCTATGTTTTATTTTATTTACACTAAATAGTTTACATATGCTTTAACCTCCCACATTGGATAGGTATTGTTGTGATTACTGGACAGCTGGGTGGGTCCGGGCAGGTTTACATCACAACTCAATCCAACCTCGGGTTAAGCATACTAATTCATATTAAGAAAAATGGAATAAATGTTTTTTTTTCCTTTTTTTTCTTTTCTCATTTATTTACCTATTTGTAAATGAATGTCTAAATTAATTTACCTTATTTATTTACCTAAACGTAAATAAATGTTTCAATTACTTCATCTTAAGTATTTACATAAGAAATGTAAATGCTTATTCCCTATTCTTTTACATTGAAAAATGTAAATACTTAATCCTTTTTATTATTTCTTCTTAACAAAATGTTTATTTTGTTTTTATCCTTTTATCTACTTTAAACAAAAATGCGAGTTTTGACGCTACTAATTTATATTGATAAACATGTGAATTTTTGTCGCAACTAATTTATATTGATAAATAGTATATTTTTAACGCTACTAATTTATATTGACAAAATTGTTAACTTTAATCCAACTATCATAATTTGACAAATATGTCAATTCTAATTCAACTACTATAATTTGACAAAAATGTCAATTTTAATCCCACTATCATAGTTTGAAAAATAGGTCAATTCTAAAGGTAAAAAGCGACATTTCTATTTATCATGCACAAATCCTATGTAATTGACATTTTTATTTATTACAACACTTTTAACTAAAATGACATGTTTATATTAGCATAACATGATTAACTAAATGACATGTTTAACAATCCTAATATCAGAATAAAAATAAGTATTTTTATTCACATGACATGACATTATTATAACATAAATGGTATTTTTATTTTAATGTCATATTTGCATTGTGAAAATATAACCATTTCGCTAATTCGCTCTTAATATACAAAATGTCCACTTTGTCTAATTCACTTTTAATATACAAAAATGTATATTTTGTCTAATTCTTCTCCATGCAAAAAATGCTAATTTTGTTTATTCAATTCAATGCGAACAAAAATGCTAATTTTGTTTATTCTATTCTAATATTCATTTTAATCTTTACATTGAAAAAAAATGTAAATTTACTATTTCTATGTAATATTTGCATTTTAGGATGCAAATGCAAAGGCAAACTTATTTCTAATGTAAACGTCCTTTCTAGTGTCAACATTTCAAAAATAACTATATTTCCCAATGCCAATAGTTGATTCACTTCAATCATATAATATGACGATGAAATATGTGTCACAATACTCAAATTATCATAACGGTGGTTTTGGTGTCATAATATTCAGAATAACACAACGATGGTTTTGGCGTCATAATATTCAAAATAACACAATGATGGTTTTGGCGTCATAACGTTCAAAATAACACAATGATGGTTTTGGCGTAATAATATCTATTTTAACACAGTGGTTTAAATTGTGTCATTGTAACTATACTAACACAATGATGTAAATTGTGGTGTACTTTTGATGGATCACAATACAAGCCTCATCTTTATTTGTAAATGGGAATAAAGATCATTAAACTTACATTCTGTTATATGTAAATGAAGAAAAAGATAGAAATTGTCCCTTTACTTAAGTTGACAAAATGAGCACAAAATTTTGTTCTTTTATTATGTCAACAAACAACATAAGAATTTTTCTTTTTATCAAGTTAACAAAATGACATAAAACTTGTCCCTTCTAATTTAACAAACAAAATTATGTAAAAATTGTCTTTTATTTTACAAAACAAAATTACATAAAAATTGTCTTTTATTTTAACAAACAAAATAAATGTTAAAAATTGTCCCTTTAATTTGTTAATCAAAAATAGTGTTAAAAATTGTCCTTTTTATCCGTTGACAAAATTATGTTAAAAATTGTCCTTTTTATGTGTTGACAAAATTGGACATAAAATAATCCTTTTTATTTTGTCTACAAAAATTTGTCTTTTTCTTATGTAAACAAAATAGCATAAAAATAATTTCCTTTTAATTTGTATACAAAATTTTGCCTTTTCTTCTTTTGTAACAAGGATAAACAAAATAAAGATTTAATATTTTAATGTAAGAAATAAAAATAAAAACAAAACAATAACGATGAGGATTTATCGGGAATGCATCAGAAGTACAGATCTAAACAAAAGTCCACAACATGATATCATACATCATCACATCAACAGATAATAAACTTAATCATCACATCACAGATAACTTACGTAACAATTTTAATTAAAATTTAAAAATCAGAAATCTCACATGCGTTGGAGATTTAGTCCAAATTTTCAAACAGTTCAGAAAGGCCTCGTGTCAGACCAGGAATGTAGATCTGATCTCTACGATCACACAGCTTCTGAAATCATTAATTTCGTTGATGTACGCATTAGTTATGGTCAGAATAAGATTGGAAATAAATTTAATTTATTAATTAAATAAATAAATTAAAAATATGCCCTCTTCTTCTTGTTCAAAGTCACGGCCGTGACTTTCAACTATTGTTCAAAACTTCACCTTCAGTTTTCGGGAGCTTGGATGCACGAAACGAGGCGCCGTCAGTTGGAGGAGGTGCGGCCAGGGGAGGCGCACGTGTGCCTAGGGTGTTGGGGGGTGTGGTTGGAAAGAGGAGAGAAAGAGGAGGAGAAGGAGAGCCGCCATGAACCTATGAAGAAGGAGGCTAGGTTTCATTAGGGTTATGGGGTTGGGTCTATGAGATATTATATTGACATTCGCAAATTGTTGTTTAGTCCTTATGTATTCTATTATATTTAATTCTATTAATTTTACCCCCTTTATGTAAGTTATTTAATACAATTTGGTCCCTTTATTATAAACAAATAATACTTTTCTTTCAATCTTTTCAATGTAGTAAAAATGATACATTTAAATGCAACTTTTTAATGTGATAAAAACGATACATTTCATTGCAACTTTTTTAATGCAAATAAAAATGATACATTTGTAAATTCTAATGTGATTAAATTAATGAGTTTAATTTTGTCCATTCACATTCAACAAAAATGTATATTTTGTTGTACCTTTCGAACACCGCACAAAAATGTATAACCTAACATGTTTTGTTGACATTTCTAATGCATATTTTTAATAAAAGTGGCATCTTCAATCCTCTAAATAGATGACATGTTTAATTCTCTAAATAGATGACATAAATGACATTTCATGACATTTCAAATCTAATGACATATTTAATCCAATTTAACCTTCCTAACAAAAGTGACCTTCTTATTTTAACATAAACATTACTAATAAAAATGTTCTCATGACAAATCCTATATTTCAAATGCAAATAAAAAGAACATTTTTTTTTTGAATGCATAGTGAGTTAAGAAAATGAAAAGTTACCAGGTTGAAATAAAGATACATGCAGGCATGATTTGGAAAGAATAAACATGGCATTTATGATATGAATGTGCATGATTTATTTGTTTATTAATGTCAACATTAATTAACGAACGTTACTTTGTCTATGCGACATGAAATTTACTATATAAATAAACAAATAGATTTTATCATTTAATTTCACAAATCAAACATATCTTATAGTTGACACTCAACTTAGTGTCAATTTCTTATTAAAAATTATATTGAACCTTTAAAATAAAATCAAGGATTCAACTACTATTATTATTTTAATTTAAAAATAGAATTTTTAAATTCTCCCTTATTTTCTAACAAAATTTTATGAAATAAAAATTTTAAATTTATCTTCAATTTCCGGGTTGTTACAAAAAGTTTTAAGTGGGGGAGATTGTAATAACCCGGAAATCTGGGCCAGTTAGAAAATTTTAAATTGGAAATTTTAATGAATTTTGAATATTTATTTTAAATTATAAAAGGAATTGGAAATGGCGCGGTAGTTCGATAATTCGATTTCAAACTTCAAATGAACATACCGGGTGCTAAATAAACCGGATTTTAGTGAAACCAAAAATAATGGAATCTAATTGTGAATATCTTTCCAACGAATCCGAAAAATCAAAATTTCATAGCGGGGATCAAAAGATATGTCCAGTTGAAATTTCTGAATAGTCGCTATGGAATTCAGGCCGTTAAAAATGGAAATTTTGCAAACGACCTCGGATTTCGACGAAACCACTTTTGTTGGATCCGTGATGTAAAGTTATTGCTAGGTTTCAAATTTCATAATTTTTTGATTCAGTATGTGAGCGAGGCAAAGGAAAACGCGTTTGACCAGTTTCAGTTGATTTTGATCGACTGGAAAATGGCCATTTTTTAAACGATCTCAGAATTTGACGGAATTAGTTTTGTTAGGACCGCATCGTCAATACGAAGCCAGAAATAATTTTTCTGGAATTTTTGAAGTGCGTATGTGGCCCTGGTAAATTGAAATGTACGTTCGAATTGAATATATATAGATTTATACTTTAATTTGAGCGGAAACTGATCGTAACAAGTGAATTGGCTTGCGAAACATATCCCATTGTGTTCGGAATGGGGGTATTACACTAAGGACGATAGCCGTTGGGTTTGGGATGGAGATCGTAGCCTTAAGCTGCCATCCCCTTCCTCCACCGCCTCCATCTCCAAGTCAAACCCCCATCGAACGTGAATCCCGACCCAGGCCCCCAAATCAAATGGCGCAGCCAACCCTAGACGTGGCGCCGCCTGCACTGATTGCCTTCGTCACCTCTGGCCCGGCGCCACCCCCAGAGCACCTGCGACGCCAAGGAGCACCCCGTCCATCTCCAAGCGCGCAGAAAACCCTTTTCCCCTTTGGTAGTGAACTGCAGCCCCTACCCAGTCGAGTGCGCACCCACCGGAGCACTTCCAAGCGACGCCAACAACCGGAAATTCCTAACGAGTTAAAAGTGAGTTTTTATTTATTTTTACTTAACGTATTTAGCTTTAAAAATCAGTTTGGTTTTAAATAAACTACATCGATTATTTGCAGTTTTAAAAAAAAAAATATGAAGCTAGTGTAAGAGGTCGGATTTTTTTTAAAGTGTAAAATATCGGATTTTTATAATATTAAAGAAGTAAAAAATTCGATTTTTATATATTGAATAGCAAAGTAAAAATTCGATTTTTATATATTGAATAGCAAAGTAAAAATTCGATTTTTATATATTGAATAGCGAAGTAAAATGTGATTTTTACATATGTAGAGAATACGGGCAAAGAAAGTGACAAAGGGCGAGTGGCGAAGATTTTCTACAAAGAAGAGTCGAGGCGTTGGATTAGCAATTCTGTGAGAACTCCTCACCTTTATTTTATTTTATTTCTAGTTAAAATATATACTAGGATGCAGACGGTGTTTAGTAGCACCCGACACCCGTCGTCCACAGACCATGGACGGCTTGTATGCTTGTTTGTTTGATCTTGATGTGTAGTTGATTGTGTGATGTGATGTGAAATGAAATAAAATATTTATATAGTTAAAAATAGAATTTTTAACGTATATATGAAATGAAATAAAAATAAACAAATCGGGCGATTTGTTTATATACACACATTTGACTGATATTGATTGGGATGATAAATTTTACACATCGCCCAACTGCACAAATAAAATCTGTGTTTGATTGTTTGAAACCCCAAACGGGTATTGGGATGATATATGACATACACTAATCCCAATAGTTAGTTGTATGTCGATCGATTGATTGACGGACTGTTATAAGCGTTAAATATTTATATTCGATGCTTATACAGTGTAGAGTGCACTTTGGATGATGGTTGATTATTCATCGTTGTTATTGTATATATGTGTTGTAGAAAATCCATATAATTAACATTATATGGTAATTGATTGGGCTTCATTCAATATTTGAAATAGAATATTTGAAATAGAAATATTTGAAATAAAAATATTTGAAATAGAAATATTTGAATAGAAATATTTGAAATAGAAATATTTGAAATAGAATATTTGAAAATAGAAATATATGAAGCCGTGTTGATTAGATAGACGCCATTTTGACATGAACGATATTTATATCGATTTATTCATTTTATAATGAATATCGATTTTAGTCATTTTATAATGAATATCGAAAGTGATTTCAAAATCTGATATTTTGTAAAGAATTGAAATTCAAAACGAATTCGAATTGAATTGAATTGAAAACGAATTTGAATTAAATCGAATAGAAAACAAATCTGAATTGAATTGAATTCAATTGAAAACGAATTGAAATAGAATTGAAATCGATTTGAATTGAAATCGATTTGAATTGAAATCAAATAGAAGTGAATGTAAAAAGAATTTATGAGGGTAAATTCAATTTTGATTTGAATTTGAAATAAAGGTTGAAATTGTTTTTGAAACAAATTTGAAATGATTTATAAAATTCGTTATAAAAAGGAAATCGATGAAATATATATAATATATACATATATATTATATATATAATGGCCTGAATAGAACGCGTCGCGCCGCGGTAGTTCGTGAATTTCGACCATTGACTTCGAACGGACATTGCGGGAGATCCGACCGTCGGATTCTCCTAAAACCTGAACCGTTGGGTTCGTATCGAAAAGAGCTTTCTAACGAATATTAGAAATTTGAAATCTAACGGTTGGATTTGGAATTATGTCCAAATCAAATTTGGAAAAGGTCGTTGTAAGTGCAGTTCGATGGCCGTTGATGGAAATCGACTGTACAAGCCTTGATAAAATTATTAAAAATAATAATAATTTGTGTAAAATCATAAGAATTGATTTGTGAAGAATTGGGATGAAAAACTCCCTATTTGAAAGGATAAAAATAGGTTTTTATCGAAATGAACTAGTTTTGAACTAGAATTAAAATTCTATTTATTTTTAAATAAATAAATTTGATTTGAAAGGGTTTTAAAAGTAACCAGGATTTCCAATAATTGAATTGGGATGGATTTGAATCGAAATTGTCTTTGGATTATTTCGATGTGGGATTTCGTGATTATACAGATATTGTTATGGAAATTTGAAAGATATATTTTTATCATTATTTCCAATACGATATTTGTTGGTCGTAGAATTTGATATTGAATATAAGCCGATATATTTTCTATTCAGAGCCTTGTATTTAATATCAAATGTGATTTGGGTTTGTCGTGAATGGTGTCTTCATTAACACTTTTCTTAAGTCCAGTTGAGAAAAAGATTAAATCTTTTATTTAGATTTAATGAAGTGTACCAATTAAATAATATTTAATTGGAATTGAATTGGTATTGATTTTTGGGTTTATCGTGAACAGTGTTTTAAATAACACTTGTTCTTTAACCCGATAATTAATAGAATGTGATTTTGGGTTGTCGTGAATGGTATTTTCAATAATACTGTTCTTAGATCCAAAGGAGTTAAGAAAATCAGAAACTAACAGGAGATTAGTTAAGTTGAGTGGTTTCTGGGGTATTGATCTGATGTTGGTTTCGGCCTTCGGGGTTAATACTTAGCAAATTGCTCACTTGCTAATTTATGGTTAGGGTCTGATTGAAATGTAATGTGATTTTGGGTTTATAGTGAACCGTGTTTTAAATGACACTGATTCTTTAACCCAGTTAAAGATTAAAACTAAGTGGAGTTTTAATTAATCTTTAATTAGATTGAAAAGATCGAGAATGGAGTATCACCAGTTTTGCTCCAAAGCGATAGTTAAATCTTTAATTAGATTTGGACGTGGAATGGTAATTAATTTTACCGATAACACCGTGGTATTAGATATGGAGTATTACCAGTTTTGCTTCATGGGATGAATAGGTTGGGATTGGGAAATAAAATAAATAATTACTTCGGTGTGGTTCGCTAATCCCGACTAGTATGGAAAACCATAATTTGGTTTGAAATGATATCCAAAGGAAGATTAAAGAATAAATTTTAGAGAATTTATCTTTGATAAAATTAATGGGAACCTTTCCCTAAGAACATGAACTTTAGAAACTAACTGTAGGTTAGCTAAGAAGAATGGTTTCCTGGGTATTGATCTGATGTTGGTTTTCGGCCTTCGGGGTTAATATTTGGGGAATTGTTCCCTTGCTAATTTACGGTTAGTGACTGATGAATCGGAATGAGACGTATGTTGTGATTGTGTAACATTTGTTTACTATATACGCGGGTTGTTCGGAAAGGCCGGGTTTATACCCATTCTGAATAACCGATTCGACGATAAGTCGAAGATGATGACGGTGGTCGAAGGCCGAAAGTCTTCACATCGTTTGGGTGATTACTGATGATCTTGATTGGGTTGTACACCCAAGATGAGGGAATCAGTTGGTGGTCGTCCAGACGTACTTGGAGGTCGACGGATATGCGAGGAAATTGCCTCCGGTTTCGTTCAGACCTAGAACGGACTTGTAAATGGATGGTGTGTCTGACATTGTATTCGTTGATCTCTACTAAATATATATCTGTTTGGCGGCGGGGAATTTATTCTCTTGCTTAACGCCCTTCTTTGAGACATACGAGCTCAGAGGTTATATATTGGCAGAAATCAGTGGTACGATATGGATTGATAGTGTGGCATGCTGAGATGCAGTGATCCAGACTTTTGTTGAAAAACAAAGTTTGGTGGATGATGATCAAAGCGCAGCTTTAAAATAGCATGGCTTTGTGTATAGCGTTGATTCGCGAGCCTCACACCCCGGTATGGTGGTAAACTGATGGTTTGATCAGTATGCTTTTTTATGTATGGGCACCTTAGTGGTGTTGTGGATTCGGTCGACCGAGATGAGCTTAGTGCTCAGGGATATATAGAGTAAGCGGTGTTTTCTCTCGCTGGGACGTAAGCCGCGGTGATACTGTGGTCCCAAAAGTGCGGATGTGCATTACAGTGTTTTCTCTTGCTGGGACGTAAGCCGTGGGGAATTGCACTACGCGATCGATCTTTCGAATCAGGAGCCACCATGATGGAAATCCAACTTTCCAATACGTGTATTTCGGCTTTATTTGTAGAGCCTAGTATGGCGACATGATATATGGTACCCATGCCGTCTATGATTGATATTTATGATTGAAATTGTTTTGACACTATGCACTTACTATAGTATCAAATGATTTGATTTTTAAAACGTACCAAGCATGTTTGGCTATTATAAGGGAAAACCCTATCCTCCGGCTGCGTTGCATTATGTGATGGGACCTGGGTCTTATAATAGCTTCATTTTTCTTTATTTAGCATTGCGCTGTTTGTTTTATGCAATGGTATTCTTGGGAGGAAACCCGTTCCGTGTTATACGGCGTGGTCCCTTGATTTACCTAACTTTAAAATAAAGATTTACAACTGTTTTAGTTCTCACACCAGTCCCATGACTGACTTGGAGTTTATTGTTTTAACCTAAACTCTGGGTGCCCTTATTTTCGACACGGGCAGCTAGTAGTTTTGGTTTTGCAGATTTATATTCATAGGATCCTGGTTTACAGCTGGAATGATATCCGAAAAGCTTTGTATCCGTATATCTCTTCTAGTTGTGTATTGTATTATTTTCCGCTGCGATGTAGTTAAATGTAATTTAAATCTCTGATATTTCTGTGTAATATTTATTTATACTCTGTATATTCTTGTATTATGGTGCATTGTTGTTATATACAATGAAATGTTCTTCCGTCTGCGTTCTTTTGTGGCTTGTTCTCGAACTATCCGCGCTTTCCTCACCGGGGAAGTTACGGGTTTTCACATAAAAATACCATTTTTATCATATATGTGATTCGCTAAAAATATACGAGTGTTGAAATAAATATTTATTTGCTATTTTTAACATGTATAGGAACTAAATGAAATAGTCATGTGTTGAAATATATTTTAGTTCGCCAAAAATATCATTTTTGAAATGTGAAGTGTTAAATATAACCACTTGTTCAAATAAATATGCATGAGTTGAAATATTCATTAATTAGCTAATGATATGATTTTTGCTTGTTTATGCAACATTAGAATGAATGGTGACTTTAAACCAAATTTAATCAAATATGAAGTTGAATGGAAAATGATAAGTGATAAGAATTGCACATATGTACATGCATATTTATTGAACATGTTATAGCAAAGAGGCTAGAGAAGAGGAATAAAATTGTGTGCCCAACAAATAGGTACATGTTTACTGTTTTGCTCGGGTGATGATTTTATGAGCCTATTGGCTATCCGCTTGGCTTTTTCTTTTTCTTTTTGAGATGAGACGCCCGTGTGGCTATTTGGGAATTTTCCCAGCCCCTCCCGTACAAAGGAGGTTATTGCAAAATTTTCCAAAATTTAAAGGCGTTAGTGAAATATTTGAAGTGAAAACGATATAGAAATCGTCGAATGAACTATATATATAATTAAAACGAATCATGGCCGTGCAGTTCGTGTTTTGAAACCGTGATTTCAAATGACTAGTGCGGGAAATCCGACCATCGGATTTTCCCGAAACCGCAACTGTTGGGTTCGCCATGGAAATGTCTCTCCAATGGCACCAACTTTGTAAAGATCCGACGGTCGGATTCTCTGGAATGTTTAATTCAAATCTGAAGAAAAACAGCGCTAGAATCGATTATATTTATATATAAATATAAATATAATTAAATTAAATCGAATAACGACGCTGTAGTTCGTATTTTGAAATCGTAATTTCAAACGACTAGTGTGGGAAATCCGACCGTAGGATTTTCCCAAAACTGAAACCGTTGGAGTCGTTTTGAAAAGATCTTTCTAATGAAATAAAATTTGTGAGGATCCAACGGTTAGATTTTCATATATGTGTAAGACAAATTTAGTGGAAAATAGCGCCAGTGCCTCGGCACAACCTGTAATCTCGTTTAATTAAATGTAGTCGTTTTTAAATAAATAAAAATGGCGATATTTCGTTATAAAATATTATAAATGATATAGAGTGGAAATAAACCAATTTTGTTGTGTTTGCTTGATATGTGATGGTTGAATGTATTTTAACATGAAAATTATACTAAGGAACTGAAATGTGAATGTTGAGTAATTTAACCGTGTGAAGAATAGATTTGAAAATCTAAATATACGTGGATTATTTGAAAAGGCCGAGTTAATTCTCATTTCAAATAATCGATCGACGGTGAGAAGTCGAAGAGATGAAGACGGTTCAAGACCGACAATCTTCACATTGGATGGATGAGCGCTACTGATGCTCATGATTGGAGTAGCTACCTTGAAGGAGCTGAAGTAGTAGCCGTCCTATCGTATTGTTGATTATGCGGATATGCGAGGAATATGGTGCCTCCGGCTTCGTTCAAACCCAGAACGAACTTGTAAATGGACTGTGTGTCTGACATTGGATTTTGTTCTGTGCTGATTGATCTCTGTTAAATATATATCTGTTTGGCGGCGGAGAATTTATTCTCTTGCTTAACGCCCTTCTCCGAGACTTACGAGCTTAGAGGTTATATATCGATAGAAATCAGTCGCATGGAGTGAATTGCCTGTGTGGCACGCCTAAGTAGCATATGATCAAGGATTCTGTTGCAAAGCAAAGTCTTGCGGTTGATGATCAAAGCATGGTCCGTGTGACGTAGCTTTGTGTATAACGTGGATTCGCGAGCCTCACACCTCGGTATGAGTCAAAAACGGGAGAAGTACCGCTGGGAGAGCACGACGTTTCTTTCTAGCTACGGTGGTGTCAGTGACCTACCAGCCCTGACACTTATATATATACTTTTCACCTGTGTGGTTGTTAGAATGCGAGGCGCCTCGGTTATAGGTCTGTAAGGACCGGGAAACCTATGTTCAGGAATTGCCAATCCTCAAAAGTAAGAGAGGACCGGCCCAGCCGATTTCAAGGACCGCTGTGTGCAATCCTGAGGCATTTGCTAGAGTGTCTCGAACGGAGAGGAGCCTGCCCCTTGCCTCGACTCATGATGGAATCCAATTTCCGATACGAAATTGCGGGTGTGATTGTATTACTAGTATGGCGACATAGTAGATGGTAGCTATGCCACCTAGGATTTGTATTTATGATTGAATTTGCTTTTGAAAACATATATACACTAGTAATAATATCACACACTTTTGTTTTATACGTATGAAGCATTTTTGGCCATTATAAGGTAAAACTCTATCCTCCGGCTTGCGTTGCATTGTGTGATGGGACCTGAGTCTTATAATGACTTCATTTTTATAAAAAACATTGCAATGATTTAATCATTTACTTTAATTCATGCACTAGCACTCATTGGAGTAAACCCGTTCCGCGAAAGTGACGTGGTCCTTTGAATTGCCATATTATTGTTGTTTAATAGGTTAAGTAGATTTCTCATACCTGTCCCATGACTGACTCGTAGTTTGTTTCACCTTGCAAACTCGGGTGCCCTCATTTTCACACGGGCAGCCTAGTTACAGGTAGCTAACATATTTTCGCTTGGCACCGCAGTAGAAGTGCACTTTTGGACTCATGGCGAGGCTTGACTACATTGTGATGATTGTGACTTTTCCGCCATTATTGTGTATGTATTATGATTCCGCCACAGGCGATGTAGACTGATGTTTAGTTTATGTACTCTACATGTATGATTCCGCCACAGGAGATGTAGACTGATTATGTATTTTTATGCACTAAGTTGTATCCTGCACTGTGCTCTCTGATTTGGTGATATATATATGATTCCGCTGTCATATTTGTGTAAATTATTCTATTTCTTGTTTATGCTATTATCTGTACTCTGCTAATGATGATTAATGTGTTATATTCCAATGATTATCCTTAACACCGTGGTACGAGGTTTTGGGGGTCATCACAGCTGGTATCAGAGCTTTGGTTAACCTTAGTTCTGGAATTTAACACATTAAACACTTCGTCAGAATAGAATCAGTAGTATTCTAAGGCGAGTAGCTCATTAGAGATAGGACTTGTAATGTCCTAGGATGAGCTAAGCAGAATAGCAAAAACAATATGATCAGTGCATCGTTATCTTTCCTTAAGTTCTTCTGCTTTACCATACAATAAAATTATCATTTCTGTGGGCTGACTCTTTTCTTGCTTATACAGAACTTGAACAATGGCTACCCGAGCACCCGCTGGCAGAGGAGGCCGTGCTGGCCGTGGCAGAGGACAAGGAGAAGTCCCGGCTGAAGATGGACCCTTAATACAACGCCCGGCCGTTCAACAATTCGAGCTCGACCGAGTGGCTAAAAGGTACAAGAACCTAGGAGGCAAAACTGTAACAACCCAAAAATCTGGGCCAGTTTAAAAAATTTATTTTGGTAATTTTAGCGAATTTTGAACATTTAAAATGAGTTATTTTAAATAATATCGACGAGAAATTTATTTTGAATATAATTCGACGTATATATTACATACGTCATCGTTAGAATATAAATAATTATATATAATTATAAATAGAATGGAAAATGGCGCGGTAGTTCGATAATTCGATTTCAAACTTCAATTGAATGTACCGGGTGCAAAATAAACCGGATTTTAGTGAAACCAAAAATGGTTGAATCTATTTGAGAATATCTTTCCAATGAATCTGACAAATCAAAATTTCATAGCGGGAATCAAAAGAAATGTCCAGTTGAAAATTCAGGATAGTCGCTATAGAATTCAGGCCCTTAAAAATAGTCATTTTGCAAACGACCTCGGTTTTCGACGAAACCACTTTTGTTGGATCCGTGATGTCAAATTATTGCTAGGTTTCAAATTTTGTAATTTTCAGAATCAATATGTGAGCGTGGCAAAGGAAAACGCGTTTGACCAGTTTCAGTTGACTTTAATCGACTGGAAAATGGACATTTTTCAAACGGTCTCAGAATTTGACGAAACTAGTTTTGTTGGGACCGCATCGACAATACGAAGCTAGAAATATTTTTCTGGAATTTTCAGAGTTAGTATGTGGTCCCGATAAATTAAAATGTGCGTTCAAATTGAATATATATACTGATTTATATTTTAAATTTAACGGAAACTGATCGTAACTGACAAATTGGCTTATCGGGCATGTCCCATTGTGTTCGGAATGGGTAATTAGCTAGGGGTGACAGTCATTAGGCTTGATTTGGGGTTCGTGAGATTCTGGATTTTAAAACGGAATAAAATAATATAAAAATATATATTATAAAGGGCCCAAATCAACAAACCCTGGCCCATAACATCAGCAGCCGCCACGTCTTGCTCGACGAACGAAACCGCTCGAAATTCCCCCCACAAATTGCGATCGATCCACGCACAATTTTCACAACTCCTAAAGCCAAAATCGTAGCCTTCTTCGCCCTCTTCCAATCCATATGGGTAGTTGGATCTTTAGAGGAGTACTGGATGGGAATTTCTGATGGGAACGCTCACCGTTGGGGGGCAATTTTCAGCGCCGTCGTGAGTGCGAGTTAGGCGTGGTTGCAGGCGTGAGGAGCTCTCACGTAGGCCGTCATCGGGGCGGAGTCTGATCCTCCTCCGGCGGCGCTGGATGGTCACGGCAACGTTGAAAGGGATTCGGGCAAAATCGGTCACGGCGAGTTCCTTTTTCCGCCTGGAAGAAGCAAGACGAGGCCTAAAGCGAGGTCCAAGAAGAAGTAAAGGGGAAAAGCGACGGCCTAAAAACATGGCTAAGGCTAATGACTGTGATTAAGGTAAGATTACATAGATTAAAAGTGTAAATTTTATCTGAATAGTGTTTAAATATAAATGCATAGCTTTGTTTAAAAATAAATTTAATTTATTTTTAAAAAAATATGTATAGCATTGATTTTGAGAATATAAAATAGTCCAGATAAAAATAGGACTTTTACCATATAAAAATAATTTCAAAAAAATAGGATTTTAATATAAATATCTTAGAGTTACAAATATAAACATTGTTGTTATTGTTGTTTTAAAAATAGGAAAAAGCACTGTATTTGAAATAGAAAAGACAAAATAGAAGTGACAGATTAAAAATATAATTTTATATGTGTTGTAAAGTAAAAATATCGTCCTTGTAAAGTAAAAATATCGTCCTTATAAAGTAAAAATATGATCTTTATATCATAGGAAGGACAAAAATATGATTTTTATATATGTAGTGGCTGCGGACAAGGAAAGTGACAAAAGGCGGGAACGACAAGATTTCTACATAAGAAAGTCGTGGCATTTGGTTTACCAATTCGGTGAGTACTCCTCACTTTTATTTTAAATTTCTAGTTAAAATATATACTAGGATGCAGACGGTGCTTAGTAGCACCCGACACCCGTCGTCCACAGACCATGGACGGCTTGTTTGTTTAGTTAATTGTTTGGTGATTGATTTATTTGTGTGGTTGATACATTTGATTAAATTGAATGTGTGTTGTGGAATGAAATAAAATATTTATATAGTGAAATAAAACATTTATACAGTGAAATAAAATATTTACATAGTTAAAAATATAATTTTTAACGTGTATATAAAATGAAATGTATATATTTATAAACAAATCGAACGATTTGTTTATATACACACATTTGACTGATATTGATTGGGACGATAAATTTTACACATCGCCCAACTACACAAATAAAATCTGTGTTTGATTGTTAAAACCCCACACGGGTGTTGGGATGATATTTGGCATACACTAATCCCAATTAATTAATTGTATGTCGATCGATTGGTCGACAGACTGTGTAAGCATTGATTGTATATGTTTGATGCTTATGCAGTTGTGTTGTGCACTTTGGATGATGGTTGATTATTTATCGTTGCTGTGATATACATGTGTTGTATGGAATCCATATAATTAACATTATATGGTGATTGATTGGGCCTCATTCCAATTGGGAAAATAAAGAATATTATAAAATAAAGATTAACGTGTTGACAGTACTCATTTGTTGAGATTAGTCATGTGGTGAAAGAAATATAAATTCATGTGTTGAATAGAATGAATATACATTCGTTGAATAGAATAATGAAGTTATTGAATAATATAAAGTCGTGTTGATTAGAGATGCGCTATTTTGACGCGAACGATATTGATATCGATTATATTCGTTTTGAAAATGAATTTGAATTCGAATAGAATTGAATAGAAAATGAATTCGAATAGAATTGAATAGAAAATGAATTCGAATAGAATTGAATAGAAATTGAATTCGAATAGAATTGAATAGAAATTGAATTCGAATAGAATTGAATTGAAATTGAATTCGAATAGAATTGAATTGAAATTGAATTCGAATAGAATAGAATTGAAATTGAATTCGAATAGAATAGAATTGAAATTGAATTCGAATAGAATTGATATCGAATTGAAATTGATTTGAATTGAAAAGGAAGTTGAAACTGTTTTTGAAACGAATTTAAAACGATTTATAAAATTCGTTTTAAATAGAAATCGACGAAATATATATTATATATATTATACAATGGCCTGAATAGAAAGCGCCGCGCCGCGGCAGTTCGCGAATTTCGACCATTGACTTCGAACGGACATTACGGGAGATCCGACCGTCGGATTCTCCTCAAACCGGAACCGTTGGGTTTGTATCGAAAAGAACTTTCCAATGAATATTAGAAATTTGAAATCTAACGGTTGGATTTGGGATTATGTCCAAATCAATTTCAGAAAAGGTCGCTGTAAGTGCAGTTCGGTGGCAGTTATTGAAAACCGACTGTACGGGCCTTGATAAAATAATTAAAAATATCTATAATTTGTGTAAAATCAAAAGAAATAATTTGGGGAAACTGTGATGAAAAACTCCATAATTGAAAGGATAAAAAATAGATTTTTATCGAAATGAACTAGTTTTGAACTAGAATAAAAATCAATTTATTTTTGAAACAAATAAATTGAATTTGAAATGGGTTTTAAATAACCAGAATTTCTAATATATTTTATTGGAATTGAAATAGAATGTGATTTGAGTTTATAGTGAACTGTGTTTTAATTGACATTAGTTCTTTAACCCAGTAAAAGGAGTTTTAATGAATCTTTAATTAGATTGAAATAGGAATTGATAATTTAAATTATCAAAATTGGGAAATGATCGAAAGAGGAGTATCACCAGTTTTGCTCCTAGCGATAGTTAAATCTTTAATTTTATTTGAACGTGAAATGGTAATTAAATTTACCGATAACACTGTGGTGTTAGTTATGGGGTAATAACAGTTTTGCTCCATGGGATAAATAGGTTGGGATTGGGAAATAAAATAAATAATTACTTCGGTGTGGTCCGCTAATCCCGACTAGTTTGGAAAACCATAATATGGTTTGAAATGATATCCAAAGGAAGATTAAAGAATAAATTTAAAAGAATTTTATCTTTGATAAAATTAATGGGAACCTTTCCCTAGGAGTGTGAATATCTGAATAAAAGAATGTTCTGAATTGGAATGAGGCGTATATTGTGTTTTATAGCACTTGTTGATTAAGATACGTGAGGTATTCAGAAAGTCCGGGTATAACCCATTCTGAATAACTGATTCGACGACGAGTCGAAGAGATTGAAGACAGTGCAAGACCAACGATCTTCACATCGAATGGATGGGTGCTACTGACGCTCACGATGGGAGTAGCTACCTTGAAGGGGGCTGAAGTGGTAGCTGTCCGGACGTGCTTGGAGGTCGACGGATATGCGAGGAAAGTGCCTCCGGTTTCGTTCAGACCCAGAACGGACTTGTAAATGGATGGTGTGTCTGACATTGTATTCCTTCATATTGTATTCGTTGATCTCTGCTAAATATATATCTGTTTGGCAGCGGAGAATTTATTCTCTTGCTTAACGCCCATCTCTGAGACATACGAGCTTAGAGGTTATATATTGCCAGAAATCAGTGGTACGATATGGATTGATAGTGTGGCATGCTGAGATGCAGTTATCCAGACTTTTGTTGAAAAGCAAAGTTTGGTGGATGATGATCAAAGCGTAGCTTTAATATAGCACGGCTTTGTGTATAGCGTGGATTCGCGAGCCTCACACCCCAGTATGGTGGTAAACTGATGGTTTGATCGGTATGCTTTTTAGTGGATGGGCACCTTAGTGGTGTCGTGGATTCGGTCGACTGAGATTGAGCTTAGTGCTCAGAGGGATAGGGTAAGCGGTGTTTTCTCTCGCCGGGACGTAAGCCGCAGTGATACTCGATTTCCCAAAAAGTGCGGATGTGCATTACGGTGTTTTCTCTAGCCGAGACGTAAGCCGTTGAGATGGCACTACGCGATCGATCTTTCGAATCAGGAGCCACCATGATGGAAATCCAATTTCCAAATATGACATTTTGCGGTTTTGATTGTAGAGCCTAGTATTGGCGACATGATATATGGTACCCATGCCGTCTATGATTGATATATTTATATTTGAAGTTGTTTTCTTCACTTATAGTAATAATATAAGATGAAATTTCGCGTATCAAGCATATTTGGCTATTATAAGGGAAACCCTATCCTCCGGCTTGTGTTGCATTGTGTGATGGGACCTGGGTCTTATAATAGCTTCATTGTTCTTTATTTAGCATTGCGCTGTTTGTTTTCTGCACTGGTATTCTTGAGAGGAAAACCGTTCCGTGTTATACGGCGTGGTCCCTTGATTTACCTAACTTTAAAAACAAAGATTAATAACTGTTTTAGTTCTCACACCAGTCCCATGACTGACCAAGAGTTTATTGTTTTAACCTAAACTCTGAGTGCCCCTATTTCCACACGGGCAGCTAGTAGTTTTGGTTTTGCAGATTTATATTCACAGGATCCTGATTTACAGCTGGAATGATGCTCGGAAAGCTCTGTATCCGTGTGTTACTTTCAGTTGTGCTTTGTATTGTTTTTCCACTGCGATGTATTTAAATGTAATTTAAATCTCTGATATTTTCTGTGTAATATTCATTTATACTCAGTATATTCTTGTATTCTGATGGAATTGTTGTAATAAACAATGAAATGTTCTTCTGTCTGCGTTCTATTTTGTCGTGTTCTCAAAACAATCAGGCGTTTCGAAAGGCCTAGATCGGTTTATCGACTGATTCGGATCGAGCGAAATTCCTTGTTGTCTCAGTTGGTATCAGAGCTCTGGTTTATAGAGCCAGAGAACAAGACACATTAGAACCATACGAAAGAATTCATCAGATATTGGATTAGTAGTATCCAATTAGAATGACTCGTTAGAGATAAGATCAGTAGTATCCTAGAACGAGTGTGAAGAGTATATTTTTCAAATGAAAACAATTTTGTTTTGAAATTTAAATCGTTTATTTCGTATTTAAATATTTATTTATTTTGAATTTGGACGATCTAGTATATAAAGATTTTGCATATACGCGTCATGAACGTATATTCGAAGTTTTAATATATTGGATAGATATAGAATCACATTCTAGTCGCCTGGGGATGGTTCTAATGATCGCTATATAGTACGTACATCATCAGAATTTATATTCGAGTTTCGAAGGTGTGATTTCTATATATTTCCATTAGACTGGTGTGAGAACCATAATTAGATAGGATTATTGTTGTGATTTGAACATGATTTTCTGTATATGTAGTGAAATTATGAATTTGAAACGTTAATCCACTAATTGATTGATGGTTGTGTCGTTTGTTTATTTGTTTGATAATTTGGAAACATTACGCCTAATTGTACCGAATAGTGAATTATATTGAAGGTTAGTCGGATTTGCTTGCATATTCATGTACTTACATTGAACAGGTCATAGCAAGGAGGCTAGAACAGAGAATAAAATTTGTTTGCCCGACAAATAGGTACATGTTTACTATAATTTACTGTTTTGTTTGGGTGATGATGATTTTATGAGCCTATTGGCTAGCCGCTTGGCTTTTTCTTTTTCTTTTTGAGATCAGAAGTCCTATATGGCAATTTATTCCCGTGGCTCCCGGTGCAGGGGAGGTTATGGTGAAATTTTTCAAAAATTTAGGGTGTTAGCCAAATTTTTGAATTTTTTTTGAAAATTCTCAGAAACTGAAAAGTTGGAGAATGAAAGCCAGATCGAACGTAGAGTTGATTAATCAAACCACTTTAGACTTTGTTACTTTTAGGGGACGAAAAGTTTTAAGTGGGGGAGATTGTAACAATCCGAAAATCTGGGTCAGTTTAAAATTTTTATTTTGGTAATTTTAGCGAATTTTGAACATTTAAAATGAGTTATTTTAAATAATATCGACGAGAAATTTATTTTGAATATAATTCGACGTATATATTACATACGTCGTCGTTAGAATATAAATAATTATATATAATTATAAATAGAATGGAAAATGGCGCAGTAGTTCGATAATTCGATTTCAAACTTCAATTGAATGTACCGGGTGCAAAATAAACAGGATTTTAGTGAAACCAAAAATGGTTGAATCTATTTGAGAATATCTTTCCAACGAATCCGACAAATCAAAATTTCATAGCGGGAATCAAAAGATATGTCCAGTTGAAAATTCAAAATAGTCGCTATGGATTTCAGGCCCTTAAAAATAGCCATTTTGCAAACGACCTCGGTTTTCGACGAAACCACTTTTGTCAGATCCGTGATGTCAAATTATTGCTAGGTTTCAAATTTTGTAATTTTCTCAATCAATATGTGAGCGTGGCAAAGGAAAACGCATTTGACCAGTTTAAGTTGACTTTAATCGACTGGAAAATGGCCTTTTTTCAAACGGTCTCAGAATTTGACGAAACTAGTTTTGTTGGGACAGCATCGACAATACGAAGCTAGAAATATTTTTCTGGAATTTTCAGAGTTAGTATGTGGTCCCGATAAATTAAAATGTGCGTTCAAATTGAATATATATACTGATTTATATTTTAAATTTAACAGAAACTGATCGTAACTGACGAATTGGCTTATCGGGCATGTCCCATTGTGTTCGGAATGGGGGTAATTAGCTAGGGGCGACAGTCATTAGGCTTGATTTGGGGTTCGTGAGATTCTGGATTTTAAAACGGAATAAAATAATATAAAAATATATATTATAAAGGGCCCAAATCAACAAACCCTAGCCCATAACATCAGCAGCCGCCACGTCTTGCTCGACGAACGAAACTGCTCAAAATTTCCCCCACAAATTGCGATCGATCCACGCACAATTTTCACAACTCCTAAAGCCAAAATCGTAGCCTTCTTAGCCCTCTTCCAATCGATATGGGTAGGAGGATCTCTGGAGGAGTACTGGATGGGAATTTCTGATGGGAACGCTCACCGTTGGGGGGCGATTTTCAGCGCCGTCGTGAGCGCGAGTTAGGCGTGGTTGCAGGCGTGAGGAGCTCTCACGTAGGCCGTCATTGGGGCGGCGTCTGATCCTCCTCCGGCGGCACTGGATGGTCACGGCAACGTTGAAAGGGATTCGGGCAAAATCGGTCACGGCGAGTTCCTTTTTCCGCCTAGAAGAAGCAAGACGAGGCCTAAAGCGAGGTCCAGGAAGAAGTAAAGGGGAAAAGCGACGGCCTAAAAACATGGCTAAGGCTAATGACTGTGATTAAGGTAAGATTACACAGATTAAAAGTGTAAATTTTATCTGAATAGTGTTTAAATATAAATGCATAGCTTTGTTTAAAAATAAATTTAATTTATTTTTAAAAAAATATGTATAACATTGATTTTGAGAATATAAAATAGTCTAGATAAAAATAGGACTTTTACCATATAAAAATAATTTCAAAAAAAAATAGGATTTTAATATAAATATCTTAGAGTTACAAATATAAACATTGTTGTTATTGTTGTTTTAAAAATAGGAAAAAGCATTGTATTTGAAATAGAAAAGACAAAATAGAAGTAACAGATTAAAAAAATAATTTTTATATGTGTTGTAAAGTAAAAATATCGTCCTTGTAAAGTAAAAATATCGTCCTTGTAAAGTAAAAATATCGTCCTTATAAAGTAAAAATATGATCTTTATATCATAGGAAGGATAAAAATATGATTTTTATATATGTAGTGGCTGCGGACAAGGAAAGTGACAAAAGGCGGGAACGACAAGATTTCTACATAAGGAAGTCGTGGCGTTTGGTTTACCAATTCGGTGAGTACTCCTCACTTTTATTTTAAATTTCTAGTTAAAATATATACTAGGATGCAGACGGTGCTTAGTAGCACCCGACACCCGTCGTCCACAGACCATGGACGGCTTGTTTGTTTAGTTAATTGTTTGGTGATTGATTTATTTGTGTGGTTGATACATTTGATTAAATTGAATGTGTGTTGTGGAATGAAATAAAATATTTAAATAGTGAAATAAAATATTTATATAGTGAAATAAAACATTTATACAGTGAAATAAAATATTTACATAGTTAAAAATATAATTTTTAACGTGTATATAAAATGAAATGTATATATTTATAAACAAATCGAACGATTGTTGATTAAATCGATTATTTGACTGATATTGATTGGGACGATAAATTTTACACATCGCCCAACTACACAAATAAAATCTGTGTTTGATTGTTGAAACCCCACACGGGTGTTGGGATGATATTTGGCATACACTAATCCCAATTAATTAATTGTATGTCGATCGATTGGTCGACAGACTGTGCAAGCATTGATTGTATATGTTTGATGCTTATGCAGTTGTGTTGTGCACTTTGGATGATGGTTGATTATTTATCGTTGCTGTGATATACATGTGTTGTATGGAATCCATATAATTAACATTATATGGTGATTGATTGGGCCTCATTCCAATTGGGAAAATAAAGAATATTATAAAATAAAGATTAACGTGTTGACAGTACTCATTTGTTGAGATTAGTCATGTGGTGAAAGAAATATAAATTCATGTGTTGAATAGAATGAATATTCATTCGTTGAATAGAATAATGAAGTTATTGAATAATATAAAGCCGTGTTGATTAGAGATGCGCTATTTTAACGCGAACGATAATGATATCAATTATATTCGTTTTTAAAATGAATTTGAATTCGAATAGAATTGAATAGATAATGAATTCGAATAGAATTGAATAGAAAATGAATTCGAATAGAATTGAATAGAAATTGAATTCGAATAGAATTGAATAGAAATTGAATTCGAATAGAATTGAATTGAAATTGAATTCGAATAGAATAGAATTGAAATTGAATTCGAATAGAATTGAATATAAATTGAATTCGAATAGATTTGAAATGAAATTGAATTCGAATAGAATAGAATTGAAATTGAATTCGAATAGAATTGAAATCGAATTGAAATTGGTTTGAATTGAAAAGAAAGTTGAAACTGTTTTTGAAACGAATTTAAAACGATTTATAAAATTCGTTTTAAATAGAAATCGACGAATATATATTATATATATTATATAATGGCCTGAATAGAACGCGCCGCGCCGCGGCAGTTCGCGAATTTCGACCATTGACTTCGAACGGACATTACGGGAGATCCGACTGTCGGATTCTCCTCAAACCGGAACCGTTGGGTTCGTATCGAAAAGTGCTTTCCAATGAATATTAGAAATTTGAAATCTAACAGTTGGATTTGGGATTATGTCCAAATCAATTTCAGAAAAGGTCGCTGTAAGTGCAGTTCGGTGGCAGTTATTGAAAACCGACTGTACGGGCCTTGATAAAATAATTAAAAATATCTATAATTTGTGTAAAATCAAAAGAAATAATTTGGGGAAAACTGGGATGAAAACTCCATATTTGAAAGGATAAAAAATAGATTTTTATCGAAATGAACTAGTTTTGAACTAGAATAAAAATCAATTTATTTTTGAAACAAATAAATTGAATTTGAAATGGGTTTTAAATAACCAGAATTTCTAATATATTTTATTGGAAATGAAATAGAATGTGATTTGAGTTTATAGTGAACTGTGTTTTAAATGACATTAGTTCTTTAACCCAGTAAAAGGATTTTTAATGAATCTTTAATTAGATTGAAATAGGAATTGATAATTTAAATTATCAAAATTGGGAAATGATCGAAAGGGGAGTATCACCAGTTTTGCTCCTAGCGATAGTTAAATCTTTAATTAGATTTGAACGTGAAATGGTAATTAAATTTACCGATAACACCGTGGTGTTAGTTATGGGGTAATAACAGTTTTGCTCCATGGGATAAATAGGTTGGGATTGGGAAATAAAATAAATAATTACTTCGGTGTGGTCCGTGAATCCCGACTAGTTTGGAAAACCATAATATGGTTTGAAATGATACCCAAAGGAAGATTAAAGAATAAATTTAAAAGAATTTATCTTTGATAAAATTAATGGGAACCTTTCCCTAGGAGTGTGAATATCTGAATAAAATAATGTTCTGAATTGGAATGAGGTGTATATTGTGTTTTATAGCACTTGTTGATTAAGATACGTGAGGTATTCAGAAAGTCCGGGTATAACCCATTCTGAATAACTGATTCGACGACGAGTCGAAGAGATTAAAGACGGTGCAAGACCGACGATCTTCACATCGAATGGATGGGTGCTGTGACAACCCCAAACTTCCACGAGTGAAAGAAGGAGAAATCATTTTTGGAATACAACATAAATACAATAAAACAGAACACAGATACAATATAGCAAAGGAGATTCATAGAGTAATAACATTATAGCAGCGGAAAAATATAATGTCATCAATCACAGAAAATCCACAGTCACAGAATCTAAGTTATTACAACAAGTTTGCAGAAAAGAAATAAGTTTGATGTCTAAAAAGAAAAGAAAAGATGCCAATAGAAACAAAAAGTCTTCAAGCTCTAGGTCATCACCTCTTCTCCCAAGCAGAATCCAAGAGAGAGAAAATAAGCAGCTTCAAAGAAAACTCCAAGCAAAGAATGAACCTGTCTACTTGGCTGCCCGTGTAGGAGAGAGGGCACCCAAGTTTGCAAAAAGGTGAAACAAACTATGGGTCAGTCGTGGGACTGGTGTGAGAATTCTTAAATAACTTATACTAATAAGGCAAATCCAAAGACCACGCCGCTATCGCGGAACGGGTTGTACCAATGGATTGCCGTGCGTAACTATAGTGTCAATACAGATAAGTAAAACGTAACAAAACGCAATGTCTTTTGAAAAATGGAACCACCATAAGACTCAGGTCCCATCACACAATGCAACGCATACCAAGAGGATAGAGTTTTACCTTATGGTGGTTAAACATGCTAAATACGCCAAATACGAAACTAATACTATTATTAGGGTGTATATGTTTTAAAACAATTCGCAATGTATTAATCCTAGGAAGCATAGGTACCATATATTATGCCTCCAATACTAGTAATACAAATCAAATCCGTCGGGGTCGTATTGGAAATTTGGGTTTCCATCATGAGTCCAGGCTAGGGAGGACTCCTTACCGATTCGAGACACTCTAGTTAATGCCTCAGGATTACCCGCAGTTAACCCTTGGAAATGGCAGGGCCGGTCCTCACATACAGCTTAGAGGATTAGTTATTCCTAAGTGCACGTTCCCCGGTCCTATAGGACCTATCCGAGGCGCCTCATTTCATCATCCTTCAAAAGTAAAATGACTACTAACTAGAAAGAAACGTACTACTTTCCCTGCGTTCCCTTCCCCCTTTTTAGACTCTACCGGTTTGTGAGGCTCGTGAAGTCATGTTCTTCATACCACAAGGTTCTGCTTTTCAACAAGAAACCCTGATCATTGCATCTTAGTATGCCACACCGTCACTCCATACCGTACTATTGATCGTCCGTCACTATATAAACGGGTGTTAAGTAGAGAATAAATTCTCTACCACCAATCGTTTGTATATTAACTGAATATCAACAACATAATATTTTGTGGGGTACGATGTCAGACACACCATCCATTTATACCCATGCTCTAGGTCTGAACTAGGGTCAAACCCGTGAAATCAACACGTACGTTTGGGCAATTATCCCGACCCTTGAATTGGGATCAAACCAACTCAGAGTCTTGATCGTTGTCCATTCGAGGGGAGATTTACGGTCTTCATACGCCGTCTTCATACTTGAATTCTTGAAATCGTACGATCATTTGGAATGGGATTAACCCGGACTTTCCAAATAATCTCGCAATCATATATTTTGAGAAAAACATATTTCATATCGTTATTTTAATTATATATATAAATATATATATAATTCGTTTAGTTTATCGTCCCTACGTGCAGCTTACATTTCTCTTAACTTTCACCTTTCTACTTACATGACAATGTAGTTTAGGATTAGACGATAATTCTTCCCTTTTTAATTCATTATTATTTATTTTACTTTATAATTTTCATTTAAGAATGTAAATTATAATGTGCCATCCCATTCATTTCTTTATATGTTTCTTTTCCAATTTCATTATGAATAATGAACACTTTCCTATGGTGTAAGTTCCCTTTTACCTACATTATAAATAATGTTAATGTTTCAATACAGTTCCTTACCTTTCATTTAACATTATAAATAACGTTATTCTTACATACGTTTCATTTCTTTTATTTAACATTATAAATAATGTTAAACCTTACATACAGTTTCATTTCTTTTATTTAACATTATAAATAATGTTAAACCTTCCTACGGGGTGAATTCTCTTTTTATATACATTATGAATAATGTTTATTATCTTACAATGCAAATTCTCTTTTCTGTTTACATTATAAATAATGTATAAAATCTTACAATGCCAATTCTCTTTTAATAACCATTAAAATAAAGTTACATTTACATGCCATGCACCTTCTATTTATTAACATTGAAACTAATGTTAAATTTACATGAAATGAAAATTCTTTTCTTTTAACATTAAAAATAATGGTAAATCATCCTACGGTGTAAATTTCCTTTTCATATACATTTACAAATAATGTACATTTTTTCCTACGAGGTAAATTCTTTTTTTTTTATACACATTATGGATAATGTGTATTTTTCCTACGAGGTGAGTTTTCTTTTCATATACATAATAAAATAATGTACATTTATTTTACAATGCAAATTCCTTCTTAATTAACATTCAGAATAAAGTTACATTTACATACAATGCGTTTTTTTTGTTTTAACATTGAAAGTAATGTTAAATTTACATAAAATGAAAATACTTTTATCTTAACATTAAAATTAATGCTAAATCATCCTTTCTTTTTATATAACAATCAAAATGAATGTTAACTTAATATGCATTAAAAATAAATGTTAACCTAACCTACAATACGTTTTCCTTTTTATTAACATTAACAATAAATGTTAATTTATATGCATTATATTTCATATTTATTAACATTAAAATAAATGTTAATCTTACATGTCTACATTTCATATTTGGTAACATTAAAAATAAATGTTAATCTTACATGCGATGAAAACTTCCCATTCTAACATTGACAAAAATGTCAGTTCAACACACGGTGAAAATTTTCTATAATTCTAATATTAACAAAAACGAATATTAATCTCATACGGTTCATTTTCTTAATACATAACATTAAAAAAATAATGTTAATGAATCATACGGTGAATAATTTCATATGATGAAATTTCTATTTTTAACATTTAAACAATGTTATTTTTCTTGCAATGCATTTTCTATGTTTACAACATATCAAAAATGCTATTTTTCATACCATGCATTTTTATATCCTAACATGACAAAAATGTTATTTTTCATTCAATCCATTCATCTAATTTTAACATATCAAAAATTCTATTTTACATAGAATGCATTTTTATATTTATTAACATTGCAAAAATGCTATTTTTCATACCATGCATTTTTATATTTTCTTATATTAACATTTGACACAAATGTCATTTTCATACGGTGACCATTCTCTTTTATTAACATTAATAAAAATGCTAGTTTCACATGCGATGACATTTCCTTTTACTAACATTAATAAAAATGCTAATTTAACATGCGGTGACATTTTCTTTTATTAACATTAATAAAAATGCTAATTTTAACATGCGATGAATAATTTCTATATTAATATACAAAAATTTGTCAATTAACATACGATGGCAATTGCTATTTTAATATTGACAAAAATTGTCAATTAACATACAGTGAGTAATTTTCTATTTTAAACAGTGACAAAAATGCTAATGAACATACAATGAATAACTCTATTCTAATATTGACAAAAATTTGTCAATGAACATATGGTGAGTGATTTTCTATTTTAACATTGACAAAAATTGACAATTCAATCATACGGTGAAAATTTACCATATAGCATTAACAAAGATGCTAAATTATCATACGGTGAATAATGTCTTGTTTAACATTAAATGAAAATAAATGTCCATTTAACATACGATGACATTTCTATTTTAATATTTAACAAAATCTATCCATTTTCTATCTTAATATTTGACCAAAAATGCTAATTTCGCATGGTGACAGTTGTCTAATTTTTAACATTAACATAAATGTCATTTTCCTACGATGAGCATTTCAAAAATTGTTCATCAACATTCAGTGAATAATTTCTTATTTAACATTGAACAAAAATTGTTCATCAACATACAGTGTAAAATTCCATTTTTATAATGAACAAAAATAATGTCCATCAACATATAGTGACATATTCTGTTTTATACATACCAAATGTCATTGAACATACAATGAATAATTTTCTATTTTTAAACATTGACAAAAATGCCAATGAACATACCATGAATAATTTTCTAATTTAAACATTGGCAAAAATGCCAATGAACATACCATAAATAATTTTCTATTAAATATTGAACAAATTTGTTCATTAACATAGTCAATTCTATTTACCTATGAACATGAAATCAAGGGATCTAATATTAGCCATTCAATCATATAACAAGGCATCACCAAATCATAACCAACAACAGATCAGAATCATATTATAATCGCATCATATACTGAATAGTTTATTTTAATGTAAAATTTTTAAATAAAGGATTCTCACATTGAATTTTTGGCCAAAATTTTACTGTCTCCTGTTCAGCTGCGGTCTGCGCCATCGCGAAGCTCTTAATTTTGTGATTCCAACGCAATTTACGGTTCGTCAAACGGACCTCGTATGAAAGAGTTATGAATTTTTAAAGATCGGGTAATTAAATAATTAATTAATATTCGTGAAAATACCTAAAAATTTCACTGTCTCAGAATTGGACAAAATTAGTGTCCATGCGTCCATCTCGTCGCCACGATCCCAACGCACCTGAAATCGTCGATTTTCGACTTCGTATGAGTGAGTTATGCAATTTTAAAGTTCTGGAAATTAATTAAATAATTTAAAAATAAAATAGAAAATACCCTCAGCCCATTGACCGAAAACACTGTTCACCGCCGAACTTTGACCGCACTTTGCCGCTGCCTCGGGCCACCTGACGCCACGGGACCACCGCCAATGTCTTCGTCTTGGCGAGACGCACCACCACCAGAAAGAGCCGCCCCTAAAGCTTCTCCGATCATCGGGAAATCGTCTAGAAAGGATTTCGCCTCGCGGGTCCCACAGGCCGCCTCACACCTCCAAACTGCCTGAAATTTGGCGAGCACCTCCACCTCACGTAGACGAAGAACTTCCGTGTTCGTGACTTCGTCTAATTCTTCCTCAATTCACGGGAATTTCTTGATTTACGTTTTGAGCTTCTGAATTTCGAAAACAGCGAGCTTTAAGACGAGATTCCGGCGAATCCGAGCGCTGTTTGACAAAACCGACTACACCATTAGCTTCGTATCGTCGAGACCTTCGAGAGGACATATAATTTGCTATGGTTTGAAGAGATTTTATTTTCGACAAATTTTAGAGGAAGAGAGAGCCGCCATGGAAATTGAGAAAAATGATGGAAAAGAGAAGTGGCTGCTGTGCATTTCGAATTTCAGCCCTAAATCTCAGAAAAAAGATAATATATACCATGGGTTTAATTTTGGTTTGGGCCCAAATATCATTACGTGCCCAATTACTCAATTTTCAACTGTTTTCTTCAATTCAGAGATTCTTATAAATACATGCGAATTTCAAAATTAATAAATTTTTAAACATAATTATTTCAGGTCATTACGAACCCAACGAACCTGATTTCGTAATTTTCCGATTCCGTATGAATTTATTATAAATTTCCGAAGTCTGAAAATAGGCTGTATTTCCACTGTAAAAATTATACAGGCCACAAAATAATTCCAAAAATTATAAATTTTATAATTTAACCTTAATTTAATATTCTGAATCCATAGAAACTGGTTTCGTCGAATTCGGAGTTTGTTTGCAAAAATTCTATTTTTCAGGTGTATATTTTAATATTTAAAAAAATACCAAAAATAGTGGAATTTTTCCGAAACTCAAAAATATAAGTTCTTATAGTCATTTTATATGTAAACAACATTCTAAAACCAATGGAGATGGTTTCGGGTCCTAATTCCTTATTCTGCAAAATGTAGCATTTTGGCCCTTATAAATTTCATAGCGACCTTTCTAAATATTGAATTGGCCATAACTTTTGATTCCCGTTATGAAATTTCGATTCTTCGGATTCGTTGGAAAGATATTTTTAAATAGATTCTAATATTTTTGGTTTCACTAAAATCCGTTAAATTTTGCATCCTGTACGGTTAGTCAAAGTTCAAGTTTCAAATCAAAATTTCAAACTGCAGCGCTTGTTTTCAATTCCTTTTATATATAAATTAAATTTATTCGTTTTAACTTCGATTAAAATAAATCAATCATTTAAAAATACATTAAATTCATTAAAATTAAAATTTTAAATTGGCCCTAAAATCCTGGGTCGTTACAGGTGCTACTGACGCTCACGATGGGAGTAGCTACCTTGAAGGGGGCTGAAGTGGTAGCCGTCCGGACGTGCTTGGAGGTCGACGGATATGCGTGGAAAGTGCCTCCGGTTTCGTTCGGACCCAGAACGGACGTGTAAATGAATGGTGTGTCCGACATTGTATTCCTTTATATTGTATTCGTTGATCTCTGCTAAATATATATCTGTTTGGCTGCGGAGAATTTATTCTCTGCTTAACGCCCTTCTCTGAGACATACGAGCTTAGAGGTTATATATTGGCAGAAATCAGTGGTACGATATGGATTGATAGTGTGGCATGCTGAGATGCGGTGATCCAGACTTTTGTTGAAAAGCAAAGTTTGGTAGATGATGATCAAAGCGTAGCTTTAATATAGCACGGCTTTGTGTATAGCGTGGATTCGCGAGCCTCACACCCCGGTATGGTGGTAAACTGATGGTTTGATCGGTATGCTTTTAGTGGATGGGCACCTTAGTGGTGTCGTGGATTCGGTCGACCGAGATTGATCTTAGTGCTCAGAGGGATAGGGTAAACGGTGTTTTCTCTCGCCGGGACGTAAGCCGCAGTGATACTCGATTTCCCAAAAAGTGCGGATGTGCATTACGGTGTTTTATCTAGCCGAGACGTAAGCCGTTGAGATGGCACTACGCGATCGATCTTTCGAATCAGGAGCCACCATGATGGAAATCTAATTTCCAAATATGACATTTTGCGGTTTTGATTGTAGAGCCTAGTATTGGCGACATGATATATGGTACCCATGCCGTCTATGATTGATATATTTATATTTGAAGTTGTTTTCTTCACTTATAGTAATAATATAAGATGAAATTTTGCGTATCAAGCATATTTGGCTATTATAAGGGAAAACCCTATCCTCCGGCTTGCGTTGCATTGTGTGATGGGACCTGGGTCTTATAATAGCTTCATTGTTCTTTATTTAGCATTGCGCTGTTTATTTTCTGCACTGGTATTCTTGGGAGGAAACCCGTTCCGTGTTATACGGCGTGGTCCCTTGATTTACCTAACTTTAAAAACAAAGATTAATAACTGTTTTAGTTCTCACACCAGTCCCATGACTAACCTGGAGTTTATTGTTTTAACCTAAACTCTGGGTGACCCTATTTCCACACGGGCAGCTAGTAGTTTTGGTTTTGCAGATTTATATTCACAGGATCCTGATTTACAGCTGGAACGATGCTCGGAAAGCTCTGTATCCGTGTGTTACTTTTAGTTGTGCTTTGTATTGTTTTTCCGCTGCGATATATTTAAATGTAATTTAAATCTCTGATATTTTCTGTGTAATATTCATTTATACTCAGTATATTCTTGTATTCTGATGGAATTGTTGTAGTAATAAACAATGAAATGTTCTTCTGTCTGCGTTCTATTTTGTCGTGTTCTCAAAACAATCAGGCGTTTCGAAAGGTCTAGATCGGTTTAGCGACTGATTCGGATCGAGCGAAATTCCTTGTTTTCTCAAAAAACTTCTCTGGAATGGGCACTATGATTAAGGCCCTTGCATGGCTAAAAACATGCGAGAAGATACTAGGAGGTCTGAGGCTGGGTGATCAAGACAAAGCTTTCATGGGTGCTTGGCATCTACAAGAGGAAGCCGAACTATGGTGGGAAGCTCTTACTGCAACGAACAGAAATGCTGGTAGGACATGGGACGAATTCAAAGAATTATTCAAAGAGAAGTATGTCCCAGAGCAAGCCCTTGAGCGCATGCATGACGAATTCGCAAACCTCCAGTAGGGGGATCTCTCGGTGCAAGACTATCTGAACAAGTTTACACAATTATCCCGCTATGCTCCTGAGCTCATCGCCACCGCAAAGTCCAAGAACAAGAGGTTCATTCCTAGGCTGAAGCGACAGTACGAAGACAGGGCAATGGCCCACATCAAGCTGCCGTTTAATGAATTAGTGGCGATGGCGTGCAACGATGAGGACCTGGATCAAAGGCACCTGGATCAGGATCGTGTTAAAAGCGAGGCCGGGAATAAGCGCAAGCCCGCTACAAACCAGCCAGAATCAAGCAACGCGGCGTCCTCGAATCAGCAGACTAGCAAGCCGCCAAAGGGAAGCTGCTACAATTGTGGCAAGGTGGGGCACTACTCAAATGTTTGCAAAACCCCGAAAAGGCAGAAGACCGACTCTCAAGGTTCAAGCCAGGGCTCCCAGAACCCTCACTCATGCTTTAACTGTCATAGGACAAATCATCCTGTCAGAGATTGTCCATTACTTAAGAAGGCCGGGGTTGCTCATGTATATGACGGGACGAACCCGTCGGCTGCTTCCGATGGAGCAGGTAAACCTGATGTTTTGGGAGGTACCCTTACAATTAAAAATATTCCTGTTTCTGTATTGTTTGACACGGGTGCATCACGTAGTTTTATTGCTAGTAACACAGTTCACAAATTAAAGTTAAAACAAAGAAAGCTCTAGGAATCGGTTAAAGTTCATAATCCAATAGGGGGCTCGATTATTCTCAGTTTATATTGTAAAGTACCTGCTTCTTTTTCTCGATACCGGTTTCCCTTTGACCAAGTCATTATGGATTTTCCTGAGTTCGACATCATTCTTGGGCTTGATTGGTTAACGAAATATGAAGCTGAAGTAAAGTGTGCTGAAAGGATAGTAAAAATTCGAACGAAGCTTGGATATATTACTGTACCATGTCATGGTTCGAATCCAGATAGAAAGGAATTTGGGTCTGTGTTAGAAGTTATCCCCACTTCCTTAGAAAAGATTCCTGTTGTTAGAAACTATGCAGATGTATTTGAAGAAGTCGAAAACTTACCTTCGCAAAGAGAAATAGAATTCAGAATCGATCTAATTCCCAATGCCAGGCCAGTAGTACATCCAATTCGCAGAATGACTCTAAAGTAAAAGGAAGAATTAGGCGATCAAACTCGTCAACTGCTATGGAATGGTCTGATCAGACCTAGCTTTTATAGTTGGGGTGCAACTGTAGTGTTTGTCCCAAAGTCAGACGGTACTCTTCGATTGTGTGTTGATTACCGAGACCTCAACAAACAGACGCTCGAAAACAAATACCCATTACCTTTGACAGCTTTCAGAGGTCCAGACATATTTTATGAATGGTTAGTAATGCCATTTGGCCTATGCAATGCTCCAGCATACTTTGTCGATCTAATGAATAGAGTGTTCAGGGGAGTTCTGAATAAATTTGTCCTTGTATTCATTGATGATATTTTAATCTACTCCAAATCAAAACCCGAGCATGAAAAACACTTAGAACAAGTATTAGAGATTCTAAAAAAGAATGTCTTCAAAGCCAAATTCTCTAAATGTGTCTTCTGGCAAGAAGAAGTGAAGTTCCTTGGCCATGTAGTGTCAAAGGAAGGGATTTCTATCGATCTAAGCAAAATTTCAGCAATTCAAGATTGGAAGCAGCCTACAACGCCCCCAAAGGTCAGGAGTTCTATGGGGTTGGCTAGTTATTATCGAAAATTCGTTAAGAATTTCTCGAAGATATCTAGTCCGTTAATGAAGCTTACGAAGAAACACGAGAAATTTAAGTGGACTTCCGACTGTGAGGAAGCTTTCCAGGAATTGAAATCGAAATTGACAACTGCTCCAGTGTTAACCATTATCGATGGCAATCAGGATTTGACGGTTTGGACAGATGCTTCTATTAGAGGTCTTGGTGCAGTGTTAATGCAAAGAGGCCAAGTAGTCGCTTATGCAAGCCGCCAACTAAAACCGCATGAGAAGAATTATGTAAATCATGATCTTGAGTTGTTAGCTATCGTTTTTGCTTTGAAAATCTGGAGGCATTACTTATTGGGTGAGAAATTCGAACTGTATACAGATCATCAATCATTGAAGTATTTATTCACCCAAAAAGATCTGAATTTGAGATAGCAGCTTTGGCTAGAATTTCTTGCAGCGTATGATCTAGATATCCTGTATACGCCAGGAAAGGCTAACATTGTAGCGGATGCGCTTAGTAGAAAAACCGCAATCATTGCCAATCTTATAATTACGCCTGGATTGATTGACAAGATTTCAGTCCTTCAAAAAGACGATTAATTTATTCAAAGAATCAGTCTGAGGATCAAGGAAGGTGAAACCACAAGTTTCCGTATAGACGATAAGGGAGTTCTTAGATTAAATGACAGGATTTGCATCCCGAATATTCCAGAGCTACGAAGAGAGGTGCTCGATGAATGCCATAAGTCCAAATTTAGTATCCATCCTGAAGTAAGTAAAATGTACAACGATATCAAGCACACCTTCTGGTGGAGGGCAATGAAGAGGGACATTTCTTTGTATGTTAGCATATGCCCTACTTGTCAATTAGTCAAGAGCGACCAACAAAAGCTAGCTGGAATGTTGCAACCGTTGGAAGTCCCAGGTTGGAACTGGGAACAGATTTCCATGGATTTCATAGATGGTTTGCCCCAAACCAAGAAAGGTAATGACAGTATTTGGGTAATCGTAGATCGCTTCACGAAGACTGCCCATTTCATACCTGTCAGATCCAATAGAACCGCTCAAAGTCTAGCAAAGATATATTTCAAAGGAATTGTTAAGCTACATGGAATTCCCATCATCATAGTCAGTGATAGAGACCCAATATTTGCAAGCAAATTCTGGGAGGCATTCCAGACAGAATTGGGAACGAAACTGAATATGAGCACCGCTTATCACCCTCAGACAGATGGCCAAACTGAGCATGTGAATAGAATTCTAGAAGATTTACTGTGGGCTTGTATTATTGATTTTGGTCGGTCATGGGAAGATCACTTACATTTGGCAGAATTCTCATATAATAATAGCTATCAAGTAAGTTTGGGAATGTCGCCATTTGAAGCATTATATGGAGACCGTGCAGATCTCCAGCATGTTGGGTAGAACATGGCAACAGACTTGTGTTGGGACCCGATATGATTAGAGAAGCGTCTGATAAAGTCGATTTCATCAAGAAGCGATTGAAAACCACACAAAGCCGACAGAAAAGTTATGCAGATTCTAGAAGAAGAGATTTGACATTTGTCGTTGGTGATCATGTTTATTTGAAAGTTTCTCCGATGAGAGGAGTGATCTGATTCGGCAAAACTGGGAAGTTAGCACCCAGGTTTATAGGTCCCTTTCGTATATTAGAACAAATTGAAACTCTTGCTTATAGGGTTCAATTACCAGATTGGTTGCCTGGAGTGCATGATGTATTTCACGTATCTCAACTTAGAAGACATGTGCATGATCCGGATCTTGTTGTAGAAGAAGCAGCGCAACAGGACTTGGAAATCACTCCAGAATTAGCAGTCAGAAGAGAGCCATTAAAAATTATGAGCAAAAAAACTAAAGAGCTAAGGAGCAAGAAGGTTCATTTAGTTAAAGTGCAGTGGAGTAGCGATCCTAGATACTGTACTCGGGAGACAGAGGAAAGCATTAAGCAAGCTTACCCCAAATGCAGAGTGGACATCTCTGACTAACTCCGGTGCAAGGTACCTTCACAATCCTTTGCATTTGCATTTTTGTTTCCTACTATGCTGTTGTTTTCTTTTCGGGGACGAAAAGTTATAAATGGGGGAGATTGTAACAACCCGGAAAATACGAGCCAATTTAAAATTTTTAAATTGGTTATTTCAAAGGAATTTGAACAATTGAAATAGAATATTCCAATAAAATAGTGAAGTAGAAATAGTGTGGCAGTTTGAAAATTTGAATTCAAACTTTGACTGACTGTACGGGGTGCAAAATATAACATATTTTAGTGAAACCAAAAATATTTAAATCTGTTTATAAATATCTCTCTAACGAATCTGAAAAATCGAAGTTTCATAGCGGGAATCAAAAGTTATGGCCAAATGAATTTTCAGAAAGGTCGCTATAGAGAATATATAGCCCTTGAAAATAGATATTTTGCAAACGACCTGGAATTCGACGAAACCACTTTTGTTGGATCCGGGATGTCAAACTATTGCTAGGTTTCAAATTTCATAATTTTTGAAGCTAGTATGTGAGCGTGGAAAAAGAAAATGTTTTTGGTTAATTTCTGTTAAATTGGATCAGCCAAAAAAGGGCCATTTTTCAAACGATCTCAGAATTAGACGAAACTAGTTTTGTTGGGACCGTAGCGTCAAAACATAGCAAGATTTATTTTTCTGGAATTTTTCGAATCAGTTTGTGGCCCTGGCAAATTGAAATGTACGTTCAAACTGAATATTAAATGTTTTATACTTCAATTTGAGAAATAACTGACTGTAACAGTGAATTGGCCTATGAAACATATCCCATTGTGTCCGGATGGGGGTATTTAGCTAGGGATGACAGTCGTTGGGTTTGAATTGGTGTTCGTGTGGAGAAACGCTATTTTAAAATTAATAAAACCCATG
This sequence comes from Allium sativum, assembly GCA_030737875.1. Taxonomy (NCBI): domain Eukaryota; kingdom Viridiplantae; phylum Streptophyta; class Magnoliopsida; order Asparagales; family Amaryllidaceae; genus Allium; species Allium sativum. The sequence continues at coordinate 896,256,687 of CM060920.1, forward strand.
GGCCAATCAAAATTCTCCATTCATTAAAATAAAAAAATAAAAAAAATCAGAAAACCCTCGTCCCCCCCCCCCCCCGACAGATGACGCACGTCGCTCCACACTTCCCGATTGAATCGCCGCTGCCTCAGCCACCGGACGCCTCCGCCACCACCCGATCTCGACAGCGCCGCCTCCCCTCTTCAAATCCGACCAACCCATGACCCCCCTCGTCCCCCCATCGACGAGAACGAGCTCGCTAAAGTCGGCGACTTTCCAGCGCCGCCGAGCACGCCTCCGACCACCGATCCCGACGAAACCCCCTGCGCCTGAAGCCCTGTCCACCCTCTATAACGTCATACATCCTGATCAGGACGAAGTGCTACGGATTTCACGATTTTTCAAAACCTAGTTTTGAACATCTTTGAAACGTATCAGCTTTAGTTTAATTGAATTGAAAATAACACTTTTAAGTGTTGCAAACTTTGAAAAATCATATCTTTATTGTGTGTTGACGAAATTCGATGAAACAGGAAACATCGTGACGGCAAGGAGGCTCTCTACCACCTAGAAGAGACCGCGGATTTTTTTGAGCTCGCTAGGATTTTTAGCACCTCGACGACCAATGTGAGATTTCTAACTGAAATGTGTGAATGGAAATTCCATGTATAAATTATATAAGCGAAATATAAATTATACACGTGTCGTATACCTCATGTACATGCGTTGTGTAAGCTATATGAGCGAAATATGAATTATACATGCATTGTATAAATAATATGTGTGCTGAAATGCAAGTGAAATATAGAAATAATATATATATATATATATATATATATATATATACATACAAACGATGGACGATATTTATTGTTTGTGAATTGGTGTGAAAAATTTGGTGAATAATGCGATTGGCTGATAGAAACAAACCATAGTTTGGTTGTGGTTGAAAAATACCTAGTGGTGATTGAAACAAATTTGAAATAATTGTGGAAATGAAAATAAAACATGCCGCCTGCGTGCGAACTAGATGCATGAAATCCCCATTGTCAAAAACCGCGAGGTTTTATGGTAGAGCGAGGAGCCGTACTCGGGACAGTGCCGGTTTTAACTACCCTGCCGTTATGCTGCCGAAATTTTGAATAATATTCATGTGTTAGAATTATTTTCATAAGTTGAAATTATTTTCATGAGTTGAAGCTAAAATCATGTGTGGAAAATGCTCATGTGTTGAGAAGTGCGTGTGTTGAAAAGGTTCATGTGTTGAATAAAAGATCGAACAATAAAAATTACATTTTTATCGAAATTATGAAGTGTTAAAAAAATTCATGTGTTGAATAAATATTTTAGATGATAAAAATACCATTTTTATCATATATGTGATTCGCTAAAGGTATACGAGTGTTGAAATAAATATTTGTTTGCTATGAATATTATTTTTAACATGTATAGGAACTAAATGAAATAGTCACGTGTTGAAATATATTTTAGTTCGCCAAAAATATCATTTTTGAAATGTGAAGTGTTAAATATAACCACTTGTTCAAATAAATACGCATGAGTTGAAATATTCATTAATTAGCTAATGATATGATTTTTGCTTGTGTATGCAACATTAGAATGAATGGTGACTTTAAACCAAATTTAATCACATATGAAGTTGAATGGAAAATGATAAGTGATAAGAATTGCACATATGTACATGCATATTTATTGAATAGGTTATAGCAAAGAGGCTAGAGAAGAGGAATAAAATTGTGTGCCCGACAAATATGTACATGTTTACTGATTTGCTTGGGTGTTGATTTTATGAGCCTATTGGCTAGCCGCTTGGCCTTTTCTTTTTCTTTTTGAGATGAGACGCCCGTGTGGCTATTTGGGAATTTTCCTAGCCCCTCCAGCACAGACGAGGTTAGGGCGAAATTTTCCAAAATTTAAAGGCGTTAGTGAAATATTTGAAGTGAAAACGATATAGAAATCGTCGAATGAACTATATTTTTATATATATATATATATAAATATAAATAAAATTAAAACGAATCGTGGCCGTGCAGTTCCTGTTTTGAAACCGTGATGTCGAACGACTAGTGTAGGAAATCCGACCATCGGATTTTCCCGAAACCGCAACCGTTGTGTTCGCCTTGGAAATATCTTTCCAACGACACCAACTTTGTAAAGATCCGACGGTTGGATTCTCTGGAATGTTTTATTCAAATCCGAAGAAAAACAGCGCCAGAATCGATTATATATATATATATATATATATATATATATATATATAATTAAATTAAATCGAATAACGACGCTGCAGTTTGTATTTTGAAATTGTAATTTCAAACGACTAGTGTGGGAAATCCGACCGTAGGATTTTCCCAAACCTGAAACCGTTGGAGTCGTTTTGAAAAGATCTTTCTAATGGAATAAAATTTGTGAGGATCCAACGTTTATATTTTCAGATATGTGTAAAACAAATTTAGTGGAAAACAGCGCCAGTGCCTCGGCACGACCTGTAACGTCGTTTAATTAAATGTAGTCGTTTTTAAATGAATAAAAATGGCGATATATCGTTATAAAATATATAAACGATATAGAGTGGAAATAAACCAATTTTGTTGTGTTTGTTTGATATGTGATGGTTGAATGTATTTAACATGAAAATTATACTAAGGAACTGAAATGTGAATGTTGAGTAATTTAACCATGTGAAGAATAGATTTGAAAATCTAAATATACGTGGATTATTTGAAAAGGCCGAGTTAATTCTCATTTCAAATATTCGATCGACGGTGAGAAGTCGAAGAGATGAAGACGGTTCAAGACCAACGATCTTCACATTGGATGGATGGGCGCTACAGATGCTCGTGATTGGAGTAGCTACCTTAAAGGAGCTGAAGTAGTAGCCATCTAGACGTGTTGTTGATTGTGCGAATATGCGAGGAATATGGTGCCTCCGGCTTCGTTCAAACCCAGAACGAACTTGTAAATGGACTGTGTGTCTGAAATTGTATTTTGTTCTGTGCTGATTGATCTCTATTAAATATATATCTGTTTGGCGGCGGAGAATTTATTCTCTTGCTTAACGCCCTTCTCCGAGACGTACGAGCTTAGAGGTTATATATCGATAGAAATCAGTCGCATGGAGTGAATTGCCTGTGTGGCACGCCTAAGTGGCATATGATTAAGGCTTCTGTTGCAAAGCAAAGTCTTGCGGTTGATGATCAAAGCATGGTCTGTGTGACGTAGCTTTGTGTATAACGTGGATTCGCGAGCCTCACACCTCGGTATGAGTCAAAAACGGGAGAAGGACCGCTGGAAGAGCACGACATTTCTTTCTAGCTACGGTGGTGTCAGTGACCTACCAACCCTGACATGTATATATAATTTTCACCTGTGTGGTTGTTCGAATGTGAGGCGCCTCGATTATAGGTCTGTAAGGACCGAGAAACGTGTGTTCAGGAATTGCCAATCCTCAAAAGTAAGAGAGGACCGACCTTGCCGATTCCAAGGACCGCTGTGTGCGATCCTGAGGCATTTGCTAAATTGTCTCGAATGGAGAGGAGCCTGCCCCTTGCCTCGACTCATGATGGAATCCAATTTCCGATACGAAATTGTGGGTGTGATTATTGCGACATAGTGGATGGTAGCTATTCCGCCTAGGATTGATATTTATGATTGAATTTGCTTTTGAAAACATATATACACTAGTAATAATATCACACACTTTTGTTTTATACGTATGAAGCATTTTTGGCCATTATAAGGTAAAACTCTATCCTGCGGCTTGCGTTGCATTGTGTGATGGGACCTGAGTCTTATAATGGCTTCATTTTTATAAAAAGCATTGCGATGATTTAATCATTTACTTTAATTCATGCACTAGCACTCATTGGAGTGAACCCGTTCCGCGAAAGTGGCGTGGTCCTTTGAATTGTCGTATTATTTTTGTTTAATAAGTTAAGTAGATTTCTCATACTAGTCCCATGACTGACTCGTAGTTTGTTTCACCTTGCAAACTCGCGTGCCCTCATTTTCACACGGGCAGCCTAGTTACAGGTAGCTGACATATTTTGGCTCGGCACCGCAGTAGAGGTGCACTTTTGGACTCTTGGCGAGGCTTGAGTTCATTGTGATGATTGTGACTTTTCCGCCATTATTGTATATGTATTATGATTCCGCCACAGGAGATGTAGACTGATGTTTAGTTTATGTACTCTATTTGTATGATTCCGCCACAAGCGATGTAGATTGATTATGTACTATTATGCACTAAGTTGTATCCTGCACTGTGCTCTCTAATGTGGTGATATATATATATATATATGATTCCGCTGTCATATTTATGTAAATTATTCTATTTCTTGTTTATGCTATTATTTGTACTCTGCTAATGATGATTAATGTGTTATATTCCAATGATTATCCTTAACACTGTGGTACGGGGTTTTGGGGGTCGTCACATATTTGAACATGTCACGTTCAAATATAAATTAATTTATTTTCAAACCAATCGAATGCCATTGCTAATTCAAGTTTCATATACCCTTTTTCTGATACAAAGTCCAATCTCAATTTAAAATTCTATTAATTAATTTTTCCTTACACTAGTTAATTCTACTCAACAATTAAACATCTGGTTTGATTTTGTTTCAAAAATCATTTCATTACTCCACTCGAGTTCAGATATTATTTATAACTCAAATCTGGATTTTTCCTAAATGGAATTCGGATTTTATTTGCTCAAAATCATTTTATTTATTTAAATCAACCGTTTTGATTTTATAATGGTTCTGGCGCTGTTTTTCTGAAAATTTGATTTGGACATAACTCAAAATCTATTCGACGAAATCCAGATTTTCCTCCTCCAATAGAAAACTATTATCAAATCAGTCCTGACGTTTCTTATTTCAAAGAATTCCGACTTCAATTGAGTTCTGTATACTCAATTGAAGTTCGAAACATCGATTTACGAACTGCTGCGCTGCGGCGAGTTCGTTTTAATTTTATTTATATATATAAATGTTTAAACTTCATTTATAATAAAATTCAACTCCATTCTGATATATTTTTAATATATATCAAATCAGTTTCCCAATTCAACATAATATTTTCGATTATCTATAATTGTCGATTTTTCCTTACTCGGTAATATATTTATTTGTACTTCGATCTTCTGTATTTAATTCCAATTCCTTTTACAAATTATAAATCCTTCGGATTTATTTTCTATTCTGTTTAAAAATCCGCTTTCTGAAATATATTTCGTCGTTCCCATTTCGAAATGATTTCAACTTTCTATTTTCAAATTCTATTTTCAATTCTCTTTGGATTTTCCATATTCAAATTCCATTTTTAGCTGTTCAAATTCTACTCAGATTCTATTCAAATTCCATTCAAATTCTATATTCGAATTCTATTCAAATTCTATATATTAAAATTCAATTCAAATTCTCTTTATTCAGTTTGACTTCTATTTAAATAAAATTCGAGTTAATCGAACTTAACCATAAATCCTTACGGATTTATTTTAGTCCAATTTATATTCTGAACATCAGAATACATTCCATCATTTATTTCTTTAAAACGATTTCCCCATTTATATTTTTAAATTCACATTTGAATTTAAATATTCAAATTATCCAATGATAATTTTTTCCACTTTATTTCTATAAACACTGTTTATAATTTCATTTCAATTATCTGATTATCCAACGAAAATCAATCTATTTTATTTATAAACACCGTTTATATACTCACTTCAATGTCTTGTATTATCTAATTTATAAACATCGTTTATAAATTCAATACTTGTTTTATTTATCTTCAAAACAAGTAAATATTTTTTTAACCCATTCTAAATTCAAATTCTATTTTAGAAAATAGAAATTTTCTTTTAAATCTCAAAATCTCTTTCACGATATTTTTATAAATCAACATTAAGACCAAGTGATATTTCAAACAATCAAACCAACCAATTATAATTGACAGGTTTTCTAACACATCGTATATGACAGTATGGGTGCAAACAAACAAACAAACAAATAGATAATATATTTTTGAGGAATCCAGTTGGATCCTTCCAACTTGTTTTTCCTACATCCACAGACGTTGGTCAACATAAATAATACCCATCCTGCTTCGAGGCAGGATATCGCGGTATAGAAGGTCATCCACTATCATAGCGTAGGACGTATAGGGTAATCATCCGCTAATGGTACTGCGGACATCCGCTAATGATACTGCGGGAAATCCAACCACCAATATATATATATATATATATATATATATATATATATATATATAATAGCAACCACCAAGCCTAAATAACTAATATATTTAAGATGCACAAAAATATTGAATGCAACCAAACAAGCAACAAACAATTATTTTTAACTGATAAAAATAATTCTAAATAAAAGGTGAGTGAGATTAACTCACCGTGATTTTCCTTTTGCCGAGTATCCTATTAAAATTCCCAATCATCTCGATTATGCATCGTATTGAATATATCTATACCTATGATAATTTATTTATAAATTATCGATCAACTATTATTAGTTTAAATTAACTATTTTAAATGATAAAAATTAAAAAGCTAGCATTTCCTTAATTTTGTATTTAACGGTTAACTTGTATTTTATTTACTGCACTAGCTAACTACCTAGGTTTATATAATTTAATCGGTTACACATTTATATAAACTAATTTCCAATTAAATTTTAAATTATAGAAATATCTCTCACTGAAAGCATAACTCATCATAAAGGAATTAAATATATTTTTCCTAAACTTCCTGGCTTTTGAAAACTAACAAATTTCAATTTTTAATTTTTTCCTTTCGGTTTCCAAATTTCCAGATTAGTAGTAAATGGTATTTTCTTTTCAATCAATAGTATGCAAATTTTAGTTTAATTAATATACAAATTTTGCTTTTAAAAAACCGAATTCAAATAAAAATTCACCTTTTCGCCATATTATCTTTTCAGGCACATTGCGATTTTCTTCCTGCTTCAAACAAATCCACACAGCTTCTACTCTTCACAAGCACTACCAAATAATCACCATAATGAAGACCAATCCCCTTCTGAATTATCGCGACCAAATCATGGTTGCTGCACAGTGCCATCGCACCCCCAATTGAAAACCAGACTGTCCAAAACTAAATCGCAACCCCTTGAACACTGACCTCGACTTTGCTCACTCATCACAGAGTTCGAATGGCACCCCGTTGCCTCGGGAACCAACGTCGACGAGCTTTCGGGTGACTCACGATTCCAAGTTGTGATTTCGATCTCGACTTTGTACTGATTTGTTTTGAATTATAACTTCTCGATATTGAAATCGAGACAAAAAGGAATCCAAGGATTTTGATTTTAAAGAAGAATAGAGGGGGGACGACTTCCGTTTTCTATTGAGTAATCGATCGATATTTTTATAGCAGAGATTGAGGGAAGGAACTGATTTCTTTCCTTCATTCGATTTTAATTTTTGTGGAAGTAGGTTTTTATTAAGGATTTGATTTTATAAAAGGCATCGTACATTTTTGTTGTTCGTATTTGAAGTGGAAGCCTCAGGCTTTAGCGATTTTGAGGAAGGGAGTTTACAGTTTTACAGAGCACGACCATTTTCCTTTTTGAAGCCTTGATCCAATTGTTTATGGCAGAACGATAATGAAAAGGGAAAATGTTGCGGTTTATATAGAAGAAGGATACTTCATCACGAAGGAAATTAGCCTACGTGCTATAAAGGTAGGTATATAGGCTTAAGTACATAACCATTAATTTGATTTGAAATAAAACGATTTTTATTTTATTTAAAAGGATTCCGATTTGATTTATAGAGGTTTTGTTTCTTTTTAAATAGATACTGATTTGATTTTGATCCTATCCACAATCAAATATCCCGGGGTTCACAACTAAAAATCGTGAACTGCTATTTTAGCGTACTGACCGTCGTTCAAATGTAATAACGGTGTTCTGAGCTTAATAGAATACATTCTGAAATTAAATTTGAACGTGTATATATAAAGTAATCATAATAAATTCATATAATATAATTTAAATTCGAACAAATAATTTCTCGATAATAAATTATTATTATCTTATATTAAAATAGGATTCATACCGGTCATCTGGATTGTTTTGATTCAGTTCTTAACTCTGATTTGAATTATATTTCATATTTCGATAATTTAATATATTCATATTAAATCGAAAATCGATATTTAAATCGATAACATAAATATAAAAATTCAAGTATATTATCAAATAAATATTTAAAATGACATTAAATATTTAAAATAAATGGATCAAAAAATCCGGGTCGTTACAACATTAAAAAAAATAACAGAAGACTTTTATAAACATCATAATAATGTTACATAAGAGTACAGAATATATCAGAGTATATCGAAATATAATCAACGGAAGATTAATTTACAATAAATGTAATACAATGCAGCGGAAACAAATAAACTAACACAGCGCAAAGTTATCAAGGCTCTGGGCACAGCTTTAAGCTTTGATCCAGAATCCTGCTAAATGAAATAATCTGCAAAACAAAAACTACTAGCTGTCTGTATGGAAAATACGGGCACCCAGAGTTTAGGCAAAAACAATAAACTCCAAGTCAGTCATAGGACTGGTGTGAGAACTCAAAATAGCTATTAAACTTTACTTAAAATAAGGTAAATCACTGTACCACATAGTATGTCACAGAAAAGGTTTACCCCCATGAATACCGGTCCGTAAACAACACTAATAATAGTCATATGGATCTACAATGCATCACACAACATGCAGTTTTCCAATTCATTTTACAGAAATTATTCCTTTGGGTTTATTTCCAAATTCTTGTTTCAAATCATTTGAAATACATATCTAACTTTCATATCAAAGTAGATTTCACTTCAGGATCTCAAACCAAAATCTTTGAATTCCAAAACATAACAATGCATACAAACAAGTATGCAACCAAATATCGTGCACGACCTTCAGACCAGGCTGTACGCACCCCTCCAACTCGATATATACACACACACACACATATGCACCTCCCACTATGGAGCATGCTACACTAATAATAGTCATATGGATCTATAATGCATCACACAACATGCAATTTTCCAATTCATTTTACAGAAATTATTCCTTTGGACTTTATTTCCTGATTCTTGCTTCAAATCATTTGAAATACATATCTAACTTTCATACCAAGTATATTTCACTTTAGGATCTCAAACCAAAATCTTTGAATTCCAAAACATAACAATGCATACAAACAAGTATGCAACCAAATATCATGCACGACCCTCAGACCAGGCTGTACGCACCCCTCCAACTCGATATATATATATACACACACACACATGGTGCACCTCCCACTATGGAGCATGCTACACTGACGATGTACCTCTCACGCATGGAAGCATACATCGCCCAAAGCTATTTGTAATAACCCGGAAATTTGGGCCAATTTAAAATTTTTATTTTGGCAATTTTGATTATTTAAAATGAATTATATTAAATAATATCGATGAGAAATTTATTTTGAAAATAATTCGAACGTATATATTCGTTTGAATCGACGATAGAATATAAATATTTATTTATATTTATAAAAGGAACTGAAAATGGTGCGGTAGTTCGATAATTCGATTTCAAACTTCAAATGGATGTACAGGATTCAAAATAAACCGGATTTTAGTGAAACCAAAAATAATAGAATCTAATTGAGAATATCTTTCCAACGAATCCGAAAAATAAAAATTTCATAGCGGGGATAAAAAGTTATGTCCAGTTGAATTTTCAGAATAGTCGCTATGGAATTCTGGCCCTTAAAAATAGCCATTTTGCAAACGATCTCGGATTTTGACGAAACCACTTTTGTTGGATCCGTGATGTCAAGTTATTGCTAGATTCCAATTTTCGTAATTTTTCGAATCAATATGTGAGTGTGGCAGAGGAAAACGCGTTTGACCAGTTTAAGTTGAATATAATCGACTGGAAATTGGTCATTTTTCAAACGGTCTCAGAATTCGACGAAACTAGTTTTGTTAGGACCATATCGTCAATATGAAGCTAGAAAATATTTTTCTGGAATTTTTTGAGCTAGTATGTGACCCCAGTAAATTGAAATGCATGTTCAAATTCAATATATAGAGTTATATGTTGATTTTGACAAAAACTGGTCAGAACGATCGAATCAGCTTACGATACATATCCCATTGTGTTCGGAATGGGGGTAGTTAGCAATGGACGATAGGCGGTGGGCTTGATTTCGAGGTCGAAAAAAAAAGTCAACTTTTTTTGAAATAAAATAATATAAAATTAAAATATCCCTCCCTCTTCCCTTATCACTCAGGCCCCCCCTTCAACCATTCATTTCAGAAAAAAGAAAGAAAAAACGTGAATCGCGATCCACGGTCGGAGCTCCACCCACGACGCCGCCTCCCTCTCTCCTCCACCACGTCCGCAACCCCCCCTCCTTCGTCGATCGGCGAACTCCCCCAATCCTCACCTCGAGACGCTCCAGCACCCACAACCCGAACTCCGCCTGCCGCGACTGCCTCCAACCACCCAACAGGACGCCCTCCGACCATAGAAGACCTCCAGCACCCCGTGCCTCTGTCTCTCCTCCGCAGCCTCCCAAAACCGCCCCTCCCAAACCCTAGTTTCCCCCAAACCGCCACAAATTCAGCCCAGCGCCGCCACTCCTTGCTACCACCGCCGCCGGACCAAGCTCCAGCGCGCCTCCCCAAGGCCATGGCGCCGGGCGTAGACACCCTTCCTCTTAGAGATTGGAATGTGAGTTTTTTTATTTATTTATTTATTTTCTATTTTGTTTTATTTAGTTAATTAATATAAAAGTCTGATTTTTATTAATATAAACAAAATCTGGTTTTTAATAATATAAAGTTATGATTTTGAAATGATACAGTTACGATTTTTATGAATGTAAAAATACGATTTTAGTAAGTTAAGGATATGATTTCTAGAATAAAAATATATTTTTTATTATAGTAGAAAGTTAAAAATATAATTTTTATATTAGAAAGGGGTTAAAAATATAATTTTTATATTAGTAAGAGGTTAAAAATTATAGATTTTATTATAGTAGAAAGATAAAGATATAATTTTTATATAAGGAGGATAATAAAAATATGATTTTTATATTAGAGAAAGAATAAAAATATTATTTTTATATAAGTAGATTATTAAAAATATGATCTTTATATGGTAGAAGATATAAAAATATTACTTTTATTTAGGTAGAGTTATAAAAATATAACCTTTATTAGAAGAAGAACGAGGTAAAAATATAATTTTTATAAAGAAGTAGCGATGTAAAGATATGATTTTTATATATAAAACATCATATTAAAATTATGATTTTTGATATGAACAGTGTGAAAAAGGTTGCGATGGAACGGGTAGAAAGCAAATCCAAATTTGAACCGTTCAGATAAATGAAATGGCGGAGTGGATCCCTCGGTGAGAACTTCTCACCTTTTAAATTTTATTTTCTAGTTAAAAATATATACTAGGATGCAGACGGTGTTTAGTAGCACCCGAAACCCATCGTCCACAAACCATGGACGGCTTGTATGCTTGGTTGTTTGATTTTGATGTGTAGTTGATTGTGTGATGTGATGAGAAATGAAATAAAATATTTATATAGTTGAAAATATTTTATAGTTAGAAATAGAATTTTAACGTGTATATGAAATGAAATAAAAATAAACAAATCGGACGATTTGTTTATATACACACATTTGACTAATATAGATTGGGACGATAAATTTTACACATCGCCCAACAACACAAATAAAATCTGTGTTTATTGTTTGAAAACCCCACACGGGTATTGGGATGATATTTGACGTACACTAATCCCGATTGTTTAGTTGTATGTCGACTGATTGATTGATAGACTGTTATGAGCGTTAAATATTTATATTTGATGCTTATACAGTGTAGAATGCACTTTGGATGATGGTTGATTATTCATCGTTGTTATTGTATACATGTGTTGTAGAAAATCCATATAATTAACATTATATGGTAATTGATTGGGCCTCATTCCATATTTGAAAAAGAAATATTTGAAATAGAAATATTTGAAATAGAATATTTGGAAATAGAAATATATGAAGCCGTTTTGATTATATTGACGTCATTTTGATGTGAACGATATTTATATCGATTTTATTCATTTTATAATGAATATCAAAAGTGATTTCAAAATATGATATTTTGAAAAGAATTGAAATTCGAACTGAAACTGAATAGAAATAAATTCGAATTGAAATTGAATAGAAATGAATTCGAATTGAAATTAAATTGAAAGGAATTCGAATTGAAATTGAATTGAATTGAAAACGAACTGAAATTGAAATAAAAATCGATTTGAATTGGAATCAATTTGAAATGAATTTAAAACGAATTTATAAGGAGAAATTCAATTTTTATTTGAATTTGAAATGAAGTGGAAATCGTTTTGAAAACGAATTTAAAAACGATTTATAAAATACGCTTTAAAAGGAAATCGACGAAGTATATATTATATATATTATATATATAATAGAATGGCCTGAATAGAACGCACCGCGCCGCGGTAGTTCGTGAATTTCGACCATTGACTTCGAATGGACATTACAGGAGATCCGACCGTCGGATTCTCCTAAAACCGGAACCATTGGGTTCGTATCGAAAAGAGCTTTCTAACGATTATTAGAAATCTAACGGTTGGATTTGGAATTATGTCCAAATCAAATTTGGAAAAGGTCGCTGTAAGTGCAGTTCGATGGTCGTTGATGGAAATCGACTGTACGGGCCTTGATAAAATTATTAAAAATAGTAATAATTTATGTAAAATCATAAGAAATGATTTGTGAAGAATTGGGATGAAAAACTCCATATTTGAAAAGATAAAAATAGATTTTTATCGAAATGAACTAGTTTTGAACTAGAATTATAATTCTATTCATTTTTAAAATAAATAAATTGAATTTGAAAAATGGTTTTGAAGGTAACTGGAATTTCCAATAGTTGAATTGGAATGGATTTGAATCGAAATCGTCTTCGGATTATTTCGATGTTGGATTTCGTGATTATACATATGTTGTTATGGAAATTTGAAAGATAGAGGTATATATATCGTTATTTCCAATACGATATTTGTTGGTCGTAGAATTTGATATTGAATATAAGCCGATATATTTTCTATTCAGAGCCTGGTATTTGATATCAAATGTGATTTGGGTTTGTCGTGAATGGTGTCTTTATTAACACTGTTCTTGAACCCAGTTGAGAAAAGATTAAATCTTTTTATTTAGATTTAATGAAGTGTACCAATTAAATGATATTTAATTGGAATTGAATTGATATTGATTTTTTGGTTTATCGTGAACAGTGTTTTAAATAACACTTGTTCTTTAACCCGATAATTAATGGAATGGGATTTTGGGTCGTCGTGAACGGTATCTTCAATAATACTATTCTTAGACCCAAAGTAGATAAGAAAATCAGAAACTGATGTTGGTTTCGGCCTTCGGGGTATTGATCTGATGTTGGTTTCGCCCTTTGGGGTTAATACTTAGGGAATGGCTCACTTGCTAATTTACGGTTAGGGACTGATTGAAATGTAATGTGATTTTGGGTTTATAGTGAACCGTGTTTTAAATGACACTGATTCTTTAACCCAGTTGAAGATTAAAACTAAGTGGAGTTTTAATGAATCTTTAATTAGATTGAAATGATCGAGAATGGAGTATCACAAGTTTTGCTCCAGGCGATAGTTAAATCTTTAATCAGATTTAAACGTGAAATGGTAATTAAATTTACCGATAACACCGTGCTGTTAGATATGAAGTAAGACCCGTTTTACTTCATGGGATGAATAGGTTGGGATTGGGAAATTAAAACAAATGATTACTTCGGTAAGGTTCATTAATCCCGAATAGTTTGAATTGATATTCAAAAGAAGATTAAAGAATAAATTCAAGGAATTTATCTTTGATAAAATTAATGGGAACCTTTCCCTATGAATGTGAAATTTAGAAACTAACTGTCGGTTAGCTAAGCAGAATGGTTTTCTGGATATTGATCTGATGTTGGTTTCGGCCTTTAGGGTTAATATTTGGGGAATTATTCTCTTGTTAATTTACGGTTAGTGACTGATGAATTGGAATGAGGCGTAGGTTGTGTTTGTGTAACACTTGTTTATAATATACGCGAGTTATTCGGAAAGACCGGGTTTATCCCATTCTGAATAACTGATACGACGATAAGTCGAAGATGAAGACGGTGGTCGAAGACCAGAGGTCTTCACGTCGTTTGGGTGATTACTGACGATCTTGATTGGGATGTACACCCAAGAAGATGGAAACAGTTGGTGATCGTCCAGACGTACTTGGAGATCGATGGATATGTAGGGTACTAGGTTCCTCCGGTTTCGTTCAGACCCAGAACGGACTTGTAAATGGACTGTGTGTCTGACATTGGATTTTGGTCTGTGTGATTGATTTCTATTAAATATATTTCTGTTTGGTGGCGGAGAATTTATTCTCTTGCTTAACGCCCTTCTCTGAGACGTACGAGCTCAGGTGTTATATATCGATGGATATCAAACGCATGGAGTGAATTGTCTGTGTGGCATGCCTAAGTGGCAATATGATCAAGGCTTCTGTTGAAAAGCAGAGTCTTGTGGTGGATGATCAAAGCACGGACTTTGTGGCATAGCTTTGTGTAACGTTGATTCGCGAACTTCACACCCCGGTAGTGGACCAGAAACGGGAGAGGACCTCAGGGAGGACATGCGTTTCTTTCTAGCTAGAAGTGGCGTCAGTGGTTTTACATGCCCTGACGAGTTTGACTTATGTGGTTGTTGCTGTTGCGAGACGCCTCGGTTTGATCGGACGATCCGGGTCCGATGGAGTCATTTTTTGGCTCATTTGCGCCCCATAGGGCGGAGAGACGTATTGTTCAGGCATTTTAATCCACATCGGTGGACCGGCCCTGTCGCTCCAAGGGCCCACCTGAGTCTGGGTCCTGAGACATGGGCTAGATTGTCTCGAATCGGTAGAGGACGATCCCTGGCCTCGGTTCACAGATGGAAATCCAACTTACAATACGTGACGTTTCGATTTTAGTTGTAATCCTATATACGGCGACATAGTGGGATGGGGCGCTTATGCCGCCTATAATTGATACTTATGATTTGAAGTTGTTTTATACACTATGCACTTATAATACTATCAAAATAATCTGTTTTAAATGTATCAAGCATTCTTTGGCTATTATAAGGTAAAAACCCTATCCTCCGGCTTACGTTGCATTGTGTGATGGGACTGGGTCTTATAATAGCTTCATTGTTCTTTATTTAGCATGGCGCTCTTTGTTTTATGCACTGGTGTTCTTGGGAGAAAACCCGTTCCGTGTTATACGGCGTGGTCCCTTGATTTACCTAACTTTAAAATAAAGATTAATAACTGTTTTAGTTCTCACACCAGTCCCATGACTGACCTGGAGTTTATTGTTTTAATCTAAACTCTGGGTGCCCTGATTTTGACACGGGCAGCTAGTAGTTTTGGTTTTGCAAATTTTTATTCACAGGATCCTGGTTTACAGCTGGAATGATATCTGAAAACTTTGTATCCGTATATCTCCTTCAGTTGTGTATTGTATTATTTTCTACTGCTATGTATTTAAATGTAATTTAAATCTCTGATATTTCTGTGTAATATTCATTTATACTGTGTATATTCTTGTATTCTGATGGAATTGTTGTAATATACAATGAAATGTTCTTCCGTCTGCGTCCTTCTATGGCTTGACCTCGAACTATCCGTACTTCCCTCACCGGGGAAGTTACGGGTTTTTACACTATTTAAGGCTATAACACCCATACTTTAGTCACTCTCGGGTTACCTAAATCTTTAGCCACATACTTGCTAAATCATTTTATATCCTGAAGTGGGGAAAATCATTTCACAACATAATAATCACAAATACTTTCAGACTATAGTACTTCACATCGGCAATTCACACATATGATCAGTCACTATTAATCACATAACATTTGAGCTCGTACGTCTCAAAGAAGGGTGTTAAGCAAGAGAATATATTCTCCGCCACCAAACAGATACGTTATATCAATAGCAACTAATCGGATACGCGATGAACCACAATGTAAAACCCTAATACACTTTCAAATCATTTCGAAATCATTGGGCTTATCCCTCAAAATCCTTTCTGTTTTATAAAATATTTTTATAAAACATTCCCCGATCAAATTGGAATACATTTCTTTTCACTTAATAAAATATCGTTTCAAAATCATTCATTAAATTTGAAATGAACTCAACAACATCGCTACACATCTCATAGTCAAATCGTGAAGTGTTTAACAAGATGTTAGCTTACAAATATTTCTACCCAACCCAATGCTAAATGTAAAAGCATATTTTGCTCATAAACTCGTCGAGCACTATCCAAACAGTCAATAAATCACAATCAACATAAACAACTAAGTATATTTGGTTCATACCACATCTCATGTTTTGGTAAATTTAATAACCATTCATTCGTTCAAATCTAATTAAATATTTATTAAAACTCTCCTTAGTTTTAATCCTCAAAAATCATATTTAATGATTATTCAACTTTCTGGAAATCGGTCCTGCCTTTACTTGGGTTAAAGAACCAATGTCACTGAAAACACAGTTCACGATAAGCTCAATATCATCTTCCATCAAAATGGAATTTTCACAGAAATAATAACAATATATAATCGATTTAAATTTCCGTGTCAAACTAATATTATAAGTGGAATAGCGGCAAGGCCTATTAAATTCCTTAAATAATAACTGTCTTCATTCACAGAAGCTCATCTCGATTTTTACCAAATCTAATTCCATTCATTTCCAATTTAATATTTCAAATTGGAAAACTTTACTTTGTAAAATTTCCATTAAATCTAAATAAAAAGATTTATAAGTTCCAAATCATATCATCACCCGATTATTACCAAATCGAATTCCATTTAATTACAATTTCATATTTTAATTTGGAAAACTTTACTTTGGAAATTTTTCATTAGATTTTAATAAAAAGGTATATAAATTCCAAATCATATCTTCACTGTTAATTGGGTTAAAGAACAAACGTTATTTAAAACACAGTTCACGATAAACCAAAAATCCAATTTCAATTCCAATTAAATTAATTAATTGGTAAAACTTCTCTGAATCTTAATTAAAAGATTTATTCTTCTCTCAACTGGGTTTAAGAACAGTGTTAATGAAAACACCATTCGAGGCAAACCCAAAATCCAATTTGATATAAAATATTAGGCTTTGAACAGAAATTATATTGACTTATATTCAACATCAAATTCTGAAACCAACAAATATCGTATTGGGAATAACGATATATATACATCTTCCAAATTCCTCAACAATATCTGTATAATCACGAAATCTAATATCGAAATATTCCGAAGATTATTTTCGTTCAAACCCATTCCAATTCATACGTTGGAAAATTCTGGTTCGATTAAAATCATTTCTCAATCCAATTTATTATTCTAGTTATTAACTGGTCAATTTCGATAAAAATGTATTTTATCTTTTCAAATATGGAATTTTTCATCCAAAATCTTTATATATAATTTATTATGATTTTACGTAATTTTTCCGTATTTTTAATAATTTTATTTAGGCCCTTACAGACGGTTTCCAATATCGTCCACCGAACTGCATTTATAGCGAATTTTTCTTAAATTGATTTTTATATATTTCAATATCTAAACATTAGATTTCAAATCTCTTATATTCATTGGAAATCTCTTTTCGATACTAATCGAACGATTCCAGTTTTAGCAGAATCCGACGGTCGGATCTCCCGTTACATTAATTTGAAGTTAATGGTTGAAATTCGCGAACGGTCGCTACGCGGCGCATTATTCTCAGGCCATTATATATATATATATATATATATATATATATATATATATATATATATATATATATATAATATCGTTGATTTCCATTTAAAACAAATTTTATAAATTGTTTATAAATTCATTTTAAAAACGATTCCAACTTCAATTTCAATTTTAAATCAAAATTGAATGTTCGATTACATGAAAATTTTATATATCTCATATATATGTTAAAAATAATATTTTTAACGAACAAATATTTATTTCAACACATGACAATTTTATCACTTCATTTATATTTTTATACAACGCATATAAATTTTTCACATCGCATATATATATTTATGCACATTGCTTATATATATTTTATTCAAATCGCATATATATATATATTATTCCCATCTCATATATATATTTTATTCACGTCGCATATATATTTTATTCACATCGCATATATATATTTTATTCACATCACAATAACAACACAATACAGTCAATTAAATCGTCCATGGTTTGTGGATGAGGGAGGTGAGCAAACAGGCACCGTACAACATTTGTGATAATTAAAAACTGATAAAAATAAATACTGGCCGTTCATATATGCAGTTATAAAATAAATAACTGTACAAAGTTTAAGTGAGAGAGTTCTCACATTGGGATCCATTCCGTCATTCTATATTTCTAAAGACTTCATTACAGTTTGGATTTGAATTTGCTTGAAATTATAACTTGCTCCTTTTCTATTCTAGTCAGTTCCATGTTGTAGCATTTTCTGATATGAATCCAATGCAACTGAGTTTGCATTTTTCCAAGCTCGTATGAAAAAGATATGCTATTAAATACAACTAATTGCATTGACTAATTAATTAATTAATTAATTAAAAATTAGTGTCCTAATTACATTGGAAAATCACAGCTATTGATTCCCTTTCTTCATCGTCTCTTCCTAGTGTTTAACCGAACACATTTTGCTCAATTCGAAAGTTCATCGTCGCTCATCAGCTCAGGGAGTCAGAACGCCATCCAACCCCTCCACGACGTTGCCCTATGCCTCGCCGACCTTCACCGCCCCCACCGTCCAACCTGGCACCTCCGTCGATCCCAAAAACCGTTTGATACTACTGCCGTTTCAAGGAGGAAATCGTCCAATATAGGTTATAACTTCAGATCTTGACCATTGAACACTTGGAGCTCGTTGCCTCCATAATTTTCCTATTGAAATCATCTTCAATCGCTGCTTGGATTTGGAGTAAATTGGGGAGAAATATCTGAAAATATGGATCCCCCGATTGTGGATGGCGGCTCCAGAATTTTAAAAGGGGAATTAGGGTTTCCATTGGGTAAAGGGTTATTTTTATAAAATTATAATATTATTTAATTCCTTTAATACCTGTTTATCAATTCGAACTCCAAATCGAACCCAACGACTGTCGCCCCTAGCTAATTACCCCCATTCCGGACACAATGGAATCTGTTTCGCAAGCCAGTTCGACTGTTTCAATAAGGTTTTTTCAAAATTAAAATATAAATTAATATATATTTAATTTAAACGTACATTTTAATTTATCGGGGCCGCATACTGACTCCAAAAATTCCCAAAAATAAATTTAACTATGTTTTGGCAATACGGTCCTAAAAAACTAATTTCGTCGAATTTGGAGACCATTTGAAAAATGGCCATTTTCCACTCGATTAAATTCAAATTGAAATTACCAAACGCGTTTTAATTCACTGCGCTCACATTTTAATTCCAAAAATTATGAAAATTGGAATCTGACTATAATTTGATATTCCGGATCTAACAAAAGTGGTTTTGTCAAAAATGGAGGTCGTTTGCAAAATAGTTATTTTTAAGGGATATATATAATTAAAAATATTTATAAATTCCATAGCGACTATTTTAAGTTTTAAACTGGACATAACATTCAATTTGTATTATGAAATCTGAATTTTTCACATTTGTTAGAAAGAATATTGTTAAACAGATTCAAATATTTCTCGTTTCGTTCAATTCTGATTTAAAATGTATTATATACATTCAATTGAAATTTAAAATCAAATTGTCAAACTACCACCATTTCCAGTTCGTTTTATAATTAAAATAAAATTATACATTCTAACTTGATTTTAAATATATTTTAAATCGTTATTATTTAAAATAAATTATTTTAAATATTCAAAATCCATTAAAATAACTAAAATAAAAAAATTAAATTGGTTCTAAAATTCTGGGTTGTTACACTATTGTTTCAATTACATTTCCAACTCTTAATCTTTCATTTATAAAATAATTTGTAAATCATTTACAATTATTTATTTTCTTTTCCATTTCAAAAATCTTTACTTAACTTACACTCTCAACTTCGATTATTATCCCGAACTTCGGAATATCACAATCCAAACCTCGGAACAAATCTCACTTTGTTACTTCATACCGTTTCCCAACTCCTCGCTTTCCCTTTTCTAACTTCAAGTATAACAAAATATTTAATTTAAGCTATCGTATTCGCTTAAAAAACCCTTTTTATAACTTCGTTATAAAAACTCGGTTTTAATATAAACCCGTTCGTAAACTCCGTTCACATTTCGATTAGATCCATTTCGACTTCAATCACTTTTTAAATGAATTTGAAATTAAAAAGTAATCTCCTAAATTATTATTAATTAAAATAAAAATTTACTTCAATCATTAACTGTTAGTAGTAGTAGATAACTTCTTAATTAACTAAAATAAATAATAAATTTCTTTTTAAAATCTTATTAAAAGTAAAACAAATATTAGTTAGACCATTTCATTAGATTAATTCAAACCAAAAAATTCAATAATTATTCTCAGCTAAAAACGGTTAACTTAGTCAACCCAAAAAAAACACGGTTATTTTGTTAACTGATCCCAATTAGTTCCTTCCTTTAAATTAATTAATATAATTAAATAAATTAAATATTTTCATTCAATTGTTTCTTAATATAACAATTATCTAATTCTTAACTGTGAGGTTAATTCCGGTTCATTTGCTTATAAATCTGATTAACATAAGCATTTGCTTTATACAACCATTTAATATTTGCTTATAAATTTAAATACTAAATATTTATTTCCTTTTAATAACTTTTATTCGGAATAATATATTTCAAAAACTATCTTCAGTTATAAAATAAATTTTACACTTCAATTCTATCAATTTACCTGATGAGAAATCCATATGTAGAAAATGATTGATTTAAGGCCATATACTGCCAATTACTCAACCAATATTACTCACTGGTTTAAACAAAACAAATGTTGAATTTTAGGTCAACGGTCAACAATCAAATCAATCATCCAATCAGAACAGTTCATATAATGATAATGCGAAAATAAATATCATTAAATATATTTGAGAAATCCCATTGGATCTCTGAAACCTGTTCTTCTCTGCATGCATGTAGATTATTTCAAATAATATTATTCAATTCAATTTAACTGATAATTTCAATAACAGTAAATAATGACTATTTAACATCACCCAATTCAAACAAAACAATTCAAGCAATTCAAAAAATGAAACATGTTTATTTAATAAACGAGACCAACAAGGTAAGTTACCTCTATTGGGTCCAATCGTTAAAATAACGATTTGGTGTTCCACTGAAATTAAAACAACGTTTAATTTCATCAGTTCAATCCATATATGAATATATATTTAAAAAACAATAAACAGTCAACCATTAGCAACCATAACACACAAAATAAAAACTCGACTTATATGAAATATAAGTGGGAAAAACTGAGTGTGTTTAACTCACCTTGATTTGATTTATTTTCGATCTTGTTCGGTTACAGATAAATTAAACAGTTGATTAATTTATTTGTAAATTCCTGTCGTCTTCATTTTCGTCCAGACTGATTCCAGAATGTAGTGTTTGTCGAGACGATCCCAATGCAACTTGGTTTGCCCATTTCTGATAACATGCGATGGGGTAATTAACATTTGAAGTTTATATAATTTAATTATATACAAAATTCTTATTTAAATGTTTTCATTTACGCTAATTATATAATTAATGTAAATAGTTCAATTAATTACATTTTAGATAAAATGGGTCTGATTCTTTTTCTTCGCTGTCTCCGTTTGTTCCGCATTTCCACATTTACCAGGCCTGCATACAAATTCATGATTTAAGTGAGTTGTTGATTATCTTTAACCCTTAACTATATTATAAATTACGTTTTAATCATCTCAGGTGAAACAAATTTTGGTTTACTATTTATAACAGGCGGATTTTTAGAAGTAATTACCCAGGCCAGATTCTGGTTTACTATTTATAACAGGCGGATTTTTAGAAGTAATTACCCAGCCCAGATTCTGGTTTACTATTTATAACAGGCGGATTTTTAGAAGTAATTACCCAGGCCAGATTCCCATTTGCACGTTGTAACCGCACTCCTCCCAAGAACAACAAGGTGCCCTCACTGTTCATGGAAATTAAAAATAAATTAGTTTTTATAATTAGAATTAAAATGCCTTAATGACTAAATTTAAACTTAATTACGTGGAAAATTAAAAGAGCTGAACTGTTGCCCTTCTCTCCTATTTTAAGCTTCTACACGCACTAATTTCCCATCACCCAGCCTACTATCGACCATCAGTCGATCATCAGCACCATCCTGAACAAGCTCCGAAGCCCCTTTAATCATCGCCCAAGAACTCGTCCATCTCGGCATTGCCATGTGCCGCCCTGCCTGCTTCGAACATCGATTGTTACGAGCATCAATTCGGCCGCATCACACCATTAAACCACACCATGACCGTTCAAGTAGGAGATCTCGGTGAGCTTAAGAACTTTGCAGTTGGAGGCTTTGGATATAAATCAATAGTTTTCGA
Organism: Allium sativum; assembly: GCA_030737875.1. Classification (NCBI taxonomy): domain Eukaryota; kingdom Viridiplantae; phylum Streptophyta; class Magnoliopsida; order Asparagales; family Amaryllidaceae; genus Allium; species Allium sativum. The sequence goes on from CM060920.1 coordinate 896,279,468, forward strand.
AATTTTTGAGGAAGAAGTTCTTGAGTTCATGACCATTCGTTGTTCTTGGTGGCGGCTACTAAACTGTTGACTGCAAAGTGGAGAAATAAGGGTTTACGGTTATACGTTGTATATATAATGAGAGGTGGGATGATTATAATATTATTTTATTATCTACGAACTTGCACGAAGCTTTTCGTATAATTAACACACCATATGATTTCATATTCGGGATAAAATACCTAATCCTAGTATAAAAAAATATTCCGGATCCAATAGGACAGGTTTCGTCGAATTCTGAGGTCATTTGTGAAAAGTCCTTTATAAATATCGATGAAAAATCAAGCGTTAAAAATACCTATTAATCTAGAAAAAATCCAATAAATTTGAAACCTCGATGTTTTACTAGACCTCTTCCTAACGGATCCAATGAATCTTTTTTCGTTAAATATGGAGTTTGTTTGGCCAGTCATTTATCGTTTAAAGTTACCCTGTCGAAATTGACCAAAATAATATAAATGATTAAGGCATTTATCTCTGCCACGATCAAACGGTAAGTCAGATTGACATAGAAATTCAAATGTTGTAATAAGTAATTAATACGAATCCAATGACACCAGTTTCGTCGCATTCTGAGATTGTTTCCCAGTACGCTATTTTTATACGCATCACATTGCTATTTTGGACACCAAATTACACGGTCTCAAAAAATAACGAACTATATATCTATCCGAGCTCTAAACGTCGATACGAATTCAATAGAACTGGTTTCGTAGCTTAATTCGATCGTCTGCTCAAGTTACACTCAAATATCTCTTTATTAAATTGAATTAATTTAATTCCCCATTATATAAAATGACCGGGCGTTTACGGTTGTCATGGTCACATACGACATCAGTTTGTTCCGAAATTAAATACCGTACAATAATTTAATGTTACGATCCCAATGGAACTGATTTCGTCGAAAACTGAGCCAGTTTGCAAAATCGGTATTTTAAAGGCCTATAATAATATTAATAAAATATTATTAAATTCCAGAATAATCAAATAAAAAATAAAAAATTATTATTATCATAAATAGCCTACTCGAAATATCATATAGCTTCAAATATAATTTATACAACTCAATATTATCATTTTTGAGCCAAAAGATGTCCAAATTTCATAACGACTATTTTAAAATTTGAATTGGACATAACAAACAATCAATAACACGAAATCTAGAATTTTCTCTTTCATTAGAAAATTATAATCAATAAGATTCGAACGTTTCTTATTTCATTGAAATCCGACTTATATCGGATTCTGCATATTCAATTGAAGTTCAAAACTCAATATTACGAACTACCATGCCATTTTGAGCTCGTTTTGTAATATATATAAATTCAACGTTCGATCTCCGTTTTAATAACGAATTAAATATTAAAATTCATTAATATTTCAAATATAATATTTAAAATAATAAATTAAATTAAATATTTGGCTACCAAAAATACGGGACATTATAATCTTCCCCCCTTAATTGAATTTCCTCCGCGTAATTACTAAGGTAGAAAAATGTTATAAATCCCATTCATTTTAAAATACAATTTATTTTAAATCGGAAACCACTTTATTACGGTAAAATAAAATTTTCAAAAATATCGAAAATTTTCTAACACATTAAATTCCTGGAAAAATTCAGTAGAGTCTCCCCTATACGGAGTGACATCTGCGACATCGCAAGAACAAATAATATATATACATCGACCCACAAGGTCGGAAAACAAAATTCCAAAAACCAAAATTTATATTTTCGCGTAGGCGTACATTTTATGAGCGCTATTGAGCATATTTGCTCAACTTATTTTGATTTACACAACCAAAATCATCTATCAAGCCTTTACCTACCTGTACTCAACTAATTTCAATATATAAGTAACACGTATATGAAATTCTTAGATAATATTTCACTAGTCATCAAGTATAACAACATGAATTCCAAAATCAAATAGGTAGCATTAATCCATTTTCAAATATAGGGTTAAATCATAAATTCCAATTCATATGCATTTCATTAATTATTCTGGAATTTATTTTCCCTTGGTTCCCAATTCATTTAACTCTTAATAAATCGTTAATTAACTCCATTCAAACAATCAACAACCTGTAATAACCCGCATTCTACGCATTGGAGGATCGTAGAATATTTATTTCTTTCTTATATGAAGTCGTATGGTCATGTGGCTTTGGGAAACGACCATTGGGGTCATTTCCCATGTTCATGATTTTTGCCGATTTTTAAATGACCGTTTTGCCCCTAGCTGATCTTGTTTTGGCCATAACTTTTGATTGGAAAGGAGTTTTGACCTGAAGCCACTTCCATTAGATTTGTTTGATGGTTTACCTTTCCGTAAAGCGGTCATAACAGCCAAACGGACTTACCGTTTGGGAGATATGGCTGAAATAAGGTTTGGAAGGTGAAAGACTACTTAACCGGGCCAAATAGGGTGATTAGTGAATGAGCCCATAACCCATTTCGGGATTAGGGTTATGAGGAGACTGAAAAGAGTTAGGGTATCATTTCAGTTTTCTAGCCTTAGAAACCCTAAAAATGACCTCTAAATCACCCCCAAATCACTTTCTAATCAAAGATTAAGCTTAGCAACATCAAATTGAGGAGAGAAAGCACCAAGGCAAAGTTAGAGCTGCTGTGTTACATTGGGAATAGCGCCAAATGGAGATTTATTTCAGTTTTGAGGTTTTATTTGTGGCTAAGGTGAGTGATTTGCATAGTTCCTCACTAATTATGGTTAATTAAGGGTAATTAGTGTTGATTAGCGAATTTATACACTAATAAAATCTAGAAAAATATTTATAAATTCTTAAATAATGTTTTAGATCTCTGTTAGAGATTTGGGTTAATTTGATTAAGTTTTACTAATCATGTCACTAGTTTTGCTTAAACATGCTTAAGGGAAAATATGGGGTTTTGGCTATGTTTGATCCATTTTAACCTATCATATTGATGTTTTGGTGTTTGAGGTCACTTCTACTTGTTGCTATGACTGTATGGTATGCTTTGTGATTGTTTAGAACAGTTAGAATGGTCAAAAACGCTGTCTTGTGGCGTAAAACAGTCGATGGAAAGTTGCAGGAAAATATGCAGGAAACCGGATCAGATCACCCCCTATTCGAACCAACCCGATCGTGAATGTGGTGACCACGAGCTGGAGGACTGTTTCTGACCCGAACCACCATGTGGAGACTCCGAGTACCATCACGAACCGACCAGGAGTCCACGAGCTGCACACACCTAAAGCTCCGATCCGATCCGAAGTCACGACCCGATCCGATGGAGGGCGAGCACCACGATCTGACCCGAACCCAATGGGTGCCCACGATCCGAACCGATGGGGGAATGTCATCCGATCGGATCCGAAGAAGCTTGGCACGAATCGATGGGGGACTCTGAAGACCGAACCGAACCGATGGCTGTGAGGAGATCCGAACCAATCCGGTGACGACCAATAACCCGAGATGCAAAGGTAGTCCAAATGGAAGTTAGAGCTCAAGATCCAGTTGGGAACCAATGAGTTCACTTCATGGTTAGGCTTTGCTGCGGGACGTGTGCAAAGGGGTTGTTGGTATTCATAACTTTGGTTCACCACTGAGAAACGGATAGTGGGCTTGTAGTGATAGTTGTACGGGATTGGATTTCGTCATGGCCCAATGGATAGGTGATTAAGGTAGTGGATATCGTATACTTTACGCACCGAGTGAGAGATGTGAGGATGGTTGCTATGCTTGATTTTTTCCATCACTATGACATGCACACCCCCACCCCCGTATGCTTGTACACCATATGTTAGTGGCACCTTAGAGTGTTATACAATATGTAGTGCTAACTCTTTGGTTGTAGGTACATGTTCAAGTATGATTGGATTATACCTGTTATTGTTTTGTTTTGCTGCTTATCGCTCATACCAGACTTTTTGTCTGACCCAGAGTTTTATGTCTCTTCTTATTACTCTGGGTGCTCTCACGAGCAGACTAGAGACAGGTTAGCTGGGTATGCACGGGTAGCTGATCCGGAGACGAGCAGAAAGCTTCCACGTATGATACATATAGTATTCTCCCTGTGTTGTTGAAGATCACTGCTTGTGCATTAGTAGTGCATCTTCTACTTTAGCTTTCTTTTGTTCAGTAATTTGGGAAGTTGTAATAAGCTGTATTTGGATTTCCGCTACTATGTTGGTTTAGTCTTCAGCTTATGCACTGTCTCGCCTGTTTTATGTCAAGATTATGTCATTATTATATTTTGTTCCATGCGTTGTGAGACATTCTACAGGATTCTTTGTTAGTTCCTTCATCTTCTTTCCTTTCTTTGGCGACCGTCCAGTGCTAACTGGACATGTGTACAACGCACCTTTGAAGTAAATGTCGGTTGGAGCGGGGCGGGCCGTCACATTTGGTATCAGAGCTCTAGGTTGCGTAGTTAACCTAGGGAGGTCATCAGGGAGAGATAGTATACGTATATGAGAGCGCATATTTGTGGTTATTTTGGTTTTCAAAAGCTATATATATCATTAGTATAGCTAAGGATGAAGTCGCACTACACTGGCACCACTATGGAGATGGTTAATCGTTTTCTTTGTGCAGATTGAACAATAAGCCGATACGTAAGGGATACCGGTAGAGGAGCCAATCATGGGAATGCTCGTGACATGAGGACAATGTTCACTGACCTCATGAGAGAGATGCTTAGAGACGTTCAAAGGGCAGCTCCCAATGCTGGTAATGGTGGTGGTCTAGTAGTGCAGGCGCCTAGGGCCGATTTCGCCAAGCTGTGCAAGGATTACACTAACCTTGGTGGGAAGCCGTTCCACGGAACGGAGTCGGCCACAGATGTTCAGGATTGGTTGGATATCTGTGATCGTATCTTCGACGACTTGGGTATCGAGGATGCGATGAAGAGAAGGCTAGCGTCTCATCAGCTGCAAGGACGGGCAATGAATTGGTGGAATGCTATTAGGGCAGCAACTCCAGAGGATCTAGTCAATTGGGATCAGTTTAGAACTCGTTTCAGTGACAAGTTTATCCCAGCTGCTCAGAAGTCAGAATTGTTTAGGAAGTTCTTGGAGCTTAAAGCAGAATGGTAGGGCAGTCTCGGAGTATATTGCTGAGTTCGACACTTTGTCGAAATATGGGTTATCCCTAATAGATACTGCCGAGAAGAAGAATGAGAAATTCATTACTGGTTTGGATTGATATTTGGGGGAAAGGCTTATCAACCACATCGATGAGACGTTTGAATCGATTGTGGGGAAAGCATTGAGGTCAGAGAGTCTTTACCCTCAGTCGAAGACTGAGGTTGCATCTGCAGAGGAGCCAAAGCCGCAAGCAAGCGGTGGAGGCAAGAATAATTCCCAGAATAAGAGGAAACAAGACCAAACCATGGATGGTCAGAATAAGAAAAATAAGAAAGATAGAGAGTGCTTTAGCTGTGGTAAGAAGGGCCACTATGCCAGAGATTGTTGGGAAAAGCCTGGGGAAAGGAAGTGCTTTAATTGTGGCCAAGCGGGACATCACAAGAATGAATGTCCACAACCTCCTAGAGAGAAGTAGATCGTGAAAGCATATACTATCAACGCTGTTTCTTCTTCGTCGAATGCCCCAACTACGGCATAGAAGGAAAAAGGTGTTGTTATTCGAGGTATGCTTTCTATTTAAGATGTTTTGATCGAGTTTTGTTTGAGTTAGTCGATAGACCTTTAGTAGTGACGAACCAGATTGGTGGTTCAACTAGCCTTAGTATGATTTGTCGTAGCATGGTCTTATCGAGTTGTGGATGTATGCTTGTTTGTAATTACTTTGTTTTGGGCTCTACTGGGTTTAGCATTACTTTGGGGAGTTAATCTACTCTAAAGGAATAGGGTGGTATTAGATACCTACCTAATGATGGTGATAATAACTGGAGTTAAGGAAGTTGAGAGGTTATCGTTGTATTAAGTTCTAGTTGTCTCTGGGAGGCAAATGAGTGCTCCAGTGCTTAGTTGTTTTGCTAGTATCACTTCACGTGGATTGTCCGAATTCGGAGGAGATGTTCCTTGGGTGCTTGTCTGATATTGGTTATGGCCTTTGTGGCTTGTGCTTGGGAAATGTCGAGTTCGATTAGGATGGTTTGCGTGAGAGATAAATAGTTGTTGTCATTTTCATTGGATAATATCTTGGTTTACTCGAGGATTAATGGGCAGCTGTGACAGGATAAGACTATTCGATGATATGGACTGCCACGAGTTAGACTCAATAGGGTTATGAGATGACTCGAGTGGGACTCGAGAAAGATGCAAAGTACTGGATTGTTTAGAACATTATTTTGATGTTCTTTTTGAATAAATAGGATGTATTTGTTGATCATGGAAGGTGCAACGAAGATTAGGACGATTCAAGTTGGACTTGAACTCGTAAAAGAAAATGGATGTTCGTTGATCTTGGAGATGCAACGAATAGGGAGACGACTCACATTGGACTAGGGTCTGTAGGTAATGGGTACTCAAGACTGGGTCTGAGTTTATGGGTAATACATTGACTCGAGTTGGACTCGAGAAGGCTGCAAGGAATTGGATGGGCTCGAGTTGGACTCGAGAGGGCAGCAAGATAATGGATAGACTTGGGTGGGACTCGAATGTTTCGGGCGGACTAAAAGCAGGGGTATCTGGGGAAGCCCACTTACCTTGGATCCGTTGGACATGATCTAGTTATCCTTGGAGGATAAACGTACGTTGGACGTACGGTAGTCCATTTGGAGGCAGAGTTTCCATTAGTTATTGATGTTGGTTGGACCAGACATACAAGTATCGACGTATTCATGGCTTTGGTAGGTGATAGATAGGATTTGTTTGATGGATGCTATGGTTGTTGTGTTTGCTCCTACCTTTTTTTCTCTTGAGTATAACCTGTAGGATCCTGTTGAATGGAAATAGTATAAGTTCGTTGGTCATGGTGATATGACGGGCGTAAGATACTTTACGTTAGACTTGAAGTATGTTGGGCATTGTGGAGCGTCCGTTGACCTTGGAGATTCAGCGGATATAGCAGCCTCAAGTTGGACTTGGACTCGAAGGTAGGGTACCTAGATTCATTGGATGAGTCTAGTTCACCTTTAGAAGGTAAATGTACGTTGGACGTGTAGTACGAGTATAAGTGGAGTACCTAGGTTCATTGGATGGGTCTAGTTTGGCTCTAGGAGGTGAATGTACGTTGGACGTGCAGTACGAATGTAGGAAGGACTCAAGTTGGACTTTAAAGGACATTTGGAATGTAGTTGAAAATTTGGTGTATAGGGTTGGATTAACTAAGAAGATGACAGTATAGACGAATTCCATAGTACCGGACTAGGTGCGATAGCGGATGCTTTGGGTAGGAGACATGCCAGCTTAGAGGCTATTTTTCTGGAATGGAAGCAACTAGAGTATATCATGGGATATGACTTCAGACATAAATGTGAATTGGATTCAGAAACGCTAGTAAGCTTGACGATTAGATCGATCTAGATTAAGTGAATCGGTTCCAGTCAGAGGGACGATCCCAACCTATTAGAAATTACCTCTAGGTTAGAGATGGGAATCGATGGCGAGAGAATGACATAAGAAAGTCGTATCCAAAACTTTTTGCCTGGTAAGATTTACTTTGCAATTTAGTTATTCCGCATGCTAGGATAGACTTGTTTTGTTTGTTTTACATGTTTGATTGTTGTTTTATGGCTGAAAGGCATGCGGAAACCTTTGTGTGTTTTGGTTAAGGAATTACAGGGACGAAATTTCTTAAGAGGGGGAAAATGTAACAACCCGCATTCTACGCATCGGAGGATCGTAGAATATTTATTTCTTTCTTATATGAAGTCGTATGGTCATGTGGCTTTGGGAAACGACCATTGGGGTCATTTCCCATGTTCATGATTTTTGCCGATTTTTAAATGATCGTTTTGCCCCTAGCTGATCTTGTTTTGGCAATAACTTTTGATTAGAAAGGAGTTTTGACCTGAAATCATTTCCATTAGATTCGCTTGATGGTTTACCTTTCCGTAGAGTGGTTATAATAGCCAAACGGACTTACCGTTTGGGAGATATGGCTGAAATAAGGTTTGTAAGGTGAAAGACTGCTTAACCGGGCCAAATAATGTGATTAGTGAATGGGCCCATAACCCATTTCGGGATTAGGGTTATGAGGAGACTGAAAAGAGTTAGGGTTTCATTTCATTTCAGTTTTCTAGCCGCCACTTACCTCTTAGAAACCCTAAAAATGGCCTTCAACCTCTAAATCACCTCCAAATCACTTTCTAATCAAGGATTAAGCTTAGCAACATCAAATTGAGGAGAGAAAGCACCAAGGCAAAGTTTGAGCTGCTGTGTTACATTGGGAACAACGCCAAACAGAGATTTATTTCAGTTTTGAGGTTTTATTTGTGGCTAAGGTGAGTGATTTGCATAGTTCCTCACTAATTATGGTTAATTAAGGGTAATTAGTGTTGATTAGCGAATTTATACACTAATAAAATCTGGAAAAATATTTATAAATTCTTAAATAATGTTTTAGACCTCTGTTAGAGATTTGGGTTAATTTGATTAAGTTTAACTAATCATGTCACTAGTTTTGCTTAAACATGCTTAAGGGAAAATATGGGGTTTTGGCTATGTTTGATCCATTTTAACCTATCATATTGATGTTTTGGTTGAGGTCACTTCTACTTGTTGCTATGACTGTATGGAATGCTTTGTGTTTGTTTAGAACCGTTAGAATAGTCAAAAACGCCGTCGTGTGGCGTAAAACAGTCGATGGAAAGTTGCAGGAAAATATGTAGGAAACCGGATCGGATCGCCCTCTATCCGAACCGACCCGATCATGAATGTGGAGACCACGAGCTGGGGGACTGTTTCCGACCCGAACCACCATGTGGAGACTCCGAGTACCATCACGAACCGATCAGGAGTCCACGAGCAGCTCGCACCTGAAGCTCCGATCCGATCCGAAGTCACGACCCGATCCGATAGAGGGCGAGCACTACGATCCGACCCGAACCCAATTGGTGCCCACGATCCGAACCGATGGGGGAATGTCATCCGATCCGATCCGAAGAAGCTTGGCACGAATCGATGGGGGACTCTGGAGACCGAATCGAATCGATGGCTGTGAGGAGATCCGAACCGATCCAGTGATGACCAATAACCCGAGATGCAAAGGTAGTCCAAATGGAAGTTAGAGCTCAGGATCCAGTTGGGAACCAATGAGTTCACTTCATGGTTGGGCTTTGCTGCGGGACGTGTGCAAAGGGGTTGTCGGTATTCATAACTTTGGTTCACCACTGAGAGACGGATAGTGGGCTTGTAGTGATAGTTGTACGGGATTGGATTCCGTCATGGCCCAATGGATAGGTGACTAAGGTAGTGGATATCGTATACTTTACGCACCGAGTGAGAGATGTGAGGATGGTTGCTATGCTTGATTTTTGCCATCACTATGACAAGCACACCCCCACCCCCGTATGCTTGTACACCATATGTTAGTGGCACCTTAGAGTGTTGTACAGTATGTAGTGCTAACTCTTTTGTTGCAGGTCCAGGTTCAGATATGATTGGATTATACCTGTTATTGTTTTGTTTTGCTGCTTATCGCTCATACCAGACTTTTTGTTTGACCTAGAGTTTTATGTCTCTTCTTATTACTCTGGGTGCTCTCACGAGCAGACTAGAGACACGTTAGCTGGGTATGCACGGGTAGCTGATCCGGAGATGAGCAGGAGGCATCCACGTATGATACATATAGTATTCTCCCTGTGTTGTTGAAGATCACTGCTTGGGCATTAGTAGTGCATCTTCTACTTTAGCTTTCTTTTGTTTAGAGACAATAATTTGGGAAGTTGTAATAAGCTGTATTTGGATTTCCCCTGCTATGTTGGTTTAATTTTCAGCTTATGCACTGTCTCGCCTGTTTTATGTCAAGATTATGTTATTATTATATTTTGTTCCATGCGCTGTGAGACATTCTACAGGATTCTTTGTTAGTTCCTTCATCTTCTTTCCATTCTTTGGCGACCGTCCCGTGCTAACTGGACATGTGTACAGCACACCTTTGGAGTAAATGTTGGTTGGAGCGGGGCGGGCCGTCACACAACCAACTCAATCAATCCATTGAATTCACATTCAATATTAATCTTTACCTTTATTTAACATATTTGAACATCAATCGGTTAATAGTTGATTGAATTCTATTTATTTATTATTTATTCAGATTCTAAATTCCAAATTTATTTAAATTAATTTCAAAATCATTGTTAATTTAATTTCACTTAACTAGTTTAAGTCCCAATTCCAAATCCAATTTGAATTTCATTCAAATCAGTCTACACACAATATCTCAATAATTTGATAAAATTATTCTTTTCCATGCAAAAATATATTTTGGGTAAAATTATTTCATTTACTCTCTTTACAGAACAATATTGTATTCATTATCAGTTCAATGCTTCTCAACACTTGAACCGATCAAATAACAAAATACAAAACATTTGTATATAATAAATCTACAAATACGCTCTCTCATATATATATACTCAGCTCAATCTAGGGTATTACGGACGCAGTCTCTATCGAGTTACACCATAGACAGAGCCAAGGTTGTTGCTAAACCAATGTCTCTGATACCGCTGTAACGACCCATGGGTTTTCGAGCCCGAAAATCAACACAAAAACAATACGTCGAACCTTCAAGCACCTAAAATACTGGAATGTTATTATTAGAAAGAAATTAGAGGGTGATATAAGAAAGAAAGAAATGAGAAGAAGAAAACACATTATGATCCGAGTCTCAACATCGCAGCAGAGCAATATATAATATAGAAATAAATCTTTATATACAGCTTTAAATAAAAACTTACAATCATCGGAGTATATCAACACATTTGGGCAGTTATAATAATCTTTCCTCATATACAACACTCAGAGGAATAATAATATCATACGTCTGGTGCAACGGCCCGTAAATCTGTACTATCTGAGTTGACTAATAACACCACACATCCAACCAAAATGGCACAGAAATATGAATCATTATTAGAAATAAGTTAGAGGATGAGAAATAGAAAGAAATATTAGAATAGAAGAAAATGAAGATCACAAACTCACAGCGGAATGAATAAAATATATTATATAACATAACTTTTGAAATACAAATCAGTAATTTTATATACATACCATCATCAGAGCGCAACAGTTATTCCTAGAACAGTTATAAACACCTGTTTCCAGATACAAACATGGTACACAACGGAATATATGATAGTCTATAGCTAACTGGTGAAGCCTCCTGCTTTAACTCCTCCGAGTGAATCTGAAAAATCCCGACTACTTGACTGCCCGTACAAATTTGGGCACCCAAGAGTTTAGGGAAAACAAAAACAAAATAAACTCTGGGTCAGTCATAGGACTGGTGTGAGTAAGCTCCAACCATTTGTTTAACTTCAAAAATCCTTTCGAAAGAAATGATAATCGTAAGACCGATCCACACATAAACACGGATGGTTTTTACCTTACGATAACCCAAAATATTTTGATACGAAAATCCAGTGATATTATAATAGTGTCTAAATCAAATAAATAACAATCTAGCGGAACGTTTGCATCTCACGCTCCATATATAATATAAAATCTAAAACCGCATGGCGCTTATTAGAGATGGGATTTCCAACATAAGGTATGGAACCACCTTCCGATAGTGTATCTCTAGAGAGGAATACACTGGGTTCAACACGAACGTCTTGCAACCCAGCCCACACATGACCTACCACTCATTTCGCTTGAGTGTATCGAATGTATATCACCAACGGTTGGAATCGACAACTGTTTCCCGAATGGGATAGCATCAAATAGAATCAGGAATTAAATGAATCTCTAGATACGTGATAATACACCCTAATGCGAGTGACCCACATAGCCATGCTGCCTGCCCAATTTTTTTCATTTCCCGGTTGTTGCGGCCTGAGGCTACGATAACTTTCCATTCATTGATAGCACAATCACTTTGAATGCTACATTGTCAGATCCGTTAATCACTAATTGATTTGCACAAATATATTCTCGATATTATGCTAAGAGAATAAATTCTCCGCCACCATATATATTTATACAGACCAACATATATGATCATTGAAAATACTTTGTTAGACATTCGTCCATATAGGTTCGTTCTGGGATTGAATGAAACCGAAGGCACAATTTCCATTAATAGAAAAATCCCTTGCATTTTACTCCGTCTTCGTTATCTTCATATAATCTGATTCGCAATGTTACTGCCAATACGGAGTGGTTCACGGATAATAATCCAACCGGTCTCTCCATATTAACAACGATATTGGCAAATACTTCGATAGTCGGTTATTTAACTATCGAAGAAAAACAAACAAACATTCATCCATAACATCAATCAATCACTGGGCCTGTTAATTAATATTTCATTAATTAATTCACGGTTTATTTAGTATAATTAAATATTACATTCGAATTTGGACAAGAGTCTTCTGAGGCATAGTTATAATTTAATTTTTAGAATTTTACTGTAATTTTTAATTAATTAAATATGCAACTTTTTTATTTGGATTATTTTGCACCCTATATCAATATTTTGGGGTTTCATAATATAAGTTAAACTACCGATATTATTATATTTTTAGGATCGTGGTACCTTGTTGGACACGACCGTATTCTTACTTCTGTCTGTAGCAGCTCGTCTGTAAACAGATTTTTTTTCGTAGCGACGTACGAAAAACCAATAATCCATATAAGACTCTACCACACCCATGTTACGCACGTCCTCTTCACCTCGCATGTTACCCACTTGCGTTACCATCTGGCCACTCTTCTCTTCCATGCTTTTTAGCACCTTACATATATCCAACTGTTAAATAATTACATCCATTCGGTTTCAAGCACACTAAACACTACACACACATTTAAGATAGAAAATAACCCATATATATACACGAAATCAATACAATACCCAGTGGAAGTAATTATAGATATTACATAATACATTAACGCATGTATAATCATTCTAAATGAAAACTAAATGAATAATAACCAATTTAGTTCAACGGCAAAATCATCCTCGTCATCAGTTTAGAAAAGCGGGCCTTCCAAGCTTGTATCCGTGCCTATCAAGGTACTGTGTTCCGTGCATGCCAAGCTAACTGGTACCGTGCTCTCCACGCTTTGTTTTCTCCGTGCTTCCCAAGCCATTACTTGCCGTGCACCCCAAACTTCTTCACCTTTAAATACAGATCCGTAACTCCCAATCCAATTTCCTTTCCAGTTTTCTTACTCCAACCGAAATCACAAATTTCAGTATCTTCAGTTTACAATCTCGCTCTCCACTCACCTCATCAAATAAAAAAACTAACAAAATTCCTAAAATCTCAGAGCATGTTTTTCTTACTCAATAATGATGGATCTTCAAACGTTGTTTTGGGTGCAGATCGCGATTTAAGGATGTGGTGGAGTTCAATAATACGTTGTGGAGATGGATGAACTCGTAAAGGAGGGTGCTGGGTGTTTTACTATGTGAATTCAAATGCATGGCATGTGAAAGAAGAAAGGAAGGGATGGGCTACGGTTATGGTGAAGCTGAAAATGGAATTGAACAAATACCGGTGGAATCTGTTTGATGAACTGTGCGATGTGGTGGGAGGCATCAATGGGGTGGATCACTAATCGGTATTCACTGTAGTAGAAAGCCCCATTTTGTTTGAAACTTGACTAGGCAAGTTAAGGTATTTTGTTCACTGGGGATGACGGGTTAAGGAGGTAATTAACTAAGTTAATCGCGAGATTAGGGGATGATTGGATTTAAAAAGGTGGGATGTTTTGTTTTGAAAATCAAGAGCGTGCATGTGAAATAATCACTGAAGGGTGAAGAAACATTAGCGAGAAGAAAACCGTTGACTTGGAGCTCAAATGGTAATTAGCGTGAAAGTTTTAATATTACATATATTGGTGATTTCGATTATGTAAAGCATGGTGTAGTCGATTCCGGTGATGGGCTGAAGCGGAGGAAGCCTGAGGTCGAGATTTCTTTGGGGAAACAGTTGCTGAAGGGAGATGGTACTGATGACTGTAGTATTGGTTTTTGTGTTCTGGAAATGAAGAAAAGTCTGGAAATCTTTAATCAAAAGAATATTGCCTGGGGACGAAGTACCTACGGGATGATTATGTGATTTGTAATCTTTGGTTTAGGACGACAAATTGGGTATCCACGAGGTAATCATTGATTTAGCAGTTTTAAATCTATGATACTGGTTCGAAACTAGGTGAAAGCCGCAAAATGATGAATGTCAAGGCAGGAATTCGTATTTGAAATCCCTGTCTATGTGGCCGAATCCTTAGGTTAAGAATCTAACAGAACTTGTCTCAAACTGATCATGTTGAGAACGTAACATCGAGATCTATACTACTGTGCTGGAGAACGGAGTTACCAGAATTTCATAGAGAAATCTGATGTCTATTTCATTTTAAAGGAAATAAAAAGCAAAATCATCAGCTACAGAACAAAGTGAGTAAACTCACTAACTCTGAATCGTTTATATTTTTATATAAACGAGTTTTAAATTTATTTATAGTAATTTTATATTGTGTGATGATTGTTTGGCTGAATGGTTGATAAATTGGTTGAATTGGTTGCTATAGTTATATCGTTGATCATTTAATAATTCTGTTCACCATAATAATTCATATTTTTGTGAAATTAATGTTGATTAACGTCTGTGGATGAAGGGAGACAGGTTGGAGGAATCCAACTGGATTTCTTAATATTTATATTACTGTTGTTATTTATTGTGATATTTGATGTGATATAAAATGACTGATTAATTATGTTTGAATTACACTGGCCCTAGAAATTTGGTATTTTAACACCGTAAAATATTTTCGAATAATAAGAAGGGATTTAAAATGTAAAAAGGGAAATTTATTTCCAAAGTAGAAAACTAAAATTTAAATGCACTTGAGAGTAGAAACTTGATTTAATAAAACAAGAAAGTTGATTATAAATAACTGGTACAAATTTAGTAAAGTACTGTCATAGTATTAACTGAAAAATAAATTCAAATTTGAATTTATATGGAAAGGTGAAAATCGGATTTGAAACCAATATTTGAAATAAGATTTGAACTTAGCAAATTATAAAGGGAAATATAAAAGAAAATTTAAATGATTGGAATAAGAATGAGATTTGTATGAAAACTCTGAATAAAGGTTATGAATGGAATTTGGGTTTAAGATATTATTTTAAGTATGAAAATCAAATTGATTTGATTATATATAAAAGGAATATATTTAAGATCAAAGTGAATAATGGTTTAAAGGAAATATTTTGCAAATGAAATATTTATTAAGGAAATTTAGATGACTTGAAATATGAACACAAATTGGAAATTTGAGTAAAAAGGGAAATGAAAATCGTTTTAGGACAAACGATGAGTTTTAGTTCAAGATTCAGAATATTAAATAAATTGGGAAAATGTTTCATAGATTGGAATAGTTATAAAGGAATTGAAAGGATAAATTCAATAGTGAATTTGAAATTTGAATTTACCTGAAATGGTAAATAAATTCTGAAGTTCGGAATACAAATCGAATATAGAGTATTCGAATGAGGGTTGTTTATTGGAATTCGATTATATCTAATTTAGGGAAGTAGTATTTTACTTTCAAGTTTGTATCAAATTTAATAATTTAATTATTTATTTATTTACTGTAATAACCCGGAAATCTGAGCCAATTAAATTTTTTTATTTTGGCAATTTTAGTGAATTTTGAATATTTAAACTGAATTATTTTAAATAAAAACAACGAGAAATTTATTTTGAATAGTTTAGAACATATATATTTATATAGATCGTCGTTTGAATATAAATATTTTATTTTAATTATAAATGGAACTGAAAATGGCGTGGTAGTTCGAAAATTCGATTTCATGTTCATCTTGTCCCCGCCGGGATGGATGGTCATCTTCGAACGATGTGCATCATCAAGAATGGTCTTCCTCAAGTTCTCGTCTCCTGGTACATAAAGTCTACTGTCCCTACATAACCAACCCTTATCATCTAGGGTATACCTACTGAGATGGCTCAATGACTCCCCCCTTTTGAGCTTCTCTACTAACTCAACCAGCTGTGGGTCATCTCGCTGTGCCTCACCAATCCATCCCAAAAGCGTTGGTCTGACCTCTAAGGATACTAGCAAACCGGGTACAAAGTCAATGGAAGGTCTAAAGTCAAACGTAGAGATGAACTCTAAGCTTCGCCGCTCTACAAACAACGGACTCAAGGACAACCTTTTCCTACTTAAGGCGTCTGCCACCACGTTACCCTTACCAGGGGTATATGCTATCTCGAAATCGTAGGACGCTAAGAATTCCATCCACCTTTGCTGCCTTAAGTTCAAGTCCTTCTGAGAGAACAAGTATTTTAGCGATTTGTGGTCAGTGAACAATTCGAATTTCCCGCCAAGAAGATAATGGCGCCAAGACTTAAGCGCGAAAACAATAGCGGCCAACTCTAGGTCATGTGTAGGGTAAATTCTCTCATGCTCTCTCAACTGCCTTCCTCCATAGGCTATTACCCTTCCCTCTTGCATTAAGACTACACCTAGTCATGTCCCACATGCATTTGTATAAACAGTAAATGGCTTACTCCCATCTGGCAACACTAAGACTGGGGCTGTGGTCAAAGCTCTCTTTAAACGTTGGAACGCATCATCACAGTCTTCGTCCCATGTGAAAACTAGGTTCTTCTTCGTCAAGCGTGTTAATGGGGCTGATATTTTTGCGAAGTCTTTGATAAACTTCCTATAGTAGCCAGCCAACCCTAAGAAACTCCTCACCTCGGTAGCATTTTTAGGGACCTTCCAATCTTGGACGGCCACTGCCTTCGCGGGATCCACAGCTATTTCTTCTTTGGAAACCACGTGCCCTGAGAATCGCTCTTCTTTCCTCCAAAAATGACATTTAGAAAATTTAGCTTTAAGGCTATGCGCTCGAAGGGTCTCCAACACTTCCCTAAGATGTAGGGCATGCTCTTCCTCGCTATTAGAAAAGATCAAGATGTCGTCCACAAAGACTACCACGAATTTATTAAGGTACTCCCTAAACACCCTACTCATCAAGTCAACAAAGTATGCGGGGGCATTTGTCAAACTGAAGGGCATCACAAGCCACTCGAAGAAGCCGTCCGGAGTCCAAAAGGCAGTCTTGTCTATGCTATCCTCAGCCACTCTCAACAGATGGAAACCCGTGGCTAAGTCCAACTGCGAAAACACTGAGGCGCCAACTAACTGATCGAAGAGATCGTCAATCCTCGGCAGTGGGTGCCTATTCTTCTAAGTAAGCTTATTAAGTTCTCTATAGTCCACACAAAGTCTAAGGGATCCATTTGCCTTCGTGGCAAATACTACTGGAGCACCCCACTCCGATATACTACGTCTTACGAACCCCTACTCAAGCAATTCTTTCACTTGCTTACTGAGTTCTCTTCTCTCTCTTGGAGCCATGTGGCGCACTGGCAATGCAACTGGCCTTGCATTATCTACTAGATATATTCAAAAGTCTATCTCACGTTTTGGGGATAGACCCCTCACCTCATCGAAGACATCAACATATTCACAGACTATACGAACAGAATGTAAATCATCATTGGATGCGTCAAGGGATTCTTAGTAGCCAGCATTACTGGACCGCTAGGGTAACAAGAAATATCAAGGGTCTTTCCACAACGAGTCAACAATCTAACTACCCTTCTTTCACAATCTAGGATGGCCCCGTATCTAGTTAGACAATCCATACCTAGAATCAAGCCGTAGCCCATGAAGCCAAGAACAAAGGCGTTGCATTCAAACCCAATGCCCAAGATAGACACTCTCAAATCCCGACAAATCATAGAAAGATGAGCCGAACCACCAATAGGATTTGAGACTACTAAGGGATCTGTAACTAAACTAGTATTCAGGTGCAGTGTTTCAACTAATGATGTAGAGATAAACGAATGTGATGCACCAGAATCGAACAAAGTATGGAAAGGATGATCAAACAGAAAAACTAAACTTTCAACGGAAATCTTTCTACTTCGTTCTTGCAGCGGTGGGACCACGAGAGCTCGAACTTGCCCCCTTGCCCGCCCTGGTGCCATAAGAGCCTGCACCTGTCCTCCCGAGGTAGACCCTGCCCTCTGCCCTTTCCTTGGGCAGTCCTTAATCAAATGTCCCGCTTCGCCACAGTGGAAACAACCAGTCTTCTTTTTCTTCCCAGTCTTTGCTTAGTTGGCCTGGTGTCCCACATTTAAAGCATCTTTTCTTTCCCTTACCATTGTTGCCTTTACCACCTTTCTTGTTCTGTTGTTGGTGTTGCGGTTTCTTTTGATCCCCTTTCTTTTCGGGTGCCTTATTAGCTTTGGCGCCCTTCTCTTCTTCATGCATAAGCGCCATGTCAACTAGTCTCTCAAAGGTAGCCCCCATGGGGATGTGGGTCATAGCTAGCCCATGAAGCGGCTCGTTCAAACCCTTAACAAATCTCAGGGCCTTCTTTTCTGGTGTATTCACCAAGCCCAAGCCAAATCTCGCTAACTGATTGAATTTTTTAACGTATTCTTTCACTGATAGATTCCCTTGCTTCAACGCCAAAAATCTTTCCATATATAAATTCTCATCAGCCCGTGAGAGAAACTTTGCCCCAAACCTACGCCTGAAATCTGGCCATGTATCAACTGGACGCTCTCCATTAGTGACCTCCCACCAAAACGAGGCCTCATCCTTCATCATCCAGGCAGCTAACTGGACCTTTCTTCCATCTTCCACTTCAAAGATCCCAAACAATTCTTCCACCTCCTTTAGCCAATTTCGAGCTTCAACAAATGTCTTCGTCCCGTGAAAAGGTTTTCCACCCATTGCCCGAAAGTCCTTACATATCTTTGCAAAAGTATCGACACGAGGAGGAGGAGTAGGAGCATTTGCTGGACCTGCGGTGGTGGCCCTAGTCTCCAAATACCTCCTAAACCATCCTGGTCTCGTTATCCCCTTGGGTATCTCAGGAATTCCAGACATGCTGAAACGAAAAAGGAAAGATTCAATACAAAAGAACCGAAGGAAAGATATATGGCTCTTGGGGTTATGCTTTCTAAAATAAGCTTCTCTATTGAATATACTTTTCTTAAAATGTACTTTTGAAGGTACTTCTCTTTAAAAGTGTTTTTGAAAAACAGTTTTTCAAAATTCATATCCGTTCTGGTAAACTTCAGCTCTAATACCTCGTGTAACACCCCACGTCCATTAATGTCACTCACAAAGGGAATGCATTAACTTCTATGGAGCGTTTTAAGTGTGTATAGAACAGAAACTTAACAACAATATAGATATAAACAGTACTTAAAAATTTAAAATTTTATTCATTGCAGCGGTAAACACATAGGTTTGATTACATCATCAAAAACCAGAGTCAAAGTACATAATATCCATCTTGACTAAATCAAAGTACATAAATTGAAAGATATAACCCCAACACAAAATAGCCATAAATAAGATAGGCTGAACTTTTACTTCAGCGATCCAAGCAACTTCTAAAAGCAAGAGATATAACTGTCCAAAATCAAGCTCCATTGGTGCTAGTTCCACCCTGAGCACCTAGGGGGGGGGGGGGAGGAAGAAAAGAGGTGGAAACAAAGGGGGTCAGACACAAAGTCTGGCGAGTGCGATAACTTTAACAATATAATTACCAAAATAACTAGGTTAAGGCATAAGTTGGAAAATAAGGAAATGACTGTGAACAATTGGGTATGGCAGAGCAAACTAAAGGAAATAAGTTGAACAAAGATAACGTTAAAGGCGCACCTAGTCGCTATAAGATAATTACTACACCGGACCACACCAAACACCCTAAAAGTTAATCCCGCCTACAAGACTTTAATAATGATAATGGTAGTTTCGTGTATCCCTAGTTGCCTTCATAAGTGCCGCCTGCCCCTATCTCCACTAGGTGTACCCACTAACCCCATGCGATCGACTCCCTAACTCGTAAACGCCCGTGTTGGCCCCACAGTGGGGTGTATCACTCCCCAAAGTGGCAACCCGATACCACCAATAATGCACGACTTATACCTACATGATGCAACAACGTCTTACCTACCAGCTCGAGCCCACACACGCACATGAACCCGTTGGACTTGCGTTGCCACCGCTAACACGTTTTGGCCTCTTACAGTCCAGCCCAGTATGCGTGTCCCGTTCTTGACTTGGGTCGAGCCCACTAAGATACTTATGGATTACTGGTTGAAACGGGCCCCCATTACTTGACACAAGCTATCCACCTAAGCTTGGTCCCCTCTAGTACATCCTACTTAACCCTCTTCTTATTCATGTTCACTTACATGTTTCAATTTTGGTTAAGTGTTTCTAAACGTATTTCACAAGCCACCCAAGGTACCGTAACCTTGTAAAGACCTCCCACATTAGACTAACATTTGTGGCAGCTGGATTTGCCGGGCGGGTCCGGATAGTCTTACACCACAAATGAGCCTAACCTCATGTGTTTACAACTATTATGCATTTAATTTATGCCTAAGACCTCCCACATTAGACTGGCATTTGTGGCAGCTGGATTTGCCAGGCGAGTCCGGGCAGTCTTACAACACAAAAGAGCCTAACCTCACGTCTTAGGCGATTAATTACACATAATTAATTATCCCCCAATTTGAATTAATTTCCCTAATCAAATTATCAATTAATTTCAAATTTAACTATGTCCATAATTGACTCAATTATGTCCATCTATTCATGGTATGCAAAATTATACCAATTATCATCATAAATTTATTTTATGCCATTTAAGTCATTTATGCCAATTCTCAATATTAAATCTTTTAATATTATCCCTTCGCCCCACGTTGTACGTTCGTTTGTTTAACATGAAATATATGTTAGACTCGAATAGTCTAACTTATGGAATAAAGAGAAAGCATCACAACGTACATAGAAACAAAACTAGATCTAAACATAAGGGGTGAACTTACATGTGTAATTGAGGTTCTTCATCTAAAACTTGCATAGGCCAAAGTCACAAACTTGCATAAAACTTCATATGTCATAGATCTAAATCTAAAGGTTTAAACTTGTTTAGGTAATAGTTACAAACTTGCATTACATGATTCATACTCCAAACATATATAGGTGTATACTTGCATATGTGATTTATGCAACATAAACGATGGTGTAAACTTACATCTAAACATGTAAACTAGCATATAGAATTTTGTATATAACTCGCACATGTCATAGCCTAACTTTAGATCCAATTTACACATAAAATAGATGTCATGAAACATGTAAGGTTGTATATAATTTTCATTAACTTGCATATGATCCATGCCTCAATTAACATCCTAACTTGAATGTAGAGTTATCAAGTTAAACTTTATATAACTCAACACATGAATTAGTTCCACAAACATAACCAAACTAGCATATGAATTGATTGTACATAAGCCAATAATTAACATAGATTTACAAAATAACATCATAGCTTTACAACATAGATAATAACAACATAGATAGTAGCATAACAGATTTACAACATAGATAATAACATAACGGCCAACGATTCACAACATAACCATATAATCCCAAATCATGACTCAACCAAGTTAAATTGTTAATTATCTTATTAAAGAAATCGAACTCACAACTCAAAGAAGGTCTTGAGTTCTGAAATCTGAGTTCTGAAATTGATTTAGCTTTTCTTCCTCTCTAATTGGTGGCAGCTATTCTAGGTTGCAAGGTGATAACAGGGAGGCCATGATTCTAATTTTTATTTGATTTTAGGGTTTGAGTCTACATGTGTTTTTATAGAGTTTAGGATTAATTTAGGCCATCCGATCAACCCAGAATTAACCCCAGCCATTCAGACCAGATCAGAAACCCTAATGACTCAGCATACTGTCATTAAATCGTCATCAAACAAATCTGCTTGGGGGGGGGGGAGGTAGGTCGGCCTCCAGCTTGACCCCCTGGTCGACCTGGCCCTGGCAGGAAATTTTCCGCGTAGCCCAATCTGACTCTGAAATTCGAATTTTTGAAATCTATTTAAATTTTTCTGAAACTTCCGATCGCCATAACTTCTTCATACGAAGTCCAATTCACGCAAACTCAAACTCTATCTCAACCAGAATTCCGAAACGAACACAAAGGCGCAACCTGTTTCCCTTAATTCTCACATCTGAGTTTAGTTATTCTTTAATTTGTGAACATTAATATTGAAAATTACCGGGTGTTACAATTGTAGTCTATGCTGATCCACTTACGATGTTAGTGTGATTTTGTGTTATTAATGAATTCATCATGTTTGTAATGACTACCTTATGTATATTTACATTGCTTTGAAGTCATAACTCAATTAATTGGGGTTGTGAAGTACCATTATTGCACCCGTCAAGTTCTAAGGCTTCACAATTCACTTATATCGCATTTATTCATTTTAGGTTTGGAATTTTGTTCGTTTTAGAACCAATAATGAAAACCAATGCATTCAAATGTTACGTGTTGATACGGTGAATCAGAGAGGTCTCTTTGATGCCCCAAAGAAGTCATGAGCCTTGGTAATCGACTACGGACACTCGCGGGGGGCGAATCCCCGTAGGTTTGACCTGGGCAACGGCCAAGGTTAGAACTGGCCGATAGGCCGAAAATGGGCCGGTTGACATGTTTTGTTTTTGTATGAAAATGGTCGACCGCCCTATTTTGACCGATCGACCGGTTTTCTGCTATGGACCAAAGGGACCTCGGTCCACAGTCTACTCCCATCCAGGCTCTTTTCCAGCCAGAGCTCGGGCCGTTCGGACTTCGATTATGAACTTCAGCTTTACGAATTCACAGATTCCAGCAGCCTGATTCATTGACATTGATTTTTATTTGATTCATTGAATATTGATCTTTAATTGACTCTGTTCTCATTGTTTAATGCGAATTGCATTAGAAATCGTTCTAGAGCCGGTGCGCTCTATTTTATGAATCTACATACTCGTTAATTCGGTTTTGACCCTCGGTATTAGTTCGATTATGATTCACAACTATAAAACGTGAACTATCAACTCGATATCCTTCGAGTCTATTCTGATATAGTTTAAAACCTTCTGGTGCTGGTTATGGATGATTAACTCTCCTTTATGCGGCATTCTTTCCATGCTTATTTGCATGTCTTATTTGCCTTAGTTTCGCGGTGATTCTTGAATTGGATTGACCCATCCATTTTGAGATCCTCGTATTATTTTCTGAGAATATCATCCATCTTCGACATCACCCAACTGTGAGACAGATTTTTGTTGTTATTAACGATTCTAATTTATATTCGTTAGCTCTCTTTTGTTTGTAAATTCTCATAATAATGAGGGTGACCTTTAGAATGATGACTCTTTGTATTTCACATAACTTGTGAATTTTTGGGATCCTTGCACCCATTTTTGGGTGACACTTTTGTGAGTAATTGATTTCAAAATTAAATTTTTTATTTTTGTGATTCAATCTATTTATTTGATTGTCCTCCTTAGTGATCGACCACTAAGGATAAAGGGAAGCTGTTTTGTAGAGAGATCCGATGGAATGTTTTAAGCTTGGTGACCACGATAAGCTTAATATAATCCTTACCTCGGATTAATGATCTATTTGATAAGTTAATTATGCTATGGTCATTTCACTTTTTGAATTAGTGACCGATTTTAACCAATCCCTTGTTTGTGTGCTCGTATTGTCGTGGTGGTTAACAAATATTTCAGTTTATTTTGTTAACCTTAATGAACACAATTTTGGAGGTCATAACTTGACTGGTTTGACCTCATCCTTGTTGGTGATATTTTTGGGTATTTGAAAAAAAGAAGTTTTCAAGCTTGCTGAAATTCTTTCAACTTCTACCATTTATCCTGTTTATATGATTTAGAAGTTGTTCGTGAAATATTAGAGGACGTACTAATATTTAAAATTTGAGATTTTTGTTGTTTATTGGAAACTTAAAAGTTCCAATGTATTCGTTTTGAAATATTAGAGAACGTGCTAAAATTTCCTATTTCGGGTATATAGCCCGGATTTTTATTTCATGATCTTGTTTCCCCAAATGAGATCGCTTATCCTTTTCTATGTATGAAAATATAATAAGTTTGAATACTTTTAAGGAAAATTTGATGAGTAATACCCTTTAGCCAAAATATGATAGGGAACGCTCGACAATTTTAGATAGTCGATATTCCCAACTTGTAATCTGATATGTTTACTAGTTCATATTGAACGGTTAGAATTTGAGTAAGGAAATTTTAATTTGTTGAAATCACTTATGAAAGAAAAATAAGCTAGTCTCTCGTATATGTTCGTGACTTTTATTTAAACATCATATGTATATAAGCATAAGTTATATAGTGATTCATAACTCAAAGTTTAAAATTCTTGTAATAATTCATAAGTGATTCTTAGTTCATTATAATTATGTATACCAATACATAGTAATATGCTAGGTTGTTATCTTTAAGTTTTTCCTTAAATAATTGTGAGGACGCAATTTCTTTAAGGGGGAAGTCTATAACAACCCGCATATTTGACGATAATATATTTAAGTATTTTATTTAAATATAATGTCGTTAATCGTTAATCGAATGTGTATCCAAAAAGTCACATTTTGCATACGGTTGAATTTGAACTCAAAACCACTTCCATTGAGTTCAAAACGTCGTTGAGGAGTTCAAAAAGTAGAAACTTCGATATGTTTGGAGATTGTGAAATTCGGGACTTCGGGTAGGGCTTGGGTTAGTCAAACTAACCCATTTCAGCCCTACTTAGTACCTCCCACAGCCCACTCCTCTTCATTCATTCTCCAACACTTTAAAGGAATAGAAATGAGAGAGGGAAAGGGAAATAGAAATCTCCTAAGCCCATGTTCATCCTCGAAGCTCTGATTCCTGTTGAAATCTTGTGCAAATCCATGGAGAATCTTAGGTAAGCTCCATCTCTATCTTCCCCAACCCTATTCCTCTTGAATTTGTGTGATTTCCTATGACCTAATTCTTAGAAATCTTGTTCATATGATCATAGGTTGGTTATTCTTATGTTTAGTTGAAGTGAGAGTGTTCTTGCCTCATCGAAGAGCCTCTCATTCATTTTCAAGCTCAAAGATCCTTCATTTATCTATAATTGAGTCAAAGGTGAGTTCTTTATGAACTCACATCAATGCCACAAGCTTTAAGCTTGTACAAGCGTACTTATATACTATTTATGATGTTCATGTTTGTTTGAATTAGTTTGGTTCTTGGTTGATTCTTGGATATACGTTGATTTCAAAGTTTGGTTGAAATTGAGTTTAAAAATCTTCACGTGCATATGCATTGAATTGCACTTGCCTCTGGCTTGAAGGTAGGGTCTACACGCACCAGAAAAGGGCGTCACAAGACCGGGAGAGGAGTGTTGAGAAGTAGTGGTCGCGACGGGGGACGAATCCCTCGTAACTGGTGCCTGGGCTCGCGCCCAGGCAAAACCGGTCGACCGGCCCAAGTGGGCCGATCGACAGGTTGGGGCTTTGCCCCAAAACATTCGACCGACCCCCTTGGGCTAGTCGACTGGTGACCAGCCTGGGCGTGAGCCCAGGCACGGTCACCTTTCCCCCAGGTCACTCGTCGATGCATGCGACACCGTGTTCTCCTGACCTCCTTCTTTGACCCTCCCCCGTGCGTATCGTGGTGATCTTGAGCTCGTTCGGATCATCGTTGTTGCACCATCTCGTATGGCTTTCAAATCGTTTTGAAACCATGAAATGCGGGTTTATATTTTATGATTTTGGTGTTCCATTCCCTACAGCGACAGTTTTTATGAATAATTAAACCACAATGAATAATGGGGTTTTATATTATCAATGGGCATCGAACCAACGTTTTATCAGTTTTTTTAAATCCAAATCCTTTTAAAATAAATTCGATTTATAAACCCGGTTCGGATTTTATTGATTTATATATGATTCCTTATCCTATCGACCGAACGAGAAATTTAGTTTATTTACCTTAGTAAAACTGAGGACTATGACCCCTTATATGTCTACTTCGGCGAATAAATTTTGGACTTGTGCGTTCGAACATATCTGGTGATTATCACTGTTTTGAGTATGAACCAACAACAGGTTCGTAAATATCCGAGAATAGCGAGTGGTTATGGGACATTTAGCTACTTTCTTATATTAACTATCCCAATGTTATTTATACTCACCCGAATCGTTGTGATCCTTTATGACTTGTGTTTTGTGGTTCTCGATCGCCCCAGTGGGATTTATGGTTTCTTGGATTTCACCTATGGGACTTCAGTCCAAACATTCTATGATTTATGATGTTTTCTAGAGATCTAACGATTTATGTGTTTTCTCTTTTCCGGGGTCACAACCCGACTTCGCGGGGAGCTTCGGCTCAAACATATGTGTTAGCTACCTAAAGATCGTTTCTCACCTTTTATGAGCATGCCTCTTTTTATGTGTCTTCTGAATTTCCAGAGATTTCCTTATGTGATTTCTCTCTACCGGGGTCACGACCCGGCTTCGTGGGGAGCTTCGGCTCAAACATATGGGTTAGCTACCTAGAGATTGTTTCTCACCTTCTATGAACATGCCTCTTTTTACATGTCTTCTGAATTTCCAGAGATTTCACTAAGTGATTTCTCTTTACCGGCGTCACGACCCGGCTCTGTGGGGAGCTTCGGCTCAACTTTTGGGTTCGCTACCTAGAGATCATATCTCGTTTTCTATGACCAAGCCACTTTTTCTGATGTTTTCTGGATTTCTAGTGATTTCTGGATTCTTGATTACTTCAATGCGATGCGCGTTGATTTGATTTATATTTGGCATTTATTTGTCAATTCTTATTGTTATATGCTCTTTTCTTGTCGTGAGACGTTAATGAGATTTTATATATGTTGACATCTATGAATCTTCCTGTTTATCCTTATCATGTCATTTATATTATCTCTCCTAATATTGTCTCCTATTATGAATAAGAATGGTTTGACTGATCCGTTTATTGTTTATCTTTGTGTAAATAATACTCGGGTTAGGCCGAGGTATTTCAGGTGATTCTTCTTGACTCCAACATGGACTATCCACCACTTTTGGGCTAACTACTTTAGTGTTGTAATTTTTGGGTTATATGTATATGAGACTCCTTTGTGTACATATTATTTTGAGTAGCCTCGTGCCTATTCTTATGTTGTATTGTGGATTGACTATGACCACTATATTTTATTTACACTCATGTGTTATATTCATATCTATTTCCGCCTTAGTGATGTGAATATCTTAGTCTGACTCTGTTTTATTTATATGTATTTTATACTGCTTTCCAAACTATATATAACCACTGTGAAGTAGATTTGAATTTGATTTAGATGTGTCGGATTTCCTCATGAGAAATTTAAAAGTAGACCACATTATCCGACATATTTAACGCTCGTTCAAAGCTAATATACAGATGGTTGCTCCTCAACAGCCTTATTCTTCGGGTTAGTTGACACCGTTTCTTGCAATGGCCTTGGCTAACGCAAGTATAGAGGTGGGGCGTTAGAGCATTACTTGGCCTTTTTAATTAAACATCTTTAATTATATTCAATAAATTTTCCATATTTGGAGTTTATCTTTTATTTATTATTTTATAAATAAGAATATCCTTAAAAATCATTTCATTTAATTGTAAACTTTTCAAATACGGTTTATAATATTATTTACGGAAATCATAACTTATGTTTCCCACAACTTCTCTCATTTATAAATTAACACCATTCTTGGATAATCGTGAAATCATTTAAGCTGGGGTATTTATTTACCTCTCAGACCTTGACCAACAACATTCATATCTTCAGAATAGATAGAAGTTTGTTAACCACTTGTTTTCCTTTGAAAACTCTATTTAAATCTCAACACTGTTTACTGAATTAATTACGAAGTAAACTATTATTATATTCTCGATAAATCTTTAATAATGCTTTTTAATATTATACTCAAGTTTCGATTCCATTATAAATAGAATCCTTTATGAAATTTCTTTAACATCACTTTATAAGTATTCTTCAACTTGTTTACAACAACAATACTATATTGGTTTTAAAATCGTATATAATTATCTTTAACAATCTAATATAAATATCTTTACAAATCTCATATAAATATCTTTATAAATCTTACCTTTATATCTTTTACAACTCTTATAATGACATCCCTTACAAATCCTTACATTTATTTTTCATTAAAAAAATTCACTTATCATCTGTAACAAACGTTACAGATTTCATTTTGAATTTTTTTATTTTCTTTTAATATACCCTTTTCTAAATCATAATGACAACTTAATAGTTCAACTTATTATTTGTTATAATTATTACAAATTCATTATTTCCAAAACTCTTACTTCATTTACAAATTCCATTTGTAAATCATTATAAATAACTAATGTTTCGATTACATTTCCAACTGTTAATCTTTCATCAACAAAATCGTTTGTAAATCATTTACGATGACTTATCTTCTTTGCCAGTTCCAAAATCTTTACTTAACTTACACTCTCGACTTCGCTTAATATCCTAAACTTCGCAATATCACATTCCGAACCTCAGAACAAATCTCACTTCGTTATTTCATACCAATTCCCAATTCCTTGATTTCCTTTTTCTAATTTCAAATATTAAGAAAATATTTAATTTAAGCAATCCTACTTGCTTGAAAATCCCTTTTTATAAGTTCGTTA
Organism: Allium sativum; assembly: GCA_030737875.1. NCBI lineage: Eukaryota > Viridiplantae > Streptophyta > Magnoliopsida > Asparagales > Amaryllidaceae > Allium > Allium sativum. Next base: position 896,308,263 of record CM060920.1, read on the forward strand.
TAAAAACTCGGTTTTAATATAAAACCCGTCCGTAAACTCCATTCACATTTCTATTAGATCCATTTCAACTTCAATCACTTTTTAAATGAAATTGAAATTAAAAAGTAATCTTCTAAATTATTATTAATTAAAATAATAATTTATTTCAATCATTAACTACAGTACCAGTAGTTAACTTCTTAATTAACTAAAATAAATAATAAATTCCTTCTTAAAATTTTATTAATTTTACTACAAATATTAGTTATACCATTTCATTAGATTAATTTAAAACAAATAATTTAATATTCACAGTTCAAAACGATTAACTTAGTAAACCCAAAAACACGGTTATTTCGTTAACCGATCCCAATTAGTTCTTCTTTTAAATTAATAATATAATTAATTAAATTAAATAATTTCATTCAATTATGTCTTAACAAAACAATTATCTAATTCTTAACCGTGAGGTTAATTCCGGTTCAATTGCTTATAAATCTGATTAACATAAGCATTTGCTTTATAAAACCATTTAATATTCGCTTATAAATTTAAATACTAAATAAGTATTTCCTTTTAATAACTTTTATACAAAATAATATATTTCAAAAACTACCTTCAGCTATAAAATAAATTTTATAACTTCAATTCTATCAATTTACCTGATGGTAAATGTAACAACCCGTAATTTTAAAGCGGGACATAAGAGATAATTAAAGAATAATTAATTATTAAAAGAAAAATTCGGTGAAATGGTTACGCCATTGCGTTCTTCTTGGAATTCTGCTTGAGATAGAGTCTGAGTTTGTGTAAAACGGATACCGTATGATGGAGATATGGACGAACGAAGTTAGGCAGAAAAACCGGATACAGACTAGAATGCACTGGCGCACTTAAGAAGTGCGCCAATACAAAAATGCACTTGTGAAGTATGACAGTACAAAAATGCACTAACGCACCTGCCAAGTGTACCCATACCGAGGGTCGTCCAGCACAGAATTCTCGAGTGTTCTGTGATGACGTGTCTTGTTCTGATTTGCTGGAAGACCTGTCTTCGAGCTATGTGGTTCTAATGACCTCCTAGTTCATTAAAGGCTCAAATTGATCCTAGACATCTATATATACGTAGTTAAACCTAAACGCTAACATCATAACCCTAAAACTATGGTGTCGTCCTGTTGTTCGTCTACAAGCTAGCCTAGCCTCCTTCATCTTCTCCAAACTAGAAAATTAAATCCAAACTAGTAATCGATTAAAAGAACTTAAAATCAAATGTCTACATCAAAGGATAACTTAACAAATTCAGAAATTAGATCCCAGAATACAAGATCCGTCCTTTTTTCTGTAAGTTCAGTTATTATTTGGAATTAAACATCTAATAGAAATCATGACTGTAATAATCGGATCTAGAACGATGCCTAATTCTGATTTATGCCTATCCTTTTGTCAAATCTAAATTTCTTACGCCTATGAGACTATTGTGATTGATGCAATGACACCTATCATGCCTATGAGACTGTTGGACTGACATAATAGAACCTATCATGCCTATGAGACTGTTGGACTGACATAATAGAACCTATCATGCCTATGAGACTGTTGTGACTGACATACTAAAACCTATCATGCCTATGAGGTTGTTGGATTGACATAATGGAACCTATCATGCCTGTGAGGCTGTTGTGATTTATATGGTGGAACCTATCATGTTGTACATCCTATGCCTGTGAGACTATTGTGATTGATATAGTGGGACTTATCATGTTGTACATAAAAATTAGTGATTCTCTTAAGTCCAATTCTATCTAATCTTTATACCTATGGTGTAAATTGCTTGGCTTGTCTACACATATTGTTAATGTACAACATTGAAACATGATTCTTGAATTGGGTACATCTTTACATGCATATTTTTCTTTACGTCAATTCTTACACTCCTCTATTTTTCCCCTTTTACTAGCTTTTGTGAATACTAAGTTCATGTGGAACTTAGATTGAATCTCATTGTACATGCGATTATAACACGGGGAAAATTGGGTATAATTTAATTGAGTAAATTTTGGGCATAGTATGGAAATGTGGCATAAACTTGTATTGGTTTGACTTATGGAAAAATTTGACATACAGATTTGGACACATATGACAAATATGTAAATTGTCTAAAGATGAATGTGCCTAACCCGAGGATAGATTGAATTGCGGTGTAAGACTGCCCGGAACCTCCTGGCACATCCAGCGACCGCAACAATATAGATCTAATGTGAGAGGTTAGCACATTAAGCACAAAACCCGAGGTTAGAATGAGTTTGGGGTAGAAATCTGCCGGAGCCGCCCGGCACATCCAACAACCGCAAACAACAGTTCTAATATGAGAGGTTGAGGCAATAATGAATGAATTAAATGCTAATAAATGAACATGCTAAGAATGGTTAAGTTAATGGGCAACACTTAACCAACATGACATGACGTGTGGATGGGATAAGTTAATTTGAATGGATGCGTAATACTTAGCCAATTTGGGGGTTACACGAATAGACCCTAGGAAACCCTAGTAACAGGGACCCATTTCAGTAGTCACCCACATGAATTTATCACGGTACCCTGAGCTAGGCACGGTGGGGCACGATTACTGGGCTGATTATAAGCGGTCAAAATAGCGGCAGGGGGTGCAGTAGTGTAGTTCCGACGTAGTATGGGGGTGCACGTGCTCCGTAGTGGAAAAGCAGGCACTGGGCATTAGTAGTATACACTGTGCATCTAAATTTGTGTCGAGTTGCTATCTTAGGGATTGATACACATTATTGTGGGACTAGCACAAGGTATCTACACGCAAGAGAGGACCGACTGACACAAGGAAAGTTAATACAAGTAGGGAGCCGATCGATAGGGTAGTAAGGGTACATCTAACATCTTCATGGCAATTAGGCTAACTGAGGTAAGATCCTCATACTAGATGTACAACTGAAGACTACCACGATTGCGGTGTTGGGATCACCTTATTATATAATGCAGGATACTAGTTGGGACACTAGTAGGGGATACAGATCCTTTTTCATAGGATACTAGTTGGGACACCAATAGGGAATACGGATCGTTCATTAAAAGACACTAGTTAGGATGCTAGTTGGGTGGTGCAGAGAAAATGGGAAATGAAAGAAAGAACCGAAGCGCATTCAGTGTATCTTACCTTATCATATCTTATCATGGTTATGTCTGGTATTCAGTTTATTCATGTCACGATCTTTTTACTTGTTTACATGTTGATTAATCACTGGACTTACCAGACTTATGTCTGACCCATTTTCTTTCACCATCTTTTCTTCCGTCCCCCCTAGGTTCACAGGGAGGGAATATCACCACTTAGCTCAGTCTTCTTTCCAAGCTCGAAGATAGACGATGTATTGCTTTGGACTCTCTTTTCCACTGCTATGGTTGGTTCATGCTTTATTGGGGAATATTATTGTCATTTTTTGCTTCTTTATTTTGTTAAACAAGACAAATGCATTGTTGTAATGGGTAAGGGTGTTTTGGTGTTGGAAAACAATCTTTGTACAAGCTTTTTTACCAAGCTGTTGTTTTCTCAATGAAGTTTTATATATTTCCGCTGTTTAAAATTTTGATTGTTTTGTAATTTATCTGTTCTATACATTTATGATGCTCCACTGAAGTTAATGCATTCACTTTGTGAGTGACCTTAACGGAGGTGGGGTGTTTCACATGGTATTAGAGCTAAAGGTTATCGGAACAAATAAAAGATTTTGAAAACCATTTTCAAAAGTATTATTTTCAAAAACATGTTTTAAAGAAGCGTTTTTCAAGAGAAAAGTATTGTTTTTAAAAAGGCATATTCCCCAAAGCAATATGCACTACCTTTCGATTCTCTGTTTGAATCTCTTCTTCCTTTCTTTTCTCCATAGTTTTGTAGGCATACAGCACATGTCGAGGGCGAAGTATTACCCAACCTCCATCTGTGGCTGCTGTAGTTTCACCTGCGGCTAATCTTCTTTCAAAAACTTTAGGTTGTCGTGCGATGGAGGTAGTTTCGAGAAACTTGTCAACAAGCTACACAAGGATAGTAAGGATACGAATAAGGGAGTTTGGGCTAAGGAGCACAAGCCCAAGGATAAGAAGCTTGTTGATATGACTTAATCCACGCAGAAGGAGAAAGGTGAAAAGAAAGAGGCCAAAGTGGAGGAATCACAAACAAGGGATTGGAATATAAGAAGGATGGAAGAAATAATAGATCCTGCAACAAGAGGAAGTGTATTTTTGTGGTATAGCGGGTCATTTAATTATAGGAAGAAGAAGACAAATGGTTGTTTTTAGTATGATGAAGCTGGGCATCTTATCAAGGAGTGCCCGAAGGACAAGGACAAGGGAAAAGGACATAATCTTCTAGAGGACAATTGCATGCTCTCACCGCTAGTGTACTTAAGAGAGGTAGGAACGTTCCTGTTGAAGGTTTAGTTTTTCTTTTGATCATCCTATTAGAACTTTGTTTGATTCTAGTGCTTCACATTATTTTCTATCTGCTTCCCTAGTTAAGTCTCTGCACCTTAGTACTTGCATAGTTGAAGATCCCATTATTGTCTCAAATCCAATTGGTGGTTCGGCTCATTTATCTATGATTTATTTGGATTTGGGAATAACTATACTAAGCGTTGAGTTTAGATGTAATGCTTACTTTTTTGTTTCATGGGCTATGGGTTGATTCTAGGGATGGATTGGTTATCCAGTAATGGTGCCATTCTCAATTGTGAAAGGAGGGTAGTTAGAATTTTGACTCGCCTTGGTAATACCCTCGAAATCTCGTGTAATCCTAAGGGTTCTGTCGTGCTTATTTACCTAGAATCTCTTGATGCATCTGTTTTTAATTTGCGATCCGTTGGTGTTAGACCAAAAAATGGCACTAACACCCAAATGTTAAGCGAAAACCTCATAATTACAGATTAATACCGAAAAAGCAGTAAAATAAGAGGAGACACACGAGATTTTTATAGTGGTTTAGCTCAAACCAAGCCTACGTCCACTTTTTAGTTTCTTAAATCCTAAGAAGCTATTACAATACAGTTTGCTTGCAGTTTATACACGAAATCCTCGTGTTTGCACTGAAGAAGAGGAGATTAAAGGTAAGATTATACACGATAACCTCGTGTTGTAATGTGGAACTTGGCTTCCTTATTAAGCAATGTCCTTCCGTGAAGTAATGGTGGAAGCCATGATGGGTGAGAGCCAAAAGATCCCATAAAATGTCCATCCCACGGTGTATCTATAGGCGTAAAGAAGCCCTAGGGAGATCCGGATGAATGACAAGTGTCCCCAATCCAACGCCTTCTCAGAACGTGGTGACTAAGTGGCAAAATGGGAGAAAACCTTTCCAATTCGTGTAAGGCCATATGGAAGGTGATCCATGAAAATAGGAGGAAATGGTGCCACAAGAATAGGTCAATTCTGAAGTGCAGCAGCAGGTCAAAGGGAGTCGGTTCGGTACTCCATCCGATCCGAACAGGAGTGTCCAAAGCCAAGCGTGCTTGACGAGTAGAAGGAGCTTCAGGCGGGTCGGGTCTTCCTTTAGCTGATCCGAACCGAGGTGACTTCTCCGATCCGAAGGCTGGAAGCACTTTGGTGTAAAATACTTCAGGCGGGTCGGGTCTTCTATGCTCTGATCTGATCCATATATCCGATCCGAATGGGTTATGCCAATTCCAAATTCCAAGTTTCTGGTTCTGCACGCGTTCATGGAAACGGGCATAACTTTCGAACCGTAAGTCCGTTTTAGCCAAACGAAAGCTCAAACTGAAGCTGATTCAGAGGGTTACAAAGGTTATATAGCTCAGCTCCGTAATTGCTGTTTTCGGGCCCGAAAATGGTCATCTGATAGGAGTTTCGGGCCTTTCCTTATTTGTGATGCGACTTCAACCAAATCGCTTCCTGTCTTCTAACGATGCTTCCAATACTCTAGTGTGTTGTTGATCAGAGATTCCACGTGTGACTGCTTTGACTAAAAAGCGGGTCAACATTTTGCCCCCCAGAATATTTCTTGCCGGTTGAAGGAAGATGTGTTCTGGATAATCCATCAAATCCTAGGCCACGTCGGGCCTGCCAGTTGCAAGTATAATCCATACCTGCGAAGAAAAGAGAGCAAAAAGGTGTGTCAAATGCTGACAAGACTAATTACACTTTCGAGCATAAACCATGCTTGGGCGTTTGTCTGAGCATAAACCATACTCAAGGGACGTTCGAATTATCCTTCCAAAACCTGGCGAGGGACCTAACCTTCCGGGTATAAGCCATACCAGGAAGTTCAAACTGAGCATAAGCCATACTCGAGTTTTATTGAGTTCCTTTGCCCAATCCTGACAAGATCATTCATTGTTCCTGAGTATAATCCATGCTTAAGAATCCTAGTGAGTACAATCCATACTCATGTCGGGATAGAGCTATACTTGCCAAAACCTGACAAGACAGTCTGTCCCTAGGCATAATCCATGCCTAGGGGTCCAAGATAAGTATAAGCCATACTTTAGTTGAGATTGAGAATCCTGCCACAACCTGACAAGATACTTAAATTGCCAAACATAATCCATGCTCGGAAAGTCCTTCCTTATTCAATTCCAAATACAAAACCAAAGCAAATCCTGATTGGTTTGTCATCAAGTCCAGAGCACGTTTTGGAGCTAAATCCTAACCCCGAACGTGTGTACTCCGATTTAGCCAATCGGAAAACCTAAAGCAAGAAAAGAGACATATCTTAAATCCTAAGAAATGCCGAAAATGCAGAGTGATCCAATCCATATCAGTTGATGATGAGCCTACGAGAGCTCGATCCAGGATCATTCCCTCTCCGGGGAGCAGGTGGAGGTAGCACAGGTGCAGGCGCTATTGGTTGTTTCACATACTCGGGTAGCTCTCCACCTCTAACCCGTTCCTCAATCAAGTCTCGCAAGTGTCTACAGTCATTTGTGTCGTGACCGTCCATTTCATGAAACATGCAGTATTTCCCAGAATTGCGTTCTCTTTGTGATGGCTCCCTCCTGGGAGGCTTTGGATAAGGGACGTCACCGTTTGTGTTCACGTAGATGTCAGTCAAGGTTGAATTGAGTTCGGTGTACTTTTCATATCTAGGCCCTCTCCGGGGTTGAGCGTTGCGGTCATTCTTGACGGCATCTTTTCCTTTGCCTTTACCAGAATCAGATGGTTCTCCGTCTTTGAGCATGTTGACATCGAGAATTTTCTTTTTGGACGTTGCGTCTTCTTCACGTAGAAATCTATCCGATTCAAGGTAGAACTCGCTGAGATTCCGTGGTGGGTCTCGGTACAAGGATTTTTTGAACTCTGAGTTGTCCAGAACACCGGATACTGCCGCCATCAATACCATAGATGGCTCAGGTCGATCAACTGATGCTGCTGCAACGTTGAACCTTTCCAAAAATGAGCATAGAGTTTCTTTGGGTCTCTGCTTGATTGTGGTGAGAGACATGACATTCTTAGGTCGAGCAATGTGGACCCGAAACTGTTCAATAAAGCGAGCGACCAACATGTTCCAGCTGTTGATCGATTCAGATTCTAGCTGCCGAATCCACATAGGAGCTATATCGGTCAAAAAGAGAGGGAAGCACTTTGCCATGACGTTTTCCGAAGCCGATTGAACTTCCATAAGACGTTTGTAGCGCATTAGGTGCACGGTGGGATCTATCCTGCCGTTGTAGGGCTCCGGTTGTGGAAGTTTGAAATCTAGTGGATTGCGAGAAATCCTGATTTCCTAAGTGAATGGGTTGTGATTGACATCATCCATGTCATTCTGATAAGTGCGACCTCTTGAGAGGCGTTCGATGAGATTGGCATGCCGGTCGCCCTCAAAGAGCTGTTGCAAGCTGCTAAGTTCAGAGGTGGTGCCCCCAGTGTTGAATATAGTAGAGTGTGGAAGTGTACGGGGAGCTTGGAAGGCCATTCGGTTCGGTTCGGAAATGCCCCCTTGTTGCTGCTCGGAGCGAGGGAGGTCATGGAGAGGTGCACGGTTCGGGTCGGATGTACCGATCCGATCAGGTTCTCCTGTTCCGAACCGGGGAGCTTGATGCTGAAGCTGTGTGGTATTGCTGATCTGAACCGGTGCTGAGGTTGGTCGTGCTCCCCCTGAACCTTGAGCTTCTGCATTTCCATCAGAAATATTAAGCATCGGAGCTATTGGTGGTTGAAGGGTATTGCCCCAAGTCCATTCGTGCCTCCGGTTCAGATCGGATCCGAACCGATCTGGTTTGCAGCTGCTACTGGGGCTGATTCTATTCCATTTCCCATGAGTTGTACGTTGTTGCTCAGCCTTCCTTCCACCCGAGCGAAGAATTAGTCGATCATCTCCTGTTGTTTGCGAAGGAGGTCATCTTGCCTTGCCATTTGAGCTCTCCATTCGGTGAGAACGCCATCCATCTCTTCTCGGGTCAAGTATGCTGACGGGTTTTCACGTGAGGAAGCTTCATGGCTTGTGTCGTCTCTCGTGCCTTCGCCTTCAACATGGGAAACCTTTCGCTTAGCCATCGATCCAATAGCCAAATAATCCAAGCAGAAGTTGAAGTTGTCGTGTGCCCCCCTTCCTGGCGCGCCAAAATGTTAGACCAAAAAATGGCACTAACACCCAAATGCTGAGCGAAAACCTCACAATCACAGATTAATACAGAAAAAGCAGTAAAATAAGAGGAGACACACGAGATTTTTATAGTAGTTCGGCTCAAACCAAGCCTACGTTCACTTTTTAGTTTCTTAAATCTTAAGAAGCTATTACAATACAGTTTGCTTGTGGTTTATACACGAAATACTCGTGTTTGCACTGAAGAAGAGGAGATTAAAGGGAAGATTATACACGATAACCTCGTGTTGTAATGTGGAACTTGGCTTCCTTATTGAGCAATGTCCTTCCGTGATGTAATGGTGGAAGCCATGATGAGTGAGAGCCAAAAGATCCCTTAAAATGTCCATCTCACGGTGTATTTATAGGCATAAAGAAGCCCTAGGGAGATCCGGATTAATGACAAGTATCCCCAATCTAACGCCTTCATTGAACGTGGTGACTAAGTGGCAAAATGGGAGAAAACCTTTCCAATTCGTGTAAGGCCATGTGGAAGGTGATCCATGAAAATAGGAGGAAATGGTGCCACAAGAATAGGTCAATTCTGAAGTGCAACCGCAGGTCAAAGGGGGTCGGTTCGATACTCCATCCGATCCAAACCGGAGTGTCCAAAGCCAAGCATGCTTGACGAGTAGAAGGAGCTTCAGGCGGGTCGGGTCTTCCTTTAGCCGATCCGAACCGAGGTGACTTCTCCGATCCGAAGGCTGGAAGCACTTCGGTGTAAAATACTTCAGGCGGGTCGGGTCTTCTATGCTCCGATCCGATCTGTATATCCGATTCGATCCGTATATCCGAACCGATCCGTATATCCGATCTGTATATCCGATCCGAATGGGTTATGCCAATTCCAGATTCCAAGTTTATGGTTCTGCACGCGTTCACGGAAGCGGGCATAACTTTCGAACCGTAAGTCCGTTTTAGCCAAACGAAAGCTTAAACTGAAGCTGATTCAGAGGGCTACAAGTGTTACATAGCTCAGCTCCGTAATTGCTGTTTTTGGGCCCAAAAATGGTCATCTGATAGGAGTTTCGATCCTTTCCTTGTTTGTGATGCGACTTCAACCAAATCGCTTCCTGTCTTCTAACGATGCTTCCAATACTCTAGTTTGTTGTTGATCAGAGATTCCACGTGTGACTGCTTTGACTAAAAAGCGGGTCAACAGTTAGAGTAGTCCATGAGTACACAAATGTTTTTTTTAGGTTAGGGGCTTGCCTCCTAAAACGCGAGACAGGCTTCTGCATATATCTAGTTGACAATGCAAAACTAGTTGCATTACCTGTACGACACATAACTCCAAGGTAAAGGAAGGGCTCAGTAAACAAGTAAAAGAGTTACTTGAGAAAGGGTTAATAAGGCGAAGTATTTCTGAATGGGGTGCTCCAGTTGTTTTCGCTACAAAGGCAGATGGTTCACATCGCCTATGCATAGATGATATTTTGGTTTTCTCCAAGAGTGAGGAAGAACATGCTTTATATAAGGGAAGTCTTGGATACCCTCCAAGCGCATCAACTTAAGGCTAGATTCTCCAAATATCATTTTTGGAGAGAAGAAGTAAGGTTTCTAAGACTGAAAGGTCCCAAGGAATGCAACAGAAGTAAGAAGCTTTCTTGGACTAGCGGGATAATATAGGAAGTTCATTGAGAACTTTGCGAACGTATTAGCGCCACTTACTGGATTAACGAAGAAGAATCTAACCTTTTCTCGGGATATTGATTTTGATGTTGCTTTCCAACGATCGAAGAGGGCTCTTACAATGCCCCAGTTTTGACTTTTACCTTACGGTAGTAAAAGGTTTACGGTATACATGGATGCATGCGGCATGGGACTAGGCGCCATTTTGATGTAAGAAGGAAGGGTAAGGTTATAGCGGATGCCTTAAGAAGAAAAAGGTTGACTTCAAGTCCTCTTTATGTGAAAAGGAAAAAGTTCAGAATACATATCAACTTTTGATTTTAAAATTTTCGGTTAAGTTAGTAGTTGGCATCGCTAGGAGTAAGACCTACGCTTTTGGATCAAATAGGGACTTCACAAGGAAAAGACTCTTAGATAGTTGACGCAATGGATAAGTTAAGTAGAGAAGAGACCTCTAATCACCTTAATAAATACACTTAGTAGCATGGTTAGCATCCGTTTATTTTTCAAGAGATAGTTCTTCTACATGGAATATCCTCTAGTGAATTTTGAAGACCCTTTGAGGAAATGTTAGCATGACATAGCAGAAGTTGTAGTCCCGAGTATACTAGAAAGAGAAGAGGGGGAATGAGAGGCGATAATGTAATGTGTTCCAACTCGTATTTTGGAAACAGAAATTAAGAAGCTACGCAATCGTGCAGTTAAGACAGCTAAAGCACAATGGGGTGAAGCTCAAGAAGATGCGACTTAGAAGGCTGAAGACTAGATACGCGCATCATACCCTTTTTTGAGGGTATATCCTTGATCTCTCTTTTTCTGTAAAGTTTACTTGCATGCTAGTCTTTATCTTTTAAATATATCCTCTCAGTCCTATTCTCGATCCTTAGGTAGAAGCCAGTGGATGTAAACATGTGTTTGAGACATGTTATGTTCGGTGGATGCAAGTGGATGTAAGTTTTTGCTAGTGGTTGCTCCTGGATGCATATTGCACTAGATCGGCTCCGTCACTTCCATATTGCATAAGCATTAGTGAATATATATATATATATATATATATGGATTGAAACTTGATGAGATATCATACGGATGTTGCATTTGAGTGTATGGTTGTGCACTCATGTAGAAATGATATGTATGAATAGGGTTCTTTTGCATACATAATGGACGCATGACACTATCATGAATTGCATTAAGGAGGTCAACTGAATCAGTAGACCGCATGATTTTGCATTTGGGTAAGGACATACACACACTATGCATATGTTCATGAAAATAATTAGAAACCTCTTTAAGGACAATGGATGGCTGTGATTGAATGGTTGAGTAGATGGATGTTGGATGGTAGGATATACATTCTTCTTAAACTTGAAGATTTCGGGGACGAAATCCTTTAAGTAGGGGGGAATGTAACACCCAGTAATTTTAAAGTGGGACATAAGAAATAATTAAAGAATAAGTAATTATTAAAAGAAAAAAATAGATGAAATGAGTTATGCCATTGCGTTCTTCTCAGAATTCTGCTTGAGATAGAGTCCGAGTTTGCGTAAAACAGATATCGTATGAAGGAGATATGGACAAACAAAGTTAGACAAAAAAACCGAAAACAGACCAGAATGCAATAGCGCACTTGAGAAGTGCGCCAATACAAAAATGCAGTAGTGCACTTGTGAAGTGCTCCAGTACGAAAATGAACTAGGGCACCTGCCAAGTGCGCCCATACTGAGGGCCGTCCAGCACAGCATTCTAGAGTGTTCTGTGATGACTTGTCTTGTTTGATTTGCTGGATGACATGTCTTTGAGCTGTGTGGTTCTGATGATCTCCTAGTTGATCTAAAGGCTCAAATTGATCCTAGACATCTATAAATACGTAGCTAAACCAAAACGCTAACATAATAACCCTAAAGCTATTGTGTCATCCTGCTGTTTGTCACCAAGCTATCCTAGCCTCCTTCATCTTCTCCAAACTTGAAAATCAAGTCCAAACTAGTAATCGATTAGAACTTCAAATAAAAGGTCTACATCAAAGGATAACTTAACAAATTCAGAAATCAGATCCCAGAATACATGATCCGTCCTTTTTTCTGTAAGTTCAGTTATTATTTAGATTTAAACATCTAATAGAAATCATGATTATAATAATCGGATCTAGAATGATGCCTAATTCTAATTCGTGCCTATTCTTTTGCCAAATCTGAATTGCTTACGCCTATTAAGACTATTGTGATTGATGTAATGACACCTATCATGCCTATGAGACTGTTGGACCGACATAATAGAACCTGTCATGCCTATGAGACTATTGGACTGACATAATAGAACCTATTATGCCTATGAGACTGTTGTGACTGACATAATAAAACCTATTATGCCTACGAGACTGTTGGATTGACATAATGGAACCTATCATGCCTATGAGACTGTTATGATTTATATGATGGAACCTATCATGTTGTACATCCTATGCCTATGACACTATTGTGATTGATATAGTGGGAATTATCATGTTGTACATAAAAATTAGTGATTCTCTTAAGTCCAATTCTATCTAATCTTTATACCTATGGTGTAAATTGCTTAGCATGTCTACATATATTGTTAATGTACAACATTGAAACATGATTCTTGAATTGGGTACATCTTTACATGCCTATTTTTCCTTATGTCAATTCTTATGCTCCTTCTCTATTTTCCCCTTTTACTTGCTTTTTTGAATACTAAGTTCATTCGGAACTTAGATTGAATCTCGTTGTATGTGCAATTATAATGCGGGGAAAATTGAGTATGATTTAATTGAGTAAATTTTGGGCATAGCATGGAAATGTGGCACAAACTTGTATTGGCTAGACTTGTGGAAAAATTTGACACATAGATTTGGACACATATGACAAATATGTAAATTGGATAAAGATGAACGTGCCTAACCCGAGGTTAGATTGGGTTGCGTTGTAAGTGCTCGGAATCGCCCGACAAAAATATAGATCTAATATGAGAGGTTAGCACATTAAGCCCAAAACCCGAGGTTAAAATGAGTTTTCGGTAGAAGTCTGCCGGAACCGCCCGGTACATCCAGCAACCGCAAAAAACAGTTCCAATGTGAGAGGTTGAGGCATTAATGAATGAATTAAATGCTAATAAATAGACATGCTAAGAATGGTAGGGTTAAGTTAACACAAGAAGGCAACACTTAACCAATATAACATGATGAATGAATAGGGTCAAGTTAATGGGAAATACTTAACCAACATGACATGATGTGTGGATGGGTTAAGTTAACTTGAATGGATGGATAACACTTAGTCAATTTGGAGGGTAAACGAATAGACCCTAGGAAACCCTAGTAACGGGGACCCATTTAAGCAGTAACCCACATGGATGTGTCACGGTACCCTGAGCTAGGCAGGGTGGGGCAAGATTACTTGGCTGATTATAAGCGATCAAAATAGCGGCGGGGGGTGCAGCAGTGTAGTTCCGATGGAGTATGGGCGTGCACGTGCTCTGGAGTGAAAAAGCTGGCACTGGGCATCAGTAGTATACACTGTGCATCTAGAATTTGTGTCGGGTTGCTATCATAGGGATTGATACACCTTATGTTGGGACTAGCACAAGGTATCTACACACAAGAGAGGGCCGACTGACACAAGGAAAGTTAATACAAGTAGGGAGTCGATCGATAGGGTAGTAAGGGTACATCTAACATATTCATGTCAATTAGGCTGATTGAGTTAAGATCCTCATACTTGATGTTCACCAGAAGGCTACCACAATTGCGGGGTTGGGATCACCTTATTATATAACACAAGATACTAGTTGGGACACTAGTAGGGGATACGGATCCTTTTTCGCAGGATACTAGTTGGGACACTAGTAGGGAGTATGAATCGTTCATTAAAAGACACTAGTTAGGGTGCTAGTTGGGTGGTGTAGAGAAAATGGGAAATCAAAGACAGAACCGAAGCGCATTCAGTGTATCTTACCTTCTCATATCTAATGATCATCATGTGTTGTCTTGCTATGCTTATTAGCATGGTTGTGTCTGGTATTCAGTTTATACATGTCATAATCCTTTTACCTGCTTACCAGATGAATAATCATTGGACTTACTAGACTTATGTCTGACCCGTTTTCTTTTGCCTTCTTTTCTTCCGTTCCCCCCTGGGTTCATAGGGAGGGAATATCACCACTTAGCTCAATCTTCTTTCCAAGCTCGAAGATAGACGATGTATTGCTTTGGACTCTGTTTTCCACTGCTATGGCTGGCTCATGCTTTATTGGGGAATATCATTGTCATTTTATGCTTCTTTATTTTGTTAAACAAGACTGATGCTTTGTTGTAATGGGTAAGGGTGTTTTGGTTTTGGAAAACAATCTTTGTACAAGATGTTTTACCAAGCTGCTATTTTAACAATAAAGTAAAGTTTTATATATTTTTCATGGTTTAAAATTTTGTCTGTTTTGTAATTTATCTGTTCTATACACTTATGACGCTCCACTGAAGTTAATGCATTCCCTTTGTGAGTGACCTTAACGGAGGTGGGGTGTTACAGTAAATCAATATGTAGAAAATGATTGATTTAAGGCCATATATTGCCAATTACTCAACTAATATTACTCATTGGTTTAAACAAAAAAAAATGTTGAATTTCAGGTCAATGGTCAACAATCAAATCAATCATCCAATCAGAACAATTCATATAATGATAATATGAAAATAAATATCATTAAATATATTTGAGGAATCCCGTTGGATCCCTCCAACCTGTTCTTCCCTGCATTCATATAGATTATTTCAAATAATATTATTCAATTTAATTTAACTGATTATTTCAATAACAGTAAATAATGACTATTTAATTTCACCCAATTCAATCAAAACAATCCAAGTAATTCAAACAATGAAACCCGTTTATTAATAAGCGGGACCAACAAGGAAAGTTTTCTCTATTGGGTCCAATCGTTAAAATAATGATTGGGTGTTCACTGAAATTAAACAACGTTTAATTTCATTGGTTCAATCCATATATGAATGTATATTTAACAAATAACAGACAGTCAACCATTAACAACCATAAAACACATAATAAAAACCCGACTTATATAAAATATAAGTGGGAAAAACTTAGTGAGTTTAACTCACATTGATTTGATTTATTTCCGAACTGGTTTGGATACAAATAAATTAAAAAGTTGATTAATTTATCTTTAAATTCCTATCATTTCCATTTTTGTCCAGACTGATTCCAGAATGTAGTATTTGTCGGGGAGATCCCAACGCAACTTGGCTTGTCCATTTCTGATAACATATGATGGAGTTGTTAACATTCGAAGTTTATATAATTTAACTACATACAAATTTCTTATTTAAATGTTTTCATTTACCCTAATTATATAATTAATGTAAAATAGTTCAATTAATTACATTTTAAATAAAACGCGTCCTATCATTTTTCTTCGCTGTCTCCGTTTGTTCCTCATTTCCACATTTACCAGGCATGCATACAAATTCATAACTTAAGTGAGATGCTGATTATCTTTAACCCTTAAATATATTATAAATTACGTTTTAATCATCTCATGCTAAACATGTTTTGGTTACTATTTATAACAGGCGTATTTTTAGAAGTAATTACCCAAGCCAAATTCCTATTTGCATGTTGCAACTGCACTCCTCCCAGCAACTACAAGTTGCCCTCACTGTTCATGGAAGTTCGAAATAAATTAGTTTTTGTAATTAGTGTTGAGACCGAAATTCGTCTTCAACACCAAAGGTGCATAAAAACACTTAACCAATCTGGTATGGAAGAAAAAAGCGAGGTCGTAATCACAAACATACAAAAAGCTTAAAAGTAAGAACACGGAGTTTTTATAGTGGTTCGATCCAATGAGGATCTACATCCACTTTCATGTAATATTCCATTATCAATATGTCAATTACAAGGTTTGATTCACTCTTACAACAAGTTTTATCATTCTCTCACTTATAAATCTCACTTGAATTAGCAAAAATTGATGGATAAATGGAGTGACCAGTGGAGATATCGTGTGATTAGAGAAGAATTGAAAGGGTTTCTTTCAATTTTTGAACTTGAATGATGAACCTTTACCTCCTAGATCACTTAGATGGATTTGATGCAAGTCATGATCAATGAATGATTGGATCTTCACTTGATGATGGTGGATGAGTGTTAGAATTCTTTGAAATAGCTGTGGAGAGATTTTAGCAGCATTTCGTGGCCAGAAAATTCCATCCCCCTCAATGAAGACGTGAGGGGGTATTTATAGGTGATTTTCGGGCCAGATGGCAGTTCTGTAAATATGCAGAAAAATGCCAAGACTCATGCCGCCATGACTTGTGCCGCCATGACTTGTGTCGCCATGGCTCATATCTTAGGTCATTTCTAGTTTTCAAACAATGAAGCGGCATAGTTTCTATCACGGCATGACCCCATATTGCTAATTAACACAACATGACTGACGACTTGACTCCTTATACCACCAAGCATAATGGCATTGTAGCGGTATGACTCTGCTTTGGACTGATCCCAATGGCATGAATGGGGATGCCTTGACTTAGGCAGGACTTAGTTTCTTGCGACATGACTTTGGTTTGATTGCTCGCATTGTATTGCACACGACACAGTGATGCCATGTCATTAAAATAACTCTTTAGCAGCTCCGACATCATGGAACGAGTATGGCTTGGCTTGGAGGCGGACTAACTATCTCAAAACGACATGGAATGGTCCGACATGGTTTCATATGATCCAATAATTGGATGATCAAAACATTTTCCTTATACCTTAATCTATAATATCATAATTTGGGTAATATTTTTTCAACAAACATTAGACCCGTATTTTATGGGTCAACATTTGCCCCTCGAAGTTTGTATTATCGAAGATGATGCGGGCTTCGAAATTTAATGCCTTTAACGTTGTGCAAGACACGCCTCAAAGCTCCAAAAAAGTCAAGCCGCACATATGTCCATGTCATTGGACATGTATGTTATGATCATATTGAATGCTTTCATGTCGCTTTAGGCTTTGAATGAATTCCGATTCAGCCCAGCCCATTTTAACACCTTTATATCATCTTTAAGGTCGCATAACCCTTCATATGTCCTTTACATCTGAAACTTTGTCAATGTCGACTATCATTTGAGAAGAAAAACTACTTCTCCCTCGAGTACCTTTCTAATTGATCTCCAGCGTCGTTGATTAGATTCTAGCTTTATAAAGCCAAATCAAACAAGCATTCAAAAATCATTTCGATCCAACTCAGCATTCATGCCTTCAAATCCATAGTGCATCCTTATTATCTGGCCATTGCAAAGAATTATGCTTTGTATCAGGTTCAAATTCTATTTTGCTTTCTGAATTTGAGGTTTTTTGATGAAATTTGGAGGATTTTTGACCAAAATTGGGTCGGCTAAGATGGTATGAACTGATTCGGTTATTCGTGGCATTGAGATGTTTGTAAACTAAGATTGAATCATGATTGTAAAGAAGTGGTTGTATATGATAGATGCAAAATGCTCTGTACTCCTTTAAGCTTGATTTTTATTAAATGTACGCAAGTTGTTCGTTTAAATGTGTGAACCGTAGGACTTGTGATCTTAACATTGTTTTTTGGTACAACAAACACAGTGTCGATCGCCCCAAACTGTTTGCGCACTTTTGTTCCAATTGAAAATCCATGATTTTGCGTGTGACATCCAATAATCTCTTATGTTGCCCTTGCGTGATGTTGAGTTACCTTTAAGGTCCCAAGCTGTATGAACGACATGATGCTCACGTTGTCATGACATCCCAAGTCGTAGAAACAACATGATCCTTCGAACCCGTGAAAGTAATATGAGTTCTGACTCCAGAATTGTATGACTCTCAAGCTGTGGACCGATATGAGTCTCAATCCATGGATCGGCATGAGTCTCAAGTCATGGTAATGACATATGTCTCAAGTCATAACAATGATATGAGGCTTAGGTCATGTTCCGAGTGGCTTGATTCCTTCTAACGACTCCAGCCTTATGTCATCCCAACGACATGAGTTTCAAACCGTGCTTAGTTGACTTAAGTGTCTCTAACAACTTGGGTTTCTCTTCACTTTGGGTACTTGCACTGTTGTCACGGTTTGTTCATGTCGTTGATACGACATGGGTGACCATGCTCGAGAGACTTAATTTTAACGTCAATAAGTGCCTTGTTTTCAATGCTTTGATGTGTTTGCACATTCCTATTCTTCAAGTCTCGTTGCTTGAAAACTGGGGATTCCTCTTTTACGTTTCCTGTCTAATGGCCATTGACATATTTCAAACTTATACGTCACTACTGATAGTTCATTTTGATAATGGTTTAAACAAATAAATAATGGATTGTATCATAAGAACATCTAGTTTTTTTAAACCAAGTGGGGTGTGTGTGTGTGTGTGTGTGTGTGTGCAAGCTTACTTTCATAACCATTTCATGACCTTTCACCCTTACATACATACATTTTCCATTTATTAATGACGGTGCTTGAGATGTGTTAAGAATGATTAAACTTGTGTAGAATGACTACAAAAAAGCGAGTTCTCCTTCAAAATGAAGAAACTTATTTGCTCAAACCAATCCTTCTTAAACCACGGCCTCTGAAACCGTAGCAACCATAACTTCTGGTCAAGTTTCTACCTCATTATTTGTGGAACATCACACGGTTAAGGCTAGGAATCAGGAGAGGCAGACTACCACACTAACTCAGGATCAATACGAGCAATTGTGTAGTCAATATGGAATTCCCCTTACAGATTCAATATTACTAGTAGAGGGTGTCTTTGCTGATGAACCTCCAGCTGGATACATTGCTGTAAACAAACATATGTTAGCGGCAGGCGCTATCCCTCCGTTTAATCCTTTTCTAGAGCGAATCTTAAATGGTCTAGCCATTCCTCCCTTCCAACTTCATTCTAATGGTTATACCGTTTTACTGGGACTTTATATGCTTTTTATGTACACAAAAAACAAGGAGCCTACTTTTCAAGAACTCCGTTACTTATGTTCTTTTAAGAGTAGGAAGGAACTCCTTCTATTATCCATGTTGAAGGTGCCAGAAATCAGAATCTTATTCTCGAACTACCAGATAGTGTTTCTGGATTTTTAAACCAATTTTTGTTTGCTAGATGCCCCGAGACATTCCGAGGCGTCGAACAGATGGAGGTGAGCACAGCTTACCAAGTAATTTTAACATATATTTTTCTTCGAGTCATACGTTCTTACATTGTTTCCTTCGAAATGCAGTCATTTCTGCCCTGATCAAGGATAACAAAGCGTCTACCCCTCTCAAGGCTACATATGAAACACTAAAAGCAATTAATGAGACAAAGAGAAGTAGAAAATCTTTAGTTATAGAAACTCTTCTTCGTCAATATGAACTACTCAATCCTTTGAGGAAGTTTCTATGTAGAGTAGGGCCTCAAACCCCTAAATTAAATCCTGTAGAGCTGGACATTAGCAGTTCCGGTGGCGGGAATGAAACTAATGACCAAACTATCGATCAAGACCCAACTGTTGATCCTTCCGTAAAAAAGTGCTCAGAGCCTATTGGTGGTAGAATGTTGCCCTCGACAATGACTTTGAAAAGGGTGAAAAATTTAAACATGTGAGGGCAAGGATCCTATAACGTCAACTGAACTGATTGAAAGAGAATATGCCTCCCCGAATCCTGAATTAGAGACGTAATCCGAACAGGTCGAGGACCATAAGAGGGAAGCGAATACTTCAGAATCTGAGCATGACACTTAGTGTGGCGAGGAAGATGAAATTGCATTAGAGATTGACCCAAATGTCGAAATGACAACTGAGGACCCTCTCGTACAAAATGTAACAAGGGAAGATTCTGCAGGTACCTTTGATAACTTGGTGGATCTAAATACAGCTAAGTATCTAAGCCAAGATGATATCTTAATTTAGCCTCTTGATTCCCACAACATAAACACAGCAACTAGCATAATGGAGAATCCCACCTCCTAGATAGGAAAGTTGTTGAAATCCTTAGGAATTCCCTTAGAACAAATTAGGAAGACAGGTTCGTTAGCAGCAACTTCTTTTTAGAAAATATTTCTATCATACAACATTTCTAATAATATTTTATAATTTGCCTTGAGTATTTTGCGATCCAATCACTAAAATCCATCTTGAACTTATTTCAGGTGGTTCAATTATGCATAAGAAACGTTCATCAGGTTTTAGATTGGACTTCAGTAAGAAAAGCAAAGCCATCAATCCAGAGCACCTATTACACTTTGATCCCCCACGACCATCCCATCATCAGAAACAAAACCACCCCGGCCCCCGGAGTCTTCACACCCGCCCTTACACGTACCAGAGTCAGATTTGACTGAAGAACAAAGGCGGAGGATTCGTGAGGAAGTGGTTGAGGAAGCGAAAAAACGTACGTGATACAGAGAGGATACCCCGGATGAAGAGAGCCGAAGGAAGAAGCGACGAAGGGATGATCCTGGAAAAGGTGGCTAGCACAAATATGCTCGAATAGAGAATCTTCCTATTAGTCCCTGTTCGACTTCATCTTATAGCCCTCCTGGTCCACCAAATGAAATACATTCAATCATTCACAAACCTCGCCATGATCTCGGACCAACAAGTGTTCCTTTCTCCAAATGACTCCCATGCTGGAGTCTTAATGGGCTTATGTACGATCGTGGTGTAAGTTTAACTGATGCCGATGACCTATCCGAGGAGGTGGATGTAGTAATAAGGCAGACGCATACTCAACTTGACAATGCTAAGAGCAAGCTTGATACAAAGTGGAATATTTTCAAAGACAGTGCCAGGAAAAAGTTGTACGGATGGAACAATCTTGGTGACGATCTCTAAAAATGTCATGTTGCTAGCCTTGCTAAAATTGCCGAGTTGGAGAATGACAAGGTCAAGTGGGAAAAATTTTTGGATTCTCGTGATGCTACTATTGCGGTACTCAATAAAAGAATTAGGAGTTAGAATATTAGATAATGGAAACAAATTAATTATCGTTAAAAATATAATTTTTAACGTGAATATGAATAAATATTTATAAACAAATCGACCGATTTGTTTATATACACTGATTTGACTAATATTGATTGGGTAGATAAAGTTCACACATCGCCCAACTGCATGAATAAAAATATGTGTTTGTTGATTTGAAACCCCACACGGGTGTTGGGATGATATTTGAGTACACTAATCCCAATTATTTAACTGTATGTCGATCGATTGGTCGACAGGCTGTGTAAGCGTCGATTATTTTTATTTGATGCTTATGCAGTTGTGTGGTGCACCTTGGATGATGGTTGATTGTTTATCATTGCTATTATATACATGTGTTGTGTGGAATCCATATAATTAACGTTATATGGTAATAGATTGGGCCTCATTCCAATCGGGAAAATAATGAATATTATAAAAGAAAATTCATGTGTTGAATATAAAAATATTCATGTGTTGAAACTATTCATGTGTTGAGTGAAATATTTTATACAATAAAATTTGCGTCTTTATCATATTTAAAATTAGAACTACTTCACGGTGGAGTCTAATTAAAAATCAAACGATAGATACCATAGTTTTATAAAATATTTTAAACAACAAAAATAGTGATGTGTTAACAGTACCCACGTGTTGAGATTAGTCGTGTGTTGAAAGAAATATAGATTCATTTGTTGAATAGAATAACGAATTATTGAAATATAAAGCCGTGTCGATTAGAGATGCGTTATTTTGACGCGAACGATATTTATATCGATTTTATTCGTTTCAAAATGAATATTGAAAAGTGATTTCAAAATGAATATTGAAAAGTGATTTCATAATGAATATTGAAAAGTGATTTCAAAATTTAATATTTTGAAATGAAATTCAAATTATAATTAGATTAAAATTCAAATTGAAATTTGATTGAATCAATTTGAAATGAATTCGAATCGAATAGAAAATGAATTCGATTCGAATTGAATAGAAAGTGAATTTGAATTCGAATTGAATAGAAATGAATTCGAATTGAATGAAATTGAAATTGAATTAAAAACGAATTGAAATTTAATTGAAATCGATTTTGAAATGAATTCGAATTGAATAGAAAGTGAATTTGAATTCGAATCGAATAAAAAATGAATTCGATTCGAACTGAATAGAAAGTGAATTTGAATTTGAATTGAAACGAATTTGAATTCGAATTAAATAAAATTGAAATGAATTCGAATTGAATTGTAACCAAATCGATTTGAAATTGAATATAGAGTTGAAATGGTTTTGAAAACGAATTTAAAATGATTTATAAAATACGTTTTAAAAGGAAATCGACGAAATATATATAATATATATATTATATATATAATGGCCTGAATAGAACGCGCTGCGCCGCTGCAGTTCGTGAATTTCGACCATTAACTTCGAATTGACGTTGCGGGAGATCCGACTGTTGGATTCTCCTAAAACTGGAACCGTTGGGTTCGTATCGAAAAGATCTTTTCAATGAATATTACAAATTTGAAATCTAACGGTTGGATTTGGAATTATGTCCAAATCAAATTTGAAAAAGGTCGCTGTAAGTGCAGTTCGATGGCCGTTGATGGAAATCGACTGTACGGACCTTGATAAACTTATTAAAAATATTGATAATTTGTGTAAAATCATAAGAAATGATTTGGGAAAAATTGGGCTCAAAAATTCGGTGTTTGAAAAGATAAAAATAGATTTTTATCGAAATGAACTAGTTTTGAACTAGAATTAAAATCAATTTATTTTTGAAATAAATAAATTGAATTTGAAAGTGATTTTAAAAATAATCATTATTCCCAATACGTGAATTGGGCTGGAGTTGAATCGAAATTATCTTCCGAATATTTCGATGTTGGATTTCGTGACTATACAGATATTGTTATGGAAATTTGAAAGATATATTTTATATCGTTATTTCCAATACAATATTTGTTGGTTTCAGAATTTGATATTGAATATAAGCCCGTATATTTTCTATTCAGAGCCTTGTATTTAATATCAAATGTGATTTGGGTTTATCGTGAATCGTGTTTTATATGACATTGGTTCTTTAACCCAGTTAAAGGCAGGATGTTGATTTTTGAAAAGATTAAAACTAAGTGGAGTTTTAATGAATCTTTAATTAGATTAAAAATGAGAATTGATAATTTAAATTATCAAATCTGAAAGGTGATCGAGAATGGAGTACCACCAGTTTTGCTCCAATGCGATAGTTAAATCTTTAATTAGATTTGAACGTGAAATGGTAATTAATTTTACCGATAACACCGTGGTGTTAGATATGGAGTATTACCAGTTTTGCTCCATGGGATGAATAGGTTGGGATTGGGAAATAAAATAAATAATTACTTCGGTGTGGTTCGCTAATCCCGACTAGTTGGAAATGATATCCAAAGGAAGATTAAAGAATAAATTTAGAAGAATTTATCTTTGATAAAATTAATGGGAACCTATTCCCTAAAAATGTGATTTTGTGAATAAAAGAATATTCTGAATTGGAAAGAGGCGTTCGTTGTGTTTGTGTAACATTTGTTTACTATATACGTGGATTATTCTGAAAGGCCGGGTTTATACCCATTCTGAATAACCGATTCGACGAGATGTTGAAGATGAAGACGGTGGTCGAAGACCGGAAGTCTTCACATCGTTTGGGTGATTACTGATGATCTTGATTGGGCTGTACACCCAAGATGAGGGAAACAGTTAGTGATCGTCCAGACGTACTTGGAGATGGATGGATATGCGAGGAAAGTGCATCCGGTTTCGTTCAGACCCAGAACGAACTTGTAAATGGATTGTGTGTCTGACATTGGATTTTATTCAGTGTTGATTGATCACTATTAAATATACATCTGTTTGGCGGCGGAGAATTTATTCTCTTGCTTAACGCCCTTCTCTGAGACGTACGAGCTCAGAGGTTGTATATCGATGGACATCAGTCGCATGGAGTGAATTGCCAGTGTGGCACGCGTAAGTGGATATTGATCAAGGCTTCTGTTGAAAAGCAAAGTCTTGTGGTTGATGATCAAAGCACGGCCTGTGTGGCGTAGCATTGTGTATAACGTGAATTCGCGAGCCTCACACCTCGGTATGAGTCAAAAACGGGAGATGGACCCAAGGAGTGCACGACGTTTCTTTCTAGCTAGGGTGGTGTCAGTGACCTACCAGCCCTGACATTTATATACTTTTCACCTGTGTGGTTGTTGGATACGAGGCGTCTCGGATATAGGTCTGTAAGGACCGGGAAACGTGTGTTCAGGAATTGCCAATCCTCAAAAGTAAGAGAGGACCGGCCTTGGAGGTTCCAAAGGATCATAGTGGGGTCCTGAGGCATTTGCTAGAGTGTCTCGAATCGGAGAGGAGCTTGCCCCTTGCCTTGAATCATGACGGAAATCCAATTTCCAATACGTGATATTGCGGCTTTATTTGTAGAACCTAGTATGGCGACATAGTGGTATGGGTCATTCATGCCGCCTATGATTGATATTTGTGATTGAAATTGTTTTGACACTATACACCTATAATAGTATCAAATAATGTGTTTTAAACGTATCAAGCATGCTTTGGCTGTTATAAGGTAAAAACCCTATCCTCCGGCTTGCGTTGCATTGTGTGATGGGACCTGGGTCTTATAACAGCTTCATTTTTCTTTATTTAGCATTGCGCTGTTTGTTCTATGCACTGGTATTCTTGGGAGGAAACCCGTTCCGTGTTATACGCCGTGGTCCCTTGGTTTACCAAACTTTAAAACCAATATTAATAACTGTTTTAGTTCTCACACCAGTCACATGACTGACCTGGAGTTTATTGTTTTAACCTAAACTCTGGGTGCCCCTATTTTCCACACGGGCAGCTAGTAGTTTTG
Organism: Allium sativum; assembly: GCA_030737875.1. Classification (NCBI taxonomy): domain Eukaryota; kingdom Viridiplantae; phylum Streptophyta; class Magnoliopsida; order Asparagales; family Amaryllidaceae; genus Allium; species Allium sativum. The sequence continues at coordinate 896,333,389 of CM060920.1, forward strand.
GTTTTGCAGATTTATATCCACAGGGTCCTGATTTACAGCTGGAACGATGCTCGGAAAGCTCTGTATCCGTGTATCACTTTCAGTTGTGTTTTGTATATTTTTCCGCTGCTATGTAATTTATTGTAATCTCTCATATTTAATGAATGTAATTTATTCATTTATACTCTATATATTCTTGTATCTGATGGGATTGTTGTAATAACAATGAAATGTTCTTCTGTCTGTGTTCTGTTTTGTCCTGTTCTCAAAAACGATCAGGGGTTTCGAACGGTCTTTGTCGGTTTAACGATCGATTCAGATCAAGCGAAATTCCTTACCGTTACAGTTGGTATCAGAGCTTTGGTTTACAGAGCTCGAGAACAAGACACATTAGAACCATACGAAAGAATTCATCAGATATTGGATTAGTAATATCCAATTAGAATGACTCATTAGAGATAGGATCAGTAGTATCCTAGAACGAGTGTGAAGAGTATATTTTTCAAATGAAAACAATTTTGTTTTGAAAATTTAAACCATTTTATACGTATTTGAATATTTATTTATAATTGATTTGGACAATTCAGTATATAAAGGTTTTGCATATACGCGTCATGAACGTATATTCGAAGTTTTAATATACTGGATAGATATAGAGTCACACTCTAGTCGCCCGGAGATAAATCTGGTAATGTGGCCACATCATCAGTATTTATATTCGTGTTTCGAAGGTGTGATATCTATATATTTCCATTAGGCTGGTGTGAGAACCAAAACTAATATAGCTAGAATACATTGTTGTGAATTGGCATCAAAAACATGATTTTTGTATATATATCAAAATTATGAATTTGAAACTCTAATTCACTAATTGATTGATGTTTGTGTTGTTTGTTTATTTGTTTGCTAATTTTTAGACATTTAGCCTAATTGAACCACATATTGAATTATATTGAAATTGGTCACATTTGCTAGCATATACATGTACTTACATTAAACAGGTCATAGCAAGGAGGCTAGGGCAGAGAATAAAATTTGTTTGCCCGACAAATAGGTACATGTTTACTATAATTTACTGTTTTGTTTGGGTAATGATGATTTTATGAGCCTATTGGCTAGCCGCTTGGCTTCTTCTTTTTCTTTTTGAGATCAGAAGACCTATATGGCAATTTCGGGATTTTCCCGTGGCTCCCGGTGCAGGGGAGGTTATGGCGAAATTTTTCGAAAATTTAGGGTGTTAGCCAAATTTTTGAAATTTTTGAAAATTCCCAGAAACTGAAAAGTTGGAGAATGGAAGCCAGATCGATCGTAGAGCTGATTAATCAAACCACTTTCGACTTTGTTCCTTTTCGGGGACGAAAAGTTTTAAGTGGGGGAGATTGCAACAACCCGAAAATCTGGGCCAGTTTTAAATTTTTATTTTGGCAATTTTAATGAATTTTGATTATTCAAAATGAATTATTTTAAATAATATCTACAAAAAATTTATTTTGAATAGAAATCGAACGTATATACTATATACGTCGTCGTTAGAATATAAATAATTATATATAACTATAAATAGAATTGAAAATGGCGCGGTAGTTCGATAATTCGATTTCAAATTTCAAATGAATGTACCGGGTGCAAAACAAACCAGATTTTAGCGAAACCAAAAATATTAGGATCTATTTGGGAATATCTTTCCAACGAATCCGAAAAATCGAGATTTCATAGCGGGAATCAAAAGATATGTCCAGTTGAAAATTCTGAATAGTCGCTATGGAATTCAGGCCCGTTGTAACGACCCAGAAAATCTGAACCAATTAAAATTTTTTAAATTGGCTAAAATAATGGATTTTAAATATTTGAAATAAATATTTTCAATAATAGAGAAGAAAACTGAGTTTGAGTCGATAATTGAAAACGAATATAATTAATTATAATTATAAACAAGGCCTGAAAAGGCGCCGCAGTTTTAAAAATTGAATTCAAACTTTGTCGGACTGTACCGGGTGCAAAACAAAACGGATTTTAGTGAAACTAAAAATATTTAAATCTGTTAGTGAATACCTTTCTAACAAATCTGAAAAATCGAATTTTCATAACGGAAAGCAAAAGTTATGGCCAAATGAATTTTCAGAAAGGTCGCTATGGAATTTATATAGCCCGTGAAATTGGCCATTTTGCATACGACCTCGGAATTCGACGAAACCACTTTTGTTGGATCCGGAATGTGAAGTTATTGCTAGGTTTCAAATTTCATAATTTTTGAAGCTAGTATGTGAGCGTGGAAAAGGAAAATGTGTTTTGGTCAATTACAGTTAAACTGGATCGACCAGAAATGGGCCTTTTTGCAAACGGTCTCAGAATTCGATGAAACTGGTTTTGTTGGGACCGTATCGTCAAAATAAAGCAAGATTTATTTTTCTGGAATTTTTCGAATCAGTTTGTGGCCCTGGCAAATTGAAATGTACGTTCAAATTAAATATTTAATGTTTTATATTTTAATTTGAAGGAAAACTGACTGAAACATTCTAATGGGCCTTCGAAACATATTCCATTGTGTTCGGAATGGGGGTAAAACGCTAGGGACGACAGTCGTTGGGTTTAGATTGGTGGTCGTGTCAAAAAACCCCTTTAAAACTACACCGGCCAATCAGAAATTAAAAAAAATAAATAGAAAACCCCTCGTTTCTCTCTCCCCGACGAACGACGGAAACGCGTTCGAATCTTCCCTCCTCGATTCCGATCAATCCACGCAAAATTACCCCTCCTCCAGTTGAAGATTTTGTAGAGCTCGGAGAGATCTTCAAATCCATATATAGTTTGGATTTTTTCGTTCAGCGTTTGGAGAGTTTCGACGCTGGGAAGATCCGCCGTTTCGAGCCAGATCGCGCCTCCACCGCCGCGCCGAGTTGAGCACCTCCACCCTCGGTCTGAGCGCCTCTCCAAGCTCTTCGCCGCTGCGAAGGCCGATCGTCATATCGCACATCGATTCGCGCGAAATTTGGTGACCTAGTTTCGAACAAACAAAGAGAGGTACGGTTTTTATTCTCTGAAATGATTTTAACACCTTTAAACCGTTGCAAACTTTGAAAAATCATATCTTTTTCGTTTCTTGTCGAAATTCGATGAAACAGGAAACATCGTGACCGTGTGGACGTCTTCTACATTGTAGAAGAGACCGCATATTTTTCTGAGCCTTCTGCTATTTTTGGTGGAGTGGAACCCAAGGTGAGATTTCTAATTTATAAACGATATGGAAAACGACGATGTATAAATTATATAGTCGATGTATGAGTTATATAAGCGTTGTACACATCATGTATAAGCGTTGTATAAGTTGTACGTTCGATGTATAAGTTGTATATGCGTTGTAAAAATTATATATGTGTTGAAATAGAAGTGAATTGATATATATATATATATATATATATATATATATATATATATATATATATACGCCCCTCGTCCACAAACCATCGACGATATTTATTGATTGTGATTGGTGTGAAAATTGATTGATAGCGAATGGTTGTTTGGGATTGTTTGTGGTTGATATTGATTGATTGTGGCTGAAAAATACCCATTTGTGGTTGAGAAATATTTGGTTGAAATCACATAGGATTAGTTTGTGGAAATGAAATAAATATATACATGCCGCCTGCGTGCGAACTAGATGCATGATCCCCATTGTCAAAAACCGCGAGGTTTTAAGGTAGAGCGAGGAGCCGTACTAGGGACGGTCCCGGTTTTAACTACCCTGCCGTTATGCTGCCGAAATTTTGAATAATATTCATGTGTTTGAATTATTTTCATTTTCTGAAACTATATTTATTCGTTGAATAGAAAACCTTCATGTGTTGAATCGATATTCATTCGTTGATTAGAAATTCATGTGTTGAATGGTCTTCGTGTTTTAAATATAAAAATCACATTTTTATCTATATATAGAAACTATTGAAAACCTTCATGTGTTGAATCGATATTCATTCGTTGAACTGAAATTCATGTGTTGAATGGTATTCATATTTTGAAATAAATTGTTTTATAATAAAAAAAATCAACTTTTTATCATCTATATGAACTATGTAAAATGACCTTGTTTTAAAATAAATTGTTTTACAATAAAAATCCTATTTTTATCACCTATATAAACTATATAAAATAATAGTGGTTTGAAAAGAATTGTTTTACAATAAAAATCACATTTTTATTATATACATGAGTTGTTGAAATGTGAAGAATTAAAAATAGCCACTCGTTCAAATAAATATGCATGAGTTGAAATATTCATTAATTAACTAATGATATGATTTTGCCTATGCATGCAACATTAGAATGAATGGTGCTTTTAAACCAAATGGAATCAAATATGAAGTTGAATGAAAAATGATAAGTGATAAGAACTGTATATCTGTACATGCATATTTATTTGAACAAGTTATAGTAAAGGGGCTAGAGAAGAGGAATAAAATTTTGTGCCCGACAAATAGGTACACATTTACTGTTTTGTTTGGGTGATGATTTTATGAGCCTGTTGGCTAGCCGCTTGGCTTTTCCTTTTTCTTTTTGACATGAGACGCCCGTGTAGCTATTTGGGAATTTTCCCAGCCCCTCCCGTACAAAGGAGGTTATGGCGAATTTTTCCGAAATTTAAAGGCGTTAGTGAAATATTTGAAGTGAAAACGATATTGAAATTGTTGAAAGAACTATATTTATATAAATATATAAATATAAATAAAATTAAAACGAAACGTGGCCGTCCAGTTCGTGTTTTGAAACCGTGATTTCAAACAACTAGTGCGGGAAATCCGACCATTGGATTTTCCCGAAACCGCAACCGTCGGGTTCGCCTTGGAAATATCTTTCCAACGGCACCAACTTTGTAAAAATCCAACGGTTGGATTGTCTGGAATGTTTAATTCAAATCTGAAGGAAAACAGCGCCAGAATCGATTATATATATATATATATATATATATATATATATATATATATATATATATATATAATTATATTTAATCGAATAACGACGCTGCAGTTCGTATTTTGAAATCGAAACTTCAAACGATTGTACCGGGAGATCCGACCGTCGGATTTTCCCGAAACTGGAACCGTTGGATTGGTTTTGAAAAGACCTTTCTAATGATGTAAATTGTGTGAAGATCCAACGGTTAGATTTTCAGATATGTGTAAATCAAATCTGAAGAAAAACAGCGCCACGGCCGCGTTATGGCCCGAAGCGTCGTTTTGAATAAATTGGCTATTTTAAAATAAATAAAAATAGCGATAAACCATTATAAAATATCATAAACGATATGGAATGGAAGTAAACTGAATTTGCTCGATTTATGTGGAAATTGATGGTTGGATGTGTTTGGTGTGAAAATTACATTAAAGAACAAAATTGGTGTTGTCGAATGATTTAACCATTGAAATAAATTAATTTGAAATTCTAAATATACGTGAATTATTCGAAAAGGCCGAGTTAATTCTCATTTCAAATAATTGACCGACGATTGAAAGTCGAAGATGAAGACGGTGGTCGAAGACCGGAGAACTTCACCTCGTTTGGATGGTAACCGAGGTCCTGATTGGGAGACATCCCGAAATATGGATAATGAGTGGTGATCGTCCAGACGTACGTGGTGATCGATGGGTTTGCGAGGTATTTAGTGCCTCCGGTTTCGTTCAGACCCAGAACGGACTTGTAAATGGACTGTGTGTCTGACATTGGATTTTATTCTGTGTTGATTGATCTCTATTAAATATGCATCTGTTTGGCAGTGGAGAATTTATTCTTTTGCTTAACGCCCTTCTCTGAAACGCACGAGCTCAGAGGATGTATATCGATGGACGTCAGTCGCATGGCATGAATTGCCTGTGTGGCATGCTAAGATGCAGTGATCAGGGCTTCTGTTGAAAAGCAAAGTCTTGTGGTGATAATCAAAGCACCACCTGTGTGGCGTAGCTTTGTGTATAACGTGAATTCGTGAGCCTCACACCCCGGTATGAACCAGAAACGGGAGAGGACATCAGGGAGGGCCTGCGTTTCTATCTAGCTAACGTGGTGTCAGTGACCTACCAGCCCTGACATTTATATACTTTTCACCTGTGTGGTTGTTGCTGTTGCGAGGCGCCTCGGTTAGATCGGACGATCCGGGTCCGATGGAGCCATTCGTTGGCTCATTTACACCCCAAAGGGTGATGAAACGCAGTGCTCAGGAATTTTAATCCACATCGGTGGACCGACCCTGACGATCCAAGGGTCACTCGAGCTCTGATCCTGTGGCTCGGGCTAGAGAGTCACGAATTCGGTAAGGACTATCTTTTGCCTTGGTTCATGACGGAAATCCAATTTCCAAATACGACATCGTGCGGTTTTGATTGTATATATATATGGCAACATGATATATGGTACCCATGCCGTCTATGATTGATAGTTATGATTTGAATTTGTTTTCAAAACATATAAACACTAGCAATAATATCAATTGCCTTTGTTCTATTCGTATCAAGCATATTTTGGCCGTTATAAGGTAAAACTCTATCCTCCGGTTTGCGTTGCATTGTGTGATGGGAACTGAGTCTTATAATGGCTTCATTTTTATAAAATGCATTGCGTTGTTTAAATGAAAGATTTGTTTTAAAGCACTGGCAATCCTATGGAGTAAACCCGTTCCACGAAAGTGGCGTGGTCCTGTGATTAGCCATATATTAAATGTGTTGAATAGATTTCTCATACCAGTCTCATGACTGACTCGTAGTTTGTTTCACTTTCAAACTCGGGTGCCCCTTTTTCTACACGAGCAGCCTTGTATTCAGGTTTAGCTGGTTCTTTCTGGATAGCTGGAGCTGAAGATGGATTCTATTATTTATCTCTTTTTATGCTATTCAGCTCCTATTGTACATATTTTGTTTGTTTCCGCTGTGGACATTTATGTATAGCTGAACTGTATTTGTACTAAGTAAGATCCTGTATACTGTGTAACTATGATTATTTTGTTTATCCAGTATATTCTATTGTTCATTATCTGGTGTATTTATTTAATTCTGTTCTGCTATTATCGGTTTCTGTGTTATATTCCAAAGATAACCCTTGTCTCCGTCAGTACGTGATTTGGGGTCGTCACAACGTGGTATCAGAGCTTTGGTTATGCTTAGTTCTGGGATATAAAATATTAACGAACTCGTCAGAAATAGAACCAGTAGTGTTCTAGGACGGGCAACTCAATACAGATAGGATCAGAAATATCCTAGTATGAGTAAAGCAGAATGAAATAACAGCTCGATAGACACATTTACATTGAAGTATATGTTTCTATATTTTAAATTATCTTTTCTGTGACCTGACACTTGATCTGCTGTTTGCAGAAGTACTAGAAAATGAGTGTCAGAAACAGAAGGAATGCAGAACCAGATATTGAGGCCCTATTAATCAAATATCGAAATATGGGTGGAATACCGTTCTCTGGTGAAGAATCTATTATGAAAACACATGCTTGGATTCGTTCTGCTGAGAAAATCTTCGAAGCATTAAAGCTGAGAGATGACCAGAAGAGATTACTGGCCTCCTGGGCACTCAAAGACGAAGCTTTGTTCTGGTGGGATTCGGTTATAGAGAATAATCCAGAAGGTGATATCACCTAGGATAGATTCAAAGTGATTTTCCAAGAAAGATTTACTCCTCTGGAAGCGACTGAGCGATTATGCGATGAATTTTCTTATCTGATACAAGGTGATATGACCATCCCAGAATATCATAAGAAATTCAACGAACATTCTCACTTTGCTCCTCATCTGATCAAGGACCCAAAGAGGAAGTACTGGATGAATGCCATAAGTCAAAACTCAGTATCCATCCAGGAGTAAGAAAAATGTATAATGACATCAAACGCACTTTCTGGTGGAAGTCGATGAAGAGGGACATTTCTTTATATGTTAGCCGATGCCCTACTTGCCAGCTTGTCAAGAGCGACCAACAAAAACTGGCTGGATTATTACAACCGCTAGAAGTTCCTAGTTGGAAGTGGGAACATATTTCTATGGATTTCATTGATGGTTTGCCCAGAACCAGAAAAGGGAATGACAGTATTTGGGTGATCGTAGATCGCTTCACGAAGACCGCCCATTTTATACCTGTCAGATCAAACAGAACTGCTCAGAGTCTGGCGCAGATATATTTCAAGGAAATAGTTAGACTACATGGAGTGCCGCTCAGTATAGTCAGTGATAGAGATACAATATTTACTAGTAAATTCTGGGAGGCATTTCAAGTAGAGCTTGGAACGAAGTTGAACTTAAGCACCGCTTATCATCCTCAGACATACGGTCAGACTGAGAGGGTGAATCGTATTTTAGAAGATCTATTGCGGGCTTGTGTTATAGATTTCGGTGGATCATGGGAAGACCATCTGCATTTGGCTGAATTCTCTTATAACAACAACTACCAGGCGAGCCTGACAATGTCGCCATTCGAAGCGTTGTACGGTAGACCGTGTCGATCTCCTGCTTGTTGGGTCGAACCCGGAAATAGACTTGTATTGGGGCCAAATATGATCCGAGAAGCTGCCAACAAGGTCGATTTTATTAAGAAGCGATTACTCGCCGCTCAAAGCCGACAAAAGAGCTATGCCGATAGGAGAAGAAGAGATATATCCTTTGTTGTTGGCGACTATGTATATTTGAAAGTATCGCCGATGAGAGGAGTAATCCGGTTCGGTAAAACAGGGAAATTGACGCCCAAATTCATTGGTCCGTTTCCTATTCTGGAATGGATCGGAACTCTCGCTTATAGGGTCAAACTGCCTGATTGGTTGCCTGGAGTTCATGATGTATTTTGTGACGGCCCGCCCCGCACCAGCCTGCATTTCCTCCGAGAGTGCGCTGTACACATGCCCAGCTAGCACAGAACGGTCGTCAGAAGAAAAGAAAGAAGGGAATGAACTAATCAAAGAACCTGTAGAATGTCTCACAGCGCATGGAATAAAATATAATAATAACATACTTGACATAAAACAGGCGAGACAGTACATAAGCTGATAACTAATAATCAATGTCAACATCAGAGCAGCGGAAATACAAATACAGCTTATTACAACTTTCCAAATTTACTGTCTCTAAACAAAAGAAAGCTAAAGTAGAAGATACACCAACAATGCCCAAGCAGTGATCTTCAACAATACAGGGAGAATATCATATATATATATTACGTAGAAGCCTCCTGCTCGTCTCCGGATCATCTACCCGTGCATCACCAGCTAACCTGTCTCTAGTCTGCTCGTGTGAGCACCCAGAGTAATAAGAGGAGACATAAAACTCTGGGTCAGACATAAAGCCTGGTATGAGCGATAAGCATCTAAACAGAATAATAACAGGTATACTAAACCATACCTGAACCTGGACCTGCAACCAAAGAGTTAGTACCACATACCGTACACTGCTCTAAGGTGCCATAATAAATAGTGTAGGAATATGGGGGTGGGGTGTGCATGTCACAAGGATAGCAAACAAATCATCCATAGCAACCATCCTCACATCTCTCACTCAGTGCGTAAAGCGTACGATATCTACCACTTTGGAGCACTAGACAAACTGAGGCAACGACGAATCCCGACTTGTAGAAACCCTGCTGTGACCAAGCCAAACACTTGGAGTCATGACCAAACATTTCAATGACCCACTTCATTGGTCGTAGCCCTTGGTTCTACCAATGCCAAAATGACCCTGAATCCGCCTTCGTACCTCCTACCATAGTGGTCCGAAGCTATAGACGTCGATAACTCCTTTGCACGCGTCCCGCAGCAAAGCCCAACCATGAAGCGAACTCGTTGATTCCCATCTGAATCTTGAGCTCTAACTTCTCATTTGGACTTCCTTTGCATCTCGGGTTATGGATCATCACCAGACCGGTTCGGATCCCTTTCATCATCATTGGGATCGTGGTCTTCATCGTCTCGGTTCGTGACTGCTACTTCGGGTCGGATCGGAGTCCTTCATGGTACACTGGATCGGTTCGTGGCTTCCAGTCCCATCTGGATCGGATCGGGTTCGTGGCTTCCAGTCCCATCTGGATCGGATCGGGTTCGTGGCTTCCAGTCCCATTTGGATCGGATCGGGTTCTCCACCACGCCACGGCTCGGGTCACGCCTCCTGGTCATAGCTCCAAGTCCTTCACCCTCCTTCGAGTCTCTGGTTCGTTGTCCTCAAGGTGATCAGTTCGGATCGTGTCGTCATCCCTCCAGGCGGGTCGGGTCGGAGTCTTCAATCACCAAGCCTTGAATCGCGACTTCTCGGATCGGGTCGGAGCCTCCTTCACACCAGGTCGGTTCGTGGCGTCTTGGGCTCACCATCTCGGAGCGGATCGGATCCTTCAGCTTGTAGTGCAGCTCGCTCCGCAATAACGATCGGTTCGGTTCGTGGTGAAGGGAAATGGGCGGTTCGGGTCGGATAGGGGCGATCCGATCCGATTTCCTGCACTAATTCCTGCAACTTTCCAGCAACATGTTTACGCCATTCGACGACGTTTTTGACAAATCTAATTATTCTAATCAATCATAAAACATACCATAGAGTCATAGCAACATAGCAAACTAACCACAAACACCAAAACAATGAATTCATATGTCAAAATGGGTCAAATATGCCCAAAACCCCTTATTTTCCCTTAAGCATGTTTAAGTAAAGCTAATCATAGGGTTAACAAAACTTAATCAAATCGAACCAAATTTCTAACAGAGGCATAAAATATTATTTACGAATTTCTAAACATTTTTCCAGAATTTATTAGTGTATAAATTCGCTAATCCTCACTAATTACCCTTAATTAACCGTAATTAGTGTCAAAATGATGCTATCACTCACCTTTGCCACAATAAAACCTCCAAATCTGAAGTGAACCTCTGATTTGCACGAATTCCAATATATAACAGCAGCCCTACCTCAGTCCTTGTGCTAATCCCCCTTGATTTGATGCCTCTAAGCCTTAATCCTTGATTAGGAAGTGATTTTGGGTGATTTAGAGAGATTTAGAGAGTGGAGGCCATGGCTAGGTTAAGGGAAATGAAAGTGGCGGCTGGAAAATGTCTAAAGAAATGTTTTCTAACCCTAATCAGCACCTATATCCCCCTAAACCCGAAATTCCCCTTGGGCCTAGCTGCTAATCACCCGCTTAAGCCCAATTAAGCTGTTTTTCACCATCTGAAACTTGTTTCAGCCATATCTCCCAAACGGTGAGTCCGTTTGGCTAATGTGACCACTCTACGGAAAGGGAAACCATCATCCGGAGCCAATGGAAGTGGTTTCAGGTCAAAATTCCTTTCCAGTCAAAAGTTATGGCCAAAACAGTGATAACTAGGGGTAAAATGGTCATTTAAAAATCGGGAAAAATCATGAACATGGGAAATGACCCCGATGGTCGTCTCCCAAAGTTACATGACCATACGACTTCGTATGTGAAAGAAATAAATATTCTACGATCCTATGATGTGTAGAATACGGGTCGTTACACTCTCCCCCCCTTAAGAAATTTCGCCCCCGAAATTCCTTAACCCAAAACATACAAAGGATCCCGCATGCCTACCAACCACATACAACAATCAAACATGCAAAACAAGCAAGCAAGCCTATCCTAGCATGCGGAAAACTAAATCGAAATCAAAATCTTACCAGGCAAAGAGTTCTGGGTGTGCCTTCCTAATGCTCTCCTCTGTCTCCCAAGTACAATCATTCTCGTCCTCGCCCCACTGAACCTTGACTAACTTCACCGCCTTCCTTCGAAGTTGCTTCATGTCGTGCTCGACAATACGGGCCGGCTTGCGGTTCCCAACCGCCTCGGGTTCTACTTCGAAGTCCTCTAACTGATCAGGTGAAATAGTCACATCTGAGTCGTGAACGAACTTCCTTAGTTGGGAAACATGAAATACGTTGTGAACTCCTGCCATCTTCTCTGGTAAGTCAATTCTATATGCCAAATTCCCGACTAGCTCAAGAACAGGGAATGGGCCAACAAATCTTGGTGCCAACTTGCCTCTCCTGCCAAATCGTATTACGCTCTTCAACGGGGAAATCTTGACAAACACCAAGTCGCCAACGGAGAATTTTAAGTCTCTTCTCCTCTTATCAGCATAACTCTTCTGCCTATCTTGGGCAGCCTTCATTCGTTGTTGAATGATCTTGATCTTATCCGACGTTTCTCTTACCACATCTGGTCCAAGCATAAATTTCTCGCCAGTCTCTATCCAACATGATGGTGAGTTGCACGGTCTTCTATACAAAGCTTCAAATGGAGCCATACCGATACTGGATTGGTAGCTATTATTATATGCAAACTCTACTAGATGCAAATGGTCATCCCATGATCCACCAAAATCCAATATACATGCTCTCAAGAGATCTTCCAAAATACGATTCACCCTTTCCGTCTGACCGTCGGTCTGAGGATGATATGCGGTACTGAGATGTAATCTTGACCCTAGAGCCTCTTGCAAGCTTTTCCAAAACCCACTAGTGAACAATGGGTCTCGGTCACTCACAATGCTTTTAGGTACTCCATGAAATCTCACTACCCACTTCATATACAATTCTGCTAACTTAGCTGTCGTTCTGGTCGATTTGACTGGTATAAACCTTGCACTTTTAGTCAATCGATCTACAATTACCCAAATGCTGTCATATCCCGATCTAGTCCTTGGTAAACCATCGATGAAATCCATCGAGACTTGCTCCCATTTCCATTCGGGAATTTCTAATGGTTGCAACAACCCACTAGGCTTCTTTTGCTCGGCTTTAACTAGCTGGCAATTCATGCATTTGGATATAAACTTCCCAACGTCTCTTTTCATTCCTTCCCAGTAGTAAGTCTGTTTCATATCTCGATACATCTTATTACCACCGGGGTGTATAGTCAGCTTTGAGTGATGACATTCTCTAAGCACTTCATCCCTCAATCCATTGACATTGGGTACAACAAGCTTTCCATTCTTTCTAAGCCATCTATCTCGATCAAGCCCATACTTGTTCATCTTCTCATCGATACCCATCTCTACCTTGGAGATGATTTCCAATAGGTTAGGATCGTCCCTCTGACTAGAGCCGATCCGCTCAATCAAAGTGGGTCTGATCGTCAAACTTGCTAACATTTCTGGATCCAATTCGCACTTTGGTCTGAAATCAAACCCCGCGATAAACTCCAGTTGCTTCCATTCAAGGAACATAGCCCCTAAGCTGGCATGTCTTCTACTCAATGCATCAGCCACCGCATTGCCCTTTCCCGGTGTATATGCGATGTCAAAATCATAGGAAGCTAAGAACTCTAACCATCTCTGCTGACGGAGATTCAGATCTTTTTGAGAGAAGAGATACTTTAATGACTTATGGTCTGTAAACAGCTCAAATCTTTCTCCCAAGAGATAGTGTCTCCACATCTTTAACGCGAACACGATCGATGCCAATTCTAAATCATGGGTAGGGTACCTTCTCTCGTGCGGCTTCAATTGCCGACTTGCGTAAGCTACAACCCTACCGCCTTGCATCAACACAGCACCCAGTCCGGTACCACAGGCATCCGTGTATACCGTCATCTCTTCATCCCCCTTAGGAATGACTAACACTGGTGCGCTTGTCAACTTGTCCTTTAGACTCTTAAATGCATTCTCGCATCTTTCATCCCAGACAAAAGCTTGATTCTTCTTGGTCAACAGGGTCAATGGTGCTGCTATCTTGGAGAAGCCTTGGATAAACTTACGATAATATCCCGCTAATCCCAAGAAACTTCTTACATCTGTTGCATTCTTGGGCGTAGGCCAATCTTGTACCGTAGCCACCTTTGCCGGGTCCACGGCAATACCATTCTCTGATACAACATGGCCCAAGAACCTCACTTCCCTCCTCCAGAAGTGACACTTAGAAAACTTTGCTCTCAATTGGTGTTTTCTCAACACCTCCATCACTATTCTTAAATGTCCCTTGTGTTCTTCCTCTGTCCTCGAGTAGACCAAAATATCATCAACAAACACAAGGACAAACTTATTCAACTGATCTCTGAATATCCTATTCATAAGATCCACAAAATATGCGGGGCATTGGTCAGCCCGAATGGCATGACCAACCACTCATAAAACCCAGACGGCGTCCGAAATGCCGTTTTAGCTATACTCTCAGCTTCCACTCTAAGCTGATGAAAACCTGTCGCGAGATCCAACTGAGAAAATACTCTCGCGCCACTCAACTGATCAAACAAATCATCTATCCGCGGTAGAGGATACTTGTTCTTCCTCGTCACTTTATTCAACTCGCGGTAGTCTACACACAAACGAAGGGAACCATCCGCCTTGGTAGCAAACACAACTGGTGCTCCCCATTCAGAAACACTCCTTCTGATAAATCCCTTCTTCAAAAGATCGCTGACTTGCACCTCGAGCTCTCGCTGCTCTCTTGGTGCCATACGACGAAGTGGCATCACTATAGGTCTGGCATCCTTTACCAAATCAATACGAAACTCAATCTCTCGGTGTGGTGGAAGTCCGGTCACTTCTTCGAAAACATCCGGATACTGGCCAACCACGGGCAAACCTGACAACTCACTATGCGGAATGTCGAGGGAGTTTAGAAAACTAGCCAATACCCCCTTACTGGGTAGACCACCAAACACTATCCTCCGCCCATCATCCGCTCTAGCTGTCACCAACAAGCCCTCACAGTCTACCACCACCCCGTATCTTTGGAGCCAATCTACTCCCAAAATAATGCCAAACCCAGTAAAGCCCAAAACAAAGCAATCACAAACAAACATGCATCCATGACTCGATAAGACCACATTGCGACAAATCATGCTAAGGCTAGTAGAACCACCAATCGGGTTCGTCACCACTAAAGGTCTATCGACAATCTCGGGCTCCAATCCCAATCTATCTACCAGGTCACTAGATATGAAAGAACTGGAAGCTCCGGTATCAAACAAAACTCTAACAGGAACATCATAAACAGAAAGCATACCTTGTATGACGACGTTCTTTCCCTTCTCCGCCGCAGTTGGGGCATTCGACGAAGAAGGAATAGCATTAAGAGCGTAGGCTTTCACCATTTGCTTTTCTTTAGGGGGCTGTGGACACTTGTCCTTGTGATGTCCCATTTGGCCACAGTTGAAGCACTTCCTATCCGCTGGCTTGGCCCGACAATTACTAGCATAATGGCCCTTCTTACCACAGCTGAAGCACTCCACATCTTGCTTATTCTTTTTCTTCTGACCGTCCTTAGCCTGATTCTGCTTTCTCTTATTCTGAGAACCACCTTTGCCTCCACCACTAGCTTGTGGCTTTGGCTCATCTGCGGATGCATCCTCAGTCTTCTGCTTAGGGTAAAGACTTTCCGATCTTAACGCTTTCCCCACAATCGATTCAAACGTCTCATCGATGTGGTTAATAAGTTTTTCCCCCAAGTACTGATCCAAACCAGTTATGAATTTCTCATTCTTTTTCTCGGCAGTATCAATAAGAGATAACCCATATTTTGACAAAGTGTCAAATTCAGCAATATACTCCGAGACAGCTCTGCCATTCTGCTTGAGCTCCAAGAACTTCTTAAACAACATTGACTTCTGAGCAGCTGGTATGAACTTCTCACTAAAGCGAGCCTTAAACTGCTCCCAAGTAATCTGGTCTTCGGGAGTAGCTGCCTTTATGGCATTCCACCAATTCATTGCCCGCCCTTGCAGCTGATGGGACGCTAACTTTCTCTTCATCGCATCCTCGATACCCAAATCCTCGAAGATACGTTCGCAACTATCCACCCAATCTTGAACATCCGTGGCCGACTCCGTTCCGTGGAACGGCTTCCCACCAAGGCTAGTATAATCCTTATTCAGCTTGGCGAAGTCGACCCTTGGCGCCTGCACCATTGGACCACCACCATTTCCACCATTGTGAGCTGTCCTCTGAACATCTCTAAGCATCTCTCTCATGAGGTCAGTAAACATCGTCCTCATGTCAGCAGAATTCCCATTATTGGCTCCCCTACCGGTACCTCTAACATATCGGCTCATCGTCAATCTGAAAAAGAGAAATGATTAACGACTCCATAGTGGTGCTAGTGCAGTACGACTTCATCCTTATACTACTAATAGTATATATATATATATATATATATATATATATATATATATATATATATATATATATATATATATATATATAGCTTTTGAAAACCAAAGTAATCACAAATACGCTCTCTCGTATACGTATTTTATCTCTCCCTGATAACTTCCCTAGGTTAACTACGCAACCTAGAGCTCTGATACCAAGTGTGACGGCCCGCCCCGCACCAGCCTGCATTTCCTCCGAGAGTGCGCTGTACACATGCCCAGCTAGCACAGAACGGTCGTCAGAAGAAAAGAAAGAAGGGAATGAACTAATCAAAGAACCTGTAGAATGTCTCACAGCGCATGGAATAAAATATAATAATAACATACTTGACATAAAACAGGCGAGACAGTACATAAGCTGATAACTAATAATCAATGTCAACATCAGAGCAGCGGAAATCCAAATACAGCTTATTACAACTTTCCAAATTTACTGTCTCTAAACAAAAGAAAGCTAAAGTAGAAGATACACCAACAATGCCCAAGCAGTGATCTTCAACAATACAGGGAGAATATCATATATATATATATTACGTAGAAGCCTCCTGCTCGTCTCCGGATCATCTACCCGTGCATCACCAGCTAACCTGTCTCTAGTCTGCTCGTGTGAGCACCCAGAGTAATAAGAGGAGACATAAAACTCTGGGTCAGACATAAAGCCTGGTATGAGCGATAAGCATCTAAACAGAATAATAACAGGTATACTAAACCATACCTGAACCTGGACCTGCAACCAAAGAGTTAGTACCACATACCGTACACTGCTCTAAGGTGCCATAATAAATAGTGTAGGAATATGGGGGTGGGGTGTGCATGTCACAAGGATAGCAAACAAATCATCCATAGCAACCATCCTCACATCTCTCACTCAGTGCGTAAAGCGTACGATATCTACCACTTTGGAGCACTAGACAAACTGAGGCAACGACGAATCCCGACTTGTAGAAACCCTGCTGTGACCAAGCCAAACACTTGGAGTCATGACCAAACATTTCAATGACCCACTTCATTGGTCGTAGCCCTTGGTTCTACCAATGCCAAAATGACCCTGAATCCGCCTTCGTACCTCCTACCATAGTGGTCCGAAGCTATAGACGTCGATAACTCCTTTGCACGCGTCCCGCAGCAAAGCCCAACCATGAAGCGAACTCGTTGATTCCCATCTGAATCTTGAGCTCTAACTTCTCATTTGGACTTCCTTTGCATCTCGGGTTATGGATCATCACCAGACCGGTTCGGATCCCTTTCATCATCATTGGGATCGTGGTCTTCATCGTCTCGGTTCGTGACTGCTACTTCGGGTCGGATCGGAGTCCTTCATGGTACACTGGATCGGTTCGTGGCTTCCAGTCCCATCTGGATCGGATCGGGTTCATGGCTTCCAGTCCCATCTGGATCGGATCGGGTTCGTGGCTTCCAGTCCCATCTGGATCGGATCGGGTTCTCCACCACGCCATGGCTCGGGTCACGCCTCCTGGTCATAGCTCCAAGTCCTTCACCCTCCTTCGAGTCTCTGGTTCGTTGTCCTCAAGGTGATCAGTTCGGATCGTGTCGTCATCCCTCCAGGCGGGTCGGGTCGGAGTCTTCAATCACCAAGCCTTGAATCGCGACTTCTCGGATCGGGTCGGAGCCTCCTTCACACCAGGTCGGTTCGTGGCGTCTTGGGCTCACCATCTCGGAGCGGATCGGATCCTTCAGCTTGTAGTGCAGCTCGCTCCGCAATAACGATCGGTTCGGTTCGTGGTGAAGGGAAATGGGCGGTTCGGGTCGGATAGGGGCGATCCGATCCGATTTCCTGCACTAATTCCTGCAACTTTCCAGCAACATGTTTACGCCATTCGACGACGTTTTTGACAAATCTAATTATTCTAATCAATCATAAAACATACCATAGAGTCATAGCAACATAGCAAACTAACCACAAACACCAAAACAATGAATTCATATGTCAAAATGGGTCAAATATGCCCAAAACCCCTTATTTTCCCTTAAGCATGTTTAAGTAAAGCTAATCATAGGGTTAACAAAACTTAATCAAATCGAACCAAATTTCTAACAGAGGCATAAAATATTATTTACGAATTTCTAAACATTTTTCCAGAATTTATTAGTGTATAAATTCGCTAATCCTCACTAATTACCCTTAATTAACCGTAATTAGTGTCCAAATCTGAAGTGAACCTCTGATTTGCACGAATTCCAATATATAACAGCAGCCCTACCTCAGTCCTTGTGCTAATCCCCCTTGATTTGATGCCTCTAAGCCTTAATCCTTGATTAGGAAGTGATTTTGGGTGATTTAGAGAGATTTACAGAGTGGAGGCCATGGCTAGGTTAAGGGAAATGAAAGTGGCGGCTGGAAAATGTCTAAAGAAATGTTTTCTAACCCTAATCAGCACCTATATCCCCCTAAACCCGAAAT
Source organism: Allium sativum (assembly GCA_030737875.1). Taxonomy (NCBI): domain Eukaryota; kingdom Viridiplantae; phylum Streptophyta; class Magnoliopsida; order Asparagales; family Amaryllidaceae; genus Allium; species Allium sativum. The sequence continues at coordinate 896,351,912 of CM060920.1, forward strand.
TCCCCTTGGGCCTAGCTGCTAATCACCCGCTTAAGCCCAATTAAGCTGTTTTTCACCATCTGAAACTTGTTTCAGCCATATCTCCCAAACGGTGAGTCCGTTTGGCTAATGTGACCACTCTACGGAAAGGGAAACCATCATCCGGAGCCAATGGAAGTGGTTTCAGGTCAAAATTCCTTTCCAGTCAAAAGTTATGGCCAAAACAGTGATAACTAGGGGTAAAATGGTCATTTAAAAATCGGGAAAAATCATGAACATGGGAAATGACCCCACTGGTCGTCTCCCAAAGTTACATGACCATACGACTTCGTATGTGAAAGAAATAAATATTCTACGATCCTATGATGTGTAGAATACGGGTCGTTACACTCTCCCCCCCCTAAGAAATTTCGCCCCCGAAATTCCTTAACCCAAAACATACAAAGGATCCCGCATGCCTACCAACCACATACAACAATCAAACATGCAAAACAAGCAAGCAAGCCTATCCTAGCATGCGGAAAACTAAATCGAAATCAAAATCTTACCAGGCAAAGAGTTCTGGGTGTGCCTTCCTAATGCTCTCCTCTGTCTCCCAAGTACAATCATTCTCGTCCTCGCCCCACTGAACCTTGACTAACTTCACCGCCTTCCTTCGAAGTTGCTTCATGTCGTGCTCGACAATACGGGCTGGCTTGCGGTTCCCAACCGCCTCGGGTTCTACTTCGAAGTCCTCTAACTGATCAGGTGAAATAGTCACATCTGAGTCGTGAACGAACTTCCTTAGTTGGGAAACATGAAATACGTTGTGAACTCCTGCCATCTTCTCTGGTAAGTCAATTCTATATGCCAAATTCCCGACTAGCTCAAGAACAGGGAATGGGCCAACAAATCTTGGTGCCAACTTGCCTCTCCTGCCAAATCGTATTACGCTCTTCAACGGGGAAATCTTGACAAACACCAAGTCGCCAACGGAGAATTTTAAGTCTCTTCTCCTCTTATCAGCATAACTCTTCTGCCTATCTTGGGCAGCCTTCATTCGTTGTTGAATGATCTTGATCTTATCCGACGTTTCTCATACCACATCTGGTCCAAGCATAAATTTCTCGCCAGTCTCTATCCAACATGATGGTGAGTTGCACGGTCTTCTATACAAAGCTTCAAATGGAGCCATACCGATACTGGATTGGTAGCTATTATTATATGCAAACTCTACTAGATGCAAATGGTCATCCCATGATCCACCAAAATCCAATATACATGCTCTCAAGAGATCTTCCAAAATACGATTCACCCTTTCCGTCTGACCGTCGGTCTGAGGATGATATGCGGTACTGAGATGTAATCTTGACCCTAGAGCCTCTTGCAAGCTTTTCCAAAACCCACTAGTGAACAATGGGTCTCGGTCACTCACAATGCTTTTAGGTACTCCATGAAATCTCACTACCCACTTCATATACAATTCTGCTAACTTAGCTGTCGTTCTGGTCGATTTGACTGGTATAAACCTTGCACTTTTAGTCAATCGATCTACAATTACCCAAATGCTGTCATATCCCGATCTAGTCCTTGGTAAACCATCGATGAAATCCATCGAGACTTGCTCCCATTTCCATTCGGGAATTTCTAATGGTTGCAACAACCCACTAGGCTTCTTTTGCTCGGCTTTAACTAGCTGGCAATTCATGCATTTGGATATAAACTTCCCAACGTCTCTTTTCATTCCTTCCCAGTAGTAAGTCTGTTTCATATCTCGATACATATTATTACCACCGGGGTGTATAGTCAGCTTTGAGTGATGACATTCTCTAAGCACTTCATCCCTCAATCCATTGACATTGGGTACAACAAGCTTTCCATTCTTTCTAAGCCATCTATCTCGATCAAGCCCATACTTGTTCATCTTCTCATCGATAACGGACAGCAAAAGTTATGTTTGAAGTTAGTGAATACCTTTCTAACGAATCTGAAAAATCGAATTTTCATAACGGACAGCAAAAGTTATGGCCAAATGAATTTTCAGAAAGGTCGCTATGGAATTTATATTGCCCGTGAAATTGGCCATTTTGCATACGACCTCGGAATTCGACGAAACCACTTTTGTTGGATCCGGGATGTGAAGTTATTACTAGGTTTCAAATTTCATAATTTTTGAAGCTACTATATGAGCGTGGCAAAGGAAAATGTGTTTTGGTCAATTATAGTTAAACTGGATCGACCAGAAATGCGCCTTTTTGCAAACGGTCTCAGAATTCGACGAAACTGGTTTTGTTGGGACCGTATCGTCAAAACATAGCTAGATTTATTTTTCTGGAATTTTTCGAATCAGTTTGTGGCCCTGGCAAATTGAAATGTACGTTCAAATTAAATATTGAATGTTTTATATTTTAATTTAAAGGAAAACTGACTGAAACATTCGAATGGGCCTTTGAAACATATTCCATTGTGTTCGGAATAGGGGTAAAACACTAGGGACGACAGTCGTTGGGTTTAGATTGGTGATCGTGTCAAAAAACCCTTTAAAACTCCACCGGCCAATCAGAAATTAAAAAATAAAATAGAAAACCCCTCGTTTCTCTCTCCCCGACGAACGACGGAAACGCGTTCGAATCTTCCCTCCTCGATTCCAATCAATCCACGCAAAATTAGCCCCTCCTCCAGTTGAAGATTTTGTAGAGCTCGGAGAGATCTTCAAATCCATATATAGTTTGGATTTTTTCGTTCAGCATTTGGAGAGTTTCGACGCTGGGAAGATCCGCTGTTTAGAGCCAGATCGCGCCTCCACCGCCGCGTCGAGTTGAGCGCCACCACCCTCGGTCTGAGCGCCTCTCCAAGCTCTTCGCCGCTGCGAAGGCCGATCGTCATATCGCGCAACGATTCGCGCGAAATCTGGTGACCTAGTTTCGAACAAACAAAGAGAGGTACGGTTTTTATTTTCTAAAATGATTTTAACACTTTTAAACCGTTGCAAACTTTGAAAAATCATATCTTTTTCGTTTCTTGTCGAAATTCGATGAAACAGGAAACATCGTGACCGTGTGGACGTCTTCTACATTATAGAAGAGACCGCATATTTTTCTGAGCCTTCTGCTATTTTTGGTGGAGTGGAACCCAAGGTGAGATTTCTAATTTATAAACGATATGGAAAACGACGATGTATAAATTATATAGTCAATGTATGAGTTATATAAGCGTTGTACACATCATGTATAAGCGTTGTATAAGTTGTACGTTCGATGTATAAGTTGTATATGCGTTGTAAAAATTATATATGTGTTGAAATAGAAGTGAATTGCTATATATAAATATATATATATATATATATATACGCCCCTCGTCCACAAACCATGGACGATATTTATTGATTGTGATTGGTGTGAAAATTGATTGATAGCGAATGGTTGTTTGGGATTGTTTGTGGTTGATATTGATTGATTATGGCGGAAAAATACCCATTTGTGGTTGAGAAATATTTGGTTGAAACCACATAGGATTAGTTTGTGGAAATGAAATAAATATATACATGTCGCCTACGTGCGAACTAGATGCATGATCCCCATTGTCAAAAACCACGAGGTTTTAAGGTAGAGCGAGGAGCCGTACTAGGGACGGTCCCGGTTTTAACTACCCTGCCGTTATGCTGTCGAAATTTTGAATAATATTCATGTGTTTGAATTATTTTCATTTGCTGAAACTATATTTATTCGTTGAATAGAAAACCTTCATGTGTTGAATCGATATTCATTCGTTGATTAGAAATTCATGTGTTGAATGGTCTTCGTGTTTTAAATATAAAAATCACATTTTTATCTATATATAGAAACTATAGAAAACCTTCTTGTGTTGAATCGATATTCATTCGTTGAATTGAAATTCATGTGTTGAATGGTATTCATATTTTAAAATAAATTGTTTTATAATAAAAAAAATCACCTTTTTATCATCTATATGAACTATGTAAAATGACCTTGTTTTAAAATAAATTGTTTTACAATAAAAATCCTATTTTTATCACCTATATAAACTATATAAAATAATAGTGGTTTGAAAAGAATTGTGTTACAATAAAAATCACATTTTTATTATATACATGAGTTGTTGAAATGTGAAGTGTTAAAAATAGCCACTCGTTCAAATAAATATGCATGAGTTGAAATATTCATTAATTAACTAATGATATGATTTTGCCTATGCATGCAACATTAGAATGAATGGTGCTTTTAAACCAAATGGAATCAAATATGAAGTTGAATGGAAAATGATAAGTGATAAGAACTATATATCTGTACATGCATATTTATTTGAACAGGTTATAGCAAAGGGGCTAGAGAAGAGGAATAAAAGTTTGTGTCCGACAAATAGGTACACATTTACTGTTTTGTTTGGGTGATGATTTTCCGAAATTTAAAGGCGTTAGTGAAATATTTTAAGTGAAAACGATATTGAAATTGTTGAAAGAACTATATTTATATAAATATATAAATATAAATAAAATTAAAACGAAACGTGGTCGTGCAGTTCGTGTTTTGAAACCGTGATTTCAAACAACTAGTGCGGGAAATCCGACCATTGGATTTTCCCGAAACCACAACCGTCGAGTCTGCCTTGGAAATATCTTTCCAACGGCACCAACTTTGTAAAAATCCAACGGTTGGATTGTCTGGAATGTTTAATTCAAATCTGAAGAAAAACAGCGTCAGAATCGATTATTTTTATTTATATATATAAATATAATTATATTTAATCGAATAATGACGCTGCAGTTCGTATTTTGAAATCGAAACTTCAAACGATTGTACCGGGAGATCCGACCGTCGGTCCCGAAACTGGAACCGTTGGATTCGTTTTGAAAAGACCTTTCTAATGATGTGAATTGTGTGAAGATCCAACGGTTAGATTTTCAGATATGTGTAAATCAAATCTGAAGAAAAACAGCGCCACGGCCGCGTTATGGCCCGAAGCGTCGTTTTGAATAAATTGGCTATTTTAAAATAAATAAAAATAGCGATAAATCGTTATAAAATATCATAAACGATATGGAATGGAAGTAAGCTGATTTGGCTCGATTTATGTGGAAATTGATGGTTGGAGTTGTTTGGTGTGAAAATTACATTAAAGAACAAAATTGGTGTTGTCGAATGATTTAACCATTGTAATAAAATTAATTTGAAATTCTAAATATACGTGAATTATTTGAAAAGGCCGAGTTAATTCTCATTTCAAATAATTGACCGACGATTGAAAGTCGAAGATGAAGACGGTGGTCGAAGACCGGAGATCTTCACCTCGTTTGGATGGTAACCGAGGTCCTGATTGGGAGACATCCCGAAATATGGATAATGAGTGGTGATCGTCCAGACGTACGTGGAGATCGATGGGTTTGCGAGGTATTTAGTGCCTCCGATTTCATTCAGACCCAGAACGGACTTGTAAATGGACTGTGTGTCTGACATTGGATTTTATTCTGTGTTGATTGATCTCTATTAAATATGCATCTGTTTGGCGGCGGAGAATTTATTCTTTTGCTTAACGCCCTTCTCTGAAACGCACGAGCTCAGAGGTTGTATATCGATGGACGTCAGTCGCATGGCATGAATTGCCTGTGTGGCATGCTAAGATGCAGTGATCAGGGCTTCTGTTGAACAGCAATGTCTTGTGGTGATGATCAAAGCACCGCCTGTGTGGCGTAGCTTTGTGTATAACGTGAATTCGCGAGCCTCACACCCCGGTATGAACCAGAAACGGGAGAGGACATCAGGGAGGGCTTGCGTTTCTTTCTAGCTAGGGTGGTGTCAGTGACCTAACAGCCCTGACATTTATATACTTTTCACCTGTGTGGTTGTTGCTGTTGCGAGGCGCCTCGGTTAGATCGGATGATCCGGGTCCGATGGAGCCATTCTTTGGTTCTTTTACACCCCAAAGGGTGGGGAAACGCAGTGTTCAGGAATTTTAATCCACATCGGTGGACCGGCTCTGACGATCCAAGGGTCACTCGAGCTCTGATCCTGTGGCTCGGGCTAGATAGTCACGAATTCGTCAAGGACTATCTTTTGCCTTGGTTCATGACGGAAATCCAATTTCCAAATACGACATCGTGCGGTTTTGATTGTATATATATATGGCGACATGATATATGGTACCCATGCCGTCTATGATTGATAGTTATGATTTGAAATTGTTTTCAAAACATATAAACACTAGCAATAATATCAATTGCCTTTGTTCTATTCGTATCAAGCATATTTTGGCCGTTATAAGGTAAAACTCTATCCTCCGGTTTGCGTTGCATTGTGTGATGGGAACTGAATCTAATAATGGCTTCATTTTTATAAAATGCATTGCGTTGTTTAAATGAAAGATTTGTTTTAAAACACTGGCAATCCAATGGAGTAAACCCGTTCCACGAAAGTGGCGTGGTCCTGTGATTAGCCATATATTAAATGTGTTGAATAGATTTCTCATACCAGTCCCGTTACTGACTCGTAGTTTGTTTCACTTTCAAACTCGGGTGCCCCTTTTTCTACATGGGCAGCCTTGTATTCAGGTTTAGCTGGTTCTTTCTGGATAGCTGGAGTTGAAGATGGATTCTATTATTTATCTCTTTTTATGCTGTTCAGCTCCTACTGTACATATTTTGTTTGTTTCCGCTGTGGACATTTATGTATAGCTGAACTGTATTTGTACTAAGTAAGATCCTGTATACTGTGTAACTCTGATGATTTTGTTTATCCAGTATATTCTATTGCTCATTATCTGGTGTATTTATTTAATTATGTTATGCTATTATCGGTTTCTGTGTTATATTCCAAAGATAACCCTTGTCTCCGTCAGTACGGGATTTGGGGTCGTCACACCCTTAAAAATAGACATTTTGCAAATGACCTCGGATTTCGACGAAACCACTTTTGTTGGGTCCGTGATGTAAAGTTATTGCTAGGTTTCAAATTTCATAATTTTTCGAATCAATATGTGAGCGTGGCAAAGGAAAACGCGTTTGACCAGTTTAAGTTGATTTTAATCGACTGGAAAATGGCCATTTTTCCAACGGTCTCAGAATTCGACGAAACTAGTTTTGTTAGGACCGTATCGTCAATACGAAGCTAGAAAATATTTTTCTAGAATTTTTCTAGTTAGTATGTGACGCCGGTAAATTGAAATGCGCGTTCAAATTCAATATATAGAGTTATATGTTGATTTTGACGAAAACTGATTGTAACGATTGAATCAGCCTGCGATACATATCCCATTGTGTTCCGAATGAGGGTAAAACGCTATGGACGACCGGCGGTGGGCCTCGTTTAGAGGTCGTATGAAAAAGTCAACCCTTGTTGAAATTAATTAAATAAATTAATATAATATTTACACTTAAGCCCCCCCCTCTTCTTCTTTCTTACCCCTCCCATTTGTTTTCAAAAAAAAAAGAAAAAAAACGTAAATCGAAGTCGCCTCCCCCACGATGCCACCCTCGTCGCCGTTAGCCGCCACCACCACCGCCGTAGGAGGCGCCGACCTCCCTCTCCTCCTCGCGCTGAGCGCGATCCCTTTCTTCACCCCCCCAATCGATGGAAACCACCCTAGCCCTAATGCCCGTCGCCCAGGCCCCCTTCCTCCTCCGTGACCTCCGACGAGCCTAGTCCATCTCCCCTTCGATTTCCACGCCCTAGCTTCAAACTCCCGCTGCAGTCAACGCCGGGGCAGCCTCCAGCCTCCACCGCAGCCTGCACCTCCTCCCCTCGACTGGCGCAACAGCCCCTCCTCCGCCAAGCCCTCCCTCAAGCGAACGCTGTAAGTTTTATTTTTATTTTTATTTATAAAATCAGTTTTTTTATATATGGATTAGCATTTATAAAATCTGAAAATAAAGTAAAATAGAAAAGATTATATTTTTAAAATAGAAAAGATTAGATTTTTAAAATAGAAAAGATTATATTTTTGAAATTTGAAAAGGCGAAAGCTTTATATTTGAAAAGGCGAAATCTTTATATTTGGAAGGGCGAAATCTTTATATTTGAATGGGCGAAATCTTTATATTTGAAAAGGCGAAAGCTTTATATTTGAAAAGGCGAAATCTTTATCTATATAGTAGCGATGTAAAAATAGAATTTTTATCTATATAGTAGCGGAGTAAAATTTCAATTTTTATATATTGAATAGCAAAGTAAAAATTCGATTTTTATATATTGAATAACCAAGTAAAAATTCGATTTTTCTATATTGAATAGCGAAGTAAAAATTCGATTTTTATATGTTGAATAGCAAAGTAAAAATTCGATTTTTATATATTGAATAGCAAAGTAAAAATTCGATTTTTATATATTGAATAGCAAAGTAAAAATTCGATTTTTATATGTTGAATAGCAAAGTAAAAATTCGATTTTTATATACATAGCAACAATATAAAAATGTGATTTTTATATATGTAGTAGCTACGGGCGACGAAACTGACAAAAAGGGCGAGAACGACGAAGATTTCTACATAGGAAGAGTCGTGGAGTTGGGATAGCTATTGGTGAGAACTTCTCACTCTAAATTTCTTTTTCTAGTTATATATATACTAGGATGCAGACGGTGCTTAGCAGCACCCGACACCCGTCATCCACAGACCATGGATGGCTTGTATACTTGTTTCATGTGTTGTGAAATTTGTTTGTGTTGTTGATGTGAAATCGATAATATAAATTAATGTGTTGAAATAAATTAATTATCATTAAAAATATAATTTTTAACGTGAATGTGAATAAATAAATATTTATAAACAAATCGGCCGATTTGTTTATATACACTGATTTGACTAATATTGATTGGGTAGATAAATTTCACACATCGCCCAACTGCATGAATAAAAATATGTGTTTGTTGAATTGAAACCCCACACGGGTGTTGGGATGATATTTGAGTACACTAATCCCAATTATTTAACTGTATGTCGATCGATTGGTCGACAGGCTGTGTAAGCGTCGACTATTTTTATTTGATGCTTATGCAGTTGTGTGGTGCACCTTGGATGATGGTTGATTGTTTATCATTGCAATTATATACATGTGTTGTGTGGAATCCATATAATTAACGTTATATGGTAATAGATTGGGCCTCATTCCAATCGGGAAAATAATGAATATTATAAAAGAAAATTCACGTGTTGAATATAAAAAGATTCATGTGTTGAAACTATTCATGTGTTGAGTGAAATATTTTATACAACAAAATTTGCGTCTTTATCATATTTAAAATTAGAACTACTTCACGGTGGAGTCTAATCAAAAATCAAACGAAAGATACCATAGTTTTATAAAATATTTTAAACAACAAAAATAGTGATGTGTTAACAGTACCCACGTGTTGAGATTAGTCGTGTGTTGAAAGAAATATAGATTCATGTGTTGAATAGAATAAATGTTCATTTGTTGAATAGAATAACGAATTATTGAAATATAAAGCCGTGTGTATTAGAGATGCGTTATTTTGACGCGAACGATATTTATATCGATTTTATTTGTTTCAAAATGAATATTGAAAAGTGATTTCAAACTTTAATATTTTGAAATGAAATTCAAATTATAATTAGATTAAAATTCAAATTGAAATTTGATTGAATCAATTTGAAATGAATTCGAATCGAATAGAAAATGAATTCAATTCGAATTGAATAGAAAGTGAATTTGAATTCGAATTGAATAGAAATGAATTCGAATTGAATTAAATTGAAATTGAATTAAAAACAAATTGAAATCGTTTTGAATGAAATTTAAAATGAATTGAAATTTAATTGAAATCGATTTTGAAATGAATTCGAATTGAATAGAAAGTGAATTTGAATTCGAATCGAATAGAAAATGAATTCGACTGAATAGAAAGTGAATTTGAATTTGAATTGGATTGAAACGAATTTGAACTCGAATTAAATAAAATTGAAATGAATTCGAATTGAATTGAAATCAAATCGATTTGAAATTGAATATAGAGTTGAAATGGTGTTGAAAACGAATTTAAAACGATTTATAAAATACGTTTTAAAAGGAAATCGACGAAATATATAATATATATATATATATATATTATATATATAATGGCCTGAATAGAACGCGCCGCGCCGCGGCAGTTCGTGAATTTCGACCATTAACTTCGAATTGACGTTGCGGGAGATCCGACCGTTGGATTCTCCTAAAACCGGAACCGTTGGGTTCGTATCGAAAAGAGCTTTCCAATGAATATTAGAAATTTGAAATCTAACGGTTGGATTTGGAATTATGTCCAAATCAAATTTGAAAAAGGTCGCTGTAAGTGCAGTTCGATGGCCGTTGATGGAAATCGACTGTACGGAACTTGATAAAATTATTAAAAATATTGATAATTTGTGTAAAATCATAAGAAATGATTTGGGAAAAATTGGGCTGAAAAATTCGGTATTTGAAAAGATAAAAATAGATTTTTATCGAAATAAACTAGTTTTGAACTAGAATTAAAATCAATTTATTTTTGAAATAAATAAATTGAATTTGAAAGTGATTTTAAAAATAATCAATATTCCCAATACGTGAATTGGGCTGGAGTTGAATCGAAATTATCTTCGGAATATTTCGATGTTGGATTTCATGACTATACAGATATTGTTATGGGAATTTGAAAGATATATTTTATATCGTTATTTCCAATACAATATTTGTTGGTTTCAGAATTTGATATTGAATATAAGCCGGTATATTTTCTATTCAGAGCCTTCTATTTAATATCAAATGTGATTTGGGTTTATCGTGAATCGTGTTTTATATGACATTGGTTCTTTAACCCAGTTAAAGGCAGGATGTTGATTTTTGAAAAGATTAAAACTAAGTGGAGTTTTAATGAATCTTTAATTAGATTAAAAATGAGAATTGATAATTTAAATTATCAAATCTGAAAGGTGATCGAGAATGGAGTACCACCAATTTTGCTCCAATGCGATAGTTAAATCTTTAATTAGATTAGAACGTGAAATGGTAATTAATTTTACCGATAACACCGTGGTGTTAGATATGGAGTATTACCAGTTTTGCTCCATGGGATGAATAGGTTGGGATTGGGAAATAAAATAAATAATTACTTCGGTGTGGTTCGCTAATCCCGACTAGTTGGAAATGATATCCAAAGGAAGATTAAAGAATAAATTTAGAAGAATTTATCTTTGATAAAATTAATCGGAACCTATTCCCTAAAAATGTGATTTTGTGAATAAAAGAATATTCTGAATTGGAAAGAGGCATTCGTTGTGTTTGTGTAACATTTGTTTACTATATACGTGGGTTATTCAGAAAGGCCGGGTTTATACCCATTCTGAATAACCGATTCGACGAGATGTCGAAGATGAAGACGGTGGTCGAAGACCGGAAGTCTTCACATCGTTTGGGTGATTACTGATGATCTTGATTGGGCTGTACACCCAAGATGAGGGAAACAGTTGGTGATCGTCTAGACGTACTTAGAGATGGATGGATATGCGAGGAAAGTGCCTCCGGTTTCGTTCAGACCCAGAACGAACTTGTAAATGGATTGTGTGTCTGACATTGGATTTTATTCTGTGTTGATTGATCTCTATTAAATATACATCTGTTTGGCGGCGGAGAATTTATTCTCTTGCTTAACACCCTTCTCTGAGACGTACGAGCTCAGAAGTTGTATATCGATGGACATCAGTCGCATGGAGTGAATTGCCAGTGTGGCACGCGTAAGTGGCAATTGATCAGGGCTTCTGTTGAAAAGCAAAGTCTTGTGGTTGATGATCAAAGCACGGCCTGTGTGGCGTAGCTTTGTGTATAACGTGAATTCGCGAGCCTCACACCTCGGTATGAGTCAAAAACGGGAGACGGACCCAAGGAGTGCATGACGTTTCTTTCTAGCTAGGGTGGTGGTGTCAGTGACCTACCAGCCCTGACATTTATATACTTTTCACCTGTGCGGTTGTTGGATACGAGGCGCCTCGGATATAGGTCTGTAAGGACCGGGAAACGTGTGTTCAGGAATTGCCAATCCTCAAAAGTAAGAGAGGACCGGCCTTGGAGGTTCCAAAGGATCATAGTGGGGTCCTGAGGCATTTGCAAGAGTGTCTCGAATCGGAGAGGAGCTTTCCCCTTGCCTCGACTCATGACGGAAATCCAATTTCCAATACGTGATATTGCGGTTTTATTTGTAGAACCTAGTATGGCGACATAGTGGTATGGGTCATTCATGCCGCCTATGATTGATATTTATGATTGAAATTGTTTTGACACTACACACCTATAATAGTATCAAATAATGTGTTTTAAACGTATCAAGCATGCTTTGGCTGTTATAAGGTTAAAACCCTATCCTCCGGCTTGCGTTGCATTGTGTGATGGGACCCGGGTCTTATAACAGCTTCTTTTTTCTTTATTTAGCATTGCGCTGTTTGTTCTATGCACTGGTATTCTTGGGAGGAAACCCGTTCCGTGTTATACGGCGTGGTCCCTTGATTTACCAAACTTTAAAACCAATATTAATAACTGTTTTAGTTCTCACACCAGTCACATGACTGACCTGGAGTTTATTGTTTTAACCTAAACTCTGGGCGCCCCTATTTTCCACATGGGCAGCTAGTAGTTTTGGTTTTGCAGATTTATATCCACAGGGTCCTGATTTACAGCTGGAACGATGCTCGGAAAGCTCTGTATCCGTGTATCACTTTCAGTTGTGTTTTGTATATTTTTCCGCTGCTATGTAATTTATTATAATCTCTGATATTTATTGAATGTAATTTATTCATTTATACTCAGTATTTTCTTGTATCTGATGGGATTGTTGTAATAACAATGAAATGTTCTTCCGTCTGCGTTCTGTTTTGTCCTGTTCTCAAAAACGATCAGGGGTTTCGAACGGTCTTTGTCGGTTTAACGATCAATTCAGATTGAGCGAAATTCCTTGCCGTTACAGTTTGGGCTAACGAAACTCATTCCATTGCGTCCGGAACATAGGCTATTTGCTAGGGACACTTTCTGTTGGACTGAATTTGATTCAGTTTGAAACATATGGATTTTATTGTAAAATTTGCATTAAATAATATAAATAATGAAAAAAACCCTAAGGAACACTATTCACGTTTCTTCAACCAGCCGCCACCCCTAAGATCAATGGCCGATTAGCACCCTTCGTTCTCCACCAAAATCTCCTCCCTCTTCCCAAATTAAAATCCAAACTCTATATCACTTTGAAGAGATTTCTCTTCTCTTCGATTGCATACGTTCGGTTCTCCTCTGGTGACCTGTGCTCCTCGAACCACGCACCCAAAGCCACGCCTAAACCCACCGTCGGCCTTCCCCTACACGCCACCGAGTTCATCCATTGTGGGCCCCCCTTGCGCGCCTTTCCCTGCTCCCTGGCGTGGCGAGTTCTGATCGAGTCGAAGTGGAACGGATTGGAACCAAAATCCAACCCTAGTATTGAACAATTGCAAAAGCTTACGGCCGAATTAATCAGAGGAAGAAGAAGGTTTAAAAACCTTAATTACTTTACTAATTTAATTTTAAAGTTTAATTATCAATCGTATTTTGACCATAATTAATTCGTACGTACACGAAATTCGATAATTTCAGATCCTGTGGAATCGTACGATGAAGCTCTACAATCATAGACTGCAAAAGGGGCAATTATAAACGGTTGAAATTTTGACAACTTCGCGAACGAATGTGAGATTTCTAAATATTTTTAATTTAATTATTCATTATTCTCGCTGATTAATAATTGTATGTATGTTGGCAAATCTGTTCAGTGATGTGATGAAATTCTGGGTGATTGATTTGTTTTATATTTTATGTAGATCTGATCTGTTCGAATCTGATAAATATGGTCGTGTTGTGTAAATTGGATTAAACTATAATTTTTAATCCAATTAAAAATATAATCTTGTTTTTCGTGAATTGGATTAGTTTATAAATTTATACCAATTGGAAATATTCTATTTGTTGTGTTTAATTTACTTGACATTAAATTGCCAAAATATCATTTTGGTTACGGTTTGAATTGGATAAATTTGTCCAAACAAACAAATTTCCTTGTTATTTATTTATTTAAGTTGTAGATCCAGATTAAAAGATTACGTTGTTTCTTTTTATTGAATTAGAATATTTTTCCAATTCGATATAATTACCATGTGGACATGATTGTTAAAATGGAAACAAACATTTTTGTGATATTTGTTAAAACATAATTTGCAACAAAATTGAAACAAACATTTTTGTTATATTTGTTGAACTAGATTTTCAACAAAAATAGAACAAACATTTTTATGTCTTTTTGTTGAACTAGTTTTTCAACAAAAATATGAATATATATATATATTTGTGTAATATTATTTACATTAAAAGGAACGGAATTAAAAGATGACTTTTTTTTAACATTGCTTACAATAAAAAGTAGAAATTTTAAAGATACATTTTTATTGCCGAATTAAAGACAATAAAGAGAATAGATTTTGAAGATGTATTTATTTTTATTGTCAAATTAAAGACAATAAAAAGAATTGATTTCAAGGTTGCATTTTTGTTGACATGTTAGAAGTAATATAAAGAGTAGATATAAAAGATTACATTTTTTTTGTGTCGATTTGTTTTCAACAGAAAGATTACATTTTTTTTATGTAATTTGTTTTCATTTAAAAGATTACATTTTTTTTGTTTTCATTAAAAAGACTACATTTTCAATGTGGTTATGTTTTCATTTAAAGGTTGAAAATATATACATCATTTTATTTAGATAATGTTACATTAGCTTTAAAAATGCATTCTCGTATAAAATGTTACATGAGATTAAAAGTACAATTTTGTTATAAAATGTAACGTTAAATTTAAAACTCCATTTTGCTAGAAAGGTTGCATTATAAATAAAAAGACATTTTTGTTTAAAATGTTGTATTTGGAAATAAAGGTACATTTTTGTTAAAAATGTTACACAAGAAACAAAACAACATTTTGTTATAAAATGTTGTATTAGATTAAAAATTGTCATTTTAACTATAAATGTCATGTGATATGAAATGTGTCATTTTAGTTATAAACTTCATGTTAGTATAAAATACCTTTTTTTTGTTATCCTAGAATTGAAAATAAAATATACTCTTTTATTTGCATTCACCAATGCAAATATATGTTGAAAATAAAATTTATTCTTTTATTTGCATTCACTAATGCAAATAAATATTGGAAATGAAGTTTATTCTTTTATTTACATTTACAAATGTAAGTATGCATTGAAAACAAAGTTTATTCTTTTATGTACCTTCACAAATGTAAATGTACATTGTAATTAAAGTCATTCTTTTTACTTGTGTTTTCAACACAAATATAAACATAGAAAATAAATCATCTTTATATATTAGTGTTCTTAACACAAATGCACATAAAAAAAATGAATGTCTTTTTAATTTTGTCCTTTGACACAAAATATTAACATAGGGTTTAGGTTCATTTTTGTATTTGTATTTCCAACACAAATATGACATAGAAATAAAATTCATTCTTTTATTTGTTGTTTTCAATACAAATATTATATAGAAATAAAAGCGCATCTTTTATTTGTACACTCTAATGTAAATAAACCTTAGGAATAAAAGTTAACCTTTTATTTGCATTTGCAATGCAAATATAGCATAGAGAGTATAATACATCTTTTAGTTATGTTCTCTATTGCAAATGAAAGATTAGAAAGTATACATATTTCACTATGAAATATGTTTCACATTAAAAACACATTGTTAATGTTAATATTTGAAAGATTAGAAAGTATACATATTTCACTATGAAATATGTTTCACGTTAAAAACACATTGTTAATGTTAATATTTGAAAGATTAGAAAGTATACATATTTCACTATGAAATATGTTTCACATTAAAAACACATTGTTAATGTTAATATTTGAAAGATTAGAAAGTATACATATTTCACTATGAAATATGTTTCACATTAAAAACACATTGTTAATGTTAATATTTGCAAGACTAGAAAGTATACATATTTCACTATGAAATATGTTTCACATTAAAAACACATTGTTAATGTTAATATTTGAAAGATTAGAAAGTATACATATTTCACTATGAAATATGTTTCACATTAAAAACACATTGTTAATGTTAATATTTGAAAGATTAGAAAGTATACATATTTCACTATGAAATATGTTTCACATTAAAAACACATTGTTAATGTTAATATTTGAAAGATTAGAAAGTATACATATTTCACTATGAAATATGTTTCACATTAAAAACACATTGTTAATGTTAATATTTGAAAGATTAGAAAGTATACATATTTCACTATGAAATATGTTTCACATTAAAAACACATTGTTAATGTTAATATTTGACAGATTTGAAAATATACGTACTTCACTATGAAATATGTTTCACATTAAAAACACATTCCTAATGCTAATATCTGAAAGATTAGAAATGTATAGGGAAACTATATGAGCAAAATATATTTTTGCTCAACATTAGGATTATTATAACATGTTATTTCCTTTATCATCAATATGTTAGCAGAATTAAATTGGTTGAATTCTTTAACCAATCATTTATATTTTATGAACTGTTGTTGGCTGAAAACCCCACACGGGTGTTGGGATGAATTGACATACACTAGTCCCAATGTTTAGTTGATGTCGATCGATAGATTGACAAGCTGCGATGAGTGTTATGATTTTATTTTAATACTCACCCAGTTATAAACTTCACTCTGGATGTGAATGGATGTCTGATGATTATTTATTTTTATTGTCATGTACATGAATGTATGAAAGTGTGATGACCCCAAACTTCCACGGAATGAAAGTAGGAGTAATCATTTTTGGAATACAACATAAATACAATAAAACAGAACACAGATACAATATAGCAAAGGAAATTCATAGATTAATAACATTATAGCAGCGGAAAAATATAATGTCATCAATCACAGAAAATCCACAGTCACAGAATATAAGCTCCAAGTCTCACCTCTCCACAAAAGAAAATCCAAGAGAGAGAATAAGCAGCTCCAAAGAAAAGACTCCAAGCAAAGAATGAACCGGTTTACTTGGCTGCCCGTGTATAAGAGAGGGCACCCAAGTTTGCAAAAAGGTGAAACAAACTATGGGTCAGTCGTGGGACTGGTGTGAGAATTCTTAACTAAAAATAACTACCAGAAATAAGGCAAATCCAAAAGACCACGCCGCTAACGCGGAACGGGTTTACTCTAATGGATTGTCTTGCATAGTTTAAAGTGTCATAACAAATAATTAAATACATCGTAAACAACGCAATGCTTTTGGAAAAATGGAATCACCATAAGACCCAAGTCCCATCACACAATGCAACGCACACCAGAGGATAGGGTTTTACCTTATGATGATTAAACATGCTAAATACGGCAAATACGAATCTAATATTATCATTA
This sequence comes from Allium sativum, assembly GCA_030737875.1. Lineage (NCBI taxonomy): Eukaryota > Viridiplantae > Streptophyta > Magnoliopsida > Asparagales > Amaryllidaceae > Allium > Allium sativum. The sequence continues at coordinate 896,369,317 of CM060920.1, forward strand.
ATGTATTTGAAAACATTTCAAAGTAAATGTATTAATCTTAGGAAGCATAGGTACCATATATTATGCCTCCATACTAGTAATACAATCAAATTCGTCGGTTCGTATTTGGATTTTGGTTTCCATCATGAGTCAAGGCTAGAGCGGAGCTCCTTACCGATTCGAGACATTCTAGCTAATGCCTCAAGATTCCCCGCGGAGAACCCTTGGAAATGGCAGGGCCGGTCCTCACATACAGCATTGAGGATTGGCAATTCCTAAGCACACGTTTCCCGGTCCTATAGGACCTAATATCTGAGGCGCCTCATTCCATCATCCACATAAGTAAAATGCCAGGCCATGATAAAACCCAAACACCACTTCTAGCTAGAAAGAAACGTGCTGCTTTCCCTGCGTTCCCTTCGCCCGTTTTAGACTCTACCGGTTTGTGAGGCTCGTGAGGTTACGTAATACACAAAGCTCTGCTTATTCAAGCAGTGCTTTGATCGTCACCACAAGGTTCTGCTTTTCAACAAGAAACCTTGATCATTGTATCTTAGTATGCCACACTGTCACTCCATACCATACCATTGCTTCTCCATCAATACATAAATGGGTGTTAAGTAGAGAATAAATTCTCCACCACCAATATTTATATATTAACAGAAAATCAACAATATGATATATAACGAAGTACGATGTCAGACACACCATCCATTTAAACTTATGCTCTGGGTCTGAACGAAAGTCAAATCCGTGAAACCAACACGTACGTCTAGGCAATGACCTTGACCCATGAATTGGTAGCAATTCAATTCAGGATCTCGATCGCTGTCTATTCGAGGGAAGATTTACGGTTTTCATACGTCGTCTTCTTACTTCAATTTTTAACGCCGCTGGATCATTTGGAATGAGAATAACTCGGCTTTCCAAACAATCCTCTTATATATACATATATATATATATATATTTTGAAAATCCTTCTTATTTGTTAATAATTATTTTTATTAACAATTCATTCCTATTTTACTTATTTAAAATAATTAAATTTTATTAACGACGCCAATGGACGACCCTGGCGCTGCTTTCAACCAATTTTGATTTTTACAATTCTCAAAATCTAACCGTTGGATCCTAACATATCTTAGATCGTTGGAAAGAGTTTTCCAAGCCGGTCCTAATGTTTTCAGTTTTGGGAAAATCCGACGGTCGGATCTTCCGATATATTTATTTAAAGATACGATTTCAAAACGCGAACTACCGCGCTCGATTCGATTAATTTTAATTATATTTATATATATAATATATAAATAAATCGTTAATTCTCATCCTTGTATACATTTTCATTCTCTTATCTTTTCAATTACACATACATGAAAATGCAATTTATAATTAGGCGATGAATCATTCCTCTTACTTTATTATTATTATAATTTACATTAAAATGTAAATTATAATACATCGTTCAATTGATTGATTTTCATCTTTCCACTATATTATAATTCTATTCATATAAAATATTCATTTTCTCTTTTAAGTGCATTCTTAACTTCAATTACATAAAAATGTAATTTTATTGTAAGATGTAAATTCCATTCCTAATTACATATAAAAATGTGATCTTTATTTACTTGCCACATTCCTAATTTTTATTTATATAAAATAAATGTGAACTTTCATTCTTATCACTATTCTTATTTAATTTACAAAAATGTAAATTTTCACTCTAGACACATTCTTACTTGATTTACATTAATAGAATGTAAATTGCATCTACGGTGTAAATTCTTACATATATTACATAAATTAAAATGGAATCTTTTTCCTATGGTGTATTTTTCTTTTTAATTAACATTAAAAAAATAATGTTACTCATCTTACGATCAAATTCTCTTTTTATTTACATAATAAAACGATGTAAATTTTCTACGGTATAAATCCTTTTTATAATTACATAATAATATAATGTAAATTAATCCTACAGTTAATTCTCTTTATATTAACATTATAAATAATGTTAACTTAACATGCGGTGTATTTCAATTATATTACATTATAAAATGATGAAATTTTTTCCTACGATGGAAATCCTCTTTTTTTTACATTAATAAAAATGTTAATTTAACATACCATGAATTTTCTTTTATTTTACATTGAAAATAATGTAATTTAACATACCGTGCATTTTCTTTTATTTAACATTGAAAATAATGTTAATTTAACATACCGTGCAATTCCTTTTATATTACATTATAGAAAATGTATATTCTAACATACGATGCATTTCTATATATTTACATTAAAGAAAATGTAACATTTAACATACAGTGAAATTCTAATCATTTACGTTAAAGAAAATGTATACTTTTTAATTACAATGTAAACACTACCTCTAATTCACATTGTAAAAATATAATTTCTAATTGCAATGTTATCCTACGATGAAATTCACCTTTTAATTACAAAGGAAAATGTAATTTTTAACAAACCATATCATTTCACTTTATAATTTACATATAAAAAGTAAATTTTGACATACGATGGAATTTACCTTTTAATTACAAAGAAAAATGTAATTTTTAACATACCATATCATTTCACTTTATAATTTACATATAAAAAGTAAATTTTGACATACGATGGAATTTACCTTTTAATTACAAAGAAAAATGTAATTTTTAACATACCATATCATTTCACTTTATAATTTACATATAAAAAGTAAATTTTGACATACGATGGAATTTACCTTTTAATTACAAAGAAAAATGTAATTTTTAACATACCATATCATTTCACTTTATAATTTACATATAAAAAGTAAATTTTGACATACGATGGAATTTACCTTTTAATTACCAAGAAAAATGTAATTTTTCCTATACGGTATAAATTCTTTAATATTAACATTAAAAATAAATGTTAATGTCATCCTACGGTTAAACTTCTTTTATTATATTAACATTAAAAATGTTAATGTCATCATACGGTTGAATTTCTTTTAATATTAACATTAAAAATGTTAATTACATCCTATGGTGAAATTTCTTTTATTATATTAACATTAAAAATGTTAATTTCATCATACGGTGAAAATACTATTTTATTTTTAAAAATAAAAATGTACTTCTTGTCATACAGTGAAAATTCTATTTTATTTTTGCAAATAAAAAGTAATTTTTATACATGTCACATTCCTACTTTACTTTTACAATTAAAAAGTAAATTTTGTCATACAGTGAATCTTCTCTTTTAAATACCATTGAAAATAATGTAACTTATCCTACGATGTAAATTTCTTTTTATTTAACATAAATAAAATGTGCAATTCTCATACGGTGAAATCATTCTAATATTATCATTAAAAAAAATGTTAAATGTTCATACAGTAAATTTTCTTTTTATATCCACATAAATAAAATGTGAAATTCTCATACGGTGTATATTTCTCATCTTATGTACATTAAAGATAATGTACATTTATCCTACAGTTGAAGTTTTTATAATATTAACATTAAAATGTTAATTACATCATACGGTTGAAATTTTATAAAACTAACATAAAACTATGTTAAGTTATACATGTGGTGAAATTACCTTTTTATTAACATTAAAAAACAATGTTAATTTTCCATACGTTGCAAATGCTTCTTATTTACATCAAAATAATGTTAATTTCTCTAACCATGTAAATTACTTATTGTTAACATCAAAATAAATGTTAATTTGTCATACAACGCAATTTATTTATTATTAACATTAAACAAAAAGGTTAATATCTCATACGATGTAAATTTTACATAATAAAATGTAAATTTCATGTCATTACATAACATCAGCATCCAACAATCCAACATGGTCAAATCCAATGACTAATATCGAGGTACTTACAAGGTGATGTTTTAACTTGACATATGTACAATCAGCAAAGCATGATTAAATAAATTAACTCGTATTTAATTCTAATCAATCACCAATTCAGATTCAAACATTAAAAAAAAAATAGATCTAATATCATGTCGTTATAGGCAATTCAGATTTAGCATCATATGGGATAAACAGTTCAGATCCATGTTTTAAATATCATGACATATTAGATCTAAAATTAACAATCATAGAAATAATAATTAAATAAATTAAATTAATTTAAAAATAAAATTCTCACAGTGTTTGGTCAGAGAAGAAGATTCAGGTTCGATCAGATTTGATGTTCGAGTTCAAAACAATTGCGGATCTGGGACAATTCTAATGCAAATTCATAGGAAAAATCAAAATCAGCTTTTTACAACTGGCTGTGTAACGCTTAAAAGCGTGGGGAAATCTGAAATAAAATCTACCTTAGAACCCATGATTGTTCAAAAATTCAAATCTGATTTTCTGGAGTTGTAGTTGACGAAACGACGAGCCGTTTGTTGGAGATTGGAGTGCTACGAGAGGGCTATCTTCGCCGGGAGTTGGAGGAGGTGCGGCGGCTGCTATTGGGGGTGGCGGGGCTGCGTTCAGCGCAGGTTGAGGGGGGTGGTGGCGGAGATTCGGGCGACGGTTCGAGGTGATTCTTGTCGGAGATCGTAGGGCTCGAGAATCTCTTCGAAACGAGTATAAGTTTGCGATTTTTCATTGAGAAATGAGTGAGAAAACCGAGCTCAAAATTTCGACCATGAATGGGTTCTCACGGCTGAACAAGGACGGGAGGAGGAAGAAGAAACGCGGCTTTTATATTAAAATATTAGGTTAAATTAATTATTATTTAATTGGCCCGTTTTGGTCCGAACTCCAATTTAGGCCCAACGACTGTCGTTCATACCATTTAGCCCCCGTTCCGAACTCATCTGGATATGTTTCATCAGCCCACGTGATCGTCTTGGCCTTCGTTTTTCAGTTTTAAATATAAATCATTATTTTGAATTCAAACGTACGTAGAAATTCACCGGGACCACATACGGACTCAGAAAAATCCAGAAAAATTATTTTTGGCTTTCTTATGACGATACGATCACAACAAAATTAATTTCGTCCGATTCTGAGACTTTTTGAAAAATGGCTATTTTTAAGGCGAATATATTTAATATTAAAAATGCATTTTTAAACAAATATTTTCTGAAACTCGAAACATATAAGTGTTTACTGTTTTTCAATGCAGAAACGTCATTCTGAAACCAATGGAAGTGGTTTCGAGTTCAAATTCCTTCGTATGTAAAAAGTGGCAATTTTGACCTTTATATTATATATATATATATATATATATATATATATATATATATATATATATATTCATAGCGACCTTTCTAAATTTTAATTTTGACATAACTTATAAATTTTAAAGTGAAATTCCAATTTTTCAAATTCATTAGAAAGATATTCTTAAATAGATTTAAATATTTTTGGATTCACTAAAATTTGTTTTATTTTGAATCCTGAACATTCAGTCAAAGTTTCAAATCAAAATTTCAAACTGCAGCGCTTGTTTTAATCTCCTTATATATTTAAATTAAATTTGTTCGTTTTAACTTCGATTAAAATAAATAAATCATTAAAAATACTTTAAATTCATTAAAATAAAAATTTTAATTTGGCCCTAAAATTTCGGGTCGTCACAGTCTCCCCTCCTTAAGAACTTTTCGTCCTCGAAAAGGAAAAAGAAAAATAGAAGAGGAAGAATAAACACAGAGAATGTTTTTAACAGAGATGGTACCTTCTATAACATCAGGCTTTCCACCGAAGAAGTTGGTCCTTTCGCTCCTTCGTACACATGTGCCAATTGAGCATCGCCACTTCTCTTAGTCTTCTTCGAATGCACAATCAAGGGGATAGTCAAAACAACTGAAATGGTGATTCTAGGAGATAGAAAAGATCGAAGGACGAAAGAAAAGATGACGATAAAGTGACTGGCTATTATGTATCCCATGAAATGTTCGTCGTAGAATATAGTGATTCTACGTAAACGAATTATTATAAATATGTTATATTCCGCTTTGTAAACCAAAGCTCTGATACCAACTGTGATGACCCCAAACTTCCACGGAATGAAAGTAGGAGTAATCATTTTTGGAATACAACATAAATACAATAAAATAGAACACAGATACAATATAGCAAAGGAAATTCATAGAGTAATAACATTATAGCAGCGGAAAAATATAATGTCATCAATCATAGAAAATCCACAGTCACAGAATCTAAGCTATTACAACAAGTTTGCAGAAAAGAAATAAGTTTGATGTCTAAAAAGAAAAGAAAAGATGCCATAGAAACAAAAGATAAATGTCTTCAAGCTCCAAGTCATCACCTCTCCACAAAAGCAAATCCAAGAGAGAGAATAAGCAGCTCCAAAGAAAAGACTCCAAGCAAAGAATGAACCTGTCTACTTGACTGCCCGTGTATAAGAGAGGGCACCCAAGTTTGCAAAAAGGTGAAACAAACTATGGGTCAGTCGTGGGACTGGTGTGAGAATTCTTAACTAAAAATAACTACCAGAAATAAGGCAAATCCAAAAGACCACGCCGTTAACGCGGAACGGGTTTACTCTAATGGTTTCTCTTGCATAGTTTAAAGTGTCATAACAAATAATTAAATACATCATAAACAACGCAATGCTTTTAATAAATGGAATCACCATAAGACCCAAGTCCCATCACACAATGCAACGCACACCAGAGGATAGGGTTTTACCTTATGATGATTAAACATGCTAAATACGGCAAATACGAATCTAATATTATCATTAATGTATATGAAAACATTTCAAAGTAAATGTATTAATCTTAGGAAGCATAGGTACCATATATTATGCCTCCATACTAGTAATACAATCAAATTCGTCGGTTCATATTTGGATTTTGGTTTCCATCATGAGTCAAGGCTAGAGCGGAGCTCCTTACCGATTCGAGACATTCTAGCTAATGCCTCAGGATTCCGTGCGGAGAACCCTTGGAAATGGCAGGGTCGGTCCTCACATACAGCTTTGAGGATTGGCAATTCCTAAGCACACGTTTCCCGGTCCTATAGGACCTAATATCTGAGGCGCCTCATTCCATCATCCACATAAGTAAAATGCCTGGCCGTGATAAAACCCAAACACCACTTCTAGCTAGAAAGAAACGTGCTGCTTTCCCTGCGTTCCCTTCGTCCGTTTTAGACTCTACCGGTTTGTGAGGCTCGTGAGGTTACGTAATACACAAAGCTCTGCTTATTCAACCAGTGCTTTGATCGTCACCATAAGGTTCTGCTTTTCAACAAGAAACCTTGATCATTGCATCTTAGTATGTCACACTGTCACTTAGGCCCGGCCCTGGCCCAAGGCCACCAAGGCGGTGGCCATGGGCCTTCGGTAGGGCAGGGCCTCCAAATTGAAAATTTTATATGTAAACTTTGCATGTCCAATTGAAAACAAAAGCTAATCATGGTTGAGTGGTTAAAGTCATTCTTTACTTCCAAAGCGGTCTGGGTTCAATACCCACCTGCATTATTTATTAGCTACTACATTTTTCTCACGAACCAAATTTTGCCTTGGGCCTCCATCCCACCAGGGCCGGCCCTGCTGTCACTCCATACCATACCATTGCTTCTACATCAATACATAAATGGGTGTTAGTTAGAGAATAAATTCTCCACCACCAATATTTATATATTAACAGAAAATCAACAATATGATATATAACGAAGTACGATGTCAGACACACCATCCATTTAAACTTATGCTCTGGGTCTGAACGAAAGTCAAATCCGTGAAACCAACACGTACGTCTGGGCAATGACCTTGACCCATGAATTGGTAGCAAGTCAATTCAGGATCTCGATCGTTGTCCATTCGAGGGAAGATTTACGGTCTTCATACGTCGTCTTCTTACTTCAATTTTTAACGCCGCTGGATCATTTGGAATGAGAATAACTCGGCTTTCCAAACAATCATCGTATATATACATATATATATATATATATATTTTGAAAATCCTTCTTATTTGTTAATAATTATTTTTATTAACAATTCATTCCTATTTTACTTATTTAAAATAATTAAATTTTATTAACGACGCCAATGGACGACCCTGGCGCTGCTTTCAACCAATTTTGATTTTTACAATTCTCAAAATCTAACCGTTGGATCCTAACATATCTTAGATCGTTGGAAAGAGTTTTCCAAGCCGGTCCTAATGTTTTCAGTTTTGGGAAAATCCGACGGTCGGATCTTCCGATATATTCATTTAAAGATACGATTTCAAAACGCGAACTACCGCGCTCGATTCGATTAATTTTAATTATATATATATATATATAATATATAAATAAATCGTTAATTCTCATCCTTATATACATTCTCATTCTCTTATCTTTTCAATTACACATACATGAAAATGCAATTTATAATTAGGCTATGAATCATTCCTCTTACTTTATTATTATTATTATTATAATTTACCATTAAAATGTAAATTATAATACATCGTTCAATTGATTTATTTTCATCTTTCCACTATATTATAATTCTATTCATATAAAATATTCATTTTCTCTTTTAAGTGCATTCTTAACTTCAATTACATAAAAATGTAATTTTATTGTAAGATGTAAATTCCATTCCTAATTACATATAAAAATGTGATCTTTATTTACTTGCCACATTCCTATTTTTTATTTATATAAAATAAATGTGAACTTTCATTCTTATCACCATTCTTATTTAATTTACAAAAATGTAAATTTTCACTCTAGACACATTCTTACTTGATTTACATTAATAGAATGTAAATTGCACCTACGGTGTAAATTCTTACATATATTACATAAATTAAAATGAAATCTTTTTCCTACGGTGTATTTTTCTTTTTAATTAACATTAAAAAAATAATGTTACTCATCTTACGATCAAATTCTCTTTTTATTTACATAATAAAACGATGTAAATTTTCTACGGTATAAATCCTTTTTATAATTACATAATAATATAATGTAAATTAATCCTACAGTTAATTCTCTTTATATTAACATTATAAATAATGTTAACTTAACATGCGGTGTATTTCAATTATATTACATTATAAAATGATGAAAAATAGCATACGGTGGATTTTCTTTTTATTACATTAACAAAATGAAATTTTTTCCTACGATGGAAATCCTCTTTTTATTACATTAATAAAAATGTTAATTTAACATACCATGAATTTTCTTTTATTTTACATTGAAAATAATGTAATTTAACATACCGTGCATTTTCTTTTATTTAACATTGAAAATAATGTTAATTTAACATACCGTGCAATTCCTTTTTTTATATTACATTATAGAAAATGTATATTCTAACATACGATGCATTTCTATATATTTACATTAAAGAAAATGTAAAATTTAACATATGGTGAAATTCTAATCATTTACATTAAAGAAAATGTATACTTTTTAATTACAATGTAAACACTACCTCTAATTCACATTGTAAAAATATAATTTCTAATTGCAATGTTATCCTACGGTGAAATTCCCTATATAATTTACATATAAAAATGTAAATCTTGACATACGATGAAATTCACCTTTTAATTACGAAGGAAAATGTAATTTTTAACATACCATATCATTTCACTTTATAATTTACATATAAAAAGTAAATTTTGACATACCATGGAATTTACCTTTTAATTACAAAGAAAAATGTAATTTTTAACGTACCATATCATTTCACTTTATAATTTACGTATAAAAAGTAAATTTTGACATACGATGGAATTTACCTTTTAATTACAAAGAAAAATGTAATTTTTAACATACCATATCATTTCACTTTATAATTTACATATAAAAAGTAAATTTTGACATACGATGGAATTTACCTTTTAATTACAAAGAAAAATGTAATTTTTCCTATACGGTGTAAATTCTTTAATATTAACATTAAAAATAAATGTTAATGTCATCCTACGGTTAAACTTCTTTTATTATATTAACATTAAAAATGTTAATGTCATCATACGGTTGAATTTCTTTTAATATTAACATTAAAAATGTTAATTACATCCTATGGTGAAATTTCTTTTATTATATTAACATTAAAAATGTTAATTTCATCATACGGTGAAAATACTATTTTATTTTTAAAAATAAAAATGTACTTCTTGTCATACAGTGAAAATCCTATTTTATTTTTGCAAATAAAAATTAATTTTTATACATGTCACATTCCTACTTTACTTTTACAATTAAAAAGTAAATTTTGTCATATAGTGAATCTTCTCTTTTAAATTCCATTGAAAATAATGTAACTTATCCTACGATGTAAATTTCTTTTTATTTAACATAAATAAAATGTGCAATTCTCATACGGTGAAATCATTCTAATTATCATTAAAAAAAATGTTAAATGTTCATACAGTAAATTTTCTTTTTATATCCACATAAATAAAATGTGCAATTCTCATACGGTGAAATCATTCTAATATTATCATTAAAAAAAAATGTTAAATGTTCATACAGTAAATTTTCTTTTTATATCCACATAAATAAAATGTGAAATTCTCATACGGTGTATATTTCTCATCTTATGTACATTAAAGATAATGTACATTTATCCTACAGTTGAAGTTTTTATAATATTAACATTAAAATGTTAATTACATCATACGGTTGAAATTTTATAAAACTAACATAAAACTATGTTAAGTTATACATGTGGTGAAATTACCTTTTTATTAACATTTAAAAACAATGTTAATTTTCCATACGTTGCAAATGCTTCTTATTTACATCAAAATAATGTTAATTTCTCTAACCATGTAAATTACTTATTGTTAACATCAAAATAAATGTTAATTTGTCATACAACGCAATTTAATTATTATTAACATTAAACAAAAAGGTTAATATCTCATACGATGTAAATTTTACATAATAAAATGTAAATTTCATGTCATTACATAACATCAGCATCCAACAATCCAACATGATCAAATCCAATGACTAATATCAAGGTACTTACAAGGTGATGATTTAACTTGACATATGTACAATCAGCAAAGCATGATTAAATAAATTAACTCGTATTTAATTCTAATCAATCACCAATTCAGATTCAAACATTAAAAGAAAAAAAATAGATCTAATATCATGTTGTTATAGGCAATTCAGATTTAGCATCATATGGGATAAACAGTTCAGATCCATGTTTTAAATATCATGACATATTAGATCTAAAATTTACAATCATAGAAATAATAATTAAATAAATTAAATTAAATTAAAAATAAAATTCTCATAGTGTTTGGTCAGAGAAGAAGATTCAGGTTCGATCAGATTTGATGTTCGAGTCAAAACAATTGCGGATCTGGGACAATTCTAATGCAAATTCATAGGAAAAATCAAAATCAGCTTTTTACAACTGGCTGTGTAATGCTTAAAAGCGTGGGGAAATCTGAAATAAAATCTACCTTAGATACCATGATTGTTCAAAAATTCAAATCCGATTTTCTGGAGTTGTAGTTGACGAAACGACGAGCCGTTTGTTGGAGATTGGAGTGCTACGAGAGGGCTATCTTCGCCGGGAGTTGGAGGAGGTGCGGCGGCTGCTATTGGGGGTGGCGGGGCTGCGTTCGGCGCAGGTTGAGGGGGGTGGTGGCGGAGATTCGGGCGACGGTTCGAGGTGATTCTTGTCGGAGATCGTAGGGCTCGAGATCTCTTCGAAACGAGTATAAGTTTGCGATTTTTCGTTGAGAAATGAGTGAGAAAACGGAGCTCAAAGTTTCGACCATGAATGGGTTCTCGCGGCTGAACAAGGACGGGAGGAGGAAGAAGAAACGCGGCTTTTATATTAAAATATTAGGTTAAATTAATTATTATTTAATTGGCCCGTTTAAGCCCGTTTTGGTCCGAACTCCGATTTAGGCCCAACGACTGTCGTTCATACCATTTAGCCCCCGTTCCGAACTCATCTGGATATGTCTCATCAGCCCACGTGATCGTCTTGGCCTTCGTTTTTCAGTTTTAAATATAAATCATTATTTTGAATTCAAACGTACGCAGAAATTCACCGGGACCACATACAGACTCAGAAAAATCCAGAAAAATTATTTTTGGCTTTCTTATGATGATACGATCACAACAAAATTAATTTCGTTCGATTCTGAGACTTTTTGAAAAATGGCTATTTTCAAGGCGAATATATTTAATATTAAAAATGCATTTTTAAACAAATATTTTCTGAAACTCGAAACATATAAGTGTTTACTGTTTTTCAATGCAGAAACGTCATTCTGAAACCAATGGAAGTGGTTTCGAGTTCAAATTCCTTCGTATGTAAAAAGTGGCAATTTTGACCTTTATATATTATATATATATATATTTCATAGCGACCTTTCTAAATTTTAATTTTGACATAACTTATAAATTTTAAAGTGAAATTCCAATTTTTCAGATTCATTAGAAAGATATTCTTAAATAGATTTAAATATTTTTGGTTTCACTAAAATTTGTTTTATTTTGAATCCTGTACATTCAGTCAAAGTTTCAAATCAAAATTTCAAACTGCAGCGCTTGTTTTAATCTCCTTTTATATTTAAATTAAATTTGTTCGTTTTAACTTCGATTAAAATAAATAAATCATTAAAAATACTTTAAATTCATTAAAATAAAAATTTTAATTTGGCCCTAAAATTTCGGGTCGTTACAGAAAGCCATATAACCAAAGTTATATGGTAACTGAGTGAGTCACATTCCAATTCAGGATTTCTTTTAAATAAAGAATATCTTTTAAAAATAAGGAATATTTGGAATAAAGAACATTATAAAATAATATCTCTTAGAATAAAGAATACTGCACTATAAAGGATATTTTATATAAAGAATCTTTTAATAAAGAGTAATTTTAAGATAATGAATATTTTAAATAAGATTTGACAAATTATAAAATGATTATTTCTATGTCCGTTCTTGGATGGACAAAAGAATAGAAAATATATTTCTATTGAAGTAAACTAGTTTTTAACTAAAAATTAAATCTCTTATTTAAGATTTTTAGAGTTTCAATTATATTTTGTAATTGAAATGAAATGATATGTGAATTGGGTTTATTGTGAACTATGTTTTAAACGACATTTGTTCTTTAACCCAATTTACAGTGAAAATATGATGTAAAATTTATCTTTTGTTAAGATTTAAAAGAAAGATTCTAAAGCAAAGTTTTCCAATTTAATAAATTAAATTGGAATTGAGTGGAAATTCAGTTTGATAATAATCGAGATAGGTTTCTGCAAAAGAAGACCGATACTATATATGGAATTTAAAAGGCTTTTCCGTTATTCCATTTATATTTTTGGTCCGATACAGGAATTTATATCGATTATGTTTTGACTTGATTTCTGTGAAAATTCCATATTTAATGGAATATGGCTTTGGGTTTATCGTGAACAATGTTTTTAAAAGACATTGGTTCTTTAACCCAATTAAAGACAAGGTTAATTCCGTAAGAATTGAATAATCATTTAATAATGATTTTTGATATTAAAATCAAATTGGAGTTTTAATGAATGTTTAAAAGAATAAATTTATAAGAATTTATCTTTGATTTAATTTATGGGAATCTTTCCCTTTATTATGAATATTCTATTAAAAGAATATTCTAAATTGGAATGAGACGTTGGATGTGTTTTATAACACTTGATTTTCAATTATAAAATATGCAAGTTATTCAGAAAGTCCGGGTTTAACCCATTCTGAATAATTACTACGACGATCAAGAGTCGAAGATGAAGACGGTGGTTGAAGACCAGCAATCTTCACATCGAATGGATGAGGACTACTGATGCTCTGGACTGATTTGCACCCAGGACAGGGATTAAGTGGTAGTTATCCGGACGTAGTGTTGATTCATACGGATTTGGCTTTCGCTCAGACCCAGGGCATAAGCTTATAAATGGATGCATGTCTGACGTTGAATTTCATTTTTTGTAAATTGATTTCTATTAATATACAACCGTTGGTGGCGGAGAATTTATTCTCTTGCTAAACACCCTTAGAGGTTGTGTGTTAATAGTTATGAATTGCATGGTGTGAAATGTCAACGTGGCACGCCAAGATGCAAATGATCAAGGCTTTGTTGCAAAGCAGGCCTTGTGGGATGATCAAAGCATAGCCTATTTTGGCATAGCTTTGTGTAGCGTGACTTCGCGAGCCTCACACACCGATAGAGTCTAAAACGGAGCAAGGAAACGCAGGGAGTGCACACGTTTCTTTCTAGCTTATAGTGGTGTCAGGGACCTACCAGCGCTGACATTTTACTTATGTGGATGATGGAATTTTCCAGTACTCGGATTTTTGCGGTCGCCAACGGCCGTATTATTAGTTCAATAGGACCGGGATGCGTGTGTTCAGGCATAACTAATCCACTAACGTTATTTGTGGACCAGCCCTGCTGTATCCAAGGGTTGCCCATAGGTGTGATCCTGAGGGATTGCTAGAGTGTCTCAAATCTGTAGAAGATCGTTCCTAGCCTTGACTCATGATGGAAACCCAATTTCCAACACGCCCCATGCGATTTTGATTGTATAACTAGTATGGCGACATGATATATGGTACCCATGCCGTCTAGGATTGATACATTTATTTTGAAATGTTTTATTAAAACATATACACACTAATAGTAATATCGTTTTACGTATTTATCATCTTTTGACCACCATTATAAGGTAAAACCCTATCCTCCGGTTTGCGTTGCATTGTGTGATGGGACTTGGGTCTTATAATGGTTTCATTTTTCTAAAAAAAAAAGCATTGCGTTATTTGACGATTTACTTATTTTATTGCACTGGCAATCCAATGGAGTAAACCCGTTCCGCGTTAGCGGCGTGGTCCTGTGATTAGCCTTCTTATTAGTTAAGTTAGTTAGATTTCTCATACCATTCCCATGACTGACCCGTAGTTTGTTTCACTTTGCGAACTCGGGTGCCCTCGTTCCACACGGGCAGTCGAGTAGCTTTTTGCAGATATCTTTATCTCTTTAGCAGGATCCTGGATCGAAGCTTAAATTTGTGTCCAGAGCATTGAAGTCTTCCGCTGTGTATTGTATTAATTATTGAAATTTTACCTTCCGCTGTATTATATTTAATGTACTCTGATATATTCTGTACTCTGACGTAACATTTATTATTGATGTTATAAAAGTCTTTTGTTATTTGTTCTGATGTATGTTGTATGCCCAAGTTAACGTATTCAGGTTTTGAACGGTCTTGGTCGATTTTGCGGTCGATTAGGTCCGAGCAAAATCCGTGGTCGTTACACCCACTGTTCATAGTAAAAATCGCAATTTTATATTGTTATCCCCATAATAAAACCCTATTTTTATAATGCTAAAAATCATAACATTTTATTGTTAAAAATCACATCTTGTTCATTTCAAAAGTCAAATCTTTTTCTAGTTCAAAAAAAATCAAATCTTTTTGTTATATAAAAATTAAACCTTTTTACTATATAAAAATACAACCTTTTCTTATTCTTTAAAAACAATTCAATTTTATAAATTTTAAAACAATGCCAACTTATATTCTTAAATCATGCTATTTACAAATATAATGTTATTTCATTTTACAAATAAAAGATCATTTCTTTAGAGAAATAAAGATCATTTCTTTAGACACTTGAAAATCAAATTCTTACATATTTGAAAATCAAAAAAAAAAAAATTATGTTGTGAAAATCATCACTTTATATTGCTACTCAAATAAATAAAAATAGAATTTTAATGCCGTAAACACGTGTAAATTTCATATTTTTATACCATAAACAAACATATAAAAATCAGATTCTATTCATGCTTTTTCAAATTAAAAATAAGATTTGTATTTGATTACAAAATTTAATTAAACAAAACCTTATAAAACTTACTGGTTTTCGGTCGGTGGAGCTCGCGGGGACCAGGGGGAGGCTCGATGTCAATGGGGGTCGAAGGGGGAAGCTCAGGCGCGGCGGACCCAGGCTGTTGCGGTGGAGGTGGTTTTAGCGGGGGGGCTAGGGACTTGCGGATTAGGGTTTGCTGAAGAAAGAGGGAGGGAGAGGGAAGAGAAGGGAGATCGAAGGGGGTTTGGGGTAGGCGCTGTCATCGGTGGCGCGCTGAAGATGACGGCGCGGGGAGGGCGATGGCGTCACCTGCTTAGCAGGCTCCATTTTTTTTTTGTGCGATCTCGTTTTGGTTTGGGGGTAAAGAGAAACGACTGGGGGGGCTTAATGAATATATTATTATTTATAAAATTTAATTATTTATTTTATCTTTCAAAAAGCTGACTTTTCTTTTGAACCCCAAACGAGGCCCAACGACTGTCGTCCCTAGCGTATTACCCACATTCCGAACACAATAGGATATGTCACATAGGCCAATTCGGCTGTTATGATCAGTTTTCGTTTAAATTAAACTTTAAATCTACATCTTCAATTTTGAACGCACATTTCGATTTACCGGGGTCACATACGAACTCTAAAAATTCCAGAAAAATTATTTCTAGCTTCGTATTGACGATACGGTCCTAACAAAACAAATTTTGTCAAATTCTGAGACCGTTTAAAAAATGGCCATTTTCCAGTCGATTAAAATCAACTGAAACTGGTCAAATGCGTTTTCCTTTGCCACGCTCACATATTTATTTGAAAAATTACAAAATTTGAAACCTAGCAATAACTAGACATCCCGGATCCAACATATGTGGTTTCATCAAAAACCGAGGTCGTTTGCAAAATTCCCATTTTTAAGGGCCTAAATTCCATAGCGACTATTCTGAATTTTCAACTGGACGTAACTTTTGATTCCCGCTATGAAATTTCAATTTTTCTGATTCGTTGGAAAGATATTCTCAATTAGATTCTAATATTTTTGGTTTTGCTAAAATCCGGTTTATTTTGCACCCGGTACATTCAAATGAAATTTGAAATCGAATTACCGAACTACCGCGCCATTCTCAATTCATTTTATAATTATATATAATTATTTATATTCTAACGACGACGTATATAGATATATACGTTCTATTCTATTCAAAATAAATTTCTCGTCGATATTATTTAAAATCATTCATTATAAATGTTCAAACTTCATTAAAATTGCCAAATAAAAATTTTAAATTGGCTCGCATTTCCAGGTTATTACAATCTCCCCCACTTAAAACTTTTCGTCCCCGAAAAGGAACGAAGCCGAAAGTTGTTTAACTAATCAACTCAACTTTCATTATTTTCATTACGGCTTAAGTTCTTCAGCTTTCCAGTTTCTAAGAACTTTTCAAATTTTTCCAAAATTTGGCTAACACCCTAAATTTTTGGAAAATTTCGCCATAACCTCCCCTGCTCCGGCGGCTTCGGGATATTTCATATAGCCTCCCACGGCCTTCTTCAATCCAAAAGAATAAGAAAAAGCCAAGTTGCTCACAAAATCATCATCACCCAAACAAAACAGTAAATTATGGTAAACATGTACCTATTTGTCGGGCAAACAATTTTATTCTGCTCTAGCCTCCTTGCTATGACCTGTTCAATGTAAGTACATGTACATGCAAGCATATGCGACTAATTTTCAATACAATTTACTATTTGGTTCAAATTGGCTAAATGGTTCAACATTTAATTAATCAAACAATATTCAAACAACACAACCATCAATCAATTAGTTGATTAGCTTTTCAAATTCATAACTTAGATATATAGTCCAAAAATCAGATTTTTGATGCCAAATCAGAACAATAGGCCCTATATAATTTTGGTTCTCACACCAGTCATTAGGAAATATATAGAAATCCCACTTTCGATACTTGAAAATAAATACTGATAACGCTGCAGCATTATCAGAATCATCCCCGGGCGACTAGAGTGTGATCCTATATCTACCCAATATATTAAAACTTCAAATACACGCGGATCAGACGTATACGCAAAATCTTTATATACTGGATTGTCCAAATTCAATATAAAATAAATAATCAAATACATATAAAATGATTTAAATTTCAAAACAAAATTTGTTTTCGATTTTATTTCAAAATTATACTCTTCACACTCGTTCTAGGATATTATTGATCCCATCTCTAACGAGTCATTCCCTTTGGATATTACTAATCCAATTTCTGATGAATTCTTTCGTATGGTTCTAATGTGTCTTGTTCTCTGAGCTTTGTAAACCAAAGCTCTGATACCACTGTAAGCACCCATAACTTTCCCGGTAAGGAAAGAGCGGATACTACGAGAACAACACACAAAAGAACGCAGACGGAAGAACATTTCATTGTATATTATAACAATGCACCAGATTACAAGAATATACAGAGTAAGAATAAATATTACACAGAAATATCAGAGACTTAAATTACATTTAAATACATCGCAGCGGAAAATAATACATTACACAACTGAAGGAGATATACGGATACAAAGCTTTCCGGATATCATTCCAGCTGTAAACCAGGATCCTGTGAATATAAATCTGCAAAACCAAAACTACTAATATGTTTCAAAAGCAAATTCAATCATAAATATCAATCCTAGGCGGCATAGCTACCATCTACTATGTCGCCATACTAGTAATACAATCACGTCCGCATATTTCGTATTGGAAATTGGATTCCTTCATGAGTCGAGGTAAGGGGCAAGCTCCTCTCCGATTCGAGACACTCTAGCAAATGCCTCGGGACCGCACACAACAATCCCTGGATCCTCCAAGGCCGGTCCTCCCTTACTTTCGAGGATTAATTATTCCTGAACACACGTTTCCCAGTCCTTACAAACCTATAATCGAGGCGCCTCGTATTCCAACAACCACACAGGTGAAAAGTAGATATAAATGTCAGGGCTGGGTGGTCACTGACACCACCATAGCTAGAAAGAAACGTCGTGCACTCCTTGGGCCCTTCTCCCGTTTTTGACTCATACCGGGGTGTGAGGCTCGCGAATTCACGTTATACACAAAGCTACATCACACAGACCATGCTTTGATCATCAACCACAAGACTTTGCTTTGCAACAGAAGCCTTGATCATATGCCACTCAGGCGTGCCACACAGGCAATCCACTCCATGCGACTGATTTCTATCAATACATAACCTCTGAGCTCGTACGTCTCAGAGAAGGGCGTTAAGTAAGAGAATAAATTCTCCGCCGCCAAACAGATATATATTTAACAGAGATCAATCAGCATAGAACAAAATCCAGTGTCAGACACACAGTCCATTTACAAGTCCGTTCTGGGTCTGAACGAAACCGGAGGCACCAATTCCTCGCATATCCGTATAATCAACAGTATGTTTGGACGACTACTACTTCAGCTCCTTCATGGTAGCTACTCCAATCACGAGCATCAGTAGCGCCCATCCATCTAATGTGAAGATCGTCGGTTGTAACGACCCGCATTCTACGCGTCATAGGATCATAGAATATTTATTTCATTCACATACGAAGTCGTATGGTCATGTGACTTTGGGAGACGACTATTGGGGTCATTTCCCATGTTCATGATTTTTCCCAATTTTTAAATGACCATTTTACCGCTAGTTGGCACTGTTTTGGCCATAACTTTTGACTGAAAAGGAATTTTGACCTGAAACCACTTCCATTGGCTCCGGATGTTGGTTTACAATTCCGTAGAATGGTCACATTAGCCAAACGGATTCACCGTTTGGGAGATATGGCTGAAACAAGTTTCAGATGGTGAAAAACAGCTTAATTGAGCTTAACCGGGTGATTAGCAGCTAGGCCCAGAGGGGAATTTCGGGTTTAGGGGTATATAGGGGCTGATTAGGGTTAGAAAACATTTCTTTAGACATTTTCCAGCCGCCACTTTCATCCTTAGACACTCTAACAATGGCCTCCTACATCTAAAACACCCCAAATCACTTTCTAATTGAAGATTAGGCTTAGCAACATCAAATTAAGAAGAAAGAGCACCAAAGCAAGGTTAGAGCTGCTGTTGGACATCAGTATTCGCCCCAAATCAGAGGAGTTTCAGTCCTGAGAATTTTATTTTGTGGCAAAGGTGAGTGATAGCATCATTTTGACACTAATTACAGTTAATTAAGGGTGATTAGTGAAGATTAGTGAATTTATACACCAATAAATTCTGGAAAAATGTTTAGAAATTCTTAAATAATGTTTTATACCTCTGGTTGAAATTTGGTTCGATTTGATTAAGTTTTATTGAACCTATGATGAGATTTGCTTAAACATGATTAAGGGAAAATAATGGGTTCTGGGCACATTTGATCCATTTTGACATATAAATTCATTGTTTTGGTGTTTGTGGTTAGTTTGCTATGTTGTTATGACTATTTGACATGAATTGTGATTGATTAGAATAGTTAGATTTGTCAAAAACGTCGTCGAACGGCGTAAACATGTTGCCGGAAAAGTTGCAGAAAGTTGTGCAGGGTTTCGGATCAGATCGGGTATAGGCTCGGATCGGATAGGGAGCTGGGCAAGGAATTCGACCCGAACTGGAATCTGGCACAAAGAAGGTTGGCAAGAAGGAAGGCCACTGCTTTGAGTTGGAGTTGGACAGAGGATCGGATCGGGCTATGGAGCGAGATCGGATCAGAGGGGGCTAGGGAGCGAGATCGGATCGGAGGAGGCAAGCGAGGGGGATGGGATCGGGCTATGGAGCAGGCCAGATCGGAGTAGGCCAGGGAACGAGATCGGATCGGAGCAGGCAAGCTGGAGGAGGGACGAACCGAACCGACTGGAGCGTGACATCCAAACCGAACCGACGTCTAAGGGGAAGGATCACCGAACCGAACCGCACGCAGGAATACACCATGGAGCATTGCACCGAACCGAACCGTGTTATACGTATATATCCGAACCGAATCGAATTCAGGACCACTTCTATGCGACGACTCTTTTGAAGACCAACTCCAATTCGATCAAAACCCGAGATGCAAAGGAAGTCCAAATGAGAAGTTAGAGCTCAAGATTTAGATGAGAATCAACGAGTTCGCTTCATGGTTGGGCTTTGCTGCGGGGCGCGTGTTAAGGGGTTATCGATGTCTATAGCTTTGGACCACTATGGTAGGAGGTACGAAGGCGGATTCAGGGCCATTATGGTATCGGTAGAACCAAGGGCTACGACCAATGAAGTGAGTCATTGAAATGTTTGGTCATGACTCCAAGTGTTTGGCTTGGTCACAGCAGGGTTTCTACAAGTCGGGACCCGTCGTTAACTCAATTTTTCTAGTGTTCCAAGGAGGTAGATGTCGTATACTTTGTGCACTGAGTGAGGGATGTGAGGATGGTTGCTATGGATGATTTGGTTGCTATCATTATGACATACACACCCCACCCCCGTATTCTTTACACGATTCATGATGGCACCTTAGAGAACTGTACGGTATGAGGTACTAACTCTTTGGTTGCAGGTCCAGGTTCAGGTATGGTTTAGTATACCTGTTATTATTCTGTATAGATGCTATCGCTCATACCAGGCTTTATGTCTGACCCAGAGTTTTATGTCTCCTCTTATTACTCTGGGTGCTCACACGAGCAGACTAGAGACAGGTTAGCTGGTGATGCACGGGTAGATGATCCGGAGACGAGCAGGAGGCTTCCACGTAATACATATATATAGTATTCTCCCTGTGTTGTTGAAGATCACTGCTTGGGCATTGCTGGTGTATCTTCTATTTTGGCTTTCTTTTGTTTAGAGACAGTAGATTTTGAGAAGTTGTAATAAGCTGTATTTGGATTTCCGCTGCTTTGATATTGACGTTGGTTTCAGTTGTCAGCTTATGCACTGTCTCGTCTGTTTTATGTCAAGTACATTATTATTACTATATTTTATCCCATGCGTTGTGAGACATTCTACAGGTTCCTTGATTAGTTCATTCTCTTCTTTCCTTTCTCATGACGACCGTCCCGTGCTAGTCGGGCATGTGTACAGCGCACTCTCGGAGGAAATGCAGACTGGTGCGGGGCGGGCCGTCACACTTGGTATCAGAGCTCTAGGTTGCGTAGTTAACCTAGGGAAGTTATCAGGGAGGGATAATATACGTATACGAGAGAGCGTATTTGTGATTATTTTGGTTTTCAAAAGCTATATATATATATACTATTAGTAGTATAAGAATGAAGTCGTACAGCACTAGCACCACTATGGAATCGTTAATCGTTCCCTTTTTCAGATTGACAATGAGCCGATATGTTAGAGGTACCGGTAGAGGAGCCAATAATGGGAATGCTGCTGACATGAGGACGATGTTTACTGACCTCATGAGAGAGATGCTTAGAGATGTACGGAGAGCAGCTCCCAATGATGGAAATGGTGGTGGTCCAATAGTGCAGGCGCCGAGGGTCGATTTCGCCAAGCTAAACAAGGATTACACTAGCCTTGGTGGGAAGCCGTTTCACGGAACGGAGTCGGCCACGGATGTTCAAGATTGGTTGGATAGTTGCGAACGTATCTTCGAGGATTTGGGTATCGAGGATGCGATGAAGAGAAAGCTAGCGTCCCGTCAGCTGCCAGGGCGGGCAATGAATTGGTGGAATGCTATAAAGGCAGCCACTCCCGAAGATCAGATTACTTGGGAGCAGTTTAAAGCTCGCTTTAGCGAGAAGTTCATTCCAGCTGCTCAGAAGTCAGTGCTGTTTAAGAAATTCTTGGAGCTCAAGCAGAATGGCAGAGCTGTCTCGGAGTATATTGCTGAATTCGACACTCTGTCGAAGTACGGGTTATCTCTTATTGATACTGCCGAGAAGAAGAATGAGAAATTCATAACTGGTATGGATCAGTACTTGGGGGAAAGGCTTATTAACCACATCGATGAGACGTTTGAATCGATTGTAGGGAAAGCACTGAGGTCAGAAAGTCTCTACCCTAAGCCGAAGACTGAGGTTGTATCCGCAGATGAGCCAAAGTCACAAGCAAGTGGTGGAGGCAAGGGTGGTTCCCTGAATAAAAGGAAGCAGAGTTAGACTAAGGATGGCTAGAAGAAAAAGAATAAACAAGATGTTGAGTGCTTCAGCTGTGGTAAGAAGGGCCATTATGCTAGTAATTGTCGGGCCAAGCCAGCGGATAGGAAGTGCTCCAATTGTGGCCAAATGGGACATCACAAGGACAAGTGTCCGCAACCCCCTAAAGAAAAGCAAATGGTGAAAGCATATGCCCTTAATGCTATTCCTTCTTCGTCAAATGCCCCAACTGCGGCGGAGAAGGGAAAGAATGTCGTCATTCAAGGTATGCTTTCTGTTTACGATGTTCCTGTTAGAGTTTTTTTTGATACCGGAGCTTCCAGTTCTTTCATATCTAGTGACCTGGTAGATAGGTTGGGATTGGAGCCCGAGATTGTCGATAGACCTTTAGTAGTGACGAACCCGATTGGTGGTTCAACTAGCCTTAGCATGATTTGTCGTAACGTGGTCTTATCGAGTCATGGATGCATGTTTGTTTGTGATTGCTTTGTTTTGGGCTTTACTGGGTTTGGCATTATTTTGGGAGTAGATTGGCTCCAAAGATACGGGGTGGTGGTAGACTGTGAGGGCCTTTTGGTGACAGCTAGAGCGGATGATGGGCGGAGGATAGTGTTTGGTGGTCTACCCAGTGAGGGGGTATTGGCTAGTTTTCTAAACTCCCTTGACATTCCGCATAGTGAGTTGTCAGGTTTGCCCGTGGTTGGCCAGTATCCGGATGTTTTCGAAGAAGTGACCGGACTTCCACCACACCGAGAGATTGAGTTCCGTATTGATTTGGTAAAAGATGTCAGGCCTATAGTGATGCCACTTCGTCGTATGGCACCGAGGGAGCAGCGAGAGCTCGAGGTGCAAGTCAGCGATCTTTTGAAGAAGGGATTTATCAGAAGGAGTGTTTCTGAATGGGGAGCACCAGTTGTGTTTGCTACCAAGGCGGATGGTTCCCTTCGTTTGTGTGTAGACTACCGCGAGTTGAATAAAGTAACGAGGAAGAACAAGTATGCTCTACCACGGATAGATGATTTGTTCGATCAGTTGAGTGGCGCGAGAGTATTTTCTCAGTTAGATCTCGCGACAGGTTTTCATCAGCTTAGAGTGGAAGCTGAGAGTATAGCTAAAACGGCATTTCGAACGCCGTCTGGGTTTTATGAGTGGTTGGTCATGCCATTCGGGCTGACCAATGCCCCAGCATATTTTATGGATCTTATGAATAGGGTATTCAGAGATCAGTTGAATAAGTTTGTCCTTGTGTTCGTTGATGATATTTTGGTCTACTCGAGGACAGAGGAAGAACACAAGGGACATTTAAGAATAGTGATGGAGGTGTTGAGAAAACACCAATTGAAAGCAAAGTTTTCTAAGTGTCACTTCTGGAAGAGGGAAGTGAGGTTCTTGGGCCATGTTGTATCAGAGAATGGGATTGCCGTGGACCCGGCAAAGGTGGCTACAGTACAGGTTTGGCTTACGCCCAAGAATGCAACAGACGTAAGAAGTTTCTTGGGGTTAGCTGGATATTATCGTAAGTTTATCCAAGGGTTCTCCAAGATAGCAGCACCATCGACCCAGTTGACTAAGAAGAATCAAGCTTTTGTCTGGGATGGAAGGTGCGAGAATGCATTCAAGAGTCTAAAGGACAAGTTGACAAGCGCACCAGTGTTAGTCATTCCTAAGGGGAATGAAGAGATGACGGTATACACGGATGCATGTGGTACCGGACTGGGTGCTGTATTGATGCAAGGCGGTAGGGTTGTAGCTTATGCAAGTCGGCAATTGAAGCCGCACGAGAAAAGATACCCTACCCATGATTTAGAATTGGCAGCAATCGTGTTCGCGTTAAAGATGTGGAGACACTATCTCTTGGGAGAAAGATTTGAGCTGTTTACAGACCATAAGTCGTTGAAGTATCTCTTCTCCCAGAAGGATTTAAATCTCCGGCAACAAAGGTGGTTAGAGTTCTTAGCTTCCTATGATTTTGACATCGCATATACACCGGGAAAGGGCAATGCGGTGGTTGATGCATTGAGTAGAAGACATGCCAGTTTAGGGGCTATGTTTCTAGAATGGAAGCAACTAGAGTACATCGCTGGGTATGATTTCAGACCAGAGTGCGAATTGGATCCAGAAATGTTAGCAAGTTTGACGATCAGACCCACTTTGATTGAGTGGATCGGCTCTAGTCAGAGGGACGATCCTAACCTATTGGAAATCATCTCCAAGTTAGGGATGGGTATCGATGAGGAGATGAACAAGTATGGGCTTGATCGAGATGGATGGCTTAGAAAGGATGGAAGACTAGTCGTACCCAATGTCAATGGATTGAGAGATGAAGTGCTTAGGGAATGTCATCACTCAAAGCTGACTATACACCCCGGTGGTAATAAGATGTATCGAGACATGAAGCAGACCTACTACTGGGAAGGGATGAAAAGAGACATTGGGAAATTTATATCCAAGTGCATGAATTGCCAGCTAGTTAAAGCCGAGCAAAAGAAGCCTAGTGGGTTGTTACAGCCCTTAGAAATTCCCGAATGGAAATGGGAGCAAGTCTCGATGGATTTCATCGATGGTTTACCAAGGACTAGATCGGGACATGATAGCATTTGGGTGATTGTGGACCGACTGACTAAAAGTGCAAGATTTATACCAGAATGGCAGCTAAGTTAGCAGAATTGTATATGAAGTGGGTAGTGAGATTTCATGGAGTACCTAAAAGCATTGTGAGTGACCGAGACCCGTTGTTCACTAGTGGGTTTTGGAACAGCTTACAAGAGGCTCTAGGGTCAGAGTTACATCTCAGTACCGCATATCATCCTCAGACCGACGGTCAGACGGAGAGGGTGAATCGTATTTTGGAAGATCTCTTGAGAGCATGTATATTGGATTTTGGTGGATCATGGGATGATCATTTGCATCTAGTAGAGTTTGCATATAATAATAATAGCTACCAATCCAGTATCGGCATGGCTCCGTTTGAAGCTTTGTACGGAAGACCATGCAACTCACCATCATGTTGGATAGAGACTGGCGAGAAGTTTATGCTTGGACCAGATGTGGTGAGGGGAACTTCAAATAAAATCAAGACCATTCAACAACGAATGAAGGTTGCCCAAGATAGGCAGAAGAGTTATGCTGATAAGAGGAGAAGAGACTTAAAATTCTCCGTTGGCGACTTGGTGTTTGTCAAGATTTCTCCGTTGAAGAGCGTAATACGATTTGGCAGGAGAGGCAAGTTGGCTCCAAGATTCGTTGGCCCATTCCCTGTTCTCGAACTAGTCGGGAATTTGGCATATAGAGTTGGCTTACCAGAGAAAATGGCGGGAGTTCACAATGTATTTCATGTTTCCCAACTAAGGAAGTTCGTTCACGACCCAGATATGACTGTTCCACCTGATCAGTTGGAGGACTTCGAAGTAGAACCCGAGGCGGTTGGGAACCGCAAGCCGGCCCGTATTGTCGAGCACGACATGAAGCAACTTCGAAGGAAGGCGGTGAAGCTAGTCAAGGTTCAGTGGGGGGAGGACGAGAATGATTGTACTTGGGAGACAGAGGAGAACATTTGGAAGACTTATCCAGAACTCTTTGCCTGGTAAGATTTTGACTTCGATTTAGTTTTCCGCATGCTAGGATAGGCTCGTTTGCTTGTTTTGCATGTTTGATTGTTGTATGTGGTTGTTAGGCATGCGCGATCCTTTGTATGTTTTGGGTTAAGGAATTTCGGGGACGAAATTTCTTAAGGGGGGGAGAGTGTAACGACCCGCATTCTACGCGTCATAGGATCGTAGAATATTTATTTCATTCACATACGAAGTCGTATGGTCATATGACTTTGGGAGACGACTATTGGGGTCATTTCCCATGTTCATGATTTTTCCCAATTTTTAAATGACCATTTTAGCCCTAATTGGCACTGTTTTGGACATAACTTTTGACTGAAAAGAAATTTTGACCTGAAACCACTTCCATTGGCTCCGGATGTTGGTTTACAATTCCGTAGAGTGGTCACATTAGCTAAACGGACTCACCGTTTGGGAGATATGGCTGAAACAAGTTTCAGATGGTGAAAAACAGCTTAATTGAGCTTAACCGGGTGATTAGCAGCTAGGCCCAGAGGGGAATTTCGGGTTTAGGGGTATATAGGGGCTGATTAGGGTTAGAAAACATTTCTTTAGACATTTTCCAGCCGCCACTTTCATCCTTAGACACTCTAACAATGGCCTCCTACATCTAAAACACCCCAAATCACTTTCTAATTGAAGATTAGGCTTAGCAACATCAAATTAAGAAGAAAGAGCACCAAAGCAAGGTTAGAGCTGCTGTTGGACATCAGTATTCGCCCCAAATCAGAGGAGTTTCAGTCCTGAGAATTTTATTTTGTGGCAAAGGTGAGTGATAGCATCATTTTGACACTACTTACAGTTAATTAAGGGTGATTAGTGAAGATTAGCGAATTTATACACCAATAAATTCTGGAAAAATGTTTAGAAATTCTTAAATAATGTTTTATACCTCTGGTTGAAATTTGGTTCGATTTGATTAAGTTTTATTAAACCTATGATGAGATTTGCTTAAACAAGATTAAGGGAAAATAATGGGTTTTGGGCACATTTGATCCATTTTGACATATAAATTCATTGTTTTGGTGTTTGTGGTTAGTTTGCTATGTTGTTATGACTATTTGACATGAATTGTGATTGATTAGAATAGTTAGATTTGTCAAAAACGTCGTCGAACGACGTATACAAGTTGCCGGAAAAGTTGCAGAAAGTTGTGCAGGGTTTCGGCTCGGATCGGGTATAGGCTCGGATCGGATAGGGAGCTGGGCAAGGAATCCGACCCGAACTGGAATCTGGCACAAAGAAGGTTGGCAAGAAGGAAGGCCACTGCTTTGAGTTGCAGTTGGACAGAGGATCGGATTGGGCTATGGAGCGAGATCGGATCGGAGTGGGCTAGGGAGCGAGATCGGATCAGAGGAGGTAAGCGAGGGGGATCGGATCGGGCTATGGAGCAGGACCGGATCGGAGTAGGCCAGGGAACGAGATCGGATCAGAGCAGGCAAGCTGGAGGAGGGACGAACCGAACCGACTGGAGCGTGACATCCGAACCGAACCGACGTCTAAGGGGAAGGATCACCGAACCGAACCGCACACAAGAATACACCATGGAGCATTGCACCGAACCGAACCGTGTTATACGTATATATCCGAACCGAATCGAATTCAGGACCACTTCTATGCGACGACTCTTTTGAAGACCAACTCCAATTCGATCAAAACCCGAGATGCAAAGGAAGTCCAAATGAGAAGTTAGAGCTCAAGATTTAGATGGGAATCAACGAGTTCGCTTCATGGTTGGGCTTTGCTGCGGGGCGCGTGTTAAGGGGTTATCGATGTCTATAGCTTTGGACCACTATGGTAGGAGGTACGAAGGCGGATTCAGGGCCATTATGGTATCGGTAGAACCAAGGGCTACGACCAATGAACTGAGTCATTGAAATGTTTGGTCATGACTCCAAGTGTTTGGCTTGGTCACAGCAGGGTTTCTACAAGTCGGGACCCGTCGTTACCTCAATTTGTCTAGTGTTCCAAGGAGGTAGATGTCGTATGCTTTGTGCACTGAGTGAGGGATGTGAGGATGGTTGCTATGGATGATTTGGTTGCTATCATTATGACATACACACCCCACCCCCGTATTCTTTACACTATTCATTATGGCACCTTAGAGAACTGTACGGTATGTG
This sequence comes from Allium sativum, assembly GCA_030737875.1. NCBI lineage: Eukaryota > Viridiplantae > Streptophyta > Magnoliopsida > Asparagales > Amaryllidaceae > Allium > Allium sativum. The sequence continues at coordinate 896,397,935 of CM060920.1, forward strand.
GTACTAACTCTTTGGTTGCAGGTCCAGGTTCAGGTATGGTTTAGTATACCTGTTATTATTCTGTATAGATGCTTATCGCTCATACCAGGCTTTATGTCTGACCCAGAGTTTTATGTCTCCTCTTATTACTCTGGGTGCTCACACGAGCAGACTAGAGACAGGTTAGCTGGTGATGCACGGGTAGATGATCCGGAGACGAGCAGGAGGCTTCCACGTAATACATATATATAGTATTCTCCCTGTGTTGTTGAAGATCACTGCTTGGGCATTGGTGGTGTATCTTCTATTTTGGCTTTCTTCTGTTTAGAGACAGTAGATTTTGAGAAGTTGTAATAAGCTGTATTTGGATTTCCGCTGCTTTGATATTGACGTTGGTTTCAGTTGTCAGCTTATGCACTGTCTCGTCTGTTTTATGTCAAGTACATTATTATTACTATATTTTATCCCATGCGTTGTGAGACATTCTACAGGTTCCTTGATTAGTTCATTCTCTTCTTTCCTTTCTCCTGACGACCGTCCCATGCTAGTCGGGCATGTGTACAGCGCACTCTCGGAGGAAATGCAGGCTGGTGCGGGGCGGGCCGTCACATCGGTCTTCAACCATCTTCGACTCTTCGACTTCTCAACGTCGATCGATTATTTGAAATGAGATGAACTCGGCCTTTTCAAATAACCCACGTATATTTAGATTTTCAAATCAATTTATCACATGGTTGGACTATTCAACATTCACATTTCAGTTCATTAGTTATAATTCTCATGTTAAATACATTCAACCATCACATATCAAGCAAACACAACAAAATTGGTTTATTTCCACTCTATATCGTCTATAGTATTTTATAACGATATATCGCCATTTTTATTTAATTTAAAACGGCCACATTTAACTAAACGACATTTCAGGTCGTGCCGATGCACTGGCGTTGTTTTTCACTAATTTTGTTTTACACATATCTGAAAATCTAACCGTTGGATCTTCACAAATTTTATATCATTAGGAAGGTCATTTCAAAATGAATCCAACGGTTTCAGTTTTGGGAAAATCCGATGGTCGGATCTTCCACACTAGCCATTTGAAGTTACGATTTCAATTTACGAACTGCAGCGTCGTTATTCAATTTAATTTAATTATATTTATATATATATAAATATAATCGTTTCTGGCGCTGTTTTTCTTCAGATTTGAATTAAACATTCCAGACAATCCAACCGTTGGATCTTCACAAAGTTGGTGCCGTTGGAAAGATATTTGCAAGGCGAACCCAACGGTTGCGGTTTCGGGAAAATTCAATGGTCGGATTTCCCGCACTAGTCGTTTGAAATCACGGTTTCAAAACACGAACTGCACGGCCACGTTTCGTTTTAATTTTATTTATATTTATATATTTATATAAATATAGTTCATTCAAAAATTCCTATATCGTTTTCACTTCAATTATTTCACTAACGCCTTTAAATTTTGGAAAATTTCGTCATAACCTCCTTTGTACGGGAGGAGCTGGGAAAATTCCCAAATAGCCACACGGGCGTCTCATGTCTAAAAGAAAAAGAAAAAGCCAAGCGGCTAGCCAATAGGCTCATAAAATCATCGCCCAGACAAAACAGTAAATGTGTACCTATTTGTCGGGCACAAAATTTTATTCCTCTTCTCTAGCCCCTTTGCTATAACCTGTTCATTAAATATGCATGTACATATATACAATTTTTATCACTTATCATTTTCCATTCCACTTCATATTTGATTTACTTTGGTTTAAAAACACCATTCATTCTAATGTTGCATGCATAGGCTAAAATCATATCATTAGCTAATTAATGTATATTTCAACTCATGCATATTTATTTGAACAAGTGGCTATTTTTAACACTTCACATTTCAAAGATGATAATTTTGGCGAACTAAAATAGATTTCAACACATGACTATTTTATTTAGTTCCTATGGATGTTAAAAATAATATTTCTTCACAAATATTTATTTCAACGTCTGCATATCACATATATGATAAAAATGATATTTTTATCATTTAAAATATTTATTCGACAAATGGATGTTTTCAACACTTCATAGTTTCAATAAAAATGTAATTTTTATTGTTCGATCTTTTTATTCAACACATGAACTTTTCCACTACACACACTTCTCAACACATGAACATTTCCACACATGGATATTTTATTTATGTTGTTCATATTAGAAAGATGGAATTTTTATTGTTGAAACTATTTATATAAGGCGAATATTTTTCATACTTCATATATATTATAAAAAGGTGATTTTTATTGTTTAGACACTTCAATCATTCACAAATGAATTTAATTTTCACACATCACTTTTCAATACATGAACATTTCCACACATGGATATAGTTTCAGCATATGACTTTAATTTCAACGCATGAAAATAATTTCAACATATGAAAATTATTCTAACACATAAAGATTATTCAAAATTTCGGCAGCATAACGGCAGGGTAGTTAAAACCGGCACCGTCCCTAGTACGGCACCTCGCTCTACCTTAAAACCTCGCGGTTTTTGACAATGGGGATTCATGCATCTAATTCGCACGCATGCGGCATGTTTTATTTTTATTTCCACAAATATTTCCAATTCATTTCAATCACCAATGGGTATTTTTCAACCACAACCAAACAATATCAACCACAAACAATTATTCAACCATTCGTAACATTCATCCAATATTTCACACCAATTCACAACAATAAATATCGTCCATGATTTGTGGACAAGGGGAGTATATATATATATATACACATTTATTATAATTGCTATATATATTTCACTTGCATTTCAACACATATATCAATTATTCTATGCATGTATAATTCATACTTCGCTCATATAGCTTACACCACGCATGTACATGAGGTATACAACACGTGTGTAATTTATATTTCGCTTATATAATTTATACATGACATTTTCCATTCAACTTCAATTAATTTAGATTTATCACATTGGTTTTCGGTGTGCTAAAAATCGTAGATGACTCAGAAAAATCCGCGGCTTCTTCTATGTGATAGAGAGCTTCCTTGCGGTCCCGATGTTTCATGTTTCATCGAATTTCGTCAACACACCAAAAAGATATGATTTTTCAAAGTGCAGACATCAAAAAGGACTCACCTTTCTATTTGGTTCGAAACTAGGGTTGCATTTATCGCGAAATCCGTAGACCTAGATGACGATCAGGGAGTTGGACGTGGAAGAGCTTCGAGCGGCGGTCCTGTCGGTGGTGGTTTGGTGCAGCTCGGTGGTCGGTGGCGTCGTTGGCGGTGCTGGGAAGGGTTGGACTTTGGGCGCTCGATTAAGGCGGAGGAGGTGATGTTGGCGGTCGTGGGTGGGTCGGATTTAAAGAGGAGGGGAAGTCGAGGCGAACGGTGATGGTGGCGTTGGCTGGAAGTGGCGGAGTCGGCGTCGATTTAAGGGAGAAGCGGGGATCGGGTTTTCGCCATTGGTTCAAGGGTTACGGGGTTTTTTTATTTTTTTTAATTTATGAAAGAAAAATTATGATTGGCCGATATATATATTATATTTTTAAATAGTGTTTTCTCCAACGAACTCCTTTTCAAGTCCAATGACTGTCGTCCCTAGCTAAATACCCCCATTCCGGACACAATGGGATATGTTTCGTTGGCCAATTCGACTGTTACAGCCAGTTATTTTCCAAATTAAAGTATAAAACATTTAATTTTTAACTTTGAACGTATATTTCAATTTTCCAGGGCCACAAACTGATTCGAAAAATTCCAGAAAAATAAATCTAGCTATGTTTTGATGCTACGGTCCCAACAAAACTAGTTTCGTCGAATTCTGAGATCGTTTGAAAAATGGCCATTTTCTGGTCGATCCAATTTAACAGAAATTGACCAAACACATTTTCTTTTGCCACGCTCACATACTAGCTTCAAAAATTATGAAATTTGAAACCTAGCAATAATTTGACATCCCGGACCCAACAAAAGTGGTTTCGTCGAATTCCGAGGTCGTTTGCAAAATATCAATTTTCCAGGGCTATTAATTATATATAGCGACCTTTCTGAAAATTCATTCGGCCATAACTTTTGATTCCCGTTATGAAATTTCGATTTTTCAGATATGTTAGAAAGGTATTGATAAATAGATTTAAATATTTTTGGTTTCGTTAAAATCCGTTATATTTTCCACCCTGCACAGTCAGTCAAAGTTTGAATTCAAATTTTCAAACTGACTCACTATTTCTAATTCAATATTTTATTGAAATATTCTATTTCAATTGTTCAAATTCCTTTGAAATGTCCAATTTAAAATTTTTAAATTGGCCCGTATTTTCCGGGTTATTACAATCTCCCCCACTTAAAACTTTTCGTCCTCGAAAAGGAAACAACAGTAAAGTAGGAAACAAAATGTAAATGCAAAGTATTGTAAAGATACCTTGCACCGGAGTTAGTCAGAGATGTCCACTCTGCATTTGGTGTAGGCTTGCTTAATGCTTTCCTCAGTCTCCCAAGTACAGTCTCTAGGATCACTGCTCCACTGCACTTTAACTAAATGAACTTTTTTGCTTCTTAGTTCTCTAGTTTCTTTGCCAACAATCTTCAATGGCTCTCTTCTGAGTGCTAATTCTGGAGTTATGTCTATATCCTATTGCGCTGCTTCTTTTACAACAAGATCCGGATCATGCACATGTCTTCTAAGTTGAGATACGTGAAAAACATCGTGCACTCCAGGCAACCAATCTGGTAATTGAACCCTATAAGCAAGAGTTCCAATTCGTTCGAGTATAGGAAAGGGACCAATAAATCTCGGTGCCAACTTCCCAGTTTTGCCAAATCTGATTACTCCTCTCATCGGAGAAACTTTCAAATAAACATGATCACCAACAGCAAATGTCAAATCTCTTCTTCTAGAATCTGCATAACTTTTCTGTCGGCTTTGTGCGGTTCTCAATCGCTTTTTGATGAAGTCGACTTTATCAGATGCTTCTCTAATCATATCGGGTCCTAACACAAGTCTGTTGCCAGGTTCTACCCAACATGCTGGAGATCTGCACAGTCTGCCATATAATGCTTCAAATGGCGACATCCTCAAACTTGCTTGATAGCTATTGTTATATGAGAATTCCGCCAAATGTAAGTGATCTTCCCATGACCCACCAAAATCAATTATACAAGCCCGCAATAAATCTTCTAGAATTCTATTCACCCACTCAGTCTGGCCATCTGTTTGAGGGTGATAAGCGGTGCTCATATTCAGTTTTGTTCCCAATTCTGTCTGGAAAGCCTCCCAGAATTTGCTAGCAAATATCGGGTCTCTATCACTAACTATGCTGATGGGAATTCCATGCAGCTTAACAATTTCTTTGAAATATATCCGTGCTAGACTTTGAGCGGTTCTATTGGATCTGACAGGTATAAAATGGGCAGTCTTCATGAAGCGATCTACGATTACCCAAATGATGTCATTACCTTTCCTGGTTCGCGGCAAGCCATCTATGAAATCCATGGAAATTTGTTCTCATTTCCAACCTGGGACTTCCAACGGTTGCAACAATCCAGCTAGCTTCTGTTGGTCGCTCTTGACCAATTGACAAGTAGGGCATCTGCTAACATACAAAGAAATATCCCTTTTCATTGCCCTCCACCAGAAAGTGCATTTGATATCGTGGTACATTTTACTCACACCAGGATGGATGCAAAATTTGGATTTATGGCATTCGTCTAGCACTTCTCTTCGAAGGCATGGAATATTTGGAATGCAAATCCTATTATTTAACCTGAGAACCCCCTTATTGTCAATACGGAAACTTGTGGTTTCACCTTCCTTGACCCTCTGACTGATTCTCTGAATGAATTCATCGTCTTTTTGAAGGGTTGAAATCTTATCAATCAATCCTGGCGTAATTATAAGATTGGCAATGATTGCGGTTTTTCTACTAAGCGCATCCGCTACAACATTAGCCTTCCCCGGCGTATACATGATATCAAGATCATACGCTGCAAGAAATTCTAGCCAACGCTGCTGTCTCAAATTCAGATCTTTCTGGGTATATAAATACTTCAATGATTGATGATCTGTGTACAGTATAAATTTCTCGCCCAATAAATAATGCCTCCAGATTTTCAATGCAAAAACGATGGCTAGCAACTCAAGATCATGAGTCACATAATTCTTCTCATGTGGTTTCAGTTGGCGGCTTGCACAAGCAACTACTTGGCCTCTTTGCATTAACACTGCACCAAGACCTCTAATAGAAGCATCTGTCCAAACCGTTAAATCCTGATTGCCATCAATAATGGTTAACACTGGAGCAGTCGTTAGTTTCGATTTCAATTCCCGGAAAGCTTCTTCACAGTCGGAAGTCCACTTAAACTTCTCATGCTTCTTCGTCAGCTTCGTTAACGGACCGGATATCTTCGAAAAATCCTTAACGAACTTTCGATAATAACTAGCCAACCCCATAAAACTTCTAACTTCTGTGGGATTAGTGGGTTGTTTCCAGTCTTGAATCGCTGTTATTTTGCTTGGGTCAATAGAAATTCCTTTCTCTGACACGACATGGCCAAGAAATTTCACTTCTTCTTGCCAAAAAACACATTTAGAGAATTTGGCTTTGAAGACGTTCTTTCTTAGAATCTCCAATACTTGTTCTAAGTGTTTTTCATGCTCGGGTTTTGATTTGGAGTAGATTAAAATATCATCGATGAATACGAGGACAAATTTATTCAGAACTCCCCTGAACACTCTATTCATTAGATCGACAAAGTATGCTGGAGCGTTGCATAGGCCGAACGGCATTACTAACCATTCATAAAATATGTCTGGACCTCTGAAAGCTATCAAAGGAACACACTCTTCTGCTATTCTCAATTGATGAAAACCTGTAGCTAGGTCCATTCGGGAAAATACTTTCGTCCCATTCAATTGGTCTAGCAAATCATCGATGCGGGGTAATGGATACTTGTTTTTGAGCGTCTGTTTGTTGAGGTCTCGGTAATCAATGCATAATCGAAGAGTACCGTCTGACTTTGGGACAAACACAACAGCTGCAACCCAATTAGAAAAACTAGGTCTGATTAGACCCTTCCACAACAGTTGACGAGTTTGATCGCCTAATTCTTCTTTTTCCTTCGGAGTCATTCTGCGAATTGGATGTACCACTGGTCTGGCATTGGGAATTAGATCGATTCGGAATTCTATTTCTCTTTGCGGAGGTAAGTTTTTAACTTCTTCAAACACATCCGCATAGTTTCTAACAATCAGAATCTTTTCCAAGGAAGTGGGGATAAGTTCTAATGCCGACCAAAATTCTTCTCTATTCGGATTCGAACCATGACAGGGTATAAATATATGTCCAAGCTTCGTTCGAATTTTAACGATTCTTTCTGCACAATTTACCTCAGCTTCGTATTTCGTTAACCATTCTAACCCAAGGATGACGTCGAATTCGGGAAAATCCATAACGATTAAATTAATGGGAAATTAGTAGTAAGAATAGGAGATTGGAACTCTACAACATGAACTGAGAGTAATAGAACCCCCTATCAGGTTATGAACTCCCACCGATTCTTTAAGCTTCCTCTGTTTTAACTTTAATTTGTGCATTGTGTTTCTAGCAATAAAACTACATGACGCACCCATGTCAAACAATACAGAAACAGGAATATTTTTAATTGTAAGGGTACGTCATAACACATCGGGTTTACCTGCTCCATCGGAAGCAGCCGGCGGGCTCGACCCGTCATACACGTGAGCTACTGTGGCCTTCTTCAGCAAAGGACGGTCTTTGACTAGATGATCGGTCTTGCGGAAATTAAAGCAGGAGCGAGGGTTTTGAGAACCCTGGCTTGAACCTTGTGAATTTGTCTTCTGCCTCTTCGGGGTTGTGCACACATTAGAGTAGTGCCCCACTTTGCCACAGTTAAAGCAGCTTCCTCTTGGCGGCTTGCCTGTCTGAGGTTTTAATGATGCTGCTTGGCTTGACTCAGCTTGATTCCCGGCAGGCTTGCGTTTGTTCCCGACTTGGCTTCTAGCGCGATCCTGCTACGGATGCCTATGGTCTAGGTCTTCGTAGTTGCATGTCATTTCCACCAGTTCGTTAAATCCCAGCATGACATGGGCCATGGCTCTATCATGATACTGTCGCCTTAGCCCAAGGATAAACCTCTTATTTTTGGACTTTGCAGTGGCGACGAGCTCCGGAGCATAGGGCGACAACAGTGTAAATTTATTCAGATAATCCTGCACGGAAAGATCACCCTGCTGGAGGTTGGCGAAGTCATCGTGCATTTGTTCTAGTGCTTGTTCCGGGACATACTTCTCCTTGAAGAGTTCTTTGAATCCGTCCCATGTTCTTCCAGCTTCTCTATTCCCGGCGGTGAGAGATTCCCACCACAGTTCAGCTTGTTCCTGCATAAGCCAGGCGCCCATAATAGCTTTATCTTGGTCTCCAAGCCTTAGGCCTTCAAGAATTTTCTCGCATGTTTTGAGCCATGCAAGGGCCTCTATTACTGTGCCAGTTCCCGAGAAGGTCTTGCCTCCTAGGTTTTTATATCTCTTAGCTACACAGTCTAGCTCGAAGTATTGAGCGGCTGGAGGTTGTACCAAAGGTCCTTCTTGAACTGGGGCTTCTCCCCGTCCTCTGCCCCGGCCGGCACGGCCTCCTCTAGCGGCGGCTGCTCTGGTAGCCATTTGCCAAATTCTGTATAAGCAAGGAAAGAGTCAGCTAACAGAAATGATAGTTTACTGCATAGTTAAGCAGAAAATTTACGGAAAGGTAACGATGGACTGATCAAATTGTTTTTGCTATTCTGCATAGCTCATTCTAGGACTTTACTGGTCCTATCTCTAATGGCGACTCGCCTTAGAATACTACTGATTCTATTTTGACGAAGTGTTTAGTGTGTTAGACTCGAGAACTAAGGTTAACCAATGCTCTGATACCAGCTGTGACTATCCCAAAACCCCGTGACACGTTGTTAAGGATAATCATTGGAATATAACACATTAATCATCATTAGCAGATCACAGATAATAGCATAAATAGAAAATAGAATAATTTACACACATATGACAGCGGAATCATATAGATATCATCACATCAGAGAGCACAGTACAGGATACAACTTAGTGCATAATGATACATAATCAGTCACCATCGCCTGAGTCGGAATCATACATAAAGAGTACACAAAATAAATATCAGTCTACATCGCCAATGGCGGAATCATAATATAGATACAATAATGGCGGAGAAAATCCAAGTCAGCACGGTGTAGTCAAGCCTCGCCATGAGCCAAAAGTGCGTCAAAAACCTGTAACTAGGCTGCCCGTGTGAAAATGAGGGCACCCGAGTTTGCAAGGTGAAACAAACTACGAGTCAGTCATGGGACTGGTATGAGAAATCTACTTAACTTAATTATAATAATAAGGCAAATCAAAGGACCACGCCACTTTCGCGGAACGGGTTTACTCCAATGAGTGCTAGTGCATGAAATAAAGTAAATGATTAAATCATCGCAATGCTTTTTATAAAATGAAGCCATTATAAGACTCAGGTCCCATCACACAATGCAACGCAAGCCGGAGGATAGAGTTTTACCTTATAATGGCCAAAAATGCTTCATACGTATAAAACAAAAGTGTTTGATATTATTACTAGTGCATATATATTTCAAAAGCAAATTCAATCATAAATATCAATCCTAGGCGACATAGCTACCATCTACTATGTCACCATACTAGTAATACAATCACGTCCGCATATTTCGTATTGGAAATTGGATTCCTTCATGAGTCGAGGCAAGGGGCAAGCTCCTCTTCGATTCGAGACACTCTAGCAAATGCCTCGGGACCGCACACAACAATCCTTGGATCCTCCAAGGCCGGTCCTCCTTTACTTTTGAGGATTAATTATTCCTGAACACATGTTTCCCGGTCCTTACAGACCTATAATCGACGCGCCTCGTATTCCAACAACCACACAGGTGAAAAGTAGATATAAATGTCAGGGCTGGGAGGTCACTGACACCACCATAGCTAGAAAGAAACGTCGTGCACTCCTTGGGTCCTTCTCCCGTTTTTGACTCATACCGGGGTGTGAGGCTCGCGAATTCACGTTATACACAAAGCTACGTCACACAGACCATGCTTTCATCATCAACCACAAGACTTTGCTTTGCAACAGAAGCCTTGATCATATGCCACTCAGGCGTGCCACACAGGCAATCCACTCCATGCGACTGATTTCTATCAATACATAACCTCTGAGCTCGTACGTCTCAGAGAAGGGCGTTAAGCAAGAGAATATATTCTCCGCCGCCAAACAGATATATATTTAACAGAGATCAATCAGCACAGAACAAAATCCACTGTCAGACACACAGTCCATTTACAAGTCCGTTCTGGGTCTGAACGAAACCGGAGGCACCAATTCCTCGCATATCCGTACAATCAACAGTATGTTTGGATGGATACTACTTCAGCTCCTTCATGGTAGCTACTCCAATCACGAGCATCAGTAGCGCCCATCCATCCAATGTGAAGATCGTCGGTCTTCAACCATCTTCGACTCTTCGGCTTCTCAACGTCGATCGATTATTTGAAATGAGATGAACTCGGCCTTTTCAAATAACCCACGTATATTTAGATTTTCAAATCAATTTATCACATGGTTGGACTATTCAACATTCACATTTCGGTTCTTTAGTTATAATTCTCATGTTAAATACATTCAACCATCACATATCAAGCAAACACAACAAAATTGGTTTATTTCCACTCTATATCGTCTATAGTATTTTATAACGATATATCGCCATTTTTATTTAATTTAAAACGGCCATATTTAATTAAACGACATTTTCAGGTCGTGCCGATGCACTGGCGCTGTTTTTCACTAATTTTGTTTTACACATATCTGAAAACCTAACCGTTGGATCTTCACAAATTTTATATCATTAGGAAGGTCATTTCAAAACGAATCCAATGGTTTCAGTTTTGGGAAAATCCGACGGTCGGATCTTCCACACTAGCCATTTGAAGTTACGATTTCAATTTATGAACTGCAGTGTCGTTATTGTATTTAATTTAATTATATATATATATATATAATCGTTTCTGGCGCTGTTTTTCTTTAGATTTGAATTAAACATTCCAGACAATCCAACCGTCGGATCTTCACAAAGTTGGTGCCGTTGGAAAGATATTTCCAAGGCGAACCCAACGGTTGCGGTTTCGGGAAAATTCAATGGTCGGATTTCCCGCACTAGTCATTTAAAATCACGGTTTCAAAACACGAACTGCACGGCCACGTTTCGTTTTAATTTTATTTATATTTATATATTTGTATAAATATAGTTCATTCAAAAATACCTATATCGTTTTCACTTCAATTATTTCACTAACGCCTTTAAATTTTGGAAAATTTCGCCATAACCTCCTTTGTACGGGAGGGGCTAGGAAAATTCCCAAATAGCTACACGGGCGTCTCATGTCAAAAAGAAAAAGAAAAAGCAAAGCGGCTAGCCAACAGGCTCATAAAATCATCACTCAAACAAAACAGTAAATGTGTACCTATTTGTCGGGCACAAAATTTTATTCCTCTTCTCTAGCCCCTTTGGTATAACCTGTTCAATAAATATGCATGTACATATAAATTTTTATCACTTATCATTTTCCATTCCACTTCATATTTGATTTACTTTGGTTTAAAAACACTATTCATTCTAATGTTGCATGCATAGGCTAAAATTATATCATTAACTAATTAATGTATATTTCAACTCATGCATATTTATTTGAACAAGTGGCTATTTTTAACACTTCACATTTCAAATATGATAATTTTGGCGAACTAAAATAGATTTCAACACATGACTATTTTATTTAGTTCCTATGGATGTTAAAAATAATATTTCTTCACAAATATTTATTTCAACGTCCGCATATCCTTAGCATATCACATATATGATAAAAATGATATTTTTATCATTTAAAATATTTATTCGACAAATGGATGTTTTCAACACTTCATAGTTTCAATAAAAATGTAATTTTTATTGTTCGATTTTTTATTCAACACATGAACTTTTCCACTACACACACTTCTCAACACATGAGTATTTCCACACATGGATATTTTATTTATGTTGTTCATATTAGAAAGATGGAATTTTTATTGTTGAAACTATTTATATAATGCGAATATTTTTCATACTTTATATATATTATGAAAAGGTGATTTTTATTGTTTAGACACTTCATTCATTCACAAATGAATTTAATTTTCACACATCACTTTTCTACACATGAACATTTCCACACATGGATATAGTTTCAACATATAACTTTAATTTCAACGCATGAAAATAATTTCAACATATGAAAATTATTCTAAAAAATAAAGATTATTCAAAATTTCGGCAGCATAACAGCATGGTAGTTAAAATCGGCACCGTCCCTAGTATGACTCCTTGCTCTACCTTAAAACCTCGCGGTTTTTGACAATGGGGATTCATGCATCTAATTCGCACGCAGGCGGCATGTTTTATTTTTATTTCCACAAATATTTCCAATTCATTTCAATCACCAATGGGTATTTTTCAACCACAACCAAACAATTATTCAACCATTCGTATTTTTCATCCAATATTTCACACCAATTCACAACAATAAATATCGTCCATGGTTTGTGGACGAGGGGAGTATATATATATATATATATATATATATATATATATATATATATATATATATTATAATTGCTATATTTCACTTGCATTTCAACACATATATCAATTATTCTATGCATGTATAATTCATACTTCGCTCATATAGGTTACACCACGCATGTACATGAGGTATACAACACGTGTGTAATTTATATTTCGCTTATATAATTTATACACGACATTTTCCATTCAACTTCATTTAATTTAGATTTCTCACATTGGTTTTCAGAGTGCTAAAAATCGTAGATGACTCAGAAAAATCCGCGGCTTCTTCTATGTGGTAGAGAGCTTCCTTGCGGTCCCGATGTTTCCTGTTTCATCGAATTTCATCAACACACCAAAAAGATATGATTTTTCAAAATGCAGACATCAAAAAGGACTCACCTTTCTATTTGGTTCGAAACTAGGGTTGCATTTATCGCGAAATCCGCTGACCTAGATGACGATAAGGGAGTAGGACGTGGAAGAGCTTCGAGCGGCGGTCCTGTCGGTGGTGGTTTGGTGCAGCTCGGTGGTCGGTGGCGTCGTCGGCGGCGCTGGGAAGGGTTGGACTTTGGGCGCTCGATTCAGGCGGAGGAGGTGATGGTGGCGGTCGTGGGTGGGTCGGATTTAAAGAGGAGGGGAAGACGAGGCGAACGTGGTGGCGTTGGCTGGAAGTGGCGGAGTCGGCTGCGATTTAAGGGAGAAGCGGGGATCGGGTTTTCACCGTTGGTTCAAGGGTTACGGAGTTTTTTTTTTTTAATTTATGAAAGAAAAATTCTGATTGGCTGATATATATATATTATATTTTTAAATAGTGTTTTCTCCAACGAACTCCTTTTCAAGTCCAACGACTGTCGTCCCTAGCTAAATACCCCCATTCCGGACGCAATGGGATATGTTTCGTTGGCCAATTCGACTGTTACAGTCAGTTATTTTCCAAATTAAAGTATAAAACATTTAATTTTTAACTTCGAACGTACATTTCAATTTGCTAGGGCCACAAACTGATTCGAAAAATTCCAGAAAAATAAATCTAGCTATGTTTTGACGCTACGGTCCCAACAAAACTAGTTTCGTCAAATTCTGAGATCGTTTGAAAAATGGCCATTTTCTGGTCGATCTAATTTAACAGAAATTGACCAAACACATTTTCTTTTGCTTCAAAAATTATGAAATTTGAAACCTAGCAATAATTTGACATCCCGGACCCAACAAAAGTGGTTTCGTCGAATTCCGAGGTCGTTTGCAAAATATTAATTTTCCAGGGCTATATATTCTATATAGCGACCTTTCTGAAAATTCATTCGGCCATAACTTTTGATTCCCGTTATGAAATTTCGATTTTTCAGATTCGTTAGAAAGGTATTGATAAACAGATTTAAATATTTTTGGTTTCACTAAAATCCGTTATAATTTCCATCCTGCACAGTCAGTCAAAGTTTGAATTCAAATTTTCAAACTGACTCACTATTTCTAATTCACTATTTTATTGAAATATTTTATTTCAATTGTTCAAATTCCTTTGAAATGTCCAATTTAAAATTTTTAAATTGGCCCGTATTTTCCGGGTTATTACAGGGTTTTTCCTTATAATAGCCAAAGCATGCTTGATACGTTTAAAACAAGTCATTTGATACTATAATAAGTGTATAGTGTTTAAAACGATTTCAATCATAAATATCAATCATAGACGGCATGGGTACCATATATCATGTCGCCATACTAGGCTCTACAATCAAAACCGCAAAATCATGTATTTGGAAATTGGATTTCCATCTGTGTACCGAGGCAATGGATCGTCCTCTACCGAATTCGAGACGCTCTAGTCCGCCCCTCAGGCAAGCGCATAGGCAAGCCTTGGATCGTCGGGCCGGTCCACCGATGTGGATTAAAATGCCTGAACACTGCATTTCCCAACCCTATGGGGTGTCAATGAGTCCAATGACTCCATCGGTCCCGGATCGACCGATATATCTGAGGCGCCTCGCAACAGCAACAACCACATAAGTCAAACTCGTCAGGGCATGTCAAACCACTGACGCCACTTCTAACTAGAAGGAAAAGTGTAACAACCCTGAATTTTGGGGCCAATTTAAAATTTATTTTAAGTGATTTTAATGAGTTTTGATATTTAAAATAATCTATTTTAAATAATAATGATCACAAATTTGATTCAAATCGAAGTTAGAATGAATAATTTAATTTTAATTATAAAAAGAGTTAGAAATAGCGTGGTAGTTTGAAAAGTCAAACTTGAACTTTGACTGACCATACAGGATGCAAAATTTAACGGATTTTAGTGAAACCAGAAGTTTTAGAATCTATTTAAAAATTTCTTTCCAACGAATCCGAAAAATTGAAATTTCATAGCGGAAATCAAAAGTTATGGCCAATTCAATTTTTAGAAGGTCGCTATGAAATATATAAAGGTCAAAAATGCTACTTTTCGCATGCAAAGGAATTTGAACTCGAAACCACTTCCATTGTGTTCAGAATGATGTTTCTACATTGAAAAACAGTAAACACTTATATATTTTGAGTTTCAGAAATTATTTGTTTAAAAATGTATTTTTAATATTAAATATACTGGCCTTAAAAATAGTCATTTTTCAAACGACCTCAGTTTTCGACGAAACCACTTTTGTTGGAACCGGAATGTCGAATTATTGCTAGGTTTCAATTCCCAGAATTTTTCGAATTAATATGTGAGCGTGGGAAAAGAAAATGTGTTTTGACTATTTCAGTTAAATTTAAACGCCTTAAAAATAGCCATTTCTCAAACCGTCTCAGAATTCAACGAAAATAATTTTGTTGGATTCGTATCGTCGTAAGAAAGCCAAAAATATTTTTTTTAGAATTTTCGGAGTCCGTATATGGCCCCTGCATATTTAAATGTACGGTAGAAATTAAATTATTTATTCAATATTGTATTTTTAAATTAAAACGAAAATAAACGTTACAGACCTCAGAATTGGAGCCCGGGACATAGCCCATCGCGTTCAGAAGGTGTCAAAACGTTAAGATCGACAGTAAGCAGGCCCAAAACGGAGAAAGTCCGAAAATCCACCTTTTTAGCACAAATTTCGAAATTAAATATTAAAATATTATTAAATCCGAAAACCCTAACCCTAATTTGGCCAGCCGCCATGTCCAAAACCGAAGGCCAGGAAACACCCAAATTCAAACGCTAATATCTCTCAATCCGTTCAAAGAAAATTAACATATGATATACCAAATCGAAGAGAATTCAGAGAGCTTCGAATCAATACGGTGATGATCGAGTTTCAATGCATGGATTTCGCGATTTTGGGCCGCAAAGTACCGCCGTTCGCGGTGGTTCCTAGGGTGAAATAGGGGGCCGAGTTCGTCATGGGTGGCGGTGCTAGTTGGTGTTGGCGCGAGCTTCGAGGTGACGTTGTCTGATCGGGTGCTGGTGGCCTCGGGTATGGTGCGTTCAGAAGGAGGATGAAGCCGTAATGGGTTTCGGCATGTACAGAACGACGTGAAGAAGAAGGTCCTTTTTTCTTCTTTTTTTTATTTTATTAATTAAATATTTAATTTATACAAACTTTAAAAATCAATATCTCTCTCTTACGAGGTCCGTTTGACAAACCGTAAATTGCGTTGGAATCACAAAATTAAGATCTTCGCGATGGTGCAGACCGCAGCTGAAACGGGGACAGTTGATTTTCAGCCAAATTTCAAGGTGAGAATTCAAATTCTTATTATTTAATTAATTATAAATTATTTTCTCGCGATAAAAATAAATGTATTGTGATGTTAATTCAGATCTGGTATGTATGTGTGAGATAAATGGATGATTGTGGCCTGTGATATGTTTGTTGTTCATGATTATGACAGATCCGTATTGGAAATTTCATTTGTTATTGAATTTTATTTACGGTTAAAGAATGAGATCTAAGGTTAAATCGAAATCATATTTTATTCAGATTTTATTCATATTTATTTCAGATCTAAATGTTCTAATTTATTCTATAGTATTAAAGTATTATTTTTATTATTCTGAAATGAACAATGAAATTTGAACAATATTTTTATATTGAAAATAAAAGACAATATTTTTATATTGAAAATAAAAGACAATATTTTTATATTGAAAATAAAAGACGATATTTTTATATTGAAAATAAAAAGACGATATTTTTATGATGTAAATAAAAAGATCATATTTTTGCAATGAAAATAAAAAGATGAGATTTTTAATATGTAAATAAAAAGATCATATTTTTGCAATGTAAATAAAGAGATGAGGTTTTTACATTATAAATGGAAGGATGATATTTTTACATTGCAAAATAATAAAGGATGACATTTTGACATTGTAAAATATTAAAAGATGATATCTTTACATTAATAATAAAAGACGACGTTTTGACATTGTAAAATATAAAAGTTGATATTTTTTTTACATTGTAAAATATAAAGGTTGATATTTTTTTTTACATTGTAAAATGTAAAAGTTGATATTTTTACGTTATAAAAATAAAAAGTTGATATCTTTACATTGTAAACATAAAGGTAAATATTTTTACATTGTAAGTAAAAGAATGAGTTTTTATGATGCAAAATAAATTGTAATTTCATATGAAATAAAAGAATGAATTTTTGCGATGTAAAATAAAAATTACATTTTATATGTTAATTAAAATGTGAACTTACACCGCATGAATGAAATTATATTTTTATTTTGTAATTTATATATGAATTTACACCGCATGAATAAAATTTCATTTTTTTTATATATACTTCATATATGAATTTGAATTGTATGACCAAATTACATTTTTCTATGTAATTAAAACATGAATTTACATCGTGTAATAAAAATTACATTTTTTTATGTAATTAAAATGTAAATTTACATTGCATGATAAAAATTACATTTTTCTATGTAGCTTATATATATAAATTAGAATGGCATGATGAAAATTACATTTTTATATGTAATTAAAATGTGAATTTACACTGTATGATAAAAATTATATTTTTATATGTAATTTAGATATGAATGAGAACGATAAAACAAAAATTACATATTTTATATGTAATTAAAAATTATATTTTTGCAATGTAATTTAGATGTAGAAAAGTGACATTGTAATTAAAATTATACTTTTACAATATAAATTAGATGTAGTGTTTGCATTGTATTTAAAAATTATACTTTTACAATGTGAATTAGATGTAGTGTTTGCATTGTAATTAAAAAATTATACTTTTACAATGTAAATTAGATGTAGTGTTTGCATTGTGTTTAAAAACTATACTTTTACAATGTAAATTGGATGTAGTGTTTGCATTGTATTTAAAATTATATTTTTACAATGTGAATTAGAAGTAGTGTTTGCATTGTAATTAAAAATCATATTTTTACAATGTAAATAGGGAATAGAGTTTGCATTGTAAAGAAAACTTGCAATTTGATATGTAAATTTAAAATAGGATTCATTGCAAATATAAGTTACATTTTTATAATGTAACTAAGATGAGAATGTACATTGAAGTTGAAATCTACATTTTTTTTATATATATGTAATTTATAAGTAGGATTTTGAATGTATCAAAATTTACATTTGTTTTACATGTAAATAAAGAATATAGGAATTTGCATAGGAATTAAACTTACATTTTTATGTAAATAAAAAAAAAGATGAAATTTACATTTTCAATGTAAGGAAAGAATGAAGTAAGGATGCGGTAATAGTATTTTCATTTTCAAATGAATTAAAATTTAGTAAGTATCGATAATTGTGTAGAGCGTTGTTTTAATCAAACGACGTTATTACGATTCAATGATTGTATATATATAATTAAAATTGAACGAATTGGGCGTGGTAGTTCGCGTTTTGAAATCGTACTTTTAAATGACTATACAAGAATATCCGACCATCGAATTTTCTTGAAATTGAAACCGTTAGGACCGTCTTGGAAAAATCTTTCCAACGATATATATTACGTTAAGATCCAACGGTTAGATTCTGAGAAATGTAAAAATCAAAATTGGTTGAATGCAGCGCCATAGTCGCCCATGGACTTAAGGCGTCATTATTTAAAAAT
Source organism: Allium sativum (assembly GCA_030737875.1). Classification (NCBI taxonomy): domain Eukaryota; kingdom Viridiplantae; phylum Streptophyta; class Magnoliopsida; order Asparagales; family Amaryllidaceae; genus Allium; species Allium sativum. Next base: position 896,416,726 of record CM060920.1, read on the forward strand.
TTAATTATTTTAAATAATTAAAATAGGAATGAATCGTTAATAAAAATAATTATTAATGTGTAAGAAGGATTTTCAGTATATATATATATATATATATATATATATATATATATATATATATATATATACGAGGATTATTTGGAAAGTCCGAGTTTATCTCATTCCAAATAATTAAACGACGTTTAAAAATCCAAGATTGGGAGACGGCGATTGAAGACCGTCAAATCTCCACATCGAATGGACGATGATGACTGTTGCCTTAGAATGGCTCGCTACCATGATAAGGTAATAGTAGGAGTTGCCCAGACGTAGTGTTGATTTGTACGGATTTGGCTTTCGCTCAGACCCAGAGCATAAGCTTATAAATGGATTGTGTGTCTGACATCGTACTCCATTATATATCATGTTATTAATCTTCGGTCGAATGTATGGATGTTTGGTGGCGGAGAATTTATTCTCTTGCTTAACACCCGTTCATATATTTCGGCAAAGGATTGGTAGTGTGATATGGAGTGATGATGTAGCATGCTAAGATGCATATGATCAAGGCTTTGTTGAAAAGCAGGTCTTGTAGGACGATCAATGCATAGTCTGTTTAGGCATAGCTTTGTGTATAGCGTGACTTCGCGAGCCTCACACACCGGCAGAGTCTAAAACGGGAGAAGGGAACGCAGGGAGAGCAACACGTTTCTTTCTAGCTAGAGTGGTGTCAGTGACCTACCAGCCCTGACATTTTACTTATGTGGATGATGGAATGAGGCGCCTCGGATGATAGGTCCTATAGGACTGGGAAACGTGTGTTCAGGTATAACTAATCCGCTAAGCTGTATTTGCGGACCGGCCCTGCAGCTATACAAGGTTTCTCCGCGGGGAATCCTGAGACACTAGCTAGAGTGCTCGAATCGGTAAGGAGCTCCTCTCTAGCCTTGACTCTTGATGGAAACCAAAAATCCAAATACGAACCGACGAATTTGATTGTATTACTAGTACGGAGGCATAATATATGGGGTACCTATGCTTCCTAGGATTGATACATTATGATTGAAATTGTTTTTAAAACATATACACACTGATAATAATATCAAATTCGTTTTTAACGTATCAAGCATGTTTAATCACCATAAGGTAAAACTCTATCCTCTGGTGTGCGTTGCATTGTGTGATGGGACCTGAGTCTTATGGTGATTTCATTTTTCTAAAAAGCATTGCGTTGTTTTACGATTTACTTCAAGTTATGCACGACAATCCATTGGAATAAAACCCGTTCCGCATTAGTGGAGTGGTCTTTGGATTTGCCCTATTAATAGTGATTTATTAGTTAAGAATTCTCACACCAGTCCCACGACTGACCCGTTGTTTGTTTCCACCTTTTTGCAAACTCGGGTGCCCTCTTCTCCACACGGGCAGTCGAGTAGTTTGTCTACAGGTTTATCTCGAGCAGGATTCTGGATTGAAGCTTAAAGCTGTGTCCAGAGCATAGTTGTCTTCCGCTATATCTATTTTATTTCCGCTGCACTGTATTAAATTTATTGTAAAATTTTCTTCCGCTGTATTTTAATTTCGATGTACTCTGATATATTCTGTACTCTGATGTTATATTATCATGATGTAATAAAAGTCTGCTGTTGTTGTTCTGTTGTGTTGTATTCCCAAAGTTAACGTAGGCGGGATTTGAACGGTTTTGGTCGATTTTGCGATCGATTAAGGCCAGGCAAAATCCGACTCGTTACAGTTGGTATCAGAGCTTTGGTTAGCTCAAATCTTTGGGGTACAACTCATTAGAACTGAACAAAAGGCTCATCAGAGATTGGATTAGTAATATCCAATAAGAATACTCATTAGAGATAGGATCAGAAGTAACCTAGAATGAGAAAACTCATTAGAGATGGGGTTAGTAATGCCCTAGAATGAGTTGAGAGTAGCAAGCCTATAATATACGTATTTGTGATTAATTATAATCTATTTTGGAAAATATGATTTTGAATATATAAAAAGTTATATATTTTAAAGTTAATCAACTAATTGAAATTATTTAAACCAATGGAGAAAATATATATAAATATATATAAATTAGTTAGTTAATTAATCAACTTTTAGTTTCGTCCCTTTTCGAGGACGAAAAGTTTTTAAGTGGGGGAGACTGTAACAACCCTGAATTTTGGGGCCAATTTAAAATTTATTTTAAGTGATTTTAATGAGTTTTGATATTTAAAATAATCTATTTTAAATAATAATGATCACAAATTTGATTCAAATCAAAGTTAGAATAAATAATTTAATTTTAATTATAAAAAGAGTTAGAAATAGCGCGGTAGTTTGAAAAGTCAAACTTGAACTTTGACTGACCATACAGGATGCAAAATTTAACGGATTTTAGTGAAACCAAAAATATTAGAATCTATTTAAAAATATCTTTCCAACGAATCCGAAAAATTGAAATTTCATAGCGGAAATCAAAAGTTATGGCCAATTCAATTTTTAGAAGGTCGCTATGAAATATATAAAGGTCAAAAATGCTACTTTTCGCATGCAAAGGAATTTAAACTCGAAACCACTTCCATTGAGTTCAGAATGATGTTTCTACATTGAAAAACAGTAAACACTTATATATTTTGAGTTTCAGAAATTATTTGTTTAAAAATGTATTTTTAATATTAAATATACTGGCCTTAAAAATAGTCATTTTTCAAACGACCTCGGTTTTCGACGAAACCACTTTTGTTGGAAACGGAATGTCGAATTATTGCTAGGTTTCAATTCCCAGAATTTTTCGAATTAATATGTGAGCGTGGGAAAAGAAAATGTGTTTTGACTATTTCAGTTGAATTTAAACGCCTTAAAAATAGCCATTTTTCGAACAGTCTCAGAATTCGACGAAAATAATTTTGTTGGATTGGTATCCTCGTAAGAAAGCCAAAAATATTTTTTTTAGAATTTTCGGAGTCTGTATGTGGCCCCTGCATATTTAAATGTACAGTAGAAATTAAATTATTTATTCAATATTGTATTTTTAAATTAAAAACGAAAAAAAACGTTAGATACCTCAGAATTGGAGCCCGGGACATAGCCCATCGCGTTCAGAAGGTGTCAAAACGTTAAGATCGACAGTAAGCAGGCCCAAAACGGAGAAAGTCCGAAAATCCACCTTTTTAGCACAAATTTCGAAATTAAATATTAAAATATTATTAAATCCGAAAACCCTAACCCTAATTTGGCCAGCCGCCATGTCCAAAACCGAAGGCCAGAAAACACCCAAATTCAAACGCTAATATCTCTCAATCCGTTCAATGAAAATTAACATATGATATACTATATCGAAGAGAATTCAGAGAGCTTTGAATCCATACAGTGATGATCGAGTTTCAGTGCATGGATTTCGCGATTTTGGGCCGCAAAGTACAGCCGTTCGCGGTGGTTCCTAGGGTGAAATAGGGGGCCGAGTTCGTCATGGTTGGCGGTGCTAGTTGGTGTTGGCGCGAGCTTCGAGGTGACGTTGTCTGATCGGGTGCTGGTGGCCTCGGGTATGGTGCGTTCAGAAGGAGGATGAAGCCGTAATGGGTTTCGGCATGTACAGAACGACGTGAAGAAGAAGGTCCTTTTTTTTTATTAATTAAATATTTAATTTATACAAACTTTAAAAATCAATATCTCTCTCTTACAAGGTCCGTTTGACAAACCGTAAATTGCGTTGGAATCACAAAATTAAGATCTTCGCGATGGCGCAGACCGCAGCTGAAACGGGGACAGTTGCTTCCTAGGATTGATACATTATGATTGAAGTTGTTTTTAAAACATATACACACTGATAATAATATCAAATTCGTTTTTAACGTATCAAGCATGTTTAATCACCATAAGATAAAACTCTATCCTCTGGTGTGCGTTGCATTGTGTGATGGGACCTGAGTCTTATGGTATTTCATTTTTCTAAAAAGCATTGCGTTGTTTTACGATTTACTTCAAGTTATGCACGACAATCCATTGGAATAAAACCCGTTCCGTATTAGCAGCGTGGTCTTTGGATTTGCCCTATTAATAGTGATTTATTAGTTAAGAATTCTCACATCAGTCCCACGACTGACCCGTTGTTTGTTTCCACCTTTTTGCAAACTCGGGTGCCCTCTTCTCCCCACGGGCAGTCGAGTAGTTTGTCTACAGGTTTATCTCGAGCAGGATTCTGGATTGAAGCTTAAAGCTGTGTCCAGAGCATAGTTGTCTTCCGCTATATCTATTTTATTTCCGCTGCACTGTATTAAATTTTTATTGTAAAATTTTCTTCCGCTGTATTTTAATTTCGATGTACTCTGATATATTCTGTACTCTGATGTTATATTATCATGATGTAATAAAAGTCTGCTGTTGTTGTTCTGTTGTGTTGTATTCCCAAAGTTAACGTAGGCGGGATTTGAACGGTTTTGGTCGATTTTGCGATCGATTAAGGCCAGGCAAAATCCGACTCGTTACAAAAAGCATTCCCTCCCTGAAGTCCTCTCCCGTTTTTGGTTCACAACCGGGGTGTGAGGCTCGCGAATCAACGTTACACAAAGCTATGCCACAAAGGTCGTGCTTTGATCATCTACTACAAGACATTGCTTTTCAACAGAAGCCCTGATCTATTGCCACTTAGGCATGCCATACAGGCAATTCACTCCATGCGATTGATATCCATCGATACATAACCCCTGAGCTCATACGTCTCAGAGAAGGACGTTAAGCAAGAGAATAAATTCTCCACCGCTAAACAGGTATATATTTAATAAAAATCAATCACACAGACTAATCCAATGTCAGACACATGGTCCATTTACAAGTCCGATCTGGGTCTGAACGAAACCGGAGGCACCTAGTACCTCGCATATCCATCGATCTCCAAGTACGTCTGGACGACCACTAACTGATTCCCTCCTCTTGGGTGTACGGCCCAATCAAGATCATCAGTAATCACCGAAACGACGTGAAGACCTCCGGTCTTCGACCACCGTCTTCATCCTTGACACCACGTCGAATCAGTTATTCAGAATGGGATAAACCTGGTCTTTCTGAATAACTCGCGTATATAATAAACAAGTGTTACACAAACACAACATACGCCTCATTTCAATTCAGAATATTCTTTTATTCAAATATTCTTATACTTTGGGAAAGGTTCCCATTAATTTTATCAAAGATAAATTTCTTTAAATTTATTCTTTAATCTTCTTTGAATAACAATTCAAACTAGACGGGATTAGCGAACCACACCGAAGTAATCATTTATTTTATTTCCCAATCCCCACCTATTCATCCCATGAAGTAAAACTGGTAATACTTCATATCTAACACCATAGTGTAATCGGTAAATTCAATTACCATTTCACGTTCAAATTTAATTAAAGATTTAACTATCGCCTAGACCAAAACTGGTGATACTCCATTCTCGATCTTTTCAATCTAATTAAAGATTCATTAAAACTCCATTTAGTTTTAATCTGTAACTGGGTTAAAGAATCAGTGTCATTTAAAACACTGTTCACGATAAGCCCCAAATCACATTTGATATTAAATACAAGGCTCTGAATAGAAAATATATCGGCTTATATTCAATATCAAATTCTACGACCAACAAATATCGTATTTGAAATAACGATATAAATATATCTTTCAAATTCCCATAATGATATCTGTTTCATCACGAAATCCAACATCGAAATATTCCAAAGACAATTTCGATTCAAATCCATTCCAATTCACTTATTGGAAATTCTGGTTATTTTCAAAACCATTTCAAATCCAATTTATTTATTTTAAAAATAAATAGAATTATAATTCTAGTTCAAAACTAGTTCATTTCGATAAAAATCTATTTTTATCTTTTCAAATATGGAGTTTTTCATCCCAATTCTTCACAAATCATTTTTTATGATTTTACACAAATTATTACTATTTTCAATAATTTTATCAAGGCCCACACAGTCGATTTCCATCAACGGCCATCGAACTGCACTTACAGCGACCTTTTCCAAATTTGATTTGGACATAATTCCAAATCCAACCATTAGATTTCTAATTTCTAATATTCATTAGAAAGCTCTTTTCGATACGAACCCAACGGTTCCGGTTTTAGGAGAATCCGACGGTCGGATCTCCCGCCATGTCAATTCGAAGTCAATGGTCGAAATTCGCAAACTGCCGCCGCGCGGCGCGTTCTATTCAGGCCATTATATATATATATATATATATATATATATATATATATATATATATATAATATATATATATTCATCGATTTCCTTTCAAAACGTATTTTATAAATCGTTTAAATTCGTTTTCAAAATGATTTCAACTTCTTATTCGATTTCAAATCAAAATTGAATTTTCCTTATAAATTCGTTTTAAATTCATTTCAAATTGATTTCAATTCGTTTTCAGTTCAATTCAATTTCAATTCAAATTCATTTCTATTCAATTTCAATTCGAATTCAATTCTATTCAATTTCAATTCGAATTCAATTCTATTCAATTTCAATTAGAATTCATTTCTATTCAATTTCAATTAGAATTCAAATTCATTTTCAAAATATTCGATTTTGAAATCACCTTTCAATATTCATTATAAAAACGAATATAATCGATATACATATCGATTACGTCAAAATGGCATCAATCTAATCAACACGGCTTCATATATTTCTATTTTCAAATATTCTATTTCAAATATTTCTATTTTCAAATATTCTATTTCAAATATTTCTATTTTCAAATATTTCTATTTTCAAATATTCTATTTCATATATTTCTATTTTCAAATATTTCTATTTTCAAATATTCTATTTCAAATATTTCTATTTTCAAATATTTCTATTTTCAAATATTCTATTTCAATTATTTCTATTTTCAAATATTTCTATTTTCAAATATTCTATTTCAATTATTTCTATTTTCAAATATTTCTATTCAAATATTTCTATTCAAAACTGGAATGAGGCCCAATCAATTACCATAGATTTTATTTTTATGGATTTCCATACAACGCATGTATATATCAACAATGACAAATAATCAACCATCATCCAAAGTGCATTCTACACTGTATAAGCATCAAATATAAATATTTAACGCTCATAACAGTTTGTCAATCAATCGATCGACATACAGACATTTGTTGGGATTAGTGTATGTCATATATCATCCCAATACCCGTGTGGGGTTTCAAACAATCAAACACAGATTTTATTTGTGCAGTTGGGCGATGTGCAAATCGTCCGATTTGTTTATTTTTATTTCATTTTAAATACACGTTAAAAATTCTATTTTCAACTATAAAATATTTTAACTATATAAATATTTTATTTCCATTTCACATCACATCACACAATCAACTACACATCAAAATCAAACAAACAAGCATACAAGCCGTCCATGGTATGTGGACGACGGATGTCGGGTGCTACTAAACACCGTCTGCATCCTAGTATATATTTTAACTAGAAATAAATTAAAAGTGAGAAGTTCTCACCTTGGGGTTCCACTCCGCCATTTTCTATTTCTGAATGGTTCGAATTTGCTCAAAATTCCAATGCGATCTTTTCCCACTGTTCATAGTAAAAATCGCATTTTTATATTGTTATCCCCATAATAAAACCCTATTTTTATAATGCTAAAATCATAACATTTTATTGTTAAAAATCACATCTTGTTCATTTCAAAAGTCAAATCTTTTTCTAGTTAAAAAAAAATCAAATCTTTTTGTTATGTAAAAATTAAACCTTTTTACTATATAAAAATATATCCTTTTCTTATTCTTTAAAAACAATTCAATTTTATAAATTTTAAAAATATGCCAACTTATATTTTTAAATCATACTATTTACAAATATAATGTTATTTCATTTTACAAATAAAAGATCATTTCTTTAGACAAATAAAGATCATTTCTTTTGACACTTGAAAATCAAATTCTTAAACATTTGAAAATCATTTTTTTTATGTTGTGAAAATCATCAATTTATATTGCTATTCAAATAAATAAAAATCGAATTTTTATGCCGTAAACACGTGTAAATTTCAGATTTTTATACCATAAACAAACATATAAAAATCAGATTCTATTCATGCTTTTTCAAATTAAAAATAAGATTTTTATTTGATTACAAAATTTAACTAAACAAAACCTTAGAAAACTTAATGTTTTTCGGTAGGTGGAGCTCGCGGGGACCAGGGGGAGGATCGATGTCAGTGGGGGTCGGAGGGGGAAGCTCAGGCGCGGTGGACCCAGGCTGTTGCGGCGGAGGTGGTTTTAGGGGGCTAGGGACTTGCGGATTGGAGTTTGCTGAAGAAAGAGGGGGGAAGATGGGAAGAGAAGGGAGATCGAAGGGGGTTTGGGGTAGGCGCTGTCGTAGGTGGCGCGCTGGAGATGGCGGCGCGGGGAGGGCGATGGCGTCACCTCCGTAGCGGGCTCCATTTTTTTTGTGCGATCTCGTTTTGGTTTGGGAGTAAAGAGAAATGACTGGGGGGCTTAATGAATATATTATTATTTATAAAATTTAATTATTTATTTTATTATTTTATCTTTCAAAAAGTTGACTTTTCTTTTGAACCCCAAACGAGGCCCAACGACTGTCGTCCCTAGCTTTTTACCCACATTCCGAACACAATGGGATATGTCACATAGGCTAATTCGGCTGTTACGATCAGTTTTCGTTTAAATTAAACTTTAAATCCACATCTTTAATTTTAAACGCACATTTCGATTTACCGGAGTCACATACGAACTCTAAAAATTCCAGAAAAATTATTTCTAGCTTCGTATTGACGATACGGTCCTATCAAAACTAATTTCGTCAAATTCTAAGACCGTTTGAAAAATGGCCATTTTCCAGTCGATTAAAATCAACTGAAACTGGTCAAACTCGTTTTCCTTTGCCACCCTCACATATTAATTCGAAAAATTACGAAATTTGAAACCTAGCAATAACTAGACATCCCGGATCCAACAGAAGTGGTTTCGTCGAAAACCGAGGTCGTTTGCAAAATTCCCATTTTAAGGGCCTAAATTCCATAGCGACTATTCTAAATTTTCAACTGGACGTAACTTTTGATTCCCGCTATAAAATTTCAATTTTTCTGATTCATTGAAAAGATATTCTCAATTAGATTCTAATATTTTTGGTTTCGCTAAAATCCGGTCTATTTTGCACCCGGTACATTCAAATGAAATTTGAAATCGAATTATCGAACTACCGCGCCATTCTCAATTCCTTTTATATTTATATAATTATTTATATTCTAATGACGACGTATATAGATATATACGTTCTATTCTATTCAAAATAAATTTCTCGTCGATATTATTTAAAATCATTCATTATAAATGTTCAAACTTCATTAAAATTGCCAAAATAAAAATTTTAAATTGGCTCGCATTTCCGGGTTATTACATTAATATTGCGAATGGTTGTTTGTGGTTCAAACAAAATTGGATTAGTTTGTGGAAAAATTCATTATGATATGAAAAATGGTCGAAATTTTTAGATTATTGGAATAACTCCTTACGGAACGCTGCGAGGCCTAAGGTAGTGCGAGGAGCCGTAATCGGGACGGTGCCGGTTTTAAACCCCCTACCGTTATGCTACTGAAATTTTCTGAAATTTTCTTGTGTTAGAATTATATTCATATGTTGAAATATATTCATGCATTGATAATTTATCCATGATTGAAGTAAATTGCTTAGATAATAAGATTCACATTTTTATTATGCATGTGAAGAATATAAAATATTCATGTTAAAAATAAATTGTTGGAACAATAAAAATCACATTTTTTGTGTATATGAATCACTAAAAAAAAGTTCATGTTTGAAATAAAATGTTTTAACAATAAAAATCATATTTTTATTGTATGTATGAACCTTTAAAAATAACGAATGGCTGAAATAAATATTTGTTAATTGAAAATAATATTTTTAACATGTATTTGAAGTGTTAAAAATAACGAATGGTTGAAATAAATATTTGTTAATTGAAAATAATATTTTTAACATGTATTTGAAGTGTTAAAAATAACAAATGGTTGAAATAAATATTTGTTGATTGAAAATAATATTTTTAACATGTATTTGAAGTGTTAAAAATAACGAATGGTTGAAATAAATATGTGTTCGCTAAAATTATTATTTTTAGCATTAATTATGCATATATATATATACATAGGATGAATAGGAAAATGGATTAGCTGTCAAGTAAAGAATTTATTTGCGTGCCTGACAAGGAGGTAAGCCTTAATGAGTTGGTTGCGCAATTTTATTATTATATAATGTAACACCCCACGTCCGTTAGTGTCACTCACAAAGGGAATGCACTAAGTTATGTGGAGCATTTTGGGTAAAAGAAGCAGATAAATTACAAGATAGACAGAAATTAAACAGCGGAAAATAAAACTTTGCTTTATTGATAAAATAGTTTGTACAATGGTTTCTTTACAATATCATCTGTCTTACAATATAAAGAAGCATAAAAACAACATTTATATTCCCCGATTTTAGCAAGAGCCAGCCATAGCATCTGAAAAGAGAATCCAAGCAAACTTCGATAAATCTTCAAGCTGGGAAAGAGTGGCAGTCCAGCTTAACCAGAGCTAAACTATTCCCTCCTTTACTACCTGGGGGGGGGGGGGGAACGGAAGAAAAGAAGACGAAAGAAAAACAGAGTCAGACATAAAGCCTGAGTAAGTTTAGTAACTTCTAGCATGTGAACATGGAAAAACAAAACGACATGAATTAACTGAATACAAGATTACACCATGACGATAGGGTCAACAAGATTAGACAAGGTAATCACAAGATATGCTAAGATAAGATAAACCGGATACGCTCTAATACTTTCGCCGCTTCGCTATTTCCTTGTTATACTGGTTTCTATATCTCTGCACCACCTAACTAGTGTTCCAACTAGTAACGATAACGTGATCCCAATCCCTGTATTTTCCATCGCCTTCAGGCATCCATTTATTATATGTTACCTAGACTTAATCTAGGGTTTTCTACCAAGTGCTTTCTAGATTCAACTAGAGTTTACGCTATCTGCTGAACGCTTTTCGGATTCAGGGTTTACGCCACCTAGTTCAATTAGGGATTATGCTACCTGTCGAACGATGCCCTCAAGTCTAGGATACACTACCTAAAGTGGTATATGTTCCTATACTTCCCCACGCATGTATCGCGAATCGTTATCGCTTGTCTAGATGCACATGTCCTGTAATGTGCGGTCCGAGTCCTGTGACAGGGCAAATCAAGGAATACAGAACTCGGTCGGGAGCTTTCAGATATCTGCCGATGCAGATGCTAAGGTCTGTTTTTATTCCAGTGGCCATGGTCCCACTTGACCCCTCCCTCAACTAATGAAAGGCAGACCTTTGTAAAATGAGAACTATACGCCGGCCCCCGATGCCCTTCTATCCTATGGCCATCCTCACCCATAACTAGATAGCAAGTATATGGTCTTTTGGAGTTCTCCGCCTTTCCGCTTCACGTATCTCGATTGACTGAAGATGGATGGTAGACGACGAGTTGCTATCACAGGGCAACCTTTTGCTCGCTGAATCACGCCGGTCCATCCTAGTCTTTAGGTTGCCATGTATTGCAACCAACACATACCCCTGATTCTTCTACGCAGACCTTAACCTCTATGGGCCCAGGCGGATCATCTGCAGCCTCACAGAGGGATACCAAGAGTACCCTCACGTCCCCTCGAAGCCTCGGGCTTCGTAACCCAATTCGTTGGAGCCTTCTTTTTAATCAGACGGACGTTCGCTCCTTCTCGTGTTATACTAAGAATTACTACTTAGTTTTGTCAACTAAGGTTTACCACTTAGTTTCCAGAATCGTTGTTTTCTTAACTTAGGTTTACTACTTAGTTCTCTTTCCCGTCAATTTGGATTTGTTAAGTGTCATTAGTCAATTCAAGCTAACTTAACCCTCTTCATTTATCCTGTTAAGCTGGTTAAGTGTCATCAGCAATTCACGTTGACTTAACCCTACCACAAACCAAGTTATATTGGTTAAGTATTTCTTATTACTTAACCCTACCCCTTCATCCTGTATTGGTTAAGTGTTCCTTTTTAACTTAACCTTGCCCGTCTGTTTTAACTAACATGTTATTAATGGTTAAGTATTATCCCTTCATGTTTTAGACTTAACCCCATTCCTTTATCACAACCTGATGGTTAAGTGTTTAGGTTTACTTAACCCTACGGTCTAGCCCAGCTAACATATCAAATTGGCTAGGTGTATTAGATTTTACTTAACCCCAACCTCTAGTCTAGTTAACATATTAATTTGGCTAAGTGTATTAACTTTACTTAACCCCTACAAGTCTCATTTTGCTACCTTGAGTTTGGTTAAGTGTCTCTATGGACTTAGCCCTCCCATTCTAGCTTAACTGTGTTACGTGTCAGTCTGAACCTAACCCCACCTATCAGTCTAGTTATCATGTTGAACTGGTTAAGTGTCTTAGTTAACTTAACTCTACCATTCTTGTTCTAGCTTTAACTAAATAAATTAAAGCCGCTACCACTCACATTAGACAGGTATTGTTGCGACTACTGGATATGCCGGTTGGTTCCGGGCAGGTTTACATCGCAACTCAGTCTAACCTCGGGCTAGGCATATTCATGTTTTCTAAGTTCAAAGGGTTTCAATTTATTTTCAAATCAAGTTTTGAAAGTAACCATCCCGTTCGTCGGATCAATTAGGGATAGCCAGGGAGAGCAGGAAACTTGTATTTTCCAAATCCAAGCCTAGACACTATCCTCTCTGTCACCCTAGAACTTTCTGGTGTGTCATTAAAAGAGATGTCGTTAATAAACCATTAATTTGTCTAAATTTATATTTCCTTATTCAGGCCAAATTCTATAAGTAAATTATTCCTAATTTACTTATTTCCTAATTACTCTATTAATGTAAATTGTCTACATTCATTCTTATGGCCCATTTCCCCTTCTAAATCATATTTATGCTTTTTGGTATGTGGACTATACCAAATTAAGTGTCACTAACCATGATTTTGCTAAACCTGCCAATTACTCCCAATTATGGCCAATTTCACATTTATGCCAATATACTTACCGTGCCAAATTAGCTAATCCAATTCCGATTCAACATTCTAATTCTAGACTTATTACTCTAGTTCACTATTCATGTAAATGCTAGATTTACGCGTCAATACTAGATTCAAATTACACATCTTATAATTCATGTCAAATTTATCCAATTTGCATTTCTATGAACATGCCATAATACATGTTCCCAATTTATGCCAATTTCCAAGTTAAACTACGTTTTTAGTAAATTTCATATTTTGCCCAAACCGCATTCCCACCGTTCGTATAATCGTGATTCAGTCTAGATTATAAATAAAGCTAGGTTCGTAGAAAATAGGGAATGAACCAAAGATGCTATACAAAAGATAGACATACTAACTAGCATAAAAAGGGTTGAATAACGACGTCGGTTCAAGAACATGGGTAGACCTAACTTAATAGGTAAATTCCCAAGGTCTAAAACCAAAGAAAACCAAAAATAGACAGAATAGAGACATAGGTTCAAGAACATGGGTAGACCTAACTTAATAGGTAAATTCCCAAGGTCTAAAACCAAAGATAACCAAGAATAGACAGAATAGATGATCGGGTTTAGACCCAATTTCATAGTCACAAAACTTAAGAAACACTTTCCTAGTCATGAATCACAGGTGTTTAATTACAGATGTCCTTGTTATGTCATAGGCAATAGTTTATATTTCCTAATCAAAGGCATAGGCTTAGTCAAGGAAATAATCCTCATAGTCACAGTCACAGTCGTAGGCAATGTTCATAGTCATAGGCAATGTCCATAGTCATAGGCAATGTTCATAGTCATAGGCAAATGTTCATGGTCATAGGCAATGTCCATAGTCATAGGCATATGGTTTTAAGGTCCATAGTTCATAGTCACGGTCTTATTTGTCCTCGAATCATAACAGTTCTTAATTAGGTTCAAGAGTATAGGCATGATTCGAATAGAGAGAGAGAGAGAGATTTGGCATATTCTTTTATTCCTTTAATTTCATGTCATGAACAGAGAAAAACGTTCAAATCTAGAAATAACTGACTTACAGAGATTAGATTAGAATAGAAAGATGGCGTTGCTATGATTCGTAGAAAAACAGTCGTTGCAGTCGTTCGAATCTTCACTTGAACTCTAGCTTGAATCTCCTCTTTGAAAGTCTTGGAGCAGCACCTCCTCGTCTTGATTTATTTTATATATATTATTTTATTTATTATTTGATTAAGAGGAGGAGAGGAAGCCATGTTCACTATGAATCTTTGCAGCATAAGGGTAGAGAAGAATTGTGAATAGAGGAGTCTAGGGCTGTTTATATAGTGTAGAAGTCAACGAATCTGGTCAGGATGGCGTCCGAATACAGAAGAACGAACTAGGTGCAGAAAACAGGAAAAAGCAGGGGGTTCGACCCCCAGGTCGACTACCCAATCGACCTGGGTGCCCCAGGTCGACTACCCAATCGACCTAGGTGCCTTGGGCGGGAAAATTCCCGCTCAGCCTATTCTGGGTCCGATTTGAATTTTGAACCTGACCTGTTTTGAAATTTGAACTTCGCTGAATCTTCCGGAGGCCATATCTTCCTCATACGGACTCCGATTTACGCAAACTCAGGCAGAATTCCGAGACGAACGCAATGGCGCAGCCCTTTTCCCTTGATTTTTATTTTAACTTTTAATTCTGCCCTGATTTGTGAATCCTAGTGTTACAGAATTACGGGGTGTTACATTCTCCCCCACTTAAAAGGATTTCGTCCCCGAAATCTCCAAGTTAGGAAGAATGTGTCCTACCATCCTATCACCCATCTACTCAACCATTCAATCACAGGCATTCATTGTCCTTAAAAGATTTCTAATGCTTTCATGTTCGTATGCATAGTGTGTATATGTCTTTATCTAATGCAAAATCAGGCGGTCTACTGATTCAGTTGACCTCCTTAATGCGAATCATGTCAGTGCCGTGCTTCCAATTATGTATGCAAGCATCCCTAGTTATGTAAATACTACATGCATGCACGACCATTCATCCATATGCAACATCCATATGATAACATATCAGGCTCAACTTACAAACAAATACATACCTGTAAATGCAATATAAAAGCGTCCGAACTGATCTAGCGCCTAATACGTATGCATATGCATCCACGAGCAACCATTAGCAATCACTTGCAACCACCAACCATAACATGCTTCAAACAAATGTTTACATCCATTGGCTTCTACCTAAGGATCGAAGATACGACCTAGGTGATATACTTCGGAAAGAGATAAACAATTATGCGTAATGCTCCTAAAACAAAGAAATCAAGGATGCACCCTCAAGGAAAAGGGTATGATGCTAATATCTAGCCTTCTTGAGCTTTACTCCACTGTATCTTAACTAATTTAACTTCACGATTGTGAAGTTCTGGATCTCCATTTCCAAAATAAACAGATGTCAATCACGGTACCAGGTATACGTACTAAGATGATTAGAGGTTTCCCTCTTATCCGCCATGCCATAACTATAAGAGTCGAAAGGTCACTACGTGCTCTTTGGAGTGCCTGCCACAACTATTCATCTCTCACGCAAACCATCCAAACCGAACTCAACATTCCTCAAGTACAAGCCCCAAAGGCCTAAACCAATATCAGACAAGCACCCAAGGAATATCTCCCCCGAATTTAGACGATCTACGTGAGATGATATAAACAAACTCGATAGCTATTCTCAAATCCCTACTAACCAAAAATAAACTGGTCGAACCACCAATTGGATTTGAGACTCTAGTGGGATCTTTCTACTATACAAGAACTATGGTGCAGAGACCCAACTATGGAAATGGATATGAACAAATGAGAAGCGCTAGAACCTAAGGAAAGAGTATGAACAGCAAAACTAGACTCTTCCAACAAAACTTTACTACCTTTCTCCTAGGTATGCTTGGTGGTGAAAGTATGTACTTGCCCTTCTGAAAATCTTGTTCCTCGTTCTTGCCCTTATCCTTAATTATATACCCTATCATATCCTAGTAAAGATACTTCCTCTTGTCTTAGGTTTTATGATTTCTTCCTCCTTCGTGAGCTAAATCTACATCCATGAATTCCTCATCCTAGGGTTATGCTCCTTAGCCGAACTCCTCATCCCTTCTGTGTGTAGTCATGTTGACAAATCTCTCGAAAGCTGCTTCCATCGTACAGAAAACCTTATAAGCTTGAAAGGAAACTGGCCGTAGGTGAAACAACTATGGCTATAGATGGAAGTCGGGCACTACTTTGCCTTTCGATGAGGTTACCTCCCAGAGAGCCAGGAGCTCCAGAGACTCAAGGAAGAAGGAGACAAGAATTCAAACAGAGGAAGAGAAGTTAGTGCGTATGACTTTGGGGAATATGCCTTTAAAACAAATCTTTTCTGTTGAAAATGCTTCTTTTAAAATCTTTTTGAAAATAATTTTTCAAATCTTTTATCTGATCAGGTAACCTTCAGCTCTGATACCACATGTAACACCCCACGTCCGTTAGTGTCACTCACAAAGGGAATGCACTAAGTTCTGTGGAGCATTTTGGGTAAAAGATGCAGATAAATTACAAGACAGACAAAAATTAAACAGCGGAAAATAAAACTTTGCTTTATTGATAAAATAGTTTGTACAATGGTTTCTTTACAATACCAGAGTATCATCTGTCTTACAAAATAAAGAAACATAAAAACAACCTTTATATTCCCCGATTTTAGCAAGAGCCAGCCATAGCATTTGAAAAGAGAATCCAAGTAAACTTCGACAAATCTTCAAGCTGGGAAAGAGTGGCAGTCCTACTTAACCTGAGCTAAACTAATCCCTCCTTTACTAGCTGGGGGGCGGGGGAATGGAAGAAAAGAAGACGAAAGAAAAACAGAGTCAGACATAAAGCCTGAGTAAGTTCAGTAACTTCTAGCATGTGAACATGGAAAAACAAAACGACATGAATTAACTGAATACAAGATTACACCATGACGATAGGGTCAACAAGATTAGACAAGTTAATCACAAGATATGCTAAGATAAGATAAACTGGATACGCTCTAATACTTTCGCCGCTTCGCTATTTCCTTGTTATACTGGTTTCTATATCTCTGCACCACCTAACTAGTGTTCCAACTAGTAACGATAACGTGATTCCAATCCCTGTATTTTCCATCGCCTTCAGGCATCCATTTATTATATGTTACCTAGATTTAATCTAGGGTTTTCTACCAAGTGCTTTCTAGATTCAACTAGAGTTTACGCTATCTGCTGAACGCTTTTCGGATTCAGGGTTTATGCCACCTAGTTCAACTAGGGATTATGCTACCTGTCGAACGATGCCCCAAGTCTAGGATACACTATCTAAAGTGGTATATGTTCCTATACTTCCCCATGCATGTATCACGAATTGTTATCACTTGTCTAGATGCACTTGTCCTGTAATGTGCGGTCCGAGTCCTGTGACAGGGCAAATCAAGGAATACAGAACTCGGTCGGGAGCTTTCTGATATCTGCCGATGCAGATGCTAAGGTCTGTTTTTATTCCAGTGGCTATGGTCCCACTTGACCCCTCCCTCAACTAATGAAAGGCACACCTTTGTAAAATGAGAACTATACGCCGGCCCCCGGTGCCCTTCTGTCCTATGGCCATCCTCACCCATAACTAGATAGCAAGTATATGGTCTTTTGGAGTTCTCCGCCTTTCCGCTTCACGTATCTCGATTGACTGAAGATGGATGGTAGACGACGAGTTGCTATCACAGGGCTACCTTTTGCTCGCCGAATCACGCCGGTCCATCCTAGTCTTTAGGTTGCCATGTATTGCAACCAAGGCATACCCTGGTTCTTCTACGTAGACCTTAACCTCTGTGGGCCCAGGCGGATCATCTGCAGTCTCACAGAGGGATACCAAGAGTACCCTCACGTCCCCTCGAAGCCTCGGGCTTCGTAACCCAATTCGTTGGAGCCTTCTTTTTAATCAGACGGACGTTTGCTCCTCCTTATGTTATACTAAGAATTACTACTTAGTTTTGTCAACTAAGGTTTACCACTTAGTTTCCAGAATCGTTGTTTTCTTAACTAAGGTTTACTACTTAGTTCTCTTTCCCGTCAATTTGGATTGGTTAAGTGTCATTAGTCAATTCAAGCTAACTTAACCCTCTTCATTTATCTTGTTAAGCTGGTTAAGTGTCATCAGCAATTCACGTTGACTTAACCCTACCACAAACCAAGTTATATTGGTTAAGTATTTCTTATTACTTAACCCTACTCCTTCATCCTGTATTGGTTAAGTGTTCCTTTTTAACTTAACCTTGCCCGTCTGTTTTAACTAACATGTTATTAATGGTTAAGTATTATCCCTTCATGTTTTATACTTAACCCCATTCCTTTATCACAACCTGATGGTTAAGTGTTCAAGTTTACTTAACCCTACGGTCTAGCCCAGCAAACATATCAAATTGGCTAGGTGTATTAGATTTTACTTAACCCCAACCTCTAGTCTAGTTAACATATTAATTTGGCTAAGTGTATTAACTTTACTTAACCCCTACAAGTCTCGTTTTGCTACCTTGAGTTTGGTTAAGTGTCTCTATGGACTTAGCCTTCCCATTCTAGCTTAACTTTGTTACGTGTCAGTCTGAACCTAACCCCACCTATCAGTCTAGTTATCATGTTGAACTGGTTAAGTGTCTTAGTTAACTTAACCCTACCATTCTTGTTCTAGCTTTAACTAAATAAATTAAAGCCGTTACCGCTCACATTAGACATGTATTGTTGCGACTACTGGATGTGCAGGTTGGTTCCGAGCAGGTTTACATCGCAACTCAGTCTAACCTCGGGCTAGGCATATTCGTGTTTTCTAAGTTCAAAGGGTTTCAATTTATTTTCAAATCAAGTTTTGAAAGTAACCATCCCGTTCGTCGGATCAGTTAGGGATAGCCAGGGAGAGCAGGAAACTTGTATTTTCCAAACCCAAGCCTAGACACTATCCTCTCTGTCACCCTAGAACTTTCTGGTGTGTCATTAAAAGAGATGTCGTTAATAAACCTTTAATTTGTCTAAATTTATATTTCCTTATTTAGGCCAAATTCTATTAGTAAATTATTCCTAATTTACTTATTTCCTAATTACTCTATTAATGTAAATTGTCTACATTCATTCTTATGGCCCATTTCCCCTTCTAAATCATATTTATGCTTTTTGTTATGTGGACTATACCAAATTAAGTGTCACTAACCATGATTTTGCTAAACCTGCCAATTACTCCCAATTATGGCCAATTTCACATTTATGCCAATATACTTACCGTGCCAAATTAGCTAATCCAATTCCGATTCAACATTCTAATTCTTGACTTATTACTCTAGTTCACTATTCATGTAAATGCTAGATTTGCACGTCAATACTAGATTCAAATTACACATCTTATAATTCATGTCAAATTTATCCAATTTGCATTTCTATGATCATGCCATAATACATGTTCTCAATTTATGCCAATTTCCAAATTAAACTACGTTTTTAGTAAATTTCATATTTTTCCCTAACCGCATTCCCACCGTTCGTATAATCGTGATTCAGTCTAGATTATAAATAAAGCTAGGTTCGTAGAAAATAGGGAATGAACCAAAGATGCTATACAAAAGATAGACATACTAACTAGCATAAAAAGGGTTGAATAACGACGTCGGTTCAAGAACATGGGTAGACCTCACTTAATAGGTAAATTCCCAAGGTCTAAAACCAAAGAAAACCAAGAATAGACAGAATAGAGACGTAGGTTCAAGAACATGGGTAGACCTAACTTAATAGGTAAATTCCCAAGGTCTAAAACCAAAGATAACCAAGAATAGACAGAATAGATGATCGGGTTTAGACCCAATTTCATAGTCAGAAAACTTAAGCAACACTTTCCTAGTCATGAATCACAGGTGTTTAATTACAGATGTCCTTGTTATGTCATAGGCAATAGTTTATATTTCCTAATCAAAGGCATAGGCTTAGTCAAGGAAATAATCCTCATAGTCACAGTCACAGTCATAGGCAATGTTCATAGTCATAGGCAATGTCCATAGTCATAGGCAATGTTCATAGTCATAGGCAAATGTTCATGGTCATAGGCAATGTCCATAGTCATAGGCATATGGTTTTAAGGTCCATAGTTTCATAGTTACGGTCTTAATGTCCTCGAATCATAACAGTTCTTAATTAGGTTCAAGAGTATAGGCACTGATTCGAATAGAGAGAGAGAGATTTGGCATATTCTTTTATTCCTTTAATTTCATGTCATGAACAGAGAAAAACGTTCAAATCTAGAAATAACTGACTTACAGAGATTAGATTAGAATAGAAAGATGGCGTTGCTATGATTCGTAGAAAAACAGTCGTTGCAGTCGTTCGAATCTTCACTTGAATTCTAGCTTGAATCTCCTCTTTGAAAGTCTTTGAGCAGCACCTCCTCGTCTTGATTTATTTTATATATATTATTTTATTTATTATTTGATTAAGAGGAGGAGAGGAAGCCATGTTCACTAAGAATCTTTGCAGCATAAGGATAGAGAAGAATTGTGAATAGAGAAGGAGTCTAGAGTTGTTTATATAGTGTAGAAGTCAACGAATCTGGTCAGGATGGCGTCCGAATACAGAAGAACGAACCAGGTGCAGAAAACAGGAAAAAGCAGGGGGGTTGACCCCCAGGTCGACTACCCAGTCGACCTGGGTGACCCAGGCCGACTACCCAGTCGACCCGGGTGCCTTGGGCGGGAAAATTCCCGCTCAGCCTATTCTGGGTCCGATTTGAATTTTGAACCTGACCTGTTTTGAAATTTGAACTTCGCTGAATCTTCCGGAGGACATATCTTCCTCATACGGACTCCGATTTATGCAAACTCAGACTCGTTTTCATGCAGAATTTTGAGACAAACGCAATGGCGCAGCCCGTTTCCCTATATTTTGATTTTAACTTTTAATTCTGCCCTGATTTGTGAATCCTAGTGTTACAGAATTACGGGTTGTTACATATAAAATTCTGTGAATGCCATTGGATGCTGAATGCTTGTTGTTCTGTGTGAGATTATATACGTCGCCATATGATAGTAACAATTAATTTTGAACTACACTACGTGGCATACTGCATGAAGGTAACATACTCTATCATATACCACATAAGCATTTGGAGCTTATGTGACGAGGTTGAAAATTTACCATACAAGCGAGAGGCTTGTATGGCGATGACTATATTTCAGGTAGAACCGAAGACTGATATGGACTATATAAAATGTAACGGTAAATTGTTAGATTAATAAAAACCCCACACGTGTCTGGAGTTGACAATAATCACATCTCTCTAGTCATTAAGGCACAAAAACTATTTATAGGGTGAAGAGAATTTATTCTCTGGAGTCATGATCTATACACACTCCCCTGTGGACACAAAGTTATATCACTAAAAGTATGTGTATGCTTTGTAGGATTTATTGGGTGCCTAATACAGCCCAATAAATTTCCAAACCCCTTCCCGTACAAAGGAGGTTATGGCGAAATTTTCGGAAATTTCAAGGCGTTAGCCATATTTTTGAAGTAGAAACGATTTAAAAATCGTCGAATGAATTATATTTATATATATATAATATAAATTAAATAAAATGAATCGAGCCCCTGTAGTTCGTGTTTTGAAATCGTAATTTTAAATGATTATACCGAGAGATTCGACCATCGGATTTTCCTGAAACCAGAACCGTTGGGTTCGCTTTGGAAATATCTTTCCAACAATATAAATTTTGTTAAGAACCAACAGTTAGATTGAGTGAAACGTTTAATTCAAATCTGAATAAAAATAGCGCCAAAATGAATTATATATATAAACTAAAATAAAATGAATCACGCCGCTGCAGTTCGTGTTTTGAAATCGTAATTTTGAACGATTATATCAAGAGATCCGACCGTTGGATTTTCCCGAAACCAGGACCAATGAATTTGCTTTGGAATTATCTTTTCAATGGTATTGACTTTGTTAAGATCCAACGGTTAGTTTGGACAAATGTATAAATAAAATTTGGAGAAAAATAGCACTAGGGCCACTTTATGGCCTAAAGCGTCGTTTAATTAAAACGAGCTATTTTAAATAAATAAAAATAGCGATAAATCGTTATAAAATATATATAACGATATGGAATGGAAATAAACAGACATTACTCGGTTTATCAGATGTTTTGATAGTCTGATGTGTTTGACATGAAATTTATATTAATGAACTGAAATGTGGATATCAAATAATTTAACCATCGAAAGAATTGATTTGAATTCTATATACACGTGAGTTATTTGAAAAGGCCAAGTTAATTCTCATTTCAAACAATTGATCGACGATAAAAAGTCAAAGATATGAAGACGGGTGCAAGATCGGTGATCTTCACATCGTATGGATTGCTACTGATGCCTTAGATATGGGTAACTCCCTTGACGATGTTACAGTGGTAGTGGTCTGGCCGTACTTGTTGATCGTCCAGAAGTGCGAGGGCCTCTCTTCCGTATTGGACATATGGAACGAGGAATAAGGTGCCTCCGGTTTCTTTCAGACCTGGAATGGACTTGTAAATGGATATGTGTCCAACGTGTATTCTATGTTGTATTTGCTGATCTCTACGAAATATACATCTGTTTGGCGGCGGAGAATTTATTCTCTTGCTTAATGCCCTTCTCTGAGACGTACGAGCTCAGAGGTTGTATATCGGTAGAAATCAGTGGTATGGTGTGGATTGACAGCATGGCATGCAAAGATGCAAATAATCAAGGCTTTTGTAGAAAAGCAAAGTCTTGTGGTTGATGATCAAAGCACGGCTTTAATATAGCGTAGCTTTGTGTATAGAGCGGATTCGCGAGCCTCACACCTCTGTATAAGTCAAAAACGGGATCGGACCGTTGGGAGGATATGACGTTTTCTTTCTAGCTATGGGTGGTGTTAGGGTTTTGCAAGCCCTGACATTTATTGCATTTTTACCTATGTGGATGTTGGAATGCGAGGCGCCTCGGTTATATCGGTCTCTACGGAGTCGATGGATAGGTCCGATAGGACCGGGAAACGTGTGTTTAGGAGTAACTAATCCTCATATGTAAGGGAGGACTGGCCCAGCCCATCCAGAGTCTACTACGAGAGATCCTAAGACATTTGCTAGAGTGTCTCGAAGCGGTGAGGAGCCATCCCTGGCCTCGACTCATGACGGAATCCAATTTCCAATACGACATTACGATTTTTATTGTAAACCTATATACGACGACATAGTAGATGGTAGGTATGCCGTCTATGATTGATACATTATGATTGAAATTGCTTTTGAAACATATGTGCACTAGTAATAATATAAAATGATTTTGCTTTAAATGTATTAAGCATCTTTTGACCATTATAAGGTAAACTCTATCCTTCGGTTTGCATTGCATTGTGTGATGGGATTCGTGTCTTATAATGGCTTCATTTTTATAAAAAGCGTTGCGTTGTTCAAAAGATTTATTTTATTTCATGCACTGGCAATCACTGGAGAAAATCCGTTCCGCATTAGAGGCGTGGTCCTATAATTTGCCTTATTATTATTGTTTAAGCAGTTAAGTAGATTTCTCATACCAGTCCCATGACTGACTCGTAGTTTGTTTTACTTGCAAACTCGGGTGCCCTTATTTTTACATGGGCAACCCAGTGATAGGGTACAGGTGATATTTTGGCTTAGCACTTCAGCATGGAGTGCACTTTTGGATTATGGCGAGGACTTACTTTATCTGTATTTTGGCTATTGACATTACCGCCAGCATTATCATATGTATATGTACCGCTGATCGCGATGTAGACTGATTTATCTTTATTATGTATTATCTGATGTATATGTCCTAGTGATCTTGATGTAGACTGATCATTTCCTTTATGCACTAAGTTGTATCCTATGACTGTGCTACTCTGATGTTTATTACATTTTATGATTCCGCTGTCATATTGATGTAAATTATTCTATTTTCATGCCAATGCTATTATCCGTACTCTGATAATGATGATTAATGTGTTATATTCCAATGATTATCCTTCATTCCGTGACACGAGGTTTTGGGTTATCACATCTTGTTTCACAGAAATCCGACTTATATCGGATGCAGTATATTCAATTGAAGTTCAAAACTCAATATTACAAACTACCGCGCCATTTCAAGCTCGTTTTATAATATATATAAATTCAACATTCAAACTCCGTTTTAATAACGAGTTAAATATTAAAATCCATTAATATTTCAAATATAATATATGAAATAATAAATTAAATTAAATATTTGGCTACCAAAAATACGGGACATTACATTAATAAAGTCGTTAGTGCGTAAACGACAATATCTTGTTCAAATCAGAATGGAATCTGATGAATTCAGTTGCGTTGGAATCGTAGAAAAGAGAATAACAAAATGGGACTGACCAAAACGAAAACGAAGCACGTTAGAATTTGAGGAAAATTTAAAACCGAACCGTACCAAAATCTTCAAATAAAGAATGACTGAGACGACCCCAAACCCCGTACTGACGGTGGCAAGGGTAATCCGTGGAATATACACATAAACCGATAATAGCAGAACAGAAATAAATAAATATACCAGATAATGAACAATAGAATATACTGGATAAACGTAATCATCAGAGTTACACAGTACACAGGATCATACTTAGTACAAATACAATTCAGCTATACATAAATGTCTACAGCGGAAACAAACAAAATATGTACAATAGGAGCTGAACAGCATAAAAAGAGATAAATAATTGAATCCATCTTCAGCTCCAGCTATCCAGAAAGAGCCAGCTAAACCTGAATACAAGGCTGCCCGTGTAGAAAAAGGGGCACCCGAGTTTGAAAGTGAAACAAACTACGAGTCAGTCATGCGACTGGTATGAGAAATCTACTCAACACATTTATAATATGGCTAATCACAAGACCACGCCACTTTCGTGGAACGGGTTTACTCCATTGGATTGCCAATGCTTTAAAACAAATCATTCTTTTAAACAACGCAATGTTTTTTTATAAAAATGAAGCCATTATAAGACTCAGTTCCCATCACATAATGCAACGCAAACCGGAGGATAGAGTTTTACCTTATAATAGCCAAAATATGGTTGATACGAATAAAAAAAAAGCAATTGATATTATTACTAGTGTTTACATGTTTCAAAACAACTTCGAATCATAACTATCAATCATAGACGGCATGCGTACCATATATCATGTCGCCATATATATATATATATATATATATATATATATATATATATATACACATATATACACAATCAAAACTGCACGGACACGTATTTGGAAATTGGATTTCCGTCATGAACCAAGGCAAAAGATAGTCCTTACCGAATTCGAGACGCTCTAGCCCGTGTCTAAGGATCAGAACGCATCGACCCCTGGAGCGACAGGGCCGATCCACCGATGTGGATTAAAATGCCTGAGCACTACGATTCCCCGCCCTATGGGGCGTAAATGAGCCAATGAATGACTCCATCGGACCCGGATCGTCCGATCAAACCGAGGCGCCTCGCAACAGTAACAACCACATAAGTAAAATGTCAGACCGTGTAAAAACACTGACACAACTCCTAGCTAGAAGGAAACGCATGCCCTCCCTGAGGTCCTTATCACGTTTCTGGTTCATACCGGGGTGCAAGGCTCGCGAATTCACGTTATACACAAAGCCACGCCACACAGGCGGTGCTTTGATCATCAATCACAAGACTTTGATTTTCAACATAAGCCCTGATCACTGCATCTTAGCATGCCACACAGGCAATTCACACTGTGTAACTTATGGCTATC
The DNA here is from genome assembly GCA_030737875.1 of Allium sativum. Lineage (NCBI taxonomy): Eukaryota > Viridiplantae > Streptophyta > Magnoliopsida > Asparagales > Amaryllidaceae > Allium > Allium sativum. Next base: position 896,442,635 of record CM060920.1, read on the forward strand.
AATCACATAGAATAAATTCCAATGTCCGACACACAATCCATTTACAAGCCCGTTCTGGGTCTGAACGAAACCGGAGGCACTAAATACCTCGCAAACCCATCGATCACCACGTACGTCTGGATGATCACCACTCATTATCCATATTTCGGAATGCCTCCCAATCAGGACCTCGGTTACCATCCAAACGAGGTGAAGATCTCCGGTCTTCGACCACCGTGTTCATCTTCGATTTCTTATCGCGATTCAGTTATTCAGAATGGGATAAACCCGGTCTTTCTGAGCAACTCGCGTATATAATAAACAAGTGCAACAGTAACATACAAACGCATCATTTCAATTCATTAGTCACTAACCGTCAATCAGTAAGAGAACGATTTTCCAAATATTAACCCCGAAGGCCGAAACCAACATCAGATCAACACCCAGGAAATCATTCGACTTAGCCAACCTTCAGCTAATTTCTAAATTTCGCATCCATAATGTTTATAATATTTTATCACGATTTATCGCTATTTTTATTTATTTTAAAATAGCCAATTTATTCAAAACGACGCTTCGGGCCATAACGCGGCCGTGGCGCTATTTTTCTTTAGATTTGATTTACACATATCTAAAAATCTAACCGTTGGATCTTCATAAAATTTACATTATTAGAAAGATCTTTTCAAAACGAATCCAACGGTTCCAGTTTCGGGAAAATCCGACGGTCGGATCTCCCGGTATAATCGTTTGAAGTTTCGATTTCAAAATACGAACTGCAACGTCGTTATTCGATTAAATATAATGATATATATATATATATAATCGATTCTGGCACTGTTTTTCTTCAGATTTGAATTAAACATTCCAGACAATCCAACCGTTGGATTTTTACAAAGTTGGTGCCGTTAGAAAGATTTTTCCAAAGCGAACCCAATGGTTGCGGATTCGGGAAAATCCGATGGTCGGATCTCTCGGTATAATCGTTTGAAATCACAGTTTCAAAATACGAACTGCAGCTTCGTTATTCGATGTATTTTAATTCTATTTATATATATATGTCGATTCTTCGATTCCAAAGCTATATTCTTTTCATACATTTGATAAAAATGATATTTTTATCTAACTGTCTTCTATTTCAACACTTCACTATATTTAACAATTCATGTATATAATAAAAAGGTGATTTTTATTGTATAACAATTCATTTCAAAACACTATTATTTTATATAGTTCATATAGGTATTAAAATAGGATTTTTATTATAAAACAATTTCTTTCAAAACAAGATTATTTTATATAGTTCGTATAGATGATAAAAATGTGATTTTTATTATAAAACAATTTCTTTCAAAATATGAATACCATTCAATACATGAATTTCTATTCAACGAATGAATATCGATTCAACACATGATGGTTTTCTATAGTTTATATAAATCGATAAAAAGGTGATTTTTATATTTAAAACACGAATACCTTTCGACACATGAATTTCTATCCAACGAATGAATATCGATTCAACACATGAAGGTTTTCTATAGTTTCTATATATAGATAAAAATGGGATTTTTATATTTAAAACACGAATACCATTCAACACATGAATTTCAATTCAACGAATGAATATCGATTCAAAACATGAAGGTTTTCTATAGTTTATATATATAGATAAAAATGTGATTTTTTATATTTAAAACACGAATACCATTCAACACAAGAATCTCTATCCAACGAATGAATATCGACTCAACACATGAAGGTTTTCTATAGTTTATATATATAGATAAAAATGTGATTTTTTATATTTAAAACACGAATACCATTCAACACATGAATTTCTATCCAACGAATGAATATCGACTCAACACATGAAGGTTTTCTATTCAATGAATAAATATAGTTTCAACAAATGAAACTAATTCAAACACATGAATATTATTCAAAATTTCGGCAGCATAACGGCAGGGTAGTTAAAACCGGGACCGTCCCTAGTACGGCTCCTCGCTCTACCTTAAAACCTCGCGGTTTTTGAAAATGGGGAATCATGCATCTAGTTCGCACGCAGGCGGCATGTATATATTTTCATTTCCACAAACTAATCCTATGTGGTTTCAGCCAAATATTTCTCAACCACAAACGGGTATTTTCAACCACAATCAATCAATACCAACCACAAACAATTCCAATCAACCATTCGCTATCAATCAATTTTCACACCAATCACAACCAATAAATATTGTCCATGGTTTGTGGACGAGGGGCATATATATATATATATATATAGCATTTCACTTCTATTTCAACACATATACAATTTTTACAACGCATATACAACTTATACATCGAACGTACAACTTATTCAACGCTTATATAACTCATACAACGACTATATAATTTATACATCGTCGTTTTCCATATAGTTTATAAATTAGAAATCTCACATTGGGTTTCACTCCACCAAAAATAGCAGAAGGCTCAGAAAAATATACGGTCTCTTTTAGAATGTAGAAGACATCCACACTGTCACGATGTTTCCTGTTTCATCGAATTTCGTCAAGAAACGAAAAAGATATGATTTTTCAAAGCTTGGAACACTATAAAGTGTTTAAATCATATAAAGAAATCACCTTCATCGTTGGTTCAAACAAGGGTTTGAATTTTTCGCGAAATCCGAGCGATATTGGGATGATCGGAGGTGATGACGTGGAAGAGGGAGGAGTGGGGAGTCGGCACAGGGTGGTTTGGTGATGATCGGTGGTCGGAATCACCTTTGGCGACACTCGAAAGACGACGGCTTCTCGGACCCGATTCTCGAGGCACAGGCGATGGTGGAGGGCAAGGGTTGGTCGAATTTGAAGGGGGAAGGGAGGGTTTTCGAACGTGGGTGGTGGCGCTGGCTATCGTCGCCTGTGGCAGCGGAATTTTGGCCTGGAAGTGGTGAAAACGGGCGCCGTTCAGATCGGGGGAGAGAAAAGGGATTTTTTCCCTTTTTTTTTATAAAAATTATGATTGGTCGGTGGGTTTTAAAGGGGTTTTCTGACACGACCACCAATCTAAACCCAACGACTGTCGTCCCTAGCGTTTTACCCCCATTCCGAACACAATGGGATATGTTTCGTAGGCCCATTCGACTGTTTCAGTCAGTTTTCCTTCAAATTAAAATATAAAACATTTAATATTTGATTTGAACGTACATTTCAATTTGCCAGGGCCACAAACTGATTCGAAAAATTCCAGAAAAATAAATCTAGCTATGTTTTGACGATACGGTCCCAACAAAACTAGTTTCGTCGAATTCTGAGACCGTTTGCAAAAAGGCCCATTTCTGGTCGATCCAATTTAACTATAATTGACCAAAACACGTTTTCCTTTGCCACGCTCACATACTAGCTTCAAAAATTATGAAATTTGAAACCTAGCAATAACTTCACATCTCGGATCCAACAAAAGTGGTTTCGTCGAATTCCGAGGTCGTTTGCAAAATGGCCAATTTCACGAGCTATATAAATTCCATTGCGACCTTTCTGAAAATTCATTTGGCCATAACTTTTGCTTTCCACTATGAAACTTCGATTTTTCAGATTCTTTAGAAAGGTATTCACTAACAGATTTAAATATTTTTGGTTTCACTCAAATCCGTTTTGTTTTGCACCCGGTATAGTCCGACAAAGTTTGAATTCAATTTTTGAAACTGCAGCGCCTTTTCAGGCCTTGTTTATAATTAGAATTAATTATATTCATTTTCAAACGTCGATTCAAACTCACTTTTCATTTTTATTATTTATAGTATTTATTTTAAATATTTAAAATCCATTATTTTAGCCAATTTAAAAATTTTAAATTGGTTCAGATTTTCCGGGTCATTACAATGACGGAATGGAACCCAATGTGAGAACTGTAACAGCCCGCAAATCCGTAATATTTGAGTTGACTAATAACACCACACATCCAACCCAAATTGCACAGAAATACGAATCATTATTAGAAATAAGTTAGAGGATGAGAAATAGAAAGAAAGATATATTAGAATAGAAGAAAAACAATGATCACAAACTCACAGCGGAACGAATAAAATATATTAATAACACAACCTTTTAAATACAAATATGTTTTGAATACACATACCATTATCAGAGCCAATTGTTATTTCTGGAACAATTATAAACACCTGTTCCAAGATACAAACATGGTACACAGCTGAATATATGATAGTCTATAGCTAACTGGTGAAGCCTCCTGCTTCAAACTCCTCCAAGTGAATCCATAAATTCCCAACTACTTGACTGCCCGTACAAATTTCGGCACCCAAGACTTTAGGGAAAACAAACAAAATAAACTCTGGGTCAGTCATGGGACTAGTGTGAGTAAACTCCAACTATTTGTGTAACTTTCAAAATCCTTTCGAAAGAAAGGTTAATAGTAAGACCAACCCACACACAAACATGGACGGTTTTTACCTTACTATAACCCAAAACACTTTGATACGAAAATCCAGTGATATTATAATAGTGTCTAAATCAAATAAATAGCAATCTAGCGGAACGCGTGCATCTCACGCTCCGTATATAATATAAAATCAAAAATCGCAAAGCGCTTATTAGAGATTGGATTTCCAACATGACAAGGTATGGAACCACCTTCCGATAGTGTATCTCTAGAGAGGAATACACTGGGTTCAACAAGAACATCTTGCAACCCAGCCCACACATGACCGACCACTCATTTCGCTTGAGTGTATCGAATGTATATCACCAACGGTTGGGATCAGCAACTGTTTCCCGAAAAGGGACAACATCGATAGATTAAACAAGTAAAAGGAATTTCTCTAGATAGGTCATTATACACCCTAATGGGAGCGAGCCACATAGCCATGCTGCTTGCCCGATTTTTGTAATTTCCCGGTTGTTGAGGCCTGAGGCTACAGTTACTTATCGTTCATTGATAGCACAATCACATTGAATGCCACATCGTTAGATCCGTTAATCACTAATTGATTTGCACAAATATATTCTGGATATTATGCTAAGGGAATAAATCCATTGCCACCATATATATATATATATATATATAATATATATATATATATAGACCAACATATGTGATCATTGGAAATACTCTGTCAGACATTCGTCCATTTACATTCGTTCTAGGATTAAACGAAATCGAAGGCACAATTTCCATTAATAGAAAAAGCCCTTGCACTTTACTCCATCTTCGATTATTTTCATATAGTCTGATTCGCAACGTTACTGCCAATACGAAGTGGTTCACGGATAATAATCCAACCGGTCTCTCTATATTGACAACGATATTGGCAAACACTTCGATAGTTGGTTATTTAACTATCGAAGAACACAAACATTCATCCATAATATCAAACATTCACTGGGCCCCTTAATTAATATTTTATTAATTAAATCACTTCCCCATTTCCTTGTCAATATTTGTTAACCAAATATTTTCAATAATCATCTTGTCGTCTTACGCTATTTGGAAAGCATTTCCATATTTCGCCATCTTTTATTTTCTACACTTAGGAAATATTTTCTATTTATAATTGGAGAACATCCAATTATTTGTTTCTTGCTCGACTCATTTAATTCTACTCTCAGGAAATATTTATTTAGTATATTTTTAAAATTCCACTTATTTTGCTAAAATGAATGTTGTGTAAAACATAGTTTCAAACAACCCAAAATATTTCATTCAACCATCTTTTATTCAACCGTTGATCTTTGTGACTGAATCTTGTTATTTATCGGTTAAAAATGAAAACAATCAAGTTGGGGTATAACTACCTCTCAGACCTTGACTGAAAACATCCTTAACTTGAAAACGGACAAGACCACTTACCTCGAAAAATCCACATCATATATAAAGCCAGTTATTCATTTTTAAAATGTATATACATTTCTCTTTCTATTACCAGACTATCGATTTCCTTTTTGTTTATAATATTCTGTTTTAAATTCGTTTCCTTATCGAATTAAATATATATTGATATATAGATTTCTAATTATCAAATTATCTTAAAATTATTCTAACTCCTTAAATTTCCGAAAAAATTCGCCATAACCTCCATTGTACCGAGAGCATCTGGAAAATCCCCAAACCGCCACACAAGCCTCTCCAATCAAAAAGAAAATCAAAAAGCCAAGTGGCTTGCCGATTCGGCGCATAAAACCTCATATGGAATTTAAACGTGTACCTTTTTGTCGGGCACTCGAATTATAATCTTCGTACACTTCATCCCATACTTGTCTAACACATATACGTCCATTTACATTTTATTTCAACTCAATTTGGTCGTTATAACTCAATTCGCTTATTTATTCTTTAATTAGCTCTTCTGCCTATTTCACTTCTTATTTGAACACATCACGTTCAAATATAAATTATTTTGTTTGTAAAACAATCAAATGTCATTTCAACTCAAATTTCAATATTCGATTCTATATATGAATTTACAAATCCAGTTCACTTATTCAAAGTCCAATTTTGATTCAAAATTTCATTAACTAATTTTTATTCAAATTAGTTAATTCTATTTAATAAATAAAAATCTTATTTTTGTTTTCAAAAATCAATCCACTACTCCACTTTAGTTCAGATATATTTTCATAACTCAAGTCTGCATTTTTTTAATGAAAATCCATATTTATTTACTCAAAATCCCTTTATTTATTCCAATAAACCGTAAGGGCTTTATAATGGTTCTGGCGCTGTTTTTCTGAAAATTTGATTTTGACATAACTCAAAATATATACGATGAAATTCAGAATTTTCTCTTCCATTAGAAAACTATTATCAAACAGGTCTTGAGGATTCTTGTTTCAAAGAATTCCGACTTAATTGAGTTTTGTATACTCAATTGAAGTTCGAAACGCCAATCTATGAACTACCACGCTGCGGCGACTTCATTTTAATTATATTTTTATATATATATATATAAACGTTTAAACTTCGTTTATAATAAATTTCAACTCCATTCTAATATATTTTTAATATATATCAAATCAGTTTCCCAATTCAACATAATAATTTTGATTATCTATAATTGTCGATTTTCCTTACTTGGTAATATATTTATATATACTTCGATCTTCTATATTAAATTCCAAATTCTTTTATAAATTATATGTAACGACCTGGATTTTTCGGCTATTAGAATTTGAATATTTAAATTGGTTTTAAACATTATATTAGAAATATTAATGGATTTTAAATATTAAATTCGATTATTAAACGACGATTAAATGCTAAATTTATATTTAAATATAAATCGAGCGCGAAATGTCGCTGTCGTTCGTATAATTGAGTTTTGAACTTCAATTGAATATATAGAATCCGTTTTGGGTCGGATTTCTGTGAAACAAGAAACATTTGAATTAGATTGATTATAATTTTCTAATGGAACAGAAAAATCGAGATTTCAGCTTATAGATTGTAAGTTACGTCCAAATCAAAATTTAAAATAGTCGCTATGGTAATCGTTTAAATACGATATTTAATAAATTCAAATGGGATTTCGATATATTTTGTATATCGTTAAACTAGAGAATGTTTATGTTGGGTTATAATTCTATATTCGTTAAATTTGAAGTGATTTGTTATTTTATTTTGATAAATATGTGATAATAATATTTTATTATTATTTAGTTTAATTGTTTTGGAATTTAATTAATATTATATCGATATTATACAAGGGGTAAGAATAGCTATTTTTTCAAACGACCTCCGTTTTCGATGAAACGAATTTCATTGAATTCAGGTGAAAAGGCGTAGCGGTACGTTCATTTTCATTTATTTGAAGTTTGCGTACAATGGTGTGCTCTATAACGTTCAGCGTTAACCGTGTTAAAACCAAACAGTTAAACAAACTTGGAATAAAATACTTTCGACTAACATCATTTATCTTCGTATAAACTTGCAATGAAACAAATTCATGAAAAGAAAAAAAAGATCCAAAGCACAGCTTGCATATTGTCTACCACTCAACTCCTTAGTAGCGCATCTTTTGCATTTCCACGGATTAAAAAAATATACAAGTCGCATAAATAGCTTATACCCACATACATACAGCCTGTATCAATGTACATGGAAGTCAAGCGAGCCTAATAAGGATTGGAAATAATAAACAAGTAAATTACTTGCCTTGCGCACCAATCCACTGAACACCGTGCCGACCAAGTTGTCTTAAAAATTCATCTGTACACATAGCTATCCATAGATTGCTGCAATCCTATAGCCTACACACCTTGCCTTCCACGTATTTCCCCCTATAAAACGCTGCCACTTCTTTCTATTTTCTCTCCTCTCCAGCAATGGAAGAAACTGTGCTTCCATGAACCAAAATAAAATCAAAAACTAAACCGCAACCATCTATCCAAGTTTCAAATTCAACCTACTCCTAAATAATAATAACCCCAACTTTCTACTAATAAAAACCCAAGTCTCCATTCACGTTCGAAAGCATGCTCCTCCACCACTTCATGTTAACCGGTGATGTCTGAGGGAGGACCGACGTCAGGTGGCGCGACGTGGGAGATCTGATGATGGTGCATGGCGTTCACTGCATGTATGAGGAAGGAGACTTCAACAGGGGGACGTGATGTTATGCGTGTAGACTTTTAAAGGAAATAAGAGAAAAAAATACGTTCAGTCAGATGGTGAAAAAGGAAGAAGGGGGCTGGGTATTTTCGAAAGAAGAGGAAATGGGAAGGAGCAGTGTACTGACAGTATTTTGCAGAGCAGGGAGGACGCTGCACCGATGGTCTGAAAGTGGAGAGCAGGCGGAGTAGAGGCAGTGTAATCTAGTGAAAGTAGCAAACGAAGGAAGCTATAGTGAGGTGCGAGGAGCGTTATGATCATATATATCTTTATCATACCATATCAGAATCGAACAAACAAAGGAGAGTTGTGATCATATCGAAAAAGAGAATGTGATGGAACTGGTTTGGTCAGCACTGGAAGCTACCGGGGTATTCAATTTAAAACGACTCGTCTTGACGATGAATACAACCAGGGTGAGTTAGACTCACTCAGTACCCCTACTTATAATATTTATAAGTCGGGCTTATTTATTTATATGCCATGTTTACTAATTGTTGGTTGATTTGATTGTTGAGATGCCGTTAAACATGGTTATATCGATTATTTAAATTAAAACATTGTTTAATTTAAATGAAACGACATCGTTATTTTTAATGATGGTCTCCAAATAAGGTAACTTACCTTGTTGGTTACGTTTATAATATAAACGTATTTGATTGAATTGTATGCTTGAACCGATGTTAGTAGTTGACCGTTATCAGTTAAATTTATTATCATCATCATGCGAACTGTTGAACCCATATGATTGGATTATTGATTTGTTTATTGATTGTTAAACCCAAATTCAACATTTGTTTGATTATTAACCAATGGGTGATATTGGTTGAAGAATTTATAGATGATGGTCAAATATACACTGTTTTATAAAGATTGATTTGCCGTCAGGTAAATCAATAGAAATAAAGTTATGAAGTTTATTTTTAAATATATTATTTTAAATGAAGTTTATAAAAAGGGAATAAACCGGCCACATATATATATATATGTTTGTTTGTTCAATCATCAATCACCATTTTTATGCCAAAATCAACCGTGTGCGAAGCACGTGCCTTTTCTTAAATTTTAAATGAATTATAACATAGATTCTTATATTAATAAGAATGATAAGCAAGTAAGAAGGGATTAACGTGACGACTAGCAACAGAGATAAATTGTTTTATGAGAGAATTAAAAAGAGATTTAGTTGAATTGATTTTTATTTAATAATCAAATGGGGTTATTTAAATAGGAAGATGAATCGAGTTTTGAATAACGAGTTAATCAGGTTAGAGTTGACCAAGTCAACTGTGTTAACAAAAAAAATGGATTTATTAAATTAATTTATTTAATGGAAATATTTATTGGTTAAGTAAAACATTTTTAAATGATTGGTATTTAATTATCATTTATTTCATAATCAAAGTAGAGACCTTGGGATTTAAAGGAGCAATGGAAGTTTATGAAACGATAAGGCTTATTATAATATGTAATAACCCGGAAATCCAAGCCAATTTAAAATTTTATTTTGGCAATTTTAGTGAATTTTGGGTATTTAAAATGAATTTTTTTAAATAATAACGACGAGAAATTTATATTGAATAGAATTAGAATGTATATATTTATTTGAATCGAGGTTAGAATATAAATATTTATTTTGTATTATAAAAGGAATTGGAAATGGCGCGGCAGTTCGAAACTGGATTTTAGCGAAGAATTCAAATGAATGCACATGATTCAAAATAAACTGGATTTTAGCGAAAACAAAAATATCTGGATATAATTGAGAATATCTTTCCGACAAATTCGAAAAATCAAAATTTCATAGCGGGAATCAAAAGATATGCCCAGTGGAAAATTCAGAATAATCGCTATGGAAATCTGGCCCTTAAAAATGGAAATTTTGCAAACGACCTTGGTTTTTAACGAAACCACTTTTGTTGGATCTGTGATGTCAAGTTATTGCTAGGTTTCAAAATTCGTAATTTTCTGAATCAATATGTGAGCGTGGCAAAGGAAAACGTGTTTTGACAGTTTCAGTCAATTTCGATCGACTAGAAAATGGCCATTTTTCAAACGGTCTCAGAATTTGGTGAAATTAGTTTTGTTAGGACCGTATCGTCAACATAAAGCTAGAAAATATTTTTCAGGAATTCTAAGAGTCCGTATGTGGCCCCGGTGAATTGAAATGTGCATTCAAATTCAATATATAGATTTATATTTTGATTTTGACTGGAACTGGTCGAAACGATTGAATCATCTTGTGGGACATATCCCATTGTGTTCGGAATGGGGGTAATTAGCTAGGGGCGACAGTCGGTGGGTTTGTGTTTGAGTTCGAATTAAAAACTTACTTGTTGAAATTAAATTAAATTAACTATATTATAAAAAAATTACAGGTCAACCACTATAACTTCCCCCCCCCCCCCCCCCCCCCCGTTTCAGATCGAACAAAGAAATTAAATAAAAAAAGGGGGAACCCGCTCGCTACTCTTCGTCGCCTAGCTGCCTCGCTGAAGCGACTCGAACTTCCCCCGTAAGGAAAGCCCGGATTGAATTGAACACAAGCCACATCGGAACGCAGATAGAAGAATATTTCATTGTTTATTACAACAATTCATCAGAATACAAGAATATAGATAGTATAAAAAAATAATATACATCAAAAAATATCAGAGATTTAAATTACATTTAAATACATCACTGCAACGGAAAATAATACAAAGCACAACTAAAGGAGATATTATAGAGCTTTCCGGATATCATTCCAGCTGTAAACCGGGATCCTATGAATATAAATCTGCAAAACCAAAACTACTAGCTGCCCATGTCAAAATAAGAGCACCCAAAGTTTAGGTTAAAACAATAAACTCCAGGTCAGTCATGTGACTGGTGTGAGAACTAAAACAGTTATTAATCTTTATTTTAAAGTTTGGTAAATCAAGGGACCACGCCGTATAACACGGAATGGGTTTCCTCCCAAGAATACCAGTGCATAAAAAAACAGCGCAATGCTAAATAAAGAACAATGAAGCTATTATAAGAACCAGGTCCCATCACACAATGCAACATAAGCCGGAGGATAGGGTTTTTACCTTATAATAGCCAAGAATGCTTGATACGTTTAAAACAAATCATTTGATACTATTATAAGTGCATAGTGTATAAAACAACTTCAAATATAAATGTATCAATCATAGATGGCATAGTATCCCATGCGACTATGTCGCCATACTAGGCTCTACAATCAAAACTGCAAAGTCACGTATTTGGAAATTGGATTTCCATCTGTGAACCGAGGCAAAAGTTAGTCCTCTACCGATTCGAGATTGTCTTGCCCGAGCCTCAGGAACAGCCGCAACTGCCCTTTGGGTCGTAAGGGTCGGTCCACTGATGTGGATTATTATGCCTGAGCACTACGTTTCCCGCCCTTTGGGGCGTAAATGAGCCAACAAATGACTCCATCGGCTTCACATAGTCATCGATATATCTGAGGCGCCTCGCAACAGCAACAACCACATAAGTCAAACTTGTCAAGGCATGCCAAACCACTGACGCCACTTCTAACTAGAAAGAAACGCATGTCCTCCCTGAGGTCCTCTCCCGTTTCTGGTTCACAACCGGGGTGTGAGGCTCGCGAATCAACCTTACACAAAGCTATGCCACACAGGCCGTGCTTTGATCATCAACCACAAGATTCTGCTTTTCAACAGAAGCCTTGATTATATTGCCACTTAGGCAGCCACATAGGCAATTCACTCCATGCGTTTGATACCCATCAATATATAATCTCTGAGCTCGTACGTCTCAGAGAAGGGCGTTAAGCAAGAGAATAAATTCTCCATCGCCAAACAGATATATATTTAATAGAAATCAACCACACAGAATACATCCAATGTCAGACACACAGTCCATTTGCAAGTCCGTTCTGGGTCTGAACGAAACCGGAGCTACCTTGTACCTCTCATATCCATCGATCTCCAAGTACGTCTGGACGACCACTAACTGATTCTGTCCTCTTGGGTGTACGGCCCAATCAAGATCATTAGTAATCACCCAAACGACGTGAAAACCTCCAGTCTTCAACCACCGTCTTCCTCTTCGACACCACGTCGAATAAGTTATTCTGAATGGGATAAACCCGGTCTTTCTGAATCACTCGCGTATATTATAAACAAGTGTTACACAAACACAACATACGCCTCATTCCAATTCATTAGTTACTAACCGTAAATTAGTATGGGAACAATTCCCCAAATATTAAACCCGAAGGCCGAAACCAACATCAGATCAATACCCAGGAAACCATTTATCTTAACTAATCTTTAGTTAGTTGCTAAATTTCACATTCTTAGGGATAGGTTCCCATTAATTTTATCAAAGATAAATTCCTTAAATTTATTCTTTAATCTTCATTTGAATATCAATTCAACTAGTCGGGATTAGCGAACCACACCGAAGTAATCATTTATTTTATTTCCCAATCCCAACCTATTCATCCCATGAAGTAAAACTGGTCATACTTCATATCTAACACCATGGTGTTATCGGTAAATTCAATTACCATTTCACGTTCAAATCTAATAAAAGATTTAACTATCGCCTGGAGCAAAACTGGTGATACTCCATTCTCGATCTTTTCAATCTAATTAAAGATTCATTAAAACTCCACTTAGTTTTAATCTTCATCTGGGTTAAAGAATCGATGTCATTTAAAAACGGTTCACGATAAACCCAAAATCACATTCCATTCTATCAGCTTTTAACAGTAAAATAGCAAGTGAGCAATTCCCTAAGTAATAACACCGAAGGCCGAAACCAACATCAGATCAATACCCAAGAAACCATTCAACTTAACTAATCTCCAGTTAGTTTCTGATTTTCTTAACTCAGTTGGGTCTTAGAACAATATTATTGAAGATACCATTCACGGAAACCCAAAATCACATTCCATTAATTATCGGGTTAAAGAACAAGTGTTATTTAAAACACCATTCACGATAAACCCAAAAATCAATTCAAATTCAATTCCAACTAAATACCATTTAATTGGTACACTTCATTAAATCTAAATAAAAGATTTAATCTTTTTCTCAACTGGGTTTAAGAACAGTGTTAATGAAGACACCATTCACGATAAACCCAAATCCCATTTGATATTAGATACAAGGCTCTAAATAGAAAATATATCGGCTTATATTCAATATCAAATTCTACGACCAACAAATATCGTATTGGAAATACCATTCAGCACAAGAATTTCTATTCAACATGAAGGTTGTTTCAACACATGAAAATAATTCTAACATATGAATATTATTCAAAATTTCGGCAACATAACGGCAGGGTAGTTAAAACCGGGGCCGTCCCTAGTACGGCTCCTCGCTCTACCTTAAAGCCTCGCAGCTTTTGACAATGGGGATTTCATACATCTAGTTCGCACGCAGACGGCATGTATATTTTTCTTTTCTTTTCCACAAACTAATCCTATGTGGTTTCGACCAAATAATTCTCAACCACAAACGGGTATTTTTCAACCACAATCAAACAATTTCAACCACAAACAATTCTAATCAACCATTCGCTATCAACCAATTTTCTCACCAATCACAACCAATAAATGTGTATATATATATATTAGTATATTTCATTTCTATTCAACACATATATAATTTTTTACAACGCATATATAACTTATACATCGAACGTATAACTTATACAACGCTTATACATGAGGTGTACAATGCTTATATAACTCATAAATTGACTATATAATTTATACATCGTTGTTTTCCATATCGTTTATAATTCAGAAATCTCACATTGGGTTCCACTCCACCAAAAATAGCAGAAGGCTCAAAAACATATGCGGTCTCTTCTAGAATGTAGAAGACGTCCACACGAGTCCATTGTCTCTTTTTTTCACTGAATTTCGTCAAGAAATGAAAAGATATGATTTTTACAGTGAAATCAAAAACCGTAGCGCTTTAAAGTGCTATAATATAGTTTGGAATTAAATCAGTCGTACCTCAGCTGAAGGGTTCGAAACTAGGTTTCGATTTTTCTTTGAATCCGTGTAGCTATTCGTCGGTCGGCCTTTGCAGCATCGGAGGGGGAGGAGCGGCGCACCTGCGCGCGGCGGTGGGGCCCACTCGGTGGTCTGACGTGGCCACGGCGGCGGTTGAAAGCCACCAACTTCCCGAGCTCGATTCGAGCTCTACAAGTCACGAAAAAATCCAAACTTCATATGGATTTGAGGATCTCGAGGAGCTCTACAAAATCTTCAACTGGAGGAGGGACTGATTCTTCGTGGTTTGGTCGGAAAGTGGATGGTAAGTTTTGAAGTGTTTCCATCGTCGATCCCGGGGGGGGGGGGAGAAAGCGGGGAGAGAATTGTGATGTGGCCCAATAGGATTTTTTTATATTTATAAATTTTAAAAATCCAAAAATACCCTTTATCTCATAGAACTCCAATCCAAAACCAACGACTGTCGTCCCTAGCTAAATACCCCCATTCCGAACCCAATGGGATACGTTTTGAAGGTCCATTCGACTGTTTCAGTCAGTTTTCCTTCAAATTAAAATATAAAACATCCAATATTTATTTTGAACATACATTTCAATTTGCCGGGGCCACATACTGAGTCTAAAAATACCTAAAAAATAAATCTAGCTATGTTTTGACGATACGGTCCCAACAAAACTAGTTTCGTCGAATTCTGAGAACGTTTGAAAAATGGCCCTTTTCTGGTCGATCCAATTTAATACAAATCAACCAATCACATTTTCCTTTGTCACGCTCACATATTAACTTCAAAAATTATGAAATTTGAAACCTAGCAATAATTTGACATCCTGGATCCAACAAAAGTGGTTTCATCGAATTGTGAGGTCGTTTGCAAAATGGCCATTTTCACGGGCTATATAAATTCTATAGCGACCTTTCTGAAAATTCATTTAGCCATAACTTTTGCTTCCCGCTATGAAACTTCGATTTTTCAGATTCGTTAGAAAGATATTCAATAACAGATTTAAAATTTTTGGTTTCACTAAAGTCCGTTTCGTTTTGCACTCGGTACAGTCAGTCGAAGTTTGAATTCAAATTTTGAAACTACCACACCATTTCAGGCCTTGTTTATAATTAAAATTAATTATATTTATTTTCAAACGTCTATTCAAACTTACTTTTCATCGCTATTATTTAAAATATTTATTTTAAATATTTTAAATTCACTAAAATAGCCAAATTAAAATTTTCAAATTGGTTCAGATTTTCCGGGTTGTTACATTGTCCACCACCGCTCCCTCTAGCACCGCGAAACCCCTCTCCGATGATCCCCATATCCTCTCTCCCTCCAACCCCGTCGATCCCATTGCCCATGAAACCCTAATCCACCACCGCCGAGCCTGCGCCTCGGCCCCGATGCGCAACCCCCCTTGACGACCTCCGACGAACCCTAACCCCCCTCCGACCTGCAAACTCCGACACCCCTCTTCTTCTTCTTCTTCTTCTTTTAAACAAAATAGCCCAAGACCGCCAAATCGAGAAACCAGCGCTCCGCTCGCCTGCATAGCCAGCCTCTAACCATCAGCATCGCTCTTAAGTTTTCATCTCTATTTTTAATTCATTTATGTAATTTAAAAATGTGACCTTTCAACAAAAAGTATAGATTTTTAACAACAAAAAGTATAGATTTTTAACAACAGAAAATATAGATTTTTAACAACAGAGAATATAGATTTTTATATAAGTAAAAAGGTTAGATTTTTAAAATTTTGAAATGAAAAAGATTATATTTTTTATTACAAAAAGATTAAATTTTTAATTAATATAAAGATTTGATTTTTAGAATTATAAAGATTCGATTTCTATATGGAATGTAGCAATGAACATCAATATAAAAATACGTTCTCTATTATGAAGTTAGCAAAATAAAAATTCGATTTTTATATATATGAAGTGAAGATAAAAATTCGATTTTTATATATATGAAGTGAAGATAAAAATTCGATTTTTATGTATATGAAGTGGAAACAAAAATATGATTTTTATGTATGGAAAGCGTTATGAAAAAGGTGATTTTTAATATCAACTGCGTGAAATAGAGGGCGATCGAACGGATTGAAATCAAAAAGGAATTCAAACGGTTCAGAAATTCATAAATGAAATGGCGGAGTGGATCCCAAAGGTGATAACTTCTCACTTTTAATTTATTTTCTAGTTGAAATATATACTAGGATGCAGATAATGCTTAGCAGCACCGAACACCCGTCGTCCACAGGCCATGGATGGCTTGTTTGTTTGATTGATATGTTGTGAAAAATGATTGTGTGTAGTGGATTGAACAAATATTTTATTGTTAAAAATATAATTTTTCACGTGTTGAAATAAAATATATATTCATGTGTTGAAATAAAATATATATTCATGTGTTGAAATAAAATATATATTCATGAGTTGAAATAAAATATATATTCATGTGTTGAAGTAAAGTATATATTCATGTGTTGAAATAAAATATATATTCATGTGTTGAAATAAAATATATATTCATGTGTTGAAATAAAATATATATTCAAACCCGCAACTTCCCCGATAAGGAAAGCCCGGATGATCTTAAGAACACGACAAAACAGAACGCAAACGGAAGAACATTTCATTGTATATTACAACAATTCCATCAGAATACAAGAATATACAGAGTATGAGTAAATATTACACAACAGAAAATATCAGAGATTACAATAAATTACATAGTAGTGGAAAATAATACAATACACAACTAGAAGTAATACACGGATACAGAGCTTTCTGAGTATCGTTCCAGCTGTAAATCAAAACCCTATGAATATAAATTTGCAAAACCCAAAACTACTAGCTGCCCGTGTCAAAATAAGGGCTCCCAGAGTTTAGGTTAAAACAATAAACTCCAGGTCAGTCATGTGACTGGTGTGAGAACTAAAACAGTTATTAATCTATATTTTAAAGTTCGGTAAATCAAGGGACCACGCCGTATAAAACAGAACGGGTTTCCTCCCAAGAATACCAGTGCATAAAACAAACAGCGCAATGCTAAGTAAAGAAAAATGAAGCTGTTATAAGACCCAGGTCCCATCACACAATGCAACGCAAGCCGAAGGATAGGGTTTTACCTTATAACAGCCAAAGAATGCTTGATACGTTTTAAGAACGAATCATTTGATATTATTATAAGTGTACAGTGTCAAAACAATCTCAAATCATATGTATCAATCATAGGTGGCATGGGTACCATATATCATGTCGCCAATACTAGGCTCTACAAAAAACCCGCAAAGTCACGTACTTGGAAATTGGATTTCCATCTGTGAACCGAGGCAAAAGATAGTCCTCTACCGATTCGAGACTGTCTAGCCCAAGTCTTAGGACCCAGACACAGATGAGCCCTTCGATCGTCAGGGTCGGTCATCCGATGTGGATTAAAATGCCTGAACACTGCGTTTCCCCACCCTTTGGGGCGTAAATGAGTCCAATGACTCCATCGATCCCGGATGGACCGATATATCCGAGGCGCCTTGCAACAGCAACAACAACATAACTCAAACTCGTCAGGGCTTGTAAAACCACTGACGCCACTTCTAGCTAGAAGGAAACGCATGCCCTCCCTGAAGTCCTCTCCCGTTTCTGGTCCACTACCGGGGTGTGAGGCTCGCGAATCAACGTTACACAAAGTTATGCCACACAGGCCGTGCTTTGATCATCCACCACAAAACTCTGCTTTTCAACATAAGCCTTGATCATTTTCCACTTAGGCATGCCACACAGGCAATTCACTCCATGCGATTGATATCCATAAATATATAACCCCTGAGCTCGTACGTCTTAGAGAAGGGCGTTAAGCAAGAGAATAAATTCTCTGCCGCCAAACAGATATATATTTAATAGAAATCAATCACACAGACTGAAATCCAATGTCAGAAACACAGTCCATTTACAAGTCTGTTCTGGGTCTGAACGAAACCGGAGGCACCTAGTACCCCGCCTATCCATCGATCTCCAAGTACGTCTGGACGATCACTAACTGATTCCCTCCTCTTGAGTGTACGGCCCAATCAAGATCATCAGTAATCACCCAAACGACGTGAAGACCTCCGGTCTTCAACCACCGTCTTTTTCTTCGACACCACGTCGAATCAGTTATTCAGAATGGGATAAACCCGGTCTTTCCGAATAACTCGCATATATATAATAAACAAGTGTTACACAAACACAACATACACCTCATTCCAATTCAGAATATTCTTTTATTCGAATATTCTTACACTTTGGGAAAGGTTCCCATTAATTTTATCAAAGATAAATTCTTTAAATTTATTCTTTAATCTCCTTTGAATATCAATTCAAACTAGTTGGAATTTGCGAACCGCACCGAAGTAATCATTTATTTTATTTCCCAATCCGAACCTATTCACCCCATGAAGTAAAACTGGTAATACTTCATATCTAATACCACAATGTTATCGGTAAATTCAATTACCATTTCACGTTCAAATCTAATTAAAGATTTAACTGTCGCCTGGAGTAAAACTGGTGATACTCCATTCTCGATCTTTTCAATCTAATTAAAGATTCATTAAAACTCCACTTAGTTTTTAATCTTTAACTGAGTTAAAGAATCAGTGTCATTTAAAACACGGTTCACGATAAACCCAAAATCACATTCCATTAATTATCTGGTTAAAGAACAAGTGTTATTTAAAACACTCTTCACGATAAACCCAAAAATCAATACCAATTTAATTCCAATTAAATATTATTTAATTGGTACACTTCGTTAAATCTAAATAAAAAGATTTAATCTTTTTCTCAACTGGGCCTAAAAACAGTGTTAATGAAGACACCATTCACGACAAACCCAAATCACATTTGATATTAAATACAAGGCTCTGAATAGAAAACATATCGGCTTATATTCAATATCAAATTCTACGACCAACAAATATCGTATTGGAAATAACGATATAAATATATCTTTCAAATTCCCATAACAATACCTATAACATCACAAAATCCAACGTCGAAATACACCAAAGACAATTTCGATTCAAATCCATTCCCATTCAATTATTGGAAATTCTGGTTACTTTTAAAACCCTTTTCAAATTCAATTTATTTATTTAAAAATAAATAGAATTATAATTCTTGTTCAAAACAAGTTCATTTCGATAAAAATATAATTTTATCTTTTCAAATATGGAGTTTTTCATCCCAATTCTTCCCAAATCATTTCTTATGATTTTACACAAATTATTACTATTTTTAATATTTTTATCAAGGCCAATACAGTCGATTTCCATCAACGGCCATCGAACTGCACTTATAACGACATTTTCCAAATTTGACTTGGACATAATTCCAAATCCAACCGTTAGATTTCTAATTTCTAATATTCGTTAGAAAGCTCTTTTCGATATGAACCCAGCGTTCTAGTTTTAGGAGAATCCGACGGTCGGATCTCCCGCAATATCCATTCGAAGTCAATGGTCGAAATTCACGAACTACCACAGCGCGGCGCGTTCTATTCAGGCCAATATATTATATATATAATATGTATAATATATACTTCGTCGATTTCCTTTTAAAACGTATTATATAAATCGTTTTAAATTCGTTTTCAAAACGATTGCAACTTCTTTTCAAATTCAAATCAAAATTGAATTTTTCCTTATAAATTCGATTTAAATTCATTTCAAAATAATTTCAAATCAATTTTTATTTCAATTTTAGTTCGTTTTCAATTCAATTTAATTTCAATTCGAATTCATTTCTATTCAGTTTCAATTCGAATTTCAATTCTTTTCAAAATATCAGATTTCGATATTCATTATAAAATGAATAAAATCGATATAAATATGGTTCACGTTAAGACGGCGTCAATCTAATCAACACGGCTCCATATATTTCTATTTTCAAATATTCTATTTCAAATATTTCTGTTTCAAATATTTCTATTTTCAAATATTCTATTTCAAATATTCTATTTCAAATATTTCTATTTTCAAATATTCTATTTCAAATATTTCTATTTCAAATATTCTACTTCAAGTATTCTATTTCAAATATTTCTTTTTCAAATATTTCTATTTTCAAATATTATATTTCAAATATTCTATTTCAAATATTTCTATTTTCAAATATTCCTATTCAAAACTGGAATGAGGCCCAATCAATTACCATATATTTTATTTCTATGGATTTCCATACAACGCATGTATATATCAACAATGACGAATAATCAACCATCGTCCAAAGTGCATTCTACACTGTATAAGCACCAAATATAAATATTCAACGCTTATAACAGTCTATCAATCAATCGATCGACATACAACTAATTATTGAGATTAGTGTGTGTCATATATCATCCCAATACCCGTGTTGGGTTTCAAATCAACAAACACATATTTTATTTGTGTAGTTGGGCGATGTGTAAAATTTATCGTCCAAATCAGTATCAGTCAAATGTGTGTATATAATAAACAAATCGTCCGATTTGTTTATATTTATTTCATTTTAAATACACGTTAAAAATTCTATTTTCAACTATAAAATATTTTAACTATATAAATATTTTATTTCATTTCACATCACATCACACAATAAACTACACAGCAAAATCAAACAAACAAGCATACAAGCCGTCCATATTCTGTGAACGACGGGTGTCGGGTGCTACTAAACACCGTCTGCATCCTAGTATACATTTTAACTAGAAATAAATTTAAAAATGAGGAGTTCTCACCGAGGGTTCCACTCCTCCATTTCATTTCTGAATTTCTGAACCGTCTGAATTCCTTTTTGATTTCAATCCGTTCCATCTCACTTCTTTTCACGCTGTTCATATATAAATAAAAATCACATTTTTATTTTATATGGAAAAAAAAATCATATTTTTATTCTCTTCATTATATAAAAATTGTATTTTTACATTGTTAAAAACCATATTTTTATATCGTTACTAGATATATAAAAATCGAATTTTTACTTCACCAATGAATATATAAAAATCGAATTTTTACTTCGCTAATGAATATATAAAAATCGAATTTTTACTTGTTGTAAAAATCAAACCTTTATCGCTACTTCATATGAATAAAAATCAAAACTTTATATGATTAAAAATCTAATCTTTCCATGTTAAAAATGTTATATTTTCAATGCCGATCTACTTAGATGTTTATAAATATACATTACGTACTAAAACACTGGTATTAAATCCAAAATCAAATTTTAAAACAATGTTTTAATCACTAAATTAATTACCTACAAAGAAAATAAAATAATTAAAATAAAAACTCACTGTGGCTGGCTGGAGGGGGAGAGGGGCGTCGCTGGTGGTGACGAGTGTTGGTGGCGGTGGGGCACTGGCCAGAGGCGGCAGCAAAAAGGGGTGGCGCAGTTTAAATGGGTGCTAGAGTTTTCTTCTGGGGAGGGTGCAGATTCAGAAGGGGACAAGAGGAGGGAGGGCGAGGCGGTTTTCTGGGGTACGGCGGCGAGATCATCGGAGGAGGAGGGGCTCTGGCTGGTGGCCGCGGTCAAGCAAGGGTGTTTGGCGCGTGGGCGGTTTCCGTCGTGGAGGGGGGCTTCGAAAGGAGAGAGCGAGCGTGATTGGAGGGAGAGCATCGGAGGGGAGTTAGCCTAAGGAGGAGTGGTGGGGGGGTTTATGATCGGTCGATGGCAAGTGGCGGCGGCGAATCGCGCCCCATGTTCATCGTTTTTTTTATTTTTTTATTTTCTGAAGTGAAAGTGAAAAGGGGGGGGGGGTGAGATATTTATATATATTTAATTTATTTATTTTCTAAAAGCAAGTTTTTATTTTGACCACAAAACGAGACCCACCGCCTGTCGTCCATAGCTAATTACCCCCATTCCGAACTCAATGGGATATGTATTGTAAGCTGATTCGTTCGTTTTGATCAGTTTTCATCAAAATCAACATATAACTCTATATATTGAATTTGAACGCGCATTTCAATTTACCGGGGCCACATACTTACTCGAAAAATTCCAGAAAAATATTTTCTAGCTTCGTATTGACGATACGGCCCTAACAAAACTAGTTTCGTCGAATTCCGAGATCGTTTGAAAAATGGCCATTTTCCAGTCGATTAAAATCGAAAAAAACTGGTCAAACACGTTTCCCTTCGCCACGCTCACATATTGATTCGAAAAATTATGAAATTTGAAACCTAGCAATAACTTGACATCAAGGATCCAACAAAAGTAGTTTCTTCGAAATCCGAGGTCGTTTGCAAAATTTCCATTTTAAGGGCCTGAATTCCATAGCGACTATTCTGAATTTTCAACTGGGCATAACTTCTTATCCCCGCTATGGAATTTCAATTTTTCGGATTTGTTGGAAAGATATTCATAAGTAGAATCAAGTATTTTTGGTTTCACTGAAATCCGATTTATTTTGAATCCTATACATTCATTTGAAATTCGAAATCGAATTATCGAACTACCGCGCCACTTTCAATCCCTTTTATAATTTAAAATAAATATTTATATTCTAACGGCGATGTATATAAATATATACATTCTATTTCTATTCAAAATAAATTTCTCGTCGTTATTATTTATAATAATTCATTTTAAATAATCAAAATTCGCTAAAATTGCCAAAATAAAATTTTTAAATTGGCTCAGATTTCCGGGTTATTACAATTCATGTGTTGAAATAAAATATATACTAATGTGTTGAAATAAAATATATATTCACATGTTGAAATAAAATATATTTCATGTGTTGAAGTAAAGTATATATTCTTGTGTTGAAATAAAATATATATTCATGTGTTGAAATAAAATATATATTCATGTGTTGAAGTAAAATATATATTCATGTGTTGAAGTAAAATAAATATTCATTTACAAATCGAACGATTTGTTTATGTACATCGATTTGACTGATATTGATTGAGACGAAAATTTTTACACATCGCCCAACTGCATAAAAAAAATATGTGTTTTTTTGATTGAAACCCCACACGGGTATTGGGATGATATTTGACGTACACTAATCCCGATTGTTTAGTTGTATGTCAATCGATGGGTTGACAGACTGTGTAAGCATTAATTATTTATATTTAATTTATGCAGTTGTGTGGTGCACTCTGGGTGATGGTTGATTATTTATCGTTGCTGTTATATACATGTGTTGGAGAGAATCCATATAATTAACAAAATATGGTAACTGATTGGGCCTCATTCCAATTTGGAAAATAAGGAATATTTTAAAAGAAAATTCATGTGTTGAATAGAAAGGAAATTCATGTGTTGGATAGAAAGAAAATTCATGTGTTGAATAGAAAGAAAATTCATGTGTTGAATAAAATAAATATTCATGTGTTGAACAGAAATATATATTCATGTGTTGAAAAAAAATATTCATGTGTTGAATAGATTAACGAAGTTATTGAAATATATAAAGCCGTGTTGATTAGATATGCGCCATATTGACGTGAACGATATTTATATCGATTTAATTCATTTTTATAATTAATACAGAAAAGGAAATGATTTCAAAATATAACATTTTGAAAATATTATCATTTATAGATTAATGATATGGAATATTCAATTTTCATTAGAAATTGAATATGAAGTTGAAATCGTTTTGAAAACAAATTTAAAACGATTTATAAAATACGTTTTGAAAGGAAATCGATGAAATATATATAATATATATATTATATATATAATGGCCTGAATAGAACGCGCCGCGTTGCGGTAGTTCGCGAATTTCGACCATTGACTTCGAATGGATAGTACGGGAGATCCGACCGTCGGATTCTCCTAAAACCGGAACCGTTGGGTTCGTATCGAAAAGTGCTTTCTAAATAATACAAGAAATTAGAAATATAATGGTTGGATTTGGAATTATGTCTAAATCAAATTCGGAAAAGGTCGTTGTAAGTGCAGTTCGATGGCCGTTGATGGAAATCGACTGTACGTGCCTTGATAAAATTATTAAAAATAGTAATAATTTGTGTAAAATCATAAGGAATGATTTGAAAAGAATTGGGATGAAAAATTCTATATTTGAAAAGATAAAAATAGTTTTTTTTATTGAAATGAACTAGTTTTGAACTAGAATTATAATCCAATTATTTTTAATATAAATAAATTGGATTTGAAATGGTTTTAGAAGTAACCAGAATTTCCAATAATTGAATTGGAATGGATTTGAATGGAAATTGTCTTTGGAATATTTCGATGTTGGATTTCGTGATTATACAGATATTGTTATGAAAATTTGGAAGATATATTGATATAGTTATTTCCAATACGATATTTGTTGGTCGTAGAATTTGATATTGAATATAAGCCGAGATATTTTCTATTCAGAGCCTTGTACTTAATATCAAATGTGATTTTGGGGTTTATCGCGAACCGTGTTTTAGATGACATTGGTTCCTTAACCCAGTTAAAGAGAGGATATTGATTTTTGAGAAGATTAAAACTAAGTGGAGTTTTAATGAATTTTTAATTAGATTAAAATGATCGAGAATGGAGTATCACCAGTTTTTCTCCAAGCGATAGTTAAATCTTTAATTAGATTTGAATGTGAAACGGTAATTGAATTTACCGATAACACCGTGGTGTTAGATATGAAGTATTACCAGTTTTACTTCATGGGATGAATAGGTTCGGATTGGGAAAATAAAATAAATGATTACTTCGGTGTGGTTCGCTAATCCCGACTAGTTTGAATTGATATTCAAAAGAAGATTAAAGAATAAATTTAAAGAATTTATCTTTGATAAAATTAATGGGAACCTTTCCCAAAGTGTAAGAATATTTGAACGAAAGAATATTCTGGATTGGAATGAGGCGTATGTTGTGTTTGTGTAACACTTATTTTATTATATGCGCGAGTTATTCAGAAAAGCCGGGTTTATCCCATTCTGAATAACTGATTCGACGTGGTGTTGAGGATGAAAACGGTGGTTGAAGACCGGAGGTCTTCACATCGTTTGGGTGATTATTGATGATCTTGATTGGGCTGTATACCCAAGAGGAGGGAATCAGTTGGTGATCATCCAGACGTACTTGGAGATCGATGGATATGCGAGGTACAAGGTGCCTCCGGTTTCGTTCAGACCCAGAACGAACTTGTAAATGGATTGTGTGTCTGACATTGGATTTTATTCTATGTGATTGATTTCTATTAAATATATATCTGTTTCGCGGCGGAGAATTTATTCTCTTGCCTAACGCGCTTTTTTGAGACGTACGAGCTCAGGGGTTATATATTGATGGATATACATCGCATGGAGTGAACTGCCTGTGTGGCATGCCTAAGTGGCAAATGATCAAGGATTTTATTGAAAAGCAAAGTCTTGTGGTGGATGATCAAAGCACCGCCTGTGTGGCATAGCTTTGTGTAACGTTGATTCGCGAACCTCACACCCCGATTGTGAACCGGAAACGGGAGAGGACCTCAGGGAGGGCATGCGTTTCCTTCTAGCTAGGGTGGTGTCGGTGACCTACCAGCCCTGACATTTATATTGTTTTCACCTGTGTAGTTGTTGCTGTTGCGAGGCGCCTCGAATATATAGGTGATTGTGTGGAGCCGATGGAGTCATTGGCTTATTTACGCCCCAAAGGGTGGGGAAACGCAGTGTTCAGGTATTTTAATCCACATCGGTGGATCGGTCCTGACGATCCAAGGGTCACTCAAGCTCTGATCCTGAGGCTCGGGCTAGAGAGTCTCAAATCGGTAGAGGACTATCTTTTACCTTGGTTCACTGATTGAAATCAACTTCCAATACATGACTTTGCGGTTTTGATTGTAGAGCCTAGTATGGCGACATAGTTGTATGGGGCACTTATGCCGTCCATGATTAATACTTATGATTTGAAGTTGTTTTATGCACTATGCACTTATAATAGTATCAAATGATTTGTTTTAAATGTATCAAGCATTCTTGGCTATTATAAGGTAAAAACCCTATCCTCCGGCTTGCGTTGCATTGTGTGATGGGACCTAGGTCTTATAATAGCTTCATTTTTCTTTATTTAGCATTGCGGTGTTGTTTTATGCACTGGTATTCTTGGGAGGAAACTCGTTCCGTGTTATACGGCGTGGTCCCTTGATTTACCTAACTTTAAAATAAAGATAAATAACTGTTTTAGTTCTCACACCAGTCACATGACTGACTTGGAGTTTATTGTTTTAACCTAAACTCTGGGTACCCTTATTTTCGGCACGAGTAGCTAGTAGTTTTGGTTTTGCAGATTTATATTCACAGGATCCTGGCTTACAGCTGGAATGATATTCGGAAAGCTTTGTATCCGTATATCTCCTTTAGTTGCGTTCGTATTATTTTCCGCTACTATGTAATGTATTGTAATCTCTGATATTTATCAAATGTATATTATTTATTCATACTCTGTATATTCTTGTATTCTGACGAATTGTTGTAATAAGCAATGAAATGTTCTTCGGTTTGTGTTCTGATTCGTCGTGTTCTCAAAACAATCAGGGGTTTCAAACGGTCTTGGTCAGTTTAGCGACCGATTTGGATCGAACGAAATTCCTTGTTGTCACATAATAAAATTGATATTTTAAAAGTAAATTATATTAATGATAGTGTAAGTAATATTGTTGTTTAAAGCAAATTCTTATTTAAGACTTTATTTAATCGGATTTGTGAAATCCAAGATTCTGTGAAGTTATAAAACCCAAAGTTTTACCGTATATATTAATGGAAAGAAATGCCAAGATATGAAATGAAAGAACTGGAACTAAACTACAGACCAGTTGAGATAAATGATTTTCTGAATATTGAACCGATAAAGGTTTGAAATGGAAATCAAAACTGAAACCCAAGTTTGAATAAAAGCAGCGAGGTGAGTTGAGTTAAAAAGATGCGATTTAAATACACTATATTAAGGAAGAGGTGAGTTTTCATCAAGATACAACTAAATGGGATTTGTTTTGATATTGGGAAAGAATATCGGTTTGGTGTTACAACTAGTACTTATCTTAAGATAAGAACGTTGTTGATCAAGGTCAGAGAGGTAATTGAAATATCCCAACTTGAACGACTTCGGGATTATCGAAGGATGGTATTAGTTGTGATGGTAAAGATGTTAGTGTAATTTAATTTGAAAAGTAATGGTGTAACGTTATTTAAAGAGTTTGGAAATCTACAAATGGGATTCCAAAATAAAGGAATTTTAAAGAAGCTTGAGAATAAGAATGATATTTCCATAACAAAAGAACTAAAAAGGATTTGTGAAAATATAACGATATTTTCAAAGGAGGTGAGTTTTGGAATGAGGTTGTTCTAAAAAGCAAAGTGAGGATTATGGCGTTCGAATAACGGAAACCAAAGGGGATTTCGTTACGATGGTTTTACGATTGTAAGTTGAATCGAGTCTGAAATTATAGATAATAAGTAATGTTATAGCAAATGTTTTGAAATGGAAGTTAACTGGAAAATTGGATATGGTTTTAAGATATTTTTCCAAGTATATTAATAAAATGATTTGAGTATATTAATGTATTAAAACTGATATAGTCTTTTGGCGAAGTGAAGCTATGTAATAAACCATTGCTCTATTTTATTTTTGTGGTTGTTTATTTTGACAGTTAAATAATCGACTATCAAAATCTGGCCCAACGTTATTGGTACGGAAAGACCGGGATCGAATTTATATTCGGAAACCATTTCGACCAATGAATACGAAAATGTGGGAGATGCTGATCAATATGGAGAAATTGAAGATCATAAATCTTCATGAATGGAAGGACTATTGCTGGATTTCTCTAGCTGATCCCTAGAGATATTTTGACAATGATTCTGTCAGGATTGAAATCTACGAATGACAAGGACTACTCGCTACTGATCTATAGGGTGATTCCTAGGATGCAGTAGGAAGGTGCCTTTGGTTCATCCTGTTCCTGGATGACTTGTATAAACGAGGTGAAGGGTGGCCAAATGTTCCAAAAGTCGATACATTTGATACACTCAAGCGAAATGAGTGGTCGGTCATGTGTGGGCCGGGTTGCAAGACGTTCTTTTTGAACCCAGTGTATTCGCCTCTAGAGATACACTATTAGCAGGTTGTAATAACCCGGAAAATACGAGCCAATTTAAAATTTTTAGATTGGCGATTTCATAGGAATTTGAACAATTGAAATAGAATATTTCAATAAAATATGGAATTAGAAATAGTGAGTCAGTGTGAAAATTTGAATTCAAACTTTGACTGACTGTGCAGGGTGGAAAATATAACGAATTTTAGTGAAACCAAAAATATTTAAATCTGTTAGTCAATACCTTTCTAACGAATCTGAAAAATCGAAGTTTCATAACGGGAATCAAAAGTTATGGCCGAATGAATTTTCAGAATGGTCGCCATATAGAATATATAGCCCTGGAAAATTGATATTTTGCATACGACCTCGGAATTCGGTGAAACCACTTTTGTTGGGTCCGGGATGTCAAACTATTGCTAGGTTTCAAATTTCATAATTTTTGAAGCTAGTATATGAGCGTGGCAAAAGAAAATGTGTTTGGTCAATTTCTGTTAAATTGGATCGACCCGAAAATGGCCATTTTTCAAACGATCTCTGAATTCGACGAAACTAGTTTTGTTGGGACCAAAGCGTCAAAACATAGCTAGATTTATTTTTCTGGAATTTTTCGAATCAGTTTGTGGCCCTGGCAAATTGAAATGTACGTTCAGAGTTAAAAATTAAATGTTTTATACTTTAATTTGAAAAATAACTGACTGTAACAGTCGAATTGGCCTACGAAACATATCCCATTGTGTCCGGAATGGGGGTATTTAGCTAGGGGCGACAGTCGTTGGGTTTGAAAAGGAGTTCGTTTGAGAAAACACTATTTAAAAAGTTAATAAAGTCCTCGGCCAATCAGAATTCTCCATTCATAATTTAAAAAAAAAAACCCAAAATCAACGGCGAAACCGGCTTCCCCCCTTCCAGCCCAGATCGTCGTCGCTACCGTCGCTTCCAGCCTCCGCCACCGCCACCATTCGAAGCGCCTTCGCCACCCCTTCAAATCCGACCCCAGTTCGACGCCGACCAACCCCTCCTCTGCCTGAATCGAGCGTCCAAAGCCTCGACCTTCCCAGCACCGCCGCCGCCGATCCTGACCACCGAACGCCACCAAACCACCACCGACAGGAATCCCTCTCTTCCCTCTTCCACATCCAACTCGCCGATCATCCCCTCGTGCCCCGATTCTCGCGAAAACCGTAAACCTAGTTTAGAACCTTCGTGAAAGGCGAGTTTTTTTTTGATGTTTACACTTTGAAAAGTCATATCTTTTTAGTGTGTTGACGAAATTCGATGAAACAGGAAACATCGGGACTGTAAGGAAGCTCTCTACCCAATAGAAGAAGCCGCGGATTTTTCTGACATCGTATCGATTTTTAGCACTCTGAAAACCAATGTGAGAAATCTAAATTAATGTGAATTTGAATGGAAAATGTCGTGTATAATTTATTTTAGCGAAATATAAATTACATACGTGTCGTATACCTCATGTACATGCGTAGTGTAAGCTATATAAGCGAAGTATGAATTTTACATGCATATCCCCTCGTCCACAAACCATGGACGATATTTATTGTTGTGAATTGGTGTGAAATATTGGATGAAAAATACGAATGGTTGAATAATTGTTTGTGGTTGACATTGTTTGGTTGTGGTTGAAAAATACCCATTGGTGATTGAAATGAATTGGAAATATTTATGGAAATAAAAATAAACATGCCGCCTGCGTGCGAATTAGATGCACGAATCCCCATTGTCAAAAACCGCGAGGTTTTAAGGTAGAGCGAGAAGCCGTACTAGGGACGGTGCCGGTTTTAACTACCCTGCCGTTATGCTGCCGAAATTTTGAATAATCTTTGTGTGTTAGAATTATTTTCATATGTTGAAATTATTTTTATGCGTTGAAATTAAAGTCATATGTTGAAACTATATCCATGTGTGGAAATGTTCATATGTTGAAAAGTGTTGTGTGAAAATTAAATTCATTGGTGAATGAATGAAGTGTCTAAACAATAAAAATCACATTTTTATATATATATGAAGTATGAAAAATATTCGCCTTATATAAATAGTTTCAACAATAAAAATTCCATCTTTCTAATATGAACAACATAAATAAAATACCCATGTGTGGAAATGCTCATTTGTTGAGAAGTGCGTGTAATGGAAAAGTTCATGTGTTGAATAAAAAGATCGAACAATAGAAAAAATTACATTTTTATTGAGACTATGAAGTGTTGAAAACATCCATTTGTCGAATAAATATTTTGAACGATAAAAATATCATTTTTATCATATATGTGATATGCTAAAGATATGCGAGCGTTGAAATAAATATTGGTGAAGAAATATTATTTTTAACATGCATAGGAACTAAATAAAATAGTCATGTGTTGAAATCTATTTTAGTTCGCCAAAATTATCATCTTTGAAATGTGAAGTGTTGAAAATAGCCACTTGTTCAAATAAAATATGCATGAGCTGAAATATACATTAATTAGCTAATGATATGATTTTTGCCTATGCATGCAACATTAGAATGAATGGTGTTTTTAAACCAAAGTAAATAAAATATGAAGTTGAATGGAAAATGATAAGTGATAGAAATTGTATATATGTACATGCATATCTATTGAACAGGTTATAGCAAAAGGGGCTAGAGAAGAGGAATAAAATTTTGTGCCCGACAAATAGGTACACATTTACTGTTTTGTTTGAGTGATGATTTTATGAGCCTGTTGGCTAGCCGCTTGGCGTTTTCTTTTTCTTCTTGACATGAGACGCCCGTGTGGCTATTTGGGAATTTTTCCAGACCCTCCCGTACAAAGAAGGTTATGGCGAAATTTTCGGAAATATAAAGGCGTTAGTGAAATAATTGAAGCGGAAACGATATAGGAATTTTTGAATGAACTATATTTATATAAATATATAAATATAAATAAAATTAAAACGAAACGTGGCCGTGCAGTTCGTGTTTTGAAACCGTGATTTCAAACGACTAGTGCGGGAAATCCGACCGTTGAATTTTCCCTAAACCGCAACCGTTGGGTTCGCCTTGGAAATATCTTTCCAACGGCACCAACTTTGTGAAGATCCGACGGTTGGATTGTCTGGAATGTTTAATTCAAAACTAAAGAAAAACAGCGCCATAAACGATTATATATATATATATATATATGAATATAATTAAAATTAAATCGAATAACGACGCTGCAGTTCGTAAATTGAAATCGTAACTTCAAATGGCTAGTGTGGAAGATCCGACCGTCGGATTTTCCCAAAACTGAAACCGTTGGATTCGTTTTGAAATGACCTTCCTAATGATATAAAATTTGTGAAGATCCAACGGTTAGATTTCCAGATATGTGTAAAACAAAATTAGTGAAAAGCAGCGCCAGTGCATCGATACGACCTGAAGCGTCGTTTAATTAAATTTGGCCGTTTTAAATTAAATAAAAATGGCGATATATCGTTATAAAGTACTATAGACGATATAGAGTGAAAATAAACCAATTTCGTTGTGTTTGCTTGGTATGTGATGGTTGAATGTATTTGACATGAAAATTATAACTAAATAACTGAAATGTGAATGTTGAATAGTCCAACCATGTGAATAATAGATTTGAAAATCTAAATAGACGTGGATTATTTGAAAAGGCCGAGTTCATCTCATTTCAAATAATCAATCGGCGTTGAGAAGTCGAAGAGTCGAAGACGGTTGAAGACCGACGAGCTTCACATTGGATGGATGGGCGCTACTGATGCTCGTGATTGGAGTAGCTACCATGAAGGAACTGAAGTAGTAGCCGTCCAAACATACTGTTGATTGTACGGATATGCGAGGAATTGGTGCCTCCGGTTTCGTTCAGACAGAACGGACTTGTAAATGGACTGTGTGTCTGACATTGGATTTTGTTCTGTGTTGATTGATCTCTGTTAAATATATATCTGTTTGGCGGCGGAGAATTTATTCTCTTGCTTAACGCCCTTCTCTGAGACGTACGAGCTCAGAGGTTATGTATTGACAGAAATCAGTCGCATGGAGTGGATTGCCTGTGTGGCACGCCTGAGTGGCATATGATCAAGGCTTCTATTGCAAAGCAAAGTCTTGTGGTTGATGATCAAAGCATGGTCTGTGTGACGTAGCTTTGTGTATAACGGGAATTCGTGAGCCTCACACCCCGGTATGAGTCAAAAACGGGAGAAGGACCCCAAGGAGTGCACGACGTTTCTTTCTAGCTATGGTGGTGTCAGTGACCTCCCAGCCCTGACATTTATATCTACCTTTCACCTGTGTGGTTGTTGGAATACGAGGCGCCTCGATTATAGGTCTGTAAGGACCGGGAAACATGTGTTCAGGAATTGCCAATCCTCAAAAGTAAGAGAGGACCGACCTTGGAGGATCCAGGGGATTGCTGTGTGCGGTCCCGAGGCATTTGCTAATCGGAGAGGAGCTTGCCCCTTGCCTCGACTCATGAAGGAACCCAATTTCCAATACGAAATATGCGGACGCGATTGTATTACTAGTATGGCGACATAGTGGTATGGGTCATTTATGCCGCCTATGATTGATATTTATGATTGAAATCGCTTTTGAAACATATATACACTAGTAATAATATCAAGCACTTTTGTTTTATTCGTATGAAGCATTTTTGGCCATTATAAGGTAAAAACTCTATCCTCCGGCTTGCGTTGCATTGTGTGATGGGACCTGAGTCTTATAACGACTTCATTTTATAAAAAGGCATTGCGATGATTTAATCATTTACTTTATTTCATGCACTAGCACTCATTGGAGTAAACCCGTTCCGCGAAAGTGGCGTGGTCCTTTGATTTGCCGTATTATTGGTGTTAATAAGTTAAGTAGATTTCTCATACCAGTCCCATGACTGACTCGTAGTTTGTTTCACCTTGCAAACTCCGGTGCCCTCATTTTCACACGGGCAGCCTAGTTACAGGTTTCTGACGCACCTTTTGGCTCATGGCGAGGCTTGACTACACCGTGCTGACTTGGATTTTCTCCGCCATTATTGTATCTATATTATGATTCCGCCATTGGCGATGTAGACTGATATTTATTTTGAGTACTCTTTATGTATGATTCCGCCTCAGGCGATGGTGACTGACTATGTATCATTATGCACTAAGTTGTATCATGTACTGTGCTTCTCTGATGTGATGATATCTATATGATTCCGCTATCATATGTGTGTAAATTATTCTATTTTCTGTTTATGCTATTATCTGTGATCTGCTAATGATGATTAATGTGTTATATTCCAATGATTATCCTTAACACCGTGTCACGGGGTTTTGGGATCGTCACAGCTGGTATCAGAGCTTTGGTTAATCTTAGTTATGGAGTCTAACACATTAAACACTTCGTCAAAATAGAATCAGTAGTATTCTAAGGCGAGTCGCTCATTAGAGATAGGACTAGTAAAGTCCTAGAATGAGCCGAGCAGAATAGCAAAAACAATTGATCAGTCCATCGTTATCTTTCCGTAAAATTTTCTGCTTAACTATGCAATAGACTATCATTTCTGTTAGCTGACTTTTTCTTGCTTATACAGAATTTGACAAATGGCTACCAGAGCAGTCGCCGCTAGAGGAGGCCGTGCCGGCCGAGGCCGAGGAAGAGGAGAAGTCCCAGCTCAAGAAGGACCTTTGATACAACCTCCGGCAGCTCAATACTTCGAGCTAGACCGCGTAGCCAAGAGATACAAAAACTTAGGAGGCAAGACCTTCTCGGGTACTGGCACAGTAATAGAGGCCCTTGCATGGCTCAAAACATGCGAGAAAATTCTTGAAGGCCTAAGGCTCGGAGACGAAGACAAAGCTATTATGGGCGCCTGGCTTATGCAGGAACAAGCTGAACTATGGTGGGAATCTCTCACCGCCGGGAATAGAGAAGCTGGAAGAACATGGGATGGATTTAAAGAACTCTTTAAGGAGAAATATGTCCCCGAACAAGCTTTAGAACGAATGCACGATAACTTCGCCAATCTCCAGCAGGGGGATCTTTCCGTGCAAGATTATCTGAATAAATTTACACTGTTGTCGCCCTATGCTCCGGAGCTCGTCGCCACTGCGAAATCCCAAAATAAGAGGTTTATCCTTGGGCTAAGACGACAATATCATGATAGAGTCATGGCCCATGTCAAGCTGGAATTCAACGAACTGGTGGAAATGACGTGCAACTACGAAGACCTTGATCAAAGGCATCTGGATCAGGATCGCGCTAGAAGCCAAGCCGGAAACAAGCGCAAGCCTTCTGTAAATCAAGGCGAGTCAAGCCAAGCAGCATCTTCAAAACCTCAGACTGGCTAGCTGCCAAGAGGGAATTGCTTTAACTGTGGTAAGCCGGGGAACTACTCAAACGTCTGCACAGCTCCGAAGAGGCAGAAGACAAATTCTCAAGGCTCGAGCCAAGGCTCCCAAAACCCTCACTCGTGCTTCAACTGTCGCAAGACCGATCATCTGGTCAAAGACTGTCCTTTGCTGAAGAAAGCTACAATAGCTCACGTCTATGACGGGTCGAGCCCGCCAGCTGCTTCCGATGGAGCAGGTAAACCTGATGTTTTGGGAGGTACCCTTACCATTAAAAATATTCCTGTTTCTGTATTGTTTGACACAGGTGCATCACGTAGTTTTATTGCTAGTAACACAATGCACAAATTAAAGTTAAAACAGCGAAAGCTCAAAGAATCGGTTGATGTACATAATCCAATAGGAGGATCTCTCAGTCTCGGTTCATATTGTAGAGTGCTAGTCTCTTATTCTTTCTGCAAGTTTCCTTTTGATTTAATCGTTATGGATTTTCCCGAATTCGATATCATTCTCGGGCTAGATTGGTTGACGAAATACGAAGCTGAGGTAAAGTGTGTGGAAAGAATTGTAAAAATTCGAACGAAGCTTGGATATATTACGGTACCATGTCACGGTTCGAATCCGAATAGAGAAGAATTTTGGTCAGCATTAGAACTTATCCCCACTTCCATAGAAAAGATTCCGATTGTTAGAAATTATGCGGATTTGTTTGAAGAAGTTGAAAACTTACCTCCGCAAAGAGAAATAGAATTCCGAATCGACCTAATTCCCAATGCCAGACCAGTGGTGCATCCAATTCGTAGAATGACTCTGAAAGAAAAAGAAGAATTAGGCGATCAAACTCATCAGCTGTTGTGGAAGGGTCTAATCAGACCTAGTTTTTCTAATTGGGGTGCAGCTGTTGTGTTTGTCCCAAAGTCAGACGGTACTCTTCGATTATGCGTTGATTACCGAGACCTCAACAAACAGACGCTTAAAAATAAATATCCA
Organism: Allium sativum; assembly: GCA_030737875.1. Taxonomy (NCBI): domain Eukaryota; kingdom Viridiplantae; phylum Streptophyta; class Magnoliopsida; order Asparagales; family Amaryllidaceae; genus Allium; species Allium sativum. Next base: position 896,478,604 of record CM060920.1, read on the forward strand.
TTACCCCGCATTGATGATTTGCTAGACCAATTGAATCGGGCGAAAGTATTTTCCCGAATGGACCTAGCTACAGGGTTTCACCGATTGAGAATAGCAGAAGAGTGTGTTCCTTTGATAGCTTTCAGAGGTCCAGACATATTTTATGAATGGTTAGTAATGCCGTTTGGCCTATGCAACGCTCCAGCATACTTTGTCGATCTAATGAATAGAGTGTTCAGGGGAGTTCTGAATAAATTTGTCCTCGTCTTCATCGATGATATTTTAATCTACTCCAAATCAAAACCCGAGCATGAAAAACACTTAGAACAAGTATTGGAGATTCTAAGGAAGAACGTCTTCAAAGCCAAATTCTCTAAATATGTCCTCTGGCAAGAAGAAGTCAAATTTCTTGGCCATGTCGTGTCAGAGAAAGGAATTTTTGTTGACCCAAGCAAAATAACAGCGATTCAAGACTGGAAACAATCCACTGCTCCCACGGAAGTTAGAAGTTTTATGCGGTTGGCTAGTTATTATCGAAAGTTCGTTAAGGATTTTTCGAAGATATCCGGTCCGTTAACGAAGCTCACAAAGAAACATGAGAAGTTTAAGTGGACTTCCGACTGTGAAGAAGCTTTACAGGAATTGAAATCGAAACTGACCACTGCTCCAGTGTTAACTATTATCGATGGCAATCAGGATTTAACGGTTTGGACAGATGCTCTATTAGAGGTCTTGGTGCAGTGTTAATGCAAAGGGGCCAAGTAGTCGCTTATGCAAGCCGCCAACTGAAACCACATGAGAAGAATTATGTGACTCATGATCCTGAGTTGCTAGCCATCGTTTTGCCTTGAAAATCTGGAGGCATTATTTATTGGGCGAGAAATTTATACTGTACACAGATCATCAATCATTGAAGTATTTATACACCCAGAAAGATCTGAATCTGAGACAGCAGCGTTGGCTAGAATTTCTTGCGGCGTATGATCTTGATATCCTGTATACGCCAGGGAAGGCTAACGTTGTAGCGGATGCGCTTAGTAGGAAAACCGCAATCATTGCCAATCTTATAATTACACCTGGATTGATTGATAGGATTTCAGCCCTTCAAAAAGACGATGAACTCATCCAGAGAATCAGTCAAAGGATCAAGGAAGGTGAAACCACGAGTTTTCGTATTGACAATAAGGGGGTTCTCAGGTTAAATAATAGGATTTGCATTCTAAATATTCTAGGCCTTCGAAGAGAAGTGTTAGACGAATGCCATAAATCCAAAATTTGCATCCATCCTGGGGTGAGTAAAATGTACAACGATATCAAACGCACTTTCTGGTGGAAGGCAACGAAAAGGGATATTTCTTTGTATGTTAGTAGTTGTCCTACTTGTCAATTGGTCAAGAGTGACCAACAAAAACTAGCTGGACTGTTGCAACCGTTGGAAGTCCCAAGTTGGAAATGGGAACAGATTTCCATGGATTTCATAGATGGTTTGCCGCGAACCAGGAAATGTAATGACAACATTTGGGTAATCGTAGATCGCTTCACGAAGACTGCCCATTTTATACCTATCAGATCCAATAGAACCGCTCAAAGTCTAGCACAGATATATTTCAAGGAAATTGTTAAGCTGCATGGAATTCCCATCAGGATAGTCAGTGATAGAGACCCGATATTTGCTAGCAAATTCTGGGAGGCTTTCCAGACAGAGTTGGGGACAAAACTGAATATGAGCACCGCTTATCACCCTCAAACAGATGGCCAAACTGAGCGGGTGAATAGAATTCTAGAAGATTTATTGCGGGCTTGTATAATTGATTTTGGTGGGTCATGGGAAGATCACTTACATTTGGCAGAATTCTCATATAACAATAGCTATCAAGCAAGTTTGGGAATGTCGCCATTTGAAGCATTATATGGCAGACCCTGCAGATCTCCAGCATGTTGGGTAGAACCTGGCAACAGACTTGTGTTAGGACCCGATATGATTAGAGAAGCATCTGATAAAGTCGACTTCATCAAAAAGCGTTTGAGAACCGCCCAAAGCCGACAGAAAAGTTATGCAGACTCTAGAAGGAGAGATTTGACATTTGTTGTTGGTGATCATGTTTATTTGAAGGTTTCTCCGATGAGAGGAGTAATCAGATTTGGCAAGACCGGGAAGTTGGCATCGAGATTTATTGGTCCCTTTCCTATACTCGAACGAATTGGAACTCTTGCTTATAGGGTTCAATTGCCAGATTGGTTGCCTGGAGTGCACGATGTATTTCACGTATCTCAACTTAGAAGACATGTGCATGATCCGGATCTTGTTGTAGAAGAAGCAACGCAACAGGATATAGACATAACTCCAGAATTATCACTCAGAAGAGAGCCATTAAAGATTGTTGGCAAAGAAACTAGAGAGCTCAGAAGAAAAAAGGTTCATTTAGTTAAAGTGCAGTGGAGCAGTGATCCTAGAGACTGTACTTGGGAGACAGAGGAAAGCATTAAGCAAGCTTACCCCAAATGCAGAATGGATATCTCTGACTAACTCCGGTGCAAGGTACCTTTACAATACTTTGCATTTACATTTTGTTTCCTACTTTCCTGTTGTTTCCTTTTCGAGGACGAAAAGATTTAATGGGGGGAGATTGTAATAACCCGGAAAATACGAGCCAATTTAAAATTTTTAGATTGGCGATTTCAAAGGAATTTGAACAATTGAAATAGAATATTTCAATAAAATATGGAATTAGAAATAGTGAGTCATTGTGAAAATTTGAATTCAAACTTTGACTGACTGTGCAGGGTGGAAAATATAACGGATTTTAGTGAAACTAAAAATATTTAAATCTGTTAGTCAATACCTTTCTAACGAATCTGAAAAATCGAAGTTTCATATTGGGAATCAAAAGTTATGGCCGAATGAATTTTCAGAATGGTCGCCATATAGAATATATAGCCCTGGAAAATTGATATTTTGCATACGACCTCGGAATTCGGCGAAACCACTTTTGTTGGGTCCGGGATGTCAAACTATTGCTAGGTTTCAAATTTCATAATTTTTGAAGCTAGTATGTGAGCATGGCAAAAGAAAATGTGTTTGGTCAATTTTTGTTAAATTGGATCGACCCGAAAATGGCCATTTTTCAAACGATCTCAGAATTCGACGAAACTAGTTTTGTTGGGACCGTAGCGTCAAAACATAGCTAGATTTATTTTTCTGGAATTTTTCGAATCAGTTTGTGGCCCTGGCAAATTGAAATGTACGTTCAGAGTTAAAAATTAAATGTTTTATACTTCAATTTGAAAAATAACTGACTGTAACAGTCGAATTGGCCTACGAAACATATCCCACTGTGTCCGGAATGGGGGTATTTAGCTAGGGGCGACAGTCTTGGGTTTGAAAAGGAGTTCGTTTGAGAAAACACTATTTAAAAAGTTAATAAAGTCCTCGGCCAATCAGAATTCTCCATTCATAATTTTAAAAAAAGAAGAAGAAGAAAAACCCCCAAAATCAACGGCGAAACCCGCTTCCCCCCTTCCAGCCAAGATCGCCGTCGCTGCCGTCGCTTCTAGCCTCCGCCACCGCCACCATTCGAAGCGCCTTCGCCTCCCCTTCAAATCCGACCCCAGTTCGACGCCGATCAACCCCTCCTCCGCCTGAATCGAGCGTCCAAAGCCTCGAACTTCCCAGCGCCGCCGCCGCCGATCCTGACCACCGAACGCCACCAAACCACCACCGACAGGATGCCCTCTCTTCCCTCTTCCACGTCCAACTCGTCGATCATCCCCTCGTGCCCCGATTCTCGCGAAAACCGTAAACCTAGTTTAGAACCTTCGTGAAAGGCGAGTTTTTTTTTTGATGTTTACACTTTGAAAAATCATATCTTTTTAGTATGTTGACGAAATTCGATGAAACAGGAAACATCGGGACCGTAAGGAAGCTCTCTACCCAATAGAAGAAGCCGTGGATTTTTCTGACATCGTATCGATTTTTAGCACTTTGAAAACCAATGTGAGAAATCTAAATTAACGTGAATTTGAATGGAAAATGTCGTGTATAATTTATATTAGCAAAATATAAATTACATGCGTGTCGTATACCTCATGTACATGCGTAGTGAAAGTTATATAAGCGAAGTATGAATTTTACATGCATATAATAATTGATATATGTGTTGAAATGCAAGTGAAATATAGCAATTATATATATATATATATATATATATATATATATATACACACATACATACTCCCCTCGTCCACAAACCATGGACGATATTTATTGTTGTGAATTGGTGTGAAATATTGGATGAAAAATACGAATGGTTGAATAATTGTTTGTGGTTGACATTGTTTGGTTGTGGTTGAAAAATACCCATTGGTGATTGAAATGAATTGGAAATATTTGTGGAAATAAAAATAAACATGCCGCCTGCGTGCGAATTAGATGCACGAATCCCCATTGTCAAAAACCGCGAAGTTTTAAGGTAGAGCGAGGAGCCGTACTAGGGACGGTGCCGGTTTTAACTACCCTGCCGTTATGCTGTCGAAATTTTGAATAATCTTTGTGTGTTAGAATTATTTTCATATGTTGAAATTATTTTCAAGCGTTGAAATTAAAGTCATATGTTGAAACTATATCCATGTGTTTATGTTCATATGTTGAAAAGTGTTGTGTGAAAATTAAATTCATTGGTGAATGAATGAAGTGTCTAAACAATAAAAATCACATTTTTATATATATATGAAGTATGAAAAATATTCGCCTTATATAAATAGTTTCAACAATAAAAATTCCATCTTTCTAATATGAACAACATAAATACTTATCTATTTTCCAGTTAGTTTCTAATTTTATATATGATAAAGATGTAAATTTTATTGTTAAAATATTTTACTCAACATATAAATCTATATTTCTTTCAACACATAACTAATCTCAACAAATGAGTACTGTCAACACATGAATCTTTATTTTATAATATTCTTTATTTTCCCAATTGGAATGAGGCCCAATCAATTACCATATAATGTTAATTATATGGATTCCATACAACACATGTATATAATAGCAATGATAAGTAATCAACCATCATCCAAAGTGCACCACACAACTGCATAAGCATTAAATATAAATAATTAACGCTTATACAGTCTATCGACCAATCGATCGACATACCACTAAATAATTGGGATTAGTGTACGCCAAACATCATCCCAACCCCCGTGTGGGGTTTTAATCCACAAACACTGAATATTATTTGTGCAGTTGGGCGATGTGTAAAATTTATCGTCCCAATCAATATCCTTCAAATAGGTGTACATAAACAAACCGTCCGGTTTGTAAATGAATATTTATTTATCTACATTCACGTAAAAAATTATATTTTTAACTATATTAATTTATTTCAACACATGAAGGTTTTATCATCTATTTCACATCAACATCCAAACAAACTTTACAACACATCAAACAAGCATACAAACCGTCCATGGTCTGTGGAAGACGGGTGTCGTGTGCTGCTAAGCACCGTCTGCATCCTAGTATATAATTTTAACTAGAAAATAAGATTTAAAGTGAGAAGTTCTCACTGACTAGCTAAACCAATACACCGGGACTCTTCATATGTAGAAATCTTCGTCATTCTCGCCTTTTGTCAATTTCGTTGCCCGTATTCACTACATATATACAAATCACATTTTTATATTGTTGCTATGCATATAAAAATTACATTTTTCTAATCACTCTATATGGATAAAAATTACATTTTTAAACCACTACTATATAGATAAAAATTCTATATTTATCACGCTATTCTCTATATAAAAATTATAATTTTATATCGCTCTTCTTTCAATAAAGATTATATTTTTATAACGCTCCTTCCTATATAAAATTTATATTTTTATATCTACTTCTAATATGAAGATCGAATTTTTATATCATCGCTATAAAAGTCACATTTTTATTTCAACATATATATAATAAAAATCAGATTTTTATTTCGCTACATATATAAAGATCAAATTTTTATTCTCTATATAATATAAAAATCGTATTTTTATTCTTTCTACTATATAAAAATCAAAATTTTATTATCTCTACTACATAAAAATCACATCTTTATTATTTCTACTATAAAAAAAAATATAATCTTTCCTTAGATAAAAATATAATCTTTCCTATGGTAAAAATCATAACTTTTTATTAATAAAAATCTGTTCTTCACTTTTTCTACAAAAAAAGTACTGATTTTTTCTTTTTATTTTTACAACTAATCATATTAGGAAATAAGTAAATAAATAAAAACTTACAAGTGAACTGGGGGTGGAGGAGGTTCGCTGACTAGATCGGAAAGGGGGGAAAGGCTGGGGGGGGGGGGACCAAAGGCGGCGCGGGCCCCTGAAGCTGGCGGCGGACGTCATTCGTGACTGGAAGGGATTTTGGGGGCGGTAGGGCTTTGGAGCAGGTCGGATTGGAAATGAAGGAGTGGAGGGGGTTTTCACGTCGAGGCTGGGGGCGAGGGGGGACATCGGAGGCAAGAGGAGGAGAAGGGGAGGAGAGGGGGGGGGGGGCTGTGTCGGGTGGGGGAGCCCGGCGGTGGGCAGTAGGCTGAGGGAGGCGTCGTACTGGAGCGGTGGAGCGATTTTTTTTTTCTTCGTTCGATTTCAATATTGAAGAGAGGGGGGCTAGGGGGTTTTAATTTTTTTATATTTATTTACTTATTTAATTTCAAAAAGCAACTTTTAATTTCGACCTCAAAATCAAACCCACCGCCTGTCGTCTATAGCTAATTACCCCCATTCCGAACACAATGGGATATGTATCGTAGGCTGATTCGATCTGTTTTCGTCAAAATCAAAATATAACTCTATATAATGAATTTGAACGCACATTTCAATTTACCGGGGACACGTACTAACAAGAAAAATTACCGAGAAATATTTTCTAGCTTCGTATTGACGATACGGTCCAAACAAAACTAATTTCGTCAAATTCCGAGACAGTTTGAAAAATGGCCATTTTCCAGTCAATTAAAATCAACTTAAACTGTCAAAACACGTTTTCCTATGCCACGCTCACATATTGATTCGGAAAATTACAAATTTTGAAACCTAGAAATAACTTGACATCACGGATCCAACAAAAGTGGTTTCGTCGAAAACCAAGGCCGTTTGCAAAATTTCCATTTTTAAGGGCCAGAATTCCATAGCGACTATTCTGAATTTTCAACTGGACATATCTTTTGATTCCCGCTATGAAATTTCAATTTTTCGGATTCGTTGAAAAGATATTCTCAATTAGATTCTAATATTTTTTGTTTTGTTAAAATCCGGTTTATTTTGCACCCGGCACATTCATTTGAAATTTGAAATCGAAATTATCGAACTACCGCACCATTTTCAATTCCTTTTATAATTTAAAATAAATATTTATATTCTAACGACGATCTATATAAATATATACGTTGTAATTCTATTTATAATAAATTTCTCGTCGCTATTATTTAAAATAATCATTTTTAAATATTCAAAATTCGTTAAAATGGCCAAAATAAAAATTTTAAATTGGATTAGAATTTCCGGGTTATGACAATCTCCCCCACTTATAACTTTTCGTCCCCGAAAAGGAACGAAGCCGAAAGTTGTCTAACTAATCAACTCAACTTCCATTATTTTCTTTACGGCTTAAGTTCTTCAACTTTTCAGTTTCTAAGAACTTTTCAAATTTTCAAAAATTTGGCTAACACTCTAAATTTCCGAAAAATTTCGCCATAACCTCCCCTGCACCGGGTACTTCGGGATATTTCATATAGCCTCCCATGGCCTTCTTCAATCCAAAAGAAAAGGAAAAAGCCAATCGGCTCATAAAATCATCCAAACCCAAAGAAATACAATAAATATGTACATATTTATCAGGCGAACAATTTTATTCCTCTTCTCTAGCCTCCTTGCTATGACCTGTTCAATGTAAGTACATGTATATGCATGCATTTGTAATCATTTTTCAATACAGTTCAATATTCGGTTCAATTTGGTATAACGGTTCAAAATTATCAAACAAATAAACAAACAACACAACCATCAATCAATTAGTGGATTAACGTTTCAAATTCATAATTTTGGTATATATATATATATATATATAGAAAATCATGTTTTTGATGCCAAATCACAACAATAAATCTATATATTTTCGGTTCTCACACCAGTCTAATGGAAATATATAGATATCACACCTTCGGCACTCGAACATCAACTTTGATGACGTTGCATCAATCATCAGAATCATCTCCGGGCGACTAGAGTGTGATTCTATATCTATCTAGTATATTTGAGGCTTCAAAAACATGTGGATAAAAAGTAAATTAAAATCTCTATATACTTGATTGTCCAAATTTAATATAAAATAAACATTCAAATACGAATAATTAATTTAAATTTTCAAAATAAAATTGGTTTTCATTTTCATTTTAAAAATTATTCTTCCAACTCATTCTACATACTACTGATCCTATCTCTAATGAGTCAATCTCATTGGATATTACTAGTCCAATTTCTGATGAATTCTTTCGTTTGGTTCCAAAGTATCTTGTTTTCAAGCTCTGTAAACCAAAGCTCTGAAACCAAATGTAACGACCCGAACTTCCCCGCGAAGGAATGCCCGGATTGCTTTGAGAACACGATAAACAGGACACAAATAGAAGAACATTTCATTGCGTATTACAACAATATACATCAGAGTTCAAGAATATACAGAGTATGAACAAATAATATACATTTGATAAATATCAGAGATTACAATACATTAAATAGTAGCAGAAAAATAATAAAAACACAACTTAAAAAGATACACGGATACAGAGCTTTCCTAATATTGTTCCAGCTGTGAACCAGGATCCTGTGAATATAAATCTGCAAAACCAAAACCACTAGCTACACGTGTGGAAAATAGGGGCACCCAAAGTTTAGGTTAAAACAATAAACTCCAAGTCAGTCATGTGACTGGTGTAAGAACTAAAACAGTTATTAATCTGATTTTAAAGTTAGGTAAATCAAGGGGCAATGCCGTATAACATGGAACGGGTTTCCTTCCAAGAATACCAGCACATAAAACAAATAGCGCAATGCTAAATAAAGAACAATGAAGCTATTATAAGACTCAGGTCCCATCACACAATGCAACGCAAGCTGGAGGATAAAGTTTTCCCTTGTAATAGCCAAACATGCTTGGTACGTTTAAAACAAATCATTTGATACTATTATAGTGTAAAGTGTATAAAACAACTTCAAATATAAATGTATCAATCCAAGATGGCATGGGTACCATATATCGTGTCGCCAATACTAGGCTCTACAATCAAAACCGCAAGGTCACATATTGGAAGTTGGATTTCCATTTGTGAACCAAGGCAAGGGATCGTCCTTACCGCTTCGAGACTCTCTAGCCGGGGCCTCAAGGTCAGAACGCATCGACCCTTGGATCGTCAGGGCCAGTCCACATGGAGTGGATTAAAATACTTGAACACTGCATTTCCCCGTCCTACGGGTCATAAAATTTGTCTGTATAAAGACCATACCATCCATCGGATCGACAGAGACCGATATAACCGAGGCACCTCGCTATCCATCATCCACATAAGTAAAAAAGCTTGGGCATGCAAAACCCTAACACCACACCTAGCTAGAAGGAAATGCATGTCCTACCAGAAGTCCTCTACCGTTTCTAGTTCACACCGGGGTGCGAGGCTCGCGAATTAATGCTACACAATGCTATGCTATATTAAAGCTGTACTTTGATTATCAACCACAAGAATCGGCTTTTCAACAGAAGCCTTGATCATTTACGTCTCAGCATGCCACACAGGCAATTCACGCTATGCAACCGATGTATATCAATCACATAGAATGAAATCCAATGTCAGACACACATCCATTTACAAGTTCGTTCTGGGTCTGAACGAATCCGGGGGCACCTTGTTCGTCGTCCCGTATGTCCAATAGAGGAGAGAGGTCCTTGCATATCCGGTCGATCTCCAAGTACGTCTGGACGATCACCACTTATTTCCTTGTCTTGGGGGTACTGCCTAATCAAGACATCAGTATCATCCAAACGATGTGAAGACCTTCGGTCTTTAACCACCATCTTCATCGTCAACTCATCGCTGATTCAGTTATTCAGACTGGGATTAACCCGGTCTTTCCGAATAACTTGCGTATATAATAAACAAGTGTTATGAAAACACAACATACGCCTCATTCCAATTCAGAATATTCTTTTATTTATATATTCGTATCCTTTGGGAAAGGTTCCCATTAATTTTATCAAAGGTAAATTCTTTAAAATTTAATCTTTAATCTTCCTTTGGATATCAATTCGAACCAAATCATGGTTTATCCAAACTAGTCGGGATTAGCGAACCTTACCGAAGTAATCATTCGTTTTAATTTCCCAATCCCGACCTACTCATCCCATGAAGTAAAACTGGTAATACTTCATATCTAACACCATGGTGTTATCGGTAAAATCAATCACATCTCACGTTCAAATCTAATTAAAGATTTAACTATTGCCCGGAGTAAAACTGTTGGTACTCCATTCTCGATCATTTTTCGAATTTGATAATTTTAGTTACCAGATTCACCTTTGAATCTATTTAAAGATTCATTAAAACTCCATTTTAGTTTTAATTTCCAAAAATCATTACTTAATGATTATTCAAAGTTAAGAAATAAATCTTATCTTTAACTGGGTTAAAGAACTAATATCATTTAAGACACAGCTCACGATAAACCCAAAATCACATTCCATTAACAATGGAATCTTCATGGAAAACAGATCAATATATATAATCGATATGAACTTCCATTTCCAACAGATAATATAAATGGAATAACGGCACAACCTCTTAAATTCCATATATAGTAACAGTCTTCCTCCATAGAAGACCACTTCGATTATCACCAAATCGAATTCCATTCCATTCCAATTTATTTTATTAAATTGGAAAACTTCGCTTTGGAAAATTTCCTTCAAATCTTGACAAAAGATTTATAAATTCCAAATCACATTTCATTGTAAATCGGGTTAAAGGACGAATGTCGTTAAAAAACACAGTTCACGATAAACCCAATTCACATTCCATTTTATTTCAATTATTAAATATAATTGGAAACTCTAACAATCTTAATTAAAAGATTTATTCTCTTCACATAGGGTTCAAGAACAGTGTAACGGAAGACACCATTCACAACAAACCCAAAATCCAATTTGATATTAAATACAAGGCTCTGAATAGAAAATATACCGGCTTATATTCAATATCAAATTCTACAACCAACAAATATCGTATTGGAAATAAGGATATAAATATATCTTTCAAATTTCCATAACAATATCTGTATAATCACGAAATCCAACATCGAAACATTCCGAAGACAATTTCGATTCAAATCCATTCCAATTTGTAAATTGGAAATCCTAGTTATTTTTAAAACCATTTCAAATCCAATTTATTTATTTAAACATATTGGATTATAATTCTTGTTAATAACTAGTTCATTTCGATAAATATCTATTTTTACCTTTTCAAAAATGGAATTTTTCATCCTAATTCTTTCCAAATCATTTTTTATGATTTTACACTAATTATAGATATTTTTAATATTTTATGAAGGCCCGTATAGTCGATTTCCATAAACGGCCATCGAACTGCACTTACAACGACCTTTTCCAAATTTGATTTGGATATAATTCCAAGTCCAACCGTTAGATTTCAAATATCTAATATACCTTAGAAATCTCTTTTCGATACAAACCCAACGGTTCCGGTTTTACGAGAATCCGACGGTCAGATCTCCCGTAATGTCCATTCGAAGTCAATGGTCGAAATTCGCGAACTGCCGTAGCGCGACGCATTCTATTCAGGCCATTATCTTATATATATTTCGTCGATTTCCATTTAAAACGTATCTTACAAATCGTTTTAAATTCGTTTTCAAAAAGATTTCAACTTCATGTTCAATTTCAAATCAAAATTGAATATTCCACATCATTAATATATTAATGACAATATTTTCAAAACATTAGATTTTGAAATCACTTCCTTTTCGATATTCATAATAAAAACGAATAAAATCGATATAAATATAGTTTACGTAAAAATGGCGTTAATTTAATCAACACGACTTTATATATTTAAATATTTTCGTGTCCATCCTAAATCGGACAGCAAAATCATACTTTGATCCATTACTGAATATTATTTTAAAATATTCATTATTTTAAAATATTTCTATTTTCAAATATTTCTATTTTAAATATTCTTACATTTTCAAATATTTCTGAATTGGAATCAGACACAGTCAATTACATATAATGCTATTTATGTGGATTTCATACAACACATGTATCGAACAACAATGATAAACAATCAACAATCATCCAGAGTGCATTCTACACTGCGTAAGCGTTAAATATAAATAATTCATGCTTACACAGTCTATCGACCAAACGATCGACATACCACAAAACAATTGGGATTAGTGTAGGTTAAATATCATCCCAACACCCGTGTGGGGTTTTCAAACAACAAACAAAAATTTTATTTGTGTAGTTGGGCGATGTGTGAAATTTATCATCCCAATCCATATCAATCAAATGAGTGTACATTTACAAATCGTCTGATTTGTAAATGAATATTTATTTTATTCATATACACGTTAAAAATTATAGTTTTAATGATAAAATATTTTATTTCAACACATGAATATTTATACAGTCCATTTCACATCACAATCAATTTTCACAGTACAATTTAATCAGACACACAAGTCGTCCATGGTTTGTGGACGACGGGGGGCAATTCATGTATGCAGTTATAAAATAAATAACTGCACATAAATAATTTTAGTGAGAAGTTCTCAACTTGGGGTTCCACTCCGTCGTGCTTTGTTATCGCTCAGATTCACTATTTTGATTCCAACGTAATCTGTTTTCACAAAATTTATATCAAAAATCATGTTTTTATTTTGCTACTACGTAAATAAAAACCATATTTTCATGGCGCTAAAAATTATATTTTTATGTCATTAAAAATTATATTTTTAAATTGTTCAATATATATAAAAATCACATTTTTATATCTCGCTTCTTCATATCTAAAAATCGTATTTTTATTTCATAATCATCTATATAAAAATCGAATTTTTATTTCCAAATCGCATATATAAAAATCAAATTTTTATTATCATGCATATATAAAAATCATATTTTTATTATCATACATATATAAAAATATCTATCTAAAAATATTATCTTTGCTAAGTTAAAAAAAATTGAATCTAATTTTTCGACTCCTAAAATTCAAATCTCACAACACATAAAAAAATTGTCACTTTATATATATAAAAATCAAATTAAAAAAACCCATACTTTAATGTATAAAAATAAAAGAATCACTGTGTTTTCGGTTTTTCTGAGAAGGGAAGGGCGTTAGATCGAGCCGACGGTGGGGGAAGGGGTTGCAGTTGCTCGCCGGCGGTGGTCGAGGTTGGGGAATGGCGGCGCAGGCTGGTGCGGTCAGGGGGGTGCGGGTTTCAAGGCGATAGGGGTTGTGCGATTTGAACTGGAGAAGGAGGAGAGAGGGAGGAGCTGGGCGCGCGATCGTTGGTCAGGGGAGCGGGTATGGTGTGGCATCGCGATGAGGTACAGTGTTGAGCGGTTTTAGGATTAGGTTTTTTTTCCATTTCGAACTGATGACGGGGAGAGAGAATTAGGGAAGGGTGTTATATATATATATTAATTTATTTTATTTTAAATCCAAAAAGTAACTTCTTAATTTGAACCCACCGACTGTCGTCCCGAGTTGATTACCCCTATTCCAAATGCAATGGGATATGTATTGTAAGCCATTTCGGCTGTTTCGATCAGTTTTCGTTTAAATCAAAATATAAATCTATATATTCAATTTTAAACGCACATTTCAATTTACCGGGGCCACATACGAACCCCAAAAATTCCAAAAAAATAGATCTTGCTATGTTTTGATGATACGGTCCTAACAAAACTAATTTCATCTAATTTGGAGACGGTATGAAAAATGGCCATTTTCTGGTTGATCCAAATTGACCGAAAGTGTCAAAACACGTTTTCCTTTGCCATGCTAACATATTGATTCCAAAAATTATGAAAGTTGGAATCTAGCAGTAATTTGACATTTTAGATCCAACAAAAGTGGTTTTGTCGAAAACGGAGGTCGCTTGCAAAATCGCTACTTTTAAGGGTTATATTTCCATAGCGACTATTCTGAATTTTCAACTGGACAAAACTTTTGATGCCCGCTATGAAATTTCAATTTTTCGGATTCGTTGGAAAGATATTTTCAAATAGATTCTAATATTTTTGGTTTCGCTAAAATCCGGTTTATTTTGAATCCTGTACATTTATTTGAAATTTGAAATCGAATTTTCAAACTAAGGCGCCATTTCTAATTTATTTTATTTTTAAATAAATATTTATATTCTAACGTCAATTCAAATAAATATATACGTTCTAATTTCATTCAAAATAAATTTCTCGTCATTATTATTTAAAATAAATGAATTTTAAATATTCAAAATTCATTAAAATTGCCAAAATAAAATTTTTAAATTGGTTCTGATTTCCCGGGTTGTTACATACCTAGTCTGCTAATTTATTTCATTTGTAATTTACTACTTATGTAGAGACAAGTGAGGGATAAAAATCAAATATATAACCAAATAAATACATACATACATACATATATACATATATGTATACATATATATTGGCTCCACTATATAACATCCTAAACTTCTCTAAACCTATTCCCAATTACAAAACATCAACAACCGCCTCTAATTCTTTCAATGGCCAGCAACCTCTCTTCTTCTTCCCTCTTTTTCTCCATCCACATTCAATGATTTAATAGAGTTCCAAAGCAAATTATGAAGAGGTCTGTACGGTGAGCATCATGGCGGTTTTGGATCAACTTCAAGTGGACTGTGGAGGTGGCAGATTCTAGGCCTAGGTTAGAAGATGGGTTCGGTTTATGTCGTGAAGAGCCTGGAACGAGGAATAACCAAGAGGAAGGGAATCACAAATGTAATTAACTCATTAATCATTTAATTAATTATTTCAATTGTGTAATGAAACGTATGTAATTCAATATCTTTTCCAAACGTGATCCAAATTCAGTGATTTCAGGTGCATTGCGATCGCAGAAACAAGATCTACAACATGAAATAGATCAGATCTAAAACAGAGGTTGTTGGATTTTTGATAAAATTAAACACAAGTTTAATTTTGTTAAAACTAGTTATTATATAAACAATTCCTGAAACCGATGAAGGTGAGATCTCTAGTTTAAATCAAATTTAATGGTTGTTTACATGTATTCGCTATTAAAATTCATGTATGTGATGTAGGAGACAAGATTTTGTTATTTGTGGTTGAAATGAATTTACTGGATTGAACTGAATTGTGTAAATCTAGAATTTGTTTATACAATTAAAATAATATTTTATTGCATAAATGAAAATAAAATATTCCTTGTTTTAAAATGAAATAAGTTTACAATAAAAATTTACATTTTTATTGTATATAGAAATGATAATAAAATATTCATTGTTTTAAAATGGAATAACTTTACAATAAAATTCACATTTTATTTAGAATCATGTTATGTTAGATAAAAATAACATTTTATTTAGAATCAAGTTATGTTAGATAAAAATTCACATTTTATTTAGAATTATGTTATGTTAGATAAAAATTACATTTTGTTTAGAATCATGTTATGTTACATAAAAATGTCATTTATTAGAATTTGTCCATGTTAAGTAAAATGTGATATTAGAATAAAAATGATATTTTTGTTAGAAATGTTATATTAGAATAAAAATGTCATTTTTGTTAGAAATGTTATATTAGAATAAAAAGGTCATTTTTGTTAGAAATGTTATATTAGAATAAAAATGTCATTTTTGTTAGAAATGTTATACTAGAAAAAAAATTGTCATTTTGGTTAGAAATGTTATATTAGAATAAAATTGTAATTTTTGTTAGAAATGCTATATTAGAATAAAAATGTAATTTTTTTAGAAATGTTATATTAGAATAAATATGTCATCCATGTTGAGAACATATTTTATAAGTAAATATGTCATTTATGTAGAAAACATATTTTATAAATAAATATGTCATTTAGTTAGAACATGTTTTGTCAAACAAAAATATAATTTAGTTAGAATATGTTTTTGTCAAATAGAAATGTCATTTATTTAGAATAATGCCACGTTGAAATGAAAATGTCATTTTATTAAAACATGTCATGTAAATAAATTATCTTTTTATATTGTCATTAGGACATTAAAAAAAGTCATGTAAATAAATTATCGTTTTATATTGTCGTTAGAATTGGAACATATGTATGTTGACAAAATTATCTTTTTATTTTGTCACTTGAATTTGAATACATGTATGTAGACAAAATTGTCTTTTATTTTTGTCATTAGAAGAACATGTATGCAAATGAAACACATATTCATGTTACATTAGAAACATGTAGAGAAGATATACATATAAAATGCATCACTATTTGACAGTAGAAATATATTAACATGTTTTGTTCATGATCATCAACATGTTAGTGGAATTAGAATTGGTTAAAATCATTTACCAATGATTTATTTAGATGAACTGTTGTTGTTTGAAAACCCCACACGGTATTGGGATAATAATTGATATACACTAATCCCAATATTTAGTTGTATGTCAATCGATGGATTAACAGTCTGTAATGAGCGTTATTTATTTTAATGCTCACACAGTTGTAAATTTCACTCTGAATGTGAATGGATTGTTTATTGATTATTTATGATTATTGCTGTCATGTTTGAAATCCATATAACTGAAATTATATGGTAATTGTTTGAGCCGCATTCTGATTCGGAATATTTTAGAATAAAGAATATTTAAAAATAAAGAATCTTTTAAAAATAAAGAATTTTTTTAAATAACGAATATTTTAAAATAATATTCAATGTAGAATAAAATTCTGATTTTGATGTAAATGGACACAAAGATATTGAAATGTGAAGACGATTTAAGTAACAAACGTCATTTTAACCCAAACGGGTTTATCGATCGATTTTATTCATTTTATAATGAATATCGAAAAGAAGTGATTTCAAAATTTAATATTTTTGAAATATTATCATTTTAATATGATAAAGATATAGGGTATTCAATTTTTATTTAAAATTAAAAATGAAATTAAAATAATTTAAAAATAAATTTATAAATATTTTATGAATATGTTTTAATTAAAAATCGACGAAATATATATAGTATATAATATATATATATATATGTATATATATTTAATGGCATGAATAGAACGCGTCGCGCACCGACAGTTCGCGAAGTTCGACCATTAACTTCAAATTGATGTAGCGGAAGATCTGACTGTCAGATTCTCCTAAAACCAGAACCGTTGGGTTCTTATCGAAAAGAACATTCCAATGAATATAAGAGTTCTAAAATCTAACAGTTAGATTTGGAATCATGTTCAAATAAATTTTAGAAAAGGTCGCTGTAAAGTGCAGTTCGGTAGCCGTTATTGGAAACCGACTATACGGGCCTTAATAAAATTATTAAAAATATGGAAAAAATTATGTAAAATCATAATAAATGATTTGGAAGAATTTTGGATGAAAAATTCCAATTTTGTAAAGATAAAATATATTTTTATCGTAATGAACTAGTTATTAACTTGAATAAATCTTTAAATTAAGATCTAATGAAGCTTTCTAATAAATTAATATTTAATCGAAATTAAATAAAATAAACTGGATTTTTGGATATGTCGTGAATGCTGTCTTAAATAGCACTGTTCTTAAAACCCCATGTGAAAATAATAAATCTTTTAATTAAGATTATTAGAGTTTCCGATTATATTTTGTAATTGGAAAAAAGGAAATGTCAATTGGGTTTATTGTGAACTGTGTTTTAAACGACATTTGTTCATCAACCCAATTAACATTGAAACTATAATTTGGAATCTTTAAATCTTTTATTAAGATTTAAATGGAAATTTTCCAAAGTCAAGTTTTCCAATTTAATATATTAAATTGGAATTGAATGGAAATTCGATTTGGTAAAATCGAGATGAGCTTCTGTAAAAGAAGACCGTTACTATAAATGGAATTTAAAAGGCTTTGACGTTATCCCATTTATATCATTAGTCTGATACGGAAATTTATATCGATTATATATTGATTTGATTTCTGTGAAAATTCCATATCTAATGGAAGACGATTTTGGTTTTATCATGAACAATGTATTTGAATTACGTTAGTTCTTCAACCTAGTTAAAGATAGGATTAATTTCTTAGATTTGGATAATCATAAAGTAATGATTTTTGATATTAAAACCAAATTGGAGTTTTAACGAATTTAAAAAAAAAAGTAGATTAAAGAATAAATTTAAAGAATTTATCTTGGATAAAATTAATGAGAACATTTCCCTAATAATGTGAATATTTTATTAAAGAATATTCTGAATTGGTATGAGGCGTATGATGTGTTTTTATAACACTTGATTTTTGATTATAAAATACGCGAGTTATTCGAAAAGACCGGGTTTAACCCATTCCGGATAATTACTACGACGATTGAAAGTCGAAGGCGAAGACGGTGATTGAAGACCAACGATCTTCACATCGAATGGACGACTACTAATGCCTTATATTGGAGTTGCTGCCTTGAAATGGTTAAAGCGCTAGTTGTTCGGATGTACTTGTTGATTATCCGGATAAGCGAGCACCTCTCTTCCGTATTGGACATACGGGACGAGGAATAAGGTGTCTCCGGTTTCGTTCAGACCCAGAACGGACTTGTAAATGGATGTGTGTCTGACATTGGATTTCATTCCATGTAAATTGATTTCTATTTAATATATATTTGTTTGGTGGCGGAGAATTTATTCTCTTGCTTAACACCCTTATTTGAGAGGCCCGGGCTCAGAGGTTATATATTGATAGTTATTGATCGCATGGCGTGGATTGTCAATGTGGCATGCCAAGGTGCAAATGATCAAGGCTTTTGTTGAAAAGCATCGCCTTGTGGTTGATGATCAAAGCACAGCCCATTTAGGCATAGCTTTGCGTATAGCGTAACTTCTCGAGCCTCATACCCCGGTAAGAGTTAGAAACGGGACAAGGGAATGAAGGGAGTGCACACGTTTCTTTCTTACTAGAAGTGGTATCAGGGTTTTTCAAGCCCTGACATTTTACTTATGTGGATGATGGATTACGAGGCCTCGGTTATATTGCTCAATAGTGACCAATTTATAGGTTCAATAGGACTGGGAAGCATGTGTTCTGGCATAACTAATCCGCTAAAGTATTTTTGGACCGACCCTGCAGGATCCAAGGGTTCGTCAACGTCTGAATCCTGAGACATTTGCTAGAGTGTCTCGAATCGGTGAGGAGATCGTCCCTAGCCTTGACTCATGATGGAAACTCAACTTCCAATACCACACCATACGGTTTTGAATGAAAAACTAGTATGACGACATAGTATATGGTAGCTATGTCGTCTATGATTGATACGCTATGATTGAAATGTTTTTGAAACATATATACACTAATAATGATATCAAATCCGTTTTATCGTATCAAGCATTTTTTACCATTATAAGGTAAAACTCTATCCTTCGGTTTGCATTGCATTGTGTGATGGGACTTGAGTCTTATAATAGTTTCATTTTTCTAAAAAGCACTGTGTTGTTTAACGATTTACTTTATTTCATGCACTGGCAGTCCAATGGAGTAAACCCCTTCCGCGTTAGCGACGTGGTCCTGTGATTAGCCTTATTATTAGATAGGTTAAGTAAGATTTCTCATACCAGTCCCATGACTGACTCGTAGTTTGTTTCACTTGCAAACTCCATTGCCCTCTTTTTCACACGGACAGTTGAGTAGCTTATTTTGTGGATATTTTGAGCAGGATTTTGGATCAAAGCTTAAAACTATGTCCAGAGCATTATTAGTCTTCCGCTGTGTTAGATTTTGGTTTCCGCTGCATATTATGAAGTCTATTGCAAATTATCTTCCACTGTGATTATATTTCGACGTACTCTTATATATTATGTAATCTGATGTAACATTGTTATTATGTTTATAAAAGTCTGTTGTTATTTGATCTGATGTGTTGTATGCCCAGAGTTAGTGCATTCGAGGATTTCCAACTTTTGGATCTGACCTCTGTCAGTTTATGGTCGATTCAAAGGACGGGGATTTTCGAGTCATTACTGTAATAACCCGGAAATATGAGCCATTTTAAATTTTTTATTTTGGCAATTTTAGCAAATTTGAATATTTAAAATGATTTATTTTAAATAATAATGGCCAGAAATTTATTTTGAATAGAATTAGAATGTATATATTTATTTGAATCGTTGTTAGAATATAAATATTTTATTTTAATTATAAAAGGAATTGAAAATGGCGCGGTAGTTCGAAAATTCGATTTTAAAGTTCAAATGAATGCACAGGATTCAAAATAAACCGTATTTTACCGAAACTAAAAATATTAGAATCTATTTGAAAATATCTTTCCAACGAATCCGAAAAATTGAAATTTCATAGCTGGAATAAAAAGTTATGCCCAGATCAAAATTCAGAATAGTCGCTATGGAATTCTAGCCCTTAAAAATGGAAATTTTGCAAACGACCTCTGTTTTCGACGAAACCACTTTTGTTGGATCCGGGATGTCAAGTTATTGCTAGATTCTAAAATTCATAATTTTTCGAATCAATATGTGAGCATGGCGAGGGAAAACGTGTTTTGACAGTTTCAGCCAATTTCGATCGACCAGAAAATGGCCATTTTTCAAACGATCTCGGAATTTGACGAAATTCGTTTTGTTAGGACTGTATCGTCAATACGAAGCTAGAAAATATTTTTTAGGAATTTTTAGAGTCAGTAGGTGGCCCCAGTAAATTGAAATGTGCGTTCAAATTCAATATATAGAGTTATATTTTGATTTTGACGAAAACTGAACGAAACGGCCAAACTGGCTTACGATACATATCCCATTATGTTCAGAATGAGGGTATTACCCTAGAGGCGACAGTCGTTAGGTTTGATTATGAGTTCAAAAGAAAAAGTTACTTTTTCATGGATTAAAATAAATTAAATATTTATGATATATATATATATATATCCTCACCTATCCCTCTCTCTCTCCCTCACTTCTCTTTCTCGTTGAACTGATTAGAAAGAAAGAAAAACTCGATCGCAGGAGACGGCGCCTCCACATCCCGGGTCGCACCACCAACCCACGACCCCCCTCCTCTCGTACCTCCTCACTCCTTCACGATTCCACTCCCCAACCCCCCCTCACGCGCTCTCTCTCCCCTCTAAAACCCCCTCCCCATGAATGCCTCTGCCATAGCAGCCGCCTGCGACATCCACCGACCACCATGCCTCCACCCTCCGCGCTGCCACCATTTGACCAACGCCATCCCGACTTCCAAAAGCTTCAGTAAGTTTTTATTTCAATTCCTATTTAAAAAACTTGCTGAAGCTTTTGGATGTGGGGATGGCGTTGGTCAGATGGTGGCAGCGCGGAGGGTGGAGGCGTGGTGGTCGGTGGATGTCGGAGGCGGCTGTTGTGGCGGAGGCATTCGTGGGGAGGGGGTTTTAGGAGGGAGAGAGAGCGCGTGAGGGGAGGATCGCGGAGGAGAGAGGTGGTGCGAGAGGAGGGGGTCGTGGGTTGGTGGTGCGACCCGGGGAGGTGGAGGCGCCGTCTCCTACGATTGATTTTTTTTCTTTCTAATCGGTTGAACGAGAAAGAGAAGTGAGGGGGAGAGAGAGGGATAGGTGAGGATATATATATTATAAATATTTAATTTATTTTAATCCATGAAAAAGTAACTTTTTCTTTCAGACTCAGAATCGAACCCAACGACTGTCGCCTCTAGTGTAATACCCCCATTCTGAACACAATGGGATATGTATTGTAAGCCAATTTGGTCGTTTCGATCAGTTTTCATCAAAATCAAAATATAACTCTATATATTGAATTTGAACGCACATTTCAATTTACTGGGGCCACCTACGGACTCTAAAAATTCCCGAAAAATATCTTCTAGCTTCATATTGACGATACGGTATAACAAAACAAATTTCGTCAAATTCTGAGACTGTTTGAAAAATGGTCATTTTCTAGTCGATCGAAATTGACTGAAACTGTCAAAACACATTTTCCTTCGCCACTCACATATTGATTCGAAAAATTATGAATTTTGGAATCTAGCAATAGCTTTACATCCCAGATCCCACAAAAGTGGTTTCGTCGAAAACAGAGGTCGTTTGCAAAATTTCCATTTTAAGGGCCAGAATTCCATAGCGACTATTTTGAATTTTCAACTGGGCATAGTTTTTTTATTCCCGCTATGAAATTTCAATTTTTCGGATTCGTTGGAAAGATATTTTCAAATAGATTCTAATATTTTTGGTTTCGCTAAAATCCGGTTTATTTTGAATCCTGTGCATTCATTTGAACTTTGAAATCGAATTTTCGAACTACCGCTCCATTTTCAATTCCTTTTATAATTAAAATAAAATATTTATATTCTAACGACGATTCAAATAAATATATACGTTCTAATTCTATTCAAAATAAATTTCTCACCATTATTATTTAAAATAAATCATTTTAAATATTCAAAATTCGCTAAAATTACCAAAATAAATTTTTTAAATTGGCTCAGATTTCCGGGTTATTACAATTACACGTGGTATCAGAGCTTTGGTTATTTAAAATCTTTGGGGTACAGCTCGTTAGAACTGAACAAAAGACTCATCAGAGGTAGGAGTAGAAATATCCTATAAAACAATTCTCATCAGAGATAGGATCAGTAGCATCCTAGAGTGTGATACTCGTTAGAGATGGGGTTAGAAATGACCTAGAACGAGTTGAGAGTAATAAGTTTATAATTAACGTATTTGCGATTATATGTATAATCCAACCTCAGAAAATATGGATTATGAATATATAAAAGTTATATATATATTTGAAAAACTAATCAACTAATTGATTAATGATTGTGTTGAGTGATTTTTAGTTCAACTAATAAAATCATTGAAACCAATAAAAAAAATTGAGTCGGTTAGTTAAACAGTTTTTAGCTTCGTTCCTTTTCGAGGACGAAAAGACTTTAAGTGGGGGAGATTGTAACAACCCGGAAAATCAGAACCAATTTAAAAATTTATTTTAAGAAATTTTAAATAGAAAATGCATCACAATTTAAAAAAAATTCTATTATTAAATTAAATTATAAAAAAATATATAAAATATAATAACACCGTAAAACCTCTAATGTTATCTATGTAATAATATCACATCAAGTTCAATTTGAGATTATAAGTTTGAATTAGGATTTGAACGTCGAGATTTATGCTTGAATTTCTACTTTGTTTAATTTAATTTGTTCTTGAAAGATTGAATTAAATTTTAAGATTAAATGATTAAATTTATATTTAATTTAAGTTTCTTGATTATAAGATTACGTTTAATGATGGAAAGCCTAAATTTTAAAATTTAAATGTTGATTGACTTCACTTATGCAGGCGCTTGATTAATGCGCGTTCTAAATATACGAAGAGAAAGAAAATTAACTTTAAAATATTTTCTCAGTTAGATGTTAATAGCAAGGATGTTGTCCTTAAAGTCCAACAATCTTTTAATTACATGCCAAAAAAAAAGCCTTAGGAACTTTAATAACATTTATTAATTTATGTTGAAATATTGATTAAAAATAATGTATAGGTTCTAAATGAAATAAATTTTGATAATATATATATATGTATATGTATATACATATGTATATATCTTTGTCTGTCCTCTTAAATATTTCCCCTATCAATTTAAAATGTAACTTTTAGGAATTCAAAACGTAGATTACATATTCCAAACCTTCATTAATTAGTTTAATTTTGAAATGTGGAAAGATGTAAACATTCATTTCTAACAATAATATTTAATACTGTAATGTTAGTCACGATTTCTAACAATTAGCATTAATCTGGTATTCATTTCTTTCCGTTTATTCTCCCTCTCTTTAATTGCTATTTACTTTTGGAATTTTAATAAAATAAAAAGAATAAAAAGATTAAAGTTTGATTAGATATGTCTACATTAAATATTTCATTTTTAATGTAAAAGAGATTCATTGTTTGTACACGTGTTAACATTAAAATTTTCATTTTTAATGTAAATGAATCATTAAAAGAGATTCATTGTTTAATAAAAAAATGTTTTGACATTAAAATTTACATTTTTAGTGTAAATAATACAATAGAATTGTGTTCACATTGGAAATTATATTTTTAATGTAAAAGATGAATCACTAGAAAGGGATTCATAGTTTGATAAAACGTTTTAACATAATAAAAATGTTTTAGAAGTAGAAAATGTACATTTGTTAAATATTAACATTTACATGCAAACGAAGTTATAAACTTTCTAACAATTGGCATTAAACAATAAATCATGCATTAATTACATTCCCGTTTTCTCTTTACCTATGTTTTTCTTTTGAATTTTTGAATAGGAGATAAATATTGATTAGATTAACAGCTACCTAGTCAGCTAATTTATTTCATTTGTAATTCACTGCTTATGTATGAAGTGACCCGAACTTCCCCGGTCTCCGAAGAGAAGAGAAAGAACGAATTACTTTGAGAACAACACACATCGGAACGCAAACAGAAGAACATTTTATTGTTTATTACAACAATTCCATCAGAATACAAGAATTGTAATGACCGGCACTGGCAGAGGTATTATAATTAATTTATTTAATTACATAAATGGCGAATTAAAGGATTTAATGGTCGTGGAATTAAATAACTGGGAATATTTAATTAAAATAATAAATTAAATAATATATTTAATGCAGAAATAATCAAAAATATTGGAAATCACAATATTCTGTGAACTGGGTCGTCCCTTAGATTTAATTCAGCTTAGAGTTGATTATATTGACGAATATATTCAATCGACGTCAGTTTGAACGTATAATTATATTATAATTAAAATCGAGCTTGAAATGGCGTTGCAGTTCGCGATTTGGCGATTCGAACTTCAACTGAATGTACAGGATTCGTTTTAAACCGGATTTCTGTGAAATAAGAAACGCGTGGAGCTGGTGGAGTATATCTTTCTAGTGGAAGAGAAAAATGGGGATTTCGTCGTGTAGATTTTGATTTACGTCCAAATCAAATTTCAGAAAAGTCACTGTGGAATTCCTTTATAATTTGCGACGCTTTATTTACGTTATAAAAGGAATTTTCGATATAAACTAAATATCGATAAATCTAAAATCTGAAATATCAAACTGTAAATTCTGATATGATATTCTGGAGCTGTACGATATCATATGTGAAGATATACGATTATATAAATTTATTTATATTTAATTTAATTATATTTAAATATATTTATATATTTAAATGGGTCATCCAAAGCTTTAAAAATAGCCGGTTTTGCAAACGAAGTCGGAATTCGACGAAACTAGTTTTGTTGGATCCGCAATATCAAATAGTTGTTAGATTTCCAGTTTTGTGATTTTTAGAGTCACTGTGTGGTCGTACCGATTTTTAGAGTGAAAAACAGTCAGTATTTCGACAGTTAAAAATACGCTGTGTGAGCAAACGAAGTCGGAATTCGACGAAACAAGTTTCTTTGGGACCGTAATGTCGAACTCTAGCAGTAGGTCCAGTTTCATGAGTTTTGGGTATCGTGTTTGATCACACAAATTTTTAGAAAGGAAGAACGAATATAAAAATGATAAAAGAAAATATCTAAACAAAATATCTAGATATTTTGTCTTCCTATAAATACCCATACTTACTCCCTTAAACCCTAATGATATTTTTCTGCCGGCAAAGGAAAAATACGCCGCAAGTTTTCTCCAGTAAAACAATTCTCATCTTGAAAATTTCAAATCAAATCAAAACAATTTCCATAAATCAGTTCACTGGTATTTTCGGATCCACCTTGAGATGCTCTTCAACGCAGTAGCACTTTGGTGGAGCTCGACATCAATTTTCTGCGACTGGTTTGTGGACAGCAGACCTAGGGCTTCGTCGTTCCTGAAATTTGAGCATGGATCGTTGAAATGAAGGCTGGCGTTGGGATACAGGGGAGGAGGCGCACCTTTCGAGGTGATTTGGGGGTCTTCGGTGGTTGAAAGCGTCGGTGGGTTTTTCCTGTCTCCGTCGGTTTGGGTATTGACGCGATGCCAGGGAGGCCACCGAGTTGAACAAATTGGGGTTCAGGGGAAAGAGAGTTCGACGAGAAGCAAGAGGATGGTTGTTGTGTGCGATTCGGTGGGACATTGATGGAGAATTCATGTTGGAAGAATCGGTGTTTTGGGGAATACTGGAGATTTTGGTTTCTGGTTTAGGAGGAGGAAGGAGTATTAGTTGGACGTGGGTATCAAGAGGGTATTGGGCCCGATGGAAAAAGATAAGCCCATTCAAGAAGGAAAAGAAAAGTATATATGAATAAAAATGGTGAAGATGGGCCTATTATTATTTGTGAAGCCCAAACGATGTAACAAAGGAAGAAAAGGGAAAGTAGGAAGTGGGCTGATGTGTTGAAAGTGGGCCAGAAGTTTTCATAAAGGGTAAAGGCCCATTTATTTATTTTAAGTCCAAGTTTAACTAATTTAAAAGTGTATTAACTTTAAGTGGTCATAACTTATTCATATGAAATCAGAATCACGAACCGTAAGTTGCGTTGGGACCGTATGGACGGATACTTCGAGATGAAACTGACTGGGAGTGGATTGGAGCTCGTTTGGATTTATGGCGAAATAAATTGTTTGATTCAAATCAAATAACGATTTATCGTTCTTTAACAATGAACTGCAAATGTGAGTAAAACTCACCAACTCTGAACAGTTTATATTTTCATGTTGTATTTTTAGAACTGTTAAAATTGTCTGATTGTTGTGTGTTGGTTGATTGATTGAACTGCTAGTCAGTTAGTAGAAATATTATATATATATATATATATATATATATATATATATATATGTGTGTGTGTGTGTGTGTGTGTATATATATATATATATATAAACTGTTAAATATTTATATGTCGATTCTGTTTATCAGAATATTTAACAGTGAAGTGAAATCGATGTTATTCTATTGTCTAACATCTGTGATGCAGGGAAACAGGTTGGAGGAATCCGACTGGATTCCTCAACAGTTATTTTATTGTTTTTCATATATTGTTATATGATGGGATATAAAATCTATGGGCGATTATATGTGCTTGGACAATATTGAACATCATGATTTGATATGATTGAATAACATAACATACCGAAATGTTGATAAGGGGATTTTCAAAGTGATATTGAAAATAGGATATTTATAAATTGGAATATTTATAAATAAGAGATATTTATAAAGTGGAATATTTATAAATAAGAAATGTTTATAAATTGGAATATTTATAAATAGGAGATATTCAAAAAGGAAATAATTTCAAACCATTTTCTTTTTGAATGGAAAGGCCTGTGTGGCGGGTTTGGGGATTTTCCCGATGCTCCCGTTACAAAGGAGGTTATGGCGAATTTTTCAGAGAATTTAAGGAGTTAGAATGTTTCAAGAATAAATTTGAAAAGGGAATATTTGTAAACCACTTACAAATAGAATGAAAAAGGAAAACGTTATAAAAAGGGAAAACGTTATAAAGCAGAAACCGTTATAAAGAAGAAAACGTTATAAAAAGGAAATCATTTTTAAAGTGTAGAACCGTTATTTAAAAGTAAATCTTTTTAAATGAATAAAACGTTGTTAAAAGGAGTTAGTCGAATATAGTATTCGAGAAGAGTTAATCAGTAGGGTTAACCAGTTCAGTAGAGTTAACCAGTCCAGTAGAGTTAACCAGTCCAGTAGAGTTAACCAGTTCAGTAAAGTTAACCAGTCCAGTAGAGTTAACCAGTCCAGTAGAGTTAACCAGTCCAGTAGAGTTAACCAGTTCAGTAGAGTTAACCAGTTGAGTTAAGTACGTCGAGTTTACCAGTTGGGTTAAGTAAGTCAAGTTAACCAGTTGGGTTAAGTAAGTCGAGTTTACCAGTTGGGTTAAGTAAGTCGAGTTAATCAAGTCGAGTTAATCGATTAGAGTTAACCAGGTAGAGTTAGCCAGTTAGAGTTAACCAGTTAGTGTTAATCAGTTAGAATTAATCGATTAGAGTTAAAACGAACTAGAGTTAATCAAATATAGTTATTTGAGATAGAGTTAGTCAAACATAGTATTCAGGGTAAGTTGCCATCTCGTACGACTGCTAGCGAAATTCGCAGGGCTGTAAATAGCCTAAGGCGGTCGGATGTTTCCTGAGGGAGTCAGGTGTAACCATTGTGATCGCTACGATCTAGAGTCAAGCGAATGGAGTTAAATCGAATATAATTTATTCGATAAGAGTTAAATCAAGTTAAGTTGAATAAGTCGAGTTAATCAGTTAGAATTAATCAGTAGAGTTAATCAGTTAGAATAAATCAATTAGAGTTGATCAGTCAGAGTTAACCAGTTAGAGTTAATCGAATTAGTTATTCGAATAGAGTTAAACACAAAGGAGTTATCGAATTAGTTAAATCAAAGGAGTTATCGAATTAGTTATTCGAAAGGAGTTATCGAACTTGTTATTCGAAAGGAGTTATCGAATTTGTTATTCGAAAGGAGTTATCGAATTTGTTATTCGGAAGGAGTTATCGATTATAGTTTAATCGAAGGGAGTTATCGATTATTGTTTAATCGAAAGGAGTTATCGAATTTAGTTATTCGAAAAGGAGTTATCGATTTGTTAAATCGAAAGGAAAGATTATCGAATATCGTTTACTCAAGAGGAGATAATCGAATATAGTTTATTCGAAGGAATTATCGATTATTAGTTAATCGAAGTGAATAGAGTAAATCAAATAAAGTAAATCAAATAGAGTTAAGCAAATAGAGTTAATCCAAACGTAGGAGTTTTGGAAATGTTTTCCAGTAAGAACCAGAAATGTTTTCTAATATAGAAAACAAGAAATGGAAATGTTTTCCATTGTTAATAATGTATATTTTCTAAACTTAGAAAATAAGAAATATCGAATATAGGGAAACAGGAGATAAGTAAATAAATGAACTGAAGAGATTAATGTTAAATGATGTTTGTCCGATATAATTTCCATCTGAAATAATATCGTTGTTTGCACACTTGTTTTTCTTCGACAGTTAACTCACAGACTATTGAAGTTTTTGACCATTTTAACGTTGTTAATATGGAGAGACCGGTTGGATTATTATCCAAAGAACCACTCTGTATTAGCATAAGCGTTGCAAATCATATATGCCAAAGATAATTGAAGACGGAGTAAAATGCAAGGGTTGTTGTATAAGTCTTAGATAACAGTGACTAAGATGGATATACTGAATAGTGCCTTCGGTTTGTCCAGTCCCAAGACGAAGGTCTGACAGAGGATATCCAATGGATCGCGTAAGTTGATCTGTTCAAATGTATTCACGTTTGGTGACGGAGGAATTCGTTTCTCTAAGCTGTATACCCGTGTTATTTTTGGATAAGTCAATTTGTGATTTGGCGGGTATGACGATGTGACATTCTAAGTGAATGAGGATGACTTGTGTTGATGAATGTCTGACAGAGTATTTCCAGAGAGGTCACGTACATTGATTTCTTCAACCGTACCAAGAGTGGAAGCGGAGAAGGAAACTTCTTTTAGCTTACACGTAATGTATGGTTGTAGACGTCAATTAGTGATTTTCGATGGATCTGACTATGTGACATTCGAAGTGAATCTGATGTGATGATAAAGCGTAGCTTCTAGCCTCATCAACTGGTAAATGACAGAAATCGGGCAGGCAGCATGGCTAAGTCGGTCGCACCGAAGTAGGGTGTATAACCACCTATCTAGAGAATATTCATTTGTTTCTTAAATCTATCAATGCTGTCCCATATATATACGGGAACGGTTGCTGATCCCAACCGTTGGTGATATACATTCGATACACTCAAGCAAAATGAGTGGTCGGTCATGTGTGGCTGAGTTACAAGATGTTCTTGTTGAACTCCAGTGTATCGTTCCTAGAGTACACTGATCGGAAGGTGGTTCCATACCTTGTCATAGTTGGAAAACCAAATATCCAATACGTGCTTGCGGTTTGATTGTATACTATATGTAGAACGTGAGATGAAAACGTTTCTGCTAGATGATTATTATATTGTGTTGATAAACATTATTATAATATCAAAAGGTTTTTGATATAAAGATATTTTGGATTCTCATAAGGGAAAAACCCGTTCCGTTATACGGCGTGGTCTTATGAGATATCGTTTACTTGTTCAAACTGTTTTAAACTGTTTTACTCATACCAGTCCCATGACTGACCCGGAGTTTATTTTGTTTTGTTCTACCTAAACTCTTGGGTGCCTAAATTTGTACGGGCAGTCAAGTAGTTCAGGATTTTTCAGATCTATCTAAAGGAGCTTGGAGCAGGAGGCTTCAGCGTTAGTTATATAGAGTTTTGTTCCGCTGTGATGTAAGTGTTGTACTCTAATAAGTGCTATTGTATACATAACTGTTATATTTCAAAGTTATGTTATCTATTATATGTTATTCGTTCCGCTGTGAGGTTCGTGTTACTCTGATGTTGTGCTCTTCTTCTTCTTCCATTCTAAGTTTCTATCTTATCTATTCTCACCCTTTAATTTCTTTCATTAATTAATGGGATTTTTCAATGTTTTGGTTATCGACATCGAGCTTATGTCGATAACCAAAGTCGCTCAAAATCCGGGTCGTTACAAGAATATACAGAGTATGGATAAATATTATACAACAGGGAATATCAGAGATTTAAATTACATTTAAATACATAGCAGCGACAAATAATACAACACACAACTGAAAGAAATACACGGATACAGAGCTTTCCGAATATCACTTCAGCTATAAACCAGGATCCTGTGAATATGAATCTGCAAAACCAAAACTACTAGCTGCCCGTGTGGAATATAGAAGCACCCAGAGTTTAGTTTAAAACAATAAACTCCAGGTCAGTCATGTGACTGGTGTGAGAACTAAAACAGTTATTTAAAACTTTATTTTAAAAGAGAGTAATTCAAGGGACCACGCCGTATAACACGGAACGGGTTTCCTCCCAAGAACACTAGTGCATATAACAAAACAGCGCAATGCTTTTTGAAAAAATGAAGCTATTATAAGACCCAGGTCCCATTACACAATGCAACGCAAGCTGGAGGATAGGGTTTTCCCTTATAATAGCCAAACATGCTTGGTACGTTTAAAACAAATCATTTGATACTATTATAAGTATATAGTGTCAAAACAATTTCAATCATAAGTATCAATCATAGGCGGCATGGGTACCATATATCATGTCGCCATACTAGTTCTACAATTAAAACCGCAATGTCACGTACTGGAAATTGGATTTCCGTCATGAGTCGAGGCAAGGGGCAAGCTCCTCTCCGTTCGAGACACTCTAGCAAATGTCTCAGGACCACACACGGCGATCCTGGATCTTCAGGGCCGGTCCTCTCTTAGTTTTGAGGATTAATTATTCCTGAACACACATTTCCCGGTCCTTCCAGACCAATATCCGAGGCGCCTCGCATCCAACAACCACACAGGTAAAAAGTATATAAATGTCAGGGCTGGTAGGTCACTGACATCACCCATAGCTAGAAAGAAACGTCGTGCTCTCCCTGCCATCACTATCCCATTTTTGACTCATACCGAGGTTTGAGGCTCGCGAATTAACGCTATACAAAAAGCTATGCCACACAGGCCGTGCTTTGATCATCCACAACAAGACTTTGCTTTTCAACAGAAGCCTTGATCATCTGCCACTTAGGCATGCCACACAGGCAATCCATGCCATGTGATTGATATCTATCGATATATAACCTCTAAGCTCGTACATCTCAGAGAAGGGCGTTAAGTAAGAGAATAAATTCTTCGCCGCTAAACAGATATATATTTAATAGAAATTAATCAGAAAGAATAAAATCCAATGTCAGACACATAGTCCATTTACAAGTTCGTTCTGGGTCTGAACGAAACCGGAGGAACCTTATTCCTCGCATATCCACCGATCTCCAGGTACGTATGGACGATCACCAACTGATTCCCTCCTCTTGGGTGTACAGCCTAATCAAGATCATCAATAATCATCTAAACGACGTGAAGACCTCCGGACTTCAACCACCGTCTTCATCTTCGACTTCTCGTCGAATCGGTTATTTAGAATGGGTATGAACCCGGCCTTTCCGAATAACCCGCATATATAATAAACAAGTGTTACGCAACCACAACATACCCCTCATTCCAATTCAGAATATTCTTTTATTCAAAATTTCACATTCTTAGGGAAAGGTTCCCATTAATTTTATCAAAGATAAATTCGTTTAAATTTATTCTTTAATCTTCCTTTGGATATCATTTCAAACCATGTTAAGGTTTTCCAAACTAGTCCGGATTAGCGAACCACACCGAAGTAATTATTTATTTTATTTCTGAATCCCAACCTATTCATCCCATGGAACAAAACTGGTAATACTCCATATCTAACACCACAATGTTATCAGTAAATATTAATCACCATTTCACGTTCAAATCTTATTAAAGATTTAACTATCACTTTGGAGCAAAACTGGTGATACTCCATTCTCGATCATTTCAATCTAATTAAAGATTCATTAAAACTCCACTTAGTTTTAATCTTCCCAAAAATCAATATTTTGTCTTTAACTGGGTTAAAGAACCAATGTCATCTAAAAGACGGTTCACGATAAACCAAAAATCACTTTTCATTGTTAATCGGGTTAAAGAACAGGTGTTATTCAAAATATCGCTCACGATAAACCCCAAAAACCAATTTAAATTCAATTCCAATTAAATACTAATTAACTGGACAATTTCACTAAATCTTAATAAAAAGATTTATTCTTCTCTAAACTGGGTCCAAGAACAGTGTTATTCAATACACCATTCACGACAAACCCAAAATTTCATTTGATATTAAATACAAGGCTCTGAATAGAAAATATATCGGCTTATATTCAATATCAAATTCTAAAACCAACAAATATCATATTGGAAATAACGATATAAATATATCTTTCAAATTTCCACAACCATATGTGTATGTATAATTACGAAATGCAACATCGAAATACCCCGAAGATAATTTCGATTCAAATCCATTCCAATTCGTATATTGGAAATTCCTATTATTTTTAAAACCACTTCAAATCCAATTTATTTATTCAAATACATTGGATTATAATTCTAGTTCATAACTACTTCATTTCGATAAAAATATATTTTTATCCTTACAAATGTGCAATTTTTCGTCCCAGTTCTTTCCAATTCATATATTATGATTTTACACAAATTATTAATATTTCTAATAATTTTATCAAGGCCCGTACAGTCGGTTTTCGATAATGGCCACCGAACTGCACTTACAACGACCTTTTCCAAATTTGATTTGGCCATAATTCCAAATCCAGCCGTTAGATTTCAAATTTCTAATATTCAATGGTAAGCTCTTTCCGATATGAACCCAACGGTTCTGGTTTCAGGAGAATCCGACGGTCGGATCTCTCATAACGTCAATTCGAAGTCAATGGTCGAAATTCGCAAACTGTAGCGGCGCGGCACGTTTTAAATTCGTTTTCAAAACAATTTCAACTTCATATTCAATTTTAAATCAAAATTGAATATTTCATATCATTAATATATAAATGATAATATTTTCAAAATATTATATTTTGAAATCACTTTCTTTTCTATATTCATTATAAAAATGAATATAATCGATATGAATATCGGTCGCGTCAAAATGGCGCATATCTGATCAACACGGCTTTATATATTTCAATAACTTCGTTATTCCATTCAACAAAATGAATATTTTCTTCAATACATGAATATATACTTTATTCAACACATGAATATTTATTAATTCTTACTTACAATAAAAATGTGAATTTTGTTGTATAACTATTTTATTCAACACATGAGTAGTTTCAACACATGAATAGTTTCAACACATGAGTAGTTTCAACACATGAATATTCTCAACACATGAGTATTCTCAACACATGAGTATTCTCAACACATGAGTATCGTCAACACATGACTATTTATTCTATTCAACACATGAATCTTTATTTTATAATATTCTTTATTTTCCAAATTGAAATGTGGCCCAATCAATTACCATATAATGTTAATTATATGGATTCCATACAACACATGTATATAATAGCAATGATAAATAATCAACCATCATCCAAAGTGCACCACACAACTGCATAAGCATTAAATATGAAAAATTAATGCTTACACAGTCTGTCAATCAAACGATCGACATACCACTAAACAATTGGGATTAGTGTACGTCGAATATCATCCCAACACTCATGTGGAGTTTCAAATCAACAAACACATATTTTTATTTGTGCAGTTGGGCGATATGTAAAATTTATCGTCCCAATCAATATCCTTCAAATAGGTGTACAAACAAATCGTCTGATTTGTAAATGAATATTTATTTATTCACATTCAGGATAAAAATTATATTTTTAACTATATAATATTTTATTTCAACACATGAATATATTTCCATTCATTCCACATCACAATCAATTTTCACAACACAAAAAAAATAATCAAACAAGTCGTCCATGGTCTGTGGACGACGGGTGTCGGGTGCTGCTAAGCACCGTCTGCATCCTAGTATATAATTTTAACTAGAAAACAAGATTCAAAGTGAGAAGTTCTCACCGACTAGCTAAACCAATTCACCGCGACTCTTCATGTGTAGAAAATCGTCGCCGTTCTCGCCTTTTGTCACTTTCATTGTCCGTATCCACTACATATATAAAAATGACATTTTTATATTCTCTAATATATAAAAAACATATTTTTATAACTACGCCATATGGATAAAAATCACATTTTTATAATGCTATTATATAGATAAAAATTCTATTTTTATACCGCTACTATATAGATAAAAATTCTATTTTTATTCTAAACCTTTTCTAAAAAAATCACATTTTTATATGGTTATCAAATATATAAAAATCATATTATTATTTCACTTTCATATAAAGAAAAAAATCACATTTTTATTTACTAAAAATTATATTTTTACATAACCAAAGATCGTATTTTTATCCTATTAAAAATCTAATCTTTTCTTCTATAAAGATCTAATCTTTAAAATCGATAAAAATCCGAACTTTCTTACCTACCACATCATATATAATTTACCATTCACCTTAAATCAAAATAAATGAGTAAAAACTCACATTTTTACTGTAAAAATCCTTTCTTGGTCGCCGGAGGGGATCCACCTCGGCCTGAGGTGGGGGCCACGGTCGCTGACGTCGGGGGGGAGGGGGGTCGGGGTAGCACCTAGGGCGGCAGGGGTCTGTGGTGGAGGTCTTGGAGTGCTTCAGGGGGGGATGTGCGATATGGGTTCGAGGGGGGGGTAATGGGTCTCGCGGTGGAAGGAGAAAGGGGGAATCGGAGAAGGCAATGGGAGGAGGAAGTGGTGAGGTGGCATCAGTGGTGGAGGGCGGCTGGCGCGGCAATAGGCGGAAGTATAGGGGGTGATCCCCTTTTTGTTTTTTTTTTGTTTTCTTAAATCTGACGGTGAGAGAGAAAGATAGGGGGAGAGGGTTTTTATTGAAATTTTTTATATTATTTTATTTATTTATTCCATAAAGCAACTTTTTATTTCGAATTCAAAATCAAACCCACCGACTGTCGTCCACAGGTAATTACCCCCATTCCGAAAACAATGGGATATGTTTCATAACCCATTTCGGCTGTTACGATCAGTTTCCGTCAAAATCCAAAATATAACTCCATATATTGAATTTGAACGCACGTTTTAATTTACCGGGGCCACATACAGACTCAAAAATTCTAGAAAAATTATTTCTAGCTTCGTATTGATGATACGTTCCTAACAAAACTAATTTCGTCGAATTCTAAGACCGTTTGAAAAATGGCCATTTTCTGGTCGATCGAAATTGACTAAAACTGTCAAAACACGTTTTCCTTTGCCACACTCACATATTGATTCGAAAAATTACGAATTTTGGAATCTAGCAATAATTTGACATCCCGGATCCAACAAAAGTGGTTTCATTGAAAACAGAGGTCGTTTGCAAAATTTCCATTTTTAAAGGCCAGAATTCCACAATGACTATCCTGAATTTTCAACTGGGCATAACTTTTTATTCCCGGTATGAAATTTCAATTTTTCAGATTCGTTGGAAGGATATTCTCAAATAGATTCTAATATTTTTGGTTTTGCTAAAATCCGGTTTATTTTGAATCCTGTACATTCATTTGAAATTTGAAATCGAATTTTCAAACTACCGCGCCATTTCCAATTCCTTTTATATTTAAAAATAAATATTTATATTCTAACAACGATCTATATAAATATATACGTTCTAATTCTATTAAAAATAAATTTCTTGTTGATATTATTTAAAATAAATCGTTTTAAATACTCTAAATTCACTAAAATTGCCAAAATAAAAATTTTAAACTGGCTTAGAATTCCGGGTTGTTACAATCTCCCCCACTTAAAACTTTTCGTCCCCGAAAAGGAACGAAGCTGAAAGTTGTTTTACTAACCAACTCAACTTTCATTGTTTTCTTTACGGCTTAAGTTCTTCAACTTTTCAGTTTCTAAGAACTTTTCAAAATTTTCAAAAAATTTGGCTAAAACCCTAAATTTCCGAAAAATTTCGCCCTAACCTCCCCTGCACCGGGAGCATCGGGATATTTCAAATAGCCTCCCATGGCCCTCACCAATCCAAAAGAAAAAGCCAAGCGGCTAGCCAATCGCCTCATAAAATCACCCAAAACCCAAGAAATTTGTAAACATGTACCTATTTGTCGGGCAAACAATTTTATTCCTCTGCTCTAGCTTCCTTGCTATGACCTGTTCAATAGATATACATGTATATGCATGCAATTGTAATCATTTTTCAATACAGTTCAATATTTGATTCAATTTGGTTAAATGGTTCAAAATTTTAATAAATGAAATCAATAATCAAACAACACAATAATCAATCAATTAGTGGATTATCGTTTCAAATTCGTAATTTGTTATATATACAGAAAATCATGTTTTTGGTGCCAAATCACAACAATAAGCCCTATCTAGTTTTGGTTCTCACACCAGTCTAATGGAAATATATAGAAATTGTAGCGACCCGGAATTTTCGACGCTTGAATCCAGATACTAACACGTCCCGTATCCAAACTCAAATATCGAAAACCCAGAAAGCTAATAGAAAGAAGTTAGAGGGTGAGAGAAGAAAGAAAGAAATATTAGAATAGAAGAATAAGAAGACCAAAGTCTCACAGCGGAATGGACAAAATATAATAATCAATCATACTTAATACAAAAGAACTGTATATATGATTACAACATCAGAGTATACATTCAGATCAATACACAACGGAAATAACTAGTACCAGTATATATGGAATACTTCTCAACTTCGACTCCTTCTCTGGAACTCCAAGCGAAATATAACCTGTAAATATACTCGGTCTGACCCGAGCATATTTGATTTAAAACAAAATTCACCCGGATCAGTCTGAAATACTTTCAGTGATAAATTCATACAGCAACCAACTTGTTTAACTTTGAAATCCTTTTGAAACAAAGGATAATAGTAAGACCAGCCCACACATAAACACGGACGGTTTTTACCTTACTATAACCCAAATCGTTTTGAAATCAATATCTTCTTCTGATATTATCATAGTGTCTAAATACAAGTAAATAGAATCTAGCAGAACGCTTGCATCTCACGCTCCACATATATAGTATGCAATCAAAACCGCGGGCGCTTATTGGAGATTGGATTTCCAACTATGACAAGGTATGGGACCACCTGCCGATCGTGTATCTCTAGAGATGAATACACTGGGTTCAACAAGAACGTCTTGCAACCCGGCCCACACTTGACTGACCACTCATTTCTCTTGAGTGTATCGAGCATATTGTCACCTTACGGCTTTTTGTCGCGCGACCACCGTAATCCCCGGGAGATACAGAAATGAAAAGAACTAACAAATATGAATATTCTCTAGATGGTGACAATACACCCTAATGGGTACGACCCACATAGCCATGTTGCCTGCCCGATTTTTGTCATTTCCTGGTTGTTGAGGCTTGAGGCTATAATCGACTTTTGAAATAGCTGGCCACCATTCACATCGTCCACATACGTCATCCAGGTACAGGATGAACCGAAGGTACTCTCCTATTCCATCCAATATGGGAATCACCCCATGGATCAGCAGCGAGAAGTCCTTGCAATCCGTAGATTTCAATTACGACAGAATCACAGTATATCTCTAGGGATCAGCCAGAGATTGTAAGTGACTCTTCCGCTTCATGAAGATCTACGGTCTTCAATTTGCTCCATCTCGATCCTCGTCTTCAGTGTATTCGTATTTATTCGTCGAAATGGTTTTCGAATATAAATTCGATCCCGGTCTTTTCGTACCAACATCGTTGGGTCAGATTTTGATAGTCGGTTATTTAACTATCAAAATAAACAACCATAAAAAGAAAACAGATCCATTGGTTTATACACAGCATCACTTGCCGTTTAAAAACAATATCTCGGTTGAAATACCCAATATATAATATATTGGTTTAATATATAATTATACTTGAATCCTTTTACTTATATACTTAGAAAATATCTTAAAATCATATCTAATTTAACTTTCAACTAATACTTCAAATACTGCTATGATGTTTCTTGTTATCTTATCGATTCAACAATAATTACGACATCTTCTTTGGATTCGTTATTTGAATACCAAAGTTACCCGTTACCCTTTTAGAATAATCCCATTAAAACCTCCTTCCATAACTTTGAAAGTATCGTTATAATCCCACCTATGACGGCCCGCCTCGCACCAGCCTGCATTTCCTCCGAAAGTGCGCTGTATACATGCCCGACTAGCACAGAACGGTCGCCAAGGAAAAGAAAGAAGGAAATGGACTAATCAAGGGACCTGTAGAATGTCTCACATCGCATGGAATAAAATATAATAATAATATACTTGACATAAAACAGATGAGACAGTGCATAAGCTGATAACTAAAGTTAACATCAATCATCAGAGCAGCGGAAATCCAAATACAGCTTATTACAACTTTTCAAATTTACTGTC
This sequence comes from Allium sativum, assembly GCA_030737875.1. Classification (NCBI taxonomy): domain Eukaryota; kingdom Viridiplantae; phylum Streptophyta; class Magnoliopsida; order Asparagales; family Amaryllidaceae; genus Allium; species Allium sativum. The sequence continues at coordinate 896,517,935 of CM060920.1, forward strand.
TCTAACAAAAGAAAGCTAAAGTAGAAGATGCACCACCAATGCCCAAGCAGTGATCTTCAACAACACAGGGAGAATACTATATATATTACGTGGAAGCCTCCTGCTCGTCTCCGGATCATTTACCCGTGCATCACCAGCTAACCTGTCTCTAGTCTGCTCGTGTGAGCACCCAGAGTAATAAGAGGAGACATAAAACTCTGGGTCAGACATAAAGCCTGATATGAGCGATAAGCATCTAAATAGAATAATAACAGGTATACTAAACCATACCTGAACCCGGACCTGCAACCAAAGAGTTAGTACCACATACCGTACAGTACTCCAAGGTGCCATAATGAATAGTGTAAAGAATACGGGGATGGGGTGTGCATGTCATAATGATAGCAACCAAATCAACAATAGCAACCATCCTCACATCTCTCACTCAGTGCATAAAGCATACGACATCTACCACCTTGGAACACTAGACAAATTGAGGTAACGACGGATCCCGACTTGTAGAACCCTGCTGTTACCAAGCTAAACACATGGAGTCATGACCAAACATTTCAATGACCCACCATATTGGTCATAGCCGTTGGTCCTACCAATGCCATAATGGCCTTGAATCCGTCTTCGTACCTCCTACCATAGTGGTCCAAAGCTATAGACATCGATAGCCCCTTAACACTCGTCCCGCAGCAAAGCCCAATCATGAAGCGAACTCGTTGATTCCCATCTGGATCTTGAGCTCTAGCTTCTCATTTGGACTTCCTTTGCATCTCGGGTTTGGTCGAATTGGAGTGGGTCTTCAGAAGAGTTGTCACGCAGTAACAGTCCTAGAATTCGGTTCGGTTCGGTAGTCATCACCCTCGTCGGTTCGGTTCGGTGGTCATCTTTTCATTCGGTTCGGGTCGGATACTCCACTTCGGGTCGGGTCGGTGTCCTCCTCCGGGTCGGGTCGGGTTGCTGTCTTCCTTCGTGTTCCGATCCGCTCCCACGTTTCTTCACGTATTCCAATCCGATCCCCACTTGCTGTCTGATCCGCGTGGCTTTCCCTCTTACTAGTCCTCCAAAGAGTTTACTTCCGATCCGAGCCCTGCGTCTCCAAGTCGATCCGATCTGGCCTCCATTACTCTTCCGATCCGATCCCCATGTCCACTCCAACTCTAAGTAAACGGCCTTCCTTCTCGCCAAGCCTCCTCCAGTGACAAGTTCCAATCCAGTTCGAATTCCCTTGGTCAGTTCACAAATCCGATCCGACCCCTTACTCCGATCCGATCCGGTTCGGAACCTGCACATTTCTGCAACTCCCCCCCGAGCTTTCTACGCCATTCGACGACGTTTTCGACCAATCTAACTATTCTAATCAATCATAAAACATACCATAGAGTCATAGCAACATGTAAGAGCAACCACAAACACCAAACAACAATTCAAATGAATCAAAACGGATCAAAAGTGGCCAAAACTCCTTATTTTCCCTTAAGCATGTTTAAGTAAAACTAATTATAGGGTTAACAAAACTTAATCAAATCGAACCAAATTTCTAACAGAAGCATAAAACATTATTTAAGAATTTCTAAACATTTTTCCAGAATTTATTAGTGTATAAATTCGCTAATCTTCACTAATTACCCTTAATTACCGTAATTAGTGCAAAAACTATGCAAATCACTCACCTTGGCCACAAAATAGAACACAAAATCTGAAATACTCTCTGTTTGGGTCGAATTCCTATGTATAGCAGCAGCTCCAACCTTGCTTTGTTGCTATTTCGCCTTGCTTTGATGTAGTTTAGGCTTAATCTTCACTAAAAATGTGTTTTGGAGTGGTTTTAGAGGATGGAAGCCATTACCAAGGTCTCAAGAAGGTTTGTGGCGGCTCAAAACTGAAATGAAAGTGATTTCCTAACCCTAATCAGCCCTCCTATGCCTCTAAACCCGAAATTCCCCTCTGGGCCTAGCTGCTAATCACCCGGTTAAGCCCAATTAAGCTGTTTTTCACCATCTGAAACTTGTTTCAGCCATATCACCCAAACGGTGAGTCCGTTTGGCTAATGTGACCACTCTACGGAATTGTAAACCATCATCCGGAGCCAATAGAAGTGGTTTCAGGTCAAAATTCCTTTCCAGTCAAAAGTTATGGCCAAAACAGTGCCGACTAGGGGTAAAATGGTCATTTAAAAATTGGGAAAAATCATGAACATGGGAAATGACCCCAGTGGTCATCTCCCAAAGTTACATGACCATACGACTTCGTATGTGAAAGAAATAAATATTCTACGATCCTATAATGCGTAGAATACGGGTCGTTACACTCTCCCCCCTTAAGAAATTTCGTCCCCGAAATTCCTTAACCCAAACATACAAAGGATCCCGCATGCCTAACAACCACATACTACAATCAAACATGCAAAACAAGCAACCAAGCCTATCCTAGCATGCGGAAAACTATATCGAAGTCAAAATCTTACCAGGCAAAGAGTTCTGGGTGCGTCTTCCTAATATTCTCCTCTGTCTCCCAAGTACAGTCATTCTCATTCTCACCCCACTAAACTTTGACTAATTTCACCACCTTCCTTCACACTGCCTCGTATCGTCCCCAACAATACGCATCGGTCTGTGGCTCCATACCGCCTCGGATGCTATCTCGATATCGCTCAGCTGATTCGGTGAAATAGTCATATCGGGGTCATGTACTAACTTTCTTAACTGGGAAACATGAAATACGTTATGAACTCCTGCCATCTTGTCTGGTGACTCAACTCTACTAGATGCAAATGGTCATCTCATAATCAAAATCCAATACACAAGCTCTCAAAAGATCTTCCAATATTCGATTCACCCTCTCTGTCTGACCATCTGTTTGAGGATGATATGCGGTACTGAGATGTAACTCTGTTCCCAACGCCTCTTGTAAGCTCTTCCAAAACCCACTAGTGAACAGTGGATCTCGGTCGCTCACAATGCTTTTTGGTACTCCATGAAATCTCACTACCCACTTCATATACAGTTATGCCAAGTTGGCTACTGTTCTATTTGACTTGACTGGAATGAACCTTGCACTCTTGGTCAATCGATCCACAATAACCCAAATACTATCATGGCCTGGCCTAGTCCTTGGTAACCCATCAATGAAGTCCATTGATACTTGTTCCTATTTCCATTCTGGGACTTCCAATGGTTGTAATAGACCACTAGGCTTCTTTTGCTCGGCCTTGACTAGTTGACAATTCATGCACTTGGATATAAATTTTCCAATGTCTCTCTTCATTCCTTCCCAGTAGTAGGTCTGTCTCATGTCTCGATACATCTTATTACCACCGGGATGTATAGTTAGTTTTGAGTGATGACATTCTCTAAGCACTTCATCTTTCAATCCATTGACATTGGGTACGACTAGTCTTCCATCCTTTCTAAGCCATCCATCTCGATCAAGCCCATACTTGTTCATCTCCTCATCGATACCCATCTCTAACTTGGAGATGATTCCCAGTAGGTTAGGATCGTCCCTCTGACTAGAGCCGATCCGCTCAATCAAAGTGGGTCTGACCGTCAAACTTGCTAACATTTCTGGATTCAGTTCGCACTTTGGTCTGAAATCAAACCCCGTGATATACTCCAGTTGTTTCCATTCTAGAAACATAGCCCCTAAACTGGCATGTCTTCTACTCAATGCATCAGCCACCGCATTGCCTTTTCCCAGTGTATATGCGATGCCAAAGTCATAGGAAGCCAAGAATTCTAACCACCTTTGTTGCTGGAGATTTAGATCCTTCTGGGAGAAGAGATACTTCAACGACTTATGATCTGTAAACAGCTCAAATTTTTCTCCCAAAAGATAGTGTCTCCACATCTTTAACGCGAACACGATCGCTGCCAATTCTTAATCATGGGTAGGGTATCTTTTCTCGTGCGGTTTCAATTGCCGACTTGCATAAGCTACAACCCTACCGCCTTGCATCAATACAACACCCAGTCCGGTACCACAGGCATCCGTGTATACCGTCATTTCTTCATTCCCCTTAGGAATGACTAACACTGGTGCGCTTGTCAACTTGTCCTTTAGACTCTTGAATGCATTCTCGCACCTTTCATCCCAGACAAAAGCTTGATTCTTCTTAGTCAACTGGGTCAATGGTGCTGCTATCTTGGAGAAACCTTGGATAAACTTACGATAATATCCAGCTAATCCCAAGAAACTTCTTACATCTGTTGCATTCTTGGGCGTAGGCCAATCCTGTACCGTAGCCACCTTCGCCGGGTCCACGGCAATACCATTCTCTGATACAACATGGCCCAAGAACCTCACTTCCCTCTTCCAGAAGTGACACTTAGAAAACTTTGCTTTCAATTGGTGTTTTCTCAACACCTCCATCATTATTCTTAAATGTTCCTTGTGTTCTTCCTCTGTCCTCGAATAGACCAAAATATCATCAACGAACACAAGGACAAACTTATTCAACTGATCTCTGAATACCCTATTCATAAGATCCACAAAATATGCTGGGGCATTGGTCAGCCCGAATGGCATGACCAACCACTCATAAAACCCAGACGGCGTCCGAAATGCCGTTTTAGCTATACTCTCAGCTTCCACTCTAAGCTGATGAAAATCTGTTGCGAGATCTAACTGAGAAAATACTCTCGCGCCACTCAACTGATCGAACAAATCGTCTATCCGCGGTAGAGGATACTTGTTCTTCCTCGTTACTTTATTCAACTCGCGGTAGTCTACACACAAACGAAGGGAACCATCCGCCTTGGTAACACAACTGGTGCTCCCCATTCAGAAACACTCCTTCTGATAAATCCCTTCCTCAAAAGATCGCTGACTTGCACCTCGAGCTCTCGCTGCTCCCTTGGTGCCATACGACGAAGTGGCATCAGTATAGGCCTGGCATCCTTTACCAAATCAATACGAAACTCAATCTCTCGGTGTGGTGGAAGTCCGGTCACTTCTTCGAAAACATCCGGATACTGGCCAACCACGGGCAAACCTGACAACTCACTATGCGGAATGTCGATGGAGTTTAGAAAACTAGCCAATACCCCCTTACTGGGTAGACCACCAAACACTATCCTCCGCCCATCATCCGCTCTAGCTGTCACTAAAAAGCCCTCACAGTCTACCACCACCCCGTATCTTTGGAGCCAATCTACTCCCAAAATAATGCCAAACCCAGTAAAGCCCAAAACAAAGCAATCACAAACAAACATGCACCCATGACTCGATAGGACCACATTACGACAAATCATGCTAAGGCTAGTCAAACCACCAATCGGGTTCGTCACTACTAAAGGTCTATCGACAATCTCGGGCTCCAATCCCAACCTATCTACCAGGTCACTAGATATGAAAGAACTGGAAGCTCCGGTATCAAACAAAATTCTAACAGGAACATCATAAACAGAAAGCATACCTTGAATGACGACATTCTTTCCCTTCTCCGCCGCAGTTGGGGCATTCGACGTAGAAGGAATAGCATTGAGAGCATATGTTTTCACCATTTGCTTTTCTTTAGGGGGTTGCAGACACTTGTCCTTGTGATGTCCCATTTGGCCACAGTTGAAGCACTTCCTATCCGCTGGCTTGGCTCGACAATTACTAGCATAATGGCCCTCCTTACCACAGTTGAAGCACTCAACATCTTGCTTATTCTTTTTCTTCTGGCCATCCTTAGTCCGACTCTGGTTTCTTTTATTCTGTGAACCACCCTTGCCTCCACCACTTGCTTGTGTCTTTGGCTCATCTGCGGATGCAACCTCAGTCTTCGACTTGGGGTAGAGACTTTCTGATCTTAATGCTTTCCCCACAATCGACTCAAACGTCTCATCGATGTGGTTAATAAGCCTTTCCCCTAAGTACTGATCCAAACCAGTTATAAATTTCTCATTCTTCTTGTCGGCAGTATCAATAAGAGATAACCCATACTTCGACAAAGTGTCGAATTCAGCAATGTACTCCGAGACAGCTCTGCCATTTTGCTTGAGCTCCAAGAATTTCTTAAACAGCACTGACTTCTGAGCAGCTGGAAAGAACTTCTCGCTAAAGCGAGCCTTAAACTGCTCCCAAGTAATCTGATCTTCGGGAGTAGCTGCCTTTATAGCATTCCACCAATTCATTGCCCGCCCTTGCAGCTGACGGGACGCTAGCTTTCTCTTCATCGCATCCTCGATACCCAAATCCTCGAAGATACGCTCACAGCTATCCAACCAATCCTGAACATCTGTAGCCGACTCCGTTCCGTGGAACGACTTTCCTCCCAAGCTAGTATAATCCATATTTAGCTTGGCGAAATCGGCCCTAGGCGCCTACACCACTGCACCACCACCATTAATAGCATTAGAGACTGCTCCTTGAACCTCCCTAAGCATCTCTCTCATGAAATCAATGAACATCGTCCTCATGTCGGGAGCATTCCCATTATTGGCCCCTCTACCGGTACCTCTAACATATCGGCTCATCGTCAATCTGAAAAAGGAAACGATTAACGACCCCATAGTGGTGCTAGTGCAGCACGACTTCATCCTTATACTACTAATAGTATATGTATAGCTTTTGAAAAACCAAAATAATCACAAATACGCTCTCTCGTATACGTATATTATCTCTCCCTGATAACTTCCCTAGGTTAACTACGCAACCTAGAGCTCTGATACCAAGTGTGACGGCCCGCCCCGCACCAGCCTGCATTTCCTCCGAAAGTGCGCTGTACACATGCCCGACTAGCACAGAACGGTCGCCAAGGAAAAGAAAGAAGGAAATGGACTAATCAAGGGACCTGTAGAATGTCTCACAGCGCATGGAATAAAATATAATAATAATATACTTGACATAAAACAGATGAGACAGTGCATAAGCTGATAACTAAAGTTAACATCAATCATCAGAGCAGCGGAAATCCAAATACAGCTTATTACAACTTTTCAAATTTACTGTCTCTAACAAAAGAAAGCTAAAGTAGAAGATGCACCACCAATGCCCAAGCAGTGATCTTCAATAACACAGGGAGAATACTATATATATTACGTGGAAGCCTCCTGCTCGTCTCCGGATCATCTACCCGTGCATCACCAGCTAACCTGTCTCTAGTCTGCTCGTGTGAGCACCCAGAGTAATAAGAGGAGACATAAAACTCTGGGTCAGACATAAAGCCTGGTATGAGCGATAAGCATCTAAACAGAATAATAACAGGTATACTAAACCATACCTGAACCTGGACCTGCAACCAAAGAGTTAGTACCACATACCGTACAGTACTCCAAGGTGCCATAATGAATAGTGTAAAGAATACGGGGATGGGGTGTGCATGTCATAATGATAGCAACCAAATCAACAATAGCAACCATCCTCACATCTCTCACTCAGTGCATAAAGCATACGACATCTACCACCTTGGAACACTAGACAAATTGAGGTAACGACGAATCCCGACTTGTAGAACCCTGCTGTGACCAAGCTAAACACATGGAGTCGTGACCAAACATTTCAATGACCCACCACAATGGTCATAGCCCTTGGTCCTACCAATGCCATAATGGCCCTGAATCCGTCTTCGTACCTCCTACCATAGTGGTCCAAAGCTATAGACATCGATAGCCCCTTAACACTCGTCCCGCAGCAAAGCCCAATCATGAAGCGAACTCGTTGATTCCCATCTGGATCTTGAGCTCTAGCTTCTCATTTGGACTTCCTTTGCATCTCGGGTTTGGTCGAATTGGAGTGGGTCTTCAGAAGAGTTGTCGCGCAGTAACAGTCCTAGAATTCGGTTCGGTTCGGTAGTCATCACCCTCGTCGGTTCGGTTCGGTGGTCATCTTTTCATTCGGTTCGGGTCGGGTCAGTGTCCTCCTCCGGGTCGGGTCGGGTTGCTGTCTTCCTTCGTGTTCCGATCCGCTCCCACGTTTCTTCACGTATTCCAATCCGATCCCCACTTGCTGTCTGATCCGCGTGGCTTTCCCTCTTGCTAGTCCTCCAAAGAGTTTACTTCCGATCCGAGCCCTGCGTCTCCAAGTCGATCCGATCTGGCCTCCATTACTCTTCCGATCCGATCCCCTTGTCCACTCCGACTCTAAGTAAACGGCCTTCCTTCTCGCCAAGCCTCCTCCAGTGACAAGTTCCAATCCAGTTCGAATTCCCTTGGTCAGTTCACAAATCCGATCCGACCCCTTACTCCGATCCGATCCGGTTCGGAACTTGCACATTTCTGCAACTTTCCCCCGAGCTTTCTACGCCATTCGACGACGTTTTCGACCAATCTAACTATTCTAATCAATCATAAAACATACCATAGAGTCATAGCAACATGTAAGAGCAACCACAAACACCAAACAACAATTCAAATGAATCAAAACGGATCAAAAGTGGCCAAAACTCCTTATTTTCCCTTAAGCATGTTTAAGTAAAACTAATTATAGGGTTAACAAAACTTAATCAAATCGAACCAAATTTCTAACAGAAGCATAAAACATTATTTAAGAATTTCTAAACATTTTTCCAGAATTTATTAGTGTATAAATTCGCTAATCTTCACTAATTACCCTTAATTACCGTAATTAGTGCAAAAACTATGCAAATCACTCACCTTGGCCGCAAAATAGAACACAAAATCTGAAATACTCTCTGTTTGGGTCGAATTCCTATGTATAGCTGCAGCTCCAACCTTGCTTTGTTGCTATTTGGCCTTGCTTTGATGTACTTTAGGCTTAATCTTCACTAAAAATGTGTTTTGGAGTGGTTTTAGAGGATGGAAGCCATTACCAAGGTCTCAAGAAGGTTTGTGGCGGCTCAAAACTGAAATGAAAGTGATTTCCTAACCCTAATCAGCCCTCCTATGCCTCTAAACCCGAAATTCCCGTCTGGGCCTAGCTGCTAATCACCCGGTTAAGCCCAATTAAGCTGTTTTTCACCATCTGAAACTTGTTTCAGCCATATCTCCCAAACGGTGAGTCCGTTTGGCTAATGTGACCACTCTACGGAATTGTAAACCATCATCCGGAGCCAATAGAAGTGGTTTCAGGTCAAAATTCCTTTCCAATCAAAAGTTATGGCCAAAACAGTGCCGACTAGGGGTAAAATGGTCATTTAAAAATTGGGAAAAATCATGAACATGGGAAATGACCTCAGTGGTCGTCTCCCAAAGTTACATGACCATACGACTTCGTATGTGAAAGAAATAAATATTCTACGATCCTATAATGCGTAGAATACGGGTCGTTACACCACCAATTTTTTCATACCATCAAGCCCCTTATTATTTCCTCTTATTATTGGAATCTCCTTCTAAATATATTTCCAAATCCTTCTAATAACGTTACACTATTATTTTTCCCAAAATATTTTATTCTAACCCTTTCACCATTACGACTAATATCATCCTTCGATAATCCTGAAGTAGTTCAAGTTGGGGTATTTTAGTTACCTCTCAGACCTTGATCAACAACGTTCTTATCTTAAGATAAATATCCGTTGTAATACAAAAATCAACACCTATTTCCAATACGACAAATCCCTTTATAATTCCATCTTGATGAAATATCGTCACTTCTTTAAAAATGGCAATTCTATACCACATCTTGGGTTCGTTTAACTACTCTGATTCAAACTGGGGTTTACATTGGATTTCCCATTTCAAATTATCACTTCAATTCTTAATAAATAGTCAAATTTCAACATTGATTAAAATAAATCTGGGTTACTTAACCATTAACTACCCTCTTTAAATAAATGACTAATTAAATAAACAACTTCAGTTAACGTCGTTAACTTGTTCAACTCTTAACGATTAACCTATTGATTAATCGTTACTGATCTTTACATTTAAATTAATTAATAATTAATTAATCTAAATAATTTTATTCACTTTGATTTACATTAAATTAATATCAATATATATCCCTTCTAATTGTTACGTTAATTTTGATCACTTGAATTAGCTACATAAAATTGTTTAATGATCACTTATATAAGCACGTGCTTTGCACACGGTAGATTTTGGTTAAACCAATCTACGTATATATAGATGTGGTTGGTTTATTCTCGTTTTAAAACTCCACTTAAAATAATATATTTAGCCAAAAATAATTTTATAACTTCTTTTCTGGTGATTCTCCTGACGATGAATCGATCTTTGCAAAACGGTGTATATCTAGGTCATCTGCTATTTATTTTGCAATCAATACTATATATTGATTCAAGTTCAACCACAATCAACAACCAACAAGGTTTAAAGTCAACAGGTTTTGAACAGTTCATATAAAATATGAAATTACAACATATTAAATATTTGAGGAACCGGTTTGATTCCTTCTACCTGTTCTTCCCTACAACACAGACCATTATAATATTTCATATCAGTACATAGAAATATTTTAAACGACGATAATATAATTAACGTCAACCATTAAAGCAACCATAGGCATCCAAAGCATCCAATCAACCAATTAAATTAAATTATACGAATTTAGCACATCCTAATATTTCAGAAATGTGTGAGAATTTACTCACCTTTGTTTCGATCGGCGGTTCGTGCGTTTTAAACTGACGTTTAAAATTAAACTGAAACTTGACTGCTTTCGGCCATGTCTGAATCTGTTCAGCAACGCAATATCCTTCGCTGTGATTCCATCGTTTCCGATTTCGCGCAAATTCTGATTTCGAATGATCGTTTTACGCTGATAACAACATATAATTAAAACATTGTACTTTAAATTAATTAGTTTATTAACTAACTTAATAAATATATTTACCGTTAACAGCCCGTTAACATGTCATCCGTACACTATTATCAGTGGCACCAAGCCTCACTTCTCGTGTTCACCATCAACGTTCATGTTTGCACCTTTCCGACATCTGCTGAGCTCCGTTTGTCTTCCTGCGGTTTCCATTGGTTACAGTCCACTCTTAAGATTTAACTCCTTCACTACATCAGCTCTCCTATTATCTCCTCCTTCCTATTTCTTACTTGCCACAGTACATCACTGTATGATCTTTCCGTTGTGGATGAAATGGCCGAAGCCATCCATGATTTCCCTGAAATGATTCCTCCTTTCGGCATATTCTCTGTAACCATTCACCCGTACATCTTCTAAATGCAACCGCACCCTTTTTTCTTTTCAGATTTTCGACGAACTTTTTTTTTTACTTCCTGCACAGTAACTCCACCGAAAAGAATACATAAAACCAACTTCCGCCATCCGATTACCTTCCCAGACCACTAACATATAAACACAGTGCGGTGTCCTCTTCAGCTTCTTCAATGAACCCGCGCCAGTCTCCGACCTCCTGGACAACGGTCGCCATGCCTTCATCTTCGAGTTTACTGTTTATATACTAAGATGTAAGCTTGATTTTTTTATATTTAAAACCTTTAAAACTCTCGGCAGTGAAGAAACCCTGGAGCAAAGATGAAGTCGTGCTCGTGTATTTATAGGAGGATTTACCAAAGGATAAGAACACAGTTGCATCACGTAGGTTTACAGAAAAAAGAAAGGTTTGCAGTGTGTGGTCATAGACTGTGCGTTTTCAGAAGTTAGAGGCAGTGCATTTGGGAAGCTGCAGGTAGAAGTGATGTTAGAGGACGCTTGTAGAAGTTTAAATCACGAGAAAGATTGAAGAGAAAGGCCAAGAGAGGAAGACAGATCAGGTAGCTATGTATAGCCCGAGATAGGTAGAAGTGTAATATCATTTCAGAAAGATATATATATATATATATATATATATATATATATATATATATATATAAAGTACAATTGTTTTGATTTTACTTTATATTTATACTTCGTGCTTAAGTATTAGGATAGAGATACAGGTAGGAGACAGTGATGATTTGTGTACTGTTATTCGTAGAGTAGACTAATATATAACCACACTTAGGTCTGCATAGCTACTGATGGGTAGAAAAAGATTGTTGTAAAGTCATGGCATGAAGTCATTTCCAATGGGACGTGCATGTGAAGTCTGCCGGGAGAATTAGAATAGGGTGTGCATGTTTTCTTTAAGCTTAAGATAGATTTTATACGTATTTGGTACTCTGTTACCTAGAATTCCGTTAATGTACAGAAGGCCGTCGACAGAAATAAAAATATGATTGTGTCCAGCGATGTGTCACGATCCCAAAAATATAATATTATCGGTAGTTTGACTTATTCTGTGAAACCCCAAAATGTCGATATAGGGTGCAAAATACTCCAAATAAAAAGTTGTTTATTTTGCGAATTAAAAATTACAGTAAAATTCTAAAAATTAAATTATAACTACGCCCCAAAGGACTTATCCAAATTCGAATCCCATATGCAGTTATTTCAAATAAACTGTTACGGTCGATGAACGATTCTATAGCGACTATTTGAAAATTTTATTTGGACATATCTTGCAATCTATACGATGAAATCTCCATTTTCCACTTCCGTTAGAAAAATACTTTTCAACAAATTCTAACGTTTCTTGTTTCGAAGAAATCCAACTAATAACGGACCCTGTACGCTCTGTTGAAGTTCAAATCGAAATATTACGAACTACCGCGCCATTTCGAGTTCGTTTTATATTAAATGAATATAAACGTTTAATCGTCGTCTTAGAAACGAATTCCATATTAAATCCCTTAATATAATATTTAAAACCAATTTAAATATTCAATTCAAATGGTCGAAAAATTCAGGTTGTTACATTCTTTCCCCCTTAAAATAATTTCGTCCCCGAAATTGCTAGGTAAAAAGAATGCTCCAACCGCCATAATTTTCAAAATAATTAATTCAAAAATATTTCCAAGTTTTAGAATTTTCGAAAAATTCACCAGCACCTCCTCTGCACGGTTCGATTGAAACAACTACAAATGCCACCTTGGCCTCTCATATTGATCCAAAGAAAACAAACGCCAAGCGGCCACCCATCTCTGGTATAAATTCAAGCACCGAATCAATAATATTAAGGTTTACCTTTTTGTCGGGCAACTTCATCCCCGTTTCGAAGCAAATCAACCAACAACTCTTCATTTTCTGATTCGTGCTTTAATCTTCATGTTCCAGTCGATTCTCATGGCCTTCTAGCAGTCTGCCCTTAACCCAACTTCCAATGCAAAGAACTAATACATGGTTATATCATCTATCGCCCATTTAAAAATCATTATGCCAGAATTCCTTCCTTTCCAATCCATTCAATTTCTTAATTCATACTGTTAATGGATTCAGTTTAATCCAATCCAGACAATTAAGCAACAATCACTTTAACCAAATCATTTCCCCTTTTATTTAACTTGTCTTATTTAATTCAATATTTCCAATGTAAATTCATTTACTTGAATTTGTGAATTCCATTAACTTGAATTTTATTTCAATTTATTCATGCCAAATCAAGAGCAATATATCCAAAACATACAATCCAACAAATTCCCCTTCATTCAGTTTGGATTTATTTACCAACACAAGTCAAATTCTTGTAGGCTTGTCTCAATTCCAATTCAAAGGATTCGTTTTAACTCATACAAGTTAAAATTAATGCCCATTTCATATTTGAAATCTTTCCAACTTCATACAAGTTTGGATTAAATAATAATTTGAGAAAAATATAAATTTTACCTTCATATAAAATATATTAGGTCGAATAATATAAAAATAATTTTATATTCAAATTAAAAATACGCACACTCGTATATAAACTCAACTCAATTTAGGGTATTACTAGCCCAATCTCTATCGAGTTACACCACAGAGCCAAGGTTATTCCTAAACCATTGCTCTGATACCAATTGTAGCAACCCGGAATTTTCGATGCTTGAATCCAGATATTAACACGTCGCGTATCCAAACTCAAATATCGAAAACCCAGAAAGCTAATAGAAAGAAGTTAGAGGGTGAGAGAAGAAAGAAAGAAATATTAGAATAGAAGAATAAGATGATCAGAGTCTCACAGCGGAATGGACAAAATATAATAATCAATCATACTTAATACAAAAGAACTGTATATATGATTACAACATCAGAGTATACATTCAGATCAATACACAGCAGAAATAACTAGTACCAGTATATATGGAATACGTCTCAACTTCGACTCCTTCTCTGGAACTCCAAGCGAAATCTAACCTGTAAATATACTCGGTCTGACCCAAGCATATTTGATTTAAAACAAGATTCACCCGAATCAGTCTGAAATACTTTCAGTGATAAGTTCATACAGCAACCAACTTGTTTAACTTTGAATTCCTTTTGAAACAAAGGATAATAGTAAGACCAGCCCACACATAAACACGGACGGTTTTTACCTTACTATAACCCAAATCGTTTTGAAATCAATATCTTCTTCTGATATTATCATAGTGCCTAAATACAAGTAAATAAAATCTAGCAGAACGCTTGCATCTCACGCTCCATATATATAGTATACAATCAAAACCGCGGGTGCTTATTGGAGATTGGATTTCCAACTATGACAAGGTATGGGACCACCTACCGATCATGTATCTCTAGAGACGAATACACTGGGTTCAACAAGAACGTCTTACAACCCGGCCCACACATGACTGACCACTCATTTCTCTTGAGTGTATCGAGCATATTGTCACCTTACGACTTTTTGTCGCGCGACCACCGTAATCCCCGGGAGATACAGAAATGAAAAGAAGTAACAAATATGAATTTTCTCTAGATGGTGACAATACACCCGGGTGCGACCCACATAGCCATGCTGCCTGCCCGATTTTTGTCATTTCCTGGTTGTTGAGGCTTGAGGCTGTAATCGACTTTTGAAACAGCTGGCCACCATTCACATCGTCCACATACGTCATCCAGGTACAGGATGAACCGAAGGTACTCTCCTATTGCATCCAATATAGGAATCACCCCATGGATCAGCAGCGAGAAGTCCTTGCAACCCGTAGATTTCAATTACGATAGAATCACAGTATATCTCTAGGGATCAGCCAGAGATTGTAAGTGACTCTTCCGCTTCATGAAGATCTACGGTCTTCAATTTGCTCCATCTCGATACTTGTCTTCAGCGTATTCGTATTTATTGGTTGAAATGGTTTTCGAATATAAATTCGATCCCGGTCTTTTCGTACCAACATCGTTGGGTCAGATTTTGATAGTCGGTTATTTAACTATCAAAATAAACAACCATAAAAAGAAAACAGATCCATTGGTTTATACACAGCATCACTTGCCGTTTAAAAACAAAATCTCGTTTGAAATACCCAATATACAATAAATTGGTTTAATATATAATTATACTCGAATCCTTTTACTTATATACTTAGAAAATATCTTAAAATCATATCTAATTTAACCTTCAACTAATACTCCAAATACTGTTATGATGTTTCTTGTTATCTTATCGATTCAACAATAATTACGACGTCTTCTTTGGATTCGTTATTTGAATACCAAAGTTACCCGTTACCCTTTTAGAATAATCCCATTAAAACCTCCTTCCATAACTTTGAAAGTATTGTTATAATCCCACCAATCTTTGCATACCATCAAGCCCCTTATTATTTCCTCTTATTATTGGAATCTCCTTCTAAATATATTTCCAAATCCTTCTAATAACGTTACACTATTATTTTTTCCAAAATATTTTATTCTAACACTTTCACCATTACGACTAATATCATCCTTCGATAATCCTGAAGTTGTTCAAATTGGGGTATTTTAGTTACCTCTTAGACCTTGATCAACAACGTTCTTATCTTAAGATAAATATCAGTTGTAATACAAAAATCAACACTTATTTCCAATACGACAAATCCCACTATAATTCCATCTTGATGAAATATCATCACTTCTTTAAAAATGGCAATTCTATATCACATCTTTGGTTCATTTAACTACTCTGATTCAAACTGGGGTTTACGTTGGATTTCCCATTTCAAATTATCACTTCAATTCTTAATAAATAATCAAATTTCAACATTGATTAAAATAAATTTGGGTTACTTAACCATTAACTACCCTCTTTAAATAAATGACTAATTAAATAAACAATTCGGTTAATGTCGTTAACTTGTAAACTCTAAACGATTAACCTATTGATGAATCGTTACTGATCTTTACATTTAAATTAATTAATAATTAATTAATCTAAATAATTCTATTCACTTTGATTTACATTAAATTAATATCAATATATATCCCTTCTAATTGTTACGTTAATTTTGATCACTTGAATTAGCTACATAAAATTGTTTAATAATCACTTATATAAGCACGTGCTTCGCACACGGTAGATTTTGGTTAAACCAATCTACGTATATATAGATGTGGTTGGTTTATTCTCGTTTTAAAACACCACTTAAAATAATATATTTGGCCAAAAATAATTTTATAACTTCTTTTCCGGTGATTCTCCTGACGATGAATCGATCTTTGTAAAATGGTGTATATCTAGGCCATCTGCTATTTATTCTGCAATCAATACTATATATTGATTCAAGTTCAACCACAATCAACAACCAACAAGGTTTAAAGCCAACAGGTTTTGAACAGTTCATATAAAATATGAAATAACAACATATTAAATATTTGAGGAACCGGTTTGATTCCTCCTACCTGTTCTTCCCTGCAACACAGACCATTATAATATTTCATATCAGTACATAGAAATATTTTAAATGACGATAATATAATTAACGTCAACCATTAAAGCAACCATAGGCATCCAAAGCATCCAATCAACCATTTAAATTAAATTATACGAATTTAGCACATCTTAATATTTCAGAAATGTGTGAGAATAAACTCACCTTTGTTTCGGTCGGCGGTTCGTGCGTTTTACACTGACGTTTAAAATTAAACTGAAACTTGACTACTTTCAGCCATGTCTGAATCTGTTCAGCAATGCAATATCCTTCGCTGTGATTCCATCGTTTCCGATTTCGCGCAAATTCTGATTTCGAATGATCGTTTTACGCTGATAACAACATATAATTAAAACATTGTACTTTAAATTAATTAGTTTATTAATTAACTTAATAAATATATTTACCGTTAACAACCCGTTAACATGTCATCCGTACACTATTATCAGTGGCACCAAGCCTCACTTCTCGTGTTCACCATCAACGTTCATGTTTGCACCTTTCCGACATCTGCTGAGCTCCTTTTGTCTTCCTGCGGTTTCCATTGGTGTAACAACCCGCAAAAATCAGGACCAATTTAAAATTTTATTTTTAGAAAATTTTAATGAGTTTTGACAATATAAAATAATTTATTTAAATAATAATGATCACAAATTTGATTTAAATCGAAGTTAGAATGAATGATTTAATTTTAATTAACAAAAGAGTTAGAAATAGCGCGGTAGTTTGAAAAGTCAAACTTGAACTTTGACTGACCGTACAAGATGCAAAATTTAACGAATTTTAGTGAAACCAAAAATATTAGAATCTATTTAAAAATATCTTTCTAACGAATCTGAAAAATCGAAATTTCATAGCGGAAATCAAAAGTTATGGCCAATTCAATTTTTAGAAAGGTCGCGGTAGAATATATAGGGCCCGAAAGGCTACTTTTCACATATATAGGAATTTGGACTCGAAACCACTTCCATTGAGTTCGGAATGACGTTTCTGCATTGAAAAACAGTAAACACTTATATATTTTGAGTTTCGAAAATTATTTGTTTAAAAATTATATTTTTAATATTAAATATATTGGCCTTAAAAATAGTCTTTTTTCAAACGACCTCCGTTTTCGACGAAACCACTTTTGTTGGAACCGGAATGTCAAATTATTGCTAGGTTTCAATTTTCATAATTTTTCGAATTAATATGTGAGCGTAGCGAAATAAAATGTGTTTTGACTATTTACAGTTAAATTTGAACGCCTTAAAAATAGCCATTTTTTCGAACAGTCTCAGAATTCGACGAAAATAATTTTGTTGGATTCGTATCGTCATAAGAAAGCTAAAAATATTTTTTTTAGAATTTTCTGAGGTCGTATGTGGCCCCGGCATATTTAAATGTATGGTAGGAATTAAATAATTAATTTAATATTGTAATTTCAATTAAAACCGAAAATAAAACGTGTAGACATCAGAATTGGACATTGGGACATAGCCCATCGCGTTCAGAAGGCCTTAAAACGTTAAGATCGACAGTAAGCAGGCCCAAATCCGAGAAAGTTCAAAAATCCACTTTATTTCACGAAATTCGGAATTTAATATTAAAATAATATAAAAATCCGAAAACCCTAACCCTAACACTGTTCATGGCGGCCGCCGCCCAGAAAATCGATGGCCAGAATTGCTCCAACTTCAAACGCTAATATCTCCCAATCCGTTCGTCGAAAATTTATGTATGACCTACCAAATCGAAGAGAATTCAGAGACCTTTCAATCTATACGGCTAAGATCGGATTTTGGTGCTCGGATTTCGCGAATTTTGGCCGAGAAGTCGCTGCGGTTTTCAGTGATTTGCGGGTGATTGGGGAGGCCGAGCTTCAGGCGGTGGGTGGCGTAGGCGGCTCTTGGCATGGTGGTTCGTGTGGCGGTGTCTGATCGGCGGTTGGTGGTCCGTGGGGTGGTGCGCACAGGAGGATGAACGGCGGTTTTGGGTTCGGCCGAAGTAGCGTCGGGTTGAGGAAGAAAGGTCCCGATTTCATTTTTTAATATTATTTTATTATTTAAATATTTAAATTATCCGATGTTTAAAAATTCATAACTCTCTCATACGAGGTCCGTTTGACAAACCGTAAATTGCGCTGGACTCGTCTTTCCGAGCTCTTCGCGATGGCGCAGACCACACCTGATTCTGAGACAGTTGATTTTTAGCCAAAATTTGGGGTGAGAGTTCAAATTCTATTATTTATTTAATTATTAATTTATTTTCCCACATGAAAATAATTGTATGATAATGATGATTTAGTTCTGAAATGTTTTGGGTGTATGAATTATCGATTGTTGCTTGTGGTGTGCTTATTGTTCATGTTATGCTTAAATCCGTCTTTATATTGTATATGTTATTGAGTTTAAATTGCAGTTGGAAAATTAAATCTAAATTTAGATTTAAAACATATTTTATTCAAATCTAGACGTTCTAATTTATTTTATTTTAATGTCATTTTCATTCTTCTGAAATGAACAAAGAAATGGAACGACAAATAAAACTTTATTTTATTTGTTGATGTTACAATGAAATTTGAACGACAAATAGAATATTATTTTTATTTGTTTTGTTTACAATAGACTATGAACAACGAATAAAATATATTTCTTTTGTTCGCCTTAAAGGTTAACTAACAAAGTCCTCATTTTTGGTTGCATAAAAAGAAAACAAAAACTCTCAATTTTGTTGCATTAAAAGTTAACAAACAAAAATTCATATTTTTGTCACCGAAGAAAAAAATGAAACGAGAACTGATATTTCTGTCATTGAATATAGATGAAACAAAAATCCATACTTTTTTTTTTTCATTGGAAAAAGAAAATGAAAAAAAAAAGAAGAAGAAATTTTCCTTTTATTTGAATTGATGTGAAATATCAATTCAATGTTGATAAAAAGTTTGTGTTTTGTTTGCATTTCTCAAACAGAAATGTACGAAGGAATAAAAAGATTGTATTTTGTTTGCTTCCCTTGATGCGAACAAAATGATAAAATATAGATTTACATTTAAAATAAAAAGAATTATATTCTTCTTGCATTTCTCAATGCAAACAAAATGTTTAAATAAAAAGAGAATTATATTTTGTTTGCATCCCTTGACGCGAACAAAGTATTGAAATAAAGATTTACATTAAAATTTATATTTTTATTTGTGTTTTCAAGACACAAATGAACTTGAAACATACTTTTTATCTTTATTTTAATTATTTACATTTCATAATGTAAATATCACTTGAAAATAAAACTTACCTTTTTATTTATATTTTATAATGTAAATATGACCTGAAAACTAAAACTTATCTTATTATTTGCATATTATAATGCAAATGAGACTTGAAAACAAAACTTACATTTTTGTTAACATTTCATGATGTGAATATAACTTGATGATAAAGCTATTTTTATTATTTGCATACTATAATGAAAATAGAACTTGAAAATAAAATTTACATTTTTATTTGCACTTTATAATACGAATATAACATTGAAAATAAAACTTACCTTTTCATTTGCATTTTATAATGCAAATACAACATAAGGATAGAATCTACTTTTTATATGCAATTTACAATGTAAAATAAAAAGTACATTTTTATATGTAATTAGAAAGGGGATTTGCAATAAAATATAAAATTACATTTTTATATGTAATTTATAATGGGATATATAATTGTAAAATAAAGTTTACATTTTTATATGTAGTAAGAAATTGAAAATTCGCATTGATAATAAGATAACACTTTTGTTAAGATATTGCAAAAGATAATTTTTGTCGCTTTTTCTTTTAGAAAAAAAAAATCAGATTTTGTCACTCTTTTCTTTTTAACATGAAAAGGGTCATTTTGTCGCTTCTTCTTTTTAACATTAAAAGAACATTTTTATGTCATGTTTCTTTTTAGCATTAAAGGAAGCATCTTTGTTGTTTTTCCTTTTAGTAATAAAAAGAACATTTTGCCTTCATTCCTTATGATAATATTTTATCGTCATTTTGAATGCGGTAAAAATAGAATTGTTAATGTTGAATATTTTATCGTCATTTTGAATGCGGTAAAATTAGAATTGTTAATGTTGAATATTTTATCGTCATTTTGAATGCGGTAAAAATTAGAATTGTTAATGTTGAATATTTTATCGTCATTTTGAATGCGGTAAAAAATAGAATTGTTAATGTTGAACATTTTATCGTCATTTTGAATGCGGTAAAAATAGAATGGTTAATGTTGTCATTTTTATCGACATTTTTGGTGCGATAAAAATAGACAATGTTAGTGATTCATTTTTATCGACATTTTTGGTGCGATAAAGATAGACAATGTTAGTGATTCATTTTATCGACATTTTGGTGCGATAAAAATAGACAATGTTAGTGGTTCATTTTTATCGGCATTTTTGATGCGATAAAAATAGCAATGTTAATGTTACATTTTTATCATCATTTTAGATGCGATAAAAAGAATATATTTTTGTGTTACATTCTATTGTCTTTCTAGAGACAATAAAAAGCATAAAATTAAAGAATTACAATTTTATGTAAAATTGCTTTCATTGAAAAGAATAAATATAGAAGACGAGATTTTTGTTGTAAATAATAAAAAATGAAATGGGAACATTTACATTTGATGTAAATAAACAATAAAAAAGAAAAATTACATTCAAAATGTAAATTAGAATAAAAAGGACATTTTGGTAAAAAAAAAAAAAAAGAAAAAAAAAATGTAAATTACAATAAAAAGTATGGAAATAAAGATCACATTTTTATTGACCGTTTATAGGCAATAAAAGGGAATATAAATAAAAGAGACATTTTTATCGTCGTGTTATATATTGTGTAATACACTTCCATAGACAAGTTACCCGACTTGTGTATGTGATTGGGACGATAATTTTCACACATCGCCCAAGTGCACAAATTAGTTTATCATTTGCTTGATTGGTTGAAAACCCCACACGGGTGTTGGGATGAAAATTTACATACACTAATCCCAATATTAGTTGTATGTTGATCGTTAGATCGACGGGCTATGATGAGCGTTATTATTTAATTTTAACGCTTACACAGTGGAAAATTACACTTTGGATGTAATGGATGACTTGATGATTGTACTGTTATTGTCATATATATGATGTGTGTGAAATCCTTATAATCCAAATTATATGGTAAATGTTTGAGTCGCATTTCGATTCAAGTGTTCTTTTAAATAAGACTATTTTTACATTAAAAATCCTTTTTATATAAAGTGCATATTTTTTTTTTATAATATATTTTTAATTAAGTATATGTTAAAACAAGGAATATTTGTAGAAGATAAAGATTTGTAAAATAAAGAATACTTCTCATTTAGAATCTTTTATCTAAAGAATATTTTTATGATTATTTTAAAATATGTTTTTAAAGAGATTACTAGCATTTGCAATCATATTTTGTGATATGTAATAAATTGAGATGTGAAGTGGGTTTACCGTGGACGATGTTTTAAACGACATCTATCCTTTAATCCAATTTGCATTGAAATCATTATTTGGAACTTATAAATCTATTTTATAGAATTAAAAAGATATTTTCTATAAATCAAGTTTTTCAACTAATATATTAAATAGGAACTAAGTGGAAATTCTATTGGTAATAATTGAGATGGGCTTCTGTAAAAGAAGACCGATATTATATATGGAGTTTAAGAGGCTTTGCCGTTATTCCATTTATACTATTAGTCTGATACAGAAATCTATATCGATTATGTATTGATTGGATTTCTGTGGAATTCCATATTTTTAGAAATTGATTTATAGATTGTATTTTAAATATTTATCTTTGATAAAATTAATGAGAATCTTCAAAAACGAATATCTTATTAAAAGAATATTCTGAGTTGAGATGTGACGAAATGTGTGATTTTCCAACATTTGTTTAATCCCAAATTACGCAAGTTATTTAGAAAGACCGGGTTTAACCCATTCTGAATAATCAACACGACGATCAAGAGTCGAAGACGAAGACGATGATTGAAGACCGAAGATTTTCACATCGTTGGGATGATGATGACTAGTATCTTGAATTGGGATTGGCCTTCCAAGGCAAGGTATTTGGTAATGATCGTCCAAACGCATTTGGAGATCGACGGACACGATGTTTCGTTCAGACCCAGAACGAACTTATAAATGGATAGCATGCCTGACATTGAAATTTATTTCATGTAATTAAATCGGTTTTTATTTAATATATAAATGCATGGTGGCGGAGGATTTATTCTCTTGCTTAACACCCTTTTGTATGTTAAATAATTACCGATCGCATGATATGAGTTGTTGATGTGGCACGCCAAGTTGCAATTGAACAAAGCTTATTGTTGCAAAGCAGAGCCTTGTATGATGATCAAAGCATAGTCTGGTATGGACATAGCTTTGTGTAATACGTTACTTCGCGAGCCTCACACCCCGGTTGAGTCTAAAACGGAGTAAGGGAACGCAGGGAGTGCGCACGTTTCTTTCTAGCTAGAAGTGGTGTCGGTGCTTAAACTGGCTGACATTTTACTTATGTGGTTGTTGGATTTGAGGTACCTCAGGTATATTGGTCGTATTGTGGCCAATCAGAGATCCGTTAGGATCGGGAAACGTGTGTTCAGGAATAACTAATCCAGTCCATTGCACCAGTTGGACAGAGTACCAACACGGGGACGGACCGACCCTGCAGGATCCAAGGGTTGGACAGAGTACCAATCCTGGGGCATTGCTAGAGTGTCTCGAATCAGTAAGGAATTCGCTCCTAGCCTTGACTCAGATGGAAACCCAAATTTCCAATACGACATCACGCGGTTTTGATTGTATACCTATATATGGCGACATAGTGGGATGGGGCACTCATGCCGTCTAGGATTAATACATTTACTTTGATGTATTTCAAATTGGTTGCACACTATTATTATATACTACCGTGTTTATCGTATCAAGCATCTTTTGATCATTATAAGGTAAAACCCTATCCTCCGGTTTGCGTTGCATTGTGTGATGGGACTTGGGTCTTATAATGGTTTCATTTTTCTAAAAAGCATTGCGTTATTTTGACGATTTACTTTAGTCATGCACTGGCAATCCATAGGAGAAAACCCGTTCCGCGAAAGTGGCGTGGTCCTGTGATTAGCCTTATTATATTATATAGGTTAAGTAGAATTCTCACACCATTCCCACGACTGACCTGTAGTTTGTTCACTTTGCAAACTCGGGTGCCCTCTTTCCACACGGGCAGTCGAGTAGCTTATTTGACAGATAGATAAAACAAGATCCTGGATTGAAGATTGAAGCTGTGGCCATAGTGTTGATAGCCTTCCACCGAGATTAGTTCCGCTGCAATGTATTCATTTATTGTAATTTATTCTTCCGCTGTAATTATTTTCCAATGTACTCTGATATGTATATTCTGTACTCTGATGTAACATTTATTATTGATGTTATAAAAGTCTGTGTTTTTGTTCTGATGTGTTGTATGCCCAAAGTTAAAGTATTCGTAGGTTTCTGCTTTTTGGATCAGACCTGTGTGGTTTATGGTCGATTCAAAGGGTGGGAATTTGCGGGTCTTTACAGTTGGTATCAGAGCTTAGGTTAGCTCAAATCTTTGGGGTACAACTCGTTAGAACTGAACGGAAGACTCATCAGAGATTGGATTAGTAATGTCCAATAAGAATACTCATTAGAGATAGGATCAGCAGTATCCTAGAATGAGTAAACTCGTTTGAGATGGGGTTAGTAATGCCCTAGAACGAGTTAAGAGTTACGAATTTATAATTAACGTATTTTCGATATATATAATCTATTATTTGAAATATGATTTTTTATATATATAAAGTTATGTTTATTTTGAAAAGATAATCAACCATTAAAAATTAAAATTGAGATAGTTAATTTTACAATTTTTAGCTACGTTCCTTTTCGAGGACGAAAAGTTTTTAAGTGGGGGCGATTGTAACAACCCGCAAAAATCAGGACCAATTTAAAATTTTATTTTTAGAAAATTTTAATGAGTTTTGACAATATAAAATAATTTATTTAAATAATAATGATCACAAATTTGATTTAAATCGAAGTTAGAATGAATGATTTAATTTTAATTAACAAAAGAGTTAGAAATAGCGCGGTAGTTTGAAAAGTCAAACTTGAACTTTGACTGACCGTACAGGATGCAAAATTTAACGAATTTTAGTGAAACCAAAAATATTAGAATCTATTTAAAAATATCTTTCTAACGAATCTGAAAAATCGAAATTTCATAGCGGAAATCAAAAGTTATGGCCAATTCAATTTTTAGAAAGGTCGCTGTAGAATATATAGGGCCCGAAAGGCTACTTTTCACATATATAGGAATTTGGACTCGAAACCACTTCCATTGAGTTCGGAATGACGTTTCTGCATTGAAAAACAGTAAACACTTATATATTTTGAGTTTCGAAAATTATTTGTTTAAAAATTATATTTTTAATATTAAATATATTGGCCTTAAAAATTGTCTTTTTTCAAACGACCTCCGTTTTCGACGAAACCACTTTTGTTGGAACCGGAATGTCAAATTATTGCTAGGTTTCAATTTTCAGAATTTTTCGAATTAATATGTGAGCGTAGCGAAATAAAATGTGTTTTGACTATTTACAGTTAAATTTGAACGCCTTAAAAATAGCCATTTTTTCGAACAGTCTCAGAATTCGACGAAAATAATTTTGTTGGATTCGTATCGTCATAAGAAAGCTAAAAATATTTTTTTTAGAATTTTCTGAGGTCGTATGTGGTCCCGGCATATTTAAATGTATGGTAGGAATTAAATAATTAATTTAATATTGTAATTTCAATTAAAACCGAAAATAAAACGTGTAGACATCAGAATTGGACATTGGGACATAGCCCATCGCGTTCAGAAGGCCTTAAAACGTTAAGATCGACAGTAAGCAGGCCCAAATCCGAGAAAGTTCAAAAATCCACTTTATTTCACGAAATTCGGAATTTAATATTAAAATAATATAAAAATCCGAAAACCCTAACCCTAACACTGTTCATGGCGGCCGCCGCCCAGAAAATCGATGGCCAGAATTGCTCCAACTTCAAACGCTAATATCTCCCAATCCGTTCGTCGAAAATTTATGTATGACCTACCAAATCGAAGAGAATTCAGAGACCTTTCAATCTATACGGCTAAGATCGGATTTTGGTGCTCGGATTTCGCGAATTTTGGCCGAGAAGTCGCTGCGGTTTTCAGTGATTTGCGGGTGATTGGGGAGGCCGAGCTTCAGGCGGTGGGTGGCGTAGGCGGCTCTTGGCATGGTGGTTCGTGTGGCGGTGTCTGATCGGCGGTTGGTGGTCCGTGGGGTGGTGCGCACAGGAGGATGAACGGCGGTTTTGGGTTCGGCCGAAGTAGCGTCGGGTTGAGGAAGAAAGGTCCCGATTTCATTTTTTAATATTATTTTATTATTTAAATATTTAAATTATCCGATGTTTAAAAATTCATAACTCTCTCATACGAGGTCCGTTTGACAAACCGTAAATTGCGCTGGACTCGTCTTTCCGAGCTCTTCGCGATGGCGCAGACCACACCTGATTCTGAGACAGTTGATTTTTAGCCAAAATTTGGGGTGAGAGTTCAAATTCTATTATTTATTTAATTATTAATTTATTTTCCCACATGAAAATAATTGTATGATGATGATGATTTAGTTCTGAAATGTTTTGGGTGTATGAATTATCGATTGTTGCTTGTGGTGTGCTTATTGTTCATGTTATGCTTAAATCCGTCTTTATATTGTATATGTTATTGAGTTTAAATTGCAGTTGGAAAATTAAATCTAAATTTAGATTTAAAACATATTTTATTCAAATCTAGACGTTCTAATTTATTTTATTTTAATGTCATTTTCATTCTTCTGAAATGAACAAAGAAATGGAACGACAAATAAAACTTTATTTTATTTGTTGATGTTACAATGAAATTTGAACGACAAATAGAATATTATTTTTATTTGTTTTGTTTACAATAGACTATGAACAACGAATAAAATATATTTCTTTTGTTCGCCTTAAAGGTTAACTAACAAAGTCCTCATTTTTGGTTGCATAAAAAGAAAACAAAAACTCTCAATTTTGTTGCATTAAAAGTTAACAAACAAAAATTCATATTTTTGTCACCGAAGAAAAAAATGAAACGAGAACTGATATTTCTGTCATTGAATATAGATGAAACAAAAATCCATACTTTTTTTTTTCATTGGAAAAAGAAAATGAAAAAAAAAAGAAGAAGAAATTTTCCTTTTATTTGAATTGATGTGAAATATCAATTCAATGTTGATAAAAAGTTTGTGTTTTGTTTGCATTTCTCAAACAGAAATGTACGAAGGAATAAAAAGATTGTATTTTGTTTGCTTCCCTTGATGCGAACAAAATGATAAAATATAGATTTACATTTAAAATAAAAAGAATTATATTCTTCTTGCATTTCTCAATGCAAACAAAATGTTTAAATAAAAAGAGAATTATATTTTGTTTGCATCCCTTGACGCGAACAAAGTATTGAAATAAAGATTTACATTAAAATTTATATTTTTATTTGTGTTTTCAAGACACAAATGAACTTGAAACATACTTTTTATCTTTATTTTATTTATTTACATTTCATAATGTAAATATCACTTGAAAATAAAACTTACCTTTTTATTTATATTTTATAATGTAAATATGACCTGAAAACTAAAACTTATCTTATTATTTGCATATTATAATGCAAATGAGACTTGAAAACAAAACTTACATTTTTGTTAACATTTCATGATGTGAATATAACTTGATGATAAAGCTATTTTTATTATTTGCATACTATAATGAAAATAGAACTTGAAAATAAAATTTACATTTTTATTTGCACTTTATAATACGAATATAACATTGAAAATAAAACTTACCTTTTCATTTGCATTTTATAATGCAAATACAACATAAGGATAGAATCTACTTTTTATATGCAATTTACAATGTAAAATAAAAAGTACATTTTTATATGTAATTAGAAAGGGGATTTGCAATAAAATATAAAATTACATTTTTATATGTAATTTATAATGGGATATATAATTGTAAAATAAAGTTTACATTTTTATATGTAGTAAGAAATTGAAAATTCGCATTGATAATAAGATAACACTTTTGTTAAGATATTGCAAAAGATAATTTTTGTCGCTTTTTCTTTTAGAAAAAAAAAAAACATATTTTGTCACTCTTTTCTTTTTAACATGAAAAAGGTCATTTTGTCGCTTCTTCTTTTTAACATTAAAAGAACATTTTTATGTCATGTTTCTTTTTAGCATTAAAGGAAGCATCTTTGTTGTTTTTCCTTTTAGTAATAAAAAGAACATTTTGCTTTCATTCCTTATGATAATATTTTATCGTCATTTTGAATGCGGTAAAAATAGAATTGTTAATGTTGAATATTTTATCGTCATTTTGAATGCGGTAAAATTAGAATTGTTAATGTTGAATATTTTATCGTCATTTTGAATGCGGTAAAAATTAGAATTGTTAATGTTGAATATTTTATCGTCATTTTGAATGCGGTAAAAAATAGAATTGTTAATGTTGAACATTTTATCGTCATTTTGAATGCGGTATAAATAGAATGGTTAATGTTGTCATTTTTATCGACATTTTTGGTGCGATAAAAATAGACAATGTTAGTGATTCATTTTTATCGACATTTTTGGTGCGATAAAGATAGACAATGTTAGTGATTCATTTTATCGACATTTTGGTGCGATAAAAATAGACAATGTTAGTGGTTCATTTTTATCGGCATTTTTGATGCGATAAAAATAGCAATGTTAATGTTACATTTTTATCATCATTTTAGATGCGATAAAAAGAATATATTTTTGTGTTACATTCTATTGTCTTTCTAGAGACAATAAAAAGCATAAAATTAAAGAATTACAATTTTATGTAAAATTGCTTTCATTGAAAAGAATAAATATAGAAGACGAGATTTTTGTTGTAAATAATAAAAAATGAAATGGGAACATTTACATTTGATGTAAATAAACAATAAAAAAGAAAAATTACATTCAAAATGTAAATTAGAATAAAAAGGACATTTTGGTAAAAAAAAAAAAAGAAAAAAAAAATGTAAATTACAATAAAAAGTATGGAAATAAAGATCACATTTTTATTGACCGTTTATAGGCAATAAAAGGGAATATAAATAAAAGAGACATTTTTATCGTCGTGTTATATATTGTGTAATACACTTCCATAGACAAGTTACCCGACTTGTGTATGTGATTGGGACGATAATTTTCACACATCGCCCAAGTGCACAAATTAGTTTATCATTTGCTTGATTGGTTGAAAACCCCACACGGGTGTTGGGATGAAAATTTACATACACTAATCCCAATATTAGTTGTATGTTGATCGTTAGATCGACGGGCTGTGATGAGCGTTATTATTTAATTTTAACGCTTACACACTGGAAAATTACACTTTGGATGTAATGGATGACTTGATGATTGTACTGTTATTGTCATATATATGATGTGTGTGAAATCCTTATAATCCAAATTATATGGTAAATGTTTGAGTCGCATTTCGATTCAAGTGTTCTTTTAAATAAGACTATTTTTACATTAGAAATCCTTTTTATATAAAGTGCATATATTTTTTTTATAATATATTTTTAATTAAGTATATGTTAAAACAAGGAATATTTGTAGAAGATAAAGATTTGTAAAATAAAGAATACTTCTCATTTAGAATCTTTTATCTAAAGAATATTTTTATGATTATTTTAAAATATGTTTTTAAAGAGATTACTAGCATTTGCAATCATATTTTGTGATATGTAATAAATTGAGATGTGAAGTGGGTTTACCGTGGACGATGTTTTAAACGACATCTATCCTTTAATCCAATTTGCATTGAAATCATTATTTGGAACTTATAAATCTATTTTATAGAATTAAAAAGACATTTTCTATAAATCAAGTTTTTCAACTAATATATTAAATAGGAACTAAGTGGAAATTCTATTGGTAATAATTGAGATGGGCTTCTGTAAAAGAAGACCGATATTATATATGGAGTTTAAGAGGCTTTGCCGTTATTCCATTTATACTATTAGTCTGATACAGAAATCTATATCGATTATGTATTGATTGGATTTCTGTGGAATTCCATATTTTTAGAAATTGATTTATAGATTGTATTTTAAATATTTATCTTTGATAAAATTAATGAGAATCTTCAAAAACGAATATCTTATTAAAAGAATATTCTGAGTTGAGATGTGACGAAATGTGTGATTTTCCAACATTTGTTTAATCCCAAATTACGCAAGTTATTTAGAAAGACCGGGTTTAACCCATTCTGAATAATCAACACGACGATCAAGAGTCGAAGACGAAGATGATGATTGAAGACCGAAGATTTTCACATCGTTGGGATGATGATGACTAGTATCTTGAATTGGGATTGGCCTTCTAAGGCAAGGTATTTTGGTAATGATCGTCCAAACGCATTTGGAGATCGACGGACACGATGTTTCGTTCAGACCCAGAACGAACTTATAAATGGATAGCATGCCTGACATTGAAATTTATTTCATGTAATTAAATCGGTTTTTATTTAATATATAAATGCATGGTGGCGGAGGATTTATTCTCTTGCTTAACACCCTTTTGTATGTTAAATAATTACCGATCGCATGATATGAGTTGTTGATGTGGCACGCCAAGTTGCAATTGAACAAAGCTTATTGTTGCAAAGCAGAGCCTTGTATGATGATCAAAGCATAGTCTGGTATGGACATAGCTTTGTGTAATACGTTACTTCGCGAGCCTCACACCCCGGTTGAGTCTAAAACGGAGTAAGGGAACGCAGGGAGTGCGCACGTTTCTTTCTAGCTAGAAGTGGTGTCGGTGCTTAAACTGGCTGACATTTTACTTATGTGGTTGTTGGATTTGAGGTACCTCAGGTATATTGGTCGTATTGTGGCCAATCAGAGATCCGTTAGGATCGGGAAACGTGTGTTCAGGAATAACTAATCCAGTCCATTGCACCAGTTGGACAGAGTACCAACACGGGGACGGACCGGCCCTGCAGGATCCAAGGGTTGGACAGAGTACCAATCCTGGGGCATTGCTAGAGTGTCTCGAATCAGTAAGGAATTCGCTCCTAGCCTTGACTCAGATGGAAACCCAAATTTCCAATACGACATCACGCGGTTTTGATTGTATACCTATATATGGCGACATAGTGGGATGGGGCACTCATGCCGTCTAGGATTAATACATTTACTTTGATGTATTTCAAATTGGTTGCACACTATTATTATATACTACCGTGTTTATCGTATCAAGCATCTTTTGATCATTATAAGGTAAAACCCTATCCTCCGGTTTGCGTTGCATTGTGTGATGGGACTTGGGTCTTATAATGGTTTCATTTTTCTAAAAAGCATTGCGTTATTTTGACGATTTACTTTAGTCATGCACTGGCAATCCATAGGAGAAAACCCGTTCCGCGAAAGTGGCGTGGTCCTGTGATTAGCCTTATTATATTATATAGGTTAAGTAGAATTCTCACACCATTCCCACGACTGACCTGTAGTTTGTTCACTTTGCAAACTCGGGTGCCCTCTTTCCACACGGGCAGTCGAGTAGCTTATTTGACAGATAGATAAAACAAGATCCTGGATTGAAGATTGAAGCTGTGGCCATAGTGTTGATAGCCTTCCACCGAGATTAGTTCCGCTGCAATGTATTCATTTATTGTAATTTATTCTTCCGCTGTAATTATTTTCCAATGTACTCTGATATGTATATTCTGTACTCTGATGTAACATTTATTATTGATGTTATAAAAGTCTGTGTTTTTGTTCTGATGTGTTGTATGCCCAAAGTTAAAGTATTCGTAGGTTTCCGCTTTTTGGATCAGACCTGTGTGGTTTATGGTCGATTCAAAGGGTGGGAATTTGCGGGTCTTTACAATTGGTTACAGGCCACTCTTAAGATTTAACTCCTTCACTACATCAACTCTCCTATTATCTCCTCCTTCCTATTTCTTACTTGCTACAGTACATCACTGTATGATCTTTCCATTCTGGATGAAATGGCCGAAGCCATCCATGATTTCCCTGAAATGATTCCTCCTTTCAGCATATTCTCTGAAACCATTCACCCTTACATCTCCTTCTAAATGCAACCGCACCCTTTCTTCTTTTCAGATTTTCGACGAACTTTTTTTTTACTTCCTACACAGTAACTCCACCGGAAAGAATACATAAAACTAACTTCCGCCATCCCATTACCTTCCCAGACCAGTAACATATAAACACAGTGCGGTGTCCTCTTCAGCTTCTTCAATGAACCCGCGCCAGTCTCCGACCTCCTGGACCACGGTCGTCATGCCTTCATCTTCGAGTTTACTATTTATATACTCAGATGGAAGCTTGATTTTTTTATATTTAAAATTTTTAAAACTCTCAGCAATGAAGAAACCCTGGAGCAAAGATGAAGTCGTGCTCGTGTATTTATAGAAGGATTTACCAAACGATAAGAACACTGTTGCATCTCGTAGGTTTGCAGAAAAGGAAAGGTTTGTAGTGTGTGGTCATAGACTATGCGTTTTCAGAAGTTAGAGGCAGTGCATTTGCGAAGCTGCAGGTAGAAGTGATGTTAGAGGACGCTTGTAGAAGTTTAAATCACGAGAAAGATTGAAGAGAAAGGCCAAGAGAGGAAGACAGATCAGGTAGCTATGTATAGCCAGAGGATAGGTAGAAGTGTAATATCATTTCAAAATATATATATATATATATATACATATATATATAAAGTACAGTTGTTTTGATTTTACTTTATATTTATACTTTGCGCTTAAGTATTAGGATAGAGATACAAGTAGGAGACAGTGATGATTTGTGTACTGTTATTCGTAGAGTAGACTAATATATAACCACACTTAGGTCTGCATAGCTACTGATGGGTAGAAAAAGATTGTTGTAAAGTCATGGCATGAATTCATTACCAATTGGACGTGCATGTGAAGTCTGTCGGGAGAATTAGAATAGGGTGTGCATGTTTTCTTTTAGCTTAAGATATATTTTATACGTATTTGGTACTCTGTTACCTATAATTCCGTTAACGTACAGACGGCCGTGGAAAGAAATAAAAATATGATTGTGTCCAGCGATGTGTCACGATCCCAAAAATATAATAATATCGGTAGTTTGACTTATTCTGTGAAACCCCAAAATGTCGATATAGGGTGCAAAATACTCCAAATAAAAAGTTGTTTATTTTGCGAATTAAAAATTACAGTAAAATTCTAAAAATTAAATTATAACTACGCCCCAAAGGACTTGTCCAAATTCGAATCCCGTATGCAGTTATTTCAAATAAACTGTTACGGTCGATGAACGATTCTATAGCGACTATTTGAAAATTTTATTTGGACATATCTTGCAATCTATACGACGAAATCTCCATTTTCCACTTCCGTTAGAAAAATACTTTTCAACAGATTCTAACATTTCTTGTTTCGAAGAAATCCAACTAATAACGGACCCTGTATGCTTTGTTGAAGTTCAAATCGAAATATTACGAACTGCCGCGCCATTTCGAGTTCGTTTTATATTAAATGAATATAAATGTTTAATCGTCGTCTTAGAAACGAATTCCATATTAAATCCCTTAATATAATATTTAAAACCAATTTAAATATTCAATTCAAATGGTCGAAAAATCCAGGTCGTTGCAGAAATCCCACTTTTGAAGCTCGAACATAAATACTGATGATGAGATCTCAATCATCAGTATCATCTTCGGGTGTCTAGAATGTGATTCTATATCTATCCAATATATTAAAACTTCGAATATACATTCATTACGCGTACACACGAAATCTTTATATACTGGATTGTCCAAATTCAATACAAATGAAATATTCAAATACGTAAACTTGAATTTATCTTTCAAAACAAAATTTGTTTTCAATTTTTATTTTAAAAATAACACTCTTTCGACTCGCTCTAGGATACTACTGATCCCATCTCTAACGAGCCATTCTTATTGGACGTTACTAGTCCAATCTCTATTGAATTCTTTCATTTGGTTCTAATGTGTCTTGTTCTCGAGCTCTGTAAACCAAAGCTCTGATACCAAATGAAGATAGACGACGAAACCCGGTAGGCTTTGCAACCATCCCTTCATCCCCCAAGCAGCAGGTAATACCCACCGTGGCTCCCACATGGTCCCCCAGTACGCTTGTTTTATGGCGACCCTCTCGAGCCTCCCGGCCACTGCCTAACCAACCCCCGCAAGGGACATGTGGGGGTAAGAGTCTCCCGTTCGCCACCAAACCGCGAAGCGAGAACCCCCCGTCATGACTGCAACAAGAACTGGTGATACTCCATTCTCGATCATTTGAATCTAATTAAAGATTCATTAAAACTCCACTTAGTTTTAATCTTCCCAAAAATCAATATTCTGTCTTTAACTGGGTTAAAAAACCAATGTCATCTAAAACACGGTTCACGATAAACCCAAAATCACTTTCCATTGTTAATCGGGTTAAAGAACGGGTGTTATTCAAAACACCGCTCATGATAAACCCCAAAAACCAATTTAAATTCAATTCCAAATAAATACTAATTAACTGGACAATTTCACTAAATCTTAATAAAAAGATTTATTCTTTTCTAAACTGTATCCAAGAACAGTGTTATTCAAGAAACCATTCACGACGAACCCAAAATTTCATTTGATATTAAATACAAGGCTCTGAATAGAAAATATATCGGCTTATGTTCAATATCAAATTCTGAAACCAACAAATATCGTATTGGAAATAACGATATAAATATATCTTTCAAATTTCCACAAACATATTTGTATAACCACGAAATCCAACATTGAAATACCTTGAAGACAATTTCGATTCAAATCCATTCCAATTTGTATACTGGAAATTCTGATTATTTTTAAAACCACTTCAAATCCAATTTATTTATTCAAATACATTGGATTATAATTCTAGTTCATAACTACTTCATTTCGATAAAAATATATTTTTATCCTTAAAAATGTGGAAATTTTCATCCTTCTTTCCAATTCATATATTACGATTTTACACAATTTATTTATATTTTTAATAATTTTATAAAGGCCCGTACAGTCGGTTTTCAGTAACGGCCACCGAACTGCACTTTCAGCGACCTTCTCCAAATTTGATTCGGACATAATTCCAAATCCAACCGTTAGATTTCAAATTTCTAATATTCACTGGAAAGTTCTTTTCGATACGAACCCAACGGTTCTGGTTTCAGGAGAATCCGACGGTCGGACCTCCCGTAACATCAATTTGAAATCAATGGTCGAAATTCGCGAACTGTCGCTGCACGGTGCGTTCTATTCAGGCCATTAATATATATAATATATATTTTGTCGATTTCAATTCAAAACGTATTTTATAAATCGTTTTAAATTCGTTTTCAAAACAATTTCAACTTCATATTCAATTTTAAATCAAAATTTAATATTTCATATCATTAATATATAAATGATAAGATTTTCAGAATATTATATTTTGAAATCACTTTCTTTTCTATATTCATTATAAAAACGAATATAATCGATATAAATATCATTCGTGTCAAAATGGCGCATATCTGATCAACACGGCTTTATATATTTCAATAACTTCGTTATTCCATTCAACAAATGAATATTTTCTTCGACACATGAATATATACATTATTCAACACATGAATATTTATTAATTCTTACTTACAATAAAAATGTGAATTTTATTGTATAAATATTTTATTCAACGCATGAGTAGTTTCAACACATGAATAGTTTCAACACATGAATAGTTTCACCACATGAATATTCTCAACACATGAGTATTCTCAACACATGAGTATTCTCAACACATGAGTATTCTCAACACATGGGTATCGTCAACACATGACTATTTATTCTATTCAACACATGAATCTTTATTTTATAGTATTCTTTATTTTCCAAATTGAAATGAGGCCCAATCAATTACCATATAATGTTAATTATATGGATTCCATACAACACATGTATATAATAGCAATGATAAATAATCAACCATCATCCAAAGTGCACCACACAACTGCATAAGCATTAAATATGACTAATTAACGCTTACACGGTCTGTCAATCAAACGATCGACATACCACTAAACAATTGGGATTAGTGTACGTCGAATATCATCCCAACACCCGTGTGGGGTTTCAAATCAACAAACACAGATTTTTATTTGTGCAGTTGGGCGATGTGTAAAATTTATCGTCCTAATCAATATCCTTCAAATAGGTGTACATAAACAAATCGTCTGATTTGTAAATGAATATTTATTTATTCACATTCATGTTAAAAAATATATTTTCAACTATATAATATTTTATTTCAATACATGAATATATTTCCATTCATTCCACATCACAATCAATTTTCCCAACACACAAAAGAAAATTCAAACAAATCGTCCATGGTCTGTGGACGACGGGTGTCGGGTGCTGCTAAGCATCGTCTGCATCCTAGTATATAATTTTAACTAGAAAACAAGATTTAAAGTGAGAAGTTCTCACCGACTAGCTAAACCAATTCACCGCGACTTTTCATATGTAGAAAATCTTCGCCGTTCACGCCTTTTGTCACTTTCGTTGTCCGTATCCACTACATATATAAAAATCACATTTTTATATTCTCTAGTATATAAAAATCATATTTTTATTACTAAACTATATGGATAAAAATCACATTTTTATACTGCTACTATATAGATAAATATTCTATTTTTATACCGCTATTATATAGATAAAAATTCTATTTTTATTCTAAACCTTTTCTATAAAAAATTGCATTTTTATATGGTTATCAAATATATAAAAATCATATTATTATTTCACTTTCATATAAAGAAAAAAATCACATTTTTATTTACTAAAAATTATATTTTTACATAAACAAAGATCGTATTTTTACCCTATTAAAAATCTAATCTTTTCTTCTATAAAGATCTAATCTTTAAGATCGATAAAAATCCAAACTTTCTTACCTACCACATCATATATAATTTACCATTCACCTTAAATCAAAATAAATGAGTAAAAATTCTAGAAAAATTATTTCTAGCTTCGTATTGATGATGCGGTCCTAACAAAACTAATTTCGTCTAATTCTGAGACCTTTTGAAAAATGGCCATTTTCTGGTCGATCGAAATTGACTAAAACTGTCAAAACATGTTTTCCATTGCCACGCTCACATATTGATTCGAAAAATTACGAATTTAGGAATCTGGTAATAATTTGACATCCCGGATCCAACAAAAGTGGTTTCGTCGAAAACAGAGGTCGTTTGCAAAATTTCCATTTTTAAGGGCAAGAATTCCACAACGACTATCCTGAATTTTCAATTGGGCATAACTTTTTATCCTCCCTATGAAATTTCAATTTTTTGGATTTGTAGGAAAGATATTCTCAAATAGATTCTAATATTATTGGTTTTGCTAAAATCTGGTTTATTTTGATCCAGTATATTCATTTGAAATTAGAAATCGAATTTTCAAACTACCGCGTCATTTCCAATTCCTTTTATATTTAAAAATAAATATTTATATTCTAACGACGATCTTATATACGTTCTAATTCTATTCAAAATAAATTTCTCGTCGATATTATTTAAAATAAATCATTTTAAATATTCAAAATTCACTAAAATCGCCAAAATAAAAATTTTAAAATGGCTCAGAATTCTGGGTTGCTACAATGTAGAGACAAGTGAGGGATAAAAATCAAATATATAACCAAATAAATAAATAAATATATATATATATATATATATATGTATATTGGCTCCACTATATAACATCATAAACTTCTCTAAACCTATTCCTAATTACGAAACGTCAGCCACCGCCTCTTATTCTTTCAATGGCCAGCAAGCTCTCTTCTTCCCTCTTTTTCTCCTTCCATACGCAATGATTTAATAGAGTTCCAAAGCAAATTATGAAGAGGTCTGTATGGTGAGCATCATGGCGGTTTTGGATCGACTTCAAGTGGAATGTGGAGGTGGCAGATTCTAGGCCTATGTTGGAAGATGGGTTCGGTTTATGTCGTGAAGAGCCTGGAACGAGGAATAACAAAGAGGAAGGGAATTACGAATGTAATTAACTCATTAATCATTTAATTAATTTTTTTAATTTTGTAACGAAACGTATGTAATTCAATATCTTTTCCATATGTTATCCAAATTCAGTGATTTCGGGTGCGTTGCGATAGCAGAAACAAGATCTACAACATGGAAAAGATCAAATCCGAAGCAGAGGCTATTGGATTTTTGATAAAATTAAACACAAGTTTAATTTTATTAAAACCAATTGTTATATAAACAATTCCTGAAACCGATCAAGGTGAGATCTCTAGTTTAAATTAAACTTAATGGTTGTTTACATGTATTCGCTATTAAAATTCATGTGTGTGATGTAGGACTAGATTTGGTTGTTTGTGGTTGAAATGAATTTATTGTATTGAACTGAATTGTGTAAATCTAGAATTTGCTTACACAATTAAAGTAATATTTTATTGCATAGATGAAAATAAAATATTCCTTGTTTTAAAATGGAATATGTTTACAATAAAAAATTACATTTTTAATGTATATAGAAATGATAATAAAATATTCATTCTTATAAAATGGAATAAGTTTACAATAAAATTCACATTTTATTTAGAATCATGTTATGTTAGATAAAAATAACATTTTACTTAGAATCATGTTATGTTAGATAAAAATTCACATTTTATTTAGAATCATGTTATGTTAGATAAAAATATCATTTTATTTAGAATCATGTTATGTTAGATAAAAATAACATTTTATTTAGAATCATGTTATGTTACATAAAAATTTCATTTATTTATAATTTGTTCATGTTAAGTAAAATGTTATACTAGAATGAAAATGTCATTTTTGTTAGAAATGTTATATTAGAATAAAAATGTCATTTATGTTAGAAATGTTATATTAGAATAAAAATGTCATTTTGTTAGAAATGTTATATTAGAAAAAAATGTCATTTTTGTTAGAAATGTTATATTAGAATAAAAATGTCATTTTTGTTAGAAATGTTATATTAGAATAGAAATGTCATTTTTGTTAGAAATGTTATATTAGAATAAATATGTTATTCATGTAGAGAACATATTTTATAAGTAAATAAGTCATTTATGTAGAAAACATATTTTATAAATAAATATGTCATTTATTTAAAATATGTTTTGTCAAACAAAAATATCATTTAGTTAGAATATGTTTTTGTCAAATAGAAATGTCATTTCTTTAGAATAATGCTACGTTGAAATGAAAATGTCAGTTTATTAAAACATGTCATGTAAATAAATTATTTTTTTATATTGTCATTAGGACATTAAAACAGGTCATATAAATAAATTATCGTTTTATATTGTTGTTATAATTAGAACATATATATGTTGATAAAATTATCTTTTTATTTTGTCACTTGAATTTGAATACATGTATGTAGACAAAATTGTCTTTTATTCTTGTCATTAGAAGAATAGAACATGTTTGCAAATGAAATACATATTTATTTGACATTAGAAACTTGTAGAGAAGATATACATATAAAATGCGTCTTTATTTGACATTAGAAATATAATAACATGTTTTTTTCATGATCATCAACATGTTAGTGGAATTAGAATTGGTTAAAATCATTCACCGGTGATTATTTAGATGAACTGTTGTATTTTGAAAACCCCACACGGGTATTGGGATGATATTTGACATAGACCAATCCCAATATGTAGTCGTATGTCAATTGATGGATTAACAGTCTGTGATGAACATTATTTATTTTATAGCTCACACAGATGTAAATTTCACTCTGGATGTGAATGGATTGTTTATTGATTATTTATCATTATTGTTGCGATGTACGAAATCCATATAACTGAAATTATATGGTAATTGTTTGAGCCGCATTCTGATTCAGAGTATTTTAGAAAAAGAATTTTTTTTTAAAAAAGTATCTTTTAAAAATATATTTTTTTAAATAACAAATATTTTAAAATAATATTTAGTGTAGAATAAAATTATGATTTTGATGTCCGATTTTAAATGGACACAAAGATATTGAAATGTGAAGCCGAATTAAGTAACAAACGTCATTTTAACCCAAACGGGTTTATCGATCTACTTTATTAATTTTATATTGAATATCGAAAAGAAGTGATTTCAAAATTTAATAGTTTGGAAATATTATCATTTTAATATGATAAAGATATGGGGTATTCAATTTTTATTTAAAATTAAAAATGAAATTAAAGTCAATTTAAAATAAATTTATAAATATTTTATGAATATGTTATAATTAGAAATCGAAGAAAAGTATAATATATATATATAATATATATTTAATGGCCTGAATAGAACGCGCCGCGCAGCGGTTGTTCGCGAAGTTCGACCATTAACTTCAAATTGATGTAACGGGAGATCTGACCGTCAGATTCTCCTAAAACCAAAATTGTTGGGTTCTTATCGAAAAGAGCTTTCCAATGAATATAAGATTTTTGTAATCTAACGGTAAGATTTGGAATTATTCCAAATCAATTTCAGAAAAGGTCGCTGTAAAGTGCAGTTCGGTGGCCGTTACTAGAAACCGACTATATGTGCCTTAATAAAATTATTAAAAATATGAAAAAAATTATGTAAAATCATAATAAATGATTTGGAAGAATTTTGGATGAAAAAATCCAATTTTGTAAAGATAAAATATTTTTTTATTGTAACAAACTAGTTATTAACTAGAATAAATCTATAAATTAAGATTTAATGGAGCTTTCCAATAAATTTATATTTAACTTGAATTAAATAAAATAAATTGGATTTTTGGATCTGTCGTGAATGGTGTCTTAAATAACACTATTCTTAAAACCCCATGTGAAAATAATAAATCTTTTAATTAAGATTATTAGAGTTTCCGATTATATTTTGTAATTGGAAAAAAAGGAAATGTGAATTGGGTTTATTGTGAACTGTGCTTTAAATGACATTTGTTCTTTAACCCAATTAACAGTGAAACTATAATTTGGAATTTTTAAATATTTTATTATAATTTAAATGGAAATTTTCTAAAGTCAAGTTGAATGGAAATTCGATTTGGTAAAATCGAGATGAGCTTCTGTAAAAGAAGACCGTTACTATAAATGGAATTTAAAAGACTTTACTGTTATCTAATTTATATTATTAGTCTGATACAGAAATTTATATCGATTATATATTGATTTGATTTCTGTGAAAATTCCATATCTAATGGAGGATGATTTTGGGTTTATCGTGAACAGTGTTTTTGAATGACATTAGTTCTTCAACCCAGTTAAAGATAGGATTAATTTCGTAGATTTGGATAATCATAAAGTAATGATTTTTGATATTAAAACCAAATTGGAGTTTTAATGAATTTTTAAAAAAAATAGATTAAAGAATAAATTTAAAGAATTAATCTTGGATAAAATTAATAAGAACCTTTCCCTAATAATGTGAATATTTTATTAAAGAATATTCTGAATTGGAATGAGGCGTGTGATGTGTTTTTAAAACACTTGATTTTTTATTATAAAATACGCGAGTTATTCGGAAAGACCGGGTTTAACCCATTCCCGATAATTACTACGTCGATTAAAAGTGGATTATGAAGACGGTGATTGAAGACC
Source organism: Allium sativum (assembly GCA_030737875.1). Taxonomy (NCBI): domain Eukaryota; kingdom Viridiplantae; phylum Streptophyta; class Magnoliopsida; order Asparagales; family Amaryllidaceae; genus Allium; species Allium sativum. The sequence goes on from CM060920.1 coordinate 896,559,298, forward strand.
GGTGATCTTCATATCGAGTGGATGACTACTGATGCCTTTGATTGGAGTTGCTGCCTTGAAAGGGTTAAAGTGGTAGTTGTTCGGACGTACTTGTTGATTGTCCAGATAAGCGAGCACCTTTCTTCCGTATTGGACATACGGGATGAGGAATAAGGTGACTTCGGTTTCATTCAGACCTAGAACGGACTTGTAAATGGATGTGTGCCTGACATTGGATTTCATTTCCATGTAAATTGATTTCTATTTAATACATATCTGTTTGGTCGTGGAGAATTTATTCTCTTGCTTAACACCCTCCTCTGAGACGCACAAGTTCAGAGGTTATATATTGATAGTTGTTGATCGCATGGCATGAATTGTCAATGTGGCATGCCATGATGCAAATGATCAAGGCTATTGTTGAAAAGCAGGGCCTTGTGGTTGATGATCAAAGCACAACCCATTTAGGCATAGCTTTGTGTATAGCGTAACTTCGGGAGCCTCACACCCCGGTAAGAGTTAGAAACGGGACAAGGGAACGCATGGAGTGCACACATTTCTTTCTCGCTAGAAGTGGTATCAGGGTTTTGCAAGCCCTGACATTTTACTTACGTGGATGATGGATTACGAGGCCTCGGTTATATTGGTCGATAGTGACCAATTTATAGGTTCAATAGGACCGGGAAGCATCTGTTCAGGCATAACTAATCCACTAAAGTATTTGTGGACCGGCTCTGCAGGATCCAAGTGTTCGCCAGCGTCCGATTCCTGAGACATTTGCTAGAGTGTCTCGAATCGATAAGGAGATCGTCCCTAGCCTTGAATCATGATGGAAACCCAATTCCAATACGATACCGTACTGTTTTGAATGTAAAACTGGTATGGCGATATAGTATATGGTAGTTATGCCGTCTATTATTGATACATTATGATTGAAATGTTTTTAAAACATATATACACTAATAATAATATCAAATCCGTTTTATCGTATCAAGAATTTTTGACCATTATAAGGTAAAACTCTATCCTCCGATGGGACTTGGGTCTTAAAATAGTTTCATTTTTCTAAAAAGCATTGCGTTGTTTAACGATTTACTTTATTTCATTCACTGACAATCCAATGGAGTAAACCCGTTCTGCGTTAGCAGCGTGGTCCTGTGATTAGCCTTATTATTAGATAAGATAAGTAAGATTTCTCATATCAGTCCCATGACTGACTCGTAGTTTGTTTCACTTGCAAACTCGGGTGCCCTCTTTTACACACGGACAATCGAGTGGCTTATTTTTCAGATATTTTGAGCAGGATTCTGGATTGAAGCTTAACGCTATGTCCAGAGCATTGTTAGTCTTCCGCTGTGTTAGATTTTGAGTTCCGCTGCATTGTGTGAAGTCTATTGTAAATTATCTTCCGTTGTGATTATGTCTCGATGTACTCTTATATATTCTGTACTCTGATGTAACATTATTATGATGTTTATAAAAGTCTGCTGTTATTTATTCTGATGTGTTGTATGCCCAAAGTTAGTGCATTCGAGGATTTCCAACTTTTGGATCAGACCTGTGTGGTTTATGGTCGATTCAAAGGGCGGGGATTTTCGGGTCATTACGTTATCATTTTAATATTGTAATGATATAGAATATTCAATTTTGATTAAAAAATTAAAATGAAGTTGAAATCGTTTTAAAATGAATTTATAAACGATTTATAAACTATGTTTCAAATGGAACTCGAAGATATATATATTATATATATTTTAATGGCTTGAATAGAACGTGTCGCGCAGCGACCGTTCATGAATTTCGATAATTAACTTCAAATAGACGTAACGGGAGATCCGACCGTCGGATTCTCCTAAATCCAGAACCGTTGGGTTCATATCGAAAAGTGCTTTCCAATGATAATAATTGATTTGAAATCTAACGGTTAGATTTTAAAAAATATCTAGCTCAATTTCAGAAAAGGTTGCCATGGATGCAGTTCGGCGGCCGTTATTGGAAATCGACTACAAAGGCCTTATTAAAATTATTGAAAATATGGAAAAATTGTGTAAAATCATAATAAATGATTTGGAAAGATTTTTGGATGAAAAATTCCATATATGAAAAGATAAAAGATTTTTTTTATCTAAATGAACTAGTTATTAACTAGATTAGAAATCCAATGGTTTTTAAATAAATAAATTGGATTCATAAAAGGGTTTTGAAATTAACCAAAATTTTCCAATATATAAATTGGAATGGAAAAATAATAATCTTCGGAATATTTCGATATTGGATTCCGTGATTATACGGATATTGTTATGGGAATTTGGAAGATACAGATATCATTATTGTCAATACGATATCCTTACTTTCAAACTTTTATATTGAATATAAGCCGATATTATTTTCTATTCAGAGCCTTGTATTTATTATCAAATTGGATTTTGGGTTTGTCGTGAATGGTGTCTTCAATAACACTGTTCTTAAACCCAGTTGACAAAAGAATTAATCTTTTAATTAAGATTTGGAGAAGCTTACTAAATAATTAATATTTAATTGGAATTGAAACGAAAGTTGATTTTGGCTTTATTATGAACAATGTTTTAAATAACATTTGTTCTTTAACCCAATTAATAGGGAATATATGATTTGGAATTTATAAATCTTTTTATTAAGATTTAATGGAAATTTTCCAAAGTAATGTTTTCCAATTTAATAAAAGAAATTGGAATGGGATGGAATTCGATTTAGTGATAATCGAGATGAGATTCTGGGAAGGAAGAACATTACTGTTTATGGAATTTAAAAGGCCTTGCCATTATTCCATTTACAGTATTGATCCGATACGGAAATTTATATCGATTATATACTATAATGATTTCCGTGAAGATTCCAATTTTGATGGAAGATGAATTTAGGGTTTATCGTGAACTGTGTTTTAAAAGACATTGGTTCTTTAACCCAGTTAAAGAAACAATTTATTTTCCTAAAGTCGAATAATAATTAAGATTATTTTTGAGATTAAAATCGAACTAGAGTTTTAATGAATCTTTAATTAGATTGAAATGGAATGGGGTAATTAAATTTACCAAATTCATGAGATGATCGAGAATGGAGTACCGCCAGTTTTACTCCATGCGATAGTTAAAACTTGATTATATTTGAACGGGAAATGGTAACTAAATTTACATATAACACCGTGGGTGTTAGATATGGAGTGCTGCCAGTTTTGCTCCATGGGATGAATAGGTTGGGATTGGGATAATAAAATAAATGATTATTTCGTAAGGTTCCCTAATCTCGACTAATTAATAAACCCTAATTTGGTTTAAGTGGTGAAAAGATAAAATCAATTCTTTTGAATTGATTTCAAAAGGAAGATTAAAGAATAAATTTAAAGGAATTTATCTATGATAAATTAATGGGAACCTTCCCGTAAATGTGAATATTTGAATAAAAGAATATTCTGGATTGGAATGAAGCATATGATGTGTTTTTATGGCACTTGATTATTGATTATAAAATACGCGAGTTATTTGGAAACACGGGGTTTATCCCATTCTGAATAATTGATAACTAAAAGTCGACGATGAAGACGATGGTTGAAGACCGGAGATCTTCTCACCAATTGTATGATTACTGATGTCTTGATTGGGCTGTACACCCAAGACAAGGTAATGAGTGGTGATCGTCCAGACGTACTTGGAGATCGACCGGATATGCGAGGATGTAACGACCTACCTTTTTGAACCCTTCAAGTGGGTATTTAAACCAACTCAAAACGTTCAAAATGATAACTCGCTAATAGCTTAGCAGGTTTAAAAAGAAAATAACACAGAATCACAGGCAGAAATAAACAGTTTGCAGCGGAAATAAATCTTATACAAAATATCATAGTTTACACACAAAAATTTCACAGCGGAAGAATTTATAATACAGTACATGATTTTTAAATAATACAAACGTTACAGTTTTGGTCGACCTTGCATGCGAAAATTGTCATGCGGTTATTAATGTTTCGAGTATTTCAGTCCATGAAATCATAGTCAAAATCAGAACAAAAAGGAACAAAGATAAACAACATATATGTTTATACCATTCACACATACATGGAAGATACTTCAATAAAAGTGTATGATAATGGGGATCGAACTGTGCATGATAGAGAGGGCCATGTTAAATTCACACAAAGGGGATGTAAGTCAATATAAATATTTAAGGATGACATGCAAGCGAATATAGATACTAAGCACAGTACATATGCTCATATTTCAACAAATTAACCACATCAAGGTATGACTAGTTGTAACAACCCTGAATTTTGGGGCCAATTTAAAATTTTATTTTAAGTAATTTTAATGAAGTTTTGATATTAAAAATAATTTATATAAAATTATAATGATTAAAAAAAATTGATTTGAATTGAAGTTAGAATGAATAATTTAATTTTAATTATAAAAAGTGTTAGAAACAATGCGGTAGTTTGAAAAGTCAAACCTGAACTTTGACTGATCATACGGGATGCAAAATTTAACGGATTTTAGTGAAACCAAAAATATTAGAATCTATTTAAAAATATCTTTCCAATGAATCTGAAAAATTGAAATTTCATAGCGGGAATCAAAAGTTATGCCTAAATTAAAATTTAGAAAGGTCGCTAGGAAATTTACAAAGGTCAAAAAAACTACTTTTGCATACGAAGGAATTTGAACTCGAAATCACTTCCATTGAGTTCAGAATGATGTTTCTACATTAAAAAACAGTAAACACTTATATATTTCGAGTTTCGGAAATTATTCGTTTAAAAATGTATTTTTAATATTAAATATATACGCCTTGAAAATAGCCATTTTTCAAACGACCTCCGTTTTCGACGAAACCACTTTTTTGGAACCGGAATGTCAAAATATGGTTAAGTTTAATTTTTCATAATTTTTACAATTAATATATAATTATAATTGATTTTTCAGTGTAAACGGACAATTTTTAATTTTAAAAAATCATTAAAAATTCATACGAGCTCAGAATTGAACGAAATTAATTTTCCTAGGTCCGCAACGTCAAAACATAGATAAATATATTTTTTGGGAATTTTCTTAGTTAATTTGTGACCCCGGTGAATTTTCATGTACGGTTGAATTAAAAATTAAGTGATTTATATTAAAAATAAAGTAAACCTGCTGTAGACTTTGAAATTGGGCCTCGAAACATGTCCCATCATGTTCAGAAGATGTCAAAACATTAAGATAGACAGTAAGCATGCCTAATTCTGAGTTCGGGCCTAATTCTGAGTTCGGGCCAAATCGGACCTTTATTGGGTAATTAAGGATTAAATAATCATTAGTTAAACCTAATATTATATTATAAATTTGCATCGCTACAGTACTCCGTCTTCTTCCTTCTCATTTCAGCCGCCACGAAACCCATTCCCTTCGTAACTTCAAGCTTCGATTTCTCCTTCGTTTCTCAACGAAAATCTTCATACAAATACAGGTTTCGAAGAGAATTCCGAGCTCTTCGATTCCATACCCAAATCACCACCTCTCATCAACTGTAGCCGCCTCCCCAAACCCTAAACCCGCCGCCATCGCACCTCCCTGGGCCCCACCACAGCCGTGCGCACCCTCCCCCCTTCTAGGCGCTGATTCCCCTTTCGTAGCTCTCCAAGCTCCAAAAAACGACACCCAAAACCGTTAACTACAGCTCACGAAATCACAAATCAAAGTTTTGAACGCTTTAGGTATGAAATTTCATGTCAGAATTTTCCACGCTTTTAGATGTGGCAACTGCTGTTGTAAAAAGTCAGTTTCTAATTTATACATATGAACTTCAAATTTAAATCTTTCAGATCCGAAATCGCCGTGACTTCGAACACGAGATCTGTCCGAGTTTGGACCTTCATTTCAGTCCCAAGCAATGTGAGAATTTATTTTTAATTAAATTTAATTAATTTAATTATTATCCTAGCGTTATGTGAAGTTTGAATGGTAAATATCATGCTTACGATACAGATCTATTTTGTTTTGTCAAATTTAATGATGGTTGATATGTGTTTGTGATGGATAGTTTAGATCCGTATGATTATCACCTCTTATGTAATCACTTGTGTTGATTTGGATTGATCTAATTTATCAATTCAAAAAAGTAGAAATATGATTGTCACATTCTTATGTTATCGATTTTGTATGATTTGAATTAATCAAACTTATCGATTCATAATAAAAGAGACATGGTTTGCCATCGTTATGTTAGTGCTTTTGTTTTACTTGAATTGATCTGGATTATCAATTCAACATAGAAAATAAAGATTTGTCTTTTTATTTGAATTGATCTAGATTATCAATTCAACATAGTAAATAAAGTTTACATTTTTCTTTTTATATGATATAAAAAGTAGGATTTTACGACGTGATAAAAATTACATTTTTTCTATGTAATTAAAATGTTAATTTACACTGTATGATAAAAATTACATTTTTTCTATGTAATCAAAATGTGAATTTACACTATATGATAAAAATTACATTTTTTTATGTAATCAAAATGTGAATTTACACCGTATGATAAAAATCACATTTTTCTATGTAATGGAAATGTGAATTTACACCGTATGATAAAAATTACATTTTTCTATGTAATTGAAATGTGAATTTACACCGTATGATAAAAATTACTTTTTTCTATGTAATTGAAATGTGAATTTACACCGTATGATAAAAAATTACATTTTTTCTATGTAACTGAAATGTGAATTTACACCGTATGATAAAAATTACATTTTTTCTATGTAATTGAAATGTGAATTTACACCGTATGATAAAAATTACATTTTTCTATGTAACTGAAATGTGAATTTACACCGTATGATAAAAATTACGTTTTTCTATGTAATTCAAATGTGAATTTACACCGTATGATAAAAATTACGTTTTTCTATGTAATTGAAATGTGAATTTACACCGTATGATAAAAATTACATTTTTCTATGTAATTGAAATGTGAATTTACACCATATGATAAAAATTACATTTTTCTATGTAATTAAAATGTGAATTTACACCGTATGATAAAAATTACATTTTTTCTATGTAATTGAAATGTGAATTTACACCGTATGATAAAAATTACATTTTTCTATGTAATTAAAATGTGAATTTATACCGTATGATAAAAATTACATTTTTCTATGTAATTAGAATGGAAGTTTGCATTGTATGATAAAAATCATATTTTTACAATGTAAATAAGAAGTAGAATTTGCATTGTAATTAAATTTACATTTTTATATGTAAATTTTGAATAGGATTCACACTACAAATATAAATTACATTTTTATTATGTAATTAAGATTAGAATGTACATTGAGGTTGAAATTTAAATTTTTATATATAATTAAAGGATGAGATGTTGCAATACAAAATAAAAATTACATTTTTATATGTAATTAAGGTATGAATTTGCAACGTAAAATAAAAATTACATTTTTATATGTAATTAAGGTATGAATTTGCAACGTAAGATAAAAATTAAATTTTTATGTGTTATTACAGTATGAATTTACAATGTAAATTAAAAATTACATTTTTATATAAAACTTAGAATGAGAGAATTACAATGTAAATTAAAATTACATTTGTATATGAAGTTAAGAATGAGAGATTACATTGTAAATTAAAATTACATGAAGTCAATAATGAGGATTTACATTGAAATAAAAAAATTACATTTTTATAATGTAATAAAGAAGTAGGATTCACATTGAAATAAAAAAATTACATTTTTATTATTATGTAATTTAAGAATAGATTTGCATTGAAATAAAGAGACAAAGCTATAGATTACATTTTTATATACAAACAAAAAGGCAAGGTTATAAAATACACTTTTATATGTATTATATATACAAATAAAAGGATAAGATTATTAAACTTATTTTTATTTCCATGTTATGTGTAAATAAAATGGCAGAACTAATGTAATAACCAGGAAATTCTGGGCCAGTTTAATTTTTTTTTTTTTTGGCAATTTTAGCGAATTTTGAATATTTAAAATGAATTATTTTAATTAAAAACGATGAGAAATTTATTTTGAATAGAATGTATATATTTATATACGTCGTCGTTAGAATATAAATAATTATATATAATTATAAAAGGAATTAAAAATGGCGCGGTAGTTCGATAATTCGATTTCAAACTTCAATTGAACGTACCGAGTGCAAAATAAACCGGATTTTAGTGAAACCAAAAATAATAGGATCTAATTGAGAATATCTTTCTAACGAATCAGAAAAATCAAAATTTCATTGCGGGAATCAAAGGATATGTCCAGTTGAAAATTCTGAATAGTCGCTATGGAATTCAGGCCCTTAAAAATTGAAATTTTGCAAACGACCTCGGATTTCGACGAAACCACTTTTGTTGGGTCCGTGATGTAAAGTTATTGCTAGATTCCAAATTTCATAATTTTTTTGAATCAATATGTGAATGTGGCAAAGGAAAATGTGTTTGACTAGTTTAAGTTGATTTTAATCGACTGGAAAATGGTCATTTTTCAAACGGTCTCAGAATTCGACGAAACTAAGTTTTGTTAGGACCGCATCAATATGAAGCTAGAAAATATTTTTCAGGAATTTTTCGAGTTAGTATGTGGCCCATGTAAATTGAAATGCGCGTTCAAATTCAATATATAGAGTTATAGGTTGATTTTGACGAAAACTGATCGAAACGATCGAATCAGCCTACAGTACACATCCCATTGGGTTCGGAATGGGGGTAATTAGATATGGACGACAGGAGGTGGGCCTCGTTTTGAGATCGAATAAAAAGTCAACTCTTTGTAAATTAAATAATTAAAAATAATTAAAATAAACCCCTTTTAACTTCTCTGCCCCCTCCCCCCCCCCCCCCCCCCGTTTTCTTCAAATCAGAAATCAAAACAAAAAAAAGGGGGCAGAAGGAAAGGGAGAAGCGCCGCCGCTCCTCCGAGCAGCGCACCACCGCGCCATCAGGCGCGCCCCCCTTCCATTTCTGACCTCCCCCTAGCCTCCCTCCTCCGTCGATCGCTCCCTCTCCTCCTCTATTCTTCCTCCTCGCCCCGCCCTCCTGAAAACCCCCACACGCGCCACCCAACCTTGTCGCCCCACCGCTCCCCTTCCTCCACCTCCCAGCCTCCTCGCGAACCCCAGCAACCACCTGCAGCGTCGTCCGACTCCCCCTCCTCTGATGCCGACGCAAGCGAGCCTCAATCGCCCCCTCCGACACAGCGACGCCACCCTCCTCCGGCAAAGAAACCCTAGAAAAAATATCTGTAAGTTTTATTTTTCTTATTCGATTTTAATTCAGAAATAATGTATGATTTCTCCGATTGAAGTATACGATTTTTAACAATAAAAATTCAATTTTTATAAAGGTTTCATACGAATAAAAATTGTGGCTCTTTATTAGATAAAAATTCGATTTTTCAATTATATATAATTTTTTATATATATGGAATAGCGATAAAGGTTAGATTTTGTTTAAGAAAAAGGTTAGATCTTAGTTAAAGATGATAAGATTTTTAATTATGTTAGGTAATGTTTATGATGTAATTAACAATATAAAGTTGAAATTTTTATTGATTACAAGGTGAGAATTCTCTCACTTTAAATTTTCTGTACAGTTATTTATTTCATAACTGCATATATGAACTGTTCCCCGTCGTCCACAGACCATGGACGACTTGTTTGTTTGGTTGTGTTCTGTGTGAAAATTGATCGTGATGTGAAATAATATATATATATATATATATATATATGAGATGAAAATAAATATATATATTGTAACAACCCGTATTCTTAAATAACATAAATCAAGGCAGAATTAAACTGTAAATTCTGAATCAAGGGAAACGGGCTGTGCCATTGCGTTCGTCTCGGAAAAGTACGCGAAATAGAGTCCGAGTTTTCGAAAAACGGAGTCCGTATGACCAAGTTAAGGCCCAATGAAGTTTTCAGAAAATTCCAAGCCCGAAAACAGTTCAAATTCAAATTCAGATTCGAATTTCAGCCAAAACAGGATAGGCGGGAATTTTGCCGCCCCAGGTAGGGTCGACACAGGGGTCGACACCAGTGTCGACCCCGCCCCCCCCCCCCAATGGGTCGACACCCATGTCGACCCAGGGGTTGACCCCCCCGGTCGGACCAGTTTTTCTGGTGCACCATTTTGACAGGTTAGGTCTTGCTCTGGAAGTTTCTGACGGGATTTGACGGACCTGGTGTGTTTTAGGGTTAATCCTATGGTCTAAATTAACCTAATCACCTATAAAAAGACCCCTAGACCTAGCCTAAACCCTCATTAATCATTCCTACAACTAAATGCTGTCCAAATATTCACCAATCATGGCCTCCACCTTCTTCATGAAAGCATGAGTATCTCAAATCAATCTATGTCATAAAAGAGCCATCTTTCTTAAGTAAAAGAGTCTTATTTCTTTGCGGATTTTGCTTGTGGCTTCGTCTCAATCTTTATATATATTGATCTAGATCGCATAACCGCTCATTGTAAGCCCTATACTACTCTTAGATTCTAACTATGGAGTTAATATGACATGTTGCAAGTTGAGTTTGGGCCTAAGATTGATATGTGCTTTGATCCTATCATGTTATGCACAAATTTATTCTATGCATGTTAGTAAAGTCATCACCTTTATCTTATGATAGAAAGCTATAAGCTTTGTGTTGAAATGTTGCATTATACAACATGAGAACTCTCATAACCTTTATGATAACTTGCATATAATGTTATATGCGAACTTCTAGTCATCATCCTATGTCATTCATGAACATGTTTCACCTATTTGCTTAAGTTGATATTATGCATGTTTTGAGGCCTATGACGTAATATGCAAGCTTATGAACATGTTTATGCCTCATATGCCACCATGTTTACTTTGTGGCCAACCTTATTACCTTATGCCCTTTTGTCATGTTTTTGCCAAGTTCCCTCTTTTGATCTATGTTATGTTATGCGAAACGTACATGCGATGGGAAAGCGTTGGGTTGGGTAATATTAATGACATGGAACATGATTTTAAAATATGACATGAACATTGACTTGTGATTATGTTTGTAAACATAATGATGGACATGACACTTAGAAAATATGAGTGTGGCCAACTCGAGGTTGGGTTGAGTTTGTAGCATAAATCTACCCGGAACCGACCGGCTTAACTAGTGGCTACAAGCAATAGGACCCAATGTGAGTAGTTGGTCATGTCGCACTTGAAACCCGAGGTTAGACCAAGTTGTGGTGTAAAGCTACCCGGACCCGCCCGACTTAACTAGTAACCGCAACAAGGTCTAATGTGAGAGGTTGGGTGCATTAAATTAATTAATGCCACATGGTAGGGTTAAGTCATGGACCATTTGAACACTTAACCAATTAAACAAGATGGGTTGACGCGGTTAATTCATGAACCTTGGGTACACTTAACCAACTTGATACTTGATTGGATGGGGTTAACCACACTTAACCCACTAGAAAACCGTAGTTACGCGGTCCTTCTCAGCAGTAACCCACTAGGGAGTACCGGATACCCTAGGGACTAGGCTAGGGTGGGGCACGATTACTGGGCTGGAGTGTAAGCGACCAAAAAGACGGCAAAAGTAGGTGCGCCATAGTAGATTCCGACGGACCATGGTCGTGGACATTGTCAAAGGATGAAAGACAAACTTGGGCACCATTAGGTTTTGACTGTGCGTGCTTGTTTCGTGTCAGTGGTTGACACCCTAGGGCCGGATACACCCTAGGGTGGACCTAGCACAGTCGACTACATTTCATGTTTGGACCGTATGACACCGACACTTGACGAGTTAGGCTTATAGGGAGCCGATCGACTAGACCGAGTAGTTGGACCTCGATTCAGGTCATCTCATGATGTGGGCCAGCTTTGGGCCAAGGGATCATTTCTCGTTATACTTGACATGGATTAGAATACTAGTACACTCCCGGTGCAACTTAACCTTGTATATGCGATGCCACACTTGATCTATCTTGTTAACTTTTCACCATGCCAGTTATCACCCTACATCTCATTTCTGTTTTACATGTTCAGTTAACTTTATTAGTTTTTATACTAATAGTAGATAGGACTTACCGGTCTTTTTGACTGACCCCGTTTTCTTTCGCCTCTTTTCTTCCATCCCCCCCCCCCCCCCAGGTTTGCAGGGTGGGAACACTATTACCTAGCTGGATCTTTTGCTGCTTTTCTGGATAGCTCATGTATGGTTTGAGCATGCTATGGCCTTATGCTACTTTGGGGGATAGTTACTTTATGTTTCTTTTTCAGTTTTCAGTTTATGTTCTAGACTTTGTGTTATGGGAAAATAATGAACGAGTACTTTGATGTAACTTGACTATGGTTTTGAAACGCTAGTTTTATCTGCTGCTTTATTTACTCTGTTTTTACTTATATGTTCTGTCTTGTGATATCTGCATGCATGTTACCTTGTTTAACGCCCCTCCAAAGCTAGTGTGCTTGCAAGAGTGGCATTGGCGGAGGTGGGGTGTTACATTTGGTATCAGAGCCTAAGGTTTACAAGATTTGAGCAAAAGTTTTTTTTTTTAAAACTTACCTTTTGAAAAACTATTTTTCAAAACCAATTAAGTATTTTCCAAGAAAAGTCTAGTTATTTTAAAAGGTTATTCCCCGAAAGCCATTAGCACTATCCTTCGTTTCCTTGTTCTAAATCTATCTTTTCCTTTTTCAGTATGGCCGATCTTAACCTTCCCGAGGGAGTGACCATTCCCGGATGGTTCCGGAGGTACTTGGAAGCTAGGGCCAACAATGTGGGCCCAGCAACCACCCCCACCGTAACTGAGGTTCCTCCTCCCCCTCCTCCTCCTCAGAATCCACAAGCAGATTTCGCTAAGACTTGCAAAGACTTTAAGGCGATGGGTGGCAAGAATTTCATTGGGACGGAGACTTTTGTGGAGGCACGAAATTGGTTGAAAGAAACTGAGGATCTCTTCGCTATCTTTGATGTGGAAGACCATAGAAAGGTCTTATTAGCAGCATGGCTATTAAAAGAAGAAGCTGCTTATTGGTGGGAGGTCACCAATGCTACGAGGCCTATAGAGACTTGGGCCGACTTTAGGACGAGGTTTGGGCTTAAGTTTCTATCATCTGCTGAGGCGAATCTGCAATTGGAGAAGTTTATATCTTTGAAGCAAGGGGACATGACAGTAAGGGAGTATGTGAATAAGTTTAACCAGCTTGCTCGATTCGGTTTGGACATGGTTAACACTCCCCAGAAGAAGGCTTTACGCTTTGCACGAGGGTTGAATGAGCCATTACAAGGTTTAGCCCTATCTCATATACCCATGGGGGCCACTTTCGAAGGTCTAGTAGACATGGCATTGCTTCAAGGAGACGATAAGAATGGCAAGAAGGAAGCCAAGGCTAATGAGACTCAAGCCAAGAAGACAGACTCCAAGTGGGTAGGAAATCAGAGCAATCAGAGCAATCAAAACAACAAGAACAACAAGGGCAACAAGGCCAAGGCAAAGGACCCAAGAAAATGCAACTTCTGTGGGATTGTTGGGCACATAGCCAAGGATTGCAGAAAGAAGAAGAGGAAGCAGGGCGAATGCTTTCATTGTGGAGAGACTGGACACTTTAGCAAGGATTGCCCCAAGAAGCAAGGACAAGGGCAAGGGCAGAATCAGCGTGCAGGACCTTCTGGAGGGCAAGTGCATGCTCTCAACGCTGCTCCAGTTCAGGACCGAGGTAGTATTTCTGTAGAAAGTCTTGTTTATATTTCTGATTATCCTGTTCGCACCTTATTTGATTCTGGCGCATCGCATAGTTTTATTTCTTCTGACATTGTTGAAAGTTTGCACCTAAGTACTAGTCTAGTTGAGGATCCCGTTAGTGTTTCAAATCCAATTGGGGGTTCCGCCCATCTATCTATGATTTGTGTGGATCTGAAGATTTCTATCTTGACCGTAGAATTCACGTGTAATGCTTATGTTCTCGGGTTCACGGGATACGGGTTGATCTTGGGCATGGATTGGTTGTCCAGTTATGGAGCCATTCTCGATTGTGAGCATAGGGTGGTGAGGCTCATGACTCGCCTCGATAATACCCTAGAAATTTCTTGTAACCCTAGAGGTCCCGTCATGTTATGTTATCTTGAATCTCTTGACTCGTCCATCGATGATCTACAATCTGTAAGGGTGTCCGAGACTATCCTGATGTCTTTGAAGAAGTTAAGGGGTTACCCCCTAAACGAGAGATAGATTTCCGCATTTGTCTAGTCGATAATGCCAAGCCAGTATCATTGCCCGTTAGGTACATGGCCCCACGAGAAAGAAGAGAGCTCAGTAAGCAAATCAAGGAGTTGCTTGAGAAGAATTTTATTAGGCGAAGCATTTCTGAATGGGGTGCTCCGGTGGTATTCGCTACTAAGGCGGATGGTTCGCTTCGTCTATGTGTTGATTATCGAGAGTTGAACAAGCTGACAAAGAAGAATAGGCACCCGTTACCGAGGATTGATGATCTCTTTGACCAGCTTGTAGTTGCTTCTGTTTTCTCTCAACTCGATCTAGCCACCGGATTCCATCAGCTTAGAGTGGCTGAGGATAGTATCGATAAGACTGCGTTTAGGACTCCGGATGGATTCTTTGAATGGCTTGTCATGCCATTCGGTTTGACTAATGCACCCGCCTACTTCGTACATTTGATGAGTAGGGTGTTCAGGGAGTTCCTTAACAAGTTCGCGGTTGTCTTCGTGGATGATATTCTGATCTTCTCAGAGGATGAGGAAGAACATGCCAGACATCTCAAGGAAGTGATGGATACGCTTAGAGCGCATCAGTTGAAAGCCAAGTTCTCCAAATGTCATTTTTGGAGAAGGGAAGTTCGGTTTCTTGGACATATAGTTTCTAAGCAAGGCATAGCAGTGGATCCCGCGAAAGTGGTTGTGGTTCAAGACTGGAAGACTCCTAGGAATGCAACCGAAGTAAGAAGCTTTCTCGGTCTGGCGGGCTACTATAGGAAGTTCATCAGGGACTTCGTTAAGATTTCGGCCCCCCTTACTAAGTTGACGAAGAAGAACTTAGTCTTTGCATGGGACTTAGAGTGTGAGCTTGCTTTTCAAAGGCTCAAGAGGGCCCTTACTACCGCTCCAGTTTTGGCATTTACCGTGTACACAGATGCATGTGGCACGGGGTTAGGTGCTGTTTTAATGCAAGAGGGAAGAGTGATATGTTATGGGGGTAGGCAACTTAAAGTTCATGAGAAGAACTATCACACTCATGATTTGGAGTTAGCGGCGATCGTCTTTGCACTCAAATCCTGGCGCCACTATCTTCTAGGCGAAAGGTTTGAGTTGTATACTGATCACAAGTCACTCAAGTACCTCTTCTCGCAGAAAGATCTGAATCTAAGGCAGCAAAGGTGGATGGAATTCTTGGCATCTTATGACTTCGAGATAGCTTACACCCCTGGCAAGGGTAATGTTGTGGCGGATGCGCTAAGCAGAAGAAGGTTGACTTTGAGTCCCTTGTTTGTTGAGATGAAGAGCCTAGAGTTCTTGGCAACCTTTGACTTTGCACCTGTTGTTGGATCGATGACTGGTTCATTAGCATCCCTTGAGCTTAGATCCACACTTCTTGATCAGGTTGGGGCTTCGCAGAAGGAAGATCCACAGATAGTCGAAGTTATGGACAAATTGATTCGTGGTGAGACGTCTAGTCACCTTGCTAGATATACTATTGATGATAAAGGTTGGCTAAGGCGTGATGGAAGGCTATGCGTTCCACAAGTAGGAGACTTGGTGCATAAAGTTCTTGAAGAAGCACATCACTCGAAGATGACTATACATCCGGGAGGAGATAAGATGTATAGAGATATGAAGCGCATTTTCTTTTGGCCCGGAATGAAGAGAGATGTGGCAGAGTATGTTTCAAAGTGCAAGGTGTGCCAACAAGTGAAAGCCGAGTCAAAGAAACCAGGTGGGCTATTACATCCATTGGAGGTCCCGCAATGGAAGTGAGAGAGTATTTCTATGGATTTTGTGGATGGATTGCCTAGGTCAAGGAAAGGGAACACGAGCATATGGGTCATAGTTGATAGACTTACGAAGAGTGCTCATTTCATTCCTGTAAAGAGCAAGAGGACCGCATCATGGCTAGCATCTATTTATCTCCGAGAGATAGTGCAGTTGCATGGAGTTCCTTCTAGCATAGTTAGCGATCGTGACCCAATCTTCACTAGCCAATTCTGGAATAGTTTGCAAGAAGCAATGGGTACGCGATTGAATCTGAGTACAGCCTATCACCCCCAGACGGATGGCCAAACCGAAAGGGTGAATAGAGGTGCTAGAAGATCTTTTGAGGCTTTGTGTTCTTGACTTTGGTGGTACTTGGGAAGACCATCTTCCTCTCGTAGAGTTTGCTTATAATAATAGCTATCAAGCCAGCATAGGGATGACACCATTTGAAGCTTTGTATGGGAGGCCGTGTAGGTCACCATCTTGTTGGTGGGAGACAACAGATAGGCTTATACTTGGGCCCGATATGATACGGGACACATCCGAAAAAGTTGAATTGGTGAGAAGACTGATGAAAGCGGCCCAAGATAGACAAAAATCCTATGCTGACAAGCGAAGGGCAGATTTGGAATTCGAAGTGGGAGACAGGGTTTTCGTGAAGGTTTCTCCTTTGCGTAATGTGGTACGCTTTGGAGCAGTGGGGAAGCTGGCACCAAGGTTCGTAGGACCCTTTCCTATCATAGAGAGAATTGGAAAGATGGCCTATAAGGTGGAATTGCCCGAAAAGCTAGCCGGAGTGCATAATGTCTTTCATGTCTCGCATCTCCGAAAGTGCCTACATGAGTCCGCTGAGGTGGTTGAACCAAGCATTCTTGAAGACATTGAGGTAGAAAAAGAGGCAACCTTGAGAAGAGCTCCGATTCGTATTTTGGGAATAGAGATCAAGAAGTTAAGGAATCGAGAAGTCAAGTTGGTGAAAGTTCAGTGGAGTGAAGCCGATGAAGATGCAACTTGGGAAACCGAGGAGAAGATGCGTGGGCTTTGTCCATTCCTTTTTTAGGGTACATTCTCAATTTCCTCTCCTAAGTAGCATATATTTCTTTTTGCTATCCGTGTTTATCCTGTTTATCTTGTTATCTCGTTAACCTTGTCATGAGAACCTTAGGTAGAAACCCTTTGGATGAAACATGTATTTGAAACATGTTATGCTTGATGGTTGCAAGTGGTTGCAAGTGTTTGCATGTGGATACTCGTGGATGCATGATACACATTTGGCACTAAGATCGGCTCACACACTTTCATGTTGCATATGCATGAGGGCTTATACTTATTCATGGATGAAACTTGTTATGCTATCACGTGGATGTTGCATATGGATGAATGTTATGTGCACTCATGTAGAGATTATAAATTATGTCAGGAATTTGCATACATATGGACTCATTTCACTAACATGTTTTGCATTAAGGGGGTTTACTGAATCAGTAACCTCCTGATTTTCGCATTAGATAAGTACATATACACACACCTTTGCATATGATCATACATCATTTAGAATCCTTTAAGGACAATGACTGCACGTGGATGATGTTTTGAGTAGATGGATGATGGATGGTAGGATACGTTCTTCCTAACTTGGAGATTTCGGGGACGAAATCCTTTAAGGAGGGTAGAATGTAACAACCCGTATTCTTGAATAACATAAATCAAGGCAGAATTAAACTGTAAAATCTGAATCAAGGGAAACGGGCTATGCCATTGCGTTCGTCTTGGAAAAATACGCGAAATAGAGTCCGAGTTTTCGAAAAACGGAGTCCGTATGACCAAGTTAAGGCCCAATGAAGTTTTCAGAAAATTCCAAGCCCGAAAACAGTTCAAATTCAAATTCAGATTCGAATTTCAGCCAAAACAGGATAGGCGGGAATTTTCCCGCCCCAGGTAGGGTCGACACAGGGGTCGACACCAGTGTCGACCCCCCCAATGGGTCGACACCCATGTCGACCCAGGGGTCGACCCCCCCGGTCGGACCAGTTTTTCTGGTGCACCATTTTGACAGGTTAGGTCTTGCTCTGGAAGTTTCTGACGGGATTTGATGGACCTGATGTGTTTTAGGGTTAATCCTATGGTCTAAATTAACCTAATCACCTATAAAAAGACCCCTAGACCTAGCCTAAACCCTCATTAATCATTCCTACAACTAAATGCTGTCCAAATATTCACCGATCATGGCCTCCATCTTCTTCATGAAAGCATGAGTGTCTCAAATCAATCTATGTCATAAAAGAGCCATCTTTCTTAAGTAAAAGAGTCATCTTTCTTTGTCTTTGGGGTTATTCCTTCTTGTTTCAAGGCGTTGAAGTGGAGCTTATTGTTTTCTTTGCGGATTTTGCTTGTGGCTTCGTCTCAATCTTTATATATATTGATCTAGATCGCATAACCGCTCATTGTAAGCCCTATACTACTCTTAGATTCTAACTATGGAGTTAATATGACATGTTGCAAGTTGAGTTTGGGCCTAAGATTGATATGTGCTTTGATCCTATCATGTTATGCACAAATTTATTCTATGCATGTTAGTAAAGTCATCACCTTTATTTATGCATAGAAAGCTATAAGCTTTGTGTTGAAATGTTGCATTATACAACATGAGAACTCTCATAACCTTTATGATAACTTGCATATAATGTTATATGCGAACTTCTAGTCATCATCCTATGTCATTCATGAACATGTTTCACCTATTTGCTTAAGTTAATATTATGCATGTTTTGAGGCCTATGATGTAATATGCAAGCTTATGAACATGTTTATGCCTCATATGCCACCATGTTTACTTTGTGGCCAACCTTATTACCTTATGCCCTTTTGTCATGTTTTTGCCAAGTTCCCTCTTTTGATCTATGTTATGTTATGCGAAACGTACATGCGATGGGAATGCGTTGGGTTGGGTAATATTAATGACATGGAACATGATTTTAAAATATGATATGAACATTGACTTGTGATTATGTTTGTAAACATAATGACGGACATGACACTTAGAAAATATGAGTGTGGCCAACTCGAGGTTGGGTTGAGTTTGTAGCATAAATCTATCCGGAACCGACCGGCTTAACTAGTGGCTACAAGCAACAGGACCCAATGTGAGTAGTTGGTCATGTCGCACTTGAAACCCGAGGTTAGACCAAGTTGTGGTGTAAAGCTACCCGGACCCGCCCGGCTTAACTAGTAACCGCAACAAGGTCTAATGTGAGAGGTTGGGTGCATTAAATTAATTAATGCCACATGGTAGGGTTAAGTCATGGACCATTTGAACACTTAACCAATTAAACATGATGGGTTGACGCGGTTAAGTCATGAACCTTGGGTACACTTAACCAACTTGATACTTGATTGGATGGGGTTAACCACACTTAACCCACTAGAAAACCCTTGTTACGCTGTCCTTCTCAGCAGTAACCCACTAGGGAGTATCAGATACCCTAGGGACTAGGCTAGGGTGGGGCACGATTACTGGGCTGGAGTGTAAGCGACCAAAAAGACGGCAAAAGTAGGTGCGCCATAGTAGATTCCGACGGACCATGGTCGTGCACATTGTCCGGGGATGAAAGACAGACTTGGGCACCAGTAGGTTTTGACTGTGCGTGCTTGTTTCGTGTCAGTGGTTGACACCCTAGGGCCGGATACACCCTAGGGTGGACCTAGCACAGTCGACTACATTTCATGTTTGGACCGTATGACACCGACACTTGACGAGTTAGGCTTATAGGGAGCCGATCGACTAGACCGAGTAGTTGGACCTCGATTTAGGTCATCTCATGATGTGGGCCAGCTTTGGGCCAAGGGATCATTTCTCGTTATACTTGACATGGATTAGAATACTAGTACACTCCCGGTGCAACTTAACCTTGTATATGCGATGCCACACTTGATCTATCTTGTTAACTTTTCACCATGCCAGTTATCACCCTACATCTCATCTCTGTTTTACATGTTCAGTTAACTTTATTAGTTTTTATACTAATAGTAGATAGGACTTACCGGTCTTTTTGACTGACCCCGTTTTCTTTCGCCTCTTTTCTTCCGTTCCCCCCCCCCCCCCCCAGGTTTGCAGGGTGGGAACACTGTTACCTAGCTGGATCTTTTGCTGCTTTTCTGGATAGCTCATGTATGGTTTGAGCATGCTAGTTTTATCCCTAGGGTGGATAGCTCATGTATGGCCTTATGCTACTTTGGGGGATAGTTACTTTATGTTTCTTTTTCTGTTTTCAGTTTATGTTCTAGACTTTGTGTTATGGGAAAATAATGAACGAGTACTTTGATGTAACTTGACTATGGTTTTGAAATGCTAGTTTTATCCGCTGCTTTATTTACTCTGTTTTTACTTATATGTTCTGTCTTGTGATATCTGCATGCATGTGTGCTTGCAAGAGTGGCATTGGCGGAGGTGGGGTGTTACATATATATGTTGAATAAAATATATATTGAAAGTGAAAATATCCTATAGTGAAAATATCGTATATAGTGATAAGTGAAAATATCGTATATAGTGAAATTGAAAATATCGTATAGTGAAAATATCGTATATAGTGAAAAGTGAAAAATATAACCTTTATTATATAAACAGCGATGTAAAAATAGAATTTTTATCTATATAGTAACGATATAAAAATAGGATTTTTATATACATGGCAACAATATAAAAATGTGATGTTTATATATGTAGTGACTACGGGTGTAACAACCCGCAAATTCTGAACAAATTTAAAAATTTTATTTTAGAAAATTTTAATGAATTTTGAGGATATAATATAATTTATTATTAATAATAATGGCTAGAATTTATTTTAATCGAAGTTAGAACGAATAAATTTAATTTAAATATAAATGGAATTAGAAATAACGCAGTAGTTTGAAGAGTCAAACTTGAACTTTAACTGAATGTACAGGATTCAAAATAAATCGGATTTTAGTGAAACCAAAAATATAAGAATCTATTTAAAAATATCGTTCTAACGAATCTGAAAAATTGAAATTTCATGGCGGAAATCAAAAGTTATGGCCAATTCAATTTTCAGAAAAGTCGTTGTAGAATTTAATTATACTATAATATATATGGCCCAAAAGGCCACTTTACACATACGAAGGAATTTGGACTCGAAACCACTTCCATTGAGTCCGGAATGATGTTTCTGCATTTAAAAAGTATAACCACTTATATATTTCGAGTTTCGGAAATTATATGTTTAAAAATGTATTTTTAATATTAAATATATAGGCCTTGAAAATAGTCAATTTTCAAACGACCTCCGTTTTCGATGAAACCACTTTTGTTGGATCCGGAATGTCAAAATATTGTTAAGTTTAATTTTTCATAATTTCTGGAATTAATTTTTGGCCGTGGCAAAAATATTTCTGTTTTGTCAATTTGTAGTTAAATTTAAACGACTTGGAAATAGTCATTTTTCAAACAGTCTCGGAATTCGACGAAATTGGTCTCGTTAGAACCGTATCGTCATAAGAAAGATAAAAATATTTTTTTTTGGAATTTTCGGAGTCCGTTTGTGGCCCCGGCATATTTAAATGTACGGTAGAAATTAAATTATTTATTTAATATTGTATTTTTAAACTAAAAAACCAAAAAAAACGTTATAGACATCAGAATTGGAGCCCAGGACATAGCCCATCGCGTTCAGAAGGCCTCAAAATCTTAAGAACGACAGTAAGCAGGCCCAAATCGGAGAAAGTCCGAAAATCCACCTTTTTAGCACAAATTTCGAAATTAAATATTAAAATAATATTAAAAAAAATCGGCTGAAACCCTAATTCTCAATGGCAGCCGCCGTTTCAGATGTAGGGCTGAAATCATCCGATTTTCAAATGCTTAGATCTCTCAATCCGTTCAACGAAAATCGACGTATGATATACCAAATCGAAGAGAATTCAGAGAGCTGCAAATCCATACGGTCAAGATCGGGTTTTGATTCACGGATTTTGTGAATTCTGGCCGAGAAGGGGCTGCGTTTTTTAGTGATTTGCGGGTCCTAGGGGAGGCCGAGTTCGACATGGTTGGAGGTGTAGGCGGCTCTTGGCATGGCGGTTCGTATGGCGGTGTCTGATCGGCTCCTGGGCGCTTCTAGGGTGGTGCGCACGGAAGAATAGTAGGAGGCCGATGGGTTTCTACTGTAACGTGCGGTGGGGAAGAAGACGTATATTATATTATTATTTTAATATTCAATTTATGCAAACTTTAAAAATCAATATCTCTCTCATACGAGGTCCGATTGACGAACCGTCAGTTGCTTGGAATCGTCTTTCCGAGAGCTTCGCGATGGCGCAGACCAAAGCTGATTCCGAGACAGTCAAATTTTCAGCAAAAATCAATGTGAGATTCTTTTTTTTATATATATATAATTAATTTAATTTAATTATATTATCATTATATAAAATGAATGTTGTATGGATTGAATTGTTGTATGGTGGAAATTGATGTTTGTGGCCTGTATTGTTATTGACGTGTTGTATGATTGGTGTTGGAATTGATTATGGGAATTGTTATTCGATGTCAAGTAGAAAGATTATAATAAAAAGTTTAATCTTTTGTTTTGATTTATAAATAAAGTTTAATCTTTCATCGTGATTTACAAATCAAAGTTTTGATTTTTATTCTGAAATGAATAACATTAATAAAGATTCGATCTTTATTTTTGATTTATTAAAATGAATCTTTGTTTTTGTTTGTATAAAATGAATCTTTGTTTTATTTATAAAACATGAAATCTTTTTGTTTATTTATAAAGATGAAACTTTTTTTTTCGTTTATTCATAAAGACCAATTCTTTGTTTTTAATTATAAAGGATGAAATTTTGTTTTGGTTACAAAAGAACAAATCTTTGATTTTGTTTATAAAGAACCAATCTTTGTTTTTGTTTATAAAAGATTAAATCTTTGTTTTTGTTTATAAAGCTTGAAACTTTTTTTTTTAATATATTTATAAAGATTAAAACTTTATTTTTATTTATAAAAATTGAACCTTTGGTTTTGTTAACAAAGATTACACCTTTGGTTTTGTTAACAAAGATTACAACTTTGATTTTGTTTGCAAAGATTACAACTTTGATTTCGGTTACAAAAATTACAACTTTGTTTTTTATTATAAAAGGCTAAATCTTTGTTTTTGTTTATAAAGATTAAAACTTTGTTTTTGTCTATAAGAGGCTAAATCTTTGTTTTGATAATAAAGTTTTGTTCTTTACTTTGAAACGATTAAAACTAATAAAGTTTTGTTCTTTATTTTGAAACGATTAAAAACTAATAAAGTTTTATTCTTTATTTTGAAACGATTAAAACTAATAAAGTTTTGTTCTTTATTTTGAAATGATTAAAACTATTAAAGTTTTGTTCTTTATTTTGAAACGATTAAAACTAATAAAGTTTGTTCTTTATTTTGAAACGATTAAAATAAATAAAGTTTTGTTCTTTATTTTGAAATGATTAAAATATGTTTTGATCTTTATTTTTGAATAATTAAAGTTTTGATTTTGTTTTTGAAATAAAAGAATTTATTTTTATTTTAAATTAGTTAAAAGAAATGTGTTACAACATAAGTGTCATGTTATTATCATCTTGTTCAACATGAAAACTTGACATCGAATAGTTGAAACTTGAAATATGTTAACATGCCAAATTGTGTATGTTATGTATGTTTCTATTTAAGCACATGTACACACTGTCATTTACAAGTGACCTGACTTGTTTATGTGATTGGACGATCAATTTTCACACATCGTCCAAAAGCACAGTTTATTTTATTCGAACTTATGTTGGTTGAAACCCCACACGGGTCAGGGGTTCACATTTGAATACACGTCACCCTTGTGGTTAATTAGAAATGCACTTTGGCTGTTAATGGATATTTGATAATTGTTATGAGATAAATGAATGAAATCCGTATAATTGAATTATATGGAAATGGTGTGGGTTTCATTCCAATTTTGAATGAAAGAAATAATTTTCATTTATTATTCAATTAATGGAATTAATTGACGCTTGAATTAAGGAAACTAAATTTCTATTATTTAGAAAGTTTTAATGAAATATTAAATTAGTAAAATTACATTCCAAATATAACAAGAAGATTTGAATTGAAAAGCTTTCGTTTTTATGTTAACACTAAATTTAAAAGATGTGATTTCAAAATTTAACATAAATGGATTGATTGGAAAAGATTACGTTTAATGTTGGAATGGTAGGTTTTGATATCGTAATTAAAAACCATTTTTAAAGTAATTATTATTATAATATTATAATAATAGGGAAAGGTCGATATTTATTGAAAAATCGGAAAGGCAATATAAAGAATATTTTAATGTAAAGTTATACTTTAGAACATATGATATTTTAGAAGTTAGTTATTTTTTTAAAATAATATTTTTAGAAAATAATTATAATTATAATTGTTCTTGGACACGAGGTTAGGTCACGTTTATGGCGGAAGTCTGCCCGGAACCAACCGGCATATCCAGCAGCCATAAAGGTTGGGCCTAATGTAAGAGGTCCAAGTACACGAATACAAATTGGGTTTTGACTCGAGGTTAAGCCCAACCGTGGAATAAGTCTGCCCTGACCCAACCGGCATATCCAGCATCCACAAGTTGTAGGCCTAATGTGAGAAGTCTGGCCCATTATAAAACATAAATGGATAATATAACGAATTGGATTATTTAATCCATTTTAAATAGAAACATCATTTTAACCAGAATAAGTTTATTAACTTATATTATCCATTTTATAATGAATATTAAAAGAGTTAATTTCTAAATTAATATTTTGAAAATAATATTTTAATATGAGAAATGATATTTTGATCAGAATAAATGGTTTATTTATTTTAAAATAAATAAAAGGAATTAAAAATGGTTTTATTATAACCACGGATTTACAATGAAACTTGAATTTGGGTTTACCGTGAATTATGTTTTAAATAACATTTATTCTTTAACCTAGATTTATGAGGGGATTAATTTCCTAATTTTTGATTAATTATTTTATAATGACTTTGGAAGGTTAAAATGAAATAAGGTTTTAATTAAAACTTTAATTAGATTGGAGAGGAATTAAGTAAATAAAATTACTGAACTAAGGCTCGAAAATGGAGTTCCACCAGTTTAACTCCATGCGTTAATTAAATCTTTAGTTAGATTTAAATGGGTAATGGAAATTAAGTTTACCTGAAGTAATTGGGATAAAAGATCGGGATGGGGATTAATTAATTTATAATTATTTCGATAAGGTGTAAATTCCGATTAGATTGGATAAACTATAATTTGGTTTAATATGGATAAATAAAGATTGAAGATTAAATTAAAAAGATTTATCTTTGATAAAATTAATGGGAACTTTTCCCTAAGAATTTGAATATTTTATTTAAAGAATATTCGGAATTGGAATGAGACGTTGGTTGAATTTTATTAACACATGTTTTTAAAATACGCGAGTTATTCAGAAAGACCGGGTTTAACCCATTCTGAATAATCATCACGACGATCAAGAGTCGAAGACGAAGACGGTGATTGAAGACCAAAGGTTTTCACATCGTTGGGATGATGATGACTGGTATCTTGAATTGGGATTGGCCTTCCAAGGCAAGGTATTTGGTAATGATCGTCCAAACGCATTTGGAGATCGACGGACACGTTGTTTCGCTCAGTCCCCAGAGCGGACTTGTAAATTGATTGCGTGTCTGACATTGTATTCGTTTCTACTGTATTTGTTGAACGCTACTGATTATATATTTCTGTTTGGTGGTGAAGAATTTATTCTTTACTCATCACCCTTCTCTAAGACGTATGAGCTTAGAGGTTATATATATATATTGGTAGATGATCAATAATATGGTAGGGTCTGACAATGTGGCATGCCAAGATGCAAATTGATCAAGGCTTTTGTTGAAAAAGCAGGGCCTTGTGGAATGATCAAAGCATAGCCTATTACGGCATAGCTTTGTGTATATCGTGACTTCGCGAGCCTCACACCCCGGTATGAGTCAAAAACGGGATATGGACCATAGAGAGTGCACACATTTCTTTCTAGCTAGAGTGGTGTTAGTGACCTACCAGCCCTGACATTTTACTTATGTGGATGATGGATTTTGAGGCGCCTCGGATTTTTATAGGCCGATAGTGGTCATATTATAGGTTCAAAGGAACCGGGAAGCGTGTGTTCAGGCATAACCAATCCACTGCCGATAGGCGGGGACCGACCCTACCACATCCAAGGGTTCACTGCGGGGGATCCTGAGGCATTTGCTAGAGTGTCTCGAATCGGAGAGGAGCTTGCCCCTAGCCTCGACTCATGATGGAAACCCAATTCCCAATACGCCCTTGCGGTTTTGATTGTAAACTTATATACGGCGACATAGTATATGGTACCTATGCCGTCTAGGATTGATATTATATTTGAATGTTTTAAATATATATATACACACTAATAATAATATCGTTTTCACGTATCAAACATCTTTTGACCATTATAAGGTAAAACCCTATCCTTTGGTGTGCGTTGCATTGTGTGATGGGACCTGGGTTTTATAATGGTTTCATTTTTCTAAAAAGCATTGCATTATTTGACGATTTACTTTATTTATGCACTGGCAGTCCAATGGAGTAAACCCGTTCCGCGTTAGCGGCGTGGTCCTGTGATTAGCCTACTTATTAGATAGGTTAAGTTAAGAATTCTCACACCAATCCCATGACTGACCTGTAGTTTGTTTCACTTTGCAAACTCGGGTGCCCTCTTTCCACACGGGCAGTCGAGTAGCTTTTTGTAGATATAGTTAAGCAGGATCCTGGATTGAAGTCTAAAGCCGGGTCCAGAATATTGATGGCCTTCCGCTGAGATTAGTTCCGCTGCAATATATTTAATTTATTGTAAATGTTGCTTCCACTGTATTATTTATCGATGTACTCTGATATATTATGTACTCTGATGTAACATTTATTATTGATGTTATAAAAGTCTGTGTTGTTGTTCTGATGTGTTGTATGCCCAAAGTTAACGTACGCGGGTTTTGAACGGTCTTGATCGATCTTGCGATCGATTGGGGTCGGGCGAAATCCGGGTCGTTATGACGGGGCAACGAAAGTGAAAAAAGGCGAGAACGACAAAGATTTCTACAATTGAAGTGTCATGGAGTTGGGATAGCTTTGGTGAGAACTTCTCACCTTTTAACTCTTCTTTTCTAGTTATATAAATATATACTAGGATGCAGACGGTGTTTAGTAGCACCCGACACCATCGTCGACAGACCATGGACTTGTTTGTTTGGTTAGATTAGTTGGTTTGAATTGAATTGTTTGGTGAAATGAAATTGATTTGATTGATATGTGTATGGCGTGGGCCATCACTAGACCGGGGATAAGGCTAGGCCTCGTCCCATTTCTAGTATCGTGCCGTTATGCCGCCGAAATTTTCTAAAATAAATTAGAAAAATAAAAATATCATTTTATTGAATAAATGAACCGAATAGAATATTCATAGGTCGAATAAAATAATTTTATCATTAAAAATATAATTTTTAATGTGAATGTGAATAAATAAATATTCATTTACAAACCGGACGGTTTGTTTATGTACACCTATTTGAAGGACATTGACTGGGACGATAAATTTTACACATCGCCCAACTGCACGAATAAAATCTGTGTTTGATTGTTTGAAACCCCACACGGGTATTGGGATAAAACACGGCATACACTAATCCCAATAATTAGTTGTATGTCGATCGATGGATCGACAGGCTGTTATAAGCGTTAGATATCTATATTTGATGCTTATACAGTGTAGTGCACTTTGGATGATGGTTGATTATTTATCGTTGCTATTATATACATGTGTTGTATGGAATCCATATAATTAACTTTATATGGTAATTGATTGGGCCTCATTCCAATTTAGAAAATAAAGAATATTATAAAATAAAGGTTCATGTGTTGACCGTACTCATCCATTGAGATTAGTCATGTGTTGAACGAAATATTTTAACAAAAAGATTTACATCTTTATCATATATAAAATTAGAAACTAACTGGAAAATAGATAAGATGAGTGGTCTCCTGGATATTGATCTGATGTTGGTTTCGGCCTTCGGGGTTAATATTTAGGGAATCGTTCTCTTACTAGTTTACGGTTGGAGTCTGATTTGAAATCAAACGATAGATACCATAATTTTTGTAAAATATATTAAATAACAAAAATAGTCACACGTGGACAGTACTCATTCGTTGAGATTAGTCGTGTGTTGACAAAAATATAGAGTCATGTATTGAAAGAAATATAGATTCATTTGTTGAATAGAATAACGAAGTTATTGAAATATATAAAGCCGTGTTGATTAGAGATGCGCTATTTTGACGCGAACGATATTTATATCGATTATATTCGTTTTTATAAATTGAATTTGATTTGAATAGAAAACGAATTTGAATTGAATTGAATAGAAAACGAAATTGAATTTGATTTGAATAGAAAACGAATTTGAATTGAATCGAATAGAAAACGAATTTGAATTGAATTGAATAGAAAACGAATTTGAATTGAATTGAATAGAAAACGAATTTGAATTGAATGGAATTGAATAGAAATCGAATTCGAATTGAATTGAATATAAAACGAATTCGAATTGAATTGAATATAAAACGAATTCGAATTGAATATAAAACGAATTCGAACTGAATTGAAAACGAATTGAAATAGAATAAAAATCGATTTGAAATGAATTCAAATTGAATCGAAATTTGAATTGAATTGAAATGAATTTTAAAACGAATTTATAAGGAAAAAATTCAATTTTGATTTAAATTGGAAATGGAAGTTGAAATGTTTTTGAAACGAATTTAAAACTATTTATAAAATTCGTTTTAAATAGGAATCGACGAAATATATATTATATATATTATATATATAATATAATGGCCTGAATAGAACGCGCCACGCCGCGGCAGTTCTTGAATTTCGACCATTGACTTCGAACGGACATTACTGGAGATCCGACCGTCGGATTCTCCTAAAACCAGAACCGTTGGGTTCGTATCGAAAAGAGCTTTCTAACGAATATTAGAAATTTGAAATCTAACGGTTGGATTTGGAGATACGTCCAAATCAAATTTGGAAAAGGTCGCTGTAAGTGCAGTTCGGTGGCTGTTGATGGAAATCGACTCTACGGGCCTTGATAAAATTATTAAAAATATCAATAATTTGTGTAAAATCATAAGAAACGATTTGGGAAAAATTGGGATGTAAAACTCTATATTTGAAAAGATAAAAATAGATTTTTATTGAAATAAACTAGTTTTGAACTAAAATTAAAACCCATTTATTTTTAAATAAATAAATTGGATATGAAATGGGTTGTAAAAAGAATTGATTTGTGGGTTTATCGTGAAGGGTGTTTTAAATGACACTTGTTCTTTAACCTGATAAATAAATAGAATGTGATTTGGGTTTGTCGTGAACTGTGTTTTAAATGACATCAGTTCTTTAATCCAGTAAAAGGAGTTTTAAGGAATCTGTAATTAGATTGAAAAGTGAATTGATAATCTAAATTATCAAATTTAGAAAGTGAGCGAGAATGGAGTATCACCAGTTTTGCTCCAAAGCGAAAGTTAAATCTTTAATTAGATTTGAACGTGAAATGGTAATTAATTTTACCAATAACACTGTGGTGTTAGATATGGAATATTACCAGTTTTGCTTCATGGGATGAATAAGTTGGGATTGGGAAATAAAATAAATAATTACTTCGGTGCGGTTCGCTAATCTCGATTAGTTTGGAAAACCATAATTTGGTTTGATATGACATCCAATGGAAGATTAAAGAATAAATTTTAAAGAATTTATCTTGGATAAAATTAATGGGAACCTTTCCCCTAAGAATATGAAATTTAGAAACTAGCTGTAAGTTAGCTAAGAAGAATGGTTTCCTGGGTATTGATTTGATGTTGGTTTCGGCCTTCGGGGTTAATATTTGGGAAATGGTTCTCTTGTTGATTTACGGTCAGTGACTAATGAATTGGAATGAGGCGTATGTTGTGTTTGTGTAACATTTGTTTATAATATACGCGGGTTGTTCGGAAAGGCCGGGTTTATACCTATTCTGAATAACCGATTCGACGATATGTCGAAGACGAAGACGGTGGTTGAAGACCGGAAGTCTTCACATCGTTTGGGTGATTACTGATGATCTTGATTGGGCTGTACACCCAAGATGAGGGAATCAGTTGGTGGTCGTCCAGACGTACTTGGAGATCGATGGATATGCGAGGAAAGTGCCTCCGGTTTCGTTCAGACCCAGAACGAACTTGTAAATGGATTGTGTGTCTGACATTGGATTTTATTCTGTGTTGATTGATCTCTATTAAATACACATCTATTTGGCGGTGGAGAATTTATTCTCTTGCTTAACGCCCTTCTCTGAAACGTACGAGCTCAGAGGTTGTATATCGATGGACATCAGTCGCATGGCATGAATTGCCTGTGTGGCATGCTGAGTTGCATAGATCAAGGATTCTGTTGAAAAGCAAAGTCTTGTGGTTGACGATCAAAGCACGGCCTTTGTGGCGTAGCTTTGTGTATAACGTGAATTCGCGAGCCTCACACCTCGGTATGAGTTAAAAACGGGATAAGGACTGCAGGGAGAGCACGACGTTTCTTTCTAGCTTTGGTGGTGTTAGTGACTTACTAGCCCTGACATTTATATACTTTTCACCTATGTGGTTGTTGGATGAGGCGCCTCGATTTTAGGTCTGTAAGGATCGGGAAACGTGTGTTCAGGAATTGCCAATCCTCAAACGTAAGAGAGGACCGGCCCTGAAGATCCAAGGGTTGCCCAGAGTGTGTAGTCCTGGGACATTTGCTAGAGTGTCTCGAAGCAGAGAGGAGCTTGCCCCTTTCCTCGACTCATGACGGAAATCCAATTTCTAATACGTGTGTTTCGGTTTTATTTGTAGAGCCTAGTATGGCGACATAGTGGGATGTGACACTTATGACGTCTATGATTGATACTTATGATTTGAAGTTGTTTTATACACTATGCACTTATAATAGTATCAAATGATTTGTTTTAAACGTATCAAGCATTCTTGGCTATTATAAGGTAAATACCCTATCCTCCGGCTTGCGTTGCATTGTGTGATGGGACCTGGGTCTTATAATAGCTTCATTTTTCGAAAAAGCATTGCGTTGTTTTTTCTATGCACTGGTATTCTTGGGAGGAAACCCGCTCCGTGTCATATGGCGTGGTCCCTTGAATTACTCTCTTTTAAAGTAAAGTCTAAATAACTGTTTTAGTTCTCACACCAGTCACATGACTGATCTGGAGTTTATTGTTTTAACATAAACTCTGGGTGCCCCTATTTTCGACACGGGCAGCTAGTAGTTTTGGTTTTGTAGATTTATATTCATAGGTTCCTGGCTTACAGCTGGAATGATATCCGGAAAGCTCTGTATCTGTATATCTCTTTCTAGTTGGGTTTTGTATTATTTCCGCTGCGATGTATTTAAATGTAATTTATTGTAATCTCTGATATTTATCGAATATAATTTATTGATACTCTGTATATTCTTGTATTCTGATGGAATTGTTGTAATAAGCAATGAAATGTTCTTCTGTCTGCGTTCAGATTTGTCTTGTCCTCACAGTAATTCGTTCTTTCTCATCTCTTCGGAGACCGGGGAAGTTCGGGTCGCTTCAACTAAGGACCGTATTTTTATCTACATTTCACATGTATATAGAGGTTCATATTTTACTGTTAGATTTAAAATAATGATTTTTATCGTCATTTGAGAAGCGGTAAAAAGATTGTATTAAAATTTACATTTTTGTTTTATATTTTTATATTAAACAAAAAGGTAGGTTTTAAGAAGAGATTTTCATCGTCATGTAAAATTTGAAGGAACATTTATGTGAAATTAGCAAGAACATTTATGTTAAAAATTTGAAGAACATTTATGATAAAAATTTGAAAGAACATTTATGTCAGATTAAAAAGGGAATTCATTAAAATATTCAAATCAGGATGGAATTGTGTTAACATAAAAATGAATGTCTTTTTAATTGTGTCCTTTAACACAAATATGACTTAGAAAAATAAACGATCTTTTATTTATGTTCTCTAATGTAATTAAAAAGTAGATTTGACATGTATCAAAATCACATTTTTTATGTGTAAGTATAGAAATTGATAAAGTACCAAGTTTTAT
The DNA here is from genome assembly GCA_030737875.1 of Allium sativum. Taxonomy (NCBI): domain Eukaryota; kingdom Viridiplantae; phylum Streptophyta; class Magnoliopsida; order Asparagales; family Amaryllidaceae; genus Allium; species Allium sativum. The sequence goes on from CM060920.1 coordinate 896,591,550, forward strand.
TAAGATTTGAAAGGGGTAATTTATAGTATCTGAAATCAAGTTATTTTGGAAATATAGAATATTCCAAAATCAAGATATTTTGAAATAAGAAACATTTTAAAATAATATTTTTAGTAGAACAATTATAACGATTAATTAAAATTGTACTTGGACACGAGGTTAGGTCACATTTGTAGTGGAAGTCTGCCCAGACCCGACCGGCATATCCAGCAGCCACAAATGTTGGGCCTAATGTGAGAGGTCCAAGTGCGCAAATACAAATTGGGCCTAGACACGAGGTTAAGCCCAACTTGTGGGAGAAGTCTGCCCGGAACCGACCGGCCTATCCAGCATCCACAAGTTATAGGCCTAATGTGAGAGGTCTGGCCCATATTAAAATCTAAATGGATAAATTAGAAATTGACGTTATTTTCACACCGTCATGTGTTAATAATGAAATAAATATTTTCACCTCCAAGTTTGTTATAAAAGAAAGTTACATTTTTAATGTAATAAGATAAGGATTATAAAAGTTTTACATTTTCTTAATGTAAATATTAGAAAAGTTACATTTTTCTTAATATAAATAAAAGAAAAATAGGAAGTTACATTTTTATATGCAATTAGAGAAATATAGAAACTTACATTTTTCATTGTAAATAAGGATGAAATAGAAATTTTATTTTTTTTATATACGCAAATAAAAAGGATTGACATTTTTCAATGTAATCAAAGGAAACAAAAGAATGATTAGGAATTTATATTTTCCAATGTAAATAGAATATGAAATAAAGGTTACATTTTCAATATAATAATATATTGAAATATAAGTTTACATTTTTCAATGTAAATAAAATAGGAATAGGAATTTACATTTTTCAATGTAAATAACAAGATTAGAAATTTACATTTCTAAGGAGTGGATTTTCATTAGAAAAACAATGAAACCAAATATACATTTGGTGTAAATTGAAAATTGGAAGAGTAAAATATACACTGTTATGTTTAGGATGTGTATGTAAAGTAAAAATAGCGACAGATTGTTATAAATTATTAACAACGATATGAAATGGTTTTCAAATTTATATATGCGAGAGTTATTTGGAAAGTCCGAGTTTACTCTCATTCCAAATAATGATACGACGTTCGAAGAATTGAAGACGGCGATTGAAGACCGACGATCTTCACATCGAATGGGTTACTAGTGTTGAGGCCCTTGATTGATTTGCTCCCAAGACGGGGCTAAGATGGTAGTTGTCCGGACATAGTGTTGATTTGTACGGATTTGGCATTCGCTCAGACCCAGAGCATAAGCTTATAAATGGAATGTGTGTCTGACATTGTACTTCTTTATATTGTATTTATTGATTTTCTGTCGAATGTATGAATGCTTGGTGGCGGAGAATTTATTCTCTTGCTTAACACCCTTTCATATATTTCGGCAAAGGATTGGTAGTGTAATATGGAGTGACGATGTGGCATGCTAAGATGCATATGATCGAGGCTTTGTTGAAAAGCAGGCCTTGTGGGATGATCAAAGCATAGCCTGTTTAGGCATAGCTTTGTGTATAGCGTGACTTCGCGAGCTTCACACACCGGCGGAGTCTAAAACGAGAGAAGGGAACGCAGGGAGAGCAGCACGTTTCTTTCTAGCTAGAAGTGGTGTTTGGGCTTTAACACGGCCCGACATTTTACTTATGTGGATAATGGAATGAGGCACCTCGGATGATAGGTCCTATAGGACCGGGAAACGTGTGATCATGAATTGCCAATACACGAAGCTGTATGTGTGGACCGGCCCTGCAGGATCCAAGGGTTAACTGCGGGGAATCCTGAGACATTAGCTAGAGTGTCTCGAATCGGTAAGGAGCTCCTCCCTAGCCTTGACTCATGATGGAAACCCAATTTCCAATACGACCTCATTCGGTTTGGATTGCATTACTAGTATGGAAGCATAGTATTATGGTCTCTATGTGTCCTAGGATTGATACATTATGATTGAAATGTTTTTGAAACATATATACACTAATAATTATATCAAATCCGTTTTCATCGTATCAAGCATTTTTGACCATTATAAGGTAAAACCCTATCCTCCGGTTTGCGTTGTATTGTGTGATGGGACTTGGGTCTTATGATGGTTTAATTTTTCTAAAAAGCATTGCGTTGTTTTAACGATTTACTTTAGTTTATGCACGGCAATCCATTTGAATAAACCCGTTCCGCGTTAGCGGCATGGTCCTTGGATTTTCCTTATTACTTTTAGTTAAATTAGTTAAGAATTCTCACACCAGTCCCATGACTGACCCGTTGTTTGTTTCCACCTTTACAAACTCGGGTGCCCTCTTTCCACACGGGCAGTCGAGTAATTTGTCTACAGGTTCTTACCTCGAGCAGGATTCTGGATTGAAGCCTAAAGTTGTGTCCAGAGCATAGTTCTTACCTCGAGTAATTTATCTACAACTTTCGCTTTCTCCTTGCTTCGGGCGTCTTTACATTCTTTCTACCAAATAGCACTCCCGTCCTACTATTTGGTCTCCTCACACGAGTCCAACCCCATTCTCTCTCGGAAACTTCAGGTGCAAGCACCAAGGAGCTATGCATGCTCAGAATTTAGCAAGGGTCGTTCGGCCGTAGAAAGTGTTGTATGAAGAGTAAATATCCAGGAAACGAATTGGATGGATCCGTACTCTCCGACCATCCCCCTCGCTTAATTTAACTGGCAATTCCATCATTCTCACTAGAATGTTTTCTGAGCCATTGAACCCATGAATTCTCGCCTTACATGGCTTTAAATGCATGGCCTCCAATGTTGTTTGATTGTAGGCTTTTTTAAACATAGCGTTTAGGAAATTCCAACAATCAATAAGGACCTTCAATACATACCAATGTAGGGAAAAAATCACATGTGGATCATTACTTGGTGCATCTACCCCATCAACATCTCTGTTTCCAAAGACGATTTCATCCATCATGGTCTTTCTTAGTTTCACGGGAGCAACATCGTCAGTCGTGTTGCATTCTTCCACCTCGACATGCTTCTCTGCGTTTGCATATTGCTCCATAGTCCGAAGATTATAAAACCAGCCAGATGTGGTCCTCAAACAATAATGTTGATTACAATTCCTTTACTTTTTCGCCAGGTGGTAGTTTTGGAACTAATTGACCTTGACGATTGGTGTCCAAAGTCACCTACCCCATGTCTCGCAGGGCCACTGTATATATTCATCCAACCTTCCTTCATGAATTAACTTCTCCACAAGATCTTATAGACGATGACATTCATTAGTTGTATAGACGTAGATTTCATTGAAGACAAAGCATTCTCTGTATGTTTCTTTTTCTATGTGGAATCCCATGAGGGGGTTTTCAGTATTGCATCACATTACAAGTGTCAACATGAATGTTTTCCAAAGTGTCATTTAGAGGCGTGTAATTGTCCAAGGTCTGGAACCCGCATCGCATTTTAGCATCCCCTTTCTGATTATGGCCTCTTGTATTGTCATTTCTGTGTTGATTGCCATTCGTTTTGTTTTGGTTTTGAACATTGACCCGAACTTTTCTAAAATTTTCTCTAGTATGTTTCACCACTACATTTCCAGAACTCCCTCATTCAACATGTCACTAATTCTCCTCACTCGATTCCTATTTATTTGCCTCTTCAATTGGCAAAAACACATTGGCCTTGTCACAAAAATGATCTAAGGTATAGGGATGCTTCGCAGTTAATTTTCTTCCAAACTCAGTTTCTGTGTCGACGCCATCAACTAGCGCCATTAGTTCTGTCTCATGATTAAAGTTACTGATCTTACTGATGGCATAATCGAAGCGTTTCATGTAATCCTTGAGCGATTCTCCACAGGCCTGATTCACGCGAGAAACGGTCATAACACGCTTTGATTTGAAGGCATAGAGGCCACACGGGCGTAACTTCATCAAGGTAGATTGGAAAAGTTTTGCATTATATTGCATCCGGGGCAACGGATGTATCCATAAACTATGAATATCTAATAAATTGCTAGCTAGGATTGGTCTTGCCTGAGTAATGACTCATTTGAGGCAAGTTAAACCTTTGAGAGAATTCATCTTGCAAGATGTAATTGGAGAATAATGGTGTATAACTGTGATGACCCCAAATTTCCATGGAATGAAAGTAAGGAATAATCATTAGCAGATTTAAATATTTTTGGTTTCACCAAAATTCGGTTTATTCTGCATCCTGTGTGGTCAGTCAAAGTTCAGGTTTGACTTTTCAAACTACCGTCCTTTTCTAATTCCTTTTATAATTAAATTAAATATATTCGCATTAAATTCAGTCAAAATAATTTTCTAGTCATTTTTATTTAAAATAATTCATTTCAACTATTTAAACACCTCTAAAATCTCTAAAATGAAAATTTTAAATTGGCCCCATATACCGGGTTGTTACAATCTCCCCCGCTTAAGAACTTTTCGTCCTCGAAAAGGAAAAGGGAAGAATTGAAGGGTAGGAACCAACATAAAGAATGGAAAATATTTTAAGCGTACCTCAAAATAAAAACTAATCGGAGATATCCACTCTGCATTTGGGATAGGCTTGTTTGATACTCTCCTCGGTTTCCCAAGTGCAGTCTCTAGGATCACCGCTCCATTGCACCTTGACTAGGTTGATACTTTTATTTCTCAGCTTCCTAGTCTCCTTGCCAAAAAATTTCAGTGGTTCTCTTCTCACTGCAAGGCTTGGGGTAATCTCCAAATCTTGCTGTGCTCCTTCTTCCACAATCAGATCTGGATCATGGACATGCCTTCGAAGTTGAGACACATGGAATACATCGTGCACTCCAGGCAACCAGTCGGGCATCTGAATTCTATAGGCTAGGGTGCCAATCTTTTCAAGAATAGGGAAGGGGCCGATGAATCTAGGTGCTAATTTTCCTGTCTTTCCAAAACGGATTACACCTCGCATTGGAGCAACTTTCAGATAGACATAGTCGTCACCCACTTCAAAAGCCAACTCTCTCCTTCTTACATCTGCATAGCTCTTTTGTCTACTTTGGGCAGCCAATAATCGCTTCTTAATAAAATCAACTTTGTTCGAAGCTTCTCGGATCATGTCTGGACCCAATACAAGCCGATATCCTTTTTCAACCCAACACGCAGGCGACCTACATGGCCTACCATATAAGGCTTCAATTGAGGACATTTTCAAACTTGCTTGATAGCTATTGATATGTGAGAATTCAACTAAATGCAAGTGATCCCCCCAAGAACCTCCAAAATCGAGTATGCAAGCTTGCAATAGATCTTCAAGAACGCGATTCACCCGCTCAGTTTGGCCGTCAGTCTGAGAGTGATATGCGGTACAAAGATTTAACTTCGTTCCCAACTCATTTTGGAATGCTTCCCAAAATTTGCTAGCAAAGATAGGATCACGGTCGCTAATAATGCTACTAGGAATTCTGTTTACAACAAAAGACTATTATTTCATTTGGAAAGATTTAGATTATGATGAAAAGGAAAGATTTAGTTTTATTACCCATGTAGCCTGACGATTTCTTTGAAATAGATTTGCGCCAGACTTTGAGCAGTTCTAGTGGACTTGATAGGAATGAAATGAGCGGATTTCGTGAAGCGATCCACGATCACCCATATGCTGTCATTTCCTTTCCTAGTTCGAGGCAGACCATCTATAAAATCCAAGGAGATTTGGTCCCATTTCCAATCTAGAACTTCATATGGCTGCAACAACCCCGCAAGCTTTTGTTGATCACTTTTTACTTGTTGGCATGTGGGACATCTACTCACATAAATGGATATATCCCTCTTCATAGATCTCCACCAAAATGTGCCCTTTAAGTCTTGATACATCTTGCTTACACCGGGATGGATGCAAAGCTTTGATTTGTGACCCTCATCCAAAACTTCCCTTATGAGGTCTTTGATATAAGGAACACAAATCCGCCCTTGAAATCTAAGAATTCCCTTGCCATCTATTTGGAAGTTCGTGTTTTCACCTGCTTCAATTCTCTTAATCATTATTTGAATGAATTTATCATCCTTTTGAAGAGCAGAAATTTTATCAATCAAGGAAGGGGTAATGATGAGGCTTGCGACAATGACGTCCTTTCTACTGAGCGCGTCCGCCACAACATTTGCTTTCCCTGGCATATATAAGATGTCAAGATCGTATGCCGCTAGAAATTCTAGCCATCGTTGCTGCCTTAAATTTAGATCCTTTTGATCGAAGAGATATTTCAAAGATTGATGGTCTGTGAATAATTCAAATTTTCACCCAAAAGACAATGTCTCCAAATTTTTAAAGCAAAGACTACGGCCAACAACTATAAGTCGTGGACACGATAGTTTTTGTCATGTGGCTTTAATTGACGACTTGCATATGCAACAACCTTGCCCCTTTGCATCAGTACTGCTCCAAGACCACCACTTTGAGAAGCATCCGTATAAACTTTTAAGTCTTGGTTGCCATCGATGATGGTTAGTACGGGTGCAGTGGTCAAACTCACTTTTAGCTTTTGGAATGCTTCCTCACAATCCAATGTCCAATTGAACTTGTTATGCTTCTTGGTGAGCTTTGTTAATGGGCTAGACAGCTTGGCGAAATCTTTAACAAATTTCCTGTAACATCCAGCCAATCCTAGGAAGCTTCTTACTTTAGTGGGTGTACTGGGCTGCTTCCAATCTCGAATGGCGGCAATTTTACTTGGGTCAACAACAATTCCTTCTTTTGACACAACATGGCCCAAGAATTTTACTTCCTCTTGCCAAAATGTGCATTTGGAAAACTTTGCTTTTAAAACATTTCTTCGCAAAATTTCAACACTTCCCTTAAATGCACTTCATGCTCCTCCTTAGTTTTAGAATAGATTAGAATATCACAATGAAGACTAGGACGAATTTATTTAGGACCTCACGGAATCCCCTATTCATCAAGCCAACAAAGTAGGCTGGAGCATTGCATAGACCGAACGACATCACTAACCATTCGTAGAATATGTCGGGACCTCTGAAGGTGGTCAAAGGTATGCATTCTTCGGCTATGCGGAGTTGGTGGAAACCTGTGGCAAGGTCCATCTTTGAAAATACCTTGGCTCCATTTAATTGGTCCATTAAATCATCTATGCGGGGCAAGGGGTATTTGTTCTTCAATGTTTGCTTGTTAAGATCGCGGTAATCAACATAGAGTCTTAGAGTACCGTCCGATTTGGGGAAAAACACCACAGCTGCACCCCAATTAGAAAAGCTAGATCGGATGAGTCCTTTCCACAAGAGCTGCTTAGTTTGGGTTTGCAATTCTTCCTTTTCTTTGGGGGTCATCCGTCTGATATCATGAACTACAGGTCTTGCATTTGGAACGAGATCAATCTTGAAATCGATTTCCCTTCGCGGGGGTAGGCTGTCTACTTCTTCAAATACATCCGCGTAATTTTTGACCATGGGGATCTTTTCTTAAGAAATAGGAGTGACTTCGAGGGAAGACCAAAATGCCCTTCTATCAGATTTTGAACCATGGCAAGGTATGGAAATAATATCCCCAAACTTTGTTTTGATTTCAACTATTCTATCCGCACACCTTACTTCGGCATCAAATTTTGTTAGCCAATCCAGACCAAGGATGATATCAAATTCGGAAAAATTCATAATGGTCAAATCAAAAGGAAACTGAAAGTAAGAGTAGGAAGTAGGCACCCGACAGTACAAATCAAGGATGATAGAGCCTCCTACAGGATTATGAACATTAATCGGCTCTTTAAGATTTCTTTGTTTTAGTTTCAATTTCTGGACTGTGTTGCTAGAAATAAAACTTCTTGATACACCCGTATCAAACAAGGCAGTAACAGGGATGTTTTTAACAGAAATGGTACCATCTAAAACATCAGGCTTACCTGCTCCTTCAGAAGAAGTTGGAGCGGAAGAAGATGGTGCACTTGCCCCCTCATACACATGTGCAATCTACGCTCCTTTCAACAGCGGACAATTAGGCTTGATATGACCCTTCTTGTGGCAGTTATAACATTCCTTGGTGTCGTCGCTTCGGGCCTTCTTTGGATTTCTGCAGTCCTTGCTGTAGTGTCCAAACTTTTGGCAGTTGTAGCATTGCACCTTAGAATTATCATGAGTCTTAGCAGCTCCAGAATTGCTTCCTTCAGTCTTCTTCTCTGTTTGCTTCCTTTTATTGTTGGCCAAGCTCCTTTCTCTGTCTTGTTGGGAGTTCTTCTTATCATTTTCCTCATATCGATAAGCAAACTCCACCAGCCTATTGAAAGAAAGGTCGATGTGGGCAGTGGCTCTATCAATATACTTCCTCACAAGCCCATTTATGCACCTCTTGTTCTTCTGAAAGTCATCCTGAATCAACTCATGGTCATAGCGGGAGAGGTCTTCAAATCTTCGTACATATTCTGAGATGGTCTTGTCGCCTTGCTTCCGATTGGCGAACTCGTCATGTAGTCTTTTCTACCTCCCGCCTTGGAATGTATTTGTCATTGAAAAGCTCCTTAAACCTTGTCCAAGTCATATTATCTGCAATCCCTCCAACCGTGACGTGTCCCACCAGATTTGAGCTTCCTCTTGTAGCAACCAAGAAGCCACTAATCTTTTCCTATGATCCTCCAGCTCTAATCCTCCAAAAATCTTTTCGCAGTTCCTCAGCCAAGCTTGAGCTTGTGTCACAGTCGCAGTACCCTTGAATGGCACTCCTCCCAGGTTTTTGTACTTCTTTGTCACCTTATCCAAATCAAAGGGCTGCGGTGGTGGCTGTTGAACTGTGGCCTCCTCAGTTTCAGCAATATTTTGTCTCCTTGCTCTAGCTCTAGCGACAGCGGTTCTCATTTCTAGTTAGTTCTGTACGATCAAGGAAAGAGTCAGAACAACTATAATGGTGATCTGAAGAAATGATAAGGATAATAGGACGGATGAAAAGATTCTGGCAGAATGACTGACTATTATGTATTCACATGAAATGTTCGCCATAGAATATTGTGATTCTATGTAAACGAATTATCATAAATATGTTATATTCCAAAGCTAAGTTTAACCAATGCTCTGATACCAACTGTGATGACCCCAAACTTCCATGGAATGAAAGTAAGGAATAATCATTAATAGATTTAAATATTTTTGGTTTTGCCAAAATCCGGTTTATTCTGCATCCTGTGTGGTCAGTCAAAGTTCAGGTTTGACTTTTCAAACTATCGTCCTTTTCTATTTCCTTTTATGATTAAATTAAATATATTCGCATTAAATTCAATCAAAATAAATTTCTAGTCATTTTTATTTAAAATAATTCATTTCAACTATTTAAACACCTCTAAAATCTCTAAAATGAAAATTTTAAATTGGCTCCAAATTCCGGGTTGTTACAATAACTGTGGTTAATTCTCGAGTCTTCATTGCAGAATCCACTACTGTCGTTCATGATCTGCCTCACCATGGTAGTCAAATCTGTAGTTTTGAAAATAAAACTTTGACTCTAAACTCTCTCCCTGTCCAGCCTTTTCTACTTCTGCTGCAGGTGACGTCGCTTGAGTTGCCGTCCGAGCGGTACATCCCTGACCCCTGTTGTCTCGGTCGATCACATGACGTATGGGAGGAATCACGTGAGCACGAGTGTTTACGAGGGTAGTGTGATTTGAGGGGTGGATTCTAGTTCAATGAGTGCAATTCCAGCTCAACATTTTCCCATTCAACATGGTCGAACCGAGCAAGATCGGCATGTCGAACCTGGATATCAATGAATTGGAGCTCTCAAACATTCTAAGGCCTTGTGACCTAATGTTGTCCTGATGCTTCGCCACTCCTTTATGATGAACATGAAGCTTCTGACTGGTTGAATGCTGGGGCAGGAGCTCTTTGGTTCCTAAACTCATCATATTGAGCAACCATACTTTTTATATCTGGTCTCAAAGATTTGTTCATGCGCATCAGATCGTTCAATGCGCTAGTTGTCACATTTAACTTCACCATGAGTTTCATATAATCATCACAGGTGAAAAATGCAGAGGCTGGAGTTTGATTGGCAGGAGCAATTGTCAAAAAAGGGACATTCCCGGTCCAATTTGGCATAGTTGAACTAAATTCTAGAGTAGCAACAGGTTAGTTAGCTTCTTCCTGGGAGCGAGTGGAAGGCCTAGAGGATGTAGAATTTCTATTAGATACCATTTTAGTTGAAATTGAAAGGTTAAAAGGATTTTTTTTCTTCGAACTTGATGCTCCAAATAGCAGACACACATCTTAAACATGGAGAATTCATGATTTCTCCGTGAAAGCGCCAAAATGTATGTACCAAAAATAGCACATACACCCAAAGATTGTAGAGAATAGAATAATAGTGAAGAAAATACCAATGAAAATGAAGAACAAGAGCATACGAAGAATTTATTGTTGTTCAACTATGAACTACCTACGTCCGCATTATAACTTTACCTTAAAAATTACAATGGAATATGATAATAAAATTTTGAGTACATAATGCTTGCAAAAAAGTAAAATACGTAAAAGAAGTCAAAAGATCCATTTGGGGGATATTTATCGGTGAAGTTCAAATCTGGTTTGTCTTGGACACGTAGAGGTCGATCCAGGAGTAGTGGTGATCGTGGGTTTGGTCACGCTATAGCAGTAGTGGAGCTAGCCAGCAGCAACTTCCCAACACGGGATGGCACTAGTCGGTTTGACATAGTCGAAATGGAACTTGGTCGAACTGAAGACACACTCCATCATCTTTTGCCGATCCAGGCTTTTGTTGAACTTGGATCTCTTGTCTTAATTCTTTGCTAATACGGAGGTAGGTCAAGTCGGGTTTACTTTGCAACATAGTCTTAACCGAATTGGGTCTTGGCCAATCAGGATAATCATGAAAGCCTTGAAGTTGTTCCCAAATCATGGTTGCCTTGAACATGAGTTTCTAAGCGCTTGTCAAAAGGCAGGTCAACAACCGAGAATCATCGAACATCGTACAAATAAAAAAGAACTTTCGATAGAGAGAATAATGGTTTAATCAAAAGAATTGATTGGACAGTTTTCAATTATTTACCCAAATATCTAGTATCCTAGGCTGAAGCCAAAAACTAACATCTATTGGAAATTAACAAAAAGTTCGAACTTCGATCCAAAAGAAATTTCTTCAATAACTAAAAATTAATTCGAAGTTCGAATTTCAGCATGATTAACTAAGAATGCCTGGAGAATCCACGATTTAACCTCAAATCGTTTATCAGATAACCAGTTCAAGGTCGAAATCAGGTAATCTCGATTTCTAGAAGAAACATACTAATCAATTCTTAAGATTTGAATACTAAATTAGAATTGGAATTATTACCTTAATTTTCGGATTGATGTATTTGAATGATTTGAAAACTCCTTGAAAACTAGGATACTGGTGCAAAAATCTTGTTAAATGCAGAAAATTGGGAATGAAGATGATGAAGAGTCTATTTATAAAGAAGAATCACCTAATTATGTGAACATTGGATCATATCTAGACGGAAAAATAATAGTACCAAAAGGCAAGAAAGTTAAATCATCACTGAAGTTAGATGTCAACTTGAGACGACCCAAACTCCCCCATGAAGAAAAGCCCGGATTGCTTTGAGAACATGACAAATCAGAATACAAACAGAAGAACATTTCATTGTTTATTACAACAATTTACATCATAGTACAAGAATATAACAAAGTATGAATGAATATTATATATTCGATAAGTATCAGAGATTTAAATTACATTAAAATACACAGCAGAAAAATAATACAAAGCACAACTGAAAGAGATACATGGATACACCGAACATCATTCCAGCTGTAAATCATGATCTTTTGAATATAATTCTGCAAAACCAAAACTACTAGCTGCCCATGCAGAAAATAGGGGCACCCAGAGTTTAGGTTAAAACAATAAACTCCAGGTCAGTCTTGTGACTGGTGTGAGAACTAAAATAGTTATTAAATCTTTACTTTAAATATAAAGTAAATCAAGGGACCACGCCGTATAACACGGAACGGGTTTCCTCCCAAGAATACCAGTGCATAGAATAAACAGCGCAATGTTTTTTGGAAAAATGAAGCTATTATAAGACTCAGGTCCCATCACACAATGCAACGCAAGCCAGAGGATAGAGTTTTACCTTATAATAACCAAACATGCTTGGTACGTTTAAAACAAATCATTTTGATACTATTATAATGTAAAGTGTATGAAAACAACTTCAAATATAAATGTATCAATCATAGACAGCATATTGCCCCATCCCACTATGTCGCCATACTAGGCACTACAAATAAAACCGAATGTCACGTATTAGAAATTGGATTTCCGTCATGAGTCGAGGCCAGGGATGGCTCCTCACCGCTTCGGGACACTCTAGCAAATGTCTTGGGACTACACACTCTGGGTAACCCCTGGAATCGGTTGGGCCAGTCCACACTTACGTTAGTGGATTGGCAATTCCTGAACACACGTTTCTCGGTCCTATCAGACCTATCCATCGGCTCCAAAGAGACCGATATATCTGAAGATCCTTGCAATCCAACAACCACATAGGTAAAAATAATATAAATGTTAGGGCATGTAAAACGTTGACACCATCCATATCTAGAAAGAAACGTCATGTTCTCCCAACGGTACGATCTCGTTTTAAACTCATACCGAGGTATGAGGCTCGCGAATTAATGCTATACACAAAGCTACGCCATTTAAGGCTGTGCTTTGATCATCAACCACAAGACTCTGCTTTTCAACAAAAGCCTTGATCATTTGCATCTCAGCATGCCACACAGGCAATTCACGCCATGCAACTGATGTCAATCGATATATAACCTCTGAGCTCGTCTGTCTCAGAGAAGGGCGTTAAGCAAGAGAATAAATTCTCCGCTGCCAAACAGATATATATTTAATAGAAATCAATCAACACAGAAAATCTAATGTCAGACACACATCCATTTACAAGTTTGTTCTGGGTCTGAACGAAACCGGAGGCACCGTATTCCTCGTCTCGTATGTCCAATACAGAAGAGAGGTCCTCGCATATCCGGTCGGTCTCCAAGTATGTCTGCACGATCACCACTTATTACCTTGTCTTGGGTGTACAGCTGTAATGACCCGCATTCAACGCATCGAAGGATCGTAGAATATTTATTTCTTTCTCACACAAGGTCGTATGGTCGTGTAACTTTGGGGAACGACTATTGGGGCCATTTCCCATGTTCACGATTTTTGCCGATTTTTAAATGACCGTTTTGCCCTTAGCTGATCATGTTTTGGCTATAACTTTTGATTGGTAAGGAGTTTTTACCTAAAACGACTTCCATTGGATTCAGATGATAGTTTACAATTTGGTAGAGTTGTCACATTAGCCAAACGAGCTCACCGTTTGGGAGATATGGCTAAAACAAGGTTTAGAAGGTGAAAAACAGCTTAACTGGGCCTAATTAGGGTGATTAGCAACTAGGCCCATAACCCATTTCGGGATTTGTGTTATGGGGAGGCTGAAATCATTTAGGAAACGATCTATTTTCATTTTCTCTACCGCTTAAAATATTTCTCTAACCCGAGCCATGGCCTCCACCTTCTAAAATCATTCTAAATCACCTTCTAATCACTAATTAAGAAGATCTACATCAAATCAAGGCAAATCAACACCAAATCAGGTTGGAGCTGCTGCTATACATTGGAATTCGATCCAAACAGCTGCATTTCATAACTAATGTTTTATTTGTAGCTAAGGTGATTGATTTGTATTGTTTTTCACTAATTACGACTAATTATGGGTGATAAGTGATAATTAGCGAAATTTTAACTCAGAAAAATCTAGAAAAAAATTGTAAAATTCAAAAATATTATTTTTTGGCTCTGATAGAAATTTGGGCTAATTTGTATAAGTTTTGCTAATTGTATGCTTAAACGTGGTTAAGGGGGATTAAGGGAAAATATAGGTTTTTGGGTATGTTTGATCTATGTTATCATGATTATTTGTTGTTTTAATGTTTTGGATGACTATACATGTTGCTATGACTGTTTGGAATGTTTTGTAATTACTTAGAACAGTTAGAATGGTCGAAAACGCCGTCGTGTGGCGTAAACAGTTGCTGGAAAAGTTGTAGGAAACAGTGCAGGATTTTGATCCGAACCGGATCGGATCGACGGGGGACAAACCGACCCGGAGCGATGCCTGTATATTCGATCCGACCCGCTCGTGGGGTATTTCACGACCCGGACCACCTCTCAGGACTGCTGCTTCACGAACCAGAGCGTGCGACTGAACCGATGCACCATAACTGAACTGTCACGAATCTAGGAGCTTGACCCGACCCGGAGTGATGTCTGTATATCCGATCCGACCCGCTACTCCTAACCGAACCAGTGTGGCACCTTGACCCAGTTTGGAGCACCACGATTCGACCCGGTGGAATGAACACAAACCGATCCGACCTTGGCATGATCACATGACACGACCCAAACAGGGCAGATGACTACGAACTGAACAAGGAGAAGAGGATTAATCCAAATGGAAGCTTGTTTCCGAATCGATCCGGAAGAGACCAAAACCCGAGATGCAAAGGTAGTCCAAATGGGAAGTAGAACTCAGGATCCTGCTGGGAACCCACGAGTTAACTTCATGAGTTGGGATTTTCTGCGGGATGTGTGCAAAGGGGTTATCAATGTCTATAGCTTTGATCCACCACCGAGACGGATGTTAGGCTACGGACAAGTGCAGTGGGGTAGTTATTACTTCATGGGGCAGAGTGATCGTAGCATGGCTATGAGCCAGTGCAATGGAGTCGTCATGACTTCATGGGGCAGAGTGGACAAAACAAGGACTAGTGTCTATGGATCAGTGCAGTGGAGTGACCATGACTCCATGGGGCAGAGTGATCATAGCAAGGATTTGGGTGATCAAAGCAGTGGATATCGTATGTTTTACGCACTGAGTGAGAGATGTGAGGATTGTTGCTACGCTTGATTGTTTGCCATCATAATGACATGCACACCCCCATCCCCGTATCTTTATACCATGTGTTAGTGTCACCTTAGAGTATTGTACATCTTGTTGTGCTAACTCTTTGGTTGCAGGTCCATGTTCAGGTATGGTTTAGTATACCTGTTATTGTTCTATTTTGCTGCTTATATCGCTCATACCAGACTTTTGTCTGACCCAGATTTTTATGTATCTTCTTATTACTCCGGGTGCTCTTAAACAGGCAGACTAGAAACATGTTAGGTTGTATGCATGAGTAGCTATACCAGAGACGAGCATGAGGCTTCCACGTATAATATATATATATATATATATATATATATATATAGACATTCTCCCTGTGTCGCTGCTGGCCACTACTTTGGGCATTAGTATCAGAGCTGGTGCGAGGCGGGCCGTCACATTTGGTATCAGAGCTCTAGGTTGCATAGTTAACCACGGGAAAGATACCATAGAGAGATAGTATACGTATATGAGAGCACGTTTTGTGATTATTTATTTTGGTTCTCCAAAGTTATATATACTATTAGTATATCTAAGGATGGAGTCGCATTGCACTGGCACCACTGTGAAGATGGTTAATCGTTTCTCTTTACAGATCGAACGATGAGCCGATATACGAGGGGTACTGGTAGAGGAGCTAATAATGGGAATGCTCCTGATATGAGGACTGAGACACCCCACCTTCATTAAGGTCACTCACAAAGGGAATGCCTTAACTTCAGTGGAGGTTTATAAGTAAAAGTCACAAATAAAACATAAGACAGATATATAAACATATATATAAGCAGCGGAAAACAAACGGACTTTTATTTCATAAATACGTGTTCATACAAAACATTTCCATAATTGTCTCGTAATAACTTCCAAAACATTACATCATCATTTCTGCCTTGATTATTAAATAAAGAAGCATAAAACATAATAAAAGCTGCATAAATCCCCATAGAACGTGTCCAAAAGCCATATCCAAGGAAAGAGAGTCCAAACCATCATCTACTATCTTGAAGCTTGCAAAGAGTCTAACTAAGCTAGGTTGTTTCCTCCCTGTGGACCGGGGGGGGGGGGGGGACGGAAGAAAAGAAGACGAAAGAAAAATAGAGTCAGACATAAAGCCTGGTAAGTCTAGTGACTCTTCAGTATGAAAATAAGAAAAAGGGCATGATAGGTATAAACTGAAAATAAGAAAGCATCATATACTAAGATAAAGTAGTTTGAAACGAATATACTATCGCTCCCCACACAATATCTCTGCACCTACTTGCATTGTCTCAGCTGGCACCCCATGATCGAGGTGAAGTGATCCACTTTCTAAAGATTGGCTCCTACTCGCAAAATCATATGTGTCATACGGCCCCCAATGATTGTAGATACCTATGTTGGTCCCAACATGGGGTGTATCAAGTCCGATGGTGGCGGCCCGACACAATCCTAGAATGCATAGGTTATACTACTGGTGCCCAGTGCCCTGTTTGTCTGCTCTGAAGTGTGTGCACGCCCGCACACCGTTAGAACCCACACTGCTGCACCCACCGCCGTCGCTTTTGACCGCTTACAACCAACCCAATAATCGTGCCCCACCCTGCCTAGTTTCAGGGTACCATGATAACTAATTGGGTTACTACTGAAATAGGTCCCCGTTACTAGGGTTTTCTAGTCAAACATGTTATGTGGTTAAGTGTCTGTATTTACCTAACCCCACCCATCAGTTTAATTAACATGTTGAATTGGTTAAGTGTTTTAGTTAACTTAACCCTACCATCTTGACTTGTCCTTATCCTTAATTAGCTAAAGCACCGACCACTCACATTAGACAGGTATTGTTATAGTTACTGGATGTGCCGGTCGGTTCCGGGCAGATTTACACCGTAACTCAGTCTCACCTCGGGTCCATATTGGGCTCAATGCTTAACCACCCACATTGGATAGGTATTGTTGTGATTACTGGATAGCCGGGCGGGACCGGGCAGGTTTACATCACAACTCAATCCAACCTCGGGTTAAGCACACTCGTATTTTCTAAATTTACATATTTGTCTCTATTACTTGTTATGTGTAAATTTGTTAACAATTAAATGTTATGGCCCACTTTCCAAGTTCATCATTTTTGGTACAAGGATTTATACCATTTAAATGCCACAAATTTTGGCATGTGACAAACATGC
Organism: Allium sativum; assembly: GCA_030737875.1. Lineage (NCBI taxonomy): Eukaryota > Viridiplantae > Streptophyta > Magnoliopsida > Asparagales > Amaryllidaceae > Allium > Allium sativum. The sequence goes on from CM060920.1 coordinate 896,608,663, forward strand.
CAACTTCATATGTCAAGTTTCCTATAATTACCAATTTTTTCCAACGTTACCCCGTCTAATTATTAGGCTTATAATCTTAGCCTAATTTTTCGTCCGCATGATTTTTAACATATAATATTAGGCTAAAAACTTAGCCTAATTTAGCGTATGCAAAATTGGCATTCATTAACATAAACATGACATAGGTGTAAACTTGGCATTTTCAGCATAGTCAATATGAACATCATAGGTGTGAACTTGCAACGTAGACTAAATCAACATACATATATGTGAAATTGCAATATAGGCTAAATCAACTTACATATATGTGAACTTTGCAACATAGACTAAATCATGGGTTTCAACTTGTCATGTGATGTAATGACCCGGGTTTTTTCGACCTTTGTTATCGCCATAACTCAATGATGACTAACCAAACATCGAAAAGTACCGGATGATTAATGAAAGAAATTAGAGGGTGAGGAAAGATAAGATAGAAACTTAGAATAGAAGAAGAACACAACATCAGAGTAACACGAACCTCACAGCGGAATGAATAACATATAATAGATAACATATCTTTGAAATAAAAGATTGTACTTGAATATACACATATCATTTTCAAAGTACAACACTTACAACACAGCGGAAATAAACTATAGCTATATGATCCTGAAGCCTCCTGCTCCAGCTCTTCAAGTATCTGTAAATCCCGACTACTAGACTGCCCATACAAAATTGGGCACTCAAGAGTTTAGGGAAACAAAACAAAATAAACTCCGGGTGAGTCATGGGACTGGCATGAGTAAAACAGTTTAAAACAGTTTAAGCCATTGAACGATATCTCATAAGACCACGCCGTATAACGGAACGGGTTTTTCCCTTATGAGAATCCAAAATATCTTTATATCAAAAACCTTTTGATATTATAATAATGTTTATCAACCACAATATAATAATCATCTAGCAGAAACGCTTTCATCTCACGTTCTACATATATAGTATACAATCAAAACCGCAAGCACGTATTGGGTAATGGATTTCCAACTATGACAAGGTATGTAACCACCTTTCGCTAGTGTACCTCTAGAGAGGAATACACTGGGTTCAACAAGAACATCTTGCAACACGGCCACACATGACCGACCACTCATTTCGCTTGAGTGTATCGAATGTATATCACCAACGGTTGGGATCAGCAACCGTTTCTCGAATGGGACAGCATCAACAATAGATTTTTAGAAGTAAATGAAACTCTAGATCTGGTGATTATAAACCCTACTTCGGAGCGACCGACTTAGCCATGCTGCCTGCCCGATTTCTGTCATTTACCGGTTGATGAGGCTTGAGGTTACGCTTCATCATCACATCAGATTCACTTCGAATGCCACATTGTCAGATCCATCAAAAATCACTAATTGACGTCTATAACAGTACATTACGTGTTAGCTAAAGAAGTTACCTTCTCCGCTTCCACTCTTGGTACGGTTGAAGAGATCAATGTACATGACCTTTCTGGAAATACTTTGTCAGAAATTCATCCATACAAGTCATCCAGGAATTGGATGAACCGAAGGCACTATTCAGTTTATCCATCTTAGGCACTGTTATCTAAGATTTATACAACAGCCCTTGCACTTTACTCCGTCTTCAATTATCTTTGGCATATATGATTCACAAAGCTTATGCCAATACAGAGTGGTTCTTTGGATAATAATCCAACCGGTCTCTCCATATTAACAACGTTAAAATGGTCAAAAACTTTGATAGTCGGTGAGTTAACTATCAAAGAAAAATACGTGTGCAAACAACGATATTATTTCCAGATGGAAATTCTATCAAATCAATCATCAATCATATATATATATATATATATATATATATATATATATATCCTTATTCTCTATGTTTATAAAATATATGTTATTAACACTGGAAAACATTTCCATTGTTTATTTATATATCACTATCATTTCACAACTATCAGTCCCTGACTGTAAACTAGTAGGAGAACAATTCTCTAAGTATAAACCCCGAAGGCCGAAACCAACATCAGATCGATACTCAGAAAACTATTCAAATTAACTAATCTCTAGTCAGTTTCTAATCTTGTTTAACTATATTTCTTTTAACTATGTTCGATTAACTTCTTTTGAATAACTATGTTCAATTGACTCCTTTCGAATAACTATAATCAATTGACTCCTATTTGATGACTCTATTTGATAACTCTAATCGACTAACTCTTTTCTATCTCATTAATTTCCTTTTATAATCCTATTTATTTTCCCAATAAATATTCCTTTATTCTATTTATTTACTTTCTGAATAAATATCCCATTTCAATTCTATTTATTTATCAAATAAATATTCCTTTATTCTATTTATTTACTTTATACGTAAATATCTTTCTTTATACTTCTATTTACTTGCTAAGTAAATAATCGTTTTATAAAAATTCTTTGATTTTAAAATTATTCCCTTTCTAAATATCTCCTATTTATAAATATTCAAATTTATAAATATTTTTTATTTATAAATATTCCAGTTTATAAATATTTTATTTTCAATATCACTTTGAAAATTCCCTTATCAACATTCCGGTATGTTATGGTATTCAACATATCAAATCACGATGATCAATATCGTCCAAACACATATAATTGACAACAGATTATATATCACATCATATAACACAATATATAAAAACAAACAGTATTTATATATTGAGGAACCCAGTTGGGTCCCTCCAACCTGTTTCCGTGCATCCACAGATGTTACACAATATAATCAACATCACTTTCAGTTCAATATGAAATATTCTGTTAACAGAATCAACTTATATAGATTTAATGGTTTATATATAATTTCCACTAACTGACTAGCAGTTCAATCAACAGTCAACACACAATCAATCAGACAATTTTTATCAGTTCTAAAAATACTACATGAAATTATAAACTGTTCAGAGTTAGTGAGGTTTACTCACATTGGCAGTTCATCGTTAAAGAACGATAAACTGTTGTTTGATTTGAATCAAACAATTCTTTTCGCCATAAATCCAAACGAGCTCAAATCGACTCCCAGTTAGTTCCATGGTGTAGCCGTCGTCCATACGATCCCAACGCAACTGACCACGTCCAATTCTGATAACGTATGCAACAGTTATGGATTTTACAAGTTATACGGTATTTAAATTAAATTCCAAACTAATTATATATATATATATATATATATATATTGGGCTCACCCTCTTACCCAAGGCCCAACCCATTTCCACTTATACCCGTCTTCCCCATTTGCTTTGAAAAACCCAACTCCAGAAATTTCCCAACGCGAGTTCTTCCAAAGTCTCCATTTCAATCGAAAACTCAAACTCCACTTTCACTTCATTATACATCAAACAGTATACACTAAAATCTCCTTCGAACGCTGATCATCTTCATCCCAATTTCAAGCAGCTCGAACCACCATTTCCTGACCCGTGTTCGAACAGTACCTCGTAATCCCAGGAGCAGTTATCGACACTGATTCGAACGGAATCCCTCAAATTTCCTCTTACAGGTGCGAAATCACCCCCTAAATCCCAAATCAACCTCGAAATGATTTACAACAACTTCACTTTTCCAAATGATCGAACCCTAATTTTCCGCGGCTTACAAACCAACCGGCGAAACTAGTGTCGAGCTCCCCAAATTTACTACTGGGTTGAAGAGCTTCCCTTGGTGAATCCATAAATACATATAAATTGATTTTACGATTTTACTTTGATGTATTCATGAATTTTGAAGTCATCCTTTTTGCTATAAAAAAGAAAATGAGGAACGGCGGAAAATGTGTTGACTGTTGAATGAATTTTCTAGGTTAAAACTTGTAAAGGGGTGTATTTATAGTAAGTTTAGATATTTTAGATACTTTGTAGAATGGAATATTCCCGGTATATTCTCATTTCTATATTCATTTTGCTTTCTAAAAATTCGTGTGATCACACGATATCCAAAAATCATGAAAACTGGCATGCAGCTACAGTTTGACATTACAGTCCCAAGGAAACTGGTTTCGTCGAATTGCGACTCCGTTTGCTCACACAGCGTATTTTTAACTATCGAAATACTGACTGTTTCTCACTCTAAAAATCCGTACGACCACACAGTGATCTAAAAATCACGAAACTTGACATCTAACAATAATTTGATATTGCGGATCCAACAAAATTGGTTTCGTTGAATTCCGACTTCATTTGCAAAAGTGGCTATTTTTAAAGTCCTAAATAACCCATTTAAATATATAAATATAATTAGAAATAATTAAATTAAATATTTATAAATAAATATTATCGTATATATTCACAATGGAATACCATATAGCTTCAGAAAAATCCTATATGGATTTCTAACTCGATATTTCAAATCTGGGTCAACCTGATATTCGGTTTATATTGAAATTCCTTTTTTTAAAATATAAATAATTCCTTTATAAATTATAAAGGAATTCCACAGCGACTTTTCTAAAATTTGATTTGGACATAAATCAAAATCTACACGACGAAATCCCGATTTTCCTCTTCCACTAGAAAGATATACTTCCCCAGCTCCTAACGTTTCTTGTTTCACAGAAATCCGATTTAAAACGAACTTTGTGCATTCAGTTGAAGTCCAAATCGCCAAATTACGAACTGCAGCGCCATTTCAAGCTCGATTTTAATTATAATATAATTATACGTTCAATCTGTCGTTCAAATAATATATTCGCTATTCTAATTCAATTCTAAACTGAATTATATATCACAGATGTCCAGTTCACACCATATCGCCATTTCAGCCAATTCTAATTATTTCAGAATTAAATATATTATTTAATTTATTATTTTAATTAAATATTCACCATTATTTAATTCAATGACCATGAAATCCTTTTAATCACCCTTTAAATAATTAAATAAATTAATTATTATACCGCTGAAGATGCGGGTCATTACATTCTTCCCCACATAAATTATTTCGTCCTCGAAATTGCTAAGGTAGAGAACGAACCTATCGACTGGTTAGAACATATTTGTTCACTTCTTAACTTCGGTTTCAACTGAACCCATTTATCTTTAATTAAATTATTTAATTAATCCTTATCAACGAAAATTTCCAAAAATCCTGAAAATTTTCTAACGCCTTAACTTTTCAAAAAAATTCGCCAGCACCTCATTTGTGCTGGTCAATCGGTCAAACTCCAACTTGCCACTCTGGGCCATCTCTAACCCAAAAGAAAATCAAACAGCCAAGCGGCTTGCCAATTCGGCTCATAAATCTTATATCCAATAGAAATATAAACTTGTACCTTTTTGTCGACATATCATTATATCCTTTCCATCTGTTATCAATTCAGCAGATACAAGGGTCATCCCAATCAAATTCCAATCTGCTTTTATCCACAACACAACCATTCGCTTATATCCGGGCCAAATATCATTTCAACTCGAGTTTCTTCTCGATTCCCAACTCTTAACTTAATTATCACATTACACTTCAAATTTGAATCTCACAATCCAATTTGTCTTGATATCATTCTAATTCAATCTCAGTTACCACTTTACTGGCTTTACTTTAATTCAAATTTGCTTTCACAAATTTCTGTTAAATTTGTTTTTAATTAAAACAGTCTTTCCCTGGGAGTTTTTAAACAGATTACACTTTTCAAAAATCAAATTTTCCTTTTTGAAATTCAACACAACTTGTCTTTTCCAAAACAAATTCAAAACAGTATCTCTGGTAGTAATTAGTCACTTACAACTCGAAAATGAATATTGATGATGCAGCTGTCATCATTGGAATCTATTTTCCAGCGATCGAAGTGTGTTCAATACTATAAAACCAATTCTAAACATTTCCGCTTTGAAATTCATTTCCACTTTGAAATTCATTTAAAAATATAATTCACACTGCTTGTAAAACAATTTAAAATCTCCCGGGATCTTAAATTTTCCTTATTTTTAATCCAAATCCATTTACAAACACTTATCCAATACTCCAGAGTTTTAATTCAATTTCCCATTTAAATTCAGATTTAACTCATTTCAATTTCATATATTTCACTTATATGAATTCTGATTGGTTATTTACATAACCATTTAATTTATAATCTTACTCGATTATAATAACAACCAATATATCCAATATATTATAATCATTCCAATATAAATCCTTTATATCAAAATATAATTTGGGTAAAATTATTTCATTTACCCTCTTTACAAAACATACCATGACGGTCCATCGTATTCAAGTGTTTACCAACTCCTACCGATACAGTGGATCAAACTGATCGACCAGAACTCATAAACGACTCAACCAATATATCTCCACAATATAAAACAAATTTTTTCGTATATGTACACTCAACTCAATCTAGGGTATTACTAACCCCATCTCTACTGAGTCACGCCACAAAGCCAAGGTAATCCACTTACCTTAAGCTCTGATACCAACTGTAATGACCCGGGTTTTTGTCGACCTTGGTTATCACCATAACTCAATGATGACTAACCAAACATCGAAAAATACCGGATGATTAATGAAAGAAATTAGAGGGTGAGGAAAGATAAGATAGAAACTTAGAATAGAAGAAGAAGAAGAACACAACATCAGAGTAACACGAACCTCACAGCGGAATGAATAACATATAATAGATAACATATCTTTGAAATAAAAGATTGTACTTCAATATACATATCATTTTCAAAGTACAACACTTACAACACAGCGGAAATAAACTATAGCTATATGATCCTGAAGCCTCCCGCTCCAGCTCTTCAAATATCTGTAAATCCCGACTACTTGACTGCCCGTACAAAATTGGGCACCCAAAAGTTTAGGGAAACAAAACAAAATAAACTCCGGGTCAGTCATGGGACTGGTATGAGTAAAACAGTTTAAAACATTTTAAGCCATTAAACGATATCTCATAAGACCACGCCGTATAATGGAACGGGTTTTTCCCTTATGAGAATCCAAAATATCTTTGTATCAAAAACCTTTTGATATTATAATAATGTCTATCAACCACAATATAATAATCATCTAGCAGAAACACTTTCATCTTACGTTCTACATATATAGTATACAATCAAAACCGCAAGCACGTATTGGGTAATGGATTTCCAACTATGACAAGGTATGGAACCACCTTTCGCTAGTGTACCTCTAGAGAGGAATACACTGGGTTCAACAAGAACATCTTGCAACATGGCCACACATGACCGACCACTTATTTCGCTTGAGTGTATCGAATGTATATCACAAACGGTTGGGATCAGCAACCGTTTCTCGAATGGGACAACATCAACAATAGATTTTTAGAAGTAAATGAAACTCTAGATCAGTTGATTATACACCCTACTTCGGAGCGACCGACTTTGCCATGCTGCCTGCCCGATTTCTGTCATTTACCGGTTGATGAGGCTTGAGGTTACGCTTTGTCATCACATCAGATTCACTTCGAATGCCACATTGTCAGATCCATCGAAAATCACTAATTGACGTCTACAACAGTACATTACGTGTTAGCTAAAGAAGTTTCCTTCTCCGCTTCCTCTCTTGGTACGGTTGAAGAGATCAATGTACATGACCTTTCTGGAAATACTCTGTCAGACATTCATCCATACAAGTCATCCAGGAACAGGATGAACCGAAGGCACAATTCGGTATATTTATCTTAGGCACTGTTATCTAAGATTTATACAACAGCCCTTGCACTTACTCCATCTTCAATTATCTTTGGCATATATGATTCGCAACGCTTATGCCAATACAGAGTGGTTCTTTGGATAATAATCCAACCGGTCTCTCCATGTTAACAACGTTAAAATGGTCAAAAAATTTGATAGTCGGTGAGTAAACTATCAAAGAAAAATACGTGTGCAAACAACGATATTATTTCCAGATGGAAATTCTATCAAATCAATCATCAATCACATTTATATATATATATATATCTATATATATATATATATATATATATATATCCTAATTCTCTATGTTTAGAAATATATGTTATTAACACTGGAAAACATTTCCATTGTTTATTTATATATCACTATCATTTCACAACTATCAGTCCCTGACTGTAAACTAGTAGGAGAACAGTTCTCTAAGTATAAGCCCCGAAGGCCGAAACCAACATCAGATCGATACTCAGAAAACTATTCAACTTAACTAATCTCTAGTCAGTTTCTAATCTTGTTTAACTCTATTTCTTTTAACTATGTTTGATTAACTTCTTTTGAATAACTATGTTCAATTGACTCCTTTCGAATAACTATATTCAATTGACTCCTATTTGATGACTCTACTTGATAACTCTAATCGACTAACTCTTTTCTATCTTGTTAATTTCCTTTTATAATCCTATTTATTTTCCCAATAAATATTCCTTTATTCTATTTATTTACTTTCTGAATAAATATCCCATTTCAATTCTATTTATTTATCAAATAAATATTCCTTTATTCTATTTATTTACTTTCTACATAAATATCTTTCTTTATACTTCTATTTACTTGCTAAGTAAATAATCATTTTATAAAAATTCTTTGATTTTAAAATTATTCCCTTTCTAAATATCTCCTATTTATAAATATTCCAATTTATAAATATTTCTTATTTATAAATATTCCAGGTTATAAATATTTTATTTTCAATATCACTTTGAAAATTCCCTTATCAGCATTCCGGTATGTTATGGTATTCAACATATCAAATCACTATGATCAATATCGTCCAAACACATATAATTGACAATAGATTATATATCACATCAAATAACACAATATATAAAAACAAATAGTATTTATATATTGAGGAACCCAGTTGGGTCCCTCCAACCTGTTTACGTGCATCCACAGATGTTACACAATATAATCGACATCACTTTCAGTTCAATATGAAATATTTTGTTAACAGAATCAACATATATAGATTTAATGGTTTATATATAATTTCCACTAACTGACTAACAGTTTAATCAACAGTCAACACACAATCAATCAGACAATTTTTAACAGTTCTAAAAATACAACATGAGATTATAAACTGTTCAGAGTTAGTGAGATTTACTCACATTGGCAGTTCATCGTTAAAGAACGATAAACTGTTGTTTGATTTGAATCAAACAATTCTTTTCGCCATAAATTCAAACGAGCTCAAATGCACTACCAGTCAGTTCCATGGTGTAGCCGTCGTCCATACGATCCCAACGCAACTGACCACGTCCAATTCTGATAACGTATGCAACAGTTATGGATTTTACAAGTTATACGGTATTTAAATTAAATTCCAAACTAATTATATATATAAATTGGGCTCACCCTCTTACCCATGGCCAAACCCATTTCCACTTATACCCTTCTTCCCCATTTGCTTTGAAAAACCCAACTCCAGAAATTTCCCAACGCGTTCTTCCAAAGTCTCCATTTCAATCGAAAAGTCAAACTCCACTTTCACTTCATTATACATCAAACAGTATACACCAAAATCTCCTTCGAACGCTGATCATCTTCATCCCAATTTCAATCAGCTCGAACCACCATTTCCTGACCCGTGTTCGAACAGTACCTCGGAACCCCAGGAGCAGTTATCGACACTGATCCGAACGGAATCCCTCAAATTTCCGCCTACAGGTGCGAAATCACCCCCTAAATCCCAAATCAACCTCGAAATGATTTACAACAACTTCACTTTTCCAAATGATCAAACCCTAATTTTCCGCGGCTTACAAACCAACCGGCGAAACTAATGTCGAGCTCCCCAAATTTACTACTGGGTTGAAGAGCTTCCCTTGGTGAATCCATAAATACATATAAATTGATTTTACGATTTTATTTTGATTTATTCATGAATTTTGAAGTCATCCTTTTTGCTGTAAGAAAGAAAATGAGGAACGGCGGAAAATGTGTTGACTGTTGAATGAATTTTCTAGGTTAAAACTTGTTAAGGGGTGTATTTATAGTAAGTTTAGATATTTTAGATATTTTGTAGAATGGAATATTCCCGGTATATTCTCGTTTCTATATTCATTTTGCTTTCTAAAAATTCGTGTGATCACACGATATCCAAAAATCATGAAAACTGGCATGCAGCTACAGTTTGACATTACGGTCCCAAGGAAACTGGTTTCGTCGAATTGCGACTCCGTTTGCTCACACATCGTATTTTTAACTGTCGAAATACTGACTGTTTCTCACTCTAAAAATCCGTACGACCACACAGTGACTCTAAAAATCACGAAACTTGACATCTAACAATAAATTGATATTGTGGATCCAATAAAATTAGTTTCGTTGAATTCCGACTTCGTTTGCAAAAGTGGCTATTTTTAAAGTCCTAAATAATCCATTTAAATATATGAATATATTTAAATATAATTAAATTAAATATTTATAAATAAATATTATCGTATATATTCACAGTGGAATACCATACAGCTTCAGAAATATCCTATATGGAATTCTAACTCGATATTTCAAATCTGGGTCAACTCGATATTCGATTTATATTGAAATTCCTTTTTTTTAAATATAAATAATTCCTTTATAAATTACAAAGGAATTCCACAGCGACTTTTCTAAAATTTGATTTGGACATAAATCAAAATCTACACTACGAAATCCCGATTTTCCTCTTCCACTAGAAAGATATACTTCACCAGCTCCTAACATTTCTTGTTTCACAGAAATCCGTTTTAAAACGAACTCTGTGCATTCAGTTGAAGTCCAAATCACCAAATTATGAACTACAGCGCCATTTCAAGCTCGATTTTAATTATAATATAATTATACGTTCAAACTGTCGTTCAAATAATATATTCGCTATTCTAATTCAATTCAAAACTGAATTAAATATCACACCATATCGCCATTTCAGCCAATTCTAATTATTTCAGAATTAAATATATTATTTAATTTATTATTTTAATTAAATATTCACCATTATTTAATTCAACGACCATGAAATCCTTTTAATCACCCTTTAAATAATCAAATAAATTAATTATTATACCGCTAAAGATGCGGATCATTACATGTGAACTTGCATTGAAAAGGGAAATCTAACTAAACAGGTGTCACATGAATTAACATATGATTCAGACAACATAAGCCCAAACATGGTTAGATCTATGCATAACATCGAACATCACTAGCATATGACAAGAGTATGACATGTCCATAAAGTATATATAATTTTATCACATGTGTGTGAACTAGATCAAATCATGTTTACTACTATAACATGAAACTTGTATTAAAATGGATCTTGGCATTGATCCAATTATGACTTGCAACTTTTGTATAACCATATGAGCATGTATATAAACTTAATCATTTAGGCATAGAGGTTCTATTGTACAACATATAACTTGTCATAATCACCTAAACATATAGGTGTAGATATGAACCAAATGACTTGTATGTGAATTTGAATAGATCCAACATCAACTAGATTAATCCACAAACATTCTAATGGATCCAACATCAAGTCAATTATACCACTAACATCCCAATACCATTCACAACACAATCATTACAACACATAGATATGAATTAACATTGTCGTTATACAATAGCACAATTCCATTTCCATTTTACATCGAATCAAATCTTAATTTTATTCCCATCGGAAAAATCACTATACTTACGACAAACGACGAACTTGAATTTTGGATTCTAAGTTCTGAATTTGCAATGCTTTCCTTTGGGAAGATAAACGTTGATTGATTCTTGTTTTTACTTTAGTTTTGCTCGTCTCTAATCTTTCTTCAAGTGGAGGCTACTCTTGGCTTCCTTCTAGCAGCATGGCGGCTCTATCTCTATTTGATTTGTGTGAATTTAGGTTAAGACTAAGGTTGTTTATATAGGATTTCAAACTAATTAGAGTCGTCGATGAAGCTAGAGTTAATCGAGGCAATCCGTCTCAAGAGAAGCCAATCAGAAAGTGACTAGTCAGCCCTAGTGACACAGTCAAGCCCCAGAAACCGAGCCAGGACCAGACCAAGCAGGTCAGGTCGACCTGTAGGTCGACCCCCAGGTCGACTACATAGTCTACCTAGGTACCCAGGTCGACCCCCTAGTCGACTTGGGTTGTAACACCCCGTGTATTCTATAACAGTGTAATTCACAAATTAAAGTATAACTAATTTCAAAGAAAAGAATTAAGGGAAACGGGATACGCCATTGCGTTCATCTCGGAATTCTGCTTGGGATAGAGTCTGAGTTTGCGTAAAACGGACTACGTATGAGGAAGATATGGCCTCCGGAAGTTTCAGAATTCAGTTTAAAACTTGAACAGACTAAAACAGCTTAGAAAACAAATTTAAAATTCAAAAATCAGGCCGGATTGGCCAGGGTGGGAATTTTCCCGCCCAAGACACCCAGGTCGACTGGGTAGTCGACCTGGGCTACCCAGGTCGACTAGGTAGTCGACCTGGGGCACCCAGGTCGACTACATAGTCGACCTAGGGGTCGACCAGGGGGTCGACCTGGCCCCTGAGCCTGGTCGAACACAGCCCCCCCGGCTGGCCTGGTCTGTGTTTGGTCGATTTTCTGAGCCTTGCCTTGTCACTAGGGCTAGGTGTCAGCTCCTGGTTGGTCTCTCCTTCAAAAGAACGGCTATTATAAAACCAAGCTCCATCGACGGTCCTAATCAACTCACAAACTCTATAAAAAGGACCTAAGACTCACCCTAATTCATACAAACAAAAATGGAGATGTGAACGTCATGCTGCTGAGGAAAGACTAGGAATAGCCATCAGAAATTGAGAGACAATTAGGAGACAATTCAAAAGCTCAAAGCAACGTCAATTAAATCAAAACAACGTCTACAACAAAGGATAGCATCTCCAAATTCAGAATTCAGATTTCTGAATTGAAGATTCGTCATACGTTGTAAGTAGAGTGCTATTCCGATGTGAATAAATAATTGTGTTTTGATTTGTGTAAAGTGAGAAAAGGAATTGTGGCGATAATAATCTATATTTGTATGTTGCTTTGATTCTAAACGAGTTGGAAATGTTGTGGTATGCGATTGGATATTTGCAAGTATGTGATTTATGTTGGAAGATAACAACCATATGTTGTGATATTTTATTTGGGATTCATACAAGTATATGATTCACTATTATGCCAATATGATGTACATACTCTTATGACCACTTTTAGTGTAATTGAATTCAACTAGGTACTATAGTTTATATGAATCTATGTTGGAATTGGTATCGTGATTCAAGTATAAAATCATACTTTTGTATTAGAGACAAAAGTAAGCACCTTTATGAACATGACTAAACTATGTTTGGGATTATGCCTAGTTGAAACCATGTTTTAGGCCTATGTTTTTATAAAAATCATATGGTGATATATGTAACACATAAATTAAGTTAGATTCACATTCCAATTGCAAGTTTACATGAATAGATTAAAAACCATGATTCATGTTTAGGTATGTTTATGCTATGATCATATGAATAAAATGATTCATGTTTAAGTATGTTTATGCCATGATTATATGCTATTACCATGCAAGTTCACATATGCCTAATTCATGTTAATTAGATCGTTATGTTGCAAGTTCATGCGTTCACACTCCCCTTTTTATGTCACTTAGAATATATAAACACCATGTTATAAGCCTCTCCTTTTCATGTGGCTAAGTTGGGTTTAAATGTTAAACCCAGCATATGTTATATTTTAGTGAACGTATAAAACGGGGGTAATGACGATGGGGTTAAAACATAGAACATATGTGTGGCATGTTTGACGCATGCCAACAACCTTGAAAAACAGTTAAGTGGTATAAATTAATCTTACCCAATAAAGATGAATTTGAATAATGGGCCGCAAATATTTACATATAAAAAGGAAAGAGACAAAATATGTAAATGTAGAAAATACGATGTGTTTAACCCGAGGTTGGATTGAGTTGTGATGCAAACCTGCCCGGAACCGCCTGGCTGTCCAGTAGTCACAACAATACCTATCTAATGTGGGTGGTTAAACACGAAGCCGAATAAGGACCCGAGGTTAGACTGAGTTGTGGCGTAAGACTGCCCGGACCCAACCGGCAACAGGCAGCCACAACAATACCTGTCTAATGTGAGAGGTCGAGGCTTTAATAAGACAATTAAGGCTGAGTCAGGATTGATAGGATTAAGTAAATTATATTAATACTTAATCAAAATGGAACATGCTAAACTATACAGACTGATTGGGGGTTAGGTTTACAAAACACTTAACCAACTTAGCATGTTGGCTAGAAATAGAAAACCTAGTAGCGGGGGACCCTTTTCAGCAGTAACCCTACAAGGTGTATCAGGATACCCTGAACTAGGCAGGGTGGGGCACGATTACTGGGCTGACTGTAAGAGGTCAAATCGACGGCGGTGGTGCAGCAGTGTAGGTTCTAACGGGGTGCGGGCGTGCACACACTCCGGCGCAGAAAAATAAGGCACTGGGCACCAGTAGCATACCTGTGCATTCTAGGATTGTGTCGGGCCGCTACCATGGGACTTGATACACCCCATGGTGGGACCAGCATAGGTAACTACAACATCGGGGGCCGTAAGACACATGTAACTATGCGAGTAGGAGCCGATCATTGGAAACGAATCACTTCACCCTAATTATGGGGTGCCTGTTGGGAACTAGTTTATATGGATGTAGAGATTAATATGGGGTACGATAGTATATTCGACTCTAGACAACTTAACTCGGTTTAGGGTGCTTTCTCATTTCCAGTTTATACTTATCATACCCAGTTCTTTATTCATAGACTGAATAGTCCTAGACTTACTCAGGCTTTATGTCTGACTCTACTTTTCTTTCGCCTTCTTTTCTTTCGTCTCCCCCCCCCCCCCCCCAGGTCCGCAGGGAGGGAATACCGCAGCTTGACCAGTTTCCACATCCAGCTTGAAGAGAAAGAATGTATTGCTTGGATCTTTTTCGTTTTGGTCTATGGCTTTGGACAGCAATTGTGGGACTTATGCAGTTTACTTATGTTTTTATGCTTCTTTAAATAATGTAATCAAGACAGTTATGTGGATGTTATGTTTTTGGAAGTATTGTAAGACAAATCATGACATGGTTTATGTAACACGTATTTTGTTGAATTAAAAATAGCTGTTGTTTTCCGCTGTTCAAAAATATGTGTATTTATATCTGTCTTGTATATCTGTGACTTATACTTATAAACCTCCACCAAAATTAGGGCATTCCCTTTGAGAGTGACCCTAACGGAGGTGGGGTGTTTCACTTGGTATCAGAGCATAGGTTTACCAGATAAGATAAAAAGTTTTGAAAATTTATTTTCAAAAGAAAATTTAAAGAAGCATTTTTAAAGATAAAATATTATTTTAAAAAGGCATAGTCCCCCCCCCCCAAAGCCATAGGTATTATCTTTTATCCTTCGTTTTGAATCTATCCTTTTTGTTTCAGCATGTCCGAAGAACTTAACTTGCCAGAGGGTGTACCAATACTTGGTTGGTTTAGACGATTCTTAGAAGCCAGGTCCTACCGTTCCTCCTCCCCCAGCTGCAGGAAATCATCCAGCTGTAGCAACACCTCTTCTTCCACCTCCTCCACGGGGATATACTTTTGCTAAGATATGTAAAGATTTTAAAGCTATGGGAGGAAAGGACTTTCATGGAACCGAGTCATTCGTGGTAGCTAGGAATTGGCTGAAGGAAACCGAGGACCTATTCGTCATTTTTGAGGTAGAAGATAGGCAGAAGGTACAACTGGCAGTATGGCTACTTAATGGCGAGGCTTCCAACTGGTGGGAAGTCACTAATGCAGAAAGATCGATGGAAACATGGGAGGACTTTAGGGCAAGGTTTGAGGCTAAATTTCTCTCAGAAGATGAAAGGAGTCTTCAGTTGGAAAAATTCTTATTTCTTAAGCAAGGGAATATGACAGTCAAAGAGTATGTTAACCAGTTCGATCAGCTGGCTAGGTTCGGACTGGACCTAGTCAACACCTCGCACAAGAAGGCTCTCCGCTTTGTCAAGGGGTTGAATGAGCCATTACACAGTTTGGCCATGACCCATATACCCATGGGAGCTACGTATGAAAGGTTGGTGCAGATGGCATTGCTGAACGAAGAGGATAAGGGCAAGAAGGAGACAAAGGCAGAAATCTCTCAAGGGAAGAAATAGGGTTTGCAGCCTAAGAAGACAGACTTTAAGAAGGGCAGGAAAGACAACAAAGAGAAGAGGAAGTGTAATTTCTGTGGCAAAGTGGGGCACTTAGTGAAAATTTGCCGGAAAAAGAAGGCCAAGATGAATGGTGGGTGCTTTTCTTGCGATGAGACAGGCCACCTGGCTAAGGATTGCCCAAAGAAGCGAGGGCAAGGGCTGGATCCACCTCAGAGGCACAAGTTCATGCGCTAGAAGCGCCACCTCTGCAGCAGCGAGGTATAAATACTTCTGTAGAAAGTGTAGTTTATCTTTATGATCACCCAGTTCGCACTTTATTCGATTCTGGCGCATCACACTCCTTTATCTCATCTGCTTTAGTAGAATCTCTGCACCTAGAAACTAGAATGGTAGAGGACCCCTTAATTGTTTCAAATCCAATTGGGGGCCCAGCTTATTTATCTATGATCTGTGTGGGATTGAAAATTTCTATTCTAAGCATAGAATTTAAATGTAGTGCCTTTGTTTTGGGCTTTTCGGGATATGGTTTAATTTTGGGCATGGATTGGCTATCCAGTAATGGGGCCATCCTTGATTGTGACAAAAAGGTGGTTAGGCTTCTGACCCAACTCGGTAATACTCTGGAAATTACTTGTAATCTCTCGTACGCGGTTATGCTTAGTTATCTTGAATCGCTAGATGCTTCTGTTGAGAGTTTGCAATCGGTTAGAGTGGTCCGGGAATATCCGGATGTCTTCGAAGAGGTGAAGGGCTTGCCTCCGAAGCGGGAGATAGACTTCTGCATATATCTTGTAGATAATGCAAAGCCCGTTGCGTTGCCCGTTAGACACATGGCTCCACGGGAAAGGAAGGAGCTCAGTAAATAAATTAAAGAGCTTCTAGAAAAGGGGTTCATTAGAAGGAGCATTTCAGAATGGGACGCTCCAGTGGTGTTCGCTACAAAGGCGGATGGTTCACTCCGTCTATGTGTTGACTATAGGGAGCTCAACAAACTAACGAAAAAGAATAGGCACCCTCTCCCCAGAATTGACGATCTGTTTGACCAGCTTGTAGGAGCGTCTGTTTTCTCCCAACTCGATTTAGCGACTGGGTTTCATCAGCTAAGGGTGGCTGAAGATAGTATCGATAAGACAGCATTCAGAACCCCAGACGGCTTCTTTGAATGGCTTGTTTGACAAAACGCACCCGCTTACTTCGTGGACCTAATGAGTAGGGTGTTCAGAGAATTCCTCAATAAGTTCGTAGTGGTCTTCGTAGATGATATCTTGATCTTCTCAAAGAGTGAAGAAGAGCATGCTCAGCACCTAAGGGCAATCATGGAAACTCTGCAAGTCCATCAGCTAAAAGCCAAATTCTCCAAATGCCACTTTTGGAGAGAAGAAGTGAGGTTCCTTGGGCACATAGTATCCAAAGAAGGGTTAGCTGTAGACCCGGCTAAAGTAGTAGCAGTACAGGACTGGAAGACACCAAAGAACGCAACAGAAGTCCGAAGCTTTCTCGGGCTAGCAGGTTTCTATCGGAAATTCATCAGAGACTTTGCAAAGATATCAGCTCCGCTCACAAAGCTGACCAAGAAGAATCTAGTGTTCAATTGGGACTTGGATTGCGAGTTTGCTTTTCAACGACTAAAAAGGGCTCTTACAACAGCCCCAGTTTTGACGTTGCCAGATGGAAGCAAGATGTTCACAGTTTATACAGATGCATGTAGGACAGGGCTAGGCGCTGTCTTGATGCAAGAGGCGAGGGTAGTAGCTTATGGTGGAAGGCAGTTGAAAGTGCATGAAAAGAACTACCCGACCCACGATCTTGAGTTAGCTGCCATCGTCTTTGCACTCAAGTCTTGGCGACACTATCTCCTAGGTGAGAAGTTCGAACTTTACACTGACCATAAATCGTTGAAATATCTTTTCTCGCAGAAAGATCTTAACTTGAGGAAACAGAGATGGATGGAGTTTCTTGCCTCATACGATTTCGAGATCTCCTACACTCCGGGCAAAGGCAACGTAGTGGCAGACGCGTTAAGCCGAAAGAAACTAACCCTAAGCCCGCTGTTTGTTGAAAGACAAAGCCTAGAGTTTATAGCCAGCTTTGACTTTAGGCCCTCCTCCGATTTTGTACCGGGCTTGCTAGCATCTCTCGAAGTACGCCCGACTTTAGTGGACGCAATAGGGACAGCACAACGCGAAGACCCTCAGCTTGTAGAGACGATTGATAGGCTCATTAGGGGTGAGACTTCAAGTCACCTCAGCAGATACTCCATCGATGACAAGGGTTGGCTAAGGCGAGACGGAAGACTATGCGTCCCACAGTCAAAGGATTTAGTAAAGAAGGTTCTCGAGGAAGCACATCACTCCAAGATGACGATACGCCCAGGCGAGGATAAAATGTATAAGGACATAAAGAGGACTTTCTTTTGGAACGGCATGAAGAAGGACATGGCAGATTTCATTTCTAAGTGTATAGTGTGCCAACAGGTTAAGGAGGAACAGAAAAAGCCTAGCGGTCTGCTCCATCCTCTAGAGGTCCCGCAGTGGAAGTGGGATAGTATTTTAATGGACTTCATTGATGGGCTGCCTAGGTCTAGAAGAGGCAACACTAGCATTTGGGTAATAGTGGATAGGCTTACTAAAAGCACCCACTTTTTAACTGTCAAAAGTGAAAGAACTGCCTCATCCCTAGCATCTCTTTACCTCAAGGAAATTGTTCGACTCCATGGAATACCATCCAGCATTGTTAATGACCGAGATTCTATCTTCACAAGTGAGTTTTGGCGGAGTCTGCAAGAAGCGGTAGGCACACAGTTATGCTTGAGCACAACCTATCATCCCCAAGCCGACGGCCAGACAGAAAGAGGGAACAGAGTTTTGGAGGACCTTTTAAGGCTGTGCGTCCTTGACTTCGGAGGGACGTGGGAAGACCATCTTCCTTTGGTGGAATTTGCCTACAACAACAGCTACCAAGCAACCATCGGAATGGCGCCCTTCGAAGCTTTATATGGAAGACCGTGCCGATTGCCCACTTGTTGGTGGGAGTCTACTGACAAGCTCATACTTGGACCGGATATGATCCGAGAGACTTCAGAAAAAGTAGACTTAATACGGAGAAGAATGAAAATAGCCCAAGACAGACAAAAATCCTACGCAGACAAGAGGAGGACCGACCTTGAATTTGAGTTTGGGGATAGAGTTTTTCTTAAGGTATCTCCGCTAAGGAACGTTGTTCGTTTTGGAACCACAGGAAAGCTAGCACCAAGGTTCGTAGGGCCATTTCCTATCATCGAGAAGATTGGGAAAATGGCCTATAGATTGGAGCTACCCGAAAAGCTGGCCGGAGTTCACAACGTTTTCCATGTTTCGCACCTCCGAAAATGTCTACATGAATCTGCTGAAGTGGTAGAGCCAAATATTCTTGAAGAAGCTGAAGTGGAACACGAAGCAACCGTGAGGAAAGTTCCAACCCGCATATTAGGAATGGAAGTGAAGAAGCTACGCAACCGCGAAGTCAAGCTCGTCAAAGTTCAGTGGAGCGACGCCGAGGGAGACGCAACTTGGGAAACTGAAGCCAGAATACGCGCTGCCTACCCTTTTCTTTTCAAGGGTACATCTTTGATCTTTCTTTTTCCTTAAGTTGCGTTTTTATCAATCTTTTTAGGTATATCTCCTCGACCTTATCTTTTAGAAAGAAACCCTTTGGATGAAAACATGTAATTGAAACATGTTATGGATGATGGTTGCAAGTGGTTGCAAGTGATTGCTAGTGGTTGCTCGTGGTTGCATATACACACACAATCTAGGTTTTAGATCGGCTCAATCACTTCATACTGCATATGTATAAATGTATTTATATTCGTATATGGTTGAAGTTTAATGTGTTGTCATATGGATGTTGCATTTATATATGAATGATTGCGCACTCATGTAGAATCATGAATAGGAAAATTTGCATACATAATGGATTCATGGCACTTACATAATTTGCATTAAGGAGGTCAACTGAATCAGTAGACCGACTGATTTTGCATTAGATAAGTACATATACACACACTTCGCATATGATCATGAAGAATTAGAAGTCTTGTAAGGGCAATGGATGCTCGTGTTTGATGGATGAGTAGATGGATGTTTGGATGTTAGGACATACATTCTTCCTGAACTTGAAGATTTCGGGGACAAAATCCTTTTAAGTGGGGGAGAATGTAACACCCTGTGTATTCTATAACAGTGAAATTCACAAATTAAAGTATAACTAATTTCAAAGCAAAGAATTAAGGGAAACAGGATACGCCATTGCGTTCGTCTCGGAATTCTGCTTGGGATAGAGTCCGAGTTTGCGTAAAACGGACTCCGTATGAGGAAGATATGGCCTTCGGAAGTTTCAGAATTCAGTTTAAAACTCAAACAGACCGAAACAGCTTAGAAAACAAATTTAAAATTCAAAAATTGGGCCGGATTGGCCAGGGCGGGAATTTTCCTGCCCAAGACACCCAGGTCGACTAGGTAGTCGACCTGGGCTACCCAGGTCGACTGGGTAGCCGACCTGGGGGCACCCAGGTCAACTACATAGTCGACCTGGGGGTCGACCTGGCCCCTGAGCCAGGTCGAACCCAACCCCCCTGGCTGGCCTGGTCTGTGTTTGGTCGATTTTCTAAGCCTTGCCTTATCACTAGGGCTAGGTGTCAGCTCCTGGTTGGTCTCTCCTTCAAACGAACGGCTATTATTAAACCAAGCTCCATCGACGGTCCTAATCAACTCACAAACTCTATAAAAATGACCTAAGACTCACCCTAATTCATACAAACAAAAATCGAGATGAGACAGTCATGCTGCGGAGGAAAGACTAGGAATAACCGTCAGAAATTGAGAGACAATTAGGAGACAATTCGAAAGCTCAAAGCAACGTCAATTAAATCAAAACAACGCCTACAACAAAGGATAGCATCTCCAAATTCAGAATTCAGATTCCTGAATTGAAGATTCATCATACGTTGTAAGTAGAGTGCTATTCCGATGTGAATAAATAATTGTGTTTTGATTTGTGTAAAGTGAGAAAAGGAATTGTGGCGATAATAATCTATATTTGTATGTTGCTTTGATTCTAAATGAGTTGGAAATGTTGTGGTATGCGATTGGATATTTGCAAGTATGTGATTTATGTTGGAAGATAACAACCATATGTTGTGATATTTTATTTGGGATTCATACAAGTATATGATTCACTATTATGCCAATATGATGTACATACTCTTATGACCACTTTTAGTGTAATTGAATTCAACTAGGTACTATAGTTTATATGAATCTATGTTGGAATTGGTATCGTGATTCAAGTATAAAATCATACTTTTGTATTAGAGACAAAAGTAAGCACCTTTATGAACATGACTAAACTATGTTTGGGATTATGCCTAGTTGAAACCATGTTTTAGGCCTATGTTGTTATAAAAATCATATGGTGATATATGTAACACATAAATTAAGTTAGATTCACATTCCAATTGCAAGTTTACATGAATAGATTAAAAACCATGATTCATGTTTAGGTATGTTTATGCTATGATCATATGAATAGAATGATTCATGTTTAAGTATGTTTATGCCATGATTATATGCTATTACCATGCAAGTTCACATATGCCTAATTCATGTTAATTAGATCGTTATGTTGCAAGTTCATGCGTTCACACTCCCCTTTTTATGTCACTTAGAATATATAAACACCATGTTATAAGCCTCCCCTTTTCATGTGGCTAAGTTGGGTTTAAATGTTAAACCCAGCATATGTTATATTTTAGTGAACGTATAAAACGGGGGTAATGACGATGGGGTTAAAACATAGAACATATGTGTGGCATGTTTGACGCATGCCAACAACCTTGAAAAACAGTTAAGTGGTATAAATTAATCTTACCCAATAAAGATGAATTTGAATAATGGGCCGCAAATATTTACATATAAAAAGGAAAGAGACAAAATATGTAAATGTAGAAAATACGATGTGTTGAACCGGAGGTTGGATTGAGTTGTGATGTAAACCTGCCCGGAACCGCCCGGCTGTCCAGTAGTCACAACAATACCTATCCAATGTGGGTGGTTAAACACGGAGACCAATAAGGACCCGAGGTTAGACTGAGTTGTGGCGTAAGACTGCCCGGACCCAACCGGCAACAGGCAGCCACAACAATACCTGTCTAATGTGAGAGGTCGAGGCTTTAATAAGACAATTAAGGCTGAGTCAGGATTGATAGGATTAAGTAAATTATATTAATACTTAATTAAAACGGAACATGCTAAACTATACAGACTGATTGGGGGTTAGGTTTACAAAACACTTAACCAACTTTGCATGTTGGCTAGAAATAGAAAACCTAGTAGCGGGGGACCCTTTTCAGCAGTAACCCTACAAGGTGTATCAGGATACCCTGAACTAGGCAGGGTGGGGCACGATTACTGGACTGACTGTAAGAGGTCAAATCGACGGCGGTGGTGCAGGAGTGTAGGTTTTAACGGGGTGCGGGCGTGCACACACTCCGGCGCAGAAAAATAAGGCACTGGGCACCAGTAGCATACCTGTGCATTCTAGGATTGTGTCGGGCCGCCACCATAGGACTTGATACACCCCATGGTGGGACCAGCATAGGTAACTACAACATCGGGGGCCGTAAGACACATGTAACTATGCGAGTAGGAGCCGATCATTGGAAACGAATCACTTCACCCTAATTATGGGGTGCCTGTTGGGAACTAGTTTATATGGATGTAGAGAATAATATGGGGTACGATAGTATATTCGACTCTAGACAACTTAACTCAGTTTAGGGTGCTTTCTCATTTCCAGTTTATACTTATCATACCCAGTTCTTTATTCATAGACTGAATAGTCCAAGACTTACTCAGGCTTTATGTCTGACTCTACTTTTCTTTCTCCTTCTTTTCTTTCGTTTCCCCCCCAGGTCCACAGGGAGGGAATACCGCAGCTTGACCAGTTTCCACATCCAGCTTGAAAAGAAAGAATGTATTGCTTGGATCTTTTTCGTTTTGGAATATGGCTTTGGATAGCAATTGTGGGACTTATGCAGTTTACTTATGTTTTTATGCTTCTTTAAATAATGTAATCAAGACAGTTATGTGGATGTTATGTTTTTGGAAGTATTGTAAGACAAATCATGACATGGTTTATGTAACACGTATTTTGTTGAATTAAAAATAGCTGTTGTTTTCCGCTATTCAAAAATATGTGTATTTATATTTGTCTTGTATATCTGTGACTTATACTTTATAAACCTCCAACAAAATTAGGGCATTCCCTTTGAGAGTGACCCTAACGTAGGTGGGGTGTTTCATGGGTCCTGTGCGGGAAAATTCCCGCCCAGCCCAGTTCTGGCCCAGATTTGAATTTTGAATATGTTTTTGGGCTGTTTGAATTTTAAATCGAATTCTGAAACTTCCGGAGTTCATAACTCCTTCTACGGAGTCCGATTTACGCAAACTCAGACTCTACCTCAAGTAGAATTCCGAGACAAACGCAGTGGCGTAACTGTTTCCCATAATTCTATCATTTAGAATTAATTATACTTTAATTTGTTAATTTACTATTAATAGAAAATTCGGGGTGTCACATTCTCCCCTCCTTAAAGGATTTCGCCCCCGAAATCTTCAAGTCTTAAAGAACGTATATCCTAACATCCAATCGTCCATCTACTCAACCAACAAACATAGGCGTCCATTGTCCTTAAAAGACATCTAGTACTTCATGATCATATGCATAGTGTGTCTATATGTCCTTATCTAATGCAAAAATTAGGCGGCCTACTGATTCAGTTCACCTCCTTAATGTGAATCCTGTAAGTGTCATGAATCCATTATGTATGCAAATTTTCCCTACTCATAATGAGTGCGCAATCATTCATACAAATGCGACATCCATATGACAACATATCAAGTTTCAACCACATACAAATATGAATACATATATGCATATGCAATATGAAGTGACTAAGCCGATTTAAAAACTAGGTTGTGTGTGTATATGCATCCACGAACCGCTAGCAACCACTTGCAGCCATCAACCATAACATGTTTCAATTACATGTTTACATCCAAAGGGGTTTCTACCTAAGGAAAAGGATAATATCGAGGGGATATGCCTAAAAGGATAGATACAAGCACAACTTAAGGAAAAAGA
Organism: Allium sativum; assembly: GCA_030737875.1. NCBI lineage: Eukaryota > Viridiplantae > Streptophyta > Magnoliopsida > Asparagales > Amaryllidaceae > Allium > Allium sativum. The sequence goes on from CM060920.1 coordinate 896,633,014, forward strand.
GAAATGAAAGATGTACCCTCAAAAAGAAAAGGGTAGGCCGCGCGTATTCTGTCCTCAGTTTCCCAAGTCGCGTCTTCTTCGGCGTCGCTCCACTGAACTTAAGGAAAAAGAGAAATGAAAGATGTACCCTCAAAAAGAAAAGGGTAGGCCGTGCGTATTCTGTCCTCAGTTTCCCAAGCCGCGTCTTCTTCGCGCGGTTGCGCAGCTTTTTCACTTCAGTTCCTAAGATGCGGGTTGGAACTCTCCGCACAGTTGCTTCACGTTCTACTTCGGCTTCTTCTAGAATGCTTGGCTCCACTACTTCAGCGGTTTCATGTAAACATTTCCGGAGATGAGAAACGTGAAAGACATTGTGAATTCCAGCCAACCTTTCGGGCAGCTCTACTCTATAAGCCATCTTCCCAATCTTCTCGATGATAGGGAATGGTCCTACAAATCTTGGTGCTAGCTTTCCGGCTGATCCAAAGCGAACAACGTTCCTTAAAGGAGATACCTTAAAGAAAACCCTGTCCCCAACCTCAAACTCAAGGTCGGTCCTTCTTTTGTTTGCGTAGGATTTCTGTCTATCTTGGGCAGTCTTCATTCTCCTTCGTATCAAGTCCAATTTTTCTGAAGTCTATCTAATCATGTCTGGTCCAAGTATAAGCTTGTCTGTAGACTCCCACCAACAAGTTGGTGATCGGCACGGTCTTCCATATAGAGCTTCGAAGGGCGCCATGCCGATGGTGGCTTGGTGGCTGTTATTGTAGGCGAATTTCTCTAAAGGATGATGAACCTCCCATGTCCCTCCAAAGTCAAGAACGCACAGTCTCATAAGATCTTCTAATACTCTGTTCACCCTTTCCGTCTGACCATCGGTTTGGGGGTGATAGGCCGTGCTCAAGCATAACTTTGTGCCTACACCTTCTTGCAGACTCCGCCAAAATTCGCTTGTAAAGATAGGATCTCGGTCACTCACTATGTTGGAGGGTATTCCATGGAGTAGAACTATTTTCTTGAGATAAAGAGAGGCTAGAGACAAGGCAGTCCTTCTACTCTTGACGGGTATAAATTGGGCGCTTTTTGTGAGCCTATCCACTATTACCCAAATGCTAGTATTATCCCTTCTTGACCTAGGCAACCCATCTATGAAGTCCATTGAGATGCTATCCCACTTCCACTGCGGGACTTCTAGAGGATGAAGCAGTCCTCTAGGCTTCTTGTGTTTCGCCTTGACCTGTTGGCATATCACGCACTTAGAAATGAAATCTGCCACATCCTTTTTCATGCTACTCCAAAAGAAAACCCTCTTTACGTCCTTGTACATCTTGTCTCCACCTGAGTGTATTGTCATCTTGGAATGATGTGTTCCTCGATAACCATATTTACTAAATCCCTTGCTTGTGGGACGCATAGTCTTCCATCCTGCCTTAGCCAACCCTTATCATCGATGGAGTACCTATTGAGGTGACTGGAAGTTTCGCCTCTAATTAGTTTATCAATCACATCCACAAGCTGAGGGTCTTCACGTTGTGCGGCCCCTATTGAGTCTAAAAGAGTGGGTCATACTTCTAGTGATGCCAACAAACCAGGTACAAAATCAGAGGAGGGCCTAAAGTCAAAACTGGCTATATACTCCAAACTTTGCCTTTCTACAAAGAGAGGGCTTAAGGTTAGCTTATTTATGCTCAAGTTGTCTGCTACAACGTTGTCATTGCCAGGAGTATAGGAAATCTCAAAGTCGTATGAGGCAAGGAACTCCATCCACCTTTGCTGCCTCAAGTTAAGATCTTTCTGCGAGAAAAGATACTTCAACGATTTATGGTCAATATAAAATTCAAACTTCTCACCTAGGAGATAATGGTGCCAAGACTTAAGCGCAAAGATGATGGCGGCCAACTCAAGATCGTGGGTTGGGTAGTTCTTTTCATGAACTTTCAGTTGTCTTCCACCATAAGCTACTACCTTGCCTTCTTGCATCAGAACAGCGCCTAGTCCCATACCACAAGCATCCGTATATACTGTGAACATCTTACTTCCACCAGGCAAAGTCAGAACTGGGGCTGTTGTAAGAGCCTTTCTAAGCGTCGGAAAGCAATATCACAATCCAAATCCCAAGCGAACGCTAGATTCTTCTTTGTTAGCCTTGTGAGTGGATCTGAGATTTTCGCGAAATCTCTATTGAATTTTCGGTAAAAACCGGCTAGCCCAAGAAAGCTTCGGACTTCGGTTGCATTTCTTGGTGTCTTCCAATCTTGTACTGCCACCACTTTCACGGGGTCCACAGCTAACCCCTCTTTGGACACTATATGTCCAAGAAACCTCACTTCTTCTCTCCAAAAGTGGCACTTGGAGAATTTGGCTTTTAGCTGATGAACTCGAAGGGTTTCCATGATCTCCTTCAGATGCTTGGCATGTTCTTCCTCATTCTTTGAGAAGATCAAAATATCATCTACGAAGACAACCACAAACTTGTTGAGGAATTCTCTGAACACCCTGCTCATTAGGTCTACGAAATAAGCGGGTGCGTTTGTCAAGCCGAAAGGCATGACAAGCCACTCAAAAAAACCGTCTAGGGTTCTAAACGCCGTTTTATCAATGCTATCTTTAGCTACCCTTAGCTGATGGAACCCAGTAGCCAGATCAAGTTGGGAGAAGACCGACGCACCTACAAGATGATCAAACAAATCGTCCATTCGGGGAAGCGGGTGTCTATTCTTTTTAGTCAGCTTGTTTAGCTCCCTATAGTCCTCACAAAGACGTAGTGAACCATCTGCTTTGGTGGAAAACACCACTGGAGCACCCCATTCCGAGATACTCCACCTTATAAACCCCTTCTCGAGAAGCTCCTTAACTTGCTTACTGAGCTCCTTTCTCTCCTTTGGAGCCATGTGTCTGACAGGTATAGCTACGGGCTTTGCATTATCAATAAGATATATGCGGAAGTCTATTTCCCGCCTCGGAGGTAAGCCCTTTACCTCTTCAAAGACATCTGGATATTCCCGGACCACTCTAACCGACTGCAAGTTCTCAACAGAAGCATCAAGCGACTCTAGATAACTAAGCTTAACAGCAATCAAGGGATTACAAGAAATTTCTAGAGTATTACCGAGCCGAGTCAAGAGTCTAACCACTCTTTTCTCACAATCAAGAATGGCACCATTACTGGATAACTAGTCCATGCCTAAGATCAGTCCATATCCCGAGAAGCCCAAAACAAAGGCACTACATCTAAACTCAATGCTTAGAATAGAGATTTTCAGATCCACACAAACCATTGACAAATAAGCTGAGCCCCCAATTGGATTTGAAACAAGCAAGGGATCTTCTATCATACTAGTGTCTAGGTGCAGAGATTCTACTAAAGTAGATGAAATAAAGGAGTGTGATGCACCGGAATCAAAGAGAGTGCGAACTGGATGATCATAGAGATAAACTAAGCTTTCTACAGAAATATTTCTACCTCGTTCCTGTGGAGGTACCACAGCGCGTGAACCTGTCCCCCTGAAGTGGATCCAGTTCTCTGTCCCTGCCCTCGCTTCTTTGGGCAGTCCTTAGCCATGTGTCCAGTTTCTCCACAATGGAAACAACCACCATTCATCTTTGCCTTCTTCTTCCCTACAGTCTTTCGCTATATGTCCAACAATGCCACATAAATTCCATCTTCTCTTTTCACGGGTTTTGTTGTTCTTCCCGCCTTTCTTGAAGTCGGTTTTCTTAGCCTGTAAACCCTCTTTCTTTTCTTGAGGCACTTCCATCTTTGCCTCTTTCTTGCCTTTATCTTCCTCGTGTACCAGCGCCATGTCCACCAAGCTTTCATAAGTCGCTCCCATAGGTATACTATGTAGAGGCTCATTCAGACCTTTGACAAAGCGAAGGGCCTTCTTGTGTTGGGTGTGTACTAAATCCAGCCCAAATCTGGCCAGCTGATTAAACTGATTGACATACTCCTTGATCGTGGTACTTCCTTGTTTAAGAGTTAGGAACTTCTCCCTTTGCAGGCTTCTTTCAGCTTGGGAGAGGAATTTCATCTCAAACCTCATCCTGAAATCTTCCAAAGTCTCCACTGGCCTCTCAGCATGGGTAACTTCCCACCAATAAGAAGCTTCGTCTTTAAGCAACCACACTGCTAGCTGTATCTTTTGCCTGTTGTCAACTTCGAAGATGACGAACAAGTCTTCGGTCTCCTTCAGCCAGTTCCTTGCTACTACAAAAGATTCAGTTCCAAAAAAGTCCTTCCCACCCATAGCCGAGAAGGAGGAGGAGGAACCGCTGCCACTATGGGAGGAGGAATGTCTGCTGGGCCCGCACAATTGGCCCTAGCCTATAGATACCATCGTAACCAGCCAGGTATCGGTACTCCTTCTGGAAGGTTAAGTTCTCCAGACATGCTGGAACAAAAAGGAAAGTATTCAAGACAAAGGATAGAGAGATAGTGCATATGGCTTGGGGAATTATTCCTTTTAAAACAACGCTTTTTATTGAAAACAATGCTTCTTTAAACTTCTTTTTGAAGATGGTTTCAAAAACCTTTATCTAATCTAGTAAATCTGTGCTCTGATACCAAGTGAAACACCCCACCTCCATTAAGGTCACTCACAAAGGGAATGCCTTAACTTCGGTGGAGGTTTATAAGTAAAAATCACAGATGAAATACAAGACAGATATATAAACACATATATATAAGCAGCGGTAAACAAACGGACTTTTATTTCATAAATACATGTTCATACAAAACATTTCCATAATTGTCTCATAATAACTTCCAAAACATTACATCATCATTTCTGCCTTGATTATTAAATATAGAAGAATAAAACATAATAAAAGCTGCATAAATCCCCATAGAACATGCCCAAAAGCCATAGCCAAGGAAAGGGAGTCCAAACCATACATCTACTATCTTGAATCTTGCAAAGAGTCTGACTAAGCTAGGTTGTTTCCTCCATGTGGACCCTGGGGGGGGGGGGGGGACAGAAGAAAGGAAGACGAAAGAAAAATAGAGTCAGACATAAAGCCTGGTAAGTCTAGTGACTCGTCAGTATGAGAATAAGAAAAAGGGCATGATAGGTATAAACTGCAAATAGGAAAATATCATATACTAAGATAAAGTATTTGAAACGAATATACTATCGCACCCCACACTATATCTCTGCACCTACTTGCATTGTCTCAGCTGGCACCCCATGATCGAGGCGAAGTGATCCCCTTTCTAAAGATCGACTCCTACTCGCAAAATCATATGTGTCATACAACCCCCAATGATTGTAGATACCTATACTGGTCCCACCATGGGGTGTATCAAGTCCCATGGTTGCGGCCCGACACAATCCTAGAATGCATAGGTTATACTACTGGTGCCCAGTGCCCTGTTTGTCTTCTCTGAAGTGTGTGCACGCCCGCACTCCGTTAGAACCCACACTGCTGCACCCATCGTCGTCGCTTTTGACCGCTTACAATCAGCCCAGTAATCGTGCCCCACACTTCCTATTTACAAGGTACCATGATACCTAATTGGGTTACTGCTGAAATGGGCCCCCGTTACTAGGGTTTTCTAGTCAAACATGTTAAGTGGTTAAGTGTCTGTATTTACCTAACCACACCCATCAGTTTAATTAACATGTTGAATTGGTTAAGTGTTTCAGTTAACTTAACCCTACCATCCTGACTTGTCCTTAACCTTAATTAGTTAAAGCACCGACCACTCACATTAGACAGGTATTGTTACGGTTACTCGATGTGCTGGTCGGTTCCAGGCAGGTTTACACCGTAACTTAGTCTAACCTCGGGTCCTTATTGGGCTCAATGCTTAACCACCCACATTGGATAGGTATTGTTTTGATTACTGGACAGCCGGGCAGGTCCGGGCAGGTTTACATCACAACTCAATCCAACCTCGGGTTAAGCACACTCGTATTTTCTAAATTTACATACTTGTCTCTATTACTTGTTATATGTAAATTTGTTAACAATTAAATGTTATGGCCCACTTTCCAAATTTATCATTTTTGGTGTAAGGATTTATACCATTTAAATGCCACAAATTTTGGCATATGACAAACATGCCAACTTCATATGTCAAGTTTCCTATAATTACCAATTTTTCCCAACGTTACCCCGTCTAATTATTAGGCCAACAATCTTAGCCTAATTTTTCGTCCGCGTGATTTTTAACATATAATATTGGGCTAAAAACTTAGCCTAATTTAGCGTACACAAAATTGGCATTCATTAACATAAACAAGACATAGGTGTAAACTTGGCATTTTCAGCATAGTCAATATGAACATCGTAGATGTGAACTTGCAACGTAGACTAAATCAACATACATATATTTGAATTTGCAACATAGGCTAAACCAACTTACATATATGTGAACTTTGCAACTTAGACTAAATCATGGGTTCCAACTTGTTATGTGAACTTGCATTGAAAAGGGAAATCTAACTAAACAGGTGTCACATGAATTAGCATATGATTTGGACAACATAAGCCTAAACATGTTTAAATGTAGGCATAACATCAAACATCACTAGCATATGACAAGAGTATGACATGTCCATAAAGTATGTATAATTTTATCACATGTGTGTGAACTAGATCAAATCATGTTTACTACTATAACATGAAACTTGTATTAAAATGGATCTTGGCATGGATCCACTTATGACTTGCAACTTTTGTATGAACATATGAGCATGTATATGAACTTAATCATTTATGCATAGAGGTTCTATTGTACAGGATATAACTTGTCATAATCACCTAAACATATAGGTGTAGATATGAACCAAATGACTTGTATGTGAATTTGAATAGATCCAACAGCAACTAGATTAATCCACAAACATTCTAATGGATCCAACATCAAGTCAATTATACCACAAACATCCCAATACCATTCACAACACAATCATTGCAACACATAGATATGAATTAACATCGTCGTTATACAATAGCACAATTCCATTTCCATTTTACATCGAATCAAATCTTAATTTTATTCCCATCGGAAAAATCACTATACTTACAACAAACGACGAACTTGAATTTTGGATTCTAAGTTCTGAATTTGCAATGCTTTCCTTTGGGTAGATAAACGGTAATTGATTCTTGTTTTTACTCTAGTTTTGCTCATCTCTAATCTTTCTTCAAGTGGAGGCTACTCTTGGCTTCCTTCCAGCAGCATGACGGCTCTAGCTCTATTTTATTTGTGTGAATTTAGGTTTAGACTAAGTTTGTTTACATAGGATTTCAACCTAATTAGAGCTGTCGATGAAGCTATAGTTAATGAAGGCCATCCGTCTCAAGAGAAGCCAATCAGAAAGTGACAAGTCAGCCCTAGTGACACAGCCAAGCCCCAGAAACCGAGCCATGACTAGACCAAGCAGGTCAGGTCGACCAGGCAGGTCGACCCCCTGGTTGACCTGGGTCGTGGGCGGGAAAATTCCCGCCCAGCTCAGTTCTGGCCCAGATTTGAATTTTGAATATGTTTTTGGGCTGTTTGAATTTTAAATCGAATTCTGAAACTTCCGGAGGTCATAACTCCTTCATATGGAGTCCGATTTATGCAAACTCGGACTCTATCTCAAGCAGAGTTCCGAGACGAACGCAATGGCGTAACCCATTTCCCTTACTTCTATCATTTAGAATTAATTATACTTTAATTTGTTAATTTACTGTTAACAGAAAATTCGGGGTGCTACAAGGACGATGATCGCTGACTTCATGAAAGAGATGCTTAGGGATGTTTAGAGGGTAGCTCTTAATGTTGCAAATGGTGGTGGTGCAGCGGTGCAGGCGCCTAGGGCCGATTTCGCCAAGCTTTGCGAGGATTACACTAGTCTTGGTGGGAAGCCGTTCCACGGAATGGAATCAGCTACAGAAGTTCAGGATTGGTTGGGTAGATGTGAGCGTATCTTCAAAGTCTTGGGTATCGAGGATGCGACGAAGAGGAAGCTAGCATCCCGTCAACGGCAAGGACGAGCAATGAATTAGTGGAATGCTATTAAGGCAGCTACTCCTAAGGATCAAGTTACTGGGGATCAGTTCAAGGTCCGATTCGGTGATAAGTTCATCCCAGCTGCCCGGAAGTCAAAATTGTTTAGGAAGTTCTTGGAGCTTAAGCAGAACGGTAGAGCTGTCTCGGAGTATATTGCTGAGTTCGATACTCTATCCAAATATGGATTTGTGGTAGGGCTAAGTTAACACTTAACCAATATAACTTGATTTGTGGTAGGATTAAGTTAACACAAGAAGACAACACTTAACCAAAGTAATATGACCAGTAGGTAGGTTAAGTTAACTTGAATTGATTGATGACACTTAACCAATACAACATGATGAACATGTGGGGTTAAGTTAACTTGAATTGATTGACGACACTTAACAAATACAACATGATAAACATGTGGGGTTGAGTAAACAAAGAACACTTGACCAATATAACTTGATGGACGAACGGGGTTAAGTTAATAGGAAACACTTAACCAATTCAACATGATAAGTGAGGAGGGTTAAGTTAATAAGAAACACTTAACCAACATGACATGATTAATGGGTGGGTTAAGTTAACATGAACGGGCGACACTAAACGAATATGGCATAATGTGCGGGAGGATTAAGCACATATCGGGTTGGTGGGTAATATTAGTAAATATAGGCCCACAAGCTTAACCGTTAAATAAAAATGCTTGAATCGATGGGAGGGTTAAGTACATCTCGTGTAGATGGCTAATATTAGTACATATAGGCCCACAAACTAAACCGTTACGTAAACATGCTAGAACCGGTGGGAGGGTTAAGTACGTCACGTGTAGGTGGGTAATATTTGTATATATAGGCCCAGAAACTTAACCAACAGGAAACCCAGTAACGAGGACCCATTTCAGCAGTAACCTACATAGATGTATTATGGTACCCTAAAACTAGGCAGGGTGGGGCACGATTACTGGGCTCATTGTAAGCGGTCAAAGCAACGGCACGGGGTACGTCAGTGTAGGTTTCGACAGTTTATGGGCGTGCACGTACTTCGGAGTGGGAAAAAGCAGGCACTGGGTACCAGTAGTTATACACTGTCCATCTTGAATCGTGTCGGATCGCTGTCATAAGGATTGATGCACCTTATGGTGGGACCAGCGCAGGATATCTACGCGCAAGAGAGGGTCGATTGACACAGATACATGGAACATGAATATAAGTAGGGAGCCGATCGATAGGGTAGTAAGGGTACATCTAGCATGTTCATAGCAATTAGGCTGATTGAGGTGGAATCCTCTCGATAGATGTACACCTGAAGGCTACCACAATTATAGGGACTGGGATCACGTTATCATTTTATATGGATTTCTAGTTGGGACACTAGTTAGGTGGTGCAGAGATAGATATAAAAATCAGAATAACAAGGTAGTAGCGAAGTAGAGAAAGAGTAGGAGCGCATTCAGTTTATCTTGCCCTATCATGCCGTATGCTTATCCCAAGTTACCTTATTTCTTTGATATTGTCATGCGTCCAGTTTATTCATGTCATGATTCTCTTACCAGTTTATATGCTGAATAATCACTGGACTTATCAAACTTATGTCTGACCTAGTTTTGTTTCGCCTCTTTTCTTCCTTCCCCCCCTCAGGTTCACAGGGAGGAAATGTTACCACTTAGCTCAGTTTTCTTTTCAAGCTCGAAGATGGTCCGTGTTTTGCTTTGGACTCTCTCTTCCACTGCTATGGCTGGTTAATGCTTTATTGGGGAATATCATTGTTATTTTTGTGCTTCTTTTATACTTGGAAGTTATTAAATCAAGACAGAAGTTCTATGTATTACTTTTAAGTATGATTTGAGAAAATTGTTGTAAAAGCTTGACTGAATTAAGTTATTTATAAAATGACCGCTGCTTTATTTGTCTGTCTTGTAATTTATCTACATCATTTACCTATAATGCTCCATCGAAGTTAAGGCATTCCCTTTGTGAGTGACCTTAACGGAAGTGGGGTGTTTCACTTGGTATCAGAGCTGAAGGTTACCGGATCAGATAAAAGATTTGAAAATTATTTTCAAAACGGTTTTAAAAGAAGCATTTTCAAAAGAAAAGTTTTGTTTTAAAGGCATATTCCCCAAAGCCATATGCACTATCTTTTGATCCTCTATTTGAATCCTTGTTTCCCTTTTTCCTGAGTCTCCGGGGCTCCTGGCTTTCTGGGAGGTAACCTCATCGTGACATGGTTCCGTAGGCTCGATGAGACTACGACACTTGTCAAACGGCAAATAAGTGCCCAACTTCCATCTATAGCCGTAGTAGTTTCACTTGCGGCTGATTTTCTTTCGAGCTTTGTAGGATTCTCCGTGTGATGGAGGCAGCTTTCGAGAGACTTGTTAACGTGTTACATAAGGATAGTAAAGATGGTACTAAGGGAGTTTTGCTAAGGAGCACAACCCAAGGATGAGGAACTCATGGATATAGACTTGGTTCACAAAGGAGGGGAGGAAAGAGTGGTAAAACCTAAGACAAGAGGAAGTATCTTTATTATGGTATAAAGGGTCGTATAATTAAAGACCAGGGGCAAGAACAAAGGACAGGATTTTCAGAAGGGCAAATACATGCTCTCACCGCAAGCATACCTGAGAGGGAGGTAGTAAGGTTTCTGTTGAAAGAGTTTAGTTTTCTCTTTGATCATCCTGTTAGTACTCTTTTTTATTTTAGCGCTTCATATTCGTTTATATCTGCTTCCATAGTTGAGTCTCTGCAACCTAGTACTTGTATAGTAGAAGATCCCATTATTGTCTCAAATCCAATTTGTGGTTCGGCTCATTTATCTTTGGTTTGTAACGATTTGAGATACTTATGTTTTCGGTTTCATGGGCTATGGGTTGATTCTAGGCATGGATTGATTACCTAGTAATTGTAAAAGGATGGTAGTTAGACTTTTGAATTGCCTCCGGAATACCCTCGAAATTTCGTGCGATCCTAAGGGATCATTTTGTCTTAGCTACCTAGAACCACTTTATGTATTTACCCACGATTTTCGATCTGTTGGAGTAGCCCATGAGTACGCATATGTTTTTGATTTAGGTTAGGGGTTAGTCTCCTAAAACGTGAGGTAGACTTCCACATATATCTAGTTTACAATGCAAATCCCGTTATGCAATCAACGATAGTTTTGGAGCAAGATTGGCGAGGATAGCCAAAGTTGGTTAAGTGCTCAATTGATTGGTTATTTTGCTAGTATCATCTCACATAGATCGTCCAAAGGTATTCCTTGGGTGCTTGTCTGATATTGGTTTAGGCTTTTGGGGCTTGTACTTGATGGATGTCAAGTTCGACTAGGATGGTTTGCATGAGAGATATCGACCCTCAGATTTGTGACATGATGGATAAGCTAAGTAGAAGAGAGACCTCTAATCATCTTAGTATATACACTTGGTATTATGGTTAACACATGTTTATCTTGGAAATGTAGTTCGACTACATTGGATACCCTCTAGCATGGTAAGTGATCGAGGCCCTATCTTTACTAGTGAGTTTTGGAAATGGAGGTCAAGAAGCTGCGCAACCGTTAAGTTAAATTAGTTAAGTGGGGTGAAGCTCAAGAAGACGCGACGTGGGAGACTGAAGATAAGACACGCGCATCATACCCTTTTTCTTGAGGGTATATGCTTGATCTCTTTTTCTAGGAATTCTATGCATATTTGTTTCTATCTTTTTAGGTATATCTTCTAGGTCATATCTTCAATCCTTAGGTAGAAGCCAATGGATGTAAACATGTGTTTGAAACATTTTATGATTGATGGTTGCAAGTGGTTGCTAGTGATTGCTCGTGGACGCATATACACACATTAGGCACTAGATCGACTCAGTCACTTTCATATTGCATATGCATGAGTGAACTTATATATATATATATATATATATATATATATATATATATATATATATATAAGGATGAAACTTGGTGTGTTATCATATTGATGTTGCATTTGTATGAATGATGAAGCACTCATGTAAAAATTATAAAGTACGATCAGGAATAATAATTGCATACATGATGGACTCATGGCACCAACATAATCCGCGTTAAGGACGTCAACTGAATCAGTAGACTGCTTGATTTTGCATTAGATAAGGACATGTACACACACTATGCATATGATCATGAAAGCATTAGAAATCTTTTTGAGGACAATGGATGCCTATGTTTGATGGTTGAGTAGATGGACGATTAGATGGTAGGGTATACGTTCTTCTTGACTTGAAGATTTTGGGGACGAAATCCTTTAAGGAGGCGAGAATGTAACACCCCGTATTTTCTGTGAACATTAAAGTAACGAATTAAAGAATAATTAATTACAAATTTGAGAATTAAGGGAAACACGATACGCCACTGCGTTCGTCTCGGAATTCTAATTGAGATAGAGTCCGAATTTGCGTAAATCGGACTCCGTATGAAGGAGTTATGACTTTCAGAAGATTCAAAAATTTAAATAAAAACTCAGATAAAAGTTCAGAAAATTCAAATTTCGAAATCAGAAGCAGAAGAGGGCTGGGCGGGAATTTTTCCGCGCAAAGCCAGGTCGACCAGGAGGTCGAGCAGGGGGTCGACCTCCCCCCATATAGGTCGACCAGGGGATCGACCTCCCTCTCGGGTCAGATCTGAAATCAAACGTGTTTCTTCCTATGACAATTTGTTGTGTCATTAGGGCTTGTGTGGCAAGTTATGGTTGGTTCTCTTAGGTTTGAGTGGCTTTTATTTGCCCAAGGTTGATCTGACGGCTCCTATTAAATCAAACTTCTATATAAGCAACCTAAATCTAAACCCTAAGCCACACAAAAATATTGCTAAGAACGTCATGCTATCAGAACTCAACCTAGAATAACAACCATTCTCCTTCAACTAGAAAGCAAGTTAGGAATTGCAAATCAAATCTAATTCAACTAAGAGAATTCAACGTTTACAACAAAGGAGAACTATTCAATTTCAGAATACAGATCCCAGAACACAAGTCTAGTCTCCTTTTTGTAAGTCCAGTTATCATTTAGACCTAAACGATATCAGAATTATGACTAAATAACTGGATGTAGAACAACACCCTATGTAAATTTATGCCTATCCTTTTTGTTAAACTAAATTGATTAAGACAATGACTCTTATCATGATTAAGTTTGTGATCATGTTGTATGTGATTTGATGATAAATGTTAAATACTGGCAATGAATCCATCCATATGTTGTATAATTTGGCAAAGACATATATGTTGTGTAATTTAGCGATGACATATTATGTTGTACACTTTGGCGAGGACATATCATGTTGAGTAAATTGGCGATGACATATTATTGCATAATTTGGCAATGGCATATCATGTTGTGTAATTTGGCGATGACACACCATGTTGTATAATTTTGGCGATGACATATCATGATGACACATATATGTTATATGTCAATTTGGGAATTTTGCTATGTTTATGCAAGTTGTTAGGCTAAGACATGTATTATGTTTAGATCTACATTTAGATCTATGTTTATTGAATCATGCAAGTTGTTAGGCTAAGACATGTATTATGTTTAGATTCACATTTAGATCTATGAAAATTGGATTCAAAAATTAAAGCTCATATTTACATGCCTTGTTAAACTTGCGTAAAACCATATGCTTAAGATTCATGTTTGTTAGATCCAAGATAAAAGTTCATATTACATGCCTTGTTAAACCTGTGTAATTCCATATGTTTAAGATTCATAATTATTGCATCCAAATTAAAGTTTACATTCACATGTCTAGTTGAACTTGTCCAATTCTATATGCTTAAGATTTATGTTCATTGGACCCAAAATAAAAGTTTGCATATACATGCCTAGTTGGGTTTGGGTAATTTCGTATTTTTAAGACCCATGTTAATTAGATCGAAAAATGCAAGTTCACCTTTATATGACTAATTGGAATTGTGTAGTTCTGTGTAAACTCCTATCCATATGCTTATGGTTCATGTTGATTAGGTTCAAAATTGCAAGTTCATAATTAAACATATATTTATTCTATGCCAAATTTATGTGACATATGTTGGATCCATATTATGCTTGTCTTGAATGCTACGTTTCTCTTCCTTTTCGCCTCTTGATTATGAGTTAGGCTAAATTGCAAAGCCTAACATTCTATGAAATTTATGCTTACGTTTAGTGGGGGTAACGTTGGGAAAAACATGAAGTTACATGTTATTGGCATATTTTAAATGATTAGTGGCATTGAAATGGTATAATTTATATACCTAAAATTATGAACATGACTTAGAGAGAAACTGAGCATGACTTGAATGACAATAATTTACATATAAATATAGAAGGTAAATATGTAAATTTAGAAAAGACAAATATGCCTAACCCGAGGTTAGATTGAGTTACAGTGCAAGACTGCCCAGAACCGCCCGGCATATCCAGCAACCGTAACAATATATATCTAATGTGAGAGGTTAGTGCATCAACCCCAAAAGAACCCGAGGTTAGACTGAGTTGCGGTGTAAAACTGCCCGGAACTGGCCGGCACATCCAGTATCCGCAACAATACCTGTTTAATATGAGTGGTTGGTGCTTTAATGAATGAATTAAGACTAAGACAGGAATGGTAGGGTTAAGTTAATTAAGGTAACACTTAAGCAATATAACTAGATGAATGACTATGGTTACGTTAATAGGAAATACTTATCCAGTATAGCATGATGAATGGGTAGGGTTAAGTAATAAGAAACACTTAACCAATACAATTTGATTTGTGGTAAGGTTAAGTCAAAACAAGAGGGCAACACTTAACCAATATAACTTGATTTGTGGCAGGGTAAAGTTGACACAAGAAGGCAACAATTAACCAAAGTAATATGACAACTAAGTGGGTTAAGTTTACAATTGATTGATGACACTTAACCAATACAACATGATGAACACATGGGGGTTAAGTTAACTTGAATTGATTGATGACACTTAACCAATACAACATGATGAACACGTGGGGCTGAGTTAAAAAAGAACACTTGACCAATATAACTTGATGGACGAACGGGGTTAACTTAATAGGAAACACTTAACCAATTCAACATGACAAGTGAGGAGGGTTAAGTTAATAAGAAACACTTAACCAACATGACATGATTAATGGGTAGGTTAAGTTAACATGAACGGGCGACACTTAACCAATATGGCATAATGTGCGGGGGAGGGGGGTGTTAAGTACATATCGGGTTTGTGGGTAATATTAGCAAATAGAGGCCCAAAAACTTAACCGTTAAATAAAAATGCTTGAATCGATGGGAGGGTTAAGTACATCTCGTGTAGGTGGGTAATATTAGTACATACAGGCCCACAAACTTAACCGTTAAGTAAACATGCTAGAGCCGGTGGGAGGGTTGAGTACAAACTTAGCCAACAGGAAAACCCTACTAACGAGGACCCATTTCAGTAGTAACTCACATAGATGTATCATGATACCCTGAAATTAGGCAAGGTGGGGCACGATTACTGGGCTGATTGTAAGCAGTCAAAGCAGCGATAAGGGGTACATCAGTGTAGTTCCGACGGTTTATGAGCATGCACGTACTCTGGAGTGGGAAAAAGCAGGCACTGGGTACAAGTAGTTATACACTGTGCATCTTGAATCGTGTCGGGTCGCTATCATAAGGATTGATACACCTTATGGTGGGACCAACACAGGGTATCTACACACTAGAGAGGGCCGATTGACACATACACATGGAACATGAATACAAGTAGGGAGCCGATCGATAGGGTAGTAAGGGTACATCTAGCATGTTCATGGCAATTAGGCTGATTGAGGTGGAATCCTCACGATAGATGTACACCTGAAGGCTACCATAATTACGGGGATTGGGATCACGTTATCATTTTATACGGATTTCTAGTTGGGACACTAGTTAGGTGGTGCAGAGATAGATATAAAAATCAGAATAACAAGGTAGTAGCGAAGTAGAGAAAGAGTAGGAGCGCATTCAGTTTATCTTGCCTTATCATACCTTATGCTTATCCTATGTTACCTTATTTCTTTGTTATTGTCCTGCGTCCAGTTTATTCATGTCATGGTTCTCTTACAAGTTTATATGCTGAATAATCACTGGACTTACCAGACTTATGTCTGACCTAGTTTTGTTTCGCCTCTTTTCTTCCGTTTCCCCCTCCCCCAGGTTCACAGGGAGGAAATGTTACCACTTAGCTCAGTTTTCTTTTCAAGCTCGAACATGGTCGATGTTTTTCTTTGGACTCTCTCTTCCACTGCTATAGCTGGTTCATGCTTCATTGGGGAATATCATTGTTTTTTTTTGTGCTTCTTTTATACTTGGAAGTTATTAAATCAAGACAGAAGTTCAATGTATTACTTTTAAGTATGATTTGAGAAAATTGTTGTAAAAGTTTGACTGAATTAAGCTGTTTATAAAATGACTTTATTTTTCTGCTGATTTATTTGTCTGTCTTGTAATTTATCTGCATCTTTTACCTATAATGCTGCACCGAAGCTAAGGCATTCCCTTTGTGAGTGACCTTAACAGAGGCGGGGTGTTTCAGCTGGCCAGTATCCAGACGTCTTCGAGGAAGTGACCGGACTTCGACCACACCAAGAGATTGAGTTGCGGATTGATTAAGTGAAAGATGCCAGACCTATAGTGATGCCACTTTGTTGTATGGCGCCAAGCGAGCAGAGAGAGCTCGAAGTGCAAGTAAGCGATCTTTTGAAGAAGGGATTTATCCGAAGAAGTGTCTCCGAGTGGGGAGCACCAATTGTGTTTGCTACCAAGGCAGATGGTTCCCTTCGATTGTATGTGGATTACCGCGAGCTGAATAAGGTGACATGGAAGAATAAGTATCCTTTACCGTGGATAGATGATTTGTTTGGTCAGTTGAGTGACGCGTGAGTGTTCTCCCAGTTGGATCTCGCGACAAGTTTTCATCATCTTAGGGTGGAAGCTGAGAGTATAGCCAAAACGACCTTTCGGATGCCGTTTGGATTCTATGAGTGGTTGGTCATGCCATTCGGGTTGACCAATGCACCAACATATTTTGTGGATCTTATGAAATGGGTATTCGAAGATCAATTGAATAAGTTTGTTCTTATGTTCGTAGGCGATATCTTGGTTTATTCGAGGACAGAGGAAGAACACAAGGAACATTTGAGGATAGTGTTGGAGGTGTTGAGAAAACACCAATTGAAAGTAAAGTTTTCTAAGTGTCACTTCTGGAGGAGGGAAGTGAGATTCTTGGGCCATGTTGTTTCATAGAATGGTATTGTCGTGGATCCTGCGAAGGTGGCTACAGTACAAGATTGCTCTGCACCCAAGAATGCAATAGACGTAAAAAATTTCTTGGGATTAGGTGGATATTATCATAAGTTTATTCAAGACTTCTCCAAGATAACGGCACTGTTAACTCAATTGACCAAGAAGAATCGAGCTTTCATTTGGGACGAAAGGTGTGAAAATGCATTCAAGAGTCCAAAGGAAAAGTTGTCACATGCACCAATGTTAGCCATTCCTAAAGGGAATGAAGAGATGACGGTATACACGGATGCCTGTGGTACTGGACTAGGTGTTGTGTTGATGCAAGGAGGTAGGGTTGTATCTTATGCAAGTCGGCAATTGAAACCGCATGAGAAAAGATATCCTACCCATGATTTGGAATTGGCAGCGATCGTGTTCGCATTGAAGATGTGGAGACATTATCTCTTGGGAGAAAGATTCGAGTTGTTTACCAATCATAAATCGTTAAAGTATCTCTTCTCTCAGAAGGATCTAAATCTCCGATAGCAAAGATGGTTGGAATTCTTGGCTTCCTATGATTGTGATATTGCATATACACCAGGAAAGGGCAATGCGGTCGCTGATGCATTGAGTAGAAGACATGTCAGTTTAGGGGCTATGTTTCTTGAGTGGAAGCAACTGGAGTACATCCCTGGGTATGATTTCAGACCAAAGTGCGAATTGAATTCAGAAATGTTAGCAAGTTTGACGATCAGACCCACTTTGATTGAGCAGATTGATTCCAATCAGAGGGACGATCCTTGTAACACCCCTTACTTTCTTTTAATGTTATAGTAACGAATTAAATAATAATTAATTTAAAATGTGGGAATTAAGGGAAATGGGTTACGTCATTGTGTTCGTCTCGGAATTCTAGTTAAGATAGAGTCCGAGTTTGCATAAATTGGACTTCGTATGAAGAGGTTATGGCCTCCAGAAGTTTCAGAAGTTCAAAATAAATCCAAACAGCTCGAGCCAGATTTCAAAATTCAAACAGAAGTCAAAAGCGGGCTGAGCGGGAAAATTCCCGCCCAGGTAAGTCGACTAGGGGGTCGACCCTAGTGTCGACCTCCCCCCTAGAGGTCGACCTGGGGGTCAAACTGGCCCCCAGCCAGATCTGAATTTTGAACGACTGATGACTTGCTGCTGAGTCACTAGGGTTTCTAGATGGTCCTGATCTGGTCTGAGTGACTGTGATTAACCCTAGGTTCTTCTAACGGCTATAATTAAACTGAAATTCTATATAAACAACTCAATGCTCAACCTAAAAACACACAGAAAAATAATCCTAGAACTGAAATGCCGTCAGTAGAGAACTTGGAGTAGCCTTCACCGTTTTCAATTCAAAGACGAGTTAAAAGCTTACATCTAAAATCAAATTAAAACTAGTCTAATTCAACGATCTTCATCAAAGGCGCGCATCTCCAATTTCAGAAATCAAGAATTCCCTTTAGTTTGTAAGTTGGTTATTACATATATTTAAACATTCTTTCGATTGAATCATGACACATTGTAATTGGGATATAGAATGATGCTTATGTATATGGTTTGATTCTCGTTTATCTTAAAGTATCATTGTAATTAATCATGTAAATATTCTTATGGCGATGAACATGTTGTATATTTCATGTCTATATGCTTGTGGCGATGAACATGTTGTATATTTCATGTCTATATGCTTGTGGCGATGAACATGTTGTATATTAATCATGTCTATATGCTTGTGGTGATGAACATATTGTATGTTATTAAAATCTATTATGATTTGGGTAATGGATTTATTCTGCCAATTAAATGGTAAAACATGTCATTCTATAATTTGGTGGTTATTTGCAAGTTTGTGGTCTAAAACACATGCTTATATGTTAGATCAACACTCATGTATATTCATGTTAGGTTGAATCTAATTATGTTGTAAAAGTGGAATTGTAGTCCTCTTATTTTTTTAACATCATGCTAAATTGTGATTAAAAATGATTATAATAGCTTTCTTATGTTTTGACATACATAAGATTATATGCTAAGTTGTAGGTTGAAACTGTGATTATATGTTAAACTTCCAGGCTAGACCTTTCTCAAGTTTACATGACCATTAGACCCAACTTAGTTACAAGTTCACCTTTACCCATTTAATTAAAGTTAATGATACCTCTATGCCAAGTTACACATGACAAGTTGAAATGTATGTTATTTTATCTTTATTTCATGCCTCTTGTTTATTACCCATTTTCTTGTTTATGGGTTGGGCTAACTTACTAGCCCAACATTTTGTGTGATTCGTGCGTACGTTCCATGGGGTAGCGATGGGAAATATGAAAATTCATGGCATAGATTTTTTCATTAAATGGTATATTTGATATACCATTTATGTTGGGCATAGTCAAAGGATAATTATGGCGTGATTAAATTAAATTTAATCCACATAAAGAAATTAGACATATATATAGAAAAATATGAATTTAGAAAAGATGAATATGCCTAACCCGAGGTTAGACTAAGTTGTGGTGTAAATCTGCTCGGAACCGCCGGCATATCCAGTGACCACAACAAGACCTATTTAATGTTGGTGGTTAGTGCATCAGGCCCAAAAAGAACCCTAGGTTAGACTGAGTTGTGGTGTAAATCTGCCCGGAACTGACCGGCACATCCAGTGACCACAACAAGACCAGTCTAATGTGAGTGGTTGGTGCTTTAATAAATTAAAGCTAAGTCAGGATCGGTAGAGTTAAGTAAATTAGGAAAACACTTAACCGATTCAACATGTTAACTAAACGAATGGGCGGGGTTAGGTAAACTTGGACACTTAACCAAATAAACATGTTTATTAGAAAACCCTAGTAACGGGGACTCATTTCAGCCGTAACCTACAAATATGTATCATGGTACCCTGAAACTAGGCAGGGTGGGGCACGATTACTGGGCTGAATTATAAGCGGTCAAAACGTCGGCGGTTGGTGGGTCAGTGTAGGTTCCGACGGAGTATGGGCATGCACGTATTCCGGAGTGGAAAAATCAGGCACTGGGCATCAGTAGTGTACACTGTGCATCTTGAATCGTGTCGGGTTGCCACCAGAGGGACTGATACACCCCATGGTGGGACCGGCACAGGTAGCTACAGTCAAGCAGGGCCAAATGACACAGGATATGAATGCATGAGAGTAAGCCAATCATTACCGGAATCGTTTGTTATAAACACGTGGGGCTGGTTCAATGGTTAAGTTGGTGCAGAGACTATAGTAATGGGTGCGATCACATGTTCCTATTATCTTATATTAGGGTATTGTCCTATGTTCTGTTATCACTGTCATGATTCCTTTTCTTGTTTAAATACTAGTATTCAATGAACTTACCAGACTTATTGCCTAACCCATTTTCTCTCGTCCTCTTTTCTTCCGTCCCCCCCCCAGGTCCACAGGGTGGGAATAATGCAGCTTAGTCAGACTCTTTGCAAGCTTCAAGAATGTAGATGTATGATTTGGACTCTCTCCTACCTTGGCTATGACTCTTGGACATTATCCTTGGGGATTCATGCATTTTTACTTTTGGTTTATACTTCTTTATTGAATAATCAAGACAGAAATTATGGTGTAATGTTTTGAAGTTATTTTGAGACAATTTGATGTAATGCATTTGTATTGAACTATGTATGCAATAAATATTTGAATTCCGCTGCTTAAATTTATCTGTCTTGTAAATTTTTCATTGCCCTGTACCTATAACCCTCCAGCAAAGTTAAGGCATTCCCTTTGTGAGTGACCTTAACGGAGGTGGGGTGTTTCACTTGGTATCAGAGAAAAGGTTTACTAGATCATATAAGAATTTTTGAAAAACTATTTTCAAACAAAATATAAAGAAGCATTTTATAAGAAAGTGTGTTGTTTTAAATTTAAAAAGGCATAATCCCCAAAGCCATATACATTATCTTTCTATCATTCGTTTTGAATCTTTTCTTTTTCAGTTCAGCATGTCGTGGAATCTTAACCTTCCAGAGGGTGTACCGATACCTGGCTGCTTCAGGAGGGTACTTAGAAGCTAGGGCCAATGACGCAGGCCCAACAGATATTCCTCCTCCTCCGGCTGCAGCAGCTCCTCCTCCTCCTCCTCCTCCTCCTCGTGCGAATGCTTTCTCAAAGATTTGTAGGGACTTTAGGGCCATGGGTGGAGAGGATTTCAAGGGAACTGAATCATTCGTAGAAGCAAGGAATTGGCTCAAAGAAACTGTGGATCTGTTCGTTATCTTCGAGGTGGACGATAGGCAGAAGATACAGTTAGCTGTATGGTTGCTCAAAGATGAAGCTTCCTATTGGTGGGAAGTCACTAACGCTGAAAGACCAGTTGACACGTGGATGGATTTCAGGATAAGGTTAGAGATGAAATTCCTCTCACAAGCTGAACGAAGTTTACAGTTGGAAAAGTTCTTTTCTCTTAAGCAAGGAAGTATGACGGTCAAGGAGTACGTCAATCAATTCAATTAGCTGGCCCGATTCGGACTGGACTTAGTGAATACTCCTCATAAGAAGGCTCTCCGTTTTGTCAAGGGATTGAATGAGCCACTTCACAGCTTGGCTACGACCCATATACCTATGGGGGCTACTTACGAGAGGTTAGTAGACATGACACTCTTACATGAGGAAGACAAGGGCAAGAATGAGGCAAAAGTGGAAGTGCCTCAAGATAAGAAGGGGGAAGGGTCGCAGAACAAGAAGGATGATTCAAAGAAGGGCGGGAAGACCAACAAACCCCATGAAAAGAGAAAGTGTAATTTTTCTGGCATTCCCGGGCATCTGATCAAAGACTGCAAGAAGAAGAAACGGAAGATGGGTGGCTGTTTCCATTTTGGTGGGACAGGACACATGGCTAGGGCCTGCCCAAGGAAGCAAGGGCAGGGAGCTGGATCTTCTTCTGGAGGACAAGTTCACACTCTCACGGCACCTCCACAAGAACGAGGTAGAAATATTTCTGTCGAAAGTTTATTCTATCTTTTTGATCATCCTGTTCGTACACTATTTGATTCTGGTGCATCACACTCTTTTATATCTACTGCTTTAGTGGAATCTCTGCACCTAGACACCAGTATAGTAGAGGATCCCTTGGTTGTTTAAAATCCAATTGGGGGCTCAGCCTATTTGTCAATGGTTTGTTTGGATTTGAAAATATCTATTCTAAGCGTTGAGTTCAGACGTAATGCCTTTGTTTTGGGCTTCACGGACTATGGGTTGATTCTAGGCATGGACTGGCTATCCAGTAATGGTGTCGTCCTCGATTGTGAAAAGAGAGTGGTTAGACTTATAACTCGTCTCGGTAACACTCTCGAAATTTCTTGTAATCCCATGAACTCTGTTATGCTTAGTTATCTAGAATCTCTTGATGCGTCTGTTGAGAACTTGCAGTCTATAAGGGTAGTCCGTGAATACTCGGATATGTTTGAAGCGGTAAAGGGCTTACCTCCGAAGCAGGAGATAGACTTCTGCATATACCTCGTTGATAATGCAAAGCCCGTTGCTTTACCCGTTAGGCACATGGTCCGAAAGGAGAGAAAGGAGCTCAGCAAGCAAATCAAAGAGCTGCTTGAGAAGGGGTTTATAAGGCGGAGTATTTCTGAATGGGGTGCTCCAGTAGTGTTCGCCACTAAAGCGGACAGTTCGCTTCGGCTGTGCGTTGATTATAGGGAGCTAAACAAGCTGACCCAAAGGAATAGGCACCTACTCCCGAGAATTGATGATTTGTTAGATCAACTTGTAGGTGCATCAGTTTTATCCCAATTAGATTTAGCTACCGGGTTTCACCAGCTAAGAGTGGCTGAGGACAGCATTGATAAGACAGCATTCAGAACTCCAGACGGTTTCTTCGAGTGGCTTGTCATGCCTTTTGGCTTGACAAACGCACCCGCTTACTTCATTGATTTAATGAGCAGGGTGTTCCGAGAGTTCCTCAATAAGTTTGTGGTGGTCTTCGTAGACGATATTTTAATCTTCTCAAAGAATGAGGAAGAGCATGCTCAACATCTAAAGGAAGTCATGGATACTCTCCGTGCACATCAGTTGAAAGCTAAATTCTCCAAATGCCATTTCTGGAGAGAAGAAGTCAGGTTCCTTGGACATGTGGTGTCCAAAGAGGGGATAGCTGTGGACCCTGCAAAAGTGGTTGCTGTGCAAGATTGGAAGGTTCCTCGAAATGCAACCGAAGTCCGAAGCTTTCTCGGGCTAGCAAACTTTAATAGAAAGTTCATCAAAGATTTTGCAAAAATCTCAGCTCCACTAACAAGATTGACAAAGAAGAACCTAGCTTTCAATTGGGATTTGGATTGCGATATTGCTTTCCAACGTTTGAAAAGGGCTCTAACAACAGCCCCAGTTCTGACATTGCCAGATGGAAGCAAGATGTTTACAGTATACACAGATGCATGCGGAACGGGACTAGGCACTGTTTTGATGCAAGAAGGGAAGGTGTGGCTTATGGTCCAAGACAGTTGAAAGTACATGAGAAAAACTACCCAACCCACGACCTAGAGTTGGCAGCCATCGTTTTTGAGCTTAAGTCTTGGCGTCATTATTTCCTAGGTAAGAAATTTGAACTGTATACTGACCATAAATCGTTGAAATACTTATTCTCGCAGAAAGATCTCAACATGAGGCAACAAAGATGGATGGACTTTCTTGCCTCGTACGATTTTGAGATTTCCTACACTCCTGGTAAGGACAATGCAGTAGCAGACGCCTTGAGTAGAAAGAAACTGACCTTAAGCCCTCTATTTGTGGAAAGGCGAAGCTGGGAGTTCATAACAAGCTTTAACTTCAGACCCTCCACTGACTTTGTACCTTGCTTGCTAGCAACGTTAGAAGTGCGGCCAACTCTATTAGACTCAATCGGAGCCGCGCAAAGAGAAGGCCCTCAGCTAGCCGAAGTGATGGACAAGTTAATTAGGGGTGAGACTTCTAGTCACCTCAATAGATACTCCATTGATGCCAAGGGCTGGTTGAGATGAGATGGAAGACTATGTGTCCCACAAGCAAGAGGCTTGGTAAAGGCGGTTCTAGAAGAGGCACACCATTCCAAACTGACCATACACCCAGGCGGAGACAAAATGTATAAAGACATCAAAAGAGTTTTCTTTTGGAATGGCATGAAGCAAGACGTAGCTAAATTTGTTTCTAAGTGTTTAATATGCCAACAGGTCAAGGCGGAGCAGAAGAAGCCTCGTGGTCTGCTCCATCCTCTAGAGGTCCCACAGTGGAAATGGGATAGTATCTTGATGGACTTTATAGATGGGTTGCCTAGGTCAAGAAGGGGCAATAACAGCATTTGGGTAATAGTGGACAGGCTCACAAAAAGAGCCCACTTTATACCCGTCAAGAGTAGAAGGACTGTCTCATCTCTAGCATCCATATATCTTAAAGAGATAGTTCGACTCCAATGGATACCCTCCAGCATAGTGAGTGACCGAGACCCTATCTTCACGAGCGAGTTTTGGAAGAGTTTACAAGAGGCTGTAGGCACACGGTTATGCTTAAGCACGGCCTATCACCCTCAAACCGATGGCCAGACAGAAAGGGTCAACAGATTATTAGAAGACCTCTTGAGACTATGCATTCTTGACTTTGGAGGTACATGGGAGGATCATCTACCTTTGGTGGAATTTTCTTACAACAATAGCTACCAAGCTACCATAGGCATGGCGCCTTTCGAAGCTCTATATGGAAGACTGTGCAGGTCACCAACTTGCTGGTGGAAGTCCACAGGGAAGCTCATACTTGGACCAGACATGATTAGGGAAACTTCAGCGAAAGTAGACTTGATACGAAGAAGAATGAATACTGCTTAAGACAGACAGAAGTCCTACGCAGACAGAAGAAGAACTGACCTTGAGTTCGAAGTTGGAGACACGGTGTTCCTTAAAGTATCTCCTTTGAGGAACGTCATTCGCTTTGGATCCGCAGGAAAGTTAGCACCAAGATTTGTAGGGTCGTTCCCTATCATCGAGAAGATTGGGAAGATGGCTTATAGGGTACAGCTGCCCGAAAGATTGGTCGGGGTTCATAATGTCTTTCATGTCTCTCACCTGCGGAAGTGCTTACACGAGTCTGCGGAAGTGGTGGAACCAAGAATGCTAGAGGAAGTAGAAGTTGAACGAGAAGCAACTGTGAGAAGAGTTCCAACCCGTATCTGGGAACAGAAGTCAAAAAGCTACGCAACCGTGAAGTTAAGGTCGTCAAAGTTCAATGGAGCGACACCGAGGAAGACACGACTTGGGAAACTGAGGAAGAATACGTGCAGCCTACCCTTTTCTTTTTGAGGGTGCATCTTTAATCTCTCTTTCCTTAAGTTTATGCTCGTATCTATCTTTTTAGGTGTATCTCCTATCCTTTATCCTTAGGTAGATACCTTTTTGGATGTAAACATGTAATTGAAACATGTTATGGTTGATGGTTGCAAGTGATTGCAAGTGGTTGCTAGTGGATGCATATACACACTAATTAGGTATTAGATCGGCTCAGTCACTTTCATATTGCATATGCATATATGTATTTGTATATGAATTGAAACCTGCTGTGTTAGCATATGGACGTTGCATTTGTATGAACGATTCTGCACTCATATAGGAAATTTTGACTAGGAAAAATTGCATACATAATGGATTCATGGCACCGACATAATTGCAATAAGGTGGTCAACTGAATCAGTGGACCGCCTGATTTTGCATCAGACAAGGACATGTACATACACTATGCACATGATCATGAAACATTAGAAACCTTTTAAGGACAATGGACGCCTGTGTTTGATGGTTGAGTAGATGGGTGATTGGATGGTAGGATATAAGTCCTTCCCGACTTGAAGATTTCAGGGACGTTGTAATTAATCATGTATATATTCTTATGGCGATGAACATGTTGTATATTTCATGTCTATATGCTTATGGCGATGAACATGTTGCATATTTCATGTCTATATGCTTGTGGCGATGAACATGTTGTATATTAATCATGTCTATATGCTTGTGGTGATGAACATATTGTATGTTATTAAAATCTATTATGATTTGGGTAAAGGATTTATTCTGCCAACTAAATGGTAAAACATGTCATGCTATAATTCGGTGGTGATTTGCAAGTTTGTGGTCTAAAACACATGCTTATATGTTAGATCAACACTTATGCATATTCATGTTAGGTTGAATCTAATTATGTTGTAAAAGTGGAATTGTAGTCCTCTTATGTTTTTAACATCATGCTAAATTGTGATTAAAAATGATTATAATAAGTTTCTTATGTTCTTACATACATAAGATTATATGCTAAGTTGTGGGTTGAAACTGTGATTATATGTTAAACTTCCATGCTAGACCTTTCTCAAGTTTACATGACCATTACACCCAACTTAGTCACTAGTTCACCTTTACCCATTTAATTAAAGTTATTGATACCTCTATGCCAAGTTACACATGACAAGTTGAAATGTATGTTATTTTATGTTTATTCCATATCTCTTGTTTATTACCCCTTTTCTTGTTTATGGGTTGGGCTAACTAACTCTCCCAACATTTTGTGTGATTCGTGCGTACGTTCCACAGGGGTAGCGATGGGAAATATGAAAATTCATGGCATAGATTTGTTCATTAAATGGTATATTTGATATACCATTTATGTTGAGCATAATCAAAGGATAATTATGGCGTGATTAAATTAAATTTAATTCACATAAAGAAATTAGACATATATATAAAAAAATATGAATTTAGAAAAGACGAATATGCCTAACCCGAGGTTAGACTAAGTTGTGGTGTAAATCTGCCCGGAACCGACCGACATATCCAGTGACCACAACAAGACCTGTCTAATGTGGGTGGTTAGTGCATCAGGCTCAAAAAGAACCCGAGGTTAGATTGAGTTGTGGTGTAAATCTGCCTGGAACCGACCGGCACATCCAGTAACCACAACAAGGCCTGTCTAATGTGAGTGGTTGGTGTTTTAGTAAATTAAAGCTAAGTCAGGATTGGTACGTTTAAAAGTAAATTAGGAAAACACTTAACTGATTCAACATGTTAACTAAACGAATGGGCGGGGTTAGGTAAACTTGGACACTTGACCAAATAAACTTGTTGATTAGAATACCCTAGTAACGGGGACCCATTTCAGCAGTAACCCACGTAGATGTATCATGGTACCCTGAAACTAGACAGGGTGGGGCACGATTACTTGGCTGAATTATAAGCGGTCAAAACGCCGGCGGTTGGTGGGCCAGTGTAGGTTCCGACGGAGTATGGGCGTGCACGTACTCCGGAGTGGAAAAATCAGGCACTGGGCATCAGTAGTGTACACTGTGCTTCTTGAATCGTGTCGGGTTGCCACCAGAGGGACTGATACACCCCATGGTGGGACCAACATAGGTAGCTATAGTCAAGCGGGGCCGAACGACACAGGATATGTATGCATGCGAATAGGAGCCGATCATTAAGGGGATCGTTTGTTATAAACACGTGGGGCTGGTTGACCCAATGGTTAAGTAGGTGCAGAGATTATAGTAATGGGTGCGATCACATGTTCCTCTTATCTTATATTTGGGTATTGTCCTATTTATGTTATCACTGTCATGATCCCTTTTCTTGTTTACATACCAGTAATCACTGAACTTACCAGACTTATTGTCTGACCCATTTTCTCTCGTCCTCTTTTCTTCCGTTACCCTCCCCCCAGTTCCACAGGGAGGGAATACTGCAGCTTAGTCAGGCTCTTTGCAAGCTTCAAGATAGTAGATGTATGATTTGGACTCTCTCCTACCTTGGTTATGGCTTTTGGACACGAAGCATACTTACTACTAGGAAGGGATGAAAGAGATGTTGGGAGGTTTATATCCAAATGCATATATTGCTTGCTAGTTAAAGCCGAGCAAAAGAAGCCAAGTGGTTTGTTACAACCGTTAGAGATTCCAGAATGAAAATGGGAGCAATTATCAATGGATTTCATTGATGGGTTACCAAGGACTAGATCGGCCACGATAGTATTTGGGTGATTGTAGACAGATTGACCAAGAGTGCGAGGTTCATACTCATTAAATCGAATAGAACAACAACTAAGTTAGCAGAATTGTATATGAAGTGGTAGTGAGAATTCATGGAGTACTTAAAAGCATTGTGAGTGACCAAGACCCGTTGTTTACTAGTGGGTTTTGGAAGAGCTTACAGGAGGCTCTAGGGTCAGAATTATATCTCAGTACTGTGTATCATCCTCAAACAGATGGTCAAATAGAGAGGGTGAATTGTATATTAGAAGATCTCTTAAGAGCATGTATATTGGATTTTGGTGGATCATGGGATGACCATTTGCATCTAGCAGAGTTTGCATATAATAATAGTTATCAATCCAGTATTGGTATGGCTCCATTTGAAGCTTTGTACGGAAGACCGTGCAACTCACCATCATGTTGGTTAGAAACTGGAGAGAAGTTTGTGCTTGGACCAGATGTGATAAGAGAGAAACTTCAGACAAGATTAAGATCATTCAACAGTGAATGAAGGCTGCCCAAGATAGGCAAAAGTGATTCTCCGTTGGCGACCTAGTATTTGTCAAGCTCTCTCCGTTAAAGAATATTATTCGATATGGAAGGAGAGGAAAGCTGGCACCAAGATTTGTTGGTCCATTCCCAGTCCTCGAGCAAGTTGGGAATTTGGCATATAAAGTTTAATTACTAGAGAAGATGGCAGGAGTTTATAACGTATTTCATGTTTCCCAGTTAAGGAAATTCGTGCACGACCCCGATATGACTATTTCACCTGATCAGTTGGATGATATCGAAGTAGAACCCGAGGCGGTTGGGAACCGCAAGCCGATTCGTATTGTCGAGCACGATACGAAGCAACTTCGAAGGAAAACGTTGAATCTAGTCAAATCAGTGGGAAGTGAATGAGAATGACTGTACTTGGGAGACAGAGGAGAGCATTAGGAAGACGTATCCAGAACTCTTTGCCTAGTAAGATTTTAATTGCGACTTAGTTTTCAGCATGCTAGGATAGACTTGTTTGTTTGATTGGTGTGAATGGTGGTAGGCATGCGGGATCCTTCGCTTGCTTTTTAGTTAAGGAATTTCGTGGGCGAAATTTCTTAGGAGGGAGGGGGGAGTGATGTAACGACCCGCATTCTACGCATTGAAGGATCGTAAAATATTTATTTCTTTCTCATATGAAGTCATATGGTTGTGTAACTTTGGGGAAGGACTATTGGGGCCATTTCCCATGTTCACGATTTTTGCCGATTTTTAAATGACCGTTTTACCCCCAGCTGATCTTGTTTCGGCCATAACTTTTGATTAGAAAGGATTTTTGACCTGATAAACTTCCATTAAATCTGGATGATGGTTTACCTTTTCGTAGAGTGGTCACATTAGCCAAACGGACTCAATGTTTGGGAGATATGGCTGAAACAAGGTTTAGAAGGTGAAAAACAACTTAACCGGGCCTAATTAGGATAATTAACAGCTAGGCCCATAACCCATTCCGGGAGTAGGATTATGGGGAGGCTGAAATCAGTTAGGAAATGATCAATTTTCATTTTCTCAGCTGCCAAAAATATTTCCCTAACCCTAGCCATGGCCTCCACCTTCTAATATCATTCCAAATCACCTTTTAATCACTAATTAAGAAGATTTACATCAAATCAAGGCAAATCAACACCAAATCAGAGTTGGAGCTGGTACTATACATTGGAATTCAACCCAAAATAGCAGCATTTCATATATAAAGTTTTATTTGTGGCTAAGGTGAGTGATTTGCATTGTTTTCCACTAATTACAGCTAACTAGGAGTGATTAGTGATAATTAGCGAAATTTTAACTCAGAAAAATCTAGAAAAAAATTTGTAAAATTCTAAAATATTATTATGTGACTCTGATAGAAATTTGGGTTAATTTGGATAAGTTATGTTAATTGTATGTTAAACATGATTAAGGGGGATTAAGGTAAAATATGGGTTTTTGGGTATGTTTGATCTATATATTATCATGATTATTTGTTGTTTTAATGTTTTGGATGACTATACATGTTGCTATGACTATTTGCAATGTTTTGTAATTAATTGCGTAGAACAATTGAATGGTCGAAAACGCCGTCGTGTGGTGTAAATAATTGCTGGAAAAGTTGTAGGAAATAGTGCAGGATTTTGATCCAAACCGGATCAGATCGATGAGGGACGAATCGACCCGGAGTGATGCCCGTATATTCGACCCGACCCGCTCGTGGGGTATTTCACGACCCGAACCGCCTCTTAGGACTGCTGCATCATGAACTAGAGTGTGCGACCGAACCGATGCACCATAAGTGAACTGTCACGAATCGAGGAGCTCGACCCGACCCGGAGTGATTTATCTGATCCGACCTGCTACTCTGAACTGAACTAGTGTGGCACCATGACCCAGTTTGAAGCACCACGATTCGACCCGGTGGAAGGAACACAAACCGATCCGACCTTGGCATGACAACACGACCCGACTCGAACGGGGCAGATGACCACGAACTGAACAAGGAGAAGAGAACCGATCTGAATGGAAGCTTGTTTCCGAACCGATCTGAAGGAGACCAAAACCCGAGATGCAAAGGTAGTCCAAATGGGAAGTAGAACTCAGGATCCAGTTGGGAACCCACGAGTTAACTTCAGGAGTTGGGCTTTGCTGCGGGATGTGTGCAAAGGGGTTATCGAACAAAGATTTAATTGGACAAGGCTTGCCTATAAGAAATTATCAGCTCATGGACTCGATAATTGGACAAGAGCTTCTTTCCTTCGGGGAAGTATATTATAGGTAGAGTCAAAACCCGATGCATGTACCCGATCTAAGAAGACACTAGCTTTATAACGGAACTTGGGTGATGTTATTATGTGGTCATGCCACTCGGGCAAAAGAATGATGGATACGTGATGAAACTCAATCTTTTGAAATGCTCTTTTGGTATTGCATCAGGGAAATTTTTTGGTTTCATCATCAACTCTTGATGCATTGAAGTTTACCCTTAATAGAAGCTATATTACACATTCAGGAGCCTCGTAAGACTAGAGATGTGCAGAGAGCCTAAATGGGAAGGTGGCAGCCCTATGCTGATTTATATCCAAGACGTTGAAAAGTGCATTCCTTTCTTTGACTTAATAAAGCGAGGAAAGCGCAACTTCGTCTGGACTCCCGATTGTATCGAAATCTTCCAAAAGTTGTTGAATCACGCGAAGAGAACTCACCTCTGATATTGTCAAAGCTAATTGATCACGAAGACCTATTGTGTATCCGGTGGTATCCTTGCATGTTATCAACTCAGAATTTATTTGCGAAGAGAATCAAGTTCAGTGACTGGTGTAATATGTAAGCAAGAGATTGACAAGGGTTGAGCGAACTACCCGGGGATCAAGAAGCTTGCTTATAACCTCCTGATAGCCTTGAGGAAGTTACCTCACTACTTCCAAGCTCATCCTACCAAAGCGTATACACTGAATTACTGCTACGACAGGTCCTTCAACAACCTAAGGCATTTGGAAGGCTGCTTAAATGGAATATGGAACTTAGTCAGTTCGATATTACATTCATTCCTCAACGAGCAATTCAAGGACATGAACTGTGGGTCTTTATAGCGGAATTCACAGCTCCAGATGATGATGCTAAAGAGGTTGATCCGTCAACTGCTACTTGGAAGCTATTCACTAATGGAGCTTGAAACGATCTATGTTTTGGCACAAGAGTTGTCTTGCTAACTCTTGAGAAGTGAGTGATCTGTTATGCATTGAGATTGAACTTCCCAATGACCAATAATGTGATCGAGTACGAAGCCTTGATTGCCTGACTTAAAATCACGAACGAATTGGGAGACAAAGTAGTTGACATTTTCTGAGACACACAAGTCGTCATATTTTAGGTCATGAAGGAATTCTAAACAAAAGGGCAGGACTTGCCATTGATCTTGATCGGGTGGAAGAGCTGTTATATAGAACTGACTTTTATGGCATCGTTTACATCCAATGGGAACAAAATGAGAAAGCTGACTCTTTCTCCGACACAAACGGGTTTGGTCCCAATAGAGACATTAGCCACACCGCGCTTAGATCAGATGGAGGTTGATTGGACACTGGATGTTGAATTCGAAAGGGAATCATGGATGACTCCCATCAAGGACTTCCACTAGCATGGAACCGTATTTGAGCGAAAGAATAAGAAATGTGCTCTCCTTGTAAAGCTTTAAGTTACGTCCTCTAGGGAGACATGTTATATTGAAAGGGTCCCTCCATACCTCTGTTTTGTTGTATATCTCAGGGCAACACTAAACGAGTACTGCAAGAGGTGCACGAAGGAGAGTGCGGCGATCATACCATTGGGCAAACTCTAACAAAGAAGGTGCTTCGATATGGCTACTTATAACCTACCCTCAATTGAGATGCGGTGGATTATTCATGATTATTGTGACGAGTGCTAGAGATTTGCCAAGAATTCAAGAGCTTTACCAACACAGCTCGCCCAGATGATTAGTCCTTGGTCATTCCCAATGTGGCGAGTAGACATCCTTGGTAACATTTCGATAAACAAGGGCGTACCAAATTATGTGACTGCGGTAGTTGGCTACGTCATAAACCAGGCTGAAGCCGAACCACTGACCATGATCTAGATGAAGCAAGTGATCCACTTTATTGTCGAAAACATCATATGTCAATTTAGACTACCTTGGTTTATCAAAACTAATAATGAGACCCGATTCGATAGCACTGAATTCTAGGATTTCGGCCAACGACATTTCATTGAGATGAAATACACCACAATCGCTCACCCTCAATCAAATGGATAAGTTGATGCCATAAACAAAATCGTAAAGTCCATCTTGAAGAAACGATTGGTGAAGGCTAAAGGTAAATGGGTCGATGACCTTCCGTTGGCCCTTTGGGCATACCAAACGACCCATAGGTCGACGGCTGGCCTGACTCCAATAGCGCTATACTAGTGGAGCTTGAAGCCCCCTCTCACCAGATGATGTACTACGATCCTTAAAAAAAGATAGAACTTCTCTTGGAATTGCTTGACATGATTGACGAGGAGAGAGAGAGGAGGCAGACTTAAATGCTTCAACACATAGATATCGGGTCACCCATTACTATAATATAAACGTTCAACCTAGAACCTTTGAACCTGGCAACCTCATCTTGAAGGTGTCTTTCCTGACGTTGTCCACATGGACCTATAGTGGGAAGGACCATATGTCATCAATTAAAAACTTGCTAATAGAGCTTTTAGGTTGATGACTATTGATGGCGATCAACTCTGTAATTTAATGAATATCATTTCACTTCCGAACTATGTAATAATGCATAACCTGCCGATTGCCATTGTGTTATAAATAAAAGCTCCTTCCATATCCTGTGAGTCTTATGATTCGACCGGCCTATGCCAAAACTGGAACGAAGAGGATGACTAATTACTCAACA